>OZ025294.1:43154602-45797102 GCA_964019185.1 Maratus speculifer
TTGAATTTAAATATTTTTAAATGATTTTTGCATTGATTAACTCTGATAGATTTGTAGAAAGAACATTTTTCGCTTTTTGCTTACAGGTATTTTTCAATGAGGGCACTTTCATTTTGGGAGTCGGTTTCGAAAGTGAAAACAATCTTCAAAATCGAAAAAGTATAAAACGATCTGCATATAGATGGACTTGAACTATCCAATGCCCAAAAATCATTTAAAAATATTGAAATGCAAACACGATATCTTTATAAATTTCATCCATAGGATTAGCATTAAGGAGGTCTTTGTGTGTGACTGAAATAATATCTTAACTTAAAAAAAAAAAAAAAAAAAAAAAAAAAAAAAAAAAAAAAATCCTACACTAAAATTAATTTGAAAAAGTCTTTGATCGAAAATCTGACGGATTTTTGCTGGAAAGAACTAGAACTTTGTGGTGTTAATAGTGTTATTTATGACGGCCGATTATCTGCAGGAGGGATATAGGCCCTAGGATAAGTGCCCTCCGTGGGGGGTCTTTCTAAGGGAACCTAAACCGCATTTACACAAGGATGACCAAGATTCGAAGAAAAGTTTAGAACTTTGTGGAAAGAACTAGAAGTCTGTGGAAAGAGCACTTAGAATTGAACGCTACTAGGAAAAGATGCTAGGGAGGAAGCTAGCATCCTGCTGCGCTCCTCTCATTGGCGCAAGTAATTGCGCCTATTTCCGATTGGATTTTAATTGCGTACTACAAACACGTTTTTTTTTTTCTTTTTAGCTGAGAATTATTTTACGGTACTGTTCTGCTCTTTTTGTCTGACGCTCTTATTTAAGCAATTTATTTTTTTTTTCAAGTGAAAATGGCTCCCAAAAAGTTAAAAAGTTACACCGCCGCTTTCAAGCTTGCTGTGGTTGATAAGGCAGAGCTAATAGGTAATCGTGCTGCAGGACGAGAATATGGAGTTGATGAGCGTTGCGTAAGGAGATGGAGAGCTGAAAAATCTATTTTGAAGGAAATGCCAAAATCTAAGAGGGCACGAAGAAGTGGCGTTGTTGTTTGGCCAAATCTGGAGAGAAATTTAGCCAAGTGGGTAAAGGAGCAAAGGGAAAAAGGAATGCCCGTTTCAACTGTTCAGATACGGTTTCAAGCGAGGATTATGGCATCGAACATGGGATTTACAAATTTTAAAGGTAGTCCCAACTGGTGCTTTAGGTTCATGTCGAGAAATAATTTGTCTGTAAGAACCAGGACAACTGTGGGACAAGAACTGCCTGCAGATTGGGAAAAGACAAAAGCATCTTTTTTAAAGTATGTCGCTGAAAAAATCAAGGAAAACAACTTTTCAACAGCACAGATTATTAATATGGATGAAGTTCCATTAACTTTTGATTGCCCCCCCAGTAGAACTGTTAACACCATTGGGGAAAAAACAATCGGCATCGTAACAACTGGTAATGAGCGAACCTCATTTACCTGTGTTTTAGCTTGCGCTGCGAATGGAGACAAATTAAAACCACTAATTATTTTCAAGCGCAAAACTATGCCTAAGGCAAATTTTCCTTCCGACGTCGTAATACGGTGTAACGAAAAGGGATGGATGTCGGAGGAAATCATGTATGAGTGGCTGGCGGAAGTGTGGAGGAAAAGAAAAAATTCTTTTTTTCAGCCTAGTGGGCTTTTTATTATGGACTCAATGAGTGCCCACAAAGGTGATTCCGTAAAAACTGCTTTGAAAAAAGTCTCAGCCGAGCCAGCAATAATCCCTGGCGGATTAACTAAAGTTTTACAGCCTCTTGACTTGGCTGTGAATAAATCTTTCAAGTCCAAAGTAAGAAAACTGTGGGAAAAATGGATGATGGAAGGGCTACATTCATTTACAAATTCTGGAAAAATGCGCAAAGCCACTTACGAAGAAGTAGCGTCGTGGGTTTCATCGGCATGGAAAGACATTAGTGCTAAAACTATTATGTCGGGCTTCAAAGCAGCCAATATCATGGAAAATACAGTTAGTGATGATTCATCTGAATCTGATGATAGTGAAGATGAAAATTGTGACGTATTAACTGATAAACAATTTTTAGAACTATTTAATTCCGACAGTGAAAATTCCGATTTTGATGGATTTGAAGATTTTTAAACATGTTGATAAAATCTTGTATATATTTTTTTCTATATTTTCACTTCATTCCAATAATAATTTTTCATATTTTAAAGATATTTTGAAGTAGTGTTCTCTTATTATATGTAATCCAATATTTTTTTAGAAAATTTTATAAATATTACAAAAAATTGAAATCTTAATATTAAAATTACATACCTGCTATTTATAACGGATCAGTGATAGGAAACGTTATTAAATTGAAAAACAAATACATAATAATAATAAATCAACAGTCAAGGGAAAAATGATTCTGCAATATTTACAGGTAAGATTATAATATTATAAATAAGTTTCTGATATTTATTATATTTTTCTCTGTTTGTTATTGATCCAGTGACAAAATGTTGCTTTTTTGCAGTAATCTGAGGAGTTAACATAAACTAGTATGCATTTAAAAAATATTTTCTTATAGCAATACGCTTTATTACATCACATTTTTCAGTAATATTTTTACTACAGTTTTTAAGGCATTTGCATACATTAAATCTAAGTGTCTTTCGTCCAATGATTTTTTTCTTCAACAGCTTATTTTATTTATTTTATTTTTTTCGTCAGTGTCTCTATACGATATTTCTTTACATTTTAAATATATTTTTTAGGCACTTAAGTGAAAAAAAATTTTTTTTTTTAACTGTTCAAGTGAAAATATTTTATATACTGTAACAGTCTCTAAAATCTGGAAACCTCAAATACAGATAGCATAAATGATCATCAAATGTTTTATATTTATATAGTTCAGTTATCCTATCTTATCGACAGATGGCAGCACCAAAAATGTATTTAACTTTTTAGTATAATCTAGATTATATTCTGCATTTTGCCGACAGATGGCCGTACCAATCATTTCTTCTAATTCATTTCCAAGTTTATTTATCTTGATATAGTAAAATAAGAAAACAAAGAAATATCAACAGAAAAATTCATAAACAGTTTATATAAAATATTAGGCCTGGAACAAAGGAATTTTATTACAGAGATTGAGCTAATATCATTGTAATTGGGGAAAAAGTAATGACCAGTAGGCCTAAATTAAAGCAACTAAATACTAACATATAAATAAAATCGTAATCGTGAAAATGCTCTGTGTATATTTAATTTTAATAAGATTAAATGCTTGGCTTTGCTGTTAAATAACTTAATGTGCCATTTATGATTTTTTTTTATAAATATGTGATTTTTTTTCTTTTTTAATGATGATTTTCAATAATTTTTACTTACATTTTAAAGTTGTTTTTTGAAGATCACTAAAATTCGGAAATAACTAAAAGCCGCGTCTACGAACGATTTCGGAATTTAGAGATTTATACTGTATAAATATCAGCAGCTTGGGTGCGGCGCTTACGATGGTGCGGCGCTTACGTCGATGTACTTTTTTTTTTTAACAGATTGTCATTGGTGCGGCGCTTACGGTGGGTGCGGCGGGTATTCCCGAAAATACGGTACTTGGGCGCAGATAGTTCATTCGCCAAATAGGTTTCCATTGGCATTTAAAATATGAAGTTATTGCTGACTTCTTTAAAAATACATGATTTTCAAAGTACATAACTTTAAAATACATATATTAGATACATTTAAATTACACATCTTTCTTTTATCTGTTTTAAAATACAATAAGTAAATATAAAAAGATGCTTTCTCAGTATATGTACTTGAAGAAAAGGTGCTTGGTGGAAAAAGAAATTTGGCAAAGTATTTTCTGGCAACCTATTTACTATTTCATATATGCAAACATTTTTTTTTCCATTGTAAATACAATTTCTTTAATATAAAGAAGCCATTTTATCTATTTTTATCCAAAAACAGAAGTAATTTGTACATTAAAAAGATTGTGTATGTGTGATGGTAAAAATGCGTGAGTGTGTGTATAAGTAAAATGTATATATACTTTATTACATATATAAACAAAAATGAGTGTTTATCAGGTTTGTTTTCAGAGCTGTTTATATATTTTAGCAACATATTTCCCTTTTTGAAGCCAGAATTGCATAAAGTTTTTTTTTTTTCTTTTTAAAAAAAGCCATAGGTCTATATAATGAGAAAATATCTAAATAAATACTAATACAAATAATATAATGAAAATAACTAATACAAAAACATCTTATTTCAATATTAAAATGCTGTTTCTACACATGTAATACACATCCAAAATTTAAAAGCTAGCAAGGTGGAAAATGCTGTTGGCGATATTTTAATCCGCCTAACATGAAAGTTCAGTGATTTCTACTGAAAAGTTTTAACAAAAAATAAAACTGCTTAAATTGAATTTTTTAGAAAAATCCTTAAAAATTTTTTTGAGAAATGAGTTGTATTTTAAAATATGTATTTGTTTCGAGATAATTTCAGTTAAATTAGATTGACAAGTCAGATCTCTTTCCATCCATGTAAACAAAAAATTATTCATTCTTCAGTGAGCGAAAAAAAAAATTAATTTATGGAGGCAATCATTCACATAGTTAGAATGAATGATCTTGATGTCATATTCACTTGATTTCAAATTCATTGCACATGTTTGATACTTCATGAAGAGATGTTTAATTTGAAGTTTTTCTGTATTCACAAAGATATATTATTTGTTTATCTGTTAATTTAAATAAGAGCTACATCATTAAAAAGGAGATGGCGTAATTTTAAAGATAAATAAGCACTGAAAATAAAAAAAAAGGTAAATAGATTTGTAGAATAGATCAGCTTCAGTTGACATCCATTATTTATTAGTTTGGTACATAATTTGACGAATTTTTTTTTCTCTTTTTTAATAAGAAATAGTTGACAGGCATCTCAGATGTACCCAAAACAGATATTAGCAACAATATTTTGGTTTAATGTAAGTGTGGCCATCATTAAAGGCTTTTTTCAGAAAAAGTCACTGACCAAATCCTGAGACCTGGAGACCAAACTGGTCGCCAGGGCAGCTAGTTTATAATAAACCTAAAAAAATATTTAATATAAAAAATCAGCTATATTTGCTTGTCTAATTCTAAATTCAAATATTATTTTTAATGAAAGCTCCCAAAACACTATTTTCTTTAACTTCAACTTTTCAAATTATCGAACAATTAGTTTTTTCATATTGATAATCAGTGATATATAATCAAGGTAAGTAATCATGATAAAGTTATCAATTGAGAGTATAACCTTTGATACTATGAAAAATCAGCAAAAATTACATGATTTGGCACATTCATTTTATTTATTTTTTTCAATGAAATCAAAACATAACATTATTTACACCATCACAAAATTTGCATGCTTATTTATCGTATCCTTATTCATCATTTAAAAAGTATTTAAATGTGAAATACATAAATTATTAATCAATATATTTTCAAACTTGATGTCATGTTTACCAGGTACAACTTTGCATGTGAACATTTGCACATTTGCCTTGAGGTACTAATTATAACCAGCTAGTAAAAAATCTAAAAATTTGTCTTTCAGTAGCATTCATGTAAAATATTCAGTTTTGTCCAATAAAATGCTTGTTTCCTATGTTGTAGTTGTAAAAAAAACCAGAGAGTATATGCCCAAGGCATAGGGTATTATACCGTAAAGAGTTATGCTACAGTGCGTGTCAAAAGTTTAAGCACAATAGCAATTTTCCAATAAAACTTTAAATATTCACTTTATTTCAATATTTGTCTTGTATATGTTAATAATATCTATTTTAACACCATATTCATTGAAATTAACTTTTAAATTTTATTTCAAACCATGGAGTTTAAGAATAGAAGAAAAATGACCGTGTCAAAAGTTTAAGCACAAAATCGTTTTTATGCAAATTTTACAATCTGACGTAAGCGGTTGCACACGCAAACAATTTCTGGGTGTATAAGAAGCTGTTAGTTGTTGTTTACGTGTTAATACAAAATGCCTCGGTCGAAAGAATTTTCAGAGGAGGAGGTGATAAAAATATGGAGTATGAGAGCAAAATCTAAGTCTGTTTCTGAAATTGCAAGTACATTAAAAAGATCAAAACAATGTATTCATCAAATTTTGGCTCGTGGTAATAATTTCCAACGAAAATTTCGTTCAGGAAGGCCGCGAGTGACTAGTTTGCGCGAAGATAGCCGTATCAGAAATTTGGCTTCAACTGGTAATTACTCCGTTTCGCAAATAAAACATGAATTTGGAGGACAAATTTTGATAAAAACTGTTCATAGAAGAGTTTTGGAATTCAAATACATCAAATACCATAAAATGGCTCGATTACCGTGTCTTAAACGACACCATAAAGAAGCTAGATTACAATGGGCCAAAGAGCATATGTCATTTGGTGAAAAGTGGCTAAATGTCATATTCAGTGATGAAAAAAAAATGGAACCTCGATGGCCCTGATGAGTTTAAGTACTATTGGCATGATCTCCGCAAAGAACCTAGAAGTTTATTTAGCCGACAACATAATGGTGGTTCTGTAATGGTGTGGGGGGCTATTCCTTTCAATGGTCAGACATCTCTAGCATTCATCAGTGGTCGTGAAAACCCTGAAAACTATCAAGAGACACTTACCAATCATTTGCTTCCTATTGCCAAGGTTTTGGGGGGAGAAAAATGGTTATTTCAACATGACAATGCTTCGATCCATACCTCAAACTCAACTTCATCGTGGTTTAAATCGAAGAAAGTGTCTGTTTTGAAATGGCAGGCAATTACTCCTGATTTAAACCCTATAGAAAATATGGGGGGTATTCTCACTCAAGAAGTTTATCCAAATGGAAAGCAGTATTCTTCAGTTAAAGATATGAAAGATGCCATTGAGAACGCTTTTTTTAAAATTGAACCAAAAACAATACAGAATCTCATTTTATCAATGGGAGACCGTATATTTAAAGTGATTCAGCATAAAGGAGCAATAATCAAGTATTATTTTTTTATTATTGTTCCGCTAAAGACTAAAAAAACTACTGTGCTTAAACTTTTGACACACTCATTTTTGTTGTTTTGATAAATTTTAATATTTAAGATAAATTTTATACTATAAATCTGTTAACTATCTTTTTAAAACTACAATTTGTAGATTATGTGAAAAGGAAATTAACTTTCATTCATTAGTAAAATTTTATTTTGAAATTTTCTGTTGTGCTTAAACTTTTGACACGCATTGTATAGGGATGCACCGAATAGTGATTTTGGCCAAATGCCGAATAGTAATTGTTGGACCGAAATTCGGCTTTCCAAATACTTTTTATATTTCAAAGTTTAAAGGTATTAAAATTTTAGTTTTTAAAACAATTTTACACAATATTTAATAAAAGAAACTTACATTTTGATAAACAAGGGTGTTTTATAAGAAAATTTAGTATTGAAAAAAAAATCTGCCTTGAGTTATTTAAGAAGCACAATTATGAGACTTTTTGAATTAATAAAATTTTAAATTTCATGGTTTCTTCTACGGATTAAAACAAACATTTTAAAATCAAAGAGAAATAATGAAAACATGGATGAAGTAAAACTTTACAGTCTCTTAATTGTCCTTTTTTAATAACTCAAGGCAGATTTTTTTTCAATATAAAGTACAAATACTTTCAACTTAATTCTGAATAAAGGAATATCTAGCTCATAGTTCTTTTCATATGAATGATGGCATTTTCCATCCTTCCCATCATATCATATCTTACAGAAATCAAAGCATGTAAGTTGAAAATACAGTTACAGTATCTTATTTATTGTTAATGCAACAAACGAAAACACAAGTTTGATCTAAAGTGAGATGAAATACAATGTATTTATGAGTCAATAAGTTGATTATAGTTTCATGAACAAAAATTGCTTTGATATCTATTACTAGTCTCAAAAGTTTTTCTTTTTTGTTTAGGGTCTTTGATTTCGGAAAAGCAAGAAACAGATTATTTACTAAACAAAATTTAGGAACTTGCATTTGCACATCATTTATTCTTAAGGGGAATCCTAATAAATCACTATTTTAATCCTTCTCATGGTTAATTTTCTTAAGTTATACTTTATAAACAACAAATAAATAATGTAAAAACATTCTATTTTATTTAAATATGACTTTTCTTTCTAATTATTTTAAATATATTTATAAATTGACAGTTAAAAGTAGAAATTGTGAAAAGTTTTTAAAAATGTGTTTTAAAAGGTTTCATTAAATATTGGATTTGGCCAAATTCTTTGATATTCGTCTAAACCGAATAGTTTGATATTCGGCCTAACCGAATATTCTGTAACATGGCCGAATACCGAATATTCGGTGCATCCCTATTATGCTATAACTTTTTTTCAGAAAAAGTGGATATATGATGTTTCTTATAAAATTCCAGAAAGTGTATGGCATATTCTAATGTATAGCCTACACTACATTCCTGCTTGTTTCTGTTTAAATATAACATCCTTACTGAAACATGAGGTTAGTATGAAGAAACTCAGTATAAGCAAAATAAAAAATACTCAAAAGGTGATGCCATTTTTTTTTCAGGTTTATTTTAAGTTATGCTTTATGTGCAGTTACTTCAATGGATTTCTTTAGTGTATGTTAAAATACTTATCGAAAATAAAAATAGTTTATTTGTAAATGATCTATATGCAAGCAATAAATTTGTCAATATTTCTGATAATAAATTGTTATGTCACATTAAAAAATTTTAACAAAAATAGATAAAATTTTAGATTTTAAGATAAAGCTTTAAGATTTTTTTTTAATTATTATTCATTTATTCTGTAGCAATTTTATCAATTTTTATTTTAGCTTTTCACACATTTGGTTCATATGGCAAATTGGCTGTTGAAATGTGGTAAGTATTTCTTTTGTATATTTGAATATTCAATATTTTAATTTCTTTCTATAGTTTATTCTTTTAATTTATTGATTAATATCTACCCCCTGTTCAGTCATTTTTGCGATTTTTGAAAAATTTGTAATGTATTTTTGTATGCATTAAAATATTATTTCAGTTGAGGAATGTTTACTAAATTCACAAAAATACAAACTTTTGTCTTAAAATATTTGTTCATATTAGTCGTAATACATTGTATATGAATCTTATCTCAAATTTTTAGAATAAAGAACTAACCATTTTATGAAGATCATTATCTGCCTTGTAGTATTTGGTATTTTTAAGGAAACTAATTAATTGAAAAATGACAAACTTAACTGAATATTTTTTAATTTTGTATAACCATAAAATATTTCTTTACCTACATGCCACTCAGGGATCTAGTGAAGGATATATGAAGGTATATGCCATATACCTTCTGGATTTTTTAAAGGAACAATGTATACCTTCTGTTTCTCAAGAAAGTTATAGTATACACATTCTAGAATATACCCTCTACTTTTAGCGTATATCCTCTGTTATTTTTACGACTAATCCCTGATGCCACTTACCTTCTTTATAGTTGTGTTTGTTATCTATTTTTTCACTTGTCATCCAAGTGAGAAATCATATAATATGAAGTTTATTGCATTTTTTATATTTTCTTCAAAATATTGGTGTATTGCCATTTTTACTTTATCATAAAGATTCTTTTACAAATGAAAACCCATTGAAGCAAATTTATAAGCAACCAAAATTGATTATATTAATTCAGTGTCATTAAAAAAGCCTGTGATTTTGGACAAAAAGTAAAAGTAAATTTAATCTTTTTTTAGTGATAATGAAAATAAATATATATATATTCTTTAGGCAGCATTACATGATTTCATTGAACTTATTTCTAACATAAAGTACAACTATAATTACATGCAGAAATAAAATAATTTAACAAATGCATCAAACTATGTACTGGAAATATGTAATTAATCATTTGGCAATGCATACTTGAATTTTGTAAAAATGTTCAGACAACTGTGATAATAAAGTGTATTTTTGGTCTAGACTACAGTGTTGTACCGGATGCATAGTCCCCTAGTTGTCTGAATAAAGTTAATATGCACATTTATAAATCAGAAGTAAAAATATACATATATATGTATCTATATTAATAAGGAAGGCTCTGCAAAAAAATCTGGTAAGCAATAGGAGAAAATTCTTCTCGCCAGTAAAAAAGTATTAGCACACCCCTTCTTTCAATCCATAATTGACACATTTTTACTTTCTTTTATCTTTAAAAGATTAATACAAAACAAATATTGGATTTGTGAAAATTTTCTAATTCTGGTTTTTGACGGATTTACAGGTTTTAGTTGTCAGATATACCAAAAAACATTTTTACAAAATGTTTGTCTGTGTATCTGTGAGCCTGTGACTCTGTCTTTATGTGATTTAAATTTTGGGGCTGTTTTATCCCAAGAACGAATGCAGGGAACTTGATAAAAATTTACATTCAAGTAGTACAATACCTCGTATAAATTGATGCTGATTAGTTTTTGGTGTAAATCACTCAACAGGTGGTGCTGTTATGCTGCATTTTTTATGATTTATGCAACAGCTGTATCTCAATAACTAATGCACAGATTTCTATCAAACTTCAGGTCAGTTAGTCTTTGCAGTGAATTGATGCTGCTTACATTTTGGTGTCAATCTTACAGCAGGAGTGCTGCTGTGCTGCATTTTTTCTTGATTTTTGCAATAGCTCTATCTCAAGAACTAATGCACTGAATTTAATAAAAATTTGTATTTAGGTAGTCTCTGATGCTGATTAGTTTTTGGTTTGAATGGCTGAACAGTTGGCTGCTGCATTTTTTATGATTTATGCAACAGCTCTATCTCAATGATTAATGAACAAATTTCCACCAAATTTCATATTCAGTTAGATCTTGACATGAATTGATGTTATTTACATTTTGGTTTAAATCGTTCAAAGATGATGCTTCTAAGCTGCATTTTTCACGATTTTTACAATAGCTCTATCTCAAGATTTAATGCACCGATTTTCATCAAAATTTAAATTCAGTAAATCCATGATATGAACTAATTCTCTTTACATTTTGGTGTCAATTACCCTACAGATATCACTGCTATGCCAAATTTTCTCCTGATTCATGCAATGCTCAAGAACTAATTCACAATTTTTCATTAAACTTTAAATTAAGGTATAACTTGATAAATAATATTGCTGCTTTTGTTGTGGTATAAATTGCCCAACAGATGGTGCTTTTATGTTGCAATTTTCCCCCTATCCACAACAATCCTGTTTCAAGAAATAGTGCATGGATTTTCATGCCTTTAAAATCCTCATGATGAGCATAGGTTGTTATTTAATTTTGGCACTAGGGTAGCAAATTTCAGTGAGTTTACGTCACAATGAAGTGCAAGAGAAAAGAGGCAACCCTATCAAAACACACAATGATGAATGATTCAAAATAGAAAAATTTAGATTTTACCCAAATAATAAATTTGTATTTCTTATTTTCTCATATTTTGTCATATTTACAATTCTCATTACAAATTTTAAAAATATGTATAACATATTATCGAAAATTACTCCAGTTGTATGGCCATGCATATTTGCCAGGAAGCTTCCCTTATGACCTTTTATAAAAGTAAGAGTTTTTGCAAAAAGTACAGCATGTGTTTCTTTTTTGTTTTAAGTGCAAATGTGCTCTGCCCTTTATTGATGTGAAAAATGCAGAATGCTCCTTTTCTCAGTAACTTCTTTGCATTCTTTGTTTATTCAAAAATAGTTTGTTTTTTTACTTTTTATTCCAGCCAAAAAAAAAAAAAAAAAAAAAAAAAAAAAAAGAAAAGAAAAGAAAAAGAAAAAAAAAGTGGTTTTGGAAAAAAGAAGTTTTGTTGTTTTGTATGACTCAAATATCAAATTTCAATTCATACAGTTCATGCGAAATACATGTGCAGCAACTGCATACTGCATTGCAAAATGTAATTGTTAAATATCTTTAAAATAATTTTTTTTTTCATCAATTTTGCTTCGCTAAGTATTTTTTGTTAAAACCCTTTTTTGTGATTATTGATGGAAATATTTAAAATTAGCTTTTTTCTTTTTCTTTTTTTTTTTCTTTTTTTTTACATTATCAAATGGAAAACTTATCTAATCTTTTCAGCATTCAGTTCTCAAAGTTAAATTAAAAATTGAGATCATAATTTTTTTTTCTTAGTAAATCTAATAGTGGGCTTTTCTTATGGGACTGTAATTTTCTTATAACTTATCATACTTTAATAAAAATCTGATACACATACTAATTTATTATTATTTC
Source organism: Maratus speculifer (assembly GCA_964019185.1). NCBI lineage: Eukaryota > Metazoa > Arthropoda > Arachnida > Araneae > Salticidae > Maratus > Maratus speculifer. The sequence goes on from OZ025294.1 coordinate 43,166,855, forward strand.
AGCTGGTTGAAAATCGAACAAAATTGATCAAACAACATCAAATTATCAATTACTTTTTTTTAATAGTAAGAAAAATCAGGGTTTTGCCTTCTGTTTCTTTTCTTTTAATCATTATTTTTATTAACTGAACAGCAGTTCATTTTTTTAAACAATTTTGAAAGTTTCTGATGCATTTGCAGAGTTACATTTTTTATTTCAATTCTTGAAGGAACATAATTTGCAGGCATGAAATTTTGTCAAGTCATTTTAAATTTTATGAAAATTGGATGTATTGTTCAATTACAGGGACAATCAAAAGTTTTCCGTTACCTTATGACCAATGAGAAAAAATGTGCCAAGTGCATTTTAATGGTGTTACAGCCTTTCAAACATAATGAAATTGATATGCATCTACTGAAGTGGATTAAAATATGCATTCTGTAGAATCTGCAGTGCAAAAAATGTTTATTATTCATTTACAGGTCCACACAAATGCATTACATAACATAATGGTGTAGGGTGAAACATTGTTTTTGGTATATTTTAATCATGTTAAACTATTTCACCTATAATGAAATTGACATTTGTTGGTAAGGTTTATTATGAGTTACTTCCTGTGTAATAGATAGTTCATAGTATTTACAGGGACACACAAAAGATTTTCGATATTATATTGCACTCGAAGTACTGTATATTATTAGAGATGAATGCTAGAAGTGCATTTTTAGTTGTGATATGAGTTTTTACGTTTAACTAAATTTTTGCATATTGCGTAGTGTGTATAAATGCTCTAAATCATATACAGGGTAACACAACAAAAAATTGCAAGGGTTACAGAATATGAACGAAAGTAGCTTAACCACTTAACTGGCGACAGGTATGGGGAAACAGTGTTTTTACCTCCGACTTATCTCGGGGCAGACGGTTAACTGGTTAAAGGTGGTTTTTTAATGAGTTATGCATTTTTATGCTGAAGTGCATTTATAAACCAAGATATGTTTATAGAATATAGAAAAATTATATTCAGAGCCACATGGAGAACTAGACACATGGCTGTCTATAGAAGATAATCTCTGGAAATATGATTTCACTAGATTTAAACATGTTTTAGTCTTAATTAAATTTTAGTTAAATAGTGGTGTGGCATAAACATATGTAAAGATATTTAGGTAAAATACAGGGCTGCACGAAAGAATTGAAATATGCTGATGTCAATTGGATATAAATTTCTGAAAGTCAAATTTCAACTTATTAGTCTTTAACACTTTACAACATAGTTGAAAGTGAATTTGGTTTATCTGTCTGTACTCTAGTTTGTATTAATATAGTTGGATTGCTCTGTAATTGTTATATGTTATTAAGATTTATTGTGCCATTCCCAGTATTGAAAATAAATTATGTAATGTTCATAGTTTATTTACAGAGCCACTCAAAAATATTCCATTGCATTATGCTCTATGGCGAAATGGCGTATTTATGTAAATATGTTGCACTTATAATCATCATCTGTTCTATAAATAATACATTATTATAATATATATACATTATTATATTATATATATATATATACATTATTATAATATATAAACAATACATTATGCCTATCTGCATAAAACAGTGGAAATTTACTAAATAAATGGTTTTAAATTTAATTTTATATAATTGTTGGAGAATTTTTCTAAACATTTTAAATTTTATGAAAATGCATAAGAGTTTAAAAAGATAATAACAAAAGCTTTTTTTCATTCTGCTAAATCATATCGTACATAATTGATTCTATGATATTCCATAATAGGTAATGATTCTAGGTTTTCAATATTGAATTCTAGGTTTACCATATTTAAGACGGAATCTTATTATTTTTGTACTACTGTATTTAAGATATACAATCATATATTATTTTGTATTCATGCATTTGTGTATAAGAGTTTAACAGTTATTGCATCAAAATCTGAATGTTTATAAAAATAGTTATAGTACGAATGTGCTTCATTTGCCACGTCTGGCATGCAATTTCCAGCTTGTATAAGAATACTGCACCCTTTTTTAAATAAATTTACTTTTTTTTTTAAAGATTAGTGTACCCTTTTTTAAAATTCCCATTTGGTAGTTCTTTTTTTTTTTTTTTTTTTTTTTTGAGAAAGTTGATATTATTGTTGTTTAACAAGATTGCTATTTGGCTTCAATAATATTTCAAAGAAATTACTTAAGCAAATCAATGGATAGTGTAATTAAAATGTCAGCTTTAAGACACTGCATATCTGATAAAAATTTTACAGAAATTTTGTTTGACATGATTTTTAAAAATCTGCATTTTTAAAATTTTTGCTTAACTGAGATTTTTCAATCATAATGCTTCTAGTCATTAATTAAAATATTTTGGCCACCATTTGCAACCTGACAATTGCATTCATTTAGCTCTCCTTTTAATAGACCAAAGCAGAATACTTTGCAAAGTTCTGCAATGAAATTTAGCTGATCAAAAATGTACTGTGGGAATTACACAAGTTTTTCTCAAGAACCAATTGATGATTTTCGTAAACTTTTAAAATAAACTATTAAACAATTTTGAGTTTTTTTTTTTTTTTTTTTTTTGCCTTGGCTATTGAGTTACAAAAAGCAAAGTTTCTGAAAGATTACAACAGAGAAGGGGGGAGGGGGGAAATCTGGCATTAAATATTATTTTTGTCACCTTTTTGACAAAATTTGTGGTTTTTATGCAACATTTTGAAGAATTTTTTGGTTTATACATGATTTTTTGACGAAATTTGCGTTTACTACACGATCTTTTGACAAAATTGGCCTTTTTTTTGTGATCTTTTGGCAAAATTTGCCATTTTATTGCGATCCCTTAACGGAATTTACTGCTTTTTCATGACCCTTTAACTGAATTTGCCGTTTTTTGATGATCCTTTGAAAAAATTTGAATTTCTTTGCAATCCTTTGATAAAATGTCTATTTTCTTTCCGCATTCCTTTGATGAAATTAGCAATTTTTCTATTCGCAATTACAGAAATTGATTTTTTTTCGGCGACTATTTGTCAAAATTTGTGATATATTTTATATCTGAATTTTCGGATTTATGATTTGTATATTTTCAGAACTGACTGCCTTAATTTTTTAAAAATTTTAAACCACTGTGAATTTTTTAGTGAATTTGTTAACTGATTATTTGAAATGTTCTGCAGAAAAGCTCGTTGTTCTGCGATGTACGTCACACTTTTAAGCATATTCTGCTTTCATGCTTTTAAATATAGCAACATAGAGATTGATTTCCCTCGATTAGTGCATTAATTCTGTGATATTACGGCATTAAATGAAACATACATTCCACTTGAAAAAAACTGCAATAGATCAAATGTCAACTTTCTTACAAACTCAGCATACATAAATAGACAATGTAATAATGAATTATGGTATTGTTTTTTATATATTATTATCAGAAATGTTATAATTTAATTTGAATTTTCTTTATAAAAAGTTTATCTAATTTTTGCAATTAATATGATTTCTCTTTAACATAAATGTATTAATTAATTTAATAAGTAACAATAAAAGATATTTAAAGATAATTTTAATTCTGTTTTTGCTTTACTACAATTTTTATTTTGCTTTACTACAATTTTTTATATTATTTGTGTATTTGCTATTTGTGAATTATTAAAGATCTACATAATTTGATTTTAAACTTACTATAACGCACTTTGATTGCTTCAAATTGTATATATTTTATGATATTTAATCTATGGTATTTTATGGTATTTAACATATCTATTCTTCCTTTTTGGAATACATCTTATTGTAATACAAAATTTCCTTTTCTAAATCTTGATGCACTTATATACTGATATCTCAATCTATGTCTATCAATTGCAGTTTTGATAAATTCCAATTTTTGAAAAGATCTTTTGAATTCTTTAATTGAAGAAAAGAGAAAAAGATAATTTTTTTTCAGAATTTTTTGTAATTTCCATTTTTAGTAATTAGATGCCATCATGCTGAAAATAAAAAAGGATTAAAAATTTTGAGCTTTGTGTGCTAATAAAAAAATTCATCTCACTAAATGAAGGAGTATCTAAAAAAGTTTACTGCACCAACTGTAAATCACATCAATTATAACTGCATTAACTGAGGAAAATCTGTATATTAAATGTTTTAAGGACTTCTTGTTTATTTGTTATTTTACGGAACTATGAATTTTTATTGCTTTGCATTTAACAGATTGTGTTTGTATTATCCTATAAAAAATTTCCTTTGTTTTAAATAATTTGTTTATAAAGTGTGTTTTCCAGTTTTGTTGCTTTTGAATTTATGTATTTATCTTATGATTTTATTAACTATTTATATTATCAAAGAATTAATCCAGAGATACATTTTAAATGATCCAGTGTTATAGGATTTTTGATTGGTGTTTGTATTGCATTCTTTGTGGTAATTGGAGATTTAGGACCTCCACTTGCAGCAGAGTTTTTAAATATTGAGGTAAAATATGTTTATATTTTTTTTCTTTGAAAATTTTAGCAATAAAATGTCAGAAATATATATTTTTTTCTGTGATAATTTGTCATTTTTCTTCTTCTTTATAGTTGCCAACTTTCAACTAATTTTTCGTAATACCTGGATTAGTTTGATCTGGGTTAACGCCATTTCAAACCAGAAAATATATTTCATGAATCTTTATTTATTTAATTTCTAGATTGTTAGTGGAACATACTTAATTTCATTTTTTTGAAAAAATTCTGGTTCGAAACTCATTAAACCAGGGTCAAAATAATGCACGTATTACAGATAATTGATGTTAGGTTGGCACCTATGCTTCTTTTTTCTGAAGTGCTTTTGAATGTGTCAAGAGATTTAGACTCATAAAAAACATCATTGAATCATCTTTCATTTAAAATAATAATAAAATTTAATTAAAACATTATTTTAGTTCTATCATTGATAAATTTAAACTGTTCCAAATACTGGAATAAATTTTTAAATAATAATAAAAACACAAATATAAAATATTAATTTTTCATTGTAAAGTATTGTAATAATTTAATTTCAAAAATTGGGAAAATATAACTATAATTTTTTATTAATTATTTATTTTAAAGTTGAAACAAGGAAGGGTTTAATTTAATTCCCATGTGTTGCAAATTTGAATTTTGCTCTAGTAATTATTTCTCATAAATAAATTTACTTATTAATTTTAAAAAAAACTACTTTACGTATATCTTTATAAAAAAAAAAAAAAAAAAGCCTAAGTCATATGACTGTCATCAACAGTTCTGGGCTGATCGCTTCACTTTTTACAAACTAAATGGCCATTTAGCTGCTTTATGTTAGTCGAGCGCAGGTTGTACATTGCCATATATTTTTCCATCACCCTCTTTCCTTTTAAAACATACACATATCACTAATTTAACTTAAAATACATGAATTAAAAATATGTTTATGAGACATATTTAAAATACACATCTTTCATTCAACTCATTTAAAGTACAATAAAAAAAAGAAATAAAGATGTTTTTCAGTATAGGACCCTGACAAGAAAAAAAATAAATAGCATGGTATTTTCCAATTATTTATATACTATTTCATATCAGAAGCAATTTTTCCATATGTATACAATTTAATATCAAGAAACTATTAATCTATTTTTATGTAGAAACAGAAGTAATTTGCATCTAAAATATATTGTATATATATAAAATAGGCACAGATGTCATATATACACCAGGGTATATAACTAGTGCTTAAATGGCATTTTACCTCTTATGGCTATTGTTTATATATTAATAAATTGTTTATTTACTTTTATGTTTAACAGGAGTTGTGTCATGCCTGTTCTTGCCACTTTCGTACTATATCTCTATTTCTGATCTTATCCTAACTTTATTTACTTTTACCTAATTAAATCCATCTTTTATTAAATAGCCTATTCATTTATTCCTTTTATTACTTTATATCTTTATTAAAAAAGGTATTGTTGTTTGAACTAAAGGCACTATTATATGTTTTATTGCACTTATGAAACACAGTAGACTCCCTGAAATCTGCAACCCAAAAATCCACAAATGTGTAAGTAGCAAAATTACAGAATTTTTAGTTTTATATCATTCTGTATGCGTTCTAATGAGTAATTCTAGTTAATATGACCAAACTTATGGTTTTTCTTAAAGAAAGTATAAATTTATTTTGGAAAAAAAAATATTAAGATATTCTAATATCATTGATATTATCTTTCTTTTTACAAAATATATTTATGAGTTAAACAAGCTGTTTTGGTTATTATGACTGGCTAAACTTGAAATAGAATTTCCTTGCTACATAATTTTGATGTGAAATAACAGGGTACCTTTAACCTAATCATTGAATAGTTCATTTCATTGTTGATAGTTTCATTGAATAATTCAAGGAAAATGTATCTCATCTTTATTATGCATGTAAGGAACCCGAGTCTTGGCCTTACGTTCGTGGGAGTTCCGTCACCATCCGATCCGAGGAGAGGGAATTCATGTAATGTAGTCGTGGAGAGAGTTCATATCGTAGTCGTGGAGAGATTCGAGAGGTCGGGCGCTGAAACATAGATCCGTCGCGTCCAGCGTGGAAGTTCCGGGGGGGAACTTTCGCGATCGCGCCGAGTCAATCGTCCGAAGGGCCGGGGATAGCTGTTGGCATTCTAGAGTCTATGCGGCGTTATTTTGTGGAATCATGAGGTGTGAGGGAGAGAGAAATAACGACACCACATTTTCACTTGGGGCCTGGTTTATTAATCCTTTTTGGCAGATCTTTGGGAGAAACCAGGTCCCTGGAACTTGACGCTTTCTTTTTAAAACTTCGTTTCTTTGGGCAGCATTTTATTAGGCAAGTGTTAGGTCAGAAAAGCCGCTTGTTTTAGGCGCTCCCGCTATTTAAAGGCCGTTAATTCACATTATTTCTACCAGGTCGCGATACTAACTAATGGGTGTTACTCTAAATTTAATTGGTTAAGAAATATCTGGGCACTATGACGTTGTTAGGCGCGGTTGTCCAGGGTTTCATTGCTGATCCTACAAATTAAGAATTGCGTTTACGTCAGCTTTTTTAATCTTAAAGAACATCCAAAAATCATCTCTGAGAGTAATAAATGTTAGGTTGGGAAAGAACATTAACAGGGGCAAACTAGCTTTAAGTATTAGAATTAAGGTTACAAGAAGGGGCATTTAAATTTTAAATTTTAAAAAGGCTATAGGTTTTATCCTTTCATATCCCCCCCCACTAAAACAAGAGCCACAGATCTTGCTTGCAAGGTCTGTGGGTCTCAGCTCCCCTAAATATTTTACCTGGGTTTCTTCCTTATTACTAAGTGGGTTGGTTGTTTTTTTTTTTCAGTTTTACAACGTCAAGCCAGCTGGACCTAGTTTCTACATTATTTACAGGTTACATGAAAAAGGTTATATGAAAACATTATTCTTTACATAAAAAACACTATATTACAATAAAAGATTTGTCAATATTTTGGCATTGAATAACATGAACACTAATGCTAATACTACAGATAATGTAACTGATAATATTACGGATAAGGTTACTGATAATGCTATGGAAATGCTATGAATAATGGCACTGATAATGTGTGATGAATAATGGTACTGACACTGTGACGGATAATGCTATGGAAATGCTGCAGCATTTAAGGGACATTCTCGAGAAGGACAACAAAAGAAACATTAATCAAAATATCAACACTTAAAATAATGAAACACATATTGACTAAAAAACATAACATTTAAAAAATAAACTTTTTTTTTTTTTTTTTTTTTTTTTTTTTTTTTTTTTTTTTTTTCACTAAACAGTTTTCTAAATGTCTGTGATGTTTCCTTTGGTGGAAAGTTTTTATGAAGGAAAGTCCTTTGGAAACATTCTTTATGTAAAATTGAAACACTATATAATATAATAAAATATTCAAAAATAAAATACTAAAACACACACACACAAGTTATTGACAGTAAACATGGGTAAAAATAGCAAAATACTCAAAAAATATGATATTCAATATTATCAGCAAAATACAATTGTATAATAAATGCACATTTTTTTTTTTTTTTTTTTTTTTTTTTCCTGAAAATACTGTATGTTGACACTGAAATATCACCAAAAGTAATTACAACACAACACAATTTTAACACTATATAATATAATCACTATATAAGAAAACACTATATAACATAATACTAATTATAATACTATAAAAACTTTTTTTTTTTTTCTACTTAATTCTTAGGTTGCATCTTTTCTAACTATGTACAGTATCCAGTTTTAGGCTTAATTCGAGGCTAACTCCAAAATACAAAAATGTCAGACCTCTGAAAACTATAGCTACTAAGTAAAAATATAAATTTGCTATAATTTTCACCATGCCCAGTGTTAGTGGGAGATGGATTTCAATACTTTGTGGTGAAAGGTCATCCCAAAAAAAACATGCCACTTGCACTATAGAAAAGGAAAGTGGGAAACTGACAGTCACCTACAAAGGGCAAGCGAAGCAGTTTTGCCAGATTCTCCGTTCAACCTGGAAAGAGAATCTGGGAAAACAGTCCGGCTAAAGACGGGTGGACAAGGAGTGGAGGACCCTTACTGACGTAACACATTTCATCATATACTAATAACATTTAAAAAAAATTTAACAGTGCTTTTAAACTGTAACTTTCATCCTTTACCGCTGGGGGTTGAGGGTTAAACATCCAGCTGGGTCCTCTTCCAAATACTAATGATAGAGGGACGATAGAATAGCAAAAATAAAAAATTGAAAGATGAAAGAGATAGATGGGGTTTATTCATGGTTGAGTTTGAGATTTTGAGGAGAATGGTAGTATCTTAACTTGGATGAATGGACAATTTCAGAATTTCTCTTAAAATGTGGGCTGGGTTTATCAATTTCAAAAGTGACTTCAGAAAGTTGTTTCAGAATGGTGTATGGTCCAGAATATGGGGAAGTTAATTTACGGGTATTAGGATAATGAAATTCTTCATACATTACAAGGTCACCAACTTTAAACTTTACAGGAAGGAAACGAGCATCATAGCGGACTTTATTTTTCTTATGGTAAGCAATTGTTCTTTCTTTAGCCAATTTTCTAGCTTCATCAACTGGAGGATAATAACTATTATTTGGCAAAGGAGGATCATATGGCAATTTTCCTAACAATAAATAACTAGGGGTAAATTGAGTTACAGAATGAGGAGTATTGTTATATTCAACTAAGACTTCATCTAACAATTTAGTCCAGGGTACTTTCTTAGAAGAAGAATTAACTTTACACTTTAATCTGGTTACAATAGTCTGATTTAGGCGTTCAATTTTTCCATTCGTTTCGGGGTGGTGACTACTTGTCAATCTGTGTTTAACATTGTAAGTACGAAGAAATCTCTTAAATCTGGAAGCTGTAAATGCTCCATTTCTGTCAGTTAACAATTTTTCTGGTACTTGTAGTTGAAATAATTGTTTCAAAATGTTTGTATAAGTTTCAGTAGTTACACTTTTTGAAGGAAAACCCCACACATAGCGAGTTGCATGGTCAACCACCAAATGCAAATATTTTTTCGTAGAATTGTAGTAATTAAATCCGCCAACAGAGTCCAATGCCAAGCATTCAAAAGGTATATCTGTTGGAGGCATCAATTGTAACATGCCAAATCTTTTTTGTTTACACTTTTTGTTTATTTGACATGTATGACAATGTTTTACAAAATTTTCAATGTCCTGATTGATATTAGGCCAATAATACTGTGGGGAAATTAAATTTATCATTTTATAAATACCAGGGTGGCCAAATTGTGTGTGGGTTTTTTCTAAGAGGGGTAACCGTAAACACATGGGGACAACAATCTTATACAAACTTTTCTTTTTAATTACAACAACATCATTTACTTCAGTGTATTTTTTACCATCTGCTGTTACATTTTCCTTTTTCTGGCTGTCTCGTACTTCATTCAAGTCAAGGAGATGTATAACATGGTGTACATTTTCTGAAACAGGTTGTCTTGATAGCATATCAGCTTCAACATTAGTGGAGCCCTTTTGGTATTTGATTTCATAGTCAAACATACTAAGTTTGAGAGACCAGCGGAAAAGACGACCTCTTAAATTTTTAACATTTTTGAGCCAGGTAAGTGCCGCATGGTCCGTATGAATGACAAATTTTTGACCATGTAAATAATGATAAAATTTATCCAAGGCATCCACAATTGCCAAACATTCTAATTCCGTTATTGCATAATTTTTTTCATAATCTCGAAGATTTCTAGAGTGATATGCTATTGGGTGTAATTTTCCCTTTTCATCTACCTGTTTCACAACACACCCTACTCCAAGACTTGAGGCATCTACAAACAGTTCACAAGGCACTTTGGGATCAAACAATCTTAAGATAGGTTTTTCAATCAAAGCCTGTTTTAGTTTCTCAAAAGAATCTTGACAATTTTGGTCCCATACATAGGGGACATTTTTCTTTAACAATTGGTTGAGAGGATATCTAATTTCGGCATACTTAGGAATAAATTTATTATAGACATTAATAGATCCCAAAAAGCGTTGCAACTCTTTTACATTGGTTGGTGGTTTTAATTTCTTAATAACTTCTACATTTGGATTGTCAGGGGTAATACATCCATTAGAAACTTCATAACCAAGGAAATTAATTGTTGATTTAACAAAATTACACTTTGATAACTTTAATTTGAGGTTTTCTTGGACACAAATATTAAATAATGTTTCTAAATGCATCAAATGTTCTTCCTCATTTTGAGAAAATACAATAACATCATCAAAATAACTACAGGCAAAATTAATTTTGTACTTATTAAAGATTCTTCGGAGTGTGCAGTTGAATATCCCAGGTGCGTTTTTTAATCCGAAAGGTAATCGCAACCATTCAAATAAACCGAAAGTGGTCGCAAATGCCAATTTTTCAGTGTCTCGAGGGTGGATAGGTATATGCCAATATCCACTGGCCAAATCGAGAGTGGAAAAGACCTTAGCTTGTGCTAATTTATCCAAAAGGGTATCAATTCGGGGTAGGGGTTCTGCGTCTGTCTTGGTAATAGCATTTAATTTTCTGAAATCTACACATAAACGAGTTTTCTTCCCTTCTTCGCGCTTGTAAACTAAAGTGACAGGCGACGAATAAGGGGAACAACTCTCTTTAATGATTCCTGCCTGTAACAAATTTTGGACTTGGTTTCGGATTTCTTCCTCTTCTTTGGGTGATGTACGGTAAGCCCTAAGTGAAACGGGAAGGTCAGAGGTTAAATGGATTCTTTGGGGTTCTATATTCACACAGCCTACATCGTACTTATCTTTTGCAAAAATACAGACATATTTGGCGAGAAGAGCAGGTAGTTGTTCTTTAGCCAACTGAACTTTGGGCCCATGGTCAGAGGTTTCAAACAACTCCGGTTCAAAATTTTCTTCAAATATCTCTGCATTTTGGATCTCTGCTTTTAGCGGGTGGATATATGGTTTTGACAAATGCAAAGTATGGTGGGATGATTTTTTTGAAATATTACGCATAAGTGATATTTTTTTGTTATTTTGATGGATTTGCATTTTAGAGCAATCAATATTTAATCTAAACAATTCACAATGTGGTAGCCCAATTAAAACATATGGTAAAGAGTTATGAATTATAAACAGTTCAATGGTTTGAGTTATTTGTCCTAATTGCAAACTGACAAGGCATTTTTCTTTCAAAGCTAGAACACCTTGAGTTTGTGCGACTGAAATACTCTTTTGAACTTTAGATATTTTTAGATTAAATTTATGGGCTAAATGGTATGGCATTACACTGATAGAACTACCTGTATCTATCAAACATGGTAATGAGTTTTCACTTTTCACATGAGTAGCTGTTTGACAATTGTTCATTTTTTGTTTGGATCCATTATGTGTTTTGATATACCCGGGTATTATTAATTGTCATTGGCTCTCTTCTGTATTTTGTTGAAACTCATTATTAGTCTGATCAAGATTAAGGGTTGAAACATTTGGATTTGGTGCTAGGGCAGTAACATTCAGCGTTTGTTTACGAAAAGGGCAATCTCGCACCCAATGATAAGCATTCGAAATGCCCACATTTAAACAAACTCGGCACGGCGTTGGTGGCAACGTGGCCTGATAATGTAGGTTTGGGCGTTGTTGATCGGTCTGCATAGATCTTGTGGGAGTTGGTTGCATCGGTCTGAATGTATTTCTTTGTGGGTTTGGGTTAAAATGTCGAAATTGAGGTAATTGGTTTGGGACACGATAATTCCAGGGTCTGTAGGAATTTTGTCCATGGTCAATGTGGGATTTAAAAGGTTTCCATTGTCGATATTGAGGGGGATGCTGAGGGTTGGGCTCAGTCTTCCTGTCTGTTTTATCTTTCTGCTCTAACTGCAATTTACTTAATTTAAATACTAATTCTCTCCATTCATTGACATCAGCAGGCGCATTTGTCACTACCAACTGTTTCATCTCTACTGGCAGTCCATCAGTAAGACCGTCCAAAATGAAACGCTGATCTAAACCTAAAGTGCGTCCTACTTTAGTTTTTTGGTGGTAATATTCATTTAAGTCACCTCCAAATTTAAATTTGATCTGGGAGAAATCTGTCAATGATAGTGTATCAGGAGTAGTGTAATGTTCAGTGAACAATAACACTAACTCTGACCAATGGAGGACATGAAGACAGTTGTTGATATATAAGGTAAGTGCGGTATCTTTTAGATACTTTTGGATGTTGCGGATTTTCCACAAATCATCCTTGTGTTCCTCGACACAAACTGACTCAAAGTATCTCAGCCAAGGAATCCATAACATCTTCGAGTCCGGAGAAAATGGCACAATTTCGGGATCTTTTCGACATGTGCCTTCACTATTACCTGAGGACTGAGAATTTGCTGCATTAATTTCCTTTTCCGGAGTCTCGGGAACCACATCATCATTTTTTGGGGGGTCGCCTACTTTCTCTGATTGTGGGGTAGTACTCATGATGTTTATAAATAAAATCTCACAAAATCATAATATATTTCAACATAGTAACACATACAAATAACATTAAATAATTCCAAATATAATAGTAAAATAATAGTAACCTGATATTTAAATCATTTTTTATAACTCAAATTATGAATCTTAATTTAAAAGATAATTTTTATTTATCTTTTTCAACTTGAAAGGAGCAGAACTAAACAAATGCAAAACGAACTTTACAGCAAAAATTTAAAATAAAATAAAAATATTTTATCATGTTCATTCTTAGTTCACAGTTCTTTTTCTATGATTAAAATCTTAACTACATACTAAAAATAACTTTTATAAAAACACAAAGTACAAACAAAAAAAAATCAACTTTACTTTTTTTTTTTTTTTTCCAATAAAATGCCTGACTTTGCTCCTTCTAACTTTTCATATTAAATAAAACATCTTACCTTGAACAATAATCCGCGATTGATAGAAAACAAATGGAGCGGGAAAAAAAATAAATAAAAATAAACGCGCACATTCTGTCCTTTCTTTTTTCTCTTTAAATGTTCAAACTATCGGAGTTCGATTCGAGATATTTCTCCTTTCCCTTTGAAACAAAATCTTTGCACAGGTGGTCGGAGTCGGAGCGCACTTACAGGGGTTGCAGATCGAAAGTCACATCACACCAAACAACCGTAGTTATCGCGTCTTGGCGAAAGATCATGCCGTATTCCGGCTAGTCTTCGGACTGAGAGGACATCTGGTACCGCTTGTATCCGCCGATCACGTTCCTGGAAGCAGAGCGCTTTTTCATCCAGGTTTCGTTTCGCTTGTCAGGTTTTTATCCTCACCGACTCTTTGTAAGGATCTCGAGTCTTGGCCTTACGTTCGTGGGAGTTCCGTCACCATCCGATCCGAGGAGAGGGAATTCATGTAATGTAGTCGTGGAGAGAGTTCATATCGTAGTCGTGGAGAGATTCGAGAGGTCGGGCGCTGAAACATAGATCCGTCGCGTCCAGCGTGGAAGTTCCGGGGGGGAACTTTCGCGATCGCGCCGAGTCAATCGTCCGAAGGGCCGGGGATAGCTGTTGGCATTCTAGAGTCTATGCGGCGTTATTTTGTGGAATCATGAGGTGTGAGGGAGAGAGAAATAACGACACCACATTTTCACTTGGGGCCTGGTTTATTAATCCTTTTTGGCAGATCTTTGGGAGAAACCAGGTCCCTGGAACTTGACGCTTTCTTTTTAAAACTTCGTTTCTTTGGGCAGCATTTTATTAGGCAAGTGTTAGGTCAGAAAAGCCGCTTGTTTTAGGCGCTCCCGCTATTTAAAGGCCGTTAATTCACATTATTTCTACCAGGTCGCGATACTAACTAATGGGTGTTACTCTAAATTTAATTGGTTAAGAAATATCTGGGCACTATGACGTTGTTAGGCGCGGTTGTCCAGGGTTTCATTGCTGATCCTACAAATTAAGAATTGCGTTTACGTCAGCTTTTTTAATCTTAAAGAACATCCAAAAATCATCTCTGAGAGTAATAAATGTTAGGTTGGGAAAGAACATTAACAGGGGCAAACTAGCTTTAAGTATTAGAATTAAGGTTACAAGAAGGGGCATTTAAATTTTAAATTTTAAAAAGGCTATAGGTTTTATCCTTTCATGCATATTTAATTATACATTATCCTCCTAAGTCCTGATGTCACCTGGAAGTGACACTAAAAATCACACTTTAAATTAATGTAATTTCTTCTAGAATTGTTGGAATTACATCTAGATTTTTTTAATGCATGTGTGCAAGTTAGAAGTATCGATGTATAAACTAATGCATGTTTGGAGATGTTTTATTATAATTTTAAACTGTTTTTTTGTAGAGTCATGTAAAATTTGTCGTAGGACTGAGGAGGTTATTAATTATTTACTTAACTTTTTATTTTTAATACTTTAATCATTTAAAAAAATATCTTTTGATGATTTTAGTTTATTACTTTACTTAATTATTTTAACATTTTGTTATATTGCAAGCATTCATTATATTTTTGATTGCATTATTACATTCAAATGACTGTTTAAAAAATATAAATGACGCAATGACCAGAAATCCACAAAATTCTAAAATCTGCATAACCTCTGGTCCCAAGCTTAATGATTGGCTTAATGGTGCAGATTTAAGGAAATCTACTATATTTGTTTCATTTATTTTATAAGCTATGTTTTTAATGGCTGTAATTTTACCTTTTATTTTTAATTAAAAGAATGTCTGCTAATTACTGATTTTTTATCATATGCTTTTTATTTATTTGTTTAGAATCTTTTATGTATATCTTTGTGATGACAAAGTTGTATTAATCATGCAGAATATTTATGTTTTGAAAAAATAAGAAAATGTTAAAAGCAACAAATTTCTATGTGTTTCCAAACATTTTTCAGAGACCTTTAAATTATAAATAAATACTTTAATAATATTTATTAACATTCAAAAAGAATTTTTTTTTTTTTTTTTTTTTTTTAAGTGATGACCTGTACCTATTATATCACATTACAGTGATAACCAAAGTTAATCCACATGTTTTGACACCTAATTAATTCAAAATTTTGCTTTTTTTTTTTTTTTTTCCTAACCATTTGGAAAATGGTTGTGTTTGTTGAGAATAGAGATATCTGAAATCTTGTGATGGCCGTTTTTTATTCTTGGACTTGGACTAAATGATATATAAATATTGTTGTTTGAAGTAAAGATGCTATTATATGTTTTATTGGTCTTTCTTTAATGTCCAGAAATAGAATACCTTTGTTGCCACAATGATTAATATAATATTTAAAAAAAAAATTAGAAAAAATTAATAACTCAAAAATAAATTGAAATACAGCTTTCAAATAAATTGCATTTTAAAGTACATTTTTTTCTCTTTATACGACGGTAAAAAATAAAAGTGTGCAATGTTTAAAAGTTTAAAAATTTGCAGTACCAAAAAATTGTAAAACTAAAATTTCATGATTGGTCCAGGAATATTGTTTAATTCATGGTGTATGTAATATACGACTCTGCTATTATGTAAACCACGTTTTGATCATCATAAAAATGATATTTATTATTATTATTATTTAGAATTTACTTATAAATCTTAAATTTTAGTCTTAAAAAAATCATTTTCCAAATGGTAGTTTTAATTTGCTAAATTACATTTTTATTTATTTATTTATTTTTTTTTTTTCAAATAAAAGTACAATTTTAATATTTTAAGTTGAGTTACATATAAATAATTATGTATATGTATATATGTGTGTAATGTAAATCAAACTTTTATTGATATATTAATATGATTTTCATTATTATTTTCAGAATTCAGCAAATTTAAGAACAAATGTTCTAATGCTTGTTGGCCTTTGTGTTGCATTGCCTCTTGGTTTACTAAGGAAAATTGATAGTTTGACTAGTCTGAGTGCCTTGTCTATTGCATTTTATGTTTGCTTAATTTTAAAAGTTAGTATTTTATCTTTTTACATATTTTATTGGGTTATAATTTTTTGTTTACTTTTTATATATTTCTTTCTCTTGTGACACTTTTTATTGAAAATAAATTAAAATGGATTAAAAAGTAATCAATTTTTAAGAACAGATAAGAACAACTTTAATGGATTGTTTTTACTTGTATATTTGTGACATTCCTGTATTCTTATACACATTACAGTTCTAAACTAGATTGGATTATATTGAAATTGACCCAAACCAGAAAATTATATTTAAAAAACCAAAATCTGACTTGAATCACTTCAATCTCGTATTTTAAAGCTATTATTAAAAAATATTCTGTAATTATATTTATAAAATCAATTTTATTTTTTATGTTGCTAAATACAGATCTCAGTTATACTAAATGTATAGTTATTTCTATCTTAAACAATATTGTAGACATTCTTTAGAAAAAACAGTTTGCCAAATCTGACTCACAAGTATCAAAATCCAGTTCTTACTGACACTGCTTAAACTGTGGGTTGTTGTGTTTTGGATAAAATCTGGTTAACCAATCTGATGCAGATTGTTTATGAGTATGCATTCTATTGTGTAGGAGTATGAAAATGAAAAAAATAATTGTATGAAAATAATTTTACTAATTTTTATTATTTATGTTTTATCACAAACTCTGCTCATGTTTAGGCTGTATTCTGTATCTTTACAAAGTCACTTTCATTCATCAGTAGATGCAATTTCTCGGTCATTCCAATAGAAAATAATATTTCCTCTCTTCCTATAAAAGTATCTTTTTATAATAGTGTCAAATTTTTATAAATTAATTTTCAGTATGGCTACAACCATGAAGGTTTGTTATGAGAAAGGAATTGACTATAATGTACACCTTTTATAGAAAATTGAAAAACGTTTGATTCTTTGACAGATAAATAATAATTTTTGAAAATTTCGTGCATTTATTCCTTAAATGAGCTTTGATAATGTGTCCATCAGATTTGCTTCTTAAAGGAGAAAAAATAAAAGTATCCCCTGAAGTATGAACTATATTTTTATTTGATACCAAACTTGTCTTTTGATAAGATTGAATTTTAACTTGAAGTTATCTGTGTATAAGAAGTTGTTTCAAAAATGAGATATTACTTTTGAAGTAATTTCTAAATATTATGTTTTTTCTATTGTACATTTTCTGCTAACGCAGAATTTTTTGAGCTCCATTGGACTCAAATGTGTTAGACAATTGCTTCTTTTGTACCAAAATCTGCCGCCAGATGGCAGCACCAGACATTATTTTGTTTTGATTAGAGCAGAACCTTTAGAACAGTTAGTTGATGTAGTGACTGAGCTGGCTTAGGCAGCAATATGCTGTCAAGGATTAACAATCCATTATCATACTCATACATTATGATTCCAGAGGAATAATTACTGTTCATCAAGAACTGCTTCAAACTGAAGCTAATATATGTTTCAAAGTTATTTTTTTTATTTGTTGTGTTTTGTAAATATTGTGAAGACTGTGCATCTGTTCCTTTGTTTTGTGAAATATTCAAAGTATTTGTTCATCATTATTCTACTTTATTTCTTCAAATAAATGTGTGTCAACTAAAAGGTAAAGCTTTTAATTCTTTTTTATTATTGAGGAACTTACTTACTCACGCCTTATGGAATAACATTCCAACATTGTTGATTATGAGACTGAGAAATGAGTCTCAAAAATTTAAATATAATAATACCAAAACAGAAAATGTAATATTTAAATTCAAAAGAAATAATTTGAAATAATTATTTTCTGAATATTATATTTTTTGGAAGTGAATGATAGTAAAGAAAATTCAAAGAATTGTTCTTGTTTTGAAACCAAAACTATTATTTGTTGATATGAAAAGAAATTATTTTGCTTGTTTCTTATTGAAATTTTATTATGTATTAGTTGAAAATACAAATTTATGTTTTAAACAAAGAATTTTTAATATCTAAGAAAATTTTTCTGAAACCAGAAGTAACTTTTAAAATTGTTCTCAAGAATTCTATTATGTTCTTATTTCATCATTAGTATTATATTTGAGTTTATAATATTTTATTGTTGTAAATTAATAAGATAAACACTTTTATTTTCTGTGAAATAAGCAAATATAATTATATAACAATGTCTAGTCTTAAAGAATCTCATTATATTGATAAGTTAACTGATGATAATTATTCAGTATGGAAGTTCAAAATTGAACAATTGTTAATCAAAGAAAATTTATATGATGTTGTATTTGAACCTAAAAAAGAAAATGATGACAATTGGGTGAAAAATGATAGAAATGCTAGAGCATTAATTTGTTTAAATATCTCAGATTCTCAAATTGTTCATGTTAGACATGCTAAAAGTGCTAAAGAAACATATGATCAATTGAAATCTGTTCATGAAAGGGTAAATCTTACAAATAAACTTTATCTTCTTAGGAAGTTGTATTCCATTAAATATAACGAAAGTATTAAAATGCAGGAACATATAAATTCTGTCTTAGAATTGGCAGAAAAATTAAAAAGTATAGGTGAAGTAATACAAGATGATAATTTAATAGCTAGTTTGCTCTGTTCTTTGCCAAATTCTTATAGTACCTTTATAACTGCTATTGAAAGCAAATATGACACAGATTTATCATTAAAATATGTTCAAAACAAGTTGATTGATGAATATCTTAGAAGAGTTGAAACTAAACAAATTTCAACAAAATTTGAATCTATTGCTTTAAAGGGTAATAGGGATAAACCAAAACATTTGAATAAACAAAAATTTTGTTCTCATTGTAAAAGAACCAATCACAACCGTGAAGATTGTTTTCACTTAAAGAGTAACAACAATAACAAAACAAAACCAAATTTTACTCAAGATAGATCACGTCAAAAGTTTAAAAAACAAAATAATTTCTCTGCTTCTACTGCTAGTCAAAATGAAAATCCACCAAATTCTCAAAACTATCATGAATTAATGAAAGAATCAAATTCTTCAGGTTTTGTTATGAAATCTCAACAAAATGGAAATCAAAACAAAAAGTTAACTTTTGTTATTGATTCAGGCGCATCTGTTCATTTAGCTAATTCTTTAGAATTGTTCTCAGAATTAAAGAATTCAAGTAAAGATACAATTACAATTGCTAATGGAACTAAATTAACTGCAAAAGGAAAGGGTAAATGTACTTTTAATATTGAAACACTTAATGGTAAAACAAATAAAATTACACTAGATCATGTGCTTTATGTTCCCGAGTTAGACAGTAATTTATTGTCTGTACAGTCTTGCACTGAGAAAGGTTTTGTTGTAACATTTAAAGACGATATGTGTTTAATTAAAAAGGGTAACATATTAGTTGCTGATGCAAAAGTTGATGAGTGGTTATACAGATTAAAAATAAAACCCACAAATGAAAAAGTATACAGCGCTTCAGAAATATTACCTGTATGTTCTAATGTCAATTGCATTCTAAAATGGCATCAAAGGCTGGGTCATAGAAATTTGGAATCCATAAAGAAAATTCAAAAGGATGATTTAGCTTTAGGTATTACTGTGAATAATTGTTCTCATAATACTGAATGTTCAAGTTGCATAAAAGCTAAGCTAACAGAAAAATCATTTCCAAAAGAAACGCTATACAGAAGTAGAAAACCACTTGATCTGATATATAGCGACGTTTGCGGTCCTGCTGAAACAAATAGTATGGGATCAAAAAGATATTTTGTAACATTTATCGATGATTATTCTCGTTATACACAGGTATATTTTATTTCCTCTAAAGATGAAGTATTTGATAAATTAAAAGAATATGTTGCATCAACAACAAACAAATTTAGATTGAAGATTAAATCCTTACGTACTGACAATGGAATTCGAATATTGCAATGAATATGTTAGTAAATACCTAAAGAACTTAGGAATACATCATGAAACAACAACGCCATATTCGCCGTCTCAAAATGGAGTTGCGGAAAGAAAGAATTGCTCTCTAATTGAAATGTGTAAAGCCATGCTTATAAATGCTAAATTACCAAAAACATTCTGGGCAGAAGCCGTAGCTACAGCAGCTTACTTGCAAAATCGATTACCCACAAAATCAACTGAAAAGACACCGTATGAACTGTGGAATGGCCATAAGCCAAATTTGAGTCACCTTAAAGTATTTGGATGCAAAGCATATGTGTATGTTCATAAACAGAGGAGGCAAAAATTTGATGAAAAAGCCACTGAAGGAGTTTTTGTTGGTTACGATTTAAGAAGCTAGGGATATCGAATTTATACAGGTGGAAGAAAAATTGTGATAAGTAGAACAGTAAAGTTTTTTGAAAATATGAACGGTGAAAATTTTTTTCCAGAAAATTTTTTTCCAGAATGTTGAAGAGCGAACTTCTGATTTAATTCATTTCAATTTTTCAGAAGGAAGTCTTGAAAATGATAGTGAATCTATTCCAATAGAAAATGTTGCAGAAGAAATAGAAACTGATGGCAAATCAGTAGATATCCCAACCACAGAAGAAAGTGAAGAAAATTCACAGAGAAGAATTTCTAACAGAGAAACAAAAGGAATTCCACCAGAAAGGTTTTCTTACAAAACTGAAGACAGTTATTCGAAAAATCAAGATCCTGAAACTTTTAAAGATGTTTTAAAATTACCACTTAAAGATCAACAGAAATGGTTTCAAGCTATGAAAGAAGAATTTAACTCTTTAAAGGAAAATGAAGTATTTGAGCTTGTTACTTTACCAAAAGGTAAGCGCGCAATTGGCTGTAAATGGGTTTATAAAACAAAATGTGATGAAAATGGTGAAGAAATAAAATGCAAAGCACGATTAGTTGCCAAGGGTTTCACTCAACAACTAGGCACTGATTATGATGAAACCTTCTCTCCTGTCGTCAAGCATACAACTATTAGAGCTTTTCTGACGTGTGCAGCTTATCGTAAAGCCAAAGTATTCCAAGTAGATGTTAAAACAGCCTTTCTACATGGTAAATTAGATAATGAAGAATTATACATGCTTCAACCAGAAGGCTTTCAAGATCAAGAAAACAAAGACAAAGTCTATAAATTAAAAAAGGCTATATATGGTCTCAAGCAAGCCGCCAAGTGCTGGAATGAAGAAATAGAAAATACTCTAAAGGCATATGGATTTAAACAAAGTGAAGCAGATCCATGTTTGTTTACGAAAGAAAAATCAAAGAAGACAATTCATCTCATACTATATGTAGATGATATGTTGATAAGCTATGAAGATGAAGTCAATGAAGTAATAAACTATTTAAAGAAGTCTTATCCCATAACATCATTAGGAGAAGCAAAATACTTCTTAGGTATAGAGATTCATAGAAAAGAAGATGGAAGTTATCTGCTGTCACAAACAAATAAAATAAATCAATTAGTTAAAGATTTTCAGCTTGAAGAAGCCAAACCAACTTATACCCCAATGGAAACAAATTATTATAGTTTAGACAAAGAAGAAAATCTTTTATCATCAAATGATAACTATAGACAAGCTATCGGAAGTCTTTTATATATTTCTTTATGCACAAGACCAGATATTACAGCTCCTACGCATATTCTAAGTCGAAGATGCAATAATCCAAGACAAAAAGACTGGAATGCTGTTAAGAGGGTAATAAGGTACCTAAAAACCACAAAAGATCTTGCACTTCATATTTCTTCAGAAGATTATCCTAATATAGTTGCATACTCAGATGCTGACTGGGGTCAAGATACTACAGATAGGAAATCTACCTCAGGAAATGTAATCTTCTTAGGCAATAGCTGCATTTCTTGGTTCTCAAGAAAACAAACATGTGTTACATTATCGTCAGCCGAGTCGGAATATGTGGCACTGTCACAAGGAACTCAAGAAGTGTTGTGGATTTTAAAACTATGTAAAGATCTCAAATTACAACAACATTACCCAATTAAAAATTTTGAAGATAATCAATCAACAATTAAATTGGTTGAAAGTGAAAAGTTCAAGTCACGAACTAAACACATCGATACAAAGTATCATTATATACGAGATTTGAAAATGAAAAATGTTATAGATGTGAAATATCTGTCAACAAATGAAATGATAGCAGACATAATGACAAAGCCATTGCCAAAGGCCAAATTTGAACATTGCAGAAACCTTATCCATCTGGTGTCAGATTCTATCACAAAACGGGAGAGATGTTAGACAATTGCTTCTTTTGTACCAAAATCTGCCGCCAGATGGCAGCACCAGACATTATTTTGTTTTGACTAGAGCAGAACATTTAGAACAGTTAGTTGATGTAGTGACTGAGCTGGCTTAGGCAGCAAAATGCTGTCAAGGATTAACAATCCATTATCATACATTATGATTCCAAAGGAATAATTACTGTTCATCAAGAACTGCTTCAAACTGAAGCTAATATATGTTTCAAAGTTATTTTTTTTTATTTGTTGTGTTTTGTAAATATTGTGAAGACTGTGCATCTGTTCCTTTGTTTTGTGAAATATTCAAAGTATTTGTTCATCATTATTCTACTTTATTTCTTCAAATAAATGTGTGTCAACTAAAAGGTAAAGCTTTTAATTCTTTTTTATTATTGAGGAACTTACTTACTCACGCCTTATGGAATAACATTCCAACAAAATGGGCCCAAGCTTTAAAAAAAGCTCAAACTCATTTCTTCTGCAGACTACAGTTTTAAAATTCAAGAAATTATGTTGGCCCATTTTGTGTGCATTGCCGAGCAAGCTGAAGAAAAAGCCGCTGACAAATATTTTTACATTATTCACTTCTTTGGAAAAGCACTGTGTCAAAAATTGATTATCATTAGTGTATTTAAGAACCATAAATAAATTTAAATCAGACTTATTTCTTTGACGACAACTGTTTTTCAATGACTGAAATTTCAAATTTACCTGACACCTTTTCATTATTAAAACTCAATAGTACATGTGCAAGGTATCAAATTATTAAGCTCAATGAGACAAATCAAATGAGCTAAAAAAAATCTAAATTGACTGGTAAGGACTCTAATACATTTACTTACCAATGATCCTTTATAATTCGAGTATGTTTGAAGTATCATAAATCATTAAATGCATTGCAAATGATTTTTTTTTTTTTTTTTGCATAGATCATAATGTTATGGAATTTTTGTTCTTTCCTGTGAATAAATATGCTACTTATTTTATACTTCTAAGAAAGCATGTTTTAATCCTAAGTGCTACATATCAATTTCATTGTCTGAAGTAGAATTGACCAAAAATTTATTTTCAGCCCAAAATCTGTTTCGTCAAAAATTAATTTTTAGTGAAAATGCTGTGAAAAATTCTACCAGACTGTAACTTGCCCAATACTATAAATATTCCAAAAATTGCATTTATTCCTTTAGAAAATTTCAACATTACTAATTGGTTTGAACTGTATCTTCCCAAAGGAGATACTCTTTTTTTATTGCTATGAATTTATAATTACCAATCATGTCTGATTCAAGGCATGAATGCAAATTATAAAGTAAGCAATGCATATATGATAAATTTTTCACATGCTCATTAAAAGCTACAGACTTAACAGTAATCAAACTTTTAGCCTAAAAGCCACAGAAGTATTTCGGATACTCTTTGCGAAAGTTATAGTGTAACAGATGATCTTTTACAAAAATCCTTATAAGAGATAAATTGAAGTATGTATACATAAAACATTTTTTTATTTAAATGAAATTTGTATAATTCAGAAACTCTTCTGTGTTATTAATGAATTAATTACACATCATTTTATATATAAATAAAAGGTTTTGGTCAGAGGCACATAGAGGTCATGCATATAATTATTTAATTATTTGCACAGTTAATAAACACATATAATTAATTAATAATTATATGTATTTATGCATGTATTAATTACTTGAAGATAAATGTTGGACATTTTCAATTTTGGTCAAAAATAGGAAGATTACCAAAATTCAGTTTGATTTCAGTCTTAAAAACTTGTTTCAGCCATCCTAAGTATGACCTATCTTAACTTCATTAAAATGCATCAAAGACTATTTCTCCTCTTAGACAATAATGTAATAAATTCTTTTGTATGTCCTTGTAAATGAGCTATAAATTCCTCATGACATACTTCAGTTTAAATACCAAACATTCTGTAGTACATTTGGACTATGTTTAAGAAAAATCAATAGAGTTTAGATTGAAAGAAAAAGATTATAGAAGAAACTCATAATTTAAAATTTACAAAGAAAAAGAGTAGATTAAAAAATTATATCTCTAACTCATTAAACCTAAATTTCTAAAAATTTCACTCATTAAATTTCTAAAAGTTTCACTAAACAAATATACAAAATCACTATAGTTTTTACAAAAACATATAAATAAAATGACAACCCAATGTGGGCTCAGTTAGAAAAATATGTCTGCATGAGCACATAGAGTTGGCATTGAAATCTGAGCTTAGATCAGACCATTCACAAGATATTCATAGGACTCAAGTTGAGCCCGGCCTAGACTTCATTATTTCTGGGACAAGTTAGATGTGGGTTTTATTTTAATTTTTTAGAGAGCCTAAACTTCATTATTCTTTAACTATGCAAGATATAAGTAAAAAGCTATAAAATTTTATTAATTTTTGTGCAGGTCGGGTCTTATTTTATTGATTTTTGCACAGGCAAGATCTCATTTTACTTATTTTTACATGTGTTGGTCTAACCAGCCCAATGAATTTTATACAGTCTGGGTAGGAACTGAGTCTGAAAATTCCCAGACCTTTATGAAAAATAAATTCCAGGTTGGATTTCACCATAAGAAGTGTCAGGGAACCAAAAGAGTTTATGCAGTTTACATCAGACATGAAAAATCTCCCACAAAAGTCTTAAACACTTATTTTATTCTTCAAAATAATCAGAATTGGCTATAATTGCATTTTCTCAATGAGATAAAAGATTATAAATATCCTTTTTAAAAATATATTTTTTAATAGCCCAAAAATTATATTACAGCCTGTATGTTATGGTCTTCATTTTGGAATTTCTGTGCCCACAGGTGGTTATCCATCACCAAAAACAGGTTATAGTCCAATGGAGGATCCAAAAAGTAAAGGTGAATGAGACAAAACTTCTAAGTCCAATATTTTGATCACTTCCCTGGTCATTTTGTTCGTATGAAGTCTGGCATTATGATGGAGGAGGCAAAATCCTCTTTTAAAACAGATGTAAATTTTTCATTTTTGGGTGAAAAAAGTCCGGGCCAGGATTCGAACCAGGGATGTATTGGCTGAAGCCGCTAGTGATCTACCAACTGAGCCATCCCGGACACGAACACTGGAGAACTATTTCAGCCAAATAACCTAAACGATCACTTTATCTTGTCTGATACTCTGGATCAGCTCAACAGAATAAATTGAAAAAAAATTTCACCCAAATATGAAAAATGGAAAATTTACATCTGTTATAATTAATTTACCAATTGAATAATCGTGTTTAAAATTAATCTAATAAAATCCTCTTTTGTTGACCAATGCCGACTGCTTCTGGAACAAAGCAGCTAAAACCTTTTTTTTACAACCATGTTTACAGCCATGTTGAATAGATGTCATCTGTGATGTTTTTTCCACTTTTTAACCATTTATATAGTAAACTATACCATAATTGTCCACCAAATGCATAGCATTATCTTTTTTTTTTATGAGCATCCAGTTTGGCAGCCAATGAAACTGAACAAGAAATCGACCAATGTTTTTTCTTCCAGTTATCGTGCATGATCCATTTGTTGTCACATTTCAGTATTTGATCCAGTAACAAAGCCTGGTTGTGGTGCAAACAGATGATCATTAGAGCTTGTTTCCATCGGACAGAACATGAAGAATCCACTTGTTGAGTTTCCATGTCATCTCAGGATTATGAAGATGTGATTGGATGATTTTGTCAGATACTCCAAACTGTGTGCTAGCTCTTGGCTAGTTTGATCAGGATTCTGCTTGATTTGCTTCTTCAGCTGGACTATGTTTAGCATATAATGACAATGAACATGGGCTTGTCTTTGAAGCTTTTGCCTTCGCACAAAAATTGGTTGATCCATTTCTGAGCAGTCTGTTCACTCACCTAAGCCTCTCCTAATGTGGCGCATATTCTTCTATTGGTCTCTGTAGTTTTGTTTTCTAATTTGAGCTCATAAAGCAAATTAAGAATCAACATCTTTGTTAATACATTGTTATAAAACATATAACAAAACTTAGAAAGTGTTGAACAACGCTCTGAAGGTTTGAAGGGAATGTACAGTTATGGCAATATCAGAATCAGTTTGACCATACCTGCACAACAAAATAAACTATTCTCAAAAAGCACATAAACTTTATTGGTCAACTGATAAGTCTGGCATGGCCCTACTTAGCAGAAAAAAGTACAACCTAGGTCAGAAAGAGTAAAGACTAGCTCCAGTGTGAACCTGCAGAAAAAAATAAGTTCTTAACCTGGTCTGAGTCTCCTAAATAAAAATTAACAAATACAGACCTCTTCAGAGTCTTTCATCCATTGCTCCTTTAAAAATGTCATTTTGTATGTAAACAATACTTTCAAATAACAAATACAGTCTTCCCCACTTAATCAGGTAACAGATAATCGAATACCCCGCTTATTCGAATAGAACTCTCTGGAACCGAATTTATTGCCATTGATTCCATGTTATTTTTACCCGCTTATTCGAATAATGTCTGGGTGACTAATGTTCGAAAATAGGTGCAGAAAACACATTTCATTTTGAATTCTTCCTCACCTTTTGTCATTTTTGGTTCATTTACACTGAAAACAAATTTTCAGTTCTTCCTGCAATGATTTCGGTCGGCAGGTACATAATGGACAGGTCAAATGATCTCCCCTCCTTTTTCTGCAAATGGGTGAAATAAGTTGACCAATGTGGATTACTTTTGCATTTTGTAAATTTAGTCATGTTTTTGTTAGGAAAAGATGTGATTCTAAATGGAATTAATTGATTCTAAATAGAAATCTAAATGGAAAGCTTTAAACCTTTCTGATAAATTACAGTTTTGGAAACATTAAATAAGGAAACAGAAGTTCAGGTAGCAAAAGGTTTTAAAATATCACAGATGTAAGCTTCCAATATGAAACGCAATGCAGAAAAAATCCAAAAAGAACAGAGATAAAATGAAAATTTGGATCGAAAAAGGGAACATAATTCCAATTTTGATAACATTGGTCAATATGTGCTGGAATAAATTTAGCCAAAAGAGTGAAACTTTAATTAATAACTGGCGCTATGATTATGCACAAAGCATTTGCTAACACACAAAAACGTTGGAATGGGTAAAAAAATTTGTGTGTCGAAGGATTAGGCAACAGAAAAACAATTTAACTTTCAAAATTGGACATGAAGAATCAGTATGAATTTATTATTCATATTATCGATGGTGTGAGAGCATTTTTGAGCCCCTTCTAGCAGAATATAGTCCAGAAAATATATTTAAATGTGTTAAAACAGTTCTTTTTAGACACAATGCCTTCTGGAATCAGCTGGGAAAAAAAGATATGATTCATGGATTTAAATGAAACCATGATAGGGTGACACACCAACTCTATGCAAATCAAACTGGGACAGACCTATAGTAAAAATAAGCTGACGCAAAGCCTAATGTATGTATAAAGTGATCCAATATTATATATGCTCTGCAAAATGCATGAATGGCCATGAAAATATTTAAAAAGTATTTAACAAAGTTAATGCTGATTTGTAGAAATGAAAATTAATTTTCTTCTTGGATAATGTGTATGGTTACAAAATTAAGAATGAATAGATTCATTTTAGGAACATCATTCTTCAGTTTATTCTTGCCAACACAATGAGTAAAATTCAAACTCTGAATCGAGGAATTATTCGATCCTTTAAAGTTCATTTCCAGAAACAAATCATTAAAAATTCCTCTTCTTTCTGAATGAAAGCAGAAACATAAAATCATTCTCTGGATTTATAAGAAAAATAGCTTTCTGACTACACTTCATTTGTGAAAAGATCATTGAATAGTGCGACCAAAAAAGTCATCCAAAATTGTTTTAAGAAAGAATGATTTCTCAAATCAAAAGACAAAAGCATGAATCCTGATAAATCAGGTGATGAAAGAATAATTTAGGACTTTGAAGAAGATTTTTGTCATGAGGATTTTGGATTGTTGCATAGTCTCTAAGTGGAATCTGGTCTCTAAGTGTTCATCGATATAGGTGAGGACAAAGAGATGAAACCTGAAAATGCCTTGGTGACATCGAAGGAAGATGGAAAAGAAGAAAGTGATGATGACACAGCTGAACGGCTGAACCACCATCATCATGTCTCATTGTTTAATGATAATGCGCCATCAATTGGAGGCTCGAGATTGTAATTATGATGTTTTGTACTTATTCGAAAAATGACTCGGTATTTGTTCCTATAAAATTCCTTGTAAATAAACTAACTCCTTTAAATGACATTTTTAAGCCTGTGTAAATAATCTAAAATAGCAAAGTTTTAAACAAATTCCAATTAACTGCATTAAGTGCAATGTAAATCATATAACTGTATGTACTGATATTAAATTATTACATACTTACTTTATATTAGTATTTATATTTATTGCTGAAATGTCACTAAAAGCTTACTTTGGAGACACAAAAATTTTTGGTTTCCGTCCGTCTGTCTGTCTGTTCTGCAATAACTGCAGTAAAAATCATCCGATCTCTTTGAAATTAAGTAAGCACGTTCATGGGCTATCGGGATTTAGCTGTATAGTTTTTTGTAAGGTTTGAATCATTTGTTTGGAAAATACAGAACATTCTATTTTGTATCATAATGTTTTCCTATGGCAAATCAAATGGAAAGAAAATGGCTCTTTTGATTAATGGATTAAAATTATAAAAGATGGATATTGAAATTTCCAAATACGGATCTTAAATTTATCTTATTATTTTGAAATTTTGTCTAAGCATTTGTCAGATTTTTAAAAATATTTCTGCTAATTTTGGGGATTTTTTATACATGAGTTCAAATAATATAAAACATTTTGTTTTAGAATTTTTTTATTTAAAATGTACATATTTCATTATTTCTCTTTCTTTTATTCGTTGCATAGCAACAAAAACTGATGCTTTTTTACGGTAATTCCGATGATTTTCAAATTTTCCCCCATTGAATGAAACTGGCACGTTTGGTTAAAGTATTTAAATGTCAAATTATGGGTGTTAAAAGTTCCAACTAAGATTTTAAATTATTCCTAATCTTTTGAAATTTTGTCAATGTATTTGTAAGATTTTTTTTAATTAGGTGCATAATTTTTCGTGGAATTTTAGAAATGTTTTCAATGATATAAAACAGTTTGTTTGATCAATTTACATATTTGACATGACATATATTTCATTTTTTTTCTTTTTTGCCTGTTGCTTAGCAATGAAAATAGCCGATAAAAAATAAAACATTTAAATAATTCCAATTGCGAAAAATTAAGAGGTTAAATATAAATTACATTAATAACATATCTTTTTTAACACTTTCCAATATAGCTGAAAATTGTTTATATATTTTATTTGTCTGTCCGTCTCTTTGTCTATTTTTTCTAATTCGCGTAAATATAGTCAGATATATTTGAAATTGATATATATTATTGTGGTTTACTGTGGCATATTCTATATTGAAAATGAAATGTAGAGCATTTCCTGTTCATTTACAGGGTCACTCAGAAGAATTCCTTGCATTACGATCTACAGCGGAAAATCCTTTGCTGTGTGTTTTCATGATAACTTAAACATATTGAAATTGATGCAAATCACTAAGGTTTATTGAAAGTGTCATACTATAGACCATGGTGCGCAAATAACTTAACATTCATTTACAGGAACATGCAAAAGAATTTGGTTATAGAAGAAAGTGATTAATAATTGAACTTATGAATAAAAAAATATTAAAGTTTTGTCCAGCTTGTTATTTATCCTTAATAATCTCAGTATAAAATGAAATTTAAGATGTATTCTAACCATTTGCATAATCAATAGAAAATTACGAATGCAAATTTTATGAGTGTATGGGGAGGTTCTTCAGGGAGGCAGAGCCCCCTTGAAGAAATGTGCTTTATTACCTAAAAAATATATAATATGTAGTTCATAAAAGTTTTAGAATATTGCATAAAAGAATTATCAATTTAATGCATCAAATTTCTGAAATCTTGCACATATTTTTAGGTGGGTTCGTAATTACATAAATACATAGCACTTATAGTCGTTGTTTGATCTGTACGTCTGCCTATATATCCGTCTGTCTGTCTACCGCAAAAAATTATAAAAATAGTACCCAACCAAATGGTTTGAAAATTAAAATATATGATTGTTAGAAAAATTTGTAGAGTCATTTCTAATTTTATGAACATCGGATCGATAATTTAATTACAGGGGCAGTCAAAAGTATACCGTTACATTATGCCAATGGGGAAAATATCTTCAATTGCATTTTAATAATACCCAAATGATGATGTTACATTTTTCGTACATAATGAAATTGATATAGATCTATGAAGTACATTAAAATATACATTCTGTACAGAATGCAGTGCAAGGAATATTTTTCTTAATTTACAAGGCCACACAAAAATATTCCATTACATAATGTTATAGGGGTAAACAATGTTTGGGGTGTATTTTAATTATATTGAATTATTTAACATTTTATTAAATTGATAAATGTTGCTAAGGTTTACTACAAATTACTTCCTACATAACAGAAAGCACATAGTATTTAAACACGGACACACAAAATATTACAGACTGGAAGTTAATTTTTAGTTTTGATATGTGCTTTTAAGTAAATGTTTTCATATTACGTTTTATGTATAAATGTTAAAAATCATATACTGGGTTACACCAAAGTATTTGTAAGGGATACTGAGTATGAACGGAAATAGCTTAAAAGATTTTTTTCCTTTTAAATTATGCATTTTTATGCTGGACTATATTTAGCACACTAAAATATCTTTGTACAATATAAATAAAACAATTGACAAGGCCACGTAAACAATTGGAAACAAAGCCTTCTATGGATGATAATCTCTGGAAGAGTGATTTCAGTCGATTTAAGCGAATGTAAGTCTCAATTAAATTACAGCTAGTAATTAAGTAACAGTTAATTAGTAGCGTGTAAATAAAAATAGTAAGTCATATACAGGGTTGTATAACACTGTTGAAGTAGATTTGCTGAAAGTGAAATTAAAATCTGTTATGCGTTTTTAAAACATTGCAAGATAGTTAAAAAGAGTTAATGAAATATGTTTCTCTGTCCATCTGATCATCTGTATGTCTCTCTAAACTCGAACTTGCATTAATATAGTTTGACTGATCTGGCATTATTATGTGTTATTGAGATTTAATATGCCATGTCCAGTACTGAAATACAGTGCATAAAGCTTATAATTTAATTGCAGAGACAATCAAAAGAATTCTATTACATTATGGGTCATGGGAAAATATCATAATTATACAAGTATGTATAGTGGTTGTCTAGCCCATCCATCTGTTTCACAGTCTGTCCCCATATACTAGCGCAAAAACTACTAAACTGTATAATTTGAATTTAAATACATAAAATTGCTGCAAATCATTTCAAATTTTATGAGATTCCAGTCACTACTTAATAATAGTTTTCTCCAATCTATCAAATTCTATCATTCGTAAATAATTCAGTCATATGCCATGACAGGTATTGATTCTAGGTTGCAATGGTGATTATGCCCCATTTAAGAGGTAATAATATTATTTTTGTATTACTGAGTTTAATATATAACATTGTTATAAATTTTCTATTCGTACATTTTTGTATAAAAGTGCAGCAGCTCTTACACCAAGATCTGAATATTTTAAAAATTTCATTGTGATAAGAACGCACCTCATTTAATTGGTTTGAAATGCCATTTCTGACTTGTTTATTCTTATATTC
Source organism: Maratus speculifer (assembly GCA_964019185.1). NCBI lineage: Eukaryota > Metazoa > Arthropoda > Arachnida > Araneae > Salticidae > Maratus > Maratus speculifer. Next base: position 43,199,219 of record OZ025294.1, read on the forward strand.
ATTTATGTTATTGGAAATTTTTCAATTGCTATTTGTATAATCTTAAATGTTACGCAAAGTATAGTAAAAAGTAGTAGAGCTGACGTTGAGGCTCCTGATCTGCAGATTTACTAGTTTTAGTTTACTTTATTCTATTAATTATTTTATTATTCTGTTAATTAATTATGCTGTAGATGGTTGTTTTACCTTTTTATTATGCATTAAATATTACATTTTGATGCTTCCCCATTTAATCAAATATCTCACTTAATTGAATAGTAGATAATAACTTATACTTCCTAAAACATAACTATTGTGAAAAGAAATTTTTCTTCTGACTTCTTTGTGTGCTTACAGCAAAATAAGATCTAAAATTGTGAAGCAGCTCCTGTAATGATTTTAATAATACGACTTTAAAATGATATTTTTAATTGCAGACCTATTGATATTTGATATTTTTTACCTTTTTGGGTAGATATGCTTTACCACCACAGTACAATTGTATTGTTCCAAATCAATGTTTATTTTGCTTTTTGAAGATATCGAAGAAATTTTGTTCATTTTATTATTTTAAAATTTTATTGTGATAGTAGTAGTGTGATGATGAATATATCTATGGATATTCATTTTGGTATACTGTGATGTATATTCATGTAATTTTACTTATAGATTTTTGCAGAAGCTGTTCCTAATTTATCAGAAAATGAATGGTGGTATGAAGTGAATTGGTGGCGGTCTGAAGGCATTTTACCTTGCCTGCCTATATTTTCGATGGCATTATCATGTCAAACGTAAGATTAAAATAATAATAATAATAAGTTTTTTTTTTAGTTCTGTTTTAAACCGTAAGCAAATGTTATCAAGCCAAGTACCATTGGTTTATCAACTGTGATATCTTAAATATTTATTTTTAATTACCATATAATATATTCTTATCTACAACTAATTACCTGCATCATTGTTATTTGATTTGTTGAATGTATGGATACAAATGCATCTTAACATTAGATTTACAAAAACTGCCGATTTGTCAGGCTTTCAATTTTATGCTTGAAATCATCTGAAAGTATAACGTATTTTTTCAGCAATATGAATTTAGAAGTATTACAATGAAAATTGTATACTTAGTTTATTTTCTCCACTGGCTCTCTAGTTTTATGTATGAAGAAAGAAATAAAGTAGAGTCTCTCCATAATGAAACTCCATCCAACAAATTTCTCTATATAACGAATTTTTTGTTGGAATGGTCATTTTTTTCATTATTACATTAAAAATAATCTCCATACAGCGAAATATATATCTCCATATAACAAATTTTTTCTGAAATCTTAATTCATTTGTTTAGACAATATTTCAAATTTTTCGTGGGATGCATTCATATTTGTTGATTCCTGGTTTATATTTCATAGCTGTATAGAAAACATTCACACCCTCCCCCCCCCCCCCCTACACTAAAAAAAAATTAAAACAAATAAACCTTTACGTTAATTTTTGAAAGGAGAACAAGGAATTTTATAAAGCTTAGCAATTCTATGTCACTGAAAGAAAGATTTACAAATGTTATAAAATTCCACGCTCTTCTGTGAATTCTTAAGAAGACAATAGTGGACAAGAAATGGGAAAAAATTAAGAGGGAAAATAAAAACAAAAAGAGAAATGGGAAAAAATTAAGAGAGAAATGGAAAAGAAAGAGAGAAATGGAGGAAAATTAAGTATCAATGAAAATTTAGTTCTCTTTGACTTTTTGGAGATGGATACCAATCTTATTGTTACGAAGCATCCCACTGATAGTAACATTTCAAGCAACATTTTGAACAATGTTGATGAAGGAAACAATGAATGTGAAAGTAAAAACTTAAAACAAAACCAGGAAGAGAAATGATTATTGTCTTCGACATTACAACGGGAAATCATCAAGTGGAAGAAAATGTATTCCAACTTTCCATTCTTTTTTAAGTTTGAAAAGTTTTACAAGTGCAAAAATTTTGAAGTCAAAACAACCAAAAAATAACACATTTTTTCCACTGATTTTTGCCTTTCTCTTGATTTTGCCTGAATTTAGTAACCTTTCAAAAAATATGTTTATTTTCTTGATTTGATAGTGTTTAAATAAATCAAAAATCAAATTAATGTTTAGCATGAAACATTTCAAAACCTTAATTAAACAATCCAAAAATATTTTATATCAAAAATTACACATTAAATGAAAAATTATACAATTTTCTCTATACAACGAATTTTTCTATATAACGAATTTTTGACTGAACAATGGATTTTGTTATATAGAGACTTGACTGTATTAGAAAAATGAAAGTCATTACAAAAATATGTATTTTAATATTGTCAAATTCTCTTAAATGTAGTGTTAAAATGCACAGAAATATGTAATTTTATTTTATTTAAGCTTATTTTAATGGTTAAAAATATTTTTCTGAATAAAAATTAAGGTTTTTATGAATTGATATTTAATTTTATTAAATTAAAAATAGTGACTAAAATATGATTTAACTATAAGTCTTTGACTTTTCATAAATTCCATTATAACTTTTTTTTTTTTAATCTCATTTTGTCATCATGTCATTTTATTTTTCATTTATGTAACATAAAAATTTTCTTGAATAATAATTTAACATATACAGTAGATTCCTTCAAATCTGCAACTCTTTAAAATTTGACCATAATTTACAGATATAAACAATGAAACATTCAGTTTAGATATAGGGACAAAATTTGACTTTCTCCATTTTATATCAATTCCATATATGTTTCAATATGTAATTTTTGATAATATTACTGAATTCATGTTTTTTCATGAAGGAAGAGTAAATTTAAATCTGAAAAAGTTCTAGATATTGCTGATATCACTGATAATCACAATCTTCTTATCAAATATTTTTATGTATTAAACAAGCTATTTTGCTTATTAATTCTGGCTAAATCTGAATTAAAACTTTTTTATTTTATGATTTTTATGTAAATTAGTAATGTACTTTTATAATGCATGTTTCATTAAATAATTTAAGAAAAATACATTTCATTTTTATAATGAATATTTAATCATACATTGATTATTAACATGATCATTGATTATTAACATGACCTTTGCTTTTAATATTTTAATCACTATAAAAATTATCTAAATTTCTATTATTTTAATTTATTACTTATTTTAATATTTATTGTAAGCATTCATTATATTTTCAATTGCATTATTAATTACATTCAAATTACTACATTAGACTCCCTCAAATCCGTACAGATTGGGACCAGAGGTTGTGCGGATTTTAGAATTTTGCGGATTTCTGGTCATTGCTTTGTTTACATTTTTTAAACAGTAATTTGAGTGCAATTAATAGTGCAGTCAGAATTATAATGAATGCTTACAATATAATAAAATATTAAAATAAGTAATAAACTAAAATAATTAAAATTTCAATAATTTTTAAAATGATTAAAGTACTAATAGCAAAGGTGAAGTTAATAATCAATAGTGTTTGATTAAATATTCATTATAAAGATTAAATGTATTTTTCCAAAATTATTCAACAAAACTAGCCTCATAAAAGTACATTACTAATTCAAATCAAAATAAAAAAATAAGGATTTTTTTTTTTTTTTTTTTTTTTTTTTCAAGTTAGGCAGGGTTAATAACCAAACAATCTTAAATTAATGCATAAAACTATTTGATAAGAAGATTGTGATTACCAGTAATATCAGCAATGTCTTGAATTTTTTCCAAAAAAATTTATTCTTCCTTCATGAAAAAAACATAAATAGAGTATTATTAAAAAAATTACAAATTAAAAAATATATGGAATTAATACAAAACTTAAAAAAATCAAATTTTGTTCCAATGTCCAAATTGAAAGTTTCATTGTTTACATCCATAAAATATGTGCGGATTTTAGAGAGCTGCAGATTTGTTGTTTGAGAGTTGCAGAAAAAAATGTAAATAAATCAGTGATCAAAAATCTGCACAACCACTGGTTCTAAGCTGTGTAGGAGCTAGAGGTCTGCACGGGCCGAAATTTCCAGGCCCGGGCCCGGCCCGAAAGTTAAAATTGCGGCCCGGACCCGGCCCGGCCCGAACGAAAGAAATATTGGCCCGACCCGGCCCGGCCCGAAAGTTAAAATTGCGGCCCGGCCCGGCCCGAACGAAAAAAAATAATGGCCCGACCCGGCCCGGCCCGAAAGTTAAAATTTCGGCCCGAGCTCGGCCCGGTCCGGAAAAAAGTTTAAAATTCGGCCCGAACCCGGCCCGGCTCGAGTGAATTTCTACAAAACATTGATCTTTAATCTTATGGAAGAGTTCTGACCAAAAAAAAATTATATTAGTCTTTTTTTTTCCATGTTTATAATCTCCATTTATGCAGAAGTGCCGTAGGCTGTGATATTTATGCTTTTAAATGAATCTTTGTTTGTTGTATGTAAATGTTTCAGATTATTAATCCATATTCCCTGTAATGGAGACAAAAAATCGAAAAAGCGGTATATGATAAAATTTCCAAAGACGAAATCGCTTTGGAACGAAAAAAGATGCATTCCCTTCTTAACAGATGTAAATGTTTAATGTATTTTTTTCTCCCGTATTGTTGTATTCATTTTGCATGGATGAACATTTTAAAAGAAACTTTCAGTTTTCAGTTTAAAAAAAAAATTCCGTCATAATCATGTTTTTTTTTTTTTTTTTTTTTTTTTTTGTGTGTGTGTTTAATTCTATTTTAAAACACCTAGTAATCTACGATTCTTTAAAAGGAATAAATTCTAATGTTTAATTGTAGAATAATGACGGCTTAAAAGTATATGCTTTTTTTGCAGAAATTTTTGGACAAAGCGAAATATTACTGATATATAAAAAGTCGAGAAAATGATTTTCATATAGGAAAATTCAATGGGAACTGATTATTTTGGTCCATGAAAACTAGGAAGAATGGAATCAGTCTCGGCATCGTACGGAAAAAAAGTTAGGCCCGGCCCGATACTCCAGCAAAAAAATTAAGGCCCGAGCCCAGCTCGGCCCGAAAAGATTAGTGACTAGGCCCGGCCCGAAAGGATTAGTGACTAGGCCCGGCCCGGTCCGGCCCGAGTCTTCAGAAGTAAGGCCCGAGCCCGGCCCGGCCCGAATGCCATTATTGGAAATCGGCCCGAGCCCGGCCCGCGGGCCGGGCCGGGCCGGGCTCGGGCTTCGGGCCGAGGCCCGGCCCGTGCAGACCTCTAGTAGGAGCTACTGTATATAATTAGTTTTAAGAGTGCAAAGTAACACATGCATAGAAATATGTACGACTTCTTAAAGAATTAACTAATTATAATTTTGCATTTTTAATTACATGCATTTTATAAGATTTACTTTTGAATTACAAATATCCAGTTATAATTTACCAGAAAGAAAATTTCAATGTTTATCAGGAAGGAAAAAAGTATGATGCATTAAGATATGTATTGTATTTGTAACAATACTTTTGACATATTTTTAACAATAGAATTTATGGGGGGAAAATGGCTATTTCAACCTATGCCTTTTCTTTTTGTTATTTTTTAATTGTTTAATATAATAACATTTTTATAGTTTCATTTGTAAAATTTAATCATTTTAATGTTATTTTGTGTTTTTAATGATGACTATGTAATTTTGACTAATTATTGGAATAGCAATTTTGTGTAAACAAGTAAATTAAATTTTAGTAATGTCTGTATCTTATATCCTAACAGGTTACTAAGATTTTAATCATATTCTGTTGCATGGTGAAAATAAGCCTGTTGACTATTATAGTAATTTATTAATTACTAGCAGGCGTCGCCCACTACGCTGGTCCTCTCTTCCAGACAAACCTTTGATTTTTACAATAAGTTTTATTATATAATGACACAACTATGTGCAATTTACAGAAATCATTCCTGAAAATTCATCTAACTAGCAATGTAGTCTCATCAAAATCCGTCTAATTGCAGTTTTTATAAAGACTAATTTTTCATAATTATTTTCAGGTGATTGTCGAAATTTATTTCAACATAACTGACTAATATTATAACTGAGCATTGTTGAGCAAAAAGAAATACACTTAAAACACACCTGAAAAATTATCTAATTTACAATTTAAGTTTACAATGTCTGAAAATGGTAATTTTATGCCTCTCATGGTAACCCGCCTATTGTTGTTTAGTTACTAATATACTGTTTATTTACTTATATTTTCAATTTTAAAACGTTATAAAGTGTTTTGTGCTATCATTATTAATTAAACTTTATTTATTTATTATTATTCTTTTTTTTAAAAAATTAATAGAAAATAATTAAAAAGAGATGTGTATGGTAACTAGTATTTGAAATCAAAAGGTTTGCAAAATTGACGTCAGAAAAATATCGCACCAATGCGATGAGTGTATGACATCTGTGCCAAAAATATACAGGGTGTTTCTAAATTCATTGTACAAACTTCAAGGGGTGATAAGTACACATCAAGACAAACAATATTAAATAGGAAATAAAGGGTACCAAACGTCTTCCGAAGGAGATAGGCACCAATAAATTTTAGGGTCCAAAAATTCAAATGATTATAAAAAACAGAAAAATTGGTCGATTCGTTTGCGGTTTTCACCAAAACTATTCTTTATGTCAGTATTGTCTTGAAAATAAATTATTAAGATAAATTTCAAAAAATGCCGATAGAGGGTGCTTTAGACTTTGGAGTAACGTACAGCTACTTTTTACCGTTATTTTTTGCATCTCATTAAACTTTTTTAGAAGCTTAGACATAAACTTAAATTTTGAGCTCAAAATCTAAATCGTTGGGAGTGGTTAAGTAGCGCAAACTGAACTGTGGGGGGAGGTTCAAATTTCAAATGATTATAAAAAACGGAAAAATTGGTCAAGTGATTTACGATTTTCACTAAAATTATTTTTTACGTCAGTATTATCATGAAAATAAATTATAAAGATAAAATTCAAAAAATGCCAATAGAGGGCGCTTTAGACTTTGCAGTAACGTACAACTATTTTTTATCGTTATTTTTTGCATCTCATAAAAATTTTTTAGAAGCTTAGACATAAACTTAAATTTTGAGATGAAAATCTGAATCGTTGAGAGTGGTTAAGTAGCGCTAACTGAGCTGTGTTCAATGGGGGTGGGAGGATTCAAATTTCAAATTAATATAAAAAACAGAAAAATTGGTCGATTCGTTTGCCATTTTCGCTAAAACTATTCTTTATGTCAATATTTCCTTGAAAAAAAATTTTTAAAGATTAATTTCAAAACTACCGTTAGAGTGCGCCTTAAAATTTAGAGTAACCAACAACTATTTTTAACCGTTATTTTTTTGTATGTAATTAAATGCTTGCAAATGCTTAGATTTAAATTTTGAGCTCAAATTCTAAATCGATGGGAGGGGTTAAGAAGTGCAAACTGAACTGTATTCAGGAGTTAAAATGTTACCCTCCAAACCCCTCGAACACATTTCAATTTTCCGCTACTTAATTACTCACAACAATGCAGATTTTGAGCTCAAAATTTAAGTTTGAACTTTTACAAGCATTTAATTAGATAAAAAAAATAACGGTTGAAAATAGTTGTTGGTTACTCTAAAGTTTAAGACGCCCTCTAACGGCATTTTTTGAAATTAATCTTTAAAATTTATTTTCAAGAAAATACTGACATAAAGAATAGTTTTAGTGAAAACGGCAAACGAATCGACCAATTTTTCTGTTTTTTATAATCATTTGAAATTTGAACCTCCCCACCCCCATTGAATACAGTTCAGTTTGTGCTACTTAACCACTCCCAGCGATTCAGATTTTCATCTCAAAATTTAAGTTCATGTATAAGCTTCTAAAAAAATTTATGAGATGCAAAAAATAACGGTAAAAAATAGTTTTACGTTACTCCAAAGTCTAAAGCGCCCTCTATCGGTATTTTTTGAAATGTCTCTTTATAATTTATTTTCAAGGAAATACTGACATAATGAATTGTTTTAGAGAAAACCGCAAACGAATCGACCAATTTTTCCGTTCTTTATAATCATTTGGAATTTGAACCTCGACTCACAGTTCAGTTAGGGGTCCTTAACCACTCCCAACGACTTAGATTTTGAGCTCAAAATTTAAGTTTATATCTAAGCTTCTAAAAAAATTAATGAGATGCAAAAAAATAACGGTAAAAAATAGTTGCTCGTTACTCCAAATTCTAAAGCGCCCTCTATCGGCATTTTTTGAAATTTATCTTTATAATTTATTTTAAAGAAAATACTGACATAAAGAATAGTTTTAGTGAAAACCGCAAACGAATCGACCAATTTTTCTGTTTTTTATAATTATTTAAATTTTTGGACTCTAAACTTTAATGGCGCCTATCTCTTTTGGAAGACGTTTGGGACCCTTAGTTTCCTATTTAATATTGTTTGTCTTGATGTGTACTATCACCCCTTAAAGTTTGTACCATGAATTTAGAAACACCCTATATATGTAATTGGTATTTGAAAACGAAATTTTCGCATCTGTGCCACATGCCTTTCACACATTTCATTAAAATACAAAAAAATAAGGGGAGAGTTCCGTATCCTACTCTGATTCACACGATTGACGACAAAATTCAAAATGGAAGGAAAAGGCCGTTTTAGCATCTTACCATATTTTTCCAGGTGCCACAAAAACATCATTTTAAAATTTTTATAAGCACATATTTTTATGTTAAAAAGTTATATTTGCATTTTGTTAAAGTAAGTAAAAAATTTAGTAATGAATCAACAACAATATCAAGTTGCCATGTCAGTTAAAATGGTACTACTTGGTTAACCCGTCGACCAATTTAGCCAAATTATACAAATCGGCAAACTAACTGCCAAATTATGTATATTGATATAATTTTTATTTTAAATAACGAAAAAACAAATTAAGTAGTAAAACATTAATAAAAATACAAAAAAAGTCAAAGTAAAAATCACTTGATGGTGTATTAAACATGTATTTCGTGTCTAATGTCATTAAATGTGACATTCACGATCATCCATTATTGGCATTTAATCTTGTAATTTGGCGACAGTTCTTTGGTCGACAGGATAACCAAGTAATACTGTTGAAATAACGCTATTTTGCTCTAATTAATTACCCTGGTCGTATACAACATTTGTGTTCATAAATCTCCATATCAATAAACGTAAGTTCCCTTAAATTGTTTTTATTTAATTGTATTTAAATAAAATTACTCACAGCTTTTCTCTCTGTTCAAATTTTTTTCTAAATTAATATAGCTGTTTCTGTTATTTAATTAAAAATAACATAATATATAGTTGCGCAGCTGATAAATGTTATTTCTGACATATTTAAAATATTTGGTACTACTTAGTTATCCCGAAGACCAAAAAACTACCGCCAAATTATAAGATTAAATGCCAATAATGGGTAATTGTGAATGTTGCATTCAATGACATTATACACAATACATAGGTCTAAAACGTTATCAAGTGGTTTTTAATTCCAATTTTTATTTGTATTTTTATTCATGTTTTACTAATTTATTTGTTCTTTCGTTTTTTAAAATAAAAATTACATCAACATGCATAATTAGGCTGTTAGTTTGGCGAAAATGGTCGGCAGGATAATTAAGTAGTATTAAAAACTCTGTTACAAAAATGGCGTCATTTATATAATATTTAATTTTAATTTCAGATAAATGTTTTGTTATTTAGAAGCCAAATATATAAGCAAAAAAGTGATAAATCGCCAATTATTGATTGGATTGATTTTGACAACGAATATTTCTTTTAAGTCGTACAAAGATTAATCCCATATTTAAATTAAATATCTTTATCTTATAATATTTCTAATTGATTTTTTTCTTATTCATATTTCGACTAAAATCAATAATATATTTTTTTTAATTCTAACAGTATAAGTTTCGTAAAAATTGCTTCAATAGAACTAAAGGAATAAGCAGAAAATCGAAAATTTCTGTTTGTATTTTATATATATAAGTAGATGAAAGATATATCATGTTAAAATTCTTCTTTTATATTTATAACTATCGCATTGTTTATTTCAAAATTAAAATGTGTTATTTTTGACCATTTCGTAAGAATAAGAAACACTAATAAATAAATGAAAGTTGCATAAATAATAACAAAATTAACAAACCTTGTAAAGAAAACCTCAATTTTTCTAAAAAATATATAATTATATCCTTTTGTGTATGTTTTCTCCTATAGGAGATGAAAAATTTTAGTTATTTTGTAGTTTTCTATTCGAGATTTTTCAAACTTTCTAAAATTTCTTCAACAAAAAATATCTCAAAAAATTTATGAAACTGAACAAATGTCACAATAAATTAGCAGCAGCACTCACCAAACTATGAAAACATTTAGCTAATCTAAATAAATCAACAACCCATGTTTTTGTTATAAGGTGAGAAAGTTTTAGTTGTTCCAGAGGTACAAGCAATTGAGTCAAAATTATACTGATTAAGTAGAGTATTTAATTTTTTTGTTGAATTTGGCAAACTGATGGTTAAAAACTTTCTATTACATAATTACAAATTGACGTTCCTTATTTAAGTGCTCATTTGCACAAAAATGGGCCATAAGAATTACATCATGACACATTTTTATTTATTTCAGCTTGTGTTATGCCCAAAATTTTCACTTTACAAATATTTAAAGCAATAATATATCCCAAATAATCAGTAAATAGTTTGCATCCTTTAAGCAGAAAAGGATTTAAGTCCAATTTTGTTTTCATTGTTACAAAAGATCAAAATTCTGCAGCAATCTTCTGATAACTGTCCAAAAATAATTCATGATCTATGTGTGACCATCATTTTTTTTCTTTCTTGTTTATACTTGAAAATGTCACTAGGACAAAGAAATGGATGGTAAATTATTGGAATCCTACCACTAGACTTGTTCAAAGATTTTTTTTTTCATCTTTGTGAAAACTGTGAATTTTGACAAGTGCTGATTTTTTTAAGAACTCTTCATATCACTCGTGGGCTGCAATAGTGGCAGAACTCAAAAAATACGAATTTGTGTTAATGCGCTCTCCAGCATTTTAGATTGGTATTCTTTCCAGCAGCAACAGCGGCATATCTTGTAGTTCAGTATTTCATGAACAGGTGGCAGAAATGCTGCTGTTGCCTTCCTTGTATTTCATTATAAGGCGAAACTTCAAAACCATTAATCTCAGAATATGATTTTTTGAGTTGTGCCACTATTGCAGCCCACGAATGATATGGTATATTAATTTACCATAGTTTGCTTTTAAATATTTCAATGTGTTGTCTTCTAGAATTTGTTGTGTATAGATCTATTATGTAATGTATTTTATTTTATTTTTGATAATTCTCAAGGCAGTATTTTTCTTTTATGACTTTTAGACAGTTATTTGAATTTTTCGATACTACTAATGAACCATCACTGAAAAGAATGCAGTCTGTTATCGATGGAGCTGTCTGTCTGTGCTCTGCTGTGTATTTAATGGTAAAAATTACTGTTATGAAATTTAAAAGAAAAAAAAATGTGCAAATGAGTCATTTATAAATATAATTTGTGTATAAATTATTAAATTTGTTTTGAATAACAAACAAATTCATATCTTGAGTTAATTATTTTGTGCAGTTAAATTGTTCAAGCAAAAAAGGTTTAAGTTTTTTGTAACAAAGATTGCTATTTCTGTTACTTATTCTGTACATTTCTTTATCTAGATCAGTCATTTTATGTGGATTTACTGAAAATTAATTTAATATATTATTTTAACTTTTTGTCTTTAGACTATCAGCTTTTTGTGGTTCAAAAGTACAATGTTTAGAATCCAGGGATAGAAATCTTCTACATATCTGTAATTTCTTGCTATTGTTCTTATAAAATATTCATCAATTTTGTGAAATGGCAAAAACATAGGTCAACTCTACTGATTTTCATAGTGTATTCCCAATTTTTAACACATCTTCTGTCTGCATGTTTTGTAATAAATTGTTATTTTTTTATTATTATTATTAAAGAAATTTAATGTTTCTCTATGACATATCACCAAAATTTGTGTCCTGATTTGCTGCTTGAAATCTTTCTCCGTCCTCCTCACATAAGTGTTAAATGTTATATTTACTTCAACAAAATCTTAAGCAAAAACAAATAAAACTGAAATCTGTTTTCTTTTATGATTTTCATAATTATTTGTTAATTTTGTATTGCAATGTGAAAATATTATTTGAAATTCATTACTGAACTGCTTAAATCAACTCTGAGAGACCGGTTCATACTAACAGTATATGTGGAAATGTGGAAAACAAATTTGCATCATTGAGCACATATTTTCTATCACCTTAAGAATGCCAGTCGCTCAGCAGCTGAATTATATGAAGTGTTAAAATTTTATTTCCAGTTCGTCAGTTTTTAAATCATAAAATATTAAATTAAACATAAATTTTAGAAATATTTTGACAACAAAGAAAACAAGTGACATACATCCTTTAAAAATAGACCAAGAAAAAAAAATTAAAAATATTAATTCCCTTGGGAGATTTTTTGAATATCAGAATGCATCAAATCTCCACAGACTTAATATTACCAAGGGAAATTCAGCTGCTGAGTGACTAGCACTCTTAATAGAAAATTTATGAATGGAAATGCATATGTGCAAAAGGTGTTCCGGAGTAAAAAAAAAAAAAAAAAAAAAAAAAATTAAGAAATATATTTACAGCAAAATATACATCATTCTTTTTTTAAATAATTTTTCTCAGATGATATGCTATAATCCCATCACTTAATCCACTTTTCAAAACTTATACAGAAGCCTTTTGTCTGGAAGCTACTTCAAAGAATCCTGCACTGCTGAAATAACTTCAGAATCTGTATTAAATTTTCTGCCACAGAGCTTCTCCTTCAACATCAAAAACAGCCAAAAATCGTGTGAAGCAAGATCTTTACTGTAATAGTCCAAAAGCCAACATCGCAAAAACCTAAGACATCAAGCACAAAAAAAAAAAAAAAAAGAAAAAAAGAAAAAAAAGGTGTAGTAATAGGGGAACTTAATGATCCATGTCTGCTGGAAGTAAACTGGTGCATAAGCCAAAAATTAATACCATTAGTGGTTTAGTAGGTTTATGATTGTGCTTGTTCTGTATTCATTTCATACTTTTGATTGTAGAACAAACACAATGTTAAACCTACGAGTAAACCAGTTATATTAATTTTTGGCTTATACATCACTTCACTTCCAACATACATGAATCGTTAGACTCCCTTATTACTAGCGATGCTAGTTTTCTGGGAAAATTAAAGTGACAGAAAAAAAACAGATCTTTTTTTTTTTTTGGAAAAGTTTTAAAAATTGATTTTTCACAATTGTTTCTCCCCAAAAAGTTATATTTTCTCAGAGAATATTAAATTATATATTTTTTTTCATTTATGTAAATTAAAAGAAAATTATTTTCATTTTATATGACTATATTACAAAAGAAAAAGAAGTAAAGCCTGCTTTTAAAATTTTAGTTTTTTTTTTTTTCAATCTCAGAATTTTTATAGTAACATTCATGCTTTATTTAATGCTATTGTTTATTATAACATGTCTCTGTTAAAATGATTTTTCAATTACATGTTTAATTACCAATTGACCTAATCTAAAAACCTCAGCCAATATTGCTGCAGTTTGAAATCAAATGTATTATATATCCCATTTACATTTTTTTTAAGTATATAAATAATACTAATTTAAAGAAACAAATTGTTACTCTATTATGAATATCGGTTTTCAAATTTTTCATTGTTTAAAAAAAGTATATTTTTACAATGTTAATATGTTTGCTTTTTTTCTTACAGGTACAGCTTTCTAATCTCAACTCAAAAAAATTTTGATTTAGTTTTATAATCTAAACTCAAACAAAACTAAGTTTTAGTTTGGCTTATTTAGGTCTGCAACCAAAAAACAGCGTAGGATTTATAGACTGTTAGATTTTTACTCACTAAAACTGGGAAAATATTTTTAAAAAAAAATCACATCAGGTTTTTACACAAAAATGATGTTTTTATTTTAATTAAACATAAAATTTCTCTTTTTATCCTGAAATCTGGTATCCCATTCTTGAGTAAAAAACCATATCCAATAATGTTTTCATATGGTAATTTCATATTTCTACGAGTGGAACTCAAGAGACATGAACTATAAAACACAACATTATAAATAGAAAATGTGAGAAATTTGAGGAACAAACAAAAGTATTTATACACAGAGATAAACCTCTACTATGCTTCAGACAACTACTAAAATACAAAGTTTAATCAAGAGGGAAAGTATAATTTGGAACATAGTTACTTCTAATAAAATATTGAATTTTTTCATCGCAGTTGTACTTTTCTAAGTAAACTCTCCATTTTTTGAAACAATGCTGTATGAGATGGAGGGAAATGGAAATCATTTTTAGATTCAGCACTCTGAAAACACATTTAATTAATCAGGTATAGTGAAATCATGAAAAATGCAGCAAAGTAGCACCACCTGTAGGACAATTCACACCAAAAACTAAACAACATTAATGTATATCAGGAACTGACTGAATCTGAAGTTTGATAAAAAATCATTCTTTAATTCTTGAAATACAGTTATTGCAATAATCATGAATAATGCAGCCTAGCAGTGTTACCTATCAAGCGATTTACACAAAAAAGTAATCAGCACCAAATTATATCGAGGATTAACTGAATCTGAAGTTTTTTGAAAATCCGTACATTAGTTCTTGAGATAGAGCTATTGTGGAAATTGTGAATAATGCAGCATAGCAATGCCATCTGTTGGGAAATATACACCAATAACTAAACATCTCTAGTTTATATCAAGGTGTAACTGAATCCGAAGTTTTGTGAAGTTATGTGCATCAGTTCTTGAGATAAAGCATTTACAAAATGTTTGTCACATATAGACTCTCAGAGTGACAATCATTTTCTAAAAACTATCAATTTGTGTTACAAAATTTTCAAAACTGAAACATAATATTCACCCTTCTAAGTAGTTTTTTAGGCACAGCATGATGATGGATTTTACCTTTATAATCAAAGAAAATAAACATGACCTTTCCAACACATTTTTTTCGGCAGTGCAAAATTAGCATGTTTTCATACACTTGTTGCAAATTTGGTAAGAGGGTCAAAACACTGGTGAATTCTTGTTTACATTTGCCCTTTCGTAAGGTGATGAGGAGCCCATACAGAACAAACATGGCAAAGCTGTAAATTGTTGCATAGAATGAAAAATAGGAACGTTTTCGAAATGCTAGTTGATACTGTTATCATCTCACATGTTATTCACTGATTTTCTTGCAAGATTTTGTATACAATGTTAGCATTTCAATCATTCACAACACTTTTTGTTAAGCCATTCTTAAGAGTCAATTCTGCAGGCAAAATTCTTTTTTTTATTTTAATCACCATATCATGTAAAAATCATAGATTCATCAAAACATTTGTCTTTATAAGCTTCTTTCTTTAACTTTACTGTTTCTGGAGCTGTTATATGATAGCAAAATTTTGTGGCACAATGTATATCGCTTTTTAACTCTGAATCACTCACCTCCATTTCTGTAGAGCAAATAAAAACAAACACAAAACTAGGAAAATAAAAATCACCTAATTCATTTTAAATATTTATAAAGATACAATCAACAGTTTGAAAAAATCATCAGCAATTTTGGTTTTGCAATGTTACCACTATATCGGGAAAAAAAAAAAAAAAAAAAAAAAAAAAAACTCAGTTTTTATGGAATTTATCTCCCTTGTATATTTTCATCATTATTTTCATTGTTTTTTAGCAATTTTTTACACTTTTGCATATTTATTATTTTTGTTTAATTCTGATTTGTCTATTTCTAGGTTGGATTATTTGGTTATATTGCATTTTATGATAAAAATATTACTGGAAACATATTGGTTTTGTTGACGCCTTCGATAGTGACTGAATTTATTAAACTTGGTTTCATATTGACAGTGGCAGTTAGTTTTCCCCTGTGTTTATTCCCTTGTCGCTCAAGTTTGCATTCATTATTATTCAAACAAGTAAGTGGTCAATTAATATATATTTTTTTTTTTTTTATCAATATTTAAATATTCCTGAAATGGCTGTGTGTAAGACTAAAACTTTAGTCATTTACCTAGAAATGTTTGTAAACTAAGGCTATTATATGAAAATTACTTTGTCTTCAAAGTATTTTTCATCACATTATTCCACAAGTTAATAAGCATTGGATGTAACTGGAGTAATTTAAATGGATGACTTTGTCATTTTCTTTCCATGTGCTTGTTGAAGTGAGACATTTCTAATGAAAAATTTCTAATGAAAAATTTCTAAAACTTCAAGGTGGGGCATTTTAGAGTTCAAGTGTGAAATGTGTACTTCTAAATCATTTAAAAAGCATAAAATAACAATTTTTTGTGTGGAAGTGGGGGGGGGGGGGGGGGGAGATTCATTATTTTCAGTATAGTGTTGTATATTGTAAGTTTGTCAAAATCCATATTTGAAATATGATTTTCTTTTTAGTACATTCTAATAAAGTTTAAAAGTGTTTGACTTTGGTTTTTCTGTCTGTGGTCTATCCATGCTCTAATTCTTGTAAATATACTCAGATTGCCATTTAATTAATTATTCTTATGAGTTTTTCTATGGTATGTTTTATATTGAAAACTGATTGTATAACATTTATAGTCCATTTATATAGACACTTAAATGAATAACATTACATTATGATCTTTGGGAGGGAAATATTAGCTGTGTATTTTAATGATGTCACACCATTTCAAACATAATAAAATTGATAAATATTTCTGAAATGCATTGAAATCTATTTTCTGTGGAATGTGCAGTACAAAGTGCTTGACTTATTTGCAGGGTCACATAAAAGAATTTGATTATAGTGGTTTGAAAGGAAAAATTGTCTGCAGCATATTTTAATTATGTTACACTATTTTAAACATAATACAATTTATATTACATTATTGATACTAAAAGAGATGCTTACTGTAGAATATGACACACATAATCATTATTATTCATTTACATAGACACACAAAAGATTTTGGTGACAACGCTAACTATTAGCAATAAAATTCTGGAAATTCATTTTCAGTTGGGCATTTTAAGTTTAATGAAAATTTTGCATGTGGTTTGTATAAATTCTGTAGATCATTTACATGACTACATAAAATATTTTGTCACCATTACTGTATGTGAACATGAGTTGATTAACAGTGCTTTTTAATTGAATTATGCATTTTTTAGTTGAACTATATTTTGTGCATTAGGAGACATTTGTAGAATATAAATAAATTCATATGTAAGGCAATGTAAAGAACTGGATACTTTGCCATCTATATATGGTCATTTCTGAAAATGTATTTTAAGAAAGTTTGTTATTATGTATTATATTTTATTATTGCTAATACTATTTTGAGTAATTAAAGAAATTTCTCTTGGTTTATAAATTGCATCTAAAAATTATTCAAGCCGTGATATATTTTAATTAATATTTCTTGCTTTTTAATAAACTAACATATTTCTCTTGAGCTATTTTTTTTTACTTTTTGATGCTTCCAGTTTTCCTTCAAGAAAAATTAATTTGAATAAATAATCTTCAATAAACCTGTATTTTTCATTCTCTCTGCTTTTTATATAATTAAAAATTGCTAAATAGTTCAAAAAATATGCATGTAAATAAATTCATTTACAAATTAGATTATTTAAAGCTAATTTAGATTTTTTTTTCTCTCAAGGTTAAATATGTTACATTTTGTTAATATTTAAAAATAAAATACCTTAATTAAAAATCTTTGAACACAGTGCATTTCTCATATGAATAAATTTTTCTTACAGGGTTTTGTTCATCATGATCCCAATGTAAACATCATTCCAGATCATCGATTTCGCATTTTAACCATAAGTTTGGTCATTGTGACTATTGGTATTGCTATCATGCTTCCAAATATTGAATTTGTTCTTGGTATTATTGGCTCGACTATTGGAACATTAATATGTCTTATTCTTCCTGCTATTATATTTATTTATGATTCAAATAAAATCACATCTGAAAGAAGAAAAGCACAAGTAAGTATATTCATATGTCTTAAATTTTGTACTGCTATGGTTTTACCATCTACAAAACATGGTATTTGTATACCTTAAAGAAAAACATGTTTAAATCAGTCTTAGATTTGCTGTGCTGAGAGTATTGCCAGTATTAAAATGTTAACACTATTCATCAATACTCAGTGAATTGTGTTAATATTTTCAATGCAGTAGATCCAGGACTCATTTAAAGTATATACTTATATTCAGAGCATTTTTTAAAAATAATGTAAAATATTGAATAAATACATATTTTTAGTTCAATTGTAATACAGAATGATGAAAAAACATAAAAATTTTGGCAATATTTTCATAACATTTTAATCTAATTGGTTGTAGCAATCCCAAAACTTTCTTCTATCACATACATGTTAATACTTCCAGAAAAATGAAGCATAGCAACATCACTGGTTAGGTGGTTTATACCGAAATTTAATGAGCAACAATTTATGTCAAGTTCTAACTGAATCTCAAGTTTGAAGAAAATCTCTGTG
Source organism: Maratus speculifer (assembly GCA_964019185.1). Classification (NCBI taxonomy): domain Eukaryota; kingdom Metazoa; phylum Arthropoda; class Arachnida; order Araneae; family Salticidae; genus Maratus; species Maratus speculifer. Next base: position 43,217,777 of record OZ025294.1, read on the forward strand.
TTAATTTTTTAGATAGAATCATTGCAGAAATCTTAAATAAATCTGGAAGAAGCACCACCTTTTAAGTGATTTATATAATGTAACATTCTGCTATCAGGTGTTAATTTTTTCCTCCTACTTATTACTTTCTAAGAAATACTTATTACTTTTTCCCATTTGAAAAACTACATATTTTTTCACATACAAAAGTCACCACTAATTGCATGTTATGTTCTGAAATTCCACAGTTACTGATCAGTGTTAATTCTTGTATCTGATTGGTTTGAATTAAACCTGCAAGAAAGCAAAGTATGATGCACTGAGAGCAAATTTCATTTTTAGAAAATGAAAGGAAATCTGCATTTTAAATTATTAACATTTTCTTTTATCCATTGCTACTGCAGTTAGACAAGGTAACATTGCTGTTTTTCTTTTTTTTTTTTTTTTTTTTTTTTTTTTTTTTTTTTTTTTAGCAATGATAAAATGAATGTTATACTTTCTGAGCATCTAAGGACATTTCTTATATTTCTCTAAAAATATACTTTTTTTTTTCATTTCATTAAAATTTTGATTTTGTGTTGATATGTTTCACATATTAAAATTTTGATTTTATATTAAAGTACTTCACAAATTCCTTCATCTTACATTTTTGTTTACTCTAATCTTCAATTATATTTAGTTAATGCAAAAATATAAGATAACCCCTAAAGAGTTATATATGTGATATTTTTATATTAATGCCACTACTTGGTACTTTTTTGTTTTGATACTTTCTTCTCTGATAATTGAAGCATTTAAAAGCTGGATGGTGCATGTTACTGATTCTGAAATTTTAAGTTAAACATATGGAAGATATTTAGACATCAAACTTCTCATAGAAATATCATTACAAGTGATAGATCCATGAAATTTGCTTTAAATAAATTTAAAAAGTTGTTTAAAAAGTAAAGCAAGAACAGTTATTTTTCCTTTAGCTGTGCCCAAGTTTTTCCAATAGCAGTTTTTATTTTATGTATGTAAATTAGAAATATTGTTTTATTGTTAAAATAAATGTTTTTTTTTAATTGAAAGTCATATATTTTATATATATATATATATATATATATCAAATAACATCGATTCTGATTATTTTCATACCTTAACTAATTTCATTATCTATAATAATTTTATCATGCAAGAAAACATTATATATATTCAAAAAGTTGGTATACCAGAAGGTGGTAGTACTTCTAGTATATTATCAGACTTATATTATTATGAACGTCATTATTTAAATAATAAAATACATTTATATCAATATATAGATGATGTAATTTTAATTGATACTGATAACACCAGTATATCTCAATTCCCTGTGGATTATCCATCCAATCTAGAAATTTCAAAAAACCTGCTTTCTAATATTACAATTAACTTCTTAGATAGTAAAATTATATTAAAAGAGAACAAATTTATAACTGATATTTATGACAAAAGGAAAGAATTTAATTTTAAAGTTAATACCTTTACTAATTTTAAATCCTGTCTTCATAATTCTGTATATCGTAATATAATACTTAACCATTTATATAGAATAAAATGTCTATGTTCTTCTCATTTAATTAATACTAATATTAAAAAGCTTGTATATGATGCTATAAATAATGGTTATCCTAAAAAATTCACATATTCTTTAATTTATAATTAGATATTACATGATCTCATTATTAATTAACTCTTTGCGTAAAAAATCTCTAAAAAAAATATAAAACATAAAAATAATAATAAAAAATTAAAAATGTTAAAAAAAAAGTAACATAAAAAAAAATATATATATATATATATATAGGTTGGTTGGGAGGGTAGATTTTAGAGTACGGAGGGAGGGCAGTGTTGTCTGGATAAAAACGCAAAGGTTAATATAATTAAAAAAAAAAAAAAAAATTTGAGAGTGGTTAATTCATTTTAACATACTTTTTATACTGTTTAATTGACACCAATATATGGATATTTGTCTAGTTATATCTATAGTATTATAATAATATGAATTTTTTACATTATTAATTTACTATAAAATTTTTCATTGAGAATACTATATCACTACTCCATGTATAGGGTACATTTATTAAAAAGCTATATTATATTTATTAAATAAATTTTTATATTATTAATATTATTATTATTATTATTAATACTATTATTATAAATGAAAAAAAAATTTAATTTTTATTATCCTATATTAAGATATTGATTTTTTAACCAAGTAAAGTCAAAATAAATGTTATTGATTAAAGTAATAAATTGGTATTGTAAGGTATATGTCAATATAATGTTATTACTTAATTCTACTTTTAATTATTTTATTAATTTAATATTATGTTATAATCGATTATTAATTATTTCTCCGGTTCAATTATATTTCCAATTCAGCTTTTTCTTGTTATTGTGACATTGCAGTCTACATGTGGATTTAGCTCTTGATTTTACTTAATCTTAACTCTTTTTTGTAATTTAACAATATATTTACTGCTACGATTATTAGCTTTTTTTTTATTATCTTCAATGTTTTGTATCACTTTGCATCATAGCAGGCTTTGTTCAACTTATTTATCTAGTTACTTGGCACGATTGGCTTTAACTATTTAAATAGAGCAACCCTATTGATTTGGTGCAGTTCCATAGCGTGTTTGGAGTGATCTGATTTTTTCCCGTGTTTGGAGTTTGTTAGCTTGTATAATTAACTATTGTGCTTTACGCATGAATAATTTTATTCAGAAGTCCACTTCATGATTAGTGATCAACAGATAAGTTGTTTTTTGTTCTTAATATTTTGTTATCTTACTTTTTATATAATTTATATATGAATGTAAAGTTTATGCTTGCCACATGCTAGAATGTATTATGATTGTGCTTTTGTGACTGACACCCTTTGCTGCTCATTACTGTTTTAATATTTTTTTTTTTTCATTTTTTCCATTGTTTATTACTTTGTTCTTCGTTTAAAAATTTTGGTTTTTGTGTGTTGGTAGCCCCAAATACATATTATTTTGCTTTTTCATGGCTAATACATAGATGAAACCGCACACTTCATTTGTAGTTCCAGAGCATTTGGGGCCTGACGATTCTGCTTTGATTCTACAAATTTCATTTGCATTCATTTTATTTATTTATTATTATTATTCAATTCAATTCAAATTATTCAGTTTGGTTTATTGTTTTATTGATAAAATCCATTGGTGAATATTGTCTACTTTTAATGGTATTATATATATATATATATATATATATATATATATAATGATTGCATTATTAATGTGTGTATTTTAAATGGAATGACTGGAAGATTTTTATATTAAGTAAAATGAATGCAGCCTGAATAATGGTGAATGAAATAATGTTTGGCAACTTATCACCTGCACCTAGCTAACATAAAGGCATCTAAAAATTTTTAAGAAACAAATGGCTTCTTTTCTTTACATGATGGTGACATGGTCCGAAAAATGCATGGTGTGGCTTTTAACCCTTTTACAATGAGAGCCTTTTATGAAATTTTTAATATTTTGTCATCGATTTTTAAAAACAGAAATTTCTGCCTTATTGAATCAAGAAAATTCTTCAGTTAAATAAGGCAATTTTTACAGTAAAATTTTATTGCTGTGGATAAACAAAAATTCTGAGCACTTCATGTGGCACATATACTGGTTGCTCATCCCCAAGGAGTTAAAAGAAAAAAATCAGATAATTTAATAATATTTTAATTTTGAGTAATTTATGAATAAGTTCTCATATGCATCATTAAATTTGCTAGATTTTGTTTGGAGTTGGAATTTTTATTCTGGTTGCTTGCACTTTTTCAACTCTGCATGAAAATAGCCATCGTGAGGAAACAATTCTACATGAAACACCAAAGACCCAAAAGACTCCTACACCTCTATTAGTAATAAGCTCTTTAGCTCCTGTAATTATTCAATCTCCAAGTAAGTTTTTTATCTTTTATTTGAAAAGAAAGTGATTTAATTTTTATATTGTTATTTATTAAGTATGTGGGTCATTCTCAGATAAAGGGAAATTTTGGCTTTGATGAAATGATTAGACTCTAATATTTTAACTCTTGATTTCTAACTCAAATTACACCAGGCATTTAAGAAATGGGAATTTTTGCTAAGGAATAGTAATGAATTTTTTTAAATGTCTAAAATTGTCATTAATATCACCTTGAAATCACAAATATAATATGCCATGATGATGAACATGGTAATGACATTTTTAACATTAACCCTATTTTAGAAGTAAACTAGAACAATTTAAAACTTATGGAGTATTTATTCTGAAAGCAGTCCCAAACTGTCTTTGTAATTGATTCTGTAAAGTTAAATTACTGAATAAGCATTTCAACAATAAGGAGCTTGGTAATGACACATGTTAAGTACACAGACTATAAAGTTGGAACAAAATCCATAAATTGAAGTAGTTCTTGTGTAATTAATTAAAAATAGATGCTACTGCTCGTAAGAATATGTGGAACTATACAATCTAAGAGAATTTCCATATAAAAATAACATATAGGGGAAAATTAAATGAAAAATTACTGTGGAACATGGTAATGACAGTTAATGCTACAGACAAACTTTAAATAAGTATAATCAATAAAAATGTTTTCTGTTTTGTGTAAGGTGTTAAATGTATACAAAGTAGAAACATCAAATATACCCATATAATCATTACATTTGTTCTAAAGCTTTCCAAATCTTAATAATAAGGGTTTGATTTCAAAAATTTGAATTTTGGTACAAGCCATGGAAATGACATTTGCAACTTTACAGCTTTTTTAGATATTGAAATTATTTTTATTTTCATATTTAAACTAGTGCACAATGTAGTATTCAAATAGAAATGCAAAAAACGCAAACATTCATAGCTGACTTGATTAATTCACATTTTTTAGCCAAGGACATAAAATTTCCCTTTATCAGAGAATGACCCATATGCATGTAAAACATAACTTACAAGGAAGGTCTCCATTAGGGGCATACTCAGAATTTTTTGAAAAAAATACGAATTAAACTACTCATGTAGGTAATAAAGGATCAGTGAAAATTAGCGGCGGAATTACATTATTAGATATGTAAAAAAATAAAATAGTTTGGAATAATTGGCGTGAAAAGCTGAAAGCGACGCGGGATTTGGCGAGCAGTGCATTTCCTTGCCAAAAGCAGACGATTTTAACGAATCTGAAAATTGATTTTAATTGACTTCACTGTTAAAAATCTGCAGCATTTCCTGCAACGTCACTCCACTACTTTTATAGAATATCTCTCTTCTGACCAATGAGAATGCTCCATAGCACCGTGAATTGACCGTGCCATACACTGTTAAAAATCTGCTGCATTTTGTTGCAACACACTCCACCGCTTGTATATAATATCTCTATTCCAACCAATGAGAAAGCTCCATTTCACGGCCAAGTAACCGTTTTCTATACAAGCAAGGGAGTGCGTTGCAACAAAATGCAGCTGATTTTTAACAGTGTATTTGTCAATTTGGAACAATTTTAATCAATTTAAATTGTGTTTTAAATGATAAAATATATTAATTTCATTTTGTTATAAGTACATATAAACGTATATGATAAAATTACACTTAAAGTAAAGTAAAAATGCAAAACTAAAATTACTTAAACTAAACTTATTTAAATAAATTGAACATAGGAAGTTTTTTCTTTAAAAAGTATTCGAAGCGTAAAAGCGTATTTTTCAAAACTTCGTTTTTTCGCCAACCGGAGATAAATCGCCAAATAAACAAAATTTTTATTATTTTTTTACGGACGTTTTAAGGAGGTTCCGCCGAAATTTTTTTTATAAACATATATAACTATATGAGAAAAACATTCTGTAATTTTTTCAGATTTTTCTGAGTATGCCCGTATGGAGACCTTCCTTGTTAGCTCTAAAATAGCATATTTTATTAGCTCTTCTTTTATAATATAAGCATTCCTTTTCTGATTTTTCTTTTCCAAAGTCCTTTTATATGTCATGTTTATATGAATATCTTCAAACAAAAATATTTATTTCGTACATGGTTGCCAGTAGAACAAAATCCAGGAGGGTCAAATTCTGCCTGTGATCTGCATCCTTTGCTGTTTTTTTAAATGGAAAATACAAACATGAAATAAACTGGACTTTTTGTTTGAAACCTCCATGCCAAACATTAAAGTATATATATATAACATAAAAAGCAATATAAAATATTAATTAAAAATGTTAAATATATATTTTTTTAATTGTACCATATTTTTTAAAAAGAAAATTTGAAACAATCAATATAATATTTTCATATGGGAAGCTGCCTCTGCTCAAAGTAAATTTTTAACCCTTGAGTATAAACAGTAAAACAAAACTGAAAACTGTCTTTCACTCTGCCCTTCATTTTGAAGAAAATTTTTATTATTTCTTCTCTTAGTGTTTTAATTATTTTAAGTTACTTGTGAACAATAAATTAAGTTACTAATAAGTTAAGTTACTAATAACTTAAGTTAATAATAACTCTCAAATGTATAATTAATTATGGATAGGTTTTGTTTTTTGTAAAACTTTGATATCTTCATTTTATTTATTGTTGTTTTATTATTACATAACCAGGGATATAGTGGATATACAGGGATATATGCCATATACCGTTTAGATTTTTTTAAGGAACATCATATACCTTCTGTTTCACAGAAAAGCTATAGTTTACACACTCTAGGGTATACCCTCTGCTTTGAGCATATATCCTCTACTTACAGCATATATCCTCTGTTATTGTTACAACTACATCCCTGTACATAACCAGTAGATCCATGTAAGGTTTTCTCACTGTAGTCTGTGGAATAAATTGCTGATACTTTTTTGGGGAATTTTTATTTAAACAAAGTATTTTAATGAAATATGAATGTACTATGCCAAAAGCCTATTCAAAACTCTTTTTAGTGATACTTAATTCATTGCTGTTCATTTTTTATGTGCATCTAAAAATGTTAATATCAGAAATAATGTGTATGATAATTGCTTTAAATGAATTCATCTTTCTGCACTTTTCACTTTGTACATTCTGACACTAAAGTTCCTGTTATTTTATGTTAACAAAGATCACATTAACAGGATAAAAAGTGCAATTTCAGATTAATGCTATTAATATATTCAGTACAATGATTTAGAATTAGTAAAAAGGAAAATCATTGGAAATTATGTCAGTTTAGCATGATTGTAACATTATGAATTTGAATTCACATTTTGTTTTAATATTTAAAAAAATGATGTATATTTTATAAACAAATATAAAATCACTTTTGAATTTTAAAACTGTATATTAACTCTAGAAGAATTAAAACTTTTTTTGTTCTAGTAATAGCTTAATTAAAAACATTTTATATGAAAGATATTAATAAAAAATAATAATGTTTCTGAAAATTAGGATGTCTTCTGACTTCTAATTGAAATTTAAACTTTCTTAATACTGTGATATGTTTAAATATGTATTTTTATGAAATAGTTCAAATAATGTTATTTAACTTTTTTCTAAATATGAAATACCATGATTCATTTTTCTTATTTAATGTAGTTATTGATTTTTTTCATCTTTGCAACCTGTTCTATAAAATATGTATGTATGTATATATTTAAAAAATAAATAAATAAATAAAGATCATATTTAATGTATTTGATTTTAAAGCAGGAAAAAAATGTTTTGCTTTTTACATAAATCATGTTTTAATTTTTACAATATACACATGTATTAAAAAGTATGCAGTAAAATATTTTTAAATAATTAAAGTTTAGTTGAGCTTGAGATTAACAGAAATAATAAGTGTTTTGCTAAAATTATTTATTTAAAATATTTTAACCAATTTGTCTTGTTATCATTTTAATTGTTTTATTTCAGAAATACTACTTAAAGATCAGCCAATCATACAAGAAGAAAAAAAGATTGAAATACCAGACACAAAAATGGAAGGTAAATTTATTATTAATAATGCAAACATGGGTTGCTTTTTGCTTTTCTATATCATTTAGGCAGGGGTGCAGAATATGTCCGATCCGGCATTCTAGGATCGGAGGAAATTTTGGCTATCTAGGGAAATTTTGCACAAAAATATATAATTGATTTTCATTTTAAGAATGAATTACACAATTACTCAAGACAGAAAAATTGCCACTACAGTTAAAAAGATCCGTATGGTGACCTTTACAAAATTGATCTCAGAATATTATATATTCGTGCATCTATTGATAAAATTTGAAAGAAAAAAATTCTATACCTATAGTTAATATAGAATTTATCTAAGTTATATGTTTTACTGTATAACACATCCTTAAAGTTTTGGGGAAATTTTATATGGATTGGGGGAAATGTTGGAAGTAAAAACATTTTCTGCACTCCTGTATTTAGATACATTTGTTGTTTTTCACTATGCTTTGTTCAAAAATATCAAGCTTTTCCTTGTACAAGTGGAGTGGTCCATGGAAAAGACAATGACTGTTCTAAAGCTAAGGATATGCTGAAAAGTTTGAAGGATTATAAATTTCTTAAAGTTTCTGTACTTCCGCTTGGATTTTTATCGTAAATTAAACACTTTAAGTGTGGCATTACAAAACAAGGAACGTCTCATTTCATCTTTGAAAATAAAAATTGAACATTGCATCTCAGTTCAAACAGATCTCAGATCTAGTGTTGGAGCAAGCGAACAGGAATTTTTAGACCAACTATCCATTTCAAGGATAATCAAAGATGTGCAACTGACAAATATAGAAAATGGGGGGGAAGACTGGGTTTTGACTTTAAGAGGGACATTAATTAAACATACAAAGATATACATTACAGAAAGACTGCAATCTATGTCATCAGATGTGTTAGCATGTCTGCATATTTTTTACACTGTGGGTTGGCCTCTTCCCCCCCCCCCCCAAAAAAAAAAAAAAAATGAATTTGGGATAGAAGAAATACAGAAGCTCTTTATGTATTTGAACCCAAATTTCTTTAATGAAAAAATAGATACTGTATTGGCAGAGTGCACAGAATTTAAATTTATGTTCCCATCAATGACACTGAAAGAGATGCTGGAAAAAGTTTACACTGAAAAATGTTCAGCAAGATTCCCCAATTTGCTCCAGATCCTAGCACTTTGTGCTCTTTTACCAGTAAGCACAGCTTCATGTGAGAGAGGTTTCAGGTTTAGCTGTCACAACAGACTCAAGACAGCATATAAGAACTCTCTGAAGACTGAGGCAATAAATGATTTGCTCAGAATTTCTGTTAATGGACTCACTCTGACAGAGTTTGACTCCTACAACTGCAATTGATAAGTAGTATTTCAGTACAGAAAGACAGTGCTACACAAACTTGAAGTGCTAACAGTACAGCAACTTATCATTGGCATGTATTTCGGTAACCACTGTAACCTTATGGCAAGCTTATTTTGAATTAATGTTATTTTTTTCTTTTTGCAGTAAATATGTTTTGTTTTACCAATTTCTGCATTTTTTTTTTTTTGGGGGGGGGGGGGGGTCAATAAAAAGTTTTTTATACTACATCTGTTAATATGTTAAAATTATCCCATATTTTTCATAAATGTAAAATATTCTTTATTTAACAGACAGCTCCTTCTAACAATTGACAGTTTAAATTAAATTTGTCTTAAATACTTAATTTTCTGGTGAGGTGTGGGGGCAGATGTTGTCTGAATGAATGTAAAATAGTGGCGAGTAAAAATTTTAGTCTGGCGAGTACCTTTTAAGCTGAAATTTCATGCCTTGTCCTAGTGTAAGCTAAGGATCATAAAATGTAGCTGATGTTATATAATGTTAGTTACCAAATTATTGCATTTTCATTAGAAGTGCACTGGTACTGGAGCACTATTCCACCATTGGCTTTGAGGAGAGTAATAAGAAATCTCACTTTCTCATAAAAGTGCTTTTAACTTAAACCTTGGTATAACTTTTGTTTTAGCATTCCTTCTTATTGGAATATTTCAATAAATAGAACATTTTTTTACTTTGATGGTATAAGTAATTAAAAATTTTAGAAATTTTTTTTTTGTAATTCCATATTTTGTGCTAAGTAAATTTAGATTAAATGTTTCAGTTATCAAAAATTTTCTATGAACTTAAATGTTTTTTTTTATTATTATTATTATTTATTTGATTAAAACTCTTACTTCATTTATATTGATATAGATTATGTTTTGACCAATGAAGGTGAGCCAACAAAAAAATAATCTGAATTAAAAAATATCACATGTACAAAAATGACATTGTGCTTTTGGATATCTGGCAACAAATCAGCAACTAAATATGCAAATCTCAATTCACAAATAAAGGTTAAACAATTTATATTTATAAGATAAGTTTTTCTTTTTATTAATCTCTTTTATTATTATTTTCTTTTTATTATAATTAAATGTAAATTTATAATATTGTCTTTTCAGTCTTCTACAATATAAAATCAAACATCCCAATGTTGTAAAAAAGTCCTCTTAATTTCAAACATTTTTTTTTTTTTTTTTTTTTTTTTTTTTTTTTTTTTTAGTGTGTTCTAAAATAACATAATTTTTTGTCATTGCTTAAAAAATAGAAATTCTGCTATACATTACAGAAATTATTAAAATTAAGTAACTTCTAAATGTCTATTAAATATGTAAAGGTTGCAAACTTTCTTTTAACTGTAAATTGCTATAAGATTTCGACTATAACAGATAGAAAAAACTGATGATTGGCCAATGATACTTTGCATACAACTAATAAATAGCATGGTAAAAGGTAAATTCAGCACTGCATTTCAGCAAAACTTTTCTTGATTTGGCAATTAATGTGAATAATTTTGTTTGCAGTTTTGATGGCACATACATAGTGATAAACTGACAACAGAAAAATACTTTTCATATAATCCTTTCTGTATCTTTGGCTGTTGCTAAACTGAATTGGTGTGGAGTCAGCATCTTTATACATAATAATATAAATGGCATGGTTCAATTAAAGATAAAAAACGACATCAATTGTACAGTAATGTAGATAAGAATCTCAACTATAACCACACAAATAAAACAGCAGAAATTGAGCATTTGCAATTTGGCGAGTCTGATTATTCATTTACTTGAAAAATGAAGGACTTTAAGCTTTGGCACAAAGGCAAGAAGCAGTGAGAACTCTACTTTTTATGCAGAGTGAAGTTTATTTATTTTTTTATTATTTTTTTTTATTATTTTTTTTTTTTTCAAGAAAAAGAATTAACAAATGAAGATTGACTGAAAATTCAATTTCAATTTCAGCCCAAAATCTGAGTTTTGCTGAAAATGTGGCTGAAAATTTTACTGGACTGAAACTTAACTGTGACTATTTACATTTCAAAAATGGGATTTTTTTTCTTTTGGAAATTTTCAACACAACTTATCAATTTGAGTTGTATCAGCTCAATGAGATTACTTATTGTCAAGAACTTCATTGTTCATAATTATCAGTCATGACTGACTCAATACGTGGATACAAATTATAAAGCAAGCAATGCATATATAACTAAACTTTTTCACATGCTCATTAAAAGTTGTAAACATAACAGCAATAGAAAATTTTTAGTTTTTCCGCAGAAGTGTTTTGAATACCTTTGAGAAAGTTCTAGTATAACAGATGATCATTTACAAAATAATTCATTATAAAAAATAAATCGAGGTGTGTATGTATAAAACTAAAATATTTTTTTATTAAATGAAATTTGTATACTTAGAAAATCTTATCTATGCCATTGATGAATTACCTATTATTTTATATGAAAATAAACAGTTTTGGGTTCTAGACACAGAGAGCCAATTTGGGACACACATGTTATTAATTAATATTTAGGTATGCTCAATAAATATGCAAAATTAATTGATAATTATGTATATTTACTAAATACATATAATTGATAAATAATTATGTGTATGTATGTATTAATTACTTCAGTGCATACAATTCAATTATTATTATTATTATTATTTTTTTTTTAAATATGAACATTTTTATTTTTTGCTGAAAATAGGAAGATAATTGAAATTCAGTTTCAGACTTACAAATCTGTTTCAGTCAATCCTTACTAATAAATATATATAATTTGTTTCCTTTCTGTGATTCCTTTCCAAGATTCATAGTTTATTCATTTTTAATTGTTGAATTTGAAAAAGCTTGGTCATTTATCAAATTTCTTAAAAGCTAGGATTGTTAAGAAAAATGTCAGGATGTTACACAGCATTATCCTGGGAAGTGCAAGAGACTTGATCACCTTATTTGGTGTACATTAAATCATGTTAATTTTCAAATAAAATAATTTTAATGTAAATATTTATACATCTTAGATCAAAAACGACTTGAGCCACCTGTGCCACAAGAGCCTGATGTAAAAGTTCTTCAAGATGTAGGAATAAAAGTAATTATTATTTTTGTAATTATTTCCCATTTAACATTTTTGTTGCAACGCAATATTAATTCTATTTGGAATATTAATTGTCTTTACTAGTTCTCTTATGTTTGAAAGCATGTTTCTTGTATGTTTTGTTGTTCCTCTTGTTTGTGTTTAATTAGAATTATTGTATTGTTTATTGAATTTAGGTGTTAGAAAAATCTAGATTTAGAAAAGTATTTTAACATATATATATGTGTGCGTGTCTGTGTATATGCATGTGTACTAGCTGACCCAGACAGTGTTGCCCATGCATTCTTATAAAATATGAATACAGTCAAGTTGTAAGATGCATTTCTGGTGCAACATGAAACAACATCTGGGCTGCTGAGTGGTTGACAAAGTAGCAAGTTTGTGAAAGGTCGTCTAAAAAATATATTTTTGTAAATGGTAAATGTTAATGTATTTTTTTAACTCAACAATGGAACTTATAAAATATGAGAGAAGATTTTTCTTTTTATATGTGTATATGGGGGAGATTAAGTTGAAATTTTAATGTGGCATATTAAATCTGCAGAAAACACACACACAGAAAAAAAAAAAAAAAATTAACATTCAGATTTTTTTTTTTTTTTGGGGGGGGGGGGGGGCAGGAGTAAACAATTTAAAATATAGACAAAAGCACCATAAATATGTAGGTATTTTTTTATATTTTGATTCAAAGAGGAGATTTTCTCATTCATCATGCCCTATTAACCCCATTCTACCTAGGTGAGATGACTGTGTAAAGTTTTCATTGTTTTCCTTATACAAGAAAATAATTCATTACAAAAGTCCTCTCTGAAAGCATCTTTCCTAAATTTGGGAAATACCTTTCTTTAGTGAACCTTATGATTCTTCATGTTAATTTTGCTTTCTTTTATATTTGAAATTTGAAGCCAAAGGCTGTTATCCATTTTTCAGTTTAAAAGTTAACCGATGTGATTGTGAATTAAGTTTTTGTAATCAACTACTTCTTCTTATTAAGTTATATGTTTCCATTAATTTACAAAATTACATGTAATTAAGATTATGTTTAATCAGCTATGTTGATGATAAACCATATAACAAGTAGACCTATTTTGTATGATCAGTTATTGGTCCTTATTATTTTTCTATAATAAAGTTAAACCCAATTAAGAAATTCCTGCTTAAGAAGTTTTCCCATTTAAGAAGCTTATATTCAATTTCCATTTTTCTTATATTCTTACAACTTTAAAATAGTTCATTTAAAAAGTTTATTTTTAAATTCTTTTCCACTTAAAAAGTTTTATTTTTCCATCCATTTTCCCCTTCAAAGCATCCTTATTTATTTTGTTTTATTTATTATTTTATCTTTTGTGCTGGAAATATCTTTCTTTATATCCTTTGCTACTTAAAAAAGTAAATGCTTAGGACTGATAGCAGTAGGGTCACTTTTATTTAACCTTAAAATATGTTTTAGTTAAATTAACAAGTGTTAAGGAATATGGATAGAGAATGAGTCTTTTGTCAGTATAAAAATAGTGACTGATTTGGAGAAAAGGGAATTGTTCTGCCCTACCAAGAGATAATTCTTTCAGTTCAATCATTAGTTTCTTTTAGAATAATTTATCTCCCACCCTTTTCCATCATTGATATGATCCAAAGCTGTGTTTTGCAGTTTGGTTCATTCATTTCAAAGTTTTGAAGTCAGTGTAAAATGCATGAAAGCTTTCTTGTTAGGAAATACATAAATAAAAAGATATGATTTTTTTCCCCAAAAAATGTTGGGCAAGGATATTAAAAAAAACTTTGTTAATCGAAGACAAAATCAAAGTTTTGAAAGAATTTGTTAGTAACTGGAAAATAACAAGAGTTAAAATTGCAAAGAAGTTGGCCACTTTGAATGGAAATGCAGCAAAAAGAGATCTTGTTTAAAATTCTTCTAATAAATCTTGAAAAATTAAAATGGTGAAAAGTTTTATCAAAAGTATCAAAAATATACCTGAAGAAGTCTTCAAAATCTTAAGACAATCAGACTGTTATCCTCCAATGATTGCCGAGATAAAATGAAAACAAAAAAACTATAAGTTTTTTTTTTTTTTTTTTAAGTATAACAAACTATGATTAAGGATGTTCTTAACTGCTTCGCTCAACAAGCACAAAATGTTTTGACACATTTATTAATTCATTTTTTAACAGAAAGTTATAAAATTGGAATGCCTGACTATGGAAGTGATTTTGAATAGAACTTAGTTTTCCATTTTATGATAATTAAATTTAAAAAGTGAGTGTTATTAGACAGTTTCTGAATAACAACACCTGCTATTTTCATGCATTTCCGAACAAAAATAAATTAAAGCATATATCATAAAGTTGCCCTTTTTTATTTAAGAACACCCTTAAGAAACTATTTCAGTCAAGCAAAAAGACTTGTATGCTAATTCTATGGAAGAAATGTATGAAGATATCTTGGTTAAATTTCAATATTTTTAAATAATTTTTTTGCATTGGATATTCAAAATTGATCTGCACAAAGTTCGTTTTTTATTTTTTGTACTTTGTTCTCAGATTTTTTTAATGAGGACACTTTTATTTTTGGAGGAGATTCTCAGGTATCCAATAACACAATATCAAAATAAATAAATAAAAATCATTTTAAAATATTGAAATGAAACTGTGATATCTTTATAAATTTCTTCCATAGGATTAGCATTAGTGAGCAGATCTTTTTTGCATGCTTGAAGTAGCCTCTTAAAGAGAAATTTCTTGCCTTGGATTAAATAAATAGTTTTTCAAGTAATTTGTATTTTTATGTTATTACCTAATTTTTAAAGTGTGCAAATCAATGTAAACTTCTTATAAAACTCAATTTTGTAGAAAGTACTCTTTTTATTATTTTACTAATATCTGAAAAAAAAAAATTGCATATTTTCCCGTTTAAGGCCCCTGTCTTCGCTCGAGGAAACGCTCACGAGCTAATGCTATTCCTATGGGGAAGCATTTTTCTAATAACTATTTCGCATTTTTACATTTTTGATTTTTTTTTTTTTTTTTTTTTTTTTTCCTCATTGGATAGCTGAGGTGCATGTCGACAGTAGACCTTTTTTACTTTTTCGATTTTGGTTGCAGATATTTTTTACAAAGTTAGTTTCACTTTCAAAATCAGTTTTGAAACTGAAAGTGCTTTTTAAAAAAGATATCTACATTCAATATCGAAAAAGTAAAATAGGTGTGCTGTCGGCATGCACCTCAGCTATTCAATGCAAAAAAAATTATTCATAAATGTCAAAATGCGAAAGAGTTATTAGAAAAATGTTTCCCCATAGGAATAGCATTAGCTTGCGAGCGTTTCCTCAATCGAGGACAGGGGCCTTAAGAAGTTTTCCCTTGCATTCTCTTGAGAAACTTTTTAAACACGTTTCACTGTATTATGTAATGCATAATTGCTCATGCATTTTAATTTCAGGTTGAAACAAATGGCGATCTTGACCCCCAGGCATTACAAAAAGAAGATAAAGAACTCCAAAAAGATAGTCATCTTTCTGCCAATTCTGTAGCATCATCAAAAAAAGATGAAGGTTTTGAGAAACAAGAAAAAGTTTTGAAAAAATTAGAAGAGCAACATGAGGAACAGAAATTAATCTTGGAACAACAGAAGAAAATACTAGAAGAGTTAAAGCAGCATAAAGAAAGTCATGAAGAATTAAAAAGAATTGAATTAATTAAAAATCAAGAAAGTAAAAATAATATTCAGGTTTCTACTGCTTCAGCTGTAAAGCAGGAAAAGATGGAAGTACAAACAATTGGTAAAGCTGAAATTGTAAAAAATGCTGCGTTAGAAAATGAGCATAAAGTTGATAAAAATAGTCAGAGTAATATTTTGCTGGATAAAAATTATATAATTGAATCACCTGGAAAATCGAAGAACATTTCTTTAGATGGCATTTCTAAACAAAAAACATCAGAGATAATTTCACAGGCAGAAGAAAAAAATAGAATAGAAGATACAAATATTAAAGAAAAAGTATTGATTAAGAAGCAAGCTTATGCTGATAATTTTAATAAATCCATTGATGTTAAACCTGACACACCATTTTTAAGTAAAAATACAACTTTTATTGCTGTTCCTAAACATAAACTTATTCATTCAAATATTCCATCACTTGAGAAGAAAGTAACTAAACAATTTGATGCTCCAGAAGATATTAAAAGTTCTGAAATGCGTGTTAAACGTAGAGAAACTTTAGCAAAAAAGAATGATTTTGAAGGAACAGTTTCATTACCAAAAGACAGTATTGACCTAAATAAAATTGTTCATAATAATGACCAAAGTAAAACATGAAATTCTATCAAGTACTTATCATATATGTACATAATTCTAATTTATTTTTATTAATAATACCAATTAAAAATGTATTTTGATATCCCTGCATTTATTATTTATTTTTTTATATTAAAAGTTGAAATACATATCTTTCATTAATTTTTACGAATCACACTTTAATCATATTATCTATGTTAAATTACAGATAAATTTATTTCATATATTTTAAAACCATTTAATTATTTTAATGTTAATTGAATTACATAAAATACTGATAAATATATTGTGTATTTGAAATCAAACAAATTCTCTTAATCTTCTTGTTGTTTTTAAAATCTAAGAAACTTCTATGTGCTCTTTTCCTACTTAAACCCCTATTAATCTAGGCAATAGAGACCGTAGAGGGGCTCTACCTAGCAAAATTCATGATAGTTCTGGAAAAAGGCTTACTCTTATGTTTTTCGGGGGTTGCTGAATCCGAATTTTCAACTTCTCACCAAAATTTTTCCTGGCAACCCCTCCCCCTTCCCCAAATTTTGATAAAGGTCCCCCAAAAAGCTTTATTATTATTATTATTATTATTATTATTGGAGAAAAATATCTAAAAATTCAGAAAGTAGGCAAATTTTGCAACAAATAATATACATGAAATTATGATGTAGGATGAACCTCAGTAGCAGAAAATTATCCAAAGTGTTTATGAGAGATACTTCTGATACAAAAAAAAAAAAAAAAAAAAAATCTGCAGGTAAAATATTTTTACAATTGAAGCTTTAATTAATAAAACAATCTTTTACCTGCAGCGTTTTTAGGCATATTTTATAAATTTTTATAAATAATAGTCTTAAGCTTTTGTATTAAATAATAAATAACTAAGCATAATATAAAGTAAAATGAAGGTTCAATGAAAAAGAATCTACAAAAGAGGAAAGAAAATTTGCAATGCCATCTCGAATCTTAAATTTTCTCGAATTCTTTTACTGAGAAATGAACAGGGAGAAGGGAGTTGCCTCTCAATATATGCCATGATGCTGTGTTCACTAAGTTATGCAATTCTGCTTAAGCACTCACGGCAATTACCTTCTTTTTCCTGTCTCCCCTACAAATTTTACCTATAAGGCTTACTTTACATTTTTTGGGTTGCTGAATCCAAATTTTTAACTTCCCACCAAAATTCCCCTCCCTCCTGTCTAAGTTTTGATAAAACGCTCTTCAAAAAAGTTTTTTTTAGTTGAACAATTTTTTTTTTTATTGTTCTAGGAAAAAAATATCTAAAAATTCAGAAAAGAGACAAAATTTGCAACATTAAAATATATAACATTATGACGTTATAGATCAGGCATGTCAAACACATGGCCCGCGAGCCACAATTGGCCCGCCAGGAACTTGTCTGTGGCCCGCCAACCCTTTGGCATTTTCGTACTTTTGATTCAGTTCTTAATTGATGCAGAAAATATACTTTTCATTGAAAATCTTGCAGCGTTGCAAAATGGGAGAATGATTTCATTCAAAATATCTACCATTGTTTCAGAATCTTCATAACATTTAATGGCAGATATTGACATACATTAAATTTAATGATCCGCAATTAAATAAAGAAAAGTTTAAATTTTTAATAATTGGTTTTAATTTTGGATGAAATTTTTTTACAGTTTGGCATAGGAGATGTAAACAACATCGATTCAACATTCCTGTGGCATAAAACATACAAACATACTGACTTGAATGTGATCAAATTTAATTCATTTTAAAATTTTGCTTCCAGGAGATAGGGTATGCAAAAGTTATCCATAAGAAAATTAAGAAGAGCATATCTTAATCAGAAAACTAAAAAATTTATATATATATATTTTTTTTTTAATTAATAGTTTATTATGTGTTTTATGTTGAAACTAATACATTTATTTTACTGCTTTCTTTGATTCACTATGACATTACAAAGCAATGCGTGGCACTTGTTAAGTATTAAAAAGGTATCGAAAATCAATTAAAATACGACACTAATTTCTAATTAAAAGTTTCTAAAAAATTCAAGAGAAATAAATGGCTTTATAAGAGAGAGTGACACGATTTCTCGTCTTGTTAAATAATAATAGTAATAACAATAATAATAATAATAATAACAAAAGAAATGCTACCCTGTTTTTATAATTTGGCTACATGCATAGTCGAAAGTGGGCATTTTAAACATAAGCCCATTATACTAATATTTTAAACACAATCTAACTGATTGGTAAAGTAATCATATGAACTGAATATTTCCAACTGAGCGAAAAATTGACCAGGCTGGAGATTGAACCCAGATACTTGGCTTACGAGGCCAATGCTTTACCTGTTAAGCTACCTGGGCGATAGCCAGGTGGGATTTTTCGCTCAGATAACCTTATTGGTCAAGTATATATACAATATATTTGATATATAATACTTATTGGTCAAGTATAAGGGTACGTAGTACATCTACGTACCCTTCGTCATATGGAGTTCCATTTCCTGCGGTCTATTCTTTTGAGCTGTCTTAATGGCAGACCAGATGTTTTGACCATTAAGGTTATCTGAGCGAAAAATCCCAGCTGGATATCGCCCAGGTAGCTTAACAGGTAAAGCATTGGCCTTGTAAGCCAAGTATCTGGGTTCGAATCCCAGCCTGGTCAATTTTTCGCTCAGTTGGAAATATTCAATTTGTATGATAAGCCCATTAATTAGTTTCATTCTTAAAGGTTAGTAAATGTATCATTGTAAATTATCCCTGTGTGATCTTTATCTTTCTTGATGATGAAGATATAGCATCACAGATTCATAAAAGTCTCTTTGAAATAATTTTTTATGCTCAAACAAAGACTGAAAAATTGTGTTTAATATGTAGAAACTTCGTTGAAGTTTGTTAAGAATTTACTCACAAATATTTCGAAAATCCCACAAATATCTAGAAATAATTTCGAAAAATAATTAGATTTTGAACTGAAACTTTGTTGAAAAAACTGTGTTTGTGAAACATATTAAAAGTAATCCATCTACTTTAAAAGACAATGATTGGATGCAAATGCACACAACTCGAAATTATTTAAGGTAGAATAAAGGATGTCCAGAGTAGTTAAATAAATTTTAAAATATGCAGGGTCATTTCTATAAATATTAATGATGTAACCAGAAATTTCAGTAATCGCATGAAATCCATAATTTCAGTATGTGTTGCTATTACTGAAAATTTTTATTAAATTAAAAAATTTTCATTAGTAGGCAGTAGCCATCAGTAACCACCGACAAATATTTTTTTAATAGCCACTTTTTCTCATTTAGTGGCCTCGTGGCCAGTGGCTAGCATTGAATTTGTCCTTTAATTTTAAAATTCTTGAAAATATAGGTTCAAAAAATTTTACTTTGTGGGCATTTTTTTTTTTCAGACACGATATGTACTTAAAAATAAGTGAGGAGAATCAGGAAATTATTCCTATGCCAGATCAATAACCATACCTAGTATATTTTAATAAATTATGATTTTTTTATTTCATGATATTATATTGTAAATAATTGTGTTCTATCAATGATTGGTTTTATAAAAAGTAGCAATTATAACATAAAAGAAACAACAGATATTAGGATTACAAAATTAATAACACATTTTTTATATAATTTTGATTGAGATTTAAATTTTAAAATGTTCAAAATCTGTTTAAACATGTTTGCATTTTTATTTTAACTAATTTTTCGTTACATTCGACAGTGCACTCTCGTTCGATTCTATTACTACAGATTTGCTTTTACGCAATAAATATTTTTAAACATTTTCTGGTGCATGTTTTTAATTTTTTTAATAAATAGTTTTAAAATTGCATATTTGCATAAGTATGCATTTTTGTTTGCTTGTATGTTTTTTAAAACAGTGCTGTATTTTTAATGTACAGTTTTCCTTTTGTGTGATAGTCATCAAATTAATCTACTTCTTTAATTTCAATAATGTGGCCCACGACGTTGTGTAAAATGCTAAATCTGGCCCGCGGTTGTAGACGAGTTTGACATGCCTTTTAGATGAATGAGAAAGAAGAAATGCCTGCTTCAAAACATGAACTACCGTGCTGTGTGTATTAAGTTACCAAATTCCACTTAACTACTTTCTTCATTTATGTTCATTCTCCCGTTTCTTCTTCCAGCTTTTACTATTAATGAAAAGTTTTTAAAAAATATATAGAAAAATGACAAACTTATCTTTTCTTTATTTCTATTTTTATTCTAATTATTCAGGACTGTTTTAAATTCTTATTCTCTGCTTGACTACAATCCAGTTTTCAGATTCATTTTTGTCTACTTGATTACTGTCAGATCTATCAAATGTTGCTCCATGGGTTTCATCTTAGTTCGAAATATTTGTTAGTCAAATTAAAAATTAATTTTGTACATTACAAAGGCATAATTTGTTTCAAGTTGTATTTTTAAAGCAGATTGATTGATCGATAAACCAATTGACTTTCATTGTGTATAGTTAGCCAAATCTTGCTGAGGGGGAAAAAAAGGTGAATTATGTTCAAAAGCTATTATATTATGTTTGTACTTTTTTTTTCCTTTTCTAAAGATTTTCCAACTATACTTCACCTATTTTTTCCCAGCAAAATATGGCTAACTATACACAATTAAAATCGATGGATTTATCAACCAATCAACCCACTTTAAAAATGTGACTTGGAACAAATTATACTTTTGCAGTGGATGACATTAATTTTCAACTTGAATAACAAATATTTCCATATATCTCAGACTTGGGTGAAACCCACAGAGCAACATTTGACGTATCTGACAGTGATCAAATTGACAAGAATGAATCTGCAAGCTCAGCTATATTCAAGCAGAGAATAAGAATTTAAAATTGTCCCGAATAATTAGAATAATAAATTAAAACTTGGATTTGTTATTGTGTTTCAATATTTTTTATTATTTTGCTTCAAAACTTTCTACTAGTTTGGAAAGTTCAGAAAAGATACAGATGAGCATCGTAAACAATGTGAGCAGCTAAGGGGAAATACTTAACTTAGTGCTCACAGTATCATGGTTCATATTTTAAGGCTACCCCCTCTCCCCTGTACATCTACATCATAGTGTCATGTATCTTATTTGTTGCACATTTTCTCTACTTTCTGAATTTCTAGATACCTTTTCCCTAAAACAATAAAAAAATAAATTTTATATATTTAAAAAAAAAAAAAAAAAAAAAAAAAAAAAACATTTTAGGGGCATTTTACTACAATTTGGAGAAGAGGGGGAAGAGGATTTTGGTCAGAAGTTAAAAATTTGGATTCAGCGACACAAAAAACATAAAGTAAGCTTTATGGGGAAAGGTTCAGAGGGGAGATACGAGAGGGAATGTAAACGATGTGAGTGGTTTAGTGGAATTGAGTTAACTTAGTGTTGAGAGGCAGGATCCCCCAACTTTGTCATCCTACATCATAATGTCACATATACTATTTGTTGCACACTTTGTCTACTTTCTAAATTTCTATATACTTTTTCCGTGAAACAATTAAAAAAAAATATTTTATGATAATTTATATAAAACCTATTTTGGGGACATTTTACCACTATTTTGGGGGGAGGGGGGATTTTGGTGGGAAGTTAAAAGTGCTGCAGCATATGTTGAGAAGCAAGCCCCTCCTTCCCCATTCATCCTATGTCATGTCACATACATTATTTGTTGCAAATTCTCTCTACTTTCTGAATTTATAGATATTTTTCCTGTAAAGCAGTAAAAGAATTTTTTTTTATGTTGTTGGGGAGCAATTTACCATTTTTTTTTCTTTTTTTTTTTTTTTGGGGGGGGGGGGTTGCCTGGAGAAATTTTTTGAGAAGTTACAAATTTAGATTCATTGACACAAAAGGCTCAATCTAAATCGATTTTAATGAATTTTGAAAGGTAAAATCTCCTAACTGGACTATATATTTATTAATATATCTGATAACCATTTAATTGCATTTTGCTAAATTTATTAATGCCTTATGAAATTTCTAAATTTATGTCTTCAACTCTCATATAAAAGTACTTCATGATTAGCTTTATTTTTTACAATATTCTTTCGCACTGGTTTGGCCTGGGTTCCAAGTTGGGGATATTAGTTTCAAAGTTTTGCAAATTTGCATCTGAAGATAAATATGTTGAAAGAGAATAATGTGTCATTTATATATTTTCAGAATATAAGAAACTTATTATCATTAGTATCATTCTAACATCTCCACATTGTACTACATCAAATCGAGATAATTTCCAACTCAAAACAAGAATGAAGATGTAAAAAATATGTTACCATATGGACATACTTTTAAGGCTTTATTGCGCAGGATTTAGATGTTCTTAATAATAATTTAAATTATTATATAGATTTCAAAATCTGTTGAAATATCAAAAATAGAAAATAATTTTGTACTTATATTTTGCCTTTCAATGTATTTAACATTTTCCTTTATTATTATGAATACAGTTTAAAATTATAATAATAATTTTTCATGATATTTATAACATACTCCTAAAAACTTTAAAACTGACGAAAATTACTCCTTGAAATAATATAATATGTATGTATATTTTTATTATTATTAAAATGAATATTATTTTTATATTAAAATGCTAATTCTGGTATGGATATGTAAATTTGTTCCACATTTTCCAAATTCTGTAAGTAATAAAAATATCCTGAAAGAATTATTTGTACTTGTATTTAAAAAAAGAAGGGCAGAAAAAGCTTGATTTTACATAAAATTTGGGATTATATTGGTATTATTTTTAGAACATTGTTTTAAAAAAAATTTTATTATGGGCTCAAGATTAAAGATTTTAGAACAAGATTTTATAAAATGTTAAATTATTTTGTAATTCATCCTCCACTTTAAAAAAGTTTCTATATTTACTTTAGACAAAATTATACAGTGTATATATATATATATATATATATATATATACTAGCTGAGCTCCTGGGTGTCGCCCGAGCCCGTGATATTATTCTGTTTTCACATGTGTTATCTGTTTTCCAAATGACCCTTAAATGAAATTAAAATTTGATTATTTCATATCTTTAAGTCCATTTTCTCAGAATTTAAATTTTTAAATAGAAAAATCTCTAAAACATATTGAATTGAAAGCATATACTGTATAGTATTTTATTTTCTTCATATTTTGATTTTTGGAGTTTATGCGTACTGAAAGCAAATGACACCATGACAGAATATTCAGGCTTTCACTGATTTCGTAAAAATTTTCATACAATTTATTTTGTAAAAAATTATTCTAATCATCTGAACGTTTCAAAATTTTTGCAAGTGATGTAAATCTAGTTTATTTAAATGCATTAAAAACATTGCTTAAAATATGGACATTAGTACTTAACATGTAAAAAATATATTCTCCATGAAGGGATTTGCATTTACTGGTGTATTTGAAAGAGTTAAATCTTGTATTTTTTCAAACCAATTGCACCATAGATTATAAAAAAGTTTTAAGGGTATATTTTTGGTTTGTTGGTACCTATAAAATTGCATTTTAGCGGGACAAAGCCACAATGAAACAATGTGGTTTTTATTGATTTCATCAAATTTTATTTTGTAAAAATATTTCTACCCATCTGAATGCTTCAAAATTTTTGTAGGGAGTGTAAATCTAATCTATTGAGATGCTTTTAAAAAATTGTGTTGAAGTATGTACATTTAAATATTTTTAACACAGAAAAAAATATCCTCTCCATGAGTTGCAAAGTGACCTCCTTTTGTCAGTGTATTTGAAAGGATTAAAACCCACATTTTTTAAAACCAGTTGCATCATCAATTAAAAGAAAGTTCACATTTCTTGTTTGTTTATACCTCTGGGCATTGACATAAGAAAAAAAACTTTTTTTTTTTTTTGAAAAAACGACCCTTTTTGACATTTTTTTTTTTTCAAAGGAGTAACTGCAACATTTTTTCAATTTAGTTATAGCATTTGAAACCTAAAAGTATGATCTTCCAAAATATGTTTTTCAAGTTTAATTGTGCTGAGCAGTTTGATTGATTTAGCTATTTTAGAGACCTTTGAGAATCTTTCATAAACATATCATTTACTTTTTCAACGATTTCAGACATTTGTGGATCTTTTGTTTGTTTATTGCACGGGTATTCTAGGCTCTCACAGCCATGTTTAAATTCTGTTACCCACTTATACATTATCGTAAATGATGAAGAATCCTAAAATATCCTGCATACTTTTTGAATTTATTATAACTCCCAACCTTTTTTTATAAACTATTTAACAATAGCCTGCGTTTCATTTTATAACATTCTTGAAATTAATTTTATTCAAAACGATGCCAAATTGATTACTGCTTAACAGAACAATATCTAATTTGACTTTTGTGCAAAGCATTTGTGCTATTAGATCGGTTGACTCGTAAGTTTAACATCATGCTTTACTTCACTGTACAGTGAAAATATGAAATATTCTTTCATCTTGATGCTTACAACATTAGCAATTTTAGAGACCTTTGAGGATCTTGCGGAGACTCTTGAGGATTTGCTTTTTCAACAATTTTGGACATTTGTGGATCTTTTATTCTTTTATTGTGTGGGTATCCTAGGCTCTCACAGCCATTCTTAAATTCTGTTACCCACTTATACATTAACGTAAATGATGAATCCTAAAGTATCCTGCATACTTTTATGAATTTATGATAACTCCCAACTTTTTTTTTTATAAACTTTTAATAATAGCCCAAATTTCAGATTTATCCATTTTACAACATTCTTGAAATTAATTTTATTCAAAGTGATGCCAAATTGATTACTGCTTAACAGAACAATATCTAATTTGACTTTTGTGCAAGACAGTTGTGCTATTAGAACAGTTGACTCATATGTTTAACACTGTGCTTTACTGCACCCAAAAGTATAAAAACATGGAGGATTGAAAGTATAAAAAGATTATCGTAAGCCTCCAAGGTCAATGGCTAAAATGGGGTTTTTTAGAGGCTTTCCATCAAGATACAACTTGGCAGACTGGTTATGTTTTAATATGCCAATCAACTAACTAAGGCTAGACTTTCATCTGTGAACTTGATGAGGTGATTGTTTGTGCTGTTGCCTCTCAGTCTATCATACACACATACATAATAAATATATGAATAGCCAGTTATATCTGAAATCCATAAAATATTAAACAACAGACCTCTAAATGAGGTAGGTCTACATTTGTTGCGTATATCTGTTGTGTATTGCAGATATATCTGCAATGTGCTCAAGGTAAATTTATTCAAGACGAATATATTCACATTGGGGCTACTATAGTGGCCCCGAAGTGAATATGTTTTTTAAAACCTTTAAAGTGGTGTTGTCTGGAATAACTTGCTTAAAAATTAAGAACTATTTTGGCTGACTGGCTACTGTATCATTATATCCATTAGAGCAAGAATCTGAGAGAGTGACACACCCGTGATTCATGACATCTCAGATTTTCTCCAAAAAATTACCAGTTGTTACTTATCTTGTTAAAAGACCAAATCCAGAATTTTTTGCTCCAAAGTTGAGTTGTTCATTTTTTATGACCCCCCAAAGGTCATCATGTCGTGAAAAAAAATAAGCGTTTTTTAAAGACATGGATACTGCTATGACTCACAGCTCTTTGCGCATTCAACTTGCCACGAAATTCTTTTCATATCTGGAATGTAAGAGGGTTGAACTTTATATAATAGATGAAAAACCTGTGGCAAGTTTTTGCCGCAAGGTCACAGAGGGTCACAAAAATATTCATTTTTGCTGGTTTTTTTCATTTTTAAGACCCTATAACAGCTGGCGCGTTCCACTTGCCATGAAAAAAGAGGTGGCAATTGAAAGCCATGCATTAGCACTTTTAAAAAATGTATATATAATTGAGGCAAGTTGTATGCGCTTTTAGTTACAGAGTGCCAAAGTCTGAAAAATGTCATTTTTGATCAATATTCAAACTGTCATAATTTCTTGCGGCAACAACATTTTGAAATAATTCTTTTGCCATTGTTTTATTCTATTATTGCCCTTTTCAAAAAAGTAAACTCCATTGAGGCAAGTTGCTTTAAAAAAATTTAATGTTTTTTTAAAATATGGCCTTTTTCAATAGTCAGAGCTATTTTATTATTTGAAACGACTTGACTGGATAACAATATTTTATACATTTGTTTGTCTGTATAAATTGATGTTCTAATATATTGTGAGGCATATATGATGTTGATGGCATTTATTTAATTTTAACCCTTTCGAGTCCGATTTTGTTTTTCAATTTTAGAAAAAACTATTTTTACTTTAATAATATTGACACTAGCTATCCTAATAGATTAATTAGAGTTTAATGAATATTTCACTGTCTGAAACATAACAAATGTTGTTTTCTGCACTATTAAATTCATATTCATGCAACAATAGGCTAAGAAAGAGTTTTTGGAGAGGGTTTAAAAATATTATATTGCAACTAGTTAGTGACATTACAACTTTCTAATACTTTTAGTGCTTTATTACACAATTCTTTCAGGAAATTAACTTTTATTTTAAATTAAGAGGGAAATACATTTAAAATAAAATAATCGCAAATAATACTAAAAAAATTAAGCGAATATTTATTATTATTACTAAATGCCTTAACATTAATGAAGTCATATAATAAGTGCACAGATACATACTAAAATTGCTACATGTAATTAGTAACAAAAGTATTTCCTAAAAATAATAATACTCAAAAGACAGGTATTATTAATAGTACACCAGCCCTGAAAACGTTAAAACGAAAATATTTGACATTTACAAATTACAACTTGTAATTAAAATGCAAATATAAATACAATCAGCCAACACTGTTAATATTTTTACATTGATTTATCAGTACGAGAAAAGAAAATCAAAAATATAACTTTCTTGTATCATATCTGAAGATACCTTTTAACAGTTATAGTAATCTATTCAGGTATTTCAGTTAATATACTTGGATAGCTATTAATGTTAAAGAAAATTTATTTTTCCCATAAGTGAAAAAAAAAATCCCATAAGGGACATCTTGAGATATCTTAAAAGGAATGGTTATATCTTCGATTTTCTTTTCTCGTAATGATAAAACTGTAAAAATTCTAACAGTGTTGGCTGATTATATTTATATTTGCATTTTAATTACAAGTTGTAATTTGTAAATGTCAAATATTTTCGTTTTAAACTTTTCTGAGCTGGTGTATCACTAATTATACATGTCTTTTAAGTATTATTATTTTTAAGAAATACTTTTGTTACTAATTAAATGTAGCAATGTTATGTGTCTGTGTATTTATTATATGACTTTATTAATGTTAAGGCATTTAGTAATAATAATATTCATTTGCTTAATTTTCTTTGTATTGTTTGCGATTATTTTATTTTAAATGTATTTCCTTCTTAACTTAAAATAAAAGTTAATTTCCTGAAAGAATTATGTGTAAAAAAGCACTGAAAAGTATTAGAAAGTTGTAATGTCACTAACTTGTTGCAATATAATATTTTTAAACCCTCTCTAAAAACTCTTCCTTAGCCTATTGTTGCATGAATATGAATTTAATAGTGCAGAAAACAACATTTGTTATGTTTCAGACAATGAAATATTCGTTAAATTCTAATTAATCTATTAGGATAGCTAGTATCAATATTATTAAAGTAAAAGTAATTTTTTTCTAAAAAAATTGGACTCGAAAGGGTTAAAATTAAATAAATGCCATTAGCATCATATATATCTCACAATATATTAGAACATCAATTTATACAGACAAACAAATGTATAAAATATTGTTATCCAGTCAAGTTGTTTCAGATAATAAAATAGCTCTGACTATTGAAAAAAGCCATATTTTAAAAAAACATTAAATTTTTTTAAAGCAATTTGCCTCAGTGGAGTTTACTTTTTTGAAAAGGGCAATAATAGAATAAAACAATGGCAAAAGAATTATTTCAAAATGTTGTTGCCGCAAGAAATTATAACAGTTTGAATATTGGTCAAAAATGACATTTTTCAGACTTTGGCACTCTGTAACTAAAAGCGCATACAACTTGCCTCAATTATATATACATTTTTTAAAAGTGCTAATCCATGGCTTTCAATTGCCACCTCTTTTTTCATGGCAAGTGGAACGCGCAAGCTGTTATAGGGTCTTAAAAATGGAAAAAAACAGCAAAAATGAATCTTTTTGTGACCTTCTGTGACCTTGCGGCAAAAACTTGCCACGGGTTTTACATCTATTATATAAAGTTCAACCCTCTTACATTCCAGATATAAAAAGAATTTTGTGGCATGTTGTATGCGCAAAGAGCTGTTAGTCATAGCAATATCCATGTCTTAAAAAAACGCTTATTTTTTTTCACGACATGATGACCTTTGGGGGGCCATAAAAAATGAACAACTCAACTTTGGAGCAAAAAATTCTTGATTTGGTCTTTTAACAAGATAAGTAACAAATGGTAATTTTTTTGAGAAAATCTGAGATGTCATGAATTGCCCCATAATGCTAAGTGTGACACTTTCTCAGATTCTTGCTCTTAATAAAAATCAGCTGATATTCTTAACAAAGCTCCAGAAGCCCAGTACTGTAGTAGCCAGCACTCCTAACTCTCATGCTACAAGCCCTCTGTTCAATTTCACTCTGCGGAGAGTGTAAGATTCATTAGTGGTGACCATCCCCCCCTCCCCCCCCCAAAAAAAAAAATCTTCATACTTTAACATCGACCCCCCCCCCCCCCCATAAACAGAATATCAATTGTAAAATATATTGTACTTATAATCTACTGCACATTCAAAAGATAGCGAGTTGATCATATCGGAATCAAGGGCGGATCTGGAGAGTCCTCAAGGGGGGGGGGGGGGGATTTTACAAATTTGGAAACTCAAATCTGATGCCTGGGTCAGAGTTTATTATTTTTTTTTTAATGCGGATCGTGTTTCGTCTCCTTTTACTTACCCATCATACGTAGTATTGGGTAAGTCTTGCAATCGTTTTTAAAATCGAAAAAAAAAATTTGACGGATTTACACGTTTTAGACACTGGAGACTTTCAAAAACATATTTTTAGAAAAAAAAATTGTCATCCGTCTGTCTGTCTGTGTGTCTGTAAACGCTCTATCTCCCGAATAAATTGAGATAGAGACTTGAAATTTTATATGTACTTAGTATGTAAGAATGAAACGAAGTCTATTTAATATCAGTAACCTGATTATCCGGAACTATTTTTTTCGGACTCTCGAAAAATTTGTTCTGATAAAAGGTATATAAAAATTTTCGATTTTTTTTTTTTTTTTTTTTTTTTTTTTTTTTTTTTTTTTTTTTTTTTTTTAAGGAGTGATTGTAAAAGGCAATAAAATAACACATATTTTGCATAAAAAGCGAAGTCAATCGAATTATTTGTTGCCGAGATATCTGTAATCCTGTTTTCCACATTCTTCGATTTTTCATGACCCTGTATTTCATTCACATTTCAATTCAAAGATATATTTTAATTGGAAATGAGACGCTTAATCCGACGCAATAAACTGTTAATTAATAAGATTATTATTTTTGGAGTTATAAGGATGTTTCTTTTTCGCAATTCAGTACTACTTGAGTAGTTTGGTGTGTTGTATAATTTGTAGAAATAGATTCATCAGCAACTCATTAATAGAGCATTACTATGCATAAAAAAATATTTAAATACACGTTTAAATTTAGTTTTGGAATTGTAATGCATTTTATAAATAGTTTACAAATATTTTATTTTCATATATTATATATGCATATATAAGATGGGTAAGTATTACGGTGGGGCCCCTAACGACTAGTTTTGCTGTGGATCGGGTTTGGGTCCGGATGGCTTCCATTTTTTTTTCCTGGTCGGTTAATTTCTACTTGGATCGTGTTTGGGTCCGGTTGACTTCTATTCTTTGCTGCGGTTCGAGTTAATTTCTGATTTTTTTGCTTTTGGGTCGGGTTTTGGTCCGGTCGACTACCGCATTTTGTTGTTGGCCGGGTTGAGTTTTACTTTTCAGCTGCGTTTAGCTCATTTGGGTCAGATTAGGATTTGGTTTTCACTTTTGCGGGAAGGGCTCGGGTTGACCCGATTTTGATTAGGGTGAGTCCTTAAATAAAATTCTCGTTTTTTCTCAATCTTTGGACGAAATATGCATCTGTTTCACGATCCTTTGAAGAAATTCGTGTTTTCTCCGCGATCATTTCACAAAATTTGATGCCCGGTTGGCTTCTATTTTTGCTGTTAGTCGGGTTAATTTCTGATTTTTTACTACGGGTTGAGTCTGGGTAAAATTAAAAACTATGTTTCGCTACTGGTCGGGGAGACTTTTACTTTTAGCTGCGCTTAGTTCATAGCGGTAAATTGTCATACATTTCGGAGTTAAGTCAGTTAGAGATTCGCTTTTTACACTTGTGAGAATGGTTAACCCTGTTTTGATCACGATCATTTGACGAAATTTGCGTTTTTCCGCGATCTTTTAATGAAATTCGCTTTTATCCGTGATCCTTTGAAGAAATTCACGTTTTCTTCGTGATCCTATTATAAAATTTGAGGGTTTTTTGCGACTTTTTGAGGAAATTCGTGGTTATTTTTTTCCGCAACCCTCTGACGAAATTCGCGTTTTTTGAATGAAGTTTGTTCTTATTTACAGCTATTTTATGAAATTCGCGTTTTCTCTACGATCCTTTGACGATTACGAATTGTTTCCTCTGTCTTTTGACGAAATTCGCGTTGTCCTTGATCATTTGACGAATTTCACGTTTTATTCCTTGGCAGTTTGACCAAATTCGCGTTTTTCCGCGGCCATTTGACTAATTCATATTTTTTCTGCGCTATTTTGGCGGAATTGCAGATATTTTCTGTGAACGATTGAGAAAACTGATTTTATATGGCGACCATTTGTCAAAATTGAAGATTATTTCTATGTCCAAATTTTCAGAATGATAGTTCTTTTAAATGTTCGGATAATTCGGAGCAGAATCACCACTATTTATACACGACGGCTCTCTCTGGGTGGAAAAAAACACAATGATAAACCTACCAGTTAATAACTAAAATCGGGTTTTCAGGTGCTTTCCATCAAGTCCAACTAGCAGACCAGCTGTATTTTAATATGCGAATCGAGTTTTAACTAATCCTAGAATTTCATCCTTGAACTTGGTGAGCTTTAATTGTTTGTGCAGCCGCCTCCTGTTCTATAACCCTCTTCCAACTTACTGGTTCATTTTAAGACACTCGATATATTCAGTAGCTATGCGATGATGGTTGAAAGCAGCATTTTAAAAAAATAAAGCTGGCTTCGATATGTCGGTTAGAGATTTACCCAAGGCTGAAATTTCTAAGATCGAACTGTCATAAACAAATGATTGGCCTGGCACAGTATAAAAGTAAAAAATTCGACTGAAGCCCGATCTGCATCCTGCAATTAAATTAATTCATCAAACACTCTTATAGATGTATACAGGGTGATTCAGCTCGTCGGTGACAAACTTTAAGGATCGATAGAGCACACCTAGACGAACATTTTTGAATAGGGAATGTAGGGTCCCTGACGCGATGGTAAGGCGCTAGGCGCTTTCGAAAATTTGGGTGCCGAAATTCGAAACGTCATAAAAACTAGGGAAATGGTTAGATTTTCTTGCTTGTTGCGTCGAAATGATTCTGTTTGTTTAGACTTTCTTCAGTACCAATTTGATAAGCGTATCTCTTAAAACATGGATAGGGGGCGCTGCAGACTTTGGAGAGCTAGACAACAACTTTAAGCCCGTTATTTTGATAATTTAACACATGCTCACCAAAGTTTATACTCTAACTTAAAGTTTGAACCCAAAAGTAGAGCCCTGCAAAAAGCGTAAGAGCCGGAATAAAATGTCAAAGTACAGGGTGGTCGAAACTCGAAGGCTCCTAAGAGATAAACAAACAGATTTCTTGACTTATGGCATGCATTTTCATGATTCTGTTTGCTGGGGCTCTCTGAAACTCAGTTGAACGGTACAAAAAGAAACATCGATAGGGGGCGCTTTGGGCAAAAAACATAATTCGTTGACATTTCGGACGCTAACTGGAAACGGGGCGCTACGATCAGTTAGTAATAATGAAAACACATTTTCTACCTCTGCTCAACACTTCTGAATAAATTTAGACCAAAAACATCAATGATACTGGAAATTTATTTACAAAAAATAACACTACAGAAGATGCTCGAAATTTCGACCTTGGGCCATGATGCAGGCTTCGCACCTCCGTCGCATTGAGGAGTGTGTGTTTCCAACAATGCCAGGAGTATCTCTGATCTGCCCTGCAGCTGCCACAATGCGCGCCACAAGTTCTTCAGCACTGCTGACAGGTGTATGGTATACCTCGGCCTTCAGGTAACCCCAAAGGAAGAAATCCAAGCAGGTGAGGTCTGGTGATCGGGCAGGCCAGTGAACTGGACCCCCACGCCCGATCCACCGCTGGCCATACCTTGCGTTTAGATGGAGACGCACGTCGTTCGTGTAATGGGCCGGAGCTCCATCGTGCTGGAACCACATCTGGCGACGCGAACCTTCGGGTACGTGCGCCTCCTCCAGAAGCTGCGGCAGCACTTGATCCAGGAAAATCAGGTAATTTCCACCTGTCAGCCGTTCAGGTAACAAATAAGGGCCAATGAGGCAGTCCCCCAGAATGCCGGCCCACACATTTACTGAGAAACGCTCCTGGGCTGCTCGGCTTCTGGTTTCATGTGGATTTTCATCACACCACACATGACTGTTGTGGGCGTTCCACATTCCCTCCCGGCTGAAGGTGGACTCGTCCGTAAACAAAATGCTGTTTACAAAACGGGGATCCCTGGATCTCATCGCCAAGTACCATCTTGAGAATTCCACTCGAGGGCCAAAATCCTGCTCTCTGAGCAACTGCACCCGCTGGATGTGGTAGGGGTGCAGATTCCGGGAACGTAAGATGCGCCACGCAGTTGCTTGCGAAATGCCAACATGTCTGGCGATATCTCTCGTGCTAAGACCTGGGTTGTCCTCAACCAGGTTAAGCACAGCCTCTTCGTTGTCGGGGGTGCTCACTGATCGCTCCCGTTCAGGCCTGCCTCCGTCGAAAGATCCCGTTGTGGACAACCTCTGGTGTACTCGAGCGAAGAAGGCATGGCAGGGGATTTGCCTGTTGGGGTAACGCTCGGCGTACAACCGCTGAGCGGCTCGTCCATTACAACCAGCAGCGCCATACGCCAAATGCATGTCAGCCAATTCAGAGTTTGTGTACCGTTCCATCCTACTACCGATCTGCAGACAAGTAACCCGAAGCTTAAGTAGGTACCGCACGTTCAAAAGACGTGTCTGCGCATACAACTACGTCATCTCGCGTTGTCGTCTACGCATTACGTATCTTTTGCATATCGATATGGTACGATATCTTTTGCATAAATCAGCAAAAAGCACCTTATGTAAATTTTATTGCGCGCATTGTGCATGATTGAAACCAGCTATGTTTGTTAAAAAAAACAAACAAACTGCAGTTTTAATAGCTTCTTATGATAAGTAAATTACTCTCTTGTTTTGTTTCTAACTGATCGTAGCGCCCCGTTTCCAGTTAGCGTCCGAAATGTCAACGAATTCTGTTTTTTGCCCAAAGCGCCCCCTATCGATGTTTCTTTTTGTACCGTTCAACTGAGTTTCAGAGAGCCCCAGCAAACAGAATCATGAAAATGCATGCCATAAGTCAAGAAATCTGTTTGTTTATCTCTTAGGAGCCTTCGAGTTTCGACCACCCTGTACTTTGACATTTTATTCCGGCTCTTACGCTTTTTGCAGGGCTCTACTTTTGGGTTCAAACTTTAAGTTAGAGTATAAACTTTGGCGAGCATGTGTTAAATTATCAAAATAACGGGCTTAAAGTTGTTGTCTAGCTCTCCAAAGTCTGCAGCGCCCCCTATCCATGTTTTAAGAGATACGCTTATCAAATTGGTACTGAAGAAAGTCTAAACAAACAGAATCATTTCGACGCAACAAGCAAGAAAATCTAACCATTTCCCTAGTTTTTATGACGTTTCGAATTTCGGCACCCAAATTTTCGAAAGCGCCTAGCGCCTTACCATCGCGTCAGGGACCCTACATTCCCTATTCAAAAATGTTCGTCTAGGTGTGCTCTATCGATCCTTAAAGTTTGTCACCGACGAGCTGAATCACCCTGTATAATTTATTTTCAATTTATATTCGATTATATAAATAATACCTAAATTTCTAAAGATTTCTCTAAACAAATGCACAATATACAAAAAAATTTTACGATTAACAAGTAAGAAAATTTCAACCCAACATGGGCTCGTGGAACAGAATTTAGAGGAGTGCACAGGTCGCGGTCGGGCCAATGTCTATCACGCTATCTAGATCAGAGACTGACCGAATGTTTAGCTTTTATTCCGGGCCGAGCCACGACTTGAAAATTATGTTCAATGCAAAATGAAATCCAGATTAGGCTCGGTCTGGAAGAAAAAGCAATCTGTTCCCACCCGAATCTTCAAAAATGCAAGATCAGGACACGACCCGATGACAAATGAAAGAAAACCTTACCCAGTTCAAGTCTCGCGGATTTAAACTGGCGCGACCCGTGCCAGGCCGTTACGAGTTCAAGCTTCGCCCCAAGTTATTTCTCGTAAGAATGCTTTATGTCACTTTGTAAACCCTTTATTAGTCCAAGGGGTGGGGGCAATTGCTCCTTCGCCCCCTCCCTCGCCCCTTAGATCCGCCACAGCATACGGGCTGTGTCGATCCCAGATCGAGCGTTTAGCTTTTATACCGGACGAAGCCTGGACTTGAAAATTTTGGTCCATGTATACCTCTAGCACGAAGGAAGTTCATGCCAGGCCCGACCTGGAAAAAACAGTGCGCCTCGGTGCAGCTTTGCAGAAAAAAATAAGATTCAACCCGACCGGTTCTGAAAGTGTGAAGACCTGATCCAGTCCCAGTATAATAAATTACAGTTGGCGCGACCCGTGATCCCGAATTTCGAACAAATATGCCATCTCTTCGTTTTCCAAACAAGAAAGTTTTTATGAAAGATTTATAAAAAAAACAGACGGATTAAAAATTTAGTTTTAGAGGCAGTAGCGTAGCTATGTTTTTTAGCCCCCGGGGCCAGCAAGAAATTTTGCGCCCCCACCCCAATATAGATATATAACAATTTCTCTTAATTTGACGCCCCTACGCCTCGGCGCCCGGGGCGGACGCCTCCCTTGCCACCCCCCCTTAGCTACGCCACTGTTTAGAGGGGTTTCTGCGTTAACAGATATAATTTCAAGATATCGTAACGGCAATATTTTATCGGCATATTCCTCAAATTTTTAATTTTTATGAAAGTTCGCGATTTTTTTCTCTTTTTCCGGAATCAATTCTCGATTGGTATCGAAAGAAATCGCTTCTTCTATCGCGAAAAAAGTTGAGACTTTTGCCAAAAGTAGCTGAAATGAATAGCGATTTTTTTCAATCGATCGCAAAAAATAAATAAATAAATAGAAAAATAAAATAAAATAATCCAGTGGTCAGGTTGTAGAAATTGTGGTACTTATTGTGTGTTATTTAAAAAAGGAAGTTTTTAGACCATTATGATTATTTCAGAAAATATAACGTGACATTAAAAACGCAGAAATAATTAAAAAAAATCAAATAAATTTGTATTCGCCCCCTCTCAAAAAAAGAAGAAAAATCTTCTTTAATTTTTGAGCTAAATGGTGGAAATTACATCAAATTCTAGCCCTAAGGGACGTGAATTTTATTTTGATGATACTTGTACCTGACATACCTTAGTCAATGTCTCACTGGATGATATTAGAACTAGCGTTGCAAAGGTTAGAAAAAAGCCGGTTTAAACCCGGGAATAAACCGGGATTTTAGGAATAAACCTGGAAAAAACCCGGGATTTTTAGGAATAATTCGGTTTTTTGGGAATAAACCTAGTCTATTGGAAATAAACCCGGGAATAAACCGACTTTTTGCAACTCTAATTAGAACAAGACTTTAGGAAAATGTTTGATAGTTATTAGTTTTCGTGCTTAAAGTATTTATTTAATGTTTATGTTTTATTGTATTGTAATCAAATCCGATAAGTTTTAAGCAATGGCGGATCTAAGGGGGTGGGCGATGGGGCGATCGCCCCCCCCCCCCCCACACACACACACCTTGAGCCCAATAAAGGATCTACGGAATGA
The DNA here is from genome assembly GCA_964019185.1 of Maratus speculifer. Classification (NCBI taxonomy): domain Eukaryota; kingdom Metazoa; phylum Arthropoda; class Arachnida; order Araneae; family Salticidae; genus Maratus; species Maratus speculifer. The sequence goes on from OZ025294.1 coordinate 43,254,648, forward strand.
CATCAGAAGCCTGCACGGAAAAGTTGTTGGTCCTAAACTCGGGACCTGCGCGACCCGACCCGGGTCGTACCAACTTTAATTTATTAGACTGGGATTGGGTCTCCACAGTTTGAGAACCGGGTCGGGTCGGGTCTTATTTTTTTCTGCAGAGCTGGATCGAGCCACACTGTTTTTTCCAGGTCAGATCTGGCATAGACTTCCTTCCTACTAGATATACATGGGCCAAATTTTTCAAGCCCAGGCTCAGTCCGGTATAAAGGCAAAATGCTCGATGTGGGATCGACACAGCCCGTATGCTGTGGCGGTTTTAAGAGGCGGGGGAGGAGGCAAAGTTTCCCAAATGGGGCAAATAAAGGGTTTATAAAGTGATATTATGCATCCTCACAAGAAATAATTTGGGGTGAAGCTCGAGCCCATCGCGGCCTGGCACGGGTCGCGCCAGAGTAAGTCCACGGGACTTGGACTGGGTAAAGTTTTCTCTCATTTTGAATCGGATCGTGTCCTGATCTTGCTTTTTTTGGAGATTCGGGTGGGGAAAGGCTTCTTTTTCTTTCAAACCGAGCCTGGTCTCAATTTCTTTTTTCCTAGAAGTTTGCATTGGACAAAATAACATGTCCAGGTCGTGGCTCGGCCCGGAATAATAGCTAAATATTCGGTACGTCTCTGATCTAGATATTATCAAAAACATTATTGGCCTGACCGCGACCCGTGCAGCTAAACGTTCGGTAAGTCTCTGATCTGAATTCCTTCCAAGGATCACGTTCACAGATAAAAGCTAATTTCGTTAATGGATCACGGAAAAACGCAAATTTCGTCAAAGTATCGCTATCAAAACTGGGCCAACCATTCTCACAAGAGTAAAAACCGAATCTGTAACTGACTCAAATCCGAAATGTATGGCAATCTGCCCCGATGCGCTAAGCGCTGTTAAAAAGTAAAAGTCAACCTGACCAATAGCAAAATATAGTTGTTAACTGGACCCAGACCAGATCGGAAGCAAAAAATCAGAAATTAACTTGACCCACAGCAAGCAGTAGAAGTTAAACGGATCCAAACGCGACCCACAACAAAGAGTAAAAATTAACCCGACCAGCAGCAAAAAATAGAAACGAACCGGACATCAAAAATTTTGTGAAGTGATCGCGAAGAAAACACGAATTTCTTCAAAGGATCTTGAAACAGACATTTCGACCAAAAATTGCGAAAAAAGAACAAAAATTTTATCAAAGGACTCACCCCAAACAATTCGGGTCAATCCAAACTCTTCTCTCAAAAATAAAAGCCAAATCCTAAACTGCCCCGAATCAGAATTGTATGTCAAACTGCCCCAAATGCGCTAAGCACAGCTAAAAAGTAAAAGTGAACCCGACCAACATCAAAATATGGTAGTCGACCTGACCCAAACCCGACCCAAAAGCAAAAAATCAGAAATTAATCCGAACTGCAGCAAAGAGTAGAATTCAAACGGACCCAAACATGACCCAAGTGGAAATTAACCCGACCCACAGCAAAAAAGTACACAAAACATGACCCGTATTAAAAAAATGAGCTCCGACCCGTGCATCAGACTGGAGTTTCCAAATTTCGAAAATCGCCTCCCCCCGCCCCCCTTGAGGACTCTCCAGATCCGCCCTTGGTTTTAAGCAGTTCTAGCATGACGTTACATCCTAACAACCACCTTTGCAAACAGACATGTTTTTTTCGTTTACCCATCAAATTTGGCCGATTGTGATTGGTTGGCTTAAAATACAGGCTGCAAACTGAGGATTATGATTGGATGAATCAAAATTTGGGGAGGGGAGAAAGTAATCATGTGGTTGAAACTGATGCATCTGGCGTCCTCTATAAGTCATTTAAAAAATAAATCATCTCCATGAATTTCCGTGCATATCGATGTTGAATTCAATCATATCAAGCGAAAGAAATAAAAGTAACGTGAATCTTTTAAATTCCCACAGAGTGGAGATAGCGGAGATAACTGCATACCGTCTCTGAGTTTGTTCTTTTTGTTCTACGGCCAGCATTTTATTTTCAAATTCCCTTTGTCCTGTGTATGCTCACTATCCAGTGCAAGAATGACCTGTAATAATCATTAGATTTTCCAACTGTAATAATATTAGTATTTCAGTTAGAGTATATTAAACGGTAAAATGCCTCCAAATCTCTTATTTAAAGCAGCTTTTGTACGAGGTGAGTTAGATGATTTTGAAAAAAGACATTATACCAAGAACGATATTGTCAGGACAGACTTTATTCTTGAAAATGTATTCTCCTATTTGTTGGGAGATAATTATAATTTCGATGCTATTAGTGCCATGAATAAAAAAGAAAAAGAAATCTTTGATGGTATGAAAGAGACTCTCAATGCTTTCAGAGACAGTTATGCAGGTCCTGTGAAAAGTCTGTGTGCGGAAATAGATGTAATAACCGAGGATACTGTTGGCTCTATTTTATTAGGTGTTTCTAATGAACTCTTTTCAGAAGGCATAACCTGGAGCCGGATTATAGCCTTTTTTGTTTTCGTTGGAGAATTGACTATTATGTGTATTTACAAAAAACTACCAAAATCAATCGTGGATGTGATGTATGAATGCTTTTCTAGACTGGTAAAAGAAAAACTAGAGTCATGGATCGAAGATCATGACGGTTGGGTATGTATTTATTTTTATTGCAAAAATTGAAATTTTAATATTCTTGAGTAAATGTTAAAAGCATGTTATATCATTATGGTTAAATGCAAACTTCCGTTACTTGAACAGGGTTCATACTCATCAGGAGAATATGGGATTCCTGGGAAAATCAAGGGATGAATTTTGTGTTGCAAAAATAAGGGGAATCTCAGGAAATAATGCAAAAAATTTCCTAAACCTTGGGGAAAACCTACCAAAATACTCTGGGAAATCAGGGGGCAATTGTTGCTGTTCGCGTGCTTTATTATCATATATGTGATAGTATCAAAATGTCGTTAATTGTTGATATGGAAAAATTGTACGTCCCAAAAAATACACATCTGGGGATTTTTTTTCTTTGAAAATGAGTATGAGTCCTGTTGAAATTCTTTTTTTCTACATATATTCATTCTACATATGTTGGGTAAAGTGAGTTTGAATCTCCTTCGCGGCGGCTTTTACCACCGTGCTACAGGGTATATATTTTTTAAATATAAACAGAAGGACCCTGTTTTAAATGAGAGGCAAGAAGTGTGCTATTTTTTTTAATAAAAAGTCTTGGAACTATCTGGGAGAGTAACACAAAGCCTTTTATTAATCTAAAAAAAAAAAACTTTTCTCGCCTGCAGTATCTTTTTATATCGGTTTTTAACTAAATTGACAAAAAAACTTAAATAAAAACAAAGAAAAAAGTTTTTTTGTTGTTTATACCAGAGGTCTGTCCAGACTTTTCTCACAGGGTCCTGTTTTTGTGAAATTGTGAAGTTTCGCTTACATTTGTAAAAATTCTAATTTTGTGAATTTTAAACTATCGATGTATTCAGGTTCTTATCATCCATACATAAAAAGGCTAAGAAAAATGCTCTTTGATGAGTTCAATTGTTTATTTAAAGGCCAGATTTTATTTTTAAATGATTAAGTTTGTGAAAAGTTTATTTGAAGGTGGAAAAATTCGGTATTTAAGGGACAAATAATTTTATGAAGGGTCCTGTTTTTGAGATAAAATTTTTTGTGAAGGATTCTGTTTGGGGATAAATTTTGTGAATGGTCCTTTTTGAGGATAATTTATTTTGTCAAGGGTCCTTTAAAGGACTTAAAATTTTCCTAAACATATCCCTGTAAACAAATCGTGTTTTTAACATTTTTTCTTATTACATATAGGGTGGATGTCCCGGTTTTGGCCACATTTAGAGAAAAGTTGAAATAAACATTTCATAGTTCCTGACTGATTGAAGTATATTAAATCATAACACAATTATTTAGTAAATTTAATTGGCTTTCTGTTCATAATATTAACTTTTTACAGAATATTTTAGATTTTGAGCTATGCTATAACGCATTAAATAATTTTGTCCAATTTGTATTAGTTTTGGCCACTCCAATGTCATACAATTTAACAAATGTTTTAATAGTTATCAGGGTTCGTTGATTTAAATCAGCTTGATTTTAATCATGATTTAAATCAATTGATTTTTTTTTAAAATCGACTTAAATCAGATTTTTTAAAATTATTTTTAAATAAATTTAGGATATAAACAAACAGAATAATGTACTTTAAGCTTTGTCAAAAAGTAAAATAAATGCAAAATTTTGAAAAAAATACTTTTCAAATTTCATTTGAGTCAAATTATAAAATAATCTTGCAACAGTAAAGAATTTTTAGCTGAAAAATATATTAAATATTTGAATATTTACTGATTAGTAATTAGAAAAATGGTACTAATGGGTCATTCCATGTCAAATCAACCGATGGTCTGACCTTGATATCTCAGAAATTTATAATTTTTGGTGCAGTGGTAGTGTCAGTCAAGTTAATAAGAAAAATCAAAATTTCTGATTTTTCAGACTTTTAGTTTTTGTGTTATTGACTTTCAAAAAATGAAAAATTGTTTAAATTAGGCTCCACCTTGACACCTTTTAAACAGCTGTAGGCAAAAAACTATTTGACTTAGAAAGCTCACATTAATGTCATTCTCTTCTGCTTTTTATGATCTTTAAAATGATATGTAACACGATTAATTTATTTAAAATTTTAAATTTTTATAAAAAAATTTAAAAACGCCCCTTTTAATTTTTTTGAAAAAAATGTTTTAAAGACATTGACTATGTGTATGCCAACTTTCATAATGGGATGACCATGGGTTCCTATGCAAGTTAATATTTTTGTATCAACATGTATGCTAAATTTGCTATACTTGTTTTCCCATGTTAAAGTAACTGTAAATTCATTGATTAAAGTTTGTTTATTACTATTAATCCATAAAGTAGTTTTTGTAATACAAATAAACATGAATATAAAATATAATATCAAATAATAACAATTTGGGTTTTGTTTGGTTTAGTTTATGATGGCCATAGAGATACCAAGCATTACGATTTATTCATAATTATTACGGATACACAACAAAAATTACGGCGTTATGGGCATCGAATAAAAATTATGAAAATATACTAAACTTATCAGGGGGTAACTTTTTGCAAAAAGTTCAGCTGTTATTGCAGCTGGGAGGGTTTATACTCTGGGTGACAAAGAAATGAAATTGTCTTCGCTTTATTTGGAAAAGCTCCTATCTTAAAAGTCCTTGATATTTTTTGTATATTTATGTATTTAATTTTTAATTATAAACAAATTATAATTTTTAACAACATAAAATGTGCAATAATTGTGTAGCAAATATTTTAAATTAGTGAAGTCATGTATACGATGAAGATTCATGAATTATGCACAATTAGATTCCTGGTGTTAATCCCCCCCCCCCTCCCCTTCCACCTCAATGACTACATCTGAAACTTTAAATTCCATGGAAGATTGATAATAACATTCATGTAATATGTCATGCAATTTTAGTGATCTAAAACTGGACCTGATTTTGACTTAGGATAACTTGAGATTCATTATGGAGAGATAATTTTATACAGAACCTGTAAGTTATTTTTCTTTTGCATATTTTTATTGTTACAGTAAACCATGCAATGGTATCCTCCTCTATTATCATTAAATAAACAAGTGTTTCTCAAATTGTTATTGCCCCACCTGTGGCTACAGGTTCTGCCTTCAAATCTGGGAGATGACAGGTGCTGGGTTCGAACCCAATCACGGCCATCGGCCGTACTGTTTAGAGTTTATTGTGATTTTCTTTGAACCTTGAGTAACCTTGCATACCGTAAATACAAGTTAAGTTCCCTTAGAAAGATCCCCATGGAGAATACCTTCATTCCTTGGGGCCTATACCAAGGCCTACTAGACTAAAGGCCCGTTTATTTGAGATTAATGTGTGAAGTCGCCCGCCAGAGGACTCTTATACCCTGCCCAAAACTGAAATTTGTTTATGACCGTAACTGAAACGACTTGGGCACGGTAGAAATGTAAACAAACACCAAGATTACGTCATGTCGCCATGGTTACATTTACAACTCTCCTGACATTCCAATGAATCTCGGAAATGAGAAGAAATTAGAATGATTGGCTTTTGTCTCATAATCAAAATAGAATCAGAAAGGAAAATATGGTAAACTGCTGTATAAATAACAGTAAATCTCGAAATGATCGTAACTTTAATGTTGGAAATAATAGGGGAAAAATATCTTTTCATCTATTTCCTCAGGAACCATCAAAACAGGCTGCATGCATTTACAGTGAGAAGATTCTATAAAATCATGTCAGCCAAATTTAATAATTTAAGTTTTGTGCAATATTTTGAAAATTGTTAGTTTTTAGCTTTTAATAGAATATAATATTTACGAATTACGATACTTGCCATTTTTATGGGATAAATTTTTAATTCATCATAAATTCGCGTAATTATCTCTGAAGAACAATCTGGTTTAATTATGGGCAAAACCCAAAACTTTATTTTTTTGTGAACATAGTCAGAAATAAATATTACAACCAAAATCCGTAATAAATGGTTATTACTACTAATGGTTTATTACTACTTATTTTAATAACATTGTAGAAGATCAGCTTAAAACATCAAACTATTGCTTTAAATATATTCGTGCAACTAGTGTTCTTCGTAACAGTTTGAGCTTCAAAGTTTTACATAGTGGCCGTGATAACTTTTTTATAGAAAATAAAAATATTTGAAAGCGTGTTTTAACTTTTTTTAGCGAACAATAATCTCACACACTATAGGTATCAAATGAGATATTTTAAACGATTTCGATTTATGATTTTTCATTGAAACTTTTACAAATAAATTTTAATACACAAAATACCCCCCCCCCTTTCCCTAAAAACTTATTCAAAAAATATGAGCAAAATGAACAGAAATAAAAAAACTTGTAAGATAATATTTGACAGCGGCAAAAATTGTATTTAAAGTATCGCATGAAATTATAAACAAGCACGTAACCAGCAAACCTTAAAAATTTACATTCGTTAATGCAGCTATGAAATGCTATAATCTGTGTAAAATATCCTTATAAATCAAATGAAATAGTTTTTATTTTGTTAATTTGAAAATATGATTAGTGATTCTGAAACTTCAACGATGAGTACATTCTTCCTCGCAATTGCGTTCTATTTGGGTAGGGTATAAATGTAAACAAAAACCACGTGGTTCAATGAAATGGTTCAGGGTTTGAAGCTGAATCCAGCTTAATTTTTCGGCAGTTTTTCGCGAAATGGCTCGGCTGGTAGTATAATAGTCGGCTATGCCTATACCCAGAAGCGAATTAACTACCACCCGAGCCCGTAGGCTTGATTTTCTGAGGGCCCCCTTTCACTTCTTCAAAGAGATATATACTGGAAAAATTAAAACACATGCTTGCTTCATTAACTCATAAATCATTGATGATAAAAAAATGTATAAAAGATTACGACAAAAAATTTCGCAGATCTTTTGTCTTTTGTGTTAAATATTAATGTCCGACCAGTGTAAAAGAATATTTTCTTTTTCTTTATATTAGGGGAATTTTAGCACCAGGTCCTCTTTTCTTCTGGGTCCCTAGGCTTCAGCCTACTCAGCCTAATGGGTAATCTGCTTCTGCCTATACACCATGTTCTGATAATTGTCCTGCAGAGCAGCCAAGTTTCATTAAAAGTTACTAGTAACCAGAGTTCTGAGATAAACTGAGGAGAAGGGAGAGAATACTCACAAATTTCCACAACTTAATTCATTCATTTATTCTGTTACTTTTTTGATGAAATTCTCGTTTTTTAGCGATCTTGCAATGAAATTCGCGCGTCTTTATCAATCTTTTGATGAAAATTGCACATTTTTAGCAATCTTGTGATGAAAACCATGCATATTACGAGACTTTTTGACAAAAACCGCACATTTTTAACAATCTTTAGATGAAAATTGCATGTTTTTAATGAACTTTTGACGAAATATGTGTATTTTTCACCATTTTTTCACGAAAAGTATATTTTATTTCCGATTTTTAAAATAAAATTTGCTTGTTTTTTGCAATTTTTCAAAATTGCAATGATTTATGCGATTGTTTGACTAAAATCGTGCTTTTTTGCAATCTTTTGGCTAAATTCTCGTTTTTATGCAAATCTTTGTAAAAATTTACATTTTTTACTAAAATGTTTGAAGAAATTTGCACATTTTATGCAATCCTTAGATCTAATTTCGCGATCATTTGAATAAATTTGCATTTTTTTCATGACTGACGGATTTCGCATTTTTTTTTTTTAACATGATATTTTAACGAAATTTCAAGGTGTTCTCGTAATTCTATGTTGAAATTCACATTTTTTTTCAAGCGATCATTTGAGGAAATTCACAATTTTTGTTCCCGTAATTTTTATTCGATGCCTGTAACACCACAATTTTTGTTGTGTATCCATAATAATTATGGATAAATCATAATACTTGGCATATCTATGGCTGTCATAACAGGGATGCTACTTTTCCGCCAAATGGCAGATATCCGCTTTTTATTTTTAAGGGTTCGCAATTTTCGTTAAGCGATCACGAAAAAGAATAACTATTTTCGTCGAATGATTGCAAAATAAAACAGGAATTTTCATCAAATGATAGCGAAACTGCACAGTAATTATCGTTAAAGGATCGCGAAATATAACACTTTTTCGTCAAACGATCACAAAGTACGGCAGCCTTTTTCGTCAACCGATTGCAAAATGCAACATTGATTTTTAAGATTGCAAAATATAACAGCTATTTTCGTTAAAAGATCGCGAAATATAGCGGTGATTTTTGTCAAGATTGCAAAATTAAAATGGCTATTTTCATCAAACGGTCTCGATATAAAACAGCAATCTTCATCAAACGATTGCAAAACTAAACGGTAATTTTCGTCAAACAATCGCTAAATGAAATATCTATTTTTGTCAAGTGATCGCGAAATAAAATGGCAATTTTCGTCAAAGAATCATGAAATAAAGCAGCCATTTCCGTCCTTTAAAAAAAAAAAAAAAAAAACCTTTTTGCTACTTACTCGGGAATAACTATCTGATTCTGAATAACCATTGAATCTATTACTGGGTTAGTTGAATTGATTTAAAATGATGAGATATGTAAAATTCCTCACTAAACCTGTTGCTGGGTTACCTTGATTGATGTAAAATACTGTGAACTAAAGAAAAATCATTTTACTTACTCTTATAAATTAAAAGTTTACAAAAAAATCTAATTTTTTATTTAGTTTATTATAAATAATATAATTTACAAAATTCACGCATATATGTTGTGAAAAATGTCATAAATTTTACTTTACGCACAATTTCCTCTCTTTTGCCATTTTCTGAGTGGCATGCCTGTCATAAACTAAACCAAACAAAACCAAATTGTTATTACTTGATATTATATTTAATATTCATGTTTATTTGTATTACAAAAACTACTTTATGGATTAATAGTAATAAACAAACCTTAATCAATGAATTTACAGTTAACTTTTTTAACATGGGAAAACAAGTATAGCAAATCGCAAGTCCCCCCCCCCTTCCCAGAAAAAAAAATCATTCCTTTAATAGTATTTTATTAGATACATTTCACAGCAATCTTTTTTGTTTTGCCCTGTTTCTATGCACCTCTTAAAACAATCAAAATATTTCAAGATACTTAAGAATTGTTTACTTAGTTTAAAAAAAAAATATGAAATGCCTACAAAGCATGAGCTTCATTTTCAGATTTCCTTGTTATAATTAAATATAATCGCACAAACATGCTAATTTTATCAAAAGTTCAAGGAAAATAATGTGATTTTTGTTTTAAAAAAAAGGGGGGGGAGGAAACATAAATTTCATGATAAACACTTGCAAAAGGGAGGGAAAAAAACCAGGAATCTTGTCAAACTTGCAAAGAAGATGCAAATTTTCTCAAACTTGCAAAAAAATATGCATATTTTGACAAAAATCACAATAAAACCCCTCAATTTTTTTTCAAGAAATCTAAAAAATAAAACGGTGAAGGCAGTTTTAAAAGTGCAGTAGACTACCTCAAATCCGCACAGCATAAGACAGAGATCTGGATTTTAGAATTTTGTGGATTTCTGGTCACTGCTTTGTTTACATTTAAAAACAATCTAATAAAGCAATCGAAATTATAATGGATGCTTGCAATATTGTAAAATGTTAAGATAATTAAGTAATAAATGAAATAATAATTAAAAAATTATTAGAAGTAAAGGTCTAATGAATAATTAGTAATGTATAATTAAATATGCATAATAAAGATGAAATACATTCTCCTTGAACTATAAAATGAAACTTGCTCCATGAAGGTATCCATTAATTTACATCAAAATCATAAAGTAAGGAAGTTTTATTTCATGTTTAGTCAGTCTTAATAACCAAAAAAACCTTGATTAATACATATATTTGGTAAAGATATTACCAGTAAAATTAGGAATATCTTAAGATTTATTTTTATGTCATGAAAAATCATGAGTTCAGTCATATTATTGAGAATTATAGATTAAAATACATACAGGATGATATAAAACTAAAATTCTGTAATTTCATCATTGCATCTAAATTGAAAGTTACATTGTAAATCTGTGATGTGTGGATTAGAGGGAGTCTACTGTATAACATTTGAAGATGCTTTACATACTTGTAAATATACCTTTCTACTATTTGCTGTGATGCTCTAAAATCACTTTAATCAATAAAATTCATTTTAAAATTTCAGTCCTTACAATTTAGATTTTCTTTTTTTATATAGGAAGGCATCACAAGCTTATCAGTTGTTGCACAACAAGAAAATTCATTGAAGATGTCAAATCCAAGTTGGGCTAGAAGTCTTTTGCATACCACAGTACGAATGATTGGCACCTTAGCATCTGTAGCGAATACAACGAATAACTGTTTTTAATGAGTTCTGGTCATAATGCACAAAATTTTTTTATGTGTATTTTGAATGTTTTGTATTTTTGATTATTTTCACAATTCTGTGCTTATCAGGTTTAGTCATTAAATGTTTGGCAGTCAGTAAATTAAAAATTTTCTTTTATTTGTGTTGGTTAAGTAAGCATTCACAATTAAGGGGACTGGTCACTCAGTCTAAGAATACTCCATAACGTTAAATCTACTGACATTTGATGCATTTCCATACTTAAAATATTTTTTGGAAAATTAATGTTTTTAACTTTTTTCTGTCACTTTTTTTTTCTTAGTTCTCAACATATTTCTAAAATCTATGCTTAATTTTATATTTTATGTGATAAAAGCTGACAAACTGTAAGTAAAACTTTAACACTTCTTGAAAAAAATAAGTATATACTTTAGAAAAATTTTGAAAATTAAGAAAAACAGACATCTTTCAAGAAGCATATATAAAAAATAAAAATTAAATTTCTTGATGAGATAATTCAAATATACATATGCATCAAATGCCCATAGACTACATTAGTGAAAGATATTCAGAATCTGTGTGAATAGCGTCTTTAAATTTCACATTCTGAAATAGTGAACAGAGAAGATTTAAGCTATATTGCTTTTGAAAGAATTAAGATATTCCTTTTAAGAATACATTGTCAAACATTTATTAATGGATACTAACATTACTCATTGATATTTCATTGAGCAGAAAAAACTAAATTTACTTTACATCTCATAACTAATATAAAAAGGTAAAAGTTTTGTTCACTGTTTTTTATGAAAAATATGTTTTATAGTTGCTGGTAATAACTTGTTTATTAGTTCTAACTTATTGGATTGGCACATACTTTTTGAAAAAAAAAAAAAAAAAAAAAAAAAATCCACTATTTTATTTCTACATTAGAAATAAATTAGAACTTCATTCATCTTCTGATTTTGATGTAATTTTTTTATAAATATTTTTTGAAATTTATATTTGTGAAATATGTTATCACTGAATATATTTTTTTGAATTCTAAATTTGATATCAAAACAATTTCCTGTTGGAATGCATTTTGAAATGTTGACATACTTTTTGGACTGTGAAGGAGAAGAATTGTTATGACAAAACTTGCCGCTAAAATGTTTTGAAATGAGTTGCGATTCTAGTATGACCTGCTATCAGATGTTGTTCTTTTATTATTTTTTACATATGTTGTTGATTACTGTAGTTAGCAACATGTATTTTGGTTCTAGTTGTGTTAGTTTTAATGCATAACTTGAACTAGTTTATACATATCTATAAATATTTACAATGTGATAAAAACTGGATTTACTAGTACATTTAAATTTTCTAATAAAATCTGTCTTTTGTTCTAAAACTTTTGTTGTTTCTCTGATCACTTCATCACTTACTTTATGATAACTTCCTAAATGAAAGAGCGATTACAGGTAGGATATGTTTATCCATTTATTTTTGAGGATGTTTGTGCAACCAAAGGAATCCTTACTGCATTTACAAATGATTCTGCAGATGCTTCTAATTCTAGACCTTTTAAAATGAAGAGGGATTAAAAGTTTGTGTGAATTGGTAGAATTGCATGGTCTTAGCTGCCATCAACACCAGTAGGCTGTTGCTTTGCTAATTATATATATAAAATCCCTCCGTGTATAATGATTCCGGGGTTAACCCATCCATGAGAAAAAACACTTATTATGACCAATGACAAATTCCATTGTGAAAAGTTATCTCCGATTTTAAAGGCTATCAATTTTTTGTCCAATGCAAACGTTCCAGGGTCATAATGGAGCGTTCTCATTTGTCAGATTTACAGTTTGAGCTGCAAATGACATCACTACATTTTATTGTGCTTTGAAATCTTTTCCCTATTTCAAACACAATATTCACACTGTTAAAAATTTGACTCATTTGCTGCAGCATCACTCCGCTTTTATAGAAAACGATTACTTTGCTGTGTTATGGAGCATTCTCATTGGTCATAAGGAGATATTCTATAAAAGCTTTGGAGTGACGCTGCAGTAAATGGGTCAAATTTTTAGCAGTACACTGTTAAAAATTTGACCCTTTTGCTACATCATCACTCCCCAGCTTTTATAGAATACATTGTAAGTAACACGCACAAAGTAACCGTTTTCTATAAAAGCGTTGGAGTGATGCTGCAGCAACGGTTAAAAATTTGATCCATTTGCTGCAGCATCACTCCACTGCTTTTATATAAAGTGGTTACTTTTACTGTGATATGGGGCATTCTCATTGGTCATAAAAGAGATATTATTTGCCTTTTTAAACACAGTGTCTCACAAAAGTGATGGGACACTTGTGCTTTATAAAAAGAAACTGCAATAAAATAAATAAACAAACATGTGCAAAACTTTTTGGGTGTGTTTCATATTTAAAGTTAGTAACAATTATTACATAACATACATTTTGTCAAAATATTAAAATATTAATTTAGTAAAAATACAATTGTTTAGAACTGAGCAAAAAATGGCTCACATAAGTGATGGGACACTTACTTTTCCATCAAATATTTATCCAAAAATTTTACTTTTTAAAAGGTTTTAATATTTTGTTGGATTTCCTTTTACTTTTAAAACATGATTTAATCTTTTTGGGATGGATTCGACTAATTTTTTTGTGATTTCTAGAGTGATTTTACCCCATTCTTCTTGAAGCACCGATTTTAGTTGTTGTTTTGAAGAAATGGTGTGTTTGCGAATTCTTGATTCGAATTCTTGCCAAATATTCTCTATGTGATTTAAGTCAAGAGATTGTGGTGGTGTTTTTATTATTTCAGAACAGTTAAATAGCAGCCAGAGTCTAACGTTCAGAGCAGTGTGCTTGGGGTCATTGTCCTGGTAGAATTTACAATCGTTATGAAGGTTCAATTTTCGTGCTGAAGATTTCAAATTTTGCTTTAAAATATCAATATACTTGTACTGATCCATTATACTGTCAATAAAAACAAGATTACCAACTCCAGCAGACGACCCCCATACCATAACTCCTCCTCCACCATGTTTTACTGTTGGTACCAAGTTCTGTTTGCGAAATTCTTCCCTAGGTTTTCTCCACACCGAGATTCTACCTTCAGAACCAAATATATTAAATTTACTCTCATCAGCAAATATAACTTTATTCCAGTAATCAGAATTCTTATTTATGTTGGATTTTGCGAAAGCTAGTCTGAGTTTTCTATTTTCACTTACGAAGAATTTTTTCCTGGCTACTCTACCGTGATATCCAGCAGATCGAATTGCCCTTCTAATAGTCTCAGGATTAACAATTATTCCATATAATGCTTGTAAATCAGCAACGACTTTTGAAGCACTATTTCTTGGATTTTTTTTTAATATTTCGAACGATAATTCGCTTTATTCCTTTGGATAGCTTTGATAGTCGGCCAGGTCTTCTTTTGTCCTGAATCATATGATTCTTTTTATATCGTTTAATGATATTGAAAACTGTTGAACGACTCAAGTTAACTGTTTCAGCAGTTTTTCTAATAGATTTTCCACGTTCAATATGCAAATTAATAACTAATTTTCGAATTTCAGGTGAAGTTTCTTTTCGTTTAGCATTCATGGCTACACAGAGCTAAAAAACACAGAAATTCCAAAACAAACTGGAGAGAAATACTGCAGACGATTTTATAAATTATTGCCAATTGCTTTTAAGTAAAAATAAAACCCCAAAAAATATTTTTATTGCTTATTTCAGACGATTTTTGTTGCATATATAATGGTGTCCCGTCACTTATGTGAGCTATTTTTTGCTCCGTTCTAAACATTTGTATTTTTACTAAATTAATATTTTAATATTTTGACAAAATGTTTGTTATGTAATAATCTTTACTAAATTTAAGTATGAAACACACCGACAAAAAATGTGTACATGTTTTTTTTAATTTATTTGATTAGTTTCCTTTTGTAAAGCACAAGTGTCCCATCACTTATGTGAGACACTGTATAAATTTGACGCCCCTCTAAACTTACCGACCAGGGGCGACCGTTCCCTTCCCCCCCTTTCGCACGGCGCTGTATATGATAGAAAATAAATTTAATACTATTTGTGCCAAGAACCAGATGGAAAAAGATACTTTTGAAAGTGTTAAAGGAGAATACTTATCCTATTTAACAATGAATATGGATCTATCTAACTTAAGAAATCGGAGTTTGGAAATACATCCAATAAATGAAAATACAATTGATTATATTCTGTCTGATATTTCCAATGAACTATTCTCTGAGGGGATTACTTGGTTCCGAATCGTAACTTTTTCTTTTTATTTCGTTGGAGAATTAACATGTATGGTGATCTCTAGGAAATTATCAAACTCATTGATAAATATATCTTCAAATTTGTGCATGGAAAATTGGAATTGTGTGGATCCAGGAACACGATGGCAGTGAGAGTATTTTTATCCAGAAAGAAGTCAAACCAAAATTCTGTTGGTTTAAATCCTTCATGTATACTATATTGAATATAATGGGTACAATAAGT
Source organism: Maratus speculifer (assembly GCA_964019185.1). Taxonomy (NCBI): domain Eukaryota; kingdom Metazoa; phylum Arthropoda; class Arachnida; order Araneae; family Salticidae; genus Maratus; species Maratus speculifer. The sequence goes on from OZ025294.1 coordinate 43,270,117, forward strand.
GATGTACAAAATATGTTAAACGGAAATAAGATTTTTGAGTCAAAAGGTTTGTATTTTATATGTAATCCAAATTTGTTTTAAATGCTTAAATTTATTTTTAAGAATAAAATATTCATACATTTAATATTAATAAATTTCACAATTACGCTTAAAAATCATTTAATGCATGAATTTTTTCACTGCTATCTAAGCGTAGAACCAACACAGTGAAAAATGTCCAAGCCGGGGATCGAACCCAGAACCCTTGGAATAGCGCTCCAAGTGCTCTACCATTTAAGCTACGAAAACGATGCCCAGCTTAGCATTTCTCACATTACGTTGCAATTCGCAGTACGAGATGGAACTGTCTTCATGAGAACACATTCTTGCGGCGTAACATGAGACACCAAGGAACCCAGCATCGGTAAATCACATATATATTTAATATTAATCAATTTCACAATTAAATTTCAGCAATGAAATTACGCTTGAAAATCTAGAATATTTAATACGTGGATTTTCACATAGCTATCTAAGCATAGAATCAATACAGCGAAAAATGTCCAAGCCGGGACATTTCCTATTCTAAGCAGGGCCTTAACTATAAACTTGGAGGCCCCGGGGCAAAACCTCCTAGGGGCCCCCAAGGAGGGCAAATTGAAATTTTGCTGGCACAGTTTCTTTTTTCGCACACCACTGTTTAAACGTACATAGTATGATAAGCCCAAAAATGACTAAAAAACATAGAATTGGGCAACTCTATTCGGCAGACACTTGGCGGCGACGCCACTTTTACCGATCCCACAGAAGCTAGCATAAGGAAGAAAATACGGACTTCTGATTGGTTGAATACTCTAAAGAGCGTTTTATTTAGGTTCATTTTTGAGTATATATAACTTAATCATGCGTCTCTGTTTAAAAATTTTTCCAAAGATGGATTGTGATAATTTTTTTTTCGATTTTATGTATCTATACTAATAAAAGAACAAAACGCTCTGTCTGTCTGTGTGTGTGGGTGTCTGCGATGGCTAGCAAAATCTACAGCATGTATGAAGCTTAAAATTTTTTTGAGAGTAGCCCAATGTCTCTCCTGATGCACCTGAAGCTCAGAATTTCAAAATTCTGTTTATTAACGGAGTAATTAATTAAATTCCAAAGCTCACTCTCATAAAAAATCGCCTTTTTTAGCTTTTTTTCCCTTTCATTTTCTTATGGTTGATTGGTTGCATAAAATTTTCGCAGAAATAATTAAAAAGGCTGGGACAGACCTTTAAAATTCATAGACTGGCAAACTGTCAGTTTAAATGAGGATTTTTTTTTTTTAATCACAGCTGCTGTACACCATGGAGAAAAAGATAGGTGGAGGCGAAGTAAACCGAAAAAAAAAGGTTTGCAATATTAAACCATTTATCGCTGAAATTTTAATGTCTCAAACAAAAGCACGAGGAAGGAATTTTGTATTAATAAAACCAATCGAAAGAAATGAATTACAGCTGAAGCATATTTTACGAAGAAATAGTAATTTTTTTAAATGGTTTTTTTCTATTATATTATTTAGGTTAAAGTTAATTTGCATTTATGTTATGGTTAGAATAAGGATATGTTACAATAAAGTGAAGGCTAGGTTACATTTCTGTTATGTTTAATTTACGGTAGGGTACTATTAAGAGCCCACAATAGTCACAGAAAAATTACTCAAAAAGACCCGGATGACCATGTAAAGTCTATGGGAGCATTCTTTTCTAATATCTCGCTCAAATTTTAATATTTTTGCATGATTTTTTTGCACAAGATAGCTGAGGGCAATCCACAACCGGGCTAGTTTTTACTTTTTCAATTTTTGTTTCAGATTTTCTTTAAAAAATTACTTTAACTTTCGAAACCGGTTTAAACCGGTTCTGAAACTGAAACTATCGTAATATAAAAAATATATAACTGAAATCGAAAAAGTAAAAACTAGCCCGGTTGTGGATTGCCCTCAGCTATCTTGTGCAAAAAAATCATGCAAAAATATTAAAATTTGAGCGAGATATTAGAAAAGAACGCTCCCATAGACTTTACATAATCATCCGGGTCTTTTTGAGTAATTTTTCTGTGACTATTGTGTGCTCTTAAGTCGCTGTTATGTTACAGACAGGTTCTGGTTACGGTACAAAAGTTTAAGGTTAGGAATTTATACACAGAGTGAACATTACGCAAGATTTGATTTAAAAAAACACTTACTTTTGTTAAATAGCTCTGAAATTATAATACTATATACCAATCTTTTAGCTACCATCGTGTATCGATTTCATTCATGGTATAGTCGGATTTAAGAGTGATATAATTAGTTTGAAATTCAATATATTTCACTTGGGATTTGTATGTGAAAATAACAATTAGTTATGTGACTTAACAGTGATTTTTACGGGTAAATATCAACTTTTTAACACGAAAATCATGCAATCGTTGGATACATATTCCCTCCCGCGTTTTTCATTGCTCATTTTGAGTATTTTTCGAGCTTAACCCTTAAGTGGTGAGGTGATTTTTTATTACATAAATGGTGAGATGGGGTGTATGACACCCCAAAGTTTGACTTCTTACACACTCCACAAAATTTGGAGAATTAAAATAAGAAAATTTCCTGTGAATTTTGCATTATTTAATTATATAAAAACAACAAAAAAAGTTCTGTAAGTGTACATACATATACATATAAATTCACGTATCTAAAGTGTCTAGTAATGTAAAATGGCAATATTTTAGAATTTAAATTTGTCTGGGGTGAAAAACACCCCACCTCACTAGTTAAGGGTTAATATTAGTTGTTGTTTTTAAAACCGATTTTTCACACAGTGAGTGGCTACGTATTTCAGACAATGCATTTCTGCATGTAACGAGTTAATGATAAAATCATACAAATTTCAAGTTCGTTTAATATTGTTAATACGGACCCGGGCAACGCCGGGCGGGTCAGCTAGTTTATTAATAGACTAGCTGACCCATCCGACGTTGCCCGGGGCCCGTTATGATAACCTTAAACAAACAGTTAACACTTTAGATCTACAATTAGTCAAAATTAAGCATAAGATATGAATTATTCGTTAGAATAATATTTTAAAGAAATGGATAAAAAATGAGTAAATGCTTTAAAAAAAGGCCCTTGGACCTCGATAAAAAAAAAAATCAGGGTGTAGGTCCTGAAAGAAGAGTCCAAAACTAACTTTAAAATTATGCATTGAGAAGGTTCGATAATTAGTGGGTGAAATATGCATGGAGAACAAAAATTTCAAGGTCCTGAGCCGGGACCATAAGGAGTCTCAGAGTTTTAAATTGAATGTAAGAACATGGGAATAACTAAGTGAAAAAATAGTTCCAAAAATGAAGATTGGATTCAGAGAGTGCAATTTAATCAGGGGCCTCGCTAAGGGGGGGGGGGGACAGGGGGAGCCTCCCCCTCCAAACATTCGCAAATGTTGTTACACTTGGCAAATTTAATGAAAATCTTAATAAAAATTGTAGTACATTTTCTATTTTTGATAGAATTTGCAAAAGCTACAACTCTAATTGGAAATATTATTAAACTTTTTACAAATAAGAACTGTATTACATTTTCTAAGTGTGGTAACTTGGCAAAATTATAAAACGAGTTGGCAAATATGAAAATTTGACTTTGCAATTTAAAGTCTTCTCCCCCACCAATAAAAAGTTTTAGAGATGTCCCTGAATTTAATAACAATATAACTATAATGGCTACATTGCCAATTATCAGAAGACATATTAAATGGCCTAACGCTAATGTACATCCATAAAGATATGCAAATATCAGAAGGAGATGTTTTAGATAATCTTGCAAAAAACCAAGAAAAATGGAAATAAAATAAATGTTTTTGTACTAAAGCATGAAATATCATTTTTCATTTTTATTACTTTTCTTGTTTTAATTTTCATTCTTTTTTTCTTGTTTGGTACATTTTGAATTTTTTTTAAATTAATTTTAAGTTAATTTCATTAATTAATTATTATTAATTAATATTAACAATATAATTAATAATATGTTTAAAATGAAAGACATTTTTGAAAAAAGGCTAAAATTTGTGATTTTGAAACCCTCCCTCCCCCCCCCCCAACCAAAAAAAAAAAAAAAAAAAAAGTTTTCCTGGCTGCGCCACTGTAACAATATATGGTACAAAATCTCCAAGGGCCCACGAATTTATTTTGCATGTAGTTGGATATAAAATATTCTTTTGTAGTTATTAAAGTAATGGGAGGTAGCTAAAGCTATGTTAGAGAAAACTGCAAGCAATCCGGATCATTTTTAAAGAAATTGCACCAACGGCACCAAGAACGCGATTAATATTCAAATTGGTGGTAGCTAGACTATGACGGTTTCTTAGTAGTTAATGGATTTAAGAAGTTGTTTTAAAAAAAGCGAGTTAATTGAACCATTTTAAAGGGATTTATAATAAGGGCCCAAAAAAGGCCAACTGACAGTTAAAAAGAGGGCCCTAACAGAAAAACATGTTAAAATGTCTTAGTACTTAGCTCTTTAGATCTACAATTAGTCAAAATTAATCATAGGGTATGAATTATTCATTTCAATAATATTTTATCGAAATGCACAAGTTGATTCGGCAAATGTTTAAAAAAAGGGTGCTAGGCGCGGATGAAAATATGAGAATCTTGTTCCTGAAAGAAGAATCCAAGACTCAAATTTAAAATTTTTGCACTGAGATGGGGAGAAATTTAAGGAGTGAACTATGTTTGGCTCACAAAATATTCAGGGGCCCTGGACTGAGGACAGGGACCCTATGGGACCTGAATAGGAGCCCTATGATTCCATAGGGGGCCAAAGTGTCTTATATGGAATGTCAAAGCATTAAAATATCTAAATGAATAAAGAATCCTAAACTTGAAGATTGGATTAAAAGGAAGCAATTTTTAACAATTTATTATTACAAAAACTTCACCGGGCCCCAAGGGGCCAAGAATTTATTTTGCATGTAGTTGGGTATAAAGATATTTTTTGCAGTTATTAAAATGATGGGAATACACGCTATAACTATGCTAAATAAAATTGAAAGCAATTTGGTTCATTTTTAAAGAAGCTGCACCAAGGGCCTAGAGAAAGCAATTGATAAACAAAATTAATGGTTGCTGAAGTCTGAGAAATTTTTTTGTGTTTATGTAATAGCTAGAGACATAAAAAGTTGTTAGAGGGAAAAAAAAGGTAGTGAATTGGAGCATTTTTAAGGGAGCTATAATATGGGGGCCCTTAGGAACCAACTGACAGTTAAAACCAGGGTCCTAATATGAAAACAGGTTAAAATATTTTAGTACATAGCGCTTTACATCTTTAATTCAGGGTTGCCGGCTTTTAGCCGGACCAAAAAAAGCCGGCCGGCTATTTTTGGTTTTATCCACTTAAAAAAAGCCGGCTAAAATTGATAAAAGCCGGCTTTTATTTTTAAAGTGTTAATTTGTATCGAATCCATATTAAATTTAGATTGATTTATTTTCAATACATTTTTAATAATTTACTACTAAAAAAGTTATAAATTTCTATTTAATTTTTCAAATAAATAAGTCTTTAACTGCTAGAAGTCAACTGTGAAGGCATTATGTCTGAAAAATATAAATCTTGGAAAAAAGAAAATATACTCAAAAAATGTGTTTTAAACTTCTATATTTTATAGTTCTACTTATATTACACATTCTTATATTTAATGGAATTATGACAAAATTAGTGTTCCCTGTAGATATAAAAAGGGCATGGTGCTATTCACTAAAAAGGGTACTACTGCATCATAAAAGGGCACTTTTGCAAGAAAAAAAATTGTTATTGCCTTTAGAAGGAGAAAAAAGAAAGCAGCAAAATACATAATTTTTAAATATGATAAATCAAGTAACATTAATTCCGAATGATTTTATGATATAAAAATTAGAAATACAATTAAATTAAAACATGATTGAATAGTTTCATGTTCTTTTTCTTAAAGAAATGAAAAAATTCTATCATTTTTGGGCACACAAATTTAGAAATACTACGGAATAGAAAAAATATTTATCAAAAATCTCTGGGTAAAATCAGAGGTGCATTTTACTACTTTTAAAAAGGGCAGGGTTCATTTTGTAAATTTGAAAATTTACAAAAGGGTGCTGCACCTTTCAAAAGTGGCCTAGAAGGAACACTAACAAAATGAAACACATCAAAGCATTCATGGAAACATTGTTACAGGTCAATATGTAAAGATTAAGTCATAAAATGAACAATGTTGAAAGAGAAATTAGGAAGGATTCAGTACTTGGGGAAAGTTTAATACATAATTACATAAAATTAAACAACAAAAAATGTTCTTAATAAAATTTGTTGAATTAAAATTTTGAATAGCTCTTCGTTATTTAAAATTGCATATATGCCCACTTGCATGAATGAATATATTCATGCATATGCTAATTGAGAATACTGAAATAAATTATGAAATATAATATATTATGAAATATGCATAATTCGAAATACTATTTTCAATAGTGAGAAATGGTGTTTTTTTTATATGTATGATTTTAAATATGTTTATAGCGAATAAGACATGACATTTTAATAACTCTTAAAATTAGTTAAGTAATAAAACATGTAACTAAGTAACCTTTAATTTTATAAAGCAGTAAAAATATAAAAACAAGGGTAGGATTAAAGGTCAATGTAAATAAAAAAAAGCACTTGGTATGGCCATTCTATAATTTAGCTGACATATTTGCAATTCTGACTATAAACCACTAGCAAATCCATTAATGTGTTATTCTAGTATTAATGTCTTCATTATTGAAAATTTGGGTTATAACCCATTTTCTCATAATGAATTATAATTAAAATCCCAATTTTTCATATTAATAAATAAATTTATTCAACTGAAAGAATTTAAACATCATTAAAATTAGTTAAAATACACTTAAAAATGTGTTGCTTATAATAATAAGGCTTCATTGTATAAAAGCCAATTATGGCCCAAAAAGGCCAATTTTGGCCAAAAAAAAGCCGGCTAAAATCAATAAAAGCCAACCGGCCTGGCTTTTTTTTAATTTTAGCCGGCTTTTTTGCAACCCTGCTTTAATTAGTCAAAATAAAGCATATATAGGAACTATTCGTTGGAAATATATATTTTTTTAAATGCACCAATTGGTTGGGTAAATGTTTACAAAGGGGTCCTAGGGTCCGAATAAAAACATCAGGTTTTCTGGATTGGTCCTGAAAGAAGAGTCCCAGGCAACTTTAAAATTTTGCACTAAGAAGATCAGAAATATAGGAAGTGAAGTATGTTTATTTCACAAAATGGTCAGGGGCCCTGAGCTGTGTCCTATAATTCCACAGGGGAACATAGTGTCTTGTATGGAATGGCAAAACATTAAAATATCTAAATGAATAAAGAATCCTAAAAATGAAGATCAGATTAAAAGGAAGCTATTTATTAACAATTTATTATTACAAAAACTTCAAGGGGCCCTGTACCTGGCCCCAAAAGGCCAGGAATTTATTACGCATGTAGTTGGTTATAAAAATATTTCTGTAGTTATTAAAATAATGGGAAGACGCCAAAACTATGTTGAATAAAATTGAAAGCAATTTGGATCATTTTTAAAGAAGCTGCACCAAGGGCCCGAAGAAAGCGATTAATATTCATAAATAGTGGTAGCTGAAGTCTAAGAATTTTTTTTGTTATTCATGTCGTAGTTGGATTACCTAAAAAGTTGTTAGAAAAAAAAAAAAAAAAAAAACTAGTGAATCCGACCATTTTTAAGGGAGCTATGATAGATGGCCCCCTAGGAGCCAACTGACAAATACAACCAGGGCCCTAACATGAAAACATGTTAAAATGTTTTAGTACATAGCGCTTCAGACCTTTAATTAGTCAAAATTAGTCAAAATAAGAGTCCAAGATTCAGCATTAAAATTTTGCACTGAGAAGGTGAGAAATTTAGGGAATGAAAAATATTTAGCGCACAAAAAGGTCAAGGGGCCCTGGGTCGGCGCTATCATTACGTAGGGGGCCCCAGTGTCTTATATGGAATGTAAAAACTTGTAAATATCTAAATGGAACAGGTATCCCAAAAATGATGATCGAATTAAATGTAAGCAATTTATTAACAATTTATTATCACAAAGACTTAAAGGGTCCTAAAAGTGGCCCCAAGGGTCCAGAGTCATAACTGAAAAGTAAAAAGGCGAGAATATCTAAAAAGAGAAAGGTGCCTCAAAACGAAGAAGATTAGATAAAAAGGAGTCAAGTTATTAACAATTTGGCGCATAAAAATTGAAAGGGGCCCAGGGCCCCTGGCCTTAAAATATTAAAAATCTGAGCCTGGGGTGCTTCAGGACCTGTCTTGGACGATCTTCACCTAAAACTTCAGACTTCTACGTGCGGTAGATTTTGCTAGCCATCGCAGACACACACTCACACACACATACGCAGAGACAAACAGAGCTTATTAGTTATCTTATTAGTATAGCTAAGAAGAAAGATTTTCTAGAATTTTTTAGATGCTTTTTATATTATTCAACCGATCAGAAGTCCATACTAGCTTCGGTGGGGTCAACAAACATGCTGGCGCGACATGACACATTCGACTCGACATTTTGCTGTCTGCTCTGGAGCTGCTTTTGAATGCGAAGCGTAAGGAGTATATTGATACGCACGAAAAAACATCTACTCTAGCACTTTGATTTTTTGGTACTTCTAGGTTATCCCGTCGACCAAAAAATTATCGCCAAACTATAAGATTAAATGCCAATAATGGATGATCGTGAATGTCACATTCAATGACATTAAATGCGATTCACGTGTTTAAAATGTCATTAAGTGATTTTTATTTCGACTTTTTATTAATATTTTTATTAATATTCTATTAATTATTTGTTTTTTCGTTATTTAAAATAAAAATTATGTCAACATGTATAATTTGGCTATTAGTTTGGCGATTTGTATAATTTGGCGAAATATGTCGACGTGATAACCTAGAAGTACCAATTTTTTTTATTACTAACTTTTAGGTATGCGCTGGGCATTTTATAGGAAGTTAGATTAGAAACTAAAATCAATAGTTTTTTAACCATCAGTTTGGGGCCCCTCAGGCTTGGAGGCCCCGGGGCAGTGCCCCGGCGTTAGTTACGGCCCTGATTCTAAGGGTACCGGGTTCGATCCCCGACTTGGACATTTTTCACTGTGTTGATTATAATAATATTTAACTATCAACATGCGTAAATACTTTTTGAAATATTAAAAGGTACGTATGAGATAGAAGAAAAGTTTGGGATTGATACATCCAATTATTTTTTAGTTTGTAAATAAATAAATTTTTTTAAGTCCGTGTGATCTGTAGTAAACAGGTAAAATGGGATTGGTGACATCAGTTTTATTTTCATTTTCAAATTTCTGAGCTTCATGTTGCATCATTCTATATCAATCGAGAACAATAAACGATGTAGTCGCAATGCCCTTGAAAAACGTCCTTCGGAAAGCTTAGTCTTTTGTTATGAGCTATGTTTATTTATGGTTGAAAAGGCCACTCAGGCCACTGTATGTTGCATTATGTTGTGAAAGAGCAATGGACCAATAATGATACTCCTTTGTATCATATTTCATCCTCTTGATAAACTTTTAAAATTTAAAAATTGGAATAAAATTTAACGATGTCCAATGATAAGTAATTTTTATAAGAAAAAAAATATTAAATATCGTCATCACAGTATCTTCATCAAAACTCCATTTTTCGTTCAAAGAATTAAAATTCTAAAATTTGCTCTCGATATTTAAAATACTGATATTTCTGCTCTCCATTTGATATTCTCCAGGTTTTAGAATAAGACAAGAGTTTTAAGATTTACATACAGTGAGCAAAAAAAAGTATTTGCACACCAGGTAAATTTGTTGTAGTGTATGTATTATAAAGCAGTAAGCCTCTCAACTTCGGCTCGAAGGATTTCAAAAACTACCGGATTTTTTTTGCAAACTATATCATTCGATAGAGACTATTACCACGGTGGTTTATGAGTCAAAAATACAGCAATAACTGGGATTTTTGGTAGTAAATTTCTTATTTTATTGATATTTTTGACGAAAGGGTTGTAGCAATTAATTTTTTGGCGATAATTATCGTTACTAAAAGAAAAAAAAACGGCTAATTCTGATAAAATAATGATATAAACATATCGAAAACAAAAACCTGATAACTTATTTGATTTAAAATAAAGAAATAAATAAGAAACAAAAATTAGTTTAACGAGAAATATTATTATGAAATGAAAATATTTAATTTAAATGTAAAAATAATATTCATAATGGTTAAAAAATAATTTTCAATGTGAAAAAAAGTTTTCAATTGGCGCAATATTTCGCTGTTTATCACTTTCACACCAGGTTTAAAGGAAAAAGCATCTCAAAAACTTTATTAGATAAAACGTAAATAACTTTTCTCTTTGCTTTCTTTCTTTTCCTTTTTTTATGTGATTCTTCCATTATATGTCTTACAGAAGAAACTCGCTGAATTAATTTTTAAAAATGGCTCTAACTGTTAATTGTGCGGTATTTGTTTAATTGGGTGTTAGAATTTACTTTTGTCGCCAAACAATGCGGTTTTAGGCCAAAAAAGGCATAAGCCAGAGCAAGATTCACAAAAACTATCTTCTCTCTCTTTATTTTTAGATAGATTTCGTAAGAAATACCCGATGGATTTTTTTGCAAACTGTATCGTTTGGTAGAGAATATTCTCGCGATAGTTTACGAGTCAAATATACAGGGATAACTATGATTTTTCGAAATAAATTTGTTATTTTTTTATATTTTTGACGAAAGGGTTGCAACAACTAATTATTTGTCGATAATTATCGTTAATAAAAAAAAAATTAAAATGATTATCTCTCATAAAAATTAACATAAAAACATCTCGAGAAAAAAAAAAAAAACATAATTTTTTTAATTTAAAATATATAAATAGATAAAGAACAAAAATTAGTTTAAGGGAAAATATTACTATGAAATGAAAATATTTTATTTAAACATAAAAATAACATTAGTGATGGTTAAAAACTAATTCAGTGGGAAAGAAAGTTCTGAATTGATTCAATATTTGGCTAAAATGTATTTATTTCATTTTCTTTATTTTCTCTTAATGGTTGCTAAGCAACCATTCATCCTAATCCTTATTATAGTTTAATGCTATAAATTTGAAAGCGTGTACGAAAATTTAAATGAAGTCAACGTCAAAACTGATGAATTAATTAATATCTTTGTATCTTTGCGGATAAATATAACATAGCCCAGAAAAGAATATAGGCTATGTTTTATTAATTCTATTCAAATATTTTCCTTAATAATTCAAAATTTCCTTCTTTTTCATACAGAATCAAGAGCGAATTTTTAGATAAAATTTAACCAATTTTCTTTATCGTAGCAAAAAAAAAAAAAAAAAAAAAAAAAAAAAAAAACTGGAATAATTTTTCAACGGCAATAAGTTTCAATTGAGCAATTTCCATTCGAAAAATTAAACTAAGAAAAAATAAATATGACGTCCGAATTAAAATAAAAATAAAAATAGTACTTTGTTAAATATTAAACACGGAAATTTGTTTCGTTAATAAGAATTTTTCTGACAAAAATGGGGGCATAATTAGAAGTAAAAGAAATAAAAAATAATTATATTTTTTAAACAAATATTTCAATTGGTAAAATTTGACGTCATAATTGAAATAAAACAGGTATTTTATAATTGTCGTTAAAAATACAAGAAACATGGACAGCAATAACTCATGAATAATAACGTCATTGCCGAAACTTCAGTGAAGGCTTATTTTGGCGACGCAAAATTTGTTGTTTTCCATCTCTCAGTCTGTTCTTCTGTCTATCTGTCAGTCCCCGATAACTATCAAAAAATGCAATCTAAACTTCTTTTTTTCGTAAACAAAATTGTAAAACCCTAGATTACGGAGTTTACACTTTCAAAAGTTCCTGATACATCAGATTTAGGTGTTTTTGGTGGGCAGGTATCTAGAAGTATGAGGATAATGAAAAATGTTTATTAAAACTGTCACTTATCCTTATAAATCAAAATGTAGAAAGAAATACAAGATATACGATAACCATTAGGAGATTGATAGAAAGTTAGAAATTCAAATTTAATGAGACTACGGGGGGTTCAGGGGGGCGGAGCCCCCCTCTGAAGAAATCTTCTGTGGTATAATAAGAAAACAAAAATAATAGATCATGAATTTTTCAGAATATCCTAACATAACTAAATCTTTAATTTAACGGCTTTTGATGGCTTCAAATTTCTTATTCTTATTTTATTCTTATAAATAATTACGTAATTCGAAAATTTTAAATTACAGTTTCCAGGAAGTTGAATATTACGCTAAGTGTGTTTTAAAAAAAAGATGTGAAAAGCTGACGTTGAGGCTCTTGATCTGCAGATTTACTAGTTATATTATTGTTATTAATTAAAGTTCAAACTTTTAAGATTCCAAAAGTGCCTTTCTTTTCGTGCAGCGATAATGAGAAGCAAAGTTGATGATATACATCGGAAGTAAACATTCTGAAACCGGAAATGACTGTTTAAAGAACCACAGAATGGTAAACATTGCATTTTAATACACAAATATATAATACATAATCTAAAGTATATAAACAACTACAAATATGGTAGATTTTAAAGTTGTAAATTTTACCCATAATTTTTGGTGATATGTCAAAATTTTAACTATAGCATTTTCTGGAAAACTGCGTTTTTCATTGTGTACATTTAAGGGAAACATTATTTCATTAAGATATTGAAATAAAATTGCTTCATAAGGTTCTGCACGTTTATTGCTATGTTATGAAGCAAGATAATAGCTTGTATGTTTGCATATATTAATTTAAGATATGTTTTAATTCATCAAAACCCATTTTAAAAAAATTATGTTTTGCATACAAAATTTGTTATATGTTAGTACATTTCAGAGGTATTAAAAATCTTCTGCTTCATAACAAAGCTAAGAGTTTTATTAATATATTGTGGAAAAAAATAGTGAAAAATATTTAATATATTTGGCTGTAGAAGGTTTAACATAAACGCAATTCTACTAAAATTTGACGAACTTATTGCCTAACTTTGTAAAGTTAATTGAAACTCGAAAAATTTGTATGAATTCATAGTTTTGATCCCTGTTTTAACTAAAAATACATGTGTTTGATAAAAGTGTCATGTTTTTCAAAAAAAGTTCCCCGAAGGTATAGGAAGATACCTTTTAAGTTTTGCACCTATAAAGCATATTTTGTTTCAAACTTCATATAATTTTTTATTCTACACATAATTTTCTCTTTTTATTACTTACCCATCATACGTAGTATAGGGTAAGTCTTGCAATCGTTTTGAAAATCGAAATTTTTTTTTGACGGATTTACACGTTTTAGATACTGGAGATTCCGAAAAACATATTTTTAGAAAAAAAAAAATTTGCCGTTTGTCTGTCTGTAAACGCTCTATCTCCCGAACAAATTGAGATAGAGACTTGAAATTTTGTATGTAGTTAGTATGTAAGAATGGGACGAAGCCTATTTAATATCAGCAACCTCGACTATCCGGAACTATTTTTTTCGGACTCTCGAAAAATTCGCTCTGATGAAAGGTATGTAAAAATTTTCGAATGTTTTTGTTCTAAGGAATAGACGTAAAAGGCAATAAAATAACACACTTTTTGCATATAGAACGAAGTCGATCGGATTATTAGTTGCCGAGATATTTGTAATCCTGTTTTCCACATTCTTCGATTTTTCATGGCCCTGTATTTCATTCAAATTTCAATTCAGGGGTATATTTTAATTGAAAATGAGACGCATAATCCAACGCAGTAAACTGTTAGTTTATATTATTATTATTTTTGGAGTTATAAGGATGTTTCTTTTACGCAGTTCGGTATTACTTGCGTCGTTTGGCGTTTTATATAATTTGTCGAAATTGGTACATCAGCATTTCATTAATAGAGCATTACTATGCATATTAACAATATTTAAATTTTGTTTTGGAATTGCAATGCATTGTATAAATAGTTTTCACATGTTTTATTTTCATATGTCTATCCATGATGGGTAAGTATTACGGTGCCCCCCCCCCCCCCCAACGACTAGTTTTTAACTTGGTCTTTGGTTTAAAATAGTATGTTATATTTTTAGTAGGTTATTTACTTTTATAAAAATTCAAAGTTCTTATTAAAATCACCAAATTGTTATAAAATTACTTAATACTAAATTATGGAATACTCTTAACGTTTAACAATCCCATTCTTTTTCATATATGCATGGATATATAATCAAGGCTCGAGAAACCATATGTGAAGTATATTTGAAGTGAATCTTTTGATTACTTATAAATTAAAGATAAAAATAAAGAAAGTTGCTCTTTGTTCAATATTTTGGTATGCTTTGTTGGTAAGAATTTTTTTTCTACAACATCCCTTTTTCGTTTGGGGCAAGTGGAACAAGACTTTAAAACTGTTAAATGCATTATGTATCAAAAGATATTGCATAATATATTTAAACAGTAACTACTTCTTTTAAGTGTTATTTGATATAAAGTGGAAAAATAAATGTAACCAATTTTGTATATCACTCCAATAATAAAAATAATAATAATAAATTCTTTAAAATAAATAAATAAATAAACTTTTCTAACGATCACATTACCCGGGGGATGGGGGAGATCCAAAGGGATGATAACACAGTATGATATCGGAAGGGGGGAGGGGGGTTCCAAAATTACCAAAAAGTTGATAACGTTATATTTGCACAGCCCCTAATCAAGTAGTATAAAAAATTGATATTTCTTTTCCATTATTGAATATACCAACTTATTGTGCCTCTATATTACATCGAAATTCAAAATTGGTGGATCCTGAAATAGCAATGGCCTACCCAGAGCAGCATTCTATATTTAATAACTGGATTGCGCGGAACCCGCGGATCGCGCTTGCTTTATAAAAAGTTCTATTTCAAGAAAATTACAGGATGTTATTTCATTTTTTTATATCCGGAATGGATCTATCTGAGAGGAAATGTTTTAATTTTTTTCTCTCTGCCCTCTTTATCTTTATGAAACGGGCTGTGTTTTTGTCGCACATAACATATTTAAAGGGAAATAATATGGAATGCTTTATTCTTTGTTTAAATTTTTTTAATTAAAAAAGGATTGTTCTTCAAATTAAAACACAAGTAATTCAAATTCACCTATACTGGTGCGCTGGATAAAAGTAGTGCTTTTATAAAAGTCTTTTAACTTTTTTTAATATTATTTTGAAATAAATCTTAATTACACATGCAGGAAAAAAAAGGAAAGCCGAATTTAATTTAATATTTAAAAAGCCTTTTTTATTTTCCGTTACTCATTGTATATTATAATTTTTTTTATCCATTTTACCTTGTAGAAATATTTGTATAAATTTAAGAAATAATCCAAGGTAAAAACATTTTTTTTTCATTTTTAACAAACAGAAAATAAATACAAACATATATGAAAAAAAAAAAAAAATACTAGACAAAGCTGCAAAACTTTTGTTATGTGTGTTTTAGTCGTATATTCTCCATCATTTTATTTTACTGGTAAACTTGCGCCGAAAAAAGAATACTATAATCTAGAAATGTAAAAAAAAAAAAAAAAAAAAAAAAAAAAAAAAAAAAAAATGGTTATTTTTTTTACATCATGTTGAAGTAAATCTAAATTGAATATACACAAGAAAAAAAAAAGGAGCGCCGAATTTAATTTAACATTTAAAAGCCTTTTCTTTCAGTTACTCATTGTATATTATAATTTTTTTCATCCATTTTATCTTGTAGAAATATTTGTATAAATAGTAATAATAATTTTAAAAAAATCCAGGGTAAAAACAAATTTTTTCACTTTTAACTTACAGAAAATAAATACAAACATATATGAAAATAAATGCAAGACAAAACTGCAAAACTTTTGTTTTTATGTGTGCTTTAGTCGTGTTCCATCAACTTATTTTACTGGTAAACTTGCATCGAAAAAAGAACACTATAATCTGGAAAAGAAAAAATAAAGATAGGTAAACTTGTTCACATCATGTTGAAGTAAATCTAAATTGAATTTACACGAGAAAAAGAAGGGGTTGGGCATCGAATTTAATTTAACATTTAAAAGCCTTTTTTTTCAGTTACTCATTGTATATTATAATTTTTTTTTCATCCATTTTATCTTGTAGAAATATTTGTATAAATTAATAAAAAAATCCAGGGTAAAAACAAATTTTTTCACTTTTAATTTACAGAAAATAAATACAAACATATATGAAAATAAATGCAAGACAAAACTGCAAAACTTTTGTTTTTATGTGTGCTTTAGTCGTGTTCCATCAGTTTATTTTACTGGTAAACTTGCACCGAAAAAAGAACACTATAATCTGGAAAAGAAAAAATAAAGATAGGTAAACTTTCACATCATGTTGAAGTAAATCTAAATTGAATTTACACGAGAAAAAAAAAAAGGAGCGCCGAATTTAATTTAACATTTAAAAGCCTTTTCTTTCAGTTATACTACTCATTGTATATTATAATTTTTTTTCATCCATTTTATCTTGTAGAAATATTTGTAAAAATAAATTTTAAAAAAATCCAGGGTAAAAACAATTTTTTTCATTTTTAACTTACAGAAAATAAATACAAACATATACGAAAATAAATACAAGACAAAACTGCAAAAATTTTGTTTTTATATGTGCTTTAGTCGGGTATTCTCCATCAGTTTATTTTGCTGGTAAACTTGCACCGAAAAAAGAACACTATAATCTGGAAAAGAAAAAAAAAAGGTTAACTTTTTCACATCATGTTGAAATAAATCTAAATTAAATATACACGAGAAAAAAAAAAAAATAGGAGCGCCGAATTTAATTTAACATTTAAAAAGTCTCTTTTTTTTTTCAATTACTCGTCATGATAAGTTTTTGATTTCAAAACTCACATTATCCGTCGTGTTGTGTCCATCAATTTATTCTACTGTTAAGCTTGCACAAAAAAAAAAAAAAAAAAAAAAGAAAAAAAAAAAAAGCGTAGCAAATGAGGTGCGTTCGTACGATAACGAAGTTTTAAAAATATCAGATCTTGCTGCTATAGTAGGTAGTTCTTCGGATACAATATAACGGTTGAAATCTTTTTTGTGTTCCTGTAAATATACGGGAAGTAACTTTTATTACACCTCAGTAACGTATACTATATTCATAAAATGTAAAATAGTTTAATGTAATTAAAACACGTTCCAAACAATATTTCCCCGTATAGCGTTATGTAGTGAAATACTTTTCTGTGGCCCTGTAATTAAATAATAAATATTCTTTGCATCACAGATTGAACAGACTGTATATATTAGTATATATATACTTCATAGGCTCGTGTCAATTCTACTGTATTCGAAAGAGTGTAACACCATTAATATGCATTTGAAACTCCCCTCCCCCCCCATTGACCGTAATGTAACGGAATACTATTGATTGTCCTTGTAATTGATCTATGCATCCGATTTTCATAAAATTTGAAACGACTCGACAAAATTATATAATAATTATATATTTTAAATTTCAAACGACTAAAATTCATTTGAAACTTTTTTCCCATTGACCGTAATATAACGGAATACTTTTGATTGTCCCTGTAATTGATCTGTGCACCCGATTTTCATAAAATTTGAAACGACTCGACAAAATTATATAATAATTATATATTTTAAATTTCAAACGATTCGGTTGGGTAGTTTTTGCGTTGTTATATGCGAACGGACAGACAGACGGACGGACTGAACGACAACTATAGGTGCTACGTATTTATATAATTACGAACGCACCTAAAAAACAGTAATCTGAAAAAGAAGAAAAAAGTAAAGTAAAGTAAAAGAAAGAAAGAAAGATAAATTTTTTCATATCATGTTGAAATAAATCTAAATTAAATATACATGAGAAAAAAGGAGTGCCGAATTTTAGTATTTAAAAAGTGTTTTTTCATTTACTCGTTACATATTATATATTTTTTTCCTTTTTATTTTGTAGAAAAATTTTAATAATTTAAAAAAAAAAAACCCCTTATGCAGGTATTTTTAACAAACACAAAATCAGACTTGGGCAAAATACATCAAAAAATCATTTTCGATACAAAATACATTAATTTTAGAACCTAAAATACAAAATACTTTTCGAATTGAAAAAGTTCCAAATTCAAAATACATGTATTTTCAAAATACATTTAAAATACATAATACATACATAAAAAAAAAAAAAAAAAAAAAAAAAAAAAAAAAAAATTGTGTGTAAGATTAAAGGTATGGACGGCCGTGACCGACACGTCAGCTGACCAATTTTAATCCACTGCAATCGGATCGGGGATCGGGCCTGACACCTGTTCTTCAGTCGTTCCGGGCCTGTCCAAGCCGGGTAACAGGTTTATTATTTTTTTTTTTTCTGAAGGATGGACTCCGATGGGCCATGTCATCACTCTTTCGGTCGCCGGGCTGCTAATTTCCATTCACTCAAGGATACAGCGCTTGGCGAAAATCAAAGCGTGCCAAATGGTTTGGACGAAAAAGAGCTATTCCACCCATCTTTCATTCACTCCTCTTCCAAGATTCCTTGATAACATCGCATAGTGTCGCCATCTACTGAAAAAATGTATTATACAAATAATTTATTTGAAAATAAAATAATAATAAATTTAATGGAATTTTCTTTTTATATACCACCAAATAATTAAATATATACGAATAACTTGTTGTGTTAACTTGATTTGTAAATTTTAATTTATATTTCTTTACATTTCTTATAGTATTTCCGTTTATAATGAATAATATAATAATGAAAAAATAAAAGAAGAAGAACGAAAGAGAGCTGTTATTGTATTCGGATAAATTACATGATAATAGCTAAAAATAAATTTTATTTTGTTTAATTTATTTTTTTGGTAAGTATCAATTCTAAAACTTAATAAGAAAATACTGAGATCTGCTATATCAAATTTTTATTTGTTTATTTATTTTACTAATGTGATATAAATCACCAAGTGTAGCAATGCACTAAGATTGATAAATTAAAACTTCTTAATGTTGGAAATATATATGAATATATTCATAAATATCAGCATATGTACATAGTATGTATGAACTTATACATTCATACATCTCTGCTTGAATATTATGTATGTGTATATTATATAGTTGTTATATAGTTAGGTCATTTAATTATATAGTTAGAAAATGTACATAATTTCGATATCATCTGTTCTGATCTATTCAGATTTTAATGTCTTACAAATATAACACTAATGTTGATAACATATTAAGAAAAAAAAAGTATAGTTCCCAGATTCTAAGAATCATCAAAAAAGTATGTTTCAGTTAATAATAAATTGTATTAAAATTAAAATATTTTTTATACTTGGAAATTTTTCATTTGAAATAAAATATTTTTGGGAATTTACATCAACTTTTGTGACACTGTGATTTAATGCACCCTTCCTATTCATAAATTGGTAAGTCTAAACTAAATATACATGCATAAACTGATTGAATTTGTACAAAGCACAAATACAAAACAAAAATCACGTTTTATCTAAAAAACCACCTTAAATTTTTTTTTTTATCTAATATAGATTGTTTTTTTTGTTTTTGTTTTTTTTCATATTTAATATCTGACAAGATACTGAAAATTGAAGAGAATTAATAACAAATCACTAAACGAAAACATTAAAAACATTAATTGTCTGTTTAAATGATAATACTTATTAATATTAGTTATACATGTAATAATTAATAATGTTAATTAATGTAATTTTATAATTATATATATATATATATATTAATATTAATTAATAAATAGTTAATATTAGTTATATATATTTAAATATCGATATTTTTTTTTAAAAGAAAATCTTAAATTATGATAGTGGAATATTAAAGGAAGATTCAAGATTTTTCTTTTTTTTCTTAAATTATTATCATTAATTAAATACATAGAAATATTAAAATTTGAATATTTATAATTAACATTTTTATGTTTCACTACTTTATAATTATAAATGAAACAGTAATCTATATTAATAAAAGAACAAAACGCTCTGTCTGTGTGTGTGTGTGTGTGTGTCTGCGTCTGCGATGGCTAGCAAAATCTACAGCGTGTACAAAGTTCAAAATTTTTTTGAGAGTAGTCCCAAATCTCTCCTGATGCACCTGAGCTTCAGAATTTCGAAATTCCAATTATTAACTGAGTAATTAATTAAAATCGAGAGGTCACTCTCATAAAAAAATCATCTTTTTTCCAATTTTTTCTCTTTCGTTTGTTTACGGTTGGTTGGTTGTGTAAAAATTTTAAGAAAGCTGAGACAGAATTAAAGAAACCTATGGAGGAATGAGATAAGTGGAGGTGAAGTAAGCCTCAAAAAAAGGTTTGCTATATGAAACCATATATCGCTCAAATTTTAATGTGCCAAACAAAAGGACGTCAAGGATTTTGTATTATAAGACGAATTGAAAGAAACGAATTACAATTGAAGCATATTTTAAGAAGAAATAGCAAATTTTTAAAATGGTCTTTGTTCTATTAATATCTATTAAAGTAAATGTCCGCTTTTAAAATGAAGGAAATTGGAAAATTAGCAATAATTAAATATCAAATTAAAATTAAATAAGATATTGAAAACATTTGATACGAACTAAAAATTGTTTAACTAAAAGTTTCCTTCATTAATGTAATTTTAAATACTTAATAACGTAGATGAAAAATGTTTATGACTTAATAATTGCATGTAAATAAATATTTAAAGTATAATGATGACATTCTTTTAACATTCTTTTAAAATCATGTATGAAAACTTAAGTAATAAATATTATTCTAAAATATAGATTTCTGACTGCAGACGATTTTAAGATATTAACAAAAGAATGTTATAGTTTCAAGCAAAAAGTTTAAATAATTTTCTATATTGATATTTAAAACACATATGATAAAATAATTAATAAATTTTTACTGGTGAAGTGATAGATTAGTTCTTTTTAAGAAACAAGACCAAAAAAAGTACGGATTTAAACCTGTTTCAATTGATAGGCGTGTCAAAGCACGTGTTGCAGTAAATATATTGTATACGTATATACGAAGCTTTTTTAGCAGTTTTTTTAAGTCACTGATTAAATTTGAATGCATTTTATTTAAGTTAAAATTTTATTATGATTTTAATTTGTTTTTAAAACAAAAATGAAATGGCTGTTTGACGTAAAATTGTTCGAATCGGCAGACGATTCATATACAATAATAAATTATCAAATAGCAAAGTAAATTATACATCAAAAATAGTCACTAAAAGAATAGTAGCAAAACATAATGTTTAGGCGTATTAATACATAACCCGATCCCAACCAGAAAAAAACAGACCATACTTCGATCCAAGCAAGACAAAAATTCCATGAGCACAAACCCGACCCGAACCTAAAAATTCCGTTTGAAAAAAAAATATATATATGGATTTGATATCTGACCCGAATCAAATCTGAATCCCACAAAAATATTCAAATGAAGCATACCCCAATCCGATTAAGGAAAAATAATGTTCGTGTATATGCAACCCGACCCAAAACTAAATATTTTCTTTGAAAAAACCAGAAAAATGACCAGAACGAAACATGAAATCGATAAAAATATTCCAAAGAACTATAACCCGATAAGAGCAAGAAAAAATACTTTCCTTGAACATAAACCTGACTCGAATCTTAAAAATTCCATTTGAAAAAAACCTGAAATTTTATGCAAACTACATCTGAATCCGATCAAAATATTCGAAAGAACCATAACCGGATTCGAATAAGAGAAAATAATTTCCATGGACATGAACCCGATCCGAACCTAAAATTCCATTAAAAAAAATACCTGAATTTTGAATCGAACCAAATATGAACCTGACAAAAATATTCCACAGAACCATACCCGAATCCGTACAAGACAAAGAATTTCCATGAACATGAACCCAATCCGAACCTGAAAAACCGAACTAAACCTGAATCTGAGAAAAATATTCCAGAGAAGCATATCCTTATTCGAACAATACAGAATAATTTCCGTTTATGCGCAACCCAACCTGAACCTAAAAATTCCATTAAAAAAACGAAATCTGAATTGAACGACATCTGAACCTGAAAAAAATATTCCAAAGACCTAAAACCGGATCCGAGCAAGACAAAATAATTTCCCTGGACATGAATCTGACCAGAATCTTAAAAATCAATTTGAAAAAATATCTGAAATCTGAATAGAACCGAATCTGAATCCGACGAAAATATTCCAAATAACTATAACCAGATGTGAACAAGACAATATAATTTCCATGGACATGAACGCAATCCGAACCAAAAAATTTGTAAAAAAATCCCGAAATTTGAACCAAACCTAATCTGAATCTGACAAAAATATTTCAGTGAAGTATAACCTCATTGGAACAAGGTAAAATAATTTCCATTGAAGTACAACCCGACCCGAACCTAAAAATCCCATTTGAAGGGGGAAAAAACCCCACGAAATCTGAATTGAACCGAATCTAAACTGAACAAAAATATTCCAAACAACTATAATCGTATCCGAAGAAGACAAAATAATTTCCATGACATGAATCCATTGCGAACCTAAAATTCGGATGTTCTACAAAACACAATGCGCTTCGTAGCGGTGGAAAGTGAAACTAAGTACTTTGTAGCGCGTGATGGTTAAGATATTTCGTTTTTAGTTAGTGTTTAATTAGAACTTGGTTACGGTTAGGTAACAGTTAGGTTGCAATTACGTTCCGGTGAGCCTTATGTTATATTTAATTTCCGGTTAGGTTACAGTTAGGTCATGGCTAAGGTATAGTTAGGTTAAGGTTAAGTTACGGTTAGGTTATGGTTAGATTATGGGTAGGTTATGATAAGGTGACTGCCAGATTACATTTATGGTATATTTAAGTTACAGTTAGGTTACTGTTAAGATACAGCTAGGTTACAGACAAGTTATGATTACAATACAATTAGGTTAAGGTTAGGATTTTGTTCACAGAATGAACATTACGCCTGTTTGATAAAAAATATACACCTATTTTTGTAAAATGGCTCAGAAATTATAATACTATATACTAACCTTTTAGCTAATCATCGACTATCGATTTCATTCACGGTATAGTCGGATTTAAGAGTGATATAATTAGTTTGAAATTCAAAATATTTCACTTGGGCTATCTATGTGAAAAAAGTATATAGTTAAGTCACTTAACAGTACATTTAATGATAAATATCAACACTTTAACACGAAAATCACACAATCGTTGAACACATATTCCCTCCTGCGTTTCCCATTGCAGTCATTTTGGGTATTTTTGCAGCTAAATATTAGTTTTTTAAACCGATTTTTGAGGCAGTCAGGGGGCACGTATTTAATGCAATTTACACTGTAAAAAATTTGACCCTTTTGCTGCATCATCACTCCCCCGCTTTTATAGAATATCTCTCTTTTGACATACGAGAATGCTCCAAAATAGGCTGAAGTAATCATTTTCTATAAAAGCGGTGGAGTGACGATGCAGCAAAAGGGTCAAATTTTTAACAGTGTATTTACACATATTTCGAGTTAAAGATAAAATCATAGAAATTTCAAGTTCGTGTAACATTATTATTACGGACCCGGGCAAAGCCGGGCGGGTCAGCTAGTTATTAAAATAAATATTAAAAAATAATATAGTTTTTTTTTTGTATGAATGATGCCTTATTTTAAAACATAAGAACTTAATAAAACATAATAAAAAACATAACATAACATAACATTTAAAACATAATAAATTGGTTTTACTAATTTGATATTCATCTCTTACAACAAGGCGGTAGTATAACTAAAATAAAAATATTTTTTATTTTATTTTCATAATTGTTGTATTTTAAATTATATTTATTTAATTATTAAAAAAGCAGAATTTAAAAACTTATCTTAATTATTTACATTTATTTCAAATTAAACTTTATGTAATAAAATCTTAAATTAAATTTTATAACTTAATTGTAAGTAAAATTTAATTGTCTAATTGACAATAAAACTAATACAAAGTAACTCATTTTTATAACATTCTTTATTGATTACTTAAATAAGAATCAAAACAAAATTCTACAAGAGCAAGGTCACAACTCACAATCTTATCATTACAAGCTTTCTGCTTTAACCACCTCGCTATACCTCTGATACCTTACAATAGCTTCCAAGTGCCTTATATACGATAAAAGTTGTAAGTAAAATGTCTGAAACAGCCATGATGCGCGAGAAAATGCGTAGATGCTAGTCAAAACATTTGGCACACCTTGACTTTCGCCAAGCGCTGTATCCTTGAGTGAATGGAAATTAGCCGCCGGGCTATACTTTTTTCTGCACACTCAGGCCGGGCCTGACTTATTCCTTCCAGACCGGATCGGGATTGGACTACATTCTTCTCTAGAGCACTGGTTGCACTAGTCAAAAATTGTAGTACAAAAAATAAACGAAACGGGACCTATACAAAATTTTTTGTATAGGTCCCGATCCAGCCCGTAAGGAAATCATTGGTTCATCCCATCTCGGCCGGTATATGGGAAAATTCAGAAAATCTGACCTGACCAATTTTTTTTTTCCTTAGAATGTCTGTATTTTTAAATTGCTATAATTTTACCATTAAAAATGTTATTATTTTTAATGAATAGTAAATATATTTCTGAGTAATAAAAGTAAAGCACAGCAAAAGAAACTCTGAAAATGAATATCTGCCTATAAATCCTGTCTTAAACGGGAAATGTGTTGATTAATGCAAAATAAATTTAATAACAAGAAAAAAGAATATGATAGATTTAGAACAAACTGTATGTTCTTGTTAACCTTCCTACCCTGAATCCCTGAATGGGTCTAATCGACCCATAGCTATAATTTGTTTTATACGATTTGAACCAGAATTTTTTCGTAAAGAAAGTTAAATACCAGATTTAAAGAAAGTCAATTAAATACATTAAAATGTTTTAATTAACAATTCTGGTGTGAAATGATTTTATCAAGATTGAGTAAAATTTGAACAGGGTAGGAAGGTTAAGGAGGAAACCTGTCTGTGATGTATTTTTTCTCCTATCCTGGGTGAATCCGTCTTAGAATATTTTATTGTATAGTAAAGATGTAATTTTTTTTATTACATCTAATTTTACTGCAGTTTTTTCGCCAAAAACTGCTGGCAACATTGCTGCCAGTAGTTTTTTTCGTAAATTTAACGGAATTTTTTGTACAGTGCAAGTATTTTCACCAAACTTCAGATTCTACTAGTCCTTAACAGGAATGGATGCGGTGTTCATTTTGCTGTAAATCGCTCAACAGCTGGCGTTGCTATGCTTTCTTTTTTCACGATTTTCTGTAGTAGCTCTATCTCAAGAATTAATGCGCAGATTTTCATCAAACCCTTCAGGTTCAGTTAATAATTGATATAAAGTGACTATATTTCAGTTTTAGTGTGAATCGCCCAACAGATGGTGCTGCTATGCTGAATATTTCCCGATTCCTGCAATAGCTCTATCTTAAGAATTGATGCACGAATTTTTATTAAACTTAAGGTTCAGGTTTACCTTGATAAATATTATTGCAGATTATGTTTTTGTGTAAAACGCACAACAGGTGGTGCTTTTATTCTGCATTTTTCCCGATATTCGCAATAGTCCTATTTTTAGCACTAATGTATGTAATTTCATACCATTAAAATCCTCACGATGGGCATAGATTGTCATTTAATTCTGACACTGTGACAGTGAATCTTGAAGCATTAACATGTACGCAATAGAAAAAAGTTTCGGGATTGTCTCTTCTGACTAGTTTTTTTTGTTTTCAAAATATTTCTAAAATCCATGTTGAATGTAATATTTTACATGTTAAAAGTAGGCGAACTGTGAGTATGATTTTAACATTTCGTATAAAATTGAGTCTGTACTTTAGAAATATTTTGAGAACTAAGAATAACAGAGACATCTTCTAGAAAGTGTACATAAAAAAGGAAGTTAAAAATATTAATTTCGCGAGGAGAATTTTAAGTATGCGAATGCATCAATTTTGATGCATTCAGATTTCAAATTTGTGAGGGGAAATCGGAAGCTGAGTGACCAACCTTCTCAAGTCAACACGTCCTATAAGACGTGTTGCTTTAGTGCCCCAAAATCGATCCTAAAGGGCTGTGCAAATGTAACGTTATAATTTTTTTTTTATAATTTAGGACCCCCCTCCCCCCATTCTGATATCACGACTCCCCCCTCTCCAGTAATGATATCGTTACCAAAGTGTAATTTTTTTTATTATTATTTCTAGAATTTATTTATTTTGTTCAAAATTATATACAAAACTGGTTAGATTTATTTTCGCATACTTTTATGATTCAAATGAAGAGAAGTCAATAAAATATCACTTTCCACATGAAAAAACTTTACATCAAATAACTCTTAAAATAAATAATTATTATTTATATGTATTTTATTATAGCTTTTTGATATATAATGCATTCAACAGTAATAAACAGGGTTCATACCGTGCTTGAAAGTGCTTAAAAGTCCTTGAATTTTTAGGACAGAAAAAAGGTCCTTGAAAGTACTTGAATTTGTTTAAATTTTAATGAAGGTGCTTAACTTTCATAATTTCTTCTTATAGGTGCTTAATTTTTCTTATTAATATCTTAAATTAAAATGATAGTACCAAATGTTAAAAATAAAGTTAATCAGGTGAAAATATTTGTTTTGAAATTGTTTTCCTTACTGGAGGTTAGAGTACAAGCATTTGTGCTTCACTTTGTTCTGTATATTGTGCTCAATCAGTTGATGCATTCACAGATGCATGTAAAGTAGTCCTTGCAACTAACAGTTTTTCATCTACATTCTGTAGATATATAATAGTAATTATTATTTGAGATATGCTATAACGATATATGAAAAGTGTACTTTCAATAAACTCTGGATAGAACAAGAAATATGCTATAGTTAGTTAGAACAGTATTGAATAATGTGGAAAATGCACTAGGACAATCCAGTGTTGGGTTGTCCTAATGCATTTCCCACATTTATACCGATTTCAGTGCAAGCTGTGCTGTGCTTTTCAGAAATTGAAAAATATGGACAAATCTGCATTAACAAGTCATTTGTGCAGTGTTTTCTATAACAATAAATATTTAATTCTGATATTGTAAAAGTTAGGAGGATTGGGAGCATTGTTGTTCACGTGTTGTACAACATTGCTACTAGAAAAGGGGAGCAGGAAAAGTCATGACCCTTGTTGGATTTAATTTCTTTTTAAATTAAACAATTTATTTGGATTCCATTTAATTTTGATCTTTTTAAAAAAAGGGAAATTTATTTTTATGTTATGATTTTGTTTTTGATTAATAAAATAATTAATATAATAATGCAACAATTGAACTTTCTCCAATCAAAAAGAAAGTACAAGTGTCCCATATCTAAATTTATTTCTCATGAAACTCATGTAGTGATTAGATTAATTATTATTGTTTTTAATTGCATACTAACTGACCCACCTGTCGTTGCCTGGACCCTGATCGAATTTGAATGATTTAATATTTTTTAAACAAAAATCCTTCAAAACAAAATTATGATTGAGGGCCCCACTGGCTTTGTCAGAATATTTCTGTCTGTTCTGTCCGTTGTTGCTTGGGCCTCTATTGAATTCGCACATTTTTAAATTTTGAAAAGAAAAACTTTCAAAATAAACTGTTTTGTTATTAATAATAAAAAGTTTTTACAGTTTCAGTTTTAAGCAATTATTTTTATTTCTTGCTTAATATGTTATAATCCCCTCATTTCTTTTTTTAAACATGTGAAATAAAAACATTGTATATAATCATCTTACACTTTTTAAATACAGGGTGTCCGAAAAGTCTGGAAACAGTCGAATAACTCGAAAAATACATATGAGATTGAAAAACGTAAATATACGTGTTAAATATTTTTAAATAAGCTACTCAGTGATACCAAATTTGACCTTCGTAACCGACCCCCTGGGGGTCAGAGGGAAGCAGGACGTTTCGGTCCCGCCATTTCGGTCCCGCCGTTTCGGTCCCGCCGTTTCGGTCCCGAGACATTTCGGTCCCGAGACGTTTCGGTCCCAAGACATTTCGGTCCCGAGACGTTTCGGTCCCGAGACGTTTCGGTCCCAAGACATTTCGGTCCCTGGCCATTTCGGTCCCGAGACGTTTCGGTCCCGAGACATTTCGGTCCATGGTCATTTCGGTCCCGAGACATTTCGGTCCCTGGACTTTTCGGTCCCTTCTCCAGCAAGCTGAAATTTTGTGCACGGGAAATATCTGACATAATTTTATAAGGAACTTTTTAGAGTGTTGAATTCAGGGGCAGGTCATTCCCCCCGGAGCTATCAATTACCCCCCCCCCCCCCCGGAAAATTTGAAATTTTGTGTTTTCAGTGGTAAAAAAGTGTAATCCCCCCCGGAGCCACAGAAGTCCCTCCCGGAGAAAAGTGTCTGAATTCAACACTGTTTTTTTTAACTGAAAGTCGCATAAAATTTTAGTGTAATGCGATTAATTAGAAGTAACAAGTACCCCAAAACTTGATCAATTATTTAGAAATAGATGGAGATTTCTGAAAAAAATTCACAGATGAATGGCATTTTTAAAAATTGTCAGAATGTTTTGAATTCTTGAACGAGGAAACGGGGAAGTTTATAAAATAACCCAATTAACTTATGATATTAACACACCCCATAATAGTTGTAAAATTTTAACTTCTGAGATGCATGTTTTCTCTCCAGGGAGACAAAGGCTTTTAAATTGCCAGGAGATAAGAAAGAGTTATTGTTATATGGAATTTATATTCTGACGCTTAGCATATTATAGGATTTCATCGCTGAAGCCAATTTTCAGAATTATAAGTGTTTCATTATTTTGCACCCCCGCCACTTCCCGCATAGGATAAAAAATGTTGAAATAAATAAAAAACATCTGTATCTGGTGGTATTTTACCCCCTGTGCAAAATTATCATTGAATCCTCTTTTTGTTTATGGCATTTTTTATATATTGTTTTTGGTTACTAGCATTTATTTTCCTTTTAAACTTTTCCGTTTTTAAATTAAGAAAAGAGTTTCCAGATTGCAACACGTGGAGGTAGTTAGCATTGCAATTATTTTATTACATAAATATATGATACGAGCAGAAATAATTATTAAAATAATTTGTAACCTAAAGATTTTTTTTACATTTTAGAAAAATGAATTACATCTTGAATTATTAGCAATTATTTTTTCATGACAACAGTTCTTTTTTTATTGTTATTATTACAATCTAGAATGTTTATTATATTGACGCTTCCCTGTTTTTATTAATGTTTTCCAAAACAACAGCAACAGCAAAAAAATTATATTGCCATACTTTTATGCATATATCACATTTATACAACACATCTGTTAAATTTTCTAAAACCAGCTTAAGGAAACTAATTACAAAATTATTAATGTAGTGCGTATTGAAATTTGTCATTTCATTTAAAGCTGATATTATTATATAAAATAATTATTTTTAACATTAAAATTTAAAAACCTTCATAAAAATATGAAAAAAAAAGCCTTCTGTCAAAGTAAGTTAAATTAAAAAAGGTAACTTAAAATATTATGTCTAGGTGGTAAATATCTTATCTAACAATCTTATTTAGTTATGTTATAAGTTTTGAATATTTCAATGTCATTCATAAGCTGTAATAATAAGGATAAAAAACATTCCATTCTACTTTTTATACTGGTCTAATTGATACTAAAAGCGTTTGAAATGAAGATAACAGCAAGAGAAATAAAAAACACCGAGAAATGCTGTTCTTTTCAAAACATTCATATTTCTTCTAAAAAATGCCAGCGATTATGTGGGAGGTCTGTCCGTATTTGAACTCCAGAGTATAAAGGGCATTGTAAAGAATAAGGGTTTCATCTGACAAGTGTATAAAGATCAAGATACGTATAATAAAGCTAACTAACTAGCTCTACTAGCTATCTTGTATAAAGATGACTATTTGTTCAGATGGGCGTTGACAATTGATTGACATGCAGAATTTTTGCTTAAAAGAGGTTAATCGTAGTACTTAGCTGATACTTATATGCATACATTTCCAATTTTATAGGAACACCAACATAAAAAAAAGTGTTTAAAAATTTTCGGCACACGGTTTTGATTTGTTATTTACTTAATGTTATACATTATTTTATTAAATGATTAACATCATCTTAGAAAATTTGAAAGCATTAATAATTATGTTGTTAAATTAAAAAATTCTCAAAAATTAAATTATTTTTATCAAACATATTTATTAATAAGGATTCAAAATTATTTTAACTATTAATTGTTTAAGTGACTTGTTTATCAATTACTTGTTTAAAATCAAGTACAAGAACTAACTATATAGAAGTTATAGCAAAAATGAAAAAAAACATATTTTTTAAATTTCAGCTTCTATAATGTTATTAACTTCATTAGGATGTATAAAAATGATAAGAATTCTCAAAATAAATATGTTATTTATTCATTTATTGGTTAGTTTATCATATTTTTCTTACTCTTTAAATATAATAGTTAATATATGATTGATTTTTGCGAACTGTAAACTATAACATTGTTTCAAAAAATTTAAATCTGCATCTGGATAATAATGTTATCTAAACCTGTTAAGAAATATTTTTACGCATTGTTACAGTGTTGCATTATTATGTTTAATTAATTATTACGTTACGTTATTAATTGATTTTTCAAAATAATAATAATAATAATAATAATTTTCTTTTTTGAAATAAATAACAATTTTTGAATAATAACTTATGGTGATGAATAATTGCTATAAATTAAATCTCAAAACAGTTAGTGATTTTAAAATGAAAATCAAATTAATATTTTATTAAATTTATGTATTTTTAATTTAATGAATCT
Organism: Maratus speculifer; assembly: GCA_964019185.1. NCBI lineage: Eukaryota > Metazoa > Arthropoda > Arachnida > Araneae > Salticidae > Maratus > Maratus speculifer. The sequence goes on from OZ025294.1 coordinate 43,301,078, forward strand.
TTATGTAATTAAATTGATAAAATTATTAATATGCATTTCGAATTTTACTTTACATAAACTCAATAAATAATCTGTTTTATATTCAATTTATCATTATGTTTTGTAGTATAGTTATAAACTGAAGCTTATCGTTTACCTGTTTATTTATTTTATATTTAAAGTTACTGAAATTTAAAACTATTTATTCGATTAATAATAAAATTAAAATAAAAATTGTCAATTTTTTTCTGTGAAAGTGGGAGCGAAAAGGTAATGGAAATAAATAAATAAACGATAAATTAAAAAAGCTTAGTTTTGTCAGTTAAAAATCGAAAATAAAATTATTTAAAATAATAGTTACATTATTATATAAAATTAAAAAATAATCATTTTATTACAAAGAAATAGGCCCACTTTCAATAAAACTAACTCACAAAAATTGTCTTCATAAGGTAAGAAAACTGTTAAAAAAAAAAAAAAAAAAAAAAAAAAAAAAAATGCAACCAATAATTATTACATAAAAAAAGGTCGTTGGAGCATTTTTATTTTTTTAACAAAAATTTTTTATAGCACGTCTAATTACGAAATCACTAATTTAAAGAGTCTAAGAAAGTGTGCGAAAACAATCAATAAAAATAAAAGTTAATCAATAAAAATAATAGTTTATAGTATAGATAAAATACCTAATACAAAAAATATATGATAAAACTTAAAATATTTATTCTGTTAAATGGTAATAATAAAGACAGTGTAAAATTATGTAACATTGTTTAATCAAATTTACAACTCGCTGTGATTTTATTATCACGAGTTACAATAGATTAAACTTATTGGACTATTATATTTGCAGCTTTGTATAAAATTTGAGGGAAGGGGGGCAGAAGAATAAAAATATTAAAAAAGGCCCGAACAATGTTGAGCTTACAGCGTTTAGTGGGCCTTCATCAATCAGAAACCAAGTTATAAAGTGGCCGGTAAAGAAATAGCAATGGACTGAAATGGCAAGAGACCAAAATGATTAAGGACCGAAATGGCCAGGGACCGAAATGGCAAGGGACCGAAATGTCTCGGGACCGAAATGTCCAGGGACCGAAATGTCCAGGGACCGAAATGTCTCGGGACCGAAATGTCTCGGGACCGAAATGTCTCAGGACCGAAATGTCCAGGGACCGAAATGTCTCGGGACCGAAACGGCGGGACCGAAACGGCGGGACCGAAATGGCGGGACCGAAATGTCGTGTACCCGGGGTACCGTATTTTGAATCCTCGTTTATCACGGTGTAATTGAGCATATTAAATAGATACATATTTCGGCTTTTCCAACGGGATTTTCCCTAATCGAAACTAATTGGGGAGAATTTATGACATCAAATTCCTCGTCTTTTGCAATAATAGCGTTTCCTGAAAATCACCCGTGCCGATTATTTCGGTAGTGCTACACAGTTAAAAATTTGATCCATTTGCTGTAGCGTCACTCCATAGCTTTTAGAATATCTCTTTCATGACCAATGAGAATGTTCCATAACACAGTAAAGTACACTGTAAAAAATTGACCCTTTTGCTGCATTGTCACTCCACCGCTTTTATAGAAAACGATTACTTTACTGTGTTATGGAGCATTCTCATTGGTCACAAAAGAGATATTCTATAATAGCTGTGGAGTGACGCTGCAGCAAATGGGTCAAATTTTTAACAGTGTAGCACTATTGAAATAATCGCCACGGGTAATTTTCAGGAAACGTTATTCCTACAAAAGATGAGGAATTTGACGTCAAAAATTCCGCCCAATCAGTTTCGATTAGGGAAAATCCCGTTGGAAAAGGGGGAATATGTATCGATTTAATATGCTCGATTATACCGTGATAAACGAAGATTTGAAATAAACATCAAATGCAAAAGTTACGTTATTTTTGTCCGTAGAATCCGAATCTGCAATAAAAAATGGGGGTTATAATTTAAGATTTCAAAGTTTTGCCCCCCTCTGACCCCCAGCGAGTCGGTTTCGAAGGTCAAATTTGGTATCAGAGTAGCTTATTTAAAAATATTTAACACGTATATTTACGTTTTTCAATCTCATATGTATTTCTCGAGTTATTCGGCCGTTTCCAGACTTTTCGGACACCCTGTATATTATTATTACTTTAATTTATGTTGCACTTTTATTTTCAATCAGTGATATTATTAACAAAGAAGAATTAATTCATGAAGGAAAAAATATGTGATGTTAGACCTGATATTCTTCTGCAAATTTGATCTTATTTATTATTTTTGTTATTGGGGGGAATTTTTTTTTTTTAATTACAGTTTATGAATGTGCTTTCCGCTATGGTTAAATCCATCATTGAATCTATTAATAGGGACAGGGCGGTTAAAATAATTTTAAAAACAGCACTTAGAGTGTTGAAGTACTGTCCAGCAAAGCTTCAAGGTTATTATAAAATATCATCAATAATCAAAATTGCCTTGAAATTTTGACAACATACCAGCTATAAGAAGAGCCATTGAAATCATAAAAGATTTTTGTTTATCTCTTGTGCCCCCTCTCCCCCTTCAAAAAAAAAAAAAAAAAAAAAATCTGAATCCTAACAATGGCAATCGCATATGTTCCCATAAATAATATATTTTCTATTTAATTAAATTATTGAAAAATTTATTGTTGAAGTTATTTTTTCAATTGCACTTATGGTGCAGCCTTTCATCAAGAAATATTAAATTGACAAAATATAAAATTTGTGCTAGTGTTAGCACAAATAACTTTCAAATTTGAATGCAAAAAGATTTTCATTATTTTTTGAAGATTTTCTCATAACATTTTACACTAAAACTTTGCTACAGTATGTTATGTATAGCCTGAAAATATGTAGAAATGAAAAAATATATATTTTTCTTCTCTTGACACTTTTACAATGCTTTTTAACGTTAAAATTTCCATTTATAAAATTTCTGAAAAGGTGCTTGAAATTTGTGAGCAAGGTGCTTGAATTTTATCATTGAAAGAGAATATGAACCCTGAATCAAGTCCTGTTGCACTTGTCGCGAATGAAGAAGTGGTGGTGATGGCAGGGGGGGGGGGGGGTTATAGATAGAAATTATTATCAAGAAAACAAGTGGACAGCATTCTTTCTCTTTCTCTTTACTTATTATTAAATGCAAGCTTTATTTCAAATATACTTTACATATATACTTTATGTAAATATACTTTACCATGACTATATATACATACACATCCGAAGAAGAATATGAATATCAAACGTTGGGGTATTCTATATTTTAGAATTAAATAATTTTATAATAATTTAGAGATTTAAATCATAACTTTGTGCTTTCGTAAAAACAGATAACACGCTAAAAAATAAATGCTCCTTTTTACCATGTTACAAATAAAAAGAAAAAAAATTGATTGGATCAAAAATGATATCGCTAGCAAAAAACAAACCCCCTCTCCCTAGTGATATCTTACGATATCCTATGCCAGATCTCTCCCCCCCCCCCCCCCCTAAAATGATAACGTTATACAGGGTGTATCTAAACTACTGGGCAAAACCTTAAGGGGTGATAGTACACATCAAGACAAATAATGTTAAATGGGAAACAAGGGTCCCAAACGTCTTCCGAAGGAGACGCCATAATAGGCGCCGAAGGAGATAGGCGCCGGGTCCAAAATTTGAAATGATTATAAAAAACGGAAAAATTGGTCGATTCGTTTGCGGTTTTCACGAAAAATATTCTTTATGTCAGTATTGTCTTGAAAATAAATTATAAAGATAAATTTTTAAAAATGCCGATAAAGGGCAGGGCGCTTTAGACTTTGGAGTAACGAATAGCTATTTTTTACCGTTATTTTTTGCATCTCATTAAATTTTATTAGAAGTTTAGACATAAACTTAAATTTTGAACTCAAAATCTGTGGTTAAGTAGCGCAAACTGAACTGTGTTCAATGCGATTGGGTAGGTTCAAATTTCAAATGATTATATAAAAATAAAAAAAACAGAATAATTGGTCAATTGATTTGCGGTTTTCACTAAAACTATTCTTTTTGTCAGTATTTTCTTGAAAATAAATTTTAAAGATAAATTTCAAAAAATTCCGTTAGAGGGAGCCTTAAACTTTAGAGTAACCAAGAACAATTTTTAACTGTTATCTTTTGTATTTAATTAAATGCTTGCAAAAGCTTAGACTTAAATTTTGATCTCAATTTCTGAATCGTTGGGAGAGGTCAAGAAGCGCAAACTGAACTGTGTTCAGGAGTTGAAATATTACCCTGCCCACCTCTACGAACACAGTTCAATTTTTTTCTACTTAATTACTCACAACGATTCAGATTTTGAGCTCAAAATTTAAGTCTAAGCTTTTAATACATTTATTTAGATTTAAAAAATAAATAAATAAATATAAATAAATAATGGTTAAAAATAGTTGTTGGTTACTCTAAATTTTAATGCACCCTCTAACGGTTTGGTTTGGTTTATTTTTGTCGTCCGATTATCTACGCTAGGAATATAGGACCAGGGGGAGTGCCCTTCGTGGGGGTCTTTCTAAGGGAACCTAACCCGTATTTACGCAAGGTTCGAAGAAAACCACGAAAACTCCGAACGGTTAGGCCGACAGCCGCGATTGGGTTTGAACCCAGCACCTGCCGTCTACCAGTTGAGAGGTCCGTACCTCTCGGCCACTGGTGGAGCGCGCCCACTAACGGAATTTTTTGAAATTTTCTTTAAAATTTATTTTCAAGGAAATATTGTCATAAAGAATGGTTTTAGAGAAAACCTCAAACGAATCGACCAATTTTTCCGTTTTTTATAATCATTTCAAATTTAAACCTCCCCATCCCCATTGAACACAGTTCAGTTTGCACTATTTAACCACTCTCAACGATTCAGATTTTCAGCTCAAAATTTACGTTTATGTCTAAGCTTCAAAAAAATTTAATGAGATACAAAGAATAACGGTAAAAAATAATTGTACGTTACTCCAAAGTCTAAAGTGCCCTCTATCGACATTTTTTGAAAGTTATCTGTATAATTTATTTTCAAGACAATAATGACATAAAGAATAATTTTAGTGAAAACCGCAAATCAGTTGACCTATTTTTCTGTTTTTTTTTTTAAGCATTTGAAATTTGAACCTGCCCACTCCCATTGAACACAGTTCAATTTGCGCTATTTAACCACAGATTTTGAGCTCAAAATTTAAGTTTATGTCTAAACTTCTAAAAAAAAAATAAGATGCAAAAAATAACGGTGAAAAATAGTTGTTCGTTACTCCAAAATCTAAAGCGCCCTCTATCGGCATTTTTTGAAATTTATCTTTAGAATTTATTTTCAAGGCAATACTGACATAAAAAATAGTTTTCGTGAAAACAGCAAACGAATCGACCAATTTTTCCGTTTTTTATAATCATTTCAAATTTTGGACCCTAAACTTTGACGGCGCCTATCTCTTTCGAAAGACCTTTGGGATCCTTAAGGTCCACGCACATAGCACTAACTTCTTGCACTGTCTTTGATCTTTCGTGTCGGCGCTTTGATGTATAAATTGCCCTTCTAGTGCACTGAATCTGAACTTCAAGAGAGAAATCTAACGCAAAATCAGTTGACAGCTTTACGACTGAAGATAAGGTAGATAAAAGCTCCCCTTCCTTTGTCAATTTGGTACGGTCAGTACCTCAAAAATCATTTAAAGAGATTTCACCCTTGTTCCGTTCGAAAACAAAGATTGATTGATTTCTCTTTTAGTGTAATAAAAACTAGTGCTGTTCGCTCTCAGCCTTAGTTTCCCATTTAATATTATTTGACTTGATCTGTACTATCACCCCTTAAAGTTTTGCCCAGTAGTTTAGATACACCCTGTATTTGCACAGTCCTTAAAGCTGTTGATCACAGTGTATTAAAATAACTTTTTCTACCTGACATGCTTCGAAAATCTTTGCCAATCTTGAAAATATTTGTTGAAATATCATTTGCTTTATAAAAGAAATAGGAAATGCTTTTTTATTTTTTGGTATCTGAAAAAGTGCTTCTACATTTCGTGCACGTCAAATTAACTTCGTGAATGAAACTAACTTGGAATGAAATTAACTTGGTGAAAAGCAACAAATTTAAAATTGAAAAATACGTATGAAAATTATTTCGTCTTATCACATATCATAATCATGAGGTCCTCAGATCATGTTTGCGCTCTGGGTTCCATAAGTCCTAATCATCCTTTCACCTCCCCCAAGCACACACACAACCTCCCCTTCCCCCAGTTATAATCAGTTTAAAAGAAATAATTTTGGCTTGGGGTGTTAGAGGTCTGCACGGGCCCGGGCCTGGCTCGTGGCCCGTACCCTGCTTGGAAGAATTAGAATAAATTTTTCAACGGGCCGGGCCGACAAACAAAATAAACGGGCCGGGCCATACGGGCCGATAAAAGTAATATAGCGGGCCTACCGGCCCGTTATAAAAATTTGCGCAGGAGCGATAAAATATGAGTTATTTTCAATGAATACTGCTTTAACGAAAATAACACGTAGAAATGTGTGTCACGAGCAGATACTTAGTTTGACAACATTAATGCAGAAATGTAACTTCTACAGTGTAGAGATGGGCATCGGATAGTTACATTGTGTGTAACCCGGGTTTAATATTTTTTTAGCAGACTTGTGCCAGGCTGAGATCAGACTTGCATTGTTTCTTCTACATATAGATGAGCCGGGCCGGAACTAGACTTAATTATTCTCAAGAAGTTTATGGCAAACAGCATGATTTGTAAAATTATTAATAGCGATAAAGAACTTATGTTAGCGTTATCTTTGGATATATTATAGACTTAGTGATACTACACTTAGTGATTCTTAAATTCACTTCTCAACAACATGAAAGTTTGACACATTTTCTAACTAATTTTTGACTGTAAAAGTATAAAATTGACAAGCCTGACTATTGAAAGGATTTGAAATCGAATAGTGGTTTTAATTTTGGTAAATAAAATACTTGTATAACCTTCTTGAGATATAAGGTATTCTTGTCAAATGGTTGTAAATTTTTCTCCCTTCCCATGCTGTCGCTTCCGGAAATTCTATTAAAAACGCTAACTTTGACAGTATTTTCTTGTATAAAAAAAATGGATAAATCCATTCGATTACATAGTTTCTGAATAAAAACACTTGCTAATCTAATGCGTTTTCTAAATAATAATAATAATAAGAAGAAGAATAAATTCAGAAATGTATCAGAAAGTAGCTCCTTTGGATTTGAGAATTAATTTGGATTTGGAATCTTTAATAAAATGACATAGAGATATTTCCATAAATCTGTTTTTACGATACAGCTTCAAAAGTTACGGTGTTTTAACTTTTTTTTCTTTTATTCTAAGCCATATTAATTTTTCAATGAATCTTTATTTGACTGTTGAAAATCTCAGAATCTAAGTAATCATTAATGGTGCTAATGTCTATTTCTTGTAAAATATAGTGTAAAATAATCCCATAGACATGTATGCAGTATTCTTTAAAAGAATCTTAATTATGTGATAAAAATCTGAATTTTTTAGAAATAGTAGAAATTGTGACGGGCCGGGCCTAGAAATGTAAAAATGTGAACGGGCCGGGACCGGCCGAACTTTTGGGTCTTACAACGGGCAGGCCCCGGCCCGGGCCAGGAAATTCCGGCCCATGCAGACCTCTATGGAGTGTGTCCCAAAACGCGAAGAAGATTGTTAAAGGGAAAAAAATGTTAGATAATTAATCTTCGTTGTTTGAACTGCTATTAATTTCAATAGTTATCGAAGAAATCCGTTATCTATATTGAGCGATAACTCAACCGTATTAAGTAACAGCGGGCCTATAAATAACTTCAAAATGTTTTTTTCTGTTTATAATTATTTTTAAATACGACTGATATCAGTTTAAACAGTTGTATTTAAAAATTGCTTAGGAACAGCTTAAAATTTTATATTAAATATTTTTTAAATGATCGCTAATTTTAAAAAACATTATTTACAAGAATAGTATTGTATTCAAAATATTGATATTCTTCATCAAGTGCCAAATGTCTAGTATCGATGCCAACGTACGGTTTACTTTTAGAAGAGTTATCATTGCCATTCAGCATCAATAGATCGACCTACTTTGCCTAGCTTCCAAACTAGCTGGTTTTTATATTTTATCCAGCTTTGGAAAGAAGTGCTTTTAGGCATAGTTTGGGAAGGATAAGGATGTAACAATTAACCTCATTACAATAACTTTTTTTTTCATTTTTCATTTTGAGAAAATAGGCCGAAATTTCATGTGCAAAATGTTTAGCTTTAAGAACAAATAAAAAAGACTCGATGATTTTTTTTAATTTTAGTTTTTTAACCACGTACAAACAAGAATGAAAAAGCTTTTACATGTTAAATTTGAAGTAATGTGAAATAAACTACTGTGTGGATTACCTACAATTTAGTAAGTGGAAAAAAATAATAAAATTAATACCAACAACAACAATAATAATAATAACCTGAATCCGATTTTAATTTCTGCAAAAAGTTTATTCCATTTTTCTGTATTAGGACTTGTTAGAAAACATAATCTGTAAAGTATACATTTTTGTATCTTATTACGAAAATCGTTATCGAAAATTTATGACATATGTCCTTTTTTTTTTTTTTTTTTTTTTTTTTTTTTTTTTTTTTTTTTGTAATTTTGCATATCTTAGGTTATATTACATTATTGTAATAAACGAATGATAATAATAAATTACAAATAATTAATAATTTACGTGTTTGAAAATTGTTTTAAAAATAATTCAAAAATTCAGTCATTTAAGTTACAGTCTTCAAACATACTATATTTAAAAGTACATTTATGTTCTATTCGACGAAATAAATATTGATATTAAGTGATATTTTTGCCAACATGCGCTGTTTGAATATTGATTCACGCGAAATTCTATTCGACGAAATAAATATTGATATTAAGTGATATTTTTGCCAACATGCGCTGTTCGATTTTTTTTTTTTTTTTTTTTTTTTTTTTTTTGCATAGGATAACTGAGGACGATCTACAACCGGCCTAGTTTTTACTTTTTCGATTTTGCTTATATATTTTTTATATTATGATAGTTTCAATTTCAGAACCGGTTTAAACCGGTTTTGAAATTTAAAGTAATTTAAAAAAAGAAATCTGAAACCAAAATTGAAAAAGTAAAAACTGGGCCGGTTGTGAATCATCCTCAGCTATCCTATGCAAAAAAAAAAAAAAAAAAAAAAAAAAAAAAAATCATGTAAAAATATTAAAATTTGAGCGAGATATTTGAAAAGAACGCCCCCCATAGACTTTACATTATCATCCGAGTCTTTTTCTGCGCTTGGTGTGGTTCCTTAAGTTAAAAATTAGCTAATATATTTTTCTGTGTATTTTATATTTTTCTGTTTATTTTCTACAATTTATTATTAAGCAATTTTAATCTATAACATAGCAATACAAATACTTTATTTCGTTGTTTATATTTATTGTTAAAAATTATAATTATTTAAGTAATTAACTTCCTAGTATCTGTTATCGATTTTTTTTTTTTTTTAATAAAAGGCAGCACATTTTTATTTATTTATTTTGTCATACAAGACGTCTGTTATTTTCAACAATTAATAACAAAAAAATAATTTATTCAATTTAAACCCTTTTCTTTTAAATATTCATTGAGGTTTACTTGTTGATTATATATTTTTTATTAATAGTTTTTATTGTTTTTATTATTAAAAGTATATTTTCTTTTCATTTATGGTTATTATGTAAACGAGGTGGAACCCGTCGAAATTCGAAAACGCTTAAGAATGATTTCAAAAATATGCATTAAAGTATTTAATTGCTATAAAGGACGTTAAATACTAATAAAAACATTAAAAGATCTTAATAATTTTACTTAAGATCTTTTGCTTAAGAATGAGTTGTTTCATTGATCAATAATCAATCTACAAAATTAGTTACAGTAAAAAATGCATCTTATATTGATCAGGCTAACTCTCAAACAAATATTATTTTAAGCTAAAATTAACAAAATACTATAAAAGTCAGTTGTCCAAATTTTTAAAATTAAAGTTTAATCGCATATTTAATCAGTAAAATATAATAAAGATCAGTTATTGTGATGAAGTTATCAATTGAGGCTCTTATGTTTGGTAGAAATGCGATTGAAAAAAACAAAATTTATTCCAAATTGACACGATCATAGAATTTCACGCGAAATTAAAACCAGTCATCATTTTCATCTTCTCAAAATTTACGCACGCACTTCTCACATCCGTATTCACCATGTTTTCACCAAAAAAATGTTATTTTAATTTGATCATTTTAAAATCTCTTTGACTCAAAATATGAAGGCATTTAATTGTTGAATAAAAACGAAATGAAACCGAAATCACCGAATTTTATAGCAGACGATATTTTTGACAAAATATACGCATTTTAATTTCTTTCTTTCTTTTTTTTCCCAATTTTAAGAGAAAATTGAGTGATTCTGTTTCCACAATTACAAAAATGGTACTAAAATGTATAAAAAATTAATGTCTCAAAAACGAATTGAGACATAACTTTCAGACAAATTGCATTTAAAAGTACATTTTTTTTCTCACGACGATGCAAAAATTTAAAATGTGCGATGTTTAGAAGTGTAAATTTTGCAGTAGCGAAAAATTGCAAAATCGAAATTGATGGGATACTGTTGCCATTCTCAAAATGACGTATGCGTTACGCACAGATATATTTGGTCTTTATAATATACCGTATTTACTCGTGTATAACGCGCACTTTTTTTTTCAAAAAATTAAGCCAAAACTCATAGGTGCACGTTATATACGGAATATTTTTTTACTGCTTGAAATAATCACACGATATGCATATGAATTAAGAAATGTGTTCAAAGAAGGCATTAAAACTAGGAAAATCTTACTTAATAGAAGCATTGCTGCATCTTTATATCACTACTTGCACTTTTTTATACAAAAACGCTAGCGACGTTATTTAAATGCTAATTAGCAATTCTTATTGCCGTCATCCACTCCTAACCAACGTCATTCATTTCCAACCCGAAGTTTAAAAATGTATTTTCGCTTGTTTCCTAGCCTAACGTGTGTTTTGACTTTATTTACTTAAATTCTTTTGGCTATTCATTTACTTGCATGTTACATTTATGCTGCGCGTTATATACGAGATTTAAAAAAATCGTCATTTTTCCTTCTAAATTTAAGGTCGCGCGTTATACACGAGTAAATACGGTAGATAGTTGGTTAAATTAACTGTTAAGTGCGACCATATATTATTTCCATGTGATTTTCCATTTCCAAGATAACATATTTTCTAGAAATTTTTTATCATTACACCTGCACAATTATGATTAATAAATTTTTATATCACTTTTCTGTTTATAAAATAAATGTATAGTGGAACTTCCCTTTAACGAAGTCCCTATTTAACGAGGCTTCCATTTTTTGACGAACCTTGACTTTGAACAAGTAAATTAATCTCCATATTACGAAAAACATATTTTATATAACGAAGTTTATTCCACTTTCGTGCGTGTACAGCATTCACAGGGAGAAATTGCTGTTGCGATAATGTATGAATTTATTACCGCGGATGGTATGAAAATAAAATGTATGTGAGGCACATATAATTGCTATTTTGTTGCAATAGCGCGAATGTGGTGCGCATATGGCATCTTTGTCTATTTCACTAGCAGAATATTCTATTTGGCAAAAAAAATGAGTAATTAAAATAAATTATAAATAAAAGCAATATAATTGAATGCTTAGTATACATTGAAGGGGGACCAAACTGGTCGCCAAGGGCGGCTAGTTTCATGAATTTAAGTTGATTTCTATTTAACGAATTTTTTTTAATGAAATGTTTAGGTGTAAAGATGAGATTTCGTTAAATGGAAGTTTCACTTTAATTCAAAAAAAATTTTAGTTTTTTTTTTTTTTTTTTTTTTTTTTTTTTTTTTTTTTTTTTTTTTTAATAATTCCATTATATTTGTTTTGATTTTTTTTTTTTTCATGCACAATTGATAGGACCATTTATTGATTTCTCGATACGTCGATTTTCACTGGCGAAAGAACTTAATGCTGTAGCATGCTTTTCTCAACAGAAATCAAATGTATGTTTCTCTTTTATTGTGGAATATTTTCCACGAAGTGTTTCGCAATTTTTTTGACGTGATTTTAGATCGCTTTTGTAATTTTACGTTTATTACATATTTTATTTTTTTTTTACATTTTGAAATATAGCATGTTGGATATTCAGTTTTATAGTGTCATAACCGTCATATTATTATTATTATTATTATTATTATTATTATTATTATTATTATTATTATTATTATTATTATTGGTAGGTTTTTAGGTAGATTTCGTATGAAATACTACCTATTGCAATCGCGCCAGTATATCTATCTATCTATCTATCTATCTATCTATATATCTCACTTTTTTATGGACACGATAACTTCTATAATTCTTCACCAATCTCCACCAACTGGTACATAAAATCAAAGAGGATAAAATCTCGGCTAAGTTCGTTAATGGACAAAATCGGACCAAGGGGGTCGGAATAGGGGGCGTTTTTGTGAAAACCGAAGAAACGCCATAACTTTTTAATTAAAGTAGATATCGAATCGGTTTAAAGTTTATATTGCTTCTTAAAAATGGGACAAAAGTTTATGCATGACAGATTTTTGATAAATTTAGAAATGGGCCCAAGGGACGAAAAAAACAGGGTTTTGGAGAGAAAAAAATTCATAACTTCGTCAATTTTCAAGATATCAAGTCCAACTAAATTTTTTGTAAATGTCCTTAAAATTATCTAAAACTTTTGTATCTACAAGTGTTTGATAGGACCAACTTTTAACGATAAAAAAATTAAAAACGAAAAGAAAAAGGGCGGTGAAAAAAGAGAAAAATCCATAACTCCGTCAATTTTTAAGATATCGAATCTGATTAAATTTATTTTACATCGTCTCAAAAATATCTACAACTTTTATATTGACAAGTTTTTCATAGGACCAACTCGTATAGCAAAAAGAAATTAAACAAAAATAGGAGTTGGAGAAAAAACCTCAAATCCAAACTGCTTATATTCTGACTCTTTTTTAAATTCATTTTTGATTTTAAACGCATCCAAATGGTAGATCCTCTTATTTAGAAATTGTATAAAGTGACGCTTTGGTCAATTTTCTGATAAAGACAGAATATATTTCAAAAAAGGCTACCAAAAAGGGTACTTTGAACAGAATTCATCGGGACTAAAAGTTTAAGGAAGTATTCAAATAAGAAATTGCGTTTTTTTTCTGACTCGTTTTTAAATCCATTTTTGCTCTCAAACGCACCCAATTTACAGATCCTCTTATTTAGGAACTATATAATGTGATGCATTGATCGGTTTTTTGATAAAGACGGAATATATTTCGAAAAAGGCTACCAAAAAGGGTATTTTGAACAGAATTTCCCGAAGTCTTCGTGATTTGAAAATTTAAGGAAGTTTTCACACAGCAAATTGCGTTTTTTATGACTCGTTTTAAAATCCATTTTCGCTCTCAAACGTATCCAATTTACAGATCCTCTTATTTAGGAACTATATACTGTGACGCATTGGCCAGTTCTTTTGATAAAGATAGAATATATTTTTAAAAATGCTGTCAAAGTGAGTATTTCGCACAAAATTTTCCGAAGCAATCATGATTAAAGAATTAAGGATGTATTCAAACAACAAATCGGTTATTTTATGACTCATTTTTAAATTCAATTTTTTTCTCAAATGCATTCAACTGACAGTTTTTTGTTATTTAGGAACTGTATAATGTACTGTTTTGGTCGATTTTTTAATAAATTCAGAATCTATTTCAAAATATGTTGTCAAAATGGACATTTGAGCTGAATTTTTGTTAAGATGATTCTGATAAAACCAGTTTTTGCAGAAAAATGAAATTAAAAATTCTTCATAAACGGCCAAATGAAGTTATTAAACTGGGTTTATCTCTAATCATATATATATATTTTTTGTTGAAATGAGCACTCTTCGAAATCTACCTCCGCCTATAGGCCCAGCCGACAGGGATTTTTTTATTTAATATTTTTAAATGTATCCTGAAAAAACTATAACATACTGAAATTTCTGTTATTTTCTTGTTTTAATTTTTGGATTTTTCTCTTAAGCAATGTCAAAATAAAGCCGAGATTGTAAAATTAACATTGCATAAAATGTAAATTTTCACATTTTTTTTAGTATCTTCGAAACCAGAATTAATTAAAAAAAAAAAAAAAAATTGTAATTTAAGAAATTACACCAACCATTTGAAAAATGTTTCACTCGAAACATTCATCTATCATTTTAAGCTAAATACCAGTTGTTTTATTGTGTATTATCCGTGCCACTGCTATAAATGACTTTATAATACATGCTGCAATTCGAAGGTACGGTTCGTTTAAGTTACATCACTCCATTGTCGCCAAGCATAAAAGTTGGCGGCGAAAGAAACATTTCAAACTATGTAACATTGTTGGTGCGAAAGTAATCATTATTAAAATACAGCTTTGGCATATACTGTTTGATTTTACAGAGCGGAATTTTGGTGATGGAGGTTTTAAACCAAAGTCGATCGCAGCACATGCATCTGTGAATGGGTCCATCAGACATTGAATCAAAAAAGTTTTTTTCCAGTTTTTCCCAAGCCGATTGCTTTTTAGTTTTCTTTTTAGGTGGTGGAAAATCAAGAGTAATAGCTATAACATTTTCCGGCTTGTTAGAATTACTATTGGCACTCAAATTTTCCTGGTTAGAACCGACCGATTGTAAAACGCCATGGCTAGTGGATTGGTTGCCCTCGAGACATGATGTTTTACAATTAATCGGTTCGGCATTAAATTGCGTTCTTTTTCGTGATCGCCTTTCAACACGTAATTGGTTTTCAGCGGCTCGATAATCTTTTGATTTACTCGTTTTCTGCATTGAAAGACGTTTTTGCGCCAAACCAAATACTACTTAGTTATCCCGTCGACCAATTTCGCCAAATGATACGACTCGCCAAACTAATAAGCAACTTATACATGTTGACTAAATTTTTATTTTAAATAACAAAAGAACAAATAAATTAGTAAAACATTAATAAAAAGTCGAAATAAAAATCACTTTATGATTGTTTAAATACGCGTATTGTGTTTAATGTCATTGAATGCGATATTCACGTTCATTCATTTCTTTGGCTTCGGCTTTTTCCGTATCTGTTAATTTCCGTCTACCCATTTTTAAATTTGTTAGTTTTCTCCTTTATTACAATGATTTTAACCATTTTAATTTACTATTCAAATAAAAATTCTTCTAAAAGTAAAGAATTTAATTTAAATTCAAATAAAAACTCTTCTAAAAGTAAAGAAATTAATTTAAATTCAAAAGTGACCACATCATTTTGTCAATCCTCCACCGAAAACAACAACCATTTTTCAATGGTTAATAATAAAATGTTCAACTTTTTTTTTCTCTTCTTTTTTCTCCTCAAAAAACAGCGAAATTGCAACATCCCCCTTTTTTCCCGATTGCGAATTCAAAAT
The DNA here is from genome assembly GCA_964019185.1 of Maratus speculifer. Lineage (NCBI taxonomy): Eukaryota > Metazoa > Arthropoda > Arachnida > Araneae > Salticidae > Maratus > Maratus speculifer. The sequence continues at coordinate 43,316,619 of OZ025294.1, forward strand.
AAAAAATAAAATTTTAATTATTTTTTTTAATCAAATGCATTTTTTGGATTTTTCGGATTTGCAAGTTTCGAAATTATAAAATTAATCATACTAAAAACTTGGCAATTTTTCTAATCAAGGATACCTGAAGTAATTTGGAGTAACCTAGGATACCTGAAGCCAAAAGTAAAATTGTAAAATTTTCGAGGAAAATTTCAAAGAATGTGGAGATTTCGTGTTTTGCATTTAATGATAAGATTTTTTTTCTTTCTTTTTTTTTTTTAAACTGCAATTTTTGACAATTTTTGGAGAATTTTATCTTTTTTACCCTCGCTGAATAAACATTAAACGCGGGAAATACATAAGGGTTATCTTAATAGCAAAGGTATAACAAATAAAGTGAGACTAAGGAAAAATGACATCATGCGCGGAAATCATTAAATACGAAGTTACATTTAATAAGAATTCCACTGTATATTATAAAGGCCAAACGTATCTGTGCGTACGCATACGTCATTTTGCGAATCGCAAAAGTCTAAAATTTGAAATGCAATTTCGGATTTTCCATTTTTGCTACTGCAAATTTTTAAATTTTTAGACATTTTTAATTTTTACACCATCATACAGAGAAAAAAATTTACTTTCAAATGAAACTAATTTGAAAACTATATCTTAATTTATTTTTGAAATATTAATATTTTTTGTAGTTTTCAATACTGTTTTTCTAATTGTCGCAAAATGAGTACTCCATTTCTTTGAAAAACAAAAGAAACAAGATGAAAAAAAAGGATTACTATATCTTTATGTTGCCATTTTCTCATTCAAAAGAAAAAAAAATTGAAAGTGATGTCGGGTTTAGATTTTACGGTGAAAAAATTCTATGATTGAGTCAAAGTGGAATAAATTTTGTTTCTTTTTTCATTTTTGAATACTAGCATAAGAACCCTAATTGATAACTTAATAACAGATCCTTATTATTTTTTACTGCTTACATGTACGATTAAAGTTTAATTTTAACAATTTCTACAACTGAGTTTTATAAAAAATATTATTATTATTTTTAAAATTTAAGTTAAATATCATTTGTTTAAGTGTTAGATTTACCAACATAAGGTGCATTTTTTATTGTAACTAATTTTGTAGGTTTTATTGTAAATCAATGAAACATTTCCTTCTTAAACATTTTCTTTCGTCAAAATTCGACGGGTTCTACCTTGTTGTTATAATGTTCAAACCAAACTCATAAAAACTTATTAAACTTTACAGAATTTTAAAAGTTTGTGAAATCTAAGAAATTGTTAATAAAGCTTATTAATTATAATTCTATGAATTTTTTAAACACTACATAAAACACAAATTAACTTTTTACAAACGAGATATCAATCCTTGTTTTTCAAAAATGGCTAAGTAGAAAAAGCACATTCACACAGTGACAGTATGTTGTGTTAGCTGATTTGTCAAAGCTGATTTAGATATTTCTGGATATTCTGCACCTACATTCATCCAGAAGCAAATTAAATATTTTGCCTAGGTTGCCATTGCCCATAAAACGATGACAAACCTTACAACGAGGTCCTATAATACCCACTGACTGTGCTGAAAATGCTGTCTTCTCACTAAGTTTTACTCAGTGTTGAATTCAGACAGTTTAAGCTAATAACTTTTATGATTATTGTAGTTATAAAACATTGTATTTCTTATATTTTTCAAAACATATGAAATAAAAAGGTATATTTTTGCGGTTAATCTTCAGGGGCGTGCGAAGAAAAAATTGCGCCCGGTGCAAATTTAGAATTTTGCGCCCTCTTCCCCCAATTTTTTCTTGTAGCAGGCCAAAAATGACGTTGGTAGTATAAATTTAGCACCCCCTAAATTTCCGCGCCCGGGGCGACTGCCCCCTTCGCCCCCCCCCCCCCTTTCGCACGGCGCTGTTAACCTCGATTGTTCTGCAACCCACCAAAACACACGCCATGACTCACCAGTGGTCGCGACCCATGCATAGGTTGGGAACCACCGTACTAGGGAATTTTTTTTTTAATCACCTTTTATTATCCTTGTTATAACGATCAAACTACTGCGATATTATATATCACGTTTGCAAACATGGGATATTTTTACGATTAAAAAAATTGAATATTTGGAATCTTTCATTTTAATCAATGATGAGATTTACAGGTGATGCAAATACTTTGTAAACATTACATATCTCGTGAAACTTTTACCGAAACGTATTGGGTTTGTATGTACCCAGTTTTCTAAATTAATCAGTTGTGGAATTCATATTGTAACATTCGACATGACCTTATCCCCTTACGGTCACGTGTTTATTTCATCCGTTTCATATGATACTTTTTTTTCGATTTTCTTTTCACAGTTATCACTTCATTATCTTCTGAGATAGTGGGAACAGCCTTGAATTTCGCATTTCGCACAAGTTTCTTTTACTTGGGATTCACTTTTTTATCGCACATTAAAATATCTTATTTCATCAGCACTCACACGTCGACGTCACAAGAATTCCCTCAGAATATAAGTCTTGTACTTTTTTTAAAACTCGACTTTTGAGCATTGTTGCACTTAAGAGGCTACCGAAGGCTACTATATATATATATTACTTACTTTCAACTCATTTTTGTAAAATATCTTTGTTCCTTGTTTAATAATTTGGTTTTTGTGTGCTGGTAGCCCCAAATACGTATTATTTTGCTATTTCATGGCTAATACGTGGATGAAACCGCACACTTCATTTGTAGTTCCAGAGCAATTGGGGCCTGATGATTCTGCTTTTGGGGCTACAAATTCCATTTGCATTCATTTTATTTATTTATTTATTCAGATTTACTCGTTACACTATTTTTTATTTTATTATAATTCAATTCAATTCTAATTCTTCGTTATGGTTTATTGTTTTATTGATAAAATCCATTGGTGAATCTTGTCTACTTTTAATGGTATTATATATATATATATATATATTATATGTATAGAACCATTGGATAATACTACAAATCAACATCAATATGTGGAATCACTCGTTAATGACAAATTATATCAAACAGAGGAATTGTCAAAAATTGGAATAATATTGGAAATGTGGTATTTAGCTCGTTATCAAGGGCAATGCTAAATAGACACATTAATTGCGATTAATTTCTGAATAGAAATCAGGATAAACCTAAAAATGATTTCCGTATTGCCCGATCAATCGCAATAGAGAACACAATTCAAAGAAAAATATTAGAGAAATAATAAGACAATAATTGAATTATCAATATGTTAATTGCATTGGAAAAATATATATATATTAAAAATACTGAAATGCAACTGAGATATCGTTATAAATTTGGGATTTTTCTCGTGACTGAAGTAGTCCTCACTATTCCAACATTATTGAAGAGTGTTTGTGACAAGGCATCTCCAATCAAACTTTCATAAAATGGCGCAGAAAACTTGCGAGAATTATAGGTTATTAAAGAGGCAAGTATTGCTAGTTTGACAAGTAATACCGAAATCTAGTATGTCCAGCGTAGAGACAGTTACATGGTGTCTGTCTATCCCGGAATTATTCCTTTTTCAGCAGACTCGTGCCAGCCCGAAATCAGGCTTTCATTTTTTTTTCTACATAGTCGAACCGGACTGTAAGTGGACTTAATTGTACTCTGTATGTGTAGGGCAGGCAATATGTTTTATATAAATATTAATAACGGCAATGAACTTTTGTTAACGTGATATTTGGAAATACACCTTAAGGTGGTTCGCAATTTCTCTGCTCAACAACTCGAAACTTTGACATATTTTCCGGTTAATTTTTAACCGCAAAGGCTAATTGATAAACTTGATAATTGAAGGGATTTGGAATCGAATAGTGTTTTTCCTTTTTGATAAATAAAGTATTTATCGAAACAGAAGATATTCTTGTCGTGTAGCCTGTGAGGTTTAAGTTTTTTCCCATGTGTCGCTTCTAAAAATTCGATTCAAAACGTCAACGTTGATAAATTTTTTTTTCTCAAAGATACATTGCTTTTATTAAAAAATGGATAACGCTATTCGATTATATAATTTTGAATAAGATCAGAAATGTGTTAGAAAGAGGCTTCTTTGGATTTGAGAAAGCCTAATAAAAAACAGAGAAATATTTTCACAAATCTACCTTTTATTGTACAGCTTGGAACTTTATGATGTTTTTAACGCTCCCTTTTTTTTCTGAACTACATTATTTTTTTAATGAATCCTAATTTGAATGTTGAAACTTTTAAAAATCTAAGTAATCATTAATGTTGCTTTTTTCTGTTTTGCTAACACACCGTGATTCTAAAATATAATGTATAATTATCCTATAAATATGTATGTAATATTCTTGAAAGGAATCTTAATTATACATTAAGAAAAATTTAAATTTTTTGTAGAAATTGAGTTGGGCCAAATCGGATCGGACCGGGCTTGGAGATTCCCGCCCGTTCAGACCTCTAGTATAGGTACTCATTTGTCACGGTGGTAGTGCAAATATTTTTTATGATAATTTATATTTGAGAGGATACTTCAGTTAAGCTAAGAGACCTGTTCGCTAATGCTATTACTAAAGAAGACATTTAAAAATATCTCGGTTTCATTTCAATATTTTTAAAACTTTTTTTTTCATTGGTTATCTGAGGAAAGCTGTTTTTTATCTTTTCGATTTTGTTTACATATATTTTTAATTAAGACACTTTCATTTTCAGAACCGATTTAGAAAGCAAAAATATCCTCATAAGAAAAATCTGTAGTTAAAACCGAAAATGTAAAAAACGGTCTTTGAGTATATCGGTCTCAGCTGTAAAATGAAAATAAAATAAAATAAAATAAAAATATTTAATGATAATGAAATGAACCGAGATATATTTATAAATGTCTTCGATAGGAATAGCATTAGCGAACGGGTCTTTTCTCGAGACTGAAGTAGCCCTTTGCACACACATACATAATGTGAAGTTACCAACTGTATCTGTTCGTTCTGAGAATCTGCGTAGGCTTAGGCTACCAATGTAGATAACCAAGGTGACAATAATGTCGCATTCCATAAGGAAGAATTGATATGGAGTAACGAGAACATACATAAGGTGAAAAAATGTGACAAATCTTGTCTGTGTTGTAAAATTATGTAAAGGAAAAATCATTCGAAGTAACAACCATAGTAGCCAAAAGTCTCAAAGCAATCTTCTCTAATAATAGTAGTCATAATAATAATGATACATTGTGTAATCTCTAACATGTACTCTCTTCCTATAGGTCTGTTTATTATTATTTTCTTCCTACTTACTACACTGCTGGTTTCAAATATTTTCAGTTTGATAATACTTATCATTTTTTTATCATCTTGATACCTCCAATCACTTTCTTTTCATGGATTAAAGCGGAAAAAAATATTTGGAATTGTACACTATTTAATTAAATTTACATTTTAAGTGTTTCAGTTTCACTTCTGAATTGCTCCAGGTGCTGCAATATTATTTTCACTTTCATCACGCTTATCATTTCTTTATTGTCCCAGTATAACGCTATGCTATGTAACAAAAAGCAGTGAAATTTTTTTCCGAATGTTTTTAATCTTTTAAACATGTGTGGATTTGCATTTGCATCCAAAATGCCGCCAGAATGTTACATTAAACCAGTTAGTGGCCGGAGAAAGATGACGCTTTCAAAGCGAAAACAAATACTCCGAAAAGACCGAATTAGAACAGATTTTGTTCTTCAGAATGCATTTGCTTATCTTCTCAAAGATGAACATCCTTTCGATGCCATGTGTTCGGAAAATGTCAAAGAAGAGGATGCTCTGAGAAAGATCAAAGAAACCATTGACATCTACACGTTCGTTTATGCAGAAGCTGCAAAGCAGTATTGTTTAAAGGTGGGACCTTTGAATGGAGATGTATTAGAAGAGGTTTTATCTCAGAATTTCAATGGAATTTTCAGGGATGCTGGTATTGATAAAAACAGAATCATGGGATTTTTCATACTCACGGGAGAGCTAAGTAAAACCTGTTTAATGCGAAAAGATGTGGAAATAATGTATTTGTGTTTTTCTAAACATGTTAAAAGGAAGTTAAAGCGATGGATCTACGATCATGGTGGATGGGTATGTATATAACATATATGTGATTTCCCTATAATAAGTTTGAAAAAATAGCTTTTTTATTATGCATAATTTATCTAATTCTATAAACATATTCAAAATTTGTCTAAGTACAGTAAAAACGTCATTATTGAGACTCCCGAATGGCGGAGACCTATATTTAGTAGACATTTTTTTAATTCCCATCATCTCTACACTCTAAAAAATAAATGGGGAAATTTACAAATAAAAACAGGTATATCGATGATACAAAAACAATTTGTTTATATTTGTAAAGTGGTGTGTAAATTGCCAAAAAACATATATAATATGTAATTTCCAAAATATACATCTTGATGTGTAATTTAATGAATAACAATAAGTGTGTAAAAGTTACCTGATCACTCTTGAAATGCACATATTAATCTGTAAATTGCACAAGAATACACATATATATGTGTAATATTCTTACATTTTTATTTGTGTAATTTTCTATGGTTACACAGATAAATGTGTATTATGCAAAGAACACATATTTCTGTATTATATGCAATTTACACAGTTCTTTGTGTAATATGTAAAATACGCATATATGAAGAAGGTTCAATAGTTATTGTCCTTACTGTATATAAAATATTTAGTTAGATGGTTATTGTGGAATATTGAAGCTTAACGTCTTAGATACCTATATGCCCATTTTCAGAATCGTAACTGCCTCATTCACATAGTTTTGAAGGGAGGAGTGAAAGAGAGGGTGAATAGGGTGAAAGGCTGATCTTTAGCTCATGGAACTAGATTTGTGACAGTGGATGAGACCGTCGTTTGGACTCGGAATCATAGTGATCCCGATCTCATCCACTGTCACAAATATAGCTTCATAAGCTCCAAATCAGCATTTCACCCTAATCTCCCTCCTTAAAAACTCTCTCAAAAAATTGTTTTTGAAACTTCACCCCTCCCTTCAAAAACTATATTAATATTCAGCTACGTTTCTGAAATTGAACATATAGGCATTTAAGGCATTAGCTTCGATATTCCAAATCAATCATCGTAGAACAAATATTTCAAGTACTGTACACTAGGGACAATAATTATTGTACCAACCATGTATGTGTGACGCATTTGAAATATATATATTTGTGTGTAATAATCAATTCTTACAGATATTTCTGCATTCTAGGCAAAATATAGATTTGTATAATATTCAAAATACATAGATTTTTTTACTCAATATTCCAAATAGACAAAATTTCTACGTTTTTTTTTCGTTACTTTTATACTTTGGTATCTTTAAATTATAAACTTAATGTTTCACAATTACATATGCTAAATATAATTTGCTTTTTCTAGTAGTTCTGTTTTACGACAAGAAAACAGAGTATTCACAATGTATTTTTTGTAATTTACTTTCAATATAAAAACAAATCATTTTTTTAATCATCGATATATTTATTTTTACATAAAACAAGATTAACTGAAAATATAATTACTACAAATCATCTTTCTGTTAAAATTGGCGTGGAATCCTAAAATCGCATAGTAACAATTTAAGTGCTGATCCTGTGTAATCTGAATTTATATATAGTGTAAAGACTGTCTTGTAAATAAATAAATAATAAAATAATAATAAAAAGAAAGAAAAATTCTGATTTACTCTTACAACTATTATAGCAGTTATTTTGGTTTTTAATATTTTTAAAGATTTTTTTTTTCAAAAATGTTTATGCACTTCCTCCTTACCCTATACACTTAAAACTGAATAGTTTTAACTGTATTTATGACTGGCCCAAAATATTATTAAAGCATAGAAATGTTTTTGGAAGTATTCTGAAATTTTGAGCATTTTATATAAATGCTTTGTGAACACTAATAAAACGAAATATCCATTCGCATTGTGTTATCTCTGAATAGCAGACATGTCCGAATACCGGACAAAATCCAAATTCTCAAGGTGTCTGTTAATTAGAGGTTTAATTGTACATAAATTTAAGCAATTCATTATATTGCTGTATCCCTCAACTTAAAATCTACTAAATATACTAGAAAAGTTTTATTTATCTGTTTATTTTAGATAAAGCATAAAAAAAGCTTAAAGAGTAATTTTTAAGAATATACATATATTCATTGTTTTACAGTATTTGTTTCACATCTGACATTGTTAAAATAAAATTTCGTGTACGCTGCCGAAAGCAGTGTGATGGGTACCACAATTTTAACTTCAGTATGGATAAATTTTCATTTAAAACAATAAAATCGCACATGTGGGTGTACGCTGCCAAAGATAATAGGGGCCTTAACGGTGAAATCGCTTAGAAAGATTTTAGGTATAGTGTCGTGGAAAAAAAAAACACCCCCTATTAACTATGGAAAAAAAAATGTTTATAATAAAGAATAATGTTTATCTTTTGATTTAAATGATAAAAAAAATATATTCATGGCATCAAGGATAGTGACTTTCCTCCAGCAACTTGAAAGCGTCTGTTTTTTCCTTACAATGAAAAGTACAAGGTTACAACTTTAGAGATTTTTTAAAGCAGTTTATCAGAATTATATGTATTCTAAAATATCTGAAAACTCTTGCCGAATGTGAATGCACTTTATCATTTCGGATAGTTAATTCTTGTTTCTTAAAACTTTCAAGTGCTCGAATGGTAAAGAATTATGAAATAAGTAATTTAAAATATTGGAATGAATAAGCTGATTGCGATCTGATTTCCTACACAAAAATTTCAATTGTAGTGTGTTGTACCGCCTCTTAAACTTTGTCCTATTTTTTGAAACGTCCTGTATATGTCACATTTTTTATTTACCGTTTTAAAGAGAAAATGTATGTTTGTTTTTATTTTTATTTATTCATGTTATTTTATTATTTTTTTGAATGATTTCTCCACATAATATTAAATGCCAATGGAACATGTAAGGCTTTCCAACTGCAATCTTTAAAATTATTCACTGATACTTTTTTTTTTAAAAACAAAGTATTTTAACAAAATGTAGGTATACTATGCGCTATGACAAAAACCTGTTTAAAAACTTTCATAGACTAGGGAGTCATACAACGGGGTCATACAATTACAAGCTACACTCGTCAACCACCGTTGAGGCACTACAAACTCTAAACAAACGCAAATTTGATCGGCTTTTAAAAGATTCCGAAGATTGTGAAACATTGAACTATAATAACTAGGACTTCCCTCAGAGGGATTAGTCTGAGCGATATTGCTTAGAACAGAGTTTTTAAAATAATATGCTAAAAGTAAAAAGAGATTCTATCTTTAATTGGTTATATATTGTCACAAATTGAAATGATAAAAAAGAGCAAGGTGAATGGTACATTTGCAAAATATTACATACAAATTCCTATACACGGTTAAAAAATGGGAAATCAAACTATACAAAACAGTCACCCATAAGTATAAAATTTGAAGAATACAGCTAACAAAGCGCTAAAATATCTTGTATCGGAATTTAAACTCTTTGAAATGACGTAAAGAATATACATATCAATTTTAGTACCTAAAATTGGCGCAAATCATGATGGTTGAGTAGAATGAGGGATTTTTTTTTAGTATATGGTGTGTAGTGCCCTTAAATAGGTAGAAAAAAAATTAATATATATAATAATATGCGATGAGGTTTTCGATAAAAAATTGGGGTATTCTCACTTAAAAAAAGATACATAAAAATCCCGAAAACGCCAACAAAGTAATACAATCTGTCGTTTCGAATGTGTTCCAGATAGGCTCAATCTGATTTCAATGGGTCGTGCATGCTGGCCACTACATACGCTGATTTGTTTTCGTTTTAAACCCATTCCCATGAAATTGAGCTGTATTTTGCTTTAGCATACATAAAATAAAACGAATCGGCAATCATGAATGTAGTAGAGAGTTTACAGAGGTATACGCCGCATACTTTCTGGATTTTTTAAGAATCACTTTATCTCCCTTGCCCTCTTTTTCAAAAAGCCACAGTACACACATTTTAGGATATATTCTATAATTTGAGCATATACTCTCTGCTTAGAGCGTATAATCTCAATTTTTTACGATTATTCCACTGTTGGCAATGGCAATAGCATAGGATATGAACGATATCTGAATATCTCGTCTGCATAAGCTTTGAGCCGTAAAAGTGTCATCACAAGTGATTTACAAATCTGAACATATTTTTTTCAGCATAACATGCTGGCTCAAATACGCCAATGTGAACTCGATTACGCCGTTTTACCGGAAAAAGGTTATTATTTAAAAGGCCTGCTAGTGGCAATTGAGAAAATGATTCTATGATAAAATTCCTAGATTAGTAAAGCTGAAAAGTTAATTTCTCACCCCTCATACTATTTTATAATGGAATTCTTTTGTGGTGACATGTAAATGAATAATTTTTTTTGCGTGGCATGTTCTACAAAATATGTATTCTAATGCTCTTCATAAATGCATATCAATTTCATTATGTTTCGATGGGTTTAACATCATTAAAAAGAGCTTGGAACTATTTCATCCTATCGGCCGTAATGTAACGGAATACTTTTGATTGTCCCTGTATTCGAATTTATCCGATTTTATTAAAATTTGCAACGACTCAACAAAATTCGGCAACAAATAGATATTTAAAATTTCAAACGATTCCATAGGATAGTTTTTGTGCTGTTATATGTGGAGATACAGACGAACGGATCAGACGGCGACTACAGTTACTAAATATTTTATATTAATTAGGGACACATCTAAAAAAACAGTTAAATTTAAAAGCGCACGCCGAAATTGAAAACGCATTTCCAGAAATTATTGCTCAAAAACAGTATTGTAACCGATTTCTTTTGTGTGACGTTATAATTGGATTGAAAATGCTATGAATACCTTTTATAACTTAATCGTAATGAAATTCAGTGGTTTATATAAGTTTCGTAAATTTGCAATAGCGTAATTTCATTAAAATACTCTGCAAAGGATTTCCCCCAATACACCATACTGTAATGAAAATCTTTTGGGTGCCCCTGTAAATAAACTATTAATTCCACATACTTCATATACAATATCAAACATGCCTAGGAGACCCTAAATAAGGTTTTCAATTGCATATAAATTAGTGTATATTTACGGATGTTTGAGTGTGGACAGACGGATAGACAAACCGAATGTATAAATATTTTTCAGCTTTGTTGGAAAGTGCAGAAAAAAAGCAATCTCACAGGCTGAAGATCACAACCACATCGATTTATTTAATGGCATAAAAAAGGTACTTCTTGGTTATCCTGTCGATCAAAAAACTATCGCCAAACTATAAGGTTACATGCCAATACTGGATTATTGTAAATGCTACTTTCACTTGTCATTAATTACGATACGCGTGCTTGTTACGTCTTAAAGTGATTTTTAATTCAACTTTTAATAAGTATTTCTTATTGTATTTTAAAAATGTATTTATCCTTCTGTTATTTAAAATACAAATTAGGTCAATTTATGTAATTTGACAAACAGTTTGGAGATTTGTGTAGTTTGGCGCATTTGGTCTACAAAATAACCAAGAATTAAAAGAGCTTGCCAAAAAATTTAGAACAGGATATGGAACTTTTCCATATAATTAGCGCCAAAATATCCTTATTTACACTGCATGGTGATCTGGCTATTGTTGTTTGTTTATTAATAAATTGCTTATTTTTTTCTATATTTATATAACCTAAATTTAATCGTGCTTTTTTTAATTGTTACTTACTTTTTAAAATAATCGAAATTCATTCAAAAATGATTTTCGCGAAATTTGCGCCAAATCCGATGCGTATATGATATCTCTGCTCTAATTTCATGATACTTTTCAAATAATGTCTTTACCTTGGCGTTTTTATAAATCATGGTCCAGTTTGGGCTTCAAAAATTGAGATTTCCAAACTGATGATCGTTTATGCTTATTTTTACTCGTAAATATGGCACAGATGTCATATTTATGAGTAAAAATATAAGCTACATGTTAGCGCGATTTTTTTCCCCGCCAAATTGATGAAAATGTTGTTTTTGAATACTGCTATAAGTGTTTTACGATTTACGATTTATTGTGATATTCATATTTTTATTATATTTTTTATTATGTTTATTACTTATAACTGTTTATTCTTCACTTCAACTATAGTTCCTTTTTTGATATTACTTGATTATCCTGTAGACCAAAAAATTACCGCCAAACAATAAGATAAAATGCCAATCATGAATGTCTCATTAAACAATGTAAACATGTGTTTAAAACGTCATCAAGTGATTTTTTTATATCACTTTTTATTTGTATTTTATTAATATTTCACTAATTTATTTCTTCTTTCGTTATTTAAAAAAAAAAAAAATGTGAATATGTACAATTTGGCGAAATTGATCACGAGATAACGAAGAAGTACCATTGTTTTATTTCAGCACATATTTTATTTAACACGACATAATTGTTTCCAATTTGCATGTGCGAAGGTGCGAATTATAAAAGATGCTAATGGCGGTTATTAAGTGCTATTATAAAAATTATCGCAAAATCTCGAATAATAATACTAAATTACTAAGAATTAAGATTTTTTTCTTTTAAATTAACAACAAGAACAAAATTATTTTTCAGTTTGTTTCTTAAGTTTAAATATAATTAATTGCACTTAAAAATTGTTTGCGTATTTTCCTTGCTCCATGTGCTTAAATTTGGGAATCTAACGAAAATATACAACCGGTAAAAAGTGACGCACACAATATTTCTGTGACGTATGCAAATGAATTGGGCTTTTTATCAGTTTTTTAAAAATAATTTTAAAACTATTTGGAACTAATTTTTGAAAGTTGGTGCATTCAGTAGGTAACTCTTATAGGTACCGTTTGGTACAATCAGAATCGCAATTCGATATGTATTTTTTCCAGATTTGCTTAACGAAAGGGTTATGCTTGACTTTTAACATCGGTACGTCTTCGTCAAGACAACTATTTACTCCATGCTCTCTGATTCGGTTGTCTACGAAAATATCCAGCCAGTGAAAAATGACGCACACCAAGTTTCTGTGACGTATGCAAATGAATTATGCTTTTTTATCGGTTTTTTAAGTATAACTTTTAAACTATTTGGAACTAATTTTTCGTAGATAGTGCATTCACCAGATTACCTTCATAGGTACCTATTGGTACAAACAGAATCAAAATCGGACAAGTACTTTTTGAGATTTCCTTGACGAAAGAATTTTTTTGACTTTTAATATCGTTACGTACTCTGAGATAAGACTTCGCTACGCTCAGACAATAATAATAAAAGAGTGTCGATTTCCCTGTAAACGGGTTTCATTTCATTTATCTTTCATTGGGGAATTTTAAGATCTAATCTGCTGCTGTTAAACATCTATTGGCTATTCACATGTTTGATTATAATATTTGTTTGATAATAACATGTTTGATATTTTTGTCAAGAATAGTTAAACAATGAAATACTCAGTCTCAGTCTCCTGGTATTTTTTGAATCGTGGTATAAGAAAAAAAAAATGTGTCATTTTAAATGTATCATTTAAATTTGTTGTAATTTTCACTAATTTTTTTTTCACTTTTTAATATTCACGGGAAAATGCTACTTAAGATATCTTGCTAATTTTACGAAGTTTCGTTAAGGGTGTTCTTAAATCAAAAAGAGCAACTTTGTGACATATGCATTAATTTATTTTTGTTCGGAAATGCATGAAAATAGCAGGTGATGTTATTCAGAAACTGCCTAATTGCACTCATTTTTCTGTTTTTTAAAAAACACAACAGATTTTTCATAACAAGCCTTCAAAATTGACACTTTTGAGCATATTTCCCGACGAAAGCAGAAAAACTGGTCGAAAAGGGGGAGAAAAACGGGTGATTACGTTATCGAAATAGCTTATAACTCGATAAGTAATTTAATTATCATAAAATGGAAAAATAAGTTCAATTCGAAATTGTTTCCATAGTCAGGCATTAAAATTTTATATCTTTCTGTTAAAAAATGAATTTGTAAATGTGTCAAAACGTTTTTCGCTTGTTGAGTGGATCAGTTAAGAACAAACACCCTTAAAGTATTCTTGAAGTGTTTGAAATTCAAAATCTATGCTGGACGCATCAGTGGTGTAGTCCTGGAAGAAAAAGTGGGGAGACGCTCATAGTAACGAACATTAGGTTGGTATCACCCATAAGGCAAACTTGATTTTGAATCTTACTTTTCATTCTATATTCCAGAGAAAAGCAATTGTAAAATTAAATAAAAAAAATTAATTTAAATGTTTAAATTAAAAATCAATTAAAATTGAATAAATTAGCGGGGTAAATATGATTAATAGAAAGCAAACACCTCTTTTTGATCCCTTTCAATTCACTTATTTAATTCTTTTCAACTGATTTTTAAATTCTCTTTTTTAAAGAAAACTAAAATAAAAGAAAATAAGTTGAAACTGGTGTGAGTTAATATGAAGAATTGAAAACTTTTGAAAACACATAGTGCTAGAACCAACAGAACAAAGACCCAAGGTATCGAGCACAAAAAATAAAGTTTTTTTTTTTTTTTTTTTTTTTTTTTTTTTTTTTTTTTTTTTAATGGAAGATTGATAATAAGGGAATCGAATAATCTATGTCTGCCGGAAGTGAAGTGCGTCTGCTATTAGTCCAAAAGCTGATCGCACAAAACCCTATGTCATCGAGCACAAGAAAGAAATCCTTTATTTTCAGGAAGAGTAGTAACAGGGAAATCTAATGATCCATGTCTGCCGGAAGTGAAGTGGTGCATAAGCCAAAAATTAATACTACTAGTGGTTGACTGTTGGATTAACATTGTGCAGAGTTGCCAAGTCTCCGGCTTTTTGAACACCAATATTATTTTACAGAAAATGTATTTATTGTAAATCACCGAAATGCTCCAATTAAATAAAACAACATTTTCTGTATAAAGATTCTGGTATCCAAAAATCCGGAGACTTGGCAGCTCTGCATTGTGTTTTCCTGTACTCAGTTTTCCATGTTTTCATGTTTTTGATTGTACGGCAAACACAATGCTAATCCTACGAGTCAACCACTATTAGTATAAATTTTTGGCTTATGCACCACTTCACTTCCGGCAGACATGGATCATTAGATTTCCCTGTTACTACTCTTCCTGAAAATAAAGGATTTCTTTCTTGTGCTCGATGACATAGGGTTTTGTGCGATCAGCTTTTGGACTAATAGCAGACGCACGTCTTTGCGCTTGACGAAAAAAAGACTCAGTTCTTTCGAAAGTCCTAGCGAATTCAAATATTTTTTATGGTGTGTTTAGGAATTTTTGATTTCTTCATAAAACTGAAATATTTTTTTAAAAATCAATTCTTTACTTCATGCAATTATTAATTTATTAATGCGTTTTTCATTTCAAACATTTAATAAACCAGGATCACCTGCGCCCGTTCACGTCTTTAGCATCACCCTTAAAAATAAATAAATAAAAAAAATGAAAAAAAAAATAATAATAAAGTAAAAAAAAAAAAAAAAAAAAAAAAAAAAAAAAATTATCAAATAAAGGCTGCGCCTGAAATAAAATAAAAAGATGGGGAAGCGCCGTCCCCGTGCGTCCCCCTTCGACTACACCGCTATCATGCGTGATTTTTCGCGTGATAATTACAAAAGATAATGTTAAATAAGAAATTATTTAACATTATCTTTTGTAATTATGAATTAAACAATTGCACCATACATTATACTAAAAATATGTACTAAAATAAATATAGATTACTAAGAGATTACTAAGATATAGATTATAGATTATATAGATTACTAAGATTATTTCAAAGAGGTTTAAAGAGCACAAAAGAGATATTGCACAGTCAAAACTAAAGTACAGCGCTTGCAAGATTATATTTTTCAAATGAAAGGAGCAAAATTATTTTTGATGAAGCTAAAATTATAATTCCATGCAAAAATTCATATCTCAATAAAATTTTAGAATCAATTAAAATCATTAAGCTCGGACCGCGAGCTTGCAACGATCATTTATCATTCTCCATTCACAAAATCTGGCACAATATGCTGTAATTAATTAAGCAAGTTTATGCAATTTCAACTCAACTATGCTCGTGGACGCATGTGTTTACATTTTGAAGCTTTAAATTGCATTTAACATCTTTATGTTGTATCCTGAGGACGTTCGCAGAAGCGAATGAAACGTTGTTGAATTTGTAATGTATTTTAAATATATTATTTTTATAAGTGTACCATTTAGTAATCTATATTTATTTTAGTACATATTTTTATTATGTTTTGTGTTTTGCAGGAATCCATCTTGATTTCGCACTCTCTCAGGGAACAGAGGCCGTTGCCTTTTGATAAAAAGATTGATCTATTCTTGGCCGTGAATCTTTTCTGCTGCTTGCTGCTGGTGATTGGCGGCCTCATCAAACTGGGAAAAATCATCAGGCATGTGTCTAGATGAAGAACAGCAAACAACCTTAATGGGGGTATTTCAGTATACGCGAAGACACCAAGCTAATGTTAAACATAAAGGACTCTTTTAAAAGATTTTTTTTCTTTTTGCATTTCGATGTTTTTATTTATTTTTTATTTATTTATTTATTGTTATTATTATTATTATTATTGCATTGGATAACTGATGTCGATCTCTACAACAACTTTTTTTACTTTCTCAGTTTTGGATATAGTTTTTTTTTTTTTTTTCTGAGGGTATTTTTACTTGCGGTACCATGTTTAACATTAGCTTAGAAGTGTACTTGCTTGACTGAAGTGGCCTCTTAACTCGTTACAGCCCAGCAATCTATTTATAAATCATCTACAACCGAACAAAAGTTTTAAATTCAATACCTATTATTTAAGTACAGAAATTTTCCCATTAGGTATCTAATCTCGAATTTTGAGCGATTACATAACTCAAAATTATTACATGAAAAAAAAACTAATGTCGAAGAATTAAAAAAAAATGTATATAAAAAAAAAGTGGCGTTAACTTTTTAGCGCTTGTTTTGCAGTTTTCCTCACAAGCAGATGACGTGCAACGTACATTTGACGAGCCAAGAGACAAGAGTACAGTTACGCTATTTCAAAAGTAATAATTTTTTTGTAATGGTAATAAAAGTAGTAAGTCAGAGAAGGAATTAAACATATCAGTAGAAAAATATTTATTTGAATAATACTTGTAAGACGAAATATACCGGAGAATGAGTTTAAGGAAATTACGTAGCATTTGTTAAAGATGAAACAGTAAGATTATTTCATAAATCCAAAAAGCAAGCATGGTTGTGAATGAAAAAAAGATAAGAAAAACCATTATAAAAAAAAAAAAAAAAAGAACGTATGTTCATATATATTTAAAGAAAGTTTAAGATTTCATCGTTTTTATTTTCTGCCTTAATTATTTATTTTTAAATGCAAAAAAGAATTTTTACACTGCACAAATTCTTCATTTTCGAGTTCTTGGCAAAATTTAGTTTAAGCCATTTCGTCGTTTTACCTTTATTATAAAAATAATAAAGATAAAAAAATATGTTCAACTGATTTTTTTTTGAATCGGTGTAAATGATTATCTTTTCAGTTTTGCCATCATAATGCAAAAATCTATTGAATAGTTTTTGTTTGACTACGTAAAAAAAAAAAAAAAAGTAATTCTTATTAGCACATATCAAGTAAATAATTTGTCTACTTGCAAGACCAGAACATCCGCTCCGCGCTATGTCAATTTCGATGAAGATTACAGAATATTTGGAATCGGCATTGGAAATCGGAGCAGTCGCGCCAATGTATATGGGCCAATGGGGCGCGAGCCCACCCAATAATTATGTATTTGTTCAAAATTTTACCCAATATTCAACCCAATATTTTTCAAAATTTGGTGCCACTGAATCGGAGACTTTTGTTCAAAGGAGAAAAATGAATAGACTTTATGCGCATGATCTGATTGTTGATATTTACGGCTGCGCATACATACTGGCATTCTAGCAGTACAGTGGCAGTGGCTACAATAATAGACCAAAATATCGCTAGCTCTAGTATCAAGGTTCGCACATTCCTTGGAATTTCCAAGGACTCTGGAACCACTATTAAAAATAAGAAAATTTACATTTAATTTTTAAACCACAACATTCGCAATCCCCACCTTCATTCACAGATTTTATAAAAATTTTCTGCAGTGAAACACTTTGAAAATATTCTTAAAAATTAGTGGTATAACTGCACGAACCCTGTAGAATGAGACTCATGGAACTAAGAACTAATTGTATAATTCTATGATGAGACTTACATGCATGAAATCCATTGAAAGAATTTTACCTACAAATGGTAACAGCTATGCCTCTGCGGGTATATACCCTCCAAAAAAAATCGCAGGCTAAAAAAAAAACACGTTTATTTGCTCTGTTTTAAAAACATTACGGAAAATTGAATTGTTGTCAAACGATCAGTTGCGATATTTGCAATCGGGTTTCAATTCATAATTGTCGACTTACCGTGGACAATTTGCAAAATTTGCAAAGGCGCTCTCACTGTAAGACAAAATGTCTAATAGATAAATATTATGCAAATTCGTAGTGAAATATTCAAATGAATTCCTTTCTTAATAATGAAAATAGTGTAAGACTTATCGGGGATGTTGAAACTTTATCAGCTTGCAAATTTTACAAATTTGGCATCTGGGAAGGTGATATATCAAAAAAATTATTAGTATTAATGCTCAGTTTTTAAATATTAGTTTGGAGAATGACTGGCCTCTTATTATCAGCTAATCTATTTTTGCTCAAATTCCTTTCGACTAATCAAATTTTACATCCAGTATCTCTCTACTCTGATGTAACTTGGTTGTAACAGAATTTTAGTTTCGTTCACAATGCCACTCTGTATGGCTTAAAAAATCACTGCCTAAACTCAGGTTTATTACATCAGTGTTCAATAAATAGGAGTATTTTACGATGCTAATTTATAGTTTTGTCTTGAAAACGTATTTTAGAATGTTTATACATTTGTAACTTTTATTTATTTTAATTTTGAATTTCTGTCTGTAAATAATGTTGTGAAGTTTTAACGAACAATTTTAGATGTATTATTTACAAATGTTTTCTTCGTGATATACAAGTAATAAATTATGTTAAAAAATTTATTTTTTTTTTTTTTTGTGTGTAGAGTTCTTGATTCCTTTTGTAACATTTGGTCATTGTTGAAAAATCTTAATATCCTCTCATCCACTTCTAACATGTGATAATTTAAAATAATGCTAGGGGGCTTTGCGGCCTGTGAGAGCTATTCGTTTAAACACTGCAGGCTCAAAAACCACGCTTGCTTGCTCTGTTTTAAAAACATTGCGGTAATTGAATTGTTGATGCTAATTGTAGATGCTAATGAACTAATGCCACGACAGCTAACGGCTGTTTTTGTGAGTGTCTGAATAAGAGCAATTAAACAATTGAAAATAAGCTTGTATAAATTGAGTGATTCCCGACAAATTTAATGTAGCAATAAACAAATTGTTTTAAATATATCGTTTTGAATGTGACGTAATTTCCCTCCATTTTTTTTTCTTTAATGTTCACGAGAAAATGCATTTTTTAATTGAAAGGCAAATATGTTTTTAAATTGAAACTGTTTGGCAAAATTATTATTTGAGCAGTTTAAATATATGGGGTTCAATGGCGATGGGGATCAATGGAAAGAAATTGTTTCAAGTTCATTTGAATGCTGTTACAGCCTTTCAAACAGGATCAAATTGATATACATTTATTGAAGTATACTAAAATATACATTTTGTGCAATATGTGGTGCAAAAAATGTTTATTATTCATTTACAGAGCTACACAAAAGAATTCCGGACATAATGATATATCGGAAAACATTGTTTTTGGCGTATTTCAATCATGTTAAATTATTTCATCTATAATGAAATTGATATATGTTGCTGAGATTTATTACAAGTTACTTCCTATATAATAGAAAGTGCTATAATGGTAGTTACAGGGACTCACAAAATATTTAAAAAACTATACTGTACCAGAAATATTGTATGCTACAGATTTTTGCTGGAAGTGCATATTTAGTTATGATATGAGTTTTTAAGTTTATATACTTTTTTGCATATTACGATGTGTGTATAAATGTTGTATATCATATAAAAGGTAACACAACAGAAATTCTATAAGTGTTAAAAAGTATGAATGAAGATAGCTTAAAAATGATTTTCGAATGAGTTACGCATTTTTAGGATATCCCATGATAGGTAATGATTCTAGGTTTGCCATGTTGGTTACGCCGTATTTAAGATAAAGTCTTATTATTTTCGTATTACGGAATTGAAGATGTACAATCATATCAAATTTTGTATTCATGCATTTTTTGCATCAGAATTTAACAACTAATTCATCAAGCTCCGAATATTTATAAAATTAATTATAGTACGAATGCACCTCATCTGACCTGCAATTCCCAACTTGTTTAATTTGATTTTGATCAGAAACACATTAATTGGCAGATTTTTTGGATTCATTGAACAACAAATTGCAAGAAATTGAAGATATAATTAACATATTGAGTGCCACGGTAATTGACGCTGAACTTTCCGTTTAGTCCGTATCAATCAGTGGTGATTGACAGTGCAAAATATGATATAAAACTAAAAAATATATGCATTCTTTTAATTATCAAGAAGAAAGTATAATCCTGTAATAAATAAAGTTAAATAAATCTTTCATACATTTTCATTAATTAATTAAAACAATATAATTTTTTTTTAGTCTCGTACCATATTTTACACGGTCAGTCGCCGTTGACTGACACGGCCTAAACGAAAAGTTCAATGTCAGTCACCGATAGCTGACCTGGCACCCGATGTATTAATTGAACGAAATATGGAATTCATTCAATAAAACTTCAATAGCCACGCCTGCAGGTACCATGGTTATGTTTAAAAAATGAGCTAGGAAATGTATCAGAAAGTTTTAATTTTAGTGCTGTTTCCATGTATTGTTAACCCTCAAGAAAAATGACATGACTGTAAAATGCGACAGTTAATATGAGAAACAACGGTTGACTCCTTTTTACTGTAGCACAAAATGATAGCACTCAACTCTGGATGCAGTTGTAAACGTATACATAAAAGCGTAAAATCCTTAAAAATAAAAACGTAGAAGAGGCTGGAAAAATTGGATGAATCCGTCCCCGCTCCAAACACAACCGCACTGGCTTTGGTGGTGGAAAAATGACACATACACCGTTATAAATTTGCAGCATTCTGTCCAGCCATTCGACGGTTTTTCAAAAAACGGTTACATAACCATAATTTATCAATGTTCTGACCATAAAATGGGCAACAATATGGTCAGAATAGTGTAAAATGAAGTTGTAAAGCTGTTATTATTAAAAACGGTCAAATGACTAGAGAGAATGCTGCAAATTTTTAACAGTGTAGTGTAATTTAGCAATCTTCTTGTAATAAAACGCACTTACGTGGGATTTATTGTGTTCCAAAATTAAATTTTTATTACTGTTCTTGCGAGGGAGTGATATATTTTCTTTTCTTATGACATTTCGACAATAAATAGTGATTATTTCTAAAATAAAATGAGTGCCATGTGGGTCTTTTCACAATATAATCTTTTTTTCCGCTTCTAAATCGTCCAGGAAGTTCTTTTACTACGTTCTAAATAAATTTATTTCCTTATCATATCTCAATACTTTTTTTTCTTTATTCGGTATCTCATATTTAGCTGATAATTTTTAAATAATGTTTCCACCTGTTTTAATACAATACTCA
The DNA here is from genome assembly GCA_964019185.1 of Maratus speculifer. Classification (NCBI taxonomy): domain Eukaryota; kingdom Metazoa; phylum Arthropoda; class Arachnida; order Araneae; family Salticidae; genus Maratus; species Maratus speculifer. Next base: position 43,338,424 of record OZ025294.1, read on the forward strand.
TTTTTTACATATGAGGAATAAATAAATAAATTTTTAAGCTACGTTGTTACAATTTTTGGGTTATAAATAAAGATTTTAATATTGAAGCACATACACAACATGATTAAAAGTTTCTTGACACCAGATATTTTTGATCCCGCGATGTATTAACAAGGAAAGTTTAATGTATATTTTATTTATTTTCAAAACTCAATTAAAGTTTTCAAAAGTTTTTTTTTTTTTTTTTTTTCACACAAGCACTATTTGAGGGCGTTTCATAGTCTAAAATATATTATAAAACTGAACCTAGAAAATGTAAAAAATGCTCACACTTCCAAATTATGATAGAAATAAATTCTTGTTTGGTAGTTTTTGATTTAGTAAAATCTTGTTATGTTTAGGGGAGACTGTTTAGGGGAGACACAGGTGAATATGGTGCAGATGTGAACATCGCAATTTTTCAGTAGTTTATATATATATATATATATATATATATATATATATATATATATATATATTAAATTACCAATGATTACCACTTGTAGACATACTGTAAAACATTTTCGAAGCTTTTAGACTTTTTTTTTTGTCCTCAGTAGCAAAAACACTGATTATAGATCTCAAAAGTAAAATCTCAGTTCCAACTTGCTAAGCGAATAACTTTATTTATTTATTAATTTATTTGAATTATAATATTTTAACATATACTATGAAGGCTAATAAATATTTTTGATAGAATTTTTTTTCTTTTAAAATTGAAAAATGTTAATGATTTATCACTTTAACTCTAATGGCCATGTGGGGTACTTTCGAACAGAATAGTTGTGGCAGATATGTAGAGTTCATAAGTGTCCCAATAATCATTGTGTGATTCTGCTCCTTTCAGTTAGCTTCATGTAAAATAATGTCAGCTCTAATATCTATAATTTTTCTGAAATAGAAAACATTTCGTCATACAATACTTGATTTTTTTATTGAAACTTCCATGAAAACATCTGTCAACAAGCTCGTTTACCTTCAATTGTAATTTAAATAAATTTAATGTTTTCTGAAATGCTATAAACTTATGCAATTAAAATGCAAATTATGTTTAAATCAATATCTTTTATGCATTTTCTATACGAAAAGTATTGAGTTATAAACAACTTTGTAAATTTTCTATTTCATTTCTTCCAAACTTACATTGATATGGCTTACTTTCATTTCTAAAATAGCTATGTATTTTATATGATGTTTTGAATGGATAATAATATCTTAATAATATCAATAATGTCTTAATCATTTACCTATCGACGGTACTTATAAGTACCATTAAAATAACTTATTATAAAATTCTTTTAATACGTCGATTAGTTGTAATACTGTTTAGAATGAGTTACAGATACATTATTTTGTTCCAAAAGTATTATTGGTTACACAAAGCAAAAATATTTTTAAAAGGATGATTTCTTTTGCCTTTGTATAACTTCAGCTTTCTTAGCGCTGAGGGAGGGGGATGGGGATTTTTCAATTCGGAAATAGTTCTATATTTATATTGTAATAACATCATATTTGTACATTTTATAATTTTACAAAATACTAAGAAAACAATTTAAAATAAAAGCAAAAATATTGCAAAAAATCCCTGTAAATTCAAATTTAATTAATCCTTCTAAATCCTTCAATCCTTCTAAAATCCTTCAAAAATTTATTAAATGATTCTGTAAATCTTTTAATTTAGTTTAAACAATTTTCGTAAAATGATTTTGAATGTAAAATTTTCATGAATTCATAATGCGATAGGTAAAGGGTTAAGAAAGTAAAATTTTAAACTGATAACTGCCATAAAAACCCAATTGTAAGCCCCCCCCCCCACTTTCAAAAAGAAAAGGAGTTATACATATTTTTTCCCTTTATAGTGAATTTAACATATAATTTAACTAATGATTATGCCGGCAAACAAATAACAAAATAAAAAGCATGTCAAAGGATATTTCCCCCCTGTGTTTCACATGTACTTCACGTGTGCACAACTACTCCGCTAATGAGACACAGGTGAAAAAATTTTTGAATTTATAAAATTACTACAAAACGTAAGAAGAACTATAAAGATGATTTTTTTTTTTAAATTCTTCTTAGTGTATTAGTTTTTCTTTATAGAAATTAATTCAGTTATGAGGAAAAGCTATATTTGTGTGCCCCAGTCTCCCCTTAATATGGGCTAATTTTTTTTTTTTTTTTTTTTTTTTTTGGTAATTTTGAAATTTTTCTCTGTCATAAAGTTAAATACTCTGGACTAATATTTCATGTCCTAAATCTGTATTTCTATTTTCGCTTTGCATTTATGACTTTTAATTATTTTGGTAGAAAGAGTACATTTTAAAAGACAGTATTGACTTAAAGGGTTCATTTTAATGGGAGGGGTTTTTTCAGCGCCGAGGCCCGAAAGAAAAAGGGTTAAGGTAATTTTAGAGGTCTACACGGACCCGAGGCCAATACCTGGCTTGGCAAAATGAAGACATATCTTTTAAACAGGTCGGGTCGTCAAATATGTCCCACATATCGCTCACCCGCAAGAAAAGTGACACATCTCGTAAAAAGTAAATTTCACAGGATAGGCAAAAGAAAACTTGAATGATTTTATTGTAACATGAAACTATACCACTTAGCTCTGCAAGCGGGAATAAAAACATGCATAAAACATAAAACCCTTAAAAATAAAGACAAACGACGAGGTTTGGAGGATTGGACAAATTTACCTTCCCCACACAATCCACCCCTCTTCTGTGGTCATGAAGGGACAAATAGCGTAATAAAGTGATTTTTTTTTAGTTTACTTACACTTATGAAACTTTTTGTATTGCAAGACACATCAATGACAGACTTATTCGTGGAGTAAAACGGAAAATGAATTTCTGCGAGATGCGTCACTTTTCCTGCGGGTAAGCGATATATAGATATAGATCCAGGTTTACAGAAGGGGTGAAATAATCTTAATTGTTTGTTAAAAAAAATCAGAATTTTTTGTAGAAATTGAAACAGGCCGAATAAGCCATGATTTAACCCTTGCCGGCACAGACAAATTCTGTTTGTAAAATGAGAAATTATCGATTGGCACCGAAATTTGTCAACAACTTTTTTAGAAATTAAAAACTCCTTAATTTAAGCTTTCATTTTAAAAGCAAAATTTTATTAGAATATTCTTGGTGCCGTTTCCAAGTTTGGAATTAAAATCAGGTGTGCCCAATGTGGGTCCACTGTGCCTGAAAGGATTAATTCATTTTTCCTCGAGCCGGGCCTGTTTTCACTGGTTTTTGTACTGACCGGGCAGGGACAAACTGGGCGGTGAACTATGAAAATATAAATGAGTCGGGACTGGCTGGGCCGTGAACTATAAAAATATAAACGAGACAGGCCGGGCAGAACCTTCGGGCATTTATAAAGTTTTGGGATGATTTCCATTTCTAGGTTATGACATGAATAAACATTTGCTGAATTCATCACGCTATAAGTTAACCTTGTTTTTTTTTAACTGTCACACGCCGAAAAACTACAAAAAAGAATACAGAGCAAGTTACTTTTATATATAAAGATATGCTTAAAACGTACAAAAAGTTAGCACATTATTATCTCTTACCTCTGTGGTAAGTCAGTGGATTGCTCTTTCTTTTCATTCGTTTTTGCAATGAAGGAGATTTCAAGCTTAAGTTTCATTTTGCAGTGAAGAAGAAGAAAGAGCCTTGAAAAAACTTTATGCTAGTGTTGTTGTTGTTGTGGTTATTTGCTCTTATCTTTTATTTGTTCTTTACCCATTGGTATAAAAAATGATTATCTAGATCTAGAAATAAACTATGTAGAAATTAAGAGTTATTTTTTGTCTTGTTATATTCTATCTATACTTGCCTCCTACAGATTTGAAGCAGGTTTACTACCAAGCAGCGGACAAACTTGTCCTTTTTAAGTCAAGGATATTCGTCCTCGAAAATTGTTAGGTACATTTTTTCCCTTTTTTTCTTTCTTTTCTTAAAGGGAGGGGGGGGATTCGTGTAATTGTTTTTTTATTGGTTTTATTTCCAGTTAAAAAAAATGAACCGCAAAAGTCTTGACGTTTTCACTATAAGTGGGATGCAACCAGAGTTGACTTCTGTGTGGTCTTCAAAGGCGTAGGCGTGGGCGGCTCGTAAAATGTTAAGGCCAGGCCATCACCGCAAAAAGCATGTCAAGAGATCTATTGGCGATTCTTACATAGCACGAAACTCCGTATTCACCTATTGTGATAGTTAATTATAGGATTACAATTACCAAGGATCTGTTGTGGCTTGTGGATAGGATATATATATACATATCTCATGTTCCAACGTTTTGCCATTTCAAAATATTTTTTATAGATTTTTGAAAAACAGGGGAGGGGGCGTGTAAAATGAATGTAATGAGACGCTGAAGTTTCTAATATTTCAGGCAATATGTTAGTAGATAATGTCTTATTCAAAGAATATAATTCTACTTATGTCTTTGCTTTGGAGAGAAAAACCTATACCTATCTATACTATACCACAAGATAGTGTGGACCATTTTCGGCTTCAATCGGGCGTAGGATTTTATTTTCTGGAATTTGCCGCATTTCTGTAAGAAATGATACACTAATCATATTCCATAGCGAAAGTTTTTCTATTTTTGCAACCCGGTTATCATACAGCACGATAGTGCTGTATAGTACAGCTCAGATGCATCTCTTATGTTAACACTAGAACCGCCATTAGGGGTCAAAATGACCCCTGCCAATTTGATAATAGTCAATTCGAACCAGAATTTTCTTTATGAGATATGTTAAATGTATTCAGTAGAAAAATAGACTAATTAAATAAGTTAAATAGTTTAAAATTAAAATTCTGGTGAGAAACACTCTTTACAAAATTTGAATAAAATACCCGGCGGTTCTAGTGTTAAAGACCAAAGTTTGCCCTTTAATAACTTTGGACCCAATCATCGGATTGCGACGAAATTGAAAAGGCGAAGCGTTCTACTCTAGATCTCAAAGTGTATAAAATTTTATCCAGATCGACTGATTAGTTATGGTGATCAAGAACCCCTGTTTTGTCATTTTTTTTGTATGTGAAACAAGATAAAAGGGCGAACTATTCAATTATAAAGCGAACCAAGAAGCGACGTTAATAGTTTGTTCGAAAGTTTTTAATTTAAGTATGTGCCTTTCGAAAGTCCTGTAAAAAAACCCAATATTAATGGCATCCATTTAAAATGTATGTAACGCTACATCTTCCATAATTTAACATTATAGAAACGAGGTGGAACCCGTCGAAATTCGACGAAATAAAATGTTTCAGAAGGAGATGTTTCATTCATTTATAATAAATCAATAAAAATAGTTACAGTAAAAAAATGCATCTTATATTGGTCCGTCTAACATTCAAACAAATATTATTTTAAGCTGAAAGTAACAAAATACTATTTGTATAAAACTCTGTTGTCCAAATTATTAAAATTAAATTTTATATTGCATAGGTAATCAGTAAATTATAATAAAGATATTTTATTGTGATGAAGTTATCAATTGAGGCTCTTATGTTTGATATAAATGCGAATGAAAAAAAAAAAGATATATGTTCCAAATTGACACGATCACAGACGATATATTTCACACAGTATACGCATTTTAATTATATTTATTCATTTTTTCTTTCAATTTTAGGAGAAAATGAACTGTTGCCACTGTTACAAAATTGGTACTAAAAACTAAAAAAAATTAATATCTCAAAAATAAATTGCAATACAGCTTTGAAACAAATTGCATTTAAAAGCATATTTTTTTGTCTATACGACGGTGTAAAAATTAAAAATATGTCATGTTTAGGAGTATCATATTTGCAGTAATGAAAATTACAAAACCGAAATTGCAAAGGAAAGTGTTGCCATTCGCAAAATGACGTATGCGTTACGCACAGATACGTTTGGCCTTTATAATATAGATATCTCCTTCTTAATTGCTAATTTAATCATTTCTTTCAAGTTGCCACTAACTGAAAAACAGTACAATAATTTATAAAAGAAATGATAACACGTGTTCGTTTTTTTTATAGATCAATAAAAATTCAAATTCTTCTGATAGACTTGCATTTTTTAAGTTGACGTCATTCGAAATAGAAAATGCATATTTTTCATAAACAAATCTATAAACTGTAACTAAATTTATGTTAAAACAACACCACACCTATTTGAATGTTTCCGAAGTAAAAACAGTTACTATAATACAGATATATCTATTACAAAGGGATAATTTAGAAAAAAAATCCTTCTAAATATAAGAATAATAACGATTTAGAAATAGAGCAATGAAAACATATGTAGATACCAAATGGACAATTGAAAATCTGCATAGATACCACGAAACTATAGGGGGGACTACTACGGGGGAAGGGCGGCTCTTTCGCCAAATGCTGCCAAGTTTTTTGCCACCTTGGTAATATATCGCCAAATCTTGTGACCAAAATTATTCGCCAAAAGTGATGCCAACTTGGCGCTAGTTCCGGTATTTTTCTAAACTGATATGCCTACTAATAACTTTAACTTAATACTAATATTGATTTAAATTTGTTAGTTGAAGTTGGTTGATCAAGTTCCTAAAAGAATCAGAAAAAATTTGTGAGATCATACAAACAAAACTGATGGAACCAGAGAGGAAAGTAGAACTCGATTTAAAAAATGATACAGTAGCAAATTTGCAAATATTTTCAATATAAAAAAGTGCGAAGAAAAAAAAAAAAAAAATGGAATCAGATTATCTATAAAGCTCATGAAATTACCCAAATTTTTGTTGATCGCGAAATCCTATATTAGTCTGGGTTTTCATAAATTTTACGTACATCATAAAAAATCCTCATAAACTTTAAAATTTCCATTTGTTTAAATTTTATCATCTTTTTAAAAATACTTAAAATTTACGTAGAAAATTTTAAAAAACGCAGATCATAGGCATCTTACATCTACTTTCTTATGTGAAAACCGTATTTTAATAATTGCATTAGGCAATGAGTAATTGTGCTTCAAAATTTTCCCATAGGTTAAAATGAGATTTCGCAATCGGGCAGTTTCAAGTACAGCCTTTTTATAAGAAAAAAATTGCATCCTTTAAGAAAAGAACACTGAAAAAAAGAAGTTCAAAATATTCATTTCCTGTGGAAATATTTTGAATATAAAAATGCATCAAAGTCCATAGACTATGAACGTTTGATACATTCTTATATTTAAAATAGCTCCTCAGGAAATTATTATTTTTATCCTCGTCTTAAAGGATGTCACTTTTTTCATTAGTTTTCAAAATATTTCTAAAATCTATGCTTAATTTAATATTTTGTGTGTAAAAAATAGACGAACTGGGAGTAAAATTTTAATACTTCATATAAAATTAAGCATACATTTTAGAAATATTTTGAAAATAGAGTAAAAAAGTGACATCTGTTCATAAGATATCATTAATTTCCTGAGGAGATATTTTAAACATAACAATGCACCCAACGTCCCTAGACTTTACGTTACAGAGGGTAATTCGGAAAGTGGGTGACTAGCAGCCTTAAGGTTTATTAGTGTTTTTATGTAAAAAACATAATAGTTCAAGAGTCGACCGCACAAAACCCTAAGTCATCCAGCACGAGAAAAAATCCTTTATTTTATGGAAGAGTGGTAATAGAGGAATCTAATGATCTATGTCTGCCGGAAGCGAAGTGGTGCATAAGCCAAAAATGAATACCTCTAGTGGTTTACTCGTAGGCTTAGCATTGTGTTTGCTGTACAATCAAAAGTATGAAAACATGGAAAACTGGGTGCAGGAAAATATAATGCTAAACCTACGAATCAATCACTAATGGTATCAATTTTTGGCTTAGGCACCGTTTCGCTTCCGGCAGACATGGATCATTAGATTCCTCTAAGTAGGGAAGGAATGAGAGTTCAGCGGCATGAGGTGGTGTGTGGTGGGTGGTGGATGGTGGAAGTGGAACCACCACCACCTCACAGAGAGAGGGAGGCCCACCACCACCTGAATGAGATGCTTATCTGATGGAGAGTGTATCATACTATAGTAGGATGATGGGGAGGGCTTAAAATTGAGGGGGCTTAAATTTTTAGGGTTTGAAACTTCTAAGATCATACTGTAGTAGAGGGGTGGATGTTTGGAGTCTGTTACAGTATGATGAGATTTTTAGAGAGAGAGAGGGGAGGGCTTATTTTTTTTAGGAGGGGCTTAAAATTGAGGGGGGCTTAAAATTTTTTTAGGGAGTTTAAATTAGAGTAGAGATTGGAATCAACTTAGAGTAGGAAAGATATTTGAAAATGGGTGAAGGATGTTTTGACACTGTTACAGTATGATGTGATTTTAGGAAAGGGGGGAGGGCTTAATTTTTAGGGGGCTTATTTTTAGGAGGGGCTTAAATGTATTTTTTTTTCTTTAAGATTGGAATCAACTTAGAGTAGGAAGGAAATTTGAACATATCGTAAAATATGTTACAGTAAGATGAGATTTTAGGAAAGGGGAGGGCTTAATTTTTAGAGGGGCTTAATTTTTAAGGGGCTTAATTTTTTTTATTTAGGATCTGAAGCTTATAATATCATACTATAGCAAAGGAGTAACCTCCTCATTTTCCAAACTTCACCCCCCCCGGAAGATTTTTATTTGGGTGCTGCCCTCTGTTGGATCGAATTTTCGTTGGAAATTAATAATTTTAAAAAATTGAGTCTGATCAATTAAGCATTGCTCATCACGCCTGTGAGATAATTGAGTATTGCGATAAGGAGGAAGGTGAGTCTGCTTAATTAAACATTAATCACAATTGCCCATTGCTTATCCCGCCTGTGGCCGCATAATGTCTTATATTACAATCGAATCATCTCTAACTTAAAATAGTATGTTATCAACACGTATTCACTGCCTTGCACAAACATCCGATAACCAAACAATTTTAACAGGAACTAGCTGATATAAGAAAAATAACAACTAAGATTACATTTCACATATTTACAAATGACAAGAAAGAGAACTTTGTTTGATGTTTCAACTAAGCTTTTAAAACGACAATTTAATTTCATTAAACCATTACATATGTTTTTTTTTTTTTTTTTTGGAGGTTCTCTGTTTTATACAATTTACATTAATGTTAGAGCAACAATGAAAATATTTTTTAACAGTATTAATTTTACATTTTTAACTTTACTTTTCCTGAACCTTGATTATTCATACGCATTGATTTTTACACCATTCAAAATATATAAACTACTTCATTATTAATTATTTTTCGATGTACAGTTCTAATAAACGGTTAATTGCCATGCATTTATTTTAGTAAGTTTGCTGTATTCACATAAAAAATGTTTTTACAAGTTATCATCTATTAGCCGATAACGACAAATTTAAGCAATGTATTACTTTAGTATAGTATTGTTTTATCACTATGCTGAAAATAAGTGATTCTTTTTCCGTTAATTTTCACATGAATTTTCTAATCAATTAGTAAAAAATTACAACAGCATGATAAACACCAGATAACATCGAGCCTTTCTTATCAAATACCATCATATTATCAGATCACTTTATAAACCAATCCTATTATTTTTTAAAAAACAGTAGCGCCTCCTAGAATTTAATAGATTTTTGTGAATCAGTAGAAATTTATCACACTGTTTATTGTTTTTTTGTTATATAAAGATATTAAGCGCGGTTCTTTAAGTGAGTGCTGTACAAGAAATTTCTTACTTCATGAATATGGAATCGGATTTACCCAGTCAAGAGGTGCAAGTTTCGAATAGTGAAAGATCACCCTCTTCATCAACCCAACCATCCTTTTCTTGTAATCAATGTCAAAAATGCTTCTCTAGAAAGATTGCGTTAACCAGACATCAAAGATCCCACTTGGATAAAAAGCCCTTTAAATGTGAAACTTTCATTCAAAGTACTGATTTAAAACGACATAGTGTTACTCATTCCAAGACACCCACTTTTTATAAATGTGATCAATGCGCAATGGAATTTTATAGAAAGTATTCGTTAAGAATTCACAAGAGATTTCATAAGACATATAAATGCAATGAATGTTCACTAGAACTTTCTAAAAAATATTTGTTAAAAATTCACAAGAGATCTCATAAGAAGTTTCATGTTTGTGAAAAATGTTCTAACTCGTTTCTATCAAAGTCTGCTTTAACTAAACATAAAAAAAAGTCATCATCAAAAGGAATATAAATGTAAACACTGTGGTGTTATATTTTACTCTGATATCGATTTTTTATTTCACAAAAAAGTTCATTACAGGAATTTCGAATGCAAACACTGTAACAAAACATTTAATGTTGACACCAAGTTTATTCAACATTTGATTAAAATGCATAAGTGAAAAAATGCAAACTTTGTCAAATCATGTGAACTGGTTGATTTTCTGTACAGTTTATAATTTTTTTGTATTTTTATCATTATCGAGAATGATGAATAAATAATGTGTAAATGAAAAAAAGCTTTTGTCTTGTATTTTTGTTATAACAATTCATGAATTTTAATAATTATTTCACGATATTGTAAAAAAAAAAATTACTTAAATTTTAACCTTTAGAAAAAAGTTTCTTATCAATTAAAATTAGAGTTCACTTTAATTTATTAATTTTGCATTTTAAAATACTGAATTTACACTGAATTAATTTTAAAATACTTTTAATATATTAGAATTATTTACCAAGCTTAATTTATCATTTATATTAGCAATTGTTATTCACATAATCATGATGGATATTACCTAGTGTTGTCACAAAAATTTTCAAAAAGAACGAAACTGTTAACAATAAGTATTATTCATTACTCAGATTAAAACTTTTACCTAGTGTTGCCACAAATTTTTTTAAAAAGAGCGAAACTGATAACATTATTTATCATATACTTACTTAAATTAAAACCTTGTGTTGCCACAAAGTTCTTCAAAAATAGTAAAAGAACTAACATAATATATTAACTACCACTTATGTACAAAGACTGTTTTTTTTAGTTTATTAAAAAATGGTTGACTAACATTACTAATTTTTTAATGTTTAACTGTAACCGACGCTGATTTTTTAACATATATTAGGATATGTGTTGTTTTTAAGCATTCAGTTTACAAGTGATTTCCGTTTGAACTTCATCAGCGGCTATCCTTATTTTTTGAAAATGGATTCTGTAGCAAATTTGTTAAAAAGACCTCTCGACGAAGTAGTTTCTTCTTCAAAGTATCAACGTTTAGAAGAATGTAATGAACCTGCTTATGTGAATGAATTAAACTTGCCGAGATTAGAAGTTCCCAATGCATTGAACACTAACAATGAGACAATATCATGTGATTATCCACTGAATGTGAAATCTGAGATTAATACGAATTTTTTTAACTTAATTTCCCAAGACGAATATTTTCAAGAACCCACTACTAGATGCGAAGAGACTATGTTCCAAGCAATCAACCTTTCCCAAGCAAGTGATGAAAGCCAATCCACCACTTCACGAACTAAAAGGGGCAAATCCTGTAATCGTGTTATATTTCGAGAAGAACTCAGTGATTGTATCTTCTTAATTTTAAAACTGTATAACAGACAATTTTATATACATATTCAAGACTTTAAACGCAGTGGGCTTACTAATGAAGAAATTGTAACGAAAAATGCAATTTTTATGGATGTTAACAGTTGGTACGAATTTTGCAATAAAATTTTTCCATTTAATTTGAAGTATAAAAGTTCCTCGTTTGTTGCTAATAACATGATATTAGTGTTAAATTTTAACAATTCTATCATGCGAATTAAACATTTAAAGAATTATTCTCACATTGACTTGAACGAGCATCAGTTAGAAAAGTTAAAAATAAAAGCCTTTGATCTGAATAAAGAACTTCTTCAGCATATATATGTAAAGCATTTGACAAACTTAATAAGACAGAAATGTATCGTTAGTCACACATCTTTAGAAAATGAACGCATGTTTCAACATAAACTTATAACGTGTATTGAAAATAGTATGTCGAGTATACTAAAGCGCATTTTTGAATGCAATGGATGTATTTTTAACCACGAATCTGTAATCTTTCATCCCTGTTTGATATTAAATAATCGACAAAAATTTGAACAAATGGGAGAAATGTTATTAACTCTAATAGATTTCGACTTTGTTATTTCCTCGTTTTTAAACGAAGTAGATTGTATTAGTGAAAACTTCTTATCTAATATTAATGTAGAAACCATTCAAAACGAATTGTTTAAAATAATGAAATAAAATTTTTTACTATTCTCTTTAATATGTGTGTTTAATTATTTTCAAAATGTATGTTTATTTCGTTTAGCTTTTTCAAAACATTTATAAATTGTTTCAATTTGTATATGTGTAAAAAAAGAAACACTTCATTATTAATAAAAAATATATTAACTATCTTAAAAAAATAATAATGTATAAAAAAGAAACATTTCATTATTAATAAAAAATATATTAACTATCTTAAAAATAATCTTAATATTTTAATTCATTCTTTTCAAAAATTAGAAAGTTAAAAAGTTAATAAAAATTAATAAGTTAAAAAAAAAAAAAAAAAAAAAAAACTTTATACAAAAATTAATATCAATAGAAATTTTTTTCAAATGTTTAAAATATATTTTGAAAATTTTAAAATGTATTACAACTTATTAAAATTGAGTTTACTGATTTATATGAGTATCTATATTATTTTCACTCTGTTATATTACTGTAACATTACAACAGATTCGTAGTTAAAGACATATAAACATTAGGATGTATATAAAAGTAATAGATTAATATACTCTCTTGTTTTATTAAAAAATAAAATAACTTCATAAAAATAAAAGTTTTATAAAAAAGTTTTAAAAATAATTCATTAGATTAAAAAAAAAAAAAAAAAAAAAAAAAAAAAAAAAAATGACAAATTAAAAAAATATATTTCATAAGTTTACAAAAAAAAAAAAAAAAGTAACATAAAAAGTTTTATCGAAAAAAAAAGTAACATAAAAAGTTTTATCGAAAAAAAAAAAAACATAAAAAGTTTTATCGAAAAAAGTAACATAAAAAGTTTTAACAAAAAAAAAAAAAGTATTATAAGAAGTTAAAAAAAAAAAAAAAGTATTATAAAAAGTTTTAACAGAAAAAAACTTTACACAAAAAATAATATCAATAGAATTTTTTTTTTCAAATGTTTAAATTATATTTTACAAAAGTTAAAATGAGTTTTCTGATTTATGTATATTATTTTCACTCTAATATCTTACTGTAACATTGCAATTCATTTGCAATTTATTCATAGTTAAACATATAAACATTAGGATGTGTATAAAAAAGCAATGCATTAATATACTATCTTGTTATTAAAGACAAAATAATTTCATAAAAATATTTTCAAAATTAAAAAAAAAAGTTTCATAAGTTTACAAAAAATAAAAACTTTATGAAAAAGTTTAAAAAATATTTTATAAATTAAGAAATATATTTCATAAATTTCAAAAAAAAAAAATCATAACTTAAAAGTTATTTCAAAAGTTCTAAAAATATTACATAAGTTCAAACGTTTAAAAAATACTTTCCAAAATTAAAAAAATATTACAACTTATCAAAAATGAGTTTACCGATTTATTGATTTATGTGTGTATGTTATTTTTATCATATTATCTTACTACCGGCATTAAATAACGTTCATAGTTAAACACATTAGGTTATGTATAAAAGCAATAGATTTATAAAAATTCAAAAGTTTAATAAGTATTCAAAATATTTCGTAAACTTAAAGAATGAATTTCTTCCAACTTATTAAAAATGTGTTGACCGATTTACCTACTTTATATTTTACTTTCATAATATAATTTTTCTATCGACGTAACATTTTATAGTTGTATAAAAACATTGATTAATATGCTCTTTTGTTTTATGAAAATTATAAAACTTTTTTCATAAAGATTAAAAAATGTGTTTCGTAAGTTTAAAAAAAAAAAGTTCAAAAGTTCAAAAAAAAAAAAAAATAAATAAAAATAAAAATCAAATGTTTAAAAAATGATTTACAAGTTTAAAAAAAAAAAAAAAAAAAATATTACAACTTATCAAAAAATGAGTCTACATATTTATATTATCTTACTACCGACATTACAAAACGTTCTTAGTTAAACACTTATAAACATCACTAAATGTATAAAAGCAATTGATACTTTCCTGTTTTTATTAAAAGTCATACTAACTTTATAAAAATGTTTTCAAATAATAATAAAAAAAGCTGTTATTAGATACTCCCCTTTAATTACATCTCATTGATAAGTTTTAATCAACCATCCAACCATTCAACTATTATGTGAGTTAGGATCTCATTGATAAGTTTTAATCAACCAACAAACCAACTATTTATTTTCCCTAGCAATCAGCTATTTATTTACCCTAGTAACCAAAAAGCTTTTATCGACACATGAACAAAATTTTAAGATGCAAGACTCGTCCTTTTTAATCGAAAATACAATGACTTATATTATATATATATATATATATTTTCTTACTTAAATGAAACCTTCGCATGTGCATGGTAAAACTTAGAAATATTCATTTAATACACAAATTTAAAGAAAACAGACAAGATCTTCACACTTCTTTTAGTATTGTACTAACATTTTACCAAATATCTTTAGAACTCAACAAGATTTTAAATAATTATTTTAATAAAAATTGACATTTGTAAGTAACATTTTTGAACGAACTTGGAAAAATTAACTTGGCAAAACAGGTTTTCGCTGTTCCAACTTAGTAATATTCATAAGTTTATATGTTAATCAACCTGTTTGGTTATGTCCCAGCATGGCTTTATAAAATATATCTAAAAAAAAAAAAACCTTTAATATTAATGTTTAAAAATATGTAGTTAGTCTTTTATAGATAATTATTTTCACTTCTTTTATTTAAAAACATTTTTAAATAAAATTAATACAGTTGCCAATTTATCTGTGTGTTATGAAATGTGCATGCAAAACTTTTAATTATAATTTCCACATTTTTAGTATTTCAAATTATTGTTTTCAAGGTGTACTAAAATTTGGAAAAATATTTAATTTTCATGCATAATTAAAATAAAATAGTTTAATAATAAAGACACATTTAACATTCTATACTCACCATCGCAAAAGCACGTCCAACGCAGTCAAATGTTTGGGAAGAAATGAAAAATTCAAAGTCCTTATCAGAAAATGTTATCAGATAATTCTATCGAAAGATCTGTGACGTCAAAGAACATGAATCATCAACTGATCACGTGATGTATACCACGTGACTAGTGCTTTGTTTTCTAGATTGGTTCTTATAAACATTCATTTATTAAGTAATTTAATCATTCTAATAATTATTAATTAATTAATTAATTAGTTTAATTAATTCTTTGTTAAAATGTTTAACAAAACAGGATATGAAAATTCACTAGTTTAAAACAAATGCTGATTGTAACTAATATCTGGATATCATGTTTTGTTAAACATTTTAACAAAGAATTAATTAAACTAATTAATTAATTAATTAATAATTATTAGAATGATTAAATTACTTAATAAATGAATGTTTATAAGAACCAATCTAGAAAACAAAGCACTAGTCACGTGGTATACATCACGTGATCAGTTGATGATTCATGTTCTTTGACGTCACAGATCTTTCGATAGAATTATCTGATAACATTTTCTGATAAGGACTTTGAATTTTTCATTTCTTCCCAAACATTTGACTGCGTTGGACGTGCTTTTGCGATGGTGAGTATAGAATGTTAAATGTGTCTTTATTATTAAACTATTTTATTTTAATTATGCATGAAAATTAAATATTTTTCCAAATTTTAGTACACCTTGAAAACAATAATTTGAAATACTAAAAATGTGGAAATTATAATTAAAAGTTTTGCATGCACATTTCATAACACACAGATAAATTGGCAACTGTATTAATTTTATTTAAAAATGTTTTTAAATAAAAGAAGTGAAAATAATTATCTATAAAAGACTAACTACATATTTTTAAACATTAATATTAAAGGTTTTTTTTTTTTTTTAGATATATTTTATAAAGCCATGCTGGGACATAACCAAACAGGTTGATTAACATATAAACTTATGAATATTACTAAATTGGAACAGCGAAAACCTGTTTTGCCAAGTTAATTTTTCCAAGTTCGTTCAAAAATGTTACTTACAAATGTCAATTTTTATTAAAATAATTATTTAAAATCTTGTTGAGTTCTAAAGATATTTGGTAAAATGTTAGTACAATACTAAAAGAAGTGTGAAGATCTTGTCTGTTTTCTTTAAATTTGTGTATTAAATGAATATTTCTAAGTTTTACCATGCACATGCGAAGGTTTCATTTAAGTAAGAAAATATATATATATATATATAATATAAGTCATTGTATTTTCGATTAAAAAGGACGAGTCTTGCATCTTAAAATTTTGTTCAAGTGTCGATAAAAGCTTTTTGGTTACTAGGGTAAATAAATAGCTGATTGCTAGGGAAAATAAATAGTTGGTTTGTTGGTTGATTAAAACTTATCAATGAGATCCTAACTCACATAATAGTTGAATGGTTGGATGGTTGATTAAAACTTATCAATGAGATGTAATTAAAGGGGAGTATCTAATAACAGCTTTTTTTATTATTATTTGAAAACATTTTTATAAAGTTAGTATGACTTTTAATAAAAACAGGAAAGTATCAATTGCTTTTATACATTTAGTGATGTTTATAAGTGTTTAACTAAGAACGTTTTGTAATGTCGGTAGTAAGATAATATAAATATGTAGACTCATTTTTTGATAAGTTGTAATATTTTTTTTTTTTTTTTAACTTGTAAATCATTTTTTAAACATTTGATTTTTATTTTTATTTATTTTTTTTTTTTTTAACTTTTGAACTTTTTTTTTTTTAAACTTACGAAACACATTTTTTAATTTTTATGAAAAAAGTTTTATAATTTTCATAAAACAAAAGAGCATATTAATCAATGTTTTTATACAACTATAAAATGTTACGTCGATAGAAAAATTATATTATGAAAGTAAAATATAAAGTAGGTAAATCGGTCAACACATTTTTAATAAGTTGGAAGAAATTCATTCTTTAAGTTTACGAAATATTTTGAATACTTATTAAGCTTTTGAATTTTTATAAATCTATTGCTTTTATACATAACCTAATGTGTTTAACTATGAACGTTATTTAATGCCGGTAGTAAGATAATATGATAAAAATAACATACACACATAAATCAATAAATCGGTAAACTCATTTTTGATAAGTTGTAATATTTTTTTAATTTTGGAAAGTATTTTTTAAACGTTTGAACTTATGTAATATTTTTAGAACTTTTGAAATAACTTTTAAGTTATGATTTTTTTTTTTTTTGAAATTTATGAAATATATTTCTTAATTTATAAAATATTTTTTAAACTTTTTCATAAAGTTTTTATTTTTTGTAAACTTATGAAACTTTTTTTTTTTTAATTTTGAAAATATTTTTATGAAATTATTTTGTCTTTAATAACAAGATAGTATATTAATGCATTGCTTTTATACACATCCTAATGTTTATATGTTTAACTATGAATAAATTGCAAATGAATTGCAATGTTACAGTAAGATATTAGAGTGAAAATAATATACATAAATCAGAAAACTCATTTTAACTTTTGTAAAATATAATTTAAACATTTGAAAAAAAAAATTCTATCGATATTATTTTTTGTGTAAAGTTTTTTTCTGTTAAAACTTTTTATAATACTTTTTTTTTTTTTTTTTTTAACTTCTTATAATACTTTTTTTTTTGTTAAAACTTTTTATGTTACTTTTTTCGATAAAACTTTTTATGTTTTTTTTTTTTTCGATAAAACTTTTTATGTTACTTTTTTTTTCGATAAAACTTTTTATGTTACTTTTTTTTTTTTTTTTGTAAACTTATGAAATATATTTTTTTAATTTGTCATTTTTTTTTTTTTTTAATCTAATGAATTATTTTTAAAACTTTTTTATAAAACTTTTATTTTTATGAAGTTATTTTATTTTTTAATAAAACAAGAGAGTATATTAATCTATTACTTTTATATACATCCTAATGTTTATATGTCTTTAACTACGAATCTGTTGTAATGTTACAGTAATATAACAGAGTGAAAATAATATAGATACTCATATAAATCAGTAAACTCAATTTTAATAAGTTGTAATACATTTTAAAATTTTCAAAATATATTTTAAACATTTGAAAAAAATTTCTATTGATATTAATTTTTGTATAAAGTTTTTTTTTTTTTTTTTTTTTTTTTTTTTTAACTTATTAATTTTTATTAACTTTTTAACTTTCTAATTTTTGAAAAGAATGAATTAAAATATTAAGATTATTTTTAAGATAGTTAATATATTTTTTATTAATAATGAAATGTTTCTTTTTTATACATTATTATTTTTTTAAGATAGTTAATATATTTTTTATTAATAATGAAGTGTTTCTTTTTTTACACATATACAAATTGAAACAATTTATAAATGTTTTGAAAAAGCTAAACGAAATAAACATACATTTTGAAAATAATTAAACACACATATTAAAGAGAATAGTAAAACATTTTATTTCATTATTTTAAACAATTCGTTTTGAATGGTTTCTACATTAATATTAGATAAGAAGTTTTCACTAATACAATCTACTTCGTTTAAAAACGAGGAAATAACAAAGTCGAAATCTATTAGAGTTAATAACATTTCTCCCATTTGTTCAAATTTTTGTCGATTATTTAATATCAAACAGGGATGAAAGATTACAGATTCGTGGTTAAAAATACATCCATTGCATTCAAAAATGCGCTTTAGTATACTCAGTGGCGTAGCTAAGGGGGGGCGGGGGGGCGGTCCGCCCCGGGTGTCACCCTCAAAGGGGTGACACCCGAGCGGCCTTTATTTGCAAAAAAATATGCATAATCTTACAAGATTTCGGAAACAATTCTGACGTAAAATGAATTTTCTAGGGCAAAACTAGGCGCAACAGACTTAGTTTTCTTTTCTTGGAGAAAGTGAAACGGTTAAAAAAATGGGGTGTATAAATTAGATTTGCAACAGTGAGGAAAAACCCATCTATGCAAAGTGAGGGTAACCAAAACAAACTTTAAAAAGAAAGAATTTTTTTCTACTTATACACGCAGCGCCATGCTAAATGAGGAACGAAGGGGGCAGGCGCCGGGCGCTGAAATTTAGAAGGCGCCAAATTTATACTACCATCGTCATTTTTGGTCTGTCACAAGAAAAAGTTGGGAGGGGGGGCGCCCCGGGTGTCAACTTCGAAAGGGTGACACCCGATCTTTATTTGTAAAGAAATATGCATAACCTTACAAGATTTTGGAAAAAATTCTGAAGTAAAATGAATTTTCTAGAGCAAAACAAGGCGCAACAGACTTACTTTTATTTTCTTGGAGAAAGTGAAATGGTACACCAAATGCGGCGTCTAAATTAGGTTTGCAGCAGTGAGCAAAAACCCATTTACACAATGTGTGGGTATAACTAAGACAAACTTTAAAAGAAAGAATTTTTTTCTACACGCAGCACCGTGCGAAATGGAAGAAGAGAGCGAAGGGGGGGGGGGGGGGGGCGGGGGGAGAGAGTACGCGGTCCCGGGCGCTGAAATTTAGGGGCGCCAAATTTATACTACCATCGTCATTTTTGATCTGTCATAAGAAAAAGTTGGGATGGGAGGGGGAGTGCCAATTTCTAACTTTGCCCCGGACGCAATTTTCTCTTTGCATGTCCCTGTACATACACGCTGCATTGACTTATGCAGAATTCGCGATGAGTGATGAGTCATTGTTGTCAGGGGTGTAGTCATAAAAATAACAGAGGATATACGCTCTAAGCAGAGGGTATATTCTGAAGACAGAGGGTATACCCTAGAGAGTGTATACTACAAGCTTTCTTGGGTAACAGAGGGTATAAGACGTGTCTTTAAAAATTACAGAAGGTATACGGCGTATACCCCCGTATACCTTTCACTACATCTCTAATTGTTGTGATCTTCTTATTTTGGATCCTGTTCGCTTTCGTCAACGTGAAACTAACAGAAAAAAATTATGAAGTATTAGGATAGCTAGAACATGATTAAAAATATTATCTGTATACATTTAAAAATAATATTAATTTTGTAAGCCTTAAAAAGCAAATGAGTTTTTTTTCATAAAAAAGGGAACTAGTTTGTTCTTGAATGTTTCTTTGTTTCAATTATCCAATCAAAATCTTTTAAATATGTTCGATATGTATCCAATGACGGGACCTTCATCGCGAAAAATACATAGACTGTCTGGCACCGAAGAGCGTCACTTCTGTTTCATTTTTTATCTTTTCTTAGTATTTAGTTCATTATAAAATCATGTATGATAAGAGTTCATTTGAAAGATGTTATACATTTTGCATTATTATAATTTGAAATGTTATAATTGTTAGAATATAGGGTTTTATCAATTAAATTTTTTGTTCTAAGATTGAAAGATCCAAGTCCAAGCATTTAATAGGTAATTAAAACTTTCTTTTTTTATTTAAAAATTAAATTTTAATTTGAAAACAAAAGTGTTTGAATTAGAGGTCTGCACTATGGCATAATATGGCATTCGGGCCGGGCCGGGCTCGGGCCTTACTTCTGAAGACTCGGGCCGGGCCGGGCCGGGCCTAGTCACTAATCCTTTCAGGCCGGGCCGGGCCGGGCCCACTAATCTTTTCGGGCCTGGCTGGGATCGGACCTTAATTTTTTTGCTGGAGTATCGGGCCGGGCCAAACTTTTTTTTCCGTACGAAGCCGAGACTGATTCCATTCTTCCTAGTTTTCATGGACCAAAATAATCAGTTCCTATTGAATCTTCCTATATGAAAATCCTTTTCTCGACTTTTTATAAATCAGTAATATTTGGCTTTGTCAAAAAATTTCTGCAAAAAAAGCATATACTTTTAAGCCGTCATTATTCTACAATTAAACATTAGAATTTATTCCTTTTAAAGAATCGCAGATTACTGGGCGTTTTAAAATAGAATTAAACACACACACACACACAAAAAAAAAAACATGATTATGACGGAATTTTTTTTTTTTTAACTGAAAACTGAAAGTGTCTTTTAAAATGTTCATCCATGCAAAATGAATACAACAATACGGGAAAAAAAATATATTAAACATTTACATCTGTTAAAAAGGGAATGCATTTTTTTTTTTCGCTCCAAAGCGATTTCGTCTTTGGAAATTTTACCATATACCGCTTTTTCGATTTTTTGTCTCCATTACAGGGAATATGGATTGATAATACTAGTGATAACTGAAACATTTACATACAACAAACAAAGATTCATTTAAAAGCATAAATATCGCAGCCTACGGCACTTCTGCATAAATGGAGATTATAAACATGGAAAAAAAGACTAATATAATTTTTTTTGGTCAGAACTCTTCCATAAGATTAAAGATCAATGTACTGTAGAAATTCACTCGAGCTGGGCCGGGTTCGGGCCGAATTTTAAACTTTTTTCCGGACCGGGCCGAGCTCGGGCCGAAATTTTAACTTTCGGGCCGGGCCGGGTCGGGCCATTATTTTTTTTGTTCGGGCCGGGCCGGGCTCGGGCCGAAATTTTAACTTTCGGGCCGGGCCGGGTCGGGCCACTATTTCTTTCGTTCGGGCCGGGCACGGGCCAAAATTTTAACTTTCGGGCCGGGCCCGGGCCTGGAAATTTCGGCCCGTGCAGACCTCTAGTTTGAATGTTCTCTATAAATGTAAATATTCGAAAGTCATGTCATTCGTGAATTTTGTACATACGTTAGAGCAAGTCTGCCCAATACCGCACTCCAGGGTGTCCTTTGAATGTTCTCTTTGTGTTCCTTTCATGTTCCACTGCATCCTGTTTCTAAGTTTTTTATTTCTGTATAAGATTGAAGGGAATCTGTCTAAAGTAAAAAGATATTTAGCTTCCTTACGATTTTCAATCCAATAAATTTTACGGCAGAAAACTGTCAACAATGGAGTGTTTTTCGGTCTGGATCGATTTCACCCGAGACAGATTTTTTACGTATAAAAAGCTGTTTAAAATATACTCTGCTTTAAAATCATTGTTTATACGCTTTTGTTATTACAAGCAGTAATAAGATTTTTGGTTTCTTTCCTTAGAAATTTTTTTTAAGAAAGGGGATTATTAGAGAGATGAAATATTATATTTACCATGTTTCATATTTTTTCGACAATTGTTTTTTTACATAGGTCCCTACATATAGAACAGCTCTACATATAAATCATAAAGAGCTTTATGTTATCACCTTCCCTTAGGAGCGGTATTTTTATGTACGTGTATCGACAACATTACTAATAGCGAGTTAAGAGCCTACACTAGTTATGTGGTAACTCGAACGCTAAATGTTAAACTTGTTGGAGTATTTTTTACGATTTCCTCTCTTTATTGTTTTAAATGATTTTTTTTAATGGGATACCTGAAGTCAATATCTATTGTCCATTTGTACTTTTTGAGTTTGGTTATAGTTTTTTTTACTTAAGGATAGTAGTATCACTTTTAGAACCGGGTATAAATAAGGTTACTGATCTCTTGTCTAAATTTGTATTTTGTTTGTGATCTTTTTTTAAAATACGAGTTTTTATGCAGTCCTTTGTCGAAATGCATGTTTTTTACGCGATTCTTTGTTGAAATTCGCAATTTTTACGAAGTCTTTCGGAGAAATTCGCATTTTTCTCACGATCTTTTGACGAATTTTTTTCCCTTTGTCTTTTGATGAAATTTGCATTTTTTCGTGGTCTTTTAACGATATTTTGCGCTTTATCCACAGAACTTTGAATAAGTTCGTGTTTTTTCCTTGATAATTTGACGAAATTGGAGGGGGTTTTCCTGAAAACGATTGAAAAAATTGATTTTTTACGACAACTGCGATGTATGAAATTCACGATTTTTGGTGTTCGATATACCGGATTGAGGAATTTTAAAGTTTTCAGCATGAAATGACTTAAATTTTCGACTTTGCTGTTAATTAGACGCTAATAGCAAATAAATCATACATAAAAATGGCAGAATATTTTTAATTTTTTGACGCTAAAAAAGTTTAAAAAATAAAAATTGTTTCGTTCCTAAAATTTTTTGCAAAGTTCATAAATTTTTTCTGCACATGGTGTGCACGCGTGCGTCTATATTATAGAACTCTGGATATTGGTATTGGTATAATTAACATTTTGATGCTCCCTGGATCCATTTCCCCCATCTATATGAATGTAAGTTGATTTCTTCTTTTTTTTTAAAAGATTTCAAACCAAGTGGTCCCAAACTTTGTTTTTGGTGTTTTTTCGAAAATGTCTCAATGTAATTTGTGTGTATGTGTGTGTGAGAGAGCTAATACAATATTGCCAAAGGCCTTGAAATTCTAATCACGCACATATATATGCAATAAGTTTTAAATAGCAAAAACGGATTCATGGATCTTCAAACGTAAAAATATATCAATTTTGTTGTAATCTGGTTTTAAGCATGAATACAATCAGGGTATGCTAATGTATAGCAGATAAATTTTTACTATATTATCTGAAATATAAAACTAATTCTCTTCTTCCTGCTCACGTTTATGTTGGTGGTGTGTGTGTGTGTGTGTGTGTGGGGGGGGGGGGGGTGACACCATTTACGTCCGCCCCGGGTGTCACCCACCCTAGCTACGCCACTGAGTATACTCGACATACTATTTTCAATACACGTTATAAGTTTATGTTGACACATGCGTTCATTTTCTAAAGATGCGTGACTAACGATACATTTCTGTCTTATTAAGTTTGTCAAATGCTTTACATATATATGCTGAAGAAGTTCTTTATTCAGATCAAAGGCTTTTATTTTTAACTTTTCTAACTGATGCTCGTTCAAGTCAATGTGAGAATAATTCTTTAAATGTTTAATTCGCATGATAGAATTGTTAAAATTTAACACTAATATCATGTTATTAGCAACAAACGAGGAACTTTTATACTTCAAATTAAATGGAAAAATTTTATTGCAAAATTCGTACCAACTGTTAACATCCATAAAAATTGCATTTTTCGTTACAATTTCTTCATTAGTAAGCCCACTGCGTTTAAACTCTTGAATATGTATATAAAATTGTCTGTTATACAGTTTTAAAATTAAGAAGATACAATCACTGAGTTCTTCTCGAAATATAACACGATTACAGGATTTGCCCCTTTTAGTTCGTGAAGTGGTGGATTGGCTTTCATCACTTGCTTGGGAAAGGTTGATTGCTTGGAACATAGTCTCTTCGCATCTAGTAGTGGGTTCTTGAAAATATTCGTCTTGGGAAATTAAGTTAAAAAAATTCGTATTAATCTCAGATTTCACATTCAGTGGATAATCACATGATATCGTCTCATTGTTAGTGTTCAATGCATTGGGAACTTCTAATCTCGGCAAGTTTAATTCATTCACATAAGCAGGTTCATTACATTCTTCTAAACGTTGATACTTTGAAGAAGAAACTACTTCGTCGAGAGGTCTTTTTAACAAATTTGCTACAGAATCCATTTTCAAAAAATAAGGATAGCCGCTGATGAAGTTCAAACGGAAATCACTTGTAAACTGAATGCTTAAAAACAACACATATCCTAATATATGTTAAAAAATCAGCGTCGGTTACAGTTAAACATTAAAAAATTAGTAATGTTAGTCAACCATTTTTTAATAAACTAAAAAAAACAGTCTTTGTACATAAGTGGTAGTTAATATATTATGTTAGTTCTTTTACTATTTTTGAAGAACTTTGTGGCAACACAAGGTTTTAATTTAAGTAAGTATATGATAAATAATGTTATCAGTTTCGCTCTTTTTAAAAAAATTTGTGGCAACACTAGGTAAAAGTTTTAATCTGAGTAATGAATAATACTTATTGTTAACAGTTTCGTTCTTTTTGAAAATTTTTGTGACAACACTAGGTAATATCCATCATGATTATGTGAATAACTATTGCTAATATAAATGATAAATTAAGCTTGGTAAATAATTCTAATATATTAAAAGTATTTTAAAATTAATTCAGTATAAATTCAGTATTTTAAAATGCAAAATTAATAAATTAAAGTGAACTCTAATTTTAATTGATAAGAAACTTTTTTCTAAAGGTTAAAATTTAAGTAATTTTTTTTTTTACAATATCGTGAAATAATTATTAAAATTCATGAATTGTTATAACAAAAATACAAGACAAAAGCTTTTTTTCATTTACACATTATTTATTCATCATTCTCGATAATGATAAAAATACAAAAAAATTATAAACTGTACAGAAAATCAACCAGTTCACATGATTTGACAAAGTTTGCATTTTTTCACTTATGCATTTTAATCAAATGTTGAATAAACTTGGTGTCAACATTAAATGTTTTGTTACAGTGTTTGCATTCGAAATTCCTGTAATGAACTTTTTTGTGAAATAAAAAATCGATATCAGAGTAAAATATAACACCACAGTGTTTACATTTATATTCCTTTTGATGATGACTTTTTTTATGTTTAGTTAAAGCAGACTTTGATAGAAACGAGTTAGAACATTTTTCACAAACATGAAACTTCTTATGAGATCTCTTGTGAATTTTTAACAAATATTTTTTAGAGAGTTCTAGTGAACATTCATTGCATTTATATGTCTTATGAAATCTCTTGTGAATTCTTAACGAATACTTTCTATAAAATTCCATTGCACACTGATCACATTTATAAAAAGTGGGTGTCTTGGAATGAGTAACACTATGTCGTTTTAAATCAGTACTTTGAATGAAAGTTTCACATTTAAAGGGCTTTTTATCCAAGTGGGAACTTTGATGTCTGGTTAACGCAATCTTTCTAGAGAAGCATTTTTGACATTGATTACAAGAAAAGGATGGTTGGGTTGATGAAGAGGGTGATCTTTCACTATTCGAAACTTGCACCTCTTGACTGGGTAAATCCGATTCCATATTCATGAAGTAAGAAATTTCTTGTACAGCACTCACTTAAAGAACCGCGCTTAATATCTTTATATAACAAAAAAAAACAATAAACAGTGTGATAAATTTCTACTGATTCACAAAAATCTATTAAATTCTAGGAGGCGCTACTGTTTTTTAAAAAATAATAGGATTGGTTTATAAAGTGATCTGATAATATGATGGTATTTGATAAGAAAGGCTCGATGTTATCTGGTGTTTATCATGCTGTTGTAATTTTTTACTAATTGATTAGAAAATTCATGTGAAAATTAACGGAAAAAGAATCACTTATTTTCAGCATAGTGATAAAACAATACTATACTAAAGTAATACATTGCTTAAATTTGTCGTTATCGGCTAATAGATGATAACTTGTAAAAACATTTTTTATGTGAATACAGCAAACTTACTAAAATAAATGCATGGCAATTAACCGTTTATTAGAACTGTACATCGAAAAATAATTAATAATGAAGTAGTTTATATATTTTGAATGATGTAAAAATCAATGCGTATGAATAATCAAGGTTCAGGAAAAGTAAAGTTAAAAATGTAAAATTAATACTGTTAAAAAATATTTTCATTGTTGCTCTAACATTAATGTAAATTGTATAAAACAGAGAACCTCCAAAAAAAAAAAAACATATGTAATGGTTTAATGAAATTAAATTGTCGTTTTAAAAGCTTAGTTGAAACATCAAACAAAGTTATCTTTCTTGTCATTTGTAAATATGTGAAATGTAATCTTAGTTGTTATTTTTCTTATATCAGCTAGTTCCTGTTAAAATTGTTTGGTTATCGGATGTTTGTGCAAGGCAGTGAATACGTGTTGATAACATACTATTTTAAGTTAGAGATGATTCGATTGTAATATAAGACATTATGCGGCCACAGGCGGGATAAGCAATGGGCAATTGTGATTAATGTTTAATTAAGCAGACTCACCTTCCTCCTTATCGCAATACTCAATTATCTCACAGGCGTGATGAGCAATGCTTAATTGATCAGACTCAATTTTTTAAAATTATTAATTTCCAACGAAAATTCGATCCAACAGAGGGCAGCACCCAAATAAAAATCTTCCGGGGGGGGTGAAGTTTGGAAAATGAGGAGGTTACCCCTTTGCTATAGTATGATATTATAAGCTTCAGATCCTAAATAAAAAAAATTAAGCCCCTTAAAAATTAAGCCCCTCTAAAAATTAAGCCCTCCCCTTTCCTAAAATCTCATCTTACTGTAACATATTTTACGATATGTTCAAATTTCCTTCCTACTCTAAGTTGATTCCAATCTTTAAGAAAAAAAAAAAATACATTTAAGCTCCTCCTAAAAATAAGCCCCCTAAAAATTAAGTCCACCCCCCTTTCCTAAAATCACATCTTACTATAACATATTTTACGATATGTTCAAATTTCCTTCCTACTCTAAGTTGATTTCAATCTCTACTTTAATTTAAACTCCGCAAAAAAAAAAAAAAATACATTTAAGCCTTTCAGAAAAATAAGCCCCCTAAAAATTAAGCCCTCCCCCCTTTCCTAAAATCTCATCATACTATAACATATTTTACGATATGTTCAAATTTCCTTCCTACTCTAAGTTGATTCCAATCTTAAAGAAAAAAAAAATACATTTAAGCCCCTCCTAAAAATAAGCCCCCTAAAAATTAAGCCCTCCCCCCTTTCCTAAAATCACATCATACTGTAACAGTGTCAAAACATCCTTCACCCATTTTCAAATATCTTTCCTACTCTAAGTTGATTCCAATCTCTACTCTAATTTAAACTCCCTAAAAAAATTTTAAGCCCCCCTCAATTTTAAGCCCCTCCTAAAAAAATAAGCCCTCCCCTCTCTCTCTCTAAAAATCTCATCATACTGTAACAGACTCCAAACATCCACCCCTCTACTACAGTATGATCTTAGAAGTTTCAAACCCTAAAAATTTAAGCCCCCTCAATTTTAAGCCCTCCCCATCATCCTACTATAGTATGATACACTCTCCATCAGATAAGCATCTCATTCAGGTGGTGGTGGGCCTCCCTCTCTCTGTGAGGTGGTGGTGGTTCCACTTCCACCATCCACCACCCACCACACACCACCTCATGCCGCTGAACTCTCATTCCTTCCCTACTCCTCTATTATTACTCTTCCATAAAATAAAGGAATTTTTCTTGTGCTCGATGATTTAGGGTTTTTGTGCGGTCGGCTCTTGAACTAGAAGAAAAGATAGAACGAAACATTGTTTACATTTCTTCCTGGCCTTTTTACCCCACTTCTGGTTTTTTACTCATTATTCCGTGTTTATTACAGGTGTTCTTTTTAAGTAATTATTAAAAAAAAATGGAATAATAAAATATTGAATTTTTAAATTTAAAATAAAATACGAAAACGATCATTTAATGTAGACAAGATACCTTATTATTGTTGAATGAATAAATACTGTTGCTTAGTAAAAAGCTAAAAGGAAAATATACCCACAAAAGCATAATTTTATAAAATTGGAGCAGCCCCATAATATATTAGATTATATTAAATATTAACGATTTTTGGGATTGCTGTTACCAAAACTGCGAGTTATCTTTAAAAAAAAAAAAAAAAAAAAAACATCGATTTATGTATAAATTGCGATTCAAGCGGTAGTTCTTGGGATCATTCTGTCCTTGCATTGTTTCCGCTAATTTCTCTCTCGCATTTAATTATAACTATGATCCAGATCCAGCTGTTTTCATAATAAAAGATTATTACTTTTTTATCAGGAATTTCATAAAAAGCACCACAACACTTAAAAAAAAGGACACAACACATTTTATCTTATCTCATACTTTGGACTTAAAGATTACACGTTTAGAAACAATTGTTCAATATTTATGATCTAACAGACATGTAAATATTTCATGCATCAGATATAACTTTTGGTATCATCGTTCAGAATAAAATTTATAAATTCAAATATATCACTTCAAATTTTTTTTTTTTTTTTTTTTTTTTTTTTTTACAAAAGAATAGTAAAGTATTCACAGAAAATACATAATTTGCCTGATCATTTGGAAAAGTTAAAACTGAACAGCGGGATCTTCTCTATGAGGGGAAAAAACATTACTTAAAATTTTAATTCGAAATTTTATATTTTATAGTTCAGGACGTAAGCACTACAAAATTTAGTTCAACTGCTAGCGTCCTTCGCCTGCTACGCTGGTCGGTTTGGATGGACAGACGGGCATTAAATAGTTTAATAGTTTATTAATTACGGGCATTAAATAGTTTAATAGTTTATTAATTACGGGCATTAAATAGTTTAATTGTTAGCATTAAATAGTTTGATACTATTAAAATGCATACCAAACAATGTCTTAAATAACAAATATGCAATGGATTACTTTGGGTGGCCCTGTAAATCAATAAGAAATATTATTTGCACCACAAATTGTACAAAATGTATATTACAGTATATACTTCATAGATGCATATCAAATTTATTATGTTCAAAAGAGTTTAAGACCATTAAAATGCACTTGAAACTTTTTTCCCCGTTGACCGTAATGTATCGGAATCTTTTTGATTGTCCCTGTAACTGAACTATGCATCTGAGTTTCATAAAATTTGAAACGACTCGACAAAATTATCTAATAATTATATATTTTAAGTTTCAAACGATTCGATTGGGAAGTTTTTGAGTTGTTATATGCGGACGGACAGTCGGACAGACAAACGAATGGGCAACTCGAGATCCCGGGATTTCCCCCCCTTCAATTCAAAACAAACGCGACGTTTCTCCGTTTCCGGGATCGGAGGAGATAAGCGTCACATACAACATATATACGGTCGGATTTTAAAAGTGTAGATTCAAACCAGTTTGACAGATACAGAGCAGAACTGAAATTAAATTGACATGGGCTTTATATTAGCCATATACGCTTTTTAAGAATTTCCAATATACTAGTTGAAAAGTGCTTATAGGAACGTCCACTATTATTCTTGTGACCATTTGTTCAAATTTTTATAAATACATCCAATTATTTTATTACAAATTATAATGAAGATAAAAATTGATATACCCAGTTAAATATTGTTGTGCTCCAACTCACATAAAACATACCTAATTTGTAACAAAAAATATTTTGCTTGTCTGTAAAATAAATCAAAATTCTGTTACAAATTAGATGTATGTTATGTGAGTAAAATACATTAGAATTTAACTGGTTATATATATGTCGATATAGCAAGCCCATAGCAACAGGCTCGCTCCAGATGCATTTGGCCGACTCGACATCCGCCCCATAGCAAAGTACAACACGTGTACGACCTTTTTACAGCCACGTGTGAACTAAATGTTGCATAGTTAGCACTTTCACACGAAAGGGCCTCAGCAACAAGAACAGAAGTGTCAGAATGATGCCGGATCCCGCCTGATGAAGACGTACTTAGCCGAGCTCTGGTCTAAAAGACCGAAGATGCCCCTTAATCTTAATCCTGTAATTATTTTTTCCCTTGTAAATATTCCACATTAATCAAGATTATTAAACTTATGTAATATTACCCCTGGACTCCTTAATCTACATGGGGGCCGGCCTATTTATACCCCAAAACATCAGCGACATGAGACAGACAAACGGCCGATTTTATCCGTGCCATTGGATTACATCGATAGACAAGCAATTCAACGAGCTCTCCTGAGGATTTATCACAGCGGGAAATGCCACGTCTTTCGAACGACTGTTCAAAGAGAACAGCTGTGTGAATTTATGGGAGTGACCCATATTTGACTGTGCGCCGGCTCGGATGGATAAGTTAGTTTCTCGCTAGTGAGTACCTTTTTTTTTTCTTTCTTTCTTCGCTGGTTGCTTCCATCATGTTTCTGACGGAAATACCACAGATATGTGCGATGCTCAAGTTAGCTAAAGCAAATAAAATCAAGTTGTTACACCAGTTTATTTTTGAGCGTGATGACTTACGCTCTAACAGGAAAAATTTTCGCAAATTTGAAGGATTTAACTTTGCAAGTGACAGCGCTGATTTCCGCGCGAAATTGACTAAAGTAACTGCTCAATTCTCGAAACTCGAATTTATCGCAATTGCCAATTTGTTGGCCATCGAAATTGATGGTACTGAAGAAGAAATTGCAACTCGAATCCTCACGGCATTGACTGACTTAAATTCCTTTGCGAATTCTATTAAAATTGCGACTGATTCTGAAATTGACGACCCGGAACCACCCCCCCTCCCCTATAACTCTGTTAATAGAAATGGCAACATAACTTCCGAGTTTACTAGAACACACGAACCCACTTTAACTAGACCAGTAATTTCATTTACAGATTTCGAGAATTTAATTCCACCGTTCCGAGGATTAAATACGGAGAATGTAATTAATTGGCTTGCTCGTTTTGAAAATTTGGCACAATCATTTGCGCTTACAGATGTTCAAAAATTCATTTTCGCGGAACGCGGATTGAAAGATTTAGCTCTTCAATATATTCACAGTGAACCTCATATAACCTCTTATAACGAACTTAAACAAGCATTGCTATCAGAATTTTCCCATTTTGCGTCCCCAGCGTCCCCATTTTGCGTTCACCAAGTATTAATGAATCGTAGGAAACGTCCCTCGGAAAATTTAGTACAATATTTTCTTTCAATGCGCGAAATTGCGAACAATGGAAACATCGATGATCTTTCTTTAATTCATTACACGATACAAGGTATTAGAGATACACCCCAAAATAAATCCATTTTATATGGCTGTTCCGATTTAGTAGAGTTTAAGAAAAAATTGCTAATCTATGAAGAAATTTGCGATTCGGTCCCGAATTTCGAACCAACACCAGGATATGTTCAAAGGGACTCTCGGAAAACCCACACTAGTGAAAAATACAATCAAATTATCTGTTATAAATGTTCGGAAATAGGTCATAAACAATTTCAGTGTAAACGCGCGGAGCGAGGTCCCAACGGCTCTAAACAGTCTCGCCGCAACTACCGTTCGTCCCATTCGACGGGGCGAAATCCCGAAAATATGCCTTCCCACGAAGACATTAACCCTGTTTCAGAAACTGTCGTACATATCAATACGATACATATCCCTTCCAAAGTGTGTAGTACGGCTGCGATCGTAAAAATCAATAATATTTCTTTTGTAGCGGATGTGAACCCAGTACATAACTTAAATTTTGTTAGTAAAGAAACGTATCAACTGTTGGGATCCCCCCTTTAAATGATTCATCTATAACTATTTTCGATGCTGAATTATCCCAATTAAAGCCACTTCAATATTTTGTTGCAAAGACTGAATTTAACGGTAATAAGTTCGAAGATTTTTTTTACTTAAATTTATCCCCTATGCAATATTCCATAATATTCGCTTACAATAATAATAAACAGTTTGTAGAACGGAAATCGTTAACAAACATTTCTGAAAAACATTCGCCCGTACATATGCATCCAGCTCCCAACCCTCCCCTTCTCAACGAAATGACGTCAGCTCCTGTCTCTTCGGAAAATGAAACTACCGACTGTGTGGTTGAAAACGCAACCAAGACAGACGGCAAACAGTCAGCTGTCGAAAATTGTATCACCGTAGAACAGCTGCCCAATAAAGTTGAAAAGTTGACTTCAGTAATGACCCCTACTTTTCCGCTATCACACCATCGTCCAGATTTAAGATGCCAACTCGACGTCATAATTCGATTCTTTGTTTATTTTTGGGTAGCAATGTGGTTAGCGCCAATAACGCTGCAAAAAGAGCAGAACTATACAAACATTGAAAAGCACGGATTCGACGTACTTGCTATCGGGATAATGAGCTATTTATCCCAGGGATCCTTGGTACCTACATCTTATTCACTCGTGTGTCATATGAAAGAAAAATACGAATTAATACGGAGATTCTCCAGAAAGAAACCTTTTGTTTTTTTTTTCCAAGTATACAGAGTAGCACCATTACAGTGTTTTTATTTTTTTTTCTCTTTTTCCCAAGTTTTCTTTTTTCTAGTGTGATCTTACAGTTGAAGACTTTTGTGACGAAGATTTAAATTTTTTTTCTCTCCATTTCGTCTTTTGTGCGTCAAGATTTTATAAATTGTGGAACAAAGAGCTTCAACAGTGTACCTGTGTGTTTATCGTTTTCTAACTATGCAAGCTGTGCTTTTTTTTTTAGCTTGGCATAAAATATTTTTTATTATTATTTTCCGGTATGCAAAGTAGTGGTTTTTTTTTGTGCTTTGCCTATATTTTTTTTTTTTACATACGCAACACGTGATTTTTTTTTATGTTGCGTCAAGTGGATATTTAATAACTTTATAACATTTTAACAATACAAAACAGTGACGTATATTTCTTTTGCATACGCAACAGGTGTTTTTTTTTATGTTGCGTCGCGTGGACAATCAGAAACTGTACTGACTATTAACTTTTTCGTGCAGATGAACAGTTCGTGACCCCCATTATTGCCGGCAATAACCTGCAACGCTTATGTGTATTTTGCTTATTATTTTCATTATTTCTAGTGTATTTGTTTTTTAGTTGGCCAACAATTTTTTTTTCTCTTTCTTTTACTATATGATTATTATGTATGTCAATTTATACTAGGTATATGCATATTTAGATATTGTGTTTTCTTTTCGTACTTTCAAGGTTTACAATGTTTTATGTAGATGTGTATGTATATTATTATGATTGTTTTTGGTAATAGTTTATCTTACGTATCCCTATCAGTGTACACGTTCAGCTGTGGTCAGCTGCATGTCGGATTGGCCGAGTGTCGATATAGCAAGCCCATAGCAACAGGCTCGCTCCAGATGCATTTGGCCGACTCGACATCCGCCCCATAGCAAAGTACAACACGTGTACGACCTTTTTACAGCCACGTGTGAACTAAATGTTGCATAGTTAGCACTTTCACACGAAAGGGCCTCAGCAACAAGAACAGAAGTGTCAGAATGATGCCGGATCCCGCCTGATGAAGACGTACTTAGCCGAGCTCTGGTCTAAAAGACCGAAGATGCCCCTTAATCTTAATCCTGTAATTATTTTTTCCCTTGTAAATATTCCACATTAATCAAGATTATTAAACTTATGTAATATTACCCCTGGACTCCTTAATCTACATATATATATATATATATATATATATATATATATATATAGTTATCTTCATTATATTTTGTAATAAAATAATTGAATGTATTTACGAAAAATTGCACTAATTGTTACAAAAATAACAAATGGACGTTCCTATATATGCCTTCAGTTTCTCTATTTGTTTGACCACATTCTAATTTACAGAAGTGAGTCTTTTTTCCTATCAGGATAAGTTGAGTATTATATATTTTTAAAAAGTAATATATATATGTACAGGGTGTCCAGAAAATAAGACCCTGATTTCAAAATCAAATTTCTCAGAAACAAAGATCGATAGAATTATGCGTCAAACTGTTTGTTTATTAGGTAAGCTGTAAAAATGCTATACAGAAGTTTTGAACGGTGAATATTTTGAAAAGATTGGATTCTGATTGCAAAGAATATGTGACTTGACATTTTTCCTATTTTAGATTGATTGCAACGAACGAGATTTTTGGCGTATAATGACATATTTTAATGATTTTTCAAACTAAAGTTTAGGAATTTCGAATTTTCAAAAATTTAATTCCAAAAATCGTTAGAATATGGCACTGTAAGCCAAAAAACTCGTTTTCTGAAAGCAAAATTTAAAACAAGAAAAATGTCAAATCAAGCATTCTTTGCTATCAGAACACAATCTTTTCAAAATATTCATCAACTGAAACTGCTGTATAACGTTTTTATAGCTTACCAAATAAACAAACCGTTTACTGTATTATTCTATCGATCTTTGTTTTTGAGAAATGTAATTTAGAAATCAGGGTCTTGTTTGCTGGACACCCTGTATATACATTTCCATTTAAAGTTGGATTCTGTTGCATTTAAGAGCTACGTTTAAGCAATAAAATGCTACAAGCAAAAAACTTTTATATTGCTAAACACGCAAAAATAAAATTTCAAATTCGAAATAGGTAGAGCAATGGTAAAGATAAGAAGGGGAATCATACTTAAGCTGGGAAATAATTCGGGGAATGACGAGATGGAAATGACAAAAAGTAAGATTATATAGATTACTCTATATTAGCTGCTTTACTATCATGACTAGTACTGCCAGGTGACGCATGTGAAACGAGGTTCATGCTTTGGACACAAGTAGTTTAAAGTTATTTTCTTCATTTTAGCTAAAGGCAGAATTATCTGCGATTAAAGAGGGTGAAATAAATTGTAAGAAATTAGTGGTGTTCAAAGCAATTGGAGTCCTGATTATCTGGGATACCTGACAACATTAATCATAACTATATAAACAAAAATGAATTTGCATTTAAAAATAATTTTGAAAACTCTATATAAATAAGGCTTAATTGCTCATTGAGTCTTCATTAAAAAAGTACGTCAAATAAAAGAAAGGGGCAATGGCAGACAATAAAAATGCTTATCAAGATATAATATAACTGGAAATCTGTAAGCTTTACTTGTCCATACTTGCAGAGCCCGATCAAGCTGAAGTTAGACCCAAGGCCTGTTAAAAAGTTGGGGCCTCCCTACCTATTCATTCCCGGCGACACTTTCAGAAAAAAAGTAGGTTTGTTTGAATAATTGACAAAGCTGTTTGAGTGAGAAGTGCCTAGGTAAAAGCCTCTAAAAATTTCATTGAGTCATTCAGAATATTCAAATTTTACGTTTCATATCTTATAAAACAATATTATTTGAAAAGTATTTGATTAAGGGAAAAAAAAAAAAAAAAAAAAAAAAACAGCCACATAATTTGTGGGACCTGGGCCGAAACCCCGTAGGTCCGTGCATTAATCCGGCCCTGCATACTTGTTTCGGCAAAAATTTAAGAAGCTTCCTTGATAATATACTCAGAGCGGGAAACGGCAGCACAGACAATCACCTTATCGAATTCACGAATGAAAATGTAGGATTAGCTAAATTTTGATTCGCACATTAAAACGCAATCAGTCTGCCAAGTCACATCTTGGTAGAAAATATCCGATTTAGCGGTTGCCTCATAGGTTTACCATTATGTTTTCCTTCTTCCAATTTTTCATGTTTTCACACTTTTGAGTGCAGGAAAGCACAATGGTAAACCTACGACCCAACCACCCAACCACTGAAATAGGGTTTTTAGGTGTTCTCCACCAAGATATGACTTGACAGACCGATTACGTTGTAATATGCGAATCGGTCTTTCATAGGCCTGTCAGGTTAAATTTATGGTAAATGATTTCAGTCTGGTGGGAGTCGAATTCATGGTTAAAAGTGCATATTTTCCGTACTTTTTATGTTTTTACAATTTTGTTTCGTGGGAAAAATAAGAATATCTAGTATGAAAATGCATACACATACTTTATAAACCTTTGTGTTTGCAGACTCTATCAAACGATTAAAAAATTAAAATATTTTTATAATTCGTTTTCAGGGACTCTCAAAAGTATTCAGATAACGAATACGTTGTGATTTATGAACGATAATTGTTTAAAATGCATTTCAATGATTTTATGCTGCATCAAGCATTACAAAATTAAAATTTACAGAAAAATGCAAATAAATGCGCCATCATTACTTGAAGGTACGTCCAACACAAAATAAAAACATTTGAAATGCATTAAAGTCCCCTTGAAATCGAAACGTTTTCAACCGAACTTACTCGGCCGTTATCGTTGAGAATTTATTTATAGTAAGTAGGCCTTGATTATCGCACGGGCACCCGGGTCATGTGCCCTGGGCACGAAATTTCTGAGGGGCACAAAATTTTTCGTAATTTCATCTAAATTCCCATTTAAAAAGTCAAAATTGTGATATTCAAGATATTAATATGATGAAATGACAAAGGTTCAAAGCACATTTCAATAAATATTAGGGGAAAATATTTTATTTTTATTTCTGGAACCGTTTTTCAAGTTTCAGGGAAATTTAATTAATTATTTGACACTTTTCGAATAAGTGTGTAATATGTGGAAAAAAAATAGTACCATTAAATCAACTAATCTAAGGGGGTGTACAAACACAATATTGAAAATACCCTGAGCATTGAAACTTGGTAGTCGGGTCCTGATAGTAAGAACTCATTATTCTATAAATTTTAATTATTAATCAAGGTGAATTTAGCAATGAAATTTTAGCTTTTTAATACAAAAATGATAGTCACCGATATGCACTACAAAATATTTCTTATAGAAAATGTTGTGCCTAGCATTTATTGTTAAATTACAGGGATTCGCAAAAGAACTCCTTGCATATGTTGCCTGTAGGCAGGCAGTAATTATTTAAAGTGAACTTTATGAAATTGATACAAGTAAATCATATGTGTGATAACATTTCATGTATAGAAATAGGACATAAGATCTGTCATATTAACATTCTTTTACTGGATCGCACAAAATTACCCAATTACATTACCGTCAATGAACGACAATTGCAGGAAATGTGTTTTAAGTTGTAAACTAAACTTTAGTGTGTTGATTGTCGCGTTTAAGAATGTTTTGTATAAGCATCGATCCTAGTAGCATTCTTCTATGCTTTGGCTGTTTCTAACTATCAAATTCATTCCCAAGTCCTCTACGATATAAGAGGCCTAAAGAAAAATAGGGAAAAACTGGTCGACCATCTGCTTTGGCATCTCGCAGCTGTTTGACCCGATCGAAAACTCGTGAAAACTCCAGCTGCTGGACTTATAAGACACCACGTAGTAGATTTTTTTTGTCTATATTGACGTAGCTGTTTTCTGAAATGTAAGGAACTTTTTCGGTAATGGAGGCAGGGGCGTCCCAAACACCCCCCCCCCCTTTCTCATAAAAGAAAGAAGGAAAAAAATTAAGTCTGAATTATCTGATTAAAACTTTTGATATTTTTATTTCTAAAGCTGCTTTACGTTGCATTTTATAAAACTGTTCTATAACCCCATCAGTCCTGAGACAAAATTTACGTGCCACTACAAAAACCACTTTAAAATTGTTATAAAAATCTCCAAAAATGCATCAGTTTACATATCGATGCTTCTAACATGCACACGTCTATTAAAAATTCTAGATGTAAATTTAACAATTCTAAAAATATTTAAATTAATTTAAAGGGTATATTTTAGTGTCCGCCTCCAGCCGACATGAGGACTTAGGAGGTTAAGACTGGAAAAATTTAATTTTTTTTTTTATAAATAATCGTTTTAAAATGATGTAATCTGAAATTTGATGCCAGATTGATGTGTTTCACATGACCGAGTTCAAGTTTGATTACACAACTGATGAAATTTATTTCTGTTTGGTAATATAATATAGTAGGTCAATTATCGACAGCTGAAATGTACACCTATATGGATTATAAATCTTTTCAAGGTTAGAATTTGATATGCTCATATTGTTGAATGATTGAACTAGATAAAAATGCGAAAATTTGATCTATCGCAAAGATTTACATTGCAAGATTAACCAAGTAAACATTAACCAAGATGAAAAACAGATGAAATATCCCATTAGTTAAATTTTATGAAATTTGTATAAGCAATATAGATATTCATGCTTTGTTCATAAATTTTTTTACGAAAAAATTCCCTGTTTTACAAAATTTCTTGAAAAATTCACATTTTTTTTTAATTTTAATACTTTTTTAAAATATGATTTTACGTTAAAGTTTAAATTTTACCAAACGATTTCACCAGAATTACTCAGTCTCCTAAAAAGTTATAGGGTAAAATGTCTTTATCCGTAACTTTTTAAATATCAATTTCCATTTTTTTCCAACGATTGAAAAACGTTCATGTGCAAAAAATGGTAATAAATTGTTTCGTCATTGTTTGTAAATTTTGATGTTTGTAAATTGTAAAATGATTCTGTAAACATATCATGGGAAGCTGCTCATTCAATTCGAACAAATAGATTACTAGTTTAGTAGACCAGGCGCCAGGGATTTCAAATCTTTTAATGTACGTGAATGAAAAAATTAGGCGGAAGAATACATTATACACACACACATTACAGTTACAGCTACAGATCATTTCGAGCACTTTATTTGATTTTTGGTACATATTATTTTTGCATTCAATTTTTCGTTAGTTCTTAATTGCTCTGGCGACTAAACTTTTATTTATTTATTTATTTATTTATTTTTTTTAAGTCAAACATGTTTTCTACAATTCTGAAGTAGAAGAAGAACTTGTGGAGCATTTCTCAAGATGCTTAACAAAATGTCTTAAATTAACGTCCGTATTTGTCCATATAGTATAATTGGCATTTGAAAACAGCAATAAAAAATAAGACTTCTCAAAATAAAGAATATTGTAAGTCGCAGATTCACTACTGTGAATCAAAATCCCACCAAACGGCATACTTTAAGAGTATTAAGTTCAAAACTTAAAAGTTAAAAAAAAAAGGTAATGAAAAAAAAAAGAAAAAGAAACTAACAATCATCTGGTCCAGGATGTGGTGGCCTCCAGACTAAAAACTTGCCGTCTAACAGGTTTCCATTCATACTGCTTCTGAATTGAAAAGAAAAGAAAGACGAAGGAAAATTCCTTTCATATGTCTATCGCACAGCACACAGTCACGTGCTTTATTTTTTATTTATTTCTTTTTTTTTATGCGATCATATGATGCTGGATTTTTTATGAGTTTTCCTAAGAGAGTTAGCGTTTCTGGGATCTTCTTGCTTCAGAACAGGCGGTCTAACAAGCAGGGTAGGGTCGTCCAAGAAGGAATGGGACTCAATTCTTCTTTATCTAAATTAAGATTTTTTTAAAAAAAAATATGTATGTTATATGGAAAAATTATGTAGATTTACATAATTGTACTAATAAACATAAATAATTAGTTTTAATAATTGTACTAATTTGTAAGATAGTCAAAGCTGGTTTTAGGTAATAAAAATTATAAAATAAGCACACTTAAGATTTAAATAAAAAAATGTATCACAGTTAACAAGTGGCTTAGGAAGGAATGGGACTCAATTCTTCTTCATCTAAATTAAGATTTTTTTTAAAAAAATATGTATGTTATATGGAAAAATTATGTAGATTTACATACTAATTTGTAAGATAGTCAAAGCTGGTTTTAGGTCATAAAAATTATAAAATAAGCACACTTAAGAATTAAATTAAAAAATGTATCACAGTTAACAAGTGGCTTAGGAAGGAATGGGACTCAATTCTTCTTCATCTAAATTACGATTTTTTTAAAAAAAATATGTATGTTATATGGAAAAATTATGTAGATTTACATACTAATTTGTAAGATAGTCAAAGCTGGTTTTAGGTAATAAAATTTATAAAATAAGCACACTTAAGAATTAAATTAAAAAATGTTTAACAGTTAACAAGTGGCTTAGGAAAGAATGGGACTCAATTCTTCTTCATCTAAATTAAGATAAAAAAAAAAAAATATGTATGCTATATACAAATATTATGTAGATTTACATACTAATTTGTAAGATAGTCAAAGCTGGTTTTAGGTCATAAAAATTATAAAATAAGCACAATTAAGAATTAAATTAAAAAATGTATCACAGTTAACAAGTGGCTTAGGAAGGAATCGGACTCAATTCTTCTTCATCTAAATTAAGATTAAAAAAAAATAAATAAATATGTATGCTATACAGAAAAATTATGTAGATTTACATACTAATTTGTAAGATAGTCAAAGCTGGTTTTAGGTCATAAAAATTATAAAATAAGCACACTTAAGATTTAAATTAAAAAATGTATCACAGTTAACAAGTGGCTTAGGAAGGAATGGGACTCAATTCTTCTTCATCTAAATTAAGATTTTTTTTAAAAAAATATGTATGTTATATGGAAAAATTATATAGATTTACATACTAATTTGTAAGATAGTCAAAGCTGGTTTTAGGTCATAAAAATTATAAAATAAGCACACTTAAGAATTAAATTAAAAAATGTATAACAGTTAACAAGTGGCTTAGGAAAGAATGGGACTCAATTCTTCTTCATCTAAATTAAGATAAAAAAAAAAAAAAATATGTATGCTATATACAAATATTATGTAGATTTACATACTAATTTGTAAGATAGTGAAAGCTGGTTTTAGGTCATAAAAATTATAAAATAAGCACAATTAAGAATTAAATTAAAAAATGTATCACAGTTAACAAGTGGCTTAGGAAGGAATGGGACTCAATTCTTCTTCATCTAAATTAAGATTTTTTTAAAAAAAATATGTATGTTATATGGAAAAATTATGTAGATTTACATACTAATTTGTAAGATAGTCAAAGCTGGTTTTAGGTCATAAAAATTATAAAATAAGCACACTTAAGAATTAAATTAAAAAATGTATCACAGTTAACAAGTGGCTTAGGAAGGAATGGGACTCAATTCTTCTTCATCTAAATTAAGATTTAAAAAAAAAATATGTATGCTATATAGAAAAATTATGTAGATTTACATACTAATTTGTAAGATAGTCAAAGCTAGTTTTAGGTCATAAAAATTATAAAATAAGCACACTTAAGAAATAAATTAAAAAATGTATCACAGTTAACAAGTGGCTTAGGAAGGAATGGGACTCAATTCTTCATCTAAATTAAGATAAAAAATAAATAAATATGTATGCTATATAGAAAAATTATGTAGATTTACATACTAATTTGTAAGATAGTCAAAGCTGGTTTTAGGTCATAAAAATTATAAAATAAGCACACTTAAGAATTAAATTAAAAAATGTATCACAGTTAACAAGTGGCTTAGGAAGGAAAGGGACTCAATTCTTCTTCATCTAAATTAAGATTAAAAAATAAATAAATATGTATGCTATATAGAAAAATTATGTAGATTTACATACTAATTTGTAAGATAGTCAAAGCTGGTTTTAGGTCATAAAAATTATAAAATAAGCACACTTAAGAATTAAATTAAAAAATGTATAACAGTTAACAAGTGGCTTAGGAAAGAATGGGACTCAATTCTTCTTCATCTAAATTAAGATAAAAAAAAAATATGTATGCTATATACAAATATTATGTAGATTTACATACTAATTTGTAAGATAGTCAAAGCTGGTTTTAGGTCATAAAAATTATAAAATAAGCACAATTAAGAATTAAATTAAAAAATGTATCACAGTTAACAAGTGGCTTAGGAAGGAATCGGACTCAATTCTTCTTCATCTAAATTAAGATAAAAAAAAAATAAATAAATATGTATGCTATACAGAAAAATTATGTAGATTTACATACTAATTTGTAAGATAGTCAAAGCTGGTTTTAGGTCATAAAAATTATAAAATAAGCACACTTAAGAATTAAATTAAAAAATGTATCACAGTTAACAAGTGGCTTAGGAAGGAATGGGACTCAATTCTTCTTCATCTAAATTAAGATTAAAAAAATAATAAATATGTATGCTATATAGAAAAATTATGTAGATTTACATACTAATTTGTAAGATAGTCAAAGCTGGTTTTAGGTCATAAAAATTATAAAATAAGTACACTTAAGAATCAAAATAAAAAAATGTGTCACAGTTAACAAGTGGCTTAGGAAGGAATGGGACTCAATTCTTCTTCATCTAAATTAAGATAAAAAATAAATAAATATGCATGCTATATAGAAAAATTATGTAGATTTACATACTAATTTGTAAGATAGTCAAAGCTGGTTTTAGGTCATAAAAATTATAAAATAAGCACACTTAAGAATTAAATTAAAAAATGTATCACAGTTAACAAGTGGCTTAGGAAGGAATGGGACTCAATTCTTCTTCATCTATATTAAGATTAAAAAAAATAAATATGTATGCTAAATAGAAAAATTATGTAGATTTACATACTAATTTGTAAGATAGTCAAAGCTGGTTTTAGGTCATAAAAATTATAAAATAAGCACACTTAAGAATTAAATTAAAAAATGTATCACAGTTAAC
This sequence comes from Maratus speculifer, assembly GCA_964019185.1. NCBI lineage: Eukaryota > Metazoa > Arthropoda > Arachnida > Araneae > Salticidae > Maratus > Maratus speculifer. The sequence continues at coordinate 43,381,353 of OZ025294.1, forward strand.
AAGTGGCTTAGGAAGGAATGGGACTCAATTCTTCTTCATCTAAATTAAGATTAAAAAAATAATAAATATGTATGCTATATAGAAATATTATGTAGATTTACATACTAATTTGTAAGATAGTCAAAGCTGGTTTTAGGTCATAAAAATTATAAAATAAGCACACTTAAGAATTAAATTTAAAAATGTATCACAGTTAACAAGTGGCTTAGGAAGGAATCTGACTCAATTCTTCTTCATCTAAATTAAGATTTAAAAAAAATAAATAAATATGTATTCTATACAGAAAAATTATGTAGATTTACATACTAATTTGTAAGATAGTCAAAGCTGGTTTTAGGTCATAAAAATTATAAAATAAGCACACTTAAGAATTAAATTAAAAAATGTATCACAGTTAACAAGTGGCTTAGGAAGGAATGGGACTCAACTCTTCTTCATCTAAATTAAGATTTAAAAAAATAAATATGTATGCTATATAGAAAAATTATGTAGATTTACATACTAATTTGTAAGATAGTCAAAGCTGGTTTTAGGTCATAAAAATTATAAAATAAGCACACTTAAGAATTAAATTAAAAAATGTATCACAGTTAACAAGTGGCTTAGGAAGGAATGGGACTCAATTCTTCTTCATCTAAATTAAGATAAAAAAAAATAAATATGTATGCTATATAGGAAAATTATGTAGATTTACATACTGATTTGTAAGATAGACAAAGCTGGTTTTAGGTCATAAAAATTATAAAATAAGTACACTTAAAAATCAAAATAAAAAAATGTGTCACAGTTATTTTGCGATTTTAGACATTTTGTTTAATATCTAAAAGAATATATGAGGAATTATTCTGAAACTCCAGGTGTGTAAACGGAATAGTACAGATCATAAATTTCGGTGAAGGTTTTCCTCCGAAATCTCATAGGAACCGTCAACAAATTAAAAAAAAAACGAATATCTTTTCGATTAATCCTGTCAAAACTAATGCAGCAAAAGCATTCAAACTGTAGATTATGATTGAGTAGCTTATTGTAATAAACTGTGTTCATTTTTATGAAGATAGCATGTAATCTCGAATAGAAATTAAGGTTTTTCTAAAAAGTCCCATTTTTTTCCAAGTTTTTTTGCTTTTAATTTGCATAGTTCGTAATGTAAAAAAAATGTTCCTTGCGTGTTTTTGATAATTTTTTTTTAAAGAATTACATGAAAGATACGAATAGTTATATGAAAGGAGTTAGGACATTTCATTTAATCTTTTTGCGCTGTTATAAGCGGACAGACAGACGGACGGATGACGGATAGAACGGCAACTATAAGTGCTACAGATTTGTATAATTATGAAACGCAACCTAAAAATAAAATGCTCTATTAAACTATTAGAAGTACAAAATGGCATGAACAAAACAGACTGCATTGATATTCCTATCATATCAACACGATTTATTTTTTGCTACGAATATGTGAGAAGAGAAATCTCTGCGTTTTTCATTTATTAAAAATACGTAAATTTAATAGAATTATTTGTCTACTTATTCTGGGTCAAAAATGACAGCTTGACATCATTTTGCTTGTTCTTAATGCGACATGCTTTTCATGCGCGCAACATCAGCATGGAAATTAGGGTTAAGGTTGAATGATAAATAATTAGAAAAATGTTTAAATTTTTTCAAGCAGTGAGTGGAAAATGATATGGAATTTACGTACGGATAACAATTTAAAACTGTAATTTTTTTTTATTTATTTATTTTACTGCTAATAGATGAAATTGCAATTGCTAATTTAAAAGTGTAGGATTAATAAGACTATGAAAGTGACCCTTTTCAATGATGAACTTTAAAAAAGAAATTCTATGTAATTTTAATTTTAATGTTTTAATTTTTTTATTAATACTTAACTGCTCTGAGTCTCTGAGTGAAATCGTCGCATAGTTACTGTGAGCTATACTTGAGGTTGCTTTTTCGAACTTCGAAATATTAATAAAAAGCTGAATCAACTGTCTTTGTTCTAAACTTTACTTACACAGTATTGCAATTAAAATTCACCTATTCAAATGTCTCTAGCAATAGAACTAGGACTACAATCGAAACAAAATTTAAATATTATCTGTAGACTTTTTTCTTTTATATGTAAATCGCGTTTTCCAATCGATAATTTGGATAAATTTATTGTTTTATGCAGTTATAAAATGAGTAAATATGCATTAAAAGTGTTATTCATTAGACATTTAGCGACGGTATAATAGACGGACGTGTTTTAAAGTTATTATTTACCAGATTATCTAAAGAAACAATAAATGTTTGTTTCGTTATGGGCAAATAACAATAATAATTTGAGCATCTCGAATTTAATTGTCTCATGCAGTTATTAGATCAGTAAACAGGGCCGTAGCTAAAGAGGTGCTACAAGTAACTCAGCACCCCGTAAAGCATTTTGAGCGTCCCCTGGAAAAGATTCCATGGTCACTAAATGAAAGTATGTCCCAAAAATCCAAATGAAACTCTGATCAAAAATCTAATTTAGTTTCAAGACCCTTTCACAGTTTTGAAGAAATACTAAATTGTATCTAAAATAAGTGTTTCAACACTCGCTCAACCTATTTGCACATATGAAACTAACAGGATGTTTAATATTACACTAGTTCTACAATCGAATTTTTTATCGTCGTATTCTTTTCTTAGCATAAAATGCAGTTATTACAACAGTTTAATGAGAAACTTAGTAACCACAGTGTGAATATGCACTAATTTATCTTTCTGCATCACACACACACAGAAAGAAATTATCGGACATCCCCCCTCCCCCATTATTCACTTCTAGCTACGGCCCTGTGAGTAAATATGCATTAATAGTGTTCTTCTTCGCACATTTGGCGACGATAAATAGACAGATATGTTTTAAAGTTATTATTTTCCAGGTTATCTAAACAAACAATAAAAGTTTGTTTCGTTATAAGCAAATAAGAATAATGATTTAAGGACCTCGAATTTCATTGCTTTACGCCGAGTAAATTAATACAAAAGTTTATTCTACTAACTTTCAGGGACAGTAAATAAACGAAATCGTTTTCAAGTTGTTATTTTTTAGGTTATCCAAAGAAACCATAGATAAGAAGAAGCTTATTTGTTGTTGAAAAGTAACAACAAAAATGTATTTTTACCAAGGAAAGAATGTCACCGTTTTTCTTAGCCGTCTAAAGACAAAGTTCGTGAACTCTGAGAAAAGAATATTCGGATACGTATAACTTAAAAATGTGGCGGGCGAAGTTTAAAAATTAACCTACATTTTTGTATATAACAAAAGTTCTTGATTCGATGATTATAAAATAAATAACATGAAATAATTTTTATGTACAAGAATTTTATTTAAAATGTAATAAGCAGAGCACGCCTGGAAAAGTTCTAGAAAAAAAACAATTTCCCTCCTCCGAGGAATTTCGAAGAGAATACCACGTGATATTTATGGTAATACATTAATTTTGGATTTAAAAAAATATTTAAAAGTAGATCTTTTTTTAATTCCAGATGGAAAATTTTAAAAAAGTACTATTTTCGAGAGTAATTATTAACAATTTTCTTCATCTAGTGAGTTGTTTTCCCTGCCTCAGAAATTGTGTTCCAAAGCTAAGCTAAAATTTCTAAATTTTTGGATTGTAACGGATGCTAATACAGTGGAACTTCCCTTTAACGAAGTCCCTATTTAAAGGAGTTTTCTACGTAATGAAATTTTTTGAATAACCTTGATTTTGGACACCATTGACAAGTAAATTAATCTCCATATTATGAAAAATATATCGAGTGTTTATTTAATAATTTTCATTCTTCTTGGTGCTAAACAATATATATATATATATATATATATATATATATATATATATATATATATGTATGTATACAGTGTTCTCGCTGTCGCTCGCCAATGCGCCAAATTGCGACTAAATTCTTCATTTGGCGAGTAAACAAGCGATTAGATTCGCCAAATTGCTAGTGCTCAATTTTTGCGTTAATTTTTTCCCATACATATGCATATATACATATATTTAATCTATACATATTTTTTATATTTGTAGCGAATAGTTGAAATTAGATTAATAACAATCGCTGTTACAGTTATAAAAATTATATTGAAAAAAAAAGGGGGGGGGGGTACATTAAAGATATATATTTTTTTGTGCTACACGGCGAATCTATTTTGCTAATAATTTTTTCATTTGGCGAATGTTTTTAATTTTTAATTAGCCAAATTACTAACGTTTGTCAAAAGTCAGCGAGAACACTGTATGTATATATATATATATATATATATATGTATATATATAATTCAATTCAATTCTAATTCTTCGTTTTAGTTTATTGTTTTATTGATAAAATCCATTGGTGAATCTTGTCTACTTTTAATGGTATTATATATATATGCATGTATATATATTTACACTAAAACTTGCTATCGTGCTCTAGTGCTGTCAGTGGGGAGAAACCTTCGATACAAGGGTCTTGCAGTTTCACGAAAATGTCACAGATAAATTATTTTAGATATTATTCTAATTAAATTTGTTTCATATGGCTATAATGCATTTAAAAAAATAGTGTTTGAATTAAAATACGTTTTTCCAATAATTTTAGTTTATGTGTAATTTTACTATACGAATTTCATGAATTTGAGTTGGTTTCTATTTAACGAATTTTCTTCGATAACGAAGTGTTTAAGTACAAAGATGAAACTTTGTTAAATGAATATAAAATGAATAATATGAACTTTAAAATGTTCATGCTTACTTAAAAGGCGATTAAATAATCAACTATAGATGTTAAAAGTTAAATTTATTTAAAAATCTTAGTACTTTCAAACCTTTTCCAAACAGGTTCTTCCTCAGAGAATATTTTCTTTTATAAATACAAATATAAGATTTCGTTTTTGAAAAATGGACCAGACTCGTGGCTTGAAGATTGAGTTAGTAGTATTTTAGGTGAACAGTAAAAAGAAATATTTGATTGTTGTACCATGAAATTTTAATACGTCATTTTCTCAAATTGTCAGGATTTTATTTTTAGGATGTTAAACCATAAACTGGGTATATTATAAGACAGGGCATCATTGCACACTTTATTGATTTTGCATAGGATTTCTATGGATTCTCTTATAATGGATAAGTAATAATTGGATGTTGGGAATATGATTTTCGTATGATCAAAATCTATTGTGATATTCTGTTTGAGATATAAACGTGAGACAGCAGTAGATTGGCGACAAAATTTAATGTCCGCTTTATGTTCTTTTATTCTTTTTTTTTTTTTTTTTTTTTTTAATTTTCTGTTGGTTTTCCCGATGTATTCCATTAATTTATTGCAGTCAGTTTTAATTTATTTTTAGGATGTTAAACCATACACTGGGTATATAACCTGGGTATATAAACTGTCTTATAATATACCCAGTTTATGGTTTAACATCCTAAAAAAAAAAATTCTGACAATTTGATAAAATGACGTATTAAAATTTAATGGTACAACAATCAAATATTTCTTTTTACCGTTCACATAAAATATTACTAACTCAATCTTCAAGTCACGAGTCTCGTTCATTTTTCGAAAACGAAATCTTATATTTGTATTTATAAAAGAAAATATTTTCTGAGGAAAAACCTGTTTGGAAAATGTTTGAAAGTACTAAGATTTTTAAATAAATTTAACTTTTAACATCTATAGTTGATTATTTAAACGCCTTTTAAGTAAGCATGAACATTTTAAAGTTCATATTATTCATGTCATGTTAAAAACAAGGCGAAATTTTCATTCCGTCATATATTTTATATTTATTTATTTATATTTATTTGTTAAATGAAAGTTTCCAGAAGGAAAGTAAGATTTCTATTATAGGAGTTCTAGTTGAAATAAGCTAGGAACTTATGTCCAAAGATGCAAGAATATTGTTTTAGCAAAATTTTACTTTTCTGGCTTTCTGTTTAATTAAAGCTAAAGTCAAACGCAATTTTTCAAAGGCGTTGCAGTTTTGTTGAATGAGGTTTTATAGCGCAAGGTCCCTTTTAGGGAGACGCTGCGCCAATTTGCAAATGCGATCTAGAGACAAGAAGACTAAACTAAGGTAAAATATGAATCTAGGAAAAAAAGTGACCGGAAAAAGTTATCGGAAAAAAGTGACATAAACTACAAAAGCGGAAAAAAAGTAACACGGAAAAAAAGTGACGCGGAAAAAAAGTGACAAGGAAAAAAAGTTACCGGAAAAAAAGTGACAAAGAATTGATTTTGGGGATTTATTATTGATTTTGGGAATTCATTGCTTAAGTATGAAAGGGGGATCGGGGAGTGGGGCTCATAGTTTAGGTAAATGGGTTTTTCATGCTGAATTAACTGTTTTGGTTCAATTTTTGGATATATGTTCATTCTGAAAAGACGCTTGCCTGATTAGTTTTGGGAAGGTACGATTACTCCCCCCCCCCCTCCATCCGTCCTCAATTAGATGAATGGGTTTTTATGCAGAAATGTCCAACGTGTGTCAAATTTGCATATAGGTTCTTTTCGATAAGGCTTATATATAGTATATAATGCCTGAAGAAATTTGGGAGTTCTAATGGTCAAGTATAGAGAGGGAACGGGGGATAACCTTTCTAAAATTAAATTAATAACTTTTTACGCATAATTATCCGATTTGCTTAGAATTTTGGACATAGGTTCACTATGATAAGACGTATCTCTGATTAGTTATGGGGTTCTTCTGCTTATTATAAAGGGGGGCGAGTAATTATATCCCCCTTAAACTAGAAAAATAGGTTTTTATGCAGAATTATCCCATGTATTTCAAATTTTAAATATAGGTTCTTTCTGATAAGGTGGATCTCTGAATAGTTTTAAGGATTTAATATCTAAGTATAGAAGGGGAATAGAATATAACCCACTTTAAATTAAATTACTTTTTACGCAGAATTATCAGATTTGCTTCAAATTTTGGATTATAGAACCATTATGATAAGGCGTATCCCTGATTACATATGGGGTTATTTTGCCAATTAAAAATTGGGGCGGGTGATTATCCCCCCCCCCTTAAATTAGATAATTTTTTTTTATGCTCACTTATCCGATATATTTCATATTTTGGATATATGTTCTTTCTCATAAAGTGAATCCCGAAATAATTTTAAAGGTTTAATGGCTAAGTAAACACTGGGGGAACGGATGATACCCCCCCCCCCTTAAATTAATAAATGGCTTTTTACGCAGAATTATCTGATTTGATTCAAATTTTGATTGGGCGTTCATTATGATAAGGCGAAGTCCTGATTAATTGTGGGTTATCCCCCGTTCATCGCTCTATACTTAGCCATTAAACCCTAAAACTATTCAGGGATTCATTTTATCAGGAAGAACCTATATCCAAAATTTGAAATACATCGGATAAGTGTGCATAATTTTTTTTAATCTAATTTAAGGTGGGTATAGTATTCACCCGCCCTCCTTTTTAATTACCAATAGAACCCCGTAACTAATCAGAAATACGTCTTATCATAATGAACCTATGACCAAAATTCGAAGCAAATCGGATAATTCTGCATAAAAAGCCATTTATTTAATTTAAGAGGGGTTTCCTCCATCTCCCCTTTATACTTAGCCATTAAATCCTTAAAACTATTCCGGAATTCACCTTACCAGAAAGAACCTATATTTAAAATTTAAATACATGGGATAATTCTGCATAAAAACCTATTTATCTAGTTTGAGGGGGAGAATTGCTCGTCTCCCCCTTTATAATAAGCAGAAGAACCCATAACTAATATAAGATACGTGTTATCATAATGAACTTATGTCCAAAATTTTAAGCAAATCGGATAATTATGCGTAAAAAGCAATTAATTTAATTTAAGAAAGGTTATCCCCCGTTCCCCTCTATATTTAACCCTTAAACTCCTAGAATCTCTTCAGGCATTTTATACTATACATAAGCCTTATCGAAAAGATCCTATACGCAAATTTGACACACGTTGGATAATACTGCGTAAAAACCCATTCATCTAATTGAGAACGGTTGGGGGGGGGGGGTAATCGTCCCTTCCCAAAACTAATCAGGCAACGTCTTTTCAGGATGAACGTATATCCAAAAATTGAACCAAAATAGTTAATTCAGCATGAAAAACCCATTTACCTAAACTATGAGCCCCCCCCCCCCGATCCCCTTTCATACTTAACCAATGAATCCCCAAAATCAATAATAAATCCCCAAAATCAATTCCTTGTCACTTTTTTTCCGGTAACTTTTTTTCCTTGTCACTTTTTTTCCGCGTCACTTTTTTTCCGTGTCACTTTTTTCCGCTTTTGTAGTTTATGTCACTTTTTTCCGATAACTTTTTTTCCGGTCACTTTTTTTCCGTTTACCGTAAAATATACCGAATAAGCGAGTTTAATGGGCAATATTCCTGTGACGTCGCGATTTATATAGCCTCGAACTGAAAAGAATAGAGTTAATTTTTTAATAGATTAACAGCTGGTTACAAATGCCAAATTACAGCTATTCTTTTAAGTGAAAATGAAATTTTCTATAATCATTTGTATGCGGTATGTACAATGAACAGTATTCGTATGACGTCACAATTGGTAAAATGGCGTGTTTCATAGCCTCGAACCGAAAGGAACAATGGGATCCATTAGAGGTTTTAATATAGAATAGAAAGTTTCTTCTATTTTAATATAAAATTCCAATTTCGTTATATACCATACCATTTTTTATAACGTATAGGCTAGTAAACTGAAAAAAATATATTAAGTACTCAATGCGTTTCATCTTATAACTCTTCAGTGGTCGGGGAAAAAAAAAAAAAAAAGAAGAAGAAGAAAAAAATCTAAGTTTTTAGGGCGTTAAATTCGTTTGCTAACAAAATATGGAGGAAATTTTCTCACGTTTCTTTTTCACTCCTTCATTCCCTCTTTCTCCTCCTGCATTCCAGACTGCTGCCCCCCTTCCCATATATATTTTTCTTTTTGAGGGGTCTTTCCCTCTTTTCCAAACAACATTTTTTACTTTATCTTTTACATCTCGATGCACATATTACAAATTCAAAGAGTACGTTCCGAGAAGTAGCTGGGGTGAACGTAAATGCCTTTTGTAAAATGAATGATTTACCTTAGCCATAAACACAAAATAACAGATTTTTATGCTTGTCTGTGGCTATACATTAAAATACCTTTGTCACGGACTAGTCTTTAAACTAGTTTCTCCAGAGATAGCAATTTTAAAAGCTCTCCACTAAAGTTCCAGAGGGATATAAGATAAACAGGTGTCCTTTTTTGCGTTTCTTCGAAGATGGGGATGGGGAAGATGACTTTTATTCTTCTTTTTTCATCCAACGTGAACCCTATTCCCATGACTCTGGATGCCTTTTCGGGATTGATAATTTGTTTAATTATTCTTCCTATGTATTTTCCTAATACATTAAAATGCATTAACAAGGACATTGGGAGAAAGAGTTTTTGGAATCAATCGTATTACAAAGGTGACTTTACTTAAGAATAATTTGAAGAGCTTTTTAGGGGTAAAAATAATTTAAGAAATAAACATGTGTACCGAAATTTTTCAGTGACGTCATTTGACATGTGCTTGCAATCTTCATTTTTAGGGAGATTTTTTGACGCAATTTGTAGAAATTGAGAATTGCCAGTGCAGTTAAAGGAGATTGTGTAACGAGGATTTTTTTTTTTTTTTTTTTTTTTTTTTTTTAACACTTTAAAAACAAAATATTATTAAAAGATAAAGTAACCTTAAATTCTTATTACTCAAGAACTGTTAGAGATAAATGCTTCAAACTTGGAACATGTCTCTTTTGATTGTTTTACTTTAATTTAGGTTGAACAAATTTGAAAAAAAAAAAGTATTTCCATTTGAAAATATGATTGTTTTGATAAAATAAAATAAAATTGTTTTAAATATTTTTAATTACTTAAAAAATTAATATTTTTTTAAAATGCCGTATTAGAATTAAAATATAGATGTTTCCATTTATTTAAATGGAAAAACATTTAAATTCTACAAATAATATTTTGAATTATAGCGATTTTAAACTACCCCTCTTTTTTAATAAACTTTAAATAAAAAAAAAAAAAGAGAAATTTTATCATGTGATTTTGTTTATAAATGATATGGTAACCAACACAAAGTAATTTTAAAACTCAATAAATAAAAATTATTTTAAAATGTGTCCCGGACGCTTATATCACATATGCACCTTCATTTAGCGACCAGCCGAAATATTACCCTGTGATTGGTTGAAACAAAGAGGGTAAAAGAGATTATAGATCCAGATTTGGGTTGAAAGAATTTTCGACTTTAAAGTTGCTGAAAGTGCGTTTGTTTTCAAAGAAAAATTCTCTTGTTTATTAAGAATAAAATTATCAGGTGAACAGAAGCACATGAAAAGACTTTAAATTTTATACCTCATAAATAAATAAATAAATAAATAAAAACAGTTAAAAACAGTTTTATCAGTTAAGATTTTACTCAGTAGATTTCAGAATTGCCAAATAAAGTAAACTATCTTACAAAATAAGTTCAATATATATATTCAATAATATTTTATTTTATTTATTTATACATTATATTATTTTAAATAAATTTCTATTACTGAAACTAATTTTTTATTTTATTTATTTAAAAAACTTTTTTTAAATTGATTTACTAACAGCTAATAAAATTTGATTTTTAAATAAATTCTTGTTAATGAAACTAATTTTTGATATTTAATTTTATTTACTGATACAATTATTTTTATCAATTTATTATCAATTAATAAAACATAATTTCTTTAATCAATTTTTGTTAATGAAACTTATTTTTAATATTTAATTTTATTTATTTTTACAATTATTTTTATTGATTAGTTATTTAATTAATTTTTAATATTTGTCATACTGTTTTATGTACTTATTCTTATTCATTTACTATCATTAATAAAGTATGATAATTCTTCAATCAATTTTTGTTAATGAAACTAAATTTTATTATTTATTTTTTCTATTTTTACTGTAATTCTTATTAATTTACTATCCGTTAATAAAATATCATTTTTTAAATCAATTGTTAATGTAATTAAGTTTAATATCTCCTAAGGGTTATGTTTTAATAATCAAAATGAAAGATATTTTAAATCAATAATTACATCATTTAAAATTATAGAAAAATATTTTTAAATTGTAATTTTACAAAAATTTATTTTTATTAATTTACTGTCAGATAATACATTAACAACATTTTTTATATATATTCTTTATGGTGAAACTAAATTTTAATGTTTAATGTTATCTAAAGGCCACATTTTAATTAAAAAAATAATATAATAATTGCAAAATAAAAATATTTTTATGCATTTTTTCCGATTTTATTCTTGCATTAAAATATATCTTTCATTTTAATTATTAAAATGTAGACTTAGGTGATATTAATTAAAATTTAGTTTAATTAAGAAGAACTGATTTAAAAAATATTTTATTAATTGAAAGTAAATTAATAAAAATAATTAAAAATATTTAAAAATTAACTTCATTAAAAAATCGATTTATTAAATAATATTTTATTAACTGACAATAAATGAATAAAAATAATTGTATAAATTAATAAAATTAAATATAAAAAATTAGTTCTATTAACAAGGATTGATTAAAGAAATTATATTTTATTGATAGTAAATTAATAAAAATAATTGTATATGTAAATGAAATTAAATATCAAAAATTCGTTTCATTAACAAGTATTTATTAAAATAATAATATATTATTAGTCAAGAGTCGATTTTAAGAAACTTTTAGAATAATTGAAAATAAATCAATAAAATTCTCAAAGAGTCTAAAGCGGGGACACAACCCCCAATCTCGAGTTTACTTGAAGGATGCGCTAACCATTACACCATCAGATCTACATTATTACTGCCAAACGATTCCATTACATTCATTTCTCTTATAAGGAAAGGGCAGCTGACGTGACTATGGGCTCTTATTATAGGGAAGCGAAATATCTCACCACTCTGTACGAGGTGGCGAGAAAATGCTTGGCGGGACTTCACGATAGCGCCAATCAACTCCGCGCAGCTTCTCATGCGCAGGTCTGCTTGAGTATTCGATGAGGTTTGTTTACACTTTCTTCGTATGAAAAATGAAGAATCTCCATGATATGAAAGCAGTTTCATAATGATCAACTCTTGGATTGCTGAAGTTACGCATTGAATTGTTCCAAATTTTCACTTGTAAAAGAGATTTCGCTATAATAAGTGCTAATTATGAGAAAGATAGTTTTTTTTTTTAGCTTGTTCTTTATTTGCAGTATTTAATTACTGTGTTAGTTTTTATAGTAACGAATTCCAGTCTTAATTTTGCGTTACTAGTTTAGTGTTTTGAAGGCCGTTTTTTTCCCTCCTCATTTAAATACAAATTTATATTTTTCTAAATATCTTGCTTATTGACCAGACCAAGAAATTACCCTATTTAAACTAAAGCGATATTTTATTCGATAATAAGCGATATTTATTAGATCTGAGCGATATATCCTCCTCCTAATATAACTTTCTTGAAACAATCATTAAAATATCTATTTCTCTTTGACTCCACAGAAATTTTCGCCTCTCGCCCTTCCCTCCAAGTGCACACAACTTTTAAAAGTTAAGATACAGTTAGTCATACATAAGTTTCTGCCATACTGAATTCTGAAAATTTTTTATACTATTATTATAGATATAAAGCATTGAAAATGAATAAATATGTGTCACACACTTGTTGCGAAAATAGAATTATGGTGATTTGTAACAAAATTTGCAAACAGCCAATATAAATTTTGAAATTGGTTGTGCCATAATAATAATAAAAACCTTTTCCTAGCAAAATGAAATATGAGTTTTTGCTACTGTTTCTCACTATCTTATTTACAGTTATGATAATTAAAATTTTCAGGCTAAATTTATCCTTTTTTTATATGCTTTTTTTTTTTTTTTTTTTTTTTTTTTTACAGTATTTTGTATATACCGTTATAGTCAGGGGTGTAGTTGTAAAAATCACGGAAGAAATGCGTTCTAAGTAGAGGATATACCCTAGAGTATGCATATTATAATTTTCTTGAGAAACAGAGGGTATACGGTGCTTCTTTAAAAAATCCAGAAGGTATACAGCGTATACCCTCCACTACATCCCTGCAGCATTTTATGGAATTGTAATACATTTCTTCTTTTTATTATATTAGTTTTGGGAGGTGTTTTTTATAGTATTTATATTCTTTTTATGACAGAGCCTTCATAATGGTTATTGATCCATATAATCAGTAAAGCCAAAATAAGTGATCATTATGTACTGAGTAATTTAGTCAAATTATGACTATGTACTCATCTGATACCAAGTAATTATGAAAATTTAATTATTTTTAAGAATTGTTGAAGTCAAAGAATTTATATCTGATCTGTAAAAGTTATTCGTATATAAATGTATATTATATGTACTAATAATTCATAGCTATTTATATTTACTGAGTATACTAAAGTATGCCTACAAAATATAGACAGATGAGGTAGTCACTTCAGAGTGCACCATGACATGGTGCCATTTGTCTGACATATTAGTACAGATAAAATAGACCAAAAATTAAAGTAAATACAGAAACTGATGGCTATTTATAAATATTTTGGGAAAACTTTGTTTTGATGCTAGAAATGAATATCCTAATCCCCCCCCCCCCTCATAACCAAAAAATAAATAAATAAATAAACTTTTACCATGTTTTGGAAGGGAGGGGGGGTTAAACTTGCATAATTCTTGGGCCTAATACACTATCCACAAGTCGATACAGTTACTATTTCTTTGAAAATTAAGTTGGTTTACAAAAGTTAAGTTGGAATACAAAATTATGAATAGAAAGATTTTGGCAGCTTTAACGATCTTGAGGAAGACACTGATGATCCTGATTAATTTTATTTTGAAGACATTTCATATGTTTGATATTATTTGGTACAATAGAAAGAACATGTTTTAAATGTAAAATAAATGTGACAAAATGATTCTCAAAAACCGATCCTAACTTTGAAATGAATGATCGTATTGACTTGCAGATGATGTTATTTGATCGAGAAATTATAAACGCATAACAAACAATATCACTCCATCTAATTAAAAAAAAGTTAAATTATCTGCAATTCCTCGAGTTAAAATAATCACCCTCTCCCCCCCCCCCTCAAAAAAAAAAAAAATCCCACAGTAAAACACTTTTTTTTTTTTTTTTTTTTTTTTTGCGGGGGAAGGGAGGCCCATTGTATCTTCCTTTCTATTGCCATAACAATGTTCTTCCCAAATATTCTTGATTTTCCATTAGTTCTTACTCTGTAAAAACCTATTTTATCTGAAAAAAAATATATATAATTTTCGCCATTGCATTAATGAAATATCATAAAATGAAAAACTTTGTAAAAATTGATCTGTTAATTTGCGGATGGTGTTATTTCATTCAGAATTCAAAATTCTATGAGAAACAATGCACATTACAAATTCAACACTTTTTTTTTTTTGTTAGAATATGGCACACTATTTCCTATAAAAAAAAAAAAAATATATATATATATATACAGTAAACTCCCTCAAATCCGCAAACCAGAAATCCGCAACTCTCTAAAATCCGCACATTTTTTATGGATGTAAACAATGAAGCTTTCAGTTTGGATATTGGGACAAAATTTGATTTTCTTAGTTTTTTATCAATTCCATATATTTTTTAATTTGTAATTTTCTTAATAATACTCTATTCATGTTTTTTTTCCTGAAGGAATAATTAATTTTTTTTGGAAAAAATTCAAGATATTGCTGATGCCACTGGTAATCACAATCTTCTTACCAAATATATTTATGCATTAATTTAAGATTTGTTGGTCATTAACCCTGGCTAAACTTGAAAAAAAAAAATCTTTTTTTTTTTATGATTTTGATGTGAATTAGTAATGTACTTTTATGAGGCTAGTTTTGCTGAATAATTTTGGAAAAATACATTTAATCAAATGAATATTTAATCAAACACTATTAATTATTAACTTGACCTTTGCTATTAATACTTTAATCATTTTAAAAATTATCTAATTTTTTATCATTTTAGTTTATTACTTATTTTAATATTTTATTATATTATAAGCGTTCATTATAGTTCTGATTGCACTATTAATGGTACTCAAATTACTGTTCAAAGAATGTAAACAAAGCAATGACCAGAAATCCACAAAATTCTAAAATCTGCACTACCTCTGGTCCCAAGCTGTGCGGATTTGAGGGAGTCTACTGTATATATATATATTTCACATCATTTCTTCAGAAAAGTTATTAAAATAAACAATTAGGGTTTTCTTCAATAAATAGGTTGGGTAATTTTTTTGATAATTATTGAACTAGAAATGTAACTGAGGGCAGATCCAGGGACAATTTTTTTCCAAGTCATAAATCTTAAATTGGGGATTATCCCTGGTAAATGGGGACGAATGGTTACTTTAGGTTTGAAATATAAGAATATTCATTTCAGAAATCAAAAAGTTTCACCAGATAATGCGGTGGAAAGCAACAGAAAAATTGAAATTTTACATAAAAATAATTTTCTTATCTATAGTTAAAAAAATAAATAAAAACAAATGTCTACCATCAATTTGGTAAACTTTGAATAAAAATCAAAACTGTATAAAATTTTTAGTATTATTATTATTCTGTACAGTATTAAATCAAAGATTTAAGAACTTATCTTTTGCATTTGTATTTCAGAAGAAATGTTGTGTATGGAAAAGCAAAAGTTGAAATTAGTAAGCCCTGTTTCATAAGCAAAAAAACCCAATATTGTACTAAAAGTATATTTAATTGTAATTAGAAGAAAATGGGGGTGATATTCTTACCCCTACTGTGAAATCCATCAAAACATCAATCTAATATAATTATTCATGTCTTTATTATTGCATATTAAGTTTTATAAGTATAGAATTAGGAGAACATGATTAAATTATTTTAATAAAGGCAAAACATTTAATATTCCAAAACAAAATAATATAAATATCTGTATTTTAATTATTAAACATTAAAATCTCACAAGATTTTAACAAAAAAGAATATATAGCTTAAAAATACATTTTTGAGGGGTGGAAAAATGACAATCTTTATGTCTTTATTTCTAATAATATACTGTTATTTTTATTTACTGTATATTAGTAATGTATTCATATTTTAATTATAATATCTTTATACTACAGTTAGTCCTTGAACCTAATAATTGATTTAATGCTTGTTAATTATAAGTTTATTTTTAATCTTTTTAAATCCACCCCCCCCCAAAAAAAAAAAAAAAAAAAAAAAAAAAAATAGACAATGAAATTAGTAAAATTTTAGACTTTTTAATCTTATTCAAATGTGCCTCTTAATAATTAAGATAGTAAAAATTCACAATGAATTGGAGAGTCTAAAAATTTTAGTGATCTCTAAATTTAACATTAATTAATTAAAAAATCATAATGTGATTTTTTATTGACCAACACATATAAATATTGAGTTATATATAGCATATAAAATCCATAGCTCAATATATTACGAAAAAACAGTGTAACTTATTTTTTTTTTAACTTCATTATTTTTCAATAAAATAAATCCTTTTACATGGAGTTGGAGTTGTTTTTCTTTTTTATTATTTATATTTGTTATTAATTTACATTTTCAATGCAAAATTTGTAATCAGCTTGGTGAAATCTTTCTGTGTACGCATTTTTTCTTTAGAATTTTTCAAAGTTCAAAAATAACAAGTCGGGGAAATTTGTGAACTGTAAAATATATTTATAGCATTATTTGCGCTGAAAAGTACAGTTTTGCGAACTATAAAATATATTTACAGCATTATTTGCGGTGTAAATATGCAGAATGAATATCTCTTATATGCTGCTCGTTCTTCACGCGAATACGCGAGCGCGATCAAAATAAACAGGACTGCTACACACTTCGTAAGCGAGGAAACCCTCTTAAAGTATTCATCTCACAAATCTAGAAGTTCCGCCAAGCATTTTCTCGCCACCTCGTACAGAGTGGTGAGATATTTCGCTTCCCCTTATTATAGTGTGGGCAAGCTGTTTTCGCCAGTGCTTCGTTATAGCACGCACTCTACATGTGAATTCAGGCATTCTGATTGGTCTACAAATTTTATTATGGTTGTCTGCTTGCTATGATTAGGCTACGTCGTCAAGATGATTCCTACAATGATCGCTATGACAAAAATGTAGCGGTAGATTGGTTGACAGAAGTGTTTGTTTGTAAACATGCCCTTTCCTTATAGCAAATAACAATACGCCTTCACGTAGAACGATAAGTTTTCTGATCTTGTTGCCAAAGTTCGTTGGCTAGACGCCTGTAAATTAAAATTTATATCTTAATTAGAAATTAAGTCTTAGCATAACTATCTTTTACGTTTTATTCGTTCAGGTATTGGTACATTTAAAGGCAATAAAAACTCTCCACGCAAGGTTAAAGTAAACAGCTAATCAGGAATCAGAATTGGCTAAATGAATGTGCATATGTGATATACGCGTCCCGGACATCCTTAAATTAAAATAAATTTATTCTTATTTAATTTTTTTTTTCATTCCTCCTCTCTAAATTATTAGACAATAATTGTACGTTTTCCGTTTATTTATTTTTTAACGACAAAGTTGTTTATTGGTTTTAATCACGAGATGAATTTGCGCCAAAAGTACACTGATCATGGATGGAAAACGTTGTTGGTGATTAGTACTATGAAAGATTCCTTATTGTTACTGCTTTCAAAAAAAAATTTGAAAAAGGGTTGACATTGTATACAGTGGTGGTCAAAAGTTTCCGGCCAGTTAATTTCTTTGCTTTATTTATCAGAAGGTTTCAGCGAAGAAGAAGCACAATTGCTTCAAAAGTTAGGAATATGTGAATGCCCTCTGAGCACGTGATCATTTTGATTGGATACCGAAGACACTTCGTGAAAACTGGCAGAATTCGAAATTCGTGTGTGCAAAAGTTTCCGGCCACTCATCATTCCTTAGTTTTTTTCAATCGGTAAAGTGCTTTTAGTTGTGTTAGTGAATAAATCAAAGTGAATAGGATAGTTTAAATACAAAAATTAAAAACTCAAGAATTATTGTTTGTAAATGAGTGATTAGTTTGTTGCTAAAGGACCAATCTTCTCGAAATATTGCGGCAAAGTTATCGATCAGTAAACGACTGTAAACGATATTTTAAAATTATATAAAGATGACCATGGTCTTCAAGACCTTCTGACGTCCTGGAGACCCCAAAAATGTCTATTTTTGTAGAGGAATTTATCAGGGGAAAAACAGTTGATGACCCGGTTAAAAATGCCGTTGCAATATCCCACGATTTGCGGAATGAAAATATTGCTGAAATAAGTTTGTCTACCGTATTAAGATGCTGTCGTGATGCAGAACTTTATGGAAGAGTTGGTGTTAAAAAAAATGTCAGAGGTAAAAAAATACCAACGTACCCGAGTGGCGTTTTCCAAGGAACAGAAAGTCTGGTCAAGTAAAAACTGGACAAAAATTCCCATTTTTCCATTAATCGAATTTCAAACTATTTGGGAGTGATGGCAGACGCTACATCCGATGATCTAATAGCAAAAGATATGATTGAATATATGTTTTCCTATAATGAAGCATGGTGGAGGACACGTTATAATGTGGGGAGATTCTTCTTCAAAAAGTGTTGGTTCATTATTTGAAATGTGCGGTAAGATGAATGATGCAATGTATAAGGATATCTTGCAACAATATTTGCTGCCTTATTAGAGGAAAAATTGTGGTAGCAACTATTTGTTTTAAAAAGATAACGACTTAATGAATCCATGCAAGCTCAACAAGCAACGGCATTTGCACACAAAAAATTCCGCTATTGAAATGGCCAGCCCAAACGCCCGAGATTAATGATTAATCCAATAGAATATCTATGGGAATAAACTGGCAAACGTATGCGGAACTATAGATTTTCAAACTCAGCCGAAAATTCCAAAAAATTACAAGAAGTGTTGAAAAAACGTACCATAGACGATCTTTAACCGTTGAATGTATGAATGTCACGTATGATTGTATGGAATTCGCCACAGTACTAATTACTAAAGGTAAAATGACGAAATACTAATTGTAAATGTTGTTTATCACTGTAATTTTCTACTGCAGTACCATATTTTTCCAAACTTGCGAAGGTGGACGGAAACTTTTGAGAACATGCGTTTTCCTTTGTACTTAATTTTGTCAATTAAATTTATTGATATTTATATGTTATTATATAAATAGGTTCCTAACTATTATGTCAATAAAATGTATAAGTATCACTTTGAGATTCCTTTTCATATGGGTATACTTACAAATTAACTAAAAATTTTTTGCTGGCCGGAAACTTTTGACCGCCATTTTATATTGAACCCAGTCGTTGGAAATGGACATAACTTCAATTATTATTATTATTACAGTGGCGTAGCTATGTTTTTTGGCGCCCGGGGCCAGCAAGAAATTTTGCGCCCCCACCCCAATATAGATATATTACAATTTCTCTCAATTTGGCGCCCCTAGGCCTCGGCGCCCGGGGCGGACGCCCCCCTTGCCCCCCCTTAGCTACGCCACTGTATTATTAGAGCTTTGAGGTAGGTAGCAGCTCCATGCCGGCATGACCTCACCTCAAATGACCACACAACTCCATAGAACAAAGTAGAACAATGAAAGCAGTTGATGAGGGAAAAGGAATCATAGTAAGACAACGAACTCAAATTACATCACAAGCCGAAATCAAATAAACGAAGAGAAAAGCCACTTCTGGAAAGGAAAGCAAAACGAGCATAACTTCTACCGAATGAATATTAATGTATGGCGAAATTTCCTTGACCGGCCACCTCTAAAGAATGACAATCTCCGAATGCCGGTCACATGTTGATGGAACCAAATACGCCCCATAGCATTAATATTAGTGCAAATCTCTAAATAAAGAATTCTGAACAATAACCACTCAAAAGTAACGAGAAAAAAAATTACAGCTCCTGGGCACAATTTCATATTTATTTGCAAACCGTGATACGGAGCAGATCAAACAAAACTTATTTGATGTGCCAAGACACAGCAAATGAAGACATTAATAGTAATAGGGAAAATTTATATCATATTCGTAGAAAGGCAGGCATAACTGGCATAAAAGCCAGCTTGTTTGCATAGTATAATGGTCAGAGATAGATTTGGCTGTTATTGCCGCATTTGATTCCATACGACAAATAATGGAATATAGGAAAGAGGAAGAGGAAATAGATTACCAGATAATCACCCAAAATTTCCCAGTATTAACACATATGCCGAAGACTTGATAAACCTTCGCGAAGTTCAAAATTCCTCATTAAATCATAATGATGATAAGTTATACAGCAAATCAATTCACACATATATATATATATATATATATATATATATATATATATATATATATATATTTAATTGAAGGTATTTACAGCAATATAAAACAATGAGGATAAATAAAAATGACTGTGGGTATTCCTATTCAAACTTATGTAATTTTGATTTTTGAAAAAATGAAACCTCTAAATAACATCCACCTCTGTAGAGCGGTCACTTTTCACTGATTAAACTGGTAATCGTTATTTAAAAGTTACATTGTATTTGTCTTGTGAGTGAGATAATTTTCCGAGGAAGGTTCTAGTATAATTAACATTTGCATATTTGCAGCGCCGTGCGAAAGGGGGGGGGGGGCGAAGAGAGCGGTCGCCCCTGGCGCGAAAATTTAGGGGGCGCCAAATTTATACTATGAACGTCATTTTTAACCTTTCACAAGTAAAAGTTCGGGGTAGGGGGTGCCAAAATGAGGCTTTGCATTGGAAGCAGTTTTCTCTTCGCACATCTCCTGGGTATTTGATTATATGTATAAAAGATGTCCCGAAAAAGATTGAAACGCTCCTTAATATTTTACTTATTGGAGGTATATAGGCAATGTAGGCTGCAAAAGTGTTCAAATAAATTAGAATTACATTGATGAAATAGTTCTACAATTAATCTTCATAAACAGATGTACAGTCACCGCAAAAAAAATCTTGACATTTGAGATTTTAGACGTTTTGTTGAATATCTAGAAATATACATGAGGAATTATTCTGAAACTTCAGGTGTGTAAACAATATAGCACAGGTCATATATTTTCGTGAAATTTTTTTGCCGAAGTCCCATAGGGGACCGTCAAAAAATTGAAAAAGAATGAATATCTTTTGGATGACCCTGTCAAAACTAATGTAGCAAAAGCATTCCAACTGCAGATTATCATTAAGTGACTTATTGTAATTATGTGTGTTCATTTTTATGCGGATAGCATGTATACCCGTAGAGAAATTAAGGTTTTTATAAAAACAGTCCCAATTTTTTTCAAGATTTTTGCTTATTATTTGCAGAGTTCTTAATATAAAATAAAGTTTTTTCCTGAACTTATGACAAACAATATTATAAATAATACCCTGCAACCAGAATTTAAAAAAAATAATAATTGTATGAATAATGAACAGGTTTACTAAATAAATTTTCATTGCGCATGCGTAAAAGTTATGCAAATTTTGATTGCATATTGTGTTAGCTAAAGGTATGGAGCAACTTTTGTAAAAGTCTCAGAATCGCAGCTTAAAAATGCTGAAAATTATCGCGGATGGAATCTGATGAAAATCCGTTGTTTCGAAAAAGACGCAAAAAGATAAGGGGTTGTATCCAAATATAGTAGTGAGCGCGATAGTATGTACTACATAATATTGCGCGCACTACTATATTTGGATACAACCCCTTATCTTTTTGCGTCTTTTTGGAAATAACGGATTTTCATCAGATTCCATCCGCGATAATTTTCAGCATTTTTAAGCTGCGATTCTGAGACTTTTACAAAAGTTGCTCCATACCTTTAGCTAACACAATATGCAATCAAAATTTGCATAACTTTTACGCATGCGCAATGAAAATTTATTTAGTAAACCTGTTCATTATTCATACAATTATTATTTTTTTTAAATTCTGGTTGCAGGGTATTATTTATAATATTGTTTGTCATAAGTTCAGGAAAAAACTTTATTTTATATTAAGAACTCTGCAAATAATAAGCAAAAATCTTGAAAAAAATTGGGACTGTTTTTATAAAAACCTTAATTTCTCTACGGGTATACATGCTATCCGCATAAAAATGAACACACATAATTACAATAAGTCACTTAATGATAATCTGCAGTTGGAATGCTTTTGCTACATTAGTTTTGACAGGGTCATCCAAAAGATATTCATTCTTTTTCAATTTTTTGACGGTCCCCTATGGGACTTCGGCAAAAAAATTTCACGAAAATATATGACCTGTGCTATATTGTTTACACACCTGAAGTTTCAGAATAATTCCTCATGTATATTTCTAGATATTCAACAAAACGTCTAAAATCTCAAATGTCAAGATTTTTTTTGCGGTGACTGTATATTAAAAAAATATTCATGCTCTAACAAGTACAAAATTAAAAATCTCATTCTTCTATTTTTAAAATTCACCCAGTTATGATAATTTGAATTTTAAGAAATATTGAAATTTTATGCCACTAAATACAGAGATGATTTTTGATTGCCGGAAATAACTGAAATTTCATGAAATTCGATTAGTATAATTCGTCGAGTTTTTCTTTCTTTCTATTTTCAGTAGAGGAATGGAATTTTAACTGTTTTACATGCGAAAGCATGGAATTTTCGACTCGAGCACTGTACTAAAATTTAAAAAGCATAAATTCTTGAAAATTTGTCGCTGTGAGTATTTCATCAATATGAACTTTATTTCTGCCCCCTTTTTTTCCCTTAATTTTAAGCATTTGGAAAATGGTTACTGTTCTCTTTCGAGAATAGAGATATCTGAGACATATTTGAATACCTGTAATGTCCGAATACTTCAGTTGCCAAAATGTCAAAAAAAGTATTAAAATCTACAAAAAAATTAATAACTCAAAAACAAATTGAGATACAGCTTTCAAACAAATTTCATTTTAAAGTACATTTTTACTTTCTTCTATCTTCAATGGAAGAAAGTATTGTAATGAAAAAATAATTTCCACTTTCAGTTTTCCACGGATTTACACGTTTTAGGGATCACTGACTCCAAAAAACATGCTTTTACAAAATGTCCATCTAACCGTGTCTGTGTCTCTATGTGTGTCCGTATGTCGCCATTGTCGCCAACGAAATGTATGAAGATATTCACAGAATTGAACCAAATTTTTGTGTATGTTTTTAGCTGTGGCAAGCGGATCCTCCTTCAATTTTGAAATATTCCTTCGGAAGGGACCGCTGTAATAACGGCTTTTGTGCCATTTTCTATATTGTACCGTCGAAAAGAGTATGAAGTTATGCATAGAAAGGCTGTAACACCATTAAAATGCACTTGAAACATATTTTCTCACTGCCTCTTATGTAACAGGAAACTTTTGATTGTTCTTGTAATTGAACTATATATCTGATTTTCATAAAATTTGAACTGACTTGACAACATTCGGTCGGGTAGTTTTCGCTGTTATATGCGGATGGATGGACAGACTGATCGACGCTACCTGTGCTAGTATTTATATAATTACGAACGCACCTAAAAAGAATTCAAAAATATAAATTTTCTGAGGAGATATTTTAACCCTTATCGATATGTCATTTCCCACCTGTATGATGCATGGTATCAGCACTTCCTACGTTTAGGAATCTTCTTCGTTTAACATCACAAGAAGCACTTTTATTTGCATTTTGACCATATTCATAAGAGAATTATATTGTAAAATGTTTATATTTAATTATTATTTATGTTTAACCCCTTCGAAACGGTGGTCTTTTACGAAATTTTTAATATTTTGTTACCGGTTTTTAAAAACAGAAATTTGTGGCTTATTAAATCGAGAAAATGCTCCGATTAAATAAGACAAATTTTACTGATGGGGATAAACAAGGATTCTCAAGCCTTTTTGCGGCACGTATACGTGTGGCTTGTCCCCAAAGAGATTTGTTTATATTTAATTATTATTTACTATTGTAAGTAATTTATTTTTAAAATATAAGGGTGAAAATACGATATAAAAATAGAATCGTGTACAAAAAGGTAGCGTCCAATAAGGGTTATAAATTATACGAATGCATCATGTGCTCAAAGGCGAGGAGAATTCGAAAATTGACTAACAACCTTAATTTATTCTAGGGGTCCTCGTGGGTAGTATGAGATTTGATTTGGGCAGAGCCACATGAGAAGAATGAAATGTGAATGAATTTCTCCACCAATCTTTTCTCGCCGTGAGAGAAACATCACGGGACACCTCCGATATAAAAAATCACAGTGTGATTGGGGTGCAGAGGGTGCGTGTGCGAGCTACGGTCTAGTGAACTCACGCGTGGGAACTTTTCATTGAGAAGAGGCGAACAACCACGCAACTCTATTCCCATTGCGTACATAGGCAACGCATTGTGAAAGAGAGGAATGCGGCTCTCCCACTTTTTGGACTCCGAAAGGAAAACTAACAGCCATTTAGAACTGGCGTTCGCTAGAAAATAAGTTTCAGACAATGGGAGGCATCCGTTTTTTTTCTCATTAATGTACAATTTATAAATATAAACACAGAGATCAAAACACAGATAAAAATTAGATGTCGTTTCCCTTGCTACGTGACGAGTAAATATGGAAAAAGGTAGGGAAGTAAGGCGGGTTTCATTAGGCTCAAGAACTTCGCAAAACAATTGGTTAAAGTCAGCTGAGGTGCTCCAAAGATTATTATTACTTACCCATCATATGTAGTATAGAGTAAGTCTTGCAATCGTTTTGTAAATAGAAAAAAAAAAATTGACGAATTTACACGTTTTAGACACTGGAGATTCCGATAAACATATCTATAGAGAAAAAATTTTCCCTTCCGTCTGTCTGCGTGTCTGTAAACGCTTTATCTCCCGAAAAAAATCGAGATAGACACTTGAAATTTTATAATTATAATTTATTATAAAATTTATAATTAATTTATATATTATAATTTTATATATTATTTTAAAATTATTTTCTATGTACTTAGTACGTAAGAATGGGACGAAACCTATTTAATTTCAGTAACCTCGATTATCCGGAACTATTTTTTCGGATTCTCGAAATATTCGTTCTGATCAAAGATATATAAAAATTTTCGTATCAAACAAACGTCATTCAAAAATACATTTTTATTGCTATGCTATTACGTAAAACTCGAAATGATGTAAGAACTATAAGAAAGTATAGAACCGACCATTGCCATAATCCTATCACATTTCTAGAAAGAGCATTAGTTGGTTTGCTTATATTATAAAGTTAACTAGGATTTTTTTGGAGCCGATAGAAAAGTCCGTAGTGAAAGAAAAAAGGTTTTGTCATATTAAAAAGGGTGTTATGGAATGATGAAATCTTTGACGATTTTTTTTATTAATCACTGATGTATAGCCAATCTTTATTTCTATTAACCACTGATGTATAGCTAATCTTTATTTTTTATTAGCTACTGATGTATAACTAATCACGCATGTCCTGTTTTTAATAAACGTTTAAACTTTGTTCGAAGAATGCATAATTGTTATTTTTATATAAAAATATTTTTCGACGTTTTTCATATAAAATCTAAAGTAAATATACAAAATATATTAGCATTTTCAATTAAAAATACTGTACTACGAATACTACATTCTAACATTGGGCAGTGTGTTCTGTAACCAAATAGGCTGGGTTTCATCTCCTGGATTGTATAATGCAAAGGTTTAAATAAAAAAATGGCTTTAATTCTTCATTCTTTATTTACCCTATTGCATCGCCTGTTTAACACACATTGAAAAACTCTTCAAAAAGACTCGAAATATTAGATCAAACTATAGGGAAATAAATATATATATTTAATTTATCTCTGTATTGTCTCAAGAAACACGAGCAACGCCGGGTACTACTCTAGTAAGTACTGAAAACAAAGAAAGTACCTGTATATTACGTGTTTAATCTCTTAACCGAATTGCCATACAAAAATTTAATTTACGTGTTATCGATATGAAGGTATCGTGCTCTCCCCTTCTTTTTTTCTCTTAGGGGAAAATTCTAAAAATATCTATTGTTTTCGAGTTTTTTTTTATGTCCTGGTAATCTTTATTAATAGTAATTCTACAACACTCTTGCTAAATTTTCTTTCAGTGCGGTGAAAGGAGATTCTTGATTAAGCACGCAGCTTCTTACACTTTACACCAGTATTGTAAATCGTAAATCTTTGTATTAACATAAAGTGATTTTAATAATTTTTAATATATTCGTGGACGCATCTGTCCAATCCACATATATCTTTTACATGTGATGTGTGTGTTGGATATTATATATAAATATGCACAACGGGTATGCTTACGTAACCCGTATGCTTACTGGTATATATGTGCTTATACAGAAAGTTTTGAAAGGCATACAGGTATCTTGAAATTCACTTTTAAAAACAAAATTCAATGTTTCATCAAGAAATTGTGAAAATCTAGCTGAAATTTATCTGCAACCAGATGTTGGTGCTAAGTTTAACCAGTTTAGTGCTGCTTTCATAAATACCATTATATAAGCGAAATGGTGAACAAATTTTCTAGTGAAAGGTTGAACCATGATTCGAGGTTTTTTCTAATCCAACTTTGTGGTGAATCACAATTCGAATTATTTATTTATTTATTTATTTTTATTATTTATTTATTTTTATTATTTATTTATTTTTTAGAGCCATATTTATAGGAAAAGAATAAACCAAGATTGAAGTCCCCCCCCCCCCTAAAACAAATTTATCGTGAAAGATTGATCCATATTATACAGGATTGTGTTTTTCTCTCCCCCCCCCCCACACACACACTTTTCAGGAAATGTTGAACCAAGATCTTCGATTTTAATTTATCATTTTTTGGTGCATTTATGAACCGAGTTCCTTTTTTACCTATAAGATTGTGTTGTCTTAGCGAAGTACAATAATACTAACATTAAAATGAAAAAAAAAAAAAAAAAAAAAAAAAAAAATTACTGAATGTAGATTTTTGTCGTTGAAATATATTTAAAACACAAATAAAATGTACACAGTTGGTTCTAATTACACAAAATACTTGCTTATTTTCATAATTGTCGATTTTCACGGTTGTTGATCTTGTAAATTCTGGAATTTATCTTCACATTGTTTAGTTGGTTGCTTATAACATAATAGCTTTTGTGTTTGTTTATTCACATTTTTAATAAAAATATATTTCTTTTTGAGGTGCCTCTTCGATCCAGAACATTTAAAAACTGTCAACAGATGGCGCCACATGCGCATCGGACAAGGACTCTAGGCAGGTTGTAAGAGACTGTTGGTTCGGTGAGTCAGTTACTGGACTGCCGCCGCTTATGTAGCACGCAAGGAAAATCACCTTGTTCCGAGAGACAAAACGTGTCTCAAGATATTTAGAAATGTATTCTATTTCTTTATAAGTTTAATTAAATTTATGTTTGTGTAAGTACGTGCTATTAATATTTATCCATATACACCGTACTTTTGTAAAAAACATCGACAAGATGAAAGATTAATTCAGATTGAGCAGCCGTGATATCCCATAACCACATGGTTGCTTCAAGTGGTGACCGGACAATTTTGAAAGACGCCTTCTGATATCTCGTTCCTGGGCAACTACAGCGATGAAAAAAAAACGGTATGTGCCATTCTCTATGTTTCTTTGTGGTATTCTCTGGCCCAATTGTTATATTTACCAGTTATTTTAATTAAAAAAATTTTCGAGCCCAAGCGTTCTTATTCAAAATTTTACTAAATTGTACATTTATTTATTTATTGCTCTATCAATATATATATTTTTAATTCTGCGCTCACAATGCCTGATGATATTCCTGCCGATAATCCGACAGAAACGCTTGCTAGGGTAGCTGTTAAAATTCCTCCCTTATGGAAAAGTAATATTTCTGTTTGGTTTGTACAAGTTGAGGCAAATTTTGCTGTGGCGCAAGTAACGAACGACACTACTAAGTACAATTATTTATTATCTGCTATAGACACAGATACATTAAGTGCGGTATCTGATTTAATTCTTACGCCGCCTCCAAATGACAAATATAATGCTTTGAAACAGAGACTAATTCAGGAGTTTTCAGATTCGCAATCGCAGCAGATACGTAAATTACTCTCTGAACTTGTGCTAGGTGATAAAAAACCTTCCGTTTTACTGCGGCAAATGAAAGAATTAGCGCAAAGTTCCGTTACAGAAGAATTTTTGAAAGCTATTTGGTTAGAACGTTTGCCGACGCATACGCAAGCAATTTTGTCGGTTTCAAGCTCCGGATTACAGGAATTAGCAACCCTAGCTGACAAAATTAATGAAATTAAATCTGAATCGGCAGTGTATGCAGTTTCCAAACCCACCGAATCGTCGCGGAACGACCAAAACGCGATCGTAAATCTTCAAACACAAATTGAGCAATTGACACTGCAGGTTTCTGAGTTATCCAAAAATGTTTTTAGGCGATCGATGTCTCGCGGCCGATCACATTACAGGGAAAGACGATACAGTAAAAATAGAGATTCTCAAAAACCGAGTCGTAAACAAAACGAATCAGACTTATGTTATTACCATCAGAAATTTGGTAGTGATGCTCGAAAGTGCCGCGAACCTTGTTCTTTTGATGAAATTAAAAAAAACTAGTGGCTGCTGCTAGGTCAACAAGCGAAAATACAGTTGGCGTAGCAGCATTAGAACAATGTAGGTTGCATGTGTTTGATAAAAATTCAGGGTTCAAATTTTTAATAGATAGTGGTAGTGATATTTCTTGTATCCCTGTACCAAAACAAGTAAACAAAAAGAGTCCTTCCAATTATCTTTATGCTGCAAATAATTCCAAAATTCCTGTTTATGGTAACAAACTGCTTGACCTAAATATCGGCTTGAGAAGGAGTTTTCGCTGGTCATTTGTTATTGCAAATGTCTCTTGCCCTATAATTGGAGCAGACTTTTTAAGAAATTTTGCTTTGCTTGTAGATTTGCACAAATTTCGATTAATTGACTCTGTAACTGGATTATCCACTAAGGGTGAGCTTACTTGCTCAAAACAGTCCCAAATTAAACTAATTTCTGAAGACATGTCTTTTAAAACTATATTTGAGGAATTCCCAGAGCTCTTAAATCCCATACCAAATTTTAAAAAACCAACTTGCCATGATACAGTTCATCATATCGAAACTACGGGACCACCACTTTATTCCAAACCTCGCCGATTGCATCCAAAAATTTTAAAGGAAGTTCAAAAAGAATTCCAATATCTTATGGATGAAGGTATATGTCGTCCTTCCAAATCCCCTTGGGCATCCCCTATTCACGTTGTACCAAAACCGGATGGTTCTTACAGAGTTTGTGGTGATTATCGACGTCTAAATTCAGTAACTCTTCCTGACCGTTATCCAATACCCCACATCCATGACCTTACCAATATTCTACATGGAAAGAAAATTTTTACAAAATTAGATATAGTCCGCGCTTATTTTCATATTCCAGTGCATGAAAAAGATATTCCTAAAACAGCGGTAATAACCCCTTTTGGAAGCTTCGAATTTCTATATTTAAATTTTGGACTTAAATGTGCAGCAAACACTTTCCAAAGATTTATTAATGAGGTTCTCTATGGTCTTCCATTTGCTATAGCTTATTTGGATGACATTCTAATTTTTTCCGAAACGGAATCGGAACATATAGACCATGTACGAGCTGTTCTAAGCAGACTCTCTAAATACGGACTTAACATAAATATATCCAAAAGTGTTTTTAAACAAGACAGCGTATCATTTTTAGGACACGAAATTTCTCTTGCTGGAATTCGACCATTACAAACTAAAGTTGAAATTATTAAGCAATATCCACGACCAAAAACTCTTTCTGAACTTCGTACATATATTGGCTTATTCAATTACTTTCGACGTTTTTGTCGCAATGCTGCAACTATCCTTGCACCCTTAACAGATTTGTTGCGTGGAGCTAAAAAGAAAGATTCAACTCCTATCGATTGGTCTGAAAATGCAATAAATTCTTTTGAAGCTTCAAGAAAGGCATTAACGGATGCAACTCTTGCATTTCCTAGCCATGACGGTCAATTAGCACTTCATTCTGATGCTAGTGATTTTGCTATTGGTGCTACACTAAGCTTAGAAACAGAGGAGGGTCTCAAACCACTCTCATTTTTTTCCAAACGTCTAAATGAAACACAATTAAAGTATTCTACCTTTGACAGAGAATTGTTAGCAATTTATGAGTCCGTTAAGCATTTTAGACACTTTTTGGAAGCCCGTCAATGTACAATCTTTACCGATCACAAGCCAATTGTTTTTGCCTTTAAAAAAAGAACAGATAATTACACTAACAGACAAAGTCGGTGGTTATCTTTTATATCTGAATTCACCACCGATATGGTATTTTTAAAAGGTAACCAAAATGATGCAGCCGATGCACTTTCCCGAATTAACGTAATAC
This sequence comes from Maratus speculifer, assembly GCA_964019185.1. Classification (NCBI taxonomy): domain Eukaryota; kingdom Metazoa; phylum Arthropoda; class Arachnida; order Araneae; family Salticidae; genus Maratus; species Maratus speculifer. Next base: position 43,411,901 of record OZ025294.1, read on the forward strand.
AAATGCCTACTCCATTAGATTACGATAAATTAAGTATGGAGCAAAAAGAGGATTCAGAACTTAGAGAAATTATGCAAAGCGGTCAATCCAGCTTAGAACTCAAATTAATTACCCTTCCGAATTCCACAACAGAAATTTATTGTGACATTTCTAGTGGCAAAGCGCGTCCATATTTAACTCCAACTTTTAGAAAACAGGCATTTTGGAATTTACATGCACTTGCTCATCCTGGAACTAAAGGTAGTGTGAATTTATTGCGACAACGATTTATATGGCCTTCCCTAGCTAAAGATTGTCGAACGTGGGCTCGTGAGTGTTTGGATTGTCAGCGTTCCAAAATTGTTAGACACACAAAAACAGAGTTAGGAAAATTTGATCTTCCAACAGATAGATTTGCACACATACATTTAGATTTAATTGGACCTTTACCGGAATCAAATGGTAAAAGGTATTGTTTAACCGTAATTGATAGAGCAACGCGTTGGCCAGAGGCATACCCACTTAGTGACATCACAGCAGAATCAGTGGCACGGGCACTACTTTCCGAATGGATTGCAAGATTTGGGTGTCCTGAGAAAATCACCACGGACCAAGGACGGCAGTTCGAATCTGAACTTTTCCAGCAGTTAGCCAGATTGTTAGGTGCTAGAAAGTACCGATCGTCTCCGTACCACCCTCAGAGTAATGGGATTATCGAGAATTGGCACAGACCTCTAAAATGTGCACTAAAAGCCAGACGAACTGAAAAATGGACTGAAATACTTCCAACAGTGTTATTAGGGTTTCGTGCTGCACTAAAAACCGATATAAATGTTTCGCCAGCTGAACTTGTTTTTGGGTCTACTCTCAGACTCCCAGGTGATTTCTTCGATGACAAATCCACCATTAAAAGTCCTGAAGAATTAGTGCAGCGATTAAGAAATACCTTCAACGAATTCAAACCACAGCCAACTAAGTCCCATAATAGCACAAAAACATTTGTGTCTCAGGAGTTTAAAACATGTACGCATGTATTTGTGCGTCAAGAAGGTATTCGGCAAGCTTTACAACCGCCGTATGATGGACCTTTTGAAGTTGTTGAGCGCAACGATAAACTTTTTAAAGTGGCCATAAAAGGCAAAATAGTAAATATATCGCTGGACAGACTGAAGCCAGCCTTTTTGGTGAATGATTCACTATCTTCGACTCCTGAAACAACCTCAACCCTGGAAACAACTGCTTCGATTCCCGGGACTGCCTCGAATTCTGGAAAAACAAAACCACCTCACATCACACGATCCGGCAGAACTGTCAGATTTCCAGAACGTTTAGTGGAAAATTAAGAGTATCGTTTGCACTAGGAAGGGGGTACTGAGGTGCCTCTTCGATCCAGAACATTTAAAAACTGTCAACAGATGGTGCCACATGCGCATCGGACAAGGACTCTAGGCAGGTTGTAAGAGACTGTTGGTTCGGTGAGTCAGTTACTGGACTGCCGCCGCTTATGTAGCACGCAAGGAAAATCACCTTGTTCCGAGAGACAAAACGTGTCTCAAGATATTTAGAAATGTATTCTATTTCTTTATAAGTTTAATTAAATTTATGTTTGTGTAAGTACGTGCTATTAATATTTATCCATATACACCGTACTTTTGTAAAAAACATCGACAAGATGAAAGATTAATTCAGATTGAGCAGCCGTGATATCCCATAACCACATGGTTGCTTCACTTTTAAATAATTTTCTTTTCTTCCTTGTTTTTATTATCTTTTAATTTAAAATCTAAGAAGTTAAATATATTTTTACTAAACATTACTTACATTTACATGGAATGTTTTCAAACAATGTTAATTTTTCTAGAGAAATCAAAACAAAAGCACCATTGTTCACATTTTTTTCTTTCTTCTTCTTACTTTTTTAATTTAATTTAATTTTTTTTTCTCATATAGCACTTGTAACAGTTTCCCTGTTTACAGATTCTTTTATAATCTGTAAATACACTGAAAATATTTTTTCTTCTTTTTGATGCTGTTTCGAAACGACGTCCAGTGCATGCACTGGCCATTTTGAAGATTAATTAACAATCAAAATGACTGTAAAAATAAATGATGATAACTATTAAAGATATTCTTGCTGGAGATTGATGCTTGGTGCTTGAAATTTTGATTTACTTTTTTCTTTATGCCACACTTTTTTATTTTGCTTCTAAATATCATTAATACATGACTCTGTCCTATTTCTAACTGTTAGAATGTTCAAATTAATGCTGAAAAATGCATCGAAATTCACTGAACATTTAATCTTTATTCTGTTTAGCTCATTATTATGGGCAACACCACACTATCACAAAGAACTACGATTAATTTCTGAGGTAGAAATCAGGAAAATGTCCCAATGCAAAGATTTCTACCCGAAAGTCGAAATTGGTCTTTTGCCAAAAATAATTATGTTATAATTTTTTTAATCTTATTTACTATTTCATTTGTTTTTGATCAGGCCTGGTTTTAATATTCTTTAGTGATTTGTTTGCTTAATGAGCACTGTTCCGGAATTTCCGGATTTAAAACACACTTCTTGTACCAGACATATGCTCAATTGTGAATTGTATTCGAGATGGATGTTGATTTGCAGTATTATATAATGGCTGTATACATATGTATTAATTTTATGTGTGTTGCTAGCCCCAAATTCATACTATTTTGCTTTTTCATGGCTAATACGAAGATGAAACCACACACTTCATTTGTAGTTCCAAAGTATTTGTGAGCCTGAGGATTTTGCTTTGGTTCTACAAATTTCGATTAAATTAATTTATTTTTTTCCATGTTTCAATTTGGTAATTTTATATTAAATTCAATGGTTTATACATTACTTTACAATTAATGGTTTTAAATATATATGTATACTATTATTGACTACTATGTATGCTATATACGGCGATATAAGTAGCATTATAATTACTGTATACGAATGCCAGGGCCCGACTTACGCAGGGGCGTGTGGGGTAATTGCCCACCCCCTTCTCTTTAGCCCCCGTTTCCTTATGAAGGTAATTAAGATTTTCACTGAAAATTGCCAAATGATTAAAATTGGCCAAAAAGAATCAAAATTCATATATTTTCAAACATTTAGGAAGGTAAGAGTGATCCTTCTTTTTCTCTTTGCTTCCAGTACTCCATTCACCTGTGCAAAAAAAAAAAAAAAAAAAAAAAAAAAAAAAAACTTCATTAGAAAATTAATAATTAAAATATTATTAAAACAACTTAGTATTCTATAGTTTTCAAAAGGAATTCTTTATTAATGTTTTCTTCGTAGCGTGGCATGTTAAAACCGTTAATTAATATCAATTTGCGACAGTTTCTTTTAGATATCTTATAAAGTACGTAGACAAGCAAAGAAAGTTTGTAAAGAGATACATCTGTCAATCAATCTGTCATTTTTTCTACAATTATCCTGCTAGTACTTTTTCTTCAAGTTGTGAATTGTGATCATTTTTTGTGATACTCTGTTTACAAATGTGAGCTGCATCGAGTGCAAAATTTATACATACACACAATACGCATGAAGTTTAGTACTAGACACTAAACATCATAAATAAATAATAATAATAATAATAACTAGCAAAAGCCGTGCTTTGTTTGGATTCGCGAAGCATTATTTCATAAGATAAATATTTGAAAATATCATTATTATTTTATATTATTTTTGCATCTTTATTAAGCAAAAACTTTATCTTATGTTTTGGCGTATTTAAATTTTAGAAATGTAAATTCAGCCAAATAATTAAGAATTTCCTCGGAATTTTTTATCTGTGATATAAGATTGGTATAAATAAAAATATTTTCGAAGCAAAATTTTACAAAATATTTTTTTAATTTTTAATCAAAAGTTTTAAAGATGTTTTTACATTTCCCAATAGCCTCTGGAGTTATCTGAAATGATTTGAAATAGGTATGTTTTCAATCTTTGTAATTCACATCAAATAATCTTTGATAGCAATCTTAGAATAATACATTCAAACAAAATATTTGGAAAAACATTAAAATCTACTCTCGTTGATACTAAGAACTATTAAATGTAATTTTTTTTAATTCTAATTTCTTCTTTTTTTCTGCATACCAGCATATGAAAATTTTTTATATTGTAGAATCTCTCGTAAGGAAATTTTCTATTAAATGATAAACCTTGAAGGAATTTCACTCTCGACAACGCTACGTGCATTAAGCAAACTGGTGTCTCTTTATCCCCAATATCTACTACTGCTTTATTTGATGCCAAACCTTGAGATTTATGAATTATAACTGCAAAAACTGATTGCAAAGGAAATTGTTTTATTGAGCAATTTATGCCTCCATTTTTACAGAATTTAATTATTGGGGGAATTGGTACGCACCAATTCTTATAAGTTAAATTACTGCAGTATTCAAATTTATCCATGATTATTCGCGGTATCTGGTCTGATGGCTTGTGATTTTCTTTAATACGCGCAACAAAGTCTAAAGTACCGTTCACTAAACCTTTTTCGGTCCACAAATAAGAACGTAACATTACTTTAAATCCAAATGATAAAGTAAGAAATGATTCAAGTCCATTTATAGTTTCTGAATCGGCCAACTTTGCTTTAGTACATTTATAAAGAGCTTGAATCGAGGCAACAACTTTAAGCAGTTCTTTTAATTTTTCATTTATATGGCAAATTTAAAAATTAATTTTATTTGCTTACAATTCTTTTGTTGCCACTTTACTAAAAAAAAAAAAAAAAAAAAAAATCCATAATACAATTCTTTTAAAATGTTTAAGTGTCATCTGTGCAAACGATTTTGCGGAGTGATGAAAACATATTTCATTTATTAAATTAATCATGATTCTATCTATAATTATTTACTCCATGATTTATATTTTTTTTTCTGAAAATATACGCGTTTCATTTTTTATTTATTTGCTAAAATGCGTCCGCATTGGAAATGCATGTAAAATAAATTAATTAAAATAATAATTTTTTGAAAAGTATTTCTGTAAAAAAAATAATATTCTGCAAATCTACAGATCATAATTTATATTTGTGTTTAATTTCAAGTGAAAATAGTGTATAGTTTTTTTGTAAAGTGTACGACAAAGTGTAATTTGAGTGGACTAGTAGAGGATTCGCTTCGCTCATCCTAATAATAATAAAAGATCTATCGACAGACAGAAGGGTGGACCCCCCCAGAATGATGCTCCCCCCCATAGCCTTAGTCGGACCCTGACTAAAGCTAAACTGTTTTTGCTTTAGTAAAATTTTGTTTTCCTCCTTATATTGTAATGCAAATTATTGGTATTGTTTAACATTTTTTTCCCTTACTATAGAAGAATTTTAGTCTTGCACTTTTTCCGAAAACAAAAATAGAAAAAAGTGATAACTGTATTTACACTGTATATATACTCTAGAAAATACTTTTTTCGCTTAACATCTCTAGCAAAATCTGAACTTTGTTCGACCATTAATTCTTCTGAAGATCGTTCATCGACGCATGATGGCATCTCGCTTTCAGTTGTACTGGCGACAGATAAGATGCAGGCTATTTAAAAATACAATAAAATATCAAAATCATATTAAAATAAATATTTATATCGGTGATTTTTAGAAATTTTAATCAATCTATTGACGGAACGGAAGAACAAATTACGTGAATGATGCATATTAAAATAGAATTTTTTGAGCTATTTTCGCACCTGAGGAAATAAATTGCTATCAGTGACGCTTATCATTATCTAATTGACGTAAAAGTAATTTCTAAATAATCATAATTTCTTTCGGTTTTACGCAAATTATCTATCACTGCCAAAATTATTTTAAGCAGTTTTTATTTATAATTAATGGTTATTACTCCCGACTTGTTCACGTGAGATATCAAGAAAAGCCATTTTTACAGTCATTATTATAGTTACAGCTACCTGTACTCATATTTAAATTGGTTATTTTCTGATACATTTCTGAATTTATTTTTATTCACAGGCGCAAAAACTGGCAGGTGTTCTTAAGCAGAAACAGTGAAATAGCAGTGAAACAGCATTTTCCATTTTTCAATAAGCACACAAGAGCTTTCAGAACATGGTACAGTCGACTCTCGTAAATTCAAAATCGGATAATTCGAATCTTCGCTTAATTCGAACTAAATATGAAGTCCCGAAATTTTCAATGGCAGAATAACGTTAAAATTTTTCATTAATTCGAACTCATTTTCTCTTGACTTCGTTTAATTCGAACTAACGAGAATTACGATTTTTCATTTTTCTTTTCTTTCTCGCGAATTTCAGATCATCTGAATAATTTTCTTTGATTTTTGTGAAAATTGTTCCGAACAAGTATACATATAATCCAATGCATCTGATATCCACTTTCTTAGAGCCCCATCTGTCCATCAGTGAAACTTTAAATTTTTCTTCCATTGTGCTTGTTTCTAAACTTTTAATTAGTTATGTATTTATACATTCTAATTTAATATTAAATCATATTCTTATGATAACAGACGAAATAAATTTAAAAAACACTTTAACATTAATTCGTTTCTAATGGTACCATATTAAGTATGTTTTCATTTCATATTTTCCATAATTCGAACTTCGGATAATTCGAACATTTCTTGAGGTCCCGACAAGTTCGAATAAACGAGAGCCGACTGTATCAAATTTAGCAACAGCCCTAGAAAAGTCTTTATGAGACAGTAATTGATTATAACTAAAAATAAAACATTTTACGGAAAATGGAAAACACTATCCCAAATCACTTCAATAATTCTGCTAGCCAATGTCATGATTTTATACGTTTAAACATGAGTCTGTGAATGCATCAGAAATTTCTCATTGTCAAGGGTGTTCGCAACTGCCCCGCTAAGCGCTAAACAAGCGCAAAACGTTTTGACACATTTACAAATTACTCATTTTTTAACAGAAATATGTAAAATTAGACGGCCTGACTATGGAAGTGATTTCGAATAGAACTTAGTTTTCCATTTTATTAGGATGAGCGAAGCGAATCCTCTACTAGGCCACTCAAATTACACTTTGTCGTACACTTTGCAAAAAAACTATTCAGTATTTTGACATGAAATTAAACACAAAAATAAATTATGATCTGTAGATTTGCAGAATATTATTTTTTTACAGAATAACCTTTAAAAAAATTATTATTTTAATTAATTTATTTTACATGCTTTTCCATTACGGACGAAATTTTCGAAATAAAAAACGAAACGTATGTTTTCAGAAGAAAAGAAATCATGGAGCTTACAATTACAGGTAGAATCATGATTAATTAAATAAATAAAAAATATGTTCTTTATTCCGGCAAAATCGTTTGCGCTGATGACACTTACGCATTTTAAAAGAATTATGTTATGATTTTTTTTTTTTTTTTTTTTTTTTTTTTTTGTAAAGTGGCAACAAAAGAATAGTAAACAAATAAAATTAATTTTAAAATTCGTTAAACAAAGAGTTGTTTGAATTTCGAAGTTTGAAATTTGAACCATCTGAAACATATATTATTATTTTGGTACATGTAGTATTATTTTTAAATAATTTACCGTTTTATTTTAAACAATTTGCAGTTTTAAACAATCTATGGAATATATTAGCTCTGTTATAAAAAAAAAATGCCAAGAAAACGTTCACTCACTGGTTGAAAAGAACGCGAATATGATATACTAGCCGCCCTGACGACCAGTTTGGTCTCCATGTCTTACGATTTGGTCATTGCCCTTTTCTGTAAAAGGCCTTTAATGAAGTCTATCCTTACATTAAACCAAAATATCGTTCATTTAATGCCAAAAAAAAAACACAACAGGATATGGGCCTCTTTCCTATTTGTAAAGCGTTCCAAAATTCATTCTTTAGTACTACATTGTTATCCCGTCGAGCAAAAAACCATCGCCAAATTGTAAGATTAAATGCCAATAATAAACTGTTTATTTATTTTTATTTTGTTTAAAGGCTATAAATAATTTCGTTCTATAATTTTTAACTAAACTTTTTTTATTTATTATGCTTTCCTTTTTAAAATAATAGAAAATAATTTAAAAAAAAATATAGATATAACTTGTATTTGAAAACGAAATTTTCGGTGAATTGGCGTCAGAAAAAAATTTCGCCAATGTGTTGTGCATCTGACATCTGTGCCTAGAATTCTTCCCATGATTTGTATTTAATAAATGTGCAATAAATTATTGTTCTGAATGCGACTGGTTTTTACAATCTTAAGTATTATTGGTGATTAACAATAATTTACGGTGATCTACGTAAATGGTACGTGGATATCAAATTAACTTACAATGAGACAGGAAAATTGTATATTAAATATTATGTGAGTTGGTTCATTTACATTTCACTTCGTCAAGAAAACATTTATAAAGTTGAGTTGTATAGTATTTCATCTAGCAGAGTGAAACAGAAGTCTGATTGAATTACATGCTCGAATCATTTCTGCATGGCAGGATTGATGGTTGGAGAACTTGCTATATGGTTTATTACCTCCATAAACTATTTTTTTTTTTTTTACATCATTAGAGAAAGAATCTTTTTTTTTTTTTTTTTTTTTTTTTTTTTTTTTTTTTTTTTGTTTACTTTGGTGGAAACAGATTTTGGAAAGTAAATTTAAATTTTACTGAAGTAATCTCAAAATATACACGTACTTCAATGTAATTCATCTCTCAAATATTATTTTTTAAACCGATCTGTATAAAAATATAATTTTTATACAGCTTTATCATTAGGAAAAATAATTTTGATTAAAACTGGCTTTTTGGCCTATAAAAGCGAAATGGTCATTACAGCAAACTGTTGAGGACAACCAAATGCGCTTATAATAACAATAATCTGCACAATAATTTGGCGACTTATCACCTGCGATGGCTAACACAAAATTGGCTGCATAACATATAAAGAGTGAAGTGGGTAAGCCCGGAAGTGTTGATGACAGTCACATGATTTAAGCTTTTATTATATAGATGATCTTTAGGACAAGAGGTTAGATATCAGCGTAAAAAATGACGACACAGATGTCATATACACATCACATTGGTGTAATTTTTTCCAACGCCAATTCGGCAAAAACTTCGTTTTCGAATACCAGTTACCATGCATATTTTTAAAAAGTGAATAACAATAAATTTAAAACAGTTTAATTTATATCTATAGAACAAAACAATTTATATAATTTGAAAAAAAAAAAAATAAAAGTAAATAAATAATTTATTAATAAATAAGCAACATCCGTGTTACCATGTGAAGCAAAATAACGACATTTTGTCGCCAGTTAAGTACCCCGGTGCGTATATATCATTGGCGTCTGAAAAGAAAATAGCGCCTATGTGGTGTGTATATGACATCTGTGCCAAAACGGCGACATGACGAATCTATTCTGACTGGGAATGTATGTGCCCTGGTATGTATCCTGGTTCACATCCCTAAATATTGAAGATTTTAATTTTCGTTGAGGAGAAATTAATTACCCAATTTCATCCAGTTATAACTGTTTATGGCATTAAATTCATCAGCTTGAGTACAGTAGGCATTTAATCAAGATATTATAGAATTTTGTACTCTGTTACCTCATTCCATTGATACTATATCACAGTACATTTTGGGGTACTACTTGGTTACCCGTCGACCAAAAATCTAACGCCAAATTTCAGGATTAAATTTCAAGGTACTACTTGGTTATCCCGTCGAGAAATTTCGCCAAATTATACAAATTGTCAAACTATTGTCAAATTATACATATTGAGAAAAATTTTATTTTAAATAACAAAAAAGCAAATAATTAGTAGAATATTGATAAAAATACAAAGTCGAAATAGAATCACTTAATGATGTTTCAAACACCTTTATCGTATTTAATGTCATTGAATGAGACATTCACGATCATCCAATACTGGCATTTACTCTTATAGTTTGGCGATAATTTTTTGGTCGACGGGATAATCAAGCAGTATCAATTGGTTATCTACTATTGGTTGGTACTACTTGGTTATCCCGTCAACCAATTTCACCAAACTATTCGCTAAATTATACAAATTGGCATACTTTTTATTTTAAACAACGAAAGAACAAATAAATTAATAAAACTTTAATACGAATACGAATAAAATTTCATATTAAAAATCACTTGATGGCCAGGGATGTACTGGAGGATATGCGAGGGTATCAACAGTATACCTTCTGGATTTTTTAAAGGAACATTGTATACCCTGTGCTGCTCAAGAAAGCTTTAGTACATATATTCTAGGATATATCCTCTGTATTGAGCATGAGCGTATACCCTCTGTTTCTTTTACAACTTCGGCACTGTATGATGGCGTAACGAACACGTGATACGAGTTTTATGTTATGTGAATGTGACATTTTTATCATCATTATTGACATTTAATCTTTTAGTTTGGCGGTTTTTTTTTTTTTTTTTTTTTTTTGGTCGACGTCGTAAACAAGTAGTACAAATAATATTAAAAAAATATATTGTTACTTTCAAATAGTTATATGAAATAATGCTTCGCGAATCCAAACAAAGCATGGCTTTTGCTAGTGATAAGTAAATTACCTATTCAGTTCTAAGCTATTTCGATCACGTTATCACCCCCTTTTCTTCAGCTTTTCGACCAGTTTTTCTGCTTTCGTCGGAAATGTGTTCAAAAACTTCAACTTTGAAGGCTTTTTATGAAAGATCTATTGCGTTTTAAAAAAAAATAGAAAATTGGGTGCAATTTGACAGTTTCTGAATAACAACACCTACTAGTTTCATGCATTTCCGAATAAAAATAAATTGAAACTTATGTCAAAAAGTTGTCTTTTTTTATTTAAGAACGCCCTTAAGCCGGAGATTATTATTATTATTATTTTTCTAGAATTGTCAAAAGAAAAAAATCACTTCTGCTGATAAAAAAAAAATAAATAAATAAATAAATAAAATCTCTGCAGGTTCGAGTACATGTGGAGGTATATTTTGAAGTTAAATCCTAATTTCACCAATAAAAACAAAATCAAGATTAGAGATAAATCCAGTTTCAAGAATGAGTTTTAGAGACCTAAAACTTTTGTGAAAATTTTAATATACACGCATACACAGACGGACGCATGTATGTGTACCGGCATGCAGCGCCGTGCGAAAAGAATGCGAAGAGGGCGGTCGCCCTGGGCGCAGAAATTTAGGAGGCGCCAAATTTATTCCACCAACGTCATTTTTTGGCTTGTCACAAGAAAAAGTTGGGGGAAGGGGGACGCCAAATTGAAACTTTGCCCTGGGCGCAGTTTTCTCTTCGCACGCCGCTGCCGACATGTATGTTTGTCGGACCGATCTGGACCGTTAAAAAATTTATGGTACCAGCGGATCGTACCAAAAACAGGCATCGGGCCAGTCCCGGCCCGTATAGACCTCTTAGCATAGGCATAATAAGTGAGAGAAGGAAGAGCCATTGTCATTTCCTGGATTTTGAAATTTAATTAGCTATTTTTTTTATTTCTTTAATATCACTTAAAAAATTATAAAATTTATTCTTCTCAATTAATTTTTGTATACTTAAACACTAAGAGAAAGAGAAAAATTAGAATTGGGATTATACTGCCCAACGCGCATTACTTTTATGCTTTTTGGTTTGGAATTTTGTTGTAGACTCATGAGAAGGCGAGTGCCAAAATTAATTAATTTATTTAAAAAATGCAACGTTTATATTTTCTTTTAAAATGCACACAATTCAACAAATCTATACCTTTAGAATCCTCATGATGGTCATTGATTGTCGTTTAATTTTGGCACTGTGAGAGCGATTTTTCAAACATTAATATGTATGAGATACACTGTAAAAAAAAATTCAAGAGGTTACTAAAAATTTCTTAGTAAATTTGTATTCCACAGAATTTTTTAGTAACCATTACAAACTTTCTTTTTGCAAGTGAAACAAGCATTTCTTTTGTAAACTGAACAAAAGAATTTTTTGTATAATTAACTTAAAAATTTTTAGTATGAGCCACCAAGCAAATTTTAGTAATAGCTCCAAAGTTATTTTTAATAACCATTATGTGCGCCCGAAGAGCAGGAGCTTCCTTCGAGCTGCATCCAGATTTCTGAAGCGGAAGATTTTCGGCAAAACCGCAATAGATGGCAACACCAAACATTCCTACTTGCTCCGACAGGATTTTCATAATCCCTTTATTAACATCCCATTTCCTACATACATTCAGGGCGTATTTGGCGGTGGTAAGTTTCGAACCCGGGACCTTTTAGCCTGGAGTCCGTTACTATAACCACTATGCTATCAAGGACACACCAACTGAGTTTTAGTAATAGTTATTAAAAATATAAAACTATTAACTATATTCGTTGCTAACTTTTTTCTAGTGATTCTTACAGATTTTTTTGTAACCGACTAAGATTACTAAAAATTTTTTAGTAATTACAAGGATCACTAAAGTTTTTTTAGTAGATCGACCCTTTTTTTTTTAGTGTAGAAGAAAATTTTGGGATTGGCATATCCCTCTAGTTATGATCATATTTGTCAAACATGTATTAAACAGTGGATTAGAGATGGCAGAACTCTTCTGGAAAAAAAAAAAAAAAAAAAAAAAAAAAAAAAAAAAAGAATGAATTGCTCGAATTATCGGTCCTGAATTTTTGAGGTACGTATAGAAGAAACATGATAGCATAATAAAGACTTAAATTCTAACGAAATTTACTATCTCAATGTTTCCTATTTTCCTGAACTTTGGATAAGGACTTTATGACTCATTTCCTTCTACTTACCTGAATGCCTGTAGTTACTTGTTTGTCAGTCTCGACACATATTTCTGTTGAAGGTCGCAGCTTATTTTCGGTACTGATATGATCTTTAGGATAAGTTTGCCCAATTTTGTTTTTCTAAGAAAAGAAGGAATTTCAGTTTCAACATCCCAATTGCTTAGACCTTAGAAAGTGCAGAAGAAATACTGTACTGTGAAAAAATTGCACTCGCAAAAGATAACAAGAAAGGCCCTTTTCATCCACAATTGCAATTTTGAAGCTAAAAGAAAAGTGAGGTGTATTGCACCAGCCTGATTCGGCCATACTCCTATGGTTATTTCAGTAGTGCCTTCTGGGAAGTTTGATGAAGTGGTCAGTTATGTATGCTTTATGGGATTGCCCACTTTGATTAAAAAATAACCATTAATAACTAATTTTATGTTAGGAGCTCCAAACTTAATAGCACTTCACAATTCCTCAACTATTTGATCGAATTACTTTCTGTTTGGCATCTCTCTCCCCAATAAAAAAAGAAAAACAATGCTCTTCAAATTAGGTTACAGTAATGAATATTTACAAATTTCTTGCAATTTCAATTTAGCGACTGTCTTCACTGTTAAAAGTAAAGGTGACAAACCGGTGCCATTTGGGACCCGGAGGTGAAACGGCGGTGCCATTTGGAACCCTAGGGTGCCATAAGGGCTTGGATATGTGGTTGTAGTGCCACAGATCTCTTACTGGGTGATTGGAGCTAAATAAGGTGCCATACACTTCGTATTGGGAGCAATGTGGCACCTTGTCGGGTGACTGGCACCATGCGCATGCGCTATGACTTGTGTATTTCTGTTTTCGGTGACGGCAAGTAAAATCTGTTGCTGTGAGTGAATGAAGGTGTGCTCCATGGCCGAGCGGTTAGAACGCTGAGCTTGTAATCAGACGTTGTGGGTTCGAATCCAGGGCCGAAAGTCGGTGTGTATATTTTTTAATTTTGTATTATTGGGCACTCTGGATTAAGGGTGCCATCTTTTCACCCTAATTAAAGGTGCCATCTCGCTCCTTTAGGGGTGTCACCAATGAGACAAGCCTTTCACCCCTAGAAGGTGCAATGTGTCACCATTAGTTTTAACAGTGTTTTAAGCTTGTTTTTTGAAATATAGTGAAAAGTAGACAATTTCTTGTCAAATTTATATTTTCATTTCCCTCAGACAATTTAGTGATTAAAATATATGGCAGGGATAAAGAGAGAAGTAATAGTTATCATAAATTATGTAAATTTAGTGAAATGACAAATTTATTTTGACGTTTCTGGAAATAAAATTACACCGATGAGAATTGTTCGTTTCCTCCCTCTAAAAATCCTTTATTTTTTAAAAAATATATTCTTTCTCTCTATCTTTTTGCTCGACTGTACTTTAATTTAATTGAAATTTAAAAATATGTCGATTGGAAGAAAACCTGAAGCAGCATACGGTTGATATATTTATAGATTATTCTGCCTAAAGTTCTTTTTCCAAGTATTAGTGAGTGAGTCATGATAATTATCTATATCAAACTACATGGGATCAGAGTCAGAGTTGCAGAAATTCACCGGATCAAGCTTCTAACCAGCAACAATTTGTAGACAAATCTGGTACTTCAAAGAGAAAAGTTTATGTCAAATGCGCTTCTGATTGTTTGAGTTGACAGGGGTTGCTGTTCGGGTCGGGGAAGGGTAGGGTTGACTTTTACTTTTTGTCTGCGGTTCGGACTCTTTCATTGTTTCAAGTCGGTTTGCTGGTTGATCTTGCGGGTCGAGTACGGATTGAACCGATTTTTCAAAATATTTTTTTCCGGTTAAAAATCTACATACAATAAGATCTACAAAATGGACACTTTCTAAAAGTAAAATCTTCTATTTACCGTATACTTTTTCAATTCTTAACATTGGTATCCATATAGTTGTACCCTTGTATCTTTGAATAGTGTTACTGCCAATCTACACATGCGTAATATGTATATGCGTGCATAAATTATCTCAAATAAAATTAGAGATGGTATGTGTCTTTTGTGTGTGTCAAAAACGAAATATTGGTAATATCCTTCATATTCCGAAAGAAAAGTGGTTCTAAACTTTATCTTAAAAAAAAAAGACTAGTCTATGATTAGATTTTTTTTTATATATATATATACCGTATATACTCGTGTATAAGTCGAGGAATTTTTAAAAAAATTTGGGAGTTGAAAATGAGGGGTCGATTTATATATGAGGTAATAATATTAATATTAATAATAACAATTGCAGATAATTGGCGAATGGGCAAGTCTTTTACATATGGGTATGGGTTAGAGAGAAAGATAAAAGCGGACAATGGCATTTCTCTCTGATTGACAGACAAGAAAATTTCAACATAACGTCCCTATAATTGTTCCTCACTCACATTCTCTTCGGATAGAATCCCCTTCAAACAGGGGTATTCCTTTTAATTCCCTTTCTAATAAGAGTTCAACCTGCGAATTCTTTTAGATATCTCTCCTGAAAGTCCTACAATACAAAAAAGTACTATATTTTAGCAGTCTAATAAGAAGTTGTTTACCTGGTAATAAGGCTTAAAATTTTTTTGAAAGAATGTTTTTTTTTTTTTTTTTTTTTTTTTTTTTTTTTTTTTTAAATAACTTTGAACTGATATAAATAGGTTTCAAAATAGTTTAATCTTCTTCAATTTTTTATAACTATTAAGTTTTACAACATTCAATTTAAAAGAAAGAGAAGTCTGAATAGAAATGAAATAAATGAATAAATAAATTTATTAATTAAATAAAAATGTATTATTATTATTATTTTAAATCCTTGATTATAAATCATCTTCCAACATGACATTAGAAACATGGTTCGACTTCTATACGAAAATTCAATATTTTCAAAATTTTGCTTAAGAATTGGAGCGGTGTGTGTGTGTGTCGGCGGGGGGAGGGGGGGGGGGGTCGACTGATACACGAGTAAATACGGTACATTATATTCCCTATGCAGTAAATTCAACAGATACTCATTGATATTCAAATACGTATGTATTTACATCTGAAACATACTTCTAATCAAACCTTTTTGTCAAAATCCCGTGAACTCGATTTGCAACAAACGTTAAATAAATATTGTATAGAATTTTAGGAGCTGTATTTTGAAAGTCAAAACGACCAGAAAAATTAAAATTAAAGCTATTATCAGATTCACGGACTTTAGGCGAGACAAACTTTTCAGCCGATTTTAACCCCAACATTTTCCCGTTCAAAGAGAGAAAAAGGTTACAATTGTCTTTGAAAAAGTTGGAGGAAAAGCCGGAAAACCAGTCCTACTAGTACCAATATACAAATATTGGACAAATATAGTACAAATATTGGAACCCCGAATTCGGGCTTCCAATATTTGCTCAACTCCTCAGTTACTCAGTGATGAACTTAATTATCTAAAAGCTATTGCTGTTGATCGTGGTTATTCCCCTAATATTATAGATTCAATTCATAGACAATTGACAAAATCCACCCAATCTGAAAGAAAAAACTTTCGAACTCCAATACTTTGGTTGTTTTGCCCTTTTTCCCCAAAATCAGTCAACAAGTTGCTAAAATTTTAAAAAGATTCGATTTTAATGTTATTTTTTCTCCTGTTAATAAAATTGCTTTTTCAAATCTTAAGCACCCCATTGATCGCTTAGATAACTGGGGTATTTACCAAATTTCTTGCCAGTGTGGTCTTTCTTATATTGGCCAGACTAAACGTGCTCTTAGATTTCGTTTAACGGAACATAAAAGGTATGTCAAAAATCAAGAGCTTAAACGCTCTTCTATTGCTCAACATTGTTGGTCTTCTCAACATAAAATTAACTTTTCTTCAGCCATCATCATCCATAAGTGTCCTTCCATTCTTGATCTTAATTTTTGGGAAGCTTACCACATCATTAAAAATTCTCACTCTTAGTCAATGACTTATCAAGTACTCCTTATTTTCCAAGCATTTGGAAATCTTTAATTTAAATCTCTCTCTCTTTTTTTCCCCTCGCACTTGAAAATCTTTAATTTAAATCTCTCTTTTTTTTCCTCGTTTTTAGTTTTTGTTTTGTTTGTTCTCCGGTAGATGTCGCTACTTGTCCACCCAGTTGTTCAGGCTGCTTTCTTCTCATTGGTTGCTTTCCTTTAGGCGGGATCGTTCCCGTAGCGGGTATATAAGCCTGCGTCTCTCTGTCTCTTTGCTCAGTCTTGCTTTGTCTAACTCGCTGAGTTTTTGCACTGAAGAAGAATCTCGATAGTAGATTCGAAACAGCTGTTTGCTCAATTTTCATACTTTATTTGTGCATTTATAATAGTTGGTTTTCTATCTTTTTTACATACAAAATATTTGTAGTATATGCATTTTGAAATAGAAGCGACGCTCTTTTGTGCTAGACAGACAAAAAATTCTTAAGACTGATTATGTCGCCATTGGCAAGAGATAGAAATATAGAATATATAATTTAAAAAAATGATCCTCTGAAGCAAAAAAACTTCAAGTAATAAATTCAATTCTACTTTGCAAAGTGAAAAGAAAAATTATTAATAAAATAATGCCTCGAATCAGTATTTTTTTTAAAAATCATTAAATAACTTAACACTGTTCAAATTTAATACTTGTAGCTATTTTTCTTAAGGGGCTACTTCAATCAAATGAAAAGACCCATTCGCTAATGCTAATCCTATGGAAGAAATGTATAAAGATATCTCCTTTGTAATTTAATATTTTTCAATGATTCTTTTTGCATTGGATAGCTGAGATGCAACGGACATATCTTTATACATTTCTTCCATAGGATTAGTACTAGCGAACGGGTCTTTTCATTTGAGTGAAGTAGCCTCTTAAGTCAATCAAGGTAATTTTTGTCTACCTTTACGAAACTCTGATCCATTCTGCCATGCCAAACTTGCGTTATTATTTTTGAAATAATATGTTTTGGCTTATTTAATTTTATAATTCTGCTACTATTAAATAAGGTAAAAAAACTTTTTGAAAAAAAGTGGTATAAGTTTGCATAGACAATAATTAGATCCTGTGAATCACTGAATTTTATCCCGAATTTTTCCTTCTCTTTTTGAAAGAAAATGATAATTGCATTTGAGATTTGCGTATTTTCAAAATCTAAAAAACAACATACACAAAATTTAGTTTTCAGCGTCTTCCTCAGCCTTTCCCTGAATTTTCTCGCAGTGGACTGATGTGAAATATCAATATACCTAAATCCGGTTCCTATTATGTTTTGTAATCTACATTGATGCATTTTTAGTTTACACACACAAAGAAAAAAAAGAGCCTTCAAAATTTTCGTTTCTTTTGGTTTTTTTTTTGTTTGTAAAATAATCGAAAATTTTCTTCACCTTGTCGCATTACCCTCCCCCCCCCCCCCAAAAAAAAAAAAAATCGTAAGATAGCTAAAAGCTAAGGCATTGCTGTTACATCGTAAATATAAGCTTGTCAGCGGTAACTTTATTTGGCTTACCATTACTTTTATGCAGAAATTCTATAGAAATGCACCAGGAAGATTATTGTTTGGCAATAATCGTAGCCAGTGCAGTAAGCAATGTAAATAAGTTTTGATTTCTTTAAGACTTGTAAGTCTTTTTATCTTTTGTCTAGGGAAAATTTTCAGAAAAAAATCATACCTGTTGAAACTGAGTTGTAGAAGTTTTTAAAACTGCAGTATGATAAGAATTAAAAAAAATCTTCCCGGTTAGATATAATTTCTTTAATTGTCTATAAAAACATGTTTTAAATCGAAATAAATGTCGTTAAACGCAAAGTAAAATATAGGAATATGTTCATTTTAACAAGACTCGTCTATAATATCTAATAAATAATGAAAAAATATATGCAAATATTTTTTACAAATGTTTATTTCAGTCATTCGAATTTTTCGCCCTTTGGATTCATGCGCCTGGAGCGCTTTGCTCCAATTGCTCCACAGTAGCTACGCCCCTGATTCTCAGGTGGTGTAAATTTCTTTGTACTATTGCGTCCGTGTGGTGTATTGTATATTAACGATGACTTACATTATAAGCGTTACCCATGTCAAGCACACAGGGCCGTAACTATAAACTTGGGGGCCCCGGGGCAAAACCTCCGGGGGGGGGGCCCCAGGGAGGGCAAATTGAAACTTTGCCCCGGGCATAGTTTCTTTTCTCGCACACCGTTGTTTAAATGTACATAGTATGATAAGCCCAAAAATGACTAACAAATGTAGAATTGGACAATTCTACTCGGCAGGCACTTGGCGGCGACGCCATTTTTGCCGATCCCACTGAAGTTAGCATAGGGAAGAAAATACGGACTGGTTGAATCTGATTGGTTGAATACTTTAAAGAGCATTTTATTTAGGTTCATTTTTGAGTATATGTAACTTAATCATACGTTTCTGTTTAAAAACCTTTTGAAAGATGGATTGTGATAATTTTTTTTTCGATTTTATGTATTTATTAATAGACTAGTTGACCCATCCGGCATTGCCCGGGACACGTTATGATAACTTATTTAAGCAAACAATTAACACTTTAGATCTACAATTAGTCGAAATTAAGCATAGGATATGAATTATTCGTTAAATAATATTTTTAAGAAATGCATAAAAAATGAGTAAATGCTTTAAAAAAGGCCCTTGGACCCCAATAAAAATATCAGGGTGTAGGTCCTGAAATAAGAGTCCAAAATTCAACTTTAAATTTATGCATTGAGAAGGTTTGATAATAAGTGGGTGAATATGCATGGAGAACAAAAATTTCAAGGTGCCCGAGCCGAGACCATAGGGACTCTCAGGCTTTAAAATTGAATGCAAGAACATGGGAATAACTAAGTGAAAAAATAGTTCCAAAAACGAAGATTGGATTAAGAGAGGGCAGTTTAATAGCAATTTATGGTGCAAAATCTTCAAGGGGCCAGGAACTTATTTCGCATGTAGTTGGGTATAAAATATTTTTTGTAGTTATTAAAGTAATGGGAGGACGCTAAAGCAATGTGAAAGAAAATTGTAAGCAATCCGGATCATTTTAAAAGAAATTGCACCAACGGCCGCAAGAACGCGATTAATATTCAAAATTGGTGGTCGCTAGACTATGGCGGTTTCTTAGTAGCTCATGGATTTAAGAAGTTGTTTAAAAAAAGGAGTTAATTGAACCATTTTAAAGGGATTTATAATAAGGGCCCAAAAAGGACAACTGACAGTTAAAAAGAGGGCCCTAACAGGAAAACATGTTAAAATATCTTAGTACTTAGCTCTTTAGATCTACAATTAGTCAAAATTAATCATAGGGTATGAATTATTCATTTTAATAATATTTTATCGAAATGCACAAATTGATTCGGAAAATGTTTAAAAAAAGGGTCCTAGACGCGGATGAAAATATGAGAATCTTGTCCCTGAAAGAAGAGTCCAAGACTCAAATTTAAAAATTTTGCACTGAGAAGGGGATAAATTTAAAGAGTGAACTATGTTTGCCTCACAAAATGTTTAGGGGCCCTAGACTGAGCCCTATGATTCCACAGGAGGCCAAAGTGTCTTATATGCAATGTCAAAACATTAAAATATCTAAATGAATAAAGAATCCTAAAAATGAAGATCGGATTAAAAGGAAACAATTTATTAACAATATATTATTACAAAAACTTCAACGGGCCCCAAGGGGCCAGGAAATTATTTTGCATGTAGTTGGGTATAAAGATATTTTTTGTAGTTATTAAAGTGATGGAAAGACGCTATATAACTATGTTAAATAAAATTGAAAGCAATTCGGTTCATGTTTAAAGAAGCAATCAAGGGCCTCAAGAAAGCAATTGACAAACAAAATTAGCTGAAGTCTGAGAAATTCTTTTGTCGTTCATGTAATAGGTAGAGAGAGGACATAAAAAATTGATCGAAAAAAAAGCTAGTGAATTGGACCATTTTAAGGGAGCTATAATATGGGACCCTGTAGGGTCCAACTGACTATTAGAACCAGGGCCCTAATATGAAACCATGTTAAAATATTTTAGTACATAGCGCTTTAGATCTTTAATTAGTCAAAATTAAGCATATAGTAGGAACTATTCTTTGGAATGATATAATTTTTTTAATGCACCAATTGATTGGGCAAATGTTTAAAAAGGGGCCCTAGGGTCCGAATAAAAACATCAGGTTTTTTGGATTGGTCCTGAAAGAAAAGTCCCAGGCAACTTTAAAATTTTGCACTAAGAAGATCAGAAATATAGGAAGTGAAATATGTTTATTTCACAAAATGTTGAGGGGCCCTGGGCTGGACCCTATGATTCCAAAGGGGAACACAGTGTCTTGTATAGAATGTCAAAACATTAAAATATCTAAATGAATAAAGAATCCTTAAAAAGAATATCAGATTAAAAGGAAGCAATTTATTGAAAATTTATCATTACAAAAACTTCAAGGGGGCCTGTACCGGGCCCCAAAGGGCCAGGAAATTATTTCGCATGTAGTTGGGTATAAAAATATTTGTGTAGTTATTAAAATAATGGGAAGACGCTAAAACTAGGTTGAATAAAATTGAAAGCAATTTGGATCATTTTTAAAGAAGCTGCACCAAGGGCTCCAAGAAAGCGATTAATATTAATAAATAGTGGTAGCCGAAGTCTAAAAAATTTTTTTTGTTGTTCATGTCGTAGTTGGAGGACTTTAAAAGTTGTTTAAAAAAAAAAAAAGCTAGTGAATCCGTCCATTTTTAAAGGAGCTATGATAGAGGACCCCATAGGGGCCAACTGACAAATACAATCAGGGCCCTAACATGAAAGCATGTTAAAATGTTTTAGTACATAACGCTTTAGACCTTTAATTAGTGAAAATTAAGCATAGAGTATGAATTATTTGCAAGAATAATATTTTTAAAAAATGCACCAATTGTTTGGGTAAGCGTTAAAAAAAGGGCCCCAGGCCCGAATAAAAATATCAGGGTGTTGGTCCTGACATAAGAGTCCAAGATTCAGCTTTAAAAATTTGCACTAAGAAGGTGAGAAATTTAGGGAGTGAAAAATGTTTAGTGCACAAAAAGATCAAGGGGCCCTGGGTCGGCCCTATGATTATCTAGGGGGCCCCAGTGTCTTATATGGAATGTAAAAATTTGAAAATATCTAAATGGAACATGTATCCCAAAAATGAAGATCGAAATTAATGGAAGCAATTTATTAAAAATTTACTATCACAAAGACTAAAAGGGGCCCTAAAACGGGCCCCAAGAGTCCAAGGTCATAACTGAAAAGTAAAAAGACGAAAATATCTAAAAGGAGAAAGGTACCTTAAAACAGAAAAAATTAGATAAAAACGAGTCAAGCTATTAACAATTTGGCGCATAAAAATTGTAAAGGGCCCAGGGCCCTGGCTCTTAAAATATTAAAAGTCTGAGCCTCAGGTGCATCAGAACCTGTCTTGGACTATCTTCACTTAATATTTCAGACTTCTATGTGCGGTAGATTTTGCTAACCATCTCAGTCACTCACTCACACACACATACGCAGACATACACAAACAGAGCGTTTTGTTAACTTAGTATAGATAAGAAGAAAGATTTTCTAGAATTTTTTAGATGCTTTTTATATTGTTCAGTCGATTAGAAGTCCATATTTTCTTCCTTATACTAGCTTCGGTGGGATCAGCAAACATGCTGGCGCGACATGACACATTCGACTCGACATTTTGCTGTCTGCTGTAGAACTCCTTTTGCATGCGAAGCGTAAGGAGTGTATTGACAGACAAGCAAAAACGTCTATTCTAGGACTTTGATTTTTTTTTATTACTAACTTTTAGGTATGTGCTGGGTATTTTATAGGAACTTAGACTAGAAACTAAAATCAATTGTTTTTTTAACCATCAGTTTGGGGCCCCTGAGGCTTGGGGGCCCCGGGGCAGTGCCCCGGCGGTAGTTACGGCCCTGCAAGCACAAAAGTCAGATGTATGTATTTAATAAATAAATGTATGAATATTTAGCTGCGCACTACACCAAAGATTTTTTTCAACAGGTAAAATAAGCAAAGTACTATTTCTGAGCATCGGAAAACAAATTTTCTTAAGATCTTTCAGAAGAAACAGAGGTCATTTTTGACGTCGACTCTGTAATTTAATATAGCGGCAAACAGGAAAACAATCTGTTTTCAGACTACCAACCAATACCAGCCAGTCTCAGTCAAAACTCGGCCGCCTCCTGAAAGAATAAACACAGAACACCACAAATGTAGAGGTTTTCCCAGAAAAGAGCACTCATTAACATTCCTTCATTTTTTTTCGCTAGTCATATAGGCGCCATCTGTATTAAAAAACGGGAAGTAAAATAATAGAAATAACGTTTTATTCACTTGTGCGTAAGGACAAATGGATGAGAAACATATAGCCCTGACACTATTCGAAGATTCGCAATTATCAGGCAAAATTCCCGTTAATTTCTAACTCATTCAAGTTTATTCACTATATTAAATTCTGGGCACGCGTGCTACTGCTTCCCTACTGAGTAATTTAGATAATATATTTAAAATAAGTGAGAGAAACAAAGAAAAAAACCAATATATACTACATACAAACGAAGTTTAGGCTGTTCTCAACTTATCTACTTTTTGGAACATTCACGAAATATTTTTAATTCGTAAATTCTGAAGACATGCAGGGCCTCCGGCCTAGTATCATTCTAAGGGGGGAGGGGGAGGTGCAGGGGCGTTCCGCCCCAGTGTGCAAAATGTGCGGCGCACACAGGCGCCGAAGCAGTAAAGGCGCCAAAAGATTTCAGTTGAAAAGCAAATATTTAAAAAAAAATCTTTAATTTATTTATACTAAAATGCATTATATTTTCTTGGCATCTGAATTATCTTTTGTAGATTTACCTTATAGAAATTATTTATAAATATTCATTTCTTTCTTCAAAATTTTATTTTATTCTACTTATGAGTCCTCTAATAAATCATTTAGACAAGACCTGCCCAACCTTTATAAACAGAGGCGCACCTCATATAGTTATAAATAATAAAAGGCTCCACATAGCTGAAAATATGCAACACTATTATTTCACTGCGGTGGAAAAGCATAATATACAGTTTTATTACCGTATGAGCTAAATTTCACTTGTTTTTTTATTATTATTTATAAGAAACAATTGTCACTTTACTTCAGAATTTATCATAAATAAGAAGAAAATTACTATTCGGAAATACTGGTAAATGTTTCTCCTACAATATCAGTCCATGAATAGAGGTAGACTTAAATGTTAGAAACGTCTTATATGATACGCGTACATCTCACGCTGAAAACTATAAGTCCCCTATGATTCGAAAACTATTTTAAAATAATTTGCAACAATAATTTAATTCAGAATAAATTTAAAATTAGATTTTCAGAGGACAGTCTATCTTCAAAAGTTTTGTAGATGAAGAAGCTATAGAAACCTTAATCACTGAATAACAACTTAATAGCATTAAATAATTAAAACTTATTTAAGGTCATTGATAAGTGTTACAAGAAAACTATTTAAATATTTTTTACTTTTAAAAATGCATTCCTTAAAATGGATTTTTAATCTTAAAAATAACTAGTATAAGAGGATACATTCGAATGGGTGCCAAGAAAACCTAAGGGCGCAATCGCGGCGTCCGCGGGGGACGCTTTGGAGAATCCTGAATAGAGAAACAATGTAAAACCAGAACTTGGGGGCTATGCACAGGGCCGTAGCTAAGGGGTGCTATGGGCGGCTCAGCTTCCCCTTAAACATTTTGAGCCTCCCTGGAAAAGATTCCAAAGTCACTAAATTGATTTCTATTCCAAAAATTCGAATGAAATTCTGTTTAAAAATCTAATTAAATTTTGAGGACCTTTCACAGCTTTTGCAAAAATACTAAATTGTAACTAAAATAAGTGTTTCATCACATGCTCATCCTATTTACACATATGAAGCTAATAAGTTTTTTAATATTTCACTCGTTTTACACTCGAATTTTTCATCATCCTATTCTTTTCTTAGCGTAAAATGAAACTATTACAACAGTTTAATGAGAAACATAGTAACTACAGAGTGAACATGTACTAATTTATCTTTCTGCGTCATAGAGAGAAAGAGAGAAAATATGACCCCCTTCCCCTTTCCCATTATTCACTTCTAGCTACGGCACTGACTATGCATACATAACGTTATTACTTTAAGGTGAAGGGGGGAAGAATCTAGCATATGATATCCGAAGATATCTCAAGTTAAGGAATGGTGTGTCTTGATATATTTTTCATTTTTGAATGATCCAACCAAAATTTTCTCTTTCTGTTTCCATTTATATATATATATATATATATAACTATTTTTATGAAAATTAAAATAATTAAATCACTATAAAATTATTTATTTTCAAAATATTGAATATCTCAATGTTTGGTATTCCTATTCTTCTGTCTTATGTGTATGCATATATATAATCTGCGTTTAAGAAAACAGGTGTAAAGTATGTTTGAAATAATACTTGTGTTTATCAATAAAGAAAAGAGAATGTTATTGAGGAATGATAACGTATGATATCGTAAGAGATAGCGGAGGGCCAGAAATTGCCAAAAAGTTGATAACGTTCATTACATTTGTATAGCCTTTTGTATGTTAGTGTTCTCTGTTCTGTTCAGTGTACAGATTTTTGATTGGAGATACTGGCGTCAGCTATGTAACAAATTTTAGCTGGTAAAAATGGAGCATCAGCCGTTTGTGAAGTTGTTGGCATTCCGTGCCGTAGGTTTAACACTGGTTTTCGCACTTAACCCTTTCCGGCACGGGCAAAATCTGTACTAAAATGAGAAATTGTCGACTGACACCGGAATTCACAAACGATTTTTTTAAATATTTTGAATTTCTTAATTTAAGCTCTTATTATAAAAGCAAAATTTTACTAAAATATTACTGGTGCCATTTGCAAGTTTAGAATTAAAATTGGGTATCCCAGACCGGGCACAGTGTGCCGGAAAGGGTTAAAGAGTAAAGCTTATTTTAAGCGGCCAAAGCAAATTTTGTTCAGCACTTCTACTAATGATCATTTCTGGTGGAAATTATTATGCATTGAACAAAAGTGTTTTTTTTTTTCACACTATAGATTTCTGAGCGAAATAAATACCTTTTATCTATCTTTTACCTATCTAGTACTCTGGAATTATCATGATAGCGAAAAAGGGGGAGAGTTGATGAAGATAGACTAAAATTGGCCATAGATGTCCAAATTTTCTATTTTTTTAGAAGGTTGAAGGGGGAGCTTTTCTCTGCACTCCCTGCGTACACTCATGTCTATTCAAATACTGCATAAATTATTGTAATGATTGTAAGATTTGTACATTTCATTTCCGAACATAAAATTGAATTTTTGAAATAAGAGCACTTATTAGCATTACACATAACCGTAGACGTTACAGAGACTAAAATAACCGAAAAAAAAAATCAATTTAGACATAAATAAATTAGAAACTACAATGATGGCTGTTAATATGAATGGAAAAATATAGATTTATGTAAAAGGTGTTTTAAAATCCCGTGCACTTTATGTCATACTAACCAACCACCTTGGATCACCTAGGCCAATTACAATAACCTTAAATATTCTAAATTCAAATATTGAATGTTATTTTTTTCCAAATGAATGTAGAGATGTAGTGGGGGGGGGGGGGGAGGGCAATGTCTTCAGCAGCATGTTGATTTGACTTTATAATTTTGAATAAAAATATTTTGGAACGAACATTATATTGTTAGCAGGGTATAATCTTGAATTAGTATGATTTTTCATTTATAAATGAAAATCCATCCAGTTGAAGCTCGAGTTGATTTCCCACTGCCCTCAACAGAGTATACCGGCGGTGCTATTCATGTTCCGGTCTGATTTTTCAAGCTAACCGTTAATTTGTATTTATTTTCTGACATTTAGATATAAAACTTTCAATTTTGATCAAAAAAAAAAAAAAAAAAAAAAAAAAAATCTTGATAAAATAAATAATGGAAATGTGCACAACCCCTCATACATATTTTATTTATAAACGCGAAATGACATTCAAATCACATATTTCTTAATTGGGAAACGATATCTTGAGATAATTTGCACCGAGAGAAAAAATATGTTTGGATGAAATGACGAATCCATGAAATGACTTCAAAAAATTTTTTAAACAGTAAATATTAATATTTTCACATCAGATATATTATTAGAACCTGAAAAATACCCTGAATGTATCAACAGTTTTTATTGTTGTTGTTGTTTGCTTGTTTTTTTTACGTTTAAAACTTCAGAGAAATGGAAAACTTGAAAACTGATGCGAATCGCTGCCAAATAAAAATATTTTTTGAAATAGTAATTAAAAATACCATTGAAAAATATCATTTCTTTCTTTCTTTATTATTATTTATTTATTTATTTGTAACTCTACCGGGATCTCACTATATCCCAATTTGAAAATGCAGAAGAAATCAAACGTTACGCTTTTCGTCAGTGGGAAGGACTGCTTGGGGAAGCACACAAGCATAATCTCGTTGAGGAATAAAAGTTTGCCATTTTGCGATTATCATTAAGGGTTTTTAATTAATATTTCGGGTAATTAACAAAAAATAAAAAAATTGAGTGTCAGGTGCACGGTGCATCTACCATCATCTATCCTTATCCAAATTTTCAGATCTCTATGTACAGTAGATTTTCGTAGCCATCGCCAATACTTCTTTCTTTTAGATGCAATCTATTGGTATTGCATTAAATTATTTTCTCCGGGATAATGAAATTTTACTGTAACGCAGGATTCTGATAGAGAGTGCTTTCATTTACACAGGTTTTACTGTGTTACAAATTTTATTTAATAGCTGACACCCTTCTTTATTTTTCAAGTAATTTAAGCATGTTTGGAAACAGAAATTTATTTATTTAATGAAATAAAAGCACGAATTGTAAAGAAACAAGACATATTTTATTAAATAAATTTTCTGGTTCAAAAAACTCCAAAAGAATGGCAACTATACATTTTTAAACATTCATAGTTTGTTTGTTTTTTTTTGGGGGGGGGGGGGGTTAGGGCGCCAAATGCAGTTCTGCACACAGGCGCCGAATACTGCTGGCACGCCCCTGGGGAGGTGTTGCTATTTATCTATAAAAAAAATTTTGCGAATAAATGTGAAAATGACTAGTGCCAAACTTCATGCACAGTGGCGCCTACTTACATGGGCTACATGTTTTATTTCGTTATTGATTTCATGATTATTTTATTGTTCATTTTTCTTCCTTGGACAAAATTTATTTTGCCAATGACCACGCGTTTTAATTCTCCGATTAACACCCATAAATCCAAAATGACTGAAGTGTCAATGCTTACTTTTCTGCTGTTTGAATTTATAGTCATGTTCATGATATGATGATATTACAATAAATATTGCTGTCTTTATAAGGAAAAACACACGAGAATATGGTTTTAAAAAATTGCAACTATCTTAAAACATGATAACTTGACTTAAAAGTCTCATCTTTCACCAGTTGTCCACCCTTCAAAGAAAAACAAACTGGTCGCACCATTTTACCGAAATATCTTTGAGCCCACCCAATATTTTACAACCCCTCATCTTTTTGCTTCACTTTGGGAATAACGGATTTTGAGCTGATTCTATAGACGATCACTTTCAGAATTTTCAAGCTATGTTTTTGAAATATTTACAGAAGTTGCTTTATACATTTAGTTAACACAATATGCAAATGAAATTTTGGTATCATTGACGCATGCGCAATGAAAAATTATTTAGTAAACATTTTTCATACAATTTTTATTATTTTTTAATTTTGATGACAGGGTATTTTGTATAATGTTGTTTGTCATAATTTCAGAAAAGAACATTATTTTATATTAAGAACTCTGCAAATTATAAGCAAAAAAACTTGGAAAATTTTGGGACTGTTTTTATAAAAACCTTAATTTCTATAAGAGTATACATGCTATCCACACAAAAATGAATACAGTATATTACAATAGATCACTTAATCATAATATACAGTTATAGCGCTTTTGCTACATTAGTTTTGACAGAGTTATCCAAAAGTTATTCGTTCTTTTTCAATTTGTTGACGGTCTCCTATAGAGTTTCGGGAAAAACTTAGAGTTTCAGGATAATTCCTCGTGTATTTTTTTTAGATATTTAACAAAATGTCTAAAATCGCAAGTGGCCGGTCATCTTTGGCCATATAGTGTACATAAAATAAGAAAAATAGAAAAAAAATATTTAAATATATAAAGAGAGAAATGTGTGCCGACCTTATATCAAAAAAGTATCTTTATGGGATAATTTAATTACCTTAATGTCATCATCCTAAAGTAGAAACGTTATACATGAAAATTTTGCATAATAATAAGGTAACTAAAACCTATCACTTAAATATTAATTAATATATACAGAGAGGGAGAGAGACAAAAAGTAAAAAAAAAGCACTGATGTTTTTATTCTAACTAAAAAAATGTTGTTAGAAAAACTACAATAAATCAGCCAACCATTCTCCAATAGCGAAACCTAATATTTTTCGGCATGCTGGTAAATATGAGTTTTTAGTTCATGTTGGTGTATCTTAATTTTTTCTGGCATGTCGGCTAATGCGGGGGAATACGATATATGCGTTAAAACTATCTGTAGTATATACAAAAAACACACAAAAAAAAAAAAAAAAAATGTTTAATGAATTATATGAACACGGTTGCGAACTTTGGTAAAGATTTTTTCATGTATGGTAGAATTTAGAACATTTTTCCCAAAATGATACTGTGCTTCCTTTTGATTCAGAGGTTAAGTGGACTCTTACTATAACAAAGTTTTATAAATATTCAAATAATGCATTAACTGTTGCACTCAAGGGCGGATCCAGCCCTCCTTTTATAGGGGGGGGGGGGTCACATCTCTTAATAAGCAGGAGACCGGCTTAGTTGCGCCGGTGCCGACCCTCCTTTGCCTTCCCCTGCATGAAGTGCGCTCGGCGTCCAGGGCCATCGCTAAGACTTTTTATTGGTGGGGGAGAAGACCTTAAATTGCCAAGTCAAATTTTCATATTTGCCAACTTGTTTCATATTTTTGCCAAGTTACCACACTTAGAAAATGTAATACAGTTCTTATTTGTAAAAATTTCAATAATATTCCCAATTAGAGTTGTAACTTTTGCAACTTCTATTTAAAAATAGGAAATATATTGCAGTTTTTTTAAAAAAATTTCAATGAAATTTGCCAAGTGTAACAACATTTGGGAATGTTTGGGGGGGGAGGCTCCCCCCTGTCCCCCCCCCCCCTTAGCAAGGCCTCTGTCGGCGTCACGAGGAACTTTTCTAGTAACCAATACAGTTTCTTCTTAAGTAACACTACTGCATTAAACTTAGTAAACAGCACACAAACTTCCTTTGTGAACATACTAAAAAATTAATAGTAGTGTTGCAGATACTTCTTGTACCTTCACTAAGAAATGGTTAGTAGTATTCTAACCATATACTAAATAAATACCTGTAATAGCTACTAAGAATTTCTTAGTAACGATACAAGAGAAGTATTTGTTGTCACCCGGGGTGAACGAAGTGACAGCTTCTGTTGGTAGAAAAACTATTTTCTGTTGGCGTTAGTTCGCTAAATTGGGCGCTTTATGGATATTTTCGGCTATCAATGTTTTGTTTTTCTTAAACTCCTAAAACTTTTATACACATATATTTTATATACGTATATAATAATTTTTTTGTTTTTATAATAACCATTAAATCACAGAAAAATCGACGCTATAAAAAGGTATATCCGTTAATATAAAATGCACAAAATGAAAATTAAAAAAAGGATATAATAAGGATTATTAAAGTATGATGATATAAAATCCATACATATATGTACAATGTACGTATTTATATAAGAAATTTAAACGTTGGAGAATTATTGGAGAACATTGTAGAAACTACTTTAGAAGAGAAAATTTTGTGTAGAACTTTTATGAATACTTGTTACCTGTTAATGCCCTTTTTCCCCAAGCATATTATTTTTCATTCAGAAATATTTTTTAAAAATATTTGACGTGGTATAATTATGTATGGAAACAAATATTTTCGTCAGATTTAAACTATTTTCTCGTTGATTACGCTTTCGGGTGTTTAACTCTAACGTCCTTCAAGAACCTCAAACATGCTAACACTTTTTTTTACAGATATTTCGTGTTTCAATTAATATGTTAGGAATAATTTCTACAGTTAAAATTATTCTGTGTAGTATTTTGAAAGAAAGAAAAATGCTGAAGAAAAAGAACAACATTCTAAATACAAAAGTATTCATGTTGCTGAAATATTCCTATGAACGATACTTCTTTTATTGCTCTTAATATTATTGCTTTTATTATTATTATTATTATTATTATTATTATTATTATTATTATTATTATTATTATTATTATTATTATTATTATTATTATTAACTTGTTTGGAACTACGGTATTTGCATATTAATTTATTATTTTCTTTCAAAACTTTTTTTTTCAAATTCTAAGTAAATTTTAAAATTTCAAAGCGGTTGCACGATGTTTTGTAACTGAAACTTAAATATGTATTTCTTGATAAAACTTAATTTTTTTTTCTGAATATGTAATTCTTATAATCACACGCGACTTTCTTATGCACATGCTTATAATTTACTAATAATAAGAAGAGCATTAAATTCTCATGAATTCAAAACTGAGAATTGTGCTATTATTTGATAAAAATAACCTAAATAAAAATTGGTAAAATTATTTTTATATTTTCTTTCGATATTAATCAGATATTACAGGTGAATTAGAATTGTTATATTCTGCATATTTCTATGATATTTTACCTCATTTTCAAATTGCACTACTTTGACTTGAAACATGTTTATATGCTATTAAAAGAGACTACTTCCATTTAGAAAGTTTTATTTATTTTTTCATACCATATCACAGATTCAACTTACTTACTTCTTCACTTCTGTTTAAACTTGCCCGATGTTTTTTTTCTTTATTTTGCAGTAGAGAATAATTGAATCTCTCCAAATCGTAAAGTAATCAAAATTTATTTACAGCAACACTTTACTGGCTATCATTATTTCCAAACAATAATTTTCTTGTTTAAAGATTTCAAAAATATTGCAAGTTTCGAAGCAGAATTCATTAATATTTGTTTCGAAAACATAAAAAAGGTTAATTAGTAAAGCAGGGTTCCTTATAAATAATTAATTGCAATTAACTAATTAATTATCATCACATGAACATAATGACATGTTCGATTTTTTAAATATTAAAAACTTTATGATAGTGTTAGAACTTACGAAAATGTACCTTGTTACAGAGCTTGACCCTTTTTTTTCTTCGAAATGAAAAACATTTATCCTTAAGAGGCTACTTCAATCAACTAAAATGACCCAGTCACTAATGCTAATCCTATGGAAGAAAGTTTTAAAGCTATCTCGTTGGCATTTCAGTATTTTTAAACAGTTTTTGCAATAGCTTTTTGCATTGGTTAGATGAAATCGATCTGTACAAAGGGCGTTTTTCACTTTCTCGATTTTGTTTATAGATATATTTTTAATTAGGATATTTCCATTTTCGGAACCAGTTTCGAAAATGAAAGCATCCTCTTGAAAAAAATCTATAAACAAAATCGAAAAAGCAAAAAAAGAGCAGATGTAAAGATAAATCTCAGCTATCCAATGCAAGAAAAAATCATTTTAAAATATTAAAATGTACACTGTAAAAAAAAAAAAAAAAAAAAAAAAAAAAAAAAAAAAAAAAAAAAAAAATCTGTAAAGGTACTAAACATTTTCTAGGAAACTGGGATTCCAAGAACTTTTCATGTAACGGTAACAAGAAAAATCCATGTAACCAATTTTGAAATTTGAAATTCTGCTGTTACCATTACATGAAAAGTTCTTGGAATCTCAGTTTCCTAGAAAATGTTTAGTACCTTTACAGATTTTTTTTTTTTTACAGTGTAAATGAGATATCGTTAAAATTTTCTTTCGTAGTATTAAAATTAGCGAGCAAGTCTTACCATGTGACTAAATTAGCTCTTTAACTATCAAATACATTGTTAAATTCAGACTCTTTTTTCTGGAGGGGAGGGCATCATAAAGTTTCGGGGGCTAGGTTGCATTTTTAGATTGCTGAAAATTCAAAATGTGCAATCTTCCAGCGGGGACATCTTATTGCTCCGTAGGAATGTCCCTCCCAGACTAACTCCCTGAATTCAACTTTGATCATATACTATTATTTCTGATATTAAAACCACCCTTTCTATATATATACAAAACACATAACGATGCATAAGGTATACGCAAAGTTTCTGAATAGATTTTTAACACGTTCCCCAATTTTTTTTAAAAACACATAATTTGATTAAACATTGTGATTAATTAAAAAATTGTTGAAAAACGTATTATCAAATATTTAGCAACATTATCTCAAACATTCCAGTATGAAATCCTTGCACAGAGATGATACATCCTTTATGCATGCCCGATAAGGAATGAAATATATTTTTTTAAGGAAAAATAAAAAATCACGCCTTAGAGGGTTAACTACGTTTTTATAGAAAAGCATTATTTTTAAAAGTTACAGAAATTAAATTTTTTTTGCGAGATTTAAGTACTATATCTTTAGTAAAACTTTCTCCGTGTATTGATAA
This sequence comes from Maratus speculifer, assembly GCA_964019185.1. Taxonomy (NCBI): domain Eukaryota; kingdom Metazoa; phylum Arthropoda; class Arachnida; order Araneae; family Salticidae; genus Maratus; species Maratus speculifer. The sequence continues at coordinate 43,445,283 of OZ025294.1, forward strand.
GTACAGCAATAAAACTTTCATTTTTGTACAAAAAAACTTACCGAGATATTAGCTTGAATTTTATGAATTTTAAGCATTTTTTGTCATTATAAATGGAATTTTTTTTTTTTTTTTATTCAAGTCACAATAAGACGTAATGCAATGCTAGATGAATGTAGACCAAGTGTTTATAAGTGTTATGAATATTGTCGCCAAGAGTTAATATGGCTAGATTTGCACCCAGAAAATTTTTTTGGAAAAAATCTCATTAAGGCAATCCTCAATAGAATAATGGATTACTTATCTCACCCCCCCCCCCCACCCCTCAAGCGCACAAGATACAGATGGGAAAGTAGCTGCAAGCGCACTAGATCTGATCTTCTCCTACTTGTGGGCGCACTTATGATGTACACTCAATAAGCAAGTTTTACATTGAATATTGTCCCCACATCCAAAATAGCTAAATTTCTGATACTTTTTTTGAAGTTATTTTCATTCGCAACAAAAAAGTAGCATAAATATTCGTAAAAATATAAGTATATATATATTTTATTCAGATACCAAGAAATTGAAGATTTTTCCATTTTCAATAAAATCAAATAAGCATTGAACAAATTGAGCATTTTAAGCAAATTTTTAGGACTTGGCAGTTACAAAAAGCCGTCATGAGGAAGCATTTGGCTGCCATGGCCTGAAATTCTGTTTAAAAGGCCACAGTTTACGAAGATTTCGCGAAAAATTTCTTGTCTTTATTGAAAAATGGAAAACGTTGATCAATCACATTTGCTCTGAATAAATGCATCTTGCTTCTAAACTTTAAAAAAATACCTCATGGATTTGTCGGAAATTACCTACTATTATGAGTTTGAGTACAGCTTTAAAATAGTCATAAAGATTCTGATTGTTAAGCAAGGGTAAATTTGAAAAAAAGTTAATATATATTTCATTTTTAAAATTTCATTAAAAAATTTCTTCGTTCAGGGGGGGGGGGGGGTCATGTCATGACCGCCATAAGATCCCCCTTGGATCTGCCATTAGTTGCACTCCTTGAAACTCCTTCTTCAGACGCAAAGAATAAGCAGGGTTAAATATTAGCTCTTTCGGAAGTCCTAACTCATTTCCTAATTTTTATGGTGTCAATAAAAATTATTTTCGTATTTATTATTTTACAATCCTTTAAAAAATAGTTTTAAAGGGAACTGAATTCATATTGATGAGGTATATAAGAAGAAATAGTCCATGTGATTCTGATGGTAACATAGAGAAGCCGTGGAATATCCTTTATTTATATCGCCATTTTTCGTTTAAAGTGTTTTTCCAGAATGAATTTATAGCAGAATTCGTATCTTTATGTAACAGTTGCACGATAACATTTTAAAAGAATAAAAATCGTGACTTTTGCAGATTTCTGCCAGCGGTTGCTTATAAATAACAAATCTGCAGTTTTAAATACATTTTCATAGATATGAAATTCAAGTAATTTTGTTATAGGGGAGTATTAGGATTAATACTTATTTATACGTAAGAAGAGATTGTTAAATGAGCAAATTGTTAATAAAATTTTTTTAAATGTAATTTATTATTTTCTACTATGTACTTTTGGTATTCGGTGCAGGCAATCTCGGATTTCATATCGTCTGACTCGTCACTCGTGCTCCGAAAAAAAAAAAAAAAAAAAAAAAAAAAAAAACAAGTTGATTGTAGATACTGCCATTGCAGAATTCAGTTTCGCCTCCGATTAGAAAAAAAAAATCACTAACTTCATTTTTCTTGTGTTTATCAATATAATAGCAAACAGAACGGCGTGAAATACCCAGTTGATTAGCAATTTCTCTCTGAGACTTTGAAATTGCATAATAATAAAGAGATACAATTTGACGTGTGCTATATGTTGTATTTGGGGAATCGCTATCCCAGCAATATTTAGCAGCCAAAACTTGTGGGAACGAACAAGTCGGCCCAAAACAATAATATTACCGGTAAACAACTCCTCAAATACAACCAGCAACGCGTGAACGTAAGTGCGACATTGCGTTGTGCCAAAAAAAGAACTGAATCATTTAATTTTGGAATATTGCTAACTCTAGGATACCTGAAATAAAAATAAAGAAAAATCACTCACCCAAGAAGCACATGGAGAAAGGAAGACACTTATTTGCAGCAACTTAAGATTTATTAATTATAATGATGAATATATGTTACCGTGGCCACGTACTAACTTTGAAAGAAAAAAAAATACATTATTGGATATTTGAGGTGCCGAATCATCATACAGTTCCGATAAGAGGAAAGTCTCTTGTCATGTAGATTGGGTAGACAGTCCAAATTATGTGCACTTCGGGAACAGTTTAATCTATGAAGATTTTCGACTATCGAGGACGGCAAGCATGGGCGTAGGAAGGGGGGGTCCAGGGGGGTTCTGGACCCCCCTAGAATTTTGGCTGAACCCCCTACAAATATTTTATAGTGAAAATATGACAATTTTTTGAAAAAAATATTTAAAAGAGCAGTAGTGCTATAAATGATAAATAATAGCAAAACCGAATAAAAAGCAACTATTAGTTTTCTATGCCGTTATTTATGAGGGGGGGGGGGTGCACACTCAGTGTCTCACAAATGATAAATAACTACAGATAAGCCAGATATGAGAGTGATTCTTTTTGCTCTGGAACACAGAACATCTCGATACTTTTATGCCTGCAGCTAAAGAGGAAGCAGGACGTATCTGCTATAAACAACTCTGGCTTTTCTTTTGTATGGATTGTCCTTGATCTTGTCGGTAGAACCAAAGAAAGTCCAGCTTCCCTCTATTCGAACTAAATTCTAGGAAGTTACGTATAGAAATCAGGGCTATAGAGATACTAAATCAGGTCCTCCCTAGTCTCAAAGATAGTAATCTCACTGTTTTGCGTTGGCTAAAACATTCTCTGTGAATTACTTGTACTTAGTACGGGTTACAGATGGGCTACCTGCTACCATCACGCATATAAAGAACACATAATTTTCAAAGGTATGGTGTTTTTTCATTAGTTCTGTTTAAAGATTTTATTTTATATGAAGGAAATTTTTATTATTATTGTATACTTTTAACTAATCTTCATAAATATTTATCTAATTTTTCATTCCTAAATATGTTTTCGAGAGCGAGGGGTAGGGGTGATTGATAGATGATATCACTATCATAATTTCAATATATTTGCTTACCATTATATCTATCTCTTCAGTTGTAGTCCCATACACGCATATTATAGTGCCGTTTGTGAGCTGTTAAGAGATGTCTCGTGGCATATTGTTCTGTATATACCTTTTTAAAATATTTTATAATTATATTGATTTTAGATCATTTCTAAGTTGAATTCAATTACTCCTTTACTCTCTTGTTATTTCCAAATTCTGCATATTCCGTCCTAGTTGGCTCGGATTTCTGGCTTCTGAGCCATGTAGGAAATAAGTTTGTGGCAATTTTTTCCTAAGTGGAGGAAGAAAATTATAAAATATTCCTTTGTTTTATTATCTATTTTGCATTTTTTTAAATATAGTCAAACTTTTTTAATTTAGACTCCTAGAAAACAGAAATTTCTATTTAGAGAACTTTTTCAAGCCCCCAATACTTCTATAATATTTGTATGTTTTAATTTTTTCCCCCTGAATTGCGTACCCACCGAATAGCATCCAAATTCCAGAGTCTCAATGTGTTTGCTATTCAGAGGTGGTATTGTATATATGCAAAATAGTGCAGCCAAGAGATTCGTCTGAGGTAGCTTATAAACCGTTGTTATTCATAAAATAAACAGTGTTGTTATATTACATGTTTATACAGCAGTGTTTAGTAAATATATGATGCATAAAAGCCGACGAAATGTAAAATATAAATAATCATAATAAATTTAGCATTTATTTTATTTATCGTTTTCATAAAAATACCTCTCCTTCAACCCCTCTCCCTCCCCCTCCAAGAAGAAAAAAAGAGAGAAAGAGCAGTTGCATACAGGTATTGCATTTCTCCTAATTTTTTCTTTCTTTAATTTTGCGTTCAAATAGAGGCTCCTGTTATCTAGAATTGAAACAGTTGAATGGAAAACATTTTATGCTAATTATACTTTACCTTGCTTTTAACATACATTAATATTTTAGATCGTATCTTACTATTTTTATGCATCTTCTTATAGCTTTTAAATGGCTGTTGGTATATTTTTGTGTGTGAGGGGAGGGGGGGGGGTTTAAACCTGAAATCCCATCCCATGTTTTTACATTTTATATAAGACACTGCCCCTATCCTCACCCCCGAAAATAATAGGGGCCGGCTCAGGGCTTTTTAAACATTTTTTGCGCGAAACATTCCCCCCTCTAAATTTCTCACCTTCTTAGTGCAAAATTTTAAAATTGAGTCTATGACCCTTCCTGACCTTCAACCTTTTGGGGAGCATTCATTAATTTAGTTCTAAAAGTCTAATTTCAATGGGATTTGGCTCATTCAACTTAGATAACAATTCAGCAGATGACAATTATGAAATTTTATGTTAGCTTCAGCTAATAGCTTTTTCGAACATTAGTGATGCATTATTTTTTCGTATTTTACGGGCTTGATTTTTACGAAACACAAGCTGAGCACTTCCAGTGCAGTGCAGTCCGCTTTCGGTTGTGGGTTCCAAATCCTATAGTTTCGTTCGGAAAGAGGATCTTCTGGGGGAACACGCTAGTCGCTGCGGAAATTAATAAGATCCCTGAATTTAGGTTCATTTAAAAGATTTTTAAAAGATAAAAAAAATTCAAAATTGAATTTTGTTTAAAGTTATAACGGGCCCCGCTCAACGCTGGGTGGGTCATCTAGTCTATATTATAAAGCGCAAATGTGTCTGTACGTAAGTGGCTACAGCAGGCAATTAAATTTCGATTTTACTGCAATTTTTTTAACTTTTAAACACTGCATATTTTCAATTTTTATGCCGTTTAATGGGAATTTTTTATGGAATGGAAAAAATTTACAGTAAACTCTGTCTAAGGCTGAATCCATAGGAATCGAGAAACTTTTCCACAGCATAATGTCCGCATTTATGGAATACTTGCAATGACAAAAAAGTATTAAAAACTACAAAAAAATTAATAACTCGAAAATAAATTAAGATACAGCTTTCGAACAAATTGCATTTAAAAGTAAATTTTTTTTCCTATACGACGGTGTAAAAATTGAAAATGTGCGATATTTCTCAGTTTACAAATTTGCTGTACAGAAAATTGTAAAACTAAAATTTTATTTAAAATTTCTACGTGTTGCCATTTGCAGAAGGACATGAAACAAAATTTTTCAACAAAATTTACAACTCAGATGTATGTAACATTTATTTTATTTAAAAAATTTTTGCAATAAGTATCGGAGAAAATTTTGGAGAAAAATCGGTTTGCTGGTGGCGTTGTGATAACGAATTTTATACAATTGCCAGGACGTGGTGGGGACATGATAGCAGTTGAAGAAAAAAGCATATTGAATCAACTAATTGTTCTATTTTGGATTTAATTTTAATATTTGTAATAAGTCAAATATTTTCACGATTTTGGGCACATTAAAAACTGATTAGACTTCAATATGATTTTTTTTTCTTTCTCCCCCATTTGAAAAATTTATTGAAAAAAAAAAAACTTTATGTGTAGTATTAAAAAAAGTATAAAATAAAAGAAAGTTCTGTCTGAGTTTCTTTAATCGACAATACGTGTGAATTAACCAGTACCCAGGAATGTATCAATAGGTGAGTTTTCTGTTGTGTATTATTAGTTTTAATTAGGGATGCACCGAATAGTGATTTTGACCGAATGCCGAAAATTCGGCCGATAGGTGAACCGAATACCGAATATTTTGATAGCCGAATAGTAATTGTTGGACCAAATATCGAATATTCGGTTTCAAGTACTTTTTATTAAAATGTTGCTTTTTAAAACAATTTTACATAATATTTAATAAAAGAAACTTACATTTTGATAAATAGGATCTTTTTATAAGAGTATTTAGTATTGAAAAAAATCTGCTTGAGTTATTTAAGAAGCACATTTTTGAGACTTTTTTAATTAATAAAATTCTTAATTTCACGGTTTCTTCTATGAATTAAAACAAACATTTTAAAATCAAAGAGAAATAATGAAAAACTGGTTAAAGGAAAACTTTAGTCTCATAATTGTCCTTTTTAAATGTCTCAAGATTTTTTTTTTTTCAATATAAAGTACAAATACTTTTAACTTACTTCTGAATTAAGGAATGTTTAGCTCATAATTCTTTTGTTGTGAATGGTGGCATTTTCCACCCTTCCCATGTTTTACAAAAATCAAAGCATGTGAGTTGAAAATATAGTATTATATTTATTGTTAAAGCAACAAACGAAAACACAAATTTGACCTAGAGTGAGATGAAATACAATGTACTTATGACTCAATAAGTTGATTATGATTATGGTTTCATGAACAAAAATTATCTGCCTTGATGGCTGTTACTAGTCTCAAAGTTTTTTCTTTCTTGTTTAAGGACTTTTATTTGGGAAAAGCAAGAAACAGATTATTCATTAAACAAAATGTCGGAACTTGCATCTGCACATCATTTAGTCCTAAGCAGAATCCTCATAAATCACTATTTTAATCCTTCTTATGGTTAATTTTCTTAAGTTATACTTTACAAATAGCAAATAATGTAAAAATATTCTATTTTATTCAAATATGATTTTCTTTCTAATTATTTTAAATATATTTATAAATTGACTGTTAAAAATAAAAATTGTGATAAGTTTTTAAAAATGTGTTTTAAAAGGTTTTATCAAGTTTTAGATTCAGCTAAATATTTTGATATTCGGCCAAACCGAATATTCGGTAACATAGCCGAATACCGAATAGATACCGAATATTCGGTGTAACCCTAGTTTTAATAAAAATGTTTATTTTTATCGTTTGGAAATTATCAAAGAGTTGAGACCATGGCCTCCCCTAGAAAAATTATGTAGTTACGCCCATGACGGCAAGGTTTTTCCACTTATAGCAGAACTCCACACTTCAAATTGGAGACTAAGAAAGATTTTCGACGATCGAGGACGGCAAGGTTTTTCCACTTATAGCAAACTCCACACTTCAAATTGGAGACTAAGAATCGTTGGTTTTCACGATGACTCTCCACACATTACCGCCAGAAAGGATGAAGTACGTCGATCAAATTCTGCAGCTAAGATCACTTCGACAGCTCTTGAAGTTCCCGGTATTTGCGTAGCCTCAATTGGCTGGAGGAACTACTAGCACAGTCACACTAATAGACACTAATACTTTGATATATCCTGTTGTGTACATATGGAATTTACAATAATCAAAGTTTATTGCTGGAGTTGGAGGGAAACTGTATGCCAAAAATGAAATAAAAATACACAGTGCGGGGGCTTTTAAAAAGGATAATAACGTTGCTGCAACATTCGCAATTAGAGATCTTACTCTCTCAAAACTTAACAAAAAAAGATCTATCTATGATATGCCCCTCAGCAAGGCGGTTGTTAGAATCATTCTTTTGTCGCGTAATCCTAAAAAAAAGAGACTCTTCTGTCCCGACGCTAACCCCCGAGAGGGCCGCGCCGGGCCACGGACGTCTTTGGCTTACGCTGGTCTCTCTCAAAGTCCCAAAAATTCAGAAAACCTTCCTTTCCTCACGGCAGCGCGCGTGCGCTCAGCCAATCAGAATCTCGCATCACCCGACGCTAGGAATGATCTAGAACAAACATGCGTCATCAAGGGATGGACGCTAGAGGTCTGCACGGGCCGGAATTTCCAGGCCCGGCCCGGCCCGGCCCGTAGGAAAGTTATTTCGGCCCGGCCCGGCCCGTTGCAAAACTCAAAAGTTCGGCCCGGGCCCGGCCCGGCCCGTATAATTTTTTTTATTTTAGGCCCGGCCCGTACAAAAACCAGCGAAAACAGGCCCGGCCCGTTTTGGCCCGTTAAAATTTCTACGATTTCAAAAAAATTCATATTTTTATCATATAACTAAGATTCCTTTAAAGAATACTGCATACATATCTATGGAATGATTTTACAGTACATTTTACAGCAAATACACATTAACAACGTTAATGATTACTTAGATTCTTAGGTTTTTAACATTCGAATAAAGATTCATTAAAAAATTAATATGGCTTAGAATAAAAGAAAAAAGAAAGAAAGCTAAAAACATCGTTAATTTTGAAGCTGTTTAATAAAAGAGGATTTATAAATATATTTCTATATCATTTTATTATAGATTTCAAATCCAAATTCATTCTTAAATTCAAAGAAGCTCCTTTCTGATACATTTCTAAATTCATTTTTTTTCTCAAAAACGCATAAGATTAGCAGATATCTTTATTCAGAAACTATATAATCGAATGGCGTTATCCTTTTTTTGATACAAGCAATTTAAGAATACTGCAAACAAATAAAATACTGTCATAATTAGCATTTTGAATAGAATTTTTGGAAGCAATAGCAAGGGAAGGGAGAAAAACCTGCAATCATTTGAGAAATTATTATATCTCAACAAGGTTATACAAGTATTTTATTTACCAAAAATGAAAAACGCTATTCGATTCCAAATCCCTTCAATAATCAGGCTTATCACTTTTATACTTTTACAATTTAAAATTAATCAGAAAATATGTCAAACTTTCGCACTATTGAGAAATTAATTTAAAAATCATCAAGAAGTATATATCCAAAGACTAAGCTAACATAAGTTCTTTATCGCTGTTAATTTTACAAATTATGTTTTCTGCCAATAATTAAGTCTAGTACCGGTCCGTCTAGTCTATATGTAGAAAAATAATGCAAGCGTGATTTCGGACCGGCATGAGTCAGTTAAAAAAATATCAAAACGGGTTACACATAATGTAATTCTCCGATGCCGATACACTGTGCATTTTTATATTGATGCTGTCAAACTAGTATGGCCACATTTATACTTATTCTCGTTAAAACCATTTTCGTTGAAAATAGCTCATATTTTATCGTGTCTGCTTAAATCTTCAGAACGGGCCGTTAGGCCCGAAAAAAAATTTTTCGGCCCGGCCCGGCCCGTCTGGCCCGTTCAATTTTTTTGCCGGTCCGGCCCGGCCCGTTTATGTTGTTTGTCGGCCCGGCCCGGCCCGTTGAAAAAACTATTCTAAATCTGCCGGGCCGGGTACGGGCCCGTGCAGACCTCTAATGGACGCTGATATTTCGGCGGGAAATTTGTACCAAAGCGACGCTACCAGAATGTTGTGGAACATTCTAAGCCCCGATGACTCATGTCCAGCATCTAGGAGGTATCGGGAAAGAAAATGGCGATGCTCAAAAAGGAAAAATTAGCGATCGTCATATAAAAAATACGGAGATTATCTTAAATTTTGAGATAGCATAAATTACGAATTATACTATTAAAAGACCGGGCGATTACATGAAAATGATCTATATTTAAAATTAAGACTGATTAATATAATTTTAAGAATGAATAATTAATAATAAAATAATTTAGAAAAATATTATTTTGTATATTGCTATAGTCTGTCTCAAAAGTTTAAGCACTCTGCAAATCTCATTTAAAATAATTGAAGAAGAAAATATTTTATGCTAATTTACAATAAATACTCAACATTTAATCAAAATAAAATAAAATAAGCCATTTTGGGTAGTTAAAATAAAAAATATATTTATTTTTAAATCTTTTTTCTTTTTTTCTTGAAGAAACGCTGTCTCAAAAGTTTAAGCACTTTATGCAATTTTTTTTAGAAACACGGAATTGGTATTGTGTAATGACGTTGTATGACATCATATTGCACTTTTATACAAGTATAAAAGGTGGAGAAATTATTTCCTAATGTTTTAAACATGACAAAGGTTAAAGAATTCACAAAATGTGAGATTTTGAAAGATTTTAAATTGAAATCTCAAAATAAAACTGTTTCTGAAATCGCAAAAGCTTTAAATTGATCAAAGCTATATATATATCAAGTACTTTCTAGAAATGATAATTTTAAGCGGAAATCAAGATGCAGATGACCACGTATAACGACTGTTCAGATTGATCGGAAAATACGGAGATTGGTATTTAGACAAAATATGTCCCAATACGGCAAATTAAAAATAATTTCAGAGTACAGATGTCAAAAGACACTGTAAATAGACGTATTAAAGCGTGTGATTACATCATGTAAAAGAAATTGGCTCGCAAACCGTCTCTTAAATTACATCACAAACAGGTAAGAATGAACTGGGCTAAAAAACACATGACCTACGGGGACAAATGGTTTACTGTTTTATTCAGCGATGAGAAAAAGTGTAACTTAGATGGCCCTGACGGTTGGAAGGTGTATTGGCATGAGTTACGCAAGAACCGAAGGACATTTTTCAGCAGGCAGCAGGGCGGTAAATCAGTTATGGTTTAGGGGGCATTTGAGACATTTGCCAGCCCTCTCTAGCTTTTCTAAAAGGAAGAGAAGAGTGAAAAAAGTTTCAAGAGACCCTAAACCACCATTTTCTTCCATTCGGTGACATTTTGGGGGGTTTTGAATGAACTTTTCTGCAAGACAATGCCTCAATCCACTTATCCCATTCTACAAAACTTTGGATTTTTCAGAAAAATGATAAAGTACTTGACTAGCCAGCTTTAAGTCCAGACTTAAACCCGATTGAGAATGTCTGGAATACTTTAACCCATCAAGTTTAGGCAATGGAAAGCAGTATGACTCTATTGAAGAACTCCAAGAGGCTATTGAGAAAGCATGGTATTCATTGCCACCAGAAACCCCACAAAAACTAATAATTTCGACGAAAGCACGTTTATTTGAACTAATCCGAAAACATGAAAAAAAAATTGTTACTAAAAGTTCTGTAAAATTTATAAATATGGTTGTTTTTCACATTGTGCATAAACTTTTGAGACAGTTTTTTTATAACTTTTTTTTAATTGTATTTTTTTAAATTATGTAATTTATTTTTTTCTATTTTTGATATCGTTTATTTAAATAATATTGCGAAATATGTAAATAAAAAAATTCTATTAATTCTAACTTTTTATAATTCATTAAAAATCGATATTTTATGCTTGTGCTTAAACTTTTGAGACAAACTATATTATGTCAAATAGGGAAGCTGCGATGTATCAAATGAAAATATTGGATTTATAGGATATATTAATGAAATTATGGAAGATTAAAATTATTTTTTTTTAAATTAGTATTAATTAATTAATTTTTCTTAAAATAATGATCTGAATTTTTTTAGAATAAAAAAAAACAATCTGAAAATCCTCCCTACATCCTAGCAACGTGCTACTTCTTCATTGACTAGATTCATCAAAATCGGATTTTTTTTCTTTTGTTTAAACGCTTTTTTATAGACTCTGGGGAAAAGGAAATGCATTCTAACAATAAAACTAGTGGAATCCCGTCAAATTCGACGAATGAAATGCTTAAAAGAGCCGATCGATTTGGCTTAAAAAAAAAAAAAAAGCAAAAGTAATTATATTATTGAATCAATATATAATAAATATATTTCCAAACTTAATGTCAAGTTTTCCAGTTACTATTTTGCATGCAAATATTTGCACATCTTCAGTTAAAATTGTAATCTGAGTGCCGGCGAAATCCAGAAATTTTATTTTATATGCACTACAGAAAAATGGATTTATTAAAAAAAAAAACTAATTTTATTTTTACTATGACATTATTTTCACTAACTGAAGTCATCTGAAAGTAAAATCTCAATCTCAGTGTCCATAATAAAAAGAAATATTGAAATGCAATATCGTTATGATTAAAAATGCAATGTTCTAAATAGTGACGTCATTTTCTCTTCAAATGTTTTTTAAAAGTTACTGTTATTAGTAATATGAAAAAGGCGTCCGTAATGATATTGTAAATTCATTTTATCTGGTTGCTGAATGCCATCATTTTCCTCATTTGAAATATTTCTTACTTTGCTTTAGACATTAATTTTTATCATAAATTATTTTCTGTTATTTTATTTACATTATTAATATTATTTCTGAGTAAATATATTTTTTTACCTCAATTAGTGCATAATTATATACAATCATTTTATTGTGGTTAAATTTTACGAAAACAATTAACTTTTTTCTTTTAAATGCGAGGACATGTTCACTGATGAAATAAAGTTTCTGACTTCTGGAAAGTAATAATGGAAAATAAAGTTTTATTATCGAGAGAAAAGCTAAACTATAAGTTGCCACCATTTTGAAGAAATGTCATGAAAAAGCTTTTAAAATTAAAAATAAAATATAAAAATGGAAATAAATTAAAAAATAGCTAAAATGGGCACAACTACAAATAAATAGCTTTCATTTAAAAAAATAATTATCAAAATCGGTTCAGTAGAAAATTCAGGGCTGATGACACGAGATTTTTAGCTTGTCTGAAAGAAATAGCATCGGAGGCTAAAAAGATCGAACTTTTATTCTAGTGCATGTTTTTTTTTTTTTTTTTTTTTTTTTTTTTTTTTAAGAAACAATAATTAAAACTAATTCACAAGATTAAAAATGTTTTATGTTTATTAATTACATTACAATTACACTTCTTTCTTTCTTTTCATAATTAACATGTGACTGCGTTGGAATAAAAGAGATAATACCCGTACCCACAATAAAAATAAATAAAAGGTCGAAGGTAATCTATAAATAAAAAGTTTAAAAAATTATACAACAAAAAAGATAATGCACTACTCTAACCTAACGCTTAAAATCTAAACATGGAGATGACTTTTATACTCATTATAAACTGCATTCATGTTTTAGAAATCGAAATTTATAACTGATTGTATGTTATATCAGAAGATTTCGACTTGGAAAAAATCATTAAAAAATCTTTTTGGAAACAGTGTTGAATTCAGGGGGTGGCCTTCCGGGGGGGGGGGACATTCCCCCCACCGGAGCAATGAAATGTCCCCCCGGAAAGTTTGAGATTTTGTGTTTTTTAATGGTCAAAAATTGAAATTCCTCCCCGAACCCTATAATGTATCCCCCCCCCCCGGAGCTACGACATTCCCTCCTTGAGAAAAGTGTCTGAATTCAACATTGTTTGGAATACACGTTTAAACAAAAAATTAATAAAAAGCAAGAACTATTTATGGATGTAAGAGATAATGAAAGAAAGTTTAAAAATTAGGAAGACTAGATTTCCTAAAAAAACGTGTACACAGCATGTACACAAGCGCTGATAATATTAAAATAATAATAATAATAATAATAATAATAATAATAATTCTTATAAACGTAAGGAATGAATGAAAGATTTGGACTGTTGTTGCTATAAAACAACAAATGGTGCAAAAAATGTCTTTAAAAATGGGTTTTTACACACTTTAAAATTTGTAAACTTAAGAAAAAAAAAAAAAAAACATGAATTTAATGAGAAGGAATTCAGAGGACTGTTAATTTTTACTAAAAAAAAATAACAAAAAGAAAGGAAAATATTTAATAAAATTTAAAGAGTTTTAAAGATTTTTAACTTTATAAGGTGAAAGTAAAATAAAAAAATAAAAGAGTGGAGAATGATTCGATTAGATGATTATTTCATTATCATCACCATAGAGGTAGAAATAGGACAGGGGAAAAAAAATATTGAAGACCTTCGGTATTTTGGAATTTGTGTTGGAAAAGGGAAAAGTGTAAAATTTAAACAAAAGGAGTAGAGGAATTTTTTTTTTTTTTTTTTTTTTTTTTTTTGTTAAAATAGAGAAATAAAGGAACAGACCCGACAAAATTTGCAAAAAATGAAATGCTTTAAAAATTTTACCTTTGTGATCTGAAATGAAGCGAAATGTAAAATAAAACGGATTTTTCTTTTAGAAAGAATGTGTGCTTGTATGTCGTGTGTGTCTGTCTGTGTGTGTGTGTGTGTGGGGGGGGGGGGGTTATCACATGATAAATATAGTTACATTACTAAAAATTTACAAATATTTCAAAATAATTAAAATTAACGAGTTTTGAGCGTTTTAAATTTTGTGTACTCGATAACAAAAAATAAAGGGGAAAAGTCAATTTTGAGTTGGGGGGAATAGATTTATTTGATCGATTATTTATTGTTACAATTAAATAAGAAATAGAACAGATTTTTTTTTTTTAATTGAATTAATGGATTTTAAGGATTTTAAATTTGTGTACTGCGGGTGGGGGGAAACGCGTGGTAAGTAAACAAAATTTCGGGAGGGGAAATTTAGATGATAATAATAATATAAAATGTGAATTTGCTGAAACATAAAAGCATGTCATCTCCCATTGAGAAGTAAAAGGGGAATAAACAGAAGAACTTTTCAGGGTGTTTTGCATAAAATAGGGACCAGAAAATTACTTTTGAAAAATGTATGTATCACGTAAGAAGTACCGTAAAAATTTTTTGAAAATAACGAAGGATTAAAATTCCAGCAGGGATTCATTTAGAACTGCAAATATATCAATCACAGGTAGGGTTGTCACTGGCTACTATTTTTATATTCTATTCGCACCACTATTTAAAAACAATAAATAAATAAATAAATTTTGCAACACTTCCAGAACTTGTCAAAATTATGTAGATTTTTTTTTTTCCTAAAAAGTGGCACGAGGTAGAATAAAAAAAATATCACTCTGGCAGCCCTGTTTATGTTGTATTTCTTTAGTTCTAACCCATTCACATGCTTCTACAATGACTCAATGCAATTATGAATGTATTATTACAAACTAATCAAGAGAAAGAGAATAAATAAATATTATATACACATGATAAAGCTTACAACAAATATTTGTGCATGTAAAATGTTTCTTTACTCTGAACAGAGACAAAACAAAAGTTATTTCATTTGTACTTCAAGCATCATTTTTGACTGCTGGCTGTCAAAGTGCCTCCTCAACATTTTCGGCATTCCAGTTCTGATATGCCGAATGCGTCATTCGCTAATTGCAGCAGGAAAAAATGAAAGCATGCCATTTTTCCCTCACAGTAATTAATTTATTTGTAAATTCACATACATCAGAGTCCGTGGGTGGATGAACGGCGTTTTCGCTTAAAAACTGTGTCAAGATGTGGTCTCTTTGTGCGACATACTCCAGGGCAATGTTGATAAGTTTCCTTATTTATGTCCTGATTTTTACAGGTTTCTTGATCCTTCTTAACGAATAATAAAGTCCTCATTTTTCATAATGCATACGCTTCTTTCTTCTTTTTTTTAATTGTGCTATACATTTTTCTGAAGGAAATTCGTAAAAGAATGCAAATTCTGAGAAGTATACTGTGCTGGAAAAAAGTTTAGAAGATCCAACATAAACAGTATAAAGTATATATATATATATCATTGCAAATTTATACACATAAATTTATACAACTTTTTACATTTATTTTAAATCACAATATTATATTTAAAAAAAATCATTTATAGATAACACAATTTGGTGAAAAAAGTTTAGGACATATCAACGCATGCAAATGATTTGTACATTAATTTGTAGTACTTTCTCTATCTGATGACTTCCAAAAGACACTTTCTTAAGGATTTTTACATGTGGAAATGGATATTTATTTCCATAGTTCCAAAATGGCTGCTTTCAGTTCAAGAATCAAATCAAACTACATTTTGTTGGCATAAACTCGATGATCCAAGGTTCCCCACGTGTTTTCTATAGAATCTGTCTCAGGGCTTTTAGTAAGAATGCTTAACGTTATGATATTTGCAGATAGCCAATCTGAAGATGATACAGAATTGTAAATGGAAGAGTTATCTCAAAGCAATACCAAATTATAATCCATAATTTCATATTTAACGGGCACTAAATTATTACCAAGAATAACCATGATATTCAAAGTAGTTCATCTTTTTCTCGGTGAAAACCAAGTATGTTTTTCCTTTTGGATTAAAACCTACCCAAATCACGACTAAGCCCTTATACAAGTTTTGAAAGTAGATAGGTTTCAATTTGCAAATCGTACCAATAATATTTTAAATCATCTGTACAATCTAGGGTTAATATTTTTCAAGTATTAAAAGCTATCTTGCGCCATAGATTTAATTTAAAGACTAAATGATGCGGATTTTAGTCTTGCATCATTTAATACTTTTTGTAGTTTTGGCTTGATTTTTAATTTAGAATAATTCAAGTATTCAGCCCCTTTTAACATATTGCCAATTGTTCGGGACATTCCTGAGATTTCTAAAATGGATTTTATAGAAGAATAATCAAAGACTTGAACGTTTACGCTGTGCTGAGAGTTTTGATAGCCTTTCGGTTCTTTTATTTCTAACATAAATCCCTGGATCACAAGAAAAATTGTTCACAACAGCTTTAAATTTATTTATTTTTAAAGCAATTTACAGTTGCCTAATCCGAAAAAGCCCTCATCTTACCCTTTTCTTTTTCTGTCAATGGTTTTCCGCGAATCACGCAGTTGCACACCCCAAAACTTCAAATCTAGCATCTACTAACCTATAAACATCATCACACATCAATCTCGCAAAGGGCCGAAACTAAGGACAGATAGTGGCATGTGCCCCGGGCGCCAGGAGAAGGGGGCGACACATGAAAATTTTGTTTCTCGATTTTTCTCACATTTATATTTATTATATTGTTAAAATAGACCTTTTTGGAATATGTCATAGCACAGAAGAATCTAAGGATGATATAGTATAAAAAATCTGTATAAAGTGGAATATTTTTTTTTTTTCGATTCCATTTTCAAGGTTTTAATGAATCTATATTTGACAAAGCTGAATACATAGTTCAGTATAACATATTATATATTTTAAATAAGTTAACTATTTGAAACATAGTACAATAACCTTTGTAAACTTGATTACATCAGAGGGGAGGGGTGCACCAAATTCCATGTTTGCCCCAGTTGCAAAAGGGGCTAGTTTCGGCCCTGGTCGGGCATAAAATACAACAGTGGATATCATCTCATTATGCTAGATTTAAAAGAAAGTACTGGTCCTAAGCTTATTTCCGTTTGTTAATATTACAAGATTTTAACACTTGTAGAAAAAAAAAATACTTTTTAACTTCTACGTAAATTAAATTCACATATTATATCGGATATTTGTGTCTAGATTTAAGATATATAACTTTTTTCGAAATTTTATGCTAAACAACAAAATTAGCATGTGGCCATAAACTTTTTTCTAGCACTGAGTAATCTTTAATTTTTAAAGGCTAGGTTTCCTTGATTTAAATTTTTAGGATTGATTGAACAAGATATTTTTCAAAGAAGATGTAGGTATGATTTACGGTTTAGAAAAACTGCAATATAGCACTACTTTTTATTAGTTAAAATTCATTTAAAATTGTTGAGCTTCATTCATTAAATAGTTGCCATTTAAAAATTCATAGAAAGATTCATTAACATTTAAATTTAATTTGAATTTCGATCGTACAGTAGTTACACATGGGATATATTTTTTAAAATTTGGTATTGCTCGTTTTAGTAATGAATATCGATTGATTTACAATTAATTGTTAATTATTCCAAAGCAGTTATGAATCTAAGAGAGTGCCCCTTCTCGACATGGAATATCAAAAGGTCCCTTCGGAAGATTTGAGATGTTGCGTTCGGTCATGATATAAATAAAAGTGCAAATCCTCTCCCGGGGGAAAATATCTGAGTTCAACATTGTTTCAAAATATAAAAATGTTTAGTTACTGGTTTATGCGATGCCGGTTGCGAGTTTATGCGCAGTTAGAAGTTAAAATTTAGGGGCGCATCTCTCTTATTCTAATGATATATTTAAGGGTTTTTTCGATATATTTTATGGATAAAAGATATAAATGGAAAAAGCACTTAGAGTGACCTCAAGCACGTCCAGTCTCAAACAGTGCTCATTTAGCATCGTTTAGTGAAAATTGTCGTTTAAGAAGTACTTTTTTGAAAATCTTCCTGTTTCACTAAGCTAAAAAAAGAAAATTGTGTTATGTTTTGTGAATATTTTCATTAAGTATTTTTCCGTATATGGAATCTTTCTGTTCCACTAGGCTACTAAAATATTTAATGAATATTGTCCGTTTAAAAGGTAGATTTCCTGTTTTTTTTTTTTTTTTTTTTTTTTAATTGCTTTTGGAAGTACAAGTCCAGGGATATCCAAAACGTAAATTATCAACTGAAAGAATATAACATGCCAGCAGTTAGTTTTAATATTTAATGGAAAATATTTGTTTAGATAAATAAAAACTCATTCGGGCTAGAAATTTCAGTGCAAAACAGTTGTACTTCCTTGTAGTATGGGAGTGAAATGAAAAATTAAAATATATACAAAATTTATTTCAGATCGAAAAATTTCATCGGTCTTTTTTAACAGTAAAATCCGAGTCCATAGAGTGCATGGACAAATAAGGACGTCCTTGCATTGTCGTGCGCTGTGCTGAAACTCCAAAAGAACCAGAACCGGCGAGTTTTTCAATCCGAAATTAGCATTATGTATTATTTTGTATTTATGATATTATTACGATTTTTTTTTTTACTTTTATAAAAATATTAATTATTACTAGTTTTTTTTTTAACGCTCTTTTTGAACTAGACTTGGTCCCTGAAAAACCCGAGCAAAAAGTTATTCACTCTCAAAGTGCGTCAGTTAAATTGTTACAGTAAATGTGTTATGTTTCTTTTAAATGCACGTCATAATGTATGAATATTCGTCCGAGTAGTTTACGTGATTGTATAATATTATATACCGGTGGGTTGCTAAATTGTAAATGAACCATAGTTCATGAAATTTTGTCACTTTTGAAGCTGATCAAACGTGGGCAATGAATTCTGGGTTGAGGTAGGAGAAACCGTCGAATTCTCTCTGGTCAATGTTCATTAAGACCATTTTGTCGGCAGGAGTCAGATCCAGAGTGCTGCTTGTAAACTGCTTGTCGAAGTTGCTAGCATCTTTAGGATGCGTCTGAAACGAAATAATAGTAGAATGAGATGAACAACATTTTGATATAGACGCTTACACATAAAGAAAAATAAGCAGAAATACATTTTATAACAAGATTGATGATAATTACAATATAGCGTTTACGTGCCTGTTACCAGGGTAAGTGATGCGATGAGCAATTTTGTGTTTATCCGAAATCTTGACTAAAACTTGAATCATTTTTGCTATATTAATCCAAACAAATGACGTTTAAAAAAAAAAAAAAAAAAAAAGGGCAGATTTTGATATGAAAGGGAGCAGGGAGCAAGCTGAAAATTTGCAAAAATTCTTCTTTTGGCATTCTAAAAATTAGCTGAAAAGTTTCATAAAATATCGTGTGTCCGCGCTGCCAAACATTCAAGGTTGAAGATCTCGAAAATCAGTTTTATGCTCATATATCGAAAACTGTGCGTTGCATTGAATTAAAAAAAATCCAGTTACCAAACTGAAGCAGACAAAATTTCTTATAAAATACATACATTAATTTTCTGACAAAGAGTTTTGGCTCCAGAACGCACTGAAGAAAAGCAACTGTTTGACCTTCTGATCAAAACGAGAGAAAAATCCTCGCCTATCCTCGATTTCACAAAAATTTAGCATTTTAACAGAAATAAAAACAATATTGAGTTAGGGCCCGATTAACCATTCGGCGAACCATACGAAAGAAGCGTCGAATCGCTTGTGTAATTTCGGCATTGCTTCCAAAACTGTAGTCAAGCATTGCTTTAATTTATAGTGGTCGTGCACGCCCGTCCAGGTGTCGATCTGTCCAACACTTGATAATGCCAATCACTGAATTGGCGGCACTATCTCAGCACCTTTTGTTTCGACATCACATCTGACTCCTAGACTTCGACAGAGAGGCATCAATAAGTGTTGGACAGACCGAGACCAGGACGGGCGTGCAGCGTGCACAACCACTATAAACTAAAGCAATGCCAAAATCACACAAGCAGTTCAACGCTTCTTTCGTATAGAAAGCCCTGTAGGCCTTTTTGAAGCTTATTAAGGGGCATGGCAAATGTCTCAACTCAGTTGCAACTTATGTAGAAAAGTAAAGTTACGTCTTATCTTTTATGTTTCATTATATGTTTTGTTTTTCACACACACCTCTGTCCACAGTTGCCACAGGGGAAACTTATTTTCGGATTTTCCCTTGTAATTAAATAATAAAAGAGCTTTTTCCTGTCGAAGTGGCAAAAACTAGCAATTAAAGTTAATCATGTTAAGGATGCTGCTGCTAGCCTCTCAGCTTCCGATTTATGCTAAGCCTAGCATTCGTATACTTAAAACATCTCCTCAGGAAGTTAATGTTTTTTACTTGTATTCTTCTTAATTTTTTTCTTAGTTCTTAAAATATTGCGAATGTTTTATGTGTTAAAAATTAAACTGAAAGAAGATACACTGTGTTCCTTTTTTTTTCTTAGCTCTCAAAATATTATTAAAATCAATGTTTAATTTAATATTTTACGTGTTAAAAGCTAACTAACTGTATGTTCATATAAAATCAAATCTTATATTTTAGAAATATTTTGAGGACTAAGAAAAGAAGAGGCATTCTATAAGAAGAGTTCAAAGAAAAAAAACGGAGTTCGGAATATCAATTTCAGGAGGAGATATTTTAAATACTATACGAATGCTTGAAACTCCCATAGACTTAATGTTTGTTAAGGTGAATTCGGAAGCTGAGCGCAACAAACTATTTCTATTATTTATTACATCGATTGGATTCGGTTGGATCTCAAACATATTTTCTGAAGATATGCAAAAGACAGTGGCGGATCCACGGGGGTCATAACCCTCCCTCCCCCATCCTGAACGAAGAAAATTTCTAAAAAACATTTTAAAAATGAAATATAAATTGTTTAAAATGTACCCCTTTCTCAAGCATGAGAATGTTTTTGACTCTTTAAAGCTCTAATTAAATCCAAAGTAAGTCATTTCTAACATACCCACGAAGTCATAATCTTAGAAGTAAGACATTCGTAAAATACTTTCATTCAGAACAAATGTGATTGATTAGCGTTTTCCATTTTTCAATAAAGGCCATAAATCTTTCAGGAAATCTCTTCAAAATGTGAAGTTTTAAATTGAATAACAGATTGGGACAGCCTATTGCCCCCTCATAGCAGCTCTTTTCTAACTGTCAAGTCCAAAAAATTGTCTTAAAATGCCCAATTTCTGAATAATTTTTTGAATTTATAAGAAAATGGGAAAATTTTCAATTTCTTGGTATCTAATTGAAATGTATAATTTTTATAATTTTACAAATATTCTTTTTTTTTTTACAAATGAAAATGGTTTTTTTTTTAAACTATCAGAAAACTAGCCATTTTGGATATGGGAAATACCTTAATATGATAATTGCATATAAAGAGATGTGACCCCCCCCCCCAAAAAAAAGAGAAATGTCCCCCCTCTAAACGGAGGGCTGGATCCACCCTTGTCATAAGGAAATATGAAGGTTCTCATTCTGGGGTGGCCTTTTCAAAGCTTCTTAAATGCTCACAATTAAAACTTACTGATGCATATTTTCTCGGAAAAATACTTTTGTATTATGCTAAGAATTACTTCCAGAACAGATTAATTTTCAGAGTACCGTTTTAAACAATGAAGATCATTAATTTTGAAAATATTGAACATCACGGTGGTATGAACAAACTTTAAAGGACAAATTACTGAAATAAACTGTACTAAAATAAAGTGTAATAATCCTTCAGTAATAAAGCTGAGTCAAACACATTTTAAAGACGCATGTATTACAGTTATAGAAAGTTCTTAGAAAGAACGTAACTTCTGTTTATGGATTAAGGCCAACGTTTTGGACAGTGGCGCAGCGAGGGGGGGGGGGATTGGGGGTTAACCCCCTCCCCCCAGAGCCATGACAAAAATACCGAAATTTTCATTTTTATGAACCCAATCATTTAAAACTAGCAAAAGCCATGCTTTGTTTGGATTCGCGAAGTATTATGCTATCAGATAAATATTTGAAAGTAATAATATATTTTTTCAATTACTTTTGCATCTTACTTTTGCATTAAGCAAAAATGTAATTTAAAGTTTCGGGGCATTTTATTTTAAAAATGTATTTCTACCAAATAACTATGAATTTCCTTAGATTCACTGGAAAAAAATACGACTTCTTTGCTACATCGTCACTCCACCGCTTGTATAGGAAATGGTTACTTCAGGCTAACATGGAACATTCTCAGTGACCAAAAGAGTGATATTCTATGAAAGCGGGGGAGTGACGATGCAGCAAAATAGTCATATTTTTTACAGTGTTGTTTATTTATGATATAAGACTGGTATAAATAAAAATATTTTCGAAGTAGAATTATACAAAATATTAATTAATTTTATTTGTTTACAATTCTTTTATTGCCACTCCTCAAAAACATATAAATAAAAATATTTTCGAAGTAGAATTATGCAAAATATTAATTAATTTTATTTGTTTACAATTCTTTTATTGCCACTTCACAAAAATATATTATAATTCTTTTAAAATTCATAAATATCGTCTGCTTAAATGATTTCACAAAAAAAGAATAAATTGTGTATTTGAATTCCTAACACAGAAAAATACTTTTATAATTGAATGTTAATAAGAGAATTTTCACAAATTTTAATTCATTAAAAATATGCTATAATTTTTCTAAAAAAAAAGTATTTTATAAATTTTATAAAAGAAATCATGAAGCTAAGTTAAAAGGAATGAGCATAGTTTGAAAATCTGAAAGCAGTTTTTGAGATATTTTGTCAGAATAATGAAAATATATTTTATTTATTTATTTATTTAATGATGATTCTAGTTATAATCACTGATCCCATGATTTAAGTTTTCCTTCTGAAAACGTACATGTTTCACGTTTTATTTGAAAAAATGCGTTCGTAATGGAAAAGTATGTAAAATAAATTAATTAAAATAATAATTCATTGAAAAGTATTTCTATAAAAAAAATAATATTCTGCAAATCTACAGATCATAATTTATATTTGTGTTTAATTTCAAGTCAAAATACTGCACAGTTTTTTTGTAAAATGTACGACAAAGTGTCATTTGAGTGGCCTAGTAGAGGATTCGCTTCGCTCATCCTAATAAAACTAAAATTAGAATTTATATGTTTTGTTCGAAATCCGCTGCTTTATTGAACAAATTTTATTTAAAAGTTTGATTCGTTTAAGCGGCAGTAATATATTTTCGTTTAAAAATGGGGAAAGAACATGGTAACAGTATCAGTTTCGAAAACTGTTCACTCATTTCGGAAAAGGCCGGCATTCATTTATACTATTGGAAATCAGCCGAAGGCTAAAAGGAATAGTCATTTCCTGTCACTGTCAATGCCGTCTCGGTTTCTTCAATACTACGGGGACGCATCATACTGCACGGGGGGAGGGTCGATAGGGGAGTAC
Source organism: Maratus speculifer (assembly GCA_964019185.1). Lineage (NCBI taxonomy): Eukaryota > Metazoa > Arthropoda > Arachnida > Araneae > Salticidae > Maratus > Maratus speculifer. The sequence continues at coordinate 43,468,581 of OZ025294.1, forward strand.
CGGACTGTCAGACGGGGTGCAAAGTAGCTGTCACCTTTGGATTAAACCGGATTAGCGCATTGGCGTGAATTTGTAAGGAGTATCCGGGCATCCATTTTGTAGCCTGGTGGAATTATAGAATTTTAAACAGCTCTTCAAGAAAACAAAATGTGACTGTAGTGTTTCTCTCTTTTTAGCGTTAATAAATGCATTGTGTTCCTTTTTAATTAAAACTCCGTAAATTTTAAAACATACTAAATATAATGGAGCCATTGCAAATCACAAGTAACACACACACACACATATATATATATATATACACACACACACACACACACATATATATATATGTGGCAGAGAGGGGATGTGGGTATCTGTTAACTAAATGCTCCATATTTTAATATATCATAAATATAAGGTGCCGATAATTTGAAAAGTTTCTAGGAATACAATTTAACAGACATATTGAAAAAATGGGATATATGGGTAGAAGGTAAAAATGATTAAAACCATAAACTAGTCCCTGCGAGTTAATTCACAAGTATTGTTATACAGTCATCTTTTATTGCATTTTCAAAGAATTATTTTCATTTTATTCCTCTGTCGAAGATTACCAAACGATTTTACGCCTTCCAAGCCATTAAGAGGCTACTTCAGTCAAGCGAAAAGACCCATTCGCTAATGCTAATGCTATAAAAAAAATTTATACAGATATCTGGGTTACATTTCGATGTTTAACTTTTTTTTTTCACTGGATAGATGAGATCGATCTGTACAAAGGACGTTTTTACTTTTTTGTTTTTGTTTACAGATGTTTTTAATGAGTATACTTTAATTTACTTAAATGATATTTTATTTGAATGAGCATACTTCGAAACCAGTTTCAAATATTAAAGCATTCTAAAAAAAAACAGCAATCGAAATTGAAGAAGTAAAAAAATGTCTTGTACAGGCCAATTTTTGCTATCCATTGCAAAATTATATAAAAATATTGAAATGTAACCGAGATACTTTTGCACATTTTTCTCATTTAGCATTAGTAAACGAATCTGTTTGGATTCGGGACTAGAGATGTAAATTTTCCGGAAAAATATAAGTGGCGGAAAAAAACTGGTTTTTTACCGGTTTTTTTTCGGAAAAAAACGGAAAAATTGGAAAATTTGATTTTTCATGACTGTTTCTCCCAAATAAATTATATTTTCTTAGAGAATACTAAATAATAAATACTTTTTCCCATTTATATGTATTAAATGAAAATTATTTTCACTTTATATTACAAAATAAAAAGAAAGTAGCAAAGCCTGCTTTTAAAAGTTTAGTTTTTTTTTCCACAGCCTATGAATTTTTATTAAACGCTTTTGTTTGTTATATCATATCTCTGTTGAAATGATTTTTCAGTTACATGTTTAACTACCAATTGACCTAATGTAAAAATCTGAGCCAGTAAGTCTGCAGTTTGGAATGAAATAAATTATGCATTCCATTTACATAAGTATAGTTTTTAAGTAAATGATACTAGTTTAAAGAAATTATTGCAGTTTTGTCATTATTATGAATATCAGTATTCAAAAATTCCATTGTTTGTTTAAAAAAATATATTTTTACACTAATACTTTTTTTCTCAGAATTATAATTTTATTTCCTTTATAAAATATGTTTAGTTTTGGTATAGCTTTCCAATCTCACCTCAAAAAAGTTTTGATTTAGTTTTATAATCTAAATTCAAACAAAACTAAGTTTTACTTTGGCTTACTCAGGTCTGCAACTAAAAAATAGCGTAGGATTTATTGACTGTTAGATTTTTACTCACTGAAACCAGAAAAAAAAATGTATATATATGTATTTATTTATTTATTTATTTATTTTTATTTTTATTTTTTTATTATTTTTTTTTAAGTTTAATTAAATGTAATTTTTTTCTTTTTACCCTGAAATCTGGTATTCTATTCTCGAGTAAGAAATCATATTCAATAATGTTTCCACATGGTAACTTTATATTTCTAAGAGTGGAACTCAAAAGTTATGAAAACAGAACACTACAAATAGAAAATGCTCACTATTTGAGGAATTAACAAAAGCAGTTACATACAGAGATAAACTTCTACTGTGCTTTAGAAAACTACAAAAATTCAAAGTTTAATCAAGAGGGAAAGTATAATTTGGAACATAGTTATTTGTAATAAAATGTTTTTTTTTTTTTTTTTTTTTTTTTTTTTTTTTTTTTTTTATTACAGTTGTAGTTTTCTAATGCAAACTGCCTATATTTTTGCAACATTATTGTACATTATGGAGGCAAAATGGAGGTCAATTTTAGATTCAACACCTTGAAAAAACATTCAATTAATGAGCTATGACGAAATCTTGAAAAATGCAGCATAGTAGTGCCACCTATAGGGCAATTTACACCAAAAACTAAACAACATTAATATATATCAGAAACTGTCTAAAGCTGTAGTTTGATTTTTAAAAAAAATCGTCCTTGAAATAAAGCTATTGCGATAAACATGAATAATGCAGCATAGCAGCGTCATCTGTTGAGCAATTTACACCAAAAAGTAATGAGCACGAAGTTATGTCAAAGATTAACTTAATCTGAAATTTTATAAAAATACATACATTAGTTTGAGATAGAACTATTGTACAAATTATGAATAATGCAGCATAGCAGCACCATCGGTTTGGAGATATACACTAATAACTAAACATCTCGAGTTTATATCAAGGTGTAACTGAATCTACAGTTTTGTGAAATTATGTGCATCAGTTCTTGAGATAGAGTGCCCATAAAATTTGTCATATACAGACTCACAGAGTGGCTGATATTTTCCAAAAATCATCAAAACGTGTTCAGGACCTTCTAAAACTTTTAAATACACCAAAAACTGGAAGTCAAATTTTTGACAAATTCAATACTTACTTCTTGAAAAGATAGATTAAAGTAATAAATGCATATTTCAAAATTTTACGTTGAATTTTTAATTTTATCATTTCCAGTAATCGGCATATTATTGCAATAATTTTACACATGAATTAATTTTTAGAAAGAGAAGTTGCATTTAATTACATATCTAGATTTTTTTTCATGTAATCAAGTTTTTGTGAAATTGTGAACTTTTTTGTATATACTTGTACAAAATATATTCAGAATTTTTGAATAAAAAATTATTACTATATTTAGGTTCCTATTTAGACATTTTTAATAAGGTTATTTACATACATATATGCAACTTAATAAGATTCAGCTGCTGTATGACATGAGATTTTTTTTTTCTTCAATCACTGCACTTGCAAAAGATTCAGTTTGTTGATTAAACTTTTTCTGAAATGTCTATTTTCAAGAGAAATTTTGCAAAGGGTCTTGTGTTTCAAGCAAGAAAAAAATGTGAAGGATCCTTTCAAGTTTTCTCAATCAGATTTCTGCTCAGAGATCAGATTACCCACATTAAAATTTTCATATGAAACACTCAACATAAAAATAAGTAAAATAAAAAGTATGAGAATGTAGCTATTACAAAATTTTCACTATATTATTTCATAAATGAAATTTCAATTTTTCCAGTTCGGAAAAATTGAAAAATAAGCCTTCGGAAAAAAAAAAACGAAAAAAACCGGTTTTTTCCCAATTTTTCCGGTTTTTTCCCGAGCATTCCCATCTCTATTCGTGACTAAAAGATTTCGTCCTTAAAAGAAACTAGCATACCAAATTTTTAAAAATTCCTGCCAGCTTGGCCTACAGGCGCAGATTGATTTTGAAGTTAAGTGCTCATTTCAACAATAAAAAATAAAATATGATAGAGGTAAACCGAGTTTTAACAAGTTTATTTGGCCGCTTTTAAAGAATTTTTCTTTTGTTTTTCTTTTATTTTCTTTTCTTTTATTTTATTTTATTTTATTTATTTATTGTCAGAGCTGGTTTTATTAGAATCATCTTATGCGTAATTCGGCTCAAAATCCTCAGTTTGACAGCATATTTTGAAATATATTCTGGATTTATCCAACCATCGACCAATACGCATTTGAGAACAAATTCGAAATAAAAATGAGTTAGAAACTAGGCAATTTGTTATTTGAATACATTCTATATTCTTCAATCATGATCGCTTCCAGAAATTCTGTTCAAAACGCCCACTTTGGCAGCATATTTTGAAATATTCTTCAGTTCTTGTAAGTCACAGCAACTTTGGATTTGAATATCTCTGTCAGACATTTAGCTATAAAGATCAAAATTTTTTTGATCAATTCAGGAACGTATAAGGAATAATTTCCCATAATACGGGAATTTTGTCTTACGGGGCCGCATAATAATTTAAAATCAAATAGACACCCCCCCCCTCCCCAAAATGGAGCTGCAATTAATGTCATCACATTTTGCCGCCTTTTTTATGAAACTTTGTTACTGGAAGTAAGTGCCTAGAGGCGATATTAAAGGAGCTAGCCTGTTTTGCTAATTACGACTCACCCTTTCTCTATATTTATATGCATACATACATATAGCTAGATAGATTAATGAAGTTTTCTACTAATTGAAGTTTTGGGGTCTAGGGGTCATAATCAGTGTAGATTTGCAAAAAAAAAAAAAAAAAAAAAAAAAAAAAATGCAGAATTTGTAACATAAGAACGATCGCAATAGGTAGTATTCTATACAAAATCTACCTTCTTAATTAACCTTCTTAATAATTTTCGTTTTCACCCATAATCATTTAATTTTAATTTATTTTTTCCAGAAAGAAAACAGGAAAATAAAAACAAGTTTTCTGTTCAACATTTAAAAAATTAATGAAATTTTAAATATCTAATTACAGTATATACAGGGTGAGTCATAAATATCGAAACAATAGGCTATCTCCTTAAATATTGCCCCTACACTCATGCTTCCAGCTGCAAAAAATTATCAAAAAAAGGTGAATTTTTTGATAAGTTGCAACTCCATGGGGGGTCTATTTGAAAAAATACGAAAATTAATTTTTTTATACGTATTCCCCCGTATGGCAAAATTCCCAATTAGGAAATTATTCCTTATCCATTCCTAAATTAAAAAAAAATCTCCATATCTAAAAATTTTACAGAGATATTAAAATCCAAAATTCTCAAAAATTCGTGAAAATCCGGGGCGATTGCCCCTCCCCCCCTCATGCCCCGCGCTGTACGGCATTGTAACACTATAATAAATTTATATCACATTAATTGGCACTATAATTGGCGATTTAATATAATCAGTCACATTTATTCCGGGAGGGACGAATTGTTTAAACGAAGCATCCTTATAACTCCAAAATTAACAATCCTATGAAATAACAATTTGCGGCGTCGGATTAAGCGTCTCATTTCGCATTCAAATATATCTTTGAATCGAAAATTGAATGATATACAGAGCCAGGAAAATTCTCCGTAATATTGACGTAACCTGTTTTTCGATTGCAAATAACTCGACAACTAATAATCCGATGGACTCGGTTCTTGTTGTCAAATTTTTGCCATTTTAAGGCCTTTAACGTCCATCCCTTGAAATTAAAAAAATCAAAAAAATTTTATGTACTTTTTATGAGAACGTGTTTTTAGAGGGTACGAAAAAAATAATTCCGGATAATCGAGGTCACTGAATATTATCCGGATAATCGGGGCTTGTTTGTACTCGCACATAGTAAGTCCATACAAAATTTCAAGTCTCTATATCAATTTGTTCGTGAGATACAGTAGATTATCCCGTCGACCCAAAAACTATCGCCAAATTATAAGATTGAATGCCGTCTGTCCGTCAGTGACGCTTTATATTTTTCTTTCATCGAACTTGTGTCTAATCTTTTATTTGGTTTATGTATTTATACATTCTTAAGCGATTAGAATTATAAGAGACATTATGAACGATTTCGATCACGTCATCACCCGTTTTTCTCCTGCTTTCCGACCGGTTTTTCTGCTTTCGTCGAGAAATGTGCTCAAAAACATCCACTTTGTAGGCTTGGTATGAAAAATATATTGTGTTTAAAAAAAAAAATTGAAATTATTTTAAAAAGAAAATAAAGAACACGCACCACATTTGCTACGCTTTTTCTTAAAAAGTAACAATCCTATCAACTAACAATTTGCTGCGTCGGGTTAAGGGTCTCATTTCACATTCAAATATATCTTTGAATCGAAATTTGAATGAAATACAGGGACGTAAAAAGTCGACGTAATATCTGCGGGATTCATTTTTCGATTCTAAATATCTCGACAACTAATGATCCGATCGATAACGTTCTTGGTGAAAAAGTTTTGCTATTTTATCACCTTTTACGACCATACCTTGAAATTAAAAAAATCAGAAATTTTTATATACTTTCCATCAGAGCGATTTTTTCGAGAGTACGAAAAAAATAGTTCCGGATAATCGAGGTTATTGATATTAAATAGGCTTCTTTGTCTTGTTGCATATTAAGTACATACAAAATTTCAAGTCTCTAGATCAATTCGTTGGGGAGATAAAGCGGTACTACTAGGTTATCCCTTCAACCCAAAAACTATCGCCACATTATAAGTTTAAATGCCAATAATGGATGATATCTCGCTTGCATTGCAATATTTTTATACGATTCTTTTTGCACTGGATAGCTGAGATCGATGTGTATTTTTACTTTTACGATTTCGGTTGCAGATATTGGGTTTCGATTTTTGAAGAGAATTTAAAATACAGTTATTTAAATTATCGCTGGAAAAGTTATTTTCACCCACACACAAAATGTCTAAAATTGCAAGTGGCCAGTCACCTTTGGCCATATAGTGTATTACTGTTGATTCTCTCTCTCTCTCTCTCTCTCTCCCCCATTTCTCCTAAAAATAAAGCAGCATTTCAACAAAAGTATAATTTTTTTTTTTTTTTTTGTGGAAAAAATAATCTTATCTAAAAGGCAGGCATTAAAATACTATTTTAAATTATTTCTCATTTTCCCATTTCACGCGCTTTTCTTTATTTTTATGCAATTTTATGCCTGCTTTGCATCTTGAAATAGCAAGAAATATATTTAAAAATGCAATTTGTCTGGAAATCGTATATCATAAATGCTTTTTGCTGTTAGTTGGAAGTATAGTAAAATATATTAAATGTAACACATATATTAGATTTTCAATAAAAAATGCAATGCATTTACATTCTGTACACCGAGAAATCTGAATTAGATCACTTGTTTTTAATTGATGTAAATTAATTATTTAATAAACTACCTCATATCTTTCTTTCATTTAGCTTTGAATGTAATAGTATAGTCAAAAACAACTCTTGGTACAAAAAAAAAAAAAAAAAAAAAAAAAAAATTGCATTTTTTTAAATTGTTTTTTTTTTATCAGATATTTTTTTTTCCCATTTAATAATTAGAATTATAAATCTTGATGTATTTTCAGTTCTTTGTGGAATCACTTCGAAAATACAGGAGAAAGAACGACAAACAACGTTGAAGGCTGGCACAGCAAAATAAACTAGTCGTTGGGGGCCACCGTAATACTTACCCATCATGGATATGTATATGAAAATAAAACATGTGAAAACTATTTATACAATGATTAAAGATAGAAAACCAACGAATATAAATGCACAAATAAAGTATGAAAAGGTAGCAAATAGCTATTTCGAATCTACTAACGAGATTCTTCATCAGTGCAAAACTCAGCGAGCTAAAAGTAGCAAAACTGAGCAAAGAGACAGAGAGACGCAGGCTTATATACCCGCTATGGGAACAATCCCGCCTAAAGAAAAGCAACCAATGAGAAGAAAGCAGCCAAAACCAACTGAGTGGACAAGTAGCGACATCTACCGGAGAACAAGCAAAACAAAAACTAAAAAGCGAGTGAAAAAAAAAAAAAAAAAAAAAAAAAAAAGTATTAAATTAAAGATTTCCAAATACTTGGAAAATAAGGAGTACTAGATAAGTCATTGACTAAGGAGTGAGAATTTTTTATGATGTGGTAAGCTTCCCAAAAATCAAGATCAAGAATATAAGGACAATTATGGATAAAAAAAAAAAAAAAAAAAAAAAAAAAAAAAAGTATTAAATTAAAGATTTCCAAATACTTGGAAAATAAGGAGTACTAGATAAGTCATTGACTAAGGAGTGAGAATTTTTTATGATGTGGTAAGCTTCCCAAAAATCAAGATCAAGAATAGAAGGACATTTATGGATGATGGTGGCTGAAGAAAAGTTAAACTTATGTTGAGAAGACCAACAATGTTGAGCAATAGAGGAGCGTTTAAGCTCCTGATTTTTGACATACCTTTTATGTTCCATTAAACGAAATCTGAGAGCACGTTTAGTCTGACCAATATAAGAAAGACCACATTGGCAAGAAATTTGGTAAATACCCCAGTTATCTAAGTGATCAATGGGGTTCTTAAGATTTGAAAAAGCAATTTTATTAACAGGAGAAAAAATAACATTGAAATCGAACCTTTTTAAAATTTTAGCAACTTGCTGACTGATTTTGGGGAAAAAAGGCAAAACAACCAAAGCATTGGAGTTCGAATTAAAGTTCTTACTTTCAGATTGTGTGGATTTTGTCAATTTTCTATGAATAGAATCTATAATATTAGGAGAATAACCACGATCAACAGCAATAGCTTTAAGGTAATTAAGTTCATCACTGAGTAACTGAGGAGTTGAACAAATATTGGAAGCCCGGAAAACAAAAGTTTTAAAAGCCGCAACTTTCTGGTTAGGAGGATGAGAAGAATATCTGTGAGGTGGAAGACTGACCGCAAAAGGTTTGCGAAAGACAGTAGTCTGAAAATTATCTTCATTGCGGATAACAAGAACATCCAGAAAAGGAAGGCAATTGTCCGATTCAGTTTCAAAAGTAAATTGAATGCAAGAATCAATAGAATTCATGACAGAGAGAATATGATTTATATCAGAATTCACTTCAACTAAAGCATAGATATCATCTACATAACGAACATAGAACGGAAATTTTAAGACTTCAAATAATTTTATTTCAAAGTAATGCATGTACAAATCGCATAAAGTCGGACTAAGAGGGTTACCCATAGCCAAACCGTCAATCATACGAAAGAAATTCCCATTAAAAACAAAAGTATTTTGAGATAAGCAAGCACGAGTTAGATGAATAAGCTCCTCGATTTCGAAAAAGGAAAAATGAAATTCACAGAGCCTTTTCTTGAGGCAATCTAAAGCACCTTCGACAGGAACATTGGTAAATAATGACTTAACATCAAAAGAAACCATCATGTGGCCTTGTGGCTTAAAACTGTGAAGTTTCTTAGTAAATTCAAAAGAATTCTTAACAGTGAAAGAATTACTGCTTGAGAGAGGAGAAAATATGGAAACAAGATATTTGGCAAGTTTATAAGAAGCCGTACCGATACTGGAAACAATGGGTCTAAAAGGAATGTCAGGTTTATGGACCTTAGGTAAAGCATAAAACCTGGCACAATGAGCAATTGAAGGAATAAGAGACCTCTTTAATTTAGCAGGAATAATATGTGAAGACTTAATGGCAGATTTGATAGTAGCAATTTCATTAGAAGAAGGGTCTTTGGGGATATCCACATAGGGACCATCATTAATTAATTTATGGGATTTTTCTAAATATGAGGACTTGTCAAGAACGACAATCTGACCACCTTTGTCAGCCTTAGTTATGATCAAATTCGGATCAGAAGACAAACTTTTTAGACAATGTTTAACTGAACTATTAAGATTTGGCTTATAAACATTCGAATTGAAATCAACAGTATTGGCAATGAGATGCCTAATAGACTCTTTTTGAGAAGGAGAAATAGCGCTATGCTTAAAGGCTCTTTCAATAGGAGCAATTAAACGGGGTAACGAAGGGGGGGCAGAAACAGAGAAATTGTTGTTTAATTTTAGAGCATTTAGCTGATTATTACTTAAAGCGACACTAGAAAGATTGAGAACAGCATTTTTGTTAACAGTTGGTAAATTTATAGAGTTGTTAGCGAAAGAATTATTACAAAGCGTATTAAATTTCCTTTTTAAAACTGCGCAATGAATCGAAGAAGCTTTGAGGACTCTATTCCATGAAATTCTGTCTATAGAATCAAAATCAGGAAAAGAATTACCAAGAGAGATATGTAAGTGAAATAACTCGCGCTCTATATGAGCAATTTTCTGGCGAGTCTCTTGAATCAAAGCCCTTAAAAGAGCTAATTTAGATCGAAACAAGACTTTATCTATCCTACTTGAATTAAATAAATTACAACGTATTGAAATAAATCTAGGAATCACTTTTTTGCGTCTGCAGTCACGTAGAAAATGTAAGTGCTCCAAAAACCTATACTTTTTCAGCCGTAAATTACAAAATCTATTGATTTGTGACATAGTAAAGAGAAGTAAAATAAAAACAGCAATAGTGGAAACAAGGCCCGTTGACGCCAAATACATTAAAATAGCAAATAAAGCCTTTGTGCACAAATGATTAAAGATAGAAAACCAACGAATATAAATGCACAAATAAAGTATGAAAAGGTAGCAAATAGCTATTTCGAATCTACTAACGAGATTCTTCATCAGTGCAAAACTCAGCGAGCTAAAAGTAGCAAAACTGAGCAAAGAGACAGAGAGACGCAGGCTTATATACCCGCTATGGGAACAATCCCGCCTAAAGAAAAGCAACCAATGAGAAGAAAGCAGCCAAAACCAACTGAGTGGACAAGTAGCGACATCTACCGGAGAACAAGCAAAACAAAAACTAAAAAGCGAGTGAAAAAAAAAAAAAAAAAAAAAAAAAAAAGTATTAAATTAAAGATTTCCAAATACTTGGAAAATAAGGAGTACTAGATAAGTCATTGACTAAGGAGTGAGAATTTTTTATGATGTGGTAAGCTTCCCAAAAATCAAGATCAAGAATATAAGGACAATTATGGATAAAAAAAAAAAAAAAAAAAAAAAAAAAAAAAAAAAAGTATTAAATTAAAGATTTCCAAATACTTGGAAAATAAGGAGTACTAGATAAGTCATTGACTAAGGAGTGAGAATTTTTTATGATGTGGTAAGCTTCCCAAAAATCAAGATCAAGAATAGAAGGACATTTATGGATGATGGTGGCTGAAGAAAAGTTAAACTTATGTTGAGAAGACCAACAATGTTGAGCAATAGAGGAGCGTTTAAGCTCCTGATTTTTGACATACCTTTTATGTTCCATTAAACGAAATCTGAGAGCACGTTTAGTCTGACCAATATAAGAAAGACCACATTGGCAAGAAATTTGGTAAATACCCCAGTTATCTAAGTGATCAATGGGGTTCTTAAGATTTGAAAAAGCAATTTTATTAACAGGAGAAAAAATAACATTGAAATCGAACCTTTTTAAAATTTTAGCAACTTGCTGACTGATTTTGGGGAAAAAAGGCAAAACAACCAAAGCATTGGAGTTCGAATTAAAGTTCTTACTTTCAGATTGTGTGGATTTTGTCAATTTTCTATGAATAGAATCTATAATATTAGGAGAATAACCACGATCAACAGCAATAGCTTTAAGGTAATTAAGTTCATCACTGAGTAACTGAGGAGTTGAACAAATATTGGAAGCCCGGAAAACAAAAGTTTTAAAAGCCGCAACTTTCTGGTTAGGAGGATGAGAAGAATATCTGTGAGGTGGAAGACTGACCGCAAAAGGTTTGCGAAAGACAGTAGTCTGAAAATTATCTTCATTGCGGATAACAAGAACATCCAGAAAAGGAAGGCAATTGTCCGATTCAGTTTCAAAAGTAAATTGAATGCAAGAATCAATAGAATTCATGACAGAGAGAATATGATTTATATCAGAATTCACTTCAACTAAAGCATAGATATCATCTACATAACGAACATAGAACGGAAATTTTAAGACTTCAAATAATTTTATTTCAAAGTAATGCATGTACAAATCGCATAAAGTCGGACTAAGAGGGTTACCCATAGCCAAACCGTCAATCATACGAAAGAAATTCCCATTAAAAACAAAAGTATTTTGAGATAAGCAAGCACGAGTTAGATGAATAAGCTCCTCGATTTCGAAAAAGGAAAAATGAAATTCACAGAGCCTTTTCTTGAGGCAATCTAAAGCACCTTCGACAGGAACATTGGTAAATAATGACTTAACATCAAAAGAAACCATCATGTGGCCTTGTGGCTTAAAACTGTGAAGTTTCTTAGTAAATTCAAAAGAATTCTTAACAGTGAAAGAATTACTGCTTGAGAGAGGAGAAAATATGGAAACAAGATATTTGGCAAGTTTATAAGAAGCCGTACCGATACTGGAAACAATGGGTCTAAAAGGAAGTGCCAGGTTTTATGCTTTACCTAAGGTCCATAAACCTGACATTCCTTTTAGACCCATTGTTTCCAGTATCGGTACGGCTTCTTATAAACTTGCCAAATATCTTGTTTCCATATTTTCTCCTCTCTCAAGCAGTAATTCTTTCACTGTTAAGAATTCTTTTGAATTTACTAAGAAACTTCACAGTTTTAAGCCACAAGGCCACATGATGGTTTCTTTTGATGTTAAGTCATTATTTACCAATGTTCCTGTCGAAGGTGCTTTAGATTGCCTCAAGAAAAGGCTCTGTGAATTTCATTTTTCCTTTTTCGAAATCGAGGAGCTTATTCATCTAACTCGTGCTTGCTTATCTCAAAATACTTTTGTTTTTAATGGGAATTTCTTTCGTATGATTGACGGTTTGGCTATGGGTAACCCTCTTAGTCCGACTTTATGCGATTTGTACATGCATTACTTTGAAATAAAATTATTTGAAGTCTTAAAATTTCCGTTCTATGTTCGTTATGTAGATGATATCTATGCTTTAGTTGAAGTGAATTCTGATATAAATCATATTCTCTCTGTCATGAATTCTATTGATTCTTGCATTCAATTTACTTTTGAAACTGAATCGGACAATTGCCTTCCTTTTCTGGATGTTCTTGTTATCCGCAATGAAGATAATTTTCAGACTACTGTCTTTCGCAAACCTTTTGCGGTCAGTCTTCCACCTCACAGATATTCTTCTCATCCTCCTAACCAGAAAGTTGCGGCTTTTAAAACTTTTGTTTTCCGGGCTTCCAATATTTGTTCAACTCCTCAGTTACTCAGTGATGAACTTAATTACCTTAAAGCTATTGCTGTTGATCGTGGTTATTCTCCTAATATTATAGATTCTATTCATAGAAAATTGACAAAATCCACACAATCTGAAAGTAAGAACTTTAATTCGAACTCCAATGCTTTGGTTGTTTTGCCTTTTTTCCCCAAAATCAGTCAGCAAGTTGCTAAAATTTTAAAAAGGTTCGATTTCAATGTTATTTTTTCTCCTGTTAATAAAATTGCTTTTTCAAATCTTAAGAACCCCATTGATCACTTAGATAACTGGGGTATTTACCAAATTTCTTGCCAATGTGGTCTTTCTTATATTGGTCAGACTAAACGTGCTCTCAGATTTCGTTTAATGGAACATAAAAGGTATGTCAAAAATCAGGAGCTTAAACGCTCCTCTATTGCTCAACATTGTTGGTCTTCTCAACATAAGTTTAACTTTTCTTCAGCCACCATCATCCATAAATGTCCTTCTATTCTTGATCTTGATTTTTGGGAAGCTTACCACATCATAAAAAATTCTCACTCCTTAGTCAATGACTTATCTAGTACTCCTTATTTTCCAAGTATTTGGAAATCTTTAATTTAATACTTTTTTTTTTTTTTTTTTTTTTTTTTTTATCCATAATTGTCCTTATATTCTTGATCTTGATTTTTGGGAAGCTTACCACATCATAAAAAATTCTCACTCCTTAGTCAATGACTTATCTAGTACTCCTTATTTTCCAAGTATTTGGAAATCTTTAATTTAATACTTTTTTTTTTTTTTTTTTTTTTTTTTTTTTTTTTTTTTTTTTTTTTTTTTTTTCACTCGCTTTTTAGTTTTTGTTTTGCTTGTTCTCCGGTAGATGTCGCTACTTGTCCACTCAGTTGGTTTTGGCTGCTTTCTTCTCATTGGTTGCTTTTCTTTAGGCGGGATTGTTCCCATAGCGGGTATATAAGCCTGCGTCTCTCTGTCTCTTTGCTCAGTTTTGCTACTTTTAGCTCGCTGAGTTTTGCACTGATGAAGAATCTCGTTAGTAGATTCGAAATAGCTATTTGCTACCTTTTCATACTTTATTTGTGCATTTATATTCGTTGGTTTTCTATCTTTAATCATTTGTGCACAAAGGCTTTATTTGCTATTTTAATATTTATACAATGCATTGCAATTCATTAACAAAATTTAAATATTGTTAATATACATAGTAATGCTATATTAAAGAACTGCTGACGTACCAATTTCGACAAATTATATAAAACGCCAAACTACTCAAGTAGTACCGAACTGCGTAAAAGAAACATCCTTATAACTCCAAAAATAATAATTCTATTAACTAACAATTAAATGCGTCGGATTAAGCGTCTCATTTCCAATTAAAATATACTTCTGAATTGAAATTTGAATGAAATACAGGGTCATGAAAAATCGAAGAATGTGGAAAACAAGATTACAAATGTCTCGGCAACTAATAATCCGATCGACTTCGTTCTATATGCAAAATGTGTGTTATTTTATTTCCTTTTACGTTCATTCTTTAAAACAAAAAAATTCGAAAACTTTTATGTACCTTTCATCAGAACGAATTTTTCGAGGGTCCGAAAAAAATAGTTCCGGATAATCGAGGTTCCTGATATTAAATAGGCTTCGTCTCATTCTTACATACTAACTACATACAAAATTTCAAGTCTCTATCTGAATTTGTTCGGGAGATAGAGCGTTTACAGACAGACAGACAGACGGACGGCAAAAATTTTTTTCTAAAAATATGTTTTTCGGAATCTCCACTATCTAAAACGTGTAAATCCGTCAAAAAAAATTTCGATTTTCAAAACGATTGCAAGACTTACCCTATACTACGTATGATGGGTAAGTAACAAGAGAGCTCACAGCCATCATTTAAACATTTATAACTTTGTTCTGCTCCTTAAACAGGAGAAGAGAGAAAATGAAGCTGTAATGCGAATGATAGATGCCGGGCATCAATTTCCAACTGGGAAACCAAAGTACAGATTACTTGATGCTCATTTGGCGAGTTTAAAAGAGAAAATAATAAATGAAGAAATTTCCTTATTAAATTATATGGACGCGGTCAGCAAACTCATACATTTATAATAAATTTGTTTGAAATTTTAAATTACTGTGGAATTATTTATTTATAAGCTCAAACAAACATATTATATTTGCCATTGCAATGAAAAAAAAAAAAAAAAAAACATTCTATTGGTACGATTGTAATAAATTATATCTAATTTACTAAATGTAGAACTAGAATTTTGCTCAAGATTTCAATTATTTAGATATTA
Source organism: Maratus speculifer (assembly GCA_964019185.1). Lineage (NCBI taxonomy): Eukaryota > Metazoa > Arthropoda > Arachnida > Araneae > Salticidae > Maratus > Maratus speculifer. Next base: position 43,483,923 of record OZ025294.1, read on the forward strand.
TCTAATTTAGTTACCGTGATGTTACTTCAGTAATGCTGTACTTGTTTTTGCTCTAAATCATTTTTTTTTACACTGTAATTATTGATACCTAAGAATATTTGCATATGTTTTCTTAAATTCACTTTCTTTCTCAATAGCTGAAGATTAATCTCAAAAGTAAGGAGGCTCTTATGTAAATAAATATGCTATTTTATGACTTGCATCGAAATATATTTTAAAAATGTATTATTTCTTAAAACTTCAATTGCATATAAATAACAAATAGTTTTGTGTTTTAAATTTTATTAACATACTTACCTATTATCTGTTATACATTTTCATTCGTATTTGTTAATTTATTACATTTATAACTATCAAAATTACACAAGTTAGATTTCCAAGATTCAATTCTGAATGTATATAAAATTATTTAGGACTTGGGAAGCTAAAAATTAGAAACTAAGCTTATTTTAAATGAAGTAGCAAACTGCTTCTACTAACTAGGGAACTGCAAGAAGTGTAAGTCACCGATTTTGACGAAAGAGGTATCGTTGGAAAGATCTGATCGTGAGCAGTAAAAAACTTAATAGAACCACCCGTCGAAAATGAGTCGTTTTCAAGATATCCGACAATTTATGTCACGTAGCTCTAGTGCCCACTTAAAGGGGCTCAGGAGTTGAAAATTTTTCAAAAAATCGATTATTTTTTTATGATATAGTTTGATTATTCAATTAATTCTTAATTCAATGCAAAAAAAACCGCATAAAAATATTAGCATTTTTAACGGAGTTATAAGCATTTATGTATCAATACTTATACATAGCCGCATTTAAGTCGTGTTTTCTCAAAACTTGATTTTTGACGAATAACACCAAGATTTTTTTTTTTAAAAAAAAAAACTATTTGATAAAATGGCTTTTTTTTTTTTTTTTTTTTTTTTCATGCATATAACATCATAATCTAGATTATAAATTAAGGATATAACTATCACTTAATAAAAACAGTATTAAAAAATCTCTCAAAGTTGAAAATTTAAAAAACCCTAAAAAATACAACTTTTTTTCCATTAAAAATACTCAAAATATTAAACTATCTAAAATATATTAATTCGAAATCTAGATAATGTTATATGCATGAAAAAAAAAAAAAAAAAAAAGCCATTCTATCAAATAGTTTTTTTAAATCTTGGCGTTAGTCATCAAAAATCAAATTTTGAGAAAAAGCGACTTAAAGTTGAAATTATATGGATGCGGCTACGAAAGTGTTGATACATAAATGCTTATAACTCCGTTAAAAATGCAAATATTTTTATGCGGTTTTTTGCATTGAGTTAAGAATTAAATGAATAATATATTAGATCATTAAAAAAATCGATTTTTTGAAAAGTTTTGAACCCCTGAGCCCCCTTAAAGGGGAACCGCAAAAAAATTTAATCTCGATTTTAACGACAGTGGTATCGCTGAAAAGATATAATTGTGAGGATTAAAAAACTCAATGTAATCACCCATTGGAAATGAGACGTTTTCGAGATATCCGACAATTTGTGCCACATAACTAATGCTGGAAACTGTATAAATAGTCGGATATCTTGTACTGTGACATAAATTGTTGGATATACGGTCATTCTGATAAGGCACCTCCATAAATTTCGGGGTTCATTGGTTGAGTATAAAGGGTAAGAACAAAGGGGTTCGCTCCTAATTTAGGCAAATGCATTTTCCATGCAGAAATAATCGATTAGCTTGAAATTTTGGATATGAGTTACGGCTGTACATTGATAATTTTGGAGGTTCTTTGGTTAAGTATAAAGGTGAACAGACGATTCATATTCGTCCTTAAATTACATAAATGTGTTTTTATGCAGATTTATCCGATTTTCTTCAAATTTTGGATACGGGTTCTTTCTGATAAGGCAAATCCCTGAATAGTTTTGGAAGTTTAACGATTAAGCATTAAGGAAGAAATCAGGGATTGCCCCCTTCAAATTACATAAATGAGTTTTTATGCAGAATAATCGGATTTGCTTCGAATTTCAGATAATTTTTGCTTTTGATAAGGCGTATCTCTGATTAGTTTTGGGGGTTCAATGATAAAGTATAAAGGTGGGAAATGGGGAAGTTAATCCCTTCACATTGTTTATCGAGGGGAATTATTCTTTCAAAAAATTAAGGCTATATTAAACAATCAGAGGCCTGCACGGGCTGGAATTTCCAGGACCGGGCCCAGACCAGCTCATTATAAAACTCAAAAGCTCGGTCTGACCCGCACACAAATCAATGAAAACCGGGCCGGAAAGTTCTGGCCCCTTCACAATTTCTACTATTTCTAAAACATTCAGTTTTTTATCGTATAATTAAGATTTTTTTAAAGAATCTTAAATCCTCTTCTCTTCCTTTACATAATTTTGAAAATTTTAACATTCAAATAAAAAATTAATTAGGTTTAGAATAAAAGAAAATTAAAAGCATCGTAACTTTTGAAGCTGTATAATAAAAATAGATTTAAGAAAATATTTCTATATCATTTTATTAAAGATTTCAAATCCAAATTCATTCTCAAATCTAAAGGAGCTAGTTTCCGAATACATTTCTGAATTCATTTCTTTTTCTTTATTTTTTCTTTTTTTTTTTTTTTTTTTTTTTTTTTAGAAAATGCATCAGATATTTTTATTCATAAACTATGTAATCAAATGGCGACAACGACATCCATTTTTTGATACAATCAATTTATGAAAATACTGTGAAAGTCCGCCTGTAGATTTCCGCAAGTGACCGCAAGGAAGAAATATCTGCAACCATTTGACAAGAATCTCTTATATCTCAAAAAGGTTATATTTTATTTACCAAAAATGAAAAACACTATTCGATTTCAAATTCCCGAAAGAAATTTATTTCGACTCGACCCGGTGTCAAAATTAAAAGTTCAGCCCGAGCCTGGCTCGGTCTCTTCATAGTTTCTCAGTTCACGGCCTGTACAAATATCAAGAAAAACAGTGCGGGTGAGGCCCAATGTGGACCGACTCAATTTCGACAAAAAATTCAGGCTTTAATTAAAATACAGTTGAGATTCCTTTAAAGAATATTATGGTGTGTATACATATATATAGACATCATTCAAGATTATATGATGTGGATTAGTTTTCTTGGCTTTTAATTCTTTTTTCTCTGTCCTTGATTTTTACGAAGCAAACCTTCTAAAAGATAAATTATGCCATCAAAAAGCAATGTATTTTATAGTTATAACTTCAAATAGATGTATATACCTATATATATATATATATATATAACCATTAATATTATTACAATATATGAACATGAACCATTGAATTTAATAAATTATAGTACATTAAACATGGAAGTAAAATATGAATATGAATATGAATACAAATGGGATTTGTATTCATAAGTATTTATCAGCATCAAATTAGTATAAGTTAGAAATAATAATAATAATAATAATAATAATAATAATAATAATAATAATAATAATAATAATAATAATAATAATAATAATAATAAAAGAGCACAATCTTAGAGCATGTATTTTTGACTAAATTACAATAGTTATGTTTTGGGAAAAAAAAAAAAAATATTTTGACTATATGATTTTTTTAAAATAAGTTACTTCCTTTTAAAATTTATATTTTAAAAATTAATATTAAAAAAGTCCTGTAAACTATATTTTTCATTAAATAAATGAAAGAGTTTTGAAATTCGAAAAATATTGTTTAGAGTTCAGTTTTAAACTACCCCACTTAAAATAATAATAATAATAATAATAATAATAATTTAAATTTTTATAAAAATTTTATGAGAAATTTTGGGATGTGATTTTGATTGCAAATTATATTTTTAACCACCACAGACGAGGAAAAGAAATAAAATTCTAACTCAATAAATATATTTTTTAAAGATTTCATGGAACTGTTTAAAGTAACATTATATCTTGAATAATTCACTTTTCAATTTGTGTCTAAAAATTTTTCTTTCCTGTAGTAAATTTAGAAGGGAAATATGATTCAGGACGGAACTATTTGTTTTACTGTCACAAGGACAAGTCCATTACAATGAAGAAAAGAAATATATTAATGATATTTTAATTAAAGCAATATATTAATAATTATTATATAATAATATAATTATTATATTTATTACATATTATAATACTTAATAATTTAATTAAACATATTTGATAAATTTCTCCTCTTAAAAGAGACTTAGAAAAATTTCGCGTATAGTAATTTCCGTAAAAACTTTGCAAAAGTGTTTGATTGTAGCAAAAAAAAAAAAAAAAAAAAAAAAAAAAGTTAAAAATATTTAAAAAATAATAATAAAATAAAATAAAAAATAAAAAAACATTACATACGCATTTTTTTTTTTTTTTTTTTTTTTGATTGGATTTTTTTCCCCAAGAACTTTTTAAACAAACACTATAAATTATTGATTTCAAGGAAATTTTTCAAAAGAAGAAAAAATTAACCTTTTTGGCCTGTTGGATTGGATACAGTGATAGTGAAAAATGATTATTACCCACCGGGTAGGTATTTATTTTTGGAATATATAGCTGAGTATTTGCAAAAGACTAAATTAAATAAATATCCAAGAATTGCCTATTTTCATATTTTATCGTAAAAAATTCTTAATATCGAAAAAATTCTTGACAGCTTAAGTTGCAATGCTTCCAATACTATAATATCTTTCACTTTGATTACAGAAAAATACCCCTTTTTTCTCCTACTGAATGAATGTCACTATCTTTTAGAATCAACATCATGCGTAAACCCTTACGAAAATAATAGTGAAAAATGAACTCATGGTGAAAAACTATTATCTCAAAAATCTATGAGATGTTACAGGAATAAAATATAATAAGTTTCTATGGAAAATTGTGGCAATTACTGAAAAAGCTTAGCTGCCTTATAAGTTATTTTTTTTTTTTTTTTTTTTTTTTTTTTTTTTTTTTTTTTTTAAATAGTGTGTTTTAACTTTTTGACTGTCCCTGTAAATAAAGTAATCATGCTAGAAACTTCATTTTCAAAAGGAATCGTTCTAGGTTATACATAAGTAATTTCCTAAAATTTCATGGCAATCCGAGTATATTTACTGGGGTTAGACTGCGGACAGACGGCCAGACAATAACCGAAAGCATAAACACGTTAAACTTTGCAGGAAAGTTTTAAAAGCCTACTTTTTCTTCTTCCAGGCATCAAAATGGCTGTTGAAATAGGTCCTCTCTAGGCAAACCTACTATTTAAAAGAATGATTAATCTTTCTTCCTCTAATCCTCTTACTGCGTGGTGGGGAAAATTTGATGAATGGTTTTCTTATTGTTTAAGAATAAAGCCCGTGCCCAGCGTTGCAGAATCAATACTACACCATTGGGGGGGGGGGGGTCTTAATTAGTTACATCTGTTTCTCGCTCTTTTTTGGAAACGGGACTGGACTCTCGAATACCAGGAAAAACACAAAAACGCAAGCTCGCATGCTTTGAAGGGTGGACTTAATTCCACAAACATTCTGTTGTTAGTTGCTGTAGTGCTAAGGTATTAGTTTCATTTATTGTGTGTTTCGCTATGACTGTTATTAAATCCTCTCCAGAGAAGAAAATTATGAAAAAGATGGATATAAGAGATCACTTTTTTTAAACTTTCGAATTCCTTCAAGCATTCTTAAAATACAGGTATGTTTGGAAAGTTTATAATTCGTTTATACTTATGTTTCTGGAAAGATATTAACAGTGTCGTTCGAAAGGGGAGGCGAAGAGAGCGGTCGCCCCGGGCGCAGAGATTTAGGGGGCGCCAAATTTCTAGCTACTTTCTACTTACTACTACTTTAAAGGGACTACTTTCAGACATTTTTTTAAATTAATATTAATTCTTATTTAAAAAACGACCGAAATAGGCAAGTGGGTAAACAGAAAAAAGTGACCGGAAAAACAATTATCGGAAAAAAAAGTGACATAAGCTACAAAAGCGGAAAAAAGGACAAGGAATTCATTTTGGTGATTTATTATTGATTTTGGAGATCCGTTAATGATTTTGGGGATTCACTATTGATTTTGATATTCATTGGTTAAGTATTTAGGGGGGATCGGGGGGGGGTGGCTCTTAATTTAGGTAAATGGGTGTTTCATGCTGAATTAACTGTTTTGGTTCAATTTTAGGACATATGATTACCCCCGACCCCATCCGCCCTAAATTAGATAAACGGGTTTTTATGCAGAATTATCCAACGTGTGTCATTTTTTAGATTAGGTTCTTTCTGATTATATATAGTATATAATGCCTGAAGAGTTTTGGGAGTTTAATGGTTAAGAAAAAAGGGGGAAGGAGTAACCTCTCAAGTTAAATTAATAGTTTTTTACACAGAATTATCCGATTTGTTTGGAATTTTGGACATAGGTTCATTATGATAAGACGTATCTCTGATTAAATATGGGGTTCTTTTGCTTATCATAAAGGAGGGATGGGCAATTACATGCCCCTCAAATTAGATAAATCGGTTTTTATGCAGAATTTTCCGATGTATTTCAAATTTTAAATATAGGTTCTTTCTGATAAGGTGAATCCCTGAATAGTTTTAAGGGTTTAATGGCTAAGTATAGAGGGGACGGAGATGGGGGATAATCCCTCTTAAATTAAATAAATGACTTTTTACGCAGAACTATCCGATTTGCTTGGAATTTGGACATAGGTTCATTATGATAAAACGTATCTCTGATTAGTTATGGGGTTCTCTTGCTTATTATAAAGAAGGGATGGGCAATTACCTCCCCCTCGAATTTGATAAATCGGTTTTTATGCAGAATTTTCCGATGTATTTCAAATTTTAAATATAGGTTCTTTCTGATAAGGTGAATCCCTGAATAGTTTTAAGGGTTTAATGGCTAAGTATAGAGTCAAAAACAGAAGATAACCCACTTAAATTTAATAAATAGCTTTTTATGCAGAATTAACCGATTTGCTTCAAATTTTGGATGTAGGTTCTTTATGATAAGGCGTATCCCCGATTATTTAAGAGGTTCTAGGGAAACGGGCGATTATTCCCACCTACACCCCTTAAATTAGATATATTGTTTTTTATGCATAATTATCCGATATATTTCAAAATTTTGATATAGGTTCTTTCTCATAAAGTGGATCCCTAAATAGTTTTAAGGGCTTAATGGCTAAGTATAGATGGGGGAACTGGGGATAACCCCTTTTAAATTACATAAATGGCTTTTTACGCAGAATTATCCAATTTGCTTCAAATTTTGGATTTAGGTTCATTATGATAAGGCGTATAAGCTAATGAATATAGTTAAAACAGGGAAGGATACAGCATTCCATTCAGGGAACCTTTTCGGGGAAAGAAGCTTGCTTTCCCCGCAGGGGCGTAACTACCTCCGGGGCAGCCGGGGCCTCCAAGCCTGAGGGTCCCCAAACTGATGGTTAAGAAAACTATTGATTTTAGTTTCCAGTCTAACTTCTATAAAATGCCCAGCACCTAGCTAAAAGTTAGTAATAAAAAAATCAAAGAGCTAGAATAATTATTTTTGCGTGCCCGTCGATATACTCCATAAGCTTCGCATGCAAAAGCAGCTCTAGAGTAGACAGCAGAATGCCGAGTCGAATGTGTCATGTCACGGCAGTATGTTTGCCGAGCCCACCGAAGCTAGTATAAGAAAGAAAATATGGGCTTCTGATTGATTGAATAATATAAAAAGCATCTAGAAAATTCTAGAAAATATATCTTCTTATCTATTAATAAATATATAAAACCGAAAAAAATATCAAAATTCATCTTTCAAAAGGTTTTTAAACAGAAACGTATGATTAAGTTACATAAACTCAAAAATGAACCTAAACAAAACGCTCTTTAAAGTATTCAACCAATCAGAAGTCCGTATTTTCCCCCCTATGCTAGCTCCAGTGGGATCGGCAAAAATTGCTTCGCCGCCAGGTGCCTGCCGAGTAGGGTTGTCCAGTTCTACGTTTTTTTAGTCTTTTTTGGGCTTATCATACTGTGTACATTTAAACTGCTGCGAGCGAAAGAAAAAAAAAAAAAAAAAAAAAACTGCGCCCGGCAAAGTTTTAATTTGCCCGGGGGCTTCCAAGATTATAGTTACGGCCCTGTTTCCCCATTCGACGGAGCGGGGTGTCCGGTAGATATCAAGAGCGCTAGTCTCTTAGGAAATTTGTCGATCAGGGGGTTTTCCGGTAAAGGTTTGCCGCAAAAATATCCAATTAACATAAAAAAGTGAGTTGAATGCAACTGAACGCAAACAACAAATAAAAACAAATTTTCTTTATTTTTTAATCTAATGTTTGAAAACAATTATGTCAGAAAATATTATAACACATTTTACCTTCTTTCTTTAAATGATTAATTGCCATTCATTTTGCATTTAAAACTGGTTTATTTATTTATTTATTTTTATTTGTGGAAAAAGTATTATGCTAACAAGGAAGGTCTCCATACGGGCATACTCAGAAAAATCTGAAAAAATTACAGAATGTTCTTCTCATATAGTTATATATGTTTATAAAAAAAATTTCGGCGGAACCTCCTTATAACGTCCGTAAAAAAATAATAAAAAATTCGTTTTTTTGGCGATTTATCTCCGGTTGGCGAAAAAACGAAATTTTGAAAAATACGCTTTTACGCTTCGAATACTTTTTAAAGAAAAAACTTTCTATGTTCAATTTACACTCAGGAACATTGAAAATAGCGACCCAAGAAGAAAGCTATGTACAATTACGAAACTTTGCAAATAAGTACAGCGTAATGTGATATGCAAATGATGCAATTTTTGTGCCAATACGCATGCTCATACACGCCGAGATGGCGCTACAATCAGGAAGAAGGTGCTATATAAGCCAGCGCAAAATCGAAGATTCATAAACGCGACGATTACCTACTGATTGAAGGAAGACTTTGGTAAGCGAAACATGCCAGGTAAACGTGCTAGAAGACATTTTTCACAGTTAAGCGAGTTTGAGAGAGGCCTGATCATCGGAATGAAAACTGCAGGCTGGTCGACGCGCCGTGTTGCTGGCCAGGTGGATCGTTCGGAGTGTGCCGTTAGAAAATGTTGGGAGCAGTGGACACGAGAAGGTACCCACGTGCGGAGAATCGGGTCTGGAGCGACCAGAAAGACTACGAGAAGAGAGGATCGAAGGATCGTGCGGCAAGCACTCGTGGACCCCACAGTGACTCGTTCAACGATTCGAGCAGACGTAGGCGTAGCAATTGTTCCCCAAACAATTTCCAGACACCTTGCAGAAGCAGGTCTAAAATCCAAGCGCCCTTTTCGTGCACTCCCTTTAACACCGGAACATCGGCGACTGCGTCTACAGTGGTGCCAAGCCAGATCAACGTGGAATGTCACAGATTGGCAAAAGGTTGTGTTTAGTGATGAATCCCGGTTTGTTTTGGGGACAGATGACAACCGTGTACGGGTGTGGAGGCGCCCTGGTGAGCGGTACAATTCCTCCCACACTGTTCCACGTCACACTGCCCGCACAGCTGGTGTAATGGTTTGGGGGGCCATAGCCTATGATAGCCGGTCCACTCTAATTGTGATTCATGGAAACTTAACGGGCCAACGTTATGTTGATGAGGTGCTTCGACCCCATGTAGGACCTTTCCTAAATGGTCTCCCAGGGGCGATTTTCCAACAAGATAATGCTCGTCCGCATACAGCAAGAGTTGCTCAAGACTTCCTACGTCAATTTCAGACTCTTCCATGGCCGGCCCGCTCTCCCGACTTGTCCCCTATAGAGCATGTGTGGGATCAGCTAAAACGTCAGATGCCATCGTGTCATTCGGTGCATGATTTGGTGTTGGCTGTGCAAGATTTATGGACCCATCTGCCTCAGGACAACATCAGGTGTCTAATCAACTCTATGCCGGACCGTGTGGCGGCATGTATTGCAGCTGGAGGTGGTCCAACGCGCTATTGAAGTTGCCCTGTATTTGCGTCGTTGCACACCCTGTATTTGTTTAATTGTCTTTATTTTGAGATCAAGTCAATCTCTCATCCGTATCATTATGTGTATTAAATTTCATTTCAATCCGATGCTTTCTTCTTGGGTCGCTATTTTCAATGTTCCTGAGTGTATTTAAATAAGTTTAGTTTAAGTAATTTTAGTTTTGCATTTTTACTTTACTTTAAGTGTAATTTAGTCATATACGTTTATATGTACTTATAACAAAATGAAATTAATATATTTTATCATTTAAAACACAATTTAAATTAATTAAAATTGTTCCAAATTGAAAAATACACTGTTAAAAATCTGCTGCATTTTGTTGCAACGCACTCCCTTGCTTGTATAGAAAACGGTTACCTGGCCGTGAAATGGAGCTTTCTCATTGGTTGGAATAGAGATAATATATACAAGCGGTGGAGTGCGTTGCAACAAAATGCAGCAGATTTTTAACAGTGTATGACACGGTCGATTCACAGTGCTATGGAGCATTCTCATTGGTCAGAAGAGAGATATTCTATAAAAGTAGTGGAGTGACGTTGCAGTAAATGCTGCAGATTTTTAACAATGATGTCAATTAAAATCAATTTTCAGATTCGTTAAAATCGTCTGCTTTTGGCGAGGAAATGCACTGCTCGCCAAATCCCGCGTCGCTTTCAGCTTTTCACGCCAATTATTCCAAACTATTTTATTTTTTTACATATCTAATAATGTAATTCCGCCGCTAATTTTCACTGATCCTTTATTACCTACATGAGTAGTTTAATTAGTATTTTTTTCAAAAAATTCTGAGTATGCCCCCAATGGAGACCTTCCTTGTAAGTCATTTGTTGTGATTGTCATTTTAATTTACGCCGGATATTTATCATTTAAAACTGGATTTTTACTAATTAATGTCCCATATTACGCATCACAAAATATAATATAAAACATTTAAAAAATATATGTTAGAAAATTCTAATGTACAAACTATGTTGTATGTTACAAACGAATGAACAAGTGAATTCATTAATTTGTAGTAATAAAAATAGTTTTTTTATTACTAGCTTATGTTAGTAATTAGAAAATTGATTGTTTAAAAACCTGTAGTTCTTGATAGATCTTCAGTTTTGAACGCTTAAAATATTAAAAAACAAATTTAAATTAAAGAAAGAAAGAAAAACATGATATTTTTTTTCTTTGTTAGGATATTTATAGAATACTGAAAAATGTTATGCAGAAACATAAACCACAGTTTTAAATGGAAACAGGTATTGAGGATATATAAACAAACCCTTAAAACTATTCAGGGATTCAGTTTATGAGAAAGAACCTATAGCCAAAATTTGAAATACATCGGATAATTGTGCATAAAAAACAATTTATCTAATTTAAGGGGGGAATAATCACCTCCCCCCCTTTTTAATTAGCAAAAGAACCCAATAACTAATCAGGGAAACCCCTTATCTTAATGAACCTGCATTCAAAATTGAAGCAAATCGGATAATTCTGCGTAAAAAGCCATTTATTTAATTTAAGAGAGGTTATCCCCCATTTCTCCTTTATACTTAACCATTAAACTCCCAAAATTCTTCAGGCATTATATACTGTGACGACGTACTGACAACTTTAATCGTGGCAGAAGATAGATAGCGAAGTCTTATTGTGAAAAGGTATGCAGGGGTGAAAGTATTTTCATTCAAAAGCTGAGAAGAATATGTGCTATTGACCTCAAGGGACATACCTAGAAAATGATTGCACTGGTCTAGTGGCAATGAGCTGAGGGGGATACTGGGATTTTTGAGCATTGAGAGGGAAGGAAGGTAGTAGGAAGAGAGACATGTGCTGGTAATGTACAAGAAAGTACATTGATGTAAGATGGTTTAGACGTGCTAAGCGAAATGTAATAGTGGAGTGTGGCTCCTATGTATTTATAATGTCGTTTTATTTATTTTTTTATTAATTGATCTATGGTTCTAACAAAGAACGTGAGGACTTAAAAATATGTTATTGATGAACTTAACAAATAAACAAACTGAGTAAAGAGAAACTCAGGCCGCGACACCACAATACTATATATAAGCCTTATCAGAAAGAACCTATATCAAAAATTTGACACACGTTGTATAATTCTGCTTAAAAACCCATTCATCTTATTTAGGGCGGAGGGCGGTGTAATCCCCGTTCCCAAAACTAATCAGGCAAGCGTCTTTCCAGTATGAACGCATATTCAAAAATTGAACCAAAAAGTTAATTCAGCATGAAAAACCCATTTACCTAAATTAAGAGCCTCTCCCCGACACCCCCTTTCATACTTAACCAATAAATCCCCCATATCAATTCCTTCTCACTTTTTTTTCCGGTAACATTTTTCTCTTGTCCCTTTTTTTCCGTGTCACTTTTTTCCGCTTTTGAAGTTTATGTCACTTTTTCCCGATAACTTTTTTTTCCTATATTCAGGCAAGTGGATATCATGATTAAAAAGCTATATAACTGACAAGGAAGGTCTCCATTGGGGGCATACTCAGAATTTTTTGAAAAAAATACGAATTAAACTACTCATGTAGGTAATAAAGGATCAGTGAAAATTAGCGGCGGAATTACATTATTAGTTATGTAAAAAAAAAAAAAAAATAGTTTGAAATAATTGGCGTGAAAAGCTGAAAGCGACGCGGGATTTGGCGAGCAGTGCATTTCCTCGCCAAAAGCAGACGATTTTAACTAATCTGAAAATTGATTTTAATTGACTTCACTGTTAAAAATCTGCACCATTTACTGCAACGTCACTCCACTACTTTTATAGAATATCTCTCTTCTGACCAATGAGAATGCTCCATAGCACGGTGAATTGACCGTGTCATACACTGTTAAAAATCTGCTGCATTTTGTTGCAACGCACTCCACCGCTTGTATATAATATCTCTATTCCAACCAATGAGAAAGCTCCATTTCACGGCCAAGTAACCGTTTTCTATACAAGCAAGGGAGTGCGTTGCAACAAAATGCAGCAGATTTTTCCGTGTATTTTTCAATTTGGAACAATTTTAATCAATTTAAATTGTGTTTTAAATGATAAAATATATTACTTTCATTTTGTTATAAGTACATATAAACGTATACGACAAAATTATACTTAAAGTAAAGTAAAAATGCAAAACTAAAAATTACTTAAACTAAACTTATTTAAATAAATTGAACATAGAAAGTTTTTTCTTTAAAAAGTATTCGAAGCGCAAAAGCGTATTTTTCAAAATTTTGTTTTTTCGCCAACCGGAGATAAATCGCCAAATAAACGAAATTTTTATTATTTTTTTACGAACGTTATAAGGAGGTTCCGCCGAAATTTTTTTATAAACATATATAACTATATGAGAAGAACATTCTGTAATTTTTCAGATTTTTCTGAGTATGCCCGTATGGAGACCTTCCTTGTGAGAAATGTTCTTCATTCTTTGATAAGATCTTTCAGAAGACGATTCTCACCAGGGCCGGCGCCAGACGTGAGGCAAGTGAGGCGGTCGCCTCAGGGCGCACGTATAAAGGGCGGCATTTGCCTGGCATATATTGGAGATATAATCCATTACCATTTTATTTGTTTAAACTTAAAAAGAAATGTGATAAATTATTTTTTTTATATTTTTTCAATAAAAGTATAGTGTTTTTCATATGATTACAGCCAAGTAATAATAGAAACCTTCACAAACTTCATTGTAAAACATGAATTAAATCGACACTAAGGCATAATGTTACAGTAACAACCAATCCTCTTTTTTTTTCTTTCCAAAGATAAGTCATACTGAAATCAGCAGGATTCACAAAGAGCAGATGGCGCCAAACATAAACCAAAACATTTTCTTATAATGTTGCAGCATGATGTATTTAGTGCTTCATTATTTTACTTGTGTTGTCAGACATTCGATGATGTAATTCTTTTCATTAATTGATTGTAAAGGACCAGATTTCGGACAGCATGGTTAAACAAATGTTGTACTAATAGTAATAACAGAAAATATTCCATACTTCAGGTAAATATTATGTTATTTTATTTAAATTTAAGATGATGATTGCAGTTCATTTTGAAAAGTAGTATTCTTTAAAACACATTTCATTAAAACCTTGTTATTAATGTTGCCAGGTGTCCCACGTAAATCAGCTCTTATTTACGCGAGACACTTGACGCGGGGTACTTGTAATACTGTCACTTCCTTAAAAAATTAACCCGCATAGATAATTAATTTCTAAATGCCCTGGATCTTCATCCAAATGAGGGAATAATTATTGAATATATTTATAAACCGCCATCCAAAAAAACATGAGATAATGATAAAACGTCATTTTCAACATACAATTTTTCCTACTTTCTGTAATTTATTGCTTATATTTAAAACTGTACTCATATCCATGCTGGCTACTTTCAGACATACTTTAAATTTCATTTTTGTTCTCAAACGTATCAAATTATCAAATATTCATTTTAGGAAACTATGTAATTTAATTGTTTTTCCCATTTTCGCCTAAAGACAAAAGATTTTTCAGTAAATGCTGTTACAGTTAGCGTCTTGAACCGAATTTCTAGACACGACAGCGCAAGAAAGGAAAGAAATTCCGTAAATCACTTATAACTAATCAATTTATCGGTAAGTGAAAAAAAAAGATGTTTAATTACTGTACACTTCATTTCAAAATTACACTTGCAAATACCATGTTTTTGTGTTTAAAATGGGGTTAGAAAGTTCTGTTTTATTCAGCTGAGGAAAGAGCTTACTGTGAGAATCGCCTTAAAATGATATAAAGTAGAGCGCCGATTATTCTGACCGGTCGGGATCGGCCGATCCTGTTAATGAAATATCCGGATATTTGGACAATTTAAAAAACGGCTATGATAGTTCTTCTTTACACTTTTTACAGGCATAAGACTGAAAATTGTAGTAGTGTTCATTTTAGCATGTTACAAATGGCATGTTTAGAAGTTATTTTTAAAACTTTTTTTATTTTATTTTATACAAAATTGGTATAAAGTTATTCATACACTATATGGCCAAAAGTGAAAGGTCAGTTGCGATTTTAGAGGTTTTGTTAAATATCTAGAAAAATACATGAGGAATTATCCTGAAATTCCAGGTGTTTACACAGAATAGTATTTGTCATATTTTCGCGAAGATTTTTTTTCCAAACTCAGGGGACCCTCAAAAGATTGAAAAAGAACGAATATTTTTTGGATAACCCTGTCAAAACTAATGTATAGCAAAAGCGCTCAAACTTTAAATTATCATTAAGAGGCTTATTGTTATAAACTGTGTTCATTTTTTATGTGAATAACATGTGTACTAATAGAGAAATTAAGATTTTTCTTAAGACAGTCCCAACTTTAGCCAAGTTTTTTGCTTATAATTTGCAAAGTTCTTAATATAAAATAAATGTTCTTTTTTGAAAAGATGGCAAGGAACATTGTACACACCCTGTAGTCAGAATTAAAAAATAATAAGCATTGTATGAAAAATGAACAGGTTTACTAAATAATGTTTCACTGAGTATGAGCTAATGTAATTAAAATACAATGTGCATAAGGGACTGTGCATATATAACGTTATCAGCTTTTCGATAATTTTGGACCCCCCCTTCCGATATCATACATTATTATCCGTAGCCCCCCCCCCTTAAAGATATCGTTACCAATATCTAAAAATTTTTGTTATTATTAGAATTTATTTCTTTTGTTTGAAGTGCTATACAAAATTGATTACATTTATTTTTCGCACAACTGATTGATTTAAATGAAGATAAGTCAATAAAATATCACTTTATATCACTTAACATTTAAAAGAAATTGATATTATTAAGTATTTTATAATAGCTATTTGTTACATAATGCATTCAACAGTAATAATGTCTTTGCGCTTGCCCAACACGAAGGAAGGGGTGGTGAAATAAAAAATTTTATCAACAAAACAAGTTGACAACATTCTTTCTCTTTTACTTATTAATAAACACAAACTTCATTTAAAAAATTCTCTACATATGGTTTTTCGAACAGGGATTGTAATATTTGCATGCATACATGAAGAAGAAAAGGAATATCAAATCTTGGGGTATACCATATTTTAGAATAATATTTTTAAAATAATTTATTGATTTTAATAAAAACTTCGTATTTTCATACAAACAGATGAGATAACATACTAAAAGTTGAAAATTGCAAATTGTGGAAGCGTAGCAAATGAGGTGCGTTAACGAAGGTTTAAAAATTTTCAGATCTTGCTGTTATAGTAGACAGTACTTCGGATACAGCATAGTGGACGAAATTTTTTTTGTGTTCCTGTAAATATACAGGAAGTAACTTTTATTACACCTCAGCAACGTATATTATATTCATAAAATGTGTAATAGTTTAATATAATTAAAACACGCCCCAAACAATGTTTCCCCGTATAGTATTATGTAGTGAAATACATTTGTGTGGCCCTGTAATTTAATAATAAATATTCTTTGCATAATAGATTGTACAGAATGTATATTTTACTATATAATATATTTCATAGGTTCATGTCAGTTTTATTATGTTCCAATGAGTTCCAACCAATTATGTTCCACCATTAAAATGCATTTGAAACTTTTTTCCCCATTCACCGTAATGTAACGGAATACTTTTGATTGTCCCTGTAATTAATCTATGCATTCGATTTTCATAAAATTTGAAATGACTCGACAAAATTATGTAATAATTATGTATTTTAAATTTCAAACGATTCGTTTGGGTAGTTTTTGCGTTGTTATAAGCGGACGGACGGACGGACTGAACGACAGCTATAGGTGCTACATATTTACATAATTACGAACGCACCTACAAAACGATAACATACTATTTTGAAATAAAAAGCATGTTACTAATAACTAGGGATGCAACGGATATCCGGCCAATATCCGATATCCGGCATATCCGGCTGATTTTTCAATATCCGAAATATCGTCGGATATCCGGATCACAATCACCGGATATCCGACTTCTCTGTCGGATATCCGGAGAATGCAGCAAAGCAAATATAGATGAATAACAGTAATCCTTTGATCCCAAATAATACTGAAAAACTTTTGTTTATAATGCAAAAGATGAAATAATAAGTTCCCTATCAATATGAGTAAAAGATAATTCTCAAAAGCTTAAAAAATTGCCAGCTTTCCTTACTATTTATATTAAAATTCTGTAATAAATTCAAGATTTTATGTTTATATCTTTTAGAAAATTGTATCTTTACTTTCGGATTGTAAAACAAAATTTGAAGTCAAAATAGCAAATAAAGCCTTTTTGTAAAAATGTATAAAGATAGAAAACCAACATTTAGAAATGCTCAAATAATGAAAGAAAAGGTAGAAAACAGCTGTTTCGAATCTATTGTCGAGATTCTTCATCAGTACAAGACTCAGCATGTAGAAAAAGCAAAGTGAGCAAAGCGACAGAGAAGCGCAGGCTTATATACCATCTAGCAACCTTTGCCCGCTACGCTGGTCAGTGTTTTTTAAAGAAACTTTGAATCAAAAGAAATTTTTATATCATAGTAATTTTTAATTTTATATCATACTTTAGAGTGTCTGTCATCGGTGAAAAGTCCATCATCTATACGGAAAGTTCAATGTTAGTCACCAATGAATGACGTAGCGCTCAACATGTTAACAGTTTTAATCACATAAAAATTCATTCAGCAGAGCCTTTAAAATAAAGCCAACCTTTTGTTTTTGGGTTCATCTGATTTAAAACATCTCCATAAGTATTCAATTAAGCAATGTAGAATGCTATATTTCATTTGCTACAAAGTTTCAGAAAAATTATCCAAGTAACAATGTAAGTTCCATTAAAATCTATCTAGTAGAACTTAAGTTATAAGCGGCCGGAATGAAATTTCACTTTGCGTTTTATATATATTGATATAATTAAATATAGCTTACATAATCATGTTAACCTGATTATAGAACTCTCTTTCAAAATTATAGGTGCAACAGATTTTTTTGTACAATGATAATACAAAATTCAGACTTCCTTTTATATAGATAGATTGAAAATTTCAAGTTTTTGCACAGAAGGTATCGCCAAATTAGGAAAATGCAAAGTATTTCACGAACTACTGGATTTAAAAGATTTTGCTTGGTACCATTCGATTCAGCATAAAAAAATACACTAAAATATGTTATCAGTTGAAAAATAACTACAAAAGCCGATTTTTAAGGATTTTTTTTTTTTTAAATTCGTTTTTTTTTCACCTCCCTTGGGAGTGGAATTCTCGAAAATTTCTTCTTAGCGGCACTCAGTATTATGAGAAGAGTTTTTATCCCAATTTTCAAGATTTTTGGTTCGGCAGATTTTTTTGTGCTGTGAATAATATGAAATCCAGACTTTCTTTTATATGTATAGATAAGGATTGAAAATGTCAGGTTTTTGCGCCGAAGACATCGCCAAATTAGAAAAATGTGAAGTATCTCACGAACTACTGGATTTAAAAGATTTTGCTTGGTACCATTTGATTCAGCATGAAAAAATACACTAAAATATGTTATCAATT
This sequence comes from Maratus speculifer, assembly GCA_964019185.1. Lineage (NCBI taxonomy): Eukaryota > Metazoa > Arthropoda > Arachnida > Araneae > Salticidae > Maratus > Maratus speculifer. The sequence goes on from OZ025294.1 coordinate 43,502,406, forward strand.
GAAAAATAACTGCTAAAGCAGATTTTTAAGGAATTTTTTTTTAACTCGTTCTTTTTTCACCCCCCCCCCCCCTTAGGGGTGGAATTTTTAAAAATCTCTTCTTAGTGGCACTCAGTATTATGGGAAGTATTTTTATCCCAATTTTCAAGATTTTTGGTTCGGTAGATTTTTTTGTGCTGTGATTAATACGAAATCCAGACTTTCTTTTATAATATATAGACTAGCGGACCCGACAGACGTTGTCCTGTCACCAACAGACGTTGTCCTTCCTGGCACCGACACCAGAAAATCAAATAAATGTACTTAAATGTAATAATTAAAGTAGCTTATAGTATAGTACTTAAATATAGTAATAATTAGTTAAATATAGTATTGCGCCAAAGACATCGCCAAATTAGGAAAATGTGAATTATCTCACGAACTACTGGATTTAAACGAATTTGCTTAGTACCATTCGATTCAGAATGAAAAAATACACTAAAATATGTTATCAGTTGAAAAATATCTACAAAAGCCGATTTTAAAGGATTTTTTTTAAAGTTCGCTCTTTTTTCTACTCCTCTTAGGGGCGGAATTTTCAAAAAACCCTCCTTAGCGGCACTCGATGTCATAAGAAGTATTTTTACCCCAATTTTCAAGATTTTTGGTTCGGTATATTTTTTTGTGCTGTGATTAATACGAAATCCAGACTTTCTTTTATATATATAGATAAGCATTGAAAATTTCAGGTTTTTGCGCCGAAGACATCGCCAAATTAGGGAAATGTGAATTATCTCACGAACTACTGGATTTAAACGAATTTGCTTAGTACCATTCGATTCAGAATGAAAAAATACACTAAAATATGTTATCAGTTGAAAAATATCTACAAAAGCCGATTTTAAAGGATTTTTTTTAAAGTTCGCTCTTTTTTCTACTCTTCTTAGGGGCGGAATTTTCAAAAAACCCTTCTTAGCGGCACTCGATGTCATAAGAAGTATTTTTACCCAAATTTTCAAGATTTTTGGTTCGGTAAATTTTTTGTGCTGTGATCAATACGAAATCCAGACTTTCTTTTATATTTATAGCACTTTTAATTAGCGAAAAATCACTAACTATTAGTTTTTGCCTAATTACTAAAAAAGTACTGAATCAATTTCGATGAAATGTGAATCTAAACCATTCTCGAATCCACTGGAATGCACACACAAAATTTCATTAAAATCGGTCCAGTTGTTTAGGAGGAGTTCAGTTACATACACACGCACATAAGATTTTTATATATAAAGATAAGCATTGAAAATTTCAGATTTTTGCGCCAAAGACATCGCAGAATTAGGGAAATGTGAATTATGTCATGAACTACTGGATTTAAACGAATTTGCTTAGTACCATTCCATTCAGAATGAAAAAGTACACTAAAATATGTTATCAGTTGAAAAATATCTGCAAAAGCCGACTTTAAAGGAATTTTTTTAAAGTTCGTTCAGTTTTTTACCCTTCTTAGGGGGAGAATTTTCGAAAATCCCTTCTTAGCGGCAATCGATGTTATAAGAAGTATTTTTACCCCAATTTTCAAAATGTTTGGCTCGGTAGATTTTTTTTTTTTTTTTTTTTTTTTGATTAATACGAAATCCAGACTTTCTTTTATATTTATAGCACTTTTAATTAGCGAAAAATCACTAACTATTTGTTTTTGCCTTATTACTAAAAAAGTTCTGAATCAATTTCGATGAAATGTGAATCGAATCCATTCTCGAATACACTGGAACGCACACACAAAATTTCATTAAAATCGGTCCAGACGTTTAGGAGGAGTTCGGTTACATACACACGCACAGAAGATTTATATATATAAAGATAAGCATTGAAAATTTCAGATTTTTGCGCCGAAGACATCGCCAAATTAGGGAAATGTGAATTATCTCACGAACTACTGGATTTAAACGAATTTGCTTAGTACCATTCGATTCAGAATGAAAAAATACACTAAAATATGTTATCAGTTGAAAAATATCTACAAAAGCCGATTTTAAAGGATTTTTTTTAAAGTTCGCTCTTTTTTCTACTCTTCTTAGGGGCGGAATTTTCAAAAAACCCTTCTTAGCGGCACTCGATGTCATAAGAAGTATTTTTACCCAAATTTTCAAGATTTTTGGTTCGGTAAATTTTTTGTGCTGTGATCAATACGAAATCCAGACTTTCTTTTATATTTATAGCACTTTTAATTAGCGAAAAATCACTAACTATTAGTTTTTGCCTAATTACTAAAAAAGTACTGAATCAATTTCGATGAAATGTGAATCTAAACCATTCTCGAATCCACTTGAATGCACACACAAAATTTCATTAAAATCGGTCCAGTTGTTTAGGAGGAGTTCAGTTACATACACACGCACATAAGATTTTTATATATAAAGATAAGCATTGAAAATTTCAGATTTTTGCGCCAAAGACATCGCCAAATTAGGGAAATGTGAATTATGTCATGAACTACTGGATTTAAACGAATTTGCTTAGTACCATTCCATTCAGAATGAAAAAGTACACTAAAATATGTTATCAGTTGAAAAATAACTACAAAAGCCGATTTTTAAGGAATTTTTTTAAATTTCGTTACTTTTTTTAACCCCCTTAGGGGTGGAATTTTCGAAAATCCCTTCTTAGCGACACTCGCTGGTATCAGAAGTATTTTTACCCCAATTTTCAAGATATTAGTTTCGGCAGATTTTTTTGTGCTGTGATTAATACGAAATCCAGACTTTCTTTTATATATATAGATTACAGGAGCGAATGATAGTAGATTCTAAATGGCTGTTTGCTACCTTACATGCATTATTTATGCATTTCTAAATATTGGTTTCTGTCTTTAGTCTTTATAAAATTTGAAATTGTTTAATAAACTATGATTTTATTAATTTTCTTTCTTTCGCTTAGTTTAAATAATGGGTTAATTGGTTTATAAGTTAAACAACCAAACAAACATTTTTTACTTTCTTCTATCCTTGATAGTAGAAAGTAATGTAATCATTTTTTTCGACAAATTTATATGTTTTAGGGATCCAATATCCCTAAAAACATGTTTATTCAAAACCTATCTGTCCCAGTGTCACCATCATATCATCAAAAATTGTATGAAGTTATACATAGAATGAACCAAACATTTTGTACATGTTTTTGGCTGTAGTTTTAGACATAGGATCATTCTGATGAGGACACCTCCATGATTAGTTTTGCGAGTTCATTGGATAAATCTAAGAGGGGGGGATGGGAGGTAACTCTCCCATCTTGAATTTAGGTTAATGGGTTTTTCACATAAAATTTACCGATTTGCTTCAAAATTTGGATATAAGTTCATTTGGATAAGGCACTTCCCTGATTTGTTTTGAGAGTTCATTGGATAAGTATAAATGGGGGATCGGTGGGACTACCCCTCTTAATTTAGGTAAATGATTTTTCTTGCAGAATTAACCAATTTGTTTTAATATTTGGATACAGGTTTATAGTGATAAGATGCTTCCCTAATTAGCTGTGGGGTCCTTTTGTTAAGCATAAAAGGGATACCGGAGATTACCTCAAACCCCCTTAAATTTGATAAATAAGTTTTTATGCAGAAATAACCTATTTGCTTTAAATTTTGGATGTACACTCTTTTTGATAAGGCGAATCTCTGAGTAGTTTTGGAAGTTTAATGTTTAAGTATAAAGAATGGGGATAACTCTTCTTAAATTATATAAATGGGTTTTTATGAAGAATTATTCAATTTGCTATGAATTTTGGATATAGGTTGGATATGGTTTTTTTATGTAATAAAGCATATCCTTGGTTAGTTTAGGGAATTCAATGATTAAGTATAAAAAGGGGAAATGGGGGGGGGGGAGCTATTTCCTCCCTTAATTTTTTTTTCGCATGTTTTTGAATTGGCAGTTCATGCAGCAATGGGAATTTTGTATCTTGCTAAAACTGGCTATTCGCAAACAGCTGATGTATAGCGCAATAACAAAAAAATATTAATTTTAATAAATAACATGATCGAGATTAACTCATTCTTAATCTAATTGACTGCAGCAAAAATTCTAGATGAAAATCAAATTTGGTATGATATTGAACTAACAATATTGATGTAGTATTAATATTTGTAAATATTTTTTGAAAATTGAGATCTATGAAATAGAAGAGAGTCTTAGGATTGGTGCATCCAACTAGTTATTTTCGTGACTTCATTATAAATATTTAAAATTAAAAGTAATTTTTTCTTTTAATAAATTTCAAAGTGATTTACCTTAAAATAAAATTAAATATAGCTTAAGGTAAGACATTTTTGAATAATTAAAACATGAAAAAAAAATCATCAATTAAACCTGTGTTTGGATATAACTCTTCAACCATTGGTATATTAGTAAGACTTTTATGTTTACATTATAAAAGGATGCTATGTATTTCTTTGTGAAAATTCTTTATTAATAAACATGTAAAATTTGTTCTAAAAATTATCAGCCATTTCATTGTACATATTATAAGCAATTTTCAGCGGTTCAATGACAAATAAGCAGAGTATTTAAATATTAGAATTGCATTTTTTATTCAATATTATTATTATACACATACAGGGTTTGAATTTCGGGACGGGATGGCAGGATTCATGCACTAAAGAATCTTGTGTCATTCCTGTTTCCCCAAAAAATCACTTTTTGAAATTTTTTTCTTTGTGAAGTGAGGGTCAAGTCTCAGGACCGACTGACTATTTTCTTGATATTTTCCTCTATCGATTGACAAATCTCACAGTTAGCTCTTACAACAATTATACAAAATTCATGATTGTTTTTCTGTGTTTAACTGAAATGTTTTGTAATTTTTCTCACAAAATTTCCCGTTTGCTGGTCTTACAAAATTTTGCAATTTTTTCTTTCTGGAGACCAACATGCAAAATTCATAATTTATTTCTCTCAAATAATTGACAAATTTAGCTCTTTTATTCTGCGACTGATTGGCAAATTTCCCTTTTTGTTTTTGTGACATTCTGATGAAATTAACAATTATTTTCCTGTGTCCAGCTGAAAAATTTGTGTTTTGTCCTTTGTTATTGGCTGACGAATTTCATGATATTTCCTTGTGACAGCTTAACAAATTTTACGATACTTTATTGTAATTGATTGACGAATTTCGATATATTTTCCCACTACCCAAGTTCTCTCAAAGTTCAAATTTTTTCAGGCAGGTCGACAATTTTTGAAAATTTATTTTTGCCATGATGGACGAAATCAGCTACATTTTTTCTATGACAGATTTATATATTTTGCGAATTTTTTTCCTGTGACAAAACAAGAAATAACTAATAGGGCAGTAATGGTCACTAGAGTCTGAGCTCTATCACATGAGTCTGGAATTAGCTCTGAACAAAATGAGATTAAATCCTGTGTTGCACATTTGAAAAAAAAAAAATAAAAAAATAAATAAACAAACATTTTTTGTTTACAATCAGTGGATCAACATTAGATTTTTTCATTTTTCAAAGTCATTGCACATTTTGTCATCAATGGGCTCAATAATCATAACTCCTTTTTTTATTTAAAAGACGATCTTTCATACAACGTTTCTGTTCGGATTCATTTTTTTCCATATCTGATAATTTGCACCTTCCCATTTTGTAACTTTTCTACTCTCTTCTTTATTAACATTGACATTTTGATTTCCTATTCAAATAAAAATTCTTCTAAATTTAAAGAATTTCGTAAAATAAATAAATAAAATGTGGACATCCATTGCCCAAAGCAAGATGTTTAAATGTTTCCCATTGAGTTATTGAAAATCAGTAAAAACATTTTTATGATGTTCAAAACATGATTTATATAATAAGTCATATATTATGTATATCATGGGTTAAATGTTAATATTCCTGGACGAATCATAAACAAAATAAAATGCAGACATCACAAGGCCCATTCTCAACCGAAAACAACAGCCGTTTTCCAAATAATTAAAAAAAAAAAAAAAAAAAAAAAAAAAAAAAAAAAAAAAAAAGATGAATTTCAAGGAAACACATTTAGAAACAATAAATACTTGATGTGCATGGTTCACAGAAATTAGGACATGACTTTTTTAAATAAACCATTTCTTATGCAATAGAAGAAACCTATTGACTATGTTCTTTTCAGAATTTCATATGGGTTTAAATTCTAATAAATAGTAGAACATAATTCAATTAGCTAAAATGTCAAGGATTACACATTACAGTATTGACGATAATTCCACTAAGTGATATACAATCACCGAAGGATATTGACAATACAATCACCTACATGCATTATTCTTGAAAGTAAATTAAAAATGAATGCCAATTAGATTTTAAGAAAATTAAGAAAAAAAAAATAAGATGAAAAAAGCATAACCAAGTATTTTCGATAATTTAATGTGTTAGAAAAGTTGCTCTGTTCTGTTTGTCAAAAGTGTAACCTATAAAAGATTCTAAGCCACACAAAATCGAATAAACATGAATTGAAAAATTCATTTAGCAACTCAGTTATTAATTGCCTATAACATTGAGTGAAAATTGAAAAATGATATAATATATATAAGGTTTGATTATTTTCCTTTGTTTTAATTAAATAAACATTTTGGATAATTATCTTGAGTTGTTGATTTAATTTATTTCAGTGGAATTTTGTCCTGTCGGTATAATTTGTAAATATTTAAGTGGCATGTAAAAAATTAATAGGGTTTAAAAAATATTTCTCCCCCTCTCATATAGTTTAACTCCCCTGCATTTACAAATGTTATGAGGGAAACTCTCTCCTCCTGGGAAAACCTGAATTTCAAGCCCTGATAGTCAAAGATATATAGTTTCTGTAAAATATATTGCAATATATTTAAAATGTTGTAATGGTGTGTGAAACATGTTTGCAATTTATTATATGAGATGACATTGTATAAGGAAATAAACGAACATTCACCATAACTAAAAACATATTTAGTACCGGATATCCGGCCGGATATCCGAATCCGGCAGGTAAATCGGATATCCGATATCCGATATCCGGCAAAATCAGTATCCGTTGCATCCCTACTAATAACAAGAGAAAATTTTGATTGGATCAAAAATTACACCGATATCGAAAGACAAGCCTCCCCCCCCCCTATAGATATCATACGATACCATTTACCAGATACCCCTCCCCCCTAAAATGATAAAGTTTTATTTGTACAGCCCCTTATGTGTTAGCTAAATGTATAGAACAACTTCTGTAAAAGTCTCAAAAACATAGCTGAAATATTCTGAAAATTATTGTTGATAGAATAAGCTCAAAATCAGCAGTTCCCAAAATGAAGCAAAAAGATGAGGGGCTGTATCCATATATCCATTGATTAGTGTTAATATAACATGCACATTGCAAGTAATGTATTTTATAGTTTATTTTTTATAAGTTTATGCTGATTAAGTTTTGCTGTAAATCGCCCAACAAACATCAGGCGTTGGTTGCTAAGCTGCATGTTTTCCGATTTCCGCGATAGCTATATCTCATGAATTAATGTACCGAATTGTATCAAACTTCATATTCTGTTAAACTTTGACATACATAGATACTGATTGTGTTTTGCTATCGCCAAACAGGGGCGCTGCTATGCCGCAGTTTTCCCTATTTTCGCATTAATTATATCTGAAGATTTGATGCACGGAACTTCATAATCTGCTAAACCTTGACATATATAGATGGTGATTATTTTCTAGTGTAAATAACCGAACAAGTAGCTTTGCTGTGTCACATTTTTTCGAGATTTTCACGATAGTTATATCTCAAGAACTAATGCACAGAATTTCATCAAACTTAATATTCTGTTAGACCTTGCGATAAATAAATTCCGATTAAATTTTGTTGTAAATTGTCTAACAGATATTCCTATTTTCTGGCATTTTTCTCGTTTTCCCCAATATCTCAAGAGCTAATGCACAGAATTTCACCAAACTTCTTAGTCTGTTGGTTGTTGTTGTTGTTGTATTTATGTCGGCCGATTATCTACGCTATGGGATATAGGCCCTATGGGGTGGGATGCCCTCCATGGGGGTCTTTCTAAGGGAACCTAACCCGTGTTTACGCAAGGTTCGAAGAAAACCACGGAAAACTCCGAACGGTTAGGCCGACGGTCGCGATTGGGTTCGAACGCAGCACCTACCGTCTACCAGTTTGGAGGTCAGAAACTCGCGGCCATTGATGGGGCCTTAGTCTGTTGGAATATGAGATAAATGAACGCTGATTACGTTTTAGTTAAATTATTTGACTATGTTTTGGTTTAATCAATCAGCAGGTAGCGCTACTCTGCCGTATTTTTTCAGATTTCCACGATATATATCATAAGTATTAGTACTCGGAATTTCATCAAACTTTATAATATACTAAACCTAGATATATATAGATGCTGACTGTGTTTTAGTGTAAATAACCGAATAGTTGGTGTTGGTTTGTCGTATTTTTAATCACTTGGATCGAAAACTGGTATCAAATTTAAATTATTCGAGCAGATGAAAATGCAATTATTTTTATCAGGAAAATATAATAAACTATTTTGATAAAGAGCATTTTATACTATATCGAATTTATTTCACTGTTGATAGCTGTGTTTTTTGTAAATATTTCATCACATTATAATTTCTAATTTAAGCAAAAATTTCATGTGCAATTTCTTTTTGTGTAAAAAAGAATATATATATACTATATATATACAAGTTAGATCTTGAAATACTGTTCTATTTTTATAGTTACTTTCTTTTAAATATTATTCAAAGTGGGATTTTATTATTTCTTATAGGATATAAAAATTTATATGCTAATGATATCATTATTTTCTATTTTGTAATTCATATATATAAACTTTATACGTAATTTGACTTATTTATTTATTTTTTTTTATTTTTTTTCGACGTAATATGGCGCATTAAATGCTTATTTAAAAACCTGATTTTTTTGCCAGTTGTAATTGTGATTCTGTGTAATATTCGTAGCGTTTATTTATTTTTTTTCTCAAAGAAAAACTGAGTTTTTTGGAAGTCAGTTTTATTCTTGATAGGATATTTTTTTGTAAATATTATTAGGATGCTAATTTTTACGAATTAATTTCAAGCTAGTTGTTATTTTTTACGAGATGTAAAAATTTCTAAGTAATTTGATTTTTTAAAAAATGTAAATTAATTTGATATACATTAGAACCTCGCTCATCCGAACTAATGGGACCAGTGCCTGTTCGGATTACAAAAAATTCGGATTTCCCGAAATTCTGAATGCATGCTAAAAAATGCATGTTTTAAAAATTCAGTAAACATCCTCTAAATCGGAATAGCGAATAATCCGGCACTATTTTTCGAAAAAAAAAAAAAAAAAGAATTCCTTGTTTAATCACTCCTGATGTTTATAATAATCCAATGGAACTTTAGAATGAGAAATTACATAACAACCCATTTAAGTAGATCAGTCACCACATCGACGACGAGGGAAGAAAACAAAAATTCTGTAAATAATTTATGAAATCAAACTGTTGAAACGAAAAATAAATTTTCAATAAATTTTAAATAAGTTTCATTTCCAATGCGCGCGAGACCTCATGAAAATCCCACTTTTCTAGCAAAAGACAATCAAGAAAATATTTCCCTATCACGATATATTTTTTAAATGTATGCACTGTACAGTATATGTATAAATACATGTAACAGTTTCTATGTGTACATGTATATATAAAATTATACCAAATGTTTTAGAAAAAAAAATTAAAAAATAAGTTCTATATACGCCAAATGCAGTGTGCTAAAATGTGCACTACTACAATTGCCAGTACTAAGCTTAAAGGAAAGTTACTTTAAAAAATTGCCATAGCCGATTTTCAAAATTGTCCAACTATCCGAATTTTTCATCTACCGGATCGGTCTCGATCTTGCTCCCGACCAGTCCGGATAATCAGCGCTCTACTATAATTTTATAGTGATTGGCATTGGCAAAGAAACTGGTATTCGAGATTTTTTAAAGGTGGCTTCTATGAGTAATCCTTTTAGTTGTTATTTTTTCATTTTATATTCGTGTATACAGAATTTCCCAGATATATTGGGACAAACTTTAAGGGAAGATAGAGTACATCATAAGGATTCAGTTTTGCATAACAACACATGGTCGGAAACGTTTTCCATGAGCGGTAGTGACAACACAAAACACAAGAAAGAAAGGACACTAACAGGAAAATAAAACATGTTTATTATTCTTAGTGCTGCGAAAGTACTGAGATAATGCTGGGAAGTGCTGTGGATCTTGTCACACTCATTGTGGCAGTTTTGGAGAAGTTCGGGACATTCTTGGTGTTTTTGAGATCATTAGATCTTTCATTCCCCGGAGATGCGGTCCGTGCATCACGGTCCGGGATCCGAAATTTTGAACACCTGTTTTGATGACGATTGTTGTCTCTTTAATGTTCTTTTTTCTTAGTTTTTTGCTGTATTAAGGATAATAAACATGTTTTCTCTTCTTATTCGTGTCCGATCCTTCTTGCGTTTTGTGTCGTCCCTACCGTGACAGGAAAACGTTTCCGACCATGGGTTGCTATGTAAAACTGAATCCTTGTGATATCCCCCCCCCCTTAAAGTTTGTCTCATTACTTCTGGGACACCCTGTATATGTTGTACTATTACAAAACTGGATAATTTCTTTTTATTCAAGTTGTTTAAAGAATAAAAAAACATGCTTTACTGCCATTTTCCTTAAAATCTAACTCCTACACCTTTTTTCGACATTCATCCTGTAATTCTGAAAATTTCGCAAGTTCATCTTTTTAGTTAATCTGTTCCAGTATAATTTTCAAAAATGTAATTGGTTCGGATTAATCGGAATTTTGGATTAGATGGTTCTACTGTATATATATTTTCAGGATAAATGATAATTAGCATGTTAATTTACTATTCTAAAAAATATTCGAGTAGTGGTGAAACTGTTACATCATAAGGGCGGCAAAATCTCTAGCGCCGGCCCTGATTCTCACAGTGGACGATTTGAAACGAATTTACGACGTGGTAGCGACAAAAAGGAGAAAAAAAAAAGGTTGCCATGCGATCAAAATCGCTTCTAACTCGTTAACTAATTTATTTATTTAAAAAGAAAAGGGGTGGCGACTTTGTTATCTATAAGCAACTCTATGTCCCCCCCCCCCTCCCGCAGAGCCGAATTCTAGCTGCGCCACTGTTTTGGAACATTTTGCCATTTTTGATTTCATGGATGTGTTCAAATATAAACCGTTCTATAGCGACTCACTGAATCCACCTTTTAATACAGATTAAAGCGCAAAAATGGGCTCAAATTTATTTTCCACACGAGAATTATGAACAAAAAAAAACTTAATTGATTTCCTATAAGGGTGGAAAAATAGAAAAGCTATTATCAAAATATTTAAATCAAATATTTTTCTTACAAGAGCATTGATTTTAAGCATTTTTAAATTATATTAAAATACTGTGAATAATTGAATGTTTACATCAATGAACGTATTTTACGCCACCATGTATGAAATAAATCATTACAAAGTACAAAGTATAAAATTATCGTTTCGTATGGTTTGATAACATTTCATGTTTCAAAATTTGGAAGGCATAAAGTCCTTTTGACCCAGACATGCTCAATTCGATATGAGTATTCATTGATTTACACACTTTTGAATATATTTTATTTTTAGTATATGATAGTTCACTTTGCGTTTCTTAAAAATATTTACTCCCCACAAACTCAATACGTTGACAAAAAAAAAAAAAAAAAAATAAATAAAAAAAAATAAAATAAAATAAAATAAAATAAAATAAAATAAAAAATAAATAAAAATAAAAATAAATAAATAAATAAAAATAAATAAATAAATAAAAAATCAAAATACATTTTTGTTTCGCTTTTCTGTTTTATTTATTTATTTAAAAATTTTTTCTGTATCGCAATAACTGGCATAGAGGTCACCCCAGTGGCGTGGTCAGTAGCGGTAGCTGCTGCCACACCGAGGGGGGTCCTGGTTCAAATCCGGGTACAGACATGGGTGTGGTGTTGTCCCTTTGTAGTGTAATAAAAATGTATATGTAATGGGTATGTGTAATAAAAAAATTGTTCTGTATTGTCTCTGTTTCTGCGTATAATGAATCAATCGAGGCGATAGCCATTGCAGCTACAGGCCTCAAAGCTATGCCAAATCAAATCAAACTGGCACAGACAGGTTTAGTACCGAAAGTAGCAGTATTAGATCTGAAAATACAGGGTGCAATCAATTATAATTTCCAGATTCATTAAAATTACAGGAAAATGAAAAAAAATTTCTGATTCTTTTCATTTTAAATACTAATATCCACACTTTTCTTGCATTTGTTTATAAGTATGATTTCGTTGCTGATCAAAAGTTAACAAAAAAAAAAAAAAAAAAAAAAAAAAACGAGAACAAACTTTAAAGGACAAAGTTCTGAACTACGGACGGAAGTCAGGAAATGTAACTGCAATCACTTCTTCGAAAAAAGATAAGCGAATTCCGGCGAGGTTGCTAATTTCAAAAGCAGCAGGTTTCCTTTAGCAGGAAAAATGCGTATGCGACTGTTAGTATTGGGAAGTGAAAAATTTATTCAGCTGATGGACATGTCAAACGATCTTATGTTTATGAGCACACACTCGCAATCATTCCCATGGAATGTCATATAGTGACTGCGCAATGGAAAAGCAAAGACATTCATTATCGTGTCTCTTGGCATTCGCCCATCACATGTTTTGAAACAAAATTGAGTAATCTTGACTCACTGAATTTCAGAATCCTAAAATTTTTGATATGCGGAATGGTGTTTGACAGACACGGTCAGATTAGCAAGTTTTTGTGCCCGGGGCATTTTCGTGCCCCCTTAGATTCGTTGATTTTCTGATATTAGTTTTTTTACATATTACACATTTATTCGGAAAGTTTTAACAAGTTTTCGGAAAATTGAAAAACGGCTTTAGGATAAAAATACACACACACATATATACATATATATTTCTATTATTTATTGAAATGGACTTTTAACCATATAATGGGTACATTTTTGTCATTCTATCTTCCAATATCTGATATGTAGCATTTTTTCACAATTATGACTTTTTAAATGGAAATTTAGAAGAAATTATGAAAAAATTTGTGCCCGTCAGAAATTTCGTGCTCAGGGTGAGGGCCCCGGCATATTGACAACTGAACTTTAATGAACATTGTACAGTAAAACCTCTAAATAACGGACACCTCGGGAACGCCAGAATTGTCCGCTATTCGGAGGTGTCCGCTATTGGAAAAACCTCAGAGATTCAAAAATCACTAAGAAATGCTTAAAATTCATTAATTGACTTTTATATTCCTAAAACCTACATTTTATGATTAATCAGAAATTAAAATTATTTTTTAAGCAATAAAACTGAAATAAAATTGTGCACACCTTTATCTACTGTTTATTACATTCTTAAGAAAAAATCAGCTACAAAAGTTTACTTTTGCTTGCAATTACATATAATTTGTTTTTCAATGTGACGTTATTGGACTCTATAGAATTTCGGGCGGGGAGGAGAAATTGCACTTTTTGTCTATTAAAAGCATAAAATCTTAAAAACTTCCAGGGGGACATTGCAATGTTGAAGAAGATGTCCCTTCCGGGCAACCTTTTCACACTAAATGTAGAGAGGGGAGGGGGAGATTTTCCCTAGGTCATCCTCTACATTTATATGTGATCACAAAATTGGTGGCATATTGCTCTGATAAATTTAGAAGCATCCTTCTTACTCTTTTTTCGTTTTTTTTTTTTTTTTTTTTTTTTTTTTTTCTGGATATTTTTTTTTTTCATCCTTTATCGTCAAAAATAGTGTCCGCTGTTCGGAATGTCCGTTATTCGGAGGTTAAACATACAAAAATGTAGGTTTTGGGAGTGGGGATTGGAAAATTGTCCGTTAAATAATAGAGGTGACCGCTATTCGGGAGTGTCCGTTATGGAGGTTTTACTGTATATATTGTTTTTATAGTATATTTCCGTATCAGGACCGTGGCTAATGAGATGTCGGGGGGGGGGGGGGAGTCAGTCTCTCAAATATTTTGAGCCTCCCTTTGGAAACGATTCCAAGGTCACTAAATGAATTTCCGTTCCAAAAATCCAAAAGAAATTCTGTTCAAAAATCTAATTTAGTTTTGAGGCCCTTTCACAGTTTTACAAAAATACTAAATTGTAACTAAAATAAGTGTTAAAACGCTCACACAAACTGTTTGAACATATAAAGCTAACATGGTGTTTAATTTTGCACTAGTTATATACTCGAATTTTTCATTCTGCATCATATTCTTTTTTAGCATAAAACGATGTTATTAAAACCAGTGGCGTAGCTAAGGGGGGGCAAGGGGGGCGTCCGCCCCGGGCGCCGAGGCCTAGGGGCGCCAAATTGAGAGAAATTGTTATATATCTATATTGGTGTGGGGGCGCAAAATTTCTTGCTGGCCCCGGGCGCCAAAAAACATAGCTACGCTACTGATTAAAACAGTTTAATATGAAATGTAGTACCTATAATGGGAATATGCAGTAATTTGTTTTCCTGCGTCCGAAAAAGAGAAAATACCCCCCCCCCCCCCTAATTTTCTTGAGTCCACGAAAGTTTGGAAAGATTTAAAAAAAAAAAAAAAAAAAAAAAAATATATATATATATATATATATATATATATATATATATATATAATTCAATACGGATTTTAGAACTATAGTTAATTTTATTATCATAGACCCCGCCAATTTACCAATAATCCTTAATCCTCAAACGATTGTTACAGATAATGTTGTAACTATAATCGTATTAATAATTAATTAACTACATTTTACAAACTGATATTTTCACACTAGATTTTTTTCTCCTTGTAAAGGGAATTTTATAGGTTATTATTTTTAAATAATAATTCAAATTATAGTGATTTTACTACATTAATTTATTAGTATATTTTAAATTATACAAATTATTACTAATTCAAATTACAGTAAAACATATGTTTTATTGTATTCTGTTTTTACATGCATATGAAAACAGAATCGCAAGACAGCGGAAATTTTTCCCTTCGAAACAGTTTTTACCCGATAGGATATTATTGCATGATACTCCTTTCATCGAAAACATAATTTTTTTCATTTGTATTGGGTTTTCGTTACGATCTTATTCCGTTTTCTCAGAATAGTGTTATGGTAATGTAATTGGAATATTTTATTTCAAAGCCATTAAATTCCGCTTTAGAATGATTATTTTTATAGTGGCGACATCTATCGACATATTAGAAAGTGTTTTCTTGAGCTAAGGTTATTGTGTCACAATTTTATATTGTGTCCCTGGAGAATCTGGCAATTCAGCTTCCAAAAGCTAAAGTTTATTTGAAGTAAAGTCCTCACCTTTGTAAATGTGTCCAGGTAAATTCACTCTATCACAGAGAAATTTTCAAAATTACAATTTAATGTCTAAATATAAAAATCTATGTGTTTCAATTTTTTTTCTTCCATGGGTCCGGTTGCCTCTCTGAAAAAATGTAAACAACTTTAAAAAATTCAAACCAGACAGGTCATGTAAATTATCTATCAACTAAAGAGTGTTCTAAGGAAATTTTTTTCTGTCAAGGAGTTAAGGGTGTATTCCAATCCAAATTGCTTATTTTGAGATTTATTTTTAAGTTCACTTTTGCTCTCAAGTGTATCAAACTGACAAATTCTCTTATTCAGAAACTACTCAAGGTGCCATGCTTGTCAATTTTTTGATAAAGGAAGAAAATATAACACAAAATGTTATTAAAGTTGGCACTTTGAACCGAATTTTCTGAAGTAAGAGATCTGGGAATGAAAAAAGGGTCATACTGAAAAAATAATTGTTTATAAATAAAATTCTAATTAATTGAGCAAGAAATGAAATCACGCGACACCTAACACTCTCTTCAAAAATCACCTCAGCAAGTTTCGTGTTTTTACGTTTAAAAATGAGTCTGAAAATGTATCGGAAAATTTCGAGCTGTTGAAGGTGGAAATATATTTTTCGAATACAACCCTTAAAAAAACTTTAAATGTGAAATTATTATGATTATTTATACAAAAAATATAAGAATTAAGCAAGTACTTATGTAATTTACCGCATATAATAAGTTACTTACTTATTATATGCGGTTAAAACCCGGTTAAGTAACTTACACGGGTATTTTAGGGCGAGGGGAATAAAAAGATAAATCTATGAACAAACAGTTACGTAAGTAAATTATTTCATTGTCTTTTTTACTTTCTTCACTGAATGTTCGATATGTCCAATAGACTTGTGGAGAATGTAATCACGTTTTTATATCGAGCAGAATTATTTTTTACTGGTTTCAATAATTTTGTAATAATGCCCCTTTGTCTTATGTACGCCTATTCATTTGTATCACGAAATTTCGAGGTTTAGTTATTTTACTTACAAAATTTGGTTTGATAACCATCAGTTATTTGGTTTGATCAATCAACATGCTTTTTTAAAGCCGTATTATCTAATTTTAATAAGATATCCTATAATTTCTTTTACTACAAGCAAAAAAGAAATAACGGAGAAATCAATATCCTGAGCTGAAGTAAGAAAATCTCAAAATAATTATTCATAACTGTTGAGGTAACTGGATCCCACATGATATAGTTACTCCTAGAACATGTCCCAGTTACACCATTTTTGAAAAAAATTATGGGGCAACTGGGACACCAGTTTCACATTTAAAACATGGAGTAAATATGTACAGATATTTAATAATATTATTGTATTTTTATGCTTAATCTTTAAACATAAAGCTTAAGAAAAAATATTTACTGTATTTTAATTAAAAAAAAAAAAAAATTCAACCAAATCGACGTTTTTTTTTCTTTTATTAAAATTTTCGTCAACATATCGCAACAAAGGTCAGAGTTATGATTAAGGCTGTTCTCAACTGCTTCGCTCAACAAGCGAAAAAAGATTTTGACACATCCACATATTCCTTTTTTAAGGAATAGCTATAAAATTGCAAAACCTGGCCGTGGAAGCGATTTGGAATCTAACTTAGTTTTCCATTTTTCGATCAATCAATTACTTATTGAGCTATAAGCACTTTCGATCCCTTGATCATGCCTTTTTCTCACTTTCGTCGACTGGTTTTTCTGCTTTCGTCGGGAAATGTGATTCAAAACGCCATCTTTGACGGCTTATTCTAAAAAACCTACGGCGCTTGGAAAGAAAAAAAAAAAAAAAAAAAAAAGGAAAAATGAGTACGATTGAAAAGTTTCTGAACAACAACATCCTTTAGTTTCATGCATTTCCGAACAAAAATAAATTAAAATGTATGTCACAAAGTTGCTCTTTTTGATTTAAGACCACCCTTAAGTTTACACATGCTGTTTTAAGAGGTAGAGATAAGTGGACAATGTCGACAAAAACTAAAACTTAAAAATCAACAACGCCAATTTTGATATAAATAGTTATACTGATGTTTCAGAGATATTGTGCGATAGTTGTTGTGTGTGATACTCACATGCTGCTGTTGTACTCATGTTGCTTTATATGTATTAGTAAAAGTTTTTTTTTAAAGTATTTTCATAATTTTATTGATGATATAATTTAAATTATTTCTCAAACTTAGAAAAAGACCCGTGTTGCTTTGTTATACTACTTGTTATCTTACTACTTACTTTTATTTTTACCATTTTATAAGCGTGTTGCGGCCCGTTGGAAAAAAAAAAAAAAAAAGGTTGAATACGGCTGTTCTACAGTGAGTATAATTTTTGAAGCCAATTGTGCCACTGCATACTATAAAAAGTGTATTCTTTTTAATCCCTTCAAGGACAGGTGGTCACATGGCGAGACCACCTAATTTTAATTCCAAAATTTACAAACGGCGCCAAGAATATTGTAATAAAACTTTGATTTATAATGAAAACGTAGAAAACTAGGTTTTTATTTTTTGGAAAATTCGTTTCTAAATTCTGATGTCAGTCCATTATTTCATCATTTTACAAACAGAATTTTTCTGTCCCTGAAAGGGATAATGTGCCTATTTTCTAAATATTAAAAAAATATTTAAGAATCTTAATTAATATGGCATGCAAATACGATGCACTTATCTTCGTGCTTTTCCGCTACGCTCCTTTAACAGTGGTGATTTGAAACAATTACTTTTCTACATTTAGTTTTTTTTTCGGAAATTCACATGGAAAAGAAATATAAACAAACAAATTAATTTCGCAATCAAAAATTCTCACTTAATTCATGGCTGTGGTTTGGGTTAAAAAATTACGAAGCGCAAGCTATCAGTCCATTATATTTGTTCCTGTAAAATTCATTTCACTACATGGATATCTAATAGCAGGGAAAATTGTCTGCTTGAAATCTAGAGAGCTCATTTAATTGTGCCACTGTATTCTTGAAAAAACTATATTACTCTAAACAGGCATGTATTCGACATGGATAGTGTCAAAAATTTAAAAAAATGTTTATTAAAGTTAATCCACCTAATAAAACAGTTCTTTTTTTTCAACAATTTTGAAATATTAATTTTTGTATTTTCTTTTTTTCCCCTACGTGGAACAACAAATTCATTCATTCGGGAAAATTTTGTAGCCAGAGGGGGGAGGGGGGGGGATATGCATATACAGTCAAACCTCGTTAACGCGAATACTCAAGAGGAAACTGTTCATGTTGTCCGAACTTAAGTACATTACATACAATTGGACGGGGCGATCGGAAAGAGTTCGTACTAAAAGTAATTCACGTTAAGCGTGTTCATATTTACGAGGTTTGAGATGAAAGTTTTTCACTGAATTTATCGCTCTACCGCAAGGATGAGTGAATCTATGGCAGGTATGGCAATTGTTTTCGCACGCTAAGTATTTCAGTGTAGAAATGCTATATAGGTACAATTTATTTGTTAATTTTTTCATAATAAAATTTTGTTTAATGTGTAGAAACTATCACAAAAATATGATTATTTATATCACTTCCGAATCAAAATTTATTAAATAAAAAGCTGATTAATATACAAAAAAAATGCATTTAGATTTTCTTTCTCAATTAATTAGAACATGAATTCGACTGATTATGTTAAAAAGTATTTCGTAGGAGCAGCATTATATTGTAATATGGAGGACGGAGCTTTGTTCCCTACGAATTACGCTCGCCAACCCCTGTTCAGATACAACAAATTCTAAAAGCACGTTAATTTCATCGTCTGTAAAAAGATTGAATTATAATTTATAAAAATATATACTGGCGATTTCCATGTAAACGAGTTCCCATTCATTGATTTTTAAGGCCAAAAACGCCGCTGTTAAGAGATACAATAACTGTTTTCATCTTTGATTAAGGTTAAAAATTTGAAAGTAAGCTAATGTAAAATAAATTAAGTAAACTGAGTCTGTTTCTCTTGGTATTTTTAACAACATTATAACGAAGTTCTTTTAAAAGACATTTGAAATGTATCGTTTTAAATCTGGCGTAGTTTTCACCGGTTTTCTTTCTCTTTTTGATATTCATGTGAAAATACTTGTTATTAGAAAGTAAATATTATTTGCGTTGTCTTAGAATTCACAACATTAGTTGAAAAGATCATCTCAAAATATGAGATAAATGTCTCGCGCAGATCGATTTTTAAATTTAAACTGTTTTGCATTGTTATTGTTTTATCATTTTAAATATGATGTAATTTTAACGCATTTTAATAAATTTATTATTTTAACGTATCTGTAAAATTCATTTCCCAGCATATATCGGCTAATTGCTGGGAAAGTTGACTGCTTCAATGAAGTCAGCACAATTTCCTTTGAGCTGTTACACGCTTACAGAAATCATTGTTTTTAATAGGCAATTACTTACCATAAATGTAATTAAAAAAATATTCATTAATCACAACCACTCTGTCGTAAATAAAATTGCCAATAATGTGGGGTTTTTTTCTTTTCTTCTTTTCTGACAGTGGACTTTTGAAATATTCATTACTCTTAATTATTGCCCTGTAACCTCTATATATTTTTAAATTTTAACAAAACATACAATTACGGCCTATAAACATTTTTAAAAATTTATTTTTCCATGTTTTATATTTTAACACTGACTGAAGTATCTACGTTTTGAATTACTTTTAGAATTTTCAAAATCGCAGAAATTGAATTTTAAGACACATAAAAATGTTTTCGAAATAATTCAAGCTGTGATCTATTTTTTTTTTGTTGCCATTTTCATTGGAGAAAAGTTTGTTTTATTCACATAAGACTTCGAGAACTGTTTAAGTACTTTATAAAAGTTATAGCCTTTTCTTGTGTGATTGATAGTAGCTAGCACTTCAAAAATAAAGAAGCAATAATAATTTAATTATTTATGACTCAACAAATTCGATTTGAAATATATTGACTCAGAAGTTAGAATACATTATTTTAAGCATGTAAAAAATAATTTGAAAAAACCAGAACGTAAAATTAAAATAATTATTGATTAAAAGTTACTTTTTTCACATCTACAATAAACAGGAATTGACACACTTCTCATAAATATTGTCTATTTTCTGATACAAAATTTTAAAGCGTATAAAATTATCTTTAAAAGAAATCTATTTTCAGACTTCTCCAGCTTTTTTAATTTCACAAAATTTATTAAGTTAATTTTTGCAATATCGACCTGAATCTTCTTAAATGATAAACAAAATATTGGCATGAGAAATTAACTCAATGCCATCGTCTGTTGAGAATTCCAATGATAAGTTTGTATTAAATGGTGCGTTGGAAAATAAAATCGTGATTTAAAACTTACTGTATAAGTACTCTTGACCTTTAGGTATGTTGCAGATATGCAACATGGTGATACAAAGGATTAAAGCTCTTGTCCCAGGTCGACGAAGTTCTCGCGAGCTAATGCTATTCCTATGAGGAGGTTATTCTCTAATATCTATTTGTATTTTGGCATTTTTAGATATTTTTTTTTTCTCCGATGCATAGCTAAGGTGCATCTCCACATCGCTTCTTTTTTATTTTTTCGATTCTGAATGCAGATATTTTTTATAAATTTAATTTCACTTTCAAAATCGGTTTCGAAAGTGAAAGTGTCTTTTTAAAAATATCTGCAACCAAAACCGAAAAAGTAAAAAAGAAGCGATGTCGGCATACACCTCATTCTATCTAATGCAATATATATATATATATATACAGGGTGTCCCAAGAGGTCGTTTACAAACTTAACATGCTGGTCTGTCATATCATGATGAACAATATTAAATAGGAAACTAAGGGTCCCAAATGTCTTCCAAAGGAGATATGCGCCATTAAAGTTTAGGGTCCAAAAATTCAAATGATTATAAAAAACAGAAAAATTGGTCGATTCGTTTGCGGTTTTCACTAAAACTATTCTTTATGTCAGTATTTTCTTGAAAATAAATTATAAAGAAAAATTTCAAAAAATGTCAATAGAGGGCGCTTTAGACTTTGGAGTAACGATAAACTAGTTTTTACCATTATTTTTTGCATCTCATTAAATTTTTTTAGAAGCTTAGACATAAACTTAAATTTTGAGCTCAAAATTTAAATCGTTGGAAGTGGTTAAATTGCGCAAACTGAATTGCGGGGGGAGGTTCAAATTTCAAATGATTATAAAAAACGGAAAAATTGGTCAGTTGATTTGCGTTTTTCACTAAAATTATTCTTTATGTCAGTATTATCTTGAAAATAATTTATAAAGATAAAATTCAAAAAATGCCGATAGAGGGCACTTTAGACTTTGGAGTAACGTACAACTTTTTTTTCCGTTATTTTTTGCATCTCATAATTTTTTTTTAGAAGCTTAGACATATACTTAAATTTTGAGATGAAAATCTGAATTGTTGGGAGTGGTAAAGTAGCGCAAACCGAACTGTGTTCAATGGGGGTGGGGAGGTACAAATTTTAAATTATTATAAAAAACGGAAAAATTGGTCGGTTTTCGCTAAAATTATTCTTTATGTCAATATTTCCTTGAAAATAAATTTTAAAGATAAATTTTAAAAAATCCGTTAGAGGGCACCTTAAACTTTAGAATAATCAACAATTATTTTAAACCGTTTTTTTTTTTTTTTTTTTTTTTTTTAATCTAATTAAATGCTTGCAAAAGTTTAGACTTTAATTCTGTGCTCAAAATCTGCATCGTTGTGAGTAATTAAGAGGCCAAAAATTGAACTGCGTTCGAGGGGTGGGGAAGGTAACATTTCAACTCCTGAACACAGTTCAGTTTGCGCTTCTTAACCCCTCCTATCGATTTAGATTTTGAGCACAAAATTTAAGTCTAAACTTTTGCAAGCATTTAATTAGATAAAAAAAAAAAGGTTTAAAATAATTGTTGTTATTCTAAAGTTTAAGGCGCCCTCTAACGGATTTTTTAAAATTTATCTTTAAAATTTATTTTCAAGGAAATATTGACATAAAGAATAATTTTAGCGAAAACCGACCAATTTTTCCGTTTTTTATAATAATTTTAAATTTGTATCTCCCCACCCTCATTGAACACAGTTCAGTTTGCGCTACTTTACCACTCCCAACAATTCAGATTTTCATCTCAAAATTTAAGTTTATGTCTAAGCTTCTAAAAAAAATTTATGAGATGCAAAAAATAACGGAAAAAAATAGTTGTAAGTTACTCCAAAGTCTAAAGCGCCCTCTATCGGCATTTTTTGAATTTTATCTTTATAAATTATTTTCAAGATAATACTGACATAAAGAATAATTTTAGTGAAAATCACAAATCAATTGACCAATTTTTCCGTTTTTTATAATCATTTGAAATTTGAACCTCCCCCCGCAATTCAGTTTGCGCAATTTAACCACTTCCAACGATTTAAATTTTGAGCTCAAAATTTAAGTTTATGTCTAAGCTTCTAAAAAAATTTAATGAGATGCAAAAAATAACGGTAAAAACTAGTTTATCGTTACTCCAAAGTCTAAAGCGCCCTCTATCGACATTTTTTGAAATTTATCTTTATAATTTATTTTCAAGAAAATACTGACATAAAGAATAGTTTTAGTGAAAACCGCAAACGAATCGACCAATTTTTCTGTTTTTTATAATCATTTAAATTTTTGGACCCTAAACGTTAATGGCGCATATCTCCTTTGGAAGACGTTTGGGACCCTTAGTTTCCTATTTAATATTGTTCATCATGATATGACAGATCAGCATGTTAAGTTTGTAAACGATTTTTTGGGACACCCTGATATATATATATATATATATATATATATATATATATATAAATACTTTTTTTTTTTTTTCTATAAATACATCCAAAGTTATTCAGACAATACCAATAAAAGAACCAATGAAACCAGTATTTTTACATTC
This sequence comes from Maratus speculifer, assembly GCA_964019185.1. Lineage (NCBI taxonomy): Eukaryota > Metazoa > Arthropoda > Arachnida > Araneae > Salticidae > Maratus > Maratus speculifer. The sequence goes on from OZ025294.1 coordinate 43,525,745, forward strand.
ATATTATTAAAAACAGTTGAAGTATGAAGAGAAATAGAAGGCAGATTACCAAATTACTAAGAAATATGTGGATAAATGGACATTATATAACCAGAGTAATTCATATATTACCATACAATAAACCAATGAAACCAGTATTTTTACAATCATCTTATTGAAAAGAATTGAAGTTAAGTGAAATAGAAGGCAGAATATATATATATTAAAATATCGAAATGCAAACTTTCCTCATTAAAAACATTCTCATTTGCAATTCAATATGTTTAAAATTTTTTTTTCCTGTACTGGATAGTTGAATCCATCCTTAAAAAGAGTTAGGTAAGAGTGGGGATGAATGGGACAATTTTTACATCTTTACTAATAACTTAAGCTGTATACAGTTGTTAATTTAAAAAAAAATACTTAAAGAATATTTCAGCATTTAGCAACTTATTGACATACTAATTTCAATAAACAATTGTTTTTAAAATTTTTAATATTTTTTTAAACATGCATGCATACTGTCCCATTCATCTCCATGGTAAGGGATGAATGGGACAACTTTGGGGATGAATGGGACGGCTAAAAAAATATTCTAAACATATATTATTTGAAAATCGAGTGATACATTTTATTTTACGACATACTGACTGAAGCTAATATCAAATGACAACAATCCTTTGGTTCTGGCAGTTCCCAGGGGTCTAAACTTGGTAGTTTCATAACAATATCTTTCAGATTAATAAAATAGATTTCTGGTGGATCGGTATGGTAAAATAAGGAAGCCACGTGGTTATATAAAACAGTGATTAGGCTTAGTAAGCACTGTCAATATTGTTCATTTGCATCATAAGTATAACAAGTATCATTCTAACATAAAAACAATTATAAGGTTTTGAGAAGTTTAACTAACAATTAAATACTAAAATGATAAAACAGAAAAACTAAATTTGGTTCTTGAAAAATACACTTTGTACAATAGCTAATCATCTGTTATGGATACTGCTTTGAAACTACACTGTTGTGCAAAATTTAAGGACGAGTCCCAAAATTAAGATTTTCAAGGAATTTTTAGGCGATAATTTTCATGCGAATATTCAAAAGGAAATAATATAATTAGAATAATTACAATCCTTGCATAACAAGTCCATATAACATCTCTTTCAGGTCACACATGTTCACAAGATTCACAGTCACTACAACTAAACAAAAAATAGGAAATTCCATACCTTTTATGAGTCTCAAATGACTACTATATGTGGCTCCACTGACAGGTCACTGTGACTGCTGCTTTGTGTCGAGTCTCAAGGTGACTTTACAATATAATTTCATTGAGACTCTCGTGTGACCTCTCATTTGGAGACTCAATTTCAAAGTCATTGTGAACGTTGTATTATGATAAATTACCAAATAATGTCCCATTAAAGTCACACGGCGACTTTTTACCACTTTTCACAGTGGTTACTTTACAATAGGGTCTCTATTACCATTTGACAGTCTTGTGACAGAAAGTCACCATGTGACTTTAATGTGACATTATTTGGTAATTTATCATAATGCAACATTCATAGTGACTTTCAAATTGAGTCTCCAAATTAAAGTCATATGAGATTCTCAATAAAACGACATTGTAAAGTCACCTTGAGACTCAACACAAAGCAGCAGTCACAGTGACCTGTCAGTGGAGCCACATATAGTAGTCATTTGAAACTCATAAAAGAGACGTATGCAATTTCCTGTTTTTTGCTTCGTCGTAGTGACTGTGACTCTTGTGACCATGTGTGACCTGAATGAGATGTTATATGGACTAGCTGTTATGCAAGAATTGTAATTATTCGAATTATATTACTTCCTTTTGAATATTCGCGTGAAAATTATCGCTTAAAAACTCCTTGAAAATTGGAATTTTGGGACTCGCCGTTAAATTTTGCACATCAGTGTATGTTTGTTGAATGACCTCAGTACTGCCATCAGTCAGGTAAATTATCAAATTATTTACGTTTGGGGAAATATATAAATTTCTGTTGTCCCACTCATCCCCTGTCCCATTAATCCCCACTCTCCCCTACTTTTACTTTTTCAATTTTCTTTAAGGTGTTTTTTTTTTTTTTTTTCAAAGATACTTTAACTTTCGGAATAGATCTTTGAAAATTAACGTATCCCTCATTAAAAAATACATAAATAAAAACCTGCAAACAAAACCAAAGAAAAAAAAAGAGGTTAAAAACTGTTGTTAGTTTTCGTTTTTTCAAAAACTAAAACAAAATCACATCACCTTTTTCATTTACGCATAAAAACATTTCATATTTATTTACTTAAAACAGGCGTCACAAATAAAAAATTAAAAAGTTGACATGTTTCGGTTCAATAATAAGAACCGTATTCATAACACATAAAATCATTTTATGCGTTATGAATACGGTTCTTATGATTGAACCGAAACATGTCAACTTTTTAATTTTCTATTTGTGACGCCTGTTTTAAGTAAATAAATATGAAATGTTTTTATACGTTTTACTAAAACCTATTTTTTGATAGGAATAACATTAGTTAACCGAAATTTTATGGTGAATGAACTATCCCCTTAAAAAATCATATTTTTCTTAATCCCTTGAGAAACAAAAAGGCTTAAGAATTCTTGTTTATCCCCACCAGTAAAATTTTATTGTAAAAATTCCTTTATTTAATTTTCCTTTATTAGTTTAATAGGGTATAAATTTTTGCTTTAAAAACCGGTGACAAAACATTAAAAATTTCGTAAAAGGTTCCCGTCGTAAAGGGGTTAATGTGCGAAAATGCAGCATGCGCGTACTTTAAAAGTTGTAGTGTATTTTTAATTTAGCCAACTCTGTCACATAAATAAAACAGGCCAATAAAGCAGTTCTTTTCTTCTTCTTTGATTGACAGGGAAATTTTGAAACCTCAATTAAATTATTTACACAAATTACACACCCTCAAATTTTTATCGAGCCTGAATTTACGGTTGAATGTTGAACTGCTTTGAATAAATCGAATGTGATTCTATTCTTCTATTCCTGTAAAACTTATTTCTCTACATGGATTATCCAATTGCTCTGGAAATTGGCTGCTTAAAATGTTATTGATGCTAATTCAATTGTACATGTACAGTGCTGGAAAGAAAAGAAGAATCACAACCCCCTACCAACGCAGACGAAAATTATAGTATAAAAATGTGACTGGTACCAATCGATTAGTAAGAAAATATAATAATTAAGGAATAATATAACTTATGTTTACACACCTGGTGTTTCAGGATAATACCTCTCATCGTAGATATTTAACAAAATATCTAAAATAGCAAGTTACTGGTTATTTTTGGTTATATAGTGTAGATAACATTATTTTTGTTTAGTTGATTTATTATTAAAAAAAATCGATTACAAATTTGACACATTTTTAGAAAACAAATTTCAAAATACTTTGCTTTTGAAATTAATTTTCGTGAAAATTCCCAAGTATTTCGAAAATTCGTTGCAAGATTTCATCTTAACAAATGAAATAAGCTAAATACAAATATTTTGAAAACACACAATTAATTTTAAAATACATCACAACACATATTTTTTATAGATAATTTATTTAAACACAGGGAAAAAAAGCGCGGAATAACTTCTGAAGAGGCAGAAGGATTATGGTTCAAAAAATAGAGTGTACAATGTTCAGATCTAACAGCTTAAAGGGTTGATTTTTTTTTTTTCTTTTCCGATTTAAATGGCAATGAGGAAGGCAAATAGTGATTCCAAACCTGACATGGATATTTATATATGTATATAATATATATACTTATGAGTAGAGAACTGCATGACATATAAAAAATTCAAACTACTAAGTCAGAGGAATGAGGCATTTTCGAAGCTCATTGCAAGATTAGTCTTCGTGAGAAAGTTTAAAAAATTGTTTTACAAAAAGGATGACACTTCGAAATAGGACTCAAAAAGTGAAAGTCCCGATTGCTTAACAATGTTGATAAAACCGTAATAAAAGTATAAAATTGCAGTAATGCACTTTTAATTGATTAAAAAAAATTCTCGGAGATATTCACCAGAAAATGAAAAAAGGAAACTACATGAATAATAAGATAGGTCGTTGCAATTTTTGTTAATCTCGAAATTCTTGGAGATTTTTAATAGGAAATAATAAAAGAAAACTTTACGAATATTAACATGGTTCATTGTAGTTTTTATTAATCGTGGAATTATTGGCAATGTTCATTAGAAAAATAATGCTATTTATATACTTTTCTTTAACTTGCAATTGTGCTTGTATATGGCAGCCAAATCTTATTACTCCTTTTTAATCTTTTCCTGTTGACATAGAGCTTTGAAATTTAATATATATAAGTATTCTTGACAGCAATACATGAATTGAATGTAGACTTTTTAAAAATTCGATCTTTAAGTGATAGGAGGGAGAGGGAACTTTATTTAATGGTTATTCAATTATAGTTTGATTTCCAGAAATTAAATCAGTATTAGTTTCAACAATGAGTACTTGTTGGAAAGTACCAAAGACAAGGTTAACACAATAGCACCAAATTTTGGTCAACATGGTGAAATATCGCCAAATTGTTATCCCCGTGAAGAAAAGATTATTTCAAGGAATTAATAATTTTTGTAGTCAATAGACACATTTTCATAATTTGATTAAAGTTAATAATCGCGAATAGATATATATTTTTAAAGAATGTAAATAGTAAAATTTTAAAAGTTTTTTTTTCCAAGAATATTTTAGCCTTTAAATTCGGGAATCTCTCAAAATTTTTTGAACAATTAGAAGCTTAAAAGATTACCAATTTTAATAAATTCTGATAAAAAATATGCAGGCCAGTGAATAGTGAGCATGCTCTGTGGCTAGTTAATCTCGTCACAACTCTACAGATCCCAGTTCACCTCCGGTTGTGCAGTTTGTGCTCTCAAAGCTGGTAGACGGGAGGTGCTGGGTTTGAACCTAATCGCGTCCGTCGGCCTAACCGTTCGGAGTTTTCCGTACGTTTTTTTTTCGAACCTTGGGTAACTTTGCATAAATACGGGTTAGGTTCCAATAGAAAGACCCCCACAATGCCTATATCCCTAGTGTAGATAATCGCCATAAATAACATGCCAACACACACTATCACCTTCAGATTTAGGCAAAGCTCCCTGAACCTTTCGGAATAAATAATATACATACAAAACATGCCTTGTGCATTGAACATTGGGGGTTCTGCATTAGGATTATCACTTTACTGGATATATGCTACACATAGCGCCCTAGACATATGGCCACGAAATCGGAATTGGGCACCTTAGACCATGATCCTGTGGGAGTTGTAGGGCCATAGAATTTAGCCTTGAATTCAATCAATATTTATAGTAAATAATTTTGATAGAAAACCAATGTCATGCAATGCATAACGAAAGAAGATTATATTACATAAAAAAAGAATGAAGAAAAAAAAGAAAAAAAGTCCTATGTAAGTAGTAACTAGGCAAAATTCCACAGTTACAAAAAAATGCCTCATTCCAGTACAGATACAACACTGAGTCAAAAAGAAATTAGCAAGAAAACATTTGTTAAAAACTTTTCTAGGAGAACACTACATGAAAACAGTAATATTAATAGAGTACAAATTGACGTTTTTAGTTTTTTTCTTTCGAATAAAATTACAAAGTTAGACTATAAATGTCACACAATGAAGTGAAATTTCGAAAAATACATTCTATTCAAAAAGTTGAATAGAAAACTACAATTACAGTTCAAGAAAATAGCAACGATTTCTCATGGGTAAAATTTACCATGGCCTTTGCACAACAATTTTCCATGGTTTCCATGGTTAAAAGAAGAAAAGAAAAAAGATTTTATACATCTAAAAAAGTGACTAATTGTAAAAAAGCAGAACATTATGCAATGAAATACTATATATGCACAACATTAGAATTTTCTGTATGTCCACATTTTCAATTTTAAATTATAATAAATATTTACTGAAAACATTACCAACAAATTATTGCTACATTTGATATGAGATAATAAACATATTCATTTGATATTCAGACCTGAAAAAAATGTTCAATTTTTTTCATAATTCTTTACTTAACTCCACACAATACTTCTTAGAAGGGTGTTGTTAACATGAATTCACTGAAATTAACTTATTACAATAAAAATAATATGACAGATAAAAAAATAAAATAAAAAATAACAGAAAAATTCTGCATTATATTTGCTGCAAAAAATGTACAGAACAGATAAAAATTAATTGGTGAATTTCATAATTGAATAATTTGAAAATATTAACTATAAGGTAACAATCAGTTCAATGGCATATTATTAGTATTATATCACAACTTTTCAGATATATATCTTAATTCAGCAGTGAAGTCTCAGCTTGGAAGTTGAGGTGTTTTCGATGGCTGCCAAGATCAGCGATCGTTTCATAATGAGATTTTAGCACATAGTTAATATTAGAGATAGTCTACCTATTCGAAAATTTTTTCCTGAATTGAAATTCCTAACCGGCATTGCACTTGGTTTGATCGTCATAGAACAGGCTCATAAATATATGTCAAGAACTGATGGAACATTTGCAGAGTAAAGAAGAGCAGACACATAAAACATTTGTTCCAAAAAACTCTTGAATTTTGCTATAATCATATGTACTCTCACGTTTGATTATATAACAGCACATAAGAAACTATTCCTTTTGCCAACTAATTTATAACCAGCCAGTTAAAAAATTGCACTTTTACTGTTTTTTTTTTTTAATTTTTTACTTTTATTTACTCACAAAAAAAAATTCCATCCATTCACAATTTACTGGCATAATTTCAAATACCTTCATAATACAGTGAAACCTTCGACGAAATTAATAGAGAGTCTGAAAAAATTCCATTTTAGACAGCAGGTACACTATAGACCGCTCCTTATAATTGCATTGTATTTTTTTTTGGGCTATAGAGTCATAACAATTTTCTGCTTAAGGCAGGATTACATAGCACATAGATTTTCAATTAGACAAATTTTAGTCTATATATAAAAGTTACCTTTGTATATTTAAATCCAAATAATCTATTTACCTTTACGTAAGTTAAATATTTAACTTTCTTTTTTTAAATAGTCACTACAGTTCACATTATCACCAATTGTTAAGAAATTTTTTTCAAAATAAATAAATAAATAAAAAGTATAAGTAATTTTGTTTCAATGAATTTGTACTTTTTTTAAAGAACAAGTTAAGATAGTAACAGTCATATCTTTTCCACTGTACTTATTTTACATACATAATCAGTTTTAAAATTAAAATAGGAGAAAGCAGTGACATAGTGATGATACATTAATCCTAGATTATTTACACTGATATATCGGAATTTAATATGTAAGAATAAATAAACTTTCTATAACTCATTAAGTCCATGTGTTTAAAAAAAATGTTTATGATGAAGGAATTAAATTATGCAAATTCGATGTAATCAAATTTCCTTTTACTACTGTAAAATTGTTATTCCAAAAGTGGATACAGTTCTTGTTTTAAAAAAGGGGTCAAGTTTCTTTTTTTGTGAGGAGTCACACCTTCTAATCAAACAATTTTTATATAACAATGTGTACTCACATACAAAAAATATGTTCAGCAAAAATCATGTTTTTTTTCTTTTTTGTATTATGAAAGTGGAGAGAGGACATGATTCCCCGTGAGCTCCACTTTGAATTAATTTTGCAACTTATCTAAAAAAAGTGTTGTGAGAAAAAGAAAATCTTCGACAATTTTTTTAATTCTTAGAGACAGTTAAAATTACATAAGTAGCATAGTAAATGTCACAAAGTAATTTTCCTCAATTATACATAGCACTACAGTGACTATCTGGCATCAAGAATTTTTTTGCTAAACTGATGGTGTCTAGGTTGTAAGCGATAACTGACGCCACCGGTGAAATGGCTTTTCAGTTTGGCTGGCTCTGGCTATATTCTGACACGTTTTTATCAGCCCAAAATTAATATTACTTTATTTACTATTAAGTACTACTCCAAATTACATTTATTTCTCTCTTTATCAATTAATAATACTTTAATTTTATGTTGGTACTAAAATTTTCTATATTTCTTTTTGTGTCAGGTATATTGACAACTGACATAGAATATTTATCAAGGTTCCTAATCAATAAAGATTAATATTACAATTTTACGCCACCGCTTTTTACTTTTTATACCCCTATTTTTCAGATTATAAATTCAGATATAAAAAAAACATACAAAGAAAAATAAATTATTTTTGTTAATGAGATGATTTATTAGAGAAATAACAATAAAAACAAGATATATAAATATTGTAATGTGCACACATTCTAACATGATTCATAATTAAACAAGCAAACTCAAATTAGCTTTTACAAAATACACAGTTATTTGATTTACATAAAATTTTATTACTAGTCATGTATATTTTAATATAAATTTGTCAATGAATTATTGAAAATACCTTTTATTTTTAAAGCATTTCAGAATGTTTGATAGCATAAGAAACAAAGACAATAAAAAATACATAGAAAGAGAGTTAAAATTGTAACTGAATGTTGCATACATTACATCTTTAAAAATTATGTAATATATACATAAATATGTGCATGTGTGTGTATATATGTATATGTATTTTATATTAATTATACTCGCTTATGACTGAATAATATCCAAGTGTATTAAATTTTTTATCTGTAATATAAATCGTAATTAAGATGGCAGATTTACCACAATTCAAATCCCTTCTTTTCAGTATTAAATCTATACCCATAGAATACATACAGAATTAAAAAAATTCTCTCCTTCAAATTATATATATATTAATATTCGTTTTAAATATCTTTTGGCTTTTCTCTTAGCAAAATACTTTTTAAATACAGACTTTTTTAAAAATCTTTTCAGTGTTTCTTACTTAAATAGTAAAACGGAATCATTATAAGATCACTCGTGTATATGTCTGAATGTCATCGCCATTTTTCTTGAAAACTATGGAATGTGGAAACTTCAAACTAGTCAAAATTATAAAGGTTATTGATCCACATATTTAAAGATTGCTAACCATTTTAAAATATTTTTAGGAAAAATTTAGAGAGATGGGAAAAACTAATTGAGTTACTAGATCCCCCCCCCCCCCCGACACACACATATCAAGTGGTGTATCGTTCAAAAATCTTGTAACACCAAACTCAAAAATATATTTGTTTTAATTTTTGAAGAGATGCTGTTGAAAATGTATTGCAAAATTATGTCCCTATACAGATGTCCTTATGTTCCTCTTTCCGGATCTACTGAAACTAAAGTTAAGAAAAAGATTAGAACAGTAGGAGTTTATTTTAAACTTGCAAGAAAATTATAGCATTATTCTAGATCATATAGTTTTTGAGAAAACTGAATTTTTCCATTATACATAAACTTCAGTTTGCGAACACTCAACGGGATAATTGATAGATGCTCGGGTTACCTACCGACACGGAACCATACAAGAATTGTTGATAATGATTTTTGGAAAAAAAAATATCAGTAATCAGCCTAGATATTAATTAAAATTACATAGAAAACAGTGGTACAAATCAAGGTGGCGTTACAACTTTGCAACCTCTTTTCGAAACATGTTTGGCCCAATGCCAAGCTTAAACTTTGTACAAGGTCTTGTTGTAAATAACCCACTGTTTGTGAGTGAAATTTGCACTTGACTGATTATTTTTTCAGCATTAAAGTCTTAAAGAAGTGGTGAGCTGTAAATAAAACAATGTGAATACCAAAATACTTAATATCTTTAAATTTGAAAAGCTGAAGAAAGAGTGTAATGTTTTCAGATTCGTACAATTACAAACATTTCACTTAGGTATATTCGAACTTAAGAATATTAAGGAAAACTATATTTTAAAATTACAAATTTTATTTCTTTTCAAGGAAATAAATCACTTATGAGAGAAGATTGTCATAAATTCATTACTTGGGAAGCTATACTGTCCGATGTCAGCCACAAAAGAAAATGGAATTGTATGGTGATTTACTTAATTTTAGAATGTTTTTTTCTTCATTGTACTTTTCTTTCCTGTCTGATCAACATCCTTATAAGACAAAATCATTATTCTCTTCAAATGAACTTTTAATAACTTGAATTATTTATAAAGTTCCAATTATCTAATTAAAAGGATAAAATTCTTTCACTGTTGTCCTACAAAAAGATTTTTAAACATAATAATTTATCTTAGAAATGTTTCCCCTTACAATGTTCTATTATCTTAAACATATTTTCATGCAGTAGATTTTTTACCTAGAAAACTTCCTTCTATATCTTAGCATTTTTAATGCAAAATATTTAACATTTATCATCATAATAACTTGGAGTAGAATTTTACAAAATTGGTATATGGTCACATATCAAACTGCAGCTAGATTTTAAAAACCGTTCACATTTGAATAAGTAGTAAAATTTGAATTAAAATTCATTTCCATTATTTTTAATGTTATACTAATGTAAAACTAGTCAAATGTATTCTAAAAAATTAACCCCCAACTCGAGTCCGGTATGTGTGGGTATAACCTGACCCAAATCCAAAATTTCAATTCAAAATCAAACCAACATTCAACTCAAATATAAGAAAGAAAGTTTTCATTGTCCTGACACAACACAAAGTATTTTTTACTATAAACGAAATCCAAACGGAAAAACGAAAAATTATATTTTAATTCAATTATGGAAAAATAGTTTATATCTCTCATAAACATTTTATTTTTTTTATATAGAAAAATGAGCACGTATATAATATCTCATTTAAATATGCAGTTTTTCATCTTAAAAAAAATATTCTAGATATTCTTTTTAAAAATCTAATTGATACAAATCCAACCCCAAAAGTCAAAACACATTCTGAAACCAAAACAACCAGTCCAATTTACAAAAAAAAAAAAAAAAAAAAAAAAAAAAAAAAATTAGTTACAACTGTTCGAGTAGAATCAGGTTACTATCAGTGTTCTCGCTGACATTTGACCAACGTTAGTAATTTGGCTAATTAAAAATAAAAAACATTCGCAAAATGAAAAAAAGTATTAGCAAAATGGATTTACTGTATAGCACAAAAAAATTATCTTTAATCCTTTAATTTACCCCCTTTTTTTCATTGTGTTCTAAAATAAACTAAGTTTTTATAATTGCAACAACGATTGTTTTTAATCTAATTTCAACTATCCGCTACAAATATATTAAAAATATGTATTTATGCATATGTATGAAAAACGAAAAAGAAAAAAAAAAAGCAAAAACTGAGCACTTGCAATTTGGCAAATCAAATCATTTATTTGCTTGCCAAATGAAGAATATAGTCGCAATTTGGCAAAATGGAGAGCAACAGCGAGAACACTGGTTAGTATACACTATACAGGACTTTATTTCTAACCGTGATTAATGATTTTGATGATTCAATAGTGTGTAAATTGTCTTCAAAAAATTTAAAGGCACACATTTTAACTCAGTCAGGGCTAACTTTTAAATTAAAAGAAAAAAAAAGAAGAGGGGTGGATAAAAATAATTTATAACTCACAATTTTAGAAGATTTGTAAATATACTTAACTAAAGTAATGAATTAATTTTTAATTGAAGTTTTAATTTAGAATAAGTAAACATTTTCGGTAGAAAAAAAATATCCACCTTTCTCAAAAAATTTAAACTAATTTAATGAAAATGTTATACATTATATTTTTAATTGTGAAATTAATATATGAAAATAGTTGAAATTAATTTCTAAAAGCAATATTTCAGGATGCATACTTAATTATGCAATTTTTTAAAAGTGTTCTTTTTCTTTTTGTCTCATTAACTTTCTTTATCATACAACATTTTGCTTTAAATCAAGCAGTTAAGTTCTTCGCTTCAAGGAGATCATTTATAGAATTCACTTTTGTGAAAACAGAAGTAATTACACAGTCATACAAGCAGTGTTTCTCAAAATTACTAATGCAAGCATTTAGGAGGGCAGAAAGTGGGAGTGGGGGTGTTAGAATACCATGGGCGCCGAGATGACAGAGGAAGGCAGGGAAGGGCCGTTGTCCTTATTTGCATTCGGAAATTTACTTAATTAAACTTTCTTTTTCTATCATGATGTTGAATTTTTTTTTAATCTCAAGTGACTTAAGGCTGCTGTCAACTGCTCTGCTGAACAAATGCAGAATGCTTTGACACATTTATAAATTCATTTTTTAACGGAAAGATATAAAACTGCAAAGCTTGATCAAGGAATGATTTGGAATCTAAATCAGTTTTTCATTTTGTGATCAATCAGTTACCTATTGAATTATAAGGTTTTTGGGTCACTTGATAAGGTCTTTTTCTTCCTTCTTAAGCTGATTTTTCTTCTCTTTTGTGGAAAGTTCGTTCAAAACGGCCACTTTGACACTATTTTCTGAAAAACCTATTGTATATGTCAAAAGAGGAAACTGAATGCAATTAGATAGTTTCTGAACAATCACACCTGCTCATTTTATGCATTTCCAAACAAAAATAAATTAAAACTTGTGTCATAAAGTTGCCCCTTTTGATTTGAGAACAAACAGCCTTAAAATAATTAGGCACTATGAAAAAAAAAATTTTTTTTTCACAGGGCTCTTTCTTCTTCCCCCCTATACTCTTTCTCTCATGGCATTCAATTTTTAGTTCAGTTTTTCTTTTCTCTTCCTGCATTTAAAATTCAGATTAAGTGAAAGGTTCAAGCATTCAAAAGCCATGTTGATATAAAAAAGCAAAACCCATCATTGTTTGAATTCTTCTTTTTGAAACATTCTGGCAATTTATTTTTGGAATTTTAATATTACATAATTTTTAAATTTTTGTATCACATTTTATGTTTTTATTTATTTATTTATTTGAACTATGCATGGAATATTTTGCCATTTTTTTTTTAATTATCTCATTTCATATTTATAATCTACATTTTAAAAAGATGTAGGAAAAGCTGCAAACTACAGAGAAATCTGTATCAAAATTGTGGATCTCCATATATTTTGTTTGACTGGCACCCATGGTTCTATCACCCATAAAAACTTTTATTAACAATTTTGAGACCTGCTCCTCTTGTACTTAAGGAATCTTCAATCTTGCCTGCCTTTCTTTCTTTGATAAAAATTTCCAATATGTTTCATATAGTAAAACATTTTTAATTTAATTAATAGTATAAATGAAAATATTTCTTTTAATTAAATGAATATACACACTATAATATGAAATAAGAATTAAAAAATAAAATAAATAAATAAAATATTAAACAACAAGGAAGATAATCCATACAACAAAATTAAGAATAAATTTATAAGTAATTAAAACAATGATGTATTCAAATGCATTCATGTGTGTGTATATATATATATATTTACATGTTACAGTGATATATACAGGTAATTTGACTACTTATGTATGAATGAAAGATTATATGACCTATCCATGTCTGTTCATAAATTTGTAAAATTTTACATTTAGTGTATGGGACACTGGATATACCTACGTTAGAGTGCAATTAAAAAAATTAAATCACATTTGATTCTTGATTTGTGCGTTCTGTGATTTCTACAAGCTTAATCTGAAAAATCATAACAATATAAATATTATGAAACAGCAGCATGCAAGACTACATTTTTTATACATTTTTATGTAACTTTTAAATTCTGGTGTTAGCAAATGCATGCAAATTAGAATGATGGATTTACTTATGTGTCAAATCATGCTTGCTAAAATAGCCAAATAGTTGTGAAACTATAATGATTCCATTTTAGACTAAAAAAGAGAAAATAAAACACAAATAAAAAGTTAGTATGTAATAATTTAAAAAATATATATTTTTATTAATTAGGAATGTCACATTAATTAAATTATGATTATACATTGAGAGATCAATTTAAAAAGATAACTTAGAACAGTAGTTAATAACAAAAAAAAAAAAAAGAATAAGATAAAGAAGAAATTAGAAATTTTCAGAAATTATTCCAATTGAATATTATAAACTAAGTATACTTCAAATTTTAAATTAAAAAATAAAAATTGTATCCATGCAATAATTATTACTATTTGGTATACTGTATTTATCCATTACATTAGTACATTAGTATTAGGTGAAATATAATTATATTATAAAATTTTATAAGTTTAAAAAATGCATTTTAAAATAAATAAAATTTTATTAACATATGGTAATAAAAAATGGTTAAACTTTAAATTAAAAAAAATATATTATTCAGACATTTAAAATTCAAATTAAAGATTTAATTTGGTTTAAAAAAATATCAATAATTAACTCAAGAGAGTCAGAAATTAATTGTTATAAAATATTATTTGATCAAAGTACTTGAAAAAAAAAAAATTATCAAGTTTTTCCCCCCATAATTTGTATTATATTTTAGAATCTGTTGAAAATGTTTGTATAAAATTTTTCAAAGTATTTACAAGAACTACTGAATTTCAAAATAAATTAAAGAGACAAAATTATTTATAGGAAATATGCTCCCAGAAAGTAATTTTTCAATTGATGAAAATGCATTGTAATGTAAATTTACTCTTATTGTATGTTTGATCATTATCACAGTAGTTATTTTAAACTAACTATCAAAAAGTGTGATTTGAATAAAGTTATTTTCACAAAATTAATTTATCCTTTTCATAATTGATAGCACTGTGAAATTTTGCATGCTGCTGTTTGTAAAAGAAATTTAATCTTCATTTACATACTGTTCAACAGAATTCCTGATCATAAAAGTTATTAGCACTGGGAATTGTGCACATGAAAAGATTGTGCTAAAAGATGAAGAAAACACATAAAAGCTTACGAAAAAACAGCAAAAAAGAAACATCAGAGTATGTACAAAGCACAAACAAGTAATAAGAGCATTTAGTTACATCCTGTTTATCAAGGAAGCTCACAATGAAAAAGTTTAGTGAATATGTAGTGTCACTCACAAATGACAGAAATAAAAGTAGTAGTCATGGGCGCAGGCAGTGAGAAACAGGGAAGAGACATTACCCATCCTTCAATTTCAAAATTTAATTAACTCAATTTTTTATTCTATCCCACATGATTTCGTAAGAATGAAAAGAGATTATTCCCAACAGTTATGAGAGAAAATTAATTCCTTCCATCTCATGCAAGACAATTTTTAAGTTTTTTATGTTTGTGTCTTTAAAACTTACCTTAAAGATTATTTTCAAGTCTGAACTGATTATTTTTTGACACATTTGTGGATTAATTTTTGTTCACAAATGCATGATGTAGGCTGGAGCTTTTAATTAAAAACTAGGTAATCGAACAGCTCTTCCATTTTTCAGTAAAAACAATTTATGTTCATGTGTTTAAAACTTGTCTTAAAGTTTGTTATAAAATTCCAAGCTCCTTACTTTTTCACACATTTGTGAATTCTTTTTGATTTGCAAAAGCACAATATTGGTAGGGCAGGTATTCAAAAACTAGGTAATCAAACAGTTTTTCTTTTTTTAAGTCGAAGCAATTTTCTGAGTCTGCATGTTTAAAACTTGTCTTAAAGTCTGTTATCAAATGCAAACTGGTTACTTTTTAACACATTTGTGATTTTTTTCTTCCACAAATGTCTGATATTGGTGGGTAGTTTTATTCAAAAACTAGATAATCAAACGTTTTTTCCAATTTTCAATAAAAGCAAATATTTGGGTTCGTGAAGTCTGTTTTCAGATGTAAACTGGTTACTTTTGACACATTTGTGAATGCATATTTGTTTGCAAATGTTGGCAATTTTTTTTACAAACATTAGCAAGTGTTCTTATTAAAAAATTAGATAATCGAGCATTTTTTTCATTTTTTCAAGAATAGCAGAAAAAAATTTCAAAAAATGCTATCAAACTAGATGTTTTAAACTGAATTTATGGGTGTAACAGCATGCAAAAGGATATATAAAGTAATCAACATGAAGATTGCTTATAACTCAACTCAATATGTAGTCCATTTATCCAAAAATCAAAAACAGTTTGATTACAAATCACTTCAACAATCATGCCTTTACATTTAAAAATGACTCAGTAAATGTATCAGAATTCTCAATAGAGGAGTAAAATATTTTTTCAAAATGTCCTTAAATGGGGGTTTAAGGAAAAAAACGTTCTTGTCTAAAATATTTTATCTTTTCATTAAAAAAAAAAAAAAAAAAAAAAAAGAAAAAGAAAAGAAAAAAGAAGCTTGTAAAAGCTTCTTAAAAAATGTTTTACATTTTTAATTGTTAAATTTCTGTGTTGCTTTGTATATTAATATGTTTAAAAAATGTCTTGCAAGACAGGTTTTTATGGAAAATTCTTAAACTATCCAATTTCATATTTGTATTCTCTATTTTAAAGAATATGGTCATATCTGTTTAAAAATCTTCCCCTCCCTGGATTTTATTAACCAGCACCCATGAAAGTAAACTTTTTGCAAATAACACAGGCTTCTTACATTTTATATTTAAAAATGCATGCAATGATATTTTTTTCCTATTGACTAAATATTTAAAAATGGAAATACAAAATAATAATAACATTTCAAACATTGCCTGTAATTTTTGAGAAATAATGTAACTATGCATTTTAAAAATAAGCAAGAATCGTTAAAACAATATTGTTTTATCAATTTTGGAATTAAAGTGAATTAAACTGTACTACAGTAAAAACTATTTCAAGTTAATTTATTATTTAAAAATATAATTGAAAATATAATGGTAAAACATTCTTTTCATTTTCTATAAATTTTGCTTAGTAGTGTAAATGAATGCCATATAAATCTGCAAGTTTCCTTATAATGATATTTTTAAATAAGCATTCTAAAGTAAAACAAATTAATTCTTATCACAGAAGTTTTTTTATGTGAATTTATTGTTGTTAAATAAAGGTGATTAAAAAAAGGAATAAAACTGTATTATAATTATTTTTTAAAATTTTGCTAAACAGTGTAATTGCAGATTTTATCCCCAAGATAATATTTTAAAATCTGTTTTCTTAATACAATACAAATTTACAATATAAACTTTTTTTGTCAATTTGTAATATCATAAACATTTAAATAAAAAATAAAGTAGAAAGTTGTCATAATATCAACTTTTTTTGTCAAATTGTCATATTATAATTAAGTTTTAAGATTGACATAAATAAATCTTTCAGACATATAATATTTATAAAAATAAAACCAGTACAACTTTAATAGTCAATGTGTAAATGAATTGTGAAAGATGAACTAATAAATAAAGACACAGAGAAAAAAGATGATTATGTTACATTATAGTACTGAGCAAAATATTTCATATAGATGTAGGTATTTAAATATAAAATAAGAAGTTTTCTTTAAAGTGATTACATTAAAAAATATATATTAAATATATAATTATGCATGCATAAAAGAATAGCAAGCAAAAATTTTTTATGAAAAAAATAATAATCAATTTGAAAATATAGCATATGATACTATGATATACTTAAGATTTTGGAATAATAATAATATTATAAAAAGGTATTTTGAACAATTTAAAATTTTAGAGCAGATGCTTACATAATAAAAATCAAAGTCTTACATAAAAAAAATTTTAGCAATAAATTATATTGTACTTAGATAAATACCAAGGAACATGATTAGAAATTGTATACATATTAAATGTAATTAACAAAATACCATTTATATATATTGAATTGCTGGATACATCAAGTTAAAATATTTTTATTAATTGAAGTTTTAATTTATGAGAAATGATAACTTTTTCCCATGTCATACCAGTGACAGCCTGTGTTTGCAAAAAGCTAACTATACAATTAAACAATGAATGACAAGATAAAGAGGAACGATGACAGTTTTTATGTACATAATCAAATTTGATTGCCATGGTAAAACACACTGCAGATATGATCAAATATTGACTGAAAATTTAAGCAATCTTATTAAACAATGGAAAACAATAAAAGCTAATTTTTATAATCTCCAAAATTAACAATTAATCACACATTTTATTATAGTTTAACAGCTATCTATAAGGCATTTACAGGGCTTGTACAGTCAGATTTAGTATATATATTACAAGTAAAAGGCCTCTTTATAATTGAATTTTAAAAATTCTACTCATATTACCATGATCATTGATTTTTTTTTCTTTGCTCCCATTTCTTTGTAAATAACGCACTCATTTTGATAAATTTTTAAAAAGTCTGACTTTTCTACTTTAAAATCAATTTAAATTTAAATACTACATATATATATATATATTTATATAAAAAATGAACTGCCTAATTTTATGTCACGCTGTTAACAGTTGTTATATACTAGGTAGCAAAAAGTCTCAGTTCTTTTGCAATCATTTAGAGCAGTAATTATCATATTGGCATTCTAGAAGGTCTCAAGTTCTGTCTACCTAGAGATGAAAAGAAATTTTGGGAGTATGTTCAAAAGAAAAAAAAACAAAGGATACTATTGAAAATATGGTATCATTAGTTTATGTATGTATATTAATTTACATTTCCTACATTTGATAAAGAATATCAGTCATTTAAATCTTTAATTCTAGGGAGATCTGTGAATACAGAGGAAATACTTAAAGGGGTCTGTGATAGCTAAGAATTTGAGAAATGCTGATTTAGAGCATGATCTAGAAAAATGGATTTTTGGCCATATGTTTTAAGAAAAAAAAAAAAAACTTTCAACTTTTGCTTAAATTTAAAAGTCTTTTATTAAGTTTTAATTGAATCAGGCTTACAAAATCACTAATACTTTCATTTATAAAGAAAATATATGTATGTCTATTGTATACTGAAAATTGTTGTACATAAGTGTGCATGTTATAAAATGGCTGTAAGCATATAATATTGTGCATAAAAGTATATAAGATATAATTAAGGAGAGTACATATGGAGAAAACAATGATAATAATTCAAAACTTAAAAAGTAGTTTATTAAGAAAAGTGAACACTGGGAAATGAAATTAACAATTATTCTCATGGATCTGTGGATAACATCGAAGGTTTCAGATTTTAAATTTTAAATTACTTATAGAGTTTTTTTTTTAGTTTTTTAATGGCAACAACTAAATTGCTGCATTTTTACGGATAAAAAAGATTTAAAAAAAGGAAACGATAGGGATTATTAAAATTTTACAAAGTCATTTTTTGATTAAAATTGAAAAAAGAAATTATTTTGAAATTAAATAGATGCTAAAATCTGATGATTAAATATTTTAAGAAAATTCGAATTAAATGAAAACATATTGCCACATGCTCAAACTTGATGAATCAATGTATTCTAAAGAAGCCGTTTGTTGACATAATATTTAAAATAGCTATTTTGCTTTGCATTAAACCAAAGAGAAAGATTTAAACTCCTTTCACTTTGGTGGACAATTATTGACTTCTTCAGAAGAACTGATTTTAAAGAATAAAAATATACTATTTTCAAATTAATTATTTTTGAAAGATGCCATTTAAAATGTTTCACAAAAGCACTAGAAGGAAAATAGCTTATTAGATGAAAATGACAATTTTTATTTATTTATTTTAGCTTAAAAATATTTTTCTATAGTTTTGTGAAAGTGACGTCATTTTATTTTGATTTTATCAGCTCTAAAATTTGAAACCAAATACTAAAAGAATAATATGCTATTGGCGAAGTTCTGAATTAAAAACAGTGTAGTCTGCAAAATGTATTTTTCACAATTTCTGCTTAATCTACATTATAAATATTATTTCTAACTTGAAGTTTAGTATTTAACTCAATTGGTGTTATAAGTTATTTCCTATATTCAGAACAATGTTAGATTTCTTTTTTCTCTCAAGAACTCTGAAAAATTCATGCAATGTAAATGCAACACATCAAGTACATAAATAAAATTAACAAATAAATTAGTTTTGCTTTTGTTCTTGTAGTTATATTGGTAAATATTTATGCACTTAGCAAATGGGCGAATAAAAATGTGCAAATTGCCAGAGCTTCAGTGTACAGAAGCAAAACAGGAATGTAATTTGAATATCACATGTTGGATGGATCAGGATAAAATAATTTTAAAGCAAACTTTGATACATATAAAAAATTTTGGAAAAACTATAATGCATTAGCTAATGTAGTTTCTGATGAGTTGTTATTTGTAAAAGAACTGGGACCTTATGATATTCCTGTGTTTTACAAAAGAATATTTTTCTCAATTTAAGCCAGACTCTAGTTTTTAAGATATAAATAAGTACAATATATATATATATATATATATATTAATATGTTAAAACATTATATACACAAAAAAGGTATAAATGAACATTTCTATTTGCCATTATTTACGCACTAAGAAAGAGATGAAATTATAGCATCAATTACCCTAGAAAAATTGTGAAAAATTTTATTATTTTCAATAAAACAATTTATTATAATTTATATACTTATTCATAAATTTTCTACATTTCAAGGGAATGTAAAAGTACTTTTTAATATTATGACTTCCGAAACATATCAGACATTGTTACAAATAAGAAAATAAATTCTGTAACTGATCATAAAAAAACAAAAAATACTGACTTAATCAAACATACCAACATATTCTTAGACTGTTATATACACATATAAAATAAAATACTTCGAGTCATGTGATCTGAATTATTACAAAACATATTTAAACACAATATAAAGGAAAACTAGACCTAATAGAAACAAAAGAATGCATGGGTGCCCACAATGGAGGCAGAAAATTGAGATTGCTTCTCTCTGGATTACCAAGTTTAATTAATTTTTCTTTTATATATCATGATTGAAAAAAATAGCAACATTTATTCTTTTCAAGTAACTGAAACATATTAAATAGTTAAAAATTAAGAGAAAATATTTTCCACATATGCTCATATGTTTCAAAATAATCTTAAACAAGAGGTTCAGAATATATTCAACCTCCCCGACAAAAAGTATGATATATTCGTTTCATCAGTTTAATTCTTCATTTTGAGGGGGGGGGGGGGAAATCGGTATAATCCTACAATTGGATTTTTATATATCATTTTTTTCTTTTTTGTTATATTTCAGAGTTAGAAATAAGCAATAAATAGTTATCAAATGCAACTAAATTATTGCATTTCACAAGCACAACATTATACCTAGTCGTCAAAATCTACACCTAACTTTTTTTTTTTTTTTCAATTTAACTTTTGTTTAACAAATGTTCTCATTTGTTCTTTCATTCTCTAATATTAACTTATGTCCGAGTTAGAGGAACTCATTTAAAAAACTAAATATCTTGATTTTAGTTTTTCAAAGTAATTGCTGTTAGATTGCCTAAAATAAACATTGGATGATAAAACTTTCATTTTCAATATTTTTAGGTAAGCAATTTTTTACTCTTGATTATTTGCAGGGTTTTTTTTCTTTGTTTGATTAACTTGGTTTATCCCTGGTTGTATCTAAAAAAGCAAATTTTCTTTCTGTTGATATAATCAATTGATAATCGGTTTTGTATGCATATTAGCTAATAATGTTAAATATTTTTGTAGAATCCAAATGTCGGGTTCAATCAGGTTTTTAAAGAAAACCAGTTTTTATTTTATTTTAGCGATTAACATAGTAATAAAGCCTCTTGCCTTTAACACTTAAAAACAGAGACAGTATTATTGTTAACATGGTTGCAAAAATAAATTAGAAAATATGATCTAATATAAAATTGCAACCAAGAAATACAGTTTGGCGCCCAGAAAAAAAAAAAAAAAAAAAAAATTGTAGTCATCAACTGACACCTTACTTAGAGTTCCTGACTTCTAACCTTGTTATATTTTCATGCTGCTTTTTATGTTGACATGTTTAAAATTGTCTTGCACAGCAGGTTCTTGCAAATAATTCTTAGCCTAATTTATTTCATAAGAAGAACTTGGTTTAAATAGCACATTACAGCCTCTTCAGTTCCAAAATCTTGCACTTGTCTAGATTTTGTTCTGGGGCACCCATGGAAGAATGAAATAACTAAACTTTTATTTGTGTAAAGAAAATTTCAAATTTTTGGCACTGATTGTACAAATTGTAGAATTTGTATACATATTTTCAAAGACTTTTACATTACTTTTCTCTAAAAAAATGAGCACTTCTCAGTTTATTCTTCTTCAATTTATTGCTTGAGCATTAAAATACACTTACATATTAAATTATGAATGCTGTACTAACCCTGATTAAATAAAATGAAAATAACAAGAATTTAATTTTTTTCAATATGTAGGGCAAAGGCTAGAAAAATCTAAAAGAAGAAAGTAAGGAGATCACTAATATATGGCAATTGTATTAATTTATAATCTTAAAATGAGACATCATATAGTGATAATTTACATCATGATAAAATAATAGGAATAAATGTTAGAAATAAATTTATTAATTAAATAGCAAATTATTTCAAATGAAATTTTAGTAAATATATATATATATATATATATATATATATATATATATATAAAAGAATGGTCAACTTGAACTATGAACATTGTAAGTAAAGTTTTATAAAATGAGGGAAAGCAGAAAATAACATAAAAATAATTTGCAGTAACCATGATTAATGCAAAATATGAAATATGCATATTTTGTTTTAGTAAGTTTCTACAAATACTATAGATTTGTATGAATTCAGTTAAAAACTATCAAGAGAAACAATGTTTGACAGAAAAAAAAATGCAAAATGTTTTAATTAAAACAACTAATTTATCAAATGTAATTCATGATTATAATCTTTTCTATATTGAAAAGATTTTTTTCTTTTTTAAATACGATAGTAATATTTAATTTTATTTTTAAATCTGAAATGAATTAGATATTCAAGGATTTTTTTTTTAATGGTTCTTTAAGGATGAGGGATGCAATAGTAAAACATGTTTTTCCTATAAATTGGAAAATACCATGTTAATGCTTTGGGGAAATTGAAACACTGAATTATTCAGTACTTAGTGTAATTTTCAAAAAAATGTTTCGCCATCAGAAAATTAACATTTGATATAACGAATTTTCAAAAAATGTATCCTAAATTTTAGGTATTCTTAAAAATAGAAATTTTTCTAAAATTGGTTGTCTTCTTAAAAATATTTAAAACTTAAGAAGACATATTAAAAGAAAAAAAAAATGCTGTATATTGTCTACATTCTGATAGTGAAAATGGATTTTGACAATTACATTAGCAAATGAGTCATCATGTGTTAAAATTTATCCATACACCATTGGTTAATATAGGGTTTTAAAATGAATGATTATAACATCTGTGTATCTTTTAATCTGTTATCTGTAAATAATATTATTCGCCTTCGCGTAACTCCTACATTTAAAATTTTAAAATCAGAATTTTTTTCTTTCAGTTTTTATTAACATAAAATATTGAATTTACAATAAATACTAATTAATAATAATAAATCTCTAGCCTTTGCCCTGCTGAGTTCATAACTTTACAGATAAAAATGGGAAGAATAAGTTCTGAGATGATTATCTAACTTTACAAAAAGAGATACAAAACAAACATAACAATAACGATGATTGAGATGTGACTTTTTCCCCCTAAGCTTCAATTTCTTTTGATTGCTGTGGCACATAAAATGGATTGACGAAAGTGAATCCACTAAACTCGTTGCCGCTCATGGTGTCCAGTATACAAGAGTCAGCAGGAGTCAATGTTGTTTTGGCATTTGTGAAGACGGGATCGAAATTCTCACCTGCACGTGCATTTTTCTGCAGCAAAAGAAAGGAAAAAAGAAGAATAAGCTGCATTGCCAAATTAAAAAAGAAAGACCTTGTGCATTACAAAGAATTTCACAGTTTGTATTTCTGCTCCAACATGGCTATTTTTAAATTATTTCACTACGTCATCATTTTTGGACACTTGTAAAAAGTGTCAAATATTTTAAGACAATTTTGGTATGGATTTTTAAATTATTATTATTACTAAGAGGAAATATATTGAGGATCTTTTTTTCTTTTCTCTCAGCATGTTGAGTAAAAATAGTATTATAGTTTTGGAAATAAAACTTCACTTCAACTATTAATTATTAGCAGAAGGGAGTTAATTTGACAAATGTAAAACTGATTTCTTCCATTATTGCAATTGCTCTTTTCAACTAATCCGTGGACAAAGTGAGTTATGAAATAAGTATTCAATATAATTAATCGATAACTGTATTTTTATGAAAAACGACATCCTTCTTTAATGTTTTATTTCTAGTTGTTTTATTATTGCTAAGGGAGAATAATCAGATGAAAATATTTTAACTAACAGTATTTATAAATAATAATTATCTTATTTGTGTAATAACAAAACATATCTTAATCTGAAAACTCCCAAATTTAGGATAAATAAATAAGCAAATAAACTTTCTCCTCTTTCCTATATTTTCATCTTCTGAGGTAGTACAGAGCAGGGCCGTAGCCATAAATGAATGATAGGAGGAGGGGGGCTCATAATTTTTTTTCTCTCTCTCCGATGCTGAAAGATAAGTTAGTGCATATTCACTGTTAGTGCATTGTAGGTACTATTTTTCTTATTAAACTATTGTAATAACTTCATTTTATGGTAAGAAAAAATATGATGATGAAAATTTTGAGTGTATAACTGGTGCAAAATTAAACATCATGTTAGCTTCCTATGTACAAATAGGATGAGGGAGTGTTGAAACACTTATTTTAGATATAATTTAGTAATTCTGCAAAACTGGGAAAGGGTCTCAAAACTAAATTAGATTTTTGAACAGAATTTCATTTGAATTTTCGGAACAGAAATTTCTTTTGTGATCTTGAAATCTTTTCCAGGGGGCAGGCTCAAAATATTTTAGGGGGGGCTGAGCCGCCCATAGTACCCCCTTAGCTATGGGCCTGGTACAGAGGCTGTAATATATAACATTGTTTTAGTTCTTCATCAGATTTCCACCCCATATACTTTTTCTTAAATAATGTCTCTTTACTCTCAGACTGACCAAATATAGATATATACATAATAATCAGTACTGATTTTTTAATGTTAAAATCCAAATGGAATTGAGTTTTTAGTAAAACTTTATTAAAACAGATATTTGGTAATAAGGTATAAAAGTTAATTTTCAAATTTGGAAAAGCTGGTGAAAAAATGCATGTTATCAACTAATCAT
Source organism: Maratus speculifer (assembly GCA_964019185.1). NCBI lineage: Eukaryota > Metazoa > Arthropoda > Arachnida > Araneae > Salticidae > Maratus > Maratus speculifer. The sequence goes on from OZ025294.1 coordinate 43,550,826, forward strand.
ACAAATAAAAATACTAGAATTTCTCAAATCAATACAGCTTGAATCATACAAATAAAAGCACTAGACTTTCTCAAACCATTACATCTTGGGACCAGAGATTGAGCGGATTTTAGATTTTTGTAGATTTCTGGTCATTGCTTTGTTTACATTTTTTAAAACAATAGTTTGAATAACAATACAATCAAAATTTTAATGAATGCTTGTAACATAGTAAAATATTAAAATAATTAAGTAATAAATCAAAATGATGAAAAGTAAGATAACTTTAAAAATAATTAATTTTTTAATTTAAATGTCAAGTAAATTATTAATAATGCATGATCATATATTTATAATAAAGATGAGATACATTTTCTTTGAATTATTCATTGAAACTTTCCTTATAAATGTACTTAATTTCACATCAAAATTATAAACTAAGAAAGTTTTATTATTTAGTTTAGCCAATTTTAATAACAAAAAAGCTTGATTGATATATAAATATATTTGATAAAAATTTGTGACTATCAGTGATATGAAAAATAAATTTAGACTTCATGAAAAACCATGAGTTCAGTCACATTACTCAGCATTACATATTAAAATGCATACAGAAGGGGAAGCAGGACGTTTCGGTCCCGCCATTTCGGTCCCGCCGTTTCGGTCCCGAGACATTTCGGTCCCGAGACGTTTCGGTCCCAAGACATTTCGGTCCCTGGCCATTTCGGTCCCGAGACGTTTCGGTCCCGAGACATTTCGATCCCGAGACATTTCGGTCCATGGTCATTTCGGTCCCGAGACATTTCGGTCCCTGGACTTTTCGGTCCCTTCTCCAGCAAGCTGAAATTTTGGGCACGGGAAATATCTGACATAATTTTATAAGGAACATTTTAGAGTGTTGAATTCAGGAGCAGGTCATTCCCCCCGGAGCTATCAATTACCCCCCCCCCCCCGGAAATTTTGTGTTTTCAGTGGTAAAAAAGTGTAATCCCCCCCGGAGCCACAGAAGTCTCTCCCGGAGAAAAGTGTCTGAATTCAACACTGGTTTTTTAACTGAAAGTCGCATAAAATTTTAGTGTAATGCGATTAATTAGAAGTAACAAGTACTCCAAAACTTGATCAATTATTTAGAAATCGATGGAGATTTCTGAAAAAAATTCACAGATGAATGGCATTTTTAAAAATTGCCAGAATGTTTTGAATTCTTGAACGAGGAAACGGGGAAGTTAACTTGGACACTGATAACTAAATTTATAAAATAACCCAATTAACTTATGATATTAACACACCCCATAATAGTTGTAAAATTTTAACTTCTGAGATGTATGTTTCCTCTCCAGGGAGACAAAGGCTTTTAAATTGCCAGGAGAAAAGAAAGAGTTATTGTTATATGGAATTTATATTCTGACACTTAGCATATTATAGGATTTCATCGCTGAAGCCAATTTTCAGAATTATGAGTGTTTCATTATTTTGCACCCCCGCCACTTCCCGCATAGGAGCAAAAATGTTGAAATAAATAAAAAACATCTGTATCTGGTGGTATTTTACCCCCTGTGCCAAAATTATCATTGAATCCTCTTTTTGTTTATGGCATTTTTTATAGATTGTTTTTGGTTACTAGCATTTATTTTCCTTTTAAACTTTTCCGTTTTTAAATTAAGAAAAGAGTTTCCAGATTGCAACACGTGGAGGTAGTTAGCATTGCCATTATTTTATTACATAAATATATGACACGAGCAGAAATAATTATTAAAATGATTTGTAACCTAAAGATTTTTTTTTTTTTTTTTTTTTTTTTTTTTTTTACATTTTAGAAAAATGAATTACATCTTGAATTATTAGCAATTATTTTTTCATGACAACAGTTCTTTTTTTATTGTTATTATTACAATCTAGAATGTTTATTATATTGACGCTTCCCTGTTTTTATTAATGTTTTCCAAAACAACGGCAACAGCAAAAAAATTATATTGCCATACTTTTATGCATATATCACATTTATACAACACATCTGTTAAATTTTCTAAAACCAGCTTAAGGAAACTAATTACAAAATTATTAATGTAGTGCGTATTGAAATTTGTCATTTCATTTAAAGCTGATATTATTATATAAAATAATTATTTTTAACATTAAAATATAAAAACCCTCATAAAAAATATGAAAAAAAAAGCCTTCTGTCAAAGCAAGTTAAATTAAAAAAGTTAACTTAAAATATTATGTCTAGGTGGTAAATATCTTATCTAACAATCTTATTTAGTTATGTTATAAGTTTTGAATATTTCAATGTCATTCATAAGCTGTAATAATAAGGATAAAAAATATTCCATTCTACTTTTTATACTGGTTTAATTGATACTAAAAGCGTTTGAAATGAAGATAACAGCAAGAGGAATAAAAAACACCGCGAAATGCTGTTCTTTTCAAAACATTCATATTTCTTCTAAAAAATGCCAGCGATTATGTGGGAGGTCTGTCCACATTTGAACTCCAGAGTATAAAGGGCATTGTAAAGAATAAGGGTTTCATCTGACAAGTGTATAAAGATCAAGATACGTAGAATAAAGCTAACTAACTAGCTCTTCTAGCTATCTTGTATAAAGATGACTATTTGTTCAGATGGGCGTTGACAATTGATTGACATGCAGAATTTTTGCTTAAAAGAGGTTAATCCTAGTACTTAGCTGATACTTATATGCATACATTTCCAATTTTATAGGAACACCAACATAAAAAAAAGTGTTTAAAAATTCTTGGCACACGGTTTTGATTTGTTATTTACTTAATGTTATACATTATTTTATTAAATGATTAACATCATCTTAGAAAATTTGAAAGCATTAATAATTATGTTGTTAAATTAAAAAATTCTCAAAAATTAAATTATTTTTATCAAACATATTTATTAATAAGGATTCAAAATTATTTTAGCTATTAATTGTTTAAGTGACTTATTTATCAATTACTTGTTTAAAATCTAGTACAAGAACTATATAGAAGTTATAGCAAAAATGAAAAAAACATATTTTTTAAATTTCAGCTACTATAATGTTATTAACTTCATTAGGATGTATAAAAATGATAAGGATTCTTAAAATAAATATGTTATTTATTCATTTATTGGTTAGTTTATCATATTTTTCTTACTCTTTAAATATAATAATTAATATATGATTGATTTTTGCGAACTGTAAACTATAACATTGTTTCAAAAAATTTAAATCTGCATCTGGATAATAATGTTACCTAAACCTGTTAAGAAATATTTTTACGCATTGTTACAGTGTTGCATTATTATGTTTAATTAATTATTACGTTACGTTATTAATTGATTTTTCAAAATAATAATAATAATAATAATAATTTCCTTTTTTGAAATAAATAACAATTTTTGAATAATAACTTATGGTGATGAATAATTGCTATAAATTAAATCTCAAAACAGTTAGTGATTTTAAAATGAAAATCAAATTAATATTTTATTAAATTTATGTATTTTTAATTTAATGAATCTTTATATAATTAAATTGATAAAATTATCAATATGCATTTCGAATTTTACTTTACATAAACTCAATAAATAATCTGTTTTATATTCAATTTATCATTATGTTTTGTAGTAGTTATAAACTGAAGCTTATCGTTTACCTATTTATTTATTTTATATTTAAAGTTACTGAAATTTAAAACTATTTATTCAATTAATAATAAAATTAAAATAAAAATTGTCAATTTTTTTTCTGTGAAAGTGGGAGCGAAAAGGTAATGGAAATAAATAAATAAACGACAAATTAAAAAAGCTTAGTTTTGTCAGTTAAAAATCGAAAATAAAATTATTTAAAATAATAGTTACATTATTATATAAAATTAAAAAATAATCATTTTATTACAAAGAAATGGGCCCACTTTCAATAAAATTAACTCACAAAAATTGTCTTCATAAGGTAAGAAAACTGTTAAAAAAAAAAAAAAAAAAAAAAAAAAAAGGCAACCAATAATTATTACATAAAAAAAGGTCGTTGGAGCATTTTTATTTTTTTAACAAAAATTTTTTATAGCACGCCTAGTTACGAAATCACTAATTTAAAGTGTCTAAGAAAGTGTGCGAAAACAATCAATAAAAATAAAAGTTAATCAATAAAAATAATAGTTTATAGTATAGATAAAATGCCTAATACAAAAAATATATGATAAAACTTAAAATATTTATTTTGTTAAATAATAATAATAAAGACAGTGTAAAATTATATAACATTGTTTAATCAAATTTACAACTTGCTGTGATTTTATTATCACGAGTTACAATACATTAAACTTATTGGACTATTATATTCAGCTTTGTATAAAATTTGAGGGAAGGGGGCAGGAGAATAAAAATATTAAAAAAAGGCCCGAACAATGTTGAGCTTACAGCGTTTAGTGGGCCTTCATCAATCAGAAACCAAGTTATAAAGTGGCCGGTAAAGAAATAGCAATGGATCGAAATGGCAAGAGACCAAAATGATTAAGGACCGAAATGGCCAAGGACCGAAATGGCAAGGGACCGAAATGTCTCGGGACTGAAATGTCCAGGGACCGAAAAGTCTCGGGACCGAAATGTCTCGGAACCGAAATGTCCAGGGACCGAAATGTCTCGGGACCGAAATGTCCAGGGACCGAAATGTCTCGGGACCGAAATGTCCAGGGACCGAAACGGCGGGACCGAAATGGCGGGACCGAAATGTCGTGTACCCTACAGAAGGACATCGAACTAAAAAAAATCTGTAATTTTGCCCTTACATCTGAACTGGAAGTTTCATTGTTTATATCTGTAAGGTTGTGCAGATTTTAGGGTTGTGGATTATAAAGAGTCTACGGTATTTTATTTAAACCCATTTGAATTATAAATGTTGTAAAAATATTAAATTTTGAAATAGAAATTTTTATCACTCCCCACCACCACCCCAAGCATATAAATAAATCACTACTTAGAAAAAGGGAGTTCACAGAGAAAGATAATAAACCAAACACATGTGAAGTATTGTTCAATAACAGCCAGTAAAAACAGTGGAATTTCATGATACTTTATTCAAATTATTTTCTCATACTTTTGCAACTCTCAGAGAGAAAGTATTGGAACAGAGAAGGCAATTTTTCTCCAATTGATCAACAATTTTAATAAGTTAAACAATGGCCAGTAAATTGGAAGTGAAATCCCAAAAGAATAACAAGCTCCTACATATTAATGGATGTGACAGCAGAGCCTAGGTTAAAGTGTAGACTGGCAAAGTATGGGTAATCCAATGTATATATTTTTTTTCCTTGATTTCATTTTTGAATTAATAAAACTATTTTTAAGACATTACTGTTATGATGAACTGTAATAACTGAATCTCATGTTTATTTATATGAAAATATTTAAAATGCTAAGTATCATGTTTTTCTGTCATGTGCCATACACGAATTAAACATCACTTATTTAGTGAAATTTTTTCTATGTTAATAAGAACGAGAAACTGGAGGAGAAACACATTGTTCAAAGCATATGCATTACTCCTACTTTTCTTCACCTTGCACTATTTTTATGAAACTCACGAATGCACATAAACAAGTTGTTTGCAAATTTCAATCAGATCGTCTGTGCTTTGGCTTTATGTTAGTTTTTATCCACAATCTAAACGCCATAAAATTTGGACAACTGCATAGCATATTTAAAAAAAGTTAGTGATTAAAATTTTTTTCAAACTATTACAAATTTTTTAAAAACATTAAGTATATTTTATTCTCAAGATCTAGATGGCAGTTTACTTTTAATACCAGCATAAATAAATTTTTATACTATAAATAAATTATAACCTGATTTAACAAAAGTATAAAGTGTTCTTAATTGACAAAGAAAATGTGAATGCTCAGAGCATGTAATGATACATCCATTTGATATTTACTATAGAATGTGCTAAAGAGAATTTAAAATTTATATAAACTTAATGCTTTAGTTTCTCAGAATTTTTCATATCTTTCTAGAATAAATAAAATTCAAAATAAGAGATTTAATTTGCCAAAATACTCAATCTGTTATGACATTTTAATTCTATTTTTATCAATAACTATCCTTCTTTCCAATTAGAAAAAACTAAATTTAATGTGATAAATGGGTCACTTTTGATCTATTTTTAAGTTATCAAACATAGTGTGCATGCGTACATGTATTTTTTAATTTGAATAAATTTTGATTAAACTCATTACAAAAAAAATATTGAACTAACATTTTTAATTAAAAGAGGAACCATCTTAATATATTTAGTTGTATGTAATACACAAGGTCTATGAGAAGAAATAGAAGCAACTGTTATTTTAAAAAAGAGTAGGATAGAGCTAATATGATGCAATACTAAAACATACAAAGCTTAGTATAGGACAAAAATAAATAAGAAAAACTATGCATTTAAAAAAGTTAGTATGTAATTAATTTAAAATCCATGCTACATGCAAATTTATATAAACCTTACACATAAAAAAATACTTTATTATTATAGTTTAATAATGTAATGTGATGTTCAAGCTACTGCAAAGAAAAAAAAAAGATACAATGAGTTTCTTCAATGAATTATAAAATACTAAATAAACATAATTTAAGTTAAACTGATCTGTAAATAAAAATATATATAATATCTTAATTATACACTCCAGATTAATTTATTTAATAAAAAAAAACCCAAAACCTTGACTGTGAATATAAAGAAAGAGTGCAGCATATGTGCTTAAATTAGATGAACTCAATAAGTGCCACTTTACTGCATAGCAATATAAAGCGATTTCAGTGCAGAATTGTTAAATGCAAAATTTGTCTATTATTTCTTTTCCTTCATAGTTTTTTTAATCAAATTCTTGCAACAGTATGAAATGTTATGTTACTGAAATTGCATTGAGAAAAAAAATATGTTTATTAAAAAAAAAAAAAAAAAGTGTAGTTATTCATTCTTCACTCACTTGAAAACTCCGACTCCGTAATGTTAAACCAATGGGCAGGTTAATTTTGAATTAGTCGTTTAAAGTTAAATATTTGTAAACATTTTTTTTTTTTTTTTTTTTTTTTTTTTTGCATAGGATAGCTGAACTTGATCTTTAGTATGATTGTTTTTTATTTTTCCGATTTTGGTAAAGTTTTTTTTTTTTTTTAAATGGTATTTTTAGTTTCAAAACCGATTCTGAAAGTGAAAGTATCTTCATCTATAAAAAATCTATAACCGAAATTGAAAAAGTAAAAAATAGTCATACTAAAGATTAAACTTAACTATCCTTTGCAATTTTTTTTTAAAATATTTAAATTTGAACGAGTAATTCCAAATTATTCTGCCCATTGGTTTAACATTATGGAATGGGAGTTTTCAGGTGAGTGAAAACTCCCCTTAAGAAAAACAATTTGAACAACAAGAAAACACACAACATTAGATATCATTATGCAATATAAAATAAAACATATAGCTTTAGGAAATATTGCAGAACTACTATTTATTCCATTTTGTTTCCTTGTAATGACACAGACATTGAATACAATTTATTTATCAAATTGATGTGCAATCAAATTAAAAGAACAATTCATCAATTAATGAATGCATAAATATTTTTAACACAAATTGAACATACTTTAATTTGCAAGTTATCAAATTAAATATTTCTAAATAAATTTATATAAAACACATTCTTATGCAGAAAAATAGTCTTATGTAAGGTTTTTAAAAGTCATGTTAAATGCATAATTAAAATTCTTTCCCTGCATTTTTCAGTACTATGTTTATGAATTTTTAAAAATCCAGCTTTATTTATATTTTCCTCAAAACTGGATTGAAGCGGTTTAAAATAACACCCCATTTTATAACTCTGAATAGAGAGATATCTAGGGTTTATAAATTAACTCTCTCTCTTTTTTTTTCTTTTTGAAAAACACGCCAAGAATGAGAGAAAGTGCAGCACTGTTTTTGATGAATATAAATGCAGCATATGATTCTGATATTTATTATGAATGAAATCTAAAATAGATAAAATGGAATGGAAATATGTTAAAGGTAGATAGGCTCTAAGAATAAAATCTAGCATTAAGAAACCCACTAATTTTAAACTATATAAGCATGTTATTTATTAAATGTTTTAAGACAGACGAACTGAATTCAAACGTGCGATAACTGAAGTATCTCAAAAATATTAACCATTATACAAAATATATCAATTTTATCTGTGTATTCTGAAAAGGATGATATAACATGTTTTTGGTTTATTAAAGCCATAGTTATTGTGGAATATATTGTCCCTTTCCACTCGAAATAATATGCATCAACTATGTAATGCATAGTATTTACTTGCTGTCACAAAAAATATATTTTCGATTGATCTGAAAAAACAATATATGTATTTCTAACACATAATTTCAATTTTCTTCCATCTACACTCTTTTGGCTAGAAAGATATAATAGCATTAATCTGAAAAATATATAAAAGAAATTATAGGAAAAGTGCTGCACTTTTTGACCAATCTCATAAGTGCAATTTACAGCACTCAAAATTTGATACAATTGCTTGAATTCTAAATAAGAAAAATTTATGTTTTTTACAATACATACATAAAAATAATGAATATACAAAAATATGTTTGACTATATCTATGCCAAAATAGCCTGTTTTTATATACAATAACATAAAATTTGCATAACATAACTGAGTCTACAGTGAATACATAGAAAAGAGACAATATAGTGATCGGAAAGACTACTGTTTAACTGTAGTAAACTACAACTACTTTATAAAAAATGTAAACAACTACGACTACTTTATAAAAATGTTGTTAACTATAACTACAACTACTTTATAAAAAATGTAGTTAACTACAAACTATTTTTTACAGTAGTAACTATTTTGCCACTTTGAGATTTGCTCAAAGGATCATTGAATCTATACTCAGAATTGAGAACACAAATGGAATAACATCACCTGCCCTCATTATATTGCCAGATATAATTAAATAAGCGTGATTGAACACCCGCAGCTAATATATAATAATAAATAAATAAATAAATAAATAGTAAAAAATAAAAATTAAGAAAGATAACTTAGAAAAAAAATGTTTTGTGTTTGCCTCTAAAATGTTAGTTTAAACACATATTACAATTTTCTTATAATAATTATTGTACTGGGAGATAAAATTACTATTGACTCATACATTTGTAAAAAAATTGTTTACTTAATTCTTGAATACAAATTTAATCTGCTCATTGCATTAAGTTATGTTGACAGTTAATTATATTGAGTTGTATAATTTTAGAATATTTATTTGAAAATTACAGAGAAACAACTCTAAATATAAACAATAAATAAATTTGTAAGTAAAGCAATTCAAGCTAAGAAACCTGGCACTGAAATAGGACAACTTAAGGATAATAGAAAAGTGTTGTCAACAAGAAAACATTTTTTTGGAGGATGTTTTGTTTTGACATTTGTTTTTTTCTAGCAAATGTCAATGATTTAAAAAAAAAAAAAAAAAAAAAAAAAAAATCTATGAATTTATGCATAATTTGCTAAATAATTCAATTGAAATTTGATTCCGAGATTTGCAAACTAATGAACAGACTTCTCCCCTAAAGAAGTAAATTAAGTTAATGTGAACTGTAGAATGAGTTTTTTCTTTTATTTGAAACAGTGTTAAAAGAAGTACCAATGCTCACTACAAAACTACTTATTTTTTGTATTGTACTACTAGCTAAACTATATTGTACTAAATGCACAAACTATAAATTATGGGAAAAAAATATTGACTACTCTAGTTTCACTACTTGTAATGTGCTACTTCCGACCCCTGAGTTGTAACATAATTGAAATTTCATCAAGGAATTACACAAAGATCTTTCTTAACATGATAATATACAAACAGAGAAGTATTTAGAAAGAATATTAATAACAAGGCAAAATGTCTCCAATTTTTAATACTTATTTTTGCATATATGAGATGAATAAAATTTCGGAAAATAATAAATAATGCATGAAAATCAGTTTTTTTGTGTATAAGAAAAATTAAATACATTCACTCATACACATTATAAAACAATTAAAGTGAGCTGTTACAAAATAATTATTTTGAGGTAAATAAATATTTCATTACAACACATCTGGTAATGTTTGGTATGTAATATTATTAGTTTGTTTAATTTTCCCAATAAATTAAATTAACTTAATTTTTAAAGCATTTTTTTCCATGCACATTTTTTAAATGTCAAATAACAGAAAAAAAACAATTAAAAAAATAAGTATTTTTTCTCATTCTAATCACATAGTAATTAACTTATATATATGACATACATTTACAAAGAAGAATCTTTATAAAATGTCCAAATAATAAATGTAAATTCATATAAATATTTAAAAAAAAAATGAATAGCTAGCAAAACCTATTTAAATAAAAATAACACAGAATTGTTTTTAATTATGAGTGAGAAATTATGTTAAAAATAAAATATGAAAAACAAAAGTATAAACACAACAAAATGTATAATTATATGTACACATATGCATATTTTTGCAATCCTAACATCTTTATGTACTTGTAATTTGTACATACATACATAAATACCTAGAATAATGGACACATGTAACTATCTTTCACAAACTACAATCATATTTTTAAAAAAAATGAAAGTATCAAACTCTCTATTATTTTAGCGATGGTTTCATTATATCAAACATAAGAGCTGAACTATAAGCAATATGTTTTAAATATAACAGCAATGTAATTAAAACATTACTGCTGCTGTAAAATTATTACATAATGAAAAATCCTTTGAATTAGGATTCTTTATTTAAAAAAAATAATTGAAATAGATAATTTTTTATAAATTCCGTGGTTAATTTGAAAGTTTTCACTAAAACATATATAGAAGAAACTGGCACCCCCTCATTTTCAATTTCAGCTTTATGGAATTGCTTAGAGAAAATATATTTGTAGTAGACTTATAGCAGAATCAAAATTAATTAAATTTGAACACTTAAACAGACAAGTTCTGTTTGATGAATTATGATATGAATCATAAATTATGTTTTATATAAATGAATAATTATGAATGAAAAGCAAATGTATAAAAAAACTTACAATTTTTGGCTTGAATGGCGGTTGCACTTCTTTGTTCTCTATTTTTTCCCAAGAAATTCTCCTAAAAAATGGATGCATTTTAACATCTTCTTCTCCTGTTTGGCCACTACCCAAACGTTTCTCTGGACTTTTTGTAAGAAACTGAAAAAAGAAGGCCTTTTTTTCAGAATTATGTTAAAAATAATACTATTATAAATAATAATAATTATTTATCAATGCTTCCACAAGTTGATCTTCCAGTTTTTCTCTTTTTCTTTTTTTTCCCAAGGTCAAATAAACATAATTTGAAACATAAAACTTATTTAGTGAAATATTAATTGCTTCTGAGTGGTCAATTATTAAGTTTTTTTTATTTAATTAGGGGTACTCCACCCTCATTTTTTATAATTTTACTATGCGTTATAAAGTATCTTGAAGTTTCAAACAGATCACTTTGTTATATTTCCTAATTTTGTTTGCATCTCTCCCTTCCACCCCTTTACGAGATTTGATGTATCATTCTTTTTTGTAATTTTTTATCATGTGTTATAAACAATCTTAAAATTCAAAACAGATTGCCTGTTAGATTTCCAAATTTTAACAAAATTGTGTTCTGTTAGTTTCAAATTCCATCATCAGGGAGTGCACTCTATCCCTAACAAAATTGTATCTGAACAAAACTCTGTTAAACAAATCATTAGTAGATGTATTATTCAAGTGGGGTCAGTCTTAAACAAGTATTTAAGATATTTAATGAAATTACTATTCGAAAATAGTGGTAACTAAATTTTTGACATTTTAGGTAGATTTTATAAGAAATACTATCTATTACATTCTCAACAGTTCAGGTTTTTCATAGAATCAACTCTTACTGCAAAATAAATAAATAAATAAAACAAATAAATAAATTAAATAAATAAACAAATAAAAGGTAAAATAAAAAGAGACCTAGTTGAATTAAAATGGGAGTCTATGGAAGTTTGGCGAAATAGTGAAAATAGTGCCAAGTTGGTGTCACTTTCGGTGAGTAATTTTAGTCACCAGATTTGGCGATATATCACCAGTTGTGACACATGGCGGCAGAACCAGTCCCCCCCCCTCCCGATGTAACCCCCCCCTGCAGTTTCAAGCTATCTATGCAGATTTTCTTTACTCCATTTCCAAATCTTTACTTTATATACATATATAAAGATACCCTGTATGGCCAAAGGTGACTGTCCACTTGCCATTTTAGACGTTTTGTTAAATATCTAGAAAAATACATTATAAAGTATTCTGAAATTCCAGGTATATAAATACAATGATACAGGTCATATATTTCTACAAAGATCGTTTTCAGAAACCCATATGGGACCGTCAACAAATTGAAAAAGAATGAATATATTTTGGATATCCTGCCAAAACTAATGTAGCAAAAGCCTTCAAACCATAGATTATGATTAAGCGGCTTATTGTAATAAATTGTGTTCATTATTATGAGGATAGCATGTACACTTGTAGAGAAAATAAAGTTTTTACAAAAACAGTCTCAAATTTTGCCGAGTCTTTTGCTTATAATTTACAGAGTTCTTAATATAAAAAAATGTTCATTTCAGAAAAATACAGCAAACAACATTGTACACAATACACTGTAATCAGAATTTAAAAATAAAAAAATTGTAAAAAATGAGCATTGTATGAAAATTGTTTACTAAAGTATGTTTCACAGCATGTGCATGAACACAATTAAAATTTCACAATTAAAATTTCATAATTTGTTAGCTAAATGTATTGAGCAACTTTTGTAAAAGTCTCAAAAACATTGCTTGAAAATTCTGAAAATTATCGTACATAGAATAAGCTCAAAATCTGTTATTTCCAAAATGAAGCTAAAAGATGAGGGAATATATCCACATATCAATTGATTAGTGTCAATATAGCATACACAATATTACACAAACTACTATATTTGGACACAGTCCCTCACATTTTTGCTTCATTTTGGGAATAACAGATTATGAGCTTATTATATTGACAATAATTTTCAGAATTTTCAAGCTATGTTTTAGACTTTTACAAAAGTTGCTCTATACATTTAGCTAATACATTATTCAAATTATATTTTGATTCCATTCACGTAAGCACAGTGAAATATTATTTAGTAAACCTACTCATTTTTTTTTGTATAATTTGTATTATTTTTTAATTCTGATTACAAGGTTTTATGTACAATGTTGTTTGTCATAGTTTTTGGAAAGAATACTTTTTTAAATTAAGAATTCTGCAAATTATTAGCAAAAAAGTTGGAAAGTTTAACACTGTTTCTATAGAATCTTTAATTTCTCTACGAGTATACATGCTATCTTCATAAAAAATTAACACAGTTTATTACAATAAGCAATTTAATCATAATCTGAAGTTTGAATGCTTTTTCTAAATTAGTTTTGACAGGATTATCCAAAAGATCTTTGTCCTTTTTCAATTTGTTGACGGACCCCTATGAGATTTCAGGAAAAAATCTTTTTGGAAAGATATGACCTGTACTATTTTGTTTACACACCTGGAGTTTCAGAATAATTATTCATGTATTTTTCTAGATATTTAACAAAACACCTAAAATCGCAAGTGGTCGGCCACCCTTGGCCATATAGTATATAATACTTTTGATTTTATTTGACTTGAAAAAGAATCTAAAAGTTGACAACTATGCATAAGTAAAATTTGATGTTTATATGTAATTGGGAAAACAATAAAATATGAAATAAAACGTTAATCTTTTACTTTATGTATTTTTATAATGATATTTATTTTATGTAAATATTTTCACACAATTTTTTTTTATTATTATTCAAAAGAAAATGGATATTTTGAAAAGCTTTATGATAAGAAAAAAATAAGGCTTATTCAATTAATTACTTTGCAAGCTACAATATAGTTGCATTAGCCACCTTATAAGCAATTTTATTAGAAAATATATCAGTAATAATTTAATAATAAATCTTATATAATAATAAAGGCAAATAAATTTTTTAAACACTTTAAAATTAAATTTTTAAATTTCTTTCAAATGTTATTGTTTTTATAGTAAGATTTCTCATTGTACCATTTTTTATGAAAACGTAAATTGTTTATTGTTTCAAAAGGCATACCCCTTTAAGAGCTTCTTTGGCTTCTTTAGACAAAGATTTTGGATAAGAAACATTGTTATCTGTTATGGCTGAAAAAAGCTCCTCTTCGTCTTCACCATCAAAAGGTGGCTAGAAATAGAACACAAAACTATGAAAATTTACATCTTGAAATTCTTTTAGAATGCAATTCAACTTTTAAAATTCAAACAGATAATTATTATTCGATAAATCGTATCCATATTATTAAAAAGATATAAAATTTCAATTTAAAAAAAGTTTATGTAAAAATTTAGTTAATGTGTTTTACATTTGTTATTGTGTTACATTATAAATACATAAGTAAAATACTTGTTAATGGTTAATGGAAATAGTAAAAATGTCAAATATTTAACAGTTTTTGTTTCAGTACAAAAGAAAGAAAAATATATATATATAATTAATATACATTACATGTATATTGCTGTGATTCTTTTTCTTTTTAATTTCATACAATTCTGGGTTACTGAAACAATATCCAGCTTAACAATTCTTATTCATGTGCTACAATATGCAGCCTTTCCAAGCGATAAGAGTAAGAAAATACTAAGCTGGATTATGGTCAGGTAACTCAGAAGCAGAGCATTGCTGCATAATGTCAATGAACATGGTTTGAATCTAGCTCAGGCACTTTTTTTACTATGTTCGTTTTATGTCTCCTAATCAAGTTGAATAAATTTCAGCAATTAAAATTTCAAATTATATAATTAGTAACTATGCAACAAATAATTTTGTAACTTATAATTTTACACAGACATACAGAAAAACTTCTTCCTTACATACTGATTATTATTAACTAGTTGGCTTCCAAAGCAAATGTTTAGCTAATATACAGGGCTGTATAAAGGAATTCAGATGTTTTTCTGACTATAGATGTTAATTCTTAAAATTGAGTTTTCGAATGTGGTATTTGTTTTCCAAATTGCTAACTTTGAGACAATCTTTTCTCTCATTAAACGGTGTGGTGTGTGATGAATGGTGTTATTTATGAAGGTCAGTTATCTCCCCGAGGGATATAAGCTCTAGGGGGAATGTCCTCCTTGGGGGTCTTTCTAAGGGAACCTAATCGATATTTACACAAGATATCCAAGGTTCAAAGAAAACCGCAGAAAACTCTAAACGGTCAGGCTGATGTTCATGTTTGGGTTTCAACCCAGCACCTCCAATCTACCAGCTTTGACAGCACTGATGAAGCTCTGCTTAAACAATTAAGTTTTACTACAGTATTCTGAATGTTTTGGAAAGTGTTTTATAATTTATCCTTGATACATAATTTTTCTTTCTTGTTTAATTTATCTATGGGTTTTATAAACTGAATTAAGGTGTTTGACAATAACTTAAGAGTACAATTTCAAATTTAAATGCCTTTACCTACTTTAAATAATTAGTAATAGTAAAACCAGGAATAATAATTTAGCTGATAATCACTATAAATGTTTCACATACGACGAAAAAAAAAATTATAAAACTTAAATTGTAATTACCTGTCCAACTAACATTTCATATAATAAAACTCCGTAAGCCCACCAGTCAACAGATTTACCATAAGGATGATACATAATGATCTGGAAAATTGATTTTAATTAGAATTTGAGAGAAATAATCAGAAAATAATAATATTCACAATGAAAATAATTATGAATGTTTTAAGAAACTATACTGAGAAATAAAAGAAAGAAATTCATAATGCTTTATTTAGAATATTGAAGGTATTTAAAATATTATTAAATTTTATAATGTATAAAAGTAAACATATAGATTGAAATTTTGGACAACTCATTATTACAATTATTTGCATTATTATACAATTTGATGAAAATTCTAAGAAACAAGGAAATTATAAATAGAAGGAGATGAAATATCTTTAAAAAAAAGTTATTTACTATTTTATAATTCATATGTACAAGGGTGATTTAAAAAGTTTGTGAAATGAAAGAAAAAATGAGAATTTAAAAAAGACAAAAACTTTTCTACGTTACTTTTCTACATAATATCCTTTAAAGGAAGACACGACTGATACACTGCACCTACTCACATTAATTTTGCTCTAATATTTTTTATACTCACTTATTATATGTAATTAAATTTTATCTAAGCATTTATATATACTTTAATTCATATGTTTGATAAAACTGTGCAAGTACATCACACAAGTTAGATGTGTTTAAGGTTTTTAGCTCTCCGGAAAATTATACTTTTGTCTTTTGAGCTAAAAATCTTATTAACTCCCAAAGTACTTGTTGATTTTGTTAATAAAGTTTTTGGTGCTAAAAGTATAAATAAGAACATATGTGACAAACAGTTAAAAACAATAATAATTAGTGTAATTTTTTTTTCTGAAAAATGAAAATTTTTGAAAAATTGTCATTGTTCTAAAATAAAAAGTTTTAGTCACAGAAAAAAAAATGTCTGCCATAACTCTAGAGCATAATCCAGTGAATATGGATTCCAAATTTCATTAAAATTGATCAGGTAGTTTCAGAGGAAACAGGTTTTAAATCTTGCATATTTTACATAGGATTATAGCTAGTCTTGTCTTCCCTTAATTTCAATGCACTTCATCAATGATGCTCTAAAGCCATTATGCCTTCAGGAAAGTGTGATTCTTCAAGTCCTGGAAAATGGCTGTTGATAGCTATTTTTACTTCTTATTCCACCAAAAATCTCTTATCTTGGAAGAGAATCTTTAGTTCTGGGAATAGATGGAAGTCAGAAGGAGCCAAATCAGTTAAATAAGGTAGATGTTGAATGAAGACCCTACTTAGTTTCATTCAGTTTTCCCATTGCTACCACACTTAGGGGTATTGGCCTGATGAAAAATTATTTTCTCCTTATGCAAACCAGGACTTTTTTCATGAATTTTTTTTTAAAACCATTTAGTCTAGAAGTTTAATGTAACATTCAATGTTCATTGTTCGGCCCTTGGGAAGCCTCTGGCCACCCTTGGGCCTTTAAATATTCCTTTAGCACATTAAAAGACTGATACTATAACTTTTCCAGTTGATTCACAAACTTTTCAAATCATCCTCATATTTTGTACATCCAAGAGAAAAACATCTACAGTAAATTTAGAGATTACTTAGAAAATAATGATAATAAATCATTACTTCGGGAGCTATATAATCAGGAGTGCCACAAAATGTCTTAGTAGTTTTGTTCGCTATGATTCCTTCCTTGCACATTCCAAAATCAGCTATTTTGATATGACCATCCTGATCTAACAGGACATTGTCTAATTTCAAATCCCTATATATATATATATATATATATACATATAAAAATAGTTATAATCAATTGATACCATATTTTACATCAACAACATATTCAAATATTGAATAAATCTAATCAGTTTTTTTAAGTTAGAGAGAAGGAAAAAACCAATCTTAATTTAATAAAATATATATGGGAAATATTCAGAAACAAATACTCTTAAAAATCATTAAAATTAAAATCATTTGTTTCAAAGTTTGTCATAAAGATCTTTTAAACAATAAAATATATATATTTTTTTTATGTACCACTGAAAAATACTGGTCCAATTACAATGGTCATACTTAAAGAAAAAAAAAAAAAATACCGTGTTTCATTATAAAACCACATTTCAAATTTATATTGTAAGATAAATTATATTTTATTAAATTTTAAAATGAGGTATTTGATAAACATACAATTTAAAATAAGCAAGAAGGGGAGGGAAAAAACAGTGTTTTTATTTGAAAAAAATATAAAATGAATATGTAATTTTTCATGTTAATTAAAAATAATGAACATATATACCGTAATTTCGAACATATAATCCACAGATCAAACAATCCTTTTTAGAGCCGGAAACTTTTTTAAAACAAAATGTTACTTATTAGATCGTCATAAATATTTGTCTTCAATCACTAGGTAAGATTTCTGGGTCCAAAAAGAATTGTTTGATCTGTGGATTATACGCTGGAAATTACGAAAACTTTAGGTTAAACAAAAGGAATGTATAAACTTAATTTTAAGACTATATACAGATTTTAAGTACATATATTGGAACATAATTAAGTGTATAAGCATGTATTTTAAGATTTAAATGTTCATAATAAAATTAATTACCTATAAATTATTCCCCTATTATGTAAAAAGAATAAACCTATGGCTATTTCAGCAGCATAAAATCTGAAAAAATAAATAAACATACATTAAAAAAAAAATCTTTTATGCAAGATTTTTTAAGGTATAGTAGACTCCCTCAAATTCACACAGCTTGGGACCAGAGATTATGCGAATTTTAGAATTTTGTGGATTTCTGATTATTGCTTTGTTTACACTTTTAAACAGTAATTTGAATGTAATTAATAATGCAATCAAAACTATAACGAATGCTTACAATATAATAAAATATTAAAATAAATAATAAACTAAAATAATAAAAATTTAGATAATTTTTAAAATGATTAAAATATTAAAGGCAAAGTCCAAGTTAATAATCAATAATGTATGATTAAATATTCATTATAAAGATGAAATATATTTTTGTAAAATTATTCAATGAAACTTGCCTCATAAAGGTACATTATTAATTCAGATCAAAATCATACAATAAGGAAATTTTATTTAAGGTTCAGCCAGACTTAATACTCAAAAAAGCTTTATCATACATTTAAAAAAAATTTCAAATAATATATAAATATATTTGGTAACAAGATTGTGATTACCAGTGATATCAGCAATACCTTGAATTATTTCACACAGCAATAAATTTGTTCTTCTTTCATGAAAAAACATAAATTCAGCAATATTCACATAAATTACAAATTAAAATATATATGGAATTTATATAAAACTAAAAAAGTGAAATTTTGTCCCTATATCTGAATGGAATGTTTCATTGTTTACACCAGTAAATGATATGCAGTTTTTAAAGCGTTTTGGATTTACGGGAGTCTACTGTATCTAAAAATTTTAAAGTATAGGTACATAAATATATAACTTGAATTTAAAATTTTGAAAATATTAAAAAGTTTCCTGAGGAAATTATTTGAAAAATATTATGTACAAGATTTAAACATATTCTTATCTTATAAAAATAATTATAGCATTTATTTAATAAAAAATAAAAAACTTACGTAGCAACAGGTTCTTTAAATTTGGCACATTTTTGTATTTGAAACATGAGATCACCACCATTAATATATTCCATAACAAAGTACAGCCTATCCTAAAAGAAAATTAAATAACTAAGCATAAATTTTCAGTTATTCAGAAAAATTGTAATTAAAAATTAGTTATTAAATTTAATCTATAAATTATTATTAAATGACAAAATAAGATTTATACAATGAAAACTATGGCTCTTGAATCTTTTAAAAAGCAATAGCATAAAGAACTATATGATAGTTTTATAATGCATTAAATAAATTCCTAATTCATATTTTTAAGGGTTATCTAAAATTATAATTAACGATATACTAGGGTGAAGTTTTGCACTATATACTAAATAAAAAGAAAAGTGTTCAGGCAAACTTATGGCATTGAGATCACAGGTTTTTCAATAGTATAACATACTCTTATTTCAAAGAATAACACCCCTCAAAAAATAAATTAAGGTTGGGAGACAAGCTTTATCATTTATCCTCTTTATATTTTAAAATGAACCTTTAAATCTAATTAGGGAGCTCCTTATCAGAATAAACTGATATACCATATTTAAAGCAAATTGGATAATTATGTATGAAAAACCCATTTATTTAAATTAAAGGGATCAGTCCCTCCGTTTCTTCTCTTTATACTTACTCAATGAACCCCCAAAACTAATCAGCTTTATCAGAATGAACCTATATGGGTCATTTTCAAAAAACTTGTACATTTGGGAAATTTTTCACAAAAAAAAATTTTTTTTTAATGCAACTTATAAAAATATTAGATGATACTAAAACATTTCTTGTATATAAAACTGAAGACAGCAGTTTACTTTTTGATTTGGAACGTCAAACAAAAAATAAAGTATGAACTTGCAACAGTAAAATGTTCCCCTCTGTTACCAAGTCAAAAATTTTTATTTAAAAAAATAAAACACCTAAAACAGTAAATATCACATTTCCTTTAATTACATGATTGCTACTTTCATAAAATTTTAACTGTTGTTTTGTTATGATTATTTTTATTTTTGTAAAATACAAAGAATTTCCTCTCTGTTACTTTTTTGGAAAAATCATAAGTTTTAATTAAATGTGCATTCGCATTATTTCAGTTAAATTATAAAAAAAATATTACATAAAATAAATATTAGTTAAAGTTACACAATTAATTATTCAAAATGATGATTGATAAATTTTTTAGTGAAATAAACCAACTTAAATTGACGGTAACAGAGTGGAAAAAAAGTAACCGAAGAGAACGCTGATTGATAGTGGAGTGATATTTGATGTGGCATATTTTTTTATAAGTTTATATCATGTATTGTATACAATCTTAATGTTTCAAACATATCCAGCAAGAATTTAAGATTTTTACAAAAATAACTATTGGAAAATAGTGGTATTTTGCGGGGCATTCTCTTTTGTAAATTTACATCATGTGCTATGACAAATGCACTGCTTAGTTTTAAAAAAAAATCTCATCCTATATTAGTCGAGGTAGTGGTGCTTTAAAGCAAGAATTTAAGATTTTTGCAAAAAATACTATTAAAAAATAGTGGGATTAAACCAGGCAATTTTTTTATATAAGTTTTTATTATGTGTTATAAGCTATCATGAAGTTTCAATGTTTCCAACAGATCATGGCAGAATTTAAGATATTTGCAAAAAAACTACTATTAGAAAATACTGGTATTTCCCATGACATTGTTTTTATAAATTTTTATCATATGTTATAATCTGCGTTTCAATTTATAACAGCTCACCTTAGATTTTCAAATTTTAACAAATTCGCGTGCCAACTGGATGACGCTTTAACCCAAGAAATAACGATTTTTACAAAAATTACTATTTGAAAATAGTAGTATTTGACGCGGTGTATCTTTTTTATAAATTCTTTTCTACTTAAATAATTATCTTTTCTTCTTTAATACATTTTTATCATGTGTTATAAGATATCCTAAAATTTGAAACGGACCAAGCAAGAATTAAAGGCTTTTGCAAAAATTAATATTCAAAAATAATGGTATTTCACGCTGCATTATTTTTTCATAAATAAGTAGTATTGATTCATAAATATAAATGACTACAATTAAAGAAGCATTTCGTTTGCGAAAATTAAAGCCCAATGTTTATGGCAACTAGCTCACCACAAAAACTTCTATTTTATATTTAAAAAGAAAAATGCATATTTTTAATTCTGTTCTAAGAACATGAAACGAGAATGTGCAGCCTTCAAGAACAATGTTTAAATAAACTTGTTATTTTTTAGTAGTTTCTTACTCTGTTACACTTTGTTCCACTCTGTTACCATAAGCATGGTAACAGAGGGGAATGGTAACAGAGGGGAAAAAAACTACAAATAATTTTATCAGCACAAAGTGAATTAAAAACAAGAAAAACTAAGCCTATTTATTTAAGAAGCACCATTTGATCTTATGGTTAAAATTTTATAAAAGTATTAGAAAAATTAATTTCACATAAATAAGCTGGTAACAGAGGGGAAACTGAATAAAACATCCTTATCTTGTAAATGCTTTAGTTCAACACCACGGTGAAAATAACTTAATAATTTAAAAAATGGTGGCCTCATCTAAAAATAGACTGTTCAAAGAACTGCAGAACCTTGTGTTGAACACTTAGTAGTAATAATTTATTACAATAAATATGATAACAGAGTGGAAGTAACAGAGGGGAAAAAATCTGGGGACAACAATAAATTGTTCCAATTCTATAAAAGAACAAGTTTTTAAAAATATATTATATGGTCTATGCTACAGATAAGACATACAACAATTGTCACAACTGAAAAAATTAACACTTTTGACAATTGATTTATAATTTTCTAGCAGTTGAAAAAGTAAAAAGGGAAGAGGGGACATAGCATTTTAGCTATAGCTGACACATTGAAACCATAAATACACTAATATTGTTTTTAATTTCTGATAATATTTAGACCACATTTACTCTAAACAGTCAGACAAGTAATGTAAATGCTTAAATGTTATTTTTAAAACTTTATTTTAGTTATTAAAAATTCTTAAAGTTGGGGGACATAGAATGTACAAGTTTTTTGAAAATGACCCATATGCAAAATTTGAAGCAAATCAGATATTTATATCAAGAGTTCACATGTTACATACATATAGAAACTGTGGGCACATTAGTTCTCAGGCTTTGGTAGTTCATGAGGTAAAAAATCATACAGGTGTATTAATATGTATTAATAATTTAGATGATAAAACTAAAAGTTTATAGGAATTTAAAATACATATAGCACTAGTACAATTGAATTTTCTCATTTTAAATATTTTTAGAATACAAAGTGTTATCTTCATTTATACAATGGAAAGATGATTACATTTTAAGACTTCCACTGGTTAGTAAAATTATGAGAATAATTATAAGAATAACTATTATTAACTATTTCAAACATGTAACTTCATAGTTTTCTGAAACAATGTTTATTTATTTTAAAGAAAACAAGTTTTTTGGTGTGTTTATGAAGTTTTTATCTCTTCTTATTTATTTTATATCACTTATACACAGGAGTTTATAGAATTAATTAAAAAAATCCTTAAATTATGTAACAGAAAATCCAGGTCTAAAATTATAATTTTTATAATTGTAATCCACTATATATATTAAAAATTCTTGTAATAATAATAATAAAAAAACCAGTTACTAAAGATACTTTATAAATTTCTATCATACATTTATTCAGCCATAGAAAAATTCATGGAATAAGGAATTATATTAGACACAAATTAATGAAATTCAGAAAATTTTCTACACCCTGCTCCCTTCCTCTATTTACATAAATTATTTTGTTTCTTTTGTTAAAGTATACATGTTAAAAAAATTCTTCTTATATTTGTTTAGAAAATCTTAAAAATTTAATATTTGAAACTCTGAGGGAGAATTCTGCATCGGGTTGATTTTTGCCTAATCCTATGGTTCAGACTGGAGCTAATTTCTTTCTTTATGGGTCACATTGGTTAAAATTGTTTCAGGTGTAATTTCGATACTTATGAATCAGGTTTGAGTTAAGCTGATTTTTCAAAAGAAAGTTCAGAATATCATTTCAGATTAAGATCTACATATTTGGAGTATGAATGAGTCTTTATTTGTTATTTTACTACATAAAAGATGTAACTGATATAAAAAATAATGAGTGTAGGTTATTTTTATTTTTAAATATCGTATGAAGTTATGCCGTAATTTTCTTTGAATTTAAGTTTCAGGGTTGAAGTACTTTGGATTTAGATGACAAAAAATATTTTGTCATGTTTAGAAGTCAATTAATGTATAATTTCGTACCAGATAAGGTACAATTTCCACTTATACAAATTTCTAATCTGAGGTAATACATATTTATATTATATAAATTGCCATATAGCTAGGTAATACATATGTATATTACATAAATTGTCATATAGCCTTCATTTCTTCCCCAAGTATAGGAAATTTTTGATATTTAATCCTTACACTTTTTTTACATTTAAAATTTCTCAAATATAATTTAATACAATAAAAAAAAAATATTTATATATTATTACAAAAGTTCTTACCCAAATAAAAAATATCTTTTGAGCATGCCCATGCAAATACAATTTTAAATATTTTGAAAATAATACTTACTGTTGTCTGGAAACAGGAATGTAACTGTACAAGAAATGGTGGCTTATTAGATAATGCTAAAACCCTTTTTTCAATCATCGCGCATTCAACATCATCATCTTGAATGATGACATCTTTTTTTAAAATTTTAATAGCATACAATTCATCTGTACCCTTCCTTTCTGCTAACATAACCTAAAATATTAAATAATAATAATTTAGCGATAAATTCATAAATGAAAAAGTATAGATAAACATTTTTATGTACCTAAATGCTTTACTCCCCCCCCCCCCCCCCAAAAAAAAAGGAGAAAAATTGAATTGGGAGCAAATTGGAAAAAAATCAACCTACAGAATTATAACACAGAACATGGATTATAATTACTGTGTAGGAATAATATTAAAAAAGAAAAAGATTTAAAAAAATATATATACTCTTTAAACTAATTCTGTAGTTGAGTGGGAATGTGTAGGAACACATAAAAAGGAAATATTTGGTTTGTAAGAAAAAAAAAAGTGTATGAGCACAAACCATTTTTTTTCCAAGTGAAACAATAATTTATGCTATTTTTAAGAAGATCTGTTTCCATTCACCAAGAAAGGAGATATTTCGACAAGCCAGATGTCCTGAAGTCGTCGTGCTGCAACTGTTTCCTGGATACTAAGCTTGAGAACTGACACAAAAATGGCAGCTGCCGAAAATAGATTTATTTATTATTTATTTATTTATTATTATTATTATTATTGTAACGTATGTAAGTCCTCTTAGTTTTGACTCTTAATATTTTGTAAAAGACTTTTTAGGCTTGTTTAATCTGAGAAAAACAAAGCGAAAAAAACTTAAAAAAATTATTGATATTCAGGGGCGTAAACCACCCTAATCGCGTAGGGGGGTGTCGGCTCAAAA
This sequence comes from Maratus speculifer, assembly GCA_964019185.1. Lineage (NCBI taxonomy): Eukaryota > Metazoa > Arthropoda > Arachnida > Araneae > Salticidae > Maratus > Maratus speculifer. Next base: position 43,575,681 of record OZ025294.1, read on the forward strand.
TTTTCCGACTCCAAGAAGGAAAATTTCCGAGTACTATAGCCAACATGAAGACTAATATACATATATATATATATATATATATATATATATATATATATATATATATATATATATATATATATCATAATTCGCACGCTAATTATGACTTAGTGTATCGAGATAGTCAAATAATCTTATATTATGTTATTATTATTTTCCCCATAATTAGGCGATCTCCTGATGGAATACAATAACCGTTCCACCCGAGAGGGACACGAGTCGTGCTTAATACGAATAAGCAGTCAAAGGGCTTTCCAGCAATATATCACATGAAAGGTATCGGCTAAAATTAGAAAAGTGGTTGCCCGTGAGCAGGGTTGGGTTTCTGACGTCAGAAACTGGTTTTTGACATGACAAGTGTCAAAAACTGGTTTAAACCGTCAAAAACTGGTTTAAACCGTCAAAAACTGGCTTAAACCATCAAAAATGTGTAATGCACTAAACATTTTAAGAACAAGACAGAAACATTGAATAAGACTTAATGATTTAAATAATTTCTATTTAAAATTAATTATACTGTAATTTAATAATTACAAAAAAATTAAATTACTTTAATTGCAATAAAACATTGTTTTTTTAGAATGTTCAAACAGAAGAAAAGGATTTTGTACAGTTAATAATCTGGATCAATTTTGCACCACAATATCCTATAGCACATAATCAATTTAGCACATTTGCCAAAGTTAGAAAATACTCTCTCAATTGGTGCTGTGCTAGCAGGGCTTGATAGCAGATACATCGCTAGTTGAACAAGCTTGGAGGCAGGCTAAATTTTCAGATTTATGAGAGATTTTTTTTTCTTTTTTTTCCGGAAATGGTAATATACAATACAGTAAAAGTGAATTTTTAATATTACATCTAATGTTGCACATGTGTGACAGATGTTTAATGTGAAATTTTACATATCAGTCAGGGTTGTTATGATTTTGCCCAGCCCAAAAAACCCGGGTGGGTTTTTTCAAAATTTCAACTTTGAATTACATATATAATGTATTTATATTACATATATAATATATTGTAATATATTTCTTAGTATCAGTACACCACTCATAAAGTTTATAACCATCATCCCCCAGCCCAAAGAAAAGAAATGTCCTAATTATACCATCACAATTTTTAAAAAAAATAATTGTTAGTTAATCTCTGTAGCATGTGTAAGTAGCACAAACAAATTTTTTCCCATTAAAAAAATACTTTGATGTGTAATCCGTTCTATGTTATACAATAGAAATTCATAACAAAATACCATATATGCTTAGAATCCTAATTTAATTATGTAGACATGTAGAATTACTTGGCTTATTCTATTATTTAGTAATTAAAAATACTTTATAAATTATTATTAATAATCAATTTATCTAAAAGCAAAGCATAATCTTGATTACTGTTATTGATTTATATATATTTGTAATCAATTAGCTACTTTAAATTTAGTAATAAGTATATTTTTTTTTCAAGCATTCTGAACCACCTCCCATAACCCCCAAAAACCTGAAAAACCCTGATAAAACCCCAAAAATCCTTAAAACCCCCCCAAAACCCTGAAAAAACACAGTGGGTTGGGTTTTTTCTGAAAAAAACCAGGTATTTAACAACCCTGAGATCAGTGTAGTATTTGAGGTTTCTGACGAGGTTTTTGACAAGAGGTTTTAGCCATGACGGTTTAAACCACGGTTTAAACCGGATAAAACCGCACACTGTCAAAAACTTGCCAACCCTGCCCGTGAGGGCAAAATAGGAATCCAACGATATATCACAAGAGAGATGTATTCCAAATTTGGGAAATTGTCCTCCCTCCCAGAATAAACCCTTCCCCTAACTATAAAATTTTCATATATTATAAGTAATATTTATCGGAGGGCCCCCCCCCCCCCACCCCACCTCCAAAAAAAAAAAAAAAATCCGGTCTAAACTGATAAAACGTTACAATTTCAAAAAAGATCGAAAATTGTCCCCAATAGAGGATAAGAGGAGGCGGGGGGAGAGGGAGAAAGATTTATTATATGAAAGAGTGATTTGAGGGCTTTCCTATGATATAGCCAAAAAAGTATGGAATTTTTCCACCCCCATTTAAACTCCTCGGGGGTGGAAATTTAAAATATCGCTGAAACACGTATTTAATTATCTTTTAAAATTTTTATTTTCTGCTGTTTCACGTTCTTATTTGAAAAGACTGTTGAGATGTGCCAAATGCTCTAAATTTTTCGACTCCCCCCTTTTAACCCCTTATGTTGAGATTTCTAAAATCACTGGATTATGTGTTTAATAATTTTTTTAGTAGATTTATTTTCTGGAATTTTACGCTCCTACCTTAAATGTTTGCTGAGATATGGCAATTTGTTCCAGAATTTTTTACCTCCCCCGCTTGTCCCTCTTAAGGGGAGTAATTTCAAAATTTCCATCTTAGTGCATGCTTTTATCATAAGAAGTACTTTCTCTCCAATTTTCATGGTTCTAGATTCAATAGTTTGGGATGTGCGTTGATTATCACTATGTCAGGACAAACTATTTTATATATTTATAGCTATCTCTACTAGCATTAGATAAAATATATAATTAGATAATCATATAAGTATATTAGATTCAATATATAGATAAATAACAAATAAATTATTAAAGCAGAGTATGTAAATTTTTAGGAGCGAATTCAAAGGGTTTTCAAATTATACTCAAATTTTTTAATAAATAAGGCAATTGTACATAGTTTTTCTAACTCCTTGAGAAAACATGCGCAAAGTACCAAACAAATAAACGAAATGCATAAGCCAAAAGTAAAAAAAAATTCTGGTTCCTTTTTCATCTCCCCCCCCCCCCCCCCCACACACACACACACACAGGCACATCAGGCACAAAAAATGTACCAATAAAGTTGAAATGCCTTTTTACATTTTCAAATTGCAACAGGTTTAAAGATCAAATTAATCATCAATTAGCTTTAAATAGTCAAAAGTTGCTCTGTTTTATCCTCCACCAAGGCTAAAATTATTTTCAAGTTTCAAATGATTAAATTTTGATTCTTATCTACACACACACACACACACACACAAAAACATCTATCCTTAAAATAATAATCAAAATATTGTTATGCAGGGAGACAAAATTATTTTTACTTGTACTATAACAAAGTTTTAAAAATATAGAATATTTTACATACATTGACATTTGAACTTCAAAAAATAAATGAACTTTCTTAGTTGTTGAACCTTGAGAAAATAAAAATGAAAAGCCATGTAGGCAAAAATTTCTTAAAATACTACATTACTCTTAAATAACGATGAAATAAAATTGATAAAATATAAAAAGATCTATAATACAATTTTAACTTCGTGTATAATACTAAATACATTGACTTGCAATGGCAAATTGTAAAATGGTTGGCAAAAAAGAAGGCAAATATATTGAAAGAAAAAAATGTAGTTAAAAATGATAATAATTTCATGAAATTTAAATAACAACTAGCTTGTCATCTCCAGTTTGTAACAAAACTAGCAAATAGTTAGGGAATTGCGATGCTAACTGTTAAAAACATTTATATATATCGAATAACAGTACATTTTTACAAGTTATTAAATAATTTATCTGCCCCCTCAAAAATAAATAAATAAATAAATAATAAATAAAAAATAAATAAAATAAAATAAAATAATTCATTTTTAAATATGAAAACAATTCAGTTATTTACACATTTTACATATCTAAAATTTTCTGTAATAAAATAGCTAGCTTACTTCAAAAGGTTTTTTAGAGCTCCAACAATGCAAAACGGTATATGTATATCGGCTGAAATTTTACCAGCATGCTTTTGTTTATTAAGTGTGTTCCTGTAATCACTATCGAAAATATAATTACATAACCCACATTGCACTTTTTGTCTCTTACATTAGGTGGGGGCATAACTGATTTTAAAAAAATGAACTAGTAACTATATACCAAAATATTTCCCATCAACACTTTTTAATTGAATGATTTCGTACTATGAGCCAGAATACTAACGGTTTAAACAAAGAGTTAACACAGGCGCAGTTTGTTTTGTAACTGACACATAGGGCGGGAGGTGCAACGTCCAGTCATTTAGGTGCCCAAGCTTTACGTTGAAGAGAAAACAATGTTATATCTTTCTATTTTTTAGCATTCAGTTGAAATCTCTTTAGCTTTTTTTTTTTTTTAAAGTAAAATTGAAATTTGTTTGCTTGGGGAATATTTCAGAGACAAAAAATTGTTAAAAATACAGGATTTCTTAATATAAGTTTTAATTCTTTCTAACGACAAACTTAAAAGCAGCGTAACAATTTGGTGTTACAACTCATTTTTCTGACTAAACAAAATGTGATAGTAATAATAAAAATATTAGAAAAATTTAATACAATTGACTGAGGAAAAAGCTAACGAAAGTATTACTTCTGAGAGAAGTAAACTCGTATAGGCTGTAAAATATCCAGATTATTTCGAGAAGAAAATTCAAAGTATTTGGGTATTTTCAATTTTCATCCTGTATCATATAAATCTCTTAAACAATCTTTTAAATCAATCAAAAATTACGTAAAAAAGTAAGTATAAACAATTTCGCCTTTATTATTATTATTTTTTTAATAAAATAAAAAGAAAACACAAATTTAGATAGGAGGAAAAAATGAGACTATAATTATTTTCAATTAAAGGTAAAATTTGAATAGAATGGAAAATATCCAGATTTTGATATGAAAAAATACCAAATATTTGTATTTCTATAAATGAGTTTTCATCGTATACCACCTAAATTCCGTGATACATATTTCTAATTAAATTTAAAGTTTAGATTAAAAAAAGTAGAAGTTTCTTCACTTCGATCAGTATATCTTAAAATTTCGAGATTAAACTAAAAACTTTCCAACAGTAAAAAAAAAAAAACAAGTAGATTTCGATATATCCATATCCAAGTCAAAAGACACAGAAAAAAAATCGGAATATCAAGGTTTTACTCAAATATCACTGTTATAATTAACGGTATAACTTTAACATTACTAGAAAATGTACAAGATTTTTTTTTTTTTTTTCGTCATATCGAAGTTTTCGAGAACACAATATTTGACAAATCAACATTTTTCTGAATAGTTTTATCAGAAAAATAAAATCCTATATATTAATAAGTTATATTGATTAATTACTAAATTAAAGTAAATAGTAAATTAGCAATTATTTAAATTAATTAATAATAGTTCCGGCTAAGAATAAATTTGTTTTCTTCATGCTAAATTGTTTTTTTTTCTTATTTTTCTTATCAGAAACTGCAAGCGGAAATAAATCCGACTGAGAATAAAATTTTATAGGTTTTTCTTCGATCTAACTTGTTTTTCTTATTTAATTAAAAACTACAAAAATATTTCTCCAATTCATAAATATTTATAGATTAATACCCTTTTTTTCGGCTAATTTACTTTTTTCCAATCGAACAAGAATTTTTCCGACTGACTTTTCCGTTTTTCCAATTTATAAATCTTTATAGGTTAATACGTAATACTATTTTTTTCCGACTAAAGATGCCTTTACCGGTGGAACAGAAAACTTCCGACTGATATTTTCGTTTTTCCAATTTATAATTTTTTTTATAGATAAATGCCATTTTTTCCGATTTAAAAATTTACAAGTATTTATAGGTTAATACGTAATACTATTTTTTCCGACTAAACATGCCTTTCCGGATTGAAATGGAAAATTTTCCGAATGATATTTTCGTTTTTCTAATTTATAAGTTTTTATAGGCTAATACCATTTTTTCCGATCGAACAAGAATTTTTCCGATTAACTTATTCGTTTTTCCAATTTATAAATTTTTATAGGATAATACTATTTTGTCCGACTAAACATGTCTTTTTCGATGGAACGGGAAATTTTCCAAATGATACTTTCGTTTTTCCAATTTATAAGTTTTTATAGGTTAATACCATTTTTTCCGATTAAACAAGAATTCCGACTGATTTTTCCTTTTTCCAATTTGTAAGTTTTTACGTAATACTATTTCTTCCGACTAAATACGCTTTTTCGGTTGGAACGGGAAAATTTCCGAATGATTTTCCAGTTTATAAGTTTTTATAAGTTAAGAACATTTTTTCCGATCAAACAATAATTTTTCCCGACTGATTTTTCCTTTTTCCAATTTGTAAGTTTTTATAGGATAATACGTAATACTATTTTTTCCGACTAAACACGCTTTTTCGGATGGAACAGGAAAATTTCCGAATGATTTTCCAGTATATAAGTTTTTATAGATTAAGAACATTTTTTCCGATCAAACTAGAATTTTTCCGACTGATTTTTCCTTTTTCCCATTTGCAAGTTTTTTTAGGATAATACGTAATGCTATTTTTTTCAACTAAATACGCCTTTTCCGATGGAACGGGAAATTTTCCGAATGATTTTCCAGTTTATAAGATTTTATTGGTTAATACCATTTTTCCCGACAAAACATACTTTTTCCGATAGATCTGGGAATTTTCCGACTGATTTCTTCTAGGCCCAAACCCCCCCGGGATTTACGGCCCTGTTGATATTATAAAACTGAAGGGACAGTATACAGGCTGAAAAAAGTCCGCGTTCGGCAACTGCCATTTTTGTGTCAGTATAGTATTCAGGCAGCAGAGGTTCTGCCCTCTTCTTATTGGATGAAAATCAACTACAATGCAATAGAAACTTGAATATAACAATTATAACTGAAAAAAAAAAGTCTTTTTTTTTTGCCAAATGTTTTAAATTATCTTTTGATTTAGCGAAAATCCGCATCAACATCTACTCTATGAAAAGGTAAGCTCTCACAAATATGATAACTTCTTAACTTTTCCAGCAATACACCTTATTACTTTAAGATATCATTTTTGGATGCTCTTTAAGATCAAAATGCCGATCTAAGTGCAATTCTAATCTCTTGTGGTAATAGCTAACGAACCTAGATTAGGGCTCCCTTAACCTAGGTAGCTTTCGATCGTCACAGTACCCAGATCCTTTTTAATTAATTAAATTATATTACCTCCCATTCTTATAGTGTTGCAACCTGGAGGAAATAATTTGAGTTACGGCATTTAAATAGTTCGGAGCAGCGAAACGCCCTGGCTTTTGGACCCCAAGACTTGACATCAAGCATTCTGACCAGGCACTGATCGTTTTAGAATTTCCAAGTAAAGCCAGGGTGGGTCTGTTTTTCAATGGCCATTTATGAAAAGGATTAATAAACCAGATCCCATAAATTAGACTGTTTCCTTTGCCTACCAACATCCAGTGGCGCAGCCAGAATTTGATTCTGGGGGGGGGGGGGGGGGGGGATTTCTGATAAAAATGTTTGCCGGTTATTTGAATCGCCGTTAAATAGAATCAGTATTAATTAGAATATTCACTGTATAATGCTTAAACTCAAAGAGCATCTATGTGGCTGGAAATCATCATTATTTTAGCATAATACGTCTCAGTGAAAATGATTTAGTCCAAATAGCCAATTTTTACTTAAATAATGCATGTAATATGCACTTTCAGAGTTTTAAGTAGAATTTTTGCCATTTAATTGAATCACTTTATTAAATGAAATCTGATTTAATAAAGCGGCAGATTCTGAATTACGCCAAAACGTTTAAATGTTAAGTTTCGTTTTGATTGATATAAGCGGCAATTACGATGATCTTTCTTAGCTCTGGGAGGAGTTTTAACCCCCCCCCCCCCTCTTGCGCAACTGCCAACACCTACACGACTACACGAATTATGTGATCGTGGGGCATGAAAGTCGACCGGCCGACAACAGAGTGCCGATGTACCGAATCCCGTTCAATGGACGAATTCCGCACCGTGGGTAATCAGAATGTGCTGCCGGGTAAACGCCGAACGGTGAATCATGCTCTCAGAGCCAACAGGCCCGATCTGATTAAAAAAAAATTTCATATCTGTATTTTAATTTTTAATCAATATAATTATAAATATTTAATCACTATAATTTAAAGTAAATTATTATTGAACTGAACTAAAAATAAATAAATAAATAAAAGTGAACTGTTGAGAATATTATGTAAAAATTTAAAATTATGCTTAAAATTTTAAAAATATTAAAAAAAAGAAGATGAGTGGCGGGATATAAATTTAAATAGCTTTCCTATATGTTTATTGAGCATGCAAAATTTTAACAAATTGATTTTGAATATTTTAAGAAATCTGAAATACATTATGTATACATTCTGATTTTATGTAAAATAATTTTTCTTGCAACTAAAAATCTACAGTTTAAGGGGAAGGACTGTTTGTACAAATGTACAAATGAACTAAAAAGTTAAAATTGATATATCTGCGATATTGTTTAAAGTTCTCAAATAATTCTCAACAGTGTTAAAGAAAAGAAAAATGGGAGAACATTTCAGTAATATCTTGAAAATGTTAACAATTAATAAACAATAACGAAATATTTTGTTTAGTGACTTCTATATTTATTTTCTATAGTTTTTAAGAGAATATTTCACGTATCTAAAATTGTACTGTTAAATATCATGAATTTAGAATGTACGTTTTTTATTAGATACAGTATTAAAATTTTATTATTTTGACTAAGTACATTCATTATTTTTTTCATCTTAGCATTCATATGTAATTACTCAGATTAATTATATAGCCATATTATATATTATTGCTGACATATAGACAGCTGTAGATATTATTATTCAGCCAATTGTACATATTTTTACAAGAAAATAAAAAATCATTACATGCATAACAAAAACAGATTTCAAAATAACATTTTAATATTAGTGAACATTTCCAGTGAAAGTATATAATAATTTTAAATTATATAATAATCTTTCTTTTCTAAATTATTTATCACACACACATATATTTTTAATTTCCAAATTTATCATAATCCTTTAATTTTGCACAAGTGTACACATTTCAAAATAAATAAATATATATATAAAAAAAAATTGTTATGTTTTTACTACAACACTCCTATCTCCACCAAAACAACAAAACCTCATACATTAATATGGTTTCGCAAGACTATATATTTTTTCTCTCTTAAATGTTAAAATGTCATTAATCTAAAACTTTGACAGTATGAAAGAGGATAAATTATAAAACGTTACTAACCTTCTTTAGATTAAAGATGAGAAATATTTTGAACAAAAATATAAAATTAAAATTAAAAAAAAAATATTTCCTAAGCAACAAACACAAAATTTTTGTCTTTTTTCCCCCAAAAAAACATAAGCATACACTTATGAAAATAATACTCCAAAATAATAACAGATAAAAAATGCAAAAACATTTTTAATTTCTAGAAAAAACGTCACAGAAAATTTTAATTATTTAATAGCATTAAAAGAATTTAAGAAAGTATTTTCAGTAATAAACGATTTCGTAATATTTCTTTCAAATAAGCACATCTAAAAACCTCTAAATATATGATACAGGTAATTAATATATTTCATGTATAACTTTTTAAGAGACAAAAGGCATTTTCAAAATTTTCTGTACTTTAAAATCTCCTCTTTCTTCAACCAGTTTAACCCCTTTGAGCAGTGTTCTCACTGACATTTGACCAACGTTAGTAATTTGGCTAATTAAAAATAAAAAACATTCGCCAAATGAAAAAAGTATTAGCAAAATAGATTCGCCGTGTAGTAAAAAAATTTAATTCTTTAATGTACCCCCCTTTTTTTTCGTATGTTCTAAAATAACCTAAGTTTTTTATAACTACGACAACGATTTTTATTAATGTAATTTCAACTATCCGCCACAAATATATTAAAGATATATATGCATGCATATGCATGAAAAACGAAAAGGAAAAGAAAGAAAAAGTAAAAATTGAGCACTAGCAATTTGGCGATCTAATTGCTTGTATACTCGCCAGAATTTAGTCGCAATTTGGCGCAATGGCGAGCGACAGCGAGAAACCTGCCTTCGCGACGGAAGCTTTTTACGAAATGTTTAATGTTTTGTCACCTGTTTTTAAAAACAGAACTTTGTGCCTTTTTAACCCTTAAATGCATAGGATAGAACATATTCCAAAAAATGCGCAATTCAAAGAATCAGAATTCATACCAGAAAAATTTAAATAGTAATTTTTTCTTTATTTAATTACGAATGGTCTGTCATTAAGTAAAGTGAAAATTGCTCTTTTAAATTTCTGGTGAGAATACGGAATATGTGAATAAAACCCCCCAATAAATCGGAAACACTTGTGGTATCGAAAACGATACAATATGCATTTAAGGGTTAAATCGAGAAAATGGTCTGTCTAAATAAGGAAAATTTTGCAGTAAAATTTTACTGGTGGGGAAAAAACAAGGATTCTCAAGCCTTTTTGCGGCACGTATACTTGTTGCTTGTCCCCAAGAGGTTAATAACACAGTCATACCAATGGTAGATCAAACCCTCCATTTAGAAGAAAATCCAATCTTTTTCTCTTTTTTCTTTCTCTTTAAGAATGGCTGGAAGCAAAAGCAATTTTTTTTTTTTTTTTTTTTTTTTTTTTTTTTTTTTTACATGTAAATACATAAAATTGGCACCTCTGACTATTGAAGTGATTTGGAATCAAAATAAGTCAATGAGTTTTCTCTTAACTCCTTGGGGACGAGCGACACGTATACGTGCCGCAGAAAGGCTTAAGAATCCTTGTTTATTCCCACCGGTAAAATTATATTGTAAAATTTGCTTTATTCAATCGGAGCATTTTCACGATTTAAGAAGCAACAAATTTCTGTTTTTTTAAACCGGTGACAAAACATTAAAAATTTTGTAAAAGGCTCCCGTCACGATGGGGTTAATAAATTATTTATCGAGTTATATAAACAATTGGATTACGTGACAACCAGTTTTTCTCCTTTCACACTGTGTCCGGTTAGAAATTCGATTCATAACGGCAAGCGTTGGATGTATTTTCTTTTGCATTTACAAAAAAGGATTTCAATTTCATGCATTTCCGAACAAAAATGAATTAAAAATGCATCAAAAAGTAGACGATTTAGATTTGAGAACAGTTTTAACTTAAAACAGCAACACTTGTTACTAGTAATCCTTTTTTGAGCCCTTAATCATTTTTTTTTTATCCTATACAATTAAGTATGCAACCAAATTATTTAAAAATATGCCCATGCTTACTATAATTGATTAGATATTAAGAAGATTTGTTTATTACCTTTCCGAAACTCCCCTTTCCGAGGACCATCAGGAAATTGAAGTCTGTAGCTCTGACAGCGTCTTGGTAGCTGACGTTGTGGGGCAGGTTCTCACCACTACTTTCGTAAGATTTTCGTTGACTGATATTTAAGCGGCACTGGAAGAAAAATAAAATTATTATTTATTAAAAAAATTTTTAATAAAAATTAAAATCTTTAAATTGCTATCTACGAAAGCTAATAAATTTAATATAATTTTAAATTACTTTTCGTAATTTGTTGCAAAATCTGAAAACAAGTATTTATTAACGAAAACGATAACATCTATCTAAGCGGGATTCAAATTCTGAAACATAATTAACGTTCTCCTATCATCCTATGCAGCCAATGCGGTTAAAGTTTAAAAGATAAACACATTAATATAATTGTTATTTAAATACGAGACTAAAGTGAAAATTTCAATTATAGATGATGTTGCTTAGCAACAATTGAAATAATAATATTACCAATGTTCTATTAAATTTGCATGTGTGATTTAATCGTCTGACTATTGCAAATGGAATTGATTCAGTCAAAGAAATTTTTAATTTATGAAATGTCAAACACATTCCTGGTCGAGAAATACGAGTTTTAAAGTAAGTATATCATATTTAGTTAATTTTTTTGTATCTCCGGTATTATTGGAGATCGGTCTTGGGATTTAAGAGTTAAAATGTTTTTATATTTGATTCAGAACAAGATAGATTAGGAAAACCTAACATGCCGACACTCTATTAAATTTGCATGCAATATTTGTTACTTGCTGGAGCTAGTAATAGTCTTACATCAACTAATATGCTGACAATTATCAATTCTATTGAATTGTACCAACAGAATTGGAAGCATAATGCTATAAGTACCAATAAAATCTAATAATCTTACATTATTGACAAAATTACCGAAATGTCTGAAAGAGATTATAGCATATCATGGCGATTATTAAAAGAAATTTCAGAGTTTTTTAAAATTTTTAGCTGTAAAATATAAAAATAATATTCGAAACTTCAGAGATTCACATGTTCAAATCAGTGAGATTCCAAACAAATCAAATATTGCCATATTTCTAGTTTCAGATTGAAAATTGGTCAATAGAAAACAAGAAAGAAAACCATGTTATGAAACACTTTCTAACATTTCAAGAATACTTTAACAAGAAATCATTGTTTAATACAGTAATACAAGGTACCAAAGTAAACATTTTGGAAAACGCATAATACATTTGAAACCAGATTTTAATATTTGCCACTCATAGCCAGAAAAATATTCCAATTATTTTGTATAGTTCTGTATTTGATCTACATATTTATATATATTCTACATAGTATGCTAGAATTTAATTTAATAAGAAAACCCATAACTCATAATAGGTTTAAAATACACCTTCAGCAATTTTTGCCATAGGTGGAAAATATCTGAATTCTTTTATACAGGTCTGTATAATTTCTGGAGATTTTTATAAACACCCCACATTAAGCTAAAATTTAATTCAGAATAAAACACACTTAAAACTAGTGAAACCACATTTTAGAAAGTATCACGATGTTTGTGTGGTCACTGAATATGATATTTATATTCTACAAACATCTCTTAGTGTACCAAAGTATAGTTCAGCTTGAAAATACATAACTCAAGTACAAATCACCTTTAAGGGTGTTCGTAAATCAAAAAGGGAAACTTTGTGACATAAGTTTTAATTTATTTTTGTTCGGAAATGCATGAAACTAGCAGGTGTTGGTGGTTTTCTGAAATTTCTTACAAAGTCTAAAAAAGTCTCTACCCTGGCATGTCCCCTTGCTGGTTTCAATTTAACTTTCAAACAATACATAATACTTTTTCCATCAGATGCTTAACAAAAGTATGTTTAATTAGAATTTAAGTAATTATACTTACGTATTATAAAATAAAAAATAAAATATTTTTGTTAATTTCAAATAATTTTTAAAATTAACTTTTGTCCCGCTTTTTTTGTGTCTCTCCCCTGTCAAATTTCGTTCCGCTGAAACAAATATGAATTCAAGGATGGCTATATTGGAAGTAGCGCTTAAGGACATCTATCGGCTTGAAGTTAGCAATACTAAACGCGCAAGCCATTTAAGCGTCGCCATTTTTAGTTGTTGCGACGCGACCGTGCGGTGTAGTGGTTTCGCAAGGTGATCGTGTATCTCCCCTGGTAAGTTATAAAACTTATAATATTCATTTAATTCAATTGCATTTACTGCCCTAATTAAACAATGCAGTAATAATTAAATTGAAATATACAATTAACACAAAAACTAATTCAGTCAGTGAAAAAAATTGAATTTATCATGAAAATGTCTCTCCTCTGTTGTATTCCCCCTGTCAAGATAACTGCCAAGGGAGAGAGTCACTGACCAGAAAAATTTATAAAATATGTATAAAGTGACTTGCCCTTATATGAAAAGGTAAATAAACGGGACAAAAATCATAATTTGATCAAACTCAAACCTTTCTTTTTGACCGTATCCGCTATGTATATGAAACCTCTTATCGTAGAATCACCCATGTATGTCCGCCATAGTACACATAAAATTATTCGCGCTATTATTTCGTACATATGACATAACAGGACTGACGTATACTCTGCATAAGCTTTTGTTGCAGAAATATTAATGGAGACATTAATTATTTATTGTTCGCTATTCTTTTTTTTAAGACATAAAAAGTGTCCTTTCGGCGTTATCTAATTGCTAATTTGTAAACCTTTAGTTTTAGAGATGTGGTTCTAATTGCAAAAACGCTATATAAATTCATTTACATATAAAAAAAATAAAAATAAATAAAATAAAAAAATAAAGTTACGAAATTTAAATTTCAGTTACTTTTAGAAAAACTTTAATGATCTAAAATGTAAAAGGATAAAAATACTGTCACTTTGTGATCAAATGTTATCAAGTTATAATACTTTCAGTTATTCGCCTACGTTTGAAACATCAATTTCGATGAAAATTCGCAATTCTATTGCATTTGATTTTCTTATAGAATGAACATTTCTGTTTCTAAATCTGTTCTTATTTCTCCTGTATACCAATTAGAAACAAAAATTAGAGCTTAAAAAAAAAAAAAAAAAAAAAAAAAAAAAAAAAAAAAACAGCCGATGTTAATTTAAAGCGAAGATGAAAACTTTAAATGCGTTTTCTGAAAAATTAGATTTTTATCGAAAAAGGCAAACGACTATTGCTCTGATTCAAAATGTTATTATCCTATAACAATGAAATTTTTTCTGTAGCATTTCCTTAATGTTTAGAGTGGAATGAACTAAAGAAGGGGGAGGGACATTAAAATCGGGAAAACGAATTTTTTAGTTTTTCCGAGGGTTTAGAGTAACGGAATTGTTCTTGTATTACTAGTAAGAGCATTTACGAAGATTTTTTTAAATGTAACTTATAAAAACTAGAGAACTTATAAATATTTACATTTCTCAACAAAAATAGCATTTTGACTTAAATGATTTTTAGTTTTTGATGTGATAAAGAACAACACTTGAAAATTTTTTGCAATTGCAATTATATTTCTAAAAACGGTTAAAGTACAAGCTATTGGATAACATTAAGGAATGGGGAGAATGGGGGGAGGGAAAGATTGGAAAGAATCACTCTGCAAAACATGAATAGGATGTTTATCATTAACACACTTACTTACCTTCATTTTATTTTGAAGTTCATGTATAGCTGCTCCCTCTGGAGGAACGGGAACATTGTAGAATTCGCCCTCTTCTTGAGTCAGAAGCTTAAACCAGCCGTCTACGGGATTCTTTATGATTTCTGAGATGCCAAACGATAGTGAGCCCATGAAGTCGTTCCGAGACGTCCGGTCCCAGTCCCACACTTCGACCAGTAGCCGCCGGTCTTTGTCCTCTGGTTTCAGGTCTCTGCAATGCACAAAAATCTTAAGGTTCGAACAGACTTACCATATCAACTATTTTCAGTATCGGCGTTTTTTTTTTTTTTTTTTTTTCTTTTTTGGTGATCACCTGCTTCTTTTTTTTTTTTTTTCATCTTTAAAAATTAAGAATGAAACCGATGGACTTGCAAGAGGGAAAAACTCCTTCAAGTAGATTGAAAATTCTTAACTCCTTTCCATTGTTGAATTTTCCTATTCTTTTGTAAACAAACTACAAACGGTGAGAGTAGAATATGTGTTAATATAGCAAAACAAACGTCTGAATGCAGTCTTACGGTAGAGCACGATAAGTCAACAGTATAGACTTCAGAGACTATTTACTACTCACTCGAAAACACCTATAAACTAATGTTAATCCTATGGAAGCAATATTTTATTAATATATCTCGTTTGCATTTAAGTACTTTTAAATAATTTTTTCCCCAATGGATTCTAGTTGAGATCTTTTTTTACTTTTTCAATTTTGTTTAAAGTTTTTTCTTTTCCTTTTTTTTAATTCTTTTATTAGGATATATTCACTTTCGTAACCGCTTTCAAAAATAAAAATATTCTCATAAAAAAACTTGAAAAAAAAAAAAAAAATCGAAAAAGTAAAAAATGACCTTTTTTGATCGACCTCAGCTAATCAATGCAAATAACTTTTAAAAATATTGAAATGCAAATGAGATATCTTAAAAAAACCTGCGTCCAAGGGATTAACATTAATGAAAAATAGAAAAAAAATCGTTAGGCTGTTCTCAAATTCAAAGGATAATTTTATGACACAAGTTTCAATTTCTGTTTTGTTCGGGAACGCATGGAATTAGCAGGTGTTTTCAGAAACTATTTAAACAAAAAAGTTTTTCTTTTCTTTTCTTTCTTCATTTTTTTTTGGGGGGGGGGGGGGTAATTGCCTACATTTTTTTAAAGAAAATACTGCCAAAGTTATCGTTTTGAATCAATTTTCCGATCGAATGCAGAAAAATCAATCAGCGACAGAAGAAAAATAACTTGTCACATGATCAAAATCGCTTCTAAATTAATAGGTAATTTATTATTTTAAAAAAAGGAACAATCATCGCAATTCCAAATCGCTTCCATAGTCGTCTGCTTTGTAAAGGTGTAAACCTTTACATTTAAAAATGCGTCCTCCACCAGAAAACAGACTTACTTTACAAATATCCAGCAAAATCTGAAAAATTACTAGTGAGAACTTCACCAGTTTTTGATTCAGCTGAGTAGTGTCACATTTTGTGCGGTTTTCCATATTGATGGTTTTGTTTAATTTCCTTCACGGCAATATTTTAAATAATTTGTGCCATTAATGTATTTGAGACCTAGGTTAGCATTTAAGACTATGCCTTACTTCGATAAAGTTTATATTTTCATTTGCAGAAAAAATTCAAATAATTTGTACAACTATTCTGAGTTAAGTACTACTTTGTGTCTATTTATAATGCTATAGCGACTAAATAAATAAATGCAAGAAGAATGAAACGATGGTACACAAATTTTTAGACCTTAAAAAAACTTATCACAACAATTTCTTATTGATATTAAAAAAAAGTGTATTGTGTATTTTATGTAGAGCAGTAAAGGTATACGTACAAAGTGATAGTTTCCATCCACTGAGGATTGAGGTTGGCTTTGATAGTTTTGGTTTTCTTTTTCTCCGAGCTTCTCTTTTCCGGGATTAATTTTAGCTTGACGTAGGGATCGGAGAGGCCGTTAGGATCCATCGGAATTAAGTTTTTGGCTTGGCGAACTGAAACACATAATGCTAGTTATTACACATAACATGTATAGTACTATCAATTTTATGCATAAAATTAATTTTATTTTATTCATAAACATCGATATATTATAAAATTTTCTGAAAAATATCGAAAAACCCATGACAGGGAAACAAAAAAGGGAAGAATTGTAATGTTGTTTTCGCAGTATTCTTAAAAATTAAAAAATACGATAATTTTTTCAATTTAATGTAAAAAAAACTTAATATGAATATAATCTTGGAGAACATTCATAATTACCCAATGTCTTAAACCACCATTATATCTGTAGAATTATAATTTAAATAATCTTTCTATTGCGGTGAAACCATTAGTTTAATATCTTTAACTTCTTTTTTCTGTATACTCTTCTTAAAGAATGTTTCTTTTTTTCTTAGCTCTTAATACATTTTTTAAATCTATGATTAATTTAATGTTTCGTGTGTTAAAAAGTAGTGAATTGTGGATAAAATTAAATACATGTTAAAATTTTTTTTTTGAAAGCTAAGAAAAACTGAGACATCTCTAACATGTATAAAAAATAGAAGTTAAAAGTATTAATTTACCAAGGATATATTTTAAATATACGAATACATCAAATGCCCGCAGACTTTACATTAGTTAGGGGAATTCGGTAGCTGAGTGACCAGCCCCCTTAAAGATACCGACGCTTTGGAAATACATAATGTCAGGGGCGGCGTACTCTATGTACCATCGGCTCTTCCATACATCCTTCCATCTAGACAACAATTTTTAACCTTTTCCGGCACGCGCAAAACCTGTATTAAAATGAGAAATTATCGACTGACACCGGAATTCACAAGCGAATTTTTTAAATATTTTGAATTCTTTAATTTAAGCTTTTATTGTAAAAGCAAAATTTTACTAAAATATTACTGTACCCATTTTCAAGTTTGGAATTAAAATTAGGTATCTCAGACCGGGCACAGTGTGCCGGAAAGGGTTAAAGACATACTTGTGTAATGTAATGCCCAATAGCAGTTTATACGCAATAAAATTCAAATTGTTAAAAACAGACAAACGTAATTAGAATTAATCATACAATTACTATGGAACTCGCGACTAATTTTGAGGGTTTTTTTTCTTTTTTTGCATTAAGTCAATCTAGTTACCGCCTCCCGCGCCTTTAAAAGTTTATCAATAGCCTGAAGATAGTATGAAGTCTATTTGGAAAAAAGGGGCACGGGGCAAGGTGGCGTGCAAATTTGCGATCTCCTTTCGAAACGCGTTTAGCACAATGTCAAGTTTAAACTTTGAAAATGGATTTTGTTTTAGATACACTATAAAAAGAAAAGATTATTACTACGCTGAATTTAGTTTTATGAAATGCCAAATGAAGTTCAAATATACACTACTTTTATTGACAGTAACCGAATTAAGTTTAGCATGAACAGATTAGGATAAGATTAATCGATTTTATATTTCTTTGAAATTTTATGATATACTCATTCATACTTTTCTACTGCTATACCCAATCCTGCGTTATATACGTTGTTTTACAAATTTTTATTATTATTTTAACAAAGATTTTTTAAAAATAATACAGTTAATAAATCATATATTTATTGTACAGAAACCTCTGAGCGCGAGTAATACTCGCACATGACCGTTTATTTTTAAAATGCGACTGCTCCTGCTAGCCTTCCAATGAACCCAGCTCTTTGAAACTCGAGGGCTGATGGTCTGATATTGTGTACTATTTATTATCCCATTAAAACGTTTGTAAAAAAAAAAAAAAAAAAAAAAAAAGTGCTTTTTCACGATTTTATCACATTGAGCGATGGTCCAGTATTTAGCAGAAATCAATGGTGAGACACATATCCGTGTTTTTTCCCTCGATACTTGTATATTGTAAGATAACTTATGCATTATTATTGTTGTCAAAAGGTAGTTGCGACATGTTACGTCGGGTTTTTTTAGATAAACGTGTTACAATGATAAAATGTAGAATTTGTGTCTTGTGTCATATTTCACTTGAGGCTGAAACGTTGGATCAAGTAAATCGTGCCACAATTTTAAAGTTAGATTTTTAAGCTATTGAAATGAGCAAAAGTGTTCTGCACAAAATTGCGCGTTTACGCTTTTTGTATTTTTTCTTCTTCTATCAGATTGTTTATTTTCGTTTAATCTCTCATCAAGTTATATTTGAGAAGTGGCCCAAGTTTTTGTCATCGAAACCACAGCATTTGCGGTGCATTTCCGAAATAAGCGATGATAAGTGGTGCATATAATGTGGCTGTACTCCATAAAATACCATGTTTTTTTCTTTCTCTAAATATAAAATGTTAGATACAAAGGGTTAGAGATCCCACTGTCTTCAAAACCGTAAGACGCAGACTTGAATTCGACTTCACAAGTCGTTAACACAGTGAGCGGCATTACCAAAAATTTCTCACCTAATCATTAAAACAAAATTTGCCTAAAGTATACATTTTTGAATTTTAATTGACTTTTAATGCTAAAATTCCCGAGTATTCACAGTTAATTGGCTGTATGAGATTTTATGGCGCAAAATCTCTTAACCCTCAACCGGATGGGCTGGTGTACAGAGTACGCCAATGAGTTATTTTTGGCTGTAAATAACAGATTACTTAATCGTAAGCCTTCACTCCTCTTTTTATTCTCCTAGAAATATCTCCATTTATTTTCTTAATTTCTTTTTAATAAGATTCCTGATCAGATTAATGTAAGAAATTATGAAATATATGTGGAAATTTAAAGCAGGGGATGGGAAATGATCTACCGTGCTTTATATGCCATCCCTCCCAAATTTCATTGTTCTCAACCCCTGCAAACTGACAAGCTGCGTCAAAATAAGCCAAAGTTCCCAACTGGAGCAAGAAGATGAGCACAATTAGATTTTGCGTTATGACTGGCAAAATTAAAACACTCAAAAAAAAAAAAAAAAAAAAAAAAAGGTGTATTTCGATTTAAACTGCTTATTTTCCGATTTATTTTTGAATGCACTTTTGCTCTCAAACGCATCAAACTTGCAGATTCTCTTTTTCAGAAAGTGCACAAGGTGCCGTGATTGTCAATTCTTTGATAAATGTAAAAAACATTGTAAAAAAAAAAGCGATCAAAAACGGCATTTTGAACAGATTTTCCCGAAGCGAGAGATCTGAGAACGAAAAAAAGGGTCATGCTGAGAAGGTAAATGTTTATAAATCAAATTCTAATGAATTGAGCGTAAAAAAACATCACACGGCACCTTATACGCCTCTTCAAGAATCCTCTCAGCAAGTTTCATGTTTCTACTTTTAAAAATGTGTCTGAAATTGTATCGGAAAATTTCGAGCTGTTAAAGGTGAAAAAGCGTTTTTTCGATTACACCCTTAATTTCGTTCTTAAAAATGTTTAGAGTGGCAAATTTCTGCAGGCCTGTTTTGTTTAGAAAGAGTTAATTGAGATACCAAGCATTCACTGTTGTTGCTGTCAAAAAAGATTAAGAACAGTATATTAAAAAAGAGATGAAAAATGACCACAAAGCGCCAACTATTAGTACAAATACAGTTTTTTTAATAGTCAGTTACATAAAGTAAAATATATGCGTACCTTCGCAAACCAACCTGTTGGCATTGGCCTGCACCCTAAGTTCAATTCTCCCTCTCCTCTCTGTATGATCACAGCCGCATAAGTTGGGAACGCTCACCTGGCATTTCTTGTGAACGTTCATATCGCAAGCTGCAAAAGAAATAATAACAATAAATAAATATAAGTAAGACAAGAATCATGTATTAACCTAAACAATTATAGCCAACCATATTTATATATAGAAGTCTCTTTAGACTAGGGATATCCTATCCTTGACTTTAACCACATATTTTGTGAATCAACTTAGACATGCAAAACTTTCGCATTTCTTTTCGGAATGCAAATTAAAAGTTATTAATTGATGTTCAAAAGTACATTGTATCAATTATTCAATCATGAATTATTCAATTTCAGTACTTTACTTAGAAATTTTTTAAGATCTGAAGTGAGCATCTTCAAATGTACACATTCTGGACAACCTTATTATATAAACTGAACTTTATGGAAAATACTGAAGTCATAATCCTTCTCCATTCGAAATACAACAATACTTCGATAAAACGATATGTTTATATTCTTAGCAGTTTATATATGCTTTAATGTGTCACGTGGAATTATATATCAGACGCACGATTCATTTGAACACATGAGATTAGTCATAATATTTTGTCTGGTAAGTGTAATACAGGACATGTATTTAAAGCATTTTTTAAATAACAAATTTGCACTCATATCATCTTGAAGCAATAGTTTTGACAAATGTTTTTATGCTTAAAAAATATATTAAAATACCTATATTTTAAGAAAATTCTGTGTTTCGCCACATTCTTACATAAAAAAAAAAAAAAAATAAAACAAGATGAATGTAGATTCTACCATTGCAGAATTCAGTTTCGCCTCCGATTATAAAAAAAAAAAAAAAATAGATAGAAGTTTTTTAGAAGGGCGACCCCGTTTAGATTGCAATGAACTAACTTCATTTTTCTTGTGTTTATCAATATAATAGCAAACAGAACGGCGTGAAATACCCAATTGAATAGCAATTTCTCTCTGAGACATTGGAATTGCGGAATAATAAAGAGATACAATTTGACGTGCTACTTCTTCATTGACTAGATTCATCAAAAACGGATTTTTTCTTTAGTTTAAACGCTTTTTTATAGACTCTGAGTAAAAGGAAATGCAATTTAACAATAAAACGAGTGGAATCCCGTCGAATTCGACGAATGAAATGTTTAAAAGACCCGATCGATTTGGTTTTAAAAAAAGCAAAAGTAATTACATTATTGAATCAATATATAATAAATATTTACAAAGTAAATGTCAAATTTGCCAGTTACAATTTTGCATTCAAATATTCGCACATCTACAGTTAAAATTGTAATCTGAGTGCCGGCGAAATCCAGAAATTTTATTTTATATGCACTCACAGAAAAATAGCTTTATTTTAAAAAAAAAAGAAAAACAATAATATCGGGTACTACTAGGTTATCCCATCGACCAAAAAATTATCGCCAAACTATAAGATTAAATATCAATAATGGATGATCGTGAATGCCACATTCAATGACATTAAATACGATTCATATGTTTAAAATGTCATTAAGTGATTTTTATTTCGACTTTTTATTAATATTTTTATTAATATTCTACTAAATATTTATTTTTTCGTTATTTAAAATAAAAATTATGTCAATATGTATAATTTGGCTATTAATTTGGCGAAATTGGTCGACGGGATAACAGAGTAGTACCTAATATCGTTATGAGTAAAAATACGATGTTTTAAATAGTGACGTCATTTTCTCTTCAAATGTTCTTTAAAAGCTACTGTTTATGAAAAAGGCATCCATAATAATATTGTAATTTTTTATCTAGTTGCTGAATGGCATAACTTTCCTCATTTGAAATTTCTCTTATTTTGATTTAGACATTAATTTTTATCATAAATTATTTTCTGTCATTTTATTTACAATATTAATATTATTTCTCAGTAAATATATATATTTTTTAAACTCAATTAGTGCATAATTATACGCAATCATTTTGGAAAATAAATTTTTATTATCGAGAGAAAAGCTAAACTGTGTTGCCACCATTTTGAAGAAATGTCATGAAAAAGCTTTTAAAATTAAAAATAAAATATAAAAATGGAAATAAATTAAAAAATAATTAAAATGGGCACAACTACAAATAAATAGCTTTCATTTAAAAAAATAATTATCAAAATCGGTTGACTAGAAAATTCAGGGCTGATGACACGACATTTTTAGCTTGTCTGAAAGAAATAGCATCGGATGCTAAAAAAAATAAATAAAATAAATAAAAAATAAAACAAAATGTGTATTCAAAATTGAGAAACACATGTACTCATTTTGGATTCCATAGCTGTGTTCAATTATGAATCATTATGTACTGCCCAACAGAACCTACAAATTAAAGTAAAAATGTATTGACACTCATTTCCCGTTCAAAATTATTAAGAAGAAACGTTTTATTGGTAATTTATTAATAAATGTAAACAAAATTATTAGCAAGATACTCAAAACGAATATTTTTATGACAAGAGTATTATTTGCAAACACTTTTAAATTATTTTAAAATACTGTGCATAACTTAATAATTACATTAATAAACATCTATTATGCCACCCATAAATGAAATAAACTATTACAGACTACAATATTATCATTTTGTGTAGGTTTGATAACATGAGATGTATCAAAATTGCGGATGCCTATGCTCATTTTCGATCCAAATATATTCAATTCGATACGAGTACATTGATTTACACATTTTTATGTATTTCATTCCCCCTCCCTTTAGACATTTTAATAAGGTTTTGCTTAGTGGCGAATGACAGGTAAAGGTCTCGGGGTCACTACCCCCCCCCCCCTTCTGAAAGAAGTAATTTTCTGAAAGACAATTTTACATTAAATTCTTTTAAATTTATCTTTTGGCCAACAATGAGAATCATGACTCATTAAAGCTCTACTTAAATCCAAACTAGGTAATTTCTAATTCATCCATGAAGGCATCTTTAATCTAAGTTGCAAGACATTAGAACAAATGGGATGTACTAGAGTTTTACATTTTTCGATAAAGGCAAAATATCGTTTGAGAAATTTTCGTAAAATGTGATTTCTAAACCGAATTTCAGATCGCGACAGCCAATTGCTCCCTCACAACGGCATTTTCGTAACTGTCAAGTAATAAAAAAGGATCAATTTCTTGGTATTTGAATGAAATTTTATATTTTTGTGACTATTAATGCAATTGTTTTGTATTTATCAATGAAAATTACTTGCTAAAAAAAAACCATTTTGGATATGAAAACAGATTTCAATATAAAAATTTTTTTATTAAAAGATTTGATCCATCCCCTTCTTTTTTTTTTTCTTTTTCTTTTTTTTTTTTTTTTTTTTTTTTTAAAGAAAAGAAAAAAAGGACATGATTTTTCTCTAAATGAAGGGCTGAATTTGTCCTTGATTTTGTTCGAAAGAATTACATTAGTAGAAAATCAATATTGGTAATATAGGGACCAATTTTGTTTTCACCGCTTGGATGCAGGCAGAACGAAATGCAGACTTTTAAACAGATGTGGCTTAATAATTCTTTTTTTTTTTTTTTTTTTTCAAAATGGCAGCAGAACGCCGCGCCGTTTTTGAAATTGATCAATCACCAAGTATTGGAAAACATTGGTTGTTAAATTTGTGATCATTTTCAAAAGTTTCCTTTCAAAGCATGCATTATATTTATTTTATTTTATTGAATATCTTTATTTGGTCAGGGAAGCTCTGCCCTCTGAATTTAGGATAATTTTTAAGCATATGAACGTAAATAAACAAATGTGAAACCTACATTGCTCGAGAAATTCAGTAAGGGAAGCCTCTGATGAAATTTTGTCTTTTATTTTTTCCCTCTCTTTTAGTGTTTAATTATTTTAAGTCATTTGAATAGAACAAACTTATATATAATAAAAAGAATAAAACTTTAACATAACAATAGATTAATAATAAAAGAGAATGACAATATTTTTGAAAATCATCAGATTCATCAAAATTTCCATCTAATTAAATTTCAGGACTCAGACAGGAGTCGTCGCTCTTTTCTACTTCCGTTTGCCGGCGTTCTATGTTTCACCAAAACTACATTAAAAGGAACACCAATATTAGTAACATATGGAATAAACTGAGTATATTTAGGATGGCGAAAGACTGATGGGGTAACAGTAATCCATCAGAATGACCTCATATATTCTTGGATCAGGTGTAGGGGGGGGGGGGATAATGAATTAAATCCTTTAAAATTATAGAAATAAAATGAAGCTTTACTTCAGTGCAAGTGGAAAAATCAAATTTATTTAATTCTTCGTACGGTAAATACACGAGTCTTATCTTTTTCTATCTTTCTTTTATTTTCTTTTTTGTAATTTTTTTTACTTTTCCTAAAAAAAGAGATCACAGCTGGAGGAAATGTTTTTTAAAATGAAAAATATAAGCATAAAATATAATCTAGTTTTTTACGTCAGTCACTAATGCATTGCAATTTTTAAGCATGCGTTAACATAAAAAGCCACACAGAAATAATAATTAAAAAAACCTAGTAATTATTCAAAAATACTTTTCTAATAACATTTTGCACGATGGATAACATTTATTTTTTTCATTAAAGGGAGGATTTTTCTCTCGTCTTCCTACTTTAAGATATATCTTATACTATAATGCGAGCAAAAATTGTGTGTGTGTGTGTGTGTGTCTGTGTGTGTAAATTTTATCTCAAAAACGGCTCTAACGATTTTCGTAAGAATGTGGATTTTACCATTTTCGGGCACGAGAAGACCATTGGGCTAGGTCACATGTTCGAGAAAATTCGATTATTGGGTCATTTTGGGTCATAATGGGTCAGGATCAAGCTATTTATATCTAGAGAACGGCTGGATCGATTTTAAGGAAATTTTGTATCCAATCGTTTTTTGGCACGAGAAAACAATTGAGCTGGGTCACATGTTCGAAAAATTTTGATTAGTGGGTCATTATTGGGTCATTGTGAGTCAAGCCATTTTTATTTAAAAAACGGCTCTAACGATTTCGACCAAATTTTATATTTTATCGTTTTGGGTTACAAGAAGACCATTGGGTTAGGTAACATGTTCGAGAAAATTCGGTTAGTGGGTCATTTTTGGGGTCATTGTGGGTCATGCTATTTTTATCTAGAGATTTTCTCACGCAATTTTTACTAAAAATTGCATTCTATGGTTTTCGGGCACGAGAAAAACATTGGGCTAGGTTACATGCTAGAGAAAAAATTTTAATGGGCCATATTGGGTCATGAAGAGCCTGGGTCAAGCTATTTATATTTAAAGAACGGCGTGATGGATTATAACGAAATTTTGTATGTAACAGTTTTTTGACATGAGAAAACTAATGGGCTAAATCACATGTTTGAGAGATTTCGACTATGAGGGTCATTTGTGGATCATGATGGGTCATAATGGGTCACTGTCAAGCTATATCTAAAGAACTGGTGGATCGATTTTAACGAAATTTTGTATGCAACATTTTTTGGCACGATAAAATCATTGGACTAGGTTACATGTTCGAAAAATTTCGATTAATGGGTCATTTTGGGTCATTAAGAATCTGGGTCAAGCTATTTATATTTAAAGAACAGCGTGATGGATTATAACGAAATTTTGTATGTAACAGTTTTTTACATGAGAACACTAATGGGCTAAATCCCACGTTTGAGAGATTTCGACTATGAGAGTCATTTTTGGGTCATGATGGGTCATAATGGGTCATGGTCAAGCTATATCTAAAGAACAGGTGGATCGATTTTAATGAAATTTTGTATGCAACATTTTTTTGGCACGATAAAATCATTGGACTAAGTTACATGTTCGAAAAATTTCGATTAATGGGTCATTTTTTATCATAAAGGGTCTGTGTCAAGCTATATATAATTAAAGAACGGCAGGATCAATTTTAACGAAATTCTGTATGTAACAATTTTTAGAAATGAGAAAACTAATGGACTAAGTCACATATTCGAGAGCTTTCGATTATAAGGGTAATTTGTGGGTCTTAATGGGTCAAGGTGAAGCTATATCTAAAGAATGGGTGGGTCGATTTTAACGAAATTTTGTGTACAACATATTTTTGGCATGAGAAAATCATTGGGGTAGGTCACATGTTCGAGAAATTTCGATTAGTGGGCCACTTTTGGGCCATCTAGACAACGTTTCGCGCAATTTTGACTAAATTTTGTATTTTATCGTTTTCGGGCACAAGAAAATCATTGGGTTATGACAGATTTTTGAGAAAATTCGATCAATGGGTCATTTTGGATCATAAGGGGTCAGGGTCAAACTAACCATATCTAAAAAACGGCTCAATCGATTTTATCTAAATTTTATATCTAATGTTTTTCGGCATGCTAAAACTAATGAGCTAGGCCACACGTTCGAGAGATTTCGATTATAAGGGTCATTTGTTGGTCATGATGGGTCATGCTAATTTTATATAGAAAATGGTACTCACCATTTTGACTATACTTTGTATTATATCGTTTTTGAGCAAGAGAAAACCATTTGGCTTGGACACATGCTCGCGAAAATTCGATTAGTGGGTCATTTTGGGTCTTAATGAGATAGGGTCATTCTAATTATATATAACAACGACTCAATCAATTTTACCTAAATTTTGAAACAAAACGTTTTTTGTCACGAGAAGACTATTGGGCTGAGTCGCATGTTAAACAAAATTATATTAGTGGGTCATTTCGCTTCATTGCTGAATGCTGCCAAGCTAATTTTACCTAAAAAATGGCTTAAATGATTTTGATTCAATTTTATATTCTACTGTTTTTGATTACCTGAAGACGATTGAGCTATGTCACATGCTTGATCAAATTTGATTAGTGGCTCATTTTGGGTAATACGGGCCAGGGTCACGAGAATATGGCAAAAGCCAATAACTTGGTGATATTTGACAAAATATTGGCGACATATGGCCAAAAAATCGACTATAAAAATTACGAAAATCAAAACACCTATTCGGAGCCAAATGAAAGAATGCCTCCAAATTTGGCTATATCTAGCAAAAAATATTCTCTTTCAGAATGTAAAGAATTTTTTTATACATTCTTAAAAGGATTCGAAATGCATGGTTAAACCAATCAGAGTCGAGCTAAAAAAGTGATTTAGATCGATGTCCTTTCGTTGTAAATTTTAAAATAAAGTAAAATTTATAAACATGCGCATAAAAACATAGTTTTCTTATTGATTGTTTTTCTAAATAATACTATTATAAACACGTTTTACAGTAATAACACAGAGTTAATGATGCAGTGAAAATACTATATCGAGTTGAACACAAAGTTAATTTTGACCGAGCTAAGCTCGGTCTCCCCTGCTAGTGGGTATTAAAGGATTTAAATATACAGAGAAACGAAAAGTTTAATTGAAAATTAAGGGATGAGAGTCCCGTTGACTAAATATTCTTAGTTTTCTTTCATTTAGCATTTAATCATTTTAAGTTACTTAGGAAGAATATATTTTACTTTAAAATAAGCAGAGCATAAGAAAATTTATTTTATTTTCATTTTAAAATCCTAGATTGGACAATCGACTTCACATGCCTCTCCCCATATCCCTACTGGTACTCACAGATTGCTATATTATAAAAACCTACACTACTATCGTTTTTATTACATGTACTGCCTTTCTAATTTTCTCTAAAGGGCATTTTTTTTAATGGTTCATGCCACTATGAAATGTATTGTTTCCTGGAAGAAAGGTCAGAGTATAACGATTCTTACGCGTTTCCACCCACTCAAAAAGCAGTAATGTAGCATTTATTATTTACTGTTTTTATAGTACTTTTCTTTAATAAAATTCTGGAAAAGAAGTTAACCATGTCAATAATGAATGAAACCGATCTTAAATGAAGTTTTTATTTATTTATTTATTTTAACTGAATAATAGCAATATCTGGGGAGGAGTGGCGGGGTGATGATTTTTTTCCACATTCATGTATGTAAAAATGGTCTTAAACTAAACAGGGAGGAGGTAGGATGATCAGGAAAAAATAATTTAAATGCCCTTTTTGGGAAAATGCCGGCTGAAATCTGTTTTGTAATGCACAATATTTTTAACTGTTTAATTTTTGTACTCATTTTATGTTTTAAAAATTACCTTGCGCGGGAATGTTGTTAGAAAAATTAAAAAAAAATCGTAGTTTAACTTATTTCATGTTTATATTCTCCATTGGGCAAAAAATAAAAAGGGAACATTTAAGTCTGTGGCCTACTACAGGCACATTGTTCTAAATTTGTAACTCTCCCCCTGATTTTGTTTTGTCGACGTTGAAACATTCTATGTGATGTTTAACTATTCATTTATACTATACCAAAGAAGGAATTACTAAATCCCTTTTTAAGGTCAAAAGAACAAACGTATACTTAAATGAGAAAAGACTCACCTTTGCATTTTAGGCCTTGGTGTATAATGCCATATAGTAGAGAACCACAATGATCGCAAAAAGCTGGACTTGTGTAAGTATGGATCACAAACTGGTGCCTCGTCCTCAAATCCTATATAAAAAAAAGTAACAGTTCATCAATTTCCGATGTATACTAAATCTATACGCGTGTGTATAAGTAGAACAAAATAAAATAACACAAAAAAAGATTTTTTACATTTTAACTTTTATCGGATAGCTTTAATATAAAAGTAAATAAAAATACTGTACGAAATAGAAATTTTGTAATTTAAAAGGACATTAAAAAAAAAAAAAAAAAAAAAAAAAAAAAAAAGATGAAACTGTAGTCTATTTTTTTATTAATTTGATATTTTCTTATTTTTAATAATGTATAGAAATGTTTTAAATATTGTGTACCTAAAAAAAAAAAAAAAATAATAAATCTGATATTATTTTATAAAAATTAAGAATGGATCGAACATTTGGCAACTATTCAATATTCGGCTTTTCGGCCCTTTTATCGAATATTCCGTAGACCTAATGAAGATTGAACGAATGATTTGGTTGACCTAATCGAAGCTTGTTGGCCGAATATTTACAGCCGGTTTCGAGATATTTCGCCGAATATTTTAAGATATCCCACCAAATAAATTCAGGATCAGATTTCTTTTCCCATTTTTTTGTATTTTTTTTTTCTTTAATGTACACGAGCTAATTTTCTAATATATTAATGAAGTCATTTTCCTTCTTAATTGCATAAAAAAAAGCATTTTCTTGTAAAATTCTGCAAAGAAAATTCATCCAGTGGTATCTTAGACACTCATTTTGGAGTCAATTTATCTACCATTAGTAAGCCAAAAATTTAGTTAATGAGGAAGAAACTTTTGAGAACACTATAATTACCATTTTGAGGCATCCATCTTATTTCTAAAATTAAGGTAGGGACTTTTTAAAAAAACGCATATTAGTAATGCAACCATCTTAAACTTTTTCTTCGAGCTATACTTGTAGTAATCGGTTAAAATATGTCTATGATACATTAGGACTATGATTTGTAGTTGATAGTCATTTAATTTAGTTTAATGAGGTATGCCAATTATTGGTCCCAGTAATTTGATTTCACAAGTATTCGACAGAGGAGTTAATAATTGGTAACATTAAAGTAAGTTGAAGTGTATTATTTGAATTGTTAAAAATAAATAAATAAATAAAATAAGTTGAATTTATCTTCTATTCAACATAATTAAAATTTAAGTTGTTCCTCCAAGGCTTGAAACCCTTTGTCGTTACAGATTCATAAATATCAATTATTGAATATTTGAGCTAAAATTTTATTTGTATGATGCATGATACATCTAGTAGTAAGATACATCTATAATATGATGTCAAATATAAATAAGATTTAAGTAAATTGTTTTTATAGAAATGATTAAAGTATTTTTAAAGCATAAATTCTTTGAAATAAAAAGGAGCTTTTTTTAAAAAATTATTTGGCAAGTAAATTGTCAAACATTGGTTTATTTCGTTTCAATTGTTGTTTTTTACATAATAGGGTTTGTGTCAGTTACTTAGTAATTTTTAAATGTATCTGTACTATAATTTTAAAAAGAAAAATACGCATAAAAATTGATTTAAAATTTTGTAAGAGTATATAAACAAGACAGGTGGTTTCACACTACATTAAGTTATTAAAAAAAACAATCAGATTAATATAGGATATAAATTTCTTTTTAATTCTTTTTTATATTAAAAAAATAAATTATATATATATATGTATATGTATATATATATGTATATGTATATATATATGTATATGTATATATATATGTATATGTATATATATATGTATATATAAAAAAAATATTTTCTTTAATGAAAACAAAAAGTTGGTATTCGGCCTAAAAGTCGCCCGAATATTAGGCATTACTCGCCACATCCCCAATAAAAATATTGATTTAAAAATATTTTAAAAATTGGCAGAGAACTAAATGCATACAGTACCTGCCCTCCTTTTAATATGCAAAGTTTCTGAATCGCTAACAGTACAGAATAAACACTATGAAAAATTTCAAATTCAATACAGAGATTGTATACTTTTCAAATTATACAAATAACTATACTTAAAAGGTGTTGCAAAAACATAGATATTATTTATTTATTTCTCCTGAGATCTTTTGAATGCCCACGCATTCATTATCAAAGGAGCATAAAAGAAGATAATTGATTTGCTAATCAACTAACTTCTTTTATGTTCCTTTGATAATGAATGCGTGGGCATTCGAAAGATCTCAGGTAAAATAAATAAATAATATCTCTATTTTTGCAACACTTTTTTAAGTAGTTATTTGTATAATTTCATTTAATAACAAGGTGTAAATTTCCACCAAAGACGCTAGTATTAATACAGTGGTTTTGACTCATTGGATACTTTTGTTGCCAAAATTCGAAATTCATACGGAGTGAATTAATTGTTTTGTACTAAATTCAGAATGCTTAAATTTTAGAATATTCGAAATCTCAGAGATTAGCAAAAGTGAAATTGCTTCTACAAACTCATTTTCTTTTTAAGAAAATGAGTTTGTAGAAGCAATTTCACTAAAAACACACATTTCACTACTTCACTACAACCACACATTTCAAAGCAATACAGCTTTTTTCGAATGTCGGCAAATTTCTCAGAGAATTTTAACTGGAAAACTTTCAGCCACCACTCCTTCCAATAAGAGCAGTTTTGTTTACGGAGGAAAATTCGTAAACAAAAGTGAAAGCTTTTACAAGAGTTCATTTGTTTTCAAAAGAATAAATATAGTGATTTTTCAGAACGGAGTTGTTTTGTTTAAGTATCTGTTTCTTAGGAGTCCTGGAAACTTCATTCTTACAGAAAATGTTCTCACTTCCATGACAAAAAAATAAATAAATAAATAAATAAATAAAAATAAAAAATAAAAATAAAAATAAATTAAAAAAAAATAAAAATAAATAAATAAATAAAAATAACCATTTACTGCACCGTGTGTCACTTCTGGCACATACCTAAAAACACCATAATTCTCATTATGTGCCATGAATTTGACCAACATGATCGTTGTCCCTGATAAAGAACAGTCCAGAAGAATGGAATAACATTTATTTTGTCCATGTCAGATAGATGCATTTGACAAAAAATTAGAATTTATTCCTTGGAAAAAAAAAAAAAAAGATTAAGTTATTAAGATAAAAAAGTTTTGTCTTAATAACTTAATCTTTTTTTTTTTTTTCCCAAGGAATAAATTCTAATTTTTTGTCAAATGCAGCTATTTGACATGGACAAAATAAGTGTTATTCCATTCTTCTGGATTGTTCTTTATCAGGGACAACGATCATGTTGGTCAAATTCATGGCACATAATGAGAATTATGGTTTTTTAGGTATGTGCCAGAAGTGACACACGGTGCAGTGAATGGTTATTTTTTTTTAAATAATAAATTTATTTTTATTATTTTTACTAAATTCTTAAAAAATTAATATAAAGGAAGTTATAGAGTGTTAAGCCGATAAATTTTCGGATTTCTGGAAGCTTCATTCTTACCGAAAATGTTCTCACCCCGATGACAAATAAAACTCAGATGTAGTAATACCAAAACTTTCTTCCATCTTATGCATGTTAATACTTTCTGAAAAATGCAGAATAGCAGCGCCACCGATTAGGTGGTTTAAACAATAATCTGATCAGCAACAACTTATGTCAACTTATTACTAAATCTGAAGTTTGATGAAAATACGTGCATTAGTTTTTGAAATACAGCTATTGCAAAATCTTTAAAAAAATTTTGCATAACAGCGCCACATATTGGGTGACGTACACCAAAAACTAATCAGAATCGATCTTTTATCAGGTACTAACTGATTCTTAAGTTTGATGAAAATCCATGCATTAGTTCTTGAGATACATTTATTGAGAAATCGGGAAAAATGCAGCATAGAAACGCGCCATCTGTAAGGCGATTTAGACCAAAAACTACGTAACACTAATCTATATCAGAGACTAACTGAATCTGAAATTTTAGAGAATTTTGTGCATTAGTTCTTGAGATAGAATCATTGCGATAATCAGGAATAATGCACCATGGCAGTGTCACCTGTTGAACGATTTGCACCAAAATGTAATCAGCACCATGTCTTATCAAGTACTAATAAATATAAAGTTTTATAAAAATTCATGCAATAGTTCTTGAGATATGGCTATTGCGGAAATTAAGAATAATGCAGCATAGCAGCGCCACCTGTTGAGCGATATACAACAAAAACTAATCAACTCTAGTTTATATCAAGGTCTAGCAGAATCTAAAGTTTTGTGAAATTCCATGTATTAGTTCTTGAGATAGAACACCCACAAAATTTTTGTCACATACATACAGACTGGCAGACTCACAGATAGACATTTTGTAAAAATATATTTTTAGGGGTCTCTGACGCCTAAAATGTGTAAATCCGTTGAAAACTGGATTTCGAAAATTTTCACGAATCTAATACTTTTTTCTTGTAAAGATAGAAGAAAGCATTTCTTTAACCCTACATCTGGCACATATCTTAATTAGGATGAGCGAAGCGAATCCTTTACTAGGCCACTCAAATGACATTTTGTCGTACACTTTATAAAAAAAACTATACAGTATTTTGATTTGAAATTAAACACAAATATAAATTATGATCTATAGATTTGCAGAATACTATTTTTTTACAGAAATGCTTTTCAAAAAATTATTATTTTAATTCATTTATTTTACATGTTTTTCCATTACGAACGCATTTTTTCAAATAAAAAGTAAAACACGTACGTTTTCAGAAGATAAACTTAATTCATTGGGTCAGTAATTATAGCTAGAATCATCTTTAAATAAATAAAATATATTTTCATTATTCGGACAAAATATCTCAAAAACTGCTTTCAGATTTTCAAACTATGCTCATTCCTTTTAATTATGCATAGTTTCATGATTTCTTTTATAAAATTTATAAATTACTTAAATTATAGCATATTTTTAATGAATTAAAATTTGTGAAAATTCTCTTATTAAAATTCAGTTATAAAAGTATTTTTCTGTGTAAGGAATTCAAATACACAATTTATTCTTATTTTGTGAAATCATTTAAGCAGACGATATTTATGAATTTTAAAAGAATTACATTATATTTTTGTGAAGTGGCAATAAAAGAATTGTAAACAAATAAAATTAATATTTTGTATAATTCTACTTCGAAAATATTTTTATTTATACCAGTTTTATATTATAAATAAACAATCTAAAGAAATGCTTGTAATTTGGTTGAAATACATTTTAAAATTAAAATGCGCCGAAACATAAAATTACATTTTTGCTTAATAAAGATGCAAAATAATTTAAAAAATATATTATTACTTTCAAATATTTATCTTATAGCATAATACTTCGCGAATCCAAACAAAGCATGGCTTTTGCTAGTTTATAGTTAATTCTCATATGCCATGAATTTGACCAGTGGGATCGCTACAACGGATCAAGAATAGTCCAAAGAATGGAATAACACTTATTTTGTCCATGTCAGATAGCTGCATTTGACAAAATATTAAGAATTTATTCTTCAGAAACAAAAAATTTTAGATCATGCTATTAAGTCAAAATTTACTTTTTTTTTTTTAATTTTTACTGAATATTTAAAAATATTAATATAAAGCAAACTGCAGAGTGTTAAGCAAATAAAATTGATTAATTTAAGCCCATTTAATTGCTTAATATAGCAATAAAATACATAAAACCTAGATTGTGAACATAGGGTACAAACCACAAAATATCAATTTTTAGCTGAAAAATTTAAAATTATTATTATTATTATTATTTACTATTTTTCCCATTATTTGACCGCTACATAAATTTCAATTTTCCCCCCATAAAAATAGAAAAAACAATGCAGTGAAGGGTTAACCCTTTTTAGGTGCGTTCGTAATTATGTAAATACGTAGCACCTATTGTTGTCGCTCAGTCAGTCCGCCCGTCTGTCCGGCTGTCTGTCCGTCTGTCCGTCCATATATAACAACGCAAAAACTATCCAACCGAATCGTTTGAAATTTAAATTATATAATTATTACATAATTTTGTCATGAAAATCGGATGGATAGATCAATTACAGGGACAATCAAAAGGATTCCGTTAGATTACGTCAATGGGGGAAAAAAGTTTCAAATGCATTTTAATCGTTTGAAATTTAAAACGTATATTTATTACATAATTTTGTCGAGTCATTTCAAATGTTATGAAAATCGGATGCATAGATCAGTTACAGGGACAATCAAAAGTATTCCGTTACATTACAATCAATGGGAAAAAAAGTTTCAAATGCATTTTAATCGTTTGAAATTTAAAACGTTTAATTATTACATAATTTTGTCGAGTCATTTCAAATGTTATGAAAATCGGATGCATAGATCAATTACAGGGACAATCAAAAGTATTCCGTTACATTACGATCAATGGGAAAAATGTTTCAAATGCATTTTAATGGTGTTACACTCATTTGAACATAATATAATTGACATGAATCTATGATGTATGTACTAAAATCTACATTCTGTACAATCTGGGACGCAGATAATATTTATTATTAAATTACAGGGCCACACAAATGTATTCCACTAAATAATGTTATACGGAGAAACATTGTTTGGGGCGTGTTTTAATTATATTAACCTACTTCACATTTTATGAATAAGATATACGTTAATGAAGTATAATAAAAATTACTCCCTGCATATTTACAGGAACACAAAGATTTCGACCACTATACTGTATCCAAAGTACGCTCTACTATATCTGCAAGATCTGAATATTTTAAAACTTATAGTACGAACGCACCTCATTTGCTACGCTTCACGTGCAATTTCCAACTTGTTTTTATTCAACTTCGTTTTGAAAAATATTTAGTCAGATGATAGAATACAGTACGCTCTTGATTAATCGGGGTGGTCAGGAAATGTCTCGTCCGGGTAAGCAAATATCTCGGATAATCAAATTTATGGAAATTTTGATGAACAATTTTAGAAAAATGAGAGAAAATGCCAGATTATTATACAATAGGCCATTAATAATTTAAATAATACAGTACTCAGCAAAAGTTTAGACACTGGTCTTATATAACCTTTAAATAAAAAATACGAGCTCTTGAGTTATACAAATGGCTATACTTACTTTTAAGTATATTTTTAATATTTTGAGACAAAAAAAAATGGTTTTAATATTGGATAATATTTAATTTCATTGAAAAAAGTGAAATTTGCATATTGCAAAAGTTTAGACAGTTTTTGATTTTTTGGCAATTTTTCACGGAAAAATGGAAATTTCAAACACATGATGTCACGTGTCTGAAGTATTTAAGTATACTTTGATATAGCATCGGTTATTGAAGATGGCGCGATCTAGAAATATTCAGTTAGATGAGGTAATTGAAGTGATGAATCTGAATTGGAAAAGTAAGACTGTTTTAGGAATTTCAGTTACATTGAATCGTCCAAAGATGTCTGTCTATGAAGTATAGTCTAAATGTGACTCCTTCAAAACAAAACATAAATCTGGAAGACCTTGTGTGACCAGAAAAATGAGATTATAGAAGGATCCATAAACGGGCATTTACAAAAATGGTGGCTGCTAGTCACGTTAAAAGAATGTTAGGACTTTCTGTGTCGACGGATATGGTTCGTAGATGAATTAAGGAAAGGGGTAAATCAATTTACATGAAAATGATAAAACAATCAGCTTTGAAATCCCACTGCAAATTGGGTAGAATGCAATGCACTTGTAAACATATGTCATATAGACCCAAACGGTACAGTATGATGTACAGTAACGAAAAAATGTCTGACGAAGTCTACCGAAGGATACCGTCCCGACGTTTTCCGAACGGAAGCGACGTTAGCCGAGTGTTAGGTTTTTTCGTTAGGGATGTGTTAGGATTTTTCGCATTACGGAATTTTTGGATTCGGTCACTGCGCTCAAAGCCCGCGATAAAAGCTATGCAATAGCTTAAAAAAGTGGAATTTGAATGGTCCAAATGGATGGACATACTATTTTCACGACTTGCATAAAGAGCGTGGGACTTGACATAGTCAAAAACAAGGTGGTGACTATTTAATGATTTGGTCCTGTGTTTGCTTTAATGCTCGAGTATCTATGGAGTTATTCAATAGTTGCTAAGCAGCGCAAGACTACATACATACGTTGGAGGACAATTTACAACTAGTAAATCTGCAGATCAGGAGCCTCAACGTCAGCTTTGCACGTTTTTTTTTTTTTTTTTTTTTTTTTTTTTTTTTTAACACACTTTGGGTGATATTCAACTTCCTGGAAACTGTAATTTAAAATTTTCAAATTACGTAATTATTTATAAGAATAAAATAAGAATAAGAAGTTTTCAGCCATCAAAAGCGTTAAATTAAAAATTTAGTTATGTTAGGATATTCTGAAATTTTCATAATCGATTATTTTTGTTTTTTTATTATAACATAGCAGATTTCTTCAAAGAGTTCCGCCCCCCTGAACCCCCGTAGTCTCATTAAATTTAAATTTGTAACTTTCTATTAATTGTGTTAATGGTTATTGTATATCTTGCATTTCTTTATACATTTTGATTTATAAGGATAAGTAACAGTTTGAACAAACATTTTTCATTATCGTCATATTTCTACATACCTGCCAACCACAAAACATAAATCTAAAGTATCAGGAACTTTTGTTAGTAAACTCAGTAATCTAGAGTTTTACAATTTTATTTCCAAAAAAAAAAAAAAAAAAAAAAAAAAAAATGATTGCATTTTGCGGCAGTTATCGCGGAACAGACAGACAGAAGAACAGAATGACAGATGAAAAACAATAAATTTCTTGTCTCCAAATTAAGCCTTCACTGAAGTTTCGGCAATGATGTCAATATTCATGAGTTATTGATATCCATGTTTCTTGTATTTTTAATGACTACTATAAAATACCTGTTTTTGTTCAACTATGACGTCATATTTTACCAAGTGAAATAGTTGTTAAAAATATATTTCTTTTTTATTTCTTTTACTTCTGATTATGTCCACATTTTTGTCAGAAAAATTCTTATTAACGAACCAAATATTCGTGTTTAATATTTAACAAAAAGTACTATATCTATTTTTATTTTAATTCTGACGTCATATTTATTTATTTTTTCTTAGTTTTTTCGAATGGAAATTGCTTAATTGAAACTTATTGCCGTTGAAAAATTATTATTCCAAATTTTGATTTTTTTTTTTTTGGCAACGATAAAGGAAAATGGTTAAATTTTATCTAAAAAATCCGTATTGATTCTGTATGAAAAAGAAGAAAATTTTAAATTATTAAGAAAAATATTTTAATAAAATTAATAAAACATAGCCTATGTTCTTTTCTGGGCTATGTTATATTTATACGCAAAGATACAAAGACATTGATTAATTCATCTGTTTTGATGTTGACTTCATTTAAATTTTCTTACACGCTTTCAAATTTATAACATTATAAGGATACGGATTAAGATGAATGGTTGCTTAGCAATCATTAAGAGAAAATAAAGAAAATGAAATAAATACATTTGAAATAAGTAAATCCCTAAAACAAATTAGTTTATATTATTGGAACACATTTATAAAAAATCTCCAAAATTTAGAGTAATAATTTTAAAAATCTGACAAATGTGTAGACAAAATTTCAAAACAAAACGAATAATTTAACTGGTAAATTTTAGTATTCATTTATTACTGAATTCCATTAATCAAATTTGTCATTTTCTCTCAAGGAAAAAAAATTGAAAATCATTGGATTTGCCGTAGAAAAGCATTATTGCGCAAAATAAAGTATTTTATATTTTCCGAACGAATGACTCAAATCTAACAAAAAACTATACAGCTTAATCCCAATGCCTCACCAACATACCCACTTAATTTCAAGCGAATCGAATGCTTTTTGCGTCAGTTATCGCGGAACAGACAAACTGACAGACAGACAGAATAAAAAAAAAATTCGTGTCTTTAAAGTAAGCCTTCACTGACTTTTCGGAAATTACTTGGAGAACTTTTACCTGGCCCAAAGTATGTATTTTAGCAAGATAATGCGTCTTTTCATGTTGCATGCAAAACAAAAACTTGATTTAACTTTCAAAATACCACTGATTTCAACTGGCCAGCGTATAGCCCTAATCTGGATCCAATCGAAAATATTTGTGACATCATATCTCGTAAAGTCTATGCAAACTTCTGCTATACTATTATGTTAATGAACTTTGAGCTGCTGTTGAACGTGTTTGGTACAAAATAGACTTCCATGTGACACATGATTTAGTTTCTTCAATGGAAAATCACATTCTTGCACTAATTGCAGACAATGTGGGTGCAACTCAATTTTAATTTTTCTGTAAATATACAGACTGTCTATACTTTTGCCACAATGTTAATTCTTTTTTTTTTGCTTATAATATACCATGTAATGCTATAATTTAAAATTCATTGTTTGTGCAGAAAGGATAATTCAGAAGTAATGTATGACAGATGAATTATAAAAATTCATTACGTACTTCTGAATATAGAAGCGTAATCGATCATTGCCTAAACTTTTGCTGAGCACTGTACAAAAGAAAGATAATTAACATATATTTTACTGTTATTTAGATTTATAATTAGTACAATATGAAAAAATAGAAACGTAGCTTGCTTCACTGTATTATGAAGCCTGAAATAATCAAAGCCTGTTTTCGTTTTCCAATGAATTTTAGTATTCGTCTCTGTCCTCTGAGTCTGCCAAAGAGTCCGTACACTAAAACTATATTAGTCTGAGAGTTCAAATTTTGTGTAGTTACAGCTGAATACCTCTTGACACACAACAAATCATAAAATTTGAAAAATACTATTATTTCAATTAAAATATTTTTTAAATATCATCAGTTCATTTTTTTTTGTTTTGCTTTCTTCTAATTGTTGCACGCAAGTTTAAATAGATATAAAAATTATTATGTATGTCACATAAATTAATGGATTAAAAAATCACGCCAAAAACGCGCTTATTTGTTTTTATTTCACCCAATTACATCATATTTATCATCTGCGAGGTGAACCTGTCGAAATTTGACGTTAAAAAAAAAAGTTTTAAAATGTTCTCATCAATTATTCTTCGTTTCAATTTCATTTCTTCATAAACACATCCATTGTTTTAAGCTAATTATTTTTTATGCAAAAATGGCAAAAATATTTTTTCAATAATATTACGACAATTTGCAGATGAAACATAATTTTAATGCTTTCGACTAATAATTTCTTTGCGTGGTTTCCTCGTTCACTTTCCATAATCGAGCTGACTGCACCTTTTCAACAAATGGCAATACTTCCCTTGTTATAATGTACGGTATCCAATAGTTTCTTAAAAAATACTGAAATATAATTCCTATCACAGTCTGATTCAAAACATATTTCAAGTAATTTGACATGATATTAATTTTATGTTATACATAAATTGAATGTCTGTCTTTTTTGTAAGTAGATTTCAGTTTAGTGACAAAATGCTGTTTTCTGTTAATAATCTAATCTTATGATTTATAGTATTTTGGGTGGGAGAGGGGGGTGGAATTACTTTTTTTAAATTGGTTGAAATACGGTGCTACTTTGATATACCCCCCCAAAAATTACGCGCCAAATCTGGCACTCCCTACGCACTTTTCCTACGGACCTTTTAGATTTGCTGTTACTCAGCTTCATTCCTTCATTTGTTGTCTGAGCGAAGCGAAGTCTTTATACTCAGAGATACGTAACGATATTAAAATTCAAAAAAATTCTTTCGTCAAGCAAATCTCAAACAGTACTTGTCGGATTTTGATTCTGCTTGTACCAATAGGTACCTATGAAGGTAATCTGGTGAATGCACCTACTTTTAAAAATCAATTCCAAACAGTTTAAAAGTTATATTAAAAAAACTGATAAAAAAGTACAATTTATGTGCATACGTCACAGAAATTTGGTGAGCGTGATTTTCACCGGCTGGACATTTTAGTAGATAACCGAATCAGTACATGGAGTAAATAGCAATCATTTTCGCACTCAGAAATATTGAATGCAATAAAACATTTTAAAATTTAATCATGCAGGAAAATAAAACTATTATTTTTTTATATTAAAAAATGTCATAAAAACTTTGATTTTGAGATTTTGTGATAATCTCTTAACAGCACTTTTAGATCGCTAAAAGAATGTTTTACATATTTCGCGTGTGAAATTTAGAAACTATTACGTTTTTAAATAAAAAGTTTCTTTTATGACATCATTTTCCCTTTATATTTATTTTCATTGCATGTTTTCTTTTAACTTATATTTTGTTTGTGTATGGAAGTCAATTCTGGTCACTAATTTTTCGGCACGGATACCACAAGCGCATCAGATTTGGCGCAATTTTTTTCAAAGCCCATTTGGCGAAAACTCCCTTTTCAAATAACGCTTACATACACATTTTTAAATTATTTTCTATTTTCAAAAAGAACTTACAGTAAATAAAATAATACTAATAATTAATAACTATAAAAAGAAATATTTTATATAATTAAAAGAAGGAAGTGAAAGTAAATAAACATTTTATGAGTAAATAAACAAATAATAAATAAAGCCGGGTTACCATCTCAGGTAAAATAATGCCATTTTGACGCCAATTATGTACCCTGGTGTATATGTGACATTTTTTTCCATTTTTCATCCATTTCCTGTTGACATACAACTTTGAAATATGGAGTATGTATGCATACCTGGGAGCAATACTGGAATTAGACATTGATTTTTTTTTTTAATTCGATCCAAAAAGGGGCAACGGGGCTATTTTTTAAAGTTTTAAACAATTTATACTGCATAAAGGAGCCACTTACCTATTTCTATATACCAGAAGAATTAAGTGGTATGTAAAAACAATTATAGTATACATAAATAAAATACTTGAGATAATATACTAGAGATATAAGCACCGGGTTTGGCGAGATTTTTTATGCCAATTAGGCGAAAACATCGTTTTGATTACCAGATGCATATAGCATGCTATAACAACACGTTATTTATTTATTTCAAAATGAAAAAAAAAAAGGAATAAATGAAACATTTCCTGTTATTAAAGAAGATATAACAATCAATAAATGATAATATTTTTAGAACAAACAATTTATTATAACATTTATATGATAACCAGCATGTTAGGCAACTAAACGCCATTTTGGCACCAATTAGGTACCTCGGCGTATATAGGGCATATATGTGCCATATTTATTTGTAAAACTGAGCATGAAAGTTTACCAGGTGTGTTTTCATAGGCGCTTATATATTTCTGCAACATAGCGCACCTTTCGAAGCCAAAACTGCACAAAAGAAAAAATAATCAATATTTGCAGCATTTTTTTTTAAATGTAATGCACATTTTGTAATCAGTAGGCTCGATGATCAGACCTCGTTTTTTTGCTTTAAAAGATGATATTTCATACAACGTCTTTTTGGGATTCGTCGTTTTTCCATATTTGATAGTATGTGTCTACTCGTTTTGTAACTTTTTTTAACCATTTGAAAAATGGTTGTTGTTTTCGGGAGAATGGACCCGATGATGTTACCACTTTTGAATGATGTTACCACTTTTGAATGATGTTACCACTTTTGAATTTAAATTAAATTCTTTATTTTTAGAAGAATTTTTATTTGAATTTAAATTAAATTCTTTACTTTTAGAAGAATTTTTATTTGAATAGTAAATTAAAATGGTTAAAATCATTGTAATAAAGGAGAAAACTAACAAATTTAAAAATGGGTAGACGGAAATTAACAGATACGGAAAAAGCCGAAGCCAAAGAAATGAATGAACGTGAATATCGCATTCAATGATATTAAACACAGTCAACATGTATAAGTTGCTTATTAGTTTGGCGATTCGTATCATTTGGCGAAATTGGTCGACGGGATAACTGAGTAATACTGTATTTGGTTTGGCGCAAAAACGTCTTTCAATGCAGAAAATGATAAAATCAAAAGATTATTGAGCCGCTGAAAACCAATTACGTGTTGAAAGGCGATCACGAAAAAGGAAGCAATTTAATGCCGAACCGATTAATTGTAAAACATCATGTCGCCAGGGCGACCAATCCACTAGCCATGGCGTTTTACTATCGGTCGGTTCTAACCAGGAAAATTTGAGTGCCAATAGTGATTCTAACAAGCCGGAAAATGTTATAGCTATTACTCTTGATTTTCCACCACCTAAAAAGAAAACTAAAAAGCAATCGGCTTGGGAAAAACTGGGAAAAAACTTTTTTGATTCGATGTCTGATGGACCCATTCACAGATGCATGTGCTGCGATCGATTTTGGTTTAAAACCTCCATCACCAAAATTCTGCTCTGTAAAATCAAACAATATATGCCAAAGTCTTACAAGTATAACAGTATATGCCAAAGCTGTATTTTAATAATGATTACTTTTGCACCAACAATGTTAAATAGTTTGAAATGTTTCTTTCGTCGCCAACTTTTATGCTTGGCGACAATAGAGTGATATAACTTAAACGAACCGTACCTTCAAATTGCAGCATGTATAAAGTCATTTATAGCAGTGGCACGGA
The DNA here is from genome assembly GCA_964019185.1 of Maratus speculifer. Lineage (NCBI taxonomy): Eukaryota > Metazoa > Arthropoda > Arachnida > Araneae > Salticidae > Maratus > Maratus speculifer. The sequence continues at coordinate 43,619,221 of OZ025294.1, forward strand.
TAATACACAATAAAACAACTGGTATTTAGCTTAAAATGATAGATGAATGTATCGAGTGAAACATTTTTCAAATGGTTGGGGTAATTTCTTAAATTACAATTATTTTTTTATTTGTAACTTTCTTCTTTATTAACAGCGACATCTGGATTTCCTATTCAAATAAAAATTCTTCTAAATACAAAGAATTTTGTTAAAATAAATAAATAATAGGAAATGCGGACATCTATTGCTCAAAACACAAAATTTTTCCTATTGAGTTAATAAAAATCAGTAAAAACATAATTTTTATGATAATAAAAAGGTGACTTATGTAATAACAGAGTCATATATTATGTACGTTATGGATTAAGTATGAATATTTCAATGAAAAGTGATATTTCAAAAGTATTATGAAATTAGTTAAAAACCATTTATTTTAAACTAAATGAATAAAAGATTTATATTTTTAATGAAATAAATGGGATTTGAAGAATTATTGGAAATTTATCACCATAGATGTATCAATATTACAATCAGTACCTTGTATGCAAAATGGAACAATTAGCAATACTTTTTGTAACCGAAAAATGGTCGTTGCTTTTTTTAAGGTTAAAAAGTAGATTACGAAATATTCCTATATAGAGATGCCAAACCCTCGCTTATTGCATAGCAGAATTTTCTTATAGGAAAAGTTATTTTTTAAATCCGCAGAATGTTCCAATTTAATAAAACATTTTCTGTATTAAAATACCGGTACCCAAAATGCCGGAGACTTGACAGCTCTGCCTATAACATTTTAATTAATCACGGTACTTTTTTTAATCGGATTCAAATTTAGTGAAGACAACGTTTTTTGGCCGAAAGCAGCTTTTTTCCACATGGGTAACTACGATACAATTCCTTGATGCTGAAATAAAATGTTTTGACTTATGCTATTATTGCTTCCTCTTATTTATTTATTTGAATTTTAAATAAGATGACTCAAAATCGTGTTTTTTAAATGTACGGAAAAAATGCATTTCGAGAGAGGGCGAAAAGAACACTATTTGGCGATTTATTACCTGCGTTTGGCTAAGTGTCTTACTACCTTGTATTTAATACTCTTCACAATACTTCGCTATTATATGGACTTAGGCGATTTTATAAAAAGTTTGACGTAATTCGGGCTTAAGAAAGTGAGTTTTTTACTGAATAATACAAATAAATGAAAAATGAATTCTAAGAAATACTAATAAAAGAAAAATGAAGCATTATATTGATCTATGTATATTTAAAAATTCATCTGCTAGCACTAATTAGATAATTTATGTCATGTGTATATAATAGGAGATAAACAGCTTTTGATTCTGTATTTCTATGCTATAAAGCATTAACGTTTGTGTGTTTTTCGTTAGCATTGGGAGTACCTAGCCGATTTAAAAAATAATGTGGGCAAAAAATGTTGGTAACCATCTTTGCTGCAAAATATACTATATTTTGCGTAGGAACAATAATCGCCATCAATGCACGAGCAAAAAAAGTTCTAAAATTGAGAATTCTTTGATGTTGATATGACTAAAAATTTAAAATCTTTTTTTTTTTTTTTTTTTTTTTTTTTGGCAACTTTTAAGATATGATATTCTCGTTATGAACGATTTCTAAAACATTCGACCATTTAATTTCACATATTAAACATTTTTTTTTTCTAGAAAAAGTTTTAAACCTAATTTATGGAGAATATTGCAATTTCTAGGATACTGTTGGGGTCAGAAACTATAACTTTGGCATCACAGTAACTTATAAGATGTAAGTGCTCGTTTAGGACAAATTTTTAAAAAGGGATTCCTTAACTCTTATCGACAACCTCATTGCATCCGTGGAAAACAGATATTCAACATTATAAACTATTCTAACGGATTTCACACCATATAAAATACACTCCATTTCTCTTCAAACATAATAGTTTATGTTATTTATAGTTTCTCAAATCGGTGCGAAGCTTCTGTTTATGCTCATGACATCATTTCAAAGAGCTATATTTCCAATATAGGAAAATTTGGTGTTTTATTTTCTGTATTAATTTTAACATTTTGCATATTTCCAATTTTATATCCATGCATGGTTTGCTTTTCTTTTATAAAAATAGTATATGCAACAAGATTTTGTAATTCTATGATTCAATATGCTTATTTTCATCATATTTTATCACAATGAATGACCAATTAAAGGTAACATCTCATTTTCTTTACTTATCGCAAGTTATTAAATGTGTATTCTCAGCAATATCGCTCAGACTAATCCCTCTGAGGGAAGTCCTAGTATTTTTTATGTATTCATTGTATTTTTTAGGTATTCCTTTTTTGTATTTAACGATTAAGTAATTTTTGTTTATTAATTATTTGTATTCAGCGAGAATTCATCTTGGCGAGAAAAAGCGTTAGAAACGGGTATTTTGCTTGGCGAGAAAAAAAGTCGCCAAATTTACGATTTGGGGGGGGGTATATCAAAGTAGTTCCTGAAATACATTTGAAAAATAATTCATGCTTGAAAATAATTTAAAATGTCACTAAACTGAGAGTCAGTTCTTAAATAAATTTCATCCCAAAGTTAAATTTATTCATGTTTTATCATGTAACAAGTGAAATGGTACATTATTTAGATCTAAAAGTAATGTAAGTACGATGAAAGTGAAAACGATAGCCCTGTTCATTGTCTTCATCGTTATATAATTCTAAAAATTGTAATTGGGTTTTGGTTGACGTTCAAAAGTAGACTACTATTTTTTGACAAACTAGGGGGGCCCCGCCCCCCTGCTCGCCAACCCCCCCCCCCCCGCGTAATCGCCTCGCGATTCCAAATTATTGTCTACCCCTGCGTGCTGCGCTCGCCAATAACCCATGATATGAATAAGCAGTTGCAGACCTTTCAAATGATGTGTCACACAATTGGTGTTGTAAAGAAATTACAAAATGCGCCCCCTCTGAGGGCAGAGGGGGGGGGGGGTTACACACAAGGTATCCATAATATGAATAAGCAGTTGCAGACCTCTCAAATGATGTGTCACACAATTGGTGTTGTAAAGAAATTAAAAATGTGCCCCCTCTGGGGGGCAGAGTGGGGGATAACACACAACACATCCATAATATGAATAAGCATTTGCAGACCTTTCAAATGATGTGTCACTCAACTGGTGTTGTAAAGAAATTAAAAATGTGACCGCCCCCCCCCTCTGGGGAAAGCAGAGTTTGGGGGTGACACACAAGACATCCATAATATGAATAAGCAGTTGCAGACCTTTCAAATCTTGTGTAACACGACTGGTGTTGTAAAGAAAATAAAAATGTGTCCCCCCTGGGGAGCAGAATGGGGGATAACACACAAGACATCCATTATATGAATAAGCAGTTGCAAACCTCTCAAATGATGTATCAAACGACTGGTGTTGTAAAGAAATTAAAAATTTGGCGAAATATTACAGTTATCGCCAAGTTGGCGTCACCTTTGACAACTAATTTTGGTCGCCAAATTTGGCGATATATCGCCAAGTTGGCGACATACTTGGCGATTGTTGGCGATGGTAACCTTTCCTCTCTTTATGGTAACCCATATGGCGATGCATAGACGGAGCCCTTTCCTGATTGGTCTATTCGACTCATGGAAGGAGTGGACAACCCGGATTCGTTAGTTCCGGAAATCTTCCACATCAGCATCATTCCAGGAGTCATTCCTTTTAAGGCTAGTTTTTTTTTACTATAGAAGGATTAGAGAATTCCACAATGAAAGAAATAGGATTTTGTCGATAATAAGAACTGTTAAATGAACTTACAATAAACCTGCAAAAATTATTTCTAAAGATTTAAGAATGATTTAACTGAAAAACCACTTTTTAATAATTTTAATTTTCCATAAATTATTTACCTTTCTGATTTCTGTATTAAAAAATTAATATATTTTACCCTTTTTTTTTTTTTTTTAAGCGAGAGAGAGAACATATAAACAAGATGAAATAAATACCTGCGCCTTTAGCGGAACACTTTTCACACGTACTTTATACAACTATTTTCATGCTTAAAAAGCATATATTAAAATAAAAACATACTAGCTGCCCTTGGCGACCAGTTTGGTCTCCCTTGAATGTATACTAAGCATTAAATCATACTGCTTTTATTCATAATTTATTTTAATTGCTCAATTTTTTGCCAAATTAGAAGATTCTGCTTGAGAAATAGACACAGATGTCATATACGTACCACATTGGTGGAATTGCAACAAAATAGCAATTATATGTGCCTCACATGGTAACCCGGCTATTGCTATTTATTTATTAATAAACTTTTTGTTTACTTTTATTTTTGTTTAATTATATAATTTTTTTTTATTCTATAATTATAAATTATTTTTCATTTACTATTATTTCCTTTTTAAAATAATAAAAATCAGTTAAAAAATATGTACGTAACTGGTATTTGAAAACAAAGTTTACGCCAAATTACCGTAAAAAAATAACCCGCCAATGTCGTGTATATATGACACCCGTGCTGATAAATCAAGAACTCAGTATTTTTATGCTAACCTGGCGCAGATAGTGAATCGCCAAATATTGAATCCGTGGCATTTTTTCGTGTTTCATTAATTATTTAAAATATAATAACATAATCTTTTCACTCATTTCATTCATAATACATAACATTAATTTGAAACTGAAAAGTTTAAAATTCATTCCTTTATTTTTTTAAGTAAAAAGAATAGAAAATAAAAATAAAAATAATAATATTTGGAAGCTTCATTATTGCAGCGAAGGAACAAAACATAAATAAATCCAATTTATCACAGCCTAAATCTTACCAAAGGAAGTTTGCGCAGTAACCAATAAATTTTTCCTTTAGACGTTGCCATTAAACAATTAACAAATAATCGTGATTTTTGTGCCACATAGGGGAAAGGGGGGCACAGTGGGACACGGGGTACAGTGGGACAATAGGCATTTTTCCTATAATTCAAATACGCAAGAATTAGAAAAGTATGTCATTATTTAGTTACCCTGTAGGGTAACTCTGTGGAAACTAGTCACGATCACATTTCAACTTGTAGGGAAGTTGCAGCCATTTTTGTTTTTACTACCACTGTTGGAAAAATGAAGCAAGTTTTACTTTTTTGGATTTCAGCAATAAATAATTTTCCAATAATCAATATCAATGCATTAATTTAAAGCTTAAAGTTTCTTAATTACATGCATGTAATGTTCTTTATTCCATTAATAAATTTTATGCAACTTTTTACTTTCGATTTAAAAATACTTCTTGTGGGGTACAGTGGGACATTTCTCACTGTATCCCAAATGTAAATAAATTTTAGAATATGAAGATTTAAAATTCAATGATTCGTGTAAAGGGATTTTAATATAGTTTTATTTAAACACAATATTTCTTTTTCAATGACAATGTCATCTAAAACATGCATTTAACAGCTTAACCAATTGCTACTATTATATTATTACTGTTAGATGTTTTTTAATGAAGTGTTAATTAAACGCATTATTTTGAATATTTTTGTCTCTAAACACACAATGGTACTACTCTGTTATCCCGTCGACCAAAATGCTATCGCCAAATTATAAGATTAAATGCCAATAATGGATGATCGTGAATGTCAATTCAATGACATTAAACACGATACACGTGTTTGAAACGTCATTAAGTGATTTTTATTTCAACTTTTTATTGATATTTTTATTAATATTCTACAAATTTTTTTTTTATTATTTAAAATAAAAATTACGTCAATATGTATAATTTGGGTATTAGTTTGGCGATTTGTATAATTTGGCGAAATCGGTGGATGGGATAACAGAGTAGTACCCACACAATAATAATCTGTTAACTTTAATTGAACATAAAAAGAAATTATGAAAATGAAAACAATAGACTTTTTTCATAGTACAGTTAAAATTACTTTTAACTGTTTGTGCTACATAAACTGTTTTAATATTGATACAGTAAACACTATACTTTATTTTAAATTCACCAAACATTATTTTATAACAAATTTTTCAACTCTTAAAAGCGTTCTATTATTATAACTATTTCAAAGTTTTGTCATTTGAAAATTGCTTTCATATTTTCTGTGTTCGATATCTCAATCTGTATTTAATAATATCAAATGTTCCGTCATTATATAGCTGATTTTGTGTGTGCTTACTCATTGTCCCACTGTACCTCATTCTCTGTCCAATTGTGCCCCGCAAGGGGGCACACTGGGACATCTTGAGTACCTTTTGAAAATTATTTTTTTTCTTAAGAATAAAATAATGATAAATTATGAAACAAATTACAATGAAAGCTGAAAGTTGCCAAAATATTATCATGTATTTAAAATTTGCTTTTAATTAAATGGAAAAAAGTTATTATAAAATAAGTGAAAATTGTCCCACTGTGCCCCTCCCCCCTACGTTAGTATATATATATATATATATATATATATATATATATATATATATATTATATATATTTTCTATTTCATTGTAGTGAAAAAAAGTGGCATCAATAAAATGAAAAAGCATAAAGCCCATACGCAATATTCTCGTGACGTCAAAGTAAATATAAGTTTTATTCACATATCAAAATAAAGTACGCGTGTACAAATATTTATTTACTGAAAATTAGCTCGCAAATTAAAAAATACGTAAGAGAAACATTTTTTTTATTTATAAAATAATCATTCCTTTAAATTACTAGTCACCTCTGGTGACCAGTTTGGTCCCCCCTAAAGTTATACTAAGCTTTGTAATATTTTATTTTTACTTATAACTTTATTTATTTGCATACCTTCACTAAATCTGCCAGACTTGATTCTGACAGATAAATCAAGTATGGTCAAATATGGTCTGAAATAAAAACTGCATAACCAAATTGATTATTTATTCATGAAGGTTTCGTTCAATTCGTAGGGTCGCGATTTTTTTTTTTTTTTAACTGCAGCGGTTTTTATCATTTTAAATGCGGTTTTTGACGAAATCCTGCCATAAATATTATTAGTTCAATATAAAAAATTGAAATAGGATAGGAAATAATTTCTAGGAGTTGCATTCCTTAATATAATGGTGCTGCCATTAATGCAAGGAATGATTAATTTTCTATTGACAATTTTCGTTTGGTTATTTAATGATAAAATGTTTCGAAGGAGATATTAAACGAAACTCTCTGTGCGATCAGCAATCAACTTACCCACTTGTTTTTTCAAAAGGTGTGCTTACATTTTCTTATTCCAAGTAATTAACTAACACCCCAGAGTGTACTAATGCATCACCATGACTTAATTTTGGATGAGTTACAAGATTTTCTTCATCACTTTCAGGATATTCTTCGAAATTCCTTGTTTCTTCTGAACCTCAAGCAACATACAACACAATATCATAATTACTTAAAACTGCGTAGCATTTCAATGTTTAAATCTTCCATATTTCATTGTTGTTTTGCTTCTTCATCCACATGTTCAGAACAGTTTCACTTTTCCAAATCTTCTAACAAGGAAGGTCTCCATACGGGCATACTCATAAAAATCTGAAAAAATTACAGAATGTTCTTCTCATATAGTTATATATGTTTATAAAAAAAATTTCGGCGGAACCTTCTTATAACGTCCGTAAAAAAATAATAAAAATTTCGTTTATTTGGCGATTTATCTCCGGTTGGCGAAAAAACGAAATTTTGAAAAATACGCTTTTACGCTTCGAATACTTTTTAAAGAAAAAACTTTCTATGTTCAATTTATTTAAATAAGTTTAGTTTAAGTAATTTTAGTTTTGCATTTTTGCTTTACTTTAAGTGTAATTTTGCCATATACGTTTATATGTACTTATAACAAAATGAAATTAATATATTTTATCATTTAAAACACAATTTAAATTGATTAAAATTGTTCCAAATTGAAAAATACACTGTTAAAAATCTGATGCATTTTGTTGCAACGCACTCCCTTACTTGTATAGAAAACGGTTACTTGGCCGTGAAATGGAGCTTTCTCATTGGTTGGAATAGAGATATTATATACAAGCGGTGGAGTGCGTTGCAGCAAAATGCAGCAGATTTTTAAGTGTTGCACAAGCTACAACACCACTAAAAATCTGTAGCATTTTCTGCAGCGTCACTCCACCGCTTTTATAGAAAACGGTCAATTCACCGTGCTATGGAGCATTCTCATTGGTCAGAAGAGAGATATTCCATAAAAGTCGTGGAGTGACGTTGCAGTAAATGCTGCAGATTTTTAACAGTGAAGTCAATTAAAATGAATTTTCAGATTCGTTAAAATCGTCTGCTTTTGGCGAGGAAATGCACTGCTCGCCAAATCCCGCGTCGCTTTCAGCTTTTCACGCCAATTATTCCAAACTATTTTATTTTTTTACATATCTAATAATGTAATTCCGCCGCTAATTTTCACTGATCCTTTATTACCTACATGAGTAGTTTAAGTCGTATTTTTTTCAAAAAATTCTGAGTATGCCCCCAATGGAGACCTTCCTTGTAAGAGTTTTCTTTGCAAATCAGAACTATTAGAACTTTAGTAGGAATTTCAGGTTCTTCATTCGATAAAATTCGTCTCTATGATTTTTTAACATTGGTGCTTTTCAGGGTTTCGTTCATCAGACGAAACCCTATTCGCCTCTGTCCTTAGTCAGTCTGTCCGTCACAGAGTCCGTACACATGAACTGTTAGAGACTTCAAATTTGATGTACTTACAGCTGAATACTTCGTGTCACACGACAAATCACAAAGTTTTGAAAAAGTCTATTATTTTAATTAAATCAATGTTAACTATGTCATCCGTTCATTTTTGCGACTTAAATTTTAGAAGAGAACCTTAATTTTAATGTTTTTCGTGTGGACATTATAGCTTGGAGGTAAAGAGTCTCGCTAGTAAGAACGTTTTTAGTTCGAACACCGGGGCTGGAACTTTAAAATTTCATACTAAGATAGAAAAATAAATTTAAAATTTTTTAACCAAGTTAAGGGTTTATATTTTTTTTTATCACTGGCATTCATAATATATTTTTGGAATTCAATTTTCTTTCTATTTATTTATTTATTTATTTTTAATCACATTTTCACATTGACTACTTCACAAATTCCTAATACATTGAAAAAAGAAAACTTAAATTTTATCAACACGATCAAATAATAAAATAAAAATTGAAATAATAGTGTTACTGTCAGACCACAGTTGCTGTGGCCGTGCTTGGCAGAATGCCAGGCCGATTCTATACAGCTTGTAGGGAGGACAGCTTCTTTGGCAGAAGGGATCGTGTTCAACATTTTTTTTCTTTTTCTGTTCTGTGAAATTTTATTTTAAATTAAATGGTCGTGAATCTTCCATTAGTTCACGGATTTTGTTTTTCCGAAATATATATACACATATTTGCTATATTTTTGTGAATTTCAATAAAACCATATTTGTTTTATTTTATTTTTTACAATTATATTTATGTCAAACCCGCAGATTTAACGACTGCTTGGCTTCTTCTTGACGGCTATGCGATGAATTCGTCAATTCTAACAACCTAAATATTCAGGGCACATGCAATTACTTGCACCAAAATGGCGTTATTTGGCCTGATATGGTAACCCTGCTACTTTTGTTTATTTATTCGTAAATAGTTTATTTGCTTTAATTTTCTTTTTTCAAATAATGTAAAATATTTTTTGTTCTATAATTATTGGTTTTTAATATTTAATATATTTTAACATTTTTTTTTATTTATTGTTATTTGCTTTTTAAAATAATAGAAAATAATTGAAAAATGTATGTGCAACTGGTATTCGAAAACAAGGATTTCGCCAAGATGGCGTTGGAAAAATTCATTCTATCCATTTGCGTGTATATCTGTGCCATATTTATACCCAATGCATGCAAATAATTTAAATAGATTAAGTAAACAATAATGTAAAGAAATAATTTTTAAAAATCGCCACTTTAGCAATTTTTAAAATTACGCCATGCAATCGTTAATTCTAAACAGATTACATACGCTATATTGCGAAAGGAAAAGTTACAACGCTAAGTTTAATAATCATAAATTTAAATCATCTTTTTCCTTTCATATTTGACTTTTTATAACTATTTTGATATAACAGAACTACAAAATAATATTTAAAAATATATTATTTAATGACCAAAGCAAAAAGGTATTCATTAAAAATATTCGACATATATAAGATGTTTAATAAACAAACTCATCTCACTCATCTCAGGATGCTACTGACTTCCCCATTTTCGACATGGACTAAGTTCTTTTCGCCCATGCGCAGATCTGTCCAGGTTCCTAAGAAACGTGGTACATCAGTACTTTTTTTCTAACAGTTTTTTTATTTTAAAGTTCTTAAACCACGAGGCTTACAAAATATGTGAAGATAACATAAAGTAACCACAATAACAGCAACAATACTGTTTATTTAGGAATGCCATAGTACAATTAAATTAGCAGTTACCAGTGACGTTATGCAAACAGCCAGTTTATCCAACGACTAGATAATCCAAGCAGTGAAACGAGTTTTACAATAACTAACTATATTGGAAAATATTATTCCATTCCATCAAAGAGCGTTACAGCCTTAAGTCTAATATAATTTTTATTGCGAAATCTATTTTTTTTTCTCTATATGCTATACATCAGTTTTGCATGTATATACTAATTAGTTCACAATAAATCTGCCGAAATAACTTAATAGTATAGATAAATTGATGTTTTTAAAAAATTATTATCAAAGAAAAAAAAAAAGAAACTGCCATTGTTTGGAGTTATTGGTAAGACTTACGATGCGACAATGACATAATAAATGCAATGCATAGGAATATTTTTGGGAATATAAATATACAATTGAATTACAGCTGACAATATTCAAGCAGTTAATTTTTTCAACAATTAGATAATCAATGCAGTGAAATGAGTTTTACAGAAAGAGAAGTAAAAGCAATGAGCCACAATTTCAGAGATATTTTTTTTTTATTGCGAAAGCCAATGTTTTTAAAACTATTTTTTCATACTTACCATATGTATTATCTAATTAAAGAGTTCACATTAAAAAAAAAGAAACATACAGAAAGAATAAAATAGAGAAATTAATGTTCCAAAGCTTGATTGTTGAAGAAAGAAAGTGAGAAGAAGAAAATAACTTAATAGAATAGATAAATTTATGTTTTTAAAACATTATTTGTCAAAGGGAAAAAACCGAAACTGCCATTATTTGAAGTTATTGCTAAGACTTACGATGCGACAATGACATAATAACTGTAATGCATAGGAATATAACTACACAACTGAAATACAGCTGGCATTGTTCAAGCAGTAAATTTTCCCAACAATTTGATAATCCATGCAGTGAAATTAGTTTTACAGAAAGAGAAGTAAAAGCAACGGGTCGCAAATTTAAAGACATTTTTTATTTCTAAATCTAATGTTTTAAAAACTCTTTATTACTTTAAAAAAATGCAGAAAGAATTAATAATATAGAGAAATTAAAATGTTCCAAAGCTTGAATGTTAGGGAATAGAAGAGAGGAGAAGAAAATAACTTAATAGTATAGATAAGATTATGTTTTTAAAACATTGTTGTCAAAGGGAAAAAACCGAAACTGCCATTATTTGAAGTTATTGCCAAAACTTATGATGCGATAATGATGTAATAAAAGTAATGCATATAAATATCTCTGGGAATATAACTACACAATTGAATTACAACTGACATTGTTCAAGCAGTTAATTTTCCCAACAATTAGATAATCCATGCAGTGAAATGAGTTTTACAGGAAGAGAAGTAAAAGCAGCGGGTCACAAATTTACAGATTTTTTTTTATTGCGAAATCTAATTTCTTTTAAACTACTTATTCATATTTACCATATGTATTATCTAGTTAAGGAGTTCACATTCTAAAAAAGAAAAATGCAGAAAGAATTAATAATATAGAGAAATTAATGTTCCAAAGCTTGAATGTTAAAAGAAGAAAGAGAGAAGAAGAAAAAACTTAAAAGTATAATGTTTTAAAATCATAAATTTATCTATACTATTAAGTTATTTTCTTCTCCTCTTTTCCATTCTATAACATTCAAGCTTTGGAACATCAATTTATCTATAATATTAATTCTTTCTGCACTTCTCTTTTTTTTTTTTTTTTTTTTTTTTGTGTATATGAACTGCTTAACTAGATATTACATATGGTGAAACAGGGTTCGTGATTTTTTTGATTTTTTTAATAAAAATCAAAACAATCGGTTTTTTTTTTTATTTAAATCGGATTTTTTTGATTTAAATCAGATTTTTTTGATTTTTTTTTAAAAATTGCCACACATTATTATTATTTTATGACTTTTTGTTTAATTTAAATAATATAAAGTTTACATACATAGACATGCATATTATAAGTATTATCTATTACTAATATTACACAATTTACATAAATGATTCATATTATTGCAAGGTAAAATTTTAGGCTATGAAAAAAATCTTGATTACACAAAATGCATGAAAAACTACAAATCAGATGTCAAAAATTAATTCAACCTTCAATATTTTAATTAAAATAAAAAAACATCTGCAACACATAAAAAATGTAAACAAAATTGGAAGTTTTTAACTCTTTTTTTTTTTTTTTTTTTTTTTTTTTTTTTTTTAATGTTGACTGAGAAAAATGAGTTCAATTGCTGCCATCAAAATACTTAAGGCCTGAGGACACAAATTGAGATGTCATCACTATCGACTGACTTCTCAGTAGTGTTGGAATTTACACAAGAAAATTTTGAATAGCAATTTTATTTTACTTGTGGAATATTTATCATCTTATAAAACAATAACTATTTAAACTCACTAATAAGAACTTGGAATCCCTAAATAAAAATTCAACCAGAGAAGGAATGCTACAGTGTTGCCGCATCTGGATATTTTTTTATTGGGGGATTCCAAATTCTCATGTGTATGTTTAAGTTTAAGAAGTAATTAATCATAAGTTAATCAGTATGTTCAGTGTTTTATACAATGATTGATATTCCACAAATAAAATAAAAGTAAATTGTTATTCAAAATTTTCTAGTGTGAATTCCAACATAATTGAGAAGTAAGTCAATTAATGAATACCTCACAATTTGTGTCCTCTTGTCTTGAGCATTTCGATGACAGCGGTTTAACAGTTTTATCTGCTGATTTCCAATTTCTGAAAGTATCAAACCAAAGGCGAAAAACATTTGTTCGATTGAAGAAGATAAATCTATTGCAGTAAAAAGCTAGTTGATCATTAATTCTCTTTTTAGTATGAGCTTTTTCGATAACTGCAACAAAAATACCTTCCACCATTCTAAAGGGCTGAGATCAATTATATTAAATTAAATAAATAAATCCATTGCTGATTCAGATTTTGCTCAAATCCTTATATAGCAGGCTTCACCAAAGTACAGCACATAAAGTCATACAATTTTATTTTACCTCAACTTGCAAAAGTTTTTCTAAATACTAATGAGTAAATATTCAAATATTTAGTATATTTCTGTTTGGATTTCTTTACCGTTGCAAGATTATTTTATAATTTGATTCAAATGAAATTTGAAAGCATTTTTTTTTTTCTAAACTTTACATGTAATTTACTTTTTTACTAAGCTTAAGCTTTATCTTTCTGAAAGTTGTTTGATTATATATGGTATATAAAACTAAATTATATTAAAGCACATTATTATGTTTGTTTCATCTGAAATTTATTAAAAAATAACTTAAAAGAAAAACTGATTTAAATCAATGATTTTTTTAAAAAAAATCAGTTGATTTAAATCGCGATTTAAATCATGATTAAAATCAAGCCGATTTAAATCAACGAACCCTGTGGTGAAATAAATAAATAGTTTTAAAAACATTAGCTTTCGCAATAAAAAATATCTCTGAATTTGTGGCTCATTGCTTTTACTTCTCTTCCTGTAAAGCTCGTTTCACTTCATGGATTATCTAACTGTCGGAAAAATTAACTGCTTGAACAATGTCAGCTGTAATTCAATTGTGTAGTTATATCCCCAAAAATATTACTATGCATTACAATTATTACATCATTGTCGCATCGTAAGTCTTAGCAATAGCTGTAAATAATGGCATTTTCGATTTTTTCCCCTATGACAATAATGTTTTAAAAACATAAAATTATCTACTGTCAAAGGGAAAAAAAAACGAAAACTGCCATTATTTGAAGTTATTGCTAAGACTGACGATGCGATAATGATGTAATAATTGTAATGCATAGGCATATTTCTGAAAATATAACTACACAATTGAATTACAGCTGACATTGTTCAAGCAGTTAATTTTTCCAACAGTTAGATAATCCATACAGTGAAATGAGCTTTACAGGAAAAGAAGTAAAAGCAATGAGCCACAAATTCAGAGATATTTTTTAATGCGATAGCTAATGTTTTTAAAACTATTTATTTACTTTTACCATATGTATTATCTAGTTAAGGAATTCACTTCAAAAAAAAAAAAAAAAAAAATGCAGAAAGAATAAATATTATAAGTAAATTAATGTTCCAAAGCTTGAATGTTAGAGAATAGAAGAGAAGAGAAGAAAATAATTTAATAGTATAGATAAGATTATGTTTTTAAAACATAATTGTCAAAGGGAAAAAAACGAAATTGTTATTATTTGAAGTTATTGCTAAGACTTATGATGCGATAATGATGTAATAAAAGTAATGCATAGAAATATCGTTGGGAATATAACTACAAAATTGAATTATAATTGGCATTGTTCAAGCAGTTAATTTTAACTACAATTAGATTATCCATGCAGTGAAATGAGTTTTACAGGAATAGAAGTAAAAGCAAAGGGTCACAAATTTAGAGATATTTTTTATTGCAAAAACTAATGTTTTTAAAACACTTTATTACTTTTTACCCCATGTATTATCTAGTTAAAGAGTTCACATACTAAAAAAAGAGAAAAATGCAGAAAGAATTAGTAATATAGACAAATTAATGTTCGAAAGCTTAAATGTTAAAGAAAGAAAGAGAGAAGAAAAAAATAACTTAACAGAATAGATAAATTTATGTTTTAAAAACATTATTGTCAAAGGGAAAAAAACCGAGACTGCCATTATTTGAAGTTATTGCTAAGACATACGATGCGACAATGATATAATAACTGTAATGCATAGTAATATCTTTGGGAATATAACTACACAATTGAATTACAGCTGACATTATTCAAGCAGTTAATTTTCCCAACAATTAGATAATCCATGCAGTAAAATGAGTTTTACAGGAAGAAAAGTTAAAGCATCGAGATGAGATAACATGGAGAGAGAAACGACAGACTCTTTTTGGCCCCAACATAAAGTCACGTGACACCGGGACGATTTTCTCCCGAAGATGTTTGACTGGAGCTTTCGTCCATTGGATTTACATGGGGTTGCTTGCAAAACAAACAATTTGACCGTTTTATTTTTTAATTAATAAAGTTGATATATTGCAGTGCATACAGATGTAAATAAAAATATGTCAAAGGAGGAGGTATAACCTTCCATAGGAAAGTCTTACATTAACTTTTTTAATTTATTTCATTTAAAATAATAAAACAAGTAAGAAAAATCATGCGTTAAGCATAGATTATGAAGCACTTTCTAACACTTAATGAAACCTTTAGCAAAACTTTGTTATTTAGGGAAATAATAGTGTATAGCCAAATATACCCAAATATGTATTCCAGTACTTTTGAACAGCCCTATATTTCATATGTCAGTTGATGTAATGGGAAAATTTAGTTTAGCAAGAAAATACCCAGTAACTTGAAATTTCTTTTTCAGCAATTCATACTATTAGATGGAAACATACTTGAATACTTTTGTTCAGCCCTGTAGTTTACATTGTACCTTTATTACACGTCAGCATTAGGCTAAAATTTATTGTAAACTAAAACACCTTTAAAACAACTGAAATCACATTCTCATAAATCCTCATTCATAGGCGTCCATGCACAGAATTCTTTGTATGGCCCTGTATATCCTTTTATCTATATTCTGCAAACATTTCTCAGTAAATTGAATGAAGCTCAGCGTAAAAATACATAGTTTATTTAAGAACCACGTTTAAATAATTTACGCTCATATTCAGTAACGTTGGTGAGCTCTTTTGGGTAGCCCTGTATATCAACTATAACATTTATACACACCATATAATGTTCATATATTTAGCGAAATATAAACGCGCATATCATAATTAAAATGCATTTCATCCCTCCATCAGCCATCATCGGACACATATACGGTACTTCGAAAAGAATATACTATTTGAAATCTTTTGTATAGCCCTGTAAATGCTATGTACTTCATATTATGCAAGACAGTAGCGTATAATTTATATTAAGCTTCAATGACATATATTAATTTTATCATACATGAAACAGCTTAATATATTAAAAATATGTCACACACAATTCCTCTTTTACCATTATCTAATGGAATTCTTTTGTGTGGCCCTGTAAATGAATAATAGCTACATTTTCACCTTATATTTTATAGAATGCAGATTTTAATATGTTTGACAGGGTATAACATCTTTAAAATTCCTTTGAAACGATTTTTCCTCATAGTCTGTAATGTAATGGGAAACTTTTGATTCGCGCTGTAGAGAAACTAATCATGGTAGAAACTTCATTTTCGATTGGACTTGTGCTAGGGTATACGTCAATAACGCTTAAAATTTCATGGCAATCCGAGTATATTAACAATTTTTCCCCTTAGGCCGTAATGTAATGGAAAACTTTTGATTCTCTCTGTAGATAAACTAATCATGGTAAAAACTTCATTTTCAATAGGGTTTGTGCTAGGGTAAACGTCAATAACGTCCTAAAATTTCATGTCAATCCGAGTATATTAAAGATTTCCCCCCACAGGCCGTAATGTAATGGGAAACTTTTGATTCGCCCTGTAGATAAACTAATCATGGTAGAAACTTCATTTTCAATAGGGCTTGTGCTAGGGTACACGTCAATAACGTCCTAAAATTTCATGTCAATCCGAGTATATTAACGATTTTTCCCCATAGGCCGTAATGTAATGGGAAACTTTTGATTCTCTCTGTAGATAAACTAATCATGGTAGATACTTCATTTTCAATAGGGTTCGTGCTTGGGTAAACGTCAATAACGTCCAAAAATTTCATGACGATCCGAGTATATTTACGAGAGTTAGAGCGCGGACAGACGGCCAGACAAACCGAATGCATAAGCACTTTTCAACTTTATTGGAAAGTGCTAAAAATTGTGATTTGAAACAGTGTCATTATTTGATAATGATTGGTTTTTGCCTCGTAAGTGAAACATATCAGTTTTTTAAACATTTTTTTTTTTTTACACTGATATATGTTTTTTTATTTTGTGTAAAGTACGTAAGTTTTAAATCACAATAACTTTATTATTTATTTAAATAAATGAGAAACTCTTGTTTTCTATCTTCGCGACTTTTTTGCGCCAATTCGTAATTTTCCTCTCTCATGTAATGTATTTATTTGTATTTATGACTGCTGTAAATCTTTCTCAAATTATTTGTAAAGATCACATATAAGGGGCTTTGCATATACCGTCGAGTCTCTATATAACGAAATCCATCGTTCCAGTAAAAAATTCGTTATATAGAGAAATTCGATGTATAGAAAATGAGTTAAAAATCATATTTAATGTGTAAATTTTGAACAAATGTTATTTTTGATGTTTTTTAATTAAGAATTTCAAATCTTTAAAAGGAAATATTAACCTAACATTTTATTTCTTAATTATTTAAGCAGTTTCAAAAAAGAGAACAGGCATTAATTTGAAAGCTTAATGAAAATCAAATAAGAAAGACTTGCATTAATTTCAGACGACGAAATCTGTAATTTTTTGTTGTTTTTATTTTAAAATTGTTACGCTCTCAAAAGAAAAAATGCACAAATTTTAGCAAAGAATGAAAAATTGTAGTTAACATTTTCCTCCACTTGAAGGCCTATCTTATGTGCCTCATTGATTCCTCTCTTATATGTGTAACAATCTAATTGACTCTGCTTTGAGAAGGATGTTGAAAGGTGTGTCAGAGGTGGGATGAATTCGTTGGATTTAAAAAACAAGGAGAGAAGTAAAAAAAAAAAAAAAAAAAAGCATTGAACGATAAATTAAAAATAAGTGATGGAAAATTGATTCCATATGAGTTCAAAGCTTTTTTAAAACTTAATAAATTAAGACTAATTTATGAAAAAATTCGTTATATGGAGATAGATATTTCGCTATATAGAGACTTTTTAATGTAATCATGCGAAAAGGGGACCGTTCCTACAAAAAATTCGTTATATAGAGAAATTCGATGTATGGAGTTTCGTTATATAGAGACTCGACTGTATAACGTTATTATTTTATGGGAAAGGGGAGGGTCTGGCACATGATATCGTAAGATATATCTAGGTAGAGGGGGGTTTGCCTTTTGATATCGATATCATTTTGACTCAATCAACATTGTCTCTTTTTATTTGTAACATGGTCTTTTTTTCAAAATAGTATATTATCTTTTTTTAGTCTGTTGTCTAATTTTATGAAAATACAAAGTTATTATTAAAGTCATTAAATTATTATAAAATTATCGAATTCTAAAATATGGTATACCCCCAGTATTTGACATTCCTGTTAATGCTCATATGTGAAAACCTATATAATCACGGTGCGAGAAACCATATGTGAAGTGTATTTGGAAATGAAGCTTGTACTTACTAATAAATAAAAGAGAAAGAATGTTGTCCACTTGTTTTGTTGATAAGGATTTCTATCTGACCCTTTTCCCCCTCCCCTTCCTCCGTTCGGGGAGCAAATTCAATAAGAATTTATTACTGTTGAATGCATTACGTAACAAAAAGCTATTATAAAATACTTTTAAATAATAACTTTTTTAAGAATTTTATTTGAATAAAGCGATATTTTATTACATTTTCTTCATTTGAATCAATAAAGTATGCGAAAAATACATTTAACCAGTTTTGTATATTACTCCAAACTAAAGAACACGGGGGGGGGGGGGTGAAGGATGATAACGTATGATAACGAAAGGGGGGGAGGGTTCCAAAATTACCATAAAATTGATAACGTTATATTTGCACAGCCCCAACGTAATTTTTAAAGATACATTTAATTTAAAAAAAATAGCATTTCAAAAGTTTTTTTTTTTTATTATTAAAGTTTTTGTAGAATTATTATTACAAAAAATATATATATTTACTCGAATTCGGAAAAAATTAAGGAAACAATCTTAATTCTGTCGTCAAATTATCGTAATTTTTAGATAAAAACAACAACTTTTTTTTTTTCATTTTTTCAAAAAGAAAAAAAAAAACTGTGGAAATTAATGCTTGAGTTAATTAATATGAAAAATGTATGTAAAAATATGAACGTAAATTTAAAATTCTCATTCATAATACTCTAAAATATTTAATTAAATTTTATAAAACATTTCCAGATTAAACTGAGAATGAAAACTTATGTTCTTAAAGTAAACATAGTGATTACTACATATATATTTATATACATTTCCCTGTTTTATTATCTTTAATTCCTTATCTTGTAATTATAATTTTTTTGATATATATATATATATATAAGATAGCACTTCATCTTTTATTTCCGTTTTCTCACTTGTAAAATATAAATATAGTCTTGTTTTATAATGTTTATATGTATCTATATTAATCATTGAACATCAATAATTTTACTGCGAATTAATTTCTCGGCGCCAAAGAGTACAAAATCACCAGTCTTGCACACCTAAATACCTACAACAATGGTTTACATACAACGCATGTCAACCCCACTTTTCAAGGCTACGGTGAAGGGAGAAGAGCGGTCCATGTATTTCATGTCGATGAGTAAAAGCAGCGGGTCACAAATTTAGAGATATTTTTTATTGCGAAATCTAATGTTTTTAAAACTATTTATTCATATTTACGATATGTATTACCAAGTTAAGGAGTTCACATTAAAAGAAAAAAAAATGCCGAAATAATTAAGAATACAGAAAAATTAATAGTTCCAAAGCTTAAGTTTTAAAGAAAGAAAGAGAGAAGAAGAAAGTAACTTAATAGATTAGATAAATTTATGTTTTTAAAACATTATTGTCAAAAGGGGAAAAAAAAACTGCCATAATTTGTATTTATTACTACGACTTATGATGCGACAATGACATAATAACTGTAATGCATAGGAATGACATTAGGAATCTAACTACACAATTGAATTACATCTGATACTGTTTAAGCAGTAAATTTTCCCAACAATTAGATAATCCATGCAGTGAAATAAGTTTTACAGGAATAGAAGTAAAAGCAACGGGTCACAAATTTAGAGATATTTTTTATTGCGAAATCTAATGTTTTAAAAACTACAGTAGAACCCCGATAATTCGGATTAATTGGGACCAGGCCCAATCCGGATTGTCGAAAATCCGGATTATCCGGAGAATGTGAACAAATGAAATAAAATAAAACATACTCACACAAAATTACCTTTACACTGAACATATTCAATATTAACAGACAGTAAAAATGTTTAATTTGTAATTATAAAATTTGTCATATTCTGCTGTGCTAGTTTTGCGGTCCACCTGGTCACACATTCCCTTGAGCATAAGTAGTTCGTTGGATTTAGTCGCCACATGACGTTCAAAATAAATCATTATTATGCAAAATGGGAAGTTACTCCATTATAGTTTATAACTTCCGGTTGATCATTATTGATAATAGTTTTCGTCTGCACCATCTTCATTTTCTTCAGTTGTGCACAAAGCGATTATTAAGTCATCTGTAAGCGAGGCAAATTCTTCATTATTTTCTGCTTACAACCAATTGGTAATGTCGCTGATATCAACATCTGAGCAACTATCAATTTTTTAAAACAAGCTGACGAAATCTGCAATTGTAATTTCTCCTTCAGTTTCGTTTATTCCTCCTTCTATTTCGATTTTCCGCAAGTGATTTGTAGAAGGGCACGAAGTTTGGCACGAAGACAAGGAATTAGTCTCAAGAGATCTACGGACTGGCTGACAAAGATTGGAAAGCGATCCTTATCAATCAATGTATCTATAAGGACTATTTTACTTTGCTTTTTTGCAATGCTCTGAGTAAAACTTTATTAAGCAATGAACTTTTGATGACATCTAAATGGATTAAATAGAAAACTGTGGAAATTAGATTTGCCAAAGCTTAAATGATGCATAGTTGTTCCTTTCATAGATTACATTAAAGAGAAGAAAGCTTGCGGCATTCTTCAGGAAAGATTTCAGAAAATACTTTCTTATTCAAAATATGAGGATGAAATAAAATTATGTCATGGAAATTCGCCGATCACTTCTCAAACGTGAAAAGAAAAGAAGAAAAAAAAAAAAAAAAGACCAAACCAATCCGGATTAACGGGGTCCGAACTAGCGGGGTTCAACTGTATTTATTAATTTTTACCATATGTATTATTTAGTTAAGTAATTCACATTAAAAAAGAAAAAAAGGCAGAAAGAATTAATAATATAGAGAAATTAATGTTCCAAAGTTTGAATGTCAAAGAAAAAAAGAGAGAAGAAAAGGAAGGAGGAGGGGGGAGGGCGAAATTGAATTTTAAAATTGTTGCTAAACCTTAAATAGAAATGATAAAAGTGGATGTACTATACTGAACATTAAGATCAATACGGTTTCGTTAAAAGTGCAACAACTCCATTCAATTAGCACTGAAATTTTCAAGCAGTTATTTTTTCCGGCAACTAGATGACCCGTGCAGTGAAATGAGTTTTACAGGAAGAGAAGTCAATGCAATGAGCCTCAAATTCAGAGATATTTTTTTATTGCGTAATCAAATATTTTTGAAACCATTTATTCATTTTTACCATTATTTAATTAAGGAGTTCACATACATAAAATAAAAATGAAGAAAAAATAAAACAGAGAAATTAATGTTCCAAAGCTTGAATGCCAAGGAAAAAAATAGAGAGAAAGAGGAAAAAAAAGGGGAGGGGGTGAAATTACAATTTAAAATTATTTCTAAACCTTAAGCAGAAATGATAAAAATTAATGTAATTTATTGAACATTATGATCTGTACGGTATCATTAAATGTGCAACAGCGAATTCAACTAGTATTGAAATTTTCAAGCAGTTAATTTTCCCAGCAAGTAGATGACCCATGCAATGAAATAAGTTTTAGGAAAATAGAAATAAGCAATGGCTGACTACTATTATCGATATCGCTTCACAAAAAGGAAATTTTTGTAATTTTGATTGAAAGATCGAACTCTCACTCTTTTTTATTAATTCTATCCATATGTATTTCAAAATTTGCCTGCCGGTTATAAATTTGCGAAAATCATTAATCAATATATTTTAAAATTGCACTCTGAAAACTAAAATGAAAAAAAATATAAATAAATAAATAAGAAAAAGAATGAAAGAAAAAACCAATAAGAAAAAAGGTTATCTACCTACTGAAGATGTTTCTTAAAGCTGAAATAAAAAATATACATAAATTTAAATTTTACACAAGACTGCTTAATTTTGACCAATATTATTTAATAACTAAAAAGCATTCGGGAACTTAAAATTTTACCATTATTATTTTTAATTATGTGGGTTTTGGTTTGGATGTGGTAGTCTATTTGAAAAACATTGCAAACATAAAATAGTACTTAAGAAGATTGAAATTTTTTCTTTTTAAAATAAAAATTGAGTATGCTCATCGACTGTTCAATTTGCCTAATTCTTTCACATTTTAGGCCCAGAAAAGTTTTCTTAATAAATTGCTTTCAGCCGTTATGATAAATTGAAAGTTAAAGTTTTAATAATTTTAACACCCGAATATTTTAAAATAGTTTTTTCTTCAAGCAAAATATTTATTATTAATTAAATATTCTGAACTTATTTAACCCTTTATCTACCGATGGTACTTATAAGTACCATTAAAATAACTTATTATAAAATTCTTTTAATAAGTCAGTTAGTTATAATACTGTTTAGAATGAGTTACAGATACATTAATTTATCTTGTTCCAAAAGTATTACAAAAGTATTATTGGTTACACAAAACAAAAATATTTTTAAAAGGATGATTTCTTTTGCCTTTGCATCTTTTCAGCTTTCTTGGCGCTGAAGAAGGGGGATGGGGATTTTTCAATGCGGAAATATTTCTATATTTATATTGTAAGAACATCATGTTTGTACATTTTATAACTCTGCTAAATACTAAGAAAATAATTTAAAAAAAAATTCGACTAGGGTTATAAAAAATGCATTAAATCCCCGTAAATTCAAATTTAATTAATTCTTTTAAAATCCTCCAAATATTTATTAAATGATTATGTGAATGAATTTCTAATGCGGTAGATAAAGGATTAAAGCAATATAAAACAGTTCTGAGCAAAATTCTCTACATTTATCTTAAGTTGGCAGATTATATGAAAAAAAAAAAATAATAATTCCTAGATAAACGCAGCCTGGTGTATTTTAACGCATTCGGTACCAGCGTCCCATGAGTAAATGTTATTAAGTAGATACCACCATTTTATTTAACAGTAAAAATATTTCGCGCTGCGCAATAATGCGAAACTTTCTGACACGTTTACGGACTCGTTTTTAAGTACAAAAGTATGACAATCGCATGCCTAACTGTTGAAGTGATTTGGAAATGAATAGCGTTTTCCATCTTATGAGAAATTAATTACATATTAAATTATAAGCAATTGTGATCACGAAACGATAAGCTTTTATCCCTTTTTTGCAATATCTTGTCCAGAAATTTGATACAAAACATTTAACTTTGACAGTAGTTTGTATACGATCTTTTGAATTTTCAGAAAAATGCGAAGCATCATTCGGTTAGATAGTTTCTGAATAATAAAATCTGCGAATTTCATGCGTTTTCGAAAGAAAGTGAATTCAGAAGTGTGTCAGAAAGTAGCAATTTTAGATTTGAGAATGACTTTAATAATAATTTTTACTTTATTGCAAAAAAATTCTGCGATAGGATAAGGTGTGTATTTCTTTTCAGAATTACTGTTATGAAAAACAAGTACATTATTCACCTTTTGAAGATGCATAAATGCGGCCATAATTACGAAGTAGTTATCTTTAAAATTCACTAGACTTGTAAAATCTAGCATACTTCAACATGCATACTGTAACAAAGAAAGTGAAATAATACCTGATATGACGTACAGAATACATTTTTTATATTTAATTATTCAATAATATATAATTTTTAATTATAAAAGAAATTATTTTATGCAAAAAAAAGATTTTTGAATCAACAATGTATTACCACATTAAGAGCATTGTGATTTTGCATGCAACAGCACAACTTGATTACTGCTGACATATATTGGTTTATTTTCTCAGCAATTAGATCATGCATGCAGTGAAATGAGTTTTACAGGAACAGAAGAAAGAGGCTGACCATTAGGGTGCGCAAACTATTTTCTTTTCCGACCCTTCGTTTTCCATAAAATTTTGTCCCACCCCTTGAAAGACAGTAGACGTTTCTTGGTGATTAATTATTTTTTCCGATTTGCTCCTATGTTTCTCCCTTATTATAGGTTTCTGTAAAATAGTTTTATAAAGCACTGATTTTATTTATGAACATAGGTTAACATTTTAAGGAAAAGTACTTTTAAAAACTATATTTCACAAGTATTCAGTGTAAAAATGAGCTTGCAAAGAGCATGTGATTGCTTCTATGTTCGAAACTGCATTGTAAATTATAATGCACTTGAATGAACGTAAGATGAAGCGAAACTGAATTACTCCGAATTATTGGAGTACAGAAGGAAAAAAAAAAAAAAAAAAAAAAAAAAAAAAAAAAAAACCTGCACGGTCCTAGCTAGGACAACATTATGAAGAAGCAGATGTGTGTGTGTGTGGGTGGAGGAGGGGGTACCTAGATTGTAAAAGTTGAAGCAAAGATGCCCACTATAAAACATCAGATGGACCCAGGTTGCATTTGGAAACAAATATAGAGATCAGGTAAAGATATTCTCAATTTTACAATTAACTTTTATTTTGACGCCTGTGTTCTACCAGTCGCCAAAGTACTTGTATTATATACTAATAGAGGCATTTTTTTTTCGAAAAAAAAATAGTTTTATAAATAACAATATTCACTATTTGACTAGTATAATTAAGGCCCAACACTAGGCACCGAAAAAGACCCGGATGATAATGTAAAGTCTATGGGGGCGTTCTTTTCAACTATCTCGCTCAAGTTTTAATATTTTTACATGATTTTTTTTGCTTAGCATAGCTGAGGACGTTCCACAACCGGCCTAGTTTTTACTTTTTCAATTTTAGTTTCAGATTTTTTTTTAAGAATTACTTTAAATTTCAAAACCGGTTTAAACCGGTTCTAAAATTGAAACTATCATAATATAAAAAATATATAAGAAAAATCGAAAAGGTAAAAACTAGGCCGGTTGTAGATCATCCTCAGCTATCCTACGCAAAAAATATCAGGTAAAAATGTTAAAATTTGAGCGAGATATTTGAAAAGAATGTCCCCATAGACTTGACATTATCATCCGGGTCTTTTTCTGTGCCTAGTGTGGGGCCTTAACATTATGCACTCCAAGGAAACATGATTTTCCTGTTAATTCTTCCCGAAAGTCTACAAAAGAGGGGAAAGTTTCGTTTGTCCCGTGCACACACGCTTGCGCATTGGCTGTGATATAAAATGAAGAACGGAAAATTAAAAAAATAAATAAAATTTCTAATTTACTTAAAAACAAACAAACAAAAACAATGCTTTTGAATTTAAAAAAGTAGCAATTTTTTCATTGCTTTATATTTAATCAGAAATCATTTTTTAGAGTATTCAAAAAATATCCACGTGCAAAATGAATGAATAATCATGCAAAATGAATGATTATTCTAAATGAATTCATTTTAAAAATATGCAGCGATGCAATCAAGTTTAAAAAAAAATCGATTATATTAAAAAAAGAAAACATTTTTTTTTCGAAATATAATATTTACATTTTACATCTAACAATCAAATTATGTTTCATTAAAAGTATGGCTAATATATAATAATTTTTATCCTCTATTATTTTATAAGTGTTAAAATAACAACCATTATTTCATAATGACAAAATATCCGTGCAATTAACTTTAAATTTTCCAGATTTCTAAAAAAGAAATTTAACAAGTCTTATCAACATCCCATTTCAAAGAACCCATACCTTTATTTTAAACTCGGCTTCAAAGAACTGCTCGCTGGTTGAATGGTTAAGATGTTAGATTAGGAACGCGCGGTCCCAGGTTCAAAAACCGAATCGATCCATGAAGAACACAGACTACGGATTTTTTTTCTTAGAACAAAAAAATTAACAAATTATAACAATAATTTGGAATATGAAATTCTAATTAATTCGATATGTTAGATTCAGATTCGGACGACGATATTTTACCTGATTAAAATTTACAGGATTCAAATTCTAGATTATTCAATGCAAATGGTCAGCTAATGGTTTAATAATAATAAGCTCGATGCAGCTGCGGCCGTTTGGTAGCTTTAGAGCCTCTATTCCACTTTTCCCGCTTTTCGGTGTCTTTGATTTTATCAATTTTTCCGATTTAAATTTTTTATTTTTTTTCTCAACTTGGCTTGTACTAGGACTCGGCTATTCGGTATCTTTGAACCTGTGTTCCGCCAGAGAGTTGCAATAAGAGAAGAATCACAGAAAGGATCACGGACGTTAAAAAGAGTAAAAATAAATAAAATGCGGACACCTCAAGATTCCTTCTGGACCGAAAATAAACCAAAATATACAGTAATAATAATATTAGTAGCAAATGGACGCAGAAAATAAGCATCGAACACTACATTATAACAGTTTTTAATCCTTTTGCATTCCTGGAAGGAAACACCATGTTATTTTGAGAGAATAAGTTTTTGTCACAAGTATGGAAAGAAAATTATAAACTCGAAAAAGAAAAGGTTAGCGAAAGAAACTAAGATAAAAACCCAAGACAAATTTTAAAAAGAAGATACTTTTCATAAATTTGTATATGGACGTAGAGTAAAGCACAGTGCAATAATTTTGAAACAAAAAATGAATATATTTTTATTGAAAACAAAAATCATAATCTGTAAATGTATATTTTTTTTACAAAGAAGAAGAAGAAGAAGAAGAAGAAGAAGAAAAAAAAAAAAAAAAAAAAAAACGAGATTTGTAGTATGAATTTGGCCCACCTTCAATTTCCGCGCCCGGGATGACCATCTTCTTCGAACCCCGTTTTATGGCTCTGCTGAGACTCTTCAAATGCATCAAGTCATCTACTGCAAGCTAATCTGTGTTCAACTTACTGGAACTTTGAGACATGATTTATTTTAGAAAATTTCATAAAATTACGCAACATTGTGTAAATTTGATGAAATTTTAAAAATGCATAGGCAATGTAGTTAAGTTGATATCTAGACTCAGAAAAATAATATTAATCCATTTTTATATTCGGTATTATGAGAATGTGTTAAACATAGTTGAGTCAGATATAACACGTTAGTGTAAAATTGACAGAAGTTTGTTAAAATTTTTGCATTCTCTAAAAGTCCAAGGTCTGTGCCCATTGCCTTGGCCCAGTCTGATCCTGCTTATGTGCGTCGTAAAATAATGATAATAATAATAATAATAATGAAAAACAATGCATTACAATCAAAATTTCAATGAGCTATTTTTATTGCAATATCATATCCGTTACTTTTTTTTTTTTAATCAAATTGTGTATTTCAAGTTAACAACAATTTTAGTAGAATAAAATTAATTATAGTGAAATTAGTGTTTTAAAGTTTAACCGGAAAGAAAAAAATATAAAAATAGCAATGTCTTTTTTGTACACTCTGATTCTTTTAAAAATATATAATTTATGCAATGTGTTTCTGAAATATATCAAGAAGTTATTCTGTTTTACAAATAAAATTTTACTGAGATTCTAATTCATAATCCAACTTTAATAAATAGTGAAAAATTTTAAGCCCACGCACAATAAAATAGGAGAATAAAGCATGGAATTAGGTCATGGAATTTCAAAGTAAGTGATTATTATTATCTTTTCATTATAATAGTGAATCATAGGCAATAAAAACGGAGAAAAAAAAATCCTGTCCTAGTCCCTTAGATTAAAGAATGAAGAAAGGAAGAAAATATATGAAAATTCTTCTAGCATAATCCCGACTCATACGTCCATAAATAAGAGGATTTAATAAATATGCATTATATTTCAACGATTTTCTCCATCAACAATCAGCCATTGTATAGATCCGTTTTCTGTTGGGAAGAAACTCAGTTAAGGCTTTAGAATAGATTGAATAGTCAAATTCATTAAAGTTGCATAAAATTTCCATAAAACTAGTGATATTTTAAAGAAAAGTATGAATCTCAAAACAACTTAAAATAAGCTTTAAAACTTTTATAGAACACGAAAATATATATGTACATTAGGGTGTCAATGATTTTAATCAGTTGATTTAAATCAGCGATTAAATCAAGATTTAAATCAACTAATTTTCTTAAAAAATCATTGATTTAAATAAAAAAAATTTTAATAGATGTTTAAAATGTTAAAATCTAAGATTAATTTAAAATTTTCTACAGGTATTTTTGCTTTATGAATAAATGAAAAAAAATTGTTTCTAAACTTAATTCTTGAGAATTTTAAAACAGTAAGTTTGTAAACATAAAAAACATTTCATTTAAACATTTTTATTTTTATTTAATAAAGTAATTTTATTTAAAAAACTAATTGGTAAAAAAATGTTAAGCACAGCAAGAGATCTTTGGTTTGCATATGTATACATCCTAAAAGTTAAGATTTAAATTATTAACATTAAATTTTCTTAGTACAAATGCAAAACGAGCTGCTAATAATATTTGTTAATTTTGTTATTTGCGAAAATAACTAAGGAAATTACTTACTTACAGTTTTTATTAATTCTATCATTAATTATTTTTTAGGCTATTTTTAAGGACCTTTTTGAAATTGACAAAATGCACCCTGAATTTTTATTAAAAATAGTGAAACTTCTTCCATACCACAGTTTTTTTAAATACATGTGTCCGAGACCTTACAAAAATGATAGAACTTTATTTTTGAGAAAAAATAGGTTGTTACTAAACCATGTTATTTAACATTATTTTTCGAATTGTAATTTATATAAAAAAAAAAATAATAATAATAATTTAATGATTTTTTATTTATTACAATAAAAAATTATGTACTTTTTCCGGAATCCTCATTGTTACTAAACACATTACTAATATATTTTCATATGAAATAGTGCCCTTTTTTGGAGCTAACATCGTGTCCTTTTTTCCTTCTAAAATGAATGCAAAGTTATAAATTATCATTTTAGTAGTTATAGCATAAAAATGCATGTTATATACTTAATTAAAGACTTTTTTTTAATAATTATGAATTTTAAATAATGTTATTGCTTAATTATGCAATTTAATATTAAATGCAGTTACTGATCATTTTGATAAATGTAAATATCACTAGTATTTTATATCACTAGTCTTACATAATTAGTAAAAAATATTAATTGTATAACTTTATTGTATTCTACTAGCTAATAAAATTACAATTTTAAATATAATATAAAATTGCAATTCTTATAATTTTTATAATTACTAACTATTAATTAAATTTTAATAATTAAAGTATAAAAACGTACATCATGTTAGTAATTAGCTGTTTAATTGTTCTGAAAACATAAAATTTTGGTATCTATTCAGCATTTTAACGCTGAAGGGAAAAAAACCGATTTAAATAATAATAATAAAAAAAGACTTAAATAAAAAAAATCGTGATTTTTTTTACACCCTAATGTATATATAAAAGCACATATAGTGGAGAACAAAAACAAAATAAGGCCAGGCATAACTTTTGTTCTAAAAATCATACGGAGGTGATATTAACAAGATAATTACAAGATATCAAAAGCAAACTTGACAATAATGAGAAAGGAATACTGAAAAGTTCGTTATTCATGATTTTCTATATTATCGTAAACATTAAATTTTCCTGAAGCGTCCCATAAATATTGTTACATAAAATTTTAAAATCTGAATTCGAATTTCTACACTCTAAACAATAAATGTGTAAAATAGTCACTTTTCAATACGCATGTACCTAAGTTTGTAAAATTACACTGTCTTATAATTTACACACTTGCCGTTAAAATCTACCAGCATTTATGTGTGTTTATCGGGTTAATGGATGTATGTAATTTGTTATCACTTTAAAAACACAAACAAGTATGTAAATGGTAAAAAAATATTACGGATTTATCCGAATTGGTGTGTTAATGTAATTTACAAGTTTTGGATATTATACGAACAAGGTGGAACCCGTCGAATTTCGACGAAAATAAATGTTTAAGTAAGAGTTGTTTCATTGTTTTATAATAAACCTACAAAATTAGCTAAAGTAATAAGTGCATCTTACAATGATCAGTCTAACTCTCAAACAAATATTATTTAAAGATAAAATTAAGAAAATAAAAAATACTATTTCTATAAAACTCAGTTGTCCAAATTATTAAAATTAAACTTTAATCGCATATGTAAAAAATAAAAATATAAAAAAAAAGCAAAAAATATAATAAAGATCAGTTATTAAGATGAAATTATCAATTGAGGCTGTTCGGTATAAATGCGTATGAAAAAGAAATATTTCAAATTGACACGATCTTAGAATTTCACGTGAAATCCAAACTCATCATAATTTTCATCTTCTCAAAATTTACATGCGCACATTTTAATTTTTATGAATTTAAGAGAAAATTAAGCTTTTCTGTTGCCATAATTACAAAATTCGTACTAAAAACTATAAAAAAATGTGTCAAGAATAAATTGAGATACAGCTTTCAAACAAAATGCAATTAAAAGTACATATTTTTCTCTATACGATGGTTTAAAAATTGAAAATCTGCGATATTTAGAAGTTTAAAATTTGCAGTAGTGAAAATTGCAAAACCGAATTGCATGTAAAAATGTTACCATTCGCAAAATGACGTATGCGTTCCGCACACATACGTTTGGCCTTTATAAGATAGGTGTGTATTTTACAAATTACATCGAAATAAGTACGTGTAAGAACAGTACACAAATATATGCGTAAAAACAGAATGTTACACAGAAGTACAAACACAAATTTTACAAAGCTATGTGTATAAAAACAGAATATTACACAGGCTTATGTGTAACTATATTACGCAGAAATACGAATACAAACATAATGTTATGCATAAATACTTGTATAAATATGAACACAACAAATAGCTATATTCGAAAATTTCGCTTGTGTAGTAATTGCTAAGTGGTCAAATTAATGTATAGAAAGTTGAAGATCGTGAGTTCCAATGCCGTTTTCATAAGTATTTCTTAAAGTCTACGTTCTTTCTCTCTTTTGATTTGTGATGTCAAAATCTGCTTTAAAAATATATTCATTGCTTTAAATAAAACATATTAAATATGAGTTAAAATGTGTTTGGAGACTTGCAATGAAATGACCATATATTTCTTTTCAATATTGGTGCATATTTCAAAAATTTTTACGTCTAATGCTGGCGCAATACTGAAAAAAATTAAGAAGATTCGGGCATTTCATTTTTTTTTTAAACCCCAATATTTTTCGACGGCAGCCAGCAACAAAAGAAAGTGTGAAGAGGCTTTGCTTTCCTTGAAGAAGAGGGCCAAGATAATCCTTCCTATGGCGGAAGAATGCATTAAATTTATTGATGCATGACTCATGATAACATATTAAACTTTTCTGAAATCTTATATTCTATAACCCTTAAATTGGCAAAAAATACGAAATTTCTTTTAATCAAATCCATCTTGTGACTGATGGACAGACAGAGGACAAAGACGATAGAGTTTCACCAGATGAATGAAACCCTAAAATAAATTTTTTTTAAGCATAAAAAATTATTTAAACTTTAAATCGCACCATATGATTACATATTACGGTTGTAATGTATGTATTTTACGACTCCATATTATTTTGGGAAAGAGAGCCCTCAAATAGTAGACATGCCCCGAACCGGAACCCATATGGAGTAATCGGGCTTTAATCGCCACAGACAGACAGATGACAAATACGAATAATGTTTCGTCAGATGAATGAGAGCCTAAAAAAAAGCATTGTTTTAAGCATTAAAAATGGTTTAAACTTTAAACCGCACCATATGATTATATATTACTGTTGTAACGTATGTATTTTATGCCTCCATATTACACTCATATCCATAAATTAAGGATAATGCCATTTCCAGCAAATAAAGGCACGGAAACAAAACAAATGTGACTTATTCGTCAAGCCCATTTATTAAACAAAAGAAAAGGAACAAAAACTATGGTACATGTATGATAACATTCATAAAATCTACAATTGTTGCTCCCTAGAGCAGTTCCAAAAAGTACCCCCCTTAAAAAACTTAACATTATATGGTTGGTATGATGATTAATAAATTGTATGTCTCCCATACGATAAAATACAGTCCGCACAACGCCTAGGCATGCTGAGAATCAAATTATCAAGCTGATCTCTGGGAAGATTATTCCACTCAGCAACCAATGCTCTCCGAAGTTCCGGCACACATATAGGAGGTGATTGACGGGCTACAACCCGTCCACCAAGCATATCCTATACATGTTCTATCGGATTCAAGTCAGGCGAAAATGCTGGCCAATCCATACGCGTGATATACTCAGTTTGAAGACCTTCATTTAAGATGTTTGCTCGGTGAGGACGGGCGTTATCATTCAAAAACACAAATTCTGAGCCCATGGTACTCCTAAACAAACATAAATGTTGTTCCAGAATGATGTCCCGACAAATTTGGCCTGTCATGGTTCCGGTTTGAACATGTAAATCTATTCTGGAGCCCAGTATAACTCCACCCTAAACGAGCAATCCCGCACCACCGTAACGAGGTCGTTAAATGATGTTGTCAAGGTGATAACGGGTGCCTGGTTTTCTCCATATGATAGTCCAGCATGAAACAGATTGCAAGCTAAACCTGGTCTCTTCGGAAAATATTACACAAGCCCACTGAACATTGCATGTTCTCCACTCTAGGCTAACCGCACGCGACAGTGAGTTACCGTAAGCGGAACACATCTAACAGGTCTGCGAGCATATAGACCAATATTTCCCAAACGTCTGTCCAATACGTCTGTATACGGATTGTCTTGAAACAGTCGTACCCGTGGCTGAAGATAGCTGACGAGACAGGTCTGATGCTGTGCTTCGTCTGTTTCTTTTGGCAGTTACCACCAAATAACGGTCTTTATTCGTGGTTGTAACTCGGGACCACCTGTGCTGTAACGTCTACTGACATTTTCATCATCTTGGAATCGTTGTAAAAGTCCAGAGATTACACTTTGGGCGATTCCAAGCTCCTTGGATATTTCCATCTGAGTACGCCCACATTCCAAACGGGCGATAATTCTACCGCGCAAAATATCATCCACATGTGTCCTCTGTGTCATAACTGTTCGGTTTTGGCACTGAGAGTCTTAGAAAATGCTTGTTAATATTTTTACTTCTTTACCACCGTTCCTTATATACGCCTCACTCAAAACTTTCGTCATTATGACGTAATATCGGCGCCATCTGGTGGCTTTCTGAAATTTGCATATTAATCACTAAGATGTGTGTGATAATTCTGCAAATGAATTTTTTTCTTTAGAGTTTGATTTCCATGTGATTCTGAATTATCCTTAATATGGACATGAGTATATTTTGAGAAAGAGAGCCCTCAAAATAGTAGCTGTGCCTCGGACCGAAACCCATATGGAGTAATCGGGCTCTTGTCGCCACCACCAATGGATAATAAAGCCAAATGTGATGCTTCGCATTTTTATTTCTCTCTCCCCCCCCCCCCTCTTCTAATCTAGCTTGGGAATAATTTCATAAAGTAAAGAGCAATTACACATCAAAAGTGTTTACAATAGCGTTCTATAGTTTTAAACTGTGGTCTAAGAAAGCTATCAAAATAAAGGTGGTTTTCATTTCACGTCTTTTATGTTGATTTAGGGCAGGTTGTTTTACCTTCTAATAAAAATTATAAAAGAATACAAAAGAATGAATGAAGTTACGAAATGCGCACACGAGAAGTGGTATTTCTAAATGAATGTTTTATTTATATATGGAGTTTCTTCAAAAAAAATTAATAAAAAAAGCATCCATATGAATAAAAAAAGAGAAAACATTAGGACAATCTAATAAAATCAAAGCTGAAAGAAAATTAACTTTTTAAGAAGCTCATCCTTTTCTAAAGATCCTTCAATCGAGAGACTCTCATTCACTCACCGCTATTAGTAATACTTTTCAAAAGGATGTTGTTGAATCGATACGCGTTTCCCAATTTCTAGGAGTTGAAGATATGAAATAATTTTCAGCCATTCATACATTAAAAAAAAGGTTTTTTTAGAAATATGAGTATAATTTAATTACTCGATCTTTTACAGCAAATTTATTGATATTTGAGCCCTTTTCAAAATTAAAATTTTCAGATTAAAATTTTTACGAATTAAAATTTTTGATTAAAAAAAATTATTAAGAATTAAATAAAAAAAAAGTGAAATTCGTGAAAAAAAAGTCAGATTGAGTTCCTGAATTGAAGCCAAAAAATAATTTAGTTAATAATTGAGACTGCTGTTAAGTTTATTAATAATTTTTATGAAAGTATTCTTTTCAATGATTATATGACACCTCAAACTGAAAGAGTGATGAAA
Source organism: Maratus speculifer (assembly GCA_964019185.1). Lineage (NCBI taxonomy): Eukaryota > Metazoa > Arthropoda > Arachnida > Araneae > Salticidae > Maratus > Maratus speculifer. The sequence goes on from OZ025294.1 coordinate 43,653,975, forward strand.
ATGTTTTTACTCCCAACGTTTCCCCCAATCCGTATGCAAAATTATACGATATGTAAAATTAGCTTACATACATTCTATATAATTATAGGTATAGAAAAAAAAATATTTTCCAAAATTTCTCGACTTATGCACGAGTATATACGGTACATATTATTCCGAGAGGGATTTTGTGAAAGTTGTTTTTATTTGAAAGTATCGGATTTTTAGGAGATTTTGGACTTTTTATTTTTAATACTAGAGAATTATGTAAATCATTGTTAAAATCAAAATCTCCAAAATTTCACCAGGCGGCTAAAATTTCCTCCGATCCTAGATCGCCGGAACGGAGCTATTCTGCATCCCTGTTGTGCTGATGATTTATGCATAAAAACTATGCTAAAAAAACTGAGCTGAAATTTTGCATAAGGATATAACAAATTTCTAATAGCAAATTTCTGTTTAAAAAGTTATAGGTTACAATTTATATATATAATTTTTTGAACACCCATTTTACAATTCCTATTTTACACAATGTTTTAAGTGTATGAAAAAAAAATAATTATGTTTTGAATACTTAATTCCAGATCCACAAACACCGAGCGAGAAAAAATATTTATTTACCGGCGATATCAATGAAAAAAATAATATCAAACATTAGGAGATTAAGGAGTTACAGAACTCTAAACTTTCAAAAAATCATCTTCCCTTTTTTTTTTGAATTTGTAAAAATTTTTAAACAATATAAAAAAAAACTTCATTCAAAAATCGACAATTTTTCATTAGTTAGGGGTTATATTTCTATAATATCAACATTTTGCCAATTTTGGACCCCTCCCCCCTTTACGATATCATACGTCGATCCCCCCCCCCCCCCCTCGCGTATGCCCGATAGCACTGGGCTGATGTAGGAATTTCTTAAATCGATTTATCACCCATCCTACATCGCGATTTAGCGATTTTACCTTTAGACTATGAAAACCCGTTTTTTTTATTTATAGAGACAAAATACAGTATTTATTACCCCCCCCCCCCTTTATCCTTTCATGTGCTATATAGTATACAGTTATTTTTCTAAATTTTTTGAAAACAGTTATTTACATAACAAACACAAAAAAATTGAATCCCATCCTATTACAGACATAAGACTCAAATAGATACATTGATAAACATCTTTTATAATAATTTCAATAAATCGATTTTTTTAATAGGAAGAGTATGTAATTTAATTTGAAGTGAAAACATTAGGACTGGGCGATGTAGAGATTTCTTAAATCGATTTATCATCCATCTAACATTGCGATTTAGCACTAATTTTACCCTCTATAATACGAAACCTATCATTTAATTTTTAGTAACAAAATACGGGCTTTATGCCCCCCCCCCCACTTGTATTAATTTAGCATTTAATTGTTCAAATAACTAAAAAATATATATTTTACACACACACACACACACACACACACACAAAAAAAAAAAAAAAAAAAAAAAAAACTGTATGCTTTTTTTTTTTTTAATTAGTGATCTATTTTAATATTTTTTATAAACTCATCCTTAAAGAAATAAAATAAAAAGATTTTTTTCATTGTGTCTGACTTGTTTTGAATGCTACAATTTAAATTACTTGAGTAGGGAAGCATGGGGGCAACTTCCCATAACACGCTCAAATAGCACTTCATTGCTAATAACATGCATGCACTTGTGTTCTTCAGACACTGAGTTAAAAACTTATTGAAGTAAGACAAGCAGATTCACTGATAAATTTAGCTGTTCATTTACCATCAGAAGAATAGTAGTATAAAAAAAGAGGGGGGAGGGAGAAATTTGAGAAAAAGGGTGTATTTTTTTTTTTTTTAACTTTTAGATTAAAGAAATGTGTTTAATATAAATGTTGACATTCATATAGTGAATGGAGAAAGATTGAAAGGCCACATTACCAAAGTTGCTGATTTTTTTTAGATCGTTGGCCCCTGTAAGATTAGTAATAAAACATAATCTTAAATATATATATACAGTCGAGTCTCTATATAACGAAATCCATTGTTCCAGTAAAAAATTCGTGATATAGAGAAATTCGATGTATAGAAAATGATGTTAAAAATCGTATTTAATGTGTAAGTTTTGAACAAATATTACTTTTGATGTTTTTAATTAAGAATTTGAAATGTTTAACAGTAAATATTAAATTAACATTTTATTTCTTAATTATTTAAGCAATTTGAAAAAAGAGAACAGACATTTATTTGAAAGCTTAATGAAAATGAAATAAGGAAGACTTGCATTAATTTCAGACGAAAAAATCTGTAATTTTTGTGGTTTTGATTTTAAAATTGTTACACTCTCTCTAAAAAAAGCTTAAATTTTAGCAAGGAATGAAAAAATGTATTAACATTTTTTCATTCTAAAATCTAATTTTAACATTTTCATTTGTAATTAACATTTTCCTCCATTTGAAGGCTTCTCTTATGAGCCTCTCATTGATTTCTCTCTAATATGTGTAACAATGTAATTGACTCTGTTATAAAAAGGATGTTGAAAGGTGTGTGGGAGGTGGGATGAATTCGTTAGATTTAAAGAACAAGGAGAGAAGTAATATTAAAAAAAAAAATCAGCACTGAACGATAAATCAAAAATAAGTGATGGAAAATTGATTCCATATGATTTCGAAGCTTTTTTAAAACTAAATAAATTAAGACCAATTTATGAAAAAATTCGTTATATGGAGATAGATATTTCGCTATATAGAGACTGTTTTTAATGTAATCCTGCGAAAAGGGGACCGTTCCTACAAAAAATTCGTTATATACAGAAATTCGATGTATGGAGTTTCGTTATATAGAGACTCGACTGTATATCTTTATAATGACAAAAAAAGTAGAAAACCGAAAATCTACAGAAAAATTCATTCAATGCTTCCTCATTCTACTGTAAAAAACAAATTACCTAAAACATTACAGAACCCTCTTAAAATATTTTTAATTAATTAAATAGTTAATTAAAACTAAAGTATTTTAATGCTACACAAACATATGAAAAATAATTTTTCATCAAAATAATGCATAAAAATATAAACTAAGAATGGGTTAATTTAGATTTTAACCTTAAGACTTTTTCTTATTTTTCTCAGACATAAATAGTGAATCATTTACAAATAAAACACAATAAAATGTTATTTAGATTTTAATTAATAAATAAATGTGTTTTTAATGCACTACACACATCACATACAGTTGGCATCTATACTGGTGAGTGTATTTCGCATCATTAAATAGTATATCTTGGGAGGGGGGGGGGGAAATAATCCAAGAGCTGAGCATGCAACAGAAATTGAATATTGAAGATACTGAAATGTCCTTGAAATCCATTTGCATTCAGTGTGAAAAGAGAAATAAATTATTTGAAATGCATGTGGGATCAAAGCTGATGAATATATTTTCCAGAATAAAGCTATATTTCTTGAAAAAAAAAAAAAAAAAAAAAAAAAAAAAAAAAAAAAAATCAAACTGAATATATTAAAAGTACATGGCAAAAAAACCCCCGCAATATTGAAAATACAAAAATGTCATCGAAATCTGCTTGCATCCAATAGAAAAAAGAATTAACCAGTTCTCTAATTAGATGTAATCAATGTAGATATGCATATTTTGATGAAAAAAACTGTATTTCACTTGGCGATCAATAATTATTATTTTAAGTCGTCACTTGGCGAGTGATGACTAGAGTGGCGATAGATGACCAGCAAATTACTTGAAATGCATGTGGAATCAAAGCTGATAAATATATTTTGCCAAAATAAAACTGTATTTCTTAAAAAAATAATCCAACTGAACTCGATAAAAGAACTCGGCAAAAAACCGAAATATTGAAAATACAGCTATGTCATTGAAATCTGTTTGCATCCAGTAGGAAAAAGAAATAACCACTTTTTTAATTAGATGTAATCAATGTAAAGATGCATGTTTCCATGAAAAAAAACTGCATTTCACTTGGCGATTGAAAATAGATCTTTTAATCTCTACTTGGTGAGTGACGACTAAGGTGGCGATCGATGTCCAATAAATTTACTTGAAATGCATGTGAAATCAAACCTGATGAATTCATATATTTTCCAAAATAAAACTTTTATTTCTTGGAAAAATAATTCCAACTGACCACACTAAAAGAACATGACAAAAAACCAAAATATTGAAAACCCAGCAGCAGAAATTTTTTCTGCAGTCTGCAACACAAGTAAAAACTTAAAAAACAGTCTGCAGACCAATCTCTCGCATTACGTTATATGCACTCAAACCTCCTAAGTATTTGTGATAGACAAAAGAAAAGTATATTTTTAAAAAGAAGTTGTCTTTGTTCTCAGAATTTTTAACACCTCATACATTGTCCAAAAGACGGGGGGGGGGGGGTCCCCTTTGACGAAACCTGCTGTTTTTTTTCGCGATCTCTTGAAGAAATTTGCCGTTTTTTCGCGATCTCCTGAAGAAATTTGCCTTTTTTCGCGACTTCCTGAAGAAATTTGTCGTTTTTTCGTGATTTTTTTTTAACGAAATTTGCAGTTTTTTGGATTTTTTAACGAAAACTGCCGTTTTTTCGCGATTTTTTGAAGAAATTTGTCTTTTTTTCGTGTTATTATGAAGAAAATTTCCGTTTTCTCGTAATTTTTTGAAGAAATTTGCCGTTTTTTTTTGTAATTTATTCATAAAATTTGTCGTTTTTTTTAGATTTTTTGGCAAAAACTGCCGTTTTTTCGTGATCTTTTGAAGAAGTTTGCCTTTTTTTGCGAGGTTTTGAAGAAACTTGCCGCTTTTTTCGTGATTTTTTGACGAAATTTACCGTTTTTTCGCGATCTTTGAATGAGATTCGCGTGTTTTTCGCGATCTATGACGAAATTGATTTTTTCTCGAAGACTATCGAAATTCGCGATGCATTTTATGTGCGAAATTTTGGATTTAGGACAGAATTTTTTTAATTTTTGCTAAATTTTTAAAAGTTAAAAAATAGTTTGTCGCAGCGTTGCGCCGATTCTGCTCCCGGGATTGAAAATACAGCTAAATTATTGAAATCTGTTTGCATCCAGTAGGGAAAAGAAATAACCACTTTTCTAATCAAATGTAATCAATGTAGAGATGCGTATTTCCATGAAAAAATCTACATTTCACTTGGCGATCGAAAAAAAAAATTTTTATCGCCAGTTTAATATCTTTAATTACCGCATGGCAAGTGTCGGCCGCTAATTTTTATCTGTATTAAATCAAATCCTGCTACATCGATTTAACACATAGGGGGCGCTATGGGCGGCTCAGCCCCCCCTAAAATATTTTGACCCCCCCCCCCCTCCCTGAAAAAGATTCCAAGGTCACTCAATGAATTTCTGTTCCGAAAATCCAAATGAAATTCTGTTCAAAAATCTAATTTAGTTTTGAGACCCTTTCACAGTTTTGCAGAATTACTAAATTGTATCTAAAATAAGCGTTTCAGCACTCCCTCATCCTATTTGTACATATGAAGCTAACATGATGTTTAATTTTTCACCAGTTATAGACTCAAAATTTTCATCATCATGTACTTTTTTAGCATAAAATGAAGTTATTACAACAGTTTAATGAGAAACATAGTATCTGCAATGTGAATATGCACTAATTTTTCTTTCTGTGTCAGAGAAAGATAAAAAACAAATAAGCACCCCCTACATTTTCTTGAGCCCTCCCCCCCCCCCCCCACCTATTATTCACTTCTATCTACGGTCCTGTCCTCCTGACCCTGGTAAATCGATATAACACAAACTTGCTCTGTTTTCCCTAAATCGTATTTTTCTTACATCGCCTTTTTCCTAAATCGGAAAGCATTGAGGCAAGGCTACATCGTTTCGCCACATCGCGATTTAAGAACTGGCTAAATCGCGACGTCCGATGTATCTATTGAAAACCAATAGTTAAATCGGATTTCCGATGTAAGCGTTAAATCAAGGCTACATCGTTTCGCTACATCGCGACGTTTGATGTACCTATTCAAGACCAATAGTTAAATCGGATTTCCGATGTAAGCGTTAAAACGATTTAAGGCTCAGACCTGCAAATTTGAATTTTAACTTTAAAATTGCTCCCCCCCCCCACCCCCCCAGGCATAAATAGTGAATTAATAAAAAAAAACCACATTGTTTCTTGGATTTTAATTAATAAATAAACGCAGTGTTGAATTCAGACACTTTTCTGCGGGAGGTATTTCTGTGGCTCCGAGGGGGGGGGGAGAAATTGCCCATTTTCACCATTAAAAACACAGAATTTCGGGGGGAGGGACCCCCTTAATAAATGTGTTAGTAATACACTACACACATCACATGCAGTTGACATCTATGCTAGCAGTAGCGTATCTAGACTTATCATTTCAGAGGGGGCTGGGATACAGCATACATTTCTGAGAGGGTAGCGCCGTGCAGAAGGGCGGGAGGGGGCGGGGGGGGGACGAAGGGAGCGGTTGCCCCGGCGCGGGAATTTAGGAGGCGCCAAATTTGTACTACCAACGTAATACAGTTGGCATCTATACTGGTGAGTGTATTTCGCATCATTAAACAGTATTATCTTGGGAAAAAATAATCAAAGAGCTGAGCATGCAACAGAAGTCGAAAATTGAAGGTACTGAAATGCCCTTGAAATCCATTTGCACCCAGTGTGAAAAAAGGAATAAGTTATTTGAAATGCACGTAGAATCAAAGCTGATAAATATATTTTCCAGAATAAAGCTATATTTCTTGAAAAAATAATCAAACTGAATATACTAAAAGCACATGGCAAAGAATCTCCGCAATGTTGATAATACAAAAACGTCATCGAAATCTGTTTGCATCCAATAGAAAAAAGAATTAACCAGTTCTCTAATTAGATGTAATTAATATAGATATGCATATTTTAATGAAAAAAACTGTATTTCACTTGGCGATCAATAATTATTATTTTAAATCGTCATTTGGCGAGTGATGACTAGTGTGGCGATCGATGACCAATAAATTACTTGAAATACATATGGAATCAAATCTAATGAATATATTTTGCAAAATAAAACTGTATTTCTTGAAAAAAACATGCAACTGAAATAGATAAAAGAATGCGGCAAAGAAAACGAAATATTGAAAATAAAGCCATGTCATTGAAATCTGTTTGCATCCAGTAGGAAAAAGAAATAACCACTTTTCTAATTAGATGTAATTAATGTAGGGATGCATATTTCCATGAAAAAAATTGCATTTCACTTGGCGATTGAAAATAGATCTATTAAATCGCCACTTGGCGAGTGACGACTAGGATGGCGATCGATAGCCAACAAATTACTTGAAATGTGTGTGGAATCAATGCTGATGAATACATTTTTGCAAAATGAAACTGCATTTCTCGAAAAAATACCAAACTGAACACAGTAAAAGAACTCTGCAAAAAACCAAAATATTGAAAATACAGCTATGGCATTGAAATCTGTTTGCATCCAGTAGGAAGAAGAAGAAAACACTTTTCTAATTAGATGTGATCAATGTAGAGATGCATACTTCTATGAAAAAAACTGCATTTCACTGGGCGACCGAAAATAGATTTTTTTAACCGCCACTTGGCGAATGACGACAAGGGTGGCAAACGAAATTTTTTAATTGCCACTTTTACATTTTCAATAACCACATGGCAAGTGACTGCTGCTAATTTTAAATCAAATCCTACTAAATCAATTTAACACCAGCTTGCAATGTTTTTCTTAAATAGTCTTTTTCTTAAATCGAAAACACTGAGGTTTGTGATGTGAGTTTAATTCGGATCCTCTAAATCGATTTAACACCAACTTGCTCTGTTTTCTCTAAATCATCTTTTTCTTACATCACCTTTTTCCTAAATTGGAAAGCATTGAGGTTTGCAAAGTTTGCTTAAATCGCTAAATCGATTTAACACTAGTTTGAGATGCAAGCAGCATATACACCAAAGTAGATAACTCAATTTTCTGATGTTAGCTCTGAATCATTATTTGAAAACTATATAAAACCAATGGCTAAATCACGATTTAAGACTGACTAAATCGCGATGTAAGGCGATGGCTAAATCGCGATGTATGGTAATGGCTAAATCGCGATTTCCGATGTAGCGATTTAAAAAACTGACTAAATCGCGATTTCCGATGTAAGCTTTAAATCGATTTAAGAGATAAATCGATTTAAGGCCCAGGCCTAATGCCCGATAATAACGCTATCAATGTCAAAGATTTATTATTTACTAGCAGGCTATGCCCGCTGCGTTGGTCAATATTTGAAAATCAACCGTGGATGAAACGAACTGGTGAATTTAAATTTGTATTTTAAATAATTTGGACCTCCAGCAACACCTTGCTCATTGCTGAAAACGATTTAGACACCATTGCAATATTAAATTATCTTAAACGTTGCGCAAAAACCAGCTATTTAGAAGTAACTATTTTAGTTTATTACTAACAGTGCACATTTGGAAGCGAAATGAGACCATTATGGCAATAGGATTTAAAATTTTCCCTTGTCTGAAGAAATATTAATTATTACAGTCGTTACCATGGTACAACTTCTGAAAAATTTCTTCACAACTTTTCATTATGTGAAGCCAAGAACCCAAAGCTACTCCCACTTAAAAGTTTATATATATTAAATTTTGTCCGCGCGATAAAAGGCACAATTATGCAAGAATCCTCTTCAAACTCGTCAAGTACATTGAGATGGTTAATATCTCTGTGGGAATTGCAAATGAGCAAAATCGGCCCAAACGAGAAGGTAATTGGGAAGGGTTCAAAAATTTGAATACCATCTTAACATGGCTTTCACAAAACCAGCTCTTACAAAACAATAGCAGTAAAAAAATAAGCATTTTTCGTTACAGCAAGTTGCCAACGATAAAAAAAAAAACACACATTAAAATTCTCACTACAACAATTACTTTATTATCGCAAAATTTCCTCCTGAAAATTGAAAACAAAATTATCTGCTCTTTCATATTTAAGCATTTTCTCTTTAGTTATTTAAGATAAAATTATGTAAATTTGTATAATTTGGCGAACGATTTGGCGAAATTGGTTGACGTGATAATCAAGTAGTAGCCAATTTACACTTTTCATATTTCACAAAAGATTACTACACAGACATCATATACGCAATAGGTTTAGCACGATTTTCTTGCAACTACAATGTGGCAAAATCCTCGTTTTAGAGTACCAAAGAAATTTATATATACTTTATTATTTTCTATCATTTTAAACAGCAATTAACAATAATTAAAAAAGTAACTGTAGAACAAAACAACAAATATCATTTCAAAAAAGAAAAAAATGAAAGTAAATAAACAACTTATCATCAGATAAACAACTATAGCTGGGTTACCATATGAGGCAAATAATGCCATTTTGGCGCCAGTGAGATACCTCGATGAGTATATGACCAAATCCGTGACAAAATTTCCATTTGGAAAAAACTTTAATTGGTATTTATACTGCATTTTCCCTACTTATGTATAAGAAAAAACTTTGACACAGATGTCATGTATGCATCACATTGGCGCAATTTTTTTCTGGCGCCAATTTGAAGAACATTGTTTTTAATTACCAATTTCATAAATATTTTTTAATTATTTTGTATTATTTGAAAAAAAATAATAAATAAAAAAGTTTAATTAATAGCTATAGGACAAAATGATTTATATTATTTTAAAAAACAAAATGAAAGTTAATAAATAGTTTATTAAAAAATAAACAGCCATAGTCGGTTTACCATGTGTGGCATAAAATCGCCATTTTGTTGCAATCGTGCGAATGTGGTGCGTATATGACATCTGCGCCCAAACTTTAAAAAGTTGCAATTAAATTATTTTACAGTTTAGATGAAGAAGACATTTATACTAAAATTTAAACATGATACGCATTTTTTTTGCTATAACTGCTATTTATATACTTACAATTAAACATAAAAAAATATCCTAAAAATGCTCTCACACGTTTAAAAGAGAGTGAGAGAATTTAGTAATTGTGAACATCGCTCCGGCTTATGCCTTGTTGGCATAAAATCGCATTGTTTGATGACAAAAGTAAATTCAAACACCCAAATAAACAAATAACATACAATTAACAGATAAAACCAATTTTAAAAGTAATTCTGCTATTTTATCCTGTAAGACACATAATGGTAGAATTAGATTTAAAAAATATTTTTTTTAAAAATAGAAAATGTTATTTACGTTTTATCTAATAAAATATTTAAAATACATTTTTGTTAGCCTGCGCGAAGAGAATAGCGAAAGTTTGATTGAAGAAATATTGAACAGGAAATGGTCAATTAAAAAAGACTTGTAAATTTTATTCAGCGGGAATTTTTTATTTCAAAATGTTGAATTTATCTATAGTAATAACGCATAATTGCATAAATTTACTTTGAATTGCAAAATTTTTCCTTCAGTACTACTTGGTTATACCGTCGACCAATTTCGCCAATTTATACAAATCGCCAAACTATTAGCCAGATTATATAGATTAGCATAAATTTTCATTTAAATAATGAAAAACAAATTAGCAGAACATATATAAAAGCAGAAATAAAATGTCGAATTAAAAATCACTTGATGAATAATTACTATTTACATTATACTTAATGTCAAGTGAATGTGACATTTACGATCATCCATTATTGACATTTAATCTTGGAATTTGGGGGTAGATTTTTAATCGATGGGGTAATCTTTCCTTCTTCAGTTTTTAAATTTTAAAACTGAAATTTTTCCTGTAAGTGAAATTGACGAAATGGCGCAAGAAAAATTAAATGAACAATGAGAACATTTGCAAAAAGAAATAAAAGAGTTATACTCATATCTATATAATTTACGATTGAATATTAAAATATACTCTAAAAATTATCTTCACTTGAAAAAAAACAACATTATTGCGACCATTAAGAACCTATGTCAGGCATTATGTCAGTAGTGCATTTTTGGCTTAAAAACACATTCTTTGGCGACAAAAGCAAGATGAAAATAGTATAGAAACGAATAATAACTCACAACTTACAGTGTCTTTTACAATCAGATCTGCTTTTTTCTGCTGTAAGTTATATTATACGGAAATTCAATAAAAAAGAGAAAGAAAATAATAAAAAGGGAAATAACTATCATTCAAAATTCATTTAATCAATTTCTGAAATTCATGTTTTTATTCTAACACCAGGGATAAGTCACCAAAAGTTGAACCAATTGTTATATTTCGCGTTAATTTATTTTTTAAGCATTACAAATATTTTTTTCATTTTCAAGATAAATATATTTTTATAATATTACGCCTCATTTAAGCGGTCTTTCTTTATTATTATTAAAATTCTCAGTAGTTAATTTCTTCTATTATTTGCAAGATATTTGTAATATTTCTAATAGATATAGCCATTTTAATTCTTTTAGCAATTATAATTTTGGCCAAAAACAGCTACTGGCAACCCTTTTGTCAAAAAATAACCGAAAAATACGAAATTTACTACGAAAAATCAGAGTTATCCCTGTAAATTTGAATCATAAACCTTCGGAAAAATATTTCCTATCGAATGATACAATCGGCAAAAAAATCCATCGGGTAGTTTTTGAAAACACTCGTTTGGAAGTTTCAGAATTTCTGCTTTATAATATACTAGCAGGCTAAGCCCGCTGCGCTGGTCTATTTTTCAAAACAAAACATGAATGAAACAAAATATTGAATATGATTGTGTTTTTTAAAGCAATTGCACTTCGAATGCTCTTTCACATTTCTGAAAATCATACAAAACGCCATTTATATTTAAAGATAGAAAACCAACGATTATAAATGTACCACAAATGCATTAAAACTTAGCAAACAGCTGTTTCAAATCTACTGTCGAGATTCTTCATCAGTGCAAAACTCAGCGAGCTAGAAAAAACAAAACTGAGCCAAAAATAAAAACAAGATGAATGTAGATTCTACCATTGCAGAATTCAGTTTCGCCTCCGATTAGAAAAAAAAATCAAAAGAAGTTTTTTATAAGGGCGACCCCGTTTAGATTGCAATGAACTAACTTCATTTTTCTTGTGTTTATTAATATAATAGCAAACAGAACGGCGTGAAATACCCAATTGAATAGCAATTTCGCTCTGAGACATTGGAATTGCGGAATAATAAAGAGGCACAATTTAACGTGCTACTTCTTCATTGACTAGATTCATCAAAAACGGATTTTTTCTTTAGTTTAAATGATTTTTTATAGACTCAGAGTAAAAGGAAATGCAATTTAACAATAAAACGAATGGATTCCCGTCGAATTCGACAAATGAAATGTTTAAAAGACCCGATCGATTTGGTTTTAAAAAAAGCAAAAGTAATTACATTATTGAATCAATATATAATAAATATATTTACATAGTAAATGTCAAATTTGCCAGTTACAATTTTGCATTCAAATATTCGCACATCTACAGTTAAAATTGTAATATGAGTGCCGGCGAAATCCAGAAATTTTATTTTATATGCACTCACAGAAAAATAGCTTTATTTAAAAAAAAAAAAAGAAAAAAAAGTAATATCGGGTACTACTAGGTTATCCCGTCGACCAAAAAATTATCGCCAAACTATAAGATTAAATGTCAATAATGGATGATCGTGAATGTCACATTCAATGACATTAAATACGATTCATGTGTTTAAAATGTCATTAAGTGATTTTTATTTCGACTTTTTATTAATATTTTTATTAATATTCTACTTATTATTTATTTTTTCGTTATTTAAAATGAAAATTATGTCAAAATGTATAATTTGGCTATTAATGTGACGATTTGTATAATTTGGCGAAATTGGTCGACGGGATAACAGAGTAGTACCTAATATCGTTATGAGTAAAAATACGATGTTTTAAATAGTGACGTCATTTTCTCTTCAAATGTTCTTTAAAAGTTACTGTTTATGAAAAAGGTATCCATAATAATATTGTAATTCCCTTTTATCTGGTTGCTGAATGACATAATTTTCCTCATTTGAAATTTCTCTTATTTTGATTTAGACATTAATTTTTATCATAAATTATTTTCTGTCATTTTATTTACATTATTAATATTATTTCTCAGTAAATATATATATATTTAACTCAATTAGTGCATAATTATACGCAATCATTTTGGAAAATAAATTTTTATTATCTAGAGAAAAGCTAAACTGTGTTGCCACCATTTTGAAGAAATGCCATGAAAAAGCTTTTAAAATTAAAAATAAAATATAAAAATGGAAATAAATTAAAAAATAATTAAAATGGGCACAACTACAAATAAATAGCTTTCATTTAAAAAAATAATTATCAAAATCGGTTGACTAGAAAATTCAGGGCTGATGACACGACATTTTTAGCTTGTCTGAAAGAAATAGCATCGGATGCTAACAAAAACAATGGAATCAAGGCCTGTCGACGCCAAAATATATTAAAATAATAATAAAATATTATGTTGTTGTATCAGCTTATGCATTCGATAAAATTCGAGCTTTTAAGAAAAGATATTTCAGTTGACCATTTTTTGTAGAGTTTGATAGATAAATGAGGCAATTATGAAAAGAGCAATTTAAATATTGTCTATTCACCATACTTCTAAAATAGCGAGCATTATGATCGCTGAGATTGACCATTGAATTTAAACAATTTTCAAGTGATTCATTTTCATTTGATAGTTTTTGAACTCTAAACCTCTCAACTTGAGGATATGAGTATCTGTGGAAACCTTAATACATCCTCTATCAATATTATATTTCGCAACGTACATCTTCTCTTGACAAATCTATTACAGTGTTCCGTTTTTGGAATGCAGCAGAATAAATAATAAATAAAGTTAAATAAAGTTTTCCTTAAAAAAATAAGGTGAATGTTTTTTGAATGTGTGAAATTCAATTTTTGATACAGATGTCATATACGCATCACGTTGGCGTGATTGAAACAAAATGAACATTTTATGCCTCTTATGGTAATCCAGCTTTGTTTTTAATTTATTAATGAACTATTTATTTACTTTCATTTGCATTTTTAAATGATACAAAATGTTATGCTCTATACATAGAAAAGCAAAACAGAAAATAGAAATGCATCTGTTATTTGAAAACGAAGTTTCCGTTAAAGTGGTGTCAGAAATGTATCACGCCAACGTGGCGCAAATATGACATTTGTGCCTCTTTCTTCCAACATGGCTGTGTGCATTTGCACCTAAATTTTGTTATTTGGCTCTATTTTAGTAATATTAACTGGAGTTTGTACAATGTACGGTACTACTTGATTATTCTGTCGAGAAAAATATTAATAGCAGATTATAGGAATAAATGTCAATAATCGATGATCGTAAGTATGATAGCAAATGATATTACACGTGATACACGTATTTTTTTACGCCATAAGTGCTTTTTAATTCGACTTTTAATTTGTATTTTTTATTTATGTTTATTGCTCTTTCGTTATTTAAAATGAATTTATGTAAATTTGAATAGTTTAGCGAAACTGGCCGACGTGTTAATCAAGTAGCACTCAATTTACGTTTGAAAATATCATATTTCACAAAAAACTCCGGCACAAACCCGGATTTGCAAGATTTCCTTCCAATACCAATGCGGGAAAATCCTCGTTTTAGAATAGCGAAGAAATGTGCTTTTTTAAAAATTATTTTCGTTATTTTAAAACGAAAATATTAATAAATAAAAAAAGTTACTATAGCACAAAACAATTTATAGAATTTCTAAAAAGAAATTGAAAGTAAATAAACAATTTATTAAAACAGAAACAACTATTGCTGGATTATCATATCAGGCAAAATAACACCGTTTTGACGATAGTCAGATACCTCAGTGTGTATATAATATCTGTGCAAAGCATGTTTGGAAAAAACAATAATCGTTATTTATACAGCATGCTTAAATACTGTAGTATAGTAAAAAAAATGTATACATGACATATACGCACCACATTGGCGCGGTTTTTTTTCTTCTGATGCCGATTCCAAGAAATTTTTTTTTTCAAATACCAGTTACATATATAGTTTACAATTATTTTATGTTATTTTAAATAGAAAATAACAATAAATTTTAAAAAGTTTAGTTAATAATTATAAAACAAAACTTTTTATATCCTTTAAAAAATAAAATAAAATAAAATAAAAATTTATTAATAAATAAACAACAGCCAGGTTACCAAGTGAGGCATAAAATCGCCATTTTATTACAGTCGCGCAAATGTGGCGCATGTATGACAAATGTGCCTAGATTAAAATAGTTTATATAATTGGAAAAAGAAAAGAAAAAAATTGTAAATAGACAATTTATTAATAAATAGACAATAACATCCGGGTTGCCATATCAAGCAAAATAATGACACTTTGGCGTCAGTTAATTATCCAGATGTATATATGGTATTGGCGTAAGAGACAAATCGCACCAATGTAGTGCGTATGAGATATCTGTGCCAAAAAGATTTTTTTTAAGTTGCGGTTAAATTATTTTACAATATCTATGTATGTGGAAAGACTTTTACCCTAAAATTTAAATATCATTCATTTTTTGGGTATTAACTGTTATATATGTATTTAAGTTAAATGTAATTTTTTTTTCCTAAAAATGCTCTCACTCATTAAAAGAGAGAGAGATAGAAAATAGTTCTTGCGAACATCGCTTCGTCTTGTTAACCATTTGAAAAATGGTTGTTGTTTTCGGGAAAATGGACCCGATGATGTTACCACTTTTGAATGATGTTACCACTTTTGAATGATGTTACCACTTTTGAATGATGTTACCACTTTTGAATTTAAATTAAATTCTTTATTTTTAGAAGAATTTTTATTTGAATTTAAATTAAATTCTTTACTTTTAGAAGAATTTTTATTTGAATAGTAAATTAAAATGGTTAAAATCATTGTAATAAAGGAGAAAACTAACAAATTTAAAAATGGGTAGACGGAAATTAACAGATACGGAAAAAGCCGAAGCCAAAGAAATGAATGAACGTGAATATCGCATTCAATGATATTAAACACAGTCAACATGTATAAGTTGCTTATTAGTTTGGCGATTCGTATCATTTGGCGAAATTGGTCGACGGGATAACTGAGTAATACTGTATTTGGTTTGGCGCAAAAACGTCTTTCAATGCAGAAAATGATAAAATCAAAAGATTATTGAGCCGCTGAAAACCAATTACGTGTTGAAAGGCGATCACGAAAAAGGAAGCAATTTAATGCCGAACCGATTAATTGTAAAACATCATGTCGCCAGGGCGACCAATCCACTAGCCATGGCGTTTTACTATCGGTCGGTTCTAACCAGGAAAATTTGAGTGCCAATAGTGATTCTAACAAGCCGGAAAATGTTATAGCTATTACTCTTGATTTTCCACCACCTAAAAAGAAAACTAAAAAGCAATCGGCTTGGGAAAAACTGGGAAAAAACTTTTTTGATTCGATGTCTGATGGACCCATTCACAGATGCATGTGCTGCGATCGATTTTGGTTTAAAACCTCCATCACCAAAATTCTGCTCTGTAAAATCAAACAATATATGCCAAAGTCTTACAAGTATAACAGTATATGCCAAAGCTGTATTTTAATAATGATTACTTTTGCACCAACAATGTTAAATAGTTTGAAATGTTTCTTTCGTCGCCAACTTTTATGCTTGGCGACAATAGAGTGATATAACTTAAACGAACCGTACCTTCAAATTGCAGCATGTATAAAGTCATTTATAGCAGTGGCACGGATAATACACAATAAAACAACTGGTATTTAGCTTAAAATGATAGATGAATGTATCGAGTGAAACATTTTTCAAATGGTTGGGGTAATTTCTTAAATTACAATTATTTTAAGGCTCCGATGCTATTTCTTTCAGACAAGCTAAAAAATGTCGTGTCGTCAGCCCTGAAGTTTCTACTCAACCGATTTTAATAATTATTTTTTTAAAAGAAAGCTATTTATGTTTTTTTGGTTTAGAATCGCATTGATTGACGACAAAAGTAGATTGAAAAACCCAATTGAACAAACAACATACAAATAACAATTAGAGCCTTTTTAAAAAAAATTAATTCTGCGAGTTTCTTCTGTAAAACACATAACGGGAAAATTAGATTTAAAAATATTTTTAAAAAAAGAAAGAAAAAAAAACTTATGAAATTTTTGAGATGTTGTTTTCTTTTAATCTGGCTCGAAAGGAATAAATAGCCAAATATTGTGTCACTTCAAAACTTTCTTTCACAGTGAGTTACTTTTTAAATATTATAAATGTTTTTTTTTTCGTTAAAGATAAATATTTTCCTTTCATAATTTTATTTTGCATTAAACGGATTTTTTTCTTTTATCATTATTTATTTTAAATCAATGAATTAAGAGGTTTTTTTTTTTTCGAAATGTTTATATTATTTTCCATTAGAGAAAGCATTTCATTTCTTTTTTGAAATATAATTATCGCCAAAAAATTAGTTGTTGCAACCCTTCCGACAAAAATAACCGAAAATTACGAAATTTAGTATAAAAAATCAGAGTTATCCCTGTATATTTGTATCATAAACCTCCGCAAAAATATTTCCTATCGAATGATATAATCTGCAAAAAGATCCATCGGGTAGTTTTTGAAAACACTCGTTTGGAAGTTTCAGAGCTTCTGCTTTATAATATATATGATGATATGATTTTTTACATTCTTTGTCTTCCTTTTGCAGCAGAATACAAATATGATTATGCATTTATTAGTAGCATAGTTTACAACTTCAAGAAGTCAAAATATAAAGACATGAAACAAATTTATATCAAATAACATCTAAAAATAATAGTAACTATTTAGAAAGTATTTAATAGTAGCTTATTGTTGCATAATGCATTCACTAGTAATATTGTTCTTGTAATTGCCCTCTGCCTGGAAAGGGTAAAAGTAGAGCCTATCAGCAAAACAGTGGATAAAATTATTTCTCTTTCTTTACTGGTAAACGCAAGTGTAATTTATGTTCCTGGTTTCTAACAGCGAGTTATATGCCCACACTGCAGAAGAACAGGGGGGAAATTTTGGAATGAGATGAATGGATAAACATTTCATGACTATAATAATAGCTTTGTATTTTATTAGAAAACTACAAAAATAATAATAAATAAAAGGTGACACAGTATTTGGAAATTACTAAAAAAGAAATGTTTTAATGGACCAAAAATGATAACGATATCAAAAAGCAAACTTCCCTCCCCCCAGAGATATCTAACGACATCAAAGAACAGACCTCCCCTACCCCATGCGCGTAACGCTGGGTGCCCGGGCACCCCCCACCCCCGCTCGCGCAGATCCAAGATTGATTATTTAAAAAAAATCAAAATTTATAAAGGAAAAAAGAAGAAAAATGAAAGCAAAGTTAGTTCAAGTAGTTAAGGCCCCTGTCCTCGCTCGAGGAAACGCTCGCGAGCTAATGCTATTCCTATGGGGAAGCATTTTTCTAATAACTCTTTCGCATTTTGACATTTTTGAATAATTTTTTTGCATTGGATATCTGAGGTGCATGCCGACAGCGCACCTTTTTTACTTTTTCGATTTTGGTTGCAGATATTTTTTTTAAAAAGCACTTTCAGTTTCGAAACCGGTTTCGAAAGTGAAACTAACTTTGTAAATAATATCTGCAACCAAAATCGAAAAAGTAAAAAAGGTGCGCTTTCCGCATGCACCTCAGCAATCCAATGCAAAAAAAAAAAAAAAAAAAAAAAAAAAAAAAATTTCAAAAATGTCAAAAGGCGAAAGATTTATTAGAAAAATGCTTCCCCATAGGAATAGCATTAGCTCGCGAGCGTTTCCTCGAGCGAGGACAGGGGCATTAATCAAAATTAACAGTCTATGTTTTGAAATGTAATAAAAGAATAGACCCAAGATTCTTTCATTTTTTATTTTTAAGAAAATTATTTTATTCATATTTTTTAAAGCTACAATATTTACTAGAGTCTGTATTAATCACAGTAAGACAAAAAGTTGGTTTTATAATCCCAATTTGATGTCTTTTGTTTATGGAAGTTTTTTAACGCCGTTCTTTTCATGCATGTTTTTGCAATTCCATAAAAAAATAACGTAAATTCTCGACAAGGATAGGAAATATTTATATCTTTGCTTTTGTAATCTAAAGTCTAGATAGGAGCAAAAAAAAAATCGAAAGGAAATACAGGTTAGAGATGAGACGGGCTCAGCTCGAGCCAAGGCCCGACACGTGCTCGGACTCTATTTTTATTCTACTCTTCGGGCTCGGGCGGGCCCGGGTTCATTTTTTCTGAAGCCAGACAATTTTATTTATTCACTGACAATGTGTAGAAAAGATTAAAAGAACTTTTTCCACTTAAAAATGCCTACTTAAAACTTTTCAACTCATTTTAATTCTTTTTTATCAAAATGACGGAGTAACTGTATGTTTGATAATTTATTTTAGTATTTCATTGCTGTTTCAAATGAAAATTTGTGATAATTACAGATTTATGTCTACGGAATTTCCGGCGACGATCGATTTATACGGCGCCAATCAAAACAAACCCAACAATAAATTTGCTTTTTGTTGGCATTTCGTTAGCAGAAGATATTTTTTAATTGGATCGTTCCTTTATTTATTATTTAGTTACATGACGCTAAGATAATATTTTTTTCTGTTTTTGGTAGACAAAAATTAGCTGGAAGTTTGCAAATTATTTAATCTTCGATTGTGCACAAATTATAATCGTTTTTCATATGAAAATAGCTTTAGTGATTATTATATGTGTTTGACATCTTGATCTCTGCTCATGCTGGGGACGCAGTTCCTTATCGAAGTCACTTTCCTCCGTAAATAAATATGATTACCATGTTATTCCGATAGAAAGCAATCGATCAGTGTTTTCTCTTTTTTCTATAGAAGCTTCGGACCTTTAAAATAACAATGTCAATTTTTTAAATTTACGTAGATTTTCAGGTAACCGTCAATTGCAGTAGATTGTAATGAGAAAGGAATCGATTATAATGAAAGATGTGCACTTTTTAAAGAAAATTGTAGAACGTTGTTCGATTCGTTAGCTTACAAATAGTAATTTCTTCAAGTATGTTGCATTTATTCGTAACCACAAACGTGTCCACCAAATTTGTTTATTAACCTTTTCCGGCACGGACAAAATCTGTTAGTAAAATGAGAAATTATCGACTCACACCGGAATTCACAAACTAATTTTTCAGATATTTGGAAAATCTTAATTTAAGAGTTTATTGTAAAAGCAAAATCTTTCTAAAATAGTATTGGTGTTTGCATTTTTGGAACAAAAAATAATTATCCCAGACCGGGACAGTGTGTCGGAAAGGTTAACCCGGGAGAATACGCACTTACCGAGGGTAGAAATGGTTTTAACAACTTTGTCACCAATAAAATCAAATTATATCCGTCATTTTATTTAGGTGGAGACAATCCTTACAAATTTTGCGATAAAATAAGTTGAAGATTACTTTTAAAATATAAGTGGTTACAATTGCAAAAATCATACGCACTCCGAGTCAAAAAGACCCGGCGCGTGTACTCCCGGGTTAAAGGAGGAAAAAAAATATAAGAAACTTTTTGAGTATGAAGTATATTTTAATTTTAAACGGATTTTGAAAAGACTGAATTTGAATTTTCACTTAAAAATTATATCTATGTAAGAAGTTTTTATAATTAAGATATCACTTTTAAAACATTTTTTAAATACCATTCAATTTTGTTTCGTATATTTTTGTTATCGGGCTCGGACTGAAAATCGTCGGGATCGGTCGGGCCCGGGCTTCGAGAAATGAGCCCAAACTCATCTCTAATACAGATGTGAAATGATAATTCCTCCATGTGATTAGCCTGGAGAACGGAGGGGGTGGAGGATTATACAAATTTGCTTCCTTTGAAAATGAGAAATAATGCTACGCAAAATTCAATTTAATATGAAGGCTGGTTGTTTGGTTTATTAAATTTCGTTTTTTGTGGCCATGTTTTGACATTCGTACGGCTTCACTTTTTTTAAACCGGAAAATTTTATTAATTTCATGTGTAGAAAATATTGAAAGAACTCTTTTCCACTTTAAATTGCGTACTACAGGTTATTTTAACTGCTACTTTGATCAAAATGACGGAGGAACTAGTCGTGTTTATTTATTTTAGTATTTCTTTGCTGTTTGAAATGAAAATTTGTGATAATTACAGATTTATGTTTACGGATATCTTTGTTTTATATCTATCATGTTTTATCTATATTTATATATCTTTTTCTTATCCATTAGATTTAGTTTTGAGCAACTTTTCATCTTTCTTCACGCGATGAAAAATTGCGTTTGGGTCCTTTTTAAAAGAAGTACCACACAATTATACCTCCCGCAAATAAAAACCTGTCTAAAATGGAAATTCGATAGGTTTTATGGGGCTCCGTTTCATTAGGTTTTTTTACATAAGATATTGTTTGTATCCAACATGTTCAGGTTAAAAATTTTGGGCACCCCCCACCCCCGTTCAAAAGGCTGGTTACGCCTATGTACCCCCTGAAAATGATAACGTTATATATGCACAGCTCCTTATAATCATTTATAGACGAAGAGTATAACTGAAGGTCCGTACATACTGACTCTTTAAAATGCGTTTCCTCAGAGTAACAAATTTCGAGTTTATGCACACTGCTACTTACAAATTATGTTAGCTACAACTTAAAAAAATTAGCCAAATACGCGTTTCGTTGTAATCTGAAAAAATAGTGCTTAGCGAAAAAAAATATTTGCGTGATTTAATTTTTGCACTTGAAAAACTTGAAATAAATTTTGAAGTTTTAGAATATTTCTTTCGCTAAAATTAAATTTTAAACCAAATTTTTTTGAGTATGTTTTGGTTTTATGTGTATTAGGATTCTATTTTGTTCAAAAATTGTTTTCTATATGCATTATTTAGAGTTTTATCATGCGCGCAGCACTTATTGATTTTAATCCATGCGTTAGTGAATTGAAGTTATAAATTTCAAATTTAAATGTTAATTTTTTATTTACAACATTAATTTAATAATATAGTTAAGAAAACACACTTTTATAAAAAATAAAAGATATTAATTGCATATTATATGGGTTTTGATATTTTGAAATGGGCGATGTTTTTTTTATCTATAATTCTTAAATATCTTCACCAAACTATTCACTCAAAACATCGCCATAGCTTCAAATCTAATATTTGAAGTTAAAATTTATCCTAGAACCAAAGGAACAATAGTTGACAATAATTAAAATCAACATTTAACACACAATACATAAACACACACCACATACGTATACGTTTCACGAGCACCAAGGCTCGCTTCCTCAGTGTATAAAAGTTAAAATGTTTAAAAACAGAAAAAACCCCCAACTGACAGCAAGTCAAAGACCCAAATGATCGCAAGCATAATACCAAAATACCCACAAGCTTCAGCAACCAATAAGATTATTGGTTGCTGAAGCTTGTAGGTATTTTGGTATTGTGTTTGCGATCATTATTTTGGTATTGTGTTTGCGATCATTTGGGTCTCTGACGTGCTGTCAGTTGGGGGTTTTTTCTGTTTTTAAGATTTTAAATTTTATACACTGAGGAAGCGAGCCCTGGTGCTCGTGAAACGTATACGTATGTGGTGTGTGTTTATGTATTGTGTGTTAAACGTTGATTTTAATTACTGTAATCTTCCACACAAGGTTTTAGCTATTAACAATAGTTGAGTAATAGTATAGATTTTTTTTTTTTTTTTTTTACTATTTTAATATGCACACGACCTCCTAGGCTTATAAAATCTCCCAACAAAATATACTAGAACATTTTGTTAATATTCAGTTTTAATTTATTGAAAAACATCTGTTTACTTTTTTTCTATTATTAAAAATCTCACAATTATATCTGAATAAAAAAATGCTCCACTATGTGTCCCTTGGAGTAACACATTGTACCTCATGTACATATGGAATAAGAAAGTATTGTAATACATAAATATTATAGACTAAAAATAAAAGTAATAAGCACAAAATTAGAAAAAATATATAAATTATTATTATTTTTTAATTAACAATTAAAAGTTGAAAATGCAAACTAGTTTAATATAAAAATGAATGTGTCATAATGATTTAACAATGCATGATTATCTTTAGTGCCTTATCTTTAAACTTCAATTGTTATTTCCTCTATATTTTTAATCTTTATAAACAAAAATTCTAAAAAATAAATAAAAAAGACTGAAGCTTATTTTTTTGCATCTGAAAGCACCAAACTTTTTCTAACAGAAATAAATCCCTGTGATCATCTGATTTAAGGTTTGAAATGTTAATTACTATGCAGTTATTTATGAATTCTAAATAAAATTTAAAGCAGTGTGAAGTGCAAATGTATTTTGAAGCGATTCTAAAAATTCTTAACATTAAATAAAAAGACTGAAGCTTATTTTTTTGCATCTGAAAACACCAAACTTTTTCTAAAAGGAATAAATTTCCCTATAATCATCTGATTTAAGGGTTGAAATGTTAATTATTATGCAGTTATTTATGAATTCTAAATAAAAATTAAAGCAGTGTGAAGTGTAAATGTATTTTAAAGCGATGACCCACTATGCCCCATTTTTCTTTCATATTACTGATTGCCATATTTTTATGGTTTTAGAAGTTCCCCCCTACTCCTCCTACAGAATAGGAAAAAAAATAAACCATTCAAATTTTAGATATTTAAGTGAAAATAAAATCTATTAATATGTCAATAAAATTGTTAAATAAAGTATCTGGAGATGAATTGACGCTTTTATGTATGTATAACGGAAAGTTATCGCGTTTCTCTGTTTTGAAATATCACATCAATTTTAACAGCAACCTTAAAGTGTCTTTTAATAATAATAAAAAGAAGAAAAAGCGACCGTGGATAAATAAATGAATAAACAACTAAATAACACTCACGTCGGAATCCACTCCTTTGTCGGCTCCGGGACATGTAAATGTGACGAACTCGTGACATCGCTTGTGTACCACAAAACTGCAAACTGAAAAACAGAAGTAAATCCAGTTAGAATAAAACAAATAAACAAATTCAAAACTCTAAACCTAATAATTTTATTCAGGTTATTTCATAAAAATAACTCAACAAATCTGGATCACAACAGAATGAATGATGAATGTCAACAAAACGTATACGCGCATAAGATGAAAAAAAAAAAAAAAAGTTGTATGCAACCGCAGTCAAGCTTACATATTTTATAGGTGTATTTTTTTTTTCAAACATATATTAAAAGTGAATTAAAAGGTTATAGATCATATAATTTAAATTAATATTTGAATTATTTTTCAACAGCGAAATTACGCTTGAAATTTTTGAAAATTTAATAAGTGAATTATCACACTCAGCTAGCTAAGAGTGGAACCAAAAGTGTGAAAAATGTCCAAAAAAATCGAGCCCGATACCCTTTAAATAGCGCTCCAAGTGTCTACCATTAAGCTACGAGGACGATATGCAGCTTATCTCTCACTCGCATTCTCGTCTCTTAAATGATAGAGTACCTGGAGCGCTATTCCAAAGGTTGCGGGTTCTATTCCCAGCCTGGGCATTTTTCATTTTATCGATTTTACGTTTAGTTAGTAATGTAATAGTTCACTTATTAAATATTGAGGTTATAGATTACTTAAAAGAAATATTTTCTTCATGAACATTTTAAACAAGTTTTCTTCTCTCTTAATTACTTGTTATCTCTTCGCTTGAATTTACTTGTACATTTTTGTCGTATTTGTTTAAATAAAATAATTTAAATAAAACCGATTAAAAAAATTGCTAAAATGGAACCACACAGGCTGTTAAAAATGCCTTTTAGAGAGGTTTTTTGTTGTTGTTGTTGTTGTTTTGTAGTAGCAGCTACGCCGGCTATTGGTATATTTCATGATGTTCGATTCGAAGGGACCATGGAAATTTTCCGTTACAGACAGATTCCTTTACTAATATATTAATATACCATTCAATTTATATTGCATTTCGTGCTGAAAAAAATGCATAAAACTTCGAAAAACTGAAAAAGCGAGAAAATCAACGACATCATGTCTTTATGCACGTTGAAAATCCGCCAAAAAATTCGAAAGGATAGGATTGTTCCGTTGTTATGCTTACGTTTCAAATCATTTGTAAATATTCTGACTTCCTGGAAGATTGGAAAGTACACAATTGCAAACTTAACAACTGGGATTTTGCAGGAAAATTTACAAGAGGAAAGTGGAGAAATTCATTGTTCATGGAGAAAAATGAGCAAATATTGAAAAGAAAAATCTCAATCCGATACACAGTTGACCTTCCTTCGACCCTTATCCAGCGATTAATTTGTAGGCATCCTGCATATTAAAAACAATTTAAGTACACCACGACACGCTAATACTCTTATATATTCCACGAAAAAGAAATCCATATGCCATATTTTCTTTCTTTATTTGTGGGTGTATTAAATTGTCTCTAGAGGCTATTTGTTTTCAAATTTAAATTAATTACTTTCTAATACATTAGCAAAGCCGTTTTTATTCGTAAATACAGAAGTTATACAGTTATTATTATTGTTGTTGTAGTAGTTTCCCAAAAATCCGCAACTCTCTAAAATTCACACATAATTTACCCACGTAAACAATATAAAGTTTTTAATATGTAATTTTTGATAACATTACTGAATTCATGCTTTTTCATGAAGGAAGAATAAATTGGTTTCTGAAAAAATTCAAGATATTGCTGATATCAGTGGTAATCACAATCTTTTCATCAAACATAAAGCTTTTTTTGGTTATTAAGGCTGTCTAAATATGAAATAAAACTTCTGGTCCGAAGGTATGCGGATTTGAGGGAGTCTGCCGTATAATTAATTATTACTAGCCGCCCTCGGCGACCAATTTGATCTCTCGTGAATGTATACTAAGCATTAAATCATATTGCTTTTATTCATAATTTATTTTATTTGATCAATTTTTTGCCAAATTAGAAGATTCTGCTAGGGAAATAGACACGGATGTCATATACGCACCACACTGGCGCGATTGCAACAAATTGGCATTTATATGCCTCACATGGTAAACCGGCTATTGTTGTTTATTTATTGTTGTTAATCAGCTGCTTGTTTACTTTTATTTTCTTTTTTAAAATGATATAAATTGTTTTGTTTTTTAATTATTAACAAATTTTTTTTATTTATTATTATTTCTTTTTTAAAATAATAGAAATTAGTTTTTAAAATATTTATGTAACTGGTATTTGAAAACGAAGTTTCTGCCAAATTGGCGTCAGAAAAAAATCGCGCCTATGTGGTGCATATATGACATCTGTGCTGATAAATCAAGAACTCAGTATTTTTATGCTTTTCTGGCGCAAATAATAAATCATCAAATATTGTACTCGTGGCATTTTTTCGTATTTCATTAATTTTATTTCAAATATAATAATATAATCCTTTTACTCATTTTATTTATAATACATAACTTTAATTTGAAACTGAAAAGATTAAAATTCATGACTTTTTTTTTTTTTTTTAAGTAAAATAAATAAATAAATAAATAATAAAAATAATGATACTACAAAGCCCCATAATTGCAGCGAAGGAAGAAAACACATATTAACCCAATTTACCGTAGCCTAAATCTTGCCAAAGAATTTTTGGCACAGTAACCAATAAGATGCGTTTCATTTGAACGCTGCCATTAAACAATTAAGATTATTTGTTAATCTTAAAAAATAAAATTAACAAATAATTTTTGGGTGGCATACGATAGCGTAATAAATATATAGATTATTATTAGTAGCAGTTGTAATATTCATACATTTAAAAAATCGAATGGCATTTTGAAGTGATTTTGGAAACCAGGCATTCAAGATATTGTCGTCACGAAAGAATAATTGATTACAATTCAAAATACAATACACTGCCGATATATTCAGTGTAATATAACAAAACTACATCGTTTAATAATTAGAAATATGATGACTAATTCAACTATATGAAAACGCATGATATATTCGAAAATCCGATTTGAGCAATTCCCATTTACAATCAGAAAATTATCCAAATTCTTTGAGCAGCTCTGTATATTATATATAAAGTAATATCTATTAACTACATGCATGCAAAAATTTAGTTCAACTTGGAAATACATATCACAGTTTAAACTTTTCCTTCAGCTTTTTCTGCATTAGCAGAAGGAGAATAGCACGTGAATTTTTTTGTGAAACCCTGGTATACGAAATATAGAATTTATAGGCAACGAATACTATGCAAAAAAATAGTTAAATATAAAAGCGCATACCGAAATTGAAAACGCATTTCTAACAATTTATGCTCAAAGACAGCACTGTATCTAATTTCTTTTGTGAGCCGCTCTAAGTGAACGATCAATGCTGTGAATGCCCCGTTCTATCGTAATAAACTTGAAGAGAAATTCAGTTATTTATATCAATATCAAAGCATTTGAAATAGCTACAATTTTATTAAAATATATATCCGCAAACAATTCTTCCCAATTGACGATAATAATATGGAATTATTTTGAGTGCATTTGTAAATGAACTACTCATACTACACACTCAGGCCCTTATTATCGCATGGACAAATCGGGCCTTTGACTTCAAGGGTCCTCAAATCCATGTACTATTAAGTTATTTACTTTTATTTATTTTATTTTTTCCAATTCCAACTCTTCCACACACGGAAGTTATTCAGTTCATCTTAAAGTTGATAAAGTTATATAAAACAGTTTTGTTCTTTATTAAGGAAAAAAAAATATTTTTATTGATTAAAAAACTTAATTTAGGACTGACAGAGCTAAAAATTTTCTTCCATTTAAAAACCAAAGAGAGAAAATATTGTTTATGCATTGCGCATACACATATGACAGGACACTAGTTTTATTTGAATAATGTTGCAACGATTTCATTAGGGTTCTTAATTTATATTTGTCCAAGGCCTCAATTAGACATGATCAGAACCTCCTATACAAATTTCATATACAATATCGAACATGACATGGTAAGCATGATTACTATATATTAATTGCATAAAAATCCGAGCATATATACGTGATTTAAAGCTAGGGGGGTAGTCGTAAAAATAACAGAAGATATACACTCTAAGCAGAGGCTATACACTCAATGCGGGGGGTATACCCTAGAGGGCGTATAGTATAGCTTTCTTTAGAAACAGAGGGTATACGATATTCCTTTAAAAATCCAGAGGCAGGGATGTAGTGGAGGCAGGGCCGTAGCTAGAAGTGAACCATAGGGGGGGGGGGGGGGGGCTCAAGAGAATGTAGGGGGTTGGGCTCATATTTTTTTTTCTCTCTCTCTGACGCAGAAAAATAAATTAGTGCATATTCACATTGTAGGTACTATGTTTCTTATGAAACTGTTGCAATAGCTTCATTTTATGAAAAGAAAAGTATATGATGATGAAAATTTTGAGTGTATAACTGGTGTAAAATTAAACATCATGTTTGCTTCATACATCCAAATAAGATGAGGGAGTGTTGAAACACTTATTTCAGATACAATTTAGTAACTCTGCAAAACTGTGAACGGGTATCAAAACTAAATTAGATTTTTGAGCAGAAATTCATTCAATGACCTTGGAATCTTTTCCAGGGGGGGGGGGGAAGGGCTCAAAATATTTTAGAGAGGGCTGAGCCCCCCCCAAAGCGCCCCCTTAGCTATGGCCCTGAGTGGACGGTATAGGGGGGGTACACGGCGTATGCCTTCTGTATACATCGTATACCCTCTCTTTCTCAAGAAAGCTACAGTATACACACTCTAGGGTATACCTTCTGCCTTGAGCGTACACCTTCTGCTTAGAACGTATGCCCTCTGATATTTTTATGACTGAGGGTATATGGCGTATATCCCCGTATACCCTCCACTACATCCCTGTAGAGCGTGGACAGACAAACGTACAAACAGACACAGACGGTGAGAAACCAAATTCATACACACTTTTCAACTTTATTGGAAAGTATTAATTAAAAACGCTATTGCATAGGCGTCACCAGACTTTTGAACGGGGGGGGGGGGGGGGTGCCCAAATTTTTTAACCTGAACATGTTGGATACAAACAATATCTTATGTAATAAAACCTAATAAAACGGAGCCCAGCAAAACCTATCGAATTTCCGTTTTAGACAGGTTTTTATTTGCGGAAGGTATAATTGTGTGGTACTTCTTTTAAAAAGGACCCAAACGCAATTTTTCATCGCGTGAAGAACGATGAAAAGTTGCTCAAAACTAAATCTAATGGATAAGAAAAAGATATATAAACATAGATAAAACATGATAGATATAAAACAAAGATATCCGTAAACATAAATCTGTAATTATCACAAATTTTCATTTCAAACAGCAAAGAAATACTAAAAAAAAAAAAAAATTGTAATTTAAGAAATTACCCCAACCATTTGAAAAATGTTTCACTCGATACATTCATCTATCATTTTAAGCTAAATACCAGTTGTTTTATTGTGTATTATCCGTGCCACTGCTATAAATGACTTTATACATGCTGCAATTTGAAGGTACGGTTCGTTTAAGTTATATCACTCTATTGTCGCCAAGCATAAAAGTTGGCGACGAAAGAAACATTTCAAACTATTTAACATTGTTGGTGCAAAAGTAATCATTATTAAAATACAGCTTTGGCATATACTGTTATACTTGTAAGACTTTGGCATATATTGTTTGATTTTACAGAGCAGAATTTTGGTGATGGAGGTTTTAAACCAAAATCGATCGCAGCACATGCATCTGTGAATGGGTCCATCAGATCAGACATCGAATCAAAAAAGTTTTTTCCCAGTTTTTCCCAAGCCGATTGCTTTTTAGTTTTCTTTTTAGGTGGTGGAAAATCAAGAGTAATAGCTATAACATTTTCCGGCTTGTTAGAATCACTATTGGCACTCAAATTTTCCTGGTTAGAACCGACCGATAGTAAAACGCCATGGCTAGTGGATTGGTCGCCCTGGCGACATGATGTTTTACAATTAATCGGTTCGGCATTAAATTGCTTCCTTTTTCGTGATCGCCTTTCAACACGTAATTGGTTTTCAGCGGCTCAATAATCTTTTGATTTTATCATTTTCTGCATTGAAAGACGTTTTTGCGCCAAACCAAATACAGTATTACTCAGTTATCCCGTCGACCAATTTCGCCAAATGATACGAATCGCCAAACTAATAAGCAACTTATACATGTTGACTAAATTTTTATTTTAAATAGCAAAAGAAGAAATAAAAATCACTTTATGATTGTTTAAGTACGCGTATTGTGTTTAATATCATTGAATGCGATATTCACGTTCATTCATTTCTTTGGCTTCGGCTTTTTCCGTATCTGTTAATTTCCGTCTACCCATTTTTAAATTTGTTAGTTTTCTCCTTTATTACAATGATTTTAACCATTTTAATTTACTATTCAAATAAAAATTCTTCTAAAAGTAAAGAATTTAATTTAAATTCAAATAAAAACTCTTCTAAAAGTAAAGAAATTAATTTAAATTCAAAAGTGACCACATCATTCAAAAGTGGTAACATCATTCAAAAGTGGTAACATCATCGGGTCCATTCTCCCGAAAACAACAACCATTTTTCAAATGGTTAATAAAAATTCTTCTAAAAATAAAGAATTTAATTTAAATTCAAAAGTGGTAACATCATTCAAAAGTGGTAACATCATTCAAAAGTGGTAACATCATCGGGTCCATTCTCCCGAAAACAACAACCATTTTTCAAATGGTTAATAAATAAACACGACTTTAGTTTCCGCGTTATTTTGATCAAAGTAGCATTAAAATAACTTGTAGTACGTAATTAAAAGTGGGAAAGAGTTCTTTCAATATTTTCTACACATGAATAAATAACATTTTTCGGTTTAAAAAAAGTGAAGCCATACGAATGTCAAAGTATGGCAACAAAAAACGAAATTTAATGAACCAACCAACCAGCCTTCATATTAATTTGAATTTTGCGTAGCATTATTTCTCATTTTCAAAGGAATTAAATTTGCATAATCCTCCACCCCCCACCCCCCCTGTTCTCCAGGCTAATCAGATGGAGGAATTATCATTTCACATCTGTATTAGAGATGAGTTTGTGCTCGTTTCACCAGGTCCGGGCCCGACCGAGCCCGATACCAAAAATATAGGAAACAAAATTGTATGGTATTTAAAAAATGTTTTAAAAGTGATAACTCAATTATAAAAACTTCTTACATAGATATAATTTTTAAGTGAAAATTCAAATTCAGTCTTTTCAAAATACGTATAAAATTAAAATATACTTCATACTTAAAAATATTCTTATATTTTTTTCCTCCTTTAACCCGGGAGTACACGCGCTGGGTCTTTTCGACTCGGAGTGCGTATGATTTTTGCAATTGTAACCATTTATCTTTTAAAAGTAATCTTCAGCTTATTTTATCGCAAAATTTGTAAGGATTGTCTCCGCTTAAATAAAATGACGGTTATAATTTGATTTTATTGGTGACAAAGTTAAAACCATTTCTACCCTCGGTAAGCGCGTATTCTCCCGGGTTAACCTTTCCGACACACTGTCCCGGTCTGGGATACCTAATTTTTATTCCAAACATGCAAACACCAATATTATTTTAGAAAGATTTTGCTTTTACAATAAACTCTTAAATTAAGATTTTCCAAATATCTGAAAAATTCGTTCGTGAATTCCGGTGTCAGTCGATAATTTCTCATTTTACTAACAGATTTTGTCCGTGCCGGAAAGGGTTAATAAACAAATTTGTGGACACGTTTGTTTTTAATGAATAAATGCAACATATTTGAAGAAATTACTATTTGTAAGCTGACGAACCGAACAACGTTCTACAATTTTCTTCAAAAAGTATACATCTTTCATTATAATCGATTCCTTTCTCATTACAATCTACTGCGATTGACGGGTACCTGAAAATCTACATAAATTTCAAAAATCGACATTGTTATTTTAAAGGTCCGAAGCTTTTATAGAAAAAAGAGAAAACACTGATGGATTGCTTTCTATCGGAATAACATGGTAATCATATTTATTTACGGAGGAAAGTGACTTCGATAAGGAACTGCGTCCCCAGTATGAGCAGAGATTAAGATGTCAAACACATATAATAATCACTAAAGTTATTTTCATATGAAAAAGGATTATAATTTGTGAAAAATCGAAGATTAAATAATTTGCAAACTTCCAGCTAATTTTTGTCTACCAAAAACAGAAGAAAATATTATCTTAGCGTTATGTAACTAAATAATAAATAAAGGAACGATCCCATTAAAAAATATCTTCTGCTAACGAAATGCCAACGAAAAGCAAATTTATTGTTGGGTTTGTTTTGATTGGCGCCGTATAAATTGATCGTCGCCGGAAATTCCGTAGACATAAATCTGTAATTATCACAAATTTTCATTTGAAACAGCAATGAAATACTAAAATAAATTATTAAACTTTCAGTTACACCGTCATTTTGATAAAAAATAATTAAAATGAATTGAAAAGGATCAAGTAGGCATTTTTAAATAGAAAAAGTTCTTTCAATGTTTTCTACACAATGTCAGTGAATAAATAAAATTATCTGGCTTCAGAAAAAATGAGCCCGAGCCCGAAGAGTAGAATAAAAATAGAGTCCGAGCCCCTGTCGGGCCTTGGCTCGAGCTGAGCCCCTCTCATCTCTAACCTGTATTTCCTTGCGATTTTTTTTCTCCTATCTAGAGTTTAGATTACAAAAGCAAAGATATTAATATTTTCTATCGTTGTCGCGAATTTACGTTAATTTTTTATGGAATTGCAAAAACATGCATGAAAAGAACGGCGTTAAAAAACTTCCATAAACAAAAGACATCAAATTGGAATTATAAAACCAACTTTTTGACTTACTGTGATTAATACAGACTCTAGTAAATATTCTAGCTTTAAAAAAGATGAACAAAATAATTTTCTTAAAAATAAAAAATGGTACTACTCTGTTATCCCGTCGACCAAAAAAATATCGCCAAACTATAAGATTAAATGCCAATAATGGATGATTGTGAATGTCACATTCAATGATATTAAATGCGATTACACGTGTTTAAAATGTCATTAGGAGATTTTTATTTCGACTTTTTATTTGTGTATTTTTATTAATATTCTACTAAATATTTGTTTTTTCGTTAGTTAAAATAAAAATTATGTCAATATGTATAATTTGGCTATTTATTTGGCGATTTGTATAATTTGGCGAAATTGGTCGACGGTATAACCTAGTAGTACCTAAAAAATAAAAGAATCTGGGTCTATTCTTTTATCACATTTCAAAACATAGACTGTTAATTTTGATTAACTACTTGAACTGACTTTGCTTTCATTTTTCTTTTATAAATTTTGATTTTTTAAAGTAATCAATCTTGGATCTGCGCGAGCTGGGGGGGTGCCCGGGCATCCAGGACCCCCCCCCCCCTCTGGTTACGCGCATGTATTGTATTCCAAATTGCTGGAAAAATGAGGCCTGAAATTTTAGTGCGTTTATACGTGAAACAAACTTCATGAATATGTCAAAAAAAGCTTCTTTTCTACTGATCGAATAAAAATTTTTCCTAAAGAACAATCTCAATTCACACAGAATATTTTTACAGCTTTCGCGACAGAAGTTTAATTTCTCCAATAGATGGCGATAGTCGACGATTGATAGAAATCAATAAAGATAAACATTACCCTCCCCCTCCTCTCCTTCCCAATACGTTATATGATCGTAAACGATGCACGGTGGTATGTCACGATCCAATTCAAGGAAATGCGAGATTTTTTTTTTTTTTTTTCGTTATCATTTTGAAAGAAAGGATAGATTCTCAATATGGGAAAGATTGTCTAAATTTGTTTTTATAGAATTCATTCATGCCGTAAAATATAATAGTATATCGTTGTACATAGAGCGAAATTTGTAGTTATTGCTCTTTTTTCATTACACGATAATTTTCTATAACCAGAAAAACAAACTATGTCTCATAAAAATAAGAACGAAAAATCATGCTTTATGTAATCATGCTTCAAAAGCAGATTATGAAACAGTTTCCAACAAATTCAGAATACGGTAAAAAAGCGCGATATTAAGGAACATTAGGCAGATCATACACTGAACAGACAAGCTGCCACAAAAAGCGAGAATCAAACATTATTTCAACCTTTTAACAAGGAAAAAAAATCGTTTTGAACAGTAAAATTTGTCTCCTGTCTTAAGCTTTTGTCACCTTGTCTGCTCTGTGTGCAATATGCCTTACCTTAAGCATCAGAAACACTAAGGCGAAAGATGATGTCTAAGCAAACAGTGCCCCCCCCCCCCCCCCGAAATGGGCTGGGCACATTGCAAGAATACAAGACAAATAGATGAAGCACTAATATACTACAGTGGTATCCCAGAGATATAAAACGTCCAAGAAGGCGACCACAGGTAAGATGGAGTGACGAAATTAGAAAAGTGGCTGGAGTAAATTGGATGACGAAAGCACTAGACAGAAAAAATTGGAAAAATCTGGGGGAGACCTACATCCAGCAGTGGATCGAAAACAGTTGTTGTTGTTGATGATGATAGTATATATATTTACCGGGTGTCCCAAAAATGATGGATTTTAAAATTCAATAACTTGCAAACGGTGACAGCTATTTAAAAAAATTTTGCAGGAGGGTTATGCATAATGTCAGGAGATTGTTTACTGTAATTTTTTATTTTAGTTCGAATTTAAAACAATAGGTGGCGCTGACGGCGATTGAAGGACAGGTGATCAGTGCTGAGTGAAGCGCCGACTTGGCCTTCAATCGCCGTCAGCGCCAGCTATTGCTTGAAATTCGAACTAAAATAAAAATTACGGTAAAAATCTCCTGACATTATACATAACCCTCCTGCAAAAATTTTTTAAATATCTGTCACCATTTGCAAGTTATTGAATTTTAAAATCCATCAGTCATTTTTGGGACACCCGGTATATATATGTGTGACGAATATTTTTCGTTCATATTTTTAGAGATAGAGAATTACAGTTTGTTAACTGCTTGAGACGTGTAAACAGACAGCCGTGACTATAAAAAAAGTACTTTGCGTAAAACAGCAATAACACAAGTAGGAGAGACTCAAGACCAAGATCTGACTATGTATGTGGCATTTATTGATGAAACTTAAAAGAGTATTACACTCTTATGGGGTGACCCCCGGTAAATAGACAACACTGGAATACTACATCTTGACAGCCGGATGGTCAGCGATTGAATGATTCCATACATCAAATAAGGTAGCCAAAATGCGTCGAGCTAAAATGTGGTTGCCCTTATCATAATAACCCTATACGTATAGTTCATAAAGAAAGTTTAAATTAAAAACGTGCCAACCGGACCGTTAATTTGGCGATTAATATATCAGCGTACAAATATGCATGCCAATACTGATTGCTGGGAAAAATATTTCTATATGCATAACACAGATGTCAGACACCGCTTTAATATAAACAGAGCGTTAGATTTTAAGCCGAAAAAGGAGTTGTAATGTCTATTAATTTTGAAAAGGAATTAAGTGACTGCGTAACTGCAAAAGGGCATATGGTTTTTAAAATATCTTACAATGTACTCTTTGAACAAACGAAAGTATGCAGGCTCAGAAAATGATTTTAGGATGAGAAAAGATTTGATTTTGATTTATTTTATTAACGGCCTCGGTTAAGTATAAAAATCTACATAACTGCAATTTAAAGGAAAGAGATAAATATATTCTTTTTAGAAAGTAAAAATGATGTTTAATTGATTTGAAATAGGGAAAGATAACTTAAATTTTAAATTTGAGAATTTAAATTTAAAAAAAAAGAAGTTAATATGTGATGTTATGTTACTTTCAACATCACATATATGTATATGTTATATATTTTTTAAAACAACATAGATTAAAAAAGACACAATTTATATTCATATATACATATATACATGCATTTATTTATAAAAAAAAAGAGTAAAAGAGAAAATTTACAGAGAAAAAAAGAGTATCAATAAAGGTAAAAAAATTCTCAGAAAAATTACAGAGTATGTCCTTTTTGTTCAAAAAATATGCGTAATTGATGCGCATAAGTGTACCTGTTACATAAATTAAAAAACACACTTCCACTTCATTCAGGCAACAAATTGAATGCTTATACACGGATCATCTCCAGGCAAATCCACTAATACAAAGAAAGGATTAGTTTTTCTCCTCATGCGAGGTGGAGAGAATGATGAATGTTTTTATTATTGTGCAGTTTGACTCAATGGTGCAGTATGATCTAAAATCTAAATGGAAGACTGGATCTGTTTTTGCAGGTGTCAGGGCTCCAAATGCTCTGGATCCTCTAATTTCTTACAGTTTACTTCACTATCTTCAATCGGAAATAATTCTGCCATTAAATAAGGCGAATAAAGTTACATTAAAATACTGGTGTCAAGAGCACTTGGAGCTTCGATTTACCATGGAACACAATTTATAATCCTGATCCGGAGTATATAATTTTGTTTCTGATCTTTATTTTAAAAATAAAAAGTTAAAAACAAAATATATTATTAAAGTTCATTAAAGTTAGATATTGTGACTATTTATCGACAATTAAATAAAATTTTATAGGTCGGATTTTACTTACAGAATACAGTACAGAATAGTTAATATAAATAAATACTTTTTTTAATATTTAGAATCATATTTATTTTAAATATTCTTCAGCATTTTTCATTTGTGGGTTCCGACATTTTAAAATTATCTAATCTATTCTCCAAAATTCCTAATTTCGAGACCAATGATCGAGCATAAAACTTAATAAAATGTCTGTCATTATTAATAATTGATATGGCCAATTTTACTATATTTTATAGATTTTTCTTGAAAATATCGCCGTAATTCTATAAATAATCACCATGTACAGATGTTCAACATATTAAAACTTCTTCTACAAAATTACTAAACAGGGTAACTATGCAGAAAATCCGTTCAGCAAAAATTAAGTTATAAATTATGTATCTTTTCAACGATCAAGGTTCAATACTTAAAATAGATGTAACATTCTCTTTTTAAACAAATAAATGTTATAAATAAGGAATTTTTGATAATCTCAATTTACAACAAGGTTACAAAAAAGCTATGCCGGTGGCTTTTGTTTCTATTGGTTTTAACAGTTTTTTTTTTTTTTTTTTTTTTTTTTTTTGAGGGGGGGGGGGTTGACTTTTACACAGTTAAGCATTTTATTTATATACTGCACATTTTAAGTAGTTTTTTTTAAAACTAGTTTTAAAGACATTTTATTTACTTAGTATTTAATAAGCAAATAACATAATTTCTCAATAATGAAGACATTATTAGTGATATAATACGTACTTGGAGCTGCAAGTGATTTGTAATCAGAATTGCAGATACGGCGTCAGTTGAATTTTAATATTGGCATACCAACAGAGCCCGTTCAAGCTAAAGTTGGGCCCCTGCCAACTTACCCATTTTCGGCGACATTTTAAGAAAAAAAGAGGTTTATTTGATGAGTTGACAAAGTTGTTTGAGTGAAAAGTGCCTAGGTTAAAACCTTTTAAAAATATTGAGTCATCCTTTCAATTTTATTGAGAATATTTAATTTTATGTTTCATATTTTATAAAATAATATTATTTGAAAAGTATTTTATTAAGGGAAAAATCAGCCACATAATTTGTGGGCCCAGGGCCGAGGCCCCGGAGGTCCGTGCATTAATCAGGCCCTGCATACCAATTGCTCTATTTGGAGTTTTAGACTTAAAAAGATTTTTTTTTTTTTTTTTTTTTTTTTTTTGCTGCTTTAAATATATTTTTTGAAAATATTTTCTTAATAAATAACGACTTATGGCATATTCAAATATAAAAACAAAATAATAAGATGCTATCCAACGTACATTTATTCTGAAATTTTAAACAAAGATATAAAAATTTGAATCACAAAGATACAAATTATACCCGACGTTTTGGTTTATTTGTAAAGCCATCTTCAGGAGTTAATTTTCTTAAATACTAAATATTTTGTCTTTAAGAAAATGAATGTCTGAAGATTATTTTGAAGATAAACCGAAATGTCGAGCAAAATTTTTATATTCTTGATTTTAATTTTTATACTTTTGTTTAAAATTTCGGAATAAAATGTGCGTTGAATAGTTACTTAGTTATCTATCTTATTAATTAACTAATTTTAAAGGCTAATAATATATAATAATCTTACTTTTTCTCATAAATATTTAAAATCCTTCATAAAGGCTTTTAATTTAAAAAAACACCATCTCTCTCTTTGATAACTAGTTATTAGAAATAAGATGTGCATGAGGATCTCTTTTGAATAACAACTACTTCCATTACATTATTTAACGAGTTTTGTTCAGATTTTCAGAAGAAAAAAAAATAATTAAAATGATTATTTGTGTTTTTCCTTTTTTTTTTTTTTCTACACTTACATGAAGTAAAATCTTTTCAAATATTGCTTTTTCCCTAATTTTTCTTTTAACATTGATTATTCTGCGATTGAATCACTTCCTATGGACTTACATGGAGTAAGTTATGAAGTCGCTTAATAGTACAAAAGATCTTAATAGCTATATCATTTTTATAAATCACCAGAATCGATTGTAGGAGTCTGTTCAGACTTTTTTGAAAGGGACCTGTTTTTGACAAAATGGGGAAACCGCTGTTTGCATTTTGTGGAAAATGTAGTCATAATTTTGAGAATTTGTAATTAGCGATATATTCAGATTCTTGCTTATACACAAAGAAAAAATAAATACATATATTTTCTTTGTCTATGCAAAAGTGACAGATAAAATTTTACGTTTAAATAATTATGTGAAAGGTTCAGTTTAGAGATTAAAAAGAGGGCTTTCACAAAATTACTCTAAAGGGTCATTTCTGAAATTAAAAATTTCATGAAGGGTCCTACTTTGAAAAGAAAAATTTCATGAAGAGTCCTGTTTTTCAAATGAAAAATTCTACGAAAGATCCATTAAAAAATCCATTTTTTCGCAAATAGATATCCGCACTGATAACTAACTAAATAAGGATTTCTCAGGTGTTACATCAGATAATTTCATGTATAAGATACACATAAATTATTTAATTTTAATCAATCCTAAGAGTAGATATCAGAATATAAGAATGTTTTCTTTTTGATGCGTGGTGATTTATAATTGTTTAATTAAATATAATATTTAAAATTTATAGTATATTCGAGCTATCTAATATAAAATTTTAAATTGCAAATAAACTAATACAAACTTAATATGAATTAGCAGTAAACCACTTAAAAAATAATAAAAATCGTTCCTTAGACTAAAATCATCTTATTTTAAGTGGGTAACCAAAAAAGCGAGACAGATTTTTACTTGACCTGGCAATTCAGTAACCCTGATTTACAACATGAAAATGTTTTCTTTCGATTATAGGTTGCTTTTATCATACATGACAAAGATTTAATAAAAAATAAATAAAAAAAAGGCGCAAAGTTCAAATTTGATGTTTTAATTATACCGCTCTTAAAAGAAAAAACAACTCATCTATTTCATTTACATTTCTTTAGATGGTGATTTTCATCTAAATCATTCTATCCTTGCAATTAAATTAAGTGAATTATCGTCTCTTAGCAAGTTCATTTAACGCTTTTGAACTTTTTTGTTGTCGTTAGACAAAGCCCATCTCGCACTTTCTCCAATTTCCTTGAAGTACTTAGAACATACTTGTCGAAAATTAAAAGATAATTACGGAAGCCCAGCCTAAATTCACTTCACAAGATGAGAAGAAATTCTAATTAGTTTACGCCCGATAATATTCGATAGCGGAAGATAACCTTGAAACGACAGAAAGCGGGACAAATTGGTTAGAATAATGAGAGCAAAAAAACTAAGAAATTTGGGTATTAACACCGTCCGACGATTAAAATAAGTCATCCAAAGACAATTTTATTAAAGTAATTTGTGCAATCGTCTAAGTAACAACAAAAGCATACACGGACAGATTCACAAACAAAAAAGTAGTAAAAAAAGGACACCTAATATATTATTATCGCCAATTTATCACAGACAGATCCGGGAGGGCCTTTCAACTCAAAATTGTGCTTGATTTCTTAATAATAATAATACTTTTACACTAATAAAAAGTTTAAAATAAGGATCGTTTACAGTTTAAGGGGATAGTGCGAACATTAAAAACCAAAACCCTCCATTTTCATTGGATTCATTTGAAAATTGGCAGTAGTGTTAATGGCAGGCACAAATAGTTATATTCAAAATTTAGAGAAAAATAATAAAAAGGTTTTTAAATTATTCAA
This sequence comes from Maratus speculifer, assembly GCA_964019185.1. Classification (NCBI taxonomy): domain Eukaryota; kingdom Metazoa; phylum Arthropoda; class Arachnida; order Araneae; family Salticidae; genus Maratus; species Maratus speculifer. Next base: position 43,694,276 of record OZ025294.1, read on the forward strand.
TTTTTAAAAATTTAAAATAACGATAATAATTGTCGTATTTTAAAATGTCCCGTGCGCATTTCTTTCGCATAAAATACGACAATCTTTACTCACAAGATACTTTTTATATATTATAATGGAAGTTGTCATTAATTGTAAAAGTTCGCTGAATATATAAGTAGATTTTTTTTTTCCAAAAAGCTGTATTTTTTCATATTCATTTAAATAACATTAAAATATTTTTGAAATGCAACTTTTTATGCTAACTTTTATTTATTATTGTATAGAGGAAATCAAGATAAATTTTAAAAGAATCTGATAATTAGGAACGTTTCAAAGGTTAAAAATGTGTAAAATTTTCAATTTTGAGAAAACAGCATTTTAAGTAAAACAAACTGCAATAATTTGTACTGTTTTTACAAATTTAAAAGCCAGGGTTGGCGAGTTTTTGCCGAAGGTGGAAAAAACCTGGTAAAAACTGTCCTGGCAAAAATAGGTTTTTGCCAAAAAGGTGGCAAAAATAGGCTGTCTATTTAATTTTTTTCCCCAGAAAGAGAAAAAAATATTTCACGAAAGAAAAAATAAACTGCATACTTAATTAAAAAATCAATATTATTCTAAATTTATTTTAACTTTTAAGTTAAATAAGTATAATTATGCACTTATGAAAGAATACTAACTTTTATAACAAGATTATAAATGAAAAAAATACCAATTTTATATAAATAAATAGAAACTTCATTTATTTATGTTTATACAATTATTAATAATTCACATAATAGAACTGTTGAGACTGAGTAAAGCATTTATGTTTATAGTTTATATATGTCAGAAATGCGAAGAAACAGTTATAGTAACCTAAAATTAATTTAATATAAAATTATATTTAAAGCAGAAAACTATTAAATTTCAAATTTTTCAGCAATATCTTCCTCACAACCTAATTTTTTCTGTATTAGCATGGCATAGCAGTAAACAAGTTTTGAAAGAGTATCTGTTGATAGCTTATTTTGAATCTTACTTTGCACAAATGAAAAATTTGAAAAAAATCTTTCACTAGCAGCACCAGGGGTGCAAATATATATCCGATCCGGTGATCTAGGATTGGCGAAAATTTTGTCTATCTAGGGAAATTTTGCACAAAAATATACAATTGATTATATAATTACTCAAGGCAGAAAAATTCCCACCATAATTAGAAAGTGACTTAGGTGGTGACTTTCACTAAATTGATCTCAGAATAATATACACTCGAGCATATATTAAGAAAGTTTGGGGGTGGGGGAGAGGATCTATACCTATGGTAATACAGAATTTATGCAAGTCTATAACATCGTAAAAGTTTGGGAGAAATTTTTATATGGATTGGGGGAAATGTTGGGAGTAAAAACATTTTCTGCATCCCTGAGCAGCACTACTTGCTGGACATGGTTGAAGGTGTGCTATTAAAGAACAGAAGTTTTTTGAAATTGCACAAGCTTATTCAATACTTCTCCACCAATTACAGGCATTGACACTATTAATCACTTCTGCAAAATATGAACTACGAAAGGGTTTTTCTTTTAGCTCGAAATTAATAATATAAGATATAAAATCGCGATTGATTTTAGATAACCGTGCTTTACAGCTTTATTTTTGTTCATAATTTAGAAGTTCACTTCTGTACTTTCGATGTAACAAATACGCTGCCAGATGACATGGCAAAATCGCTTGTTCAAATCTCTTTTTTAGTTTTGAAAAATGTGGTTTTAACTTTTCATTTTTCAAAAGATATAGCCATACATGACAAGCATCTGCTTCTGCTATGGTGAAGGGAAGAGGGAATATAGTACAAAAAGATAAAGTGACAACATGCTACTTACTGAAAGTATCTAAATAATTTAACATTTTGTTCCTTTCTTGGAGTGTAAAAGGGACAGAAAAAAATCCAGTTTCCTAATAAGACATAACAGTTTTTTCAACATATAATTTTCAATTTAATTTACTTATTTTATCTTTAACAAACTACTTTCATCAGATAAATGGTTATAAAATAGTACCAAAGATTTAGATATTTACATTTCCTAAGTCTCATGACATAAAACAAAAATAAAAATTTTTTATAAAATATTTTGATAATTTATATATATATCTATACTAATAAAATCCGTGCGCCTCTGTCTGCTTGAAGCCGATTAAACTTCGCAACGCGGGCGAGTTGGAAGTCGCGAGAGGTGTCTTTCGATTGGAAATATTCCGGGGAAGTCATTTCGGGCATTTTCGAGACCGTGGGACGAAAATTAAAAAAGTTATGAATTAAAAACCCCTTGGGAATCGGAACGAAAAGTGTCTCAAATCCGAAACGGCGCTCAAACGGCGCTCCGAGGCAGAACACTGCGCAACCTTGCGGTGAAGAACCTAACTTTTCCCCTTTGGCTAAAAGAAGAAACAGCCGAAAACCGCTTTTTCTACCGGCGCTAATTGCGTTTTTTTTGCGCGTTTTTTCTTAAACCATCATGCAGACAGTTTTTAAAGTAGAAAAAAACTGATTATATATTCAGAATCTGCGTAAAAATCTCCTTCTGATGAACTAAAAAATACGGAAAAATGTCTTAAGGGCGCGTAGTGCCCACCGTGCAAAACCAAATATTTTTAACGGGACTATGGGCGCGAAGCGACCATAGTTCCGATCCACAATCTTTTTTTTACAAGTGCACGTGGCCCACAGTGCGAAATCACATATTTTTAACGGGACCATGGTTCTTTAATTTACTTTTTTTTGTGCTTGAGGATTCGAACACCAAGACTTGCTTATTTAATGAATTTTTTTGCTTATTATATACTGCTTAATACCGAGGTTCGTTTGGAAAAAGTGGCCCAGCTAGCGGGCGTAGCTCGCTAGTATATATATTAATGACTGATGAAATACTTTACTTACAGGGGTCTGTCTAGACTTTTCTCACAGGGTCCTGCTTTTGTTAAATTGTGAAGTCTTTCTTGTCTTTGTGAAAATTTTAGACTATAGTTTTGTGAAATTTAAATTATCAGTGTTTTCAGGTTCTATCCTTCACATATAGAGAAGCTAAATAATATATTTTTTGGTGAGTTCAATTGTTTATTAACAGGCCAGATTTTATATTTAAATGATTAAATCTGTGAAAAGTTCAATTTGAAGATGAAATGTTTATTTGAGAGACAATTTTATGAAGGGTCCTGTTTGAGGTTAAAAAATTTTGTGAAGGGTCCTGTTTTTAGATAAATTATTTTATGAAGGGTCCTTTAAAGGACCTAAAATTTTCCTAAACATATCTCTGACTTAAGATTAAAAAAAAAAAAAACTAGGCATGTAATTTTTTTATTTTGTTCTTAAATTCCTAAATAAAACTGAATCCCACCTACTTTTTAAAGATTTAAAATATTTAATGTTAATTAATTAGGAAATTAAATAAAAATATTAAATAGTAATCTGTTAAATTTAATTGTTTATACCATTACTATCCTTATTAGCATGCAGATTTTATCACACATTAAAGACAAATATGTTTTTTCCATTTTCCCCTGGTTTTTTCCAGTTTTTGCCACTGTCCTGGCGAAAAACCTTTTTGCCGGCAAAAATGCCAACCCTGTTAAAAGATTATACCTCTACGAAGAATCGTCAGAATTGAATAATCATTTTTGCATCAGATAAATTTGAGCATCTAGTTTCATAAATCTCGAAAAGAAAAAAAATCTATTTATTTGTCAAATTTCGTGATTTTGAATGTCCACTGTCACCTTAGGAATTGTAACTTTCTGTAACTTTCGCATTTCTCTGCGACAATTCTGTGATTTAAACACACGTAGCGTTCGTTCTTTATTTTTTCTTTTCCCCATCCTTAGATAACTGTACTTACAAGGAAGGTCTCCATACGGACATACTTCGAAAAATGTGTAAAAATTACAAAATGTTCTTCTCATGAGGACATATACGTTTATAAAAAATAAAAATACAGCGTTCATAAAAAAAAAAAAAAAAAAAAAATGTTATTTGGCGATTTATTATCGGTTGGCGATAGAATGCAGTTTGAAAAAATACCTTTTTATGTCAAATACACTTTAAATACAAAAAAGTTTCATGTTGAACTTGTTTAGATAAATATAATTTAAATAACTTTAATTTTGCCAGTTTTAGTTTGTTTTAAGTATAATTTTGTTTTATCGATATTTATATGCATTTATATTCAAATTTAACCATCAAAATTTGCGATTTAAAATGAAATTCATAATTTAAATTCATTAAAATCGTTTCAAGCTCAAAATCCAATTGAACATTTTCAAAGCAATTTCGTTGCTATGGAAACATCTGGCTTTTATTTTTGAATACGCTTAAATGTATGAAAATATTTTTCCAGTGATAAATTAAAAACTATGGCAACAAACAATATATATATGCAATACAAGATACATATATATGTATATATTTATGTATATAATACATTAAACTCTTTCATTGTTTATGTTTAAATTCATTAAATACTATTTACACGCATTCTAAAAATCTAGCAGTTTTCAGTTGCATTAAATCGTTTGCTTTTGGCGAGGAAAAGTGCTGCACGCCAAATCGCGTGATATTCACGCCAAGTATTCGAAAGTTTTTGATTTTTTTACATAATTTCTATTGTGATTCCGCCACTAATTTTGACTGATCCTTTATTAATACATAAGTAGTTTAATTAGTATTTTTTTCAAAAGTTTCTGAGTATGCCGAGTATGGAGACCTTCCTTGTTAGTCATGTTGTTTTCACCTGTAAGAAAAGTGACACAACTCGTAAAAATTCATTTTATATTTTATTTCATTAATAAGTCTGTCATAAGTGCGTTTTCCTACAGAAAAAGTTTCATCCTAAGTATAGTTAACTGGAAAATCGCCATATGTCCATTAGTGATACACAGAAGGAAGGGGATGTTACAAGAAGATAAAATTATTCAACCTTCCAAACCTCATCTACGTCTTCATTCTTAAGATTGCTAATCAGTCAATTTCCGAAATTCCCTCTGTAATGTTAAGTCCATGAACGTATGATCTGCTTTATGTTTAAAATATCTCTTCGGAAAATTCATATTTTAAACTTTTTCCCCCCTATGTACTCTTCTTAAAGAATGTCTCTTTTTGTCCTTAGTTCTCAAAATATTTCTAAAATATTTACTTAATTTTATATGAAATGTTAAACTTTTACTGCCAGTTCGTCCCCTTCTAACATATAAAATATTCATTTAAGCACAGATTTTATAAATATTTTGACAACTAAGGACACTGAAAACATAAATAAAAAAATATTACTATCTTGAGGAGACATTTTAAATATAAGAATTCATCAAACGCTCATAGGCTTAACATTACCAAAGAGAATTCGGAAACTGAGTGACTAGCACCCTTAAAGATTTTACGCTTTTATGAAATAATTTCAGGTTACAGTAAAACCATGAAAATCATTTTTTGTCTCTCCTGTTAAATTTATTTTTGTCGAGATTTGTCACATTTTTTGCTTCACGCGCACATTTGCACCCATGAAGACTTCAGAGCAGTATAACCATATATTTTGCCCTTATGGATGGTGAGTATCGGTTTCTGGTAAATAATATTATATATCATATATAAAGGTTTAAATTCTGCATAGATTTTCTTGTAATATCGGGTGGGAACAAATATATAGAGGCTCATTCGTGCGCACAAAGTCAAGTTTTTGGACACTGTTTTAGACACATTCACATTTTGTGTCCTTGGTAAGGAAATATTGTTAAGGTTTATTTATTTATTTCTTATTTTATTCAATTATACATCAATACCCATTTATACCGGATATTATTTAAATACGCAAAGGGCATCTAAAAGACACACATAAGATTTGAATAAGAAATAGAGTTACTAAGATTTTAATTTTACCAATATAATTTGATATCTAATATTTATTACTTTTTCTTTAGAGAAAATTCAATGTTTATATGAAGTCGTCCAAGAAATGTGGGGGGGGGGGGGAAATCCAGAGTCTACTTCTTTTTGCTGACAAGGGGTGAGAAGGGGATCACGAGAATTCTTAATTAAACATTAGACAAAGATGAAGGTATAGTCTAACAATAAAAAACAAAAAATGGTTGTTAAGCGGATGTTGAACGACTTAAAGCTATGGAGTAAACAAGGATTGAAAACGGGGAACATCCTAGCTAGCCACTGCATTGAAAAAGTAATAATAGACAACGCAGAAACATGAATTCAAAGACTTGTACACCAAAGTAGAAAAGTGAAGGCCGAACACATAATATTCCTATACTTTTGTTAAAATTTTTATGACATCACAGATGACAGAAACAAGTGGGTAAGTGTGATCGCACAGAGACTTTCGTTTAACATTTCTTTCAAAACTTATCTTTTAATTAATAAATCCAAATTGTTAATTTACAATTATTAAGTTCTTACATAGATGATAGCACCAATAAATTTAATTTTAAAATAATTATCATAATTATTCACTGAGAATCAACGCTGTGGTTGTTTCCAAATAACAAATTACAAATTCAGTCTTTTTTTCGCGCTACATAAGAGAAATATAGATTGGACAACACAACATGCTTTGCAAATGTTTTATTTTATTTTCGGCTTACATTTTAAAACAAACACAAAAATAATGTTGTATTACGAATTAAAAACATTAAGTTGTCATTAAAAGAACGTAATAAGTATTAGAAATAATTAATTTTGAAACAATAAAATTAAAAGATGGGTAATCCTATTTCTTGTTAGAATAATACAAATAAATATGTAAATTGAAGTATGTTTAAAAAATTCAAGTGTACTGATGATAGTACAAAGGTTCATGAGACCCGCACTATAGATTAATTTGTTATTCGAATATGTGTCAAAAAATGATAGTATAATGTTCGATTTATTTTGGTATATTAGTATTGTGCAAGGAAATTACAGAAAGAGAGTAATGATAATATCTCTTTAATTCACAGGAAAAATTAGCTTGTATAATGAACTTGATTGCAAATACTTAAAACGGCTTTCGTGTAAAATATCTATCTATCTATCTACAACCCTTGGCAAAAAGTTTCCGATCATTACATCAACACTACCATCTTTTGTAAGAAAAGATTATTTATTCTCACTGCATAAAAATGAAACGACTATTAGCGATAATACATTTGTGTTACATATAATGAACAACAATATGCAATAAAGAAAAATCACCATTCAGCAATTTATAAACAGAAAAATTGTGATTGAAATTTAGGCACCAAAGAAAAAATTATCCGATCATGCTTTGATTTGGAAAAAAATAACCGATCACTGTAATTATATATTTCGTAAATCCGCCTTTATTTCGGATGACAGTCGAAATTGTTAGTGGACTGGACTCATTAAGATTTTTACACTCATTGGGAATAACTTCACCCCAGCATTCCCTTATAGCTTTACGTAAGTTCTATGGCATTTGTAATTCATCGAAAATCGATTTTTCTTTTTAATATATTTCACATATTTTCGATGGGATTAAGATCCGGGCTATTGGGCGATCACGTCATGGTTTGAATTGGTATGCTACCTACATTTTGTAGAAATTTCTTCATTGATTTGGTGCGTTGGAGAGCTAATTGTCATCTTGAAATAAGAAGTCACTTTGATTTCCGAACTATTGATCGATGCTGGGAATCAAAAAATCTACTAAAATGTCAATGTAAACTTCAAAACTTACTGTACGTAACACAATACACAACTTGCCGACGCCTTGTGATGTAATATAACTCCAAACTGCAAATGCAGGTGAAAATTTTGTCTTCGTATTGATACACTTATCATTGAACTTTTCACCAACTCTCCTCCAAACAAATGTTCCACAGTCATCACTTTTACCGATAGATATGCGAAATTCATTGTTAAAAATAACTTTATTTCATTTATCAAATGGCTAGTGCACATGTTTTTTACACCATTGCAGGCGCTCTTTTCTATGCCTCTTTATCATGTAAGATTTTGTTTTAATTTTACAAGATTTAAATCTTGCTACATTTAGATGATTACATACTGCGGTCACATGCCTTTACATTATACTTAGACCATTCGGAATCAAGTTGTTTTGAGGTTGCTTGCCGTTTTCTTTTCCTTCCTAGGTATTGATATTCGTGGTCGTCCACTTCGAGGTAAATTTTCCACGCTATTAGTCAACTGATATGTTTTCCAAATATCGCATACTGTACTTTGAGCACAATTTCATAAATCAGCCACTTTCCATTGTGAATTTACTTCTTCTAATAATTAAATCATGCGGATTTTTAAATCGCGAGACAGGTTTTTCACACGAGTCATTTTCCAGCACTTCAGAGCTGCTTTTGATCTCGTAACTGGAAGATTTCTTCTTTTAAATAGGATTCATATATCATACGCATGCGCAGGCACTCTAATCTGTCTTCAATATGCAAATTTCAAGCTTTTTTCCTCAGTGATCGATTACTATTTTCCAACTTCGATCTTGATCGGACATTTTTTTCTCACGAGGAAACATTTTTGCCTGCATTATAATTATAAATTATATGATTGCAATATTGAATTCACCTTTTATTTATATTTTAACATTCTTTCTTTTATTTGGCATATTGCAAAACGTTCCTATGCTCTTGAATCGCAAAGTATACGCTTCGAAATACAAAACTCATAAACTTGATAACAGTGATCAGAAACTTTTTGCCAAGGGTTGTATCTATCTATATATATATCTATATATATATATATATATATCCTTCAATTATTTATCAGTTAATAAAACGAATCCATATTTCATTTAAGTTACCGTGTTGATTGATCAAACAGAGGAAACTGATGTCATAGTGACGCATTCATCGTAAAAATATGTAATTCTAACGACGGAAATCTGATGATCACGGGCTGCGATTCTGAATTCGTACTTTGATTCAAGTACTCACGAGCCATGTTATCAAAAACCACATGATAACGTCATTTTTATTTATAATCTATACTAATTTTATAAAGTAACATTTGTTTATTTGTAGGGGGTAATATTTGGAATTACTAAATCGATTTCAAAAAGAATGGTGGATAAATATTGCTGATTACATCTGTGCTACACTGTATAAGAATATAATTTTTATAGAAAAAAACTGTTTCACAGAAAAACAGTTTTCTGTTAAAAAAAAAAAATGTATTTCGTAAATTTTACAGAAAAAATCTATACTTTTAATAATAAAAAAAACTCTTTCAATGAAAAATTAGATTTTTTTCTGTAAATTAAACTGTTTTCTACTGGTGCCAAAATTGACAGTTTTTTTTTCTGTCAATTTGAGAGTTATTTATTTATTTAATTTTTAATATTGATATAATATAGGCAGTATTTTATGTTGGTACAACCCTCAAGATGGACTCCTCCGGAATGAATAGTCACTCCTTTTTATTTAGAGTGATGTGTTTTGTAGGTAACTTTTAATACATTATGTAGTGTATATGCAGATCATTAGTAAGGAAGGAAGGATACATAGAAGAATTCAAGTATCTTTCCGACTACGAATAATAATTTCTATATTTTTCAAATGTGTTTTTTCTAAATTGTTTACTTAGATACTTTCTTTCACCTTTTTAAACGATGAAGTCCCGTTTCAATATTCTGGAAGTGTTGTATAATGTATGTTTGTTTAGAACCTAATTTTCTGGTTTAGAACATAAATTAAGTTATAAAAAAGAATTTCTGTTGATGTTTTGAAATAGAATTTTAAATTTTAACAAGGAAGCTTTAAAAAAGTTCAATATCATTAATAAAAATTAATAATAATAAAAAAAAGTACACAATTAAGTAAATAAGGAATCTGTTTTTTCCTGTTTAGTTTTCAATAAAAAAAATATAGAATTTTCTAAAGTTTTGCGTGCACATTTGAGTATCGACATAAGAATCATTATATATAGAAGCACATGCGCGAAAACGATAAATAATAAAGAATGTGGTTCACGAAAATAATAGGTTTTGCCAGGTAAAAATGACTTGCCTTTCGTTAATGTGTCAACAAAACAGAGGAAGCGAAGCTGCTTTTCCTAAATGTCAAGGACGACAAAGTTTATTCACGTCACTTTTCAATTAAATTACGCATTGATTGTTGTTGACAAAATAATTCGAACACTGCCACATAAGATCGAATCAAAGGCAAGATTTTTTTTTTCTTTACTCTGAATAATTTTTTGATTGATATTTATTATTGATTTGTAATCGCAAGATACTAATAATTCATATTATACAGATGTTCCTTCTTTTCATTTATTACAATAGCTGATTCCCATGCCGTTAGTTTTAGAAATATAATTCAATTTACAAAAATGTTTCGAATGTTGTTCTTCGTTATATGGAAATCCATTTAGGGGCTGTCTATAAATGCTGTCACACATTTTTTCAATATTTTTTATCCCCCCCCCCCCTTCCAAACTTTGTCACAAAGTGTCAGGCTTCACCTTACCCCCTATCCGTCATTTTGTCACATTTCACACTACATTACATAAACATATAAGTGCCGTTCAAAAACAAAGCACTACATTACGAATCATATTTCAAACTTAATTTTTAAACCTTAGCTATATGTTCTAGCATATATTTTAGTGACATTTGTGAGCATAACAATAAAAATGATTCGTGCACTTATTTTGTCTGAAGTAAGATTATAATTTACAAAAAAAAAAAAAAAAAAAAAAAAAAAAAAAAAAAAAACAATTATTATACAAAAGTAATAAAATATTTATATGAAAGAGCAATTGAAAGCAGTAGTATTTTGGAATTTGAGATGGAATTTGATATATTTGTCTTTAAATCATATCTTTACTTTATGAACACAAAATACTTTAATTTTAAAATAACTTCAAAATTTAATCTGCTGATTTTTAAAGGTTTTATTTTAATCAAAATGTGTGATGTCACATTACTTCTTAACCCCTCTCAATCCCCTTGTCACAAATTGTCATTATATAAAAAACTGGTGGAACCAGAGAGAAAAGTAGAGCTCGATCTAAAAAAATGTTACAGTAAAAATTGGGAAATATTTTCAATCTAAAAATGTGCGTAGAAAAGAAATGTCAAGATTAAAAGGGTTTCTTTGTACATATTCATAGAGTCGAAAGAGATTGGGGGGGGGGGGGGGACTAAAGCAAATTCAAATGAAGGCAACTTTTAAAAAGTTACGTGAGCTGATCTAAAAATTATCATTTACTGTGAATAATGTTTATTTCTAAAATAAACGACTCCGTGCTTAAAGAAGTACTATAAATACCGATTTCATGTCTTAAAGTTGAATATCACAAAATATAAGGTATCGACCATCCGAGATATAGAAACTATCCATTGAAAACGATTCAAAGTTTCAAGAAAAAAATAATTTATTTTCTATTAGAGAATAAATATTTTTCAATGTAAAATTGTTAAATTTTGAAGAATTTAAATAATAGGTTAATTTTTATGTAATTATGTATCATTTCTTGGCATATGTATTCCAGGATAATGACAATTTTATTCTAAAACATTTTTTTACAGTCTTGGGTTTTTTATCTTTAGGTCTAACATTTTAATTTTGTTTAAAGGAACATGTTTTCAATATAGCAGCTAAAATTCCATTCCATATAACGTTTAGTTTTATTTGTTCATTTATGGAAGCCAGAAAAATAACACAATATTTAAAATTGTATTTAATTTTAATAAAGACTTTAATCATATTATTTTCAAAGAAATATCTAAAAGAACTTGCTCACAGCTATGATTTTACTGCTTCTGACTTAAACTCAGTCAAAAATAAAAATTATTCTACAGTGCCATTATATTTGATAAAGAATTAAAAAGCAGGTCAGAAAAATAACATTCATTTTCAATGAAAATCATCTTTTAATTACGAAAAATTATTTGTATAATACAGAATTTGTTACCTTCCTGATATATTTATTTTATAAGGTATAAATATTGATTAGGGAAAAAAAAAAAAAAAAAAAAAAAAGACAAAGATATTTACATACCATAGCAGATACCTTTTACATTGCACACATCATAGTGTGGCATGCCAGAAAAATGACAATCTGAAATTCTAAGCCTTTTAATTGCTTTATTTGTGTTATTAGAAATGTAATGTCAATTGAAAATATTTCTAAATATACTTTTTATTAGAATGTAACAAAAGAAATTGCAGATTAGAATTCTCAACCTCTCAGTTGCTCAAATTGCATTTTAACTTAATTCAATTTAATATTTAATAGAAATCACAGTTACATTTCTTCCACATTTCTGCTGCTAAAATTTTACAGTTTCAGAAGATTTAACTGTTAAAAAAAACGATAACGAAAAAATGGATTACATGCGCTGATACTATAAGACTAATTTGTTTTTGGTGTGTTTGTGAAAGCAATTCATTATGTGAAGAAGTTTCTGCCTCTCCACATCCCCATTGTGTCATTAAGGGTGTTCTTAACTGATCCGCTCAACAAGCGAAAAACGTTTTGACACATTTACAAATTCATTTTTTAACAAAAAGTTATAAAATTTTAATACCTGACTATGAAAGCGATTTCGAATTGAACTTATTTTTCCATTTTATGATAATTAAATTATTTATCGAGTTATAAGCTATTTCGATGACACAATCACCCGTTTTTCTCCTCCTTTTCGACCGGTTTTTCTGCTTTCGTCGGGAAATATGCTCAAAAGTGTCAACTTTGAAGGCTTGTTATAAAAAATCTATTGTGTTTTTTAAAAAACAAAAGAATGAGTGCAATTAGACAGTTTCTGAATAACAACACCTGCTATTTTCATGCATTTCCGAACAAAAATAAATTAATGCATGTGTCATAAAGTTGCTCTTTTCGATTTAAGAACACCCTTAATTTACAACAATTCTCAAAAATTCAAAGCTCTAGAATTCAACACAAGAACATTCATGGCTATAGAATTTGGTACCTCAAATCTCTTCTCCGTCCTCCATAAATTAAATAAAATATTAAATTTACGATATTGTATTCAATAATAACTTTAAGCGAATAATTATTTCCATAGTTTTAAAAAACTTATTATTGATAATTCTAACTGTTCAATTTATTTAATTTAAACTTTAGCTATTCCTCTCCCTTCTCTATACTTTTGAATTGCTACGCTACTGCATATTACATTTACTACGCGAGATATTAAAATTTCTTAAAAGTTAACAGACGGTTTTTCTAAATACCACAAATTTCACATAAAATCACGTTAAAAATAAACATTCCATACACCGCAAATGGCGATACCTGATTTCTTTTCTCAATAATTTTTACTCTAATGCAGAATTTTGAACGAGGTTTTGTTTAGAATACTACTAATTAATTACATTTCAATATAAGTGAATTAAAAATATCGATATTTTGATCGATTCCGAGTTACTTGACCTTTTAAGTGGTTCAAAGAGGGGGGTTGTGCGTGGAAATAGTTCTCTAATTACGTAAAAAGGAACATCTATGAACGAATAAAAACATTTCTACAACTTGAAAAGGCTGTTCAATCCTACACAAAGAAGCATTTCTGCCCTGAAATAATTAAAGAGACCTCCAATCAGAGGATAAGAGAGGAGCAGAATGAGATCCAGGGAGGAGAATGAATTTGGAATAGCATGTGCTTGTAGCTCTGCTACAAAGGCTGCATTTTTGAAAATGGAAAATATAAACTAAATAATAAACTAAGAAATTTTCGTCGGAAAACCTTCGCGTAAAACAATTTTTAAACATATCAACATAAAAATAATTATAGAAATATAAAAACAAGAAATATTAAAAAGTTTAAAGTCCACTGGACCCGACAGGAACTGCAGCTGGGACCGGGTTCGGATAAAATCGGGTTATCCGACCCGGCATTCTAATTCCAACCATAAAAAGAACACACATCAGGCATTTCTTTTTAGACATGACATTTATTTTACGAGAGACTGCATACATATTGAAATACGAAATTTAATTTTATATATGGTACGCTTTTCCTATAGCTTGTATTTAGAAAAACAAATTGCCCTAAAGATGTTAAAACAAATCATAATTCTTTTACGATAACAATTTTTCAAGCTATGATCTTTGTTGTTCAAATTTCAGTGTTATCCCGCGCTAAACACCCGTCTTAGTTTTTCAGCGCCAGACGCCGGGTTTCTTACAAGTTGATAGTCACTTATTAAATATTCAATGATTTCAAGCGTAATTTCACAGCTGATAGTTAATTGAAAAATTAATTATAATTGAATATGTATTCACCGATGCTGGGTTTATTTGTGTTTCATGTTACGCCACAGGTTTGTGTGGTCATGCAGGCGGTGTCATCTTGTGCTGCAGTTGTAGCCTTACCAACAAATGCGAGTGAGAAATGACAAGCTAGACATCGTCCTCGTACTTATATGGAAGAGCACTTGAAGTGCTATTCCAAGGGTTCTGGGTTTGATTCCCGGCTTGAAAAATTTTCACTATGTTGGTTTCTACTCTTTGTTAGCAATTTGATAGCCACTTACTAAATATTCAATTATTTCAAGCATAATTTCATAGTTGATAGTTAATTGAAAAATTAATTATAATTAAATATGTATTCACCGATACTTGGTTTATTTACGTTTCATGTTACGCCACAGGTTTGTGTGGTCATGTAAATGGTATCATCTTGTGCCGCAGTTGTAGCCTTACCAACAAAATGCGAGTGAGAAATGACAAGCTGAGCATCGTCTTCGTACTTAAATATTAGAGCACTGAGAGTGCCATTCCAAGGGTTCCGGGCTCGATCCCCGCTTTGGACATTTTTCACTCTGTTGGTTCTACGATTTGTTAGAAATGTGATAGCCACTTATTAAATATTCAATGATTTCAAGCATAATTTCACTGCTGATAGATAATTGAAAAATCAATTATAATTAAATGTGTATTCACCGATGCTGGGTTTATTTGTGTCTCATGTTACGCCACAGGTTTGTATGCTCATGCAGACGGTGTCATCTTGTGCTGCAGTTGTAGCCTTAGCAACAAAATGTTGGCTCCACGCTTAGTTATCAATGTGATAGTCACTTATTAAGTATTTAAGATATTGCGATATTGGTGCGGAATAATTTGTGCTTTTTTCATGATTTGACGTTGCGGCGCAGAAAGAAAAAAAGGTTTTGGGATACATTGAATGAGACAGAACTTAGATATCGATATTGGGATATATCTGAAGAGTCAGCGCTTAGATATTGTTATCGTGATAGTTAAAAAATATCAATATTTGTCGATATATTGATAAATAATCCAACCCTACTGGAATAATCCAAAAACAATTGCACAATCGAAAACAGTCCAGGTATTTAAATAATCGAGATAATCGATTGATTCAACTTGGCATTGGAGTGAAAATTTGTGGTTACTTTTCGTCCAAACTGTCTTCTTGATATGGATTCATGACCACAAGTTAATTCCATAAAATGTAAAAAGGTTAGCAACGCCAGGGAAGCAAATAATTGGCTAAATAATCTACTGTAAGTCAAACAAAATAAGTATAACTAAATAATTTTGCTTGATTATCAGTCTCATAGAATAAATCTACGGTTTAACAATGGCTTCATATAACACTGTATAAAAGTTCTTTCATTTAAAAAACACCAGAGTTAACTGAAACTCTTAACGAAATTCCGCGAGTTTCAGCATTTTTTTTAATTGGAGCACAACAATCTAATTTATCTAAAACTATAAATTCGCAAGCAGCTTGACATTTTCAAGCGCTATCCACTAATCAGCTAAACATCTGAGTGTCGAAATAGCCCTAGGGAACTTGAAATTCGTCACTGTAGCAGCACAATTAAACTCGTTCCAAATGCGATTTCACCTACAATGTACACATTACATATAATGAAACAATCCTCATAATCATCTACTTAAAATGACTTCCATCGCAAAATACAAGTGACAATCAATTCTCGGAGTCTTTTAATATTTTATGTAAGGTAAAAAAGGAATTAAATAGAATATGGCTCATAGAATAAGATTCAGACATGCATACAAATGTTAACTCACAATGAATATAATTTCTAAATTCATTCGACTACTAGAGTGCCCTCATTGGGAGTAACTGAATCTGTCTGAGTTGAACATCAGCGGTGCAATCATTTTCCGGTTAACTCTAAGCGTTACGGAATTCATAAAGGTACTGAATTAAGAAATGCCAGATTATTAACCGAATTAACAAATGCCAATGCTTTTAAAGAGATCAATTTAGACAGGTTGACAATATTGGTGACAGGTTGGTCAACTTTGCAGGTTGTAGGTTTGCAACAACTTTGCAGTAAAATAGCAAATAAAGCCTTTGTGCAAAAATGTTTAAAGATAAAAAACCAACGATTATAAATGCACAAATAAAGTAAGAACAGGTAGCAAACAGCCGTTTCGAATCTACTATGGAGATTCTTCATCAGTGCAAAACTCAGCGAGCTAGAAAAAGCAAAACTGAGCTAAGAGACAGAGAGACGCAGGCTTATATACCCGCTACGGAAACGATCCCGCCTAAAGGAAAGCAACCAATGAGAAGAGAGCAGTCTAACAACTGGCTGGACAAGTAGCGACATCTACCGGAGAATAAACAAAACAAAAACTAAAAAGCGAGGGAAAAAAAAGTTTAAATTAAATTAAAGATTTCCAAATGTTAGGAAAATTAGGCGTACTTGATAAGTCATTGACTAAGGAGTGAGAATTTTTAATGATGTGGTAAGCTTCCCAAAAATCAAGATCAAGAATGGAAGGACACTTTTGGATGATGGTAGCTGAAGAAAAGTTAAACTTATGTTGTAAAGACCAACAATGTTGAGCAATGGAAGAGCGTTTAAGCTCTTGATTTTTGACATACCTTTTATGTTCCGTTAAACGAAATCTGAGAGCACGTTTAGTCTGACCAATATAAGAAAGGCCACATTGGCAAGAAATTTGGTAAATACCCCAGTTATCTAAGCGATCAATGGGATGCTTAAGATTTGAAAAGGCAATTTTATTAACAGGAGAAGAAATAACATTGAAATCGAACCTTTTTAAAATTTTAGCAACTTGCTGACTGATTTTGGGGGAAAAAGGCAAAACAACCAAAGTATTGGAATTTGAATTAAAGTTTTTTCTTTCAGATTGGGTGGATTTTGTTAATTTTCTATGAATTGAATCTATAATATTAGGAGAATAACCACGATCAACAGCAATAGCTTTAAGATAATTAAGTTCATCACTGAGTAACTGAGGAGTAGAACAAATATTGGAAGCCCGGAAAACAAAAGTTTTAAAAGCCGCAACTTTCTGGTTAGGTGGATGAGAAGAATATCTATGAGGTGGAAGACTGACCGCAAAATGTTTACGAAAGACAGTAGTCTGAAAATTATCATCATCGCGAATAACAAGGACATCAAGAAAAGAAAGGCAATTGTTCGCTTCAACTTCAAAAGTAAATTGAATGTAAGAATCAATAAAATTCATAATAGAGAGAATATGATTTATATCTGTATTCACATCAATTAAAGCAAAAATATCATCTACGTAACGAACATAAAACTGAAATTTTAAGACTTCAAACAATTTTATTTCAAAATAGTGCATGTAAAAATCACATAAAATCGGACTAAGAGGGTTACCCATAGCCAAACCGTCAGTCATACCAAAGAAATTCCCGTTAAATACAAAAGTGTTTTGAGACAAGCAAACACGAGTAAGATGAATGAGCTCCTCAATTTCGAAAAAAGAAAAATGAAATTCACAGAGCCTTTTCTTCAGGCAATCTAAAGCCCCTTCGACAGGAACATTAGTAAATAATGAAGTAACATCAAAAGAAACCATCGTGTGGCCTTGTGGCTTAAAACTGTGAAGTTTCTTGACAAATTCAAAAGAATTTTTAACAGTGAAAGAATTACCGCTTGAAAGAGGAGAAAATATGGAAACAAGATATTTAGCAAGTTTATAAGAAGCCGTACCGATATTGGAGACAATGGGTCTAAAAGGAATGTCAGGTTTATGAACCTTAGGTAAAGCATAAAACCTGGCACATTTTGCAGGTTTTCCTGTATAGTATGACAGATTTCTGTTTGTGTCCGACGCTGAAAATCATGTAGCAAATCGTCGTATAAAATATGAACTACATAACAGAAAAAAAAAAAAAAGAAATCTTTTAGTCTTTTGACGAGTATTTACGTAAGGTGGAAGATCATTGAGACAAGTTTTTCTTTTCATTAGATTGAACAAAAATCTGCGTGGAGAATTATTTTGCTCTTATTAGAATTGCTAAGATTTTTTATGAAATTCTAATAATTTACATATTTATTTTGCTTGGCTGTAAAATCTTTAAGCGCCGAATGAAATATATACAGAAAACTAGCACAAAGTATATTTTCTGTATTTCTACCAGAATTAACAGTGATTTAAGAATTTCGAACTGGAAAATAAAAATCTTTGTAAGAATAAAAGTTGCCTATTTAATTTTCCCCAGCTTATTTAATAATGAATGCCCTTTCCAAAAATACATGAAACGCCTGATATTCGAGTAGGTTCTCGAGATAGGGACTGTGATAAAGATTGTGATATAAAATTTATTTACAAACTACATATATTTAAAGTACATTAAAATTATTTACAGTGTTCTAATACTTCTCTAAAACTACGTACACTTGTATTTTCACAAGTTATAAATGCTTAATTTAAAATACAAACGATAAGCAAATAAATGTAAATTTGTACCCCGAAATGTATGCCCTCGGCCTTAATTGTATAAAGCAAGCTTTGCATGCACGATTGAACAGGAAAAGAAGATATGATATAAAATCTTTTTTAAAACACTTTACAAACTATAAAAAGCCGAATCAAAGATATACAGAAGATAACTAGTACGAATAAGATACTGTAGCCATACTCAGAATGGTCATTTACAAATTTTGGACTGGTGAACCGTGAACCAAAATAAAAATTCCTCTGCATGATTTTACTATTGCAGTCTTTGATTACGGACGAATATTCCGAGAAGTAAGGAATGCATACACGGGGGCGTGTGCATGCGTGTGTGTATGTATGTGCCGAACAATTCCTCGCGAAACAGCAGACGTCGGAGGTTGGCGTTGGTGTGGTCTTGGGCATCGATCGAACGCAGATGAGAAGGTGTGCGCCGAATCGATTGCGACTCAGGTAGCGGTATAAATGCACGACGAGCAACAGGTTCAGAACGTGGGCGGTGGGTGTTAGGGGACCCTAGTCTGTTACTACAGCCCCGAAGGAGCGGATGAAAAAAAAAAAAGAAATATGGAGTAGTAAAAGCATGAATAAGGCAGCTGTTTAAGAAATGACTGTACAAGGTGTGCCCCTTATTAACCCAGCCAGCAATCCTTTTTTTCTCAACAAGCCAATGCTTTATGTTTGCAAATTTTACGTCAAAATGAAATTTAAAATGCAAATTATTTGCAGACAGTTTTCAGTATGATTGGCATTCAACGAACATTTGAAGCTTTGACTTCACGGACCTGCTTCACCATTCCTTCTCGATCACGAAATCCCATGTTAAATATCTATTGGAAAAATTAATTAAGCGATCATGTATTACCTAATTTGATTCTGTTAATACGGTTTTCATCACATCAGAATTGTAGACCCCTCCCCCCAGTGTCAGTGTAAATAATCTACTTATATTTTAAGTTTTCTTTTCTTTTTTTTTTTTTTTTTTTTTTTTTTTTGAAAAATTTGAAAACTTTTTATAAAAAGAAATTTTAAAATTCTCAAAATTTCGTAAAATGTAAGCTTTACATTGATATCGGACAGTTAAGTTTAATGATAATTTTTTTCAATAATTATAATGAATTATAATGAATAATCACCTTATTAAATTTCTCCAATACCTTAACATGTAATTTTGTAATCGGCGAAGACTTGTTTTAACTCCAGTTAATCAGATCACAAATGTTAAACTTATAGACATGAAATGTACCATATTTTTCAAATTTCTCATTGAGAAAATCGGTTTTTCAACTATTTCTGTACAATCTTAAAAAGTATGGCCTACATTTTTTAAGCATTTGGAAAACGGTTGTTTCCTGTCGGTTGAGAATAGAGAAATCTCAAGTATATCTGAAGTGATGTCCGGATTTTATACACTTTCTGATTGGTCCATGTTTAATGTCCAGATATTGAATACCTTTATTAAAACAATGACAAAAGAAAAAAAAAAGTACACAAAACTGAAAAAAAAATCAAAAATTAATTGAGATACAGCTTAAAACGAATTGCATTTAAAAGTATATTTTTTTTCTTTATACGATGGTGTAAAAATTGAAAATGTGCGGTATTCAGAAGTTTAAAACTTTGCAGACCGAAAATTGTAAAACTGAAATTTCATTTAAAATTTGTTTATGATTGTCCAAGAATATTAATGTTTAATCAATAATAGCATATGTAATATATGACTATTATTACGTAGGCCACGTTTTCATCATCATATAAATGATGTTAATTATTTGTAATTATTATTATTATTTTACGAATTTATTTACATTCAGATGAATTTTTATTCGAATAGGGGAAAAATGTTGTAAATAAATAAGAAAGTAAAAAAGTTACAAAATGGGTAGACGTAAATTATACTATTGAAAAAAAAAATCTAAAAAAAGACGTCGTATAAAAAATCGTCTTTTAAAGCAAAAAACGAGATCTGATTATCGATCCCACAGATTACGAAATGTGCGATGATCACGAAAACGAAAACGATGTAATGTTGAACTATTTGAATGTAAAGGACCATGTTAATATTGAATTTATTTATAAAATCTTAAATTTTAGTGGAAAAATTTTCGAAGAAAAAAATTTTTTTTTCGATTTTCGAAATTAACATCCTTATAAGAATATAACTATATTTATGAATATAAAATATAATACGGTGTTACTAGCTTAATTTATTTAAGATATTAATAAAACAAAAATGAATACAGCAATATTTATGCATTTTTTAAAATTTTTCTATGAAAAGAATTTTTGCCCTTTGCGAATGGTACATGAAGGAAACAAACTTACATGAGACAAAATATTAACCTTAGCGGAAGGTGGCCTAAAATGATCGCCTTATGGAGAAAACTTGTGTAAAATAACATAACTGTTTAAATAAAACTTTGGCCATTTGCTAGTACTTTTTACACTATATTTGGTATTATAAACATATTTTAATAATATTTTTAACCCAAATTGACTACTGAAAAAAATAATTAAGTAGATTTTTTAAAAAAGTGTGAAGGATTATTTTACCTCCGCCAAAGGATAAAATTATCCTTCAGTTTAAACAGTAGAAATAGCTGGCGATAAATCGCAATTAAAATAAAGCAACCTTATATAAATCCCCATAAAATAAAAGCAATTTGCAGAACGCGTTTCGCGCTGAAAAATATAACAGCTGGTCAGCAGCTACTCTAAACACGTTTTTGTAGGTAACATATTAACAGAAAGTGGAAAGAGAACAACTTACAAATACGGCGACAGGTGACGCTAGCTCTAAGATAAACGTCAATTACAGAGGAACACATGCAGAATTGGAAAATTTTAACGCAATGAATAAAATAAAATAAAATAAATACCTTGCAGTGTGATCGTTTATTTTAGGTCATATTAACCGACCTGCCGGGCCCATAATGTTATTAAGTTTTCAATGTGTTATCTGTTTTTAAAATGACCCTTAAATGAAACTCAAACTTGTATAGTTTTATATCTTTAAGTTCATTTTGTTAGAATTTATATTTTGAAATGTAAAAATCGCGAAAAGATATTGAATTAAAAGCATATATTGCCTGGTATTATATTTTCAATCAATTTTATTTTTGGAATCTATACGTAAAGAAATCGAACGACACCGCGACGGAACATTTGGGTTTTCACTGATTTCGTAAAATTTTTTTACTCATTTTATTTTGTACAAAATAATTTTTACAATCCGAATGTCTCAAAATTTTTGTAAGTGATGTAAATCTGATTTATTGAAGTACTCTAAAATGATAGTGTTAAAATACGAACATTTAGTTACTTTTAGCGTAAAAAAATATATACTCTCTAGACTGTAAAAAATATTTATATGACTTTACACCAAAAGTAGAGTAAGGAAACACTACTAATAAGTTGGTTTAATAAACCACCATCAATCGACTGATGTAAACAAACACCACTTTTGGTGGCAACTTAGTTGTCACCATTTTTAGTGTAGAGTAAGTAATATGTTTAAAATGTACGTTATGTTATAATAAATTGTCTCAATTAAAAGGAAGTTTAGCTAGCCTCTTTATATGAAGCTATTTATTTTAAATAATGGCTGTATGCAAATTTAAAACGCAGTCTTTAAAATTTAATCTTATTTTTATTTTGCTATCACTTATTAAAGTACATTAAATAAGTGGTAGTGTCAATTGGTAAAAAACGAAATTTCTTGATATTTACATGACTTTAACAGCAAAATAAAAAATAATTTAAAGATTACATTTTAAATTTAATACAGCCATAATTAAAAATAAAGAGTTTCACGTAAAGAGGCCGCTAAACTTCTTTTTAATTCCGAAATTTATTATAACGTACATTTTAAACATAATAGTAAAGAATGAAATTTCCTATATTTACATGCTTAAAATTATCTCCTCTATACCTCTAAATTTTGGTATAGTCTCATTTATTATGAATGCTTAGCATTAAGTTAAGCTTGTTTTGCGTCTCTGATAGAAAAGTACTTAATGAATATACCCGCCCCCCCCCCCCCCACATGGAAATATTGAGATTTTCTATTAAATATAATCAAATGGGCGCCTATATCATTTTAAATATATTTTACAAGTTTAATAAACAGAAAAATAAGAGTATGATAATTTCTTTAATTCTTTCAGGATAAAAATTTCAAAAAACAAAATTAAAATTATGAAATTTTTACATAGTTGTTACTATTGCTCACAATAGTCTAAAAACATGAAAATATGCATATAAATTGAAAAAACATTATGGTTAAAACAAAATATAATATCAGTTTTATTAATATTCCTGTAATTTCAAGTTCACGGAATTTAAAGCATGTAAAACACTATGTTACACTAAAAACACTAAACTTAATCAAAACTAAATATTTGAAAGCTCTGAACGCAAATGACAATTTTATGTGCTTATATTATTAAATAATTTTGATTTTAAAAATACTGAAATAGCTAGACTACAAAATCATATTTTACAAGTATTATGTATCAATTTATATTTATACATAAAACACACAAAATATATCACAAAAATACGAGAATTTAAACAGAAAGGAAATGTACGTCACTTACTTATATTTAAAGAATATCCCAAACTTTGTTTCGCGTGAAAAGAAATTCAACAGAATCAGAGTTGAAGGTTTTATTTTTTCACTTCATAAATCATTCGTTTATTACATCTTGGACTTAATGTCGTGTGTATTTTCTTTTTATTATTTTTGTAAACCGATCACTACTTGGCACCTGCCATCATATAGAACATCATAGCAGATATTTACCTTTGATTTCGAATTGTCCAAACAAATTAAATTAATCACAGCTGTAAGTCGATAAAAAATGGAATAAGAACTATGTCAACAGTTTTTTTAATCAGTCCTCATTACTGAAAATTCATAAGAAAATCAGATAAAATTTTTACCCAGAAAACATGAAAAGCATCAAAAATTTCAAAATGGCGAATTTTTTCTTTTATAATTGGTGGCTGATTTCACTGAAACTAATGTAAGGCTTGTAAAATTTGTTTAAAGGGATGAAATCACACTATTTTAAATATTTTAAACCACTTAAAAGTGTGTTGACACTAGAAAAAGAGCATATTTAAACCTTTTTTAGGCATTTTATAAACAGAAATTAAGAGCAATAATACTTTTTTTTTTTTTTTACAGTATATGAGCGGCTATGTGATTCGTGTTTGACGGTGTATTTGAAAGGGTTAAATCTCATATGTTTTAAAACCTATTGCCCCATAGATCATAAGAACGTTTTAGCTTTAAGAATATATATTTTGATTTCTCGGTACATATAAAATTGCACCCTGCTGAGGCAAAACCGCAATAAAACAATCCGGATTTTATTGATTTCGTCAAATTTTCCGCACATTTTATTTTGTAAAAAATATTTCTACCCGTCCGAACGTTTCGAAATTTTTGTAGGGGGTGTAAATTTGATCTATTGAGATGCTTTTAAAGATTGCGTTGAAATATGTAGGTTTAAATAATTTTAGCGTAGAAAAAATATCCTCTCTGTGACTTACAAAAAGACCCCTTTTTGCCAGCGTATTTGAAACGGTTAAAATCCATATTTTTTAAAATCCTTTTTATCATCGATTAAAAGAAAGTTTCAAATTTAAGGTCATACTTGTGGTTTGTTTATATCTCAAAAATTGCGCCCTGGAGAGGCGTTGACAAAAAGGAAAAAAATAGTTTAAAAAAAAAAAAAAACTTTTTTTTTTTTTTTTTTTTTTTTTTTCTTTTTGGAAAGGGTTTATTGTTACATTTTTTTTTGAATGGTTATAGCATTTGAGACCTAAAAAATACGATCTTTCGAAATATTTCTTTCAAGTCTAACTGCGCCGAGCAGTTTAGTTGATTTGCATTCAAACAAAATGATCTAGAAACAGAAATAAACTCGGAAAAATGCTTCTTCCTTCGTTTCGCTGCGTAAATGTGTTTGTGCGCATATCCAAGCGTTTTCATTCCCCGAACATTTAAAAATGAACTTTTTGATGAGAGTGAGTTCCGTTTCGCAATTAATACCTCGTCAACTAATCAAAAAATTAAAATTCTGAGCGTCAGGTGTATTAGGAAAGATCTTGGACTAACTACACAAAAAGAGCCTCGTACGTAACGTAGTTTTTGCTAGCCATCGCAAACACACACACAGAGAGAGAGACAGAGCGATTTGTTCTTTTATTATTATAAGATTAGTAAGAAGCATAACAAACTTAGTAAGTGTAATTTCTTCTAGAAACATACTTCATTAAGTAAACAAATCATATTTCTGCACATAAAAGACTGCATATCTAAATAAATATGAAAGTTAGTGTTTACCATACGAAAGATGTTACAAGACCCAATTTTTCAAAGAATTCTAATCAGATGCGTAGTACTGCGATCGTTTGAATACCGCCATTGCTTCTTCTTCACTTGAAACAACTAGTTTACGTGATATCCAATAGACAGCGTATCCTGCCTGAAAGAAAACATGTGGATCTTTTTGCTCTCTAGGATCATTTAAAGCCATATTCCCTTATATATAACGTAACGTTTAACCTTTCCCCACTATTTAACTTTTCAAAATGCCATTAACTATATTATATATATATATATATATATAAAAGAATCTTCTATTATACTTCACAAAAATTGAACCAGATACCAAGTATTTAGCTTTTACTACATCATCTTCAAAAATACCATTAACAACTTTATATCTTAAATTAATTAATTAATACCCTCATGTTCACGATAAATTAAAAGCATTTTATCGTTTCGAATTGATTTCAGCTTTCTACTTTCTTTATATTTTGTTACGCATCTACTAATGTATAATTATAAATCTCTTTTAAATGTCATTATTTCCATACGTTCTAAAGGTCATTAGAAGAATCAGTAGGCGTGGGAGAAAATTATATACTGCTAACTAGATATGCAGAAAAGATTAAGTTACTGTTCAGCTTATCTTTCGAATATTCAGCTTCGATCAAATATCAAATTTAGCTTGTTCGAAACATGCTTATACTTACACGTTAAAATTTTTCATCTGACAGTGTTTATTACTTATTAATTAATATTTATGTAAATGTAATATGTATGTATTTTTTACATTATCTTAGAGGACAAAAAGTGATTTTCTTAAACTTAATAATTAATTATTAATCAGTATATTAAAAAAAATAATCTCGATTTCCGTTCATCATTACTTTTGCATGGGGTGGAAATTTATCTTTTAATAGTTAAAGATGATATTTGATTTTAAAAATATAAATAATACTTTTTTATGATTGAATTTGAATCTGAATATTGTTATTTTTCTTTCCTAGTTTGTCTTAGGAAAAAAAAAAAAAAAAAAGCTTAAACCTTTTAAGCAAACTTCTTTTCTGCTAAATTTACACAATAAACTAGTGGTTAAAAATTATTTTTGCGGTAAGTCCGTTTCAAAAACGTTGTCAAACTTTCGTGGTTCGGGAAATTTGACTCTCCCTCCTCCTCACTACTATCTTCCCCTGCCCTCTCCACCAAGCTACACCAACTACTCTTACTTATTTAAGCTACTTGATTTACTTTAAAATCACTTTCTATCTTACGAGCAAAACAAAATAGATACCACTTAAATGAAGTTCATAAATATCTATCAATAGCTTTTACTTATCATTTTTAAAATTTTTTAAAAAAAACAACAATACAAAGCATATATAAATTCATAAAGACTATTCATTGAAGTGAAATGTATTGTGGCTGACGCTAAACGAGATAATGGCACATTTTACTTTTCAAAACCTCTTTGAAATTTGAGGTTAATTTTACTGCAGCTGATTCGCATCAAGCTGTTCAGATGGACATCAATGAATGAAGATCAGTGCCGATTTTTAATGAAGTTTATTTTTGAGAATGTTGCGTCACTTCATGTTGAACCAAATATGGAATGAAGTTAATTGTATGGATGCACATTTGTATAAGATAATGTATCTTTTCGTCCTGGATACTTTTTTCCTTGACATTTTAACCTAAAGTCGAACACAATCAAAAGTATTTAGAACATGGGCATAAAAGTCCTTCTTTATAGAAACTAAAATTATTTCCAACAATAAGGCAGTTTTGTTGGTCTTGAAAACATCAGCCGCTTCACTAGTCCATATTCGGATAGACAGACATTAAAAACTAAAGCTGACCAGCTGTAAGTTTCTAATATTTTTAAAAATTAAAATTTAAAAAATTCCGAAAAATCTTCAAATTGAATGATGTCAATACTTTCATTATTGTCGCAAACTAACTACGCTTTCTTCAAATTACTTCTTTGCTATATATATATGTATATTTTTTTACAGTTAAGATTTTTTTTTCTTTTTCTTTTTTTTTTTTTTTTTTTTCTTTCCTCGTTTAAGTTGAAAGAAACCCTTTGATGTTCTCCAACACTTTAAAGAATCTTTCAAGGTCCAAACCTTTATTTTGTCATTTCAGGTTTTGTGGAGAAGCAAGACTTGTCAAACTGAGCATCATTCTCCTCAAGAAATATTGGTTTAAAGCTGATGATTACTATATGTAATCATCAAGAGTCATGTAAGAAAGTTATCTCCACTGAGCTGTTTCCACAACTATCACCTGCATGGTACCTGTTATTCACTGAAACATTCTTTTCTGTTATTTCGCTCAGTCCGTACAAAACTTGCCTGCGGTCCGGATGTGGACCTTCAGTCCGCTATTTCGTAATAAAAAATATTTTGGCTAAAAAATATTAGGCGAATATTTTTGAGTCATCCTATGAAAAACGTTATTTTAAGTTTAAAAAAAAAAAAATATATTAGTATTCAAAGTTCATCTTTAATCTGTTGCAAGAATTATAAGAGGCCTCTATAGTTCACTATTTGGTGCTTTCTTTATTTTCCAAAAATTTATGGATAATTTCTTTAAAAATATTGAAACAAATAATACATTTTACGGAAAGTAGGATACAAATACATATTCTTTTCTACTATATAATGCCATGCTTATTTAGGATAAGATTAGAAACTTGAAGCAAATATTTAAAAGAGTAATTTTATACCTATTTTTTTTAACTAACTTATGTTTATCTTTAAGGATGCTAGTCCCTCAGCAGCCGAATTTCCCTCAGAAATTCGGTGTTTTTTTTTTTCCAATATGTTTTTTTTTTCCTTAGTTTCCAAAATGTTTTTTAAATCTATGCATAATTTTATATGAAGTGCTAAAATATTACTTCCAGTTCGTCAGTTTTTAAAACATAAAATTTTAAATTTAGCATTAGAAATATTTTAGAAACAAATTTTAGAAATAAACAATACAGAAATATACAAATATACAGAAATATACAAATACAGAATACAGAATACAAATACAGAAATATACAAATTTTAGAAATATTTTGACAATTAAGATAAAAAGTCTCGTTCAAAGGACTCATCCTGAGACCACTGAAAAAGAACTTAAAAATATTAATTCTCCGAGGAGATATTTTGAATATAAGAATGCATCAAACGCCTATAGACTTAGCACTGCTGAGGGGAATTCGGCCGCTGAGTGACTATCATTTTTAAGGGGACACAATATCTTTGAAATCATACCTTCAATTTTAAATAATGCTATAATAAATGTGGTGGCACAATACCTAATACAAAAAATTAAAAAAAAATCTTGTAAAGCAGCCTTTTTTACTAAAATTTAAATAATAAAATAACTTTTTTAAAACACTTTCTACTTTTTTAAATATGAATATTTTTGCTTCGATTTTTATTTACATTCATTAGAATATACTACATAAAACGGTGCATGGATTTTTAGATGTATGGGTATGTATATGTATGTATGTATGTATGTCGGCCAATTATCTACGCTATGGGATATAGGCCCTAAGGGGTGGGTTGCCCTCCGTGGGGGTCTTTCTAAGGGAACCTAACCCGTATTTAAGCAAGGTTCGAAGAAAACCACGGAAAACTCCGAACGATTAGGCCGACGGTCGCGATTGGGTTCGAACCCAGCACCTACCGTCTACCATTAGATGTATGGGATTTTACATTTAATATGATGTTTTTCTCTCTTCTGTATAGTAAAAAAAAAAAAAAAAATGAAAAAAATCCAACAAACTCTCAATTTAAATATTTTTTTTTTTAAATAACTATAAACTTGAATGTTAAATCTATGCACTGAAATATTACATACACCATGGAGAACAAGTTTAAAAAAAAATTGAACCTGTATCTAAATTAGCAAAAAAGCTTTAGTATTTTTCGAACAAGAAAGTTATAAAAAATATGAAGAGGGAGAAAAATAAATTCAAAATTTTCATTTGTATGAGTAACTGTGCTGGATCTATTAACAAAATTTACAATATCTCGCGATATAATAGTTCTACAGGTAAAAATGAGGTGTCAGAATACTTACAATTAAAGAAGCTTTCAGATAATATTAAATAAAGGAAATCGATATTTTGACCAATTTCAAGGTACTTTGTCCCCTTAAAATGAACAGAACACAGAAGATACATAAAGTTCGTGACCATTTATAGTTCACTGAGAATATCTTAAAATAAATTACAAACAACAATATGAGCATCCATGGCTAACAAATGAAATTTAAAAATAACGTCTCCTGATTCTGGACTGCTTTTATTAGGCGACGACTGCTACGCATGAATGACTATATTTTGAAAATTATTGCATAGAATACTATTGTAACGCAGTATACAATAATGGCTGGTAATAGTAATTCAGGCACAATTTTTTTTTTTTTTCGTAACATAATTTAATTTACATGTACAGGAGTTTTGAGAGGGAAAAAATTGTATTCAATGAACAACATATTCACAAAATCATGTTGCGGATTTTAGTCAATATTCTCTTTGCTACTGTTAACGCTCCTGACCCTGTGAGCGAAGATTATCGCAAGCTAATGCTATTCCTATGGGGAGGAGGAGAGGATGTTTTTTAATGTATCTCGTTTGCATTTCGACATTTTTTAAAATTATTATTGGATAGCTGAGATCCCTCTCTACATCGCTCCTTTTTTATTTTTTCGATTTTGGTTGCAGATATTTTTTTAATGACACTTTCATTTTCGAAACCGATTTTGGAAGTGAAGATAAATTTATGAAAAAATATCTACTACAAAAATCAAAAAAGTTAAAAAAGGCGATGCAGAGAGGGATTTTAGCTGTCTAATGCAAAAAGAAAAAGTTATTTAAAAATGTCGAAATGCAAACGAGATGTTAGAAAATAACTTGGGAGTATCTTCGATCCCAAGTACAGGAAGCTCCCCTATGCATTCTTTAATATCTCCTGCGACAACTAATATTTTAAACCAAATGTTTGCTATACTCTTCTAAGAGATGGTTATTATTATTATTTTAGCTCTCAAAATATTTATAAAATCTCAGCCTAATTTGATATTTTATATGTTAAAAGCTGTATTTAAGATTTCAACACTTCACATAAAACTAAATAATATACGTTAGAAATATTTGGAAAATAAGAAATAAAGGGACATACTTTACAAAAAGTAAAAAGGTTAAAAAATACTGATTTTTGAGGCGATATTTTGAATATACGAAAATGCACCACAGACTTAACTTAACCTCGACGAAGATAATTATTAAGTGAGGAAATTAGTTGTTACACGTAAATTTTCGACACAAGTAAACGCCCGTTCATTAAATAAATAAATTAATCATAATCCTCTTCAAATACGTATTTTTAAGATTTCCCATAGTCTAAAATCGCAAAAATAAATAAATAAAATAAAATAAAAATATTATGCCAAAAATTACCAAGTATTGAAAATGTAAAGTTTCTTATTAACTCTTTTATTAAGTATCAATGAATGGTTTCAAATTATAAAAAATTACTCAAGTAAGGTTTTTATTTATTTATTCATTTAATGAAATGATATATTTACATTGTAGAATATCAAGATTTGTGTATAGACATTATTTTATATTGTTTTCGGAAAACATGAATTTAAAATATTCCCAGTGAGAAAAAAATGCTTCTTTTCTTTCGGTCGTATCTTTGGTATTCGTCAACTGCTTCAACAATGCAAGTCTAGAATAAAAGTAACTTTTGTGACAATGGAAGCAAATAATTTGTAGTATCTCTTGAGTATCCCATAACCATAAAAATCTTCCACTGATATCAATAAAAGAAATCCTTTGAGGTATACTTCGTCACACAATGCGACATCCCGAGGATGTGTGAATGGAGAGATTGTTCCTCTCTTCATTAAATTTTGAGTGTTATATAAAACAAAGCCTTTAGAGTAGACTAATTACAAAAGGCGACATCTTGAATGCATGAGTGAGCATGTATTTTATAGTTACAGAAAAATTCACACATTTCTCCGATTTTCCAAATTTGCAGGCGATTTGGAGCCATCTATAAAAGCCAATATAGTAAGTGTTGTCCTTTTCCCGATAGACTACTCTGAATTTGTAAAACCATTTTTGGAATGTTTTGCTATTTTTTTTTAATTCCCCTTCCTGCCAAATATGAAGAATTTCTTTTTTATGAACATATTTCTATTTAATAATGAAGCCATTCAACGTTATATTATATGTCCATGCATAAACAAGCTCTCGGGAACCATTGAAATATAAATAATTTGCATTTACATAAATTTTTAAACAGATTTTCAAAATGAACAATTTTTGACGCCGAAAGAGCTCAGAATTTTTTTCTTAAGTTGGGTTGATATACTAGCCTCTTTATAGCCAAAGCATGCTGCTAGGACAACAACTCCGATTGAAACATAAGATAAAACAATCGCTTCCCAATTTCAATGCATAAACTCAGACTAAATTTATTTCGAAAGCTATTTTCATATCGCCTCGACTTTTATTTTCAAAAAGATTTGATATGATATTTTTAACGATTTTGGGCATTTTAAAGAAAATGTGCTTCACAACAATTTATTTTTATGATTATTATTTTAATGACTTATGAAGCAAATCGAACTTTTCATGTTGGATTTTTTTTTCTTTTTTTTTTTTTTTTTTGCATCGACATTTTTAATAGTTTTTTCAAAGATCGTTTCGTCTCTGGCCTGTACTTGGCAGTTCTGGTACCTGTCTCTGGCAGATTTTCTCTCATTAGACTGTGGCCGGGCTAGGCTTAATTTTTCTGGGCGGATTCGACGTGGGCTATGACACGGCCAACTTCATTAGAGGCCTAGGAAGCAGTGGCGTAGCTAAGGGGGGGGGGGGGCAAGGGGGGCGTCCGCCCCGGGCGCCGAGGCCTAGGGGCGCCAAATTGAGAGAAATTGTTATATATCTATATTGGGGTGGGGGCGCAAAATTTCTTGCTTGCCCCGGGCGCCAAAAAACATAGCTACGCTACTGCTAGGAAGCTCTTGGTTTTTAGGAGGGAGTTCGTGACGTTATGCTGTGTGATTTAAGGCCGACCCAATCAGTAGAGACAGCTCTTGTTTGTAACACTCATTGCTACAACAGCTTTCTGCAGGATTAGTTTGCCGGAAGTCACGTGATCTGATGTCATGAACTCCGTCCTACGCCCCACCTTAAAAAGGAAGAGTTTCTATGACCTCGCTATGCCCAGTGTATCTGCTAGTATAAAATAAAATTTATAAGGTAGACTAGTTACAAAATGTGACATCCAGGGTGCATCAGCGACGAAATTGTTCCTTTCCAAATTAAAATTTTATTATTATATGAAATAGAACTTATAGAGTAAAATGCAACATCATGGGTGTATGAGTGATTATTTCTCCCCTCATTCTTTTTCGAGTATCAAATAAAATAAAAGTTTGTGCATAATGAAAAAGATTTCTTTTAAATTTTTAAAGATGAATTTTAGTATTCTACTTATTTATTTGCTTATTGTTTCTACCCTTATTAAGTTTTGTGTATCATATAAAATAAAACCCATAGTGTAGACTAATCACAACATCTCGATTGTATATTGTATGAGTGAACGAATTCTTTTTTGAAGCCGCGACTTTAGCATACATATAACATTGTGTGAGATTTTCATCATCATCCCTACAATTAAAATATTAAAAAACACAAAAAGAAACTATTAAGAAATATCCAAGTATTTTGTATATTTTGCGACCTTCAGTTCACAGTGCCATGAATGGTAACCCGATCTCGCCCCCTCAAAAGCCGGCCTTGTTTGCCTTTATTAAATTTGACTAACTGTAACCGCCTTCGAAATCTGCATTTTCCGATTTCGTTTGCAAATCGATTACTGTTTTTCCGCCACACAAACAGTTCCCCGAAGGAAAGAATAGCAACTTAACCTTGGAGGGACAACTTCTTAATTAGAATATTACTGGGTGGGGTGCGTGCGTTACTAACGGCAACATTCGAAATACAGCGTGCGTAAATATACTCATGAACAAAAAAAAAAAAAAAAAACTTTCATATCACCCCCCCCCCACTCACACACACACCAAACATCGAATTCGTAAATTATTATTAATTATATGGGAAAATTATAATAATATTTAAGTCCACAGGTTTTGAGATTAATTTAGCCACCTTTAACCCTCTCATGGATGACATCATCATTTGTAGTAAGCGATTCCCAGCTAACTAAGATACAACTGGCTCTCGTTAACTCGAAATCGGATAAATCGAATCTTCGCTTAGTTCGAACTAAACATGAAGTCCCGAAATTTTCAATAGCAGAATAATGTTAAAATTTCATTTATTCGAGCTCATTTTCTCTTGACCTCGTTTAGTTCGAACTAACGAGATTCCGATTTTTTCAATGGCAGAATAATATTGAAAATTTTCATTTATTCGAACTCACTTTCTCTTGACTTCGTTCAATTCGAACTAACGAGATTCCGATTTTTCATTTTTCCTTACTTTTCTCCCGGACTTCAGATCCTTTAAATAACTTTCTTTCTTTCATTTTTTGTCAAAATTGTTCTAAATAAGTATACATACATTCCCATGCATTTGATATCCGCTTTTTTAGTGCCCGTTTGTCCATCGTTGACACCTCCACCCCATCCTCGTTTGTACTTGTTCCTAATCCCTTAATTTATGTATTTATATCTTTTAATTCAATATTAAGCCAGATTCTAATGATAACACAGCAGAAATATAATTAAAAAATTCTATAACATTAATTTTTTTGCAATAGTACCCCTTTAAACATGTTCTCCTCTCGTACTTTCCATGATTCGAGCGCTGGATAATTCGAACATTTCTTTTTCTTTTGGTCCCGACGAGTTCGAATTCACGAGAGCCGACTGTATGTTATTTCCAGTTATAAAACCCGCTTTTGATTTTTTTTTTTCTCTCTTTCTTCTGCACGAGAGAATATTTTTTTCAAAGAAATTCTTATGTATCTAAAAGGAAGCTGTGCGTCGGGTCACGTAACCACATTTCAGCCCAACTCGACACATGATCTGCGGTTTGGGTCATGTCGGGTTGACGCTAATTTTTCGTTGATGGTCGGATTTGGATTGGGTAACTTCAAATATTCCGGGTTGGGTTAAGTTTTGGCTGTTTGGGGTCGGGACCAGGCTCACCCAATGTTTCAAATGAAAGTAATGAATACTTTTTTAGAAAAATAACATTAGATTTGAATATAACTGAATGCATGTATCGCTCACCCACAAGAAAAGTGATACAAATCGACAAAAATAAATTTCATAAAAGAAACAAAAAAAAAAAAAAAAAAAAAAAAAAAGCGCGTAATTTTATTACAAAATGAAATTGCAACATTTAACTTTGCATGCAAAAATGAAAACGTGCATAAAAGTCTTAAGAATGAAGACGTAGGAGGGAGGGTTGCAGGGTTGAGTAATTTTACTTCCTCGCACAAACAATCCACCCCTCTTCTGTGGTCACAAATGGATATACAGCGTAATAAACGGATTTTCCGTATAACTGACATGGGAAACTGTTTGTGTAGCAAGACACACCTTTGACAAACCTATTAGTAGAATAAAGGGCAAAACGAATTTTTGCGAGATGTGCCACTTTTCTTGCGGGTGAGCGATAGGTTTATTTTTATACTCTCTTCTTCAGGATTTTCTCCACGTAAGAGGTTTTCCTCAACCAAAAGCCAAACGTAATTTCTTTCGCCCATTCACTTCTGTCCTTCGCTTCTCTTCTGCCTCACTCAGTTCATAATTTTCCATATTCTGCCTCACAAGGAAGGTCTCCATACGGGCATACTCAGAAAAATCTGAAAAAATTACAGAATGTTCTTCTCATATAGTTATATATGTTTATAAAAAAAATTTCGGCGGAACCTCCTTATAACGTCCGTAAAAAAATAATAAAAATTTCGTTTATTTGGCGATTTATCTCCGGTTGGCGAAAAAACGAAATTTTGAAAAATACGCTTTTACGCTTCGAATACTTTTTAAAGAAAAAACTTTCTATGTTCAATTTATTTAAATAAGTTTAGTTTAAGTAATTTTAGTTTTGCATTTTTACTTTAAGTGTAATTTTGTCATATACGTTTATATGTACTTATAACAAAATGAAATTAATATATTTTATCATTTAAAACACAATTTAAATTGATTAAAATTGTTCCAAATTGAAAAATACACTGTTAAAAATCTGCTGATTTTGTTGCAACGCACTCCCTTGCTTGTATAGAAAACGGTTACTTGGCCGTGAAATGGAGCTTTCTCATTGGTTGGAATAGAGATATTATATACAAGCGGTGGAGTGCGTTGCAACAAAATGCAGCAGATTTTTAACAGTGTATGACACGGTCAATTCACCGTGCTATGGAGCATTCTCATTGGTCAGAAGAGAGATATTCTATAAAAGTAGTGGAGTGACGTTGCAGTAAATGCTGCAGATTTTTAACAGTGAAGTCAATTAAAATCAATTTTCAGATCCGTTAAAATCGTCTGCTTTTGGCGAAGAAATGCACTGCTCTCCAAATCCCGCGTCGCTTTCAGCTTTTCACGCAAATTATTCCAAACTATTTTATTTTTTTACATATCTAATAATGTAATTCCGCCGCTAATTTTCACTGATCCTTTATTACCTACATGAGTAGTTTAATTCGTATTTTTTCAAAAAATTCTGAGTATGCCCCCAATGGAGACCTTCCTTGTCAGATTATCGCTCCAACGTTTTCTCGGTCTTCCTCTTCTCTTCCGTCCTTCCGGTTGCCAGTTCATTAGTGATTTTTGCAATCTGCTATTTTCCATCCTTTTTACAGCCCTACCAGTGGCTGAGAGGTTCTGACCTCCAAACTGGCAGACGGTAGGTGCTGGGTTCGAACCCATTCGCGACCGTCGGTCTAACCGTTCGGAATTGTCCGTGGTTTTATTCGAACCATGGATTTCTTTGCGTAAATACGGGTTAGGTTCCAATAGAAAGACCCCCACGGTGGGCACCTCACCCCTTACGATCTATTTCCTTAGTGTAGATAATTGGCCGGCATAAACACAAAACAAACCATCCGTCCAAGTTTATTTCAACCTCTTTTCATCATATTTTGCGCAGCATTTGTCTTCACATTTAACTGATTTTTTGTTTTAATGTTTGTCTTTCTTTCCAATTTATTGCATTTTTATTGTTAAAAAAGATTATATTTACGTTAAAGAGGTAAGTAAGGATTATTTTTTCTATAATTGTGTTAAAATATAGATTTATTTCTATTCACACCAGTTTCCGGTTCTGTTGATGTTTAAGTATTGCGGATTGACAAAAAGATTATTTTGACTAAAAAAGAAATTAAAATATATTTTGTTGAATGATAAATTTAGTGCAGTGTTTGGAAAGGTTTGTAAAAATTAACACTAAGCAATATCCAATACAACTTTTAGAAGCGTAGTTTGTTCCATATTGTACTTTAATTTTCATTACTGTATAATTTAACAGCGCAAAAATTTCTGAGCTAAGTATTAAAATAATTTTAATAATTTGATTGGATATCTAATAATTTTATTTATTTATTTATTATCATTATTATTATTATTTATTTTTATTTATTTACTTATGCATTTTTTTTATCATTTTTGTCGAGTTTGTTTGGAGTTTTTGGTTGCCTTTATGCAGAATTTTCGAGTTGCAGATTTTGTAGCACTTTTATCCGAGCTCTTCAAGATTCTTATCTAAACAGAAACATGATTGAAAAAGTTTAAGTTTGTGTTAAAGTGCCCAAAGTTCAAAACTATCGCAAAACTATTTAATAATTCTTAACAATGTTTTTTAATTGTTTATAAACATTATATTAATGTCGTTTTGTAAATTATTTGAAAATTCAGTTCAGTAATCCAAATTTAAATCAGTTTTAAATAAATAATGTGATTTTAATCGATTTAAAAATAATTCATCCTTGAGATTAAAAAAGCTGGAAATTGCACGTGAAGTGTAGCAAATGAGGTGCGTTCGTACGATAACGAAGTTTTAAAAATATTACTCTCATATATCAATCTCATAAAATTGTAAATAGTGAATTACAATTAAAACGCTAATCAAACAATGTTTTCCCTATACCATTATGTAATGGAATACTTTTGTGTGGCCTTGTAAGTCCATAACAAATGTTCTTTGCACTACAAATTATGTAAAATGCATATTATAATATGTACTTTATTAGTTGCATATAAATTTTATTAAGTTCGAATGAGTGTAACACCATTAAAATGCATTTGAAACATTTTTTCCCCATTCACCGTAATGTAACGGAATACTTTTGATTGTCCCTGTAATTGATCTATGCATCCGATTTTGATAAAATTTGAAATAACTCGACAAAATTATGTAATAATTGTGTATTTTAAATTTCAAATGTATAAAATACATTTGAAACTTTTTCCCCATTGACCATAATGTAATTGAATACTTTTGATTGCCCCTGTAATTGATCTATGCACCCGATTATCAAAAAATTTTAAATGACTCGACAAAATTATGTAATAATTATGTATTTTAAATTTCAAACGATTAAAATGCATTTGAAACTTTTTTCGCCATTGACCGTAATGTATTGGAATAATTTTGATTGCCCCTGTAATTGATCTATGAAACCGATTTTCATAAAATTTGATATGACACGACAAAATTATGTAATAATTATGTATTTTAAATTTCAAACGATTCGGATGGGTAGTTTTTGCGTTGTTATATGCGGACAGAGGACGGACGGACTGAACGACCACTATAGGGGCTACGTATTTACATAATTACGAACGCACCTAAAAAGAGTGAATTCAGGCTAGCATTCAACTAGCAACCATCTTTTTTATTATTTTTAATTTATTTACGTTTTAAAAAATTATATGTTTTTAAAGGTAAAAGTTTCAAGAAATATTGTTTTAAGTGTTTATTCCGAAATATTCGTATGTGTTTTCTTTCTTTCTTTCTTTCTTTTTTTCTTTTTTTTTTATTCGATCTAAACTCGAATATTCTGCATAAAGGCAACCAAAAACTCGAAATAAACTTGACTAAAATGATAAAAAAAAACTAGTTTTTGCCCGCGGTTTTGCTTGCATTAAATACAACAAACTATGTAATCGACCTTTTAAAAACTCATAGAATTATTGAGGGATAAGTTGAAAATAAATTTTGCTTATTATTTTTATATATAGTTACTTTAAACCATAAGCAACAAAACCAATTCACGAAGC
Organism: Maratus speculifer; assembly: GCA_964019185.1. NCBI lineage: Eukaryota > Metazoa > Arthropoda > Arachnida > Araneae > Salticidae > Maratus > Maratus speculifer. Next base: position 43,732,570 of record OZ025294.1, read on the forward strand.
AAAACTAAATCCAAAACCAAAGTGAGTGATTAAGTTAAGTGAGTTATTCCATAAAAGACCCAACTTTCGCTTTAAAGTTTTAGGGGAATCCCCCCCCCCTAGGGGAGGCATACATTAACAATGCCATCGAACATAGAATGTTATTATTTAAAATATGATATTCTAGTTAATAATTTATAAGGCCTTTTTGCAACCAAATTAACATTTTTACATTGAAAGGTATTTAAGATAATATTGAAACTAATTTACATACAATGCTTAAATGAGAACATTAACTACTTAATATACAATCAAATGTTGGATGCAAGTAATATTTTTCCTGACTTTCATAATTTTAATGCTTTGGACCATAAATCGCTTACATTGACATGCATTAGATATACTTACATTATATAAGGCACAATGCTACATTATGAACAAAAGATATTGATCTAGTAATAATGTTCCTAACATCAGTAATTTTCACATATTGCACTATATATCACGGTTATCAATTGAAATTATGTTTTGTGTTAATCAATATTTACAGATAGCTATATAATAAACTGTAGAATAAAATATATTTGCTAATAAAACAGTAATTACTTGACTCTTCTGAAAAATACTCAGAAAACATGTAAGTGGGGGGAAATTAAGATCTTGATAAAGAAAAATATCTATCCAATTAGCACAGAATAAATTAGAATGAAACATAAAGAGAAAAACCAACTGTCCCATTCTATTCCACGCTTTCCTTTTTATTGTACGGAACAATCTCAGCTTGATTTCAGAAACCTATCAGGGGCATCTCTCGGAATTCATGAGAAACACTTTAGCTTTCTACTTTGAAGTTGTGGAATGCTCTTTACAAACTTCCACCCCCCCCCCCCCATTTTAGGGAAGTGGGGGGTTAGAAAGAGACAAAAAGTAGCCTATATCACTCTTCATCCCTTCAAATATCTCCACTTAAAAAAAAATACATCAATTCGTCGCTCCGTTTTGCCGTGAAAGACGGACAAACAAACACACACACACACACTTTCCCATTTATAATATTAGTATGGATGCATAAGTAAATAAATACAAATAAATAAATAAATATTAATAATGATAATAAATAAATAAATAAAATAAATATGCAATCAAATTATTAAAATTATTTTAATACTTTCGCTGAGAATTTTTTGTGCTTTTAAATTATAAAGTATTGGAAATAAAAGTTCGATATGGAATTTAAAAAAAAATACTTTCAAATGTTGTCTTGAATATTGCTTAATGTTAATTTTTACAAACCCTTCCAAACATTGCACTAAATTTATCATTCAACAAAAAAAATTTTAATTTCTTTTTTTAGTCAAAATGATCTTTGATCACTGATGGCCAAAGTGTATTTTGACGAGGACAGCTACAACTGATTTTTTCCAAGGTTTAAACCACCTCTAGTGATAAACAATGTCAAAATGTTTAAAAAATGTTTTAATATGATATTTATTAAATTGAGGAAACAATTTTTGTATTCATGAGTGTAAAAACATCGTGAAAATCAAGCGTAATTTACAAAATTCTATGGGTAACTTTCGTGAATATTACGTTCGACGACGTCATTAATGCTTGATTTTTTTTTTTTTTTTTTTTTTTTCAGTCAATAGTATTTTTTTTTTTCCTTTCTAAGCAACGAGGCAATATTCTATTTTTAGCCTTAATATAATGTTGCTTGCTATTTTAGATTTCAAGTAGCGAAACAACTGTCCTTCTCACGCGAGATGTTTTATTGCAGATTTGCGAAAATATCTTTTTTTCTCTGTTACTTTACTCCAATCCAATCATATTTCTTACAAAAGGATGTGTTAAGACAGCAAGATCTAATTTAGACCAATATTCTTTAACCCACTCAAGTCGGAAATAGGTGTGTTACTGGTTATATGTTTCAATTTTAAGCTGATATTGGTGATAGGACAGACTTTTTCTTTTCCCATTTTATTACTCTCTTCTATCTTCAATAGAAGAAAGTATTGTAATCGAAATTTTTTTTTCGACTGCCAGTTTTCGACGTATTTATACGTTTTAGGGGTCAGAATTCCAAAAAACATGTTTTTACAAAATGTCTGTCTGTCCGTGTGACCGTATGTCGCCATTCTACCATCAAAAATTGTATGAAGATATGCATAGAATTGAACCAATTTTTTTTGTGAATATTTTTGGCTGTGGCAAGCAGGTCCTCCTTCAGTTTTGAAATATTCTGCTGGAAGGGGGCGCTGCAACCGCGATTTTTGTACCATTTTCAATATTGTACCAACCAATAGTGTATGAAGTAATGCATCAATTGAACCAAATTTTTTGTGTAAGTGTTTGGCTATGGCTAGTTGATATTCCTTGGCGAATAAGAAATAAAAAACAGTAGCTAAATGAAAAAAAAAAAAAAAAAAAAAAAAATAGCAAAACAGATTTTGTGTAAAACGCTGAAAAATCTACTTTTAATCCCTTATTGTATAATTTTTCGATGTTTCCTAAAATACCACATTTTTTTTTTGTCATTGCTTATGAAATAGAAATTCTACTATACTCCAGGGGTGCAGAATATGTCCGATCCGGCGATCTAGAATCGAGAGAAATTTTAACCATCTGACAATTTTCTGACAATATGCAACTGATTTCGATTTTAAAAATGAATTCGATAATTTTTTTTTAGGTAGAAAAATTTCACTACAAATAAAAATATTCATATGGTGACCCTCACAAAATCGATCTCAGAATAATATGTAATGTATATCATGGATGATTCTGTTCCGAATTTTCCGAAAATTTAAGGCAATTAGTTTCCAAAAATTTGAAAAAAAATTATTCGGACATAAAAATGCAGCGAAATTTTACCAAGAATTACAGAAAAATGCGAATTTCGTCACAAAAAAGATCGCGAAATAACTGCAAATTTCGTCAAAAGATCGCGAAAAAATTGCAAATTTCACCAAATGATCGCAAAACAACTTTAAATAATAAAAAAAAATCTTTAAAATATCAAGAAACGACTGCAAAATTTCTCAAATTATCGCAAAACAACAACTTATTTTGTTAACAGGGGTGAAATAACTGAAAATTTCATCAAAAGAGCAACGAATTTCATTACATGAGGGCAAAACAAATAATTTCGTCAAAAAATCGCGAAACAACAGCAAATTTTGTCAAAAGAGGGCAAAACATCCGCAGAACTCAAAAGAAAAAAAAAATAAATAAATAAATAAATAAAAATCGTGAAATAGTTGCTAATTTCATCAAAAAAAAAATCACTAGAAAACAAATTTCAGATTTTTTTTTTAAATTCAGAATCATTCCGCCATATATACTCACGTATAAGTTGATACATATACGAAAAATAAATTTTCTATACCTACGGTAATACCGCATTTACCTATATAATATACCGTAGATTGTTGGGGAAATTTTTATGTGGATTGGGAGAAATATTGGGTGATGAAACATTTCCTGCACCCCTGCTATACTTTACCCCCCCCCCCAAAAAAAAAGTACATTCTAAACGTCTACTAGATGTCTAAATGTTTCAGACATTCTTTTAGCGGTAAATTGCTATGAAATTTTAACTATAACCGACAGAAAAAATTGATGATTGGCCAATGATGCTTTGCAGTACGATAAATGATAAATTCAACACCGCATTTCAGTAAAACGTTTCTCGATTCGGCGATTGAGATGAGTATTTTTGGTTGTAATTTTACCGGCGCATAGATAGTAATAAACTGACAACAGAGAAATACTTATCGTATAATCCTTTACATGTCTTTGGCTGTTGTTAAACCGAATCCATGATGAGTCAGTATCTCTATAAACAATAATGTAAATGGCACGATGCGACTGAATATGAAAAATTACATCAATCGTACAGTAACGTGGATAAGAATCTCAACTGTAACCACACTACAAAAAAAGAGCAAAAACCGAGCACTCGCAATTTGGCGAGTCTGATTGCTCATTTACTTGTGAAATGAAGCAATTTGTCGCAGTGTGGCGCAATGCCAAGCGGCTGCGAGAACCTTGCTTGTATTATACATAGTTTTTTGGAATTATTATTAATATATTATTTTCAATATGTTATTTAACTTTACTTAATTTCATTTATTTATTATTTTATTTTATTTATTTTATTCTTTTTTTCTTTACTTTGCTTCAGATGGATTTTTCGATGAAATTTTTTTTAAGTGTGACTATGTGCGGGGCTGCAATATTAAATTCTTAAATTATTTTTACTAATTGGAAATCTATTTGATTATATATCTACAGATAATATTTTATTGATTGGTTTGTAAGAATTAGTATATAAGAATAATTAGTTATAAGTATTAAGCAATAAATGGCAGCAACAAAAGGAATATTTTTGGGAAACTATAGCATACTAAAAATTAGTTCACTTAAAAACACAGTTGAAAACTTCCACTCAGCTATTTCACATTTCAATCAATAAATGAATGTTGAGAGCTTTCGTGCGACCCTGCGTATGATCTACAGAATTTATACACAAAAAGTAATATTTAAAAAAAGTTTTAAAATGCATACCACAACTGAAAACACACTTCCAGCAATTATTGTTTGTAGGCTTCAACAGTTCAATTACTGCTCATTTTTTTCTATAGCCCCTTTTGTGTGCCCTTGTAAATAAACGCTAATATCTACGCATACTATTGTAAGAATTTCTTTAATAAGAATTTTATAGTGCACCTGAGTATACATTTCATTATATTGAAAATGCTGTAATATCATCAAAATACACGGCATATGTTTTCCCCCGCATAGACCATAATGTAACGGAATTCTTTTGGGTGCCCCTGTGAATGAGCCGAAAATGCTAAACATTTCCTTTTCAATACCGAACATGTCATAGCAAACCCAATAACATATATCGATTTTATGGCAATCGGACTATATTTATGCGAGTCAGAGCACGGATGGACAAGCAAACGGACAGACAAACCGCCCGAATTCATAAACACTTTTCAACTATGTTAAAAAGTATTTTTTTTAAAAAAAGGAATTCTTTGAAGTATTAACTTTTTTTTTCGTTCGTTCGTAAAAATATAATTTCCTTGAAATTTTTATTTAAATAGATTTTAAACATTGACGTTGAAAGCTAGCGGCATCAGAAAAAGTATTTTTCTACGTTTTCTTAAATTTATGAAAGGATTTTAAAATAAATAAATAAATAAAACAGAAATATATAAAAACTACATGGAAACAAGATGCCTATTATAATAATAGGATAAAAAGTAAAATGATCGTTCGGATTTCATTATAAAAATACATATATTTTATAGCGTGTAATTAAATATCAGAAGTTGGCTAACCTATAATATATAAAGCATTTCATCAACAATGGCATCAGTTTTTTCCCATCTGATATATTTAATGAAAAATTCATTGGAATATTCGTGAGGTCACAAACTAAGAAAATAACAGACGTTATATCTGAGCTGCAATTTTCGCATTCTAAAACCTGAAGTGTCAATATCAGTGATATCGTATCGATTTCGGGTTGAATGCCAAAGAATTATGTATTTCCACATAAAAGAATGTTACCAAATAAAATACGAATGTCTGATAACAAACATATAAAATTACAGTTAAGGAATAACCTGAAAAGTATAATCTCAAATCACGAAAGAAACCCAATACATCAATAGCATATAATTAACTAAAGAAAACTTGTAAAGAAATCCAAAATGAAATGCAAATATATTTGTATAACATTTAATTATTATAATAAGCCTTAAATATTAACCCTTCCGCGTCTGGAATCTTAATAATGGTATATGTCTTTACTTGTATTACTATCATTATTATTTATCTTTACAATTATTATCGTTATTATTTACATAGAATAACGATATTATACTATTTCTTTACATTTACTATAATTACTATTTATGTTTCAGAATTTAATTAAGAAATACTTTTTTTAAAGTACTCAAAAATTGTGAGGCAAATTTAATCCTTCTGCAGTAGTAATTCAATGTTTTTAAAGCGTCTTTAAAAATTCCTCCACAGCAGACTGTCATATTCAAGAGTAGACAAAACAACTATACTGTACTATTAACAGTACACAAAAAATAACTACGCTCATATTCATTAGACTTGAGTAAATCTTAATTTTTGGTTTTTGAAGAAACCTTTTACTATTTTAAACAATAAAGTTTAATTTCCACCATTTATTTTTTAAATCATATTTGGATCTGAAAGGTGTAAGAGACCTTCTAATACAGTTGAAAAGTTTTAATGAATTTTATCTGTCTGTCTGTTCGTGCTAACTCGTGTGCTTGAATTTCCATGCAATTGAAATATGTTATAAAGGTTTACTATAGCAAGCTTTCTAATAAAAATGAAGTGTGTAGCATTTACAGTCCGCTTACAAGAATACTCAAAATAATTATACAGGAAAAAGATCATTTGGTGTGTATTTTAAGGATGTTACACTATATCAAACATACTGAAATCGATATATACTGCTGAAGTGCACTATAAGAGGCTTACTATATAATAGGATGTGCATAGCACAGAATCAATTCATATCAAATATAAAGTTAGGCGCAAATATTTGTTACGCATTCAGTCGCACGGGGTGATATATGTCACCCATTTTTAAAATGTTGTTTTTGTACTTTAAAAAAAAGTAGTAATGAAGCAACTTTTTTAAACAAAATTCACATTTAAAGGCTAAAATTGTTTATGTACAATGCAATCATGTCGTAGAAAAAAGGGGTCCAACAAAGGGAATAAAAAATACAAATTTTTGAAATGTTTGCTCAATGTAGGTTTAACTGAATCTGAAGTTTGATAAAATTCCATGAGAGAGAGAGCTATTGCGAAAATCGTGAAAAATAAAGTTAAGCATACGAAAATGGTGAGTTTTGTTTCCTAATTAGGAACATGTTTTTGAAGAAATTTCGCTAGTGTGTGTTGTGATGGGAACGTTTACAGGTATGAAGAGGGATCGAAAATACATCAAAGAGATTTTTTTAAATTAATTTACAGAATTTTTTTACGATTTAACTTAATTTTTCTTTTTTGTTGTTGTTGGTACTTCTCGGTTATCATTCCTATGCGATCTAGGCAATGAATAAATATTGGAATGAGTATAAACAATAAGCACTGCGATTTTCACTTTTATTTTTTGCTCTTTTCCATAATCGAAGTGTCATTTCTTAATTTATCGTAGGAAGGAGGTTTGTTCCTTAATTAGTAGCATTGGTTCTATTTCGAATTTACCATGAATAAACCCCCTGGAAACAAATAATACAATTAAAAAAGGATACTTTATTTTCTTGTTCCTTAATAAAGATCCCATATAAAGTTTGCTGTTAAGAAGAATAGGAAACTGCTGACGTACATGCTATAGCTTTAACCTTTAGGAGCTTGTCAACGAATTCTTTTCTCAGTATGACTGCTTTTAAAAGAAAAGATGAAATTAACTATCCGATCCATTAGCCGTCCCTGTCATTCGACTGAATCTATGACATGAGTGAAGTGAAGTGAAAAAAAAGCACAATTGAAGAACAATCGGACGACATCTACGACTTAAAACTGACCAAAGTGACACGCAAGGTCACAAAAGAAGTGTTAATGATGAAAGATTTAGTGCTCTTTGTCAGACAAAATTCAGAGATCGTTTTACAAGGCAGACAAAATTTGATTTTTTAATTTTACTACTTCATCGATAAGTACAAAAAATGGCCAAAGGTGACCAGCCACTTGCGATTTTAGACATTTTGTTAAATATCTAGAAAACTACATGAGGAATTTTCCGGAAACTCTAAGTGTGTAAACAAATAGCACAAGTCATATATTACCGTGAAGATTTTTTCCCCGAAAATTCATAGGGAACCGTCAACAAATTGAAAAAGAACGAACACCTTTTGGATAGCACTGTTTAAACTAATGCAGCAAAAGCGTTCAAACTGTAGATTATGATTAAATGGCTTATTGTAATAAACTCTGTTTGATTTTGGTGAGAATAGTACGTATACTCGTAGAAAAATTAATTTTTTATAAAAACAGTCTCATTTTTTTTTCAAGTTTTTTTGCTTATGATTTGTAGAGTTCTTATATAGCATACTTTTTCGAAAATATGACAAACAACATTGTACACAATAACCTGCAATCAGAATTAAAAAATAATTATTGGGAAAGTGAACAGGTTTATTAAATAATTTTTTACTGTACATGCGTGAACGCTATCAAAATTTCATTTGCATATTGCGTTAAGTAAAATTATAGAGCAACTTTTGTGAAAGTCTCAAAAACATAACTTGAAAATTCTGAAAATGATCGTCGGTAGAATAAGCTCGAAATCCGTTGTTTCCAAAATGTAGTAAAAAAAATGAGGTATTGTATTAAAATATCTCTAAAAAAATATATGTACGTGTCATATTGTGTATTCTATATTGACACTAATCAAAGGATATATGGATACAGCCCCTCATATTTTTGATTCATTTCGGAAATAACGGATTTTGAGCTTATTCTATCGACGATAACTTTCAGAATTTTCAAGTTATGTTTTTGAGACTTTCACAAAAACCATTCGGTTCGGTAGATTTGCGCTGTTTTGTGAGGACATAGGCACAGACCAAATGACGATTATAAGTGCAACATAGTTATATAAAAACGACATTTCCCTATAGACCATAATGTAATGGATTATTTTTCATTGGTTCTGTAAATAAAATAAATACGTTACATACTTTATTTTCAATACCGAACATGGCATAATAAATCTTAGTAACAGATATACATTACAGAGCAATCCAAGACTATTAAAACAAGTTAGAGTTCGGACAGAAGGCAGACAAACCGAACTTTTAAATACTTTTAACTATGCTGTAAAGTGTTAAAGCGCATAATAGGTTGAAATTTGGCTTTCTGAAATTTATAGTAATAGATGATAGCATACTTGAATACTTTTGTACATCCCTGTATTTTGCTTACTATATTTATATATATGCTATGTTGAAGCACGATTTTTTATTTTAAGTATCAGAAATACTAAAATGCCATAAAATTCAAAGTATCCAAATTCGATAAGTTTTGGTCGTACAAGAAAGAAATTTGTATTTATCTCTTAAAGTACGGAAAAAGTTTTCTAAATATAACTTAACAACCTAATAAAAATGTGTATTTTTTTTTTTTAAATACTGTTTTGACATAAATTACTTTTAAGGCAATGAAAAAAAACTCGGAAAATCACAGTGCTCCTTTCCCGCGGAATAATTCCAAATTCAAGGAGGATCTGCTGACCATAACCGAAAACATGCACAAAAAATTGGTTCATTTCTATGCATAAGTTAATACACTTTTCAATGATACAATTTAAAAAAAAAATGGCACAAAAATCGTTATTTTTTTACCCCATTCTTCCTGCAGAATATTTTCAAATTAGAAAAGAAACTGTTGGCCAAAGCCAAAAAATACACAAAAAATTTTGGTTCAATTCTATGCATAATTTTACATACTTTTCGATGGTACAGTAATCAAAATTGCGCAAAAATTGCTCATACTTTTCCAGCAGCTTTTTTTTTTTTCAAATTCAAGGAGGACTTGATGATCATAGTCAAAAACATACACAAAAAATTTGGTTGAATTCTATGCATAATTTCATACACTTTTCGGTGATATAATATTAAAAATTCAACAAAAATCGCTATTACAGCACCTCTTCCGGCAAAATATTTGAAAGCTAGGAGAACCTACTTGCCACAGACAAAACATATTAAAAAAAAAAAAAAATGATTGGCGCAGCATGTCCCCAAAGGGACCTTGCGCCATAAAACCCTATATAACCAACCATCAAAAAATTTGGTTCAATTTTATACCTAACTTCATATACTTTTCGATGGTAAAATGATGACAAACGGACAGATAGGCATTTTGCAAAAATATGTTTTTGGGATCTCTGATACCTAAAAAGTGTAACTCCGTGGAAAACCGGAAAGCGAAAAAAAGTTCGATTACAATACTTTCATTGATGATTCATTGAAGATAGAAAAAAGTAGAAATAAAAAAAGATAAAATTTACTAGATTGGACTAATGGCCAGAAATTCTTTTACGAATGTTGAACAATCGCGTAAAACACACACACACAGAGAAAAACAGTAAAAAATCCCACAAAAAAATAGCGGATTACAAAATTTAACAAAACGCAAAAAAGCTAAGAATTACAAATCGGCAAAACTTGATAAATAGAGGAAGAAAAATTTACTATATTGTGCTAAAAGATTCAATCTGAATTTTTTTATGAATATTCAAAAATCGCCTAAGCCCTTTCCCATCTCTGAACATGTAAAACTATAAAGATTATGTAAAATTAGAGAATAACTGAAAAAATGCTCTACGTATTACAAATAAACTTCATTTAAAAGAGGAAAAAATTAACAATATTGATAAATTGAAACTAAATTTCTGTTATAATTATGAAAAAAAAAAATGTCGAAAAACTTGAAAAAATGCTAAAAATCGTATAAAACATTAAATTAAAAAAAAAATCTAAAAACTGGCTTTCAGTGCATAATTTAACATCTACGAGTACAGATATCTTCATGTTAAATCATGTAGCTCTGTGCGTCTGTTCAAAACACAATACACAAACTTCTATCTTCATTAATTTGGATTAATTAATCTTCTCCTCATTCACATGCGTAATATTAAAAATAATTTCTTTTAATTTTTACCCTTATGAATAACATACATAAATATGACATTTCTTTAAAAAATTCTATTGAAGAAAATATAGTAAGAATAGTTAATGAAGGAATGAATAATGCAACGAACTTCGCATTATAGTTTTTGAGTGGGCGGAAACGTTCAAGAAATTTTATACTTTGACCTTTCTTTCAAAACGTAATATCGCTCATTAAGGCATAAAACGGGAAGAAGGGGGGGGGGGGGTACTTTTGATAAAAGTGGATTAAACTTGATATAGCAGGCTCTGATCAAACCTACGTGTGGCCCTTGGGCAAAGATCAAGTTGAATGCCCCATAACATTCCTGAATCCTTCAGTTAGAAGCATTTTAAGTAAAAATACTTTATTTTTCCCTTTTTGGCTCCTTTTGAAACGTAGGGACCCTGTTTACACTAAACGATTATCAGGCTCTGGATAAATATACGCGTGTTATTGATGATACTGATATGCGTATAATATTGTAATGCATTGATTTATTTAACCCTTTATCTACCGAATTATTGATCAAGAAATTGATCCACCTTAATAATTATCTTTAGTATCTGAAGGTATACTCGAATTTTTAGATAATACTAAATGCAGAATATAGATATTTTTTTTATTATTAAAAGTGATTAAATATATCGGTAGTTATAACTTTTTCTTTTGTGAAATACTAGTTACAAAAAGTAATCAGATTAATTAACCAAAATTACTTTTTTGAAAATATCACAATTCTTAAAAAAGCAATGATTTTAAATGCATCATGATCCTCTCTATAAATGGAAATGCTTTAGCAGTTGAATATGTTTCATATAATTTTATTTAAAAGAAAAAAAAAAGAAATACCTATAAAAATGAATAATAAAACTATCACTTTTTGAAAATATTTAGCTTCGACTGTTTCTCTATCCTATCTGAATTTGATCGAGAAGAGTGTTTTGTGTGGAAAAATAAAAGACTTTTTTTTTTTATTAATAGACAGAATAAATAAGTTTTATATAAAGTTTTCTTCAATGGTACTTTAAAGTACTGTCGGTGCATAAAAAGTTAAAGCAATCGTATTATTATTATTTTTTTTTTCTTACGGGCAGAGAACATATGCTTATGATTTTAGGCGGATCGCAGCTTATTTAATAAAAGGTAATAAAAAATATTTTTAGTATTGGTGTCTCAGAAGAAATGTTAAGAAAAAAATTTAACATCACTATCTTTCTAAATATAAATTTCGTAATACATTTCTATTGCAAATGCATCATTGTTTGGAAGTGTGTAAAAAAGTTTGATGTCATTTTTTTTTCACGACTTTTTTAATTCTATATAACAGTATTAACTATATAATATTAAATTAAATTGAAATCACAAATATAAATAAATAAGGAAAATAATAATTAGATTAATAGAAAAACAGGATGAACAAAAATATAGAAGAATTAAAATTATGAGTAGCATACAGATTCATCAGAGTTGCTATGCATGCTAGTGCATAGGACAGATATGTTATTTCATCGAATTTTGTCCACAATACGCTTAATAAGGCAAAATTAAGCATCTTAATATAAGAATACAGAAATTTCAAATAAAAATATATCAAGGCATTTCTCCTAATAAATCAAAGTTTTGCGCAATTAAAAAACTTTTGATGTTATTTTTTTATTATTATTGCAGAAATATAATGCACATTTAATTAATTTGGAATAAGGTTTTATTTATGTTGAGGAACAAGAAATCTTACATCTATGTAGCCCAAATAGGACAAAGTGTAAAAAGAAATTTTGACTAAGAAAATGGCATTTAAGATATGTTACCACAATTTTCATTAAATTATAACTAACAGGACTGATTTTGTTTTCCCATGAAAATATACAAAACAACAGTGGCAGTTTTAAATGATGTAAATTAATTATTTTATATGTGGATTAATGATTATGAATCTCGGGCCTTACAAAAACGGTTGCCTGGCCACATGCGGGTCGCAGGTTGAGTATGGTTGATTTAAACTGATATCCGATAATTTGAATCGAGGAATCAGTTATAAATATAATTTGATCTGTAAATAATGTTACAAGCACAGTCAAACCTGCTTTATACGAACAGCTGTTTTGTCATAGAACTATTAAGGGAAATGCTACATTATCAGAATTCACATTGATAAGCTGAAAAAATATAGCTCCCGAGAAATACAGGATGGAAAAATTAAATAGTCAGAAAAATTACGTTTACACATTGATTCATTCGTTATTTTTAAACAAATAATTCCCGTAATTTTAGAAAACATGCTTTCTCCGTGAACTGCTCCGAATTGAATTTTCGGTCTCGTTTCGACCTTATTTTTGATTGCGTATTAATCAGTTTTCTCAAACCTGAATATAGGTTTTTCGGATGGTATCCATTCTGAAATACACCGTAAAAAAAAAAAAAAAAAAAATATATATATATATATATATATCAAATTGACAGGAGAAAACTGTCAGTTTTGGCGCCAGTTTAAAGCTGTTTAAGTTACAGGAAATATCTACAATTTTTCATTAAAACGGCTTTTTTCTGTAAAAAATACAATTGTTTTCTGTAAAAATTATTAATTTTTTTTCCTTTTTTTTTTGTGTAGGAATTGCATGTAAAATAAATATGTTTTTTAAGCAAATACGATAAATTAGCATTAACTTCTTCACACCTTTGGTCACATTCATGGGTATTTGGTAGTTTTTAGCTCACAGGCTATCATAGACTGAGAGCTTATGTGCCCGTCCGTTCTGTATGTATGTATGTTCGTTCGTGCGTAACGCGATAACTCATGATAATAATATCCGATCCACTTGAAATTTTGTATATAGGTACATCCTGACAAGGCGCTTCCCTGATTAGTTTTTGGAGTTCATTCAATATGTATAAGAGGGGGAAACGGGGGGCTCATGCCCCTCCCCTTAATAGATATAAATGAGTTTCTCATGCAGAATTAAGTTTTCGTTCAAAATTTAGATATAGGATCATTCTGATGAGGCGATTCCGTGACTGTTATTAGGTGTTCGTTGAATAAGTACAAACAGGGGGAACGGGGGTTCTAATGCCCCTCCCCTTAATTTATATAAATCGGTTTTTGCAAGCAAAATTGTCAGATTTCGTTCAAATCTCCGAATAGTTTTGGAAGTTTAATGGTTAAGTATGAAAGAGGGGGACGATTCCTCTTAAATTATATAAATGATAAATGGGTTTTTATCAAGAATTATCAGATTTGCTTTGAATTTTGGATATAGATTTTTTATATGATAAAGCATGTCCTTGATAGTTTAGGAGGTTCAATGATTAAGTATAAAAAAGGGGAAAGGGGAGAGCTGTTTCCCTTTTTTTTTTTTTTTTTCGAACGGAATTAACCTTTGAAAATATAAGGCTGTAATGTACAATTAGTATGCGTAGCCTGTGAGCTCAATGCCATCAGTTTAACTGGGCAATATTATTATTATTATTATTATTATTATTATTATTATTACAAGTTTTTATTAAAAAAAGAAAAAACAGCCAAATTATAAAAATTTTAATATAACACTTTCATTTTCTTTTCATTATTGACAGTATTTATAGATATAAAAAAACTACCAAAACTTTCGAAAAACTATCAAACTTTCGAAAGTTAAAAGAGGAAAATTCCGTTTAATTCTTGCACACGTGCATATTGGCTCTATTAATAGTAAAATTCGAATTTATTTAAAAAATGAAAAACCAAAAATTCAATCAATTAACATTTCAAATTTATCTTAAAATAAACAAAAATAATGCTTTCTAATTAAAAAGTAACATTTACTTTTCTCATTAATTTAAAATTATTCACAATTTATTTTTTTTAAAAGTTATAATCAAAATATTCACAGACCGTCCACAAATGTGGCCAAGGGTGTGAATATGTTAGAATTAATATAATTTTGTTATTTGAGTTTTAAAATGTTTGACTGATGATTTGTAGCATCCTGAAAACTGATATACCAATTTCAGAAAACTTATTAATATGCTTTAACTTTCCGAAAACCAGTGGCAACAAAAGAAATCTTGTTTTTATACACTTTTTCTTTAAATACCGAAAATACATGGATTCTGGAGTTTTTAAAGAAGGTTTATATGAATGATGGGTAACTTACAAAAGGTTATTACTTTCTTCTATCATCAATAGAAGAAAGTATTGTAATCGAAATTTTTTTCGACTTCCGGTTTTCGACGGATTTACACGTTTTAGGGGTCAGAGATTCCAAAAAACATGTTTTTACAAAATGTCTGTCTGTCTGTCCGTCTGTCTGTGTGTGTGTGTGTGTGTCTGTGTGTATGTCGCCATTCTACCATAAAAAAAAGTGTATGTAGTTATGCATAGAATTGAACCAAATTTTTTGTGAATGTTTTTGGCTGTGGCAAGCAGGTCCTACTTCAGTTTTGAAATATTCCGCCAGAAGGGGGCGCTGCAATCGCAATGTTTGTGCCATTTTCAATATTGTACCGACCAAAAGTGTATGAAGTTATGCATCGAACTGAACCAAATTTTTTGTGTAAGTGTATGACTATGGCTAGTTGGTCCTCCATGAATTTGAAAAAAATCCGCCGGAAGGGGGCGCTGCAATCGCTATTTTTGTGCCATGTTCAATATTGTACTGACCAAAAGTATATGAAGTTATGCTTCGAATTGAACCAAATTTTTTGTGTAAGTGTATGGTTATGGCTAATTGGTGAATTAAAATTATTAAAGCATTAAAATGAGTAACTATTTTTTTAAAATAATAAAATGTACGTATGAGATAGAAGTAAGTTTTGGGATTGGCACATCCGACTAGTTGTATATAATTTTGAAGCTTGATTATTTTTTCATAGATTAAAAAATATCTATATATTTTTTACAATGCACGATATACACTCGTTGATGTACACACTAAAATTTACACTGTTAGTCACTTTTATATACAGGGTGATTCTAAATTGTTTTTACAAAATAAATAAATAAAGAGGGGTGATAGTAAATATCAAGACAAACAATATTAAATAGGAAACCAAGAGTCTCAAACATTTTCCGAAGGAGATAGCCGCCATTAAAGTTTAGGGTCCAAAATTTCAAATAATCAATAAAAACGGAAAAATTGGTCGATAGATTTGCGGTTTTCTCTAAAACTATTCTTTATGTCAGTATTTTCTTGAAAATAAATTATAAAGATAAATTTCGAAAAAGGCTGATAGAGGGCGCTTTAAACTTTGGAGTAACGAACAACCATTTTTTGTCAATATTTTTTGCATCTCATTAAATGTTTTCGGAAACTTAGACTTAAATTTAAATTTTGAGCTCAAAATCTGAATAGTTGCGAGTGGTTAAGTAGAGCAAATTGAACTGTGTTCAGAGGAGGGGGGGGGGGGGAGGGTTCAAATTTCAAATGATTATAAAAAACGGAAAAATTGGTCGATTCGTTTGCGGTTTTTCGCTAAAATTACTCTTTAAATCAGTCTTTTATTGAAAATAAATTTTAAATTTCAAAAAATGCCGATAGAGTGCGCCTTAGACTTAGAGTAACGTACAATTATTTTTAACCGGTATTTTTTTTAATAATATTAAATGCTTTCAAATGCTTAAATTTTGAACTCAAAATCTGAATCGTTGGGAGTAATTAAGTAGCGCAAAATTGAACTGCGTTCGAGAGGGGGGGGGGGGTTAAATTTCAACTCCTGGACACAGTTCAGTTTGCGCTTCTTAACTCCTCCCAACGATTTAGAATTTGAGCTCAAAATTTAAGCTTAAAATTTGCAAGCATTTAATTAGATACAAAAAATAACGGTTAAAAATAGTTGTTGGTTAATCTAAAGACTAAGGCGGCCCTCTAAAGGAATTTTTTTTAATTTATCTTTGAAATTTATTTTTAAGGAAATACCAACATAAAGAATAGTTCTAGCGAATACCTCAAACGAATCTCGACCAATTTCTCCGTTTTTTATAATCATTTGAAAATTGAATCTCCACCCCCCCACCCCCCCCCTCTTTCAACACAGTTCAGTTTGCGCTAATTAACCATTCCCAACGATTCAGATTTTGAGCTCAAAATTTAAATTTATGTCTAAGCTTCTAAAAAAAATTAATGAGATGCAAAAAATAACGGTAAAAAATAGTTGTTCGTTACTCTAAAATCTAAAGCCCCCTCTATCGACATTTTTTGAAATTTATCTTTATAATTTATTTTTTAAGAAAATACTGAGATAAATAATAGTTTTAGCGAAAACCGCAAAGAAATTAACCAATTTTTTCGTTTTTAAAATCATTTGAAATTTTGGATCCTAATTTTTAATGGCGCCTATTTCCTTCGGAAGACGTTTGGGACAATTAGTTTCCCCTTTAATATTGTCTTGATGTGTACTATCATTCCTTAAAGTTTTGACCAAGAGTTTAGATTCACCCAGTGTAATTTATTAAATAGTTATATCTATTAAATAGTTTACACTTGTTTCATTTTCATATTTTATAGTATGTTATCCATGTTGGGTAAATATTACGGTGGCTCCCAACGGCTAGTTTTAATTGCACTCAAAAATGGTTTGTAGTGAAAAGTTTATAAGCTTTTAGTAAATTTATTGATTTATTTTCGTATTTACTTTCTATTTTTATGCGAAGAACATACAATTTTTTTTTTTTTTTTTTTTTTTTTTTTTTTTTTTTAGCATCCGATGCTATTTTTTTCAGACAAGCTAAAAATGTCGTGTCATCAGCCCTGAATTTTCTAGTCAACCGATTTTGATAATTATTTTTTTAAATGAAAGCTATTTATTTGTAGTTGTGCCCATTTTAATTATTTTTTAATTTATTTCCATTTTTACATTTTATTTTTAATTTTAAAAGCTTTTTCATGACATTTCTTCAAAATGGTGGCAACACAGTTTAGCTTTTCTCTCGATAATAAAAATTTATTTTCTAAAATGATTGCGTATTCGCGTTTGTAATGACCGAAAGGTGGCGTTGTATAGACCTGATAATCGTTTGTTTACGTAGTGCTTGCTGTTTGTTCCATGCTGTAGCATAGCATAGCGAAACCCGTTTAAAGAGCTATTTAAAGTGCAGTTTTTTATCTTTTTTATTTAATTATGGGAGATAAATTACAAGTATCGACAATTTTAGAATTTCTAGATGCTGGAAAATCTAGTAATTGCTTTAGAGAAGCTGAAGCAATTATTGATTCAAAGAGATTAGTAATGTGCGGCATTAAATTTAATGCAAAGAAGAAGAAATAGAGATTGTAGGCTCGTGTTTACAAACAAGCCAAACAAAAGGAAATCCCCATATTATTTCAGGTTTGCTAGTAAAAGAAAACAAAAATTTGAAAAGAAAAAATTTTTCTTGCTCTTGCAAAAGCTGGAGCAAGCGAATCATGCAAGCATTGTGTTCCTGTCATGTTATTTTGCCATGAGTAAGTCAAATGTACTTTTTTATATTATAGATCTAGACTTTGTGTATAAAATTTTGATTTTAGATAATTTTAATACAAAGAACCCAACGTTGCATGCATTATAGAACTGTTTATTTATTTATTTATTTATTATAGAACTGTTTATTTATTTATCGGCCTTTTAAACACTGATTTCAGCGGAAGATGCTCACGGTATCAGTTCTATTTCGTTTCAGACTTTGTCCGCGAGAGGGCGTCTATTTCATTTCAAACGCGAATAATTATGCACTAATTGAGTTAAAAAAATATATATTTACTGAGAAATAATATTAATAATGTAAATAAAATGACAGAAAATAATTTATGATAAAAATTAATGTCTAAATCAAAATAAGAGAAATTTCAAATGAGGAAAATTATGTCATTCAGCAACCAGATAAAAGGGAATTACAATATTATTATGGAGGCCTTTTTCATAAACAGTAACTTTTAAAGAACATTTGAAGAGAAAATGACGTCACTATTTAAAACATTGTATTTTTACTCATAACGATATTAAGTATTACTCTGTTATCCCGTCGACCCATTTCGCCAAATTATACAAATCGCCACATTAATATCCAAACTATACATATTGACATAATTTTTATTTTAAATAACGAAAAAATAAATAATTAGTAGAATATTAATAAAAATATTAATAAAAATCACTTAATGACATTTTAAACACATGAATCGTATTTAATGTCATTGAATGTGACATTCACGATCATCCATTATTGGCATTTAATCTTATAGTTTGGCGATAATTTTTTGGTCGATGGGATAACCTAGTAGTACCCGATAGTTTTTTTTTTTTTTTTTTTTTTTTTTTTTTTTTTTTTTAAATAAAGCTATTTTTCTGTGAGTGCATATAAAATGAAATTTCTGGATTTCGCCGGCACTCATATTACAATTTTAACTGTAGATGTGCGAATATATGAATGCAAAATTGTAACTGGCAAATTTGACATTTACTTTGTAAATATATTTATTATATATTGATTCAATAATGTAATTACTTTTGCTTTTTTTAAAACCAAATCGATCGGGTCTTTTAAACATTTCATTCGTCGAATTCGACGGGATTCCATTCGTTTTATTGTTAAATTGCATTTCCTTTTGATCAGAGTCTATAAAAAAGCGTTTAAACTAAAGAAAAAATCCGTTTTTGATGAATCTAGTCAATGAAGAAGTAACATGTCAAATTGTATCTCTTTATTATTCCGCAATTCCAATGTTTCAGAGAGAAATTGCTATTCAATTGGGTATTTCACGCCGTTCTGTTTGCTATTATATTGATAAACACAAGAAAAATGAAGTTAGTTCATTGCAATCTAAACGGGGTCGCCCTTCTAAAAAACTTCTATCGATTTTTTTTTCTAATCGGAGGCGAAACTGAATTCTGCAATGGTAGAATCTACATTCATCTTGTTTTTTTTTTTTTTTTTTTGGTAGATATATACCTTATATGCTGGTGCATAAGTCGAGAAATTTCTGACAATTTTCGGCGAAGAAATTGGTAAGCGATCAACTTATACACAAGTCAATTAAAAAAGAAAAAAAAAACTGTTATGATAATATACATCCAGAAAAACAATATTGAATAAAAAATAAGGGCTTTAAACGTCTTCCGAAGGAGACAGGCGCCATTAAAGTTTAGGGTCCAAGATCTCAAATGATTGTAAGAAACGGAAAAATTGGTCAATTCCTTTGTGGTTTTCGCTAAAATAATTCTTTAGTCAATATTATCTTGAAAATAAATTTAAAAAATAAAGTTCAAAAAACCCCGTTACAGGGCGCTTTAGACTTTGGAATAACGAAAAACTACTTTTCACCGTTATTTTTTGTATTTCTTTCAATGCTTTCAAAAGCTTAGACTTAAATTTTGAGCTCAAAATCTGTTGAGCTTAAATTTTGAGCTCCGTTGAGAGTGGTTAAGAAGCGCTAATTGAACTGTATTCAGGAATTGAAATATGACACCCCCTCCCCCCCTTCCTTTCTTAGTGAGCACAGTTCAGTTTGCGCTACTTAACCACTCTCAACGATTAAAATTTTGTGCTCAAAAATTAAATTTAAGCCTAAGCTTTTGAAAGCGTTTAATGAAATACAAAAAATTACGGTAAAAAATGGTTGTTCGTTACCAAAGTCTAAAGCGCCTATAACGGCCTTTTTTGAACTTTATCTTTAAAATTTATTTTTAAGAACATACTGACAAAGAATAGTTTTAGTGAAAACCACAAATCAATCGACCAAATTTTCCGTTTTTTATGATTACTTGAAAATTTGGACCCTAAACTTTAATGGCGGCTATCTCCTTCGGAAAACGTTTGGGATCCTTGGTTTCCTATTTAATATTACTTGTCTTGATGTGTACTAACACCCCTCTTTTATTGTAAAGGCAATTTAGAATCACCCTGTATGTCTATTTGAACATTAAGCAGTATAAAAAAAACGATAAGCAAAGTCTACTGTCACTGTATTTTTTTTTTTTTTAATAATAAAAATCTCAAATACGGACTTATTCCTTAAAAATTAAATATCCTAATCTTTGTGATAGTCTTTGGCGAGGCTAATATTTTTTTAGAAATGTACAAAAAACTTACTTTGGCACTGGTAGCCTTGTTTCCCAAATCCCCTATAAATAAAAATAAAAAGAGTTAGTATAAATTTGAGAAATCAAATAACAACAACAACAACAACAACAACAATAATAATAAGTGAGGCGTATAGTAGATAAATAAACAAAAACCTTTAAAACAAAGTTTGCGAACGTTGATATAACATGTATTTGGTTTATATATATATATATATAATATATATAAACCTATGTATTATATAATTTATATTTATAATATATTATATAATTTATATTATTAATATATATTTATAATATATATAAAGTTATTGTAATTTTGTATGTTTTGATCGATGCATATTGTTCGTACACGATATTCATTAAACAGATTGCAACTTTAAATGTATATATATATATATATACAGGGCGAGTCATAAATATTGAAACAATAGGCTATCTCCTTAAATATTGCCCCTAGGCACATACTTCCAATTGCAAAGTTTCATGAGAAAGGTGAAATTTTTAATAAGATAAGTTGCAACTCCATAGGGAGTCCATATTAAATTCGAAAACTAAATTTTCATATGGCACCATAGGATAAAAATTCCAGTTATAAAAACTTTCCTTATCCAATCCTGAATTAGACATAAAAAGTTGCATATTCATACCTGCAAAACTCGCAGTTATACCTGTATAAAAATTCATCAGGTTTTAAGGGATTAGACACAAATTGAAATGCGCGCAATTCAAGAAACAATGTTTAACAGTTCAAGAAAACGATAAAAAAAATTATCTTTTACTTAGAATTTTAACTTTTTTTTTCTCTCTTTTTTTATGTTTTTTCGTAAATTTTGCTAATAAAATCACATCCTAAAATTTCTAATGAAATTTATAAAAATTTCAAATGATTAGTATTGTTTTAAATGGGATAATTTGAAATCTTTATAATTCGAAAAATTATATATTGGATTTCATTTTTTTTTTCATTTAATTAAAGAGGAAAGTCTAATTTTAGATTATTTTAAAACCATTACAAATATCTATTTAAAAAATGATGTAACACATATTTTTTTTTAATCATATTTTCAAAAGTAAATATTTTTTCAAATGTGCCGAAACAAAATTAATGTAAAATAATCAAAAAAGACATTTTCTAAACGTGTACATTCACTCTTTAACGATTTTTGATTTTAATAATTTAAAGACGAGAAATGGTGATGGTGGTGAAGGGAATCATGCAGAAAAACACTTTTAAAGATTTAAACAAAGTTCGGCTACTAATAAAATGTTTAAGTGCTTTTTAAATTGAAAGTGAAAAGTAACTCTTTTCTTTATCTCAAAATTGCAATTTAGTTTGACTTTTGCCTTGACGTGAAAGAAGCATCCTTATAACTCAAAAATGATAATTATATAAACTAACAGTTTATTGCGTTGGATTAAGCGCCTTTTTCCAATTAAAACATATCTTTGAATTGAAATTTGAATGAAATACAGGGTCATGAAAAATCGAAAAAAGTGAAAATATGATTACAAATATTTCGGCAACTAATTATCCAATCAACTTCATTCTTTAGGTAAAATTTATGATTTTTTTTATTGTTTTTTACAATCACTCCTTAAAATAAAAAATATCGAAAATTTTTATGTACAATAATCAGAAAGAATATTTCGAGAGTCCGAAAAAAATAGTTCCGGATAATCGAGGTTACTGATATTCAATAGACTTCTTCCTATTCTTGCATATTAAGTACATATCAAATTTCAAGCCTCTAGCTTAATTTCTACGGGAGATAGAGCGTTTATAGACACACAGACAGACAGACGGGCAATTTCTTTTTCTCTAAAAATACGTTTTTCGGAATCTCCCATGCTTCAAAACGATTGCAAGACTTACCCTATACTATGTATAATGAGTATGCAATTAATTGAGGCTAATTTAATGGGAACTAGCTGTTAATCACAATTTTATAAAAATAAATAAGTAAATTTAAAAAAAAGTTGTATTTTTTACGTGATTAAAACTAAAGAAAAAAAAACTGCCTTTTTTTTTCCTGGTTAAAATCCAGGTTAAAATCTGATTGCTCTGGCATACATCCCCAAGAAAATAATTGTATGTTCTTTGCATGGAGATAGAAAAGAAGGGCAATATGAGGAGATATTAATAATTTCTGTTAAAATTTTGCTTCAATAAAAGCTCCTTAACAAAGATTACATAATGTGCTGAAAATAACAAAAGCAAATTTGATAAAGGTATCTGTAGAAGGGAACAAAAGAAGCAGCTCTTACTTTTTTTTTCAACCTTGTTTCCTTTTACTAAAAAAATATTTTTTACATTTTGTTTCAGATATCTTCTTCAATGATTTTAATAATATATTCATTCATACAGTTTTTTTTTTTCAAAGGTTGAAACAAAGAGAAATAAAATTACTATCTTTCACAATATTCTACTAAATTACCCCCCTCCCCCCCCCCCCCTGCCAAAAATAAAACGACTAAACATCTTCAATATTTGGGATCGCAGTTAATATTTTTAGGATCAAATTTAGCCTGTTTATTTAAAAAAGTTACTGATTTTTTTTTCTAATCTTTTAAGATTAATGAAATTAAAAAAGTTGAACAGTTTACAAATTTGACAGTTTTACCTTGAAATTGGTCAAAATATCGATTTTCTTTTTTTAATATTAACTGAAAGCTTCTTCAATTGTGAATATTTTGACATCTAATTTTTATCTATACGACTATTGTAACGCGAAATATTGTAAATTTCATTAATAGATCTAGAACAATTATCCTACAAATGAAAACTTTAAACTGATTCTTGTCCCTGTTTTCGTATTTTTATAACTTATTTGTTCGAAAAATACTAAGGCTTTTTTGCTAATTTAGATATACGCGTGAAAAAATTTTTAGTGCTTGTTCTCCATGGTGTAATTAATATTTTTGTGTATAGATTTAATATTCAAGTTTATAGTTATTTTTTTAAAAATATACTTAAGATTTTGTTGCATTTTCTTCATTTTTTTAATGCACAAAAGTGGAAAAAAGGTCATATTTAATGTAAAATCCCATACATCTTACACAGTTTTATGTTGTATATTCCACTGAATGTGAAAAACAAAAATCGAAGCAAATATATTCATATTTATAAAAGTAGTAGGGATTTTGAAAAAGTTAATTTTTTTCTAATTTAAATTTTAATAAGGCCGTTCTACATTTTTGTTTTAAAATAGTATTTAATTTTTAGTATTAAGTATTGTGCCACCACATATATTACAGTATTATTCAAATTTGAAAAAAAAAAGTTCCAAAAGGACTATCTTTTTAAGCTTGGATAAGATAATTAAGGTGCTAATCACTGAGCATCTGATTTTTTTCTTGCTATTGTTGTGGATATAGAATGCATTCATATACTTAAAATATCTCCTCAGGAAATTAATTTTAATAATGCCTTTTAGGTAGCATTCATAACAAAAAGTAAAAAGCTACCTATTGCAACCGTCCGGAGGAAAGCACTTCCGGAAAATTTTCACCGATCATGAGCCCAAGACCCTAAAACACTTTCCGTTCAAATGTTGATATATATATATACAGAGTTTCCCCCAGAGGGTTTCAGAGGGGCGCTGCTCCCTTCCTGCCCTTAGTTTAAAAAATAGCGCCCCTCTTGTCGCTCATTAAAAAAAATAGCGCCCTTCTTGCCCCACATTTGAAAAAACGCAGCCCTTCAGCGATGATGCAGACGCGCTATAACGCGTAAATTACGTAAAATATCGGCGACGGAACGCGAAAAATAGCTCTTACGCCTCCCATAAAACGTGTAATTTGGTCAAAAAGGTGCGAAAAAAAGTAAAATTTTACTAAAAATATTCGAGAAATAGCGATTAATTTCATTCAAAATTCACGAAAAAATGGCTAATTTCGTCACAAAAACCCCTAAAAAAGGGCATATTTCCTTAAAAAATCGTAAAAAACGACAAATTTCGTCCAAAAATCGCGATAAAACGGCAGATTTCGTCAAAAGATTTGTGGAAAAATGGCAAATTTTGTCTGAAAATCGCAATAAAACGGAAAATTCTGTAAAAAAAAAATTGCGAAAAACGGCTAATTTTGCCAAAAATTCACGAGAAAACGCAAAATATCCAGAAAAAACGGCAGATTTCGTCAAAAAATCGCGAAAAAATGCAAATTTCGTCAAAGATGCATACACACAAAAAAAAGTTAATGCCAAAAGAGAATTTTTCTGTTCTAGAAACTAATTTTCCTGCTGCAAAATTGCGTTTTTAATCCTCAAAAAGCGGATTTTCCTGCTTCACAATCAAGGCGTGTGAAGAAAAAATTGCACCCGAGGCATAATTAGAGTTTGAGGCCTCCCCCTTCCCACCCTTATCCCAACTTTTTCTTGTGATAGCACAAAAATGACGTTTGTAGTATAAATTTGGCACACCCTGAATTTCCGCGCCCGGGGTGACCACCTCCCCCCCCTCCCCCTGTTCACATCTTTTGACTGTTCAAAACTTACTAAATGTGAATCATGAAAGCACCCGTTTATGAAACAAAAATACCCCTTGTTCAACAAAAGTATTCTTTTCTTCAAAAAAAAAAAAAAAAAATGTTTTTTCAATAAATCAGGCTTGCCCCTTAACAATCTTTTAAGAAAATCAGACGTTTTTTCATAACCCTTTAACAAAATTTGTCGTTTTTTCCGCGATCTTTCATGAAATTTGTCTTTTTTTCGTGATTTTTTAGCAAAATCTGCAGTTTTTTGCGATCTTTTAACAAAATCTGCTGTTTTTTCGCGATCTTTTAACAAAATCTGCTGTTTTTTCGCGATCTTTTAACAAAATCGACCGGTTTTCCGTGATCTTTTAACAAAATTTACCTTTTTTGCTTTTTGTTCAATTTTTGGAAAAATTTTTGCTTTTTTTTCGATTTTTTGACGAAATTTCTGTTTTTTCACGATTTTTTGAATCGTTACATTCTCAATTCAACTCTATAAAAGTGCCCTTAAAAATTAAAAAAGTGCCCTGAATAATGTAAAAAGTGCCCTTTTCAGAATAGTAGCGCCCTGCCCCTTTTTAAACCTGGGGGAAACTCTGATATATATATAATACCATTAATTCTAAAACAATATATGAACCATTGAATTTAATATAAAATTACCACATTGAAACATGGGGGGGGGGGATAAAATGAATACAAATGAAATTTGCAGAACCAATGCAGAATGAAAAGGCCTACAAACACTTTGGAACTACAAATAAAGTGCGTGGTATCATCTTCGCATTAGCCATGAAAAAGCAAAATAATACGAATTTGTAGGCTACAAACACACATAAATCCAAAATTAAATGGAGAAAAAATTAAAAATAAATCATAATAATAAATAAATAAAGAAAACAAAAACAGAAAAAAACATACCATACACAATAGTTTACCCTAAAAAGATGTAGCACAAAATCCTTTAGTTTGTCAATACTAACCTAAACTCAATATTATATATATATATATATATATATATACTCGTATTATTCTATAGGATAAACAGCTATATCAATTATTATTATTATTCAATATTAATATTTTTCAAGTTTAAATTTTTTTGTCTATTTTGTTTGGTTTTTCATCTAGTCACTAGGGTACATACACTGTTAAAACTAAAGGTTGCATATGGCACTCCTAGGGTTGAATTGCTAGTCTCGTCAGTGACTCCCCTAATGGAGCCAGAATTGCACCAGTAGGGATGCCCTAAGGCACTTCATAGCACCCTATGAGGTGCCATTGGGCACCTCTAGGGGTGTAATTCTGGCTCCCTTAGGGGAGTCACTGACGGGACAAGCGTTTCACCCCTAGGAGTGCCATATGCAACTTTTAGTTTTAATTTCTTAGCTTATAGCTAGGCCTATTACAGAAACTGACTGGATTATTACATATCATTGTAAATTATGTACTCCTGAAGAGTAGTTTACAATGTGAACTTTTATATTGATTTTTCATCTATCTGTTTTCTATATTTCTGTTTATCATTCCATAGAGCTTCATACTTCAAATGGTGTTTTGATTTGTTTATTTTAATCGGAGTTCATTTTTTCATGTTCTTTATACATACAGAAAGTTTATATATTGTTTTCACTGAATTTTAAATTTTGGTAAATATTGGTGTTGCATTGGATTTATTTGTAAAAAGTATATATGGTGTCTCAGCTGAGTTTGTTGGCCAGATTCACCCGTCAACTTGTTTCAAAATGGCACCCATTCATTTTTTAAAGTTTTTTTTAAATTTAAAATTAGGAACAAAAAAATTAGAAATTGAAAAAGATTTTGTTTTTATGTGTTTGACCATGATACAATGATTCCAGAGTATTTTTTTCTTTTGTTTCGCTTATATGCTAAAAAATACGAAAAGAATAAAAAAAATACTGAATAAGAGCACTTTGAATTTCTAGCGCTATTATCTAGTGTTAATCTATTACCAAAAACTAGTTTTTGGTAATTTAATTAATAGACAAAAATTATTTTTCATTTATTGTGTTTTTGAGTTTAATGTAAAGAGTGTCTTATCATACGAAACCTGCCAATAGTACTTTATAATTGAATAATGGGTGGAGTATATTAAGCCATACCGCCAGCTGAATGATAAGTAATGGCTTATAAATTTAGCAAGTGACTTTCATAAGTTGTTATATCTCAGTAATTTTAATGCTTCTTATTTTTTTCTTAAAAATTTCATACTTTATGCACCTGCTCTTTATTTTTCATGCAATTTTTGAATATATATTTCGCGTGCCACGAAACTGTCGTACATTCCATAAAGGGCATACAGGTTTCATGCTATAGGTTCAGGTCACCATCACAGTTATAGGTAAAACAGGATTTGCAATCTTGAAATTTAGTTTCTGTTAATTTTCCTTAAAAAGAAAAAAAATCGGAATTTATTTTTATGAAGAAAGTGCAGTGTCCAGTATTAAAAATATTTTTTCCACATTTGAAATTAGTCTATTACAGTTGTATAGAAAAAAATTTGCTGTTGCACATTTGTTTTCATAATAATACTTTAGAACAAACAGCAAATTGCTATTTTATTTTATACAAAACCTCCCCTATAGGGGTATTTTATACAAAATATTCCTCCCTCCCTTTAAAAAAATAAAAAAAATTAAAAAAATGTTATCTTTAGCTTTGGTCAGAAAGAAATGGGGGGGGGGGGTATTTAAGTCAGCAAATCTGCAATCTTTGTCTATACCTAATAAAATTGAGTACATGTGCAAAAACATATTTGACGTTATTATAAATATCTATTTCTTTCATGAGAGTTATATTATTCAAAACTTTCTTGGATTTCTACGTCATTCAAATCACATTTTAAAAGTTGTGTTACATTTCACGCAAAGGTTATTATTCTGAGGCAATTGATGTGTGGAACCTTTGAAAATGACATAAAAGAAAGTTTGCTTAAAATTGAATCAAACATGCCAGAAATTTTGCTATTTCGGAACAATTTCAGATTTCAGGAACTTCAGATAACATCTACCATTAATTAAATGTGAAAATTCAGTATTTAAAAATTTTGACTTTCAGATATTAGAAAATTACTAGCGAGCTTCGCCCGCTAGCGGCCCCTTTCTGAAAAAAAAATAATCTCTCTAAGGCCCGGTGCACACTTGCGTTTTCTAACCGCTGACCAGTCAAAATGAGAATAAACTGTCAGCTTCCCTTGAGCCCTTTCCCCAGGACAATAACCATTTTCCAATGGTTAAAAGAAAGTTATATCAACAATTTATTTAAACACAATATATTAATATATACTATTACTTATATTTTGCATCTCTGATTTTTTCATTAGTTGTAACATCTAGCATTAAAAAATAAAAGTGTTTCTAATTTTTGCAGATTTTGCAATATTGTAGCGTATTACTTGCAATGTTTTTACAGCATGAATATCAGACTAACAGTAGGGCTTTTTTTCAAATAACACTTTTTTAATGATAAAATTCATTATTTGGCAGTATATAAAATGGATACATTATATGATCATCCTAATGCTTTTTAGTACATTTCTACGATTGTTAATTTATGATTGGCAAAAGAAATGAAACCAAAATCTCTGCATTTAAAAACATTTATTTAATGCGTTACCAAAATTTTGAAATATGCACTATGCTAAAAAAAAAAAAAAAAAAAAAAAAAAAAAAAAACGCACTGTGAAAGATTTGTTTAATTAAATCAGTCATAAAAAAAAAGAAAAACTTGAATACATTAAGAAGAAATTTGTTAGATAATATTGGTCATAAAAATCAATGCATATAGAACAAATGGTAGAAACACTAAATGCAAATAAATCTACTTACACAACCTGTATTATTAATCCGTTTTAGTCCATATACTTCACTAATATGCCTGAATGTTAAAAAATATTCACAATAGAATTAGTAGAAATTTAATTAAGTTTTCTATGATATTTCAACAGGAACAATTTTTAAAGCAGGCGCTTCATATAAAGTTTCGAGTTGAAACACTGGAAAGAGTTGAGTTGTTTCGATGCTCCCTACATGATAATCAATTTCGTGCGGGAAAATGTCGAATACAAATCTTAGTTTTGTTCGTGCTCGTAAATATTCCTCCCGTACGTCAAAGTGCATTAAGAAAAATACTTTCTTATTAATTTTCATAATTGTTTTTTCATTACTTAAAATTGTTCTTTTATGTGGATATAAAAAAAACCCATTGATTTTTTCATATCGGCGTAGCTTGGCTAAGTGCACGCATGCGCAATGCGAAAAACGTTGTTTCTGTTTATACAAAAGATGAAGATTTAATATTTATAAAAATATGTTTGTTGTTCTGCAAATGGTTACACCTATTATTTTATTTAAAAGATAGTTCTGATAGCCATATTTTTACAAAAATTTCATACCTCATTAAAAGTGGATTACCAAGAATGGTATTAGCCGATTTTAAGGAAATATTGAAATTAAGTAAAAGTTGTTCCTAAAAATATGAAAAAAAAAAAAAAAAAGAAGTTCGTTCTTTACCCGTAATTTCGCGGTTTTTATTTATTTAAAAATACTTCTAACTGTTGTATCGTTTCAGAATAGTGATGCAACTTGTACCACGGTATTCTCTAACTGCTTTTATGAAGATTGTAAAGAAATGTCAAATTTTAAAATGTATTTATTTGCAATAATGTTCTCTAACGATATTTTAAAAATATACGGATTACCGAGTGTCGGATTAGTGAGGTCGCAATGTATTACTATCACACACTTTGAAAAAAACCTCGAGTATAATTTTCGTGTAAAAATATGCATATTTTGTACAAAAATTTTAATTTTTAGTTTTTTCCTTTTTCACATTTAATATTTTAAATTAAAAAATTCGCCTATTATATTATTTAAAATACAGTTACGGCCTCCCGATTTTTTCAAAAATTTTATGCAAGGTGTAAAACCAGTACCCCAAACACACGTATAAAGATCATTGAAGAATACAGGATTTAAGGGCTACTTTTACCTAAAAATATGGCAGAAAAAAAAATCGCCTGTTTTACGCCGTAATTTCGCGGTTTTTACAGATTTAAAAATACTTCTAACCGTTGTATCTTTTTGAAATTTTGACACAACTCAAAACGATGTATTCACTAAGAGGTGTATAAAAATGGAAAAGAAATATTGAAAATTAGGGATTTTATTCATATAAATATGAGCGGAAAAAGTGTCGAAAAAGCAAACAAAATTGTACGATCGGAGACTCTTTTTCTCGATTTTTTTTCAAAGGGTTAATATTAGAATATTTCAAAAATAAACACATCGTTGGAAATTAGACAGAAGCGTCTTTGAGGGGGTATTTTTTTTCTTTGTCGTGCCTCCAAAATTAAAAAGGATGGAATCGTTTTACAATTCGATAGTTTTCGGTCGAAAATTCTGCGGAGAAAAATGGAAAATGAAAGCTTTCGGGAAAACGTTTTTTTTCAAAAGGTTAATGTTCGTATTTCTTGAAACCGAATAGACCGTCAGAAAGGTCTTTAACTTTCCTTCAAGAATATGTAATTTGTTTTAAAATCCGTGAATCTGCAGCGCGGATGCGACGTTATATAAAACTCCTTAATTTTCGTATTTTCGACACCTTCGTGGTTCTTCATCCGCGGAAAGCTAGTTTCGACCGGAGAGCCCCGTCAGAGAACCGTCTCTGAACTTGGATGTTTTGTCACGTTTCCCGGGTAGTTTTTAATTAATATCTCGGGTAATTACCGGGCGATTTTCTCGAAATTCATTATCACAAAAGGCCGAATCGTCCCGAGTCGATAGACACCCAGAGCGCCACTCCACTCGGCCGTTGAGAAAAGTTTTTAGCGGTACAGACAGACAGACAGACAGACGTTTACTGCGGTTAATAGTATAGATTCGATGAATGTTTTTCGGCTACAAAAAATGAGTATTGATGTGAAGAAACTTCTTTAAAACACCATAAAATAAATTTAATTGCGCAAGGCCTTTCGAAAGAACTTAATCTTTCTTCGTCAGGCGCGAAAAGACGTGCGTCTACTATGACTTTTCTTATGAAATAATTCCCATTTTTGAGCTAACAACTTGCCTTTTTTCCTTCTAAAATGAATACTAAATTATAAATTATCACTTTAATAATTAAAACATAAAAAAATTATATTACATACCTAATTAAAAGATTATTTGTTTAATAATTAATTAATTTTAACTAGTGTTAATATTAAATGTAGTTACTGATCATTTTGATAAATGCAAATATCGCTAGTATTTTATGTAATCTTTTATAATTGTTAAAAATATTAATGTGTATAACTTTATTCTCCTGTATTAACTAATGAAACCACTAACTTGCAATTTTTATGATTTCTGTAATTACTAACTAATAATTAAATTTTATTAATTAAAATGTAAAAACATAAATTATATTAGTAATTACAAATTTAATTGTTCTGAAAACGTAAAATCTTGGTATCTGTTCAGTATTTTAACACTAGGAAAAAAAAAAAGATTTAAATAAAAAAAAAATCTGATTTAAATTTTTAAAAAATATATCCGATTTTTTTTAAATCATGATTTTTTTTACACCCTGCCTCTTTGTAAACTGAATATGTGTTTGCAATCTGAATTTGAATTCCTCTAACATGGAAATCTAGAAAAACTGTTAGAGAAGATTAAAAAGGTCAACGAACTCAATTAAAAAAAAAACAGACAAAATTTCTACTAGATTTTAAGCATGTACTTGAAGTTGCAATTAGTTTGAATACTTCAGATAAAATCTTCATTTAAATGTTGAAGTACCTGTTTTCAACTCGTTGTCAGTTGCCTGCTGTAACCGAAGCCATTTCATATTTGTTTCCTTTTTTAAATTAGAAAATATAAAAATTAATTTTTGACTAATTGGAGACAATTATGGTAAGTTAAAATAGTCTACTCCCCATTTTGCTTATTTCAAATAATAATTTTACATGAATTATTGTTAATCACAACTTAAGCATGATATTTTAATGATTAATTTTGGAATTTTCGACTGATTACTTCGATTGATCAACTACTGGAAAGATGACAATTAAAGAAATTATTTGTTTATTATTTTGTTGCTAAATAATTCCAGCAGATTTAGTTTTTGGCCATGATAGGATATTTATTAAGGGTTGTGGCAATCATGTTAGTTTACTTCTAAAATTTAAAAAGAAGGAAATATAAGCAAAAACCTTATTTGATCAACTACTGTATTGGTCATTCTGCATAGTAGTAGTAATAATGTATTTCCAATCTCTCTCTATAATGAACACCTCCATAATCTGAACATTTTTGGTCGGTCTCACGAGTGTTCAGAATAGAGACAGTCCACTATACTTTGAAGTGACGATAACATAGAGAAAGTTAAAAGAACAATCTACTTTGTAAATAAATTTACAAGTTCGATGTTTTGCAGTGCATAATTTATTAATTTTGTCTTGCCCTTTCACACATAGATACCACACTAATATGATGAAATTATCAGAATTCTTTGCTTGTTACACATGTTATCGAATATCTAGAGAATAGGGGGTCTTCAATTTTTCAGGTTCAAGGGCTACAACAATTAATTTCAAAAGTCTCACGAGCCACACCCATAATTAATTTAAACTAGTCGTTGGGGGCCACCGTAATACTTATCCATCATGATTATGCATATTATAACATATAAAAATAAAACATGCGAAAACTATTTATAAAATGCATTGCAATTCCAAAACAAAATTTAAACGTATATTTAAATGTTTGTTATATACATAGTAATGCTCTATTAATGAATTGCTGATGAACCCATTTCGACAAATTATACAAAACACCAAATTACTCAAGTAAGATCAAATTGCGTAAAAGGAACATCCTTATAACTCCAAAAATAATAATCATATTAACTAACAGTTTACTGCATCGGATTAAGCATCGCATTTCCAATTAAAATGTGTCTCTGTATTGAAATTTGAATGAAATACAAAGTCATGAAAAATCGAAGAATGTGGAAAACTGGATTACAAATATCTCGGCAACTAATAACCCGATCGTCTTCGTTCTGTATAAAAAATTTGTGTTATTTTATCCCATTCTTACATAGTAAGCACATACAAAATTTCAAGTCTCTATCTCAATTTGTTCGGGAGATAGAGCGTTTAGAGACACACAGACAGACAGACAGACGGACGGCAAGGGTTCTTTTTTTTAATATGTTTTTCAGAATTTCCAGTATCTAAAACGTGTAAATTCGTCAAAAAAAAATTTCTTTGATATTCAAAACGATTGCAAGACTAAAAAGCGTAAAAAGCGTTGGTATGAAAAGTGCGCACGCTTAGGTTACTATAGATAGGCTATACATGTACACTATGGTATTGTAATTTTTTTTTTCGACGATGCATTAAAAAAATAAAATTATTTATTTAATAGTTAATTTTATCATCAGAATTTTTTTATAATTTTTCCATAAGCAGTAAAAAAGGTAGTAACGTCAAAAGCGATAACAATTTAACCTTCCGATCAAATTCACCAAAGACATCATCATTGAAGCTCCAAAATGGCAGAATAAATTATTTTTAAACATAATTAGATGTTTGGGGTGGACAGCTGGTTTTTACCGTCCGAAACTGTCTAAAACTGTAAAGTGCCTAAAAACTAAAATTAGAGAATTTTGAACATTTCCTTTTGTATTTAATGACATGAAATACAATTTTAATAAATATCTGATACTATTTTTTAAGTAAAATTTAGTTATTTATTATATTCCTGTTATAATTAACTAGGACTTCCCTCAAAGGGATTAGTCTGAGCGATATTGCTTAGAACAGAGTTTTAATAATAATATGCTAAAAGATTCTAGTTTTAATTGATTATATACTGTCACAAATTGAAATGACAAAAAATAGAAAAGTGAATGGTACAATTGCAAAATATTACATAAAAATTCATATACACGGTTAAAAAAAATGGAAAATCAAACTATACAAAACAGCCATGCATGGGTACAAAATTCGAAGTACGCAATACATAAAAATTAATACAGGTAATAAAGCATTAAAATATCTTGTATCGGAATTTGAACTCTTTGAAATAACGTCAAGAATATACACGCAATTTTAGTACCTAGAAGTGACGCAAATCATGATGGTTGAGTAGAATGAGGGAATTTTTTATATGGTGTGTGGTGCCCTTAAATAGTTAGAGCAAAATAGTTAATATATGTAATAATATAATGTCTACATAAGTTTTATATGCATGCGATGAGGTTTTCGATAAAAATTCAAGGTATTCTCTCTTTAAAAAATACATGTTGCACTCGGGGACTGCCGCGGTAAAGCTATTGCATAGTATTTTTTATCAACTTATTCAATTATTTATTTATTTTTTATTTATGCAGTTTTTTTTGTCTTTGATATTAATTCAAGTTACACTTTTTGAGCGTGATGACCGATAACATTTTTTTTTCTTTTATTGAATAAATGAGAAGTTAATATCGTTTAAAATATTTCTATCATCTTACAATACATGCAGGTTAATCAGGAATTTTTATCATTGAAACTATACGTTTATGGTAGCTGAAATAAAAAACATAAGTTTGAGACTTGATATTCTCAAAATATCTGAAAAATACCGCGTCAATGTCTGCCGAAGTCTACCGAAGGATACCGTGCCGAAGTCTGCCAAACTGAAGGGACGTTAGCCGGAGAGTTAGGTTTTTTTTTCTCGTTACGGAATTTCTAGAGTCTTTCGCCACGCTTAAAGCCCACGATAAAAGCTGTGCAATACCTTAATAAATTACCAAACAAAAGTTGGCCGCGCTACGAAAATTAGATCGCGAGTTATAAGCATTTAAAATTTTCAGAACCTCACCGTGGGGGTCTCTTGTCACCAAAAATTAACACTGTCTCATAATAAATTACCAAACAAAATTTGGCCGCACTACTAAAATTGATCGCGAGTTGTAAACATTTTAAATTTTTCGATCTTCACCGTGGGGGGGGGGGGGTCTCCTGTCACCAAAAATTAACACTCTCTGATAATAAATTAACAAACAAAATTTGGCAGCGATACGAAAATTAGATTACGAGTTATAAGCATTTGAAATTTTTCGACCCTCACCGTGGGGTTCTCCTGTCACCAAAAATTAACACTCTCTCATAATAAATTACCAAACAAAATGTGGCCGCGATACGAAAAGTAGATTGCAAGTATTAAGCATTTTATATTTTACAACCCTCACCGTGGGGGGGTCTCCTGTCACCAAAAATTAACACTGTCTCATGATAAATCAAACAAAATTTGGCCGCGCTACGAAAATTAGATCGCGAGTTATAAGCATTTTAATTTTTTCGACCCTCACCGTGTGGGGTCTCATGTCACCAAAAATTAACACTCTCTCATAATAAATTACCACACAAAATTTGGCCGCAATACGAAAAGTAGATCGCGAGTATTAAGCATTTTATATTTTACGACCCTCAACGTGGGGGGTCTCCTGTCACCAAAAATTAACACTGTCTCATGATAAATCATCAAACAAAATTTGGCCGCGCTACGAAATTTAGATCGCGAGTTGTAAGCATTTTAATTTTTTCGACCCTCACCGAGGGGGGGGGGATCTCCTGTCACCAAAAATTAAAACTGTCTCATAATAAATTACATAACAAAATATGGCCGCGCTACGAAAATTAGATCGCGAGTTATAAGTATTTTAAATTTTTCGATCCTCACCGTGGGGTTCTCCTGTCACCAAAAATTAACACTCTCTCATAATAAATTACCAAACAAAATGTGGCCGCGATACGAAAAGTAGATCGCAAGTATTAAGCATTTTATATTTTACGACCCTCACCGTGGGGGGTCTCCTGTCACCAAAAATTAACACTGTCTCATGATAAATCAAACAAAATTTGGCCGCGCTACGAAAATTAGATCGCGAGTTATAAGCATTTTAATTTTTTCGACCCTCACCGTGTGGGGTCTCATGTCACCAAAAATTAACACTCTCTCATAATAAATTATCACACAAAATTTGGCCGCAATACGAAAAGTAGATCGCGAGTATTAAGCATTTTATATTTCACGACCCTCAACGTGGGGGGTCTCCTGTCACCAAAAATTAACACTGTCTCATGATAAATCATCAAACAAAATTTGGCCGCGCTACGAAATTTAGATCGCGAGTTGTAAGCATTTTAATTTTTTCGACCCTCACCGAGGGGGGGGGGGGGGCTCCTGTCACCAAAAATTAACACTGTTTCATAATAAATCACCAAACAAAATTTGGCCGCGCGGCGAAAATTAGATCGCGAGTTATAAGCATTTAAAATTTTTCGACCCTCAACGTGGGGGTCTCCTGTCACCAAAAATTAACACTGTCTCATGATAAATCATCAAACAAAATTTGGCCGCGCTACGAAATTTAGATCGCGAGTTGTAAGCATTTTAATTTTTTCGACCCTCACCGAGGGGGTCTTATGTCACCAAAAATTAACAATGTCTCATAATAAATTACCAAACAAAATTTGGCCGCGCTACGAAAGTTAGATCGCGAGTTATAAACATTTTAAACTTTTCTACCCTAACCGTGGGGGGGGGGGTCTCTTGTCACCAAAAATTAACACTCTCTCATAATAAATTACCAAACAAAATTTGGCCGCACTACGAAAATTAGATCGCGAGTTATAAGCATTTTAAATTTTTCGACCCTCACAGTGGGGGGGGGGGGGTCTCCTGTCACCAAAAATTAACACTGTTTCATAATAAATCACCAAACAAAATTTGACCGCGCTACGAAAATTAGATCGCGAGTTATAAGCATTTTAAATTTTTCGACCCTCAACGTGGGGGAAGGGGGGTCTCCTGTCACCAAAAGTAACACTGTCTCATAATAAATTACCAAACAAAATTTGACCGCGCTACGAAAATTAGATCGCGAGTTATAAGCACTTTAAATTTTTCAACCGTCACCATGGGGGATCTTCTGTCACCAAAAAAAAAAAAAACGCTGTCTCATAATAAATTACTAAACAAAATTTGGCCGCGCTACGAAAATTAGATCGCGAGTTATAAGCATTTTGAATTTTTCGACCCTTTCCATGGGGGGGGGGGGGGATCTTCTGTAACCAAAAAAAAAAAAACGCTGTCTCATAATAAATTACCAAACAAAATTTGGCTGCGCTACGAAAATTAGACCGCGAGTTATAAGCATTTTAACTTTTTCGACACTCACCGTGGGGGTCTCCTGTCACCAAAAATTAACACTGTCTCATAATAAATTACCAAACAAAATTTGGCCGCACTACGAAAATTAGACCGCGAGTTATAAGCATTTTAACTTTTTCGACACTCACCGTGGGGGTCTCCTGTCACCAAAAATTAACACTGTCTCATAATAAATTACCAAACAAAATTTGGCCGCACTACGAAAATTAGACCGCGAGTTATAAGCATTTTAACTTTTTCGACACTCACCGTGGGGGTCTCCTGTCACCAAAAATTAACACTGTCTCATAATAAATTACCAAACAAAATTTGGCCGCACTACGAAAATTAGACCGCGAGTTATAAGCATTTTAAATTTTTCGACTCTCACCATTCGGCGGGTCTCCAATCACCAAAAGCTACATTATTCTACCTTGTTTTATCTTAAGACGATTCTTTTCTATACACATTCTATCAGGAATTTTTATTATTGAAACTATAGATTTATAGTAACTGAAATAAAAAATATAAGTTTTAGATTTGATATCCTCTAAATATCTGAAAAATACCGCGTCACTGTCTGCCGAAGTCTACCGAAGGATACCATGCCGAAGTCTGCCGAATTGAAACGACGTTAGCCGAGTGTTAGGTTTTTTCGTTACGGATGTGTTAGGATTTTTCGCGTTACGGAATTTTTGGATTCGGTCGCCGCGCTCAAAGCCCGCGATAAAAGCTATGCAATAGCTTAAAAATGATACATAAAAATCTCGAAAACGCCAACAAAGGAATACAATGTGTCCTTTTGAGTGTGTTCTAGATATTATCAATCTGATTTAAATGGCTGCCACTATATACGCTGTTTTGTTTTCTTTTCAAACTCATTCTCATGACATTGAGCTGTATCTCGCTTTAGCATGCATCAAATAAATGGCAATCATGAATGTGATAAAGAGTTCACAGAGATATGCGCCGTATACTTTTTGGATTGTTTAAGAACCACTGTATACCCACTCTTTCTCAAAAAACTGCAGTATATACATTTTAGGGTATATTCTCTAACTTCAGGGTATACTCTATGATTAGAGCGTATATTCTTTTTTTTTTTTTTTTTTTTTTTTTTTTTTACGATTATTTCACTGTTGGCAATGTCTGTAGTATCAGGTACGAACCAGATCTGAATATCTCGTCTGCATAAGCTTTGAGCCGTCAAGTGTCATCACAAGTGATTTACAAATCTGAACATATTTTTTCAGTATAATCTGCTGGCTCAAATACACGCCAATGTGAACTCGATTATGCAGTTTTACCCGAAAAAGTCATTATTTAAAAAACGTGCTAGTGAAATTGAAAAAATGACTATGATAAAATCCCTAGCTTAGTAAAACTGAAAAGTTAATGTGCCCCCCCCCCCCATACTAATTTGTAATGGAATTCTTTTGTAGTGACGTGTAAATGAAAATAAATATTTTTTGCGTGATATGTTCTACAAAATAGTATATAATCTAGTGCTCTAAATGCATATCAATTTCATTATGTTTCTACGAGTTTAACATCATTAAAAAGTACTTGGAACAATTTCATCCCATCGGCCGTAATGTAACGAAATACTTTTGACTGTCCCTGTATTCGAACTATTAATCCGATTTTATTAAAATTTGTAATGACTCAATAAAATTCCGCAGCAAATTTTCAAGCGATTTGGTAGGATAGTTTTTGTGCTGCTATATGAGGACAGACAGACGGACGGATCAGACGACGACTATAGGTACTAAATATTTATATTAATTAGGAACGCACCTAAAAAAAACAGTTAAATTTAAAAGCGCATGCCGAAATTGAAAACGCATTTCCAGAAATTATTGCTCAAAAACAGTATTGTAACCGATTTCTTTTGTGTGTCCCAGTAATTGGATTAAAAATGCTATGAATATCCTGTTCTAAAGTAATCGTAATGAAATTCAGTGGTTTATATAAGTTTCACATATTTACAATAGCGTAATTTTATTAAAATACTCTGCGAAGGCTTTCCTCCAAGACCATAATGTAATGAAATTCTTTTGGGTGCCCCTGTAAAAAAAAACTATTAATCCCACATATTTGATATACAATACCAAACATACCAATTGCATATAAATCGGTGTATATTTACGGATGTTTGGGTGTGGATAGACGGATAGACAAACCGAATGCATAAACACTTTTCAGCTTTGAAACGAAAAAAATAACACAAGCTGCTTTTAATACAATTTAAACGTGTAGTATAAAAATCAAAATTCAGACATTTAAACACAAAATAATTAATGTTTTTCAGGGTGTTATCATTTATATGCTGTTGTCCGACCTCAGAAAGAAATTGGACAAAGAAAAGAGAGTTTTGGTAATTTTTTTAGATTGATTTTAAACAGTTAATGAAACAATGTTGTCATACTTATTTATAAAAGTTTATATCAATTTTTACTTTCTTCTATCTTTACAAGAAGAAAGTATTGGATTCGTCAAAATTTTCGAAATCCGGTTTTCGAAGGATTTACACGTTTTAGGTGTCAGAGAACCCGAAATATATGTTTTTACAAAATGTCTGGCTGTGAGTCTGTGTCTATCTGACGAAAATTTTGTGGGCGCTCTATCTGAAGAACTAATACGTGGAACTCCACAAATTTTAGATTCTATTAGACCTTGTTATAAACTAGATCTGATTAGTTTTTGCTGTATGCCGCTCAACAGGTGGCGCTACTATGCTGAATTATTCATAATTTCCACAATAGCCATACCTCAAAACTAGTACATGAATTCTTATAAAACTTTTGATTTAGTTAGTATTTGATATAACATGGTGCTGATTACGTTTTGGCACAAATCGCTTTACAGATGGCGCTGCCACTGTGCATTTTTCGTGGTTATTGCAATAGCTCTACCTCAAAAACTAATGTACGAAATTTTCTAAAACTTCAGAATCAGTTAGTCCCTGATATAGATTAGTGTTGCTTAGTTTTTGGTCTAAACCGCCCTTCAGATGGCACTGCTATGCTGCATT
Source organism: Maratus speculifer (assembly GCA_964019185.1). Lineage (NCBI taxonomy): Eukaryota > Metazoa > Arthropoda > Arachnida > Araneae > Salticidae > Maratus > Maratus speculifer. The sequence goes on from OZ025294.1 coordinate 43,773,013, forward strand.
TTTCACGATTTTGTAATAAATGTATCTCAAAAACTAATGCATGGATTTTCATCAAATTTTAGATTCAGTTAGTACTTGATAAAAAAATTGATCCTAATTAGTTTTTGGTGTGCATCACTCAACATGTAGCGATGCAGATTTTTTTTTTCTTTCTTTCTTTTCTTTAAGATTTTTAATAGCTCTAGCTTAAACAGTAATACACGATTTTTTCATCAAATTTCAGATTCAGTTATAAGTGACATAAGCTGTTGCTGACTAGATTTTGATTTAAACCCCCTAACCGATGGCACTGCTATGCTACATTTTTCAGAAAGTGTTAACATGCATAAGATAAAAGAAAGTTTTCGGATTACCACATCTGACTAGCTGACTACATAAAATGCATATGGAAATTTCGTTTTAGCTGCTTATATTTTGAATTCTGGTAAATGGATTTTGATGGAACTTACACTGTTAATTAGATAATTTTCTGTGAAAAATTTTAGGATGTTACATATTAAAAAGATTCTGCTGTATGAATTTTGGGGGGACTTGCATTGTTTGTAAGAGAATTTTTCAGGTTAAAGTTTTAATATATTTCATATCGTCCTAACATTTTTTACCAAATCTTACTACATGGAAAGAACTGTTTTGTTGAAACAACTAAATTTTGATTACTATTGCCCCACAAAATTTTTTGTTGAAATGACCAAACTATAAACAAAATTTTGTTGAATTAACAAAATTATTTGGTTAATCTAACCACAATTTGATCATTCCAACCAAAATATTTTGTAGGTGCAATAGTAATCAAAATTTAGCTGTTTCAACAAAACAGTTCTTTCTGTATATAAATGATCGAGTAAAAGAGTTCGTCCTTAACAGTCAAATTTTGTCCGAAACAATAGATAATGTAGTAGCACAATCGCATTTTATCGTTTTCAGCAACGTGGGAGGACATTTAAAGAAAAAACATACTTTACTTTAGAATACAAGGTTAGATTCACAGATAGATTTAATTTGGTTCAAGTTTCGTTTGGTGAAACCGACCATCGTTGCGCGATGCTTGCTAGTTTAAATAGAAAACGAAATGCGTATATGAATTAATAAAACTTAATAATGCTATTAAGATAGCGTTAAAGTGACGTAATTTTCAATCATCCGCCATTTCACAAGTACCAAATTATTCTACTGTTTATTAAACATAGTAACCAGAATTTTAGTTTTGGAACGTACAAAATGAAAACTAGATAAATACGAATTCATTTAATGCAATTATCATCATATATGTTACTACTGTCGACACCCCCTTTTTCTATGCATATATAACAGCATTATGATGAAAGGGGCAGTGTCAGGAGGGATAATTATGACCATTTATTACATTTTTAACATGGTTATTATTTTTTTTTTTTTTTTTACTTTTCTTCTATTAGGAATAAGTGGTGTTTTTAGTACAAAGGAATTGATCTTAACCCTTTAACACCTCTTAAAAGTTTTAATTCTCATAACTTTCCTTTTTATTAAGTTAAAAGGATAATTATAGTTACTCCATCAAAAATTCACAATCACAAAAATTTGGGGTAATTAAGATCACACGTGCGTAAATTATGACCACTCTATTTCTTCTTAATACTTGCCTGTACACATTTGTTTGGGGGGTAATTGAGACCATTAGAACACCAAACTCAAAAATCCATTTTTCAAAAATTTTGATAGACTTAGTTCAAATTGCTATTTGGATCACAAAAATGCTTCTAATGAATGGTAAAAGAATATTTAAAATGAAAAATCCATCATGAGGTTAATATCTAAGCATGAAAAAATTCTTTACCGTACGCAGATTTTTCCACAATGGCGGTGGTCATAATTATCCCATCTGAACGTATCATTCGAAAGCTATTTGACATAGTACACTCACTACTCCGACTTAGTACAGAAATAGTCACACATACCTGCTCATGGTCACCTAACATTCGTTTCATTCGACATTGAGGCATTTTAATATTACTGTTCCTAAAATCTGCAACATCGCTTAGGCTTCGCACTACACACCAAGCTTCCAAATCTCAATACTGGGGCTTTATAAAAGTTTTCCCTTTATGTGTAAAATGGAAAAAACAGCAGAACTACCTGTACTTTCAGCACACTGACGAAGAAGTTCTTTATGCAGAGCATTTTGAACGGTTGTATGATAAATATATATTCTAGTTATTTATGAATTTCTTTACACCGTTAAACCCCAAAAGCTATTTTTATACAAATATGAAATGAAGAATTTATTTTTATGATTGAAAACCCCCTCCAGACAAATATTTTGACCGCGCCACTGAATCCTAAAATAAAAGAAACAACGCTTTTTACAGCCAGAGTTCCTATGTACATATGAATAATAAAAAAGGGCACCGAAGTGTTGCAAATTGGCTAGCTAATGAGGAAGCCCGAAACGTTCTTTAACATGAGGCCATTAATGAAGTCGTGCTTCTTTAGCGAAGAAAGCATAGTCCTTGGAAAGTACTTTTTTTCTTTTTCTTTTTCAGGATTGTTAAAGAGTTTGGTCATTTGAAAACAATGTGATGTAAGAAAAGAGTCTATTTTGGGATCTAAACTTATGATAGGTAAAGTAAATATCAGAGAATTTACAACTCGGAGAGTAATAGTTAAAGCTTGCTCGGAATAAATAATTACAGTGTGATAACATTTTTCAAACGCATGAAATATTAATTTTGTTTAAAGAAATTACAGTGAGACTTCCATTCAACGAAGCCTCGATGTTACACTTAAAGCAATTCCGCTATAAAGAAAATTCGTTTAATAGAAATTAACTTAAACTCATGAAATTTGTATAGTAAAATACGCATTCATAAAATGAAAATACACATAAAAAGGAAATATTGAAAAATATGTCTTAATTCGGACATTAACTTTTTTTATGTATACAATGTAGAGGTATGCGAAAAATTGAATTATAATAATGTTTATAAAAAAAACTCACATCAAAGAGAAGTAAAAAAAAAATAATAATAATAAAGCTTAGCGTATGTTTTCGATTTTTTCTCCCTATACCATAAATTTAACCCTTTCAGGTCTGGTGTACTATTAATAGTACATGTCTTTTCATCGAGTATTATTTTGTCTTAACAATTACTTAGTTATTTTCGACATATAGAAATGATAGTATATGGCTGTGTCTTTCTTATGAATCCATTTATGTCTTGACTAGAGATGTAAATTTTCCGGGAAAATATAAGTGGTGGAAAAAAACTGGTTTATTACCGGGTTTTTTTTTTTTCTTCGGAAAAATTGGAAAATTGATTTTTCATTACTGTTTTTCTCAAATTATATTTTCTTAGAGAATATTATATAATAAACATTTTTTTTCCAATTATTTGTGTTAAAAGAAAATTATTTCCACTTTATATTACAAACTAAAAAAAAAGAAGCAAAGCCTGCTTATTATTAACAAAAGCAGTTACACACACAGAGAGATAAACTTCTACTGTGCTTTAGAAAACTACTAAAATTCAAAGTTTAATCAAGAAGGAAAGTATAATTTGGAACGTATGTACTTGTAATAAAATATGGATTATTATTTTTTTTTTCATCGCAATTATACTTTCCTAATGCTAACTGCCCATGTTTCGCAACATTACTGTATATTATGGAGGTCAATTTTAGATTCAACACCTTGGAAAAACATTGAGTTAATCAGCTGTAACGAAATCTTGAAAAATGCAGCATATTAGACCAATAGGGTAATTTACACCAAAAACTGAACAACATTAATATTCAGGAACTGGCTGAATCTGTAGTTTGATGAAAAATCGTCTTTTTGTTCTTGAGATAGAACTATTGTGGAAATCATGAATAATGCAGCATAGCAGCGCCATCGGTTGGGCGATATGCACCAATAACTAAACATGGAGTTTTTGTCAATGTGTAACTGAATCTAAAGTTTTGTGAAATTATAAGTGCATCAGTTCTTGATATAGTGCCCATAAAATTTTTGTCACATTCAGACTCGCAGAGTGACAGATATTTTCCAAAAAACACCAAATCGTGTTCAGGACCTTCTAAAACTTTTAAATCCACCAAAAACTGGAAGTCAAATTTTTCACGAATTCAATACTTACTTCTTGTAAAGATTGGAGAGTAAAAAATGTATGCTTCAAATTTTATGTTAAATTTTTAAGAAACTATTAAGAAATTCATTAAATCATAATTATACTATATAAACAATAACTAGAAACTGCAAAACTATGCATGATTAAATTTTCAAAATATGTTTCTTGTTTCTAATGTACAATGGCAAAGCCAACAGCACGCCTTTTTTTTTTTGGCCGTAAAGTAACCGAATACTTTTGATTGTCCATGCAATTGAAGTATGCATCCAATTTTCATAAAATTTGAAATGACTTGACAAAACTATGCAATAATTATACTTTTTAAAATTTCAAATAATTCAGTTAAGTAGTTTTTGCTCTCTTATATGCGGACAGGCGAACAGACTGAACGACGACTAGGTGCTACGTATTTACATAATTACGAACGCAACTAAAAGTGTTTTAAGAAAGATTTTTTAAAGTGATTAAAATGCTTCATCATAAATATATGTTTTTGCGACGACTGGAAGCGATAAAAAATTCTGTAATTTACCAAAATAGAAGAAGGAAAAGTAATTAGCTATATAATGGAGTGACTTTAGTACTTATATTAATTAACTAGTAATGAACGATTTAATCGTAATCCTTGAAGTTACGAATTGCTTTTATCACTATTTTATTGAAAAAATACTGTGAACATTTTCGTGTCTTAAATGCGAGCAAAATATTTAAAAATTAATTAAAACTAAGAACGAAAAAAATTAATAAGGAAAACTAATTATTAATGAGATTGTATCTACAAATATATTTTCAACCTTTTCTTCATTCATACAACAGTGTGTAGATTTTTTTACGATTTAAATCACTTCTACGCATATTTTTAATTCATAAAAATATTTTTAAACTAAAACAAACCTCGTAAAAACACATTATCTCAGCTTCACTTTTCTGTAAAATTATACACAATTTCGCACTGATGCAGTTAAAAATGGATCATAACAATCTTATGCTTGTGACCCTTTTGTTGTACTAAGGAGGTAAGAATGGATATATATATTACGGTACTGTATGTGGCACAGAAATTGCGATTTATTTGTTAATTGCTTGATGGCAACGCCCAAATGAAACGTATCTTATTGGTTATTGTGTAAAAGTCCTTTGGCAGAATTTAGGCCGTGGTAAAGTAGGTTTGTTTAAGTTATGTTCTTTCGCTGCACTTATGGAGCTTCAAAATATCATTATTTTTGTTTTTTTCCCTTCTTTTTACTTAAAAAAATAAATAAAAGTCACGAATTTTAAACCTTTTAGTTTCAAATTAAAGTTATGTATTATAAATGAAATAAATAAGAGGATTATATTAACATATTTTAAATGAAATTGATGAAATACGAAAAAATGCCAAGGGTACAATATTTGGCGATTTATTGCCTGCGCCGAAAGTAACATAAAAATACCGAGTGCTTGATTTCTCGGCGCAGATGTCATACGCACCACATTTGAACATTTTTTTTCTGACGTCAATTTAGCGAAAACTTCGTTTTCAAATATATATTGCATATATATTTTTAAACTATTTTCTATTATTTTAAAAAGAAAATAATAATAAGTAGATAAAAGTTTAGATAATAATCTAAAAATAATAATAATAATAATAATAATAATAATAATAATAATAATAATTTAAATCATTTAAAAAAGTAAATAAACAGTTTATTAATAAATAGACAACAATAGTCGGGTTACTATGTGAGGCATATAATTGCCATTTTGTTGCAAACGCGGAAATGTTGTGCGTATATGATATCTATGTTTATTTCTCTACCCGAATCTTCTAATCTGGCAAAAAGTTGAGCAATTTAATTAAATTATGAATAAAAGCAATATGATTTAATGCGTAGTATAACATTTAAGGGAGACCAAACTGGTCTCCAAGGGTGGCTAGTATATTCAAATTAATACAAAAGTACATTTGCGAAAAAAAAAAAAATTCCCATGCTCACTAATATCCCCAAATTCACTAAATCCCTAAATAATCCTCATATTTATTAAATTCTTAAATATACCTCATCAGCTATAACACACGTTGAAGTGTTAATGCATTATTAACTGACAAATCAAATCATAACTATCACAAAAAAACACTAAAAATGTCAAACTATATTCAGCATAGTAAAATAATAATAATAATAATAATAATAATAATAATAATAATAACATTTTCGAAATAGATTAACTATATACTGTCAAATGTTTCATAACATTTTCCAGTTTCTCAGGAGCTTGCAAAAACTTGTAATGATTGATACTAACACTCTATGCTATTTTTCAAAAGTTCTCTTACATAAAAGAACAAAAAAACTAAAATAAATTAAAATATGACAGAAAAATGAAGAAATATCATTTTGAGGTTTAAAAAAAATGGTCGGCAAAAATAAAAAATTTCATAAATTAATATCAGTCGCAAAAGAAAAAGTAAAATCATGTAACTAAAAATACCAAATATTACACTGTACATACAATAATACACACTGTAATAAAAAAAAAAAAAAAAAAAAAAAAAAAATCAATAAATAAATAACGATAATAATGTCATCGAGTATTTTAAAAGATTAATTGAAAAATTGCGAAATTGTGCAAAATTGTTTCACAATTAAAGAAAAAAAGGTGAAAAGTGAACAAATAACAAATCACATCAAAATATTTCACAACATTTTCCAATTACTTTAGAAACTCGCAAAAATTTTGCAATGATTGATATAATATACATTGCCATCGATATGTCCAAAATGCTAATTTTCGCAAATTATCTTACATTTCAAAAATATAAAAATAAATTAAGCTTGACAGCTTAATGAAGAAATTAGTATTTCGGTTAAAAATAAAAAAAAATAAAAAAATAAATAAATAAAAAAAAAATTAGAAATTAATATCAGTAATAAAAATAAAAATCTATAATAAAAATCGTGTAGATAAAAATAAAAATTAGATAAACATAAATAATGGAAATAACTTCAATAAGTATATAAAAACATTAATTAAAATACATATTTGTGAAACTTTGCAAAAATGTTTCACAGAAGAAGGGGAAAAAAAGAAGAAAAATGAAATACAAATACGTCAAAATAAAATGTAGATAAACAAACGTTTTTTGGCATAAATTCAAAAAAATGTTTCCAAGTGTTTATCTACCGGAAATATTGCATATTTCTCCAGATATGTCTGGCCGAAGCATATAACAACAAAAACACTGCTTTAGTAAACAAACAAAGAAGCATGTCAGAGGGGAAAAATGAAAGTTTTGTCATACATCGAGTTTAAAAGGAATATTATGTAGTTTTGGCTCCACAAGAAACAAATGAAAAAAAGTGAAAACATATTAATGTTGACTAGCAAAATAATAATAATAATAATAAATAAATAAATAAATAAATAACTAATTGACATTACTAAATTTTTTTACTTAATTAGGATGAGCGAAGCGAATCCTCTACTAGGCTAGACAAATTACATTTTGTCGTACATTTTACAAAAAAAAAAAAAAAAAAAAACTATTCATTATTTTGACTTGAAATTAAACATGAAAATAAATTATGATCTGCAGATTTGCACAATATAATTTTTTTACAAAATAACCTTAAAAAAATTATTATTTTAATTAATTCATTTCACACGCTTTTTCCATTACGGACGCTTTTTGCAAATAAAAAATGAAACACGGACATTTTCAGACGAAAAGATAAATCATGGAGTCAATAATTATAGATAGAATAATGATTGATTAAATAAATAAAATATATTTTCATTATTCTGTCAAAATATCTCAAAAACTTCACTCAGATTTTCGAATAACGCTCATTCTTTTTAACCATACAATAAGTTTTACGAATTTTTTTATGAAATTTTTAAAATAAAGTTTTTTTAGGAAAATTTATAGCATATTTTTAATGAATTAAAATTTGTGAAAATTCAATTATTTACATTCAATTATAAAAGTATTTTTCAGTGTTAAGATTTCAAATAGGGGAAGGTGGAAATGCAGTTTTCCATGCAGTTTGCGGAGGCCAGAATTTCAAATTTTTATCTCGTGCCCCACTAGAGATATCAAAGCCTAAAAAGTGCGATTTTTGAAATTTTTGACGAATTTCGGAATTTTTTTCGCAAAGAGAAATTAACTCTCAGATCTGGGACTTGGTGTATGAGTACACGCACTTATGACCTATTTGTAGAAAAAATTGTGTAAGGTTGACAGTTTTCCTTGCATAAAAAATTTCCTGTTGCAAATGGATAGATTTTGGAAAAAATCTTAAATTTTGTGCTAAAATTTCACCTGTAAAAATTTATTTTTCAAAATTATTCTACCACCTTACATTTAGCCTATTTTATTCTGAACAAAATGCTGCAAACCCTATTTCAATTGGTAAAATAAAAGACGAGATATTTACAATTTTGTGTATCCTAGTATCTGAGAAAATCGTTGAACACGATGAAACAAAGATGGCCGCCATGCACAAACAAAAAATAGTAAAATTAAAATAACGGTCATTTTGAACTTCCGTCATGTTAGGGTTGTTGTACACAAAATTTTAGATTTTTTAAAAATGGTCGAGCGACCAAAAAAATATTTTCTGGACCACTTGAAATGGATTGACCCATTATGATTTTTTTTTTTATTTATTTATTTGTAAAGTAGCAATAAAAGAATTGTAAACAAATAAAATAATTAATATTTTGCATAATTTTCCTTCGAAAATATTTTTATTTATACCAGTCTTATATCATAAACAAAAAAATCCGAGGAAATTCTTAGTTATTTGGCTGAATTTACTTTCTAAAATTAAAATGCACCGAAACATAAAATACGTTTTATCTTAATAAAGATGCAAAAGTATTTTTTTAAAAAATATTGTTACTTTCAAATATTTATCTTATGAAATAATACTTAACGAATCCAAACAAAGCATGGCTTTGCTAGTAATAAACAAATATAAATTCAATATTGTTCGGCTGAGACTGCATACTGAACATGATTTTTGATTAATTTTTTTCGTTATTTACAAAATTTATTTTTTTATAAATAGCTCATGTAGTCTTTTTTTATGCAAAACGCATACCTTGAATATTTAAATAGAGGTCACCAACTGGTGGCTCTTCGATTGCTATTGGTTCGTAGAAAAATCTCGAAATTATCTGCATTTCATGTGTTTTATTAATAATAAAACACAAAGCATAAGAAATTCTTATATTTATGAAAATTTAGTGGTTCAGTTTTGAAATTTAAAATTTTGTGATCTACTGATATGAATTTTAACGGGTGTTATTTGACAGTTATTTGTAGAACAGATAGATTTTCACCCCTTTTGGTTCTGAATATTTTTCCCCCCGATTTCAAGAAAAAAATTACTTTTACACTAACCTAATTAAAAGTAGCTGTCGAAATCACAATAATTATGGTTTACTGAAATTCAACGAATGTATTCGCTACAGAAACTTAACGAATGAAGTTATTTTGCGTGTTTTTCATATAACAATATTCTAAGGAAGATTTTTTTAAAAGACATTTGGAAAATTGTCTTGTTACAACCAGATTAAAAATTCAGTAGTATCTTTTTTTTAAATCTTTTATCACAAACTGCTTATTCGGAAAAGGAGTCCCTAATTTAAAGAGTGAAACAAATGTTGGAATTAAAAGAAACGACAACGATTTGCTGATAATTAATAAAATTATTATTATTATTATTATTATATATTTGGAAAAAATAGTTGTTGTTCTCTGTAGAGAATTGGGAAATCTAAAGCATATTTGAATATTTTTATTGATTGAATTCAGCAATAAAGTTGGTCTATTTTATTCGTTTCCTGATTGGTCCAAAAATGGAATACTTCTGTTTTTTATTTTATTCGTTTTTTGATTGGTCCAAATTTAATGACCAAATATGGAATACTTCTGTTGCCACAGTGACAAAAAGAGTAATTAAAACTTAGAAAAAATTAATAATTTAACAACAAATTGTGATAGAGATTTCAAACAAATTTCATTAAAAAGTGCATTTTTTTCTTTACGCAACGATGTAAAAATTTAAAATGTACGATATTTTGAAGTTGAAAATTTTGCAGTTCCGAAAATTATAAAATTGAAATTTCATTTAAAATTTGTTTGTGATGGGTCCAGGCCAGGAATATTAATGTTTAATCCATGTCGTACGTAATATGATGGGTTCAGAAGTCAGTCTGATTAAAGCCATCAAATAAAAATTCATAGTTTAAACAGTTAAAGTTCTCTATCTTTAATCTACTGTTTTTTATCGTTGGTCTAGGAATGTTAATGTTTAATGCACGGAGTACGTATAATATATGACTCATTATAATCATCCTAAAATTATGTTTATTATTATTATTAAGTATAGAATTTATTTATAAGTCTTTAAAATTTGAGTTTTTGAAAATATCACTTTCCGAATAGTCGTTGTAATTTGTTAAATTACACTTATTATTAAATGTTGAAACATAAATGAAGTCATAATAGTAAATGTATCGGCATATGTTATCACTATTAGGATCTGGAATGAACAAAAATAATTTTTAATACAAAATAATACTCGGACGCCAGGACCGAAGGGATTAGTTTTTGACCCAAAAAGGAATTAATAGATGATGCTGAATGACTTAATTCTCACTAGCATATTTGCGTAACGTAATTAAACATTATCATCTATCACAACAATTACTGGCCTCGGCTCAAAATCAAAATCACTCTAAACTTGCAATATCATCACTCTAGCCAAAGTTATTTCAAAAAAGATTTCACACTAAGAAAGTGTTATACTTATAAATATTAAATTAACTTAAATAAATTTTCTTTCGGTCAATAAACCTTTAAAAAATTGCGTTTTTATTAAATAAACATTTACAATTTCCTTATAATTAAATAATCATTTATTTTTTAATCTAATTACGTCCACAAGTGGGGGGGGGGGTCCTTTTTTCCAAAAGGAATTGTTGCTGTTTGCATAGGGAATTTAACTTAAAAAAAATCAAGTTTATGTTATCCATTTAATTAAAAAAAACTCAGCAACAAATTATTTCGAAATCTTAAATTTCGTTGAATTATTCTTTTACTGCCTTCCTAATCCGCACACTTCATATTAATTAATTGAAAGTTAATTACGGAATCAAATCATTTAAAAAAATCATATTAGTGGTTAGCGGGATTTAAATTAAATATTCCTGTAATCCGGAATATTTGTACCACTGATTTCAATAAAATATTTTCATCTATTTCAGCATCTGTTCAGAAAAATATTGCATGTGTTTCCGCAAGAACAAAGAAAAAAAACTGTAATGTTTTAATTACCGATAAATTGTATGCTGTTATTTATTAATCAATAGAATATTGTCATTATAAATATCTATATCACATAAGGAAAAAACACAATAATAATACTATAATATGCAGTCGGGATATGGGATCTAGAAGAAAAAGAGATCAATATTTTGAAATAATTTGTTACTAAAGTATTTTATTATTATTATTAAATGGAGGATATGAACTTGGTTTTGTTGTTGTTTGGAGGGTCAGAATATCCTGTGCAAACAACAGCGATTTCTCTTATTTTGTCCCTCCTCTCCATTCCTGTGGACGTCAATGAAGATTAAATTCATCACTTTTGAACTCTTGGCGATCAAGGATAAAATGACAATTATTCTATTGTAAAAAAGAAAATAACTTTTTTTGTGCTGTCACATTGGATGTCTGCCGAAATTTCCACATCCGGGCTGGGCCCGAGTCGTACAGAATTTGTTTAACTTAGATCGAAGCGGTATGAAATATATAAAAACTCGGCACGAGCCCGGCACGTACAAAAAAACTATTGGCTCGCCCAGCCCAGTATAAAAACTAAAATCTCTACCTTAGCCCGTTCCAGTAGAAAAACTTCAACTCAAGCCAGAGCCTTGCAAGAATTTAATTGACACAGCCCGACCCAACAGAATTTCTACAAAAATGTCGATATTTTTGAAGAAACATTATCCTATACCTACTGTTAAAATTATTTAAAAAGCATTCTTCCTTAATCATACATTTTATTTTCAGATAATTCTTGAAAAGCATGGAATACAAATTATCAACAATATTAATGACCACTTCGACAATTACGTATATAAACACAGAGAAAATAAAAATTTAGAAAAATTACTTTAAATGAAGATTCAGGAAGAAAAAGAAACGAAGTAACTTTTGAATCAAGGAAAAAGATTCTAAAAGAAAATCACGATTTTAAAGTCTTACAAATAAAAAGGGAAGATTTTTTTTTTAAAAAGATTATCTCTAATTTATTAAACAAAATTAAATTTCTAAAGATTTCTTTTCGAGTTGTCCTTTGTTTTTTATACAAGCTGGATCGGGACCAAAGCAGTAAGTCAAGCGTCCAAAGACCTATGGAAGAGGTATCCGCAAGATTAAAGGCGAGGTCAAGGTCTATACCTCCTAGCGGCAGGGGTGCACAACAAGAGGATTATTAAGTAGATTGCAGTTTCTTTTGTATGAATGGCAACGGAACTTTTTTGTTTTTATAAAATGTTACTTTAAAATATTGCGTAGAATAAATTTTGGGTTTGAAATATTGTAAATAAATATAGAATAAATAAGTGTAGTACGACTAAATATTAACATAAAATATACTAAGATGAAATATCATTTAACTATGCGATACAAATATCGCTGATTTAAATATGCTCGAGTTTAATTATGTTTTTAATGTAATGAAAGATGACCCATTAAATTTAGTAAGTAGTTAATATATAAAGACAGAATTTTGTAGTAGTGTCATATTTTACTAAATTCTTGATGAGCTAAGTTATACAAAATGATATACTCCGTTGTATTTCCTATAATGTTCATCAGTGTTTAGAATATGTATAGAATTTATATAATACTAAATAAAATGTTCAACTTTAGTTCCTTTTTTTCATTTACCGATTGCAGACGACAAAAATCCAATATTTTCTTGGTCGTATCAACTTTTATTATTTAACTTACAAACATTTCATTCTTCTAATTTAAAACCTATTTCATTATACGTATGTTCGGAATAACTTTAATTTTAAATGCATGTATTAAATGTTGTTTTGTTAAACAAAAAAATATTGTTAATTTTTTTGAATATTTTGTGATTCTAGATAACTTTTCTAAAATCGTAGATTAGACTCTCTCTCTCTCTCCCTTTTTTTTCTTTTCAACAGACAAAGCTGTTTTGAGAATTCATATTAAAAATTCAATCATAAATTTCAAGCTATTCTCTCAATCATGACATATTAATCAAGTTTATTAGATTTATTGCAAAATATTTGAAGACAGATTTTTTTTATTAAAAATATGTGCATTTAAAAAAAGTCGCACTGTCATTTTAATTTTAGGGTAAAAGTCAATATTTTTCGTAGCATTATATGGTACTTATTAATTAGTACTAATTAGTACTTTTTCTCCCGAAATTAAAATTATATTGTGACTATTTTTTTAAATGTACATGATTTTATCAAAACAAATTGCAACAAAAATACTTTGCAATAAATTTGGTAGACTTGATAAATCTGTCGTGACTGAATAAAAATTCAGAAAATATGCGCAAGAGATGCGGAGATAATAGACATCTGCGCATATCTGACGTCATACTAAAAACCCGCGCATTCATTAGTACCCTGCCACCAGCTGGCGCAGCTATGTTAGTTTACGACAGATTCCAGCATTGTCTTGGAACACTTGATATGGATGTAGTTTTGATCGGGACCGAGACAGAAAATTTCGACCCATTCAGATTTCTACAAAGAATGAAGTTTAGAGTCAGCACGCCTAGGCCAATGTCAGACGACCGATTTTTTTCACGTTGATGGTTTCTGCATGAAAACGCGTCACACGAGCGCTTTTTCGTCTGCGTTCAAGCAAATACGACTAAAGAAAAATAGATGATGAAAGAGGACTTGAACAAGATTTTTTCTTTATGGTATTTAATGAAAAATGGTTTTAAAAAGAAAGGAAGAAAAAGACAAAAAGAAAAAAAACCGTCTTTGTATGTATGCAAAATAATAATAATAATAACTATAATAATAATAAAATAATTTACAGATAATTACGTGAGCTTCATTAGATTTTTCTTATTTTTTTATTTTCTTTACTTAACCTTTTTTTTCCCTTCTAAATAATGACAGATGCCACACGTCCCTATCCAAGTTATTATTATTATTGCGATCTTTATATAATTCGGACAACGAATACCACACATAATATCGGAAGTTCTTATATTTAAAAAGTTACATACTTCACGTAGAGGTCTGCAAGGGACTATTTTCATTCATGACACTTGGGCCGGGCGCGGCCCTTTCTTTTGCTAAGGAGTCGAGAACATCTAGACTATGACCCGGGCTTTACTTTATTATGAAGGATCAGACACGGCCGAACCTAACTTATTTTTTCCGTCCCGAACCGGTATTGATAATTTTTCTTCTTAGGTTTTCATGGGCCTAAATTTTCAGTCCCGGACCCAATCTGTAAGAAAATTCTTGTCCCGAAATAACTTTTGATATAACCAAAATTTTTTATCAAAGTGTGCATCTACGTTTAAATCACCATTACTTTACACTTATAATTTATTCTTTTTAAAGAATAGTAGATTTCTAGGCAATAAATTTAACATACAGTAAATTTTTGGAAAAAAAAAAAAAAAAAAAAAAAAAAAAAAACGTTTACGGCAGAATTCTGTCTTTAATGTACCCCAGAAACAAGTTCAAAAAGGAATTTGATTCTGAATCGTGATAAATACTGCATATCAGAGCCACCTGTTGAACGATTTTCACCAAAACTAACCCAGCACCAATATTTTTCATGATTAATTGAATATATATTTTTATTAAATTCCATGCATTAAGTTCAGAGTGACAGAGACTCAAAGACAGACATTTTATGAAAACATGTTTTTGGTATCTCTGACCATAAAGCGTGTAAATCCGCCGAAAACCGGAATTTGTGAAAAATTTCACGAATCCAATAATTCTTTCTTGTAAAAATAGAAGAAAGTAAAAACAACAAGTTGAAAATTGTACATCAAACGTGGCAAATGAGGTGGATTCATATAGAACTATTTTTAAATATATTGAGATTTTGATGCAATAGCTGTTAAACTATTATGCAAAAATGCATGAATACAAAATATGATATACGATTATATATCTTAAATTCAGTAACACAGAAATAATACGATTCCATATTAAACAGTAAGTAATCAATATGGCAAACCTAGAATCATTACCTATTAAGGGATATCATTGAATTGATTACACATGATAGGATTTAGTAGAATGAAGAAAGCGTTTATTATTATCTTTTTTAAGTTTTGATCCTATTTTCATAAAATTTGAAATGACTCGACAAAATTCACCAACAATTACATGAATGTAATTTCAAACCATTTATTTAGTAGATTTGTGCTGTCTTATGCGGACAGACGAGTTTTTTATAATCATATATATTTATTATATATGACATACAATTATTATATATTTTTTTCCGTTTGTTATAATCATTTGAAATTTGAACCCTACGAACACAGTACAGTTTGTGCTACTTAACCGCTCCCAACTATTCAGATTTTGAGCTCAAAATTTAGGTTTAAGTCTAAGCTTAGGAAAACATTTAATCAGATGCAAAAAATAACGTCAAAAAATAGTTGTTCGTTACTCCAAAGTCTAAAGCGTCCTCTATTGGCATTTTTAAAATTTATCCTTATAATTTATTTTCAATAAAATACCGACATAAAGAATAGTTTTTAGTGGAAACCGCAAATCAATCTACCATTTAATCCGTTTTTTATAATCATTTGAAATTTGAACCCTCTGAACACAGTTCAGTTTGTGCTACTTAACCACTTCCAACTATTCAGATTTTGAGATCAAAATTTAAGTCTAAGCTTATGAAACCATTTAATGAGATGCAAAAAATAGTTGTTCATTACACCTACGTCTAAAGCACCCTCTATCGGCATTTTTCGAAATTTATCTTTATAATTTATTTTCAAGAAAATACTGACATAAAGAATAGTTTTAGTGAAAACCGCAAATCAATCGACCAATTTCTCCGTTTTTTATAATCATTTCAAATTTTGGACCCTAAACTTTGATGGCGCCTATCTACTTCGGGAGGCGCTTGAGACCCTTAGTTTCCCATTTAATATTACTCGTCTTGATGTGTTCTATCACCCCCTATCGTATTACCATGAGTTTAGGGACACCCTATATTACCAGGAGGTTGATTTGTCGATTTTAACAATACTATCCGTCAAAATTTGGGTAATGTTTTTTGGCTTTTGATAGTTGATTCTTATGTATTTTGTAGCACTGAATCCAAAATGACCAACATTTGGTACGATCACGTTGCAAAAATCTATTACTATAAAATAGATAAGATGATTGTGTTAGTATTTTGCTGTATGGGTTTCGAAAATGGCTTTCAATTTTTACCGTCATTTTCAAATTTTTTCGCAAATCGCAAATTTTAAAAAGTTGAAATATCGCGAAAATTGATATTATATAGCAGATTAGAAAATTCAATTACTTGGAAATGATGACAGCTATTAAAAAATTCTCTTTTGAAATTTATGTAAAATGTTTTTTTTTTTATGAGATAGATGGCGCTACTAGAAACAGGCACTAAAAAATAGGGTTTTTTTTTTATCCCAGCATTGATTCGAAGGAAAGAGGTTGAATATATGGAGTAGGTGTCAATCGTCAATGCAATCGTCTTATAATTCATTCCATATATTTAACTTCCTTTCTGCGTATTAATAAATGCTAGAGAAAAGGGAGACAAAAAAATTGAGCCATTTTTAGCGCCTAATTCTTAGTGCCATCTGTCGCTGCTATTTCGAACTAAAACATAGAATCTTAGTAGAAAAACTTCTGGCATCTTACCTCCCTTCATCAAGAATTTTTGTAATAGCTGACACCATTTGCAAAATATTGATTAAAAAAATTAGCTTATTTTCGGACACCCGGTATGAATATTATTTGTCTTCAGTGGAAAAAAAAGAATGAAAAAGAAAGAAAGAAAGAAAAAAGAAACGAAATCACTACTTTTCGTACAATAGAATAGAAAGGAACTATTATGCCGCCTCACTCTTCATAAATCACATCTATTATTAGAAAAAAAGGACAACTTAAAATGCGTGCGATAGATAACATGTTTTGTTATAAAGTAATTAAGCTAAAAAGACAGTCACGAAAAAAAAGAAAGGAAGGAAAAGTCCTGGAAACAAGTGTCACGATTTGACAACGAAAAGATAACACTTGTTTCTTTTGAAGAGAAGGTACGACTTTAATTGTAGGTATATAATAAGGAAATATTCACTCAGATATAGAGATGGGAATGCTCGGAAAAAAACCGGAAAAGTTGGGGAAAAAACGGGGTTTTTTTTTCAGTTTTTTTCTGAAGGCTTATTTTTCAATTTTTCCAAAGTGGAAAAACTGAAATTTCATTTGTAAAATAATGTATTGAAAATTTTGTAATAGCTACATTATCATACTTTTAATCTTATTTATTTTTATGTTGAGTGCCCCACCACATGAAAATTTTAATGTGGGTAACCTGATCTCTCAGCAGAAATCTGTTTGAGAAGACTTGAAAGGATCCTTCAAATTTTTTTCTAGTTTGAAACATAAGACACTTTGCAAAAATTTCTCTTGAAAATAGACATTTCAGAAAAAAGTTTAATCTCCAAATTGTATCTTTTACAAATGCAGTGATTGAAGAAAAAAAATTTCATGCCATATAGCAGCTGAATCCTATCAAGTTTTATATATGTAAGAACAACCTTATTAAAAATGTCTAAATAAGAACCTAAATATAATAATTTCTAAATCATAAATTCTGATTATATTTTGTATAAGTATATACAAGAAGTTCACAATTTCACAAAAACAGTATTACATGAAAAAAAACCTAGATATATAATTAAATGCAACTTCTCTTTTTAAAAATAAATTCATGTGCAAAATTACTTTAATAATATGCCGATTAATGGAAATGGTAAAATTAAAAATTTAACATAAAATTTGAACTCCATTCTCTATTACTCTCTCATTTATTACTCTCCAATCTTTACAAGAAGTAAGTATTGAATTCGTGAAAAATTTGACTTCCAGTTTCTGGTGGATTTAAATGTTTTAGAAGGTCTTGAACACGGCTTGAAGGTTTTTGGAAAATATCTGTTACTCTGAGAGTCTGAATGTGACAAAAATTTTATGATCACTATCTCAAGAACTGATTTTCACAAAACTTTAGATTCAGTTACACCTTGATATAAACTCGAGATGTTTAGCTATTAGTGTATATCGCCAAACCGATGGCGCTGCTATGCTGAATTATTCATGATTTCCCCAATAGTTCTATCTTAAGAACTAATGTATGTATTATCATAAAACTTCAGATTAAGTTAATACTTGATATAATTTCGTGCTTATTACTTTTTGGTGCAAATCGCTCAGCAGATGATGCTGCTATGCTGCATCATTCGTGATAATCGCAATAGCTGAAAGACGATTTTCATCAAACTACAGATTCAGCCAGTTCCTGATATAGGGTAACATCCCCAGTAATTGGCACATTAAGAATTTGTCGTTAAACTTACTTAAATTTTCATTACAAAGAAATAAGCTATTTACTTGGAAATATTTTTAAATCAAAGAATGCATATCTGTGCTTCTATTTTGCCCACTAAAAGCAAAAAAAAATTGAAAAAGTATTTTTATAAAAATATATTTATAAAAAGTTGCTGAAATCACCAGTAATTGGCACCTAGAGCACCAATGTATGACACCTTGTGATCCAGTAATTGGCATATGTTTATATTTAAAAAAAAAAAAAAATACATTTTGCATTGGGTTTAATCGCTTTAAATTAATTTACTGTAGATGAAGATGCCATATTTCAGGTTTTTGAGAGTAAGAAATCAGCATATTAATCTGAAATGTGAACACTTTAAAACAATACAATATACTTACATTAATATCCAGTAATTGTCATGCTGTCCCCAGTAATTGTCATATGAAGCTTTAATGGATTCCAATTACTGATAAAATTTATATTTTCAAATAAAAACAAATGATAAACAAAATTAGTCTATAATTTTAAAAATACTTCCAAAATAAATGGTTTAATCTCAAATTCCTTGCGAATTCCTTGTAATTGGAATAGGTGCCAATTACTCGGAACTAGCAAAATTGAAGCACCATTAATTGGCAACTACCATTAATTCAGAAATCCAAATATTTGTGTCAAAAATACTTTTACACAATTAAAGTAACCCTTTTTAACTAAACAAAACTGTTGTCAATTAAAATTTAAAATATATTTTAAATCAGATAATAATGAATTGAAAAGCATGCCTTCCTTAAGCCAAAGAACAAGAATTTGCAACAAAATGGCTAATTTGATACAAGCCAGATTTGTTTCTCTTTCCTAGGCTCTATTGTCATCTTGTAAAATAAATCAAAGTTATAATCTTTAACGTAAATGAGCATATAACTGATATATGGTCTTGAATTTTTAAAAGACTGGATATAAAACTTTTTTAGGACATGTTTGTAAAATGTGCCAATCACTGGTGCATGCCAATTACTGGGGGTGTTACCCTATATTAATGTTGTTTAGTTTTTGGTGTAAATTGCCCTATAGACACTAATATGCTGCATTTTTCAAGATTTCGTTATAGCTGGTTTATTGAATGTTTTTTCAAGGTGTTGAATCTAAAATTGACCCCCTTTTTACCTCCATAATATGCAGTAATGTTGCAAATATGGGCAGTTAGCATTAGAAAAGTACAACTGCGATGTAAAAAATCCATATTTTATTACAAGTGAATACGTTCCAAATTATACTTTCCTTCTTGATTAAACTTTGAGTTTTAGTAGTTTTCTAAAGCACTGTAGAAGTTTATCTCTGTGTGTAATTGCTTTTGTTAATTCCTCAAATACCGAACATTTTCTATTTGTAGTGTTCTGTTTTCATAACTTTTGAGTTCCACTCTTACAAATATGAAATTACGATATGGAAATATTATTGAATATGGTTTCTTACTCAAGAATGGAATACCAGATTTAAGGATAAAAAGAAAAAAAATACGTTTAATTTAACTTCTTTTTTTGAGTTGAGATCGGAAAGCTATACCAAAACTAAACATATTTTTTAAAGGAAATAAAATTATAAGTGAAAAAAAAACATGTAATATTGTAAAAATAAAAATTTTTTAAACAAACAATGGAATTTTTGAATACTAATATTCAAAATAATGACAAAACTGCAATAATTTATTTCATTAAACTAGTATCATTTATTTAAAAACTATACTTATCTAAATGGGATACATAATTTATTTCATTCAAACTGTAGACATATTGGCTCAGTTTTTTACATTAGGTCAATTGGTAGTTAAACATGTAACTGAAAAATCATTTCAACAGAGATTTTATATAACAAACATTTTTAAAGTTTAAGAAAAAATAGTGGTCTTGGAATAAAATATCGCCTATGTTAGAAGAGGGAGAGGGACTTTCACCATCAATTTGCCACCATTACTTTTGAAATTGGTTCAGAACTTCCAGAAATTACCCTTACAAACACACAAACAAACGCTACTCCTTTATAGTAGCTTAGGGATCGACCCCCAGTGTACAGGTGAAAACTATTCTTTTTTATTGTTAGTATAGATAAGATTGTATTAAGAATCTGAAAGAAAAGGGCTTCGTAAAATCCTTGCACCGGGCCTCGCTTTAACCCTTTAATTCCCATGCTAGAACACGTTCTATAAATTATGTAGCTCATTTCACACCAGAAAAATTCAATGGCTAATTTCGTTTTATTTAAATACGGAATGTTCTGTTATTAATTAAAGCAAATATTGTGGTTTTAATTTTCTGGTGGGAACTGAAATATACGAATTAAAATATCTCGGGCGGTCGCGGGCGGTTTGGGATCCAAAGGGTTAAAATGTCCTCAATAAGGACGACTCTGATTAGACTAACTCAATATCTCCAGCTACTGAGAAGACCGGCAACACAGACCCAACCCCCATGACGCCGGGTTAAACTAGTAATTGTTTTCGCAAATATAAGTTACTGATAATCCAAATTGTTCAATTTATTTGAAAATGTCTACTTGCGCTTCTCCCATAATTTTCTATTTTATATCCCACTGTCGCAATATAATTAAAAAGCATTTTCTTTCAGAAAACTTCTTTTTTTTTTTTTTTTTTTTGTGATTCAAAAACAAATCAAGGGATGTTAAAAGAGAGTGACAGACCTAGAAAGAAACTATTATGTCATCTCCCAGTCTCCGTAAATCACATCTGGCAAGAGGCCCGTTTAAAACTTCTTTCTTCCTCTAATTTATATCGCATCTTTCCTTACCCTTCCTATCTTTCGAGTATTATGGTTTTCGCTTTTTCAAACTTGGACAGTGTCCAAAATAGAGACAGAGTCAAATAATTAAAGAGAATTCGGAAAGCTTTCCCCAACAGTTATTACGACGAAGATGACAATAAAAAGTTGAGCTTTGTTTTTACATGTCAAAGGGAATATAATGACTCATTTTAAGAAAAAAAATATAAACAACAATGAAAACAAAAACTGTCTTATTGGCAGATTTTATTAATGTGCCATAAATGTTAAAATATTTTTTTTTTTTTTTGTTAGTTTTAAATAATTTTTATTCTAAATGTTTTTCAAAATCTCTCTTTTCTGGGTACCTATGTTATTTATCCACAAAATTTCATGATTTTAGAACCAGTGGCTTAAGATAATTTAGTATGGCTACTAAAGGGTAAAATTAACACTAACCAGCAACCACAAGACCACTAAATAAGAAAAAGTGACTGCTAAAAAAGTGTTTAATCGGCCACCCATTACCATTTTTCTACAAGAGTAAAATTTTCTTCCATTCCATCAAGGATTCTTTTTTTAACCAGGGCCTGATTTATAAACGGGCCTTCGGGGCCTAGGCCCTTGGTCCACCAATTTCAGGCACCCACAAATTATGTGGCTGATTTTTTTCCTTAATAAAGTACTTTTCAAATAATATTGTTTTATAAAATATGAAATGCAAAATTTAAATATTCTGAATGACTCAAAATTCTTAGAAGCCTTTAACCTAGGCACTTTTCTGTAAAAGTCTTTTTCAAGTTGAGAGTACCTATAATTTTCAAAATTTGACATATCCAGAAAATCAAATTTGGGGAAAATGACAAAAACTGCATTCTATGTCCATTGGATTCAATTGAAACGAGTATATTACAATGTCAGAATTACAGTTTAAAATGATTACTAGACTAGAGAGAAAACACAATATTTATGATTTTTGGATAAAGCAAGTTTTGTAAAAGACGTTCTCTTTTGTTCTGCAACATAAACCATTGATCATAGATGTTTGTGAATTATACAAATGCTTATTTGAGAAAGTGAACGGTAATTCATTTTCTTGATTATTATTGTTAAATTTTTTTTGTAAACTAGAAACTTTCAACCAAACAACTTTTTCAAGTCATCTAATAAACCTACTTTTTTTCTGAAAGTGTTGCTTGGAATGGAGAGATAGGGGGCCCAACTTTTTAACAGGCCCTGGGCGCAACTTCAGCTTGATCGGGCTCTGCTTTTTTTCTAGTTGTAATATGTTTATATAAACATATTTATTTGGGTTATTCAGTTTTGGATTAATACTAATAGTTAATTTAACAAATAGAATAGTTTAACATTTAAGTATACTTTTGAATAACAAAGTGACCACGTATAAAATCTCGCCCACTGGCATTAATGAAATTTCCCAGTTTTGTCTTTTGATACTTGCCGCTGTAAACTGTCTATATGAAAATTATAAGATGTTTACATGAGCTGTTTTTAAAAATGTTTCCGTGTGTCGCTAAAATTAAACATATAAATATTTTACGAAGGGAAAGAATTTATTTTTTCAATTGAGTGAAAAATATCGAGATCAAAAGCCGGATCTAGGGTCTAATGTTTACATTTCAGCACTCTTTCAACAAAATTATGTTGGGTGACTCCTGAACTAGAGACCTGCACGAGACGCATTGTATCCGATCCAAAACTCGACATTTCTTGTTAAAGTCAACACGAAATCCGACTAAAACCTGATACACTTCAAGCCGAACCCGAAATGAAAAAGAATTAATCCATATTTTAATACAATTATAGAAAAATAGTCAACCAAATATATCTCTAATATCACTTTTATCTTTTTTAATGTATAAAGAATGCATATATAGACACATTAAAGTACAAAAATAAGGTATGTTTAATTTGAAAAATTCGAATGAGTTAAAGCCGGAATATTTAAAATTAACCCGAGCCACAACGGAAAAATTTTTTGTCAGTCCGATATGACTCGATCCACGGCTCGAGAAAATGGTAAGATACAATTCACTTATTTAACCTAAAATAATCTAATGTATAAAAACTTAATGTGTCTAGTCTATATCTGCGACTCATCTTAGGACGATCGGAAAGAAGTCAGTGAAGACAAGTCAGAAATCGCTCATCAAGCGTAGCAAATGTGGTACGTTTATACGATAACGAAGTTTTAAAAACATTCAGATCTCTGTGTAATGGTATACAGTACTTCGGATACAGTATAGCAACCGAAATCTTTTGTGTGTCCCTGTAAATATTATCTGTTTTCTATTATGCAGGAAGTAACTTGTAGTAAACCTCAGCAACGTATATCAATTTCACACAATGTGAAATAGTTTAATATTATTAAAACGCGTCCCAAACAATGTTTCCCCCGATATCATTATGTAATGGAATACTATTTTGTGACCCTGTAAATTAACAACAAATGCTCTTTGCACTACAGATTGTACGGAATATATATTTTAGTATATACTTCACAGATGCATGTGAATTGTATTATGTTGAAAAGAGTGTAAAATCATTAAAATGCACTTCAAATTATTTTTTACCATTTGCCGTAATGTAAAGGAATACTTTTGATTGTCCCTGTAATTAAACCATGCATCCAATTTTTATACAATTATAAATGACTCGACAAAATTATGCCACAATTACATATTTTAAATTTTAAACGATTCAGTTGGGCATTTTTTGTTCTGTTATATGCGGACAAATGACAGACTGAACACGACTGTATAGGTGCTACGCATTTACATTATTACGAACTCACTTTAAAATGTAATAGAATAGAATTTAGATTTTGAATTGCAAACCATTATATATAAAAAATATGTATGCAGAAGGAAATTCGAATCGTCATTTATAAAAAATAAAGGATTTTCACTTCAATTGCGAGTACCTCAGGTATATTCTGACTGCTATTTTCCATGTTTTGTAAAAATTTAAATGATTATTCTTAAACAATCTTTGTCCAAGTGGCGGTATATAGTTGACAGCAAAAATGAACCGTTTCGATAATTATGTGGCAAGTATGGCAGGAAAATTGCCTTACTTTTAAAACGATGCTAATTTCACGTTAGGATGTATCGCCATGACATCGAAGTATATCAATGTGTCTTTAAAAAAATTGTTAGCAGTTTTAAACGGAGTAAAAATATAAGCGCAGTTATCTATCAAGATACAGTTGGCAAAAAAAGTATTTGTACACTTCATTTTTTTTAATTATAATGAAATTAAACAAAAGATTTAAGCAAAAAATACTGTAATACATTAATTTAATGCATTATAATATTATAGAAGCAAAAACAAAATTAAACGAATCGATTTTTTACATTATAATTAACAAATATACAAAAATATAATGCAAAAAAAGTATTTGTACACTATATTAATGTAATATAATTAATGAAAATTTAGTAAAATGATACAAATTAATATTTTGTGCGAATTCATTTAGCGTTTATGACTACTTCTAGATGGTGTGACATTGATTCCACCAACTTTTTTGTATCGGTCTGGTTAATGTTATTCCATGACACAATAAGAGCTTCTTTAAAACTGTTTTTTACCAATACATATTTTTTTTTCGGATTTTTGCATCCAATAGCATCTGCAAATTTTCTATTGGATTCAAGTCTAGAGATTTTAGAAGAGTTACCAGTCGTCTTGGAGTATTGTCGTAAGCATATGCTGGTGATCACAGCAGTATGCTTTGGTCGTTATCCTGTAGAAAGTGAAAAGCTTCCTCTATGCATAATTTCTTGGCACAATTTAATAAATTATGGCGCGACACATCAATGTATGTTAAACCTGTCTTTTCATTGTCAATAAATTTTAGATGTCCTGCTCCATTAGAAGCTATGCATCCCAAAAGTATAATATTCCCCCCAACATGCTTGATAGTTTGAAGTATACGTTTTGGATTTAGAACAGTTTTATTTATACGCCATTTTTTTCGAATGCTTGATGGTACGAAAATTCCAAACCTTCTCTCATCGGAAAAAATTACTGTTTTCCAAAAATCCAATGATTTACTTCTGTATGCGAAAGCGAATACTATGCATTTTCGCCTATTTGTTTCGCTGATGAATGGATTTTTCCTTGAGGTTCTTCCTTTTAAATCTGCATTGAGAAGAATATTTTTTATTGTTTGAGGTATTACTCTGATGCGAGAAGATGTCGCAAGGTCTCCAGCAAATTTTTGAACAGAACGCATAGGATTTTTTAAAGCTTTTTTAACAACACTCCTTTTTCCCCTCATTGTTAGTTTGCTAAGAAGTCCTGGTTTTCATTGAATTTCGATGCTTTTAATTTATTCATACTTTCTCACTATACATCCAATAGTTGTAAATGGTAATTTAATAGCTTTTACAAATTCTTGTTGCGAATTTAAATTTTTATTATGCTCAATCATAGGATTTCATATATCTAGAGAGGTGCCTCTCTAGTATTAGGTTCTATACTCAATTATTTCAAGAGCAAATTAGATTAAATGTCAGACAAACATAATATGAACTCAAAAATTATTAACAGCTTCTGTAAAAGTAGTCCTTTGAACCATAAACACTATAAAACACAGTACATATCAGGATGGAGAAATGTACAAATACTTTTTTTGCAAGAAATTTTTAAACTTTTCCTATTAGAAAATTATTTTTCATCTTTATCGAAATTTTCTGTTGTGTAATTTAAAACGCACGTTAAACAGACTGTATTAAAACTATTTTCGACAAAATATCTGTTTTTATTTAGTTAAAAATTAAAAATTTTAGAGTGTACAAATACTTTTTTTGCCAACTGTACATTCGCATACTTCCAATTACATTTATGAAAATATTTACGTTATGAAATCAACATTTGGTAAAATCAATTTTATTTTACCTAGTCATTTAAAATGAATTTTGCTGTACTTTTGATCTATAAAGATCGTTATCTAATGCTTGATTTGGTATGGAAGACAAGAAGTTAACCCTAAACTACTGTTAGTGGTCTCACAGACCGCTGAATTTTTCAAGTTTCGAAGTTTAATTTGTAATTTTTAGTTTAACTATAGATACTGGTCAAATTTTGTTTCGTTTGGAGCCCTGTTACTATTTCTAGAGACTTTTTAATAGCTGAATTTTATTTATAATAGTCCTGTATATAAAGTTTAATACAAAAATAGTATTCTGAGAGTTAATTTAACATTTTATTCATCTCTGAATTAAGCGTTCTCACAGACCGATCACAGTAGTTATGCGGCAATTTTTGTCACAACAGTTAAGTGTTAATGCCGCCTTCGAGATCATCCTTGAACTGCTGAGCAGTGTTGAATTCAGGCACTTTTCTCCGGGAGGAACTTTTGTAGCTCCGGAGGAGGAATCGCACTTTTTGATCATTGAAAACACATAATCTAGAATTTTCCGGGGGAGCGATCTTTCATTGCTTTAGAAGGGAACATCCCCTTAAATAAATACTAATGCCGAGGATAAATGAACATTGGCGAGGACTTCGATTACGAAAAATTAAATAGAAAAAAAAACTGCTTTAAACTTACCAACTTTTTTTTTTTTTTTTTTTTTTTTTCGGAAGTCAAGATTTAGTTTTATGGATTCCTCACAATCACATAAAGCACATTTCAGAAATAAAATTGGCGGAATTGTTTTCGATTGATACACTGTTTTGAATAATAAGTTTGTTATAACAGTACATAAATATAGCTGCCAACTTTTACGCATTTTTGCTACCACTAAAACTGAACAGAGATTTTCCATTTGTTTAATCATAAGATGTCGACGATTGAATAAGACCATATTTACCAAAAAAATTTTGTAGTAGGAAAAATGCGTAAAAGTTGGCAGGTATGGTACATAAAAAATTATCTCGAATTACTGATACAGCAATAGATTGATTTCTTGCGCTCGAATCAGTACAGGAACCACGTTTGATGAAAATTGTTAGAGCCATTTTCGATATGTAACAAAATTTTCAGTGTTGAGTTTGTTTTAATCGATCAAATAAAATTTTCTTGAATTCGAAACCTAGCTGTGAGTGTTTCTCGTGCACGAATTAATATAAAAACAATATAAATTCATGCAATTTCGTGGAAATTTCATGGACATAATTCGATTTACAGCAAGCAGAAGTTTCAACTCTGATCTTGTTTTACCCTGCAAAAACAAATTTTCTTGAATTCGAAACCTAGCTGTGTGTGTTTCTCGTGCTCGAATTAATATAAAAACAATATAAATTCATGCAATTTCGTGGAAATTGCATGAACATTATTCGATTTACAGCAAGCAGAAGTTTCAATTCTGATCCTGTTTTACCCAGCAAAAACAAATTTTTTTGAAGTCGGGACCTATCTAGATCATTTTTATCGTGCTTAATTCAGTAAAGGACACAACTTTCGTGAAAATCAGTTCAGATGTTTAAGATATCATTTGTAATCGAGAAAATTGTTTTCTCGTTTAATATAAATGATACAGAAAATACGAAACTTCAGTTCCCTAGTCAAAAGATCACAAAACGTAATATAAATTAAATCCATATGCCATTTTTTATGATAAAATATAACTTTGCCAAAAACATATGGAACAAAGACTTTCAAAATTGAATTATACTGATTAAAATAAACAAGTTTCCACAAAATCAACAAATAAAGTGATGTGTCGTAACAAATATGACAAACTTACAACGAAAGCATTTTAAGCCTATCTCAGAACAAAGTTATTGAATTATCAAGAATAACATGTACTTCGGAAAAGAAAAAATCTGATACAAAAATAAAATACGGAAGAGTAAAAATATCTCCAAAACTGAAACAAGGTTTTAGTATCTTATCTTGGCCGAGGCTTACACACAGCCTGACTTTAACTGTTGTTTACTTGATCAAGTATTTGATGATGTGATCTTGTTTTTGACTTTTGCTTTATGTACAGTTTTTAATCATACAAAAAGGGTGATTTCCGAATTTAAAAAATTTCTTGCTTACTGTTTCTATGTTTTCCACAAGGTTATGTTTTAGTAGTATCAGTACATCCAACTAAGGAATACCCTTGATATATGGAGAAACATAATTTTAATTGAAAGGAAAAAAAATAATAGATCTATTTTTTAGATTTTTCCACAAACTATATCAAGTATTTCTATATGAAAGATATAAATCATACATTCAAACAATAAAAGTTTTTATATTATTTATAATGTAAAAAATAAGAAGCCTATGTCTTAGTCTCCTTGGAAACATTTTATGTACAAAATGTATTTCAAATTGATAGTTCATCTGTAATAAATGCCCTTTTTTTTTTTTTTTTTTTTTTTTTTGAAATTTTATTTTGATTTATATAATACATTTATCCTTTTGTTCAATAAAAAATAAATAAATAAATAAACGATCAAGCTCAGCCATTTTTTCATTTTGAGATAGAAAATAGACGTTTTTGTTTAAATAAAGATGAAATTATCATCAAACTTGGGAAATCAATATAGCCAATTGTAATAACGCTGCCATTTTCCAATTTTGAATTATATTACTGCAAATTCAAATAACACTGTTGCATAAAGCAAATTTTGTAACTAAATAATCAGGTAAAAAAAAATCATACTCACAAATTAATTAAACTAAATTTATTTAATTAAATTATTCATTATTTTATATTACATTCATTGTTTTTTAATGGAGTAAAAAAAAGATTAGACCATATTACCTATATATATTTTTTTTATTCAATTCATTATAATTTTCAGAATAAATATGAACAGCAGTTAAAAAATTTGGCGGTATTTTCAAGATGGTCATTGGCTGCTTATAAAAGAATATTTTAAGAAACTATTTTCGGTACTTAACCATTATGCCATCAATTACTTTCCATAAAAATTAACTATCGCCAAACAAATGGGCCAGACTTTAATAACATATAAACAAATGGATAAATGTTGGCATTGGAAGTTTAAAATAATAATAATAAGAAGAAGAAAAGTAAAATAAAATATATTAAGGGGCCGTCCATTAATCATGCGAGGCTCGAGAGGGGGGGGGGGAGGGGTCCATAAAAAAATCACGAAACATCACAAGGGGGGAGGGGGGTGTAGTAATATATCACGAGTATTTATTTTTTTGGCAAACGCTCGATACTGAACCAAAAAGCGGCGTTTCGTGTATTTATTTTTTCGTCAAACGCGTACAAAGTCGAAAGCGGCTTGTAGTGTGACCTTGATTCACCGTTGCCAGGCAACGAACGATGTGAAGTTCCCGCGAGAGAGATTCTCTGCGTAGTACGCGAAAATGATGACGCCGAGCAGTGTGACCGTTTTTGGATTTTTGTAAGAAATCTGGACTGTTGTAGGACTTACAACAAGCTAAATCAAGCTAAAAACTCAGGCTAAAAGATAGTTGTCAGTCTATTGATATACTGACGATAGATAGATGGCAGGACCATCGAATTTATTTTTAGCTTGTTGTCAGTCTGAATCTAGCCTGCTTTTAGCTTGAAAAAACGGTCACACTGACGCCGAGTGGCTTGATGAAACCGATGTGAATCTTCAACAAAGCACTGTGCCTACAACTAACTTGCAAGATGCTTATCCAGTTATTGCTGTAAATTATGTTTATGTATTACTACAAAAAAGTTTTTCGCATTTCTTTCATTATTTTTATGTCAGTCCAAAACAACTTGCAACCTTTCTGTTTACCTCTTAAGGTTATTATTGTAGTTTTTTTTATATTTTCTATAATAAAATTTGATGATACCTGAATTAGTAATAATTGAATAAATAATAGAATTGATGATACCTGAAAAAATTAAGATTCTTTGTAGGTACTAAAAAATACACGTGATATGGGGTAGGGAGAAGGGGGGGTAGTCTTGAACCTCACCATGTATCACCAAGGGGGAGGGGGGGTTAAAAATGCCAAATAAAACATCACATGATTAATGGACGGCCCCTAATGAAAATGAAAAAAAATTCTTGGATATTTGATTATTTACATTATTTTCTTATTTACTCCTTTTGACTGGTGATTGTTTGTAGCGTCAGCAGGAACTGATCTATTGTATGTAATGTAACTATGCATCACAACATTTTTTAATGTTTCTTCTCTTTTAAAAAATTATGTCGTTACATTTTAAAAACGTAACCTATATTTAAAATACCAGGCTTTTTCTTTTTTTAGTCATCAGCCTTCAGCCCTGAGCTTTCTACCACAACGATTTTTTTTTTTTTTTTTTTTATGAAAACTGTTTGTATGTAGATGTGCCCATTATAGCCATTTTTTAATTCATTTTAATTTTTACACTTTATTTTTAATTTTAAAAGCTTTTTTTATGAAATTCCTTCAAAACAGTGGCAATCTGTTTACTATCATTGTTGCAGAGAAAAGAAGAATGATGAAAGACTAGTGTAGATATTCTACCATTCATGGACCATATTTTAGCATTATATGTATTTTATATTTAACAAGCATATTTTGAAAAAAAATATATTTTTCTATTATTATCCTGAATTTATTTGGCTAACTATCTATTCGACAATATCCAGAAAGAGGATGAAATAGACCGAATACTGCTCAAGCTTCTATTATTAACATTAACTGACGCGTTTTGTATAGATATAAATTTTAAATAGATAGTTTATCTGTGATAACTGCCCTCTTCTTTTTTTCCCGAAATTTTATTTTGATTTACAAAATGCATTTATCCTTTTGTTCAATTTAGCGACAACACCTCTAAAAGATGTTAAACACGGTTTGTACCAGAAGTTAGACCACATTACATATATATGTACTCGCGGCCTTCGCCCGCTACGCCGGTCAGTTTAAACGGACACACGGGCACTAAATAGTTTAATAGTTTATTGATTACAAGCATTAAATAGTTTAATTGTTAGTATTAAATAGTTTAATACTATTAAAATGCATACCAAACAATGTCTCAATATATAAGTATGCAATGGAATAGTTTTGCGTGGCCCTGTAAATCAATAAAAAATATTATTTGCACTACAGATTATACAGAATGTATATTATAGTATATACTTCATAGATGCATATCAACTTTATTATGTTCGAAAGAGTGTAAGACCATTAAAATGCACATGAAACTTTTTTCTCCATTGACCGTAATGTATCGGAATCCTTTTGATTGTCCCTGTAATTGAACTATGTATTCGATTTTCATAAAATTTGAAATGACTCGGCAAAATTACCTAATAATTATATATTTTAAGTTTCAAACGATTCGGTAGGATAGTTTTTGCGTTGTTATATGCGGACAGACGGACGGACAGACAGACGAATGGGCAACTCGGGATCCCGGGGTTTTTTCCCTTCAATTCAAAACAAACGCGACGTTTTTCAGTTTCCGGGATCGGAGGAGATAGCATCACATACATACATACGGTCGGATTTTAATAATGTATATACTAGGTGTTCCAAAACTGGCTAATGGATTTTAAAATTCAATAACTTGCAAACGGTGACAGCTATTTAAAAAATTTTTGCAGGAGGGTTATGTGCAATGTCAGGAGTTTTTTTACCGTAATTTTTTATTTTAGTTCGAATTTCAAGCAATGGGTGGCGCTGACGGCGACTGAAGGCCAGGTTGACGCTTCACTTAGCACTTATCACCTGGCCTTCAATCGCCGTCAGCGCCACCTACTGTTTGAAATTCGAACTAAAATAAAAAATTACGGTAAAAAACTCCTGACATTATACATAACCCTCCTGCAAAATTTTTTTAATTAGCTGTCACCGTTTGCAAGTTATTGAATTTTAAAATCCATCAGTCATTTTTGGGATACCCGGTATATATACACACACACACACACACATATATATATATATTGCTACTTAAAACTTGTGAAAATCAAAAGCGTGTCCTGTTTTTCAAATAAAAACTAAGTCGTATCTTATCTGTGGTGTGGGTTTTACAACTTTAACAGATATCGCGCACTTGATCTCGATTTCACGCCATGATCTTTCACATAATCTCCTACAGATGTATATGTTTAGAGAAGGGAAAAAATGATAAAACTATATCGGTATTTTTTGTTAATAGTACGCTTAATCTTCAATGTATAAAGTAAAGGATACCAAAACTTTTTTTTCCCTCTAGAACAGTCATATTCGACCTGCGGACCGTGGGCCGCATGTGATCCATAAAAAAGTTGCAGTGTTAGGAAATAAAATTAATTAATGTTATACATTTAGCTGGAAAACATAACAAAATAATATTTTAAAATCTTAAACGTGTACATGTAGCACACACACCATAAAATATCAAATTTTAGCTAAAAAAAATTATTTATTTTATTTTATTTTATTTTTGTTTACTATTTTTTTAATTTACCGATATAACGATAATTAGACCGATATAAAGATTTTAAAAAATCATAAAAATATAAAAAATTAGTGCTGTTAAGGGTTACTGTTTTTACTACAATAAAAAAAAAAAGAAAGAAAAAGAAAAAAGTTAAAATAGAGTTTGTTTCTCTTTCTGCACTGGACGCTTTAACTGCGTAAATTCAATGTATGCAATATTGGATACAGACAGTAAAACCCAACAAACTTAAAACAAGGACTCAAAAAAAAAAAAAAAAAAGAAAGAAAAAAGAAAGAAAAAACTATATTAATTAAAAACCAATAACATTTTTCTTCCGATAACTTCGACGAAAATGTCAGCAGCTTGTTAAAAACTTTTTTCCCCTTTCAAGTTGGCTATTTCTTCCATTACAGGGAAGTGGCAAAAACTATGACGTCAATAAAACCAGTTTTTTATGTTACTTATTACTTCCAGGATATTTAAAAGAAAACAATGTTATATTCTTTTTTTTTTTTCTTTTCAATTCTTGATTTTTACTTGAATAACAATATTAATTACGGAATATACAGCGATCTCTAACTTATGTAACCATAGGCGTAGAGTTTTCAAAATTATTGGAGGGGCTCATTCAGTGACGCAGTCGGGGGGGAGGGGAAGGGGGGGGAATCTGAACCCCTTTGTAACGAGGAATTAATTATTTCACCGTGAATACAAAAACATTAATTTCTAAGACGAAATTTCAAAAAATAAGGGAAAATTCCGTTTTAGACAGGTTTTTCGTTTTAGCAGGTAACTTTTTCAGGAATTAATTTAGTTATGACAATGGAATGTTTCAGATTGAGACAGTATCCTTTTATAGACTGCTTTCGTTTATAGAAAAGGTTAAATATTTATAAAGTGAAATCTGTGAAAAAGCAACTGCAAAGGATCAAAATAATAGGTTTGACAGGTCCCTGCAGACTATAATAAGTATGATTGTATGGTAATCCTTCCATCGGAGTCCAGATGAAAAGTTGCAAATATTTGTTATAGACATGTTCCGTTTTGGCAGGTTTTAATATACATATAACAAATATATATATATATATAGATATATGTAAATACATCAAAAATCGGAACTGAACCGGACCTGTGAACCTACCTCGGACCTACTGTGAATCAGAACTGATCTTAATCAGAAAAATACTGTAGTACCGTTGAAAAAATTACGTGGAAGGTACTTCTACAGTTTATGATTTTGAAGAACACTTCTAATTTTCAATACACCTTCTAAGGCAGAAACCAGAAACCAAACAAATGGAATTTTACGTCTTCTAATTCCGTCTTAGTAGGTCGTTGGGGACCACCATAATACTTTACCCATTATGGCTATGGATAATATAAAATATGAAAATAAAATATGTGTAAACTATTTATAAAATGCGTCGTAATTCTTAAATAAAATTTAAACGTATATTTAAATATTTTTAATACATAGTAATGCTCTACTACGGAGTTGCGGGTCTACTTCATTATCCCATTGACCCATTTCGGCAAATTATATAAATCGCCAAACTACTCGTAAATTACACAAATTGGCATAACTTTTTATTTAAATAAAGAAAAAACAAGTAAACTAGTAAAAGTTTAATAAAAATACAAGTAAAACGTCGAAATCAATATCACTTGATCACGTAACAAACACATGTAAACTCATTTAAAGTCAAGTAAATGTGACATTTACCATAAACTATTATTGACATTTAATTTTATATTTAATAAGTGATCATCACATTGCTAGTTAAGCGTAGAAAGCAACAAAGTGCAAAATGTCCAAGTCGGGGATCGAACCCGGAACTCTTGGAATAGCACTCTCCCATTTACATGCTCTACTATTTAAGCTACGAGGACGAGGACGATGCCCAGCTTGGCATTCTCACTCATTTGTTGGTAAGGCTGCAACTGCGGCACAAGATGGAAACGTTCTCATGAGCACACAAACCTGTGGCATAACATGAGACATACAAAGAGACACAGCAACGGTGAACATATATTTAATTTCAATTAATTTTTCAATTAATTTTTTCAACAAGTGAAAATACGCTTGAAATGATTGAATACTTGATAAATGACCATCACATTGCTAGTTAAGCATAAGAGCCAGTTGGTTCTACTCTTAATTAGTAACGTGACGGTCCAAGCGTATCTTTACTTAATTGAAAAAATTAATTGAAAAATTAATTAAAATTAAATAAATATTTAATTTTATAGTTAAGTGATAGTTTTTTGGTCGACAGGATAATCAATTAATACCGAACTGCATAAAAAAATACTTACAACTTTAAATGACAATCTTGTTAACTAGCAGTTTATTGCGTCGGATTAATCGTCTCATTTCCAATTTTGAATGAAATACAGGGTCAAGAAAAAGCGAAAAGTGTAGAAAATCGGATTACAAATATCGCGGCAAGTCATTATCTATATTTTTAAATATTAATTTCATTTTATTATAAATTTTTTTAAATAAATTTCATGGAAAGGGGAACGACCGAACTGGGACATTCTAACAAACATTTAATCTAATCAGGATATTTTGAATTTTATGAAATTTCAAATCTTTCAGATACTAAAACTCAGTCTTGCCATTTTTAAAGTACAGAATCTCTGAAATTACATAACGGTATAGTATAAAACTATAAAAAAGGAATTTTTTTAAATGTCCTTCATTAAGACATAATTGATGTTATGTCTATTTTAAATCATTTTTAACATCATTAGATTTAAATAATAATAATGCAAATAAGCTTAATGATAGCTTTTTATACATATAAAAGGAAAAAATAGCAATAAAAATAAACAAAGGAAAATTTATAATTGAAATAAATGGTCAAGCGCGAACATTACTCACGCTCAGAGGAATCCATACAATAAATATATGAAATATTAACTGTTTTATTAATAAAAATCGTTGCTAAAAGAATGGTAAGACTATATAAAAAACTATATAACGTAGAGTCGAGTAATACTGTAAGAAAAGTATGAATATGAATAAGTATACGATAAAAGCCCAAAGAGGTTGACACGACAAGAGGTCTGTACGGGCCCGGATCTGGACCGTAGTCAGGCGGAATGGTTCCGAATATTCTAATGGGCCAGGAAAAAAAATTGAACGGGCAATAAGGGCAGGGCCAAGCCGATGAAAAAAAATAGCGGGCCTACTGACCTGTTATGAAGATATAAACAAAAACGATATAATATGAGCTTTCAATGAATATGTCTTTAACGAGAATAAGTATAAATGTGCGTCGCGAGCAGATACTAATTTGACAACATCAATACTGAAATGTAACTTGTACATCGGAGTTACTTTGTGTCTAACCCATGCTTAATATTTTTTAGTTCACTTGTGACGCGCCAAAATCACGCTTACATTTTTTTATTTATTTTTTTTTTTTTTTCATAGTCGAGCCGGGCCGGAACTAGACTTAATTGTTCTCAAGATGTGTAGGGCAAACAGCGTGTTTTATGAAAGTATTAATAGCGATAAAGAACTTACGTTAGCGTAATATTTGGATATATACTTCTTAGTAGTTCTTAAATTCATTTCTCAACAACGCGAATGTTTGGCTGAGTAATTTTTAGCTGTAAAGGTATAAAATTGACAAGCCTGACAATTGGAGGGATTTGGAATCGAATAGCGTTTTCTATTTTTTTTGGGGGTAAATAAGATACTTGTTGAAATATAAGAGATTCTTGTCACGTGTTTCCAGGTTTTTCTCCCTTCCCATGCTCGCTTCTGGAAATTCGATTCAAAACGCTAACCTTGAGCGTATTTTCTTAAATTGCTTGTATTAAAAAAAAAAATAGGTAACGCTAATCGATTACACAGTTTCTGAATGAAAATACCTGCTATTCATAAGCGTTTCCGAAAAGGAATGAATTCAAAAATGTATCAAAAAGTAGGTCCTTTGGATTTGAGGAAGTCTTTAACAAAATGAGAAATATTTTCTTAAAACATCTTTTTATTATACAGCTTCAAAAGTTATTATGTTTTTGATTTTCTTTTTTCTTCTTTTATTCTAAATTATATTTTTTTTTTTACTGAATCTTTATTTGAATGTTGAAAGTCAAAGAATTTAATTAATCATTAATGTTGCTATTGTGTATTTTTTTTTTTATATATAAAATATACTGTAAAATTATCCCATAAATATGTGTGCAGTATTCTTTAAAGAAATTTTTATTATATAATAAAAATCTGTTTTTTTTTTCTTTGTTTTTAATATATATATATATATATTTGAAATTGTACTGGGCCTGGTTCGAAGAAAAAGAAGTCGATACTACAGTCAATAGTACAGATACCTGGTTTCACTGGTATCTGTACGATCCGGGCTAGAAATGTAAAAATAAAAAACAGGCCGGTCTGGTCCGGGCTCGGGCCTGGAAATTCCTCTGTCACGACCAAGAAAAATTGAAATTCGGGCTTAGCAAGAGTTAGCAAAAGATGGAGGGGGTGGGGGTAGTTCTTACTTTATTAGGTTGCGGTCAGTGGACGAAAACCGTCCCGAGTTCAAATTTCGGGCCTGGCACAGATCCGTAAAAACTTTTAATCTGATAACTTATGTAACACAAAAATAAATTATTTAAAATAATAAATAAGAACAATTGAAATAGTCGAAATTGTGTGAGACCAGATCGGCCCGCGGCCGGGCTTGTTTTCACCGATTTCTGTACGAGCCGGGCCTATAAACATAAAAATATAAACAGACCGGTCACGGGCCTGAAAATTCCTTTCGACTCGATCAAGAAAAACTGAAGTTCAGGCTTAAATTGAGTTTGCAAAAGTAGGGAGAGGGGGATGTAGGCTAGAGATCTACAAGAGTTGGGCCTCGGCCCAAAGCCCGAACCCGCCCGGTCCGCGGACCGGGTTCAAGCCGATTTCCATCAATGGTATTCGAGCCGGGCCGAACTTAGTCACTAATCTTTTCGCGCCGGGCCGGGTTTATCTTATTTTTTTCCGTACGAAGCCACGCCGGATTTCATTCTTCCTAGTCTTCACGGACCAAACTAATCAGTTCTGGTTGAATCATTCCGTATGAAAACCCTTTTCTCGACCTGGCCAAGTCTGTTCAAAAATCAGTAAAATTTGGCTTGGTCTGAAATTTTTTGCAAAAGAGGCATATACTTTTAAGACCTCTTTATTTTACAATTAAACATTAGAATTTATTCTTTTTAAAGAACCGTATATTTCTACGCTTATTAAAATAGAATCAAACACGTAAAAAAAAAAAAGCCTGGGACGGAATTTTTTTAAAACTGAAAATTGGAAATTTCTTTTAAACTTCTTTTAAACTGTTCATCCGTGCAAAATGAATACAACAATATGCAAAAAAGAAAGATATTAAACATTTACACCTGCTAAAAAGGGAAATTATTATTTTTTTTCCAATGCGATTTCGTCTTAGAAATTTTTACTTTTACCATATACCATTTTTTAGATTTTTATATCTCCATTGTATGGAATATGGATAAATAATACTAATGATAACTGAAACATTTACATACAACAAACAAAGGTTCATTAAAAGCATAAATATCGCAGCCTATGGCACTTCTGCATATGAAAAAAAAAAAAAAAAAAGAGAGAGAGAGAGAGAGAAAGAAATAAAAATAAGTTTTTTTTTTTTTTTTTTTTTTTTTTTTTTTTTTTTAAGAGCTCTTTCGTAAGAGTAAAGATCAATGTTCTGTCGAAATTCACTCGGGCCAAGTCGGGCCGGGTTTGGGCCGAAATTTTAACTTTTTTCTGAGCAGAGCCGAGCTCGGGCCTTGTTTTTAGCAATTATATCGGGTCAGGTCGGGCCGCTAATTTTCTTCTATGGAACCGCGCCGGGCTCGGGTCAAAATTGTGATAATTTAGATTTATCACAGGCTTTTAAAGACATTTTTTCTGAAAAGAGATTTCACTATGGAACTGAAAACACAAAATGGTTTTCATTCTCAAGATGAAAAGATCGGCGATATAAAGGATCACTAAATCATCATCGATCAGCGAGAAAGACAGACGGGCGACACTAACATGAATAGGAGACCACACTGGTCGCACCTTTGTTAGCACGCCGACGCAAAAATGAAAGCACGGAGATGATCAGAGACTAGACACATTGACGCCATAGGCGTGTATTTTCAGGTACGAATGATAAGACGATGTTACGAATCTCTTAATGAGAAAAGATCATTAAGGCTGATGATTGGTTCGTGACCTTTAGGGGAGGTCTTGGCTGAGAAGAAAAAGAGGAAGCCAAGGTTTTGCAGGGAGATTTTTTGGTCTCGGAGTGAGAAGAGGAGAGAACAGAGCTCGGAGCTCGGATTTGTTCTCTGAGAAAAGTGGATCAGCTCGGATCGGGAGCTGTAGAGCGTGACGGCACTCAAGTGAGCCGGAAGAAGAGGACTCTCGCTAGGAGAGTGCCGGTGATTAGTCTCGTCTTCGGTGTTTAGTTAAAGCCGTGTTATTGATTCGGAGAAATTTTACGCCGAATATAAACTGAACATTCTATGAACTAAAACGGAACTTTGGACTTGGAGCTGGTGGATTAAGATCCTACGAGTTCTAAAATGATTTATGCTGTATAAAAATCTAACCCAGAGAATTTTTTATTGTTACAAATAAATAATTGATTCTCCATTAAATTGCCTGGATTATTTGCCGAGCGGCACTTACGCTACCAACCACTTAGCTTTAATCTACATGAGGCAAGTTATTACAGCTG
The DNA here is from genome assembly GCA_964019185.1 of Maratus speculifer. Classification (NCBI taxonomy): domain Eukaryota; kingdom Metazoa; phylum Arthropoda; class Arachnida; order Araneae; family Salticidae; genus Maratus; species Maratus speculifer. The sequence goes on from OZ025294.1 coordinate 43,812,604, forward strand.
GTGGCAGCGGGAGCCACTAGCCCAGGACTATAGTTCGCCGTGCAGTTCCAGAGTTAATCATCGATAGAATCCAGCGCCTAGCTGACGAAGGCACCCAGCCGCTAAGAGAAACCCAGCGCCTAGCTGACGAAGGCACCCAGCCGCTAAGAGAAACCCAGCGCCTAGCTGACGAAGGCACCCAGCCGCTAAGAGAAACCCAGCGCCTAGCTGACGAAGGCACCCAGCCATAACCGGAGATACAACGCCTAACCGACGAAAGGCCACGCAGCCGCAACCTGCCCGTAGCACCCAACACCCTCCGACGGAAAGATGCCCCAAGAGAGATGCAGACGACGGAAATAGGTAAGCTCATTCTAAATTTTGAGTGGCTATGTTTCATAATTCTTGCACAAAATTAAATTCAGTGAGGAAATTTATGTACTATGTTTCTATACTTTTATTATTTTAATCTAAAATTAAGAAATTAGTAAAGAGTATTGCAAAAAAAAAAAATTCCTTCTTTTTTTTTAATGATAAAAACATTAAATGTTAAATGCATTTCTTTCCGGACAAAACGGAACAAATTAGAAAGTTTTGAAAGAAAAAAAAAAGAGTGTACAACTCTTGTAAAATTGTAAAACTTTTTTTAGCAGCATAAATGTTATGAGGTTAGTCATAAATTTAAGTTTTCTTTAAAGGCTTCTAAACAGAGAGGGATATTGTTACCTGTTGATCTAAAATTATTTATGTTTACATTTTTGAAGTGTAGTTTTCGAAAAATCTGAATGCTAAAACTGGCAATATTTTTCTAGAATTAGAAATAAGTACAGGTACTTGTATTGTGGTCGGTTGAAAAAAAAAAAGTGTTGAATCGGTAAATTGTGTACTTTTCATGTATATATTTTTCATTTCATTCTCATTTACTGTGTTTAAATTGTGTAGTAAAGTGTATGTATAAAATTAACATTGCATATATGCTAGGGTAATTTTATAGATTGTTAGGAAATAAATAGAAATTTCGGTTAGTACAACTCAGTCTAAAAATGACAGTCATTACTGATTTAAAGCAATGTAGAAAAATCGATCTGCAAATGTTAGCAGATGAGTTGGGAATTGATATTGATAAGAGTGACAAAATAGCTGTAATTATACAGAAAATTGAATCAGCTGCAGATTATGATAAAGATCTTACTTTATCGCAGGCTAATTATATTGTACAAGATAGGGAGGCTAACACAGCCGCACAAAAGGAACAGGAAAAATTAGAGGCAGAAAGAGAAAGGGCGGCTCGGGACAGCGAAGAAAAACAGAGAGAAAGGGAATTTCAATTAGAGCAATTGAGATTAACTCAAAATGCGAATAGACGTGAATCTACGTCAAGTAGCGGATCTGAGAGGAGTCAGAAACCCCCTTTAAAAGCATTAATGCATAAATTCGATCCAGAAAGGTCAGATATTACTCTTTTTTTAAACCTTTTCGAACGGCAATCCTCTCGAGCAGGCATAGAAACAGAAGAGCTTGTGACTCATCTTTTATCGCTGCTCCCGGCAGATATTGCAGAATTAATTTTGCGCGAGCCAGCAGAAAAAATCGACGATTTCACGCACGTGAAATCAATTTTGTTAGCACGCTTTCGGTTAAGTCCTGAAGCGTATCGCCAGAAATTTACAAGGCATTCTCGGATACCAGGCACTCCTTGGAAGGATATTATTTTCGAGTAAAATAGTTATCTAGAAGGGTGGTTAATCGGACTAGAAATTTCAAATTTCGAAGACTTAAAGAAATTATTGGTAACAGACCAAATTAAGCGTCGTACGCCGATAGAATATAAAGAGCATTTTATTGACTCTTGGGCAAATTTCAAAGACCCGTTAGTCCTAGTTAAGTGTTTATACTCTGTTCCACCTTAACTTGGCAGCACTGTGAAAGGTAGAAACAGTAACATTCCGCCGTGAAAAATAGTTCTCCGATATTTTTTAATCTTGTGATGAAAATACATAGAAATTTACATGGTTATGTTTATAAATTAATAAATTCGAGATTTTGTAACATATATTCAAAGTAATTTCTCTGTTAAAAGTATTTAATTCAAAAGTAATTTCTATTTTAAGCGCACGTATAAAGTAAAAATCTTGGCGTAAAAAATTCTCCTTTGGCGAGGAACAAATCTTCAAGGTTAAATATCTGGCGCGCTTTTTAAGCGTCTGTCAATTGTTTAACTTGTCATTCTCACTTATCGCATTCTTATTGTTTTTGTGAAAACTTCCGAAGTATAAAACTGTATATTAAAATTATGTTACTACTTGGAGAATTAATTGTTTAATAATTATTAAGATGCTATTTCAATCATGAAAAATCCCGTTCGCTAATATTACTTCTACGGAAGAAATTATAAAAAATATCTAATTTGCTTTTCCGTATTTTTAAATTATTAACCTTGCATTTAATAGCTGAGGTCGACAGTGTTGAATTCAGATATTTTTCTCCGGGAGAGATTTCTGCGGATTCGGAGGGGGGGGGGATATTTTAAACTACTGGAAAGAAACTGCAATTTTTTGGCCATTGAAAACCCATAATTTCAAAATTTTCGGAGGGGGGAATTTCATTGTTCCGGAAAGGAATGTCCCCATGGCCACCTCCTGAATTCGACATTGGAGGTCGAGTTTTTCAACGACCCTTTTTACTTTCTTGTTTTTGTTTTAGGACTTTTTTTGCTAGGATGATTTCACTTTCGATACAAAGTCTGAAAATTGAAACCCTCCCCTCCTCCCCCGAAAATGAAATCCTACTGACAAAACCTAAAAATTTTAAAAAGGGTCTTTGTAAAGATTGAGCTCAACTATCCAAGCAAGAATAAAAAAAACCTCAATAAAATATTGAAATGCAAACGAGAAATTAAAAAAAAAACCTCCATAGTATTGAATTGGAGTGTCTTTGCATGAGTGAAGTAGCCCCTTAATTTTAAGCAGTGTTACCAATTTAGTGTTAAATGCAGTTTTAAATTATTTTAATAAATGTAAATATCTGTTACATTTAATATAGTTTTCCATAATTATTATAGAATTTTTACGAACATAATGTTATTGGATATTAATAAATAATGAAATTACTAATTTGCAGTTTATATAATTTTCGAAATTTCTAACTAATAATTATAATTTTTAGAATTAAAGTAACATATTTTATATTAGTAATTAAAGCTGTAATCGTTTATGAAACAAACTCTTTATCAGAAATTATGTATTTTAAAGCAAAGGCGGGGGCGATAATAAAAAAATTATAAAATGATTTGATCTTTTTAAAATCATGACGTTTTTACATCCAAATATCTATAATTTTATATGCATTAAAGTTGAGAGATACTTACCCTGATAGCGTGGTACCTGGCTTTTTCTAGATTTCCCCCAGTGGTTGGGTAAAAATAAAAAAATTTCTGTTTTAAATAGATTTATGGAGAATTTGGCTTTAATGTTTTAACTCAATAAAAATAATGCTGTCCTCTTTTCAATAAAATTTGCTTGCAATTCTATTTTTATTATTGGGCCCCTTTCGAATCATTGCAAAGGTATTCAAATAGAAATGATGGTCACTCATATGTGCATATGTAATACATAAACATTTTCGCACCTTCGATTAAATAGAAAATTCTAAGCTTTGTCAATTCTAAATTAACTACCTTAATTAATAAAAGTACACATTTTCCCCTTTAGTACAGAATAAAACTCTTTTATACACTATATTGCCATTGATTATGGGACACTTGCGATTTTAGACATTTTACTAAATATCTAGAAAAATACATGAGGACTCATCTCGAAACTCTTAGTGTATAAATATAATAGTATACGTCATACATCTTCCTGAAGATTTTTTACCGTAACTCCATAGGGGACCGTCAACAAATTAAAAAATAATGAATATCTTTTGAATAACCCTGTCAAAACTAATGTAGCAAAAGCGGTCAAACTCTAGATTATGATTGAATGCCTTATTGTAATACACTGTGTCCATATTTATGCAAATAGCATGCATACTCGCAGAGTAATTAAGGTTTTTATAAAAATGGTACCAAATTTTTCCAAGTTTTTTCCTTATAATTTTCAGAGTTCTTAATATAAAATAATATTTCTTTCAGAAAATATGACAAACAATATTGCACACAGTACCCTCTAATCAGAATTAAAAAATAATGAAGATTGTATACAAAATGAGTTGGTTTACTAAATAATTTTTTACTGCGCATGCGTCAACGATATCAAAATTTCATTTGCATATTATGTTAGCTAAATGTATAGAGCAACTTTTGTGAAAGTCACAAAATCATAACTTGAAAATTCTGAAAATAATCGTCAATTGAATAAGTTGAAAATCCGTTATTCTCAAAATGAAGCAAAAACAAGAGGGGTTGTATCCATATATTCATTGATTAGTGGCAATATAGAATACACAATACGGGATGTTACGACTACTTTTGGATAAAATCCCTCATTTTTTTGCTTCATTTTGGAAACAACAGATTTTGTCCTTCTTCTATAGACGATTACTTTCAGAATTTTCAAGCTATAATTTTGAGACTTTTACAAAAGTTGCTCTATACATTTAGCTAACATAATATGCAAATGAAATTTTGATATCCTTGACGCATGCGCAGTAAAAAATTATTTAGTAAACCTACTCATTTTTCATACAATTTTTATTATTTTTTAATTCTGATTACAGGGTACTGTGTGCAATGTTGTTTATCATATTTTCTGAAAAAAATATTATTTTATATTAAGAACTCTGAAAATTATAAGGGAAAAACTTGGAAAAATTTGGGGCCATTTTTATAAAAACCTTAATTACTCTGCGAGTATGCATGCTATTTGCATAAATATGAACACAGTGTATTACAATAAGGCATTCAATCATAATCTAGAGTTTGAGCGCTTTTGCGACATTAGTTTTGACAGGGTTATTCAAAAGATATTCATTATTTTTTAATTTGTTGACGGTCCCCTATGGAGTTTCGGTAAAAAATCTTCACGGAGATGTATGACGTATACTATTATATTTATACACTAAGAGTTTCGAGATGATTCCTTATGTATTTTTCTAGATATTTAGTAAAATGTCTGAAATCGCAAGTGCCCCAAAATCAATGGCAATATAGTGTATAACTGTAGCAATTTGTTATATTACTTTAAGATTAGTTTGATAACTTCAACATATGAAAGAGTTGGAATTGGAAAAAGAATAAAAATACTTTATAACTTAATTTATGGATTTGAGGGCCCCTTAAGGTTCGAGACCTATGGGCAAAATCCCGATTTGCCCATGCGATAATAAGGGCCTGGGGAGACCAACAATAATATGAAACAAAATTGAAAAAGAAATGGTGAAACAAAGAAAAGAATAATAATGATGTTAGTTATTTTAGTAAATGTTTATGTAATAAAATTAATTTCATTAGAACCTCAAAACATATCAATTTTTGCACACGCATTATATTTTCACGCCAAAATGGCGCTGTTCCTTGTTTATTTGCAATCCCGTGCTTTTCCAGCAAACCCTGGTTTCTACGGCAACGGCTGCAATTCGGCTCTTGTAACATATTCAGTACTGCCAAGTTAAGGTGAAACGGAGTATAGACGAGTTTGAGGCAGTCAAAGGGCCCTCGAAAAAAATATGGAACCCGAGAAATTTTCCCATAAAATCAGAAAAACCGAGACTCGAAGATAAACCGCGTGTTGAGAAATCGGCCGAAACTAAAACGAATTGGAGAGACAAGGATCCCGATAAAGAAAGAAACCGTGTTTTTGAGCAAAAGAGAGCAAACAAATGTTTTATTTGCGGAAGTTTTTCGCACTATCGTGCCCAGTGCCCGGAAAAACACAAGAGGGAAAATAACGCCACGTCAGTAGGGCATTTAAATAAAAATCAAGAATTTGAAAAAGGTTTTTCGCCGTATTTAAGTAAGGCTCGTATTAACGGGGAGGAAATTACAGTATTACGAGATTCTGGTACTTGTGTCGATGTCATTTCCAGTAAATTTATAAACCACAGTCAATTAGATGGGGAATTCATGTGGATAAAACAACCACTCTTAAATGATGTTCGCTGTTTGCCCACCGCTAATATAACGCTTGAAATTGACGAAATAGGAAGTATCTCGACGAAGGCTATAGTAACGGATAGAGACGTAGATATGTCCTATTATATATTAGGGAATGATACGCAGAAGCTCATCGACGAGAGAAAAAAAAGCGAAATCAAAACATTGAACGCAGTAATGACGCGCGCGCAGGCGAAAAAAAGCGAAACTAGCTCCGGGAGTGACGGAGGCGAACAAGAAACCGAAACTAACTTAGGGGCAGGGGGAAACGATGTCACGGAACAGGCAGATCCGGAAAGGCCAGATAACGAGTTTTTACCGATAGCAGGGGAAGACTCAGGGACCGGCTTGTCGAGAACTAAAAGGGCAGAATTCATAACCGAACAAGTGACGGATTCCTCACTACGAGACATTCGCGAAAAAGCAAAACAAAAAAATCAAATTTCGAAATTAAAGAGAATTTAGTAATGAGGAAAGTAACGGATCATCACGGATTCGAAAGAAAACAGTTAGTTGTCCCAACTAAGTACAGGGAAGCGATACTTAGTGCTTGTCACGAAGGTATAGCGGCTCACATGGGCCAATCAAAAACAAAAGATAAAATATTGAGATACTTTTTCTGGCCTAATATTATTAGGGAAATTGAGGATTTTGTCAAGTCATGCCATGCTTGCCACGTAGTGGGAAAAGCGGGGGAAACTAAGAAAGCCCCATTAAAATTAGTTCCCATAATTTCGGAAGTATTTTCAAAATTATCGTGCGATCTAGTAGGTCCCTTGCCGACGTCAAAAAAAGGGAATAAATATTTACTCACAGCAATCTGTGTTTATTCACGTTATCCAGAAGCAATACCGATACCAGATATGCTCTCGGAAACGATCATTGAAGCGATGATCATGATTTTTAGTAGACTTGGTTACCCGTCTAGCATACAAACGGACCTTGGGAGGAGTTTTACTTCGAATTTAACGACAGCCTTCCTAAAAAGGTTTGGGGTAAAACTAAACCATTCAAGTGTATGTCACCCCTCCTCAAACGTTATCGAGAGATGGCACAGGTCAGTAAAAAGGCTTTTAAAAGTGCTATGCGTGGAAAACGGTAGTGACTGGGAAGCTAATTTGCCCCATGCGCTTTTAACCCTTAGGACGGTAACGCATGATTCTACAGGTTTTAGCCCAGCAGAGCTAGTTTATGGGAGAAATCTCCGTACTCCGGAAACCCTACTTTTCGAACAGTGGACGGGAGAAAATGATGAGCATGAATTAGTTACTGAGTACGTCTTCAAACTTATCAACCGACTGAAACGCTGTCAGGAGCTAGCGGTCGAAAACATGACAATTACTAGAGATAAATGGAAAATGTGGTATGATAGAAATGCTAAAGAACGAAAATTTCAACCAGGAGACGAAGTGTTAGTTTTAGCAACTAACAAGAAAAACAAAATGTCTGTAGGTTGGATAGGCCCCGGTAGAGTAGTCTAAAATTTCTGAGACGAATTATATTGTGAGTATACCAGGGAGAAGAGAGAAATCGCAAATCTATCATGTAAATCTATTAAAACCCTATATCACAAGAGTAGGTAAAATAAATACAAGGTGGCCAGAAATAAAACACCCCTACTCTGACCTCCATGGATATCGAACTACTCAGTGTAAAGGCTCAAAATTTTGTACACATACTATTCAAAATATGGGGAAACGGATTTCACGAAAAAAATTTAGTTCCTGAAATCAACGATAGGTGGCGCTGCACAACTGGAACTATGATCAAAAGACACAAATAATAATAAAAATTAAAATGTTTATGCGGAATGGAATGCTTCCATGCTTCCTTTTTAATTTTTCTGCCCCTTATGGAAAATAAAAATAGTAAAGAAGCTAGAACTCCCGTTGTAACTGCAATTTCATACTGTAACCAGAAAAATTTGCGTAAAGCATGGGTAGAAGCCATGTTCTGGGTATAAAAGAAGTTAAAAGGTGGGGAATGTCATTCTTATTAGTGATGGCTGTCACGCTGCCAGAACGCGCTTTGCTTGTGAAGTTGTTTTACGAGAATAAAGGAAATGCTCCAGCAGCACTTCGAGAGTTTCGCCGACTTAAGGATTTGCGTAAGGGACCATTGCTTCCACAAGCTCTCAGGAGAATGATCGCTCGATTCGAGGAAACTGGACATCTTGGAGTTCAGCCTGGTCGAGGACGCAAACCGGTTCGTTCAGATGTCGTTGAAGATGTTGCCACCGGTATTGTTGAACAGTCAATGGATAATGTTTTAGGCTGCAGTAGTGCACGTGCAGTGTCACGACACTTGGGTGTTCCCTATAGCACAGTGTGGAACATACTCAGAAAAATGGTGCATGGTTTCCCGTACAAAATCCGCCCTAATCAACAATTGCTGGCCACAGACAGGGAGATGCGACTGACCTTTGCATTGACATTTCTTGCTAGAGTTGAAGTGGATGCATCGTGGCCGTGGCAGATTCTGTGGAGCGATGAGGCCCATTTCCACCTCAGTGGAACAGTGAACACCCATAACTGTCGCATATGGGACACGACAAACCCCCGTACCTTCCAAGAGATTCCACTCCACTCACCGAAAGTTACAGTCTGGTGTGGATTCACAGCCACATTCATCCTTGGACCGTTCTTTTTCGAAGAGGTTACTCCCAATGGCCTTGAGACATGTACCGTGACGGCCAACAGGTACAAAAGGATGCTCGAAACATTTGTTGTACCCCATTTGCAGCAGCGCCAATGCCTTGACACCATTACTTTTATGCAAGATGGAGCACCTCCACACATTGGACTCCCTGTGCAACAGTTTCTTCGCCAACATTTCACCAATGACAGAATAATCAGTCGCGCGTTTCCGACAACTTGGCCATCTCGTTCACCGGATCTTAATCCGTGTGATTTTTGGCTTTGGGGACACTTTAAAAACCTTGTTTATCGAGAACGTCTGGTAACCTTGGCAGATTTGAAAGAGAGTATCAGTCTGCATGTGAGAAGCATCTCAGATGACCAGTTACGATCCGCAGTTGAACAAGTTGTCCACAGACTTCACATTTTACATCTTCAGGAAGGGAACCATATTGAGCAGCATTCCCTGCATCGATAACGTCCTTGTTTCATGTATGCTTGGTACTTTCAAATAAAATGTGTTTAAAACGTGTTTTTGTGTCTTTTCAGCATACGTCCAGTGGTACAGCGCCACCTATCGGTGATTTCTGGAACTAAATTTTTTTTTTCGTGAAATCCGTTTCCCCATTTTTTGAATAGTATGTCCACAAATTTTCAAGCCTTTACACTGAGTAGTTCGATATCCAGGGAGGTCAGAGTAGGGGTGTTTTATTTCTGGCCACCCGGTATTTTGACAAAAGAATTTAATGAGACAGATGAATCTCAGGATTTGGAGATAGCTTTCCCGTTAGCAGATTCAAATAGTTATAACTTTGACGAAGTTATCAAACAAAGTGCATTAAACGAGCGGTGCACAGCAGGTGAAATTCAAATGTTAAAACAGGTATTAGACGAATACAGGGAAGTTTTTTCGAATGACCCAGGCTTAACGGACCTGACTATTCATGATATTGAGCTAACTGAGGAAAAACCGGTGAGAATTAGGCCGTATAGGGTATCTCCTAGACAGAATGAAATACTGAAAAAAGAGATAAAGCGCATGCTTGAATTAAATATAATTAAGGAAGGGGAGTCTGATTATAATTCTCCCATGATTTTAGTCGAAACTCCGGGGAGGGAACCTCGGCCATGCATTGATTATCGCCGTTCGAATGCGATAACAAAAACAGAATTTTTTCCGCTTCCGAATATTGAACAAAGGGTCGAAAAGGTGGCGGCGGCAAAATATATTTCTGTATTAGACCTGACCAAAGGATACTGGCAGATACCCATGACACCAAAAGCACAAAAATTAGCTGCTTTTGTCACAAGCTTTGGTAGCTTTTTACCAATGGCAATGCCTTTCGGATTGTCCAACGCTAGCTATAGGTTTTCCAAATTTATGTCTAAATTATTAAATGGGTTGGAAGAATTTTGTCTTCCATACTTAGATGACATGGCCGTTTTTTCAGATAGCTGGGAAGACCATATTCAGCATCTAAACACGGTACTAAGTCGAATTAAAGAGGCGAAACTTACCGTTAAAATTTCGAAATGCAGATTCGCACAAAAAACGGTTAAATATCTGGGACACATAGTAGGGGAAGGAAAAAGGAAGCCTGCAGAAGCGAAAATCCGCGCCATAACGGAACTCCCAGACCCTAAAAATAAAACGGAAATTAGAAGATGCCTCGGCATGGCAGGGTATTACTCCCGTTATATAGAAAATTATGCGACCATCGTAGAACCGCTCACACGAGCATTAAAAGGAAAAAACAAAAAAGAAAAAATCATATGGACCGATGAAATGAAAGAGGCTTTCGAAACCTTAAAATCTAAACTCACCCAAAAACCCATCCTATATGCGCCAAATTATAATCTAGAATTTGTGGTTCAGACGGACGCGTCAGATAAAGGGATAGGGTAGTTTTAGCACAAAGACAGGGCTCAGAAGAGCATCCCATTATATATTTGAGCAGAAAATTTTCGGAACAAGATAAAAGTTATAGCGCCACAGAGAAAGAATGTGCAGCTATAATTTTTGCCATGAAAAAATTACGTCACTACATTGATGGACAAGAGTTCAGTATCGAAACCGATCACAATCCTTTAGTGTTCCTGAAAAACAATGCAGGTAACAATTCCAGGTTGTTAAGATGGTCCTTATCACTGCAACCGTTCCTGTATGCCATAAAACACAGAGCGGGCAAGGATATACCGCACGTTGATTGTCTGAGCAGGGCAATAAAACGAAAAAAAAAAAAAAAGAGCTCAAAATTTTTTTTTCTCTCTCACATTTGTAAATAGTTTTCTTTTATTGTATATATAAGGTTTTCTTAATGTATTTATACTGGTTTCAACACCTTTAAATTATTAGAGTTCTCCAAACAAAGCAAAGTCGTTAAAAGAGTTTGAAAATGTTTTTTTAAAGTGTCTTTTTAGAATTGTTAAAATTTTATTTTGAGTGCAAAGAGCCACCCAAAATGAATGAGCCAACCATGTTCTACTTTTTAGATTTCACGCCTTTCAGACGTTAAATCATCTTTAGAGGCGGGGGTAGTTGTGATAATTTAGATTTATCACAGGCTTTTAAAGACATTTTTTCTGAAAAGAGATTTCACTATGGAACTGAAAACACAAAATGGTTTTCATTCTCAAGATGAAAAGATCGGCGATATAAAGGATCACTAAATCATCATCGATCAGCGAGAAAGACAGACGGGCGACACTAACATGAATAGGAGACCACACTGGTCGCACCTTTGTTAGCACGCCGACGCAAAAATGAAAGCACGGAGATGATCAGAGACTAGACACATTGACGCCATAGGCGTGTATTTTCAGGTGCGAATGATAAGACGATGTTACGAATCTCTTAATGAGAAAAGATCATTAAGGCTGATGATTGGTTCGTGACCTTTAGGGGAGGTCTTGGCTGAGAAGAAAAAGAGGAAGCCAAGGTTTTGCAGGGAGGTTTTTTGGTCTCGGAGTGAGAAGAGGAGAGAACAGAGCTCGGAGCTCGGATTTGTTCTCTGAGAAAAGTGGATCAGCTCGGATCGGGAGCTGTAGAGGGTGACGGCACTCAAGTGAGCCGGAAGAAGAGGACTCTCGCTAGGAGAGTGCCGGTGATTAGTCTCGTCTTCGGTGTTTAGTTAACGCCGTGTTATTGATTCGGAGAAATTTTACGCCGAATATAAACTGAACATTCTATGAACTAAAACGGAACTTTGGACTTGGAGCTGGTGGATTAAGATCCTACGAGTTCTAAAAAGATTTATGCTGTATAAAAATCTAATCCAGAGAATTTTTTATTGTTACAAATAAATAATTGATTCTCCATTAAATTGCCTGGATTATTTGCCGAGCGGCACTTACGCTACCAACCACTTAGCTTTAATCTATATGAGGCAAGTTATTACAAAATTTTAACTTTAATAACGGGCCTGGCCGGCCAATTTTTTTTCTATGGATCGGGCCGGGGTCGGGGCCTGGAAATTTTGGCTCATGTAGTCCTCCAATGTAGACTATTTTTTTTATAAGGTTGCTGTCAGTCGAAGAAAACCGTTCCGAGTTCAAATTTCGGGCCCGGCCCAGGTCCGTGAAAACAGTTTATCAGATAACTTAAACAACACAAAAATAAATTATTTAAAATAATAAATAGGAACAATTGAAATAGTCGAAATCGTGCCGAACCAGATCAGGCCGGGCCTAGAAATATATAACAAAATAATGTAAAAATATAAACAGGCCGGGCCAAAATAACTTCCCTTTCGGTCCGGAACCGGACCAGAAAATTCCTCTAGACACGACCAAGAAAAATTGAAGTTCAGACTTAACCTGAGTTTGCAAAAAAGGGGATGAGGGAATGTAATTCTCCTACTTTATTAGGTTGCGATCAGTGGAAGAAAAATGCCCCAAGCAAGGCCTGTTTAATGCACGGGCCACCGGGGCCTCGGCCCTGGGCCCACCAATTTCAGGGACCCACAAATTATGTGGCTGATTTTTCCCCCTCAATCAAATACTTTAAAAATAATATTGTTTTATAAAATGTGAAACGTAAAATTTAAATATTCTGAATGACACAATAAAATTTTCAGAAGCTTTTAACCTAGGCACGTTTCGCCCAAATAACTTTGTCAATTCATCAAATAAACCTTTTTTTTCTGAAAGCGTCGCCGAAAATGGGTAGGTAGGGGGGGGGGCAACTTTTTAACAGGCCATGGGCCCAACTTCAACTTGATCGGTCTCTGGCCCCAAGTTCAAGTTTCGGGCCCGGCACAGGTCTATGAAGACTTTTAATCAGATAACTTTGACAACAAAAAATGGATTATTTAAAATAATAAATAGGAACAATTGAATACTTACTGTTTATCGGAACTATTAAATTCTTGAGACGTATCCGTTACTGCAAGAGACGGCTTGGTAACTTTAGACAATGTTAATAGATATTTGTCCATCTGAAAATTTCCCCCCTATTTTTGATTCGACACTATTGAACTGACAGTTTTGGTTTGGTCAGTAGCAAAACTCCTCTTTACTCCCCCACCTGCCATCTCCCGAGTTCTTGGAAGCTTCAAAATCAAGACCTTTTTATCCAAGGTCAAAAGGCCCCTTCTAGATATGTTTGAGAAAACGCAACGTATGCGTATCGGACACAGTCTACTTTATTTATTGCCCTATATAAAGCACGAATCAGAAAATGTGATACTTCCTAGGAACCATGTTCACCGTCCAAAGAATAAATAAAGAAAGAAAAAACTCCATGAAGACTGCTTCGTTTCACCCAAGCAATATACGGTGGAAGTTTTTTTAGGCTGTTTTTGTCGTTTATAAAGTATAAAAATAGATAACAAATTTAAAGAAAGATTTTTTTTTTTTTGGAAAACAATATACGCTGAAAAATTCTATTTCAAAATTTGAATTTTTTCTATAATGGTTGAAGCCAAAAAATACAGCCCATCTGGAAAAATTATTGGAGGGGCCTGAGCCCCATGGGCCCATACAATTCTACGCCTATGTATGTAACTGTCTTAGTTATGAGTCAATTTCGTCAAGTCATAACGCTTTATGGCAAATAAAATGACCTGATATGCGACCAGGAGCGGATCCAACCTTCCATTTCGAGGGTGTGGAGTCTTATTACTTTTTAAATGAATTACGGGTGTTGATGTCCGAGATTCTCGAAGCAGTTCTTTAGTGTTGTCAAGTGAAAATAAATTCGCACTAATATATCTTTTTTGCTTTATATTAACAACTTAAAGAAACATTTAGTAAATTGAAAAAAACAAGATACAGGAATGCAGTTTCCTGCTGCGGTTGCGGGATTAACATATCCAAGTATGCGACACAGTAAGAGAAATATAAGCACCGTGTGTGCTTTACAAAAACATAAGAGAAACTGAACTGAGTTCGTTCACAGTAAAATGTTGTCCTTGAAGTAATCAACACAAATGATTTCGCAATCCTGTGCAATCATCCACTTATGAATTGTTTAAATAAACAATGATATTAAATATTTCATTAATGTCACTTTTGAATAATGGATTAATTTATAGTTTATAAATATTATGGTTTTAAAGTAAACAGTTAATGTAATTAATGTCACTTCTGAAATATGAAGTAATTTGATGTTTATCAATATTACTGTTTTTAGAATAAACACTTTAAGTACTTAAACACACTCCCACCCTATCAGGCCTTAGTCCTGATATATAGGAAGGAGCGCTAATTTGTGTACAGGTCGTCTCAAAAACGATCCTCTACACTGTATGGTCACAACACGGACATGTTCGTCTTTTCCTGGGTGCACCTCTGTTACCCGGCCCAATGGCCAAGAGTCTGGTGGCTGGGTATCATCAAGGAGTAGTACAACTTGTCCAGGTTGAAGATTACGTTGCTCGACTCTCCACTTGCTTCTTTTTTGGAGCGAGATCAAATACTCCTTCTTAAATCGCTGTGAGAATCCTCTTTTTAAATTTTGCAGCAGCTCCCAGCGATTTCTAGGGTTGCATGTGATGGATGAGGTCTCCTCCGGTATTGAGAAGATTACATCACCTGTAAGAAAATGTGAGGGTGTGAGAACATTTATGCAGTCACTATCATTGTCATTTAAATGTATGAGAGGTCGCGAATTTAACAAGGCTTCGACTTGGCTAAGTAGGGTGGCGAGCTCTTCGAAAGTCAGGAGTGTCTCTCCTATTACTCTTTTTAGATGATGTTTGGCGGATTTTATCGCAGCCTCCCAAATTCCGCCAAAGTGAGGGGAAGAAGGAGGGATAAAATGCCATTCAATGGATTTTTCAGTTAAATATCGAGACATGATTTCATTTTTAGGAAATGACAACCATGCCCTCTGTATTTGGTCGATTTTTCTTGATGCCCCGACAAAGTTCTTCCCGTTGTCACTATAAAGGTGACGTGGGGTACCTCTTCTTGCACTAAAACGTCGAAGAGCTGCTATAAATGCTTCAGTTGTTAGGTCACTTACAGCTTCTATATGGACCGCTTTCGTAGCAAGACAAATAAATAAGGCAATGTAACCCTTAGTTGTTTTTGCACCCCTACCCTTGCTAAATTTAATGAATATGGGGCCTGCGTAATCAATTCCACTGGCAAAAAAGGGGCGTTCAAGATTTACTCGAGGTTTAGGTAAATTCCCCATTAATGGAGGAGTTGTAATAGCTTTCTTGTATCTGAAACATTTTAAACATCTATTAATGCATTTGTTGATGAGCTTTTTTCCACCAATTATCCAAAAAGATTGTTTTATGATGTGCGATAGTAGAGAAGGTCCAGCATGTAAAGTGGCAATATGCTGTTGTATTATCAATAGTTCACTCATTTTATGTTGTGATGGAAGTATTACCGGATGCTTGTGATTAAATGCTAACTGTGAATTTTGCAGGCGTCCTCCCACCCGTAAGATACCCTTAGCATCAATAAACGGATATAGGGAGTGTAATTTGCTTTTCTTAGCTAGAGGTTTTTGTTCTTTGATGCAATTTAACTCTTCTTTAAAGTAAGAATTTTGAATCCAAAGAACGATCATTTCTTCAGCAGATTTTATTTCGTTAAATGTAAGTACTGTTGAAGGGATTTGATATTCATTAGCATTTTTGCATTTTTTAATGAATCTTATGCAATATGCCAGAATGCGGATAATTTTTGAAAGTGAAGAGTGCTTTTGAAACAAATTATCTAGTACATCATTTGAAGCATGCGTGTGAAATGAAAAAATGGGATCCGACCTTTGCTCGGATTTGATTTGCTCATCGAATTCATCAACATTTAAGTCATCTTTCGGCCAATTAGATGGGTCTAGAAGTAGCCAGCCTGGCCCTTTCCACCATAGCTCGCATTCTGGCAAACACTTTGGGTCAATACCGCGAGAAGCAATATCTGCGGGATTATCTTTTGAGGGAACGTGTCCCCAGTGCTTAGTAGGTAAAACTTCTGTTATTTGAGAGGTTCTGTTCGCGACAAATGTTTTCCACTTGCGGGGGTGTGCGGATAACCATGAAAGGACTACTTTAGAATCAGTCCATGCAAAAATATCGAACTTGTAATTCTTTAGTGTGTCCATAACTGTGCGGAATAATTTAGATAATAAGTGAGCACCGCAAAGTTCTAATTTAGGGACAGAAATTTGCTTGATTGGTGCAACTTTTGTTTTAGAAACCAAAAGAAAAGCATTGGTTTTTCCATTGCAAGTTTGTCGGCAATAAATTGCGGCAGCATAAGCTAGTGTTGACGCATCGGAGAATCCGTGTAATTCGAAGGCATTCTCGGATGAAAGCGTAACACATCTTGGTATCGAAAATTGATTGATTTCATTGAATGAATTTTGAAATTTGAATAATTCCTCAGTTAGATGTTCTGGAATAATAGTGTCCCAGTCCCCTTTTGTCAACCACAGTTTTTGATAAAATATTTTTAAAGTTACAGTGCATGGTGAAATTAGACCCAGTGGGTCAAAGATTCTAGCCGATTCTGCTAAAATTTGCCTCTTTGTAAGAGGTGGAGTGAGATTTAGTGAAACCTTGAAAATAAAAGTATCTGAAGAAGAGTTCCAGCTTAATCCTAGAACTTTAGAGCTTCCGTTATCACTAGGAATTATTTCAAAATTCGATTCGGTATTGGAATCATCTTGAAACTCTCTAAGAAATTCCTTTGAATTTGAATTCCATTTTCTTAAGTGGAAACCATGCGCGTGCAAAACATCGCTAATTTCTTTACAAGTTTCTATTGCCTCGCTAACAGTGTTTGAGCCTGAAAGAAGATCATCCATATAGAAATCTTTCTCCAATGTTTGAGAAATAACAGCGTTTTTTGTATAATCATCAGCAATTTGTTTGAGACATTTAGTGGCTAGATAAGACGCTGGAGCTAGCCCATAAGTAACTGTTTTTAATTTGAAATTTTTTATTTCCTCATTAGAGTTAAACCTCCAAACTATTTTCTGATAATTTTGATCTTCTTCAGAAACTAAAATCTGGCGGTACATCTTTTCTATGTCAGCGCAAAAAACAATTTTCGGAACTCGAAAATTAAGTAAAATTTCAAATATGTCCCTTTGTAATTTAGGACCTACTCCCAAAATTGAATTCAAGGAATTACCTTTTGAAGTATTACATGATGCATCAAACACAACTCTCAACTTGGTAGTAGTACTAGAAGGTTTAATAACCGCATGATGAGGAAGAAAATATTGTTCATTTTCAGCATCGTTAATGTCATTTTGTGTTATTAATTCCATATGGCCTAACTGTATATATTCGCGCATAAAATCCTTGTATTGCTTTTCGAATTCTGTGTTTTCTTTAAATTTCCTTTCCATCGCCAACAAGCGAGAAATTGCGGCAGGTCTAGAATTACCTAATTCTGTCGTAGGTTTAACAAAAGGTAATTTTACCACAAAACGACCCTCGGAATTAATTGAGTAAGTTTTCTGAAAATGTGATTCAACAAATTGTTCTTCTGGAGACAGAATTTGAGCATTATTATTGAATACTTCTTCCATTTCCCAAAATCGTTTTAATTCATTATCAATATTAAGTTCATAAATATGTAAATTATGCATTGAATTAGGAGTTGTGTTAAGATGCGGCATTTTTCCCGATACGAGAAAGCCAAAGATGGAATTTTGTGCAATTAAACTGCTCTGAGCACATGTTATTTGACCAGGAAGCAAAATAGAAAAAAAGTAATCTGATCCTAAAATAACATCGATTTTATTTGGAGTCCCAAAATGTGGATCTGCCAAGTTTACATTTTTTAAGTGTGAATAATGCTCTTCACTTATTTTCTCAGAAGGTAATGGAGCTGTTAATTCGTCTAAAATAAAAGCTTTCACTGACAACTTACTGTCAGCATTATGAATTGATATAAGATCAATCATTACGTAACCCTTTGTTACTGCGATTTTTGAATTAGAAAGACCTTTCACGGGAAATCGGGCATTTTTCCTTTTGAATCCTAACACTTTCATGCATGATTCTGAAACGAACGTAGATTCTGAGCCACTGTCACACATAATTCTTAACGTATGCTTTTGACCCATGCAATCATAAATATATACTGTAGCAGTGGGCAAAAGTGCGAAAGATGTTTGAACAGAATTTATTGAAGGAGAAACTTCTTTTTTATTATCATCAGGAATCGAAAGGTCCTCTGAATCAGATTTGCTTTTCCGACTCTGTTTTTCATTCGAACGTGAAGTTGACATCGCATAATTTTGTAGTTTATTCTCGCATAATAGCGTATGGTGTTTAAGCTGGCAATGATGACAGCTAAATGTAGAATTACATTGATATGTGTAGTGTCTGTCAGATAAACAGTTGCTACATAATTTGTTTTTTCTCACAAATTGTTTTCTATCTCTTACATTTAATTCCTTAAATTTAATACATTTGTACAATAAGTGATTAGCTTTACAAAATAAACATTTGATAACGTTATTGGCGGGAGCTTTGTGAAAATTAAATTGTTTCTCTTTTTTATGTAACCCTGTATAATCATTATTATACAATTCTAAAGATAAACATCTGTCATTAATGAACTGAATAAATTGATCAAAAGAAGGAAAATCATCCTTCGATGAATATTGAGCCCATTCTTCACGTGTTTTATTATCAACCTTTTGAAGAAGAATATGAATTAACCAAATGTCTCTCTCTGATGCTTTAACATCGATTGATTTGAGAGCACGAATTACCTCGTCAGAGATATCTGATATATTGCGTAAGTTAAGTGCATTAGCATGAATAATGGGAGGTATATCCATAAATGTTTTGATAAGAGCTGCGACAATTTGTTATCTTTTGTCGTATCTTGACAATAATTTTTCCCATGCTTCTGCATAACTGGTTTCAGAAATGGGAATATGTTTTATAATTGACGATGGCTCTTCACCGAGCAAACCTCTTAAGTATTGAAATTTTTGAATGTTTGTTATACTGGCATTGTTATGCACTAACGATAAATATAAGTCTTTAAATGACATCCAGTTTTTGAAATTACCATCAAATTGCTCAATATTCAATCTGGGTAATTTAAAATTATTAGTTGTATTAACTATAGGTAATTGTTCATTAACAACTTGAGAATGTGCATTCATACTATTTATAGAAAATTTTTCAAGCTCTGATTGCAGTTTGGCTTTGGTTTCATAATATTTTGTTTCAAATTCCTCCATTTCCGAGGATTCTTCTGGTAATTGTGCATCATATTTATCAAAATCGAAATAAGCTGTTTCTAATTTTTCTAATTTATTCAATAAATCATTCTTTTGAAAAACTTGATCAGCGTCAATGAAGTTCGTGATACGTGTTAATGCAGATTTAGCTCTGCCACGTAAATTTATTGCTGTCTTTTCTAAATCTTCTTGACTCATTATTAAAATAAGAGGGAACCAAGTTAAAAAACAAAGCCAAACTGATAATAAACCAAAAATGTACTTATCTGAAACAGCTGGGCTGTAGGGTACTCCTTTATGGTGACTTTGTACCGTTGTAATCCAAAAAAAGCGATGTGTGCAGGTACATCTGAAACAGCTGGGATGAATGGTACTCCTTTATGGCGACTTTGAGACGGCGTAATTCATCAAAAGCGATGTGCGCAGGTACATCTGAAACAGCTGGGATGAATGGTACTCCTTTATGGCGACTTTGAGACGGCGTAATTCATCAAAAGCGATGTGCGCAGGTTATCTCGCCGGTGGTGCCTCCATAATGTTGGTGTCCGAGATTCTCGAAGCAGTTCTTTAGTGTTGTCAAGTGAAAATAAATTCGCACTAATATATCTTTTTTGCTTTATATTAACAACTTAAAGAAACATTTAGTAAATTGAAAAAAACAAGATACAGGAATGCAGTTTCCTGCTGCGGTTGCGGGATTAACATATCCAAGTATGCGACACAGTAAGAGAAATATAAGCACCGTGTGTGCTTTACAAAAACATAAGAGAAACTGAACTGAGTTCGTTCACAGTAAAATGTTGTCCTTGAAGTAATCAACACAAATGATTTCGCAATCCTGTGCAATCATCCACTTATGAATTGTTTAAATAAACAATGATATTAAATATTTCATTAATGTCACTTTTGAATAATGGATTAATTTATAGTTTATAAATATTATGGTTTTAAAGTAAACAGTTAATGTAATTAATGTCACTTCTGAAATATGAAGTAATTTGATGTTTATCAATATTACTGTTTTTAGAATAAACACTTTAAGTACTTAAACAACGGGTGAGGATCTGTAATAGCATTTTTTATGTCTTAAGATTTTTCATAACTATTAAAAAATAGCTATAATGGGCACATTTACATATAAACAGCTTTCATTAAAAAAAAAAAAAAAAAAAAAAAAAAAAAAACTCATTAAAATCATTCTAGTAGAAAGATCAGGGCTGAAGGCTGATGACTAAAAAAAAACAGTCAGACATTTTAAATATATAGGTTACGTTTTTAAAAGGCAACGACGTGGTCAAATTGGTTCAAAAACAGTTCAAATAATGATAATAAATAAATAAATTAATTTAATTTAATAAATTACAACGACTATTTCGAAAATGCTATTTTCAAAGACTAAAATTTTAGACATAAAAAAATTCTATATTTAAAAAAATAATAATAATGAACATCATTTTTATGAAGATCAAAACGACTTTGGATAGGATACGTAGGTAAACGAATAGGATATTACATCCTATTATGTAATAACATAGTCATATATTACGTAAGCCATAGATTAAACATTTATATTCCTGGATCAATCAGATATAATTTTTAAATGAAATTTCAGTTTTAAAATTTTTGGAAGTGCAAATTTTTTAACTTGTAAACATCGCACACTTTCAATTTTTACACCGTCGTAGAGGGAAAAAAATGTACTTCTAAAAGCAATTTGTTTGAAAGCTGCATCTCAATTTGTTTCTGAGTTATTAATTTATTTGTGGTTTTTAATACTTTTATGTCATCGTGGCAACAGAAGTATTCCATTTCCGGACATTAAACATGGACCAATCACAAAACGAATAAAATCCGGACATCACAAGGATTCAGATATGTCATAGATACCTCTAGACCGAAAGCAACAACAATTTTCCAAATGGTTAATAAATAAATAACGTCCTTCAAATTAACAGCTTTTCAAATAAAAAATGTAACCAATGTAACCGTTTATCAAGTACGTATTTTGTTTTTATTTTCCATGTGTTTTTTTGAACAACAATGGTATCCACTATCTACAGGTTTTTTTTTTTTTGTTACAAATAACATCTCTATGAATCGTTAAATAGAGAAGTTAAAATGAAATAAAGCAATGCAATTTTTTTTTTTATCCTCTGGATCAGGCCTGTCCAACCTTTCAGTAACCACGTTCGCATCTTGGCTCTTGGCACTCAATGAAGGGCGCTATTATTTTCGTGAATGAAAACATGCGGCAATACTACCGCACAGTATTATTAGTATCCACGCACATCTTAACATAATGCAGATGAATCGTACAGCAATAAACAAAAGACCTGTACAGTTCTGGAATTAGATGTATTAAATTACAAATTATACATTTTTTTATGAGAAGTCTATATCAAAAATGTTTGTAGGGTAAGGCATTAGAAACTTTAATCGCGTCTATAATAACACTAAAAACAAATGATTAAACATGAAAACAAGAGGTATTGCTCAGGTTTCTTTTAGGATGTGAAAATACAGTTTGATTCATTTTCAAGGCGTGGATTAGTTTTATAAAAAGTACAACAACAGACAAGCATGATAGTTACCAAACCTTGTGGTTGGTTTCAGAGGGATAGTCCAGAAGTGCTTTCATAGATGGAAATCATTCTGCTCTGTTTATTATTTTTTAGAAAATTTATATTAAACACAATTATATTTAAAAAAAAAAAGAAAAACAACCCTCCGAAATTTCAAAAATGAAAAAAGAAAAATTAAGGCCTTTTATCCATCTTATAAAACAGCCAATGAGTCAGTGTGACAACAGTAAAAAGAAAAAAAGCTGAGCTTTCATGCACACATATATCTTATAAGAGGAGGAGACAGGTTAAAAAAGTTTATTTTTCTCTTACTTATTAAGTATCAGAAGGAGCTATTTACAACTATTAAGAAATTTAACTATCAGAATTACACGATATAAACAATAACTAAAAACTGCAAAAGTATGCATGATTAAATTTTCAAAGTATGTTTCTGGTTTTTAATGTACAACGGCAAGCCAACAGAATGCCAAACTTTGATTTAAAAAATATCTCTTATAAATATAAATGAGTTTAAAGAAAGAATTCTTTATAATGGAATTTTACTTCTAAAATGTTTAATAAAAGAAAATCTTCAAAAAGGGCGCCGCGTTGGACAGCCCTGCTCTGGATTATAAAATAATGAAAAATAAATGTTAAATAACTGCCGCATTATGTTGAATTCCTGAGAATCCAAACAAATAAAGATCCTCAATATTTTACTACTTTTAATATGTAATCATTTAATTATGAAGTTTTTTTTTTACTGTTTTTAACAATCACGTGCAAATAAATTTCCGATTGTGAAAAAATACTAACTTTAACTATGTTTTTACAATTGGCAATAATAACATTTTCCAAAATATTAAAAAAAATTCTCTTGAAAGTATGAAAATGTAATTAAAATAAATATAAAATTAAAATATTTTTATTGTTATTATTTAATGAATTATATTTTCAAACTTTCTTGTAAAACATGATTTAATCAAATATGTCTTCATTTTCGATTGAAATAAAAGATAATTTCAATTTCAATTTGAAAATGACAGAAAACAGAAATCTAATTTCCTTAAATTTGTTTTTTTTTTTTTTTCCCCACAAAAAATTGAGATATTTAGTTGCTGTCATTAGGAAAATATTATTAACATTAGAAAAAAATTAATATTTCGTAAACTAATTCAAATTTAAGAATTTTAATACCATTTTTGATATACGCGAATAAGTGCGAAGAATTAGTGTTAATTTCATCGCCAAAGGCTCAATATTTTCGGAGTAATAGCTGTGAAATATAATCAGTCGTTTAATCATTGTTTCATAAAATCCTTTCATTAGGATTTCACTTATACAGGGTGTCCTAGAAGTAATGGGACAAATTTTAAGGGAAGATAAGGGACATCACAAAGATTCAGATTTATATAGCAACCCATGGTCGGACACATTTTCCTGCCGCTGTAGTGAAGACAAAAACACGAGAATGACAGGACATGAATAAGGCGAAAAAAACATCTTTATTAACCTTAGTACAGTAGAAAACTAAGAAAAAAGAACATTAAAGAGACAACGATCGTCATCAAAGTATGTGTTCGAAATTACAATCCCGAGCCGTGATGCATGAAGGCGCATCCCCGGTGCATGGAAGATCTAATGTTCTCTAGAAAATACCGCGAATGTCCCGTACGTACCTAGTAGCTGCCACACCGCGTGCAACAAGCTCCTCATCACTTTCCTTCGTTGTCTCAGAATTTTTGCAGCACTAAAATTAATAAACATGTTTTCTCTCCCTGTTCGTGTTCATTCTTTCTTGTATTTTCTGTCGTCACTACCGCGCCAGGAAAATGATTCCGACCATGGGTTGCTATACAAATCTGATTCGTTGTTATGTCCCCTACCTCCCCTTAAAATTTGTCCCATTATTTCTGGGGCACCTTGTATAGGATAGATATGATATCCAGAAAATAGCTAATACTTATATTCTTCTGGTTTGGATCCTCCAATTTTCTTCAATAAATAAACATAAATTTAAATCTCTAAAAACATTTTAAAATTATTTTCAAGAAACGGTGCTTTTAAAATTTTAATCGATAAGTTTTGTAATTTTTCAAATCTTTTGAAAAGGAGAAGTAAAAAAATTTATGCATGAGCATGATATTTTATAAAAACCTCTTTGAGGGCTTTGATAATAATATGCCTTCCCCGTCCCCTTTGTTTACCTATCAAAACCTCCAAATATTTTTAAATAATAATATACCCTCTCTAAACCTCTCCCGTTTTTTAACTTTTAAAACCACCCAAAATGGTTATTAATGGTCCATTGATGCCAATTGAGCGTTTATTATTATTATTATTCAGATACATACTACCTCCAAATATTTTTAAATAATAATATGCCCTCTCTACACCCCCTCCTTTTTTTAACTTTTAAAACCACCCAAAATGGTTATTAATGGTCCATTGATAGTTTATTATTATTCAGATACATACTACTTCCAAACAATAATACTCACCTTATTTAATGTCATAAAATAAAACGTACGTTATTGTTCGGAAACAATGGAAAATTCTGAATAATAATAATAATAATGATAATAAAGCTCAATTGACAACACTGCTCCAAGTGCAAACTAATTACATATTCAAATGAGAGTACAATAATAGAAGTTAATTACAGTGGAATAATTCTACATAAATAGACGTAAAACTGTATTAATTTATTTCCATAATAAAACTTTTAATGCTCCATGGAAATATACATTTATTACGGACGATAATTTAATAATTTTTTTTTTTTTTCAAATTTAATATATAGCAATTCCTAGAACACAGAGCGTTCAAATGTTATTTTGTATTTTTTCTAGTTGTTGAAATAGTAATTGGAATTATTAAACAATAATAATAAAGCTGTTCAGGTAAATAGAAGTTTATTTAAAAAATGTAAACTCAATTGACAAATGATTTAATTCCTTTTAATAAATTCTGAGTACTTTCTCAAAATAAACAATTATTCGCTTTCCGCAAATTTTATAAACTTTTTTTTTTCCGTTTTGTAAATTAATTCCATTATTAAGTCAAGAAATAAAATACCGCATACACAACAATTTTCCCTCCTCTTTGTATTAAGTAACGTCTAAAAGAAGAAAAGTTGAGAAACAAAGTAAAATAATAATCCGAACTTGATATAATCCTATCACGATAATCAGGAAAAGAGAGAAAAAAAGTTGCTTTTTCATTATTCTAATGGAAACTAATGCCATTAAGAGGTTAATTATGCGACCCAAGAAGAATGGGTTATTTGAGTTGCTTTATAAACAACTCTAGCATTAAAAAATAAAACTGATGACTAGAAAAACTGCTACCCGAACTGATAAATCTTTTGATCGCTTGAAAATTTGCTGAAATTAGTTTAAATGTAGACAAACACATAGTAAAAAAAGGCCCTGCCGACTCGGCCTACAGGCGGAAGTTAGGTACAAATTTTACCAAAAAGAAAAAAAAAACTTAAATGTTAAAATATGCCAATATTTCCATAGTTTGGTTTTTATCAGGTTACATTTTTTTTTTTTTTTAACTCACTTTCAAATTGTATGTTCACCTGGTGACTATCATATTTCCAATATGACGTAATATTCACATTTTTTTTAAAATTTGTTAAACTGTTTATTAGATTTTCTGTTTTCACATGGAAATCTTGCTGTAGAAAAGTTATGGCAAAATATGAATTTTTGTTGTCTGAGCGTAGCGAAGTCTTATACTCAGAGTACGTAACGATATTAAAAGTCAAAAAAATTCTTTCGTCAAGCAAATCTCAAAAAGTACTTGTCGGATTTCGATTCTGTTTGTACCAGAAGGTACCTATGAAGGTAATCTGGTGAATGCACCTATTTTTAAAAATTAATTCCAAATAATTTAAAAGTTATATTAAAAAACTTATAAAAAAGCACAATTTATTTGCATACGTCACAGAAATTTGGTGTGCGTGATTTTCATCGGTTGGATATTTTCGTAGATAACCGAATCAGTACATGGAGTAAATAGTAATCATTTACGCACTGAGAAATATTGAATGCAATAAAACATTTTAAAATTTAATCATGCAGGAAAATAAAACTGTTATTTTTTTATATTAAAAAAAATGTCATAAAAACTTTGATTTTGAGATTTTGTGATAATCACTTAATAGCATTTTTTGATCGCTAAAAGAATGTTCTATATATTTCGCATGTGAAAATTAGAATGTCTTTAAATAAAAAATTTCTTTTATGACATCATTTTCCCTTTATATTTATTTTTATTGCATGTTTTCTTTTAACTTATATTTTGTTTGTGTGTGGAAGTCAATTCTGGTCACTAATTTTTGGGCACAGATACCACAAGCGCATCAGATTTGGCGCAATTTTTTTCAAAGCCCATTTGGCGAAAACTCCGTTTTCAAATAACGCTTACATACACATTTTTAAATTATTTTCTATTTTCAAAAAGAACTTACAGTAAATAAAATAATAATAATAATTAATAACTATAAAAAGAAATATTTTATATAATTAAAAAAGGGAAATGAAAGTAAATAAACATTTTATGAGTAAATAAACAAATAATAAATAAATAAAGCCGGGTTACCATCTCAGGTAAAATAATGCCATTTTGACGCCAATTATGTACCCTGGTGCATATGCGACATCCTTTCCCATTTTCCATCCATTTTCTGTTGGCATACAACTTTGAAATTTGGAATATGTATGCATACCTGGGAGCAATACTGGAATTAGACATTGATTTTTTTTTAATTCAATCCAAAAAGGGGAAACAGGGGCTATTTTTTAAAAATTTATACAATTTATACTGCATAAAGGAGCCACTTACCTATTTTTATATACAAGAAGTAAATGGTATGTAAAAACAATTATAGTATACATAAGTAAAATACTTGAGATAATATACTAGAGATATAAGCACCGGGTTTGGCGAGATTTTTTATGCCAATTAGGCGAAAACATCGTTTTGATTACCAGATACATATAGCATGCTATAATAACACGTTATTTATTTCTTTCAAAATAAACGAAACATTTTCTGTTATAAAAAAAAAAGAAATAAAAATCAATAAATGATAATATTTTTAGAACAAACAATTTATTATAACATTTATATGATAACCAATTAGGTACCTCGATATGTATAGGGCATATATGTGCCATATTTATTTGTAAAACTGAGCATGAACGTTTACCAAGTGTGTTTTCATAGTCGCTTATATCTTTTTGCAACATAGCGCACCTTTCGAAGCCAAAACTGCACAAAAGAAAAAAATAATCAATATTTGCAGTGTTTTTTTTAATGTAATGCACATTTTGTAATCAGTAGACTCTATAATCAGACCTCGTTTTTTTGCTTTAAAAGATGATATTTCATACGACGCCTTTTTGGATTCGTCGTTTTTCCATATTTGATAGTATGCGTCTAGTCGTTTTGTAACTTTTTTTGTAACTTTCTTCTTTATTAACAGCGACATTTGGATTTCCTATTTAAATAAAAATTCTTTTAAATACAAAGAATTTTGTTAAAATAAATAAATAAATGAAATGCGGACATCTATTGCTCAAAGCACAAAATTTTTCCTATTGAGTTAATAAAAATCAGTAAAAACATAATTTTTATGATAATAAAAAGGTGACTTATGTAATAACAGAGTCATATATTATGTACGTTATGGATTAAGTATGAATATTTCTCCACCATTTATAAATAATAATAATAATAAAATAAAATGTGGGCAGACCAAAGTCTATATTTGACTGAAAACAACAACCATTTTCTAAATGCTTAAAAAAACGGCCAATGAAAAGTGATATTTCAAAAGTATTAGGAAATTAGTTAAAAACCATTTACTTTAAACTAAATGAATAAAAGATTTATATTTTTAATAAAATAAATGGGATTTGAAAAATTATGGGAAATTTATCACCATAGATGTATCAATATTACAATCAGTACCTTGTATGCAAAATGGTACAATTAGCAATACTTTTTGTACTCGAAAAATGGTCGTTGCTTTTTTAAGGTTAAAAAGTAGATTACAAAATATTCCTATACAGAGATGCCAAGCCCCCGCTTATTGCATAGCAGAATTTTCTTATAGGAAAAGTTATTTTTTAAATCCGCAAAATGTTCCAATTTAATAAAACATTTTCTGTATTAAAATACCGGTATCCAAAATGCCGGAGACTTGGCAGCTCTGCCTATAACATTTTACTTAATCACGGTACTTTTTTTAATCGGATTCATATTTAATGAAGACAACGTTTTTTGACCAAAAGCAGCTTTTTTTCCACATGTGTAACGACGATACAATTCCTTGATGCTGAAATAAATTGTTTTGACTTATGCTATTATTGCTTCCTCTCATTTATTTATTTGAATTTTAAATAAGATGACTCAAAATCGTATTTTTTAAATGTACGGAAAAAATGCATTTCGAGAGAGGGCGAAAAGAACAATATTTGGCGATTTATTACCAGCGTTTGGCTAAGTGTCTTACTACGTTGTATTTAATACTCTTCACAATACTTCGCTGTTATATGGACTTAGGCGCTTTTGTAAAAGGTTTGACGTAATTCGGGCTTAAGAAAGTGAGTTTTTTACTGAATAATACAAATAAATGAAAAATGAATACTAAGAAATACTAATAAAAGAATAATAAAGCATTATATTGATATATTTACATTTAAAATTGCATCTGCTAGCACTAATTAGATAATTTATGTGTACATTATAGGAGATAAATAGCTTTTGATTCTGTATTTCTATGCTATAAAGCATTAACGTTTGTGTGTTTTTCGTTATCATTGGGAGTACCTAGCCGATTTAAAAAATAATGTGGGCAAAAAATGTTGGTAACCATCTTTGCTGCAAAATATACTATATTTTGCGTATGAACAATAATCACCATCAATGCACGAGCAAAAAAAGTTCTAAAATTGAGAATTCTTTGATGTTGATATGACTAAAAATTTAAAATAATTTTTTTGGTGGCAACTTTTAAGATATAATATTCTCGTTATGAACGATTTCTAAAACATTCGACAATTTAATTTCACAAATTAAACATTTTTTTTTCTAGAAAAAGTTTTAAACCTAATTTATTGAGAATATTGCAATTTCTAGGATACTGTTGGGGTCAGAAACTATAACTTTGGCATCACAGTAACATATAAGATGTAAATGCTTGTTTAGGACAAATTTTTAAAAAAGGATTCCTTAACTCTTATCGACAACCTCATTGCATCCGTGGAAAACAGATATTCAACATTATAAACTATTCGGGCGGATTTCACACCATATAAAATACACTCCATTCTCTTCAAACATAATAGTTTATGTTATTTATAGTTTCTCAAATCCGTGAGAAGCTTCTATTTATGCTCATGACATCATTTCAAAGAGTCATATTTCCAATATAGGAAAATTTGGTGTTTTATTTTCTGTATTACTTTTAACATTTTGCATATTTCCAATTTTATATCCATGCATGGTTTGCTTTTCTTTTATAAAAATAGTATATGCAACTTTATATATAAGATTTTGTAATTCTATGATTGTTTTGACTTATGCTATTATTGTTATGGGCAATATCATTCAATATGCTTATTTTCATCATATTTTATCACAATGAATGACCAATTAAAGGTAACATCTCATTTTCTTTACTTATCGCAAGTTATTAAATGTGTATTCTCAGCAATATCGCTCAGACTAATCCCTCTGAGGGAAGTCCTAGTAAGAATGATTGAACTGGAGTTCCATTTGGATGCAGGATGCACACATTGAACCACGCTAACGGATTTCACAAATTTTTGCTGTAACTGCTTTTCACAAAATAAAGGGATATATGACTGATTGCCTTGAGTTTTTTATGCAACTTTCTGATAATTTTAGGTACAGCGTCATCTATGGCGAAGTCTGGAGTTAATTTGTTATGTGCTTGAATAAAACTTTTCATCGTTTTAGTCCAGACCGTACTCATGAACGATAGTTACATGATTTTATATTGAATTTTAAAATATGTCAAGGACTTTTTGAACATACTGCATTTGTTTGTCTAAAGACAGTTAATGTGCAATATCTAGTCTCATAAAAGGAGAGGCTTTTATATACTTCAACTAGTATTAACAAAAATTCTATAAAAAAAATTCTTACATTTTAATCATGCAATAAACGAACCTTTTTTTTCTGTGGAACTTTTAAGTTCTTTATCGTCGAATTTTTGTTGGGTATTATATACTATAATTAAATTAAAAATAAAATATTATGAATCTTTACATTACGATTGTATGTTTTTGTAATCGATTATAACAAATTGCAATAACAAGATGATTCCAAATCTTGTTGCAAGTTTTTATTGTCATTTGGGTATTTATGTAATTACTACAAGATGAAAATGCATTTAGGTAGCTGTCGTGTATGTACAATCAAAATTCATTTCTTTTAAAACGCAGGGTGTAGTAGAGGGTATTCGCAGATATACCCTCTATTTCTGAAATAAAACAATAGCGTAAATTGTAGCTGTGAACTTTCAAGACTTTGACGTATACTTTAAGCTTGTAACGAGTAACTTTTGGTTTTTTTACAACAACACTGGTGCTTTTAAGGTGTTCGTAT
Organism: Maratus speculifer; assembly: GCA_964019185.1. Taxonomy (NCBI): domain Eukaryota; kingdom Metazoa; phylum Arthropoda; class Arachnida; order Araneae; family Salticidae; genus Maratus; species Maratus speculifer. Next base: position 43,843,198 of record OZ025294.1, read on the forward strand.
TTTTATAAAGTGATTCTTTATTACCCATAAATTATATTTAATATTTACAATTTGATTTATATCTGCATTTTTACAGTTTAAAACCCAACGACTAAGAAATGAAAAACATTAACTGATATAATATTGCGCCTTATCATGTAGTCCGTGTCAAAAGTTTAAGTACAATAGCAATTTTCAAATAAAACTTTAAATATTCACTTTATTTCAATATATGTCTTGTATATGTTGATAATATCTATTTTAATACCATATTCATTGAAATTAACCTTTAAATTTTATTTCAAACCATGGAGTTTAAGAATAGAACAAAAATAATCGTGTCAAAAGTTTAAGCAAAAAATCGTTCTTATGCAAATTTTACAATCTGACGTAAGCGGTTGCGCACGCAAACAATTTCTGGGTGCATAAGAAGCAGTTAGTTGTTGTTTATGAGTTAGTACAAAATGTCTCAGTCGAAAGAATTTTCTGAGGGGGAGGTGATAAAAATATGGAGAATGAGAGCAAAATCGAAGTCTGTTTCTGAAATTGCAAGTACATTAAAAAGATCAAAACGAGGTATTTATCAAATTTTGGCTCGTGGTAACAATTTCAAACGAAAATTTCGTTCAGGGAGGCCGCGAGTGACTAGTTTGCGCAAAGATAGCCGCATCAGAAATTTGACTTCAACTGGTAATTACTCTATTTTGCAAATAAAACATACGGTTGGAGGACAAATATCGAAAAAAACTGTTCATAGAAGAGTTTTGGAATTCAAAAACATCAAATACCGTAAAATGGCTCGATTACCGTGTCTCAAACGACACCATAAAGAAGCTAGATTACAATGGGCCAAAGAGCATATGTCATTCGATGAAAAGTGGCTGAATGTCATATTCAGTGATATAAAAAAAAAATGGAACCTCTATGCCCTGATGGGTTTAAGTACTATTGGCATGATCTCCGCTAAGAACCTAGAAGTGTATTTAGCCGACAACATAATGGTGGTTCTGTAATGGTGTGGGGGCTATTTCTTTCAATGGTCAGACATCTCTAGCATTCATTAGTGGTCGTGAAAACTCTGAAAACTATCAAGAGACACTTGCTAATCATTTGCTTCCTGTTGCCGAGGTTTTTTTTTTTTTTTTTGGGGGGGGGGAATGATTATTTCAACATGACAATGCTTTGATCCATACCTCAAATTCAATTTCATCGTGGCTTAAATCGAAAAAAAGTGTTTGTTTTAAAATGGCCGGCAATTAGTCCTGATTAAAACCTTATAGAAAACTAGCAGGCTGTGCCCGCTGCGCTGGTCTATTTTTCTAAACGAATCTCGGCTCAAACAAAATGGTGATTTGAAATTTCGTTTTTAAAGCAGTGTATACCATCACCTGGAATGTCCTTCCGCAATGCTGAAAACGATGTCACTGCCAATGACATTGCGATATTGCACTATTGTATGCCTTGGACAAAATTTGGGTAATTAAGTACTATCTCTCTTGTTTTATCATTTATAGTAGAGTTTGATATGAAAATGAGATCGTTATGACAGCAGGAATCAAAATGTTCTCTACTCATCACATTATTTTGTTAGAAAGAATTGCAATGATTATCAAACTCTATCAATTTTCATATCGCACATTATCATATGTTAGTTCTTAAACTCCCGAATCTGAACTTGCACTATGTGTAGATCTGGTAGCCTAAATACAATCTCCATTACATATTGCGTTGCATTTTTTAATAACCGTACTCTCTTGGCAGGTCTACTACAATTTTCTCTCTACCTTGGTCTGTTCCAGCAAAGTACATAGCAAAATATGTAAAAAAGAGTGTTTAACTTATATATTTATTAGAACAATGAAGCATAAAAGGTGTGTTTTAAAGCTGAATTATTTGAGTAAAATTAAAATAACATCAGTTTCATTGCCTCTTCATTTTTTTAAACCAGTTGCAAACATGTAGCTTTTAAATAGGGGATAATCTTTATGCTAAATTTTGTAGAAAAATAAAACTTCAGCTTGTAATCAATTCCATTATGATTTTTGGCGTCAAACATTTATAACGATAGACTTATTTCGTGTCTATTGTCAAATGAAAGTGAAGTTTACAATCATCTATTATTGGCATTTAATCTTATAACTTGGCGATAGTTTTATGGGGGCGGGGGTTCGACGGGTTATTGAAGTAGTATTTAATAGTTAATTTTTGATAAAATTCTGTTGATAGGGCTTAAATGTTAATTAAAACTGCAACATAAACATTAAAAACAAAATTTTCTACTGTCGGTATTTCATGTATATTTTTTTCTTAGCCAATTTTAAAGTATTTTTTTTTAACCTGAATGATTGATAAATTAATTGCAAATATTTTTTTTAAATTCGATATCATTGTTATTCCGAAGATTTTTCCTGCGCATTGCAAATATTGCTTTTTTATTGATAGTAAAATAACTGCAGATGAAAAATACATAATAAGGCTAAAACCCAGAATTAACGACAGCTTGGCGAATGCCTCTACGGAGACTTGAAAAGTACGCGAGTTCTGTCAACTTAAATATCCAGATAGAATTTTACCAAATAATAGGTACTACTTTATTATTCCATAGATCAATTTCGCCAAATTATACATATTGCAAAACGATTCACCATATTATACAAACGGATATAACTTTTATTTTAAATAACAAAAGAATCAATAAATTACTAAAATATTTATGGAAATACAAATAAAACGTCGAATCAAAAAATAGTTGATAACGTAACAAACGCATGTAACATGTTTAATGTCAAATAAATGTGACATTAACGATAATATTAATCTTATATTTTAAATCTTATAATCTTATAATCATTTAATCTTATATTTTAAATGCAGCAGTTTTTTGGTCGATGGGACAATTAAGTAGTACCAGATAATATAAAAATATATAAATAATAATATAGCCAATAATATTTTGGCCAGGTGTCATGTATATATCACGTTGGCGCGATTGCAACAAAATTGTGATTTTATGGATTGCGTGGTAATCTAGTTATTGTTGTTTCTTTACTAATAAACTGTTTCTTTACTTTTCTTTATTGTTTTGTTCTATAGTTATTAATTAAACTTCACTTATTTATTATTGTTTCCTTTTTAAAATAATAGAAAATAATTGAAAATAATATAATATGTAACTGGTATTTGAAAACTTAGTGTTTGCCAAACTGGTGTCAGATAAAAACGCGCTAAGGTGATGCGTATATAAAAATGGAAAAATGATTATAATAATGTAAACAAAAAAAGGGAAACAAATAATTAAAAAATTGCCTTTTCGATTTAAAAATTAAATAAATAAATAAACACCAAGCAGTTGTTAATTCTGTAGTTGCATCAATAGTAAAATTTCTTTTCTTCGTTTGTTTCATAATGAAAAACCATAAATTTAATAATCTCAAATAAAATAATCTGACAAATTTTCTATAACATCGTTGATGATCTAGAAGTCTCCTTAATACATAAACAAAACGGCAAAGTTGTCATATGCGCCGAGTTTGGCGCGATAATTTTTTATGCTAATTTGGCGTATTTTTTTCGTATACCAGTTACATGTCCATATTTAAATTATTTTATATTATTTAAATAGTAATAAAAATTAATGAAAAAAGTTTAATAAGTATATAACAAAACAATTTATACAATTTATAAAGTAAATAAACATTTTATTTATAAATAAATATTAATAGTCGGGTTAATATGTCAGACAAAATAATGCCAATTTAAAGTCTATTACTTACCTCGGTGATATATAATATCTGTGCCAGTAAAACTTCCAATAATATAATACATATGCTACTTGGCGGTGTTCAGTTATCGAAGATTAGTCCAATATCATTTTAAATATTATCTAACGCAGGAAAAATATGAAGAAAATTGAAGAAGAAATGGCTAATTAAAACAGATTTGTAAAATATTTTGGCACATATGCCATATATGCACCACATTTGTGCATTTTTTTTTTTTTTTTTTTTTTTTTTTACACAAATTTGGCGAAAACTTCGTTTTTAAATATCAATTACATATATATTTTTTAAATGTTTTCTATTATTTTAAAAAGGAAATAAAAATAAATAAATAATGTTTTGTTAAAAATCATAAAATAAAACAATTTACATCATTTAAAAAAAAAAAATAAGAGTAAATAGTTTATTAATAAATATACAATAGCCGAGCTACCATATGAACATAACATCGACGTTTTGTTGCAATCGCGCCAATGTGGTGCATATATGACATCTGTGCCATTTTTTTCAGCAGGCAATGTTTATTTCAAAATGTTGAATTTATCGATAGTAATAACGCGAAATTGCATAAATTTCATTTAAATTGCATAGATTTCCTTGTTCAGTTTGTAAATTTTAAAACTAATTTTCCCTGGAAGAGAATTTGACAATATGGCGCAAAAAAAGGTTGTTTGTTGATTACAATTTTCAAAATTACGGTGAAAAACTTTTGAAAAAGAATGACATTATTTTACAATACATATATGTGTGTGGCAGAATTTCACACTGAAGCTAAAATTTAAATATTTGATTACAATTTTTAAAATATTAACTTATGTTTATTGAACTTACAATTGAATACTAAAATATACTCCAAAAAAAAATCTCCTTTTGGAAAAAACAACTTTATTGCGACCTAATGTTAGACATATGCATTTTTAGCTTAATTCTTTGCCGACAAAAGTAAAAAAAAAAAAAAATCTGAAAGAAACAAATATATAACTCACAATTACTTTTATAATTAGATCTGCCTTTCTCTGGAGTAAGTTATATATCATCGAAATTTGATAAAAAAGAGAAAGGAAATAATAGAAAGGAAAATAAATATCGTTCAAAATTCATTTAATCAAATTTTCAAGCTCTTTTTTTTATTCTAACGCAAGGATAAGTCGCCAAATGTTTCATCAAATGTAATAGTTCACGTTATTTTTTAAGCGTTACAAATATTTCTTTTATTTTTAAGATAAATATTTTTTTTATGATATCATGTCTCATTAAATGGTTTTTCTTTATTATTATTGTTATTATTATTATTATTATTATTATTATTATTATTTTTGTTATCAATAGTTATTTTATTATCAGTAAATATTTTCTGCCTTTATTTGCAAGATGTTTGTAATATTTCTAACAGATATATCCTTTTTAATTTCTTTAGTAATGATAATTTTCGCCAAAAAATAAGTACTGGCAACCCTTCCGTCAAAAATAACCGAAAAATACGAAATTTAGTACGAAAAATCAGAGTTATCCCTGTATATTTGTATCATAAACCTCCGCAAAAATATTTCCTATCGAATGATATAATCTGCAAAAAGATCCATCGGTTAGTTTTTGAAAACACCCGTTTGGAAGTTTCAGAACTTCTGCTTTATAATATATATGATATGTGGGGTATTCTCACTCATGCAGCTTATCCAAATGAAAGCAGTATTCTTCAGTTAAAGATTTGAAAGATGCCATTGAGAACTCTTGGTTTAAAATTGAACGAGAAACAATACAGAATCTCATTTTATCGATGGAAGACTGTATACTTAAGATAATTCAGCAGAAAGGAGCAATAATCAAGTATTAATTTTTTATTATTCTTGTTCTGCTAAAGACTAAAAACTATTGTTCTTAAATTTTTGACATACTCATTTTTGTTGTTTTAATAAATTTTATTATTTAAGATAAATTTTATAACATAAATATGTTAACTATCTTTTTAAAACTACAATTTGTAGATTATGTGAAAAGGAAATTAACTTTCACTCATTAATAAAATTTCATTTTGAAATTTTCTGTTGTGCTTAAACTTTTGACTCGCACTGTACTATATATTTACGTGCGTTAAAATGATGCTATTTATAAATTTATTTTATCTAATGTGCTTAATAAAAACATGAAGGTGCTTGCACAAAATGCTTTGAACAACGAATTCTGCTTAGGCAGTCTCCATTAGTAGAAAATCCAATCAAATATGTTCCAGATTATTCTAATAGCATCTGCAGTATAGTGATGAATAAAATTTGCGATTCAAGAAAATTGCATTCAAGTATTTCGTACATGGAGGAATTCTCGAAACAAAAAACGAGCTGATATTTAATTTTAACAGCTTAAGAGAGTGGGAAAATAGAATTTATGACATCGCCAGTTTCGAGAACAGAGGCAGGGATGTCGAATCTTTTTACGTGTGCCCTATGCCAAAACATAACAAACAAATCAACATTCTAACGTGCCAAATTTTTAAATAAAAGAAATGTTGCGACATATAGTTTGCTTATACAAGAAAAATTCTGGATAATAGAATGACACACTTTCATGTATTAAATGCTAAAAACAAAAATCAAAATGCGACTGCTCTGTTTACTGGAAACGGCCATTAAAAAAAAAAATTTTATATTACAGAATTCATTTAAGAAACATAATTTTGTAATAAGGAAAGAAAAAAAATGTGAATTTTTATTTTGGAGCTTTCTAAATCATCATCGTTAGTTCAAAGTCTAAGACAATAATCCAAGTCATTTTAAAAGGTGTTTTAAATTTTATTGACGATATTTTCAATATTATGCGTTTGACAAAAATTTGTTTATATCTGGCTCATATTTCGTTATGTTTAATACATCAAATTTTCGGCCCACGTTTTTTTAACCCTTTCTGGCACGCTGTGCCCGGTCTGGGGGGTACCTAATTTTAATTCCAAACTTGCAAACGACACCAGTAACATTTTAGTAAAATTTTGCTTTTACAATAAAAGCTTAAATTAAGGAATTCAAAATATTTAAAAAACTCATTTCTGAATTCCGGTGTCAGTTGATAATTTCTCATTTTAGTACAGATTTTGCCCGTGCCGGAAAGGGTTAATGCAGTGGTTGTTTTGTAAAATTCATTTGAAAAAGAAAATAAACTTTTAGATTCATAGACGAAGGCTATAGTTACATGTCGAAATTCTAATATCCATGTTAATTAATGCGAAAATAATTACATTGTTTATTACTTTTTATTGCCAATCAGGTCATTCAACATGAAAAAAAATATATATTTCTTATTGTGAAAAAAAGGTTGAAATTTCTTGAGTTAGTTATATTACTGAAGTTTGTGGAATAATTTTCGAACTAAAATATTTATATTAATTGTAAAAAACAGTTTTTTTTTTTGGGAGGATTTTATCCTTAAATGTTTTTATAGCAAACAAAATTTCACTGTAAGAACATATGAAAGGTTATTTTAAGGCATTAAAATATTAGAGCAATAATATACACAAAAAAGTTTACGTTATTGGTGTGAAAAAGAGAGAGCAATATTAATGTTAAGAGGAATTTTTTTTAAATATCAAAGCGATTCTTCACCCCACCTCTATGTCAGAAAAAAATGGCGCCAAAACAATAATAATTGGAAACATCCTATTGGGACAATAAAAATTGGTTGTCGCGAAAATGGCATCATTCGCTTGTTAAGGGTTAAAAAAATCATCTTGATTTGAAATGGTTTTCTGTTGTGAATGTTTCTAATAAGTGAAAAGCCAACATTTAAAAATAAATCAATAAAAAGGTTGTCGTTTCATGTAAATATTTTGAATAAGTATGCTTTAGATTACTGGTCTTACACTCAAGAGAATGTTAATAAGAAATCGGTATTATGCAAATGTTGATTTTAATCGGAAAATATTTCTTCGACTAATGAAAAACTAATTAATAAATATTTGTTCGTCTAATAGAAAGCTAATACGTATTAAGAAAATTTGGATTTTACATTAAATATATTACGAATAAAAAACTAATATTTGGTTAATTTGGTATAACATTAGAAATAATCCTAATATTTAGCTAATACTTATAGTACAGAACTGATATGAAAGAACTGGTAAAATGGCAAAATCAGGCAAAATTAATTTGCTACTGACACCTGATTTTCTACGAGAGTAAAGTTTAAAATCTAAAAATACACATTAATCTTATGGCTTTTAACATCAAAAGTCTTTTTTAGGTGCGTTCCTAATTATGTAAATGCGTAGCCCCTATAGTTGTCGTTCAGTCCGTCCGTCCGCATATAACAACGCAAAAACTACCCAACCAAACCGTTTGAAATTTAAAATATATAATTATTATACAATTTTGTCGAGTCATTTCAAATTTTATGAAAATCGGATGCATAGGTCAATTACAGGGACAATCAAAAGTATTCCGTTACATTACGGTCAATGGGGGAAAATGTTTCAAATTAATTTTAATCGTTTGAAATTTAAAATATATAATTGTTACATAATTTTGGCGAGTCATCAAATTTTATAAAAATCGTATGCATAGATCAATTACAGAGACATCAAACGTATTCTGTTACATTACGATCAGTGGGGGGGGAAATGTTTCAAATGCATTTTAATGTTGTTGCAGTCATTAGAATATACCAGAATACATGAATCTATGAAGTATATATAAGGTATTTGTACCCAATATGGACAGTGCTCTCAATATGGACACCCCTAATATCTTTAAAAGTAACAATTTTGATAGAGAGATAGTGTTACATGTCCGTGAAGAAAAGCAGTTGAAAAGATAATTAAGCCGGAAAAGTGCAAAAAAGCGGGCTTTTCGCTATTTAGAAAGAAACTTGTTGTTTCGTGGTGTGCTGATCTTAATTACAGGTAACTTTAAATTCTTATTAGATATGGTATAATTACTTTAAATATTAAAAAGTAGAGTGTTTTAGAAAGCTGATAAAACATATTTTCGATTGCTATTGCATACATTGCTAAAAAATGTTTTATTTATTCATTTATTATAAGATTTAATAAAACTACTCCCGATTCCCAATATGGACACCTTATGCCCACATTGAAAGTACAGCAGATGAATCTTCATATTCACAAAAATAGAAAGCTAAGCAATACCAACTACATTATTTCATAATATTTTGTAGTAACTGAGGTGCTTTGTTTTGGTCTTCGAAAAGCCGCAACCGAAAATGACCCCCGTACTAAAGTGCATGTTCTGTAGATATTTAACGTGCCCGACCCTCCCCCGCAATACTTTAAGATGTATTTTTTTTATCCCTTCTCCTCTAAAATTCCATAGAAGTGTGGCTCTTCTATACACCCTGTGTAGTAGGTCAATAAGGAGCCACCTGTCCATAATAGGGACTAGTGGTTCCTTATATGGACATTCTGTAAACATTTTTTATTTTTATCATTTAAACTAAACCAGAAAAGTTACAAGGTCGCTAATTTTAATAATGATAGTCAACAGTCCAGGGATCATGGTCATATATTTTTGGAGTCCTATCACATGTACATGGGGGTGAAAAAAATAAATTTTCCTTAGCGTGTCCATATTAGGCACAGGTACCTTATAAATATTAAAATATACATTTTGTACAATCTGTGATGCATAGAATATTTATTATTAAATTACAGGGCCACACAAAAATATTCCACTGCATGATGCTACCGGGAAAACATTGTTTGAGGCGTGTGATAATTATATTAAACTATTTCATATTTTAAGAATATGATATACGTTGCTGAGGTGTAATAAAAGTTTCTTCCTATATATTTACAGGAACGCAAACAAGATTTCGACCACTATACTGTATCCGAAGTACTGTCTACTATAACAGCAAGATCTGAATATTTTTTAAACTTCGTTATCCTACGAACGCACCTCATTTGCAACACTTCATGTGCAATTTCCAACTTGTTTAAATTTTCGGATGCATCCAAAAAAGTTATTTGATTTACGGCTAATTTAATCCCGATCTATTTATTTTAATCTTAATAATATCCACTACAGATAATTGGTGTTCGCACGCTATTAGCTGATATATTGAAGGGCAAAAATTTTTGTGATTACTTTGATGGCTGGATATATAAATTATCGTCCTCGCCTCGGTTAATGGGCCTTCTTTGCCATTTACTTCGTTATTAGAAGTGCAGCGGTGACACAGTTTCCTATATTACTTCGATGATAAATTCATCAAGATATTTCGGATATTAGGGTAATCAAAATGCAGACCCCGAAACGACTTTTATCTAGAAAAGAATTATAAAAATGAAATTAAAAATAAATATTTTATTAGAAGTACATTTAAATAAGATAATGAATATTTGAAGACAACACTAAGAAATTTTTTTTGTTCTTTTCTTTAATGAAAATAGCCAATCTATACTAATTCGGGGTCGAAAAAGCCGAATGCCTAAAAAAAAAAAAAAAATTAGCCGGGGTTTTTAAGATATTGTGTTACTGATATACGAACTTGTGTAGTAAATAAGTTGGAAATTGCACGCGAAGCGTAGCAAATTAGGTGCGCTCGTACGATAATGAAGTTTTAAAACTATTCATAGTAGACAGTACTTCGGATACAGTATAGTAGTCGAAATCTTTTTTGTGTTGCTGTAAATATACAGAAAGAAACTTTTATTATACCTCAGCAACGTATATCACATTCATAAAATGTGAAATAGTTTAATATAATTAACACACGCCCCAAACAATGTTTTCCCGTATAGCATTATGTAGTGGAATAGTTCTGTGTGGCACTGTAATTTAACAATAAATATTCTTTGCATCACAGATTGTACAGAATGTATATTTTAATATATATATATATATACTTCATAAGTTCATGTATTCTATTATATTCGAATGAGTGTAACACCATTAAAATTCATTTGAAACATTTTTCCCGATTGACCGTAATGTAACGGAATACTTTTGATTGTCCCTGTAATTGAACTATGCATCCGAGTTTCATAAAATTTGAAAAATTCTACAAAATTGTATAATAATTATATATTTTAAATTTCAAACGATTCGGTTCGGTAGTATTTGTGTTGTTATATGCGGACGGACGGACTGAACGACAATTATAGGTGCTACGTATTTGCATAATTACGAACTCACCTTGAAATGTCAAGTCCGTTACTTATCAAGTCTGTTACTATGAAATGTAAGCGAAAGGTAAAAATCGCCCGGGAAATCTTTATGTGTCGTTGATGAATTAACTACATTTTATTTCATGTGAAAACAAAAAGCTTTGAATCTAAAACACAGACAGCCAATTTGGGCTGCCACATAAATAATAATTAAATATTATAATATTTAATAAATACTGATAATTAATTCATAATTTGCATATTTAATGAATATGTATAATTAATTAATAATTATGCAAATTTATGTGTGTATTAATTACTTTTAAAAAATGGGCGCATTGTCGTTTTCGGCCGAAATTATTAAAATCCCCGAAATTCGGTTTCGGTCTTAAAAACTGATTTCGGTCTATTACTATCTTTTAATACATTAAATGTATAGGTTAATTATAATTAAATTATAATATATACTGTCATATAATGCTTTGCAAAAATTCAGTTTTTTTTATTGAAGTTTTAATATATTTCATAGAATGAAGCTTATTCAGAGTTTTTTTAAATATCATGCTCGCTTTTCCCATGAAGATTATTGATGAAAGATTCTGATAAGAACAATAAAATTTGTCTTGCTTGCTCCGACCCCTGTTTTTATGTATCCATTAAACAGAATACTAGAAATAATAACTAAACATTTACATATAATAAATGGAGGTTCATTAAAAACATAAATATTGCGGTCAGCGTACTTCTATATAAGTAAAGATTGTAAAGATGAAAAAAAAATACATGTGGCACTCGGGGACTGCCGCGGTAAAGCTATTGCATAGCATTTTTTATCAATTTATGCAAAAATACCGCGTCAATGTCTGCCGAAGTCTACCGAAGGATACCGTGCCGAAGTCTGTCGAACTGAAACGCAGTTAGCCGCAGTGTTAGGATTTTTTCTCGTTACGGAATTTCTAGATTCGGTCGCCGCGCTCAAAGCCCTCGATAAAAGCTATGCAATAGCTTAATAAATTACCAAACAAAATTTGGTCGCGCTACGAAAATTAGATCGCGAGTTATAAGCATTTTAAATTTTTCGACCTTCACGGTGGGGGTCTCCTGTCACCAAAAATTAACACTGTCTCATAATAAATTACCAAACAAAATTTGGCCGCGCTACGAAAATTAGATCGCGAGTTATAAACATTTTAAATTTTTCGACCCTCACCGTGGGGGTCTCATGTCACCAAAAATTAACAATGTCTCATAATAAATTACCAAACAAAATTTGGCCGCGCTACGAAAATTAGATCGTGAGTTACAAGCATTTTAAATTTTTCGACCCTCACCGTGTGTGTGTGTGTGGGGGGGGGGGGGGGGCTCCCGTCACCAAAAAGTAACACTGCCTCATTATAAATTACTAAACAAAATTTGGCCGCGCTACGAAAATTAGATCGCGAGTTATAAGCATTTTAAATATTTCGACCCTCACCTTGGGGGGTCTCCTGTCACCAAAAATTAACACTGTCTCATAATAAATTACCAAACAAAATTTGGCCGCGCTACGAAAATTAGATCGCGAGTTATAAGAATTTTAGATTTTTCGACCCTGACCGTGGGGGTCTCATGTCACCAAAAATTAACAATGTCTCATAATAAATTACCAAACAAAATTTGGCCGCGCTACGAAAGTTAGATCGCGAGTTATAAGCATTTTAAACTTTTCGACCCTAACCGTGGGGGGGAGGGGTCTCTTGTCACCAAAAATTAACACTGTCTCATAATAAATTACCAAACAAAATTTGGCTGCGCTACGAAAATTAGATCGCGAGTATAAGCATTTTAAATTTTTCGACCCTCACCGTGGGGGTCTCATGTCACCAAAAATTAACAATGTCTCATAATAAATTACCAAACAAAATTTGGCCGCGCTACGAAAGTTAGATCGCGAGTTATAAACATTTTAAACTTTTCTACCCTAACCGTGTGGGGGGGGGGGGTCTCTTGTCACCAAAAATTAACACTGTCTCACAATAAATTTCCAAACAAAATTTGGCTGCGCTACGAAAATTAGAACGCGAGCATTTTAAATGTTTCGACCTTCACGGTGGGGGGTCTCCTGTCACCAAAAATTAACACTGACTCATAATAAATTACCAAACAAAATTTGGCCGCTCTATGAAAATTGGATCATAAGAAACATAAGTTTGAGACTTGATATCCTAATATCTGAAAAATACCGCGTCAATGTCTGCCGAAGTCTACCGAAGGATATCGTGCCGAAGTTTGCCGAACTGAACCGACATTAGCCGAAGTGTTAGGTTTTTTCGTTACGGAAGTGTTAGGTTTTCTCGTTACGGAATTTCTAGATTCGGTCGCTGCGCTCAAAGCACGCGATAAAAGCTATGCAATAGCTTAAAAAGAAGAAAAAAAATTAAGATATAAGTCTTTGGACAGAACTCCAAGTACAAATCAATGTTTTGTAGAAATTCATTCGGTCCGGGTCGAGCCGGGATCGGGCTTAGAAATAGTACAAATAATCTAGCAGTCTTAAATTGCGGGTTTCAGGTTGTTAATATAGCGTAAAGTTAGAAGAAAGTTAAAATACTTTGCAAAATTGACGTTGATCTGAAGATTTACTATAGTACGTATTTAATAAATGAAATTATCTTATATAATAATGCTTAAGAATATCCAGTTGACTGTGATGATTTAAAAAAAAATGGTTTATTTTTAAAAGTTTTTGTGCCTTTTTTATACTAAGCGGTTTCGTAACTTATTTCAGATAAGTCCTTATGAAGAGATTAAATCATAGAATGATCAATGTTGAAAGAGAAATTAAGAAAGAGATAGTATTTGAGGAGGTTTTAGCGTATGTAAGAGTGGAAAAAGAAAAAAAAAAGAGAAGAACGATAATTTAAGGAGGAGATATTTGAAAATAAAATTTGATAAAATAAAGTATAAAAATATCTATTGCTATATTCAAAAGGGTTAGTCACGCATAGCTTACTCCTAATAACTGTTTCAATAACTAGAAATAGTGTTTTTATGACTTTATGTACGATTTTAAATGTTTATAGGGGAAAATATATACCGATGGCCCTTAAAATTAGTTGCTGGCAAAAGCTGCTGGCAATAATGTTGCAGCAAAAATTTCAGTAAAATTAGATGTAATAAAAATTAACATCTAGTTTTATTGCAACGTTTACGGCAAAAGCGCTGCCAGCAGTTTTTGCCGTAAATTAATTTTTTTTTCTTTTTTTTTTTTATACAGTGTACCGAAATGATTTCTTCGACGATCATCAATTGAGAACAAAGGTGTTCAAAAAAAATGAAAAAAAAAAGAAACATACGGTTAATAATCTATAAATATGTGGGTCAACAGCGCTTATTACTTCAGACAGTTTGAACTTCCCTCATTCCATAGTATACAAGTAAAATGGCTGCGACAGATCGACAGACAGACACGAGAGTAACCTTACGATGGTTCCATTTTTAGGTGCGTTCGTAATTATGTAAATACTTAGTACCTATAGTTGCCGATCAGTCCGTCCGCCCGCATATAACAATGCAAAAACTACCCAACCGAATCGTTTGAAATTTAAAATATATAACTATTCCGTAATTTTGTCGAGTCATTTCAAATTTTTTGATAATCGGATGCATAAATCAATTACAGGGACAATGAAAAGTATTCCGTTACATTACGGTCAATGGGGAAAATGTTTCAAATGCATTTTATTCGTTTGGAATTTAAAATATGCAATAATTTTATAATTTTGTCAAGTCATTTCTAATTTTATGAAAATCGGATGCATAGATCAATTACAGAGACAATCAAAACTTTCCGTTACATGACGGTTTATGGGGGAAAATGTTTCAAATGCATTTTAATGGGGTTACACTCATTCGAACATAATAAAATTGATATGAATTTATGAAGTATATATTATAATATGCATTTTGCACAAACTGTGGAGCAAAGAACATTTATTATCGATTTACAAGGCCACACAAATGTATTCCATTAGACAATGGTATAGGGAGAACATTGTTTGGTGTGCGTTTTAATAATATTAAACTATTTCACATTTTATGAAAATAATATACATTGCTGAGGTGTAATAAGAATTAATATTCCCGTTTATTTACAGGAACACAAAAAAAAAAGATTTCGACCACTACACTGTGTCCGAAGTACTGTCTATTATAACAGCAAGATCTGAATATTTTTAAAACTTCGTTATCGTACGAACGTACCTCATTTGCTACGCTTTACGTGCAATTTCCAACTTGTTACTTTTTAGGTACGGAAGCTTAAAAATTGTTTAACATTATTGCATGTTAAACATATTATACTTTTTTATTGTATGTGACATGACACATAGCTAAAACTCATTCATTACGATGATAAACAGACACCTTGCAGAGAAAAAAAAAAAAAAACCCTGAGATGTTAATTTATGGAAAAAAAAAATTTAACCAACAAATGATTAAAATCTATTTTTATACACTTTTAATCTTCTGTAACATTTTCTCAGCGTCAGACATACATCAACACACAAAGCCACAGCAAGTTTTAAGTATTATCTTAACTTTTAGAGAGAGTGAATGAAAGAGAGATTTTCGGCATCAAACTAATGGATTGTCTCTTCCATTAACGGATAATTAGAGAGTGATCACACGTTAGATTGCAGCAAAATGTATTAGTTTTGATACATAGTTTCTATCCTTTTCTGGTCTTAAGAAGACAATCGTCTATAACAAAATAGTCAAAAAAGTCTATTTCAGTGGTATAATAGTACCCAAACCGTTTTTTCTTATTAAGTGTATTTATGTACCTTAAATCTGTTTTTCTCAAAACTAATTTTTCAGCGTTTTTAGATTTTTGAAATGCTTCTTGCGACGTAATTTTTTATCAATATTTATGCATTTGACAAGGAAGTACCCTGATATTGTTTAGAAAGAAATTGTGTAAGCTTTTTAAATTTCGTCTTCATTAAGTTAGTCAAATTTGATTTTTTACTTATTAAAAGGCAAAATTTTGATGAAAATCGATATCGAATTTAGAAAAAAAATCTGTAAAATATTAACTATTCAAGAGATTAAAAAAAATCTTACACAAATTTGTTTATCATTGTGCGCGCGGCAGCGCGCTACAATAATATGATTGAGCGATGGTGCACACGGATTTTTCAATTTTTCTTTTTGCAATAACTAACTAAATACTTATCCAATTTTGATGATTTTTTTTTTAAATGTTCGTCTGACCAAGACGCACAACATAGCACAAAAATTATTTTTTTTTATGGCATACTGTAGGTGTACTGTAGAGTATTCTGAAAATATGACAAAAATTTTGTGTCCCAGCACTTTTCTCGAAAACTACTAAAGATAAAAACTTAATTTTTTTTTTAAACAAAAGACAAACTTTTTATCCCGAGGTAGTCATCGAGAAAACGTTATTTCGCTGGGCGGTTTTTCTGAAATTGCGTATTTTCCAAACTTGGTCATAAATGGGTATATCTAACGTTCTATTGCAGATAGAATGTTGCGGTAAAGTTTATTTTAAAGATTTTGCGATGCTAATTAATCCTGCAAAAATTCATAGCTTTACGTTAAACAGTTTTTTTACAAGATGAAATAAAAGAATGGCAGTCATCAATCTAAGGTACTTGTGATCATCGGAGAGAAAAACCAGTTACACCATTCGATTAAGCATAAAAAAATACAGAATGCTTTTTTTTCTCTTATTTTTAACTTAATTTTTTAACGAATTATGAATTTTTTTTGAAATTTTTGACATGCTGATTTTTGTCATTTTTTAACACTAGAACGCCCGGATGGAGTCGATTCGACTCCAATCATGTAACTAAATTTCAATTCGAACCAGAAAAATTTTCTTGAAATAATTTAAATCTAATCCACGCAAATTTACGTTAAATAAATCAATTAAATAATTTTGAATAAAAATTCTGCTGAGAAATATTATTTTCAAACTTGAGTAGAATTTCCGGACGTTCTAGTGTTAATGAATCATTTACTGAATAATTATGCACGGTGTCTAGCCCTGGTGGCTGTCAAATTTGATTTTTAATTTTAAATTAGGCAATTTTTTGCACCATGCCAAATTTATATTTTATCCATTTTTTTCATTTATTTATATTTTGTTTTTAGCACAATGGCATCAATGGCAAAAATGCCTGGCATACCTGTCAAATATTGGGGCCCTGTACTTTAAAAAAGTGTATTTATTATAAGTATATACCGTATTTATTCTAATAGAATGCGCCCTCTAATAGAGCGCGTCTTCTAATAAAGTGCGCACCTTGGTGCTGATTGAAAAAATAAATATACGGAAACGATATAGTAGATAAGTAGAAAACGATTACTTAAATGCATTATCGAGGATTCTCATCGATCAAAATAGAGATATTCTATCAAAGCGATGGAGTGGCGATGCAGCAAAAGTTTCAAATTTTGAACAATGTACCACTCCTGTAAACTATAGCGCCAAGGATATGCACACTGTTAAAAATCTGCTGCATTTTGCTGCAACGCACTCCCCTGCTTGTATAGAAAACGGTTACTTGGCCGTGAAATGGCGCTTTTTCATTGGTTGGAATAGAGATATTATATACAAGTGGTGGAGTGCGTTGCAGCAAAATGCAGCAGATTTTTAACAGTGCACTGTTAAAAATTTGACCCATTTGTTGCAGAGTCACTCCACAGCTTTTATAGAATGTCTCTTTATGGCCAATGAGAATGCTCCATAACACAGTAAAGCAATAGTTTCCTATAAAAGCGGTGGAGTACGTTTTTAATAAGTCCGTAATAAATACGGATTAAGAAAAAAAAGAAGCATGGTTTTTGTATCAAACTTTACTCTTGCATAAAAAAAGTTCCTGTTTTTGGCAAAAATAATGGATATTTGAATGAAAAATCTATTCTTTGAAAGGATTTATTATTTTATTCACTTTAGTAAAAAACTGATTTTTTTTTTTTTTTTTTTTTTGAAAACCACCGTAGAATTTTGGTATAGAAAAACCTGTTTAAAATTTTTTTTTTAATTTGTAATACCAGAGTATTAGAGTATGTAGCATTTTTTAATTTCAATACAAATAAAATTTTGTTTTCCATATATAAAATACAAAACAAGTTGTGCAGTATCCCTATGGAATATGGAAAAATAGAAGAACTAGTGAAAAATGCTCCAAGGAGCAGTGCAAAAGCAGAATATGATTTTAATTGAGCATTAAAAAGTAATGGACAAGTGCTCCTGTTAATTACTGAGCATGAGGAAGGATAAGGGATCCCTTCTTGGCTACAACTCACTTCAATGCCAACTTTGAAAAAATCATATTTTCGCTTTTTCCGTGAAAACAAATCAGTCGCAGTTACTATAAAAATGTATAGTGTAAAGACGTAACCAGTAAAGATGCAGCTTAATTAGACAAAAATGTAAAGGAAGGCGACATAATGCCAGATACCTAGTTCCTGCAGGTATCACATTCATGCACTGCCACCAAGCATACCCTAAGTGTATAATTGCACAGAAAATTGATTTGTAGTATAGTGCAGAGTGAACAGTGCAGTTAACATC
The DNA here is from genome assembly GCA_964019185.1 of Maratus speculifer. Classification (NCBI taxonomy): domain Eukaryota; kingdom Metazoa; phylum Arthropoda; class Arachnida; order Araneae; family Salticidae; genus Maratus; species Maratus speculifer. Next base: position 43,861,652 of record OZ025294.1, read on the forward strand.
AGAGATGTAGTACAGGCTATACGCCGTACACCTTCAGGACTTTTTAATAGAACACCATATACCCTCTGTTTTTCAAGAAAGCTTATAGTATACACATTCTAGAATATCCCTCTGCTTAGAGCATATATCTTATGTTATTTTTATGACTACACCCCTGGTTAACATCTAAAGCACGGTGGAAAATTCTACTAAAGAACCGCAAATTTCTTTTGTATGGAAAAAGCGCAAATATGATTTTTTCAAAGTTGGCATTGAAGTGAGTTGTAGCCAAGAAGGGATCCCTTATCCTTCCTCATGCTCAGTAATTAACAGAAGCACTTGTCCATTACTTTTTAATGCTCAATTAAAATCATATTCTGCTTTTGCACTGCTCCTTGGAGCATTTTTCACTAGTAATAGAGTTTTAAGTGATAAAAATGCAAAAGCAAGAAAATATCTCAAAAATTAAAACACGAAAAAAATTCTAAAATTTCGTTTAAAAATTGAAAAAAAAAAATTAATTTTTTTTTTAATTTTAATAAGATTGTAGAATTTTTTTTTTTTTTTGAAGTTTTTCTATATGCTTTTGGCGAAAAGTATATATGCATAAAATTTCATATTGCTATAATGAAAATTAAAAAAAATAAAATTTTACAACGTCCACCGTCCCTTTAATTTTTTTTCAATTTTGAGAGAAAAATATTTTTGCGTTAACAATGTTAATATTAGCTACCCAAATAGATTTATTAGAATTTAACGAATTTGTCATTGATTGAAATCTGACGAATGTAGTTATTTTGCAGTTCATTTTTATATGAAAATAGATTAAAGAAGAGTTTTTGGTGACATTTGGAAAATATCAAATTACAACAAAATTTGACAGATATTGCAACGTTCTAATGTTTCTTGCGTTTTATCACACATGGTTCCTTCTGATAAGTAACCTATATTTTTATTTCAAAGCGTGAAATACATGTTTAAATTAAAAGAATTGTCAATTATGCCCTTAAGATCGGACAAGTATCAGGGTATAAGATCACGGTAGACCAAGTTTTTCAGTAGTAACTGTTTTTCCTCCCATTAAAAAAACATTTTATTCTTTCCTTTTGAGATTCCCCGGTATTCAAGAATTTCCGATGAATAGTTTTTACCGGTGTGCTCTTGGAAATGTTTAGCACAATTTGGGACATTTTACGATATAAGTTTTAGTATTTTTTTTTTTTTTTTTTTTCTTAAATTGGGCAAGAAAAGGAAATTTTACAGCTTGCAGGCCTTGAAAAGTGCAGATAATCATACTTGATTAAACAAAACCGTGAGATCTACTGGATTTACTCTATTAATGCAGTTCAGCGCTGCAAAATTTCAAAAAGTCACGATCAATCTACTTTTGAAATAATACCCTATTTTATGCTATTGTTATCAACCATTTTTCTTTTAAAAAACCATTTTAAGCAAATTTAAGAAATTTGAAAAATGTTAATTGAAAAAAAAAAAAAAAAAGTCAACTTTTAGTCAAATTAATCTTTCAACCTTAAAGATTATATTAAAATTAGGAGAAATTTTATGAAATAATTTTTAAAAAGTAGTTAGTGTTGTCAAACTTTACAAAAAAGAAAAGGGTTAAATTTTTCGGAGAAAAATGCTAAGAAAAAAGGTAAATTTTGATTAAAATGCTAAAAAATACCGTAAAGTTATTCAGTAGGCATGAATATTGGATGCACATAACAAAGTATAACTTTTATTACTATTAACCCTTTGGAGACGAGCGACACGTATACGTGCCGCAAAAAGGCTTAAGAAACCTTGTTTATCTCCACCAGTAAAGTTTTACTGTAAAATTTGCCTTATTTAATCGGAGCATTTTCTCGATTTAATAAGGCACAAATTTCTGTTTTTTTAAACCGGTGACAAAATATTAAAAATTTCGTAAAAGGCTACCGTCTCGAAGGGGTTAAATGCATTTTTTATTACTATTACAACATATAAAGATATTACAAAAATTAAGGAACACTTTAGTTGCGTTGTATTCCAGCACACATGGGGAAAACTAAGAAAGACAGCATAACATAGTTTTTTCTAAAATGTATATCAAAAATGAAATTTAATAATAAAACAAATCGCAAACGAAACACGAATTAATACAAGCATAGATAGTTTCAATAAATGTGTTTCATAATTTAAAAGCCGCACATAAAACTCGGCTTTAATTGAAACATTGCAGTTTAATATTTCCTACTTACAATTTAGCATCCTATTATAAGCTAAAAATTCTTGTGATAGAACTATTGTGATAGTCACAAATAATGCACCATAGTAGCGCCACCTGTTGAATGATTTGCACGAAAACGTAATCAGCACCATTTTATATAAAGTATGAACTAAATCTAAAGTTTTATGATAATCCATGCACTAGTTGTTAAGATATGGTTATGATGGAAATTCTGAATAATGAAGTATAGCTGCACCACCCATTGAGCGACATGCACCAAAAACTAATCAGATCTACTTTATATCAAGGCTAACAGAATCTAAAGTTTTGTGGAATTCCGCGTATTAGTTCTTGAGATAGAGCGCCCGCAAAATGTTTGTCACATACAGACAGACTGACAGACTCACCTACAGACATTTTGTAAAAGCATGTTTTTCGGGTTCTCTGACCCCTAAAACGTGTAAATCCGTCAAAAACAGGATATCGTAAACTTTCACGAATCCAATACTTCCTTCTTGTTAAGACAGAAGAAAGTAAAAAGACAAAAAAAAAAAAAAAAAAAAAAAAAAAAACGCACTTATAGCGAATTGGAAAATTTTGAAGGTCAATTTAATTCCTTTCAGAACCAAGTTAGTATCACTAGAAATAGTTCTATACCTATTACCTTTTTCCAATCTTCTCTTTCCTTTATTTTCACTTTCGCTAACCCAGATCTTGAAAATTTCAACCTCGAATGTAGCAGAGGTGGCGCAACGCACAGGTTAAACCTGTCGAGATCGTTTCACCGATAACAAAATGTCCAATTTGTCCCAATTATTTCACACGCATATTCTTCATAGAATCAGCAAGTCGTTTTATGCAAGATTCCGCGATCTAGACGAAACAAAGTTAGGAATATCATTCCAAAGTTTTTTGCTTTTGATTAGTTGCGAAATCAAACTAGTCGTTGGGGGAAATAGCGTAGCTAGCGAGGGGCGGGGCGGTCCGCCCCGGGTGTCATCGTCTAAGGAGTGACACCCAATCTTTATTTGCAAAGATATATATATAATGATATAATCTTATAAGATTTTGGAAAGGAATTCTGAAATAAAATGAAATTTTTAGCGCACGATGCAATAGATCAGGGCTGTCCAACGCGGCGCCCGCGGGCGCCATGGCGCCCTTTGACGATTTTCTTGGCGCCTCTTTGAAGTTTTTCTGTTATTAGACATTTTAGAAGTTAAATTTGAGTATAAATAATGCTTCTTCAAAATCACTAACATTTGTAAAGGACATACTTTCAAAACCTGTAAACACGCATTAAAAACCAGAAACGCGCTCATACATATTTCCAAAATTTCAAGTAATTATTAATAAAGTATAATTATAAAGCTTAAATTTGGTGACAATTGGAATTAGCTTCTTTTAATATTTAAGAAATAACATAAAAGTAAACATTTTTCACCTTTAATCACCTCTTTCAAGACACATAATGCATGAAAGTTTTTCTTTTATCTTCTTGCTGTAGTCAGAGTAGCCCATTGGCTATTTTATACGAAGGATAAAGAGGCTTAAATTTTCTTTCATGACTTCTGAAGTTTTAGGTTTGTTTATTTATTTGTTTCCTTAACAAATAAATAAAATTAATAAAACTGTGAGAAAGATTTGCATCTAATGAAAGCACTTCTCTGGAACTACCCACATAGGTTCACTGTTATGGCTGTCTTTGTTTTTGTACTTTTTATAAAACTAGTTCACGCCTTCAAAATAAATCAAAGCGTATTTTTACATTGTAAAAGAAACTTAGCCCAATGTCTCTGATTTACATGTTTATTGTTATTTTTTCTATTATAGGTACAATTAAAAAATTTTACACCAAGCCCTACAAAACATTTTTGAGACATATTTCTCATACAAAAATGTATAATTTAAAATTTAATGCAACTCTAAAACTGTATGGGTCTTTTGTCTGCTGTTGAAAGATTCATTTGCATTATGTTAAAACGAACGTATATTCTAATGTTGTACGATAATATTGAACCATATTTTTGATCATGCGAATAATGGCGCCCTTCATTGACTGCCAGGATCTGAAATGCGTCCTGGCTCAATAAATGGTTGGACAGGCCTGCAATAGAGTTAGCTTTCTTTTCTTTAAGAATGTGAAATTTTATACAGAATGGTGTATCTAAATAGGACATGCACCAGGGAACAAAAACCTTCCTATCTAACGAGTGGGTAGTAAAAGCAAATTTTAAAAGAAAGAATTTTCTTCTACATATAGACACCGCATTGACTTATGCGGACTATGGACTGAGTGATGAATCGCTCCTGTGTTTATATATACACTGTAAAAAATTTTGCCGTTAAAAAACGGAAATAGTACTGGTAATCTAGACGCCAGTACTACTTCCGTTTTTTAACGGAAAAAAATTTCCAGGAATAGTTCCGTTTTTTCACAAAATATTTCCGTTTTTTAATATTTTTTTATGCAAAATTTTTTATTTGAAAGTTAAAAGAATTTTTCAAGGACAAACTAACATCTTTGTGATTTTTATTCTTTACTTTAGAAAGACACGTTAACATCAGGCACACATTATATACATTTAATTTAAATAACAGTGAAGAAATGTGACTTACCTTCCATGGGGATCGAACCCGGGTCGTCTTCGGTCGTAGCCTGCAGTGTAATACCATTACACCATGATTACACAAAACACTTTTTCAAATATCTTTAGTTATTTCAGATGCATTTCATAAAGTAAAGACAAGATTTTGAACGCGGATTTATTTCTGTAGCGATAATATATATATATATATATATATATATATAAAATATATATATATTTAGCGTACAGTTCAAAATTATGTTTTATAGATTTTCTTTCTATAATTTCTGATATTTAGTTTTTTTTTCCTTTAAAATTTTAGCTTTATAAAAAAAAAAAGGTTAGCCTTTAAGATATTACATGCATGAATGAAAGTATTAAAAATTTTTGTTTCCTTCTATTTTGGAAGAGTTTTAAAGTTCTATTGTAATATTATTCATATTCATTTATTTATTTTATAAAAGGATACTAACACACTTTTTTAAAAAGCATATATTTTAAAAAATATTTTGCGTGACGATCTATTGTAAACTCAATAAAGATAACTTAATAAAAGTTACTATGGGTTATTAAAATTAATTACATTTATTGATTATTATGACTTAGGTAATCGCCAAAATAATAATAATTTCGGTAATATATTTCGATATATTTTAAATTTTATGTGCGAACTTCTTAATTTGAATAGATTAAAAAGTATTATATATTAAAATTAAAAGTATATTTTTTCCCACTAAAATATCGTACGCACTTTTTATACTGTGATATAAATAAACATTATTTTAAAATCTTACTGAAAAAAAGAATAATTTTACAACTGTATCAAACTTAAAAAGAATTAATAAATTTTATTATTACTATTGTTATTTTAATATTGTAAAAATATGCTCCTTTTCATTATTAAAATAGAAAAATAGGGAAATATTGCTATAACGTTTTTCTCTATTTTCCTCATACAGATGGCACCACGACACTTATCGGTTAAAAATTCCAATGTTGTGCTGTTTAAAAACGGAAGTTTTACACTTTCGGAAAAATTAACGGAGCAGTTCCGTGATTCGAAACCGCAAAGTGGAAAATACGGAAATACTACTGTTTTCTCGGAAAAATGAAACTATTCCCTAAAATTTTAGGGAAAAGTTTGTGTATATTAACGGATATTTTTTACAGTGTATATATATATATATATATATAGGATAACAAAAGTTAAATAAGGAATGGCACTGTCATTTGTTATAATAACATAGAATTGTGATTGGAAAAATATGATGGATCGGAAGGGGAAGGGGGAGGTGATACCATTTACATCCGCCCAGGGTGTCACCCATCGTAGCTACGCCACTGATTGGGGGCCACCGTAATACTAGCCCATCATAGATATGTATACTATAAAATGTAAAAATAAAACACATGTAAGCTATTTACAAAATGCATCCCAATTCCAAAATAAAATTTAAACGTATATTTAAATGTTTTTAATGCATTGTAATAATGCTCTATTACGGAATTGCAGATACTACTTTATTATTCCGACGACCCATTTTCGACAAATTATATAAATCGCCTCGTAAATAAACTAAAATAAACTACTTGTAAACTATACAAATTAGCATATTTATTTTTTTTTAATAATGAAAGAATAAATATATTAGTAAAACATTAATAAAAATACAAATTAAATGTCAAATTTAGTTTTGAAATGCAAACACATATAACGTATTTAATGTCAAGTGCATGTAACATATACGAGAAGCCGTTATTGGCACTTAATCTTATAATTTGGCGATAGTATTTTGGTCGACGTAATAATCAGGTAGTAAAAAAAGCGTCCTTACAACTCCAGTTGTAAGGACGTTTGATAACAATAACAAACATATAAAACAATGATAAACCTATTAACTAACAATTTACTGACTCGGATGAAGTGTCTCATTTCCGATTAAAATATATATTTGAATTTAAATTTAAATAAAATACAGGGTCATGAAATATAAAAGAATGTGGAAAATAGGATTATAAATATCACGACAACTAACTATCCGTTCAATTTCACTCTTTATGCAATATTTATATTTTTACTGTCCTGTACAGCCATTCCTTAAAAAAAAAAAAAAAAAAAAAAAAAAAAAAAAAAAAAAAAAAAATCGAAAATTTTTATGAACTTTTCATTAAAATGAATATTTTGAGAGTCCGAAAAAAATAATTCCGGATAATTAAGGTTACTTATATTTAATAGGCTTTTTCTCATTATTACATACTAAGTACACGCACCGAATTTTAAGTCTCAATTTGTTCGGGAGATCTCCCAGTTTGTTGTCGGTACACATATACATTTTTGTATTATTAAGTTGTCGACTAGCTCTTTATACATTCTTCGGGCAGAAAATCATTCCATTTTCTTTTTAAATGTTAATTGAAGAACAGGATTATGAGCACACGAAATCCTGGAAATAACTTATGCAAATATTTGTCTGAATTTCCGGAGGAAAAGAAAAAAAAAAAAAAAAAAAAGAGTCGAGAAAATTCTATTACGAAGTGTATTCCCGGTTTAAGTGAGAAAATAAAAGCTTTCACTATGCATTTTTTTCATTGTTTTATAGTTCTGTACATATAACTTTGATATTATGAATAGCATCTGTGCCAACAACAATGTCTAACAGAAATGCCGCTTGAAGGACATTACACAATGAAGTGTCACCATATAATGATGGAAAATTCAAATTAATGTCCTCTTTTTTTTTTCATTCTTCCTCCTTTCTTAACTAATTAACAATTCTACAGTCGAAAAGATTAACTTATTTGAGATTCTTTCAATATAAAGCAAAAGCACCGATATATTAGTTTTAGTATTTCTTTGCATGTCATTCAACCTGTCTATATTTTAGTAGGTGACATTAACAATATTTTTAATACGATGGACAAATTCACTGTAGGTGTGCAGAAAAATCTTTGTTGTCTGATTTTGTTTATTAGGTCAATCCACATTATTCGTTCTTTTTCACCAGTTATTAGGTAGCTTTCATTACAAAAAGTAAAAAGCTACCTATTACAGCCGTCCGGAGGAAAGCAATTCCGGCTAATTTTGGTATATTTTCACCGATCATGACCGCCAGACCCCAAAACCACCCTCCGTTCAAATGTTGACATATATATGTATATATCTGATTTTTGTCATGCTATAACTATCGTATTTATGAACCGATTTGAATGAAACTTGGTATGCACATAATACACACAAATGTTTCGACCGAGTTCGTTGGCCAGCATCATCCGTTAACTTGTTTCAAAATGGCGGCCATTTAATTTTTTTTTATATTTAAAAATTTTAAATTAATTGCGAAAAATGTAAAAGTTGAAAAACATTTTTCTTTTATGTATTTGACATTGATACAAAGATTCCAGAACACTTTTTATTTCATCTATATCTTAAAAAATGACTGAGTTATAGCACTTTGAATTTCTAGTGCGGCTGACATTTTGAAACGATTTGATTTTTGTCACGCGATAACAGGTGTATTTATCAACCAATTTAGATGTAACTTGATGTATACATAGTACATACGGAAGCCTAGACCGAGTTCGTTAGCCAGCTTCATCCGCCAACTTGTTTTAAAATGGCCGCCATTTAAATTTTTCTTTATTTAAAATTAGATATAAAAAAGTCAGAAATTGAAAAAGATTTTTCTTTTATGTATTTGACCTTGATACAAAGATTCCAGAACACTTTTTATTTCATCTATATCTTAAAAAATGTCTGAGTTACAGCACTTTCAACTTCCAGTGTGGTTGACAATTTGAAACTGTCTGAAATTTGTCAAGCGATAATACGCATATTTATAAGCTATATCATTTTGGATATAACTCCGTGCGTACATAGTACATACCAATATGTCTTGATCGAATTCACTGCCTTACTTCATCCGCCACTTATTTTGAAATGATGGCCATATTATGTTTGTCAAAAAATTTTTTAATGTATAATGATGTACAAACAAAAAATTAGAAATTGCAAAAAAGTTCTTTCTGAAATGTTTGATATTAATACATGAATTCCGGAGTATTTTTGTTTAGTCTTTACTTTAAAAAAACGCCTGAGATATAGCAGTTTAAATTTCTAATGTGGGTGATTTTTTTTTAAATCTATTTGCACGCGACAGCACTCGTATATATTAATCGATTTCGATGTGAGTGTGCATGTGCACATGAATTAAGATTTCGACCAAGCTCATTGGTTTGTTTTATCCATCATGTTGTTTTAAAAATGGCATACACTTCATGATATCGTGAAATTTGGCGACCTTATAAATCGCTTAAAATAAAACCAGCTTGAATAAGAGATGACTAATTTCTAAAAATTCTCATTAATATTCAGTATTGATAAAAACTAGTATTCAATCTTACATAATCGGGTTCCACTAATTTGAGCTTCGTATGTTTGACTAATATAACTTAATTTAAACTAAATATATAAATAAATAAGATATGTGAAAGCTACCTCTTCCTCTCGGTACTGCCGAAAGGACTTTTTATTTATCGATTGTAAACAGCAGAGTTACCTATAACTTTCAATTGCCAGAAAAACATAGTGTGTAATTAAAAAAGATTTACGATTATGGGAGGGAAATATTGTTTTCTTATTGTTGAATTGTTTGTGCATTATTACTGATTCATTTTAATAGGCAGATTAAAAAGCACCATCTTTTCCATCAATCTAATAAATTTATTAAGTTTTATTTGATTCAGGATTATGGCAGTCTCCCTTGGAACTGATACTTTAATTTGTTGAAAATAAAAAAATCATACCGATTGTAGGGACGAGTGGAGTGGAAGGGGGCAATAGGTTTTTCTCTTTATGTATCATTCTGAGCATGTCACAAATGTAATTTTCGAGATTTATTACGCAACTGCCAATTTACGTGCTTAATTCGAAAGTCGGGGGATGCCTGTATGATAAAATAATAACTTGAATAAATGACAGACTAATAAAAAGCAAATGTAATTAATTTGTCTAACTAAAAGATGGAAAAATGCGTAATTTCTGCATACCAGAATTAGCTTTTAAAGAAAAATCATGGAAATTATTATACTAAAGATATATTTTTGCATTATTAAGTTGGCGACTAGCTCTTTACACATTCTTCGGACAGAAAATCATTCCATTTTCTTTTTAAATGTTAATTGAACAGCGCGATTATGAGCACACGAAATTCTGGAAATACTTTTTGCAAATATTTGTCTGAATTTCTGGAGGGGAAAAAAAAGGGCGACAAAATTTTATTACCAAGTGTATTCCCGGCTTAAGTGAGAAAATAAAAGCTTTCTCCATACACTTTTTTTTTCATTATTTTATTGTTCTGTGCATATAACTTTGATATTATGAATAGCATCTGTGCCGACAACAATGTCCAACAGAAATGCCGCGTGAAAGGACATTACATAATGAAGTGTCACCCCACAATGATGGAAAATTCAAATTAATGTCTTTTTTTTTTTTTTTTTTTTTTTTTCATTCTTCCTTTCTTCTTAACTAATCAACAATTCTACAATCGAAAAGATTAACTTATTTGCGATTCTTTCAATATAAAGCAAAAGCACCGATAGATTAGTTTTAGTATTTCTTTGCATGTCATTCAACCTGTCTATATTTTAGTAGGTGACATTAGCAATATTTTTAATGCGAAGGACAAATTCGCTTCAAGGTGTGCAGAAAAAATTTTCTTGTCTGATTTTGTTTATTAGGTCAATCCACATTATTCGTTATTTTTCACCAGTTATTTGTTTATCGATTGTAAACAGCAGAGTTACCTATTACTTACAATTGGGGGAAAAACATAGTGCGTAATTAAAAAAAAAAAAAAAAAAAAAAAAAAAAAAACCGATTATGGGAGGAAAATATCGTTTTATATTTGTTGAATTGTTGGTGCAAAATTTATTACTGATTCATATTAATAGACAGATTGAAAAGCACCATCTTTTGCATCAATCTAATAAATTTATTAAGTTTTAGTTGATTCAGGATTATGGAAGTCTCTCTTGGTATTATTACTTTAATTTGTTCAAAAAAAAAGTCATACCTATTGTAGGGACAGATGGAGTGGAATGGGACAGTAGGTTTTTCTCTTTATGCATCATTCTAAACATGTCACAAATGTAATTTTCGAGATTTATTACGCAACTGCGAATTTACGTGAGTAATCTGAAAGTCGGGGATGCTTGTTTGATAAAATAATAACTTGAATAAATGACAGACCAATAAAAAGAAAATGTAATTAATTTGTCTAACTAAAGATAGAAAATGTGTAATTTTTGCATACCACAGTTAGCTTTTAAAGAAAAATCGTGGAAATTATTGTACTACAGATATATTTTTGCATTATTAATTTGTCGACTAGCTCTTTACACATTCTTCGAACAAAAAATCATTCCATTTTCTTTTAAAATGTTAATAGAACAGCGCGATTATGAGCACACGAAGCACGCGAAATTCTGGAAATAATTTATGCGAATATTTGTCTGAATTTTCAGAGGGAAAAAAAGCGAGAAAATTATATTACCAAGTGCATTCCCGGCTTAAGTGAGAAAATAAAAGCTTTCTCCATACATATTTTGTTTTCATTGTTTTATTGTTCTGTGCATATAACCTTTGATATTACGAATAGCATCTGTGCCGACAACAATGTCTAACAGAAATGCCGCGTGAAAGGACATTAGATAATGAAGTGTCACTCATAATAATAGAAAATTCAAATTTATGTCTTTTTTCTCTCTCTCTCTCTCTTTTTCTCTTCTTAACTGATTAACAATTCTTCTGTCGAAAAGGTTAACTTATTTGAGATTATTTCAATATAAAGCAAAAGTACTGATAGATTAGTTTTAATATTCCTTTGTATGTCATTCAACCTGACTATATTTTAGTAGGTGACATTAGCAATCTTTTTAATGCGATGGACAAATTCCTTGTAGGTATATCTTGATTGTTTGATTTTGTTTATTAGGTCGATTCACATTATTCGTTACTTTCACCAGTTATTTATTTATCGATTGTAAACAGCAGAGTTGCCTCTTACTTTCAATTGCCAGAAAAACACAGTGTGTAATTAAAAAAGATTTACGATTATGGGAGGGAAATATTGTTTTATTACTGTTGAATTGTTGGTGCAAAATTTATTACTGATTCATATTAATAGACAGATTAAAAAGCACCATCTTTTGCATCAATCTCATAAATTTATTAAGATTTAGTTGATTCAGGATTAAGGAAGTCTCTCTTGGTACTATTACTTTAATTTATTGAAAAAAAAAGTCATACCTATTGTAAGGACGAGTGGAGTGGAATGGGACAGTAGGTATTTCTCTTTATGTATCATTCTAAACATGTCACAAATGTAATTTACGAGATTTATTACACAACTGTGAATTTACCTGCGTAATTCGAAAGTCGGTGGATGCCTGTATGATAAAATAATTACTTGAATAAATAACAGACTAATAAAAAAGCAAATGTAATTAATTTGTCTAACTAAAGATGGAAAAATGTGTAATGTGTTATGGGTGATTGAAATATGGAGTGAGTTAAAAACCTACCTCTTTTTCCCTTATTGATTAAGGCACCAGTAAAGCTTAGTCCGCATTTTCAACTAACAAAAATAAGCCTGTCTATATTTTAATAGGTGACATTAGCAATCTTTTTAATGCGATGGACAAATTCACTGTAGGTGTGCAAAAAAATCTTGATTGTTTGATTTTGTTTATTAGGTCAATTCACATTATTCGTTTCTATATTGTTTATTGTCTATTTACTGTCTATATTGTCAAAATTATGTTTCTATATTATTTATGGACATTAGAATTATTATTATCTTTAGGACATTGGCGAATTTTGTCTTTTTTGCGACAGTTTGACGAAAATCGCGTTTTTTCGCAATCCTCTGATAAGGATCCTCGTGTTGAAGCCTCAAATAAAAATTTACGTAAATTTAGGCTATGGCACTATAGAAAATTCATTAATGACAAGACATTTGATGAAACGCTTTCGCGTCTTTTACACTCTAGTCTTTTCCCAGTCATCTTTTGATAAGTTATTGGACCTCCTTTCTCAATTTCCTAGAACCATTTTCGTAAGACGAAGCTCTTTTTATTGTCATTTTCCAAAGACTAATACTTTTTCATGCGAGAAAGTCAGCAATTTCCATTAACAAAAGTAAATAAATAAATAAATAAATAAATAATCGTTAACTTTTAACTAAAAAGAAAAAAACTTTCCTACCAAAAATAAAACCGAATTCAAAAACAACTGCAAAATGAAAAAGAAGTTTTTTACTTACTAGTAATAAGAAATTAAATTAAGAGCATAGTATTTACAATGCGTATTATTATATTTATGTACATCAATTTGATTTTTTGGAGTCGATGCCAGCCACACAAGTTCAAAATTAAAATTTATTCTCCATTGCAAATCGTAACAAGGTTCAGCAAAAATGTTGCGAAAAAAATCCCATTCTCAATCAGTCAACTCGGACAGCATCCTGCATTTTAAAATCTACGATTGACTACAATTATTTTACATAATATCTTGTATAAACGCATTAATTTCATATTAATCCTTAATTTAGGACACATAATTATACTTGCTAATCTCAGTTGAAAACACACTTTTATAACACCAGAAGAAATGCTTAAAAAATAATAAAGTTAATTTTTTTAAAACTAAATATTAAATCGCAAAAACACTCGTAAGTACTTGGATGTATGTCTATTGGAAAATTACATGTACACTCTTAAAACGAAAGAATGGATTTGACTTCTCAGGAAAGAGCTGTAATCGTGAATGAGTTGTTTTTTAAATGCTTTACTCATCTTGATTTAGATTACTTATTTAAATAACTCATCTTGATTTAAATTGTTTAAAAACAACTCATTCACTTGAGTTGTTTCAATACTTTATGAGAAGCTGTCTTTCAAAACGTGAGATGAGCGAATTACATTGATTGCGAACTTGATTATTTTTTGGCTGACATTTTATGAGAGTAACTTCGCTTGGCTGGCACGGACACCAAAAAATCAAATTAATGTACATAAATAGGATAATACGCATGGTAAATATTATGTTCTTAATTTAATTTCTTATTACTATTATGTAAAAAAATCACTTTGCAGTAGGTTTTAAAGTCGATTTAATTTTTGATAGAAAAGTTTATTTTTCACTTTGAATAAATGAATGTTGCTTTTATGATGCCTTCCTTTCATTATGTGGCGACTGGATTATTTGGGTTTAAAAGCCACTGGCTCTTTAAAATTTTTGTGAATCTGCACTTATAATTCAGGGTAATTCCATGAAAAATTGAGAAAATATCCTTCGCATGACACTTAGATAAATACCTACCTATATCTATCGATTTATAGTTTTTAAAACCGAAACTATACATTAAAAATAACAACAAATTCTAAATTCTCATGTTAACATCATTGTTTTAATTTGGGGATATACAGAACACTGTAGAAAAAGCAGAAATATGTAGAAAAGCTGTCCAACATGTGACATTTAATGACCCATTTGTTCCACATTTTTAATTCGTAGCGGGGTGTAAGACTACACCGACTCATTGACAAACAAACTCTTTCTTTTAATATTATATATAAATAATAAAATCACATTTCCTTCTGCGTAATTAGTGCATCAACTTTTAATGTATACATATATGAAATGATATAAAAGAAAACCCTTTTAAAATTCAAAATTAAAATCCTAAGTCTTGTTGTTCTAACTTTAAATTTCATCTTCACAACCCGTTTTGTACCTCTTAACTTTGTTTCCGAGCCCAACATTTATTACATTCAGAGCTTAATTTCGGGTGATCTTTAAGATAAAAATGGTCGCGGGTCCTTAGAAAAGTACAGGCCAGGGCTTGCAAAGCTCTATAGTTTGTCCTTCTTGCAAGCGTTTATAGTTAGTGATGCACCCAGATACCGGCCAAACTTGGTTTATTATTAATAAAGCTTTACACATCAAACAAGAGCTAATTAACTAGTAAAGTTAAATAATTTATCCTCCCAGATTGACACCTCCAGGAAAATATAACAAATTCTTAACAAAAATCCTAGATTGGACAAATTGAAGTCATTTTTTAAGAGAGAGGGATTTGATCTGGATTTAATTTAATAAGCTCATTACACTGAAAAAAATTACAAGAAAAAACGGAACCGCAGCAGAGATTCCAGACAATGTCCGAAAAAAACGGACTTTAACGTATTTTGTCCGTAAAATACAAAAAAAAAAAAAAAAAAAAAAAAAAAAAAAAAAAAAACCAGGAGTTGACCGTTTATTTGAAATAAAGTGACATAGTCCGTAAATGTACTGGATAATTCACGGTAAAGTACCATAAATTTACAATTTTTTTACAGTGTAAATGAGAACAAAAACAACTATGGTTTCGAAATAACTATTCTGTTAAAAAATCTACAGAGGTTCCGCTTCAAGTGTGATTTGTTTCCATAGACTTAGGTCGGGTGCCAGTTTTTATTTCACTTTAATTTTTTTTTTTTTTTTTTTTTTTTTTTATAAAATAAATAATATTGTACATTTGTTTCATGGAATTTTCAGATATTTATTTTGGATTAAGTTACAGAAAAGTACATTTAAAAATCTAATTTTATTTATTTATTTTGTGCTTTAAAAATATAATTTTATATAACTTATTTTTTTCTTTTATTCAAAACTACATCGATTTAGATTAATTTGACATTAAGTAAATAAACTACGTATTATCAGAATATGATGAAAAATGCTGCAGTAATTTTTAAAACAATGTATAAATATGCACTTAATATTCTTTTTAAAAAAATGTTTATTATAATATAATGCTGATTAAAGATTTCGGCATTTTTTGTTTTTCATTTTATAGAAAATTGGTTTGAAATTTTCGACCCTTGCAGCCTTTTATGTTTATTTTCACTTAAAAAAAGTTTATGATGCAATTATCATTTTACAATTAAAAGTGTACTTTTAAAACTAACAATATAGAAATGAAATATTGGATAAGAAAAGACATTTTGTATATAGGTATAACTGTATTTAAAACATGCTTTTTGAAGTTCTTTGTACCGAACTAATGCAGTTGTTTTCAGGTAAATCAGAGGCTAATTCTTAAGAATTTCTCGTGTTTGAAGGATTTCGATAGAATATGTTAAGAAAGGATGATATTATTTGACCAGCCTTTCTGGTTACAGTAGTAATCATAAAAATGTCCGCCAAAAGATATAAATACCGGATGTAAGTTTATTAAAAGTGCTCGGGAACGAAATGTTGCATCTAACTTCATTTTCAGCCACTAACAAGAAGTTGAAAAATGCAGCAAATGAGGTGCGTTCGCACTAAAACGAAAATTTTAAAATACTTCTATTTTGGTGTAATATTATACAGTACTTTGCAAACAATAGAGTATAAGAAATGTTTTGTGTGTCCCTGTAAATACCATCTGCTTTCTGTTATACAGGAAGTAACTTATAGTAAAAATCAACAACGTATATACAATTTCATATAATAATGTGAAGTACTTTAATATAAATAAAAAGCGTCCCAAACAATGTTTTCCCCAACACCATTATGCAATAGAATACTTTTGTGTGGTCCTGAAAATTATTAACAAATATTATTTGCACCACAGATATCAATTTTATTATGTTCGAAAGAATGTAACACCATTAAAATGCGCTTGAAACTATATTTTTCCATTGGCCGTAATAATGGAATATAATGGAATACTTTTAATTGTCTTTGTAATTAAATGATATATCCGGTTTTCACAAATGATAAAAATTTGAAATGACTCCATAAAATTATGTAACAATTATATATTTTAAAATTTCAAACGATTCAGTTGGGTAGTTTTTACTTTGTTATATACGGACAGACGGACGGACTGAACAACGGCTATAAATGTTACGCATTTACATAATTACAAACGCGCTTAAAAATTAAAATATTAAATTTTCTAAAACAGCCATAAAGTCTTTATTTATATTTAATGTTAACATCTTACGCATGCACAAAAATTATTTTAAAACCAAAAAAAATCATAATTAAAAAAGTATTAACGTATTATATTTTTGGTTTATTGCACAGTTTTGAGCCTACTTCATATCGAGAACTAAGCTCAATCACAAACACTTATATGTAGACACATGCTTACATACAGTCCATGTCAACAACAACAACAGAAAAGAAAGAAAAATTGTGTGTCTAGCATAGATTATGAAACACTGCCCAACGTGTGCAGAATATTTCAACAAAATTTCACAATTTAAGGGGCTACTTCAGTCATCGGGAAAGACTCGCTCACTAATATTAATTCTACGAAAAGAAAAATTCAAGATATCTCGTTTGAATTTTAATACTTTTATTTATTTATTTATTTTTTCATTGGATAGCAGAGATTGATTTCTACATCTGTCCTTTTTTACTATCACAAAAAAGACATAGCTATGACTGAGTTAAATCGCGTTGTTTTAAGAAGTAGAGATGGAAGTAAAATGTTCACAATAGTCTAAACTTAAAAACATTTTACGGTTTTTTATAAAATAGCCTATGGCCCAGTTTACCTTACTTTTTACACACTTCATTTCGAATACCGAACATACTATAATACACCTCAATAACATGCATCAATTTGCAAGGCAATCGTAGCATATTTACGCGTATCAGAGCACGGATAGACACATAAACGATAATCATAAAACACTTTTCAACTACAGTAAAACCTCCCTAAAGCGCCCACGTTCCATTCCAACAAAAATTGGTCGCTTCGAAAGGTAATCTCTAAATGGAGGTTATGTTTGAATCTAGAATTTAATTGTTTAAAAAAAGGTAACAATGTTATTAACATTTATTTTTCACATTAGAAAAAATATATATATTTAAATGTCAAAACAAATATTAACTGCATAAGCTAATTACTGCAGAGTTTGAAAAATGAATACATTAGCGTTTGCTTTGATTTTATGATTTTATCTTTTGTAACTGCTGTTTTCAATTCCTTTCGAAATACAATAAATATTTATTTATTTATTTATTTATTTATTTGTCTGGGAATAATTAATGACATAAGACTGGCAATAATAAATTTCTTTGAGAGTTTTCTGACAGAATAGGGCAGAGTACTTTATTGATCGTATTTCTTAATTTTTCATCAGTGTTTGTTATCCATTGCCTAAAAAGTTACAACGAGGTTTAAATATTTAAAAATTACTAAACTAAAAAAAATAATTAAAAAAAATAATTTTATTTGAAAGTTTGATGAATAATGTGCTCCCCGGGAAAACACGGAATTTGATACATTTTCTACAAAGAAATTGGTCGCTCATGGAGGGGCTTCAACTGGGATGGTCTCTGAATGGAGGTGAAATTAGTATTGAGCTTATGGGAATAGATTTCATTCCATGAAGAAATGGTCATTCAGGAGGTGGTCGCTCAGGGAGATTTCACTATACATCGGAAAGTGTATAAAAAGTACGCCTACCTTTATTCGTGGGTCGTTTTCGATAAAATCGATTACTCAAATAATTTTGATATACTGCCCCTTTTTTGTCATTGGTTTATATATATATATATATATATTTTTTTTTTAAATAAAATTGTACAGTTTTAGCTTGTAAATTATACAGTAGTTATAATATGCTACTTTAAAAATATTTAGGACTTCAATGTATTATTCTGTTCCTTGTTGTGTGCAACAGTTTCTTAAATATATTCAGACCACGACGAATTTTCACTCAACAAGCTTGCTATAAAGACGTTCTCTGTATTAATTCTTTTACAAGGCCATGTGAAAAAAGTCGGATAAATTAATTTTTATTCGTTTTCAGGGCCGCACGAAAGAGTTTGAATGCACTAATATCTACAAGGTTTTTACGTTTCAAGTTCATTTTAAAGGCATTGTGCATTGATTATTATTAACTTCAAAAGCTTAAATTTGCTGCTTAAGACATGTTTGAAAGCTCAATTAGTAAGTCTGCGGTTAGCACAGATCATGATGATTAAGGCAGAAAAATGTTTGGATGCCTCGAGGTTCAAAAATCTCCCGAAGTTGTAATGTTTCTGCTTATGCGTATATTTATACAAGGTGATTAAAAAAAACGTGGACAAATTGATACGACAAATCAGACATACGACAAGGATAAAAAATCGCTTAGGAACATAGGGCCGCAAACCACTTATTGAGTCACAAATATAGGGTGTTTCATCCTAACTCAATTTGGGTTGACGGTAACAAATTTCAGAAAACTGAAGTATATTATAAAAAAACATTTAACAGACATTCTCACCTTTGTTTTAAATATGATAACACCAAACAAAAGTGGTAGAAGTTTGCGTCATGCGCACCAGCAATATACACTTGGCACCTCACATTTTGGACCGTGATAATCAGTTTATACGGTATCATCGATTTCTTGAGCAATGTTTTTCCAGATCTTTTCGTAATGTTATCACATTTCACACAAAATAAGGTACATTGTGCATATCGTTGCATTTTCATTATAATATTTTTATTTTCCTCGAAATTATTACTTTCAAATTGGGTGTAGCTAGAATAAAACACCCTGTATTTGACTCAATAAGTTGTTGTATTGATTGTGACAATTTGTATTGTGACGCAATAAGTAGTTTCCGACCCTATGTTCCTGTGTGATTTTTTATCCTTGTTGTATGCTTGATTTCTCATATAATTTTGTAAACTTTTCTTTCTTTTAATCACCCTGTATATTGAGTGATCTGTTTAGAAAGAATTTGGGCCCTTCAAAACAAAAACAAAAAATACTTTTCTAGATTTTTTTTTTTAATTTAAAATGAAATCTTGCATAAAAAGTTTCATCTTAAAACAAGACACCTCCGAATATTCTTTGCCTTAAGGGCTACTCTATCAGTCAGGCAGCAGTTTCCATTCTCTGTTAAACCCATGGGCTTAAAATGCATTCGTACTTTTGAAATTTCTCCTCACAAAATTAAAATTTTTGTCATCTTTTCCGGTAAGGTTATTTCTAGAGATCGACCGAAAATCTGGTTTCGTTTTCAGCTCAAAATCTAAGTTTTGTCGAAAACGAGTTTTACGCAAAAATGCTGATGAAAATTCGTTCCGGACAGAAACTGTCTGTATTCCAAAAATCTCGTTTCTTCCTTCGAAAATGTTAAACATTACTCATCGGTTTGAGGTGTATCAACTAAAATGAGACTACTTATTGATATGAACTTCATTTTTTATTATTATCAGTCATGAATGACTCAAGACGTGGGTGCAAATTAAAAAGCAAGCAATGCATATATGACTAAACTTTTTCACGTACTTATTAAAAGCTGCAGATTTAAGGATGCATTCAAAAAAATCCTTTTCCAAATTCAACAGCTCGAAGCTTTCTGATACAATTTTAGACGCATTTTTTAAAGTAGAAATATGAAACTTGCTGAGGGGATTTTTGAAGAGACGTATAAGGTGCCGTGTGATGTCATTTTGCGCTCAATCCATTAGAATTTGATTTATAAACAATTACCTTCTCATGAGCCCTTTTTTTTTTCGTTCACAGATCTCCCGCTTTGAAAAGTTCGGATCAAAAGGCCAACTTTGACTGCATTTTTTGAAATATATTCTGCATTTATCAAAAAATTGACAGACACGGCACCTTATAAATTTTCTAAATGAGAGAATCTGCGAGTTTGATGCGTCTGAGTGCAAAAATGAATTCGAAAATAAATTGGAAAATAAGCAGTTTGAATCGAAATACACCCTTAATAGTAATAGGAAATTTTTAGTTTGAAAGCGGTGAAGTGTTTTCAATATTCATTGAGAGAGTTTTAGTACAACAGATGATAGTTTAGAAAAATCAGTACGAAAGATAAATCGAGGTTTAGAATACCTACAACGAAATTTTTTTTTTAATTAAATGAAATTCGTATAAAAAGGATATCTTTCTATGTCATTGATGAATTAATTACGTTATATTTTATATGAAAATATAAAAGTTTTGGTTCAAAAGAACAGAC
This sequence comes from Maratus speculifer, assembly GCA_964019185.1. Taxonomy (NCBI): domain Eukaryota; kingdom Metazoa; phylum Arthropoda; class Arachnida; order Araneae; family Salticidae; genus Maratus; species Maratus speculifer. The sequence continues at coordinate 43,882,458 of OZ025294.1, forward strand.
ATCTAACTTGAGATACGCAGATAATTAATTAATAATTATATATATTTAATAAATACACATAATTAATACGTTTTCACGTCAGTCACCGGTGATTGATGCTGAACTTTCTGTTTAAGCCGCCTCTTATTTAAGAATGTAATTCTCTAATAAATAAAAGTTAAGTAAATTTTAGATGAATTTTCAATAATTACTTACAATAATAAATGAATTTCTTTTCTTTTCTTTTTTCTTTCTTTTTTTTTTTTTTTTTTTTTTTAGTTTTACATTATATTTTAAACTGTAAGACAACTATGACTGATGCAGCCTAAACGGAAAGTTCAATATCGATCACCAGTGACTAACGTGGCAGTAAACGTGTTAATTAACAATTATGCTTTTTTAATGCGTATAATTAATAATTTTGTATATTTATGTATGTATTCATTACTTCAAATATTTTTTAGACTTTTTCGCTTTCGGCCGAAAATAGAAAAGATCACTGAAATTCAGTTTCGGTTAAAAACCCGAAATTTCAGCCTTAAAAACCCGTTGTGGTCGATTCTTTAGTTATTTCTTTTCTTTTCTATTGGTCATAATATTTCTAAAATACGTATTTTTATTTCAAGTGTTAAAATCTTGTTTACAACTCATCTGTTTCACTTAGATTTTAACACTTAAAATATAAAATTAAGTATATTTTTTAAAAAACTAAGGAACTGCCCCCTACGAGCTACACTCGTCAATCCCCTTTAAAAATCAGTTTGATCGGCTTTAAAAAATTTTAAGGAAGATTGAATCATAATAATAATAACAATGGCGATTGTCCTATAAATGGGCATTTATTTTTTTCTGTTTTACGGAGGGAATTTAAAACCGAATGAGCTCCTGTTAACGGCTGTTTCCCTATTTGATTAAATAAGATTATTTAAACATTTCCGAATTATCTAATATAAAATAAAATGAACCTAGTCAACAGAGGCGTATTTCTTCCCTGTGTTTTTTAACAATGCTTTAACCTCTTCGGTTCCTGGGTACTCAAGTGGGTACATCCGTTTTGTCGCATTTTATTAATGATACTCAAATATAAATGAAATTTCGATATAAGAATAACATGTTTCGAATTTTAAGATTCGAGCTAATCAAAATAAAACAAAAATCTCGCTCTGAAGTCAAACGAGAGAAGAAATAACTCAGTAATAATTAATAATACTGCATTAATACTCATTAGCGAAGAGTTTAAGGAGGTGATGGTTAAATAAGTTATTCTTAAATGTAACATTTTAAATCTAACGTAATTTTCACCAACTTTTTTTTTTTTTTTTTTTTTTTTTTGTAATATTTAAGCAAAAATATTTTTATTGTTAAAAATATGTATATTATTATTTGCTCTGTCTTATTTTATTTTCTAAATCTGGCGTATTTTTTCTCCATTTATGACTTTTTACGGATATTAATGAAGATATTATTTTACAATTTTCTTTCTCTTTAAATTTTCAGCGCAAATATAGCTTTTATGCCATAATTTTCAATATTTTCCTGCTTTCAAAACGTAATGTTCATTTAATTTGAAAGTTTTTCTATTTATAACAGTCACGTGTAAATTTTTTTAATTTAAAGGAACATTTTTTTTAGCTTTTTTAATAGTGGGCAACAATTTAAAATAATTTTCTATTCTAAAATATATAAAAAATATCTCTCGAATTGCTGAAAATTTGAATTTAAAATGGAAATAAATCTTCATAAAATAAACCAAAAAAAAAAAAAAAAGGGGCAGTCTGCACACAGAGAACTTTTAATTTATAACCTGATCTAAAAATGATTAATTTCTTAAGTATAGCTTTTGCTCCTATAAAACTATTTAATGGAACGATTTTGATCAATTTTAATATTAAATATTTCTTAAAATAATTATTCTATTTAAAAATTGTCTACACCAACATGTTTATCAAACATTTCACTATAATACCACCGATTTTCATATTTTTGTATGTAACAGCTCTCTTAATATTTACAAAGAAAGACATACGATCACAAAAAAAATTATTGTCAGCGGTGGTGACGGCGTTAGTTACTTTTTTTAGAATACAGAGATAAAAAATACCAATAAAAGAAAATTTTAGTGACTCAGTCATCTTTTTGAGACATTGAGCTGTAAAGTTCCGAACATCTATTTGCTTTTACAGTCAAATCAAACATCTACTTTATCAATTGAAATTCATGTTAGCATTAGGTTTTTGCAAATAGCAATTTAACAGATGGTAAAGGACCACTGATTATCTTCAATCATATAATAAATCTTTTTTTTTTTGGGGGGGGGGGGGGCGGGGAATTACATACCACCTTTATCATCTGTGCTCTTCACATAAATTATCAAATGAGAAAAAGATTCATTTCAAATATATCTAAAGTGTTTACTCAAAGGCAGAAATCTTTAAAAAACACAAATGAAAAAATTCAGTTAAACGTTCAATTTTAAAGAAACGTGTGCAATTTTCGGTAAAAATTGTATTGCAGGTTTCTTAATTGACCAATTTTTTCCTAGAAAGGTTTGTGTTCTTATTTCACTTTAACCAAGTTATCGCTATTCAACCAGAGGATGCCTTAATTGCTGCCAAGAGCCAATTTGAACAAACTTGGAAATATAAACGCCGGGCTGCCACAGCCGACTATTTTTATATTCTATCTGCACCACTATTTTTAAAATGGATATTTCTCTTGCACATGTTGGCAAATAGTTTATGAAAAATTTTTGTTTTGAAAAAGTGGTGCAAGACAGAAATAAAAAATAGTCGCTTGTGACAGACGTATAAAGTGCATTTGTTTTTATTTTTAGTTCGCGCCAAGCTCAAAAAAGTCCTTTCGGCTAGTATCGGGAGGAAGAGGATGATTTCATATTTTTTGGTTTTAAAATTTTGCAAGTTGTACTCAAACTTTAAGAAACTAAAATGCGACGAGCCTCATAACAGAATATTCGTCAATACTGAATTTGAATGAGAACTGCGCCAAATTAGTAAACTATAGCCAAGTTGGCATCATTTATAATTATTTTTTGGTTACCAAATTTGGCGATATGTCGCCAAGTTTGGCGAGAATTTGAAACTAATGGACATTAATAATATTTAAGCATTACGCGGCAATGCGTGGTGCAAATGGCCTCCATTTTGAAACAAGATGTGGCGGATGAAACTGGTTAATGAACTCGTCGAGACATTGCTACTACACATGCAATCAAACTCATTCAAATTAGTTTATAAATAAGAGAGTTATAGCATGACGAAAATCGGATTGTTTCAAAATGTCAGCTATCCTAGAAGTTTAAATTTCTATATCTCAGCCATCTATCTCAGCCTCTATCTTTTGTCTTTATCTTTAATAAAGACAAAATGAAATATGCTTCGGAATGCTTGTATTAAGGTCAAACTCTTAAGAAAAAAAAATTTACCTTTTTTTATTTAATTTGAACCATTTTTAAAATTTTTTAAAATTTTTTAAATTTTTAAATAGCCGCTTTTTTTAAACAAGATGGCCGATGAAGCTGGCCAACGAACTCGGTTGAGACATTGGTATACTATGCATACAATTGATCTCATCCAGATCGGTTAATAATGACGAGAGTTATCGCATGACATAAATCAGATATATATAAAAGTGAACATTTGGGCGGAAGGTAATTTTGAAATCTGAGGGTCATGACAGGGTTGCCGGCTTTTAGCCGGGCCAAAAAAAGCCGGACGGCTTTTTTTGGTTTTATCCACTTAAAAAAAGCCGGCTAAAATTGAAAAAAGCCGGCTTTTATTTTTAAAGTGTTAATTTGTATTGAATCCATATTAAATTTGGATTGATTTATTTTTAATACATTTTTAATAATTTACTAATAAAGTTATAAATTTCTATTTAATTTTTCAAATAAATAAGTCTTTATAACTGCTAGGATTCAACTGTGAAGGCATTATGTCTGAAAAATATAAATCTTGGAAAAAAGAAAATATACTCAAAAAATGTGTTTTAAACTTCTACATTTCATAGTTCTACATATATTACACATTCTTAAGAATTATATTTAATAGAATTATGACAAAATTAGTGTTCCCTATAGATATAAAAAGGGCATGGTGCTATTCACTAAAAAGTGCACTACTGCATCATAAAAGGGCACTTTTGCAAGAAAAAAAATTGTTATTACTTTTAGAAAGGGAAAAAAGAAAGCAGCAAAATACATAATTTTTAAATATGATAAATCAAGTAACATTAATTTTAAATGATTTTATGATATAAAAATTAGAAATACAATTAAATTAAAACATGATTGAATAGTTTCATGTTCTTTTTCTTAAAGAAATGAAAAAATTCTATCATTTTTGGGCACACAAATTTAGAAATACTACGGGGGGGGGGGAATATTTATCAAAAATCTCTGGGTAAAATCAGAGGTGCATTTTACTAGTTTTAAAAAGGGCAGGTTGCTGCACCCTTCAAAAATGGCCTAGAATGAACACTAACAAAATGAAACATATCAAAGCATTCATGGAAACATTGTTACATGTCAATATGTAAAGATTAAGTCATAAAATGAACAATGTTGAAAAAGAAATTAGGAAGGATTCAATATTTGAGGAAAGTTTAATACATAATTACATAAAATTAAACAACAAAAAATGTTCTAATAAAATTTGTTGAATTAAAATTTTGAATAGTTCTTTGTTATTTAAAAGTGCATATATGCCCACTTGCATGAATGAATATATTCATGCATATACTAATTGAGAATACTGAAATAAATTGTGAAATATAATATATTATGAAATCTGCATAATTCGAAATACTATTTTCAATAGTGAGAAATGGTGTTTTTTTATATGTATGATTTTAAATGTTTATAGCGAATAAAAACATGACATTTTAATAACTCTTAAAATTAGTTAAGTAATAAAACATGTAACTAAGTAACCTTTAATTTTATAAAGCAGTAAAATTGGAAAAACAAAGGTAGGATTAAAAGTCAATGTAAATCAGAAAAAGCACTTGGTATGGCCATTTTATAATTTAGCTGACATATTTGCAATTCTGACTATAAACCACTAGCAACTCCATCAATGTGTTATTCTAGTATTAATGTCTTCATTATGGAAAATTTGGGCTATAACCCAATTTTTCATAATGAATCATAATTAAAATCCCAATTTTTCATATTAATAAATAAATTTAATAAACTCAAAGTAAATTAAACATCATTGAAATTAGTTAAAAGACACTTAAAAATGTGTTGCTTATAATAAAAAGGCTTCACTGTATAAAAGCCAATTATGGCCAAAAAAAGCCGGCTAAAATCAATAAAAGCCAACCGGCCTGGCTTTTTTTAATTTTAGCCGGCTTTTTTGCAACCCTGGGTCATGATCGGCGAAAATATACCAAAATTTTCCGGAAGGGCTTTCCTCCAGATGGCTGCAATAGGTAACTTTTTATTTTTATTTTTTATTATTTTTTTTTTTTATTTTATTTTTTTTTTTTTTGTAATGAAAGATATCTAAAAGAGGGAAGGGAGAAGGAAATTGTTAAAAGACATCGCACAAACAATGTTACTAAAAGCTTTTCACTAATCACATTTTACTTTTTTTTAATACAAATGTTAAATAAATGTCAAAGGCATTGTTTATTGTCCATTGTATTGGCATGACGTAGTTGAACAGTGTCTTTCAGGAAAAACAATGAAATGCACTTTATCATAAAAATGGAAAATGGCAGAGTCATAAAAATATGTTGTAACCTTCATACGGAAAAAAAAAAATTGACGATTGAGCTAAAACGTTAAACTTGAAAATTAAAGTAGTCTCTATTATCCCAGGGTAGTCTGTTCTGAAAATGACTGCTTTGAATGGAAGTAATTCTGAAGATTATCTGCAGGGGCGTGCGAAGAGAAAACTGCGCCCGGAGCAAAGTTTCAATTTGGCGCTCCCCTCACCCAACTTTTTCTTGTAACAGCCCAAAAAATGACGTTGGTAACATAAATTTGGCGCCCCCTAAAGTTCAGCGCCCGTGGCGACCGCCTCCTTCGCCCCCCCCCCCCTTTCGCACGGCGCTGATTATCTGAAATAAATACGAAAACAAAGCGTCTGGAAAGGGTTTAACCCATTTGTGCCGGAATTTGTTTGCTCAAATTTGATGATAAAATCACTTTAAAATGTCGCTAAGTGAACTGGAAAAATATAATTAAAAAAATATTCTAAAAAAAAATAATAAAAATGTATTTATTTGATAACATGCAAACGTAATAAATATGGAAATATGCATAGTTAAACTTTTGTTTAAATTCATATAAAATAAGCTTTTAATATATTATAATTAATATTTTTATAAATTGCAAAAGAAATATATTTATTTCTTTACAGAGACTAATAACAAAATTATTAGTAATAATGATCTAAGAATAATCGTATTTGCGGCTTAAAGACAATTTATTTCATAATCATCTTGAAAAGGACTTAACATAAATATGATGAATGATGACGTCAGATGAATGAAACTCTGAACACTGAAAAAAAAAAAAAAAAAAAAAAAAGCCTTCAAGTAAATATCCATCTTATGTTGTTATTTCTCGGTAACAAATAAAAAACACGTATAAAAAATTATTTAATACAATTTTCGTGTTATAAAAAAGAAGAAAATTACACAGATTTGTTAGAAATCAAAGTGTCCCTAAAACGGGACGCTAGGAATAACTGGGTTGAGATTTGAACCATTATTACTCTGCTTTTACATGTACGAGGTGGAACCCGTGGAAATTCGACGAAAGAAAATCTTTAAGAAAGAAATGCTTCATTGATTTATAATAAATCTACAAAATTGGTTAGAGTAAACAATACATCTTACATTGGTCAGTCTAACTCTCAAACAAATATTATTTTAAGCTAAAAATGAAAAATACTATAAAACTCAATTATCCAAATTATTAAACGAAATAAAATCGAAATTCACCGGATTTTATAACAGATGATATATTTTTTTAATAGTATACACATTTTAATTTCTATTTTTTTTTTTTTTTTTTTTTTTTTTCAATTTTAAAAGAAAATGGAGTGATTCTGTTGCCACAATTAAAAATGGATACAAAAAATTATTAAAAAATATATACCTCTCAAAAATAAATTAAGGTACAGCTTTGTCACAAACGGCATTCAAAAGTAAATTTTTTTTCTCTGTACTACTGTGTAAAAATTAAAAAGGTACGATGTTTAGAAGTGTAAAATTTCTAATAACGAAAATTGCAAAATGGAAATTTCATGGGGAAAGTGTTTTGCATTTTTATTTTTATTTTTCCCCTCAATTTTAAAAGAAAATGGAGTGAGTTTGTTGCCACAATTACAAAATTGGTACTAAAAACAATAAAAAAATTACTATCTCAAAAATAAATTGAGATACAGCTTTCAAATAAATTGCATTCGAAAGTGCATTTTTTTCTTTATTCAACGATGTAAAAATTTAAAGTGTGCGGTATTTAGAAATTCAAAATTTACAGTAGCCAAAAATTGCAAAACCGAAATTGTTGTTCCGAAGTGTTGCCATTCGCAAAATGACGTATGCGTTACGCACAGATACGTTTGGCCTTTATAATATACCGGGTGATCCAGAAGTTTCGGGAGTTTTGAAAAGTTAATAATTAGGAAACTATGTATAATACAAAGGTTCTGTTTTCAGATATATGCTCAGAAACATGTGGGATTTTTGTTTAGAATGAATTTTTTTAAATATATATAGTTACCATTTTTAGCAACAGGTGGCGCTGTTGTATAAGACTAAATGTACCTATACCATGCGTTATATAGACACATGAGTTCATTGCATTCAACTTCTTTTCTATGATATTGATGACATTTCGTTTTAAGGGTGGTTTATGTTCAAACATTTTTTGCAAGGTAAATGAAATTGCATTGTTAGGGAAATTTGATACAAAATTTCATGAGCAATTGCAGTGTCTAGACATTGTCTAGACTATGTTTAGACACATCTTTGCATGTCGCGTTGTTTTCATATCGTACAATACGTCAAGTTAAAACTGCAAAAGAATCGATGGCCATTGCAAATGTGAAAAGCTATGGTAAGCAAGGTTTGAGAAAAAGGCTCATTGGAAGATCATAATAGAAACAAGAGATCCCAAATGTCTGTTACAATCGTAAATTAGGTAGGATTCTATGCCAATACTCTGTAGAAATCACCAGTTCATGGTGAGTGCAGTAAACTTGTGATATCACGATGAACTGAAATTTCTTCTGGAATTTCTTTCTGCTCTGAGGATACTGTGAACGCTGTTTTGCATCGGCTCACGGCGGTACTTATAAGCCATGAGCGTCATGATTAAACTTTGTAACCATTGGACACTAATTCGTTCTTTTAAATGAGCTGTATCATACTATAAAAACAATACTATCAATTTTAGCGCCACCTGCTGTCAAAAAATGCAACTAACATAATATGTTTTTTTTCATCGAAAAAACAAATCCCACAAGTTTCTCAGCATTTCTGTGAAAACCGCATACTTCTATTCTTTATGGTTTTCTCATTATTAGCATTTCAAAAGTCCCGGGACTTCTGGATCACCCGGTAGATTCGACCAAATATCATCTCAACCGCAACATAATGCTGAATCAAAGTAATCTCCAAATCTGATCGACAATTTTCAACGAAATTCATTTTTCCCTGCTAATATTGAAACATTACTATTTAAATCAAAAAGAAAAAATTAGGACCAATATAAAAGTTTCATTAGTTTTTAGCCCATTGTTTTGTTAAGGCTTATGTCCCTGCAAGCGAAGGTACTCGCCAGCTAATGCTTTTCCTATAAGGAGATTATTTTCTAATAACTCATTTGCATTTCAACTTTTTTTTTTTGGGGGGGGGGGGGGGCATTGGATAGTTCAGGTTCCTCTCTACATTGCTCCGTTTTTATTTTTTCGATTTTGGTTACAGATTTTTTTTAGAATGACACTTTCATTTTCGGAGCCGATTTTGAAAGTGAAAGTAACAACTTTATAAAAAATGGTCTGCAACCGAAGTTGAAAAAGAAAAAAACGAAGCGATGTAGAGAGGAACCTGAACTATCCAATGCAAGGGGAAAAAATACATTTAAAAATGTGGAAATGCAAACGAGTTATTAGAAAATAACTTCCCCAAAGGAATAGCATTACTTTGCGAGTGTCTTCACTTGTGGCGACAACAGTGTTAATGATGACACAAGCCAATTTCTAATCTATCTGTCAGATTTCAGTACATTTATTAGGCCTGTTATGTGTTTATATTTAATAAGTTAAACCAAAAAGAAGCAACCCCTCCCCCCCCCCCCCCCACACACACACACAAAAAAAAAGGTTAGAATTAATATTTTAAAACATTGACAACAGCATACAAGATAACTTCCAACTATTTGCCGGATTTCAGAATTTTTTTTTCCCCCGAAATGCTGATATTTTGCTTTTCTGTGTAATATCGAAATTTTAGGTTAAAAATTTATGTTTACTTCGAAATGATGCCATGATTTTGTAAATAGTAAATTAAAATCTAGTTAAAATTTATAATTTATAGATGTCGCTGCATTGTTTCAACTTGTAAGGTAACTAAACATAGCTAAACTTTTAAAATGCTCTTTTTATTGTCACTACTTACCCATAATACGTAGTATAGGAGTATAAAATCTTGCAATCGTTTTAAAAATCTTTTTTTTTTTTTTCTTTGACGGATTTACACGTTTTAGACACTGGAGATTCCGGAAACATATTTGGAAAAAAAAATGCCGTCTGTCTGTAAACGCTCTGTCTCCCAATAAATTGAGACAGTCTTGAAATTTGGTATGTACTTAGTATGTAAGAATAGAAAGAAACCTATTTAATATCAGAAACCTCGATCATACGGAACTATTTTTTTCGGACTCTTAAAATATTCGTCCGAATGAGATACATAAATATTTTCGAATTTATTTTAAGGAGTGGACTTAAAAGACAACAAAACAATTCTGCATAAAGAATGAAGTCGATCGGATGATTAATTGCCGAGATATTTGCAATCATATTTTCCACATTCTTCGATTTTTCATGACCCTGTATTTCATTCAAATTTCAATTCAAAGTTATATTTTGATTGGAAATGAGGCGCTTAATCCAACGCAGTAAACTGTTAGTTAATATAATTATCATTCTTGGAGATATTTGAATGCTTCTTTTATGCAATTCGGTATTACTTGATTATCCCGTCGATCAAAAAACTATTGCCAAACTGCCAATTAAATGCCAATAATGGCTTATCGTAAAAGTCACATTCGAATATCGTAAATGTGACATTAAACAGATTAATGTTTGTTACGGCATCAAGTTATCTTTTTTAATTCGATGTTTTATTTATAGTATTATTAATTTTTCACTAATTTGTTATTTCGTTATTTAAAATAAAAATTATACTAATTTGTATAATTTTCTAATAGTTTAACGATTTATATTATAAGTCGAAATGGGTCGATGGTTTAATTAAGTAGAACTACGTATTAAAAGTATTTAAATACACGCTTAAATTTTATTTTAGAAAAACGATGCGTTGTTTAAATAGTTTCCACCTATTTTATTTTCATATTTTATAGTATGCATATCATGATGAATCAGTATTACGGTGCACCCCCCCCCCCCCCCCCCCAATGACTAGTTTACATTCCAACAGCTTATCGGGGTGTAAAATAAAAACAAAAATTTTCGGTTTAGTTTTAACTTTTAGTTTTTTGTCTCTACAGCCGAAGACACTGGCAAGCTAAAGCTAAGTGGAGGTAATTTTCTTATATCTCATTCGCATCTCGACATTTCCCCCCCCCCCCCCATTGGATAGCTGGGGTCCATCTCTACATCGACTTTTTTTTACTTTTTCGATTTCAGTTGCAGATATTTTTTAGAATGACATTTTCATTTTCGGATCCGGTTTCGAAAGGGAAAATAATTTTATAAAAAAAAAAAAAAAATATCAGCAATCAAAATCAAAAAAGTGAAAAAGGGGCGATGTAAAAATGGACCTCAGCTATCAAATGGAAAAAATAAATTAAAAAAATTAGTAATGTTGAAATGCAAATGAGATATTAGAAAATAACCTCCCCGTAGGAGATTACCTTTAGCTTGCCAGTGTCTTCATCAGCAGGAGGTTGATACACACTGGCCTCCAAAAGTTAAGGTACAAGATGTTTTTCTAAAATCACCAGAAAAAAAAAACTTGCGTAAAAATTAGAGCTACCACTTTTATTTTATAGAAAAGAATAGGTATTTGTGAATGAGAGAAAAATATGCAGTTACGAAGCTTTCATAATTTCGCGTGTAAGTTTGTTGTATTTGAACTATTGTTGTCAGTTTTTTGTTCACAACAATCAGTAGAGTCTAGAAATGCCTAGAAGAAGTTGATTGTCCGATTCGTTAAGGTGGCGGGAGGTAGTATGGATGGAAATGAGGTTGTCGCAGGACGGAATTGCTGGACGGCTCAATGTGTCTAGCAGTGTAGTCTCGCAGTGTCCATAAGACATGTTCCAGGTCGCCCATGTGTTACAACACCTGCAGTAGACCGGTTTACAGCTCTTTCGTCCCGAAGGACAAGACGCACTACTGTACCGCAAGTCAATGCAGACCATTTTGCAACAATAGGGAGAAGAATCTCCGCTACTACAGTGCGAAGACGACACAATGTAGGTCGCTATGCAAGGCGACCAGTTGTGTGTGTCCCCTTCAACAGACGACAGAGAAGAACCCGCTTATATTAGGCAAGAGAACATGTTTCCTGGACCAGACAACAGTGGGCTTCTGTACTCTTCACAGACAAGTCCAGATTCACACTGAAGGGCGATTCAGGACGTCTTCTGACCTGGAAAGAACAATGCACTCGATGCCATTAATCAAACACTGTCGCCGTGCGAAAGGGGGGGATCGAAGGAGACGGTCGCCCCGGGCGCGGAAATTTAGGGCGCCAAATTTATACAACCAACGTCATTTTTTGACCTGTCACAAGAAAAAATTGGAGGAGGGGGGGGGGGGGTGCCAAATTTAAACTTTGCCCCGGGCGCAATTTTCTCTTCGCTCGCCCCTTATCGAAACACACAGGTACAGAAACGACGGAATCATGGTTTGGGCAGGGATCTCACTCGGAGACGACACTGACCTGCATGTGTTCCAAGGAGGAACTCTGACTGGTGCGAGATATTAGGATGAGATCTTTGATGCATATGTGCGCCCATATGCCGATGCTAGTGGCAATAGTTTCATTCTAATGGATGATAATGCGAGCTGTAGTTGTTGAGGGTTATCTTGAGGATCACGGTTTGGAGATAATGGAATGGCCAGCTCACTCTCCAGACTTGAATCCAATAGAACATCTTTGGGACTATCTTGGAAGACAGGTTGCGGCTTTAAATCTTCCTCCAAAGTCATTAAATGAGCTGGAACAAGGCTTACTCCAGGCCTGGTCAGCGCCACCTATTTCGGTATCCGATAATTTAATTGAGAGCATGGAAGTTCGATGCCGTCAGTGCATTCAAATCCGGGGTGGACTTATTCCGTATTAGAACCAGTTTTTTAACGTTGCTATCCCATTTTACTGCATAATACAGCGATGTACTGATTTCTCCAAGAATGGAATTTTCCACCATGAGTGCTTTTTTGCTGTAATTTCATTCATACTTTTAACTTAAGTAAATTTCTATGTCGCATTTAATAAATAACAGTTTAGCGCACATTTCCTCCATATCCTATATTCATTCATTTCCAAATTAGATGTAAAAATCCGTTTGTACCTTAACTTTTGGAAACCAGTGTAGTTCAGCGCTATCTATTGACTACAATTAGAACGAGTTTTAAACAGGGGTGCAGAAAATGTTTTTACTCTCCACATTTCCCTCAATCCTTATGAAAATTTCCCCAAAATTTTATGTTTTAGAATTCTTACATGCGTTTAGATATAGACTTTTTTTTCTAAAAATTTCTCAACTTATACACAAGTATATACACAATACGTATTATTCCTAGATTGATTTTGTGAAAGTCGCTAAGCAGATAGATCTATTTATTTGTCAGGAAAAAAAAATCTCAGAGAAATATGTAATTCTTTATTAAAATTGAAATCGATTGTATGTTTTTCTGCAAAATTTCCCCCGATCCTAGATCGCTGGATCGGACATAATCTGCACCCCTGGTTTTAAATTACTCTATACAGACTTTATGAGCTATCTCTGTAAACATGTCACATCTTTCATTTATTATATTTACTATAATTAATGGATTATTGTGTTTCGAAATTTGACTGCCCTTTTTGTATATTATTAAAAAAAAAGAATTTGTATGAATATTTTAGAAACTTTATAACAAGAAAACTGAATTTCAACATTTCTTTTTTTTTTTCTTTTAAGAAGAGTGTTCATTAGCTTAATTCCCCAGCCATAATAGTGATAAATTACAGCAAGATAAAAAGAATCCTCCTTCGCCTCCATATGAAAAGCCAAGTTTCGCTTTTACGTGAAACTCCATATTAACTGGACTAATTTTCGATAATGATTGAGAGAGTATCGAATTCTTTTAGACCGCAGTTCTATATGAAGTGTCAACTCCTTGACATGCCATATTTCATTGCATCGTCTCCTATTATGATGGATGACCTCATTCTGAACTTCGCTTTTCAGGCTCATTTCAAAAACTTTCGCGTAAAAATTATTGGCCGAACTCAATTCGATACTTAATGAAGACAAGTATGAAATTTTTGCGATTCATCTCAGCCTAGGATAATTTGATTAAAACGCACACACTGTTAATTTAGAAAGTGTACAAGTGGAAACTAAATGATGAAGTTATTGGGAAAAGAAGTTTTCAAAGCAATTTCAATATATGACACAAGTTTTATAACGACAGATAATTATGATTAATAATAGTAACTAGTCGTTGGAGGCTACCGTAATACCCATCATGGAAAAGCATACTATAAAATATGAAAATAAAACACGCGTAAACTATTTATAAAATGATCACAATTCCAGAATAAATTTAAACGTATGTTTAAATATTTGTAATACATAATAAATTACATTTATTATGTAATTAATAGTTAATAAAATATTATTAACTATTGCGGAATTGCGGGTACTAATTTATGAAATCGATCCATTTCGACAAATTAAATAAATCGCCGAACTACTCATAAATTATACAAATTGGCATATTTTTTTATTTTAAATAACGAACGAACAAATAAATTAGTAAAAGATTAATAAAAATACAAATAAAACGTCAAATCAAAAAAAAACCCTGTCGGCTTGGCCTATAGGCGGAAGTAGATTTCGAAGAGTTTTCATTTCAACAACAAAAGATAAAATATTATTAACGATAAACTCAGTTTAACTACTTTATTTGACCGCTTTTGAAAATTTTTTAATTTCATTTTTCTGTAAGAACTGTTTTTATCAAAATCCTCTTAAACGAAATTCGGCTCAAATGCCCATTTTGAAAACATATTTTGAATATATATTCTGACTTTATTAAAATATTGACCAATACGCACATTATATAATTCCTAAATAACAAAAAAACTGCCAATTAAATGCGTTTGAGAGCAAAATTGAATTTAAAAATGAGTCATAAAATAACCAATTTGTTATTTAATACATTCTCAATTCTTTAATCATGACCGCTTTGGGAAATTTTTTTTGCGAAGTGCACAACTTTGACAGCTTTTTAAAAAAATCACTGCGTTAAATGAAAGACGATGCTCTCGAATTGGTACCACTTCAGTTTCATCGAAGTTGGTTCAGTATTTTTTTAGTAATTAGGCAAAAACTAATAACATTAGTGATTTTTCGCTAATTAAAAGTGTTGAATACGTTCACTGAATGGAGTGTAGACAGCATGGCCGAGCGGTCTAAGGCGCCGGATTGAAGCTCTGTTTTTCGAAAGAGATTGTGGGTTCGAACCCCACTCCTGACATTATTTACATCTATGTAAACTTTAAAAAAAAATTCCGTATTACAATTTTTATTTTTAACTGGCTTCAGAAAAAGAAGAGGAAGTTATCAATTCGACGCGTATGTATTTTTTTTCTATGTATGTTCACCAATTACTCTGAAACTATCCAACCGATTCATTTGGTTTTTGTATTAAATATAAATGTAGTTTAAAAAAACTAAAAACCACGCTTTTAAAGTAATCAAACTAAAAAGTGAAAAATAAATATAGTTTTAAAAAAAACTAAAAAACACGCTTTTTAAGTATATCAAACTAAAAAGTGAGAAATAATTCGTACTATAAGCTGAAAACGAAAGTAGATGTAAAATACTATATTACTATAAAATCATTGTTATTATAGAAATCAATTAATAAGCAATAAATAAAATTATCGTGGAAAAAAAGCGTGGGGTGCTTCTTAAGAACTGATAGATGGAGCATGGTAGATGGAGCATCCCACGCTTTTTTTCCACGATAATTTTATTTATTGCTTATTAATTGATTTCTATAATAACAATGATTTTATAGTAATATAGTATTTTTCATCTATTTTCGTTTTCAGCTTATGGTACGAATTATTTTTCACTTTTTAGTTTGATATACTTAAAAAGCGTGTTTTTTAGTTTTTTTTTTTTTTTTTTTTTTTTTTTTTTTTTTTAACTATATTTATTTTTTTTTTTTCTAAAAGTATGTTTTTCAGAATCTCCAGTGTCTAAAACGTGTAAATCCGTCCAAAAAAAGATTTTCAAAATTTTTTATTTTCTAAACGATTGCAATACTTATCCTATACTATGTATGATGGGCAAGTAATAGTATTTTTAAACTTTTGAATATCATTGAATAAAACTGCTATATTTAAACCAAACTGTCCTACGACTTGAATTGTTTAATATATCATAACTTTTGGATATGTAAGAAATCTATCAAAATAAGCGATGAATTTGAGAGATGAAGAAACAGAGAATTTGAATTGAATAAAAACAAAGAACTGACAATAGAATAAATTCAAGTCATGCAAGTTACTATATGCAGACATGTCATCCTTATAATAGATTAGATATCACTGGTAAGTTTTAGATAGATTTCGTGGGAAATACTACCTATTACATTCTTCCTTATGTTGGCATTTCTAAATTTCTTTTTTGCAGATTTATGACGATCATGACCCCTAGAACTCCAAACTAACCCAAGTATGAAACTTATATACATCCCTTTTTTATGGACGCAATAAATTTCATAATTCTGTTCAAATCTCTTCCGAACTGATACTTAAAATAAAGGGGCATAAAGTCTCGGTCAAGTTCATTATTGCGCAAAATCGGACCAATGGTATGGATATAGAAAGGGGTTTTGTGAAAGCAGAATAAAAAGAAAAAAAAAATCTAACTCCTTAATTATAATACATATCAAATCAGTTTAAAGTTATTATAGAAAAAGGCCAAAAAATTATGGATGACAGACTTCTGATATCTTTAAAAACGGGCCCAGTGAAAAAAAGAAATATGGTTAGAAGAAGGAAAAAAATCATAACTTTGTAAATTCACAAAATATCAAATCCAGTGAAATTTGTTATAAATTTTCTTAATCTAATCTACAACTTTTATATTGACAAGCGTCTGATAGGACTAACTTTTACAGAAATAATAATAATAATAAATAAATAAATAAATAAATAAATAAAGGGAGAAGGGAGTGAAGAAGAAAAAAATTTTAACTTCGTCAATTTACGAAATATCCGTTTAAATTATCAATAAATCTTCTTAATATATCTATAATTTTTATATTAAGTTTTTAATAAGACCAACTCTTGTAGCAAAAAAACAAATTTAAATTTAAAATCAAAGTAGGGGTTGAAGGAAAAAATATCGCATTAACGTGATTCTTATAAATCCATCTCTTACAGATAAATTATATTAAAAACTCGTCTAAAATTAAAATGTATATATATTATTTTGCTTTTTCACGGCAAATACGAAGATTAAACCACACACTTCATTTGTAGTTCCAAAGTATTTGGGGCCTGAAGATTCTGCTTTGATTCTATAAACTCCATTTGTATTCATTTTAATTAGTTGTTTTAAATCGTGAAATAATCGTTTAATCTTTGTTATAAAGGATTCAGTAGTCTTCAAAGTATTCTCAGAAGTATTTTCAATTGACATTACATTTCCAATAACACAACAAAAGCAATTAAAAGACTTAAAATTTCAGGTTGTCATTTTCACAGCATGTCACACTGTGAGGTGTGCAAAATAAAGTACCTTTTAATATAATGCACAAATATTTTTTTAGTTTAATTTTTAATTAATATTTGTACCTTATAAAACAAATAATCAGAAAGATAACAAATTCTGTATTTTACAAATCATTTCCCATAATTAAAATATCATTGTCGCAAAAAATTAATGTCACTTTAATGATCTGCATTTTAGTTCTTCAAATATAAATGTGACACTGCAGAGTTATTCTTACTTTTGACAAGTTCTAATCAGAAGTGGTAAAATCCTAGCTACGAGCAAGCTCTTTCAGATATTCGTTTGAAAATAAAAGGCTAGTCAATTTTTAATGGCAGTATTTTAAAAAGCACAATCTGTTTAATCTATGGTCAAAATTTTCTATTTATTCATAAAAATTTTATGAAATGTTACTTTAAATCAAATGCAAACTTTATTTTATTTTTTATTTTATTTTACTTTACTTTTGTCATATTTAAAAAGGTAAAAACCCCTTAGACTGCAGTACAAACTGTTATCTATTCAGTATTTTTATTTTTAAAAAGCAAACTATTTATACTGATGAAAATCTCATCTTTGATTTTATAAAATGAACAATAAGGATAGTCCATTAAAAATATCAAGTCAATAGGGGGGGGGGGGATGTAAAAATATTTTAAAGCTTTAGCATTTTTATCTAACTAATATATCGAAAAAACACAAACTGAAAAAAAATAATTTAAGGATTTAATTTTGAATCATTTAAAGGAAAATTACTCGAATAAAAAATTCTTTTCGTATATTCTTAATGATCGGATTGAAAACTTCAAATGCAAAAATTCTTCAGAATATATTATGGATGCCTAAATTCATTTTAACAAAAATTAGAACATTTATATTATTTTTCGAAAATTTTCCCTTAAGATATTTTTCTTTAACACGATTACGGTGATTACAGCATGTATTACTATCATATTTGTCGTATTGTCAGCATTTCGCTTTGATAGAGTGCAATGACAGCAAATTTGTTTTTTACGTAAAGCATGCCAAAACTACCTTCAGATTAATTTAGAGCTTTCTGCGTGCTAAGCTGTCTTTTAAGAAATATTAATAATAAAGAAAGGAAAATTTTATTATAACCAAACGTAAAATTAAACGTTAAATTTATTTCATAGCTTAAAAACGTGGAAGCGGTCATAGGAAATTATACGTCATTCAACATCACTAACAAGAGAGGTTTCCATACGGGCACACTTCAAAAAAAAAAAAAAAAATCCTGTCGGCTTGGCCCACAGGCGCAGGTAGATTTCGATGTTAAGCACTCATTCCAACAACAAAAATTAAAATATGACTAGAGATAAATCCAGTTTAACAACTTTATTTGGCCGCTTTTGAAGAATTTTAGTTTCATTTTTCTGTAAGAGCTGATTTTATTAGAATAATCTTAAGCGAAATTCAGCTCAAAATGCCCACTTCGACAGTTTTTTTTTTAAAATATATTCTGACTTTATGAATAAAATCGACCAATACGGCACATTATATAGTTCCTAAATAAGAGAAATTGCCAACTGAATGCGTTTGTAAGCAAAATTAAATTTAAAAATTATTCAGAAAATAAGCAATTTGTTATTTGAATACTTGAATACTTCAATTTTCAATCACGATCGCTTCAAGAAATTCTGATCAAAATGCCCATTTTTGCAGCCTTTTTTGAAATATATTCTACTTTATCAAAAAACTGGCCAATATGCCACATTATATAGTTCCTAAATAAAAAGAACCTGCCAATTGGATGTATTTAAGAGCAAAATGAATTTAAAAATGAGTAATTTGGATTAGAGTACACCCTTAATACGATCTTTCCTTCAACTCCTACTTTTGTTTGTTTTTGCTGTAAGTATTGATCCTATCAAAAACTTGTCACAATAAAAATTGTAATATTATTAAAGAGATGTATAATAAATATAATCGGACTTGATATCTTAAGAAGTGACGAAGTTATAGATTTTTTTTCTTCTTCCACCCCTTTTTGTTTTAATTTTTAATTTTTTTATAATAAGAGTTGCTCCTATCAAAAATTTGTAAATACAAAAGTTAGATAATATTAAGAACATTTATAATAAATTTAACAGGATTTGATATCTTGAGAATTGACGAAGTTATGAATGTTTTCTCCCAAAAACCCTATTTTTGGCCCTTGAACCCATTTTTAACTTTATCAAAAATCTGTCATGCATAACTTTTAGACCCATTTTTTAAAAGTAATATAAACTTTAAATTGATTCGATATCTATTTTAACGAAGAAGTTATGGTTTTTTCAGTTTTCACAAAACCCCTCACTATTTCTACTCCCTTTGTCGTGGTCCGATTTTGCCCATTAACGAATTTAACCGAGATCTTACGCCCCTTGATTTTATGTATCAGTTTGGAAAAGATTTGATCAGAATTATAAATGTTTCGTGTCCATAAAAAAGTGATATAGATAGATAGATAGATAGGTCGATTAAATTTTTTACTGATAGTTTTGGGGTCTAGAGTCCATAATCGGTGAAGATCTGAAAAAAAAAAAAAAAAAAAAAAAAAAAAAAAAATCAGAAATTCCAACATAGGATAGATAGCATTTCATACGAAATCTACTTAAGCTCTGAAAAAAAATGCAAAATGTTCTTTACTTAAGGATACATAACTTTATAAAAGAATTTCGGCGAACCTCGAATGAGCGTCAGTAAAAAAAGAAATAATAATAATAATGAAAACTTCGTTATTTGGCGATTTTTCATCAGTTAAAGATGAAATACAATTAAAAAAAAAAATACTTTTTATGTCAAATATACTTTAAAGAAAAAATGTTTCGTCTTTAACTTGTCTAAATAAATTTAATTTAAATAACTTTAGTTTTGTCAGTTTTAGTTTGTTTCAACTATAATTTTGTCAAATCGGTATTTATAAGCATTTATATTGAAATTTTACTATCAAAGTTATTTAAAACAAAATTCAAAATTTAAATTAACCAAAACTGTTTCAAGCTCAAAATTAAGTTTAACTAAGCATTATCGATTCAATTTTGTTGCTATGGAAACGATTTTGACTTTTATTTTTGAAGAAGATTTTGATTTTTGATTTTTTATTTTTGAATATATTTAAATATATTTAAAAAAATCTTTCACTATTTCTTTTGTATAAGAAAATATTTTTTAAACGATAAATTAAATAACTCCAGAAACAAGTAATATGATTCTGTAGTACAATAATATATAGATTAAACTTTCTCATATTATGTTTAAATTTATTAAAAACCATTAACAAACAATTTTCAGTTATATTAAAATCGTTTGCTTATGACGAGGAAGCTGTTCGCCAAATTACGTGAAGCTCTCTCGTCTATTCACGCCGAATATTCCAAAGATTTTTAATGCAAACTTTCTACTGCAATTCGGCCGCTAAATTTGACTGATCCTTTATTAGGTACATGAATAGTTTAATTAGGTTTTTTTTTTTTTTTTTTTTTTAAATATTCTGAGTATGTCCAGTATGGAGATATTCCTGGTAAGTTATAGGTCATTAGAGTAAGGGATAAATTGGCTGCTTTCCTAGTTGTAGAATAGGGCTAAAAACCATTTTTTTAATAGAAAACTGCAATAGATTTTTTACACTTTGTAAACTTTTTATTTTACTCTTTAACAATACCAAAAAGCACTTTTATATAAAAAATATTAATTACGTATTCAAATAAAGCTTTGAAATTTATCAAAAGCGATACTTTGTATGAAACTGCGTGTCGGAAATTAATAACCGAAGAAATCGACAAAGATTCGTTAGTAACATGTCTTTTTTATTCGGATAATTTTAGTGTTTTAAGCGGATAGTTCGATTACATATCTGTTAAATTTGTGTTTCGTTTATATTATTTAATTTATTTAATAATATAATGAAATTTCATTATAAAAAAAATGTTAAACTATTTATATTATTTTAAATGCAAACTGATTAAACGTTTATAATCCGGGTCATTCCATGACCCGGATTGTAAACGTTTGTAAATTTGTACCAAAATTTGTGACCAAAAAAATTGTACATTTTTTTGGTCAACCAAAAAAATTCAATATTCAACCTGACCATTTCAGATTTCAATGAAATTGTTAGGGATCATTCTCTACGATGGTATAAATTTGAGCATATATATATATTTTTTTTTTTTTTTTACCGCTTTAAATTTTCATAAAATTATTTAAATTTTGAAAAATTATCATTTTTCGACTTGCATAAATATTTTCGATTTCAAATTTCTCAAGTTCTATCGAACGTAGAAAATTTTATGAACACTCATTTTAAAATCGAATTTATAGGGTTTCATTTTATATGCAAATTGACTATGCATAGTTTAAAAAAATTTCAATTTTTTTAAAGTTTAAAATTTTAACATGTTTTGATGGTTATTTTTAAAATTTTTTGAAAAAATTATATGCTAGTTATAAACTTAAAATTCTGAATTTTTTAGAGTAGGATCTCAACGGAACCAGGACTTATGAAATAAAAGCTGAAAATTACAATACAAATTATAACTAAATAACAAAATAGATAGAATTAAATTGTCATTTTAATGGTAATTTTTAGCTTTTATTTCATAACTCCTTATCCCATTAAGATCCCACTCTATAAATTTCAGAGTTTTAAACTTATAATATTACAACAAACATACAATTTTCCAATTTTTTTTAAATGACTATTTAAAAAATTTTCAAATTTTAAATTAAAAAAATTTTAAATTTTATTTTTTTTAACTATCCATAGTCAACTTGCATATCAAATTAAACCTTATAAAATCCTCTTTAAAATGAGTGGTCACAAAACTTTCTATGTTTGATAGAACTTGAGAAATTCAAGATTAAAAACATGTAAGCAAGCCAAAAAATGATAATTTTTCAAAATTTAAATAATTGTATGAAAATTAACAGCAATAAATAAAAAACAAAAATGTATGCTCAAATTTATATCATCAACCAGAACGATTCCTGAGAGTTTCATCAAAATCTAAAAGGTCAGGTTGAGTCAATGGTTGATTTGGCATGGAATGACCCATATCCAACGTCACCTGACAGAGACAAAATCAAAAGAAACAATGCTTGAGAATTATTTTAAAAAATTAGAAAATTAGTTAATTGAAATCAGAGTTTTCAAGTAAAATAGATAGAACATACTTTTTTCCTGTTCGACGATGTAAAAGTGGAATTCGTGCGATTAAAGTAAAGGGTAAATTTGTTGGACAGGTACTGCCATCATCAATATGAATCAGCATTATTCGCGGACACATTAAATTACTTTATAATACAAATATACATATAATGTAACGACTTCGGATGTTGTAGTGGTGGCATAAGAACTTGGGACTCGGGAAACTCTTGTGGGACCGAACTCTTTTTATTAGGCAGCTCTTCGTACAGATGAATCCGCGAGTCCGGTCAGATTTCCCGGAGCCAGATGCGTCGATTATGGAAAAGGTTACATGGCCGGAGGTTAGGCAGGCACCTCAAAACTGCAAAATCTCCCGTTTTTCGCGCGTGTTCTTGCTAATATGTTAGAGATTGTCATATTTTCCAGCAGAGGGCACAGTTGTAAATTAGGGAGGAACATTTAATTTAATTGGTTAAGAAATATCTGGGCACTCTGAGGTAATTTAGGCGCGGCTGTCCAGGGCTGCATGCTGATCCTACAAATTAAGAATTGCGCTTACCTAAGCATTTTTAATCTTAAAGAACATCCAAAAATGATCTCTGAAAGTAATAAATGTTAGGCTGGAAAAGAAAGTTACCAGGGGTAAAATAGTTTTAAGCTTAAGAATTAAAGTTAAAAATATTAATTGGGATTTTAAACTTTTGAATTTTAATTTTAAATTAAAGTTTTAGAAAGGGGTTAGTTTTTATCCTTTCATATCCCCCCCTCCAAGTTGAGGTCCACCAGATTTGCCTGCAAATCTGGGGGGACTCCCCAGGGAAATGGAGAAGACAAAATTGGATAAGAATTTACTTATACAACGCTAAATTTTTAAGGTTAATATTAAAGTTAAATCTAAAGTAAATTTATTGTTAAAGGAAAGTTTTCTAAGATGTGAGGACTGAATTTTTCTGCTGGAATAATTTTAAAATTTTTAATTTTAAAACCTAAATTTTAAGGAAGTAAAATGATGATTTCAAATTTTTATGCTAAAAGTTTGGGTTATGGCTCTCGAGACGACCTGACCGAACTTTACATAGGAATGTAAAGCATATTATATGACAGAAAATATAAAAATATAAACATAAAGAAAAGCTGGAAAGAAATAATAATTCTGGGAATGTCCTGGGAAAATACAATTATAACATTATACAATTTAAAATCTTGACCATATTTCTTACTTGGAAGTCCTGTGGTCAACAAGTTTGTGCTTTTTAGTTAAAGTCTTTAAGCACATATTTCACATTTTATATAAAGTTAAACTGTTAAAATATAAATTTATGCACAAATATGACATTGGAAATACACATAAACAAGAGGAAACTTAAAAAAATTCTTTTCCATAAAATGTGACAATTGTTGTAAAAGTATAATGATACAGGTAATATAAAAAAGTTATAAATATAAAAGTACACTGATATATGATTAATGGGGAAAATATATGTTCTATGCACAAAGTATTCAAATTATAGAAATATTGGTAAATATGAAAAATTTGAAAGGTTCCTTCACTTATTTTGGAAATGTGAAAAATATTAAAAATATTTTGGCATATAAAATTGATAAAAATAAATGAAGAGCTAAATATTAAATACCATAAAAATATTAAAATAAATATGAAAATAATGAAAAAGTAAAATATAAAAGTCTATTTACATTGTTTATCCTAAACCATTGAAGGTTTTAGCATATCCTAAACCATTGAAGGTTTTAGCAAAAATTTAAAAAAAAGTAAAATGAGCTTGGGTTAAGTTTTCTTGTGAAGATGCAAATGCAGTTTATCCATAAGTAAAGGTATTTACTATTTTGCAAACTGAGATGTGTTTTTCTCAGTGGCATTAATAAATCCAAGTCAAAATGTAAACCACATCTACATCTCACTGTTAGCTCATAAAATTTTACTGAGTAAAAAAAATTTCTAAGAGCATTTTTCCTTACAAAGGCCAGAACGCTCGTAGTTTTCCTTACGAATTTTTATGCAAATGGGACAAAAGGGGGAAAAATGGTGAAATATAAAATAAAGAAAAATAAAATAAAATAATGGATCCTGATTCAAAAGAAATAGGCCAATGATCCAACATTTAAAGCACATGGGCAACTTATTGACATTTTTGTTGTTATTAATGGATACTTGTATTTTCATTGAGGGCCCGAGTATCTCTTGTCACTAGTTGCCACATTTGCTGATATGGTAAGTCATTGAATCCTTTTTGTCTGCAGAGGGTTGTTTTCTGGTTGAATTTGACAAACTTTAAAAAAAATGTTTCAAAGACTTAATGGGCTGGAACCATGGTCATCTTTAAAAATTTAATGTGTGGATTTAGACACTATTGGATTTACCACGGCTGAAGAGGGGTTACCAAGGTCATGTCTAAATCAATGACTTAATTGTTTGAAAATATTTTTAACATATTTTTAAAAATTGACAGGGGTGAAATACCTGTTCAAATATATTTTTTAATGAAATGGGAAATGTTAAAAAATGGAATAATAAAAATGGTTGGGGTGGCCAACTCATTGGGTAATGTAATAGGGAAGGAACATAATGTAATAGGGAAATACTAGAGAAAACAATATAATTTTGAAAGCAATACTGGGTAAAAATATTAAATTAAAAACTCAAATATTAAAATATAATATAATGTAAAATATAATAATTGGGTATACAAAAATCTAAAATGAGTAATAAATTGTATAAAATTCTATATATGAAAAGAAAAACTTGGAAAAATGAATTGAGCATGTCTTTTATGCAAAACTAAAAATACTTACATACACAAGAAGGTTTGAAATATGGAGTAAAATAACACATAAACTGACACAAATATCTATTTACAAATATGTGGAAACTTGAATGTGCTCATCTGATTTTATAAAAAAGGAATTAATAAAATAGAACACTAAATATTTGCAAGAATAAAATTGCACATGTATTATTGATAATATTTAATTTAAATACATGTAACCTATTTAAACAATTTATTAACAATATGTCAAAAACATAAAGAACCAGTGACTTTATTTTTTGGTGATCGCACGTATGCTTCGCCGGATGAGTAAGAAAACAAAAATACTGTCATTTTAATTTATCACAATTTTAACGCGTATGTAAAATATCAATCACAAAATTTTCTAAAATGTAAATTATAAATCGTAAATTCCACAAGAAATAATAACTAAAGCTAATAAAAATCTTAAAACAATAAAAATGAATTTTGTTAAAATCTTTAAAATCCCTTTAATACAGTAATATCATTTTAAATGAGCTATTTTGAAACTCCGTGAACGCTGTCAAAATTTTAAAATGTTTACTCTGATAACCGTATTTTTTTTTTTTTTCTTTTCATGATTAAATACCTTTCATTCACACAAATACTTCCATACTTTGGTACTTTCGGCAATAACACATTCATAGTCAACATAAAATAAAAAATAAAAACAGTGTTTAATGTAAAATAAAACTTTTAACGAAAATATTTTATAAGATAAATGATGGAAATGAAGAATCTGCATTTTTACTAATGTTAGTAAAAAAGGTAAAAAGGTTAAAGGAAAAATAAACACATGTCCTGCACAATAAAACTTTTTTTTTTTTTCTTGTAATTAAAATATTTTATAAAATAAATAATGCAAAAAAGAAATCGGTATGGTAACACATTCAAATGATAACATAAAGATAAAAGGAAAATACGTAATTTTTCACCAATGAGATGTAATCTTCAACAAAAAATAACGTCAATGTCAAGGAAAAAATAAATAAAAAGCATACCTGTAATTAGATTATCCATTTTAAGAAAGAAAAATTAATATTTACAACCTACTGAATTGCTACTTTTTTTTTTTTTCATTTCAAATAACTTTTAAGGATAAATAACTACATAAAACATTCTAGTCCATCATAGATCATCATTTGTCCCTTAAAAAAGTAAAAATAAATTTCCACTTCCAACTCTTGAGTGAGTCATTTGTACGGTGATACAGAGAACGGAGATCTTGACCTTTGATCTCCAGCGGAATAAAGTTCGGTCCATTTTGCGAATCTGTGTTAAGTTTCTGCTTGGGGAAGAGAAATAATTATCGCTTTGGAATGTCCGTGAG
The DNA here is from genome assembly GCA_964019185.1 of Maratus speculifer. NCBI lineage: Eukaryota > Metazoa > Arthropoda > Arachnida > Araneae > Salticidae > Maratus > Maratus speculifer. The sequence continues at coordinate 43,908,950 of OZ025294.1, forward strand.
TGAATCACTTTTTGAATTCTGCAATTTCTCCTGCAGCTGAGTAGGGGAAAAAGGTCCAAATGAAGAAGTTCATACGTTAGTACGAATAAATAATAGATCACAACTGATTAAATGCTTTTTCTTCTTTTCATGATTGTCCAAAAATTATTCGGAACGTGGATAGTTTCTGTTTTAACGACATTGTTCATGGGGGAAATTTCCTTTCTCTGGCTTAATCTTTTTTTTTTTTTTTTTTTTGTCGACGGTAAATGGCGTTTCCGAGGGAAAGGAATTCTCGAGCACTTCGGAATTTTCGCGGCTTGGTGGTAAGGCAGAGGGATGTTTTCACGGCAGGTAACTGTCATGCCGACTTTTTATATAATGTAACGACTTCGGATGTTGTAGTGGTGGCATAAGAACTTGGGACTCGGGAAACTCTTGTGGGACCGAACTCTTTTTATTAGGCAGCTCTTCGTACAGATGAATCCGCGAGTCCGGTCAGATTTCCCGGAGCCAGATGCGTCGATTATGGAAAAGGTTACATGGCCGGAGGTTAGGCAGGCACCTCAAAACTGCAAAATCTCCCGTTTTTCGCGCGTGTTCTTGCTAATATGTTAGAGATTGTCATATTTTCCAGCAGAGGGCACAGTTGTAAATTAGGGAGGAACATTTAATTTAATTGGTTAAGAAATATCTGGGCACTCTGAGGTAATTTAGGCGCGGCTGTCCAGGGCTGCATGCTGATCCTACAAATTAAGAATTGCGCTTACCTAAGCATTTTTAATCTTAAAGAACATCCAAAAATGATCTCTGAAAGTAATAAATGTTAGGCTGGAAAAGAAAGTTACCAGGGGTAAAATAGTTTTAAGCTTAAGAATTAAAGTTAAAAATATTAATTGGGATTTTAAACTTTTGAATTTTAATTTTAAATTAAAGTTTTAGAAAGGGGTTAGTTTTTATCCTTTCATACATATTTAAGATATTCCACCAGCGTTGACAAATATCTAATTCCTAAGCTATTAGTTTTAAATATATACTTCCAATTTCAAAATGTCTCAAATGTTTTTTTTTTTTTTTTTTTTTTTTCCCCCATTTTATTAAAAGATACTCATGTTAAAACGGATGTTTTTCTATAAATTGCGGAATTTAAATTTCTTATACAAAAGTCACTCATGTCAAAATAGATATTTTTCTATAAATTGCGAAATTTAATTTTCTTTTACAAAAGTCACTCATGTCAAAATAAATATTTTTCTATAAATTGCGGAATTTAAATTTCTTATACAAAAGTCACTCATGTCAAAATAGATATTTTTCTAGAAATCGCGAAATTTAAATTTTTTATACAAAAGTCACTCATGTCAAAATAGATATTTTTCTAGAAATTGCGAAATTTAAATTTTTTATACAAAAGTCACTCATGTCAAAATAGATATTTTTCTATAAATTGCGAAACTTAAATTTCTTATACAAAAGTCACTCATGTCAAAATATTTTTCTATAAATTGCGGAATTTAAATATCTCATACAAAAGTCACTCATGTCAAAATAGATATATTCCTATAAATTGCAGAGTTTAAATTTCTTATACAATCTTCGGATCTTATAAGCTATATTTAGAAAAAAACATTCTCATTACTCTATACAAGAAAAAATTAGCCATTTTCTTAGAGCAAAAACTTATGGAGTAATGGAATGACATTGTACATTTTATAGATTTGCCCCGTTTTCTAGCATTAAGGCTGATATACACTCAGCTTCCGAATTTTCCTCCGTAATGTTAAATCTACGGATGTTTGATGCATGCTGATATTTGAAATATATCCTCGGGGAATTAATATTTTAAAATTCTTTTATCAGTGTTCTTTTCTGAAAGGATGTTACTTTCATTCTTAGTCGTCAAAATATTTCTAAAATCATGTTTTATTTAATATTTTATGTTTTAAAATAACAGTCTTTTCATTTGATGGAAATAGCTCCTTATCTATCTCTGATAATTTTATACTTTTTGTAAAAAAGTATCTAAAATTTCGTTTTCTTATTTTTATTTTGTTTATTTTCTAAAAACTCTTGTGTAAATTGAGAATTATAAAAACATAATTAGTTATTCTTGAAAAGGTCAATATAAAAATAAATTATCAGAGATATAAAAGTATCCTTCAGTTCATTAAAAAAAAAAGAAAGAAAAAGACAAAAAAAGAAAGAAAAAAAAAAAGAATAAATTAACAAATCATCTTCATCGAACAAATATCAAAAATATATTATTTTATGTATTTATTTTTTATATTTATTGTTATAAAAGAGGGTTTTATATTTTTATATTTAATTTATTGTTATAATATGTGAAAACCTCTAATTTTTTAACTTCCAGTCAAAAATTAGCTAATTACAAATCGAAAAACTAATGTATTCTAGAAATAGAATAACGTTGCAGCGTAATTGTCCATAGCAAATAACTACTTGTACTATTAGTGCAGAATATGCAGAATAATGATACAATTGCACACTATCTTTAATATAATAATAATACAATGAGCAAATATTTCCTTTTCGCAAAGGAAACTTGATAATATTTCTAGTCAGATAAGGGGGAAATTTTCATATTCAAGAACAATGAAGGAAACTTGTAGATATAATTTATTAAATTTTATGTATTTAAAATCTTTTTAATTAAAAAAGTTGGAGTACATTTCCTTCAACAGAAATGTAAGATATTCCATTTTTTGCAGATAATGAGTTTCAGAAATAACATTTAAGGTTAAGGGTGTATTTCGATTCAAACTGCTTATTTTCCGATTTTTTTTTTATTCACTTTTGTACTCAAACGCATCAAACTCGCAGATTATCTTATTTAGAAACTTTATAAGGGGCCATGTCTGTCAATTTTTTTGATAAATGCAGAATATATTACAAAAAATGCAGTCAGAGTTAACCTTTTGATCCTAATTTTCCAAAGTGGGAGATCTGGGAACGAAAAAAAAGGGTCATACTGCGAAAGTAATCAGGGCTGGGTTTTTGCCGACAGAAAATAGTTTCTACCGTGCCAGTGGCAAAAAGTGGTTATAACCGGGTTTTACCGGCAGAAACTGGCATAAACTCATTTTATGACATAATCTGAGACTTTTTAGTGATATTAAATTGCTTATATATATTTTATTCAGCATAAATAATAAAGAAAATATTGTGAATAGTTTTAATTTAAAAAATAAATAAATTAGAATTTGATTAGTTTTGAATCTTTCAAGAAGAATGATCCATATTATTTGCAGATAATTGAAAATGATGAAAATGATATTAAGGACATAGCAACTGTTAAAATCGTAAATAAATATAATGATTTATAAAGAAGTTAAATACTTGTTACAAATGTTAAAATCTATTGCTGTTGCTTTAGATAAAAGTAAAAAACATGACTGTTCTATTGCAGCTGCTCATAAAATTTGCTTTAATGATGGAAATATTATGGAAACTCACAAATGCAAGATTCAAATCTCATTTAATTGATTTTAAGTATATGGGATCAAAATTGACATTTGAGCATAAAGAAAGGGCAAGAAATTTGCTTTTTGATATTCATCTAAATTTTGTGCCATATATAATAACCCCATAGAAAAATAAACTCCTTTCTCAGAAACATATTTCCCCAAGAAAATCCTAGAAAATGTTATGATTTCTGCGGATTTCTCTTTTAAAAACAAATACCGGTGAAAATGAACATTTTTCAAATTTTACATCCTCAAACCATAACCCTCAACCCTCCATAATGACATTACCAGCATGTAACGCTGGTCTTGAATGAATATTTTTGAATGAATAATGTTGAATATTTTTTCATTCAGAACAAATTAAAAAAAAACAGTCTAGGTTAAGAAAAGTTAGCAAAATTAATAATATACATTATAGAATGCTCTTAGTTTATTATTACCTTTTCAGCAAAAGTAAATTTGTTTTTTCAATATTGTTAAATAATTGTACAAGATATTTCATTAAGTTTTTTTCTGTTATTTTTCTGCTACAATTATTTAATTATATATTTTAAATAAGAACTATCTCTTTGTATGTACTAGTAGATAACTTTTAAGGTTTTTGCAGTGTATTATTTATTTAAAAATACTCTGAAAAGTGATGTTAAAATAACATAGAAATTTTTGTACATTTCTTTTTTTAATAATTTTTAAATTGAAATTCAACCGTAAACAATAATATCAATAGTCAAACTTGTGCAGCATCAGATTACTGCTATGAAAACTTCTGTATTCAAGAGACAGAAAACTATTATATAAACAAAGTATATTTATAAGATCCTTTTGAAACTTTTTGCTACTTTAAATAACATTTATAATCTTTATTTTAATTTAACTAAATTCTTTATACATTAAATACATATGTGATTATGAATCGTTGCAGCTTAAAGTTCTTATTAGTATTATTTCTTAGCTTCTACCAGTTTTTGCCACTTAGTGGAAGAAACTAGTTTCTGTCATGCCGGTTATAACCGGTGGTTTAAACCACCCCGGCAGAAACTTGCCAGCCCTGAAAGTAATTGTTTATAAATCAAATTCTAATGGATTGAGTGCAAAATGGCATCACACGGCAACTTATACGTCTCTTCAAAAATTTCCTCATCCAGTTTCATATTTCTACTTTAAAAAATGCCTCTGAAATTGTATCAGAAAGTTTCGAGCTGTTGAATTTGGAAAAGGATTTTTTGAATACATCCTTAAGGTTACTGCTGGCCACTATTTTTGCGAATTCCCCTCCGTAATTTTAAGTCTATGGGCATCTGATGCACTCTTATATTAAAAATATCTCCTCGGGAAATTAACATTTTTAACTTCTTTTTCATGTGTACTCTTCTGTAAGCATGTCCATTTTTTTTTCTTCTAAAAACTGCATTTTATTTTATATGAAGTGCTAAAATTTTACGTCCACTTTGTCAGTTTTTAAAACAAAAAATATTAAATTAAGCAAAGATTTTAGAAAGTTTTTTAGAAAAGTAAGACATTTTTTAAGGAAATAACAATGAAAAAAAGAAGTTAAAAATTTTAATTTCCTGAGCAGATATTTTGAATGTAAAAATACACCAAACGCCAATTACATTAACCAATCCATAAAATTAACGGAGGAGAATTCGGAAAATGAATGACCAGCAACCTTAAGTATAAAAAATGAAAAATAAATAATAATTAATATTATTAGCATTAATAACTGTACAGTCATTGAGAAGGGGAGGGGGAGTAAACACCCTTACTATAAATGTGTGTGTGAAAAAAATCAAACTAATAAAGTGTAAGGATTTTTTTCATTAATTAATTTTAAAAAAATCATAAACTAATAAAGTGTAAGGATTGTTTTCATTAATTAATTTAAAAAAATCATAAACTAATAAAGTGTAAGGATTGTTTTCATTAATTAATTTTAAAAAATCATAAACTAATAAAGTGTAAGGATTGTTTTCATTAATTAATTTAAAAAAATCATAAACTAATAAAGTGTAAGGATTGTTTTCATTAATTTAAAAAAATGAAACTAATAAAGTGTAAGGATTTTTTCATTAATTAGTTTTAAAAAAATGATAAAGTAATAAAGTGTAAGGATTTTTTCATTAATTAATTTTTAAAAAATCATAAACTAATAAAGTGTAAGGATTTTTTCATTAATTAATTTAAAAAAAAATCAGACTAATAAAGTCTAAGGATTTTTTCATTAATAAAAAAATCATAAACTAATAAAGTGTAAGGATTTTTTTCATGAATTAAAAAAAATTCAAACTAATAAAGTGTAAGGATTATTTTCATTAATTAAAAAAATTCAAACTAATAAAGTGTAAGGATTTTTCATTAATTAATTTAAAAAATAATAAAGTAATAAAGTGTAAGGATTTTTTTCATTAATTAATTTTAAAAAATCATAAACTAATAAAATGTAAAGATTTTTTTCATTAATTAATTTTTTAAAAAATCAGACTAATAATGTGTAAGGATTTTTTTCATTAATTAATTTTTTAAAAAATCACACTAATAAAGTGTAAGGATTTTTTCATTAATAAAAAAATCATAAATTAATAAAGTGTAAGGATTTTTTTTTCATTAATTTAAAAAAAAATCAAACTAATAAAGTGTAAGGATTTTTTTTCATTAATTAAAAAAATTCAAACTAATAAAGTGTAAGGATTATTTTCATTAATTAAAAATATTCAAACTAATAAAGTGTAAGGATTTTTCATTAATTAATTTAAAAAATAATAAAGTGTAAGGATTTTTTTCATTAATTAAAAAAATCATAAACTAATAAAATAAAAGGATTTTTTTCATTAATTAAAAAAAAAATCTCTCTCTTCTTCCCCGAAAATAAAAATCACGAACCACATTTTTAACAAACTCTCTAACAGGCAAGATGGTTTCCCCTGTCTAATAGTGTTTGAGCAGCGAAACAAATTTTACAGGCAAACGAATATTTTGAATGTGAATGAACAGCTAAAGGTGTAGATTTCACTTCGCTGCCATGCTTCTTAGAATCACGTTGTATTAAATAAGCAAAGAAAATCTCATCTTTAAATGCAGTTTGCCACAACTCAAATTTTAAAAATACTGAAAATTGAAAATTCTGTTGTTATTTTACCGGTTCATATTTATTTAAATATTAAAATTAAATGCTTTGCGCATTTTTAATTCAATAAAGCATTGTAGTTAATGTCTAATATAGGTTTGTATTGATGAATAAATATATTTATCAAAAAATAATCTTTTTTTTTCTCAAGCTACAACAATGGAGCTTCGAAAAAAGAAAGAAAAAGAAAAGTCATTCCCTCCCAAAAAATAAATATCATGTTCACAATTTAGTTAATGAAAAGAAGAATCAGTTATACAACATATATAATCGGATAATTAATTATACAACATAAAAATTAAAATACCGTATAAATTTATTAAACTGCATTTCAGAATTTTTTTTTTTTTTTTTTTTTTTCAAGGGAGAGTGGGTGGAATGGGACAGTGGAAGAGACAGACAGTAAGTTTTCCTCTTTGTCTTTCAATCATTCTAAATATTTCATCAATTGCACATTGAATGAACCAATGGTAACCTAATCTTCAATTGAAAATAGTTCTTGGTCTACATAATCTTGCAACTGTATATATAAAAAGATTATTTTTATGTATACGAGAATTAAAAGTAAATTTGCTTAATATATTTTTTATATGTATATGTAATCATTTCTCGCGTTATTATGTAATAGTTTTTAATAGTTACGCGTATACGTAATAGTATTTATGGGTCATTATTCGCAATTTAAAATATGCCTAAAAGCAGCATTTTTGTTTATACAAGAAATTTAGCATAAAAGAAGGTAGGAGGAAGAATGGGACATACCAGCAAAAGGAGGAACAAGACAAGACTCATTCTTTTTTTTTTTTTTTTTTTTTTTTTTTTTTTAATAAGATGAATATAAATTGCTAACAGGCAAATATTTTTAGTAGTTAATATATTAATTATAACATTGAAAATATATTCATTTACATCAAAATGCGAATAAATTGAATTGGTGATTTTTTAATGTCATCTGACAGAGATAATCCTCAACTTTCCTTTCGGGGAAGAAAATACTATAATTTGACAATTGTAGCACAAACATTATCAATATGCAACCTTTGTTACACTGCATATATTATAACCGGTACTAGACCATTTGTGTTTTATCATATATTGTTTTATAGCTGTCCCATTATATCCCTGTTAGTGGGAAGGTATGGGATACATTTTGAAAATTTCAATTTTTCAACTATAAAATTATTTCTGCAAATTATGTTTCTATACTGTTCAAGAACAACAGAAAGCGTTTGATTTTGTATTCTATAAATCGAAATTTTTCTTTTTGTGTCGAGAAAGTTGATTTTCTTGTTTTTATAAAAACTGTCCCGTTCCTCTCCACTCTCCCCTATATACATCACTACTATTGCCTAGCTCAATTAATATTAATACAATAAAATTAAGGAAATTCCGTATCTAATCTTAAGTAAAAATAGAAAGAGAAAAATAATATGTAAGGTAAAAGAAATATAAGATTATTTCACAATTTTCGACAAATATATTGATAGACATTTGCGCTATTTATTTATTTTTTTTTATTTATTATTTTTTTATTTTATTTTATTTATTTTTTTTTTATTTTTTATTTTTTTTTTTTATTTTATTTTTTTTTTTTTTTTTTGTATTTAAAAGTTTTAAAGTATTATGCATCTTTGTTAATTTTAGTATTCTGGCTTCATAAAAAGAGGCTCCCAAACAAGAAAGACTAAGTTTTTTTTGTTTTTTTTTATTATAACTTTTCCCTCCTTAACATTAGATTTAAATTTTTTATTATTATTATTTTTTATTTATTTATTTATTTTCAATTCATGTCTTCCAAGTTTACCGTGGACAAATGTATTAAACAACTTTTTCCTGTTTTACTTGAGAAGTAATCAAGTTCCCAAAGATTTTTTTTCACCCAGGATACTTTTAAAGAAAAAAACAAACTGCGATGAAGTTAAATAGTGCAAAACAATTGGAGAGGGGAGGGGGGAGGGGGACTGTTACCTCAGATTTGAATTTGGAATTTTTTATTGCTAAAATGAGACTGATATTATGCACAATCAGTACATATCCTGAACATGGCAGGTTCAAGATATATAATGATTATGCTATAGTATTGAACATCAAATCTCGCGAGTTTCTGTTTTATTCATTCTAATATACGCTCGTTAATCTGTCAGTTTTTATAAATGTATTCTTCTATATACATTTCATCAAAAAACACTATACAATGCAATATACAACACTACACAAACATGTTGACAGAAATTATAAGGCCCGGCCGGTATACACTACGCTTATGTATCGTCCTTCAACCCTGCTACGTGACCTATGTATGGACATGAATATGTCAGAAGTCGTATGCATCAAATTTCATTATATAGTTCACTTCAGTTCAAAGCCTACAAGACTATCCTCTCCCCCCTTCGACCCCTCCCTATATTCACTGTTATGGTAATATGCTTGAGCTTATGATATGACCCTGTTTCTACTTTCCCCAAATATAGGTTATGATTAGTTTCAGAAGAGAAATTAATATCATAAATATTTTTTAATTTCATGGCAATTTACCCATTTTTCCGAATTTTAATTTTTTATGCACTTTTGCACAAAAATAGAAAAATCAAATTAAAAAAAAATCTATATGATACAATAATTATTTAAAAAATATATATTCATGTGAATCTGAAAAACTGTTTCAAAATTCCCGTTCATCCGTCTATTTTACTTAGCGCACAGGGATAAGCGAACAGACAAATAGAAAAAAAAAATATTTGTACATAAAGTAAGCGAAAACATTTTTAATTCACTATTTGAATAAAATCTTTAAGCAAATCTGTGAAACAAATTCTCTTAAACAAATTGCATTTACTTTAAATCCTTCATAAATAATAATAATAATAATAAAATAGAAATAATTTGTAAAAATGTTATATTGAACATATGACACATTTATTTTGCACAACTATTTATATTTAGAATCCATTTCAAAGACTTTTATGGAAAATAATTAGTGTGTAAATTCTATTCTGTTTGAGCAGTAACTTTATTTATTTATTCAGATAAAGTTTTAATAAAAATTTCAGTATAGTTATAGCCCAGTAATATTAAGGTAAATAAACAAAAATTAAATTTCGTAATTCGCAAAGTAATACATTTTAAAACTCGTGTAAAAATATTTAAAATTTACAAATTTGTTTATATTCATAATTTGAATAAAAATAAAATGCTGTCATCTTTAGGGGAAATAATTTTATAAGTTAAAGAAAAAGAAAAGAAAAAAAAAAGAAAAAAAAAACGAAAAAAAAAAGAAAAAAATAAAATAAACTATCTGTATCTCTTTTATAAATTCAAGCCCATTTGAGGAGCAACTTTTTTTTATTGTAACACAATATATATATATAAAAAAAAAAAAAAAAAAAAAAAATATATCCTTCATTTGAAAAAAAATGTGAATAAATATGCATAATTAGCAGGGGTCAGCAATAGATCTATCTGCACACAGACGATGCGGCAGTTAAAAGCGGCAAAGCATAATTTAGATTTCCTGCTGTGGCATCAGGCAGTCTCCAAGTAAAAACATGAGAGTACATAAAAACAAGCACTCACCAGATGAAGTCTTTACAATGCGAACAGAAGGTGGGCTGCTTGAAAAATCTCGGAATGAATTTATGATTCTTGATTACTGAGATATTTTTTTTCTTGAGGGCTCCTTTTCGGACCCTAGCGAGCTGAAAGTAGCTCGGTGCTTGGACGTCACCCTCGTCTGCCATCTTTGACGAGCTGAGCGTCGAATGAGTTTTTCGCTTGGAAACGCTTCTGCCGCAGAATGGAAAACGGCATTTGGGTTTCCACAGCGCCAACGCTGCTAACAAGTCGCCAAAGAGTTGCTTGAATATTCTCGCCCGGTTGCTACATTTGGCAGGTGATCATGCGAAAAACGTTCATTTTTCTGTTATGCCTTAAGAAACGATCGATTCACAGAAATGATAAATTAAAAGGACTTCCGGGCCCCTCAGACTATAGTTCCAATGAATGTGTGCAAGAAATCTGACACACCACAAAAGGTTAAAAAAAATGAAAAGATATACAGAATTCGTTAAATTTTTATTTGAGTCTTTATTTATTTATTTTTTTTTTTTCAAGAAACTATTTTATGGGAATATAAGATTGAAAAAATGTATTTATTTATTTATTTATGTTAAAAAATGTAAGATAAGGCGGCAAATATTTTAAAAATATATAAAATTATACAAATCTACTTCCAATAGAAACTACCACTAAGCAGATAAGCAAACCTGTGAATTCTAGAATAATTTATTTTGTGTGTGTGTGTGTGTTTGTTTTAATACATTTCAGCATAATCTAAAAAGAAAAAAAAATATTTGAACTAAGATTTTAAAGTTTTTTTCGATTTGTGAAATTTATGTGTTTTTCCAAAACAGGCAATAAAATATTCTTTTGTAATAATAATACATAGAAATTATGATGATGTAAAAACTTTTATTTATTCTTCTTAAGTTTTTTCATCTGTATACCCTTCTTTTAAAAAATACTTCTTTGCTTTTAGCCTAACATAATATTTATGATATACATATACATTACATAATTTTAAATTTTCGGCAGCACACACAATCACCTCATCGAGTTCACGGATGAAAATCCAGGATTAGTTAACCTTTTAAAAGCCGGTGTTCCCAATTGGGAACATAAGTTTAAAAATATATTAAAAATTAAATTTAATCAAAATTGACTTGAAAAAATTAGCAGAAATAGTAAAATGACGACTTGATTTTTTGAAATAGAAGTTGCATTCCTATCATTAATGAGGATATGTATAGAAAATCATAAAAATGACCAATAACCACTGGAAAATGATGAGTCATAAAAATGATGTTTTTAAATAGGTTTTTCGAATTAGATAACTTGATTTTTTTAAATAGAGGTTACATTCCTATCATTTATGGGGAAATATACAAAATATCATAAATATGACCAATGACCACTGGAAAATGACTGCCGAAAGTGACTAATGTTCCCAATTGGGAACATTCTAGAAATTTTATATAATTTTTTTTTCCATCATATTAATGATTAATATCCCTTAACTAAAGCATTAGACGAAATAATGTGCAAAAAAAAATAATTTAAAATATGCTTTGATCTGAATTTGGTCTGTAAAAAGGTTAAATCTTAAATCGCACATTAAAAAAGCATCGATCTGCCAAGTCATACCTTGGTGGAAAACACCTAAAAACCCGATTTTGGCGGTTGACTCATCGGTTTACCACATTATGTTTTCCTGCTCCATGTTTTCATACTTTTCGGTGCCGGAAAGCATAGTGGTAAACCTACGAGTCAACGTCTAAAATCAGATTTTTAGATATTTCCACCAAGATATGAGTTGACAGACCGATTGCGTTTTAATATGCGAATCAAGTTTTAACTCTTGATTTTCACTCGGGAACTCGATGAGATGATTGTCTGTGTTGTCGTCTTCTGATCTTAATATTGAAGCTGCTAGCTACGAATAAAGTTTTTAACACTTAAAATAATATTGAATAGGGGAGAGTGGGGTGCAATGGGACAATAAGTTTTCTCTTTAAGTATCATTCTAACATTTCATCAACTATGCATTTGATAAAGCAATGGTACCTAGAAGACTGTACAGGCCTATTTCCATTAACGGCATTTGGCCGGGCCGGGCCTAGTCACTAATCTTTTCGGGCCGGGCTCCGGGCCTTAATTTTTTTTGCTGGAGTATCGGGCCGGGACTAACATATTTTTTTCCGTACGAAGCCAAGACTGATTTCATTCTTTCTAGTCTTCACAGACCGAAATAACCCGTTCCTGTTGAATCATGCCGTATGAAAATCTTTTTTTCGACGTGGCCAAGTCTGTTCATAAATCATTAAAATTCGGCTTGATCCAAAAATTTTTGCAAAAAAGGTATATACTTTTAAGCCTTTGTTATTCTACAATAAAACATTAGAATAGTGATGGGCGATTCTGGAAATTTTGAGAATCGATTAAAATCGATATCGTATAAAACAACATCGATCATAATAAGAATCGATTTCTCAGTTCTAGAATCGATACTAGAATCGATATTTCGATATTTAGGTTCACACAGAGAAGATCCAAATTACTAATTCCAAAACTTAGACAATCAGCAAGACTGTTGATTACCGCCTCCCGCCCCCCATCCCCATTTAGAGAGGCATAAAATTAAGCTATTGCAGATTTTAGAGTCGGATATTAAGAATTTTAAATTTTAAAATGATTGTCACTTATGGTTTTCACTTACATAAAAACTTTGACAAATTTGAGACATATAACTCAACTAATAACAACACTGAGTAACTTGGCATTAAACCGAGTATAAAGAGTGGCAAGAGCGTGTAACTAGGATGGGGAACAAGGAGTATAAATAGACAAAAAAAAACTTTTTTTTTTTTTTCTAATGCCAACCAAATGTTACACGAGATAGTTTGGAAGAACATAAAATATGCCCCAAGGGGGCAGGTAACCCCCACTCTTGACGGAAAGGCGACCATAGCCCAAATGTATTTTTTGTCGAAGTTTCAAAATGAGGATTTATAATGAAATAGAACGAGAATTGGACATTTTAAAAATTGCATGCATACTTTGAACGGCTCATTTAGTAAAGATTGGCGAGGAAGGGGGGGGGGGGCGAGGGATTAGAACGGACGAACTTGAAAACAAAAACATAATTAACTAATAACCAAAATAACTGAGCTTCTAAACAAAAATATAGTGTTTAACTTAGTGTTGAATTCATGGGGTGGCCCGCGGGGAACATGCACTCTTTGAAACTATAAAAAGTGCCAAGAGCATGTAACTAGGTGGAGAGAGAGGTAGTAACAGAAAAAAACGAGGAGATAAAAGCTTTATAACGATATGTTACATGAGATGATGTGGAAGAAACAAAAAATATGCCCCCCATCCAGGGGGGCAAGGTGAATCCCAAACGGACAGAAGGGCGACCCCGGCCCAAATGTATCTTTTGTTGAGGTTTCAAAATATGGATTTATAACAAAATAGAACGAGGATTAGACTTTTTAAAAATCGCAGTCATAATTTGAACGAACCTGTAAGTTAAGATTGGTGAGGAAGAGGGAGGGGGGGGGGGGGTAGGACGGACGAACATGAAAAATAAAATAAAAAATAGTGGCACTCTGAGAGTGCCGATAGAAGTTAAACCTTGAACAATTACGTGTGTATTTTTGAATCGTTAAGATATATAATTTTGAATCGCCAGGAAATACTTTTAAATGAATAAAAAAAGGTTCTATAATATTAAAGAACATATTAATGTCTATAAAAAAAACCGCGCGATACATTATGTCCAGCTCTTGTAGTTAACTCACTATAACTACTTTCTTACATTTTAAAACGCAATAAATACATAAACCAAAATTAGACCATACTATCGATACCTTAATCCTTATCCAAATAAATCATTTTGTATTAATGCCTATTACAATATCTGTAGATTACTTTTTGAATTATTCAAATCGGACATTCCATTCAAAAGATATTATGAATTTAAAGATGATAATCTAAAGAAATAATAGCGCTGCTGGGTACCCGTTGGCCAATAAGCTTAGGGATTACGTGTGCAATCAAACGATTGCGGGTTCGATCCCCAATTTCGCTAATATGTATCAATTTTTTTTTTTTTTTTTGAAGAAGTTTGAAAAATTAAAATTTTAACACATTATGGGTCCGTAACGTGACCTGAAATGATGGGAGAAAATTCCTTTTGCTAGATTTGTAATGTATGAAGCATAAGCTTTCAATAGATATATTATATGAAGAAAAACCCCCTCTGCCCCCCCTCCCCAAAAAAGGTCCTATAGGGAAAACCGGGAAACTGAAAAAGCAAAAAAAAAAAAAAAAAAAAAAAAAAAAAAAAAAAAAAAAAAAACGGCGGGAAATGGTTAGCTATACTAGAATTTTTCTCATCACTGTAACTCCTATAGAAGCAAAGTTATAGCCTTTTAAAGATTGAAATGAAGTGAAGAAATAAGCAAAATTAGGTGAGTGATCGACAGGGGGGGGAGAGGTCCACAGCTCTGGGGGTGCCATGTAGCTTAAAATTTTAAGTTAAAAATGGTAGGAAATTAAATGAGCGAAATTTTAAGGTGTATATTGGGGGAGGGTGCAAGCCCCCCCCCCCCTCAAAATTTTTTTTGTTTCTTTTGAAGAAACAAAAAAATATGCCCTTCGGCAGGGCGCAGATAAACCCCAAACGGGCGGAAGAGCGACCCTTTATTTATTTTTTGTCAAGGATTTAAAATGTGGATCTAAAATAAAAATAGACCGAGAATTGGACATTTTTTAAACTGTATGCATATTTCGAACCGCCCTGTAAGTTAAAACTGACGTGGAAGGGGGGATTAGAAGAGACGAGCGTGAAAAATAAAACATAATAAACTAATATTTCAAATAATTGGACTTCTAAACAAAAATATAACGATTTAACCTAGTGTCGAATTAATGGGGTGGCCCACAGGGCATCCCCCCCCCCAGAAGTTATGAGATTTTATGTTTTTTAATGCACAAATTGCGATTCCCCCTCTCTTACAGAGCTGTAAAACTTGATGCCTTCTTCCGGAGTCGCAGAAAAATACCTGCATTCAACACTAATTTAGCCTAGAAAAAAAGAAAAAAAAATCGAAATCGAATCTAAAGATCGATATCGAATCTAAAGATCGACATCGAATCTAAAGATCGACATCGAATCTAAGATCGACATCGAATCTAAAGATCGAAATCGAATCTAAAGATCGACATCGAATCTAAAGATCGAAATCGAATCTAAAGATCGATCTTACGGGCAGAATCGATTTTACATTTTTACTTTCTTTTGTAACTTTACAAGAAGAGAGTATTGGATTCGTGAAAAATTTTGACTTTCCGTTTTTGATGGATTAATATATTTTAGAAGGTCTTTAACACGATTTCATGGTTTTTAAGAAATATCTGTCTGTGGGTGTGTCTGTCACTCTGTGAGTCTGTATACGACAAAAATTTCTGACCGTTCTATCTCAAGAACAAATGCACGGAATTCCACAAAACTTTAGATTTAGTTTGACCTTGATATAAACTGAATCTAATTAATTTTTGGTGCATATAGCCTAACAGGTGACGCTGCTATGCTGCATTTTTTGCGATTTGCGCAACAGCTATATCTGAATAACGAATGAACGGATTTTCATCACATTTTAGATCCAGTTAGTCCTTGACTTGAATTGATGTTTTTTGCATTTTGATGTACATAGCTTCTCAGATGGCGCTGCTATACTGAATTTTTCACAATTTCCACTCAGCGCCATATGAAAGGGGGGGCGAAAGGAAGCGGTCGTTCCGAGCACGGAAATTTAGGGGGCGCCAAATTTTTACTACTAACATCACTTCTAGCCTATCACAAGAAAAAGTTAATAGGAGGGGGGGGGGGTAAATTGGAACTTTGAACCGGGCGCAGTTCTTTTTTCGCACGTCCCTGTTTCCATTTTAGCTTTATCTCAAGAACTGCACGGACTTTCATAAAAATTTAGATTCAATTAGTCCTTGAAATTATTTTATGCTAATTACATTTTGGTGGAAATCGCTTAAGAGATGGCGCTGCTGTACTGCATTATTCATGATTACCGCAATAGCACTATCTCAAGAACGAATTTTCATCAAAATTCAGATTCAGTAAATCTCTGACATAGATTAGTGTTATTTAGTTCTTGGTGTAAATTGCCCAACAGGTGGCGCTAATATGCTGCATTTTTTATGATTTCGCAATAGCTGTATCTCGTACTTTCATGGATTTTCATCAAAATTCAGATTCAGCTAGTACTTAATAAAAGTTGATCCTGATCAATTTTCGGTGTACATCACTCAACAAAAAACGCTATTTTGCAGGGGGGGGGGGGGGGGCTTCTGAGGTTTCTTTAATTCTTCTATCTTAGAAACTAATACACTGAAATTTTGGAATTGGCACATCCGTCTATTTCATCTTCGACTTTTGAAGGAAAATGAAAATTATATTACCTTCAGAGAAATCGATTAAAAATTTTAAAGTATCGATTAAATCGAGTTGGCCGTAGTATCGATTAAATCGATTTAAAAAATCGAAATCGCCCATCACTACATTAGAATTTATTCTTTTTTAAAGAACTGCAGATTACTAGATTTATTAAAATAGACACATGAAAAAAAAAAAAACATGACTGTGACGGAATTTTCTTTTAAACTGAAAATTGCATTTTTTTAGAAAAAAAAACTGTTCATCATATTAAACATTTACATCTGCTAAGAAGGGAACGTATTTTTTTCTTTACAGTGCGATTCCGTCTTAGAAGATTTTACTTTTACCATACACTACTTTCAGCGTTAGAATTCCTAAAAAAAGTCACTGATCCCAAGGACCAGTAAGCATGAGAATTTACTGGTCCGCAGACATCAGCACTGGTCCGTTACATAAAACTCTATTAAATAATTTTAACACTTAGAGTGGTCTCCCCCCACACACACACTCTCTCTGGACTTCTAAAATACTGGGTCCCTTTTCTACAAATGCGGGTCCCCACTAATAATAAGTCATATTTTTCGATGCAAAAATTGAACTTGTTCATTTGCACAAGAAAAAGAAAATGCAATAATTGTTTTAATAATAATAAATAATTAAAACCAATATTAATTTAAGAGAAATTTTCTGTACTTTTTAAAGAATAAATGTGCAAGATACAAATTTAATTATAAAATAATGCTTATTTAAGTGTTGAAGATAACAAGTATCACTATTGTTTGCATTTCTTTTAAAATGGGGCACAACAGGTTTATTGAAAAAGACTTTTTTGCTGAAAAAAGGGATATTTTTGTTGAGTAAATGGGTACTTTGCTTAATGAAATGGTGCTTTCAGGAGTCACATTCACTCAGAAAGATTTGGAGCAATAAAAAACCGATTGGGAAGCAGGAAAATCAGTTTTTGGAGCAGCAACAACAATTTTGAAGTCGGAAAATTAGGTTTCAAAACAGAAAAATTCTCTCCCGGCATTCATATATATTTTTTGTGCTTTTTTTTTTTTTTAACCATTTGAAAAATGGTTGTTGTTTTCGGGAGAATGGACCCGATGATGTTACCACTTTTGAATGATGTTACCACTTTTGAATGATGTGGTCACTTTTGAATTTAAATTAATTTCTTTACTTTTAGAAGAGTTTTTATTTGAATTTAAATTAAATTCTTTACTTTTAGAAGAATTTTTATTTGAATAGTAAATTAAAATGGTTAAAATCATTGTAATAAAGGAGAAAACTAACAAATTTAAAAATGGGTAGACGGAAATTAACAGATACGGAAAAAGCCGAAGCCAAAGAAATGAATGAACGTGAATATCGCATTCAATGATATTAAACACAATACGCGTACTTAAACAATCATAAAGTGATTTTTATTTCTTCTTTTGCTATTTAAAATAAAAATTTAGTCAACATGTATAAGTTGCTTATTAGTTTGGCGATTCGTATCATTTGGCGAAATTGGTCGACGGGATAACTGAGTAATACTGTATTTGGTTTGGCGCAAAAACGTCTTTCAATGCAGAAAATGATAAAATCAAAAGATTATTGAGCCGCTGAAAACCAATTACGTGTTGAAAGGCGATCACGAAAAAGGAAGCAATTTAATGCCGAACCGATTAATTGTAAAACATCATGTCGCCAGGGCGACCAATCCACTAGCCATGGCGTTTTACTATCGGTCGGTTCTAACCAGGAAAATTTGAGTGCCAATAGTGATTCTAACAAGCCGGAAAATGTTATAGCTATTACTCTTGATTTTTTTTTTTTTTTTTTTTTTTTTTTTTTTTTTTTTTGTCGAAATTTCCGTTTTTTCGCATTATTTTGATGAAATCTTTTGTTTTTTCGGGATTTATTGACGAAATATACCGTTTTTCGCGATCTTTTGAAGAAATCTGCCATTTTTTCGCGAATTTTTTGACAATATTTACCGGAAATTAGTCGTTATTTAGCACTTTTTAAACAAAATTTGTCTTTTTTTCGCAATCTTTTGAAGAATTTTTTCGTTTTTCACGATTTTTTTTGACAAATTTCGCCGTTTTTTCGCGATTTTCGGACAAAATTTGTCGTTTTTTTGCACTTTTTTGAAGAGATCTGCCATTGTTTTGCAATATTTTTGAAAAATCTGCCTTTTTTTCGTAATTTTTTGAAGAAATCTGCCATTTTTCCGCAATTTTTTTAAAAAATCTGCCGTTTTTCGCGATTTTTTTGGGCGAAATTTGCCGTTTTTTATCTTTAGAAGAAATCTGCCTTCTGTTTCGGGTTTTGGAATGAAATTAGCCATTTTTTCGAGAATTGTTTGACAAAATTTGCCGAAAATTAGTCGTTATTTCATGATTTTTTAACGAAATTTGCCGTTTTTTCGCGATCTTTTAACGAAATTACGCGGCCCGTGGGACGCGTAAGAGCGATTTTTTTGCGTCCCATGGCCGATTTTTTGCGTAATTTACGCGCTATGGCGCGTTTGCGGCATCGCTGATAATAAAAAAAATCATGTGCGATCGGTTTTGGTTTTCTAAGGGCCTGAAAAAAGGCACTGGTCCTGCGGACCACTAAGTTTTTCAAATTAGTGGTCCGATTGAATTATCGGTGGTCTCGGACCAGCGGACCACCAAGGATTTCGAACGCTGCTACTTTTTAGATTTTTAGGTCTCCATTATATGGAATATGGATTAATAATACTAATGATACCTGAAACATTTACATACAATAAACAAAGATTCATTAAAAGCATACATGTCGCAGCCTACGGCACTTCTGCATAAATAGAGATTATAAACATGAAGAAAAAAAAAAAAAAAAAAAAAAACTATGATAAATTTTTTGAGTCTGAACTCTTCCGTAAAGAGTAAAGATGAATGTTCTGTAGAAATTCACTCGGGCCGGGTTCGGGCCAAATTTTTATTTTTTTTCCGGGCCAGGCCGAGCTCGGACCGAAATTTTAACTTTCGGACCGGGCCGGACCAGGTCAATATATTTTTCGTTCGGGCCTGGAAATTTCGACCCGTGCAGGCCTCTAATGGTACCCCAATCTTCATTGAAAAATGTATCTGATTTGCATAAGCTTGTAATTGTATATAAAAAAAATATTTTAAAATCAAAAATAAATTTGCTCCATATACATACTTTTTATCCTCTCTGCTTATTATTGATATGTTTACGCGTATTTGTAATAGTTCCCCTAGTTATCGAACTTCATACTTCATTAGATTAATTTAAATACGATTTAATTAATCTAATGTAATTTCGTATGTAGCGATTTTTTGCAGTTCCATATATTGACCTTCGATTTATTCTGTTGAGCTGATCCAGAGTATCAGACCAAATTAAGTGATCGTTGAGGTTAATTGGGTAAAATAGTCCTCCAGCTTTCGTGCCCGGGATGGCTCAGTTGGAAGAACATTGGCGGCTTCAGCCAATACATCCCCTGGTTCGAATCCTGGCCCGGACTTTTTTCACCAAAAAAATTGGTAAAATTTACATTTTGTTCATACTATATATTATCCATAATTTAAACTATGCCTAAAAGCTTTTTTTTTTTTTTTTTTTTTTTTTTTTTTGTATAAGAAGTTTAACAAGTTTAACATAAAAGAAGATAGAGGGAGGAATGAGACAAATCTCATTCCTTCTTTTTAATAAAGTGAAAGTAAATTGCTAACATGCAAATATTTTTAAAGGGTAATATATTAATTATAACATTAAAAGTAAATTCATTTACTTCAAAATGCAAATAAACTTGACTGATATTTTTTTAATGTCATCTCTTACTAACAATCCTCAACTTTTAGGTGCGTTCGTATGTAAATCCGTAGCACCTAGTTGTCGTTCAATCCGTCTATTAGTTTGTCTGTCCGCATATAACAACGCAAAAACTACCCAACCGAATCGTTTGAAATTTAAAATATATAATTATTACATAAATTTGTCGAGACATTTCAACTTTTATCAAAATCGGATGCATAGATCAATTACAGGGGCAATCAAAAGTATTCCATTATATTACGGTCAATGGGCAAAAAAGTTTCAAATGCATTTTAATCGTTTGAAATTTTAAATATATAATTATTACATAATTTTTCCGAGTTATTTCAAATTTTATGAAAATCTGATGCATAGATCAATTACAGGGACAATCAAAAGTATTCCGTTACATTACGGTCAATGCTCAATTTTATGAAAATCTGATGCATAGATCAATTACAGGGACAATCAAAAGTATTCCGTTACATTACGGTCAATGGGGAAAATTTTTCAAATGCATTTTAATGGTGTTACACTCATTCGATCATAATAAAATTGATATGCATCTATAAAGTACATATAATATACATTTTGCATAATCTGTGGTGCAAAGAACATTTGTTATTGATTTACAAGGCCACACAAAAGTGTTCCATTACATAATGTTTGGTGCGCATTTTAATTGTAATTAACTATTTACAATTTTATGAGATTGATATATGACAGTAATATTTTTAAAAATTCGTTATCGTACGAACGCACCTCATTTGCTACGCTTCACGGGCAATTTCCAGCTTGTTCTTCTAGTGATGAAAATACTGGAATTTGATATTGTAGTCCAAACATTATCAACCTACAATCTTTGTTCGGCTGAACGAGTATATATAGCCGACGCTAGACTATTTGTGTCTTATCATACATTGTTTAATATCTGTTCCATACCTCCCTGTTAGTGGGGAGGTATGGGATACATTTTGAAATTCACAATTTCTGTAAATTATAAAAATGTTTCTGCAAATTATGTTTCCATATTGTTCAAGAATATTAGAAAGTGTTTCATTTTGTATCTTATAAATCAGAATTTTTGTATATGTCAAATATAATTTATTTTCTTATTTTTGTAAAAAGTGGCTCATTCCTCCCCTCTCTCCCCTATATATTTTAAAAATAATTTCCAAACTAGAAGCAAAGAAATATTTTTTGAAGAGGACACAGAAAATAAAAGTAATAATAGTAATAATGGTGAATTTTGGTCAGAAATTTAAAAAAATGGACATCCCAAGCCTTACGAAATAAACCTTAAATGTTTTTAATACACTTTTTTTTTTATTCGATATCCTAGAGAAAATTTTAGATTGCAAATGTACACAACATTAGAAATTTTTAAATGCACTGTATTGTATATAAATCAAAGTCAAAACTCAACTCTATATAAATCAAAGTGGACCGGCAGTGGACCTAATTAGATCAGGACACATGTAGACCTCTAACATAAGCTATTTACCTCCAATGCGTAATCCTGGGTGCAACTTTAAATAAAATCACATATTTTACTGAGATTTAAGTAATCTAAAAAGAATAAAAAATAAGACTAAATTAAACACGAGAGATAACTGCTTATAATACGTGACATAAGCTACGGAAACAGCATGAGTAACACAATCAAGTGTCGCCGACAATTGATTTAAATATAATTTTCTATGCACATATTTACATTCGTTAATCCCAAATCAACAAAGAAACTGACGTGAATGTTACATGCAGTATAACATTGTGATTACAAATTCGGTAAACAATCATAAATTCAGTCCAGCTACGTTACAATTACTAATACGCTTTTTTTTTTTTTTTTTTTTTTTTTTTTTTTTTTTTTTTTTTTTGAACATACATCTGACTTGTGTGCTCGACATGAAAGCCTGCTTATAAGTCATCGACAATATACAAGGACGAGATAGCACAAGGAAATTTACATCACAAGAGAAATACAACCAGGAGCTCCACACAAAGTGTCTAATACGCTTTCCATTTTTTTTTCTTTTTTAACATACATCTGACTTGTGTGCTTGACATGAAAGTCTGTTTATAAGTCACCGTCAATATATAGGGACGAGATAGCGCAAGGAAATATACAACATGAGATAAATGCAGCCGGGAGCTCCACGCAAACTGTCTGCAACGAAGCCAGAGAGAATCGAACTGAATCCTCCTAAGCTCGTAGGAGATTAGCGGCGTGGTGCCTTAACCCTTTACCGAGCAATGGTAATATACTTACCACTTAATTTTTTTATTAAAAACTGATCGATACGAACCAGAATTTTTAGTGAGATAATTTGTATTTATGTCTAGCCACGGAGGCGCACACGTTCCTTTTTTCTTGCTTATAGGTACATTTACTTTAGACTTATATGATTGACTCGATATCCGTTTGTAAGGGCGAGTTCAGCGCAACTTACAAAATAACCAATATTACTGACCGATTGTAGGGCAGTGCGAAAGCAAATTGTGGCACCAATCAAAACTATCCTGTTGAATTGTAGTGACGTCACATTTCGCCCTAATTTTCCTTTCGTACTTGTCTACAATCGGTAAGTGACCGGTAAGTAGCCGGTAAGTTGTGCTGAACACGCCCTAAGTCATCCTCGATATGAGACAAAATAGAAAAATGAAACTTATCAATACAGAAGAATCGAAAGATTACATACAGTAAAAAAATATGACTATTTGACTGCATCGTCACTCCCACGCTTTTATAGAATATCACTCTTTTGGCCAATGAGAATTCTCCATGATAGCCTGAAATAGTCGTTTTCTATAAAAGCGATAGAGTGACGATGCAGCAAAATAGTCATATTTTTTACAGTGCACTCTGTAAAAAATTTTACCCTTTTGCTGCATCGTCACTCTACACTGTAAAAAATATAACTATTTTGCTGCATCGTCATTCCCCCGCTTTTATAGAACATCACTCTTTTGGCCAATGAGAATGCTTCATCATAGCCTGCCTGAAGTAGTCGTTTTCTATAAAAGAAGTGGAATTACGATGCAGCAAAGTAGTCATATTTTTTACAGTGTATTGCTTTTATAGGAAACGATTACTTCGCTGCTTTATGGGGCATTCTCATTAGTCAAAACAAAGATATTCTATAAAAGCGATGGAATGACGATGCAGCAAAGGGGTAAAATTTTTTACAGTGCAGCCCGGACTTGCTTTGAGAATCGAACTCGCCTTTGCGGAGCTCACAAGCGATTACAGGAAGATTCATTTAATTAGGTTACCTCTAAATATGAGGGGCGAATCACGCAAAGGGCGCATACTCAAACTGTACTGAGATGGAAATATTTGTACAACCTATGGGAAAGATACATCCCAGAATTTGGCAATAATCGTCTGAACGAGTTTGATTAGATGAGAGAAACAAATTAGCAAGCAATTGCTTAGTGATTTTTTTCTACCCATTTTTAAAAATCCGCTACATTTTGCTGCATGCGCACTCTGCTGCTTGTATAGAAAATGGTTACTTGCACTGTTAAAAATTTGACCCTTTTGCTGCATCGTCACTCCAGAGGCTTTTATAGAAAACGATTACTTCGCCCTACTATGGGGCATTCTCATGGGTCAAAAGAGACATATTCTATAAAAGCGGGGTGTGATGATATAGCAAAAGGGTCAATTTTTTTACAGTGTGATTGCATTATACACTGTAAAAATTTTGACTCTTTTGCTGTATCGTCACTCCCCCGCTTTTATAGAAAACAATTGCTTTATTGTATTATTGAGCATTCTCATCGG
This sequence comes from Maratus speculifer, assembly GCA_964019185.1. Classification (NCBI taxonomy): domain Eukaryota; kingdom Metazoa; phylum Arthropoda; class Arachnida; order Araneae; family Salticidae; genus Maratus; species Maratus speculifer. The sequence continues at coordinate 43,933,132 of OZ025294.1, forward strand.
TTAAAATAGAGATATTCTATAAAAGCGGTAGAGTGATTATGCAGCAACAGTTCCAAATTTTTAAACAGTGTACTTAACCTTGGGATATCAATGCACTATTAAAAATTGTAAACTTTTACTGCACCGCCATTCCGCTGCTTTTATAGAATATCGCTATTTTGACCAATGAGGTTGCTCCATAATACAGTAAAATGGGGGATATTCCATCTACGTTTTCATCACGTGGTCAAGGCAAAAACGTCTAGCGTAAAGAAGGGAAAGCTCCGTTAGACGCAATGTAAATCCCCACCAGCCAATGGAACAGTTCATGTAGAAAGCAGTAGCAGCCTGCCTTCTAACCAGTTAGAAGTTCTTTGTGTAAATTACCAGTACCACGTGACTTTTTACAGCCTCGAACGCAGATTTGGAATATCCTCCATTAATCGTTTTCTATCAAAACGGTGGAGTGGCGATGCAGCAAAAGGTTCAAATTTTCAACAGCACTGTAAAAAATTTGACCCTTTTGCTAAATCGTCACTCCACGGCTTTTATAGAATATCTCTCTTTTGACCCATGAGAATGCACCGTAATAGGGGGAAGTAATCGTTTTCTATAAAAGCGGTGGAGTGACGATGCAGCAAAGGGGTCAAATTTTTAACAGTGAATGTACCGTCAAAAAACTTCGTCATACTCAAAATTTAGGGATGAGGTTCACTTTAAAGCCTTTGTGTTCTTTCCTGCACCCAAAAGTATGAAAACATGGATGACTGAGAGCAGGAAAACTTAATGGTACCTATGAGTCAATCGCTAAAACCAGGTTTTTAGATGTTTTTTACCAAGATATGACTTGGCGTTGTATCGATTGCGTTTTAATATGCGAATCGAGATTTAACTAATTCTAACAAGGAAGGTCTCCATACGGGCAGCATATTTCAGATGTGTATATTGCTGGGACGATTACTGTTTCTAAACCAATAGGAGACCGTCATTATCACGGTCAAGTACACGCCCACACAGTTTGATTGACAGGAACTCGTGGACAATTGATCGTGTGTGTTTATTATTTATTTGTACTCGGATTGTTTGAATTTGTACTCGGTAATTAAAAATTAAAGGTACGAAAGAATTTTTTTTTTTTTCAAAATGACTGAATTTTATTTACTTCAATTAGAAATTATACTTCCTCTGATCCTGAAATAAATAAATAAATAAATAAATAAAAATTAAAGTAAGAATTTTGCTTATACGGATATTTTCGCAGAATACTTTTTTTCCCATTTGTTTAATATATATATAAATCATTTTGGAACGATATTTAGAATATTAAAAGGGTTTGAAATATTTTTTTAAATGTCTTATTTATTAATAAAAGACAGCCTCCAATAATTTAAAAAAAAATATCACCAACGGACTCTCGGCCCGCGATGGACTCGAACCCATATCCTCCGGTTTCAAGCTCGACGCTCTAACCATTCAGCCAGTCAGCTCACTTTCATCCGCAACAGATTATCGTTATAATTAGCACCGTCAATTGTCCACGAGTTCCTGTCAATCAAACTGTGTGGGCGTGTACTTGACCGTGATAATGACACTCTCCTATTGGTTTAGAAACAGTAATCGTCCCAGCAATATACACATCTGAAATATGCATACGGGCATACTCAGAAAAATCTGAAAAAATTACAGAATGTTCTTCTCATATAGTTATATATGTTTATAAAAAAAATTTCGGCGGAACCTCCTTATAACGTCCGTAAAAAAAAATAATAAAAATTTCGTTTATTTGGCGATTTATCTCCGGTTGGCAAAAAATCGAAATTTTGAAAAATACGCTTTTACGCTTCGAATACTTTTTAAAGAAAAAAACTTTCTATGTTCAATTTATTTAAATAAGTTTAGTTTAAGTAATTTTAGTTTTGCATTTTTACTTTACTTTAAGTGTAATTTTGTCATATACGTTTCTATGTACTTATAACAAAATGAAATTAATATATTTTATCATTTAAAACACAATTTAAATTGATTAAAATTATTCCAAAATGAAAAATACACTGTTAAAAATCTGCTGCATTTTGTTGCAACGCACTCTTTTGCTTGTATAGAAAACGGTTACTTGGCCGTGAAATGGAGCTTTCTCATTGGTTGGAATAGAGATATTATATACAAGCGGTGGAGTGCGTTGCAACAAAATGCAGCAGATTTTTAACAGTGTATGACACGATCAATTCACCGTGCTATGGAGCATTCTCATTGGTCAAAAGAGAGACATTCTATAAAAGTAGTGGAGTGACGTTGCAGTAAATGCTGCAGGTTTTTAACAGTGAAGTCAATTAAAATCAATTTTCAGATTCGTTAAAATCGTCTGCTTTTGGCGAGGAAATGCACTGCTCGCCAAATCCCGCGTCGCTTTCAGCTTTTCACGCCAATTATTCCAAACTATCTTATTTTTTTACATATCTAATAATGTAATTCCGCTGCTAATTTTCACTGATCCTTTATTACCTACATGAATAGTTTAATTCGTATTTTTTTCAAAAAATTCTGAGTATGCCCCCAATGGAGACCTTCCTTGTAAGTTTTCATCCGTAAATTCGATGAGGTGATTGTTTGTGCTGCCGGCTCCCGGTCTATGTTGCATTCTTAGGTTAAAAATAGAAAATTTGATACAATTACACATATTTTATAAATTCAGTTATACTGAAATAACAGGACTCCATTTTAAATAAAACACAATCACCAAGGCATACCTAGAATCATTACTTAGAATATAATTGAATTTATTATGAATGATAGTATTTAATAGAGGGAAGAAAACTTCTATTAATATATTTTTAAATTCTCATTCGACCTCCATAAAATTTGTATGGTTTGACAAAATTCTGCAAAAATTATATCTATTAAATTTCAAACGATTCGATTGAATAGTTTTATGATGTTAAATGCGGACAGACGCACAACCAGATAATGAATATAACTGCTATATATTTATAATAATATGACAGTTCCTCATGGACCCTAATGTAATGGAATACTTTTGAGTATCTCTGTAAATAAACTATGAACGTTATATACCTTCTTTTCAATATCGAATATACGATATCAATAACGTATATCAATTACATCCAATTGTATTAACGCAAATTACAATTCGGATTGACAGACCGAATTCATAAACACTTTCAACTGTGCTGGAAAATGTTGAAAACGAATAATAGATTGAAATTTGATTTTCAAAAATTTATTGCAATAGACGGAAGCAAGCTTAAATAATTTGCATAGCTTTGCATTTTATCTACTATTTTTATATAAATGCCACTAATAAGCTAAAATGTAATTAACACTAAAACACGCTTAATACTGTAGTTAAATCAAATATTTGTTTGATTTGAAAACACTTAAAGATGTGTTTTTCCGCTGATTTAAATTTTATCCTACTAAAAAAAAATAAGCAAATCCATATTGAAATATCTTTTATTAAGTAAAACCTTTCAACTAAGTATATATTTAGTTTATTAAAAACCTGTATAAAGTAAAATGAAAACTTTTAAAAATAAAAACATATTATTAAACTAGTTGGATGTGCCAATCCCAAAACTTTCTTCTATCTTATACGTACATTTTAATATTAAAAAAAATAGTTACTCATTTTAATGTTTTAATAATTTTAATTCAATACCATACCAACTTTGATTTTATCTTAAATTTTTGCTTCAATCAATTAATTGGAGTAAAAACGAATTTCCGTCTCTGCACGAGCCGATGGACAATAGAATAATAGACAGATTTTTTTTTTCAAATTCAGGGAGGACCTACTTGCCTTATCAAAAAATAATCATATACAAAAAATTTAGTTCAGTTCTAGAACTAACTACATACACTTTTATGCGGTGCAATATTGAATATGGCATAAAATTCGCTATTGCAGTGCCCCCTTCCGGCGAATTTTTTCAGATTCATGGCGATCCAACTAGCCATTGCCATACACTTACACAAAAAATTTCATTCAATTCGATGCATAACTTCATGTACTTTTGGTCGGTACAATATTGAAAATGGCACAAAAATCGCGATTGCAGCGCCCCCTTCCGACGGATTTTTTTCAAATTCAGAGAGGACCAATTAGCCATAGTCATACACATACACAAAAAATTTGGTTCAATTCGACGTATAACTTCTTATACTTTTGGTCGGTACAATATTGAAAATGGCACAAAAATCGCGATTGCAGCGCCCCCTTCCGGCTGATTATTTTCAAATTCAGAGGGGACCAACTAGCCATAGTCGTACACTTACACAAAAAATTTGGTTAAATTCGATGCATAACTTCATATACTTTTGGTCGGTACAATATTGAAAATGGCACAAAAATCGCGATTGCAGCGCCCCCTTGTGACGGAATATTTCAAAAATGAAGGAGGACCTGCTTGCCCCAGCCAAAAACATTCACAAAAAATTTGGTTCAATTCTATGCATAACTTCATACACTTTTTGATGGTAGAATGGCGACATACACACAGACAGACACACACACACAGACACACGGACAGACAGACATTTTGTAAAAACATGTTTTTTGGAATCTCTGACCCCTAAAAGGTGTAAATCCGTCGAAAACCGGAAGTCGAAAAAAATTTCGATTACAATACTTTCTTCTATTGAAGATAGAAGAAAGTAAAAATAGAAGAAATTCAAAAATTTATTTAATGTAATAAGTAATATTCTCTTCTACAAAAGAAAAGAAAAAAAACTTTTTAATTCTTTTTGAAATGAATTTAAATTTTTTAAAGGTTATTATTTATTATTATTATTATTTAATATGAAAACAATTTAATGCATTTTTATTATGTTTAAATTGAATGCCTCCCTAAAAAAAACATTAAAACAGTTAAAATTAAAACAGTTCATGTTAAAATATACTCGAATTAAAAAATATTTTGCATAATGATTATTTTTAAAATCTTGGATTCATATCGCATCTTCAAATGCTATCTGCGATAAGTATTATTTTCATGAAATAGAATTAAGTGTACACACAATAAAGCAACATGAAGCGAAATCTCCTATAATTCTCTATAATTCTAATGAATAAGTTTCTGAATATTTTTTTTCTAAATGAATGACGTGTCCTTAAATATTTGTTTAACCAACATTAAATTTTATTTATATATAGCCGCTTGGTAAAAAATTAAATGAAAACTTATTTATTTATTCATTCATTCATTCATTTTATTTATTTTATCCTTTTTTTTTCTAAAATAATACATCAAATATCCTATTCACATTCTTCCTTTTTGTTTAGTAAAAATTTTTATTTAATAAATAAAATCAGAAACCATGACATAAAAAATCCAACTTCTTTTATAAAATTAATGATAAATTAAAATTACTTACCGATTAAAATCGGATTAATTCAAATTCTCGAAAATTTTTTAAATCCTTCATTCATATTTTTAATCACTATTAATAATAAAGACGTAATTTTTTAATAAATTTCTAAACTTATATTTTTGATTTACGTCTAAAATTCGATTGGCTACTATACTTCACTAAAAATAATTTTAAAATTGTGAGAAAATAGGGATATAGGCCCAATGGGGAGTATACTGCGTGGGGGTCTTTCTAAGATATCCTAACTCAGATTGACGCAATGTTACCCAAGGTTCGAGGAAAACCACAGACTCCGAACAGTTAGTCTGACAGGCGCGATTTAATGCCATTATGACATAATTCAATTTAAAAAAAATTTCTCTCATACATATTTTTGAGCTATTTTTAATTATTTAAAAAATTCGACTGCATACTATAGTTGACTAAACGTAACGCTCGAAATAACTTCAAAGTTTCTTCATTAAATGTTCAAAAATTATTATCTCCAAAATCCCGATTGCCCATATTGAAAGCTCTTTATATTGAAAATTGCTTACATTTTGAGAAAAAAAAAAGGGGGGGGCACAAAAATTACTCACATTTTATACATTAATAATCAAAAGCAAACTTTTCTCTGTTTAAAAATATGTTCGAATTTTGAAAAAGAGATGTGGGGGTGGAGCAGGTGCGGAACACTTTCATAATTTAATTATTAAATTTAATTGATTGCAAAAGAAATAATTTTCATCGGCATTTTTTTTTTACAGTTATGGAATCTCATACAAAAGAAATCTGAATATAAATTGTAAAGTTTCCTCATAAAATAAGTAGCAATAAAGAAGGGAGTGGCATCCATGAGGGTCTTTCTAAAGTATCCTAACCTGTATTTACTCATGATTCGAAGAAAACCATGGATTCCAAACATTTAGACCGAAGAGCGCGATTAAATATCAGTACAGATAATATTTTTTAAAATTCCTCTATTAAAAATTATCACCACTTAAAACTCTAACACATAAAAAAAAAAAAAAAAAAAAAAAAAAAAATCAATCCTTTAAAATTATCTTCCTAAAAAATTAAAATCCCCTATTGAATATTTCTTCATTAAAAATAAACTCGGAAAAAAAAAGATAAAAAGCCCCCATACAACAGTACATCAAAATAATAATAATAATCTCCCCAAAATTCCCGCTCAAATTAATTTAAAATTTCCCTTTTATTATAAAAACTATTGAAATTAATCTCTAAAAAAGTAGTCCCCAAAATTCCCACTAAAAATCAAAAATAACCCCCTGGTACAAAAATACGCCAATAAAATTAAAGTCCCCAAAATTCCCACTTAAAATCGAAAGATAACGCCTCATACTAGAGCGCGGTCAAAAAAAAATATGTGCCCCCTAAAAATTTCAATCTCCCCAAAATTCCCGCTTATAGTTTCCCATTTATCATAAAAATAAATCCTTAAAAAAATTAGTCTCCCCACATCAAAATCGAAAATAAACCCCCGTACTAGAGCATGCCGAAAAAAAAATTTCCCCAAATTCACGCTTAAAATAAAAAAAAATTGTATCTTTATCTGATGACGTCATATGACTTTTACCCCGTCTTACAACACGCCACATGACCTTCACCCCTCGTACATCAAGAGGACCTCCACAACCACTGCAGAATGACCTTTAATCTCTCAAGGTCACCTACCCGCCTCAACTGGTGTAGAACGCCCATTTATTATCTACTTCCCAGTAATAGAAAAATTGCATTTTAGAGCCTTTTTTGGGCCTGCCTCTAATTGGGGTAGTGACACCGACGTAAAATATAGCCTAAGTTGGAACAAGGACTATCACCATCATTTTGACATCATTATTTTTTTTAATCGGTTCGTCACTTCCTGATATTGCTTACAAATCGTAAATAAGAACTTTTTTAAAACGCTTTTCGCCCACTTAAAATTTTGTATTTTTTAGCAAATAATCGTAATAGCTATTTATATCTTTTAAGTAATCAACATAACAAATTTCATGTTTCTAGGCCGTTCAGTAAAAGAAAAATAGCATTCTTAAAAAGTTTTTTGCTTCTACACCCCGTTTGGATTAATGGAATCGACATAAGATATAGTCTATGTCAAGGGCGGATCTAAAGAGTCCTCAAGGGGAGGGGGGGGGGCGATTTTAGAAATTTAGAAACTCTAGTCTGATGCACGGGTCGGAGCTCATTTTTTAATGCGGGCCGTGTTTCGTTTACTTTTTTGCTGTGGGTCGGATTTGGGTCCGGTTGGCTTCCATTTTTGCTCCTGGTTGGGTTGATTCCTACTTGGGTCGTATTTGGGTCCGGTTGACTTCTAAATTTTGTTGTTTGTCGGGTTGACTTTTACTTTGAGCTGTGCTTAGCGCATTTGGAGCAGTTTGACATACAATTCTGATTTGGGGCAGTTTAGGATTTGGTTTTTATTTTTACTTTCTTCTATCTTTACAAGAAGAAAGTATTGGATTCATGAAAATTTTCGACTTCCGGTTTTCGACGGATTTATACGTTTTAGAAGGTCCTAAACACGTTTTGACTATTTTTAGAAAATGTCTGTCTGTGAGTCTGTCCGTCTGTCTGTCTGTCTGTCTGTCTGTCTGTCTGTCTGTCTGTGTGTCTGTCTGTCTGTATGTGACAAAAAATTTGTGGGCGCTCTATCTCAAGAACTAATGCTCGAAATTTAATAAAACTTTATATTCAGTTAGACCTTGATATGAATTAGTGCCTATTGGTTTTTGGTGAAAATTGGCCTGCAGGTGGCGCTGCTATACTACGTTTTTCGTGATTTTCAAGATTGCTATATCTCAAGAACAAATGCACAGAATTTCACCAAACTTCAGATTCTGTGACCCTTTGATATACATAGACGCTGATTAAGTTTTGGTGTAAATTGGCCAGCAGGTGGCGCTGCTATGCCACGTTTTTCATGATTTTCATGATAGCTATATCTCAAGAACTAATGCACAGAATTTCACCAAACTTCAGATTCCTCGATACCTTGAGATACATAGCCACTGATAAGGTTTTGGCGTGAACTGCCTTATAGGTGGCGCTGCTATGCTACATTTTGCACGATTTTTGCGATAGCTATATCTCAAGAACTAATGCAGAGAACTTCATCAAATTTTAGATTCTGTTACACTAGAATATATAACATAATTAGACGATAATTACATTTTGGTATTAACCTTGCAACAGGTGGTGCAGCTATGCTGCATTTTGCACGATTTTTTTCGATAGCTATATCTCAACAACCAACGTACAGAATTTCATCAAACTTCAGATTTTGTTACAAAATGAAATATAACATAATTACATGATGATTACGTTTTGTTATAAATCCTTCAACTGATGGTACTGCTGTGCTATATTTTACACGGTTTTTTTAAACTAGCTATATCTCAAGAACTAATGCATAGAATTTCATCAAACTTCAGATTCTTTTACACCATAACATAATTAGACGCTTTTTTACGTTTTGGCATAAATTGTCCAAGATAACAACTTGTGGTGTTGCTGTGCTACGTTTTGCAAATTTTTTGTTATAACTATATCTCAAGAACTAATGGACGAAATTCCATCAAATTTCAGATTCTGTTAGGTCTTGACATAAAAGATGCTTATTAAGTTTTAGCATAAATTACCCAACATGAGGCACTACTAAGCTCATTTTCTTAGAATATTAATTAAATTTTGCGTTTTAGGCTTTTCGGATACCAGAATCTCATTAGGCTAGGTCAAATGTTCGAGGAAATTCGATAGTGGGTAACTTTGGGGTCACCCCGTTTTTTTTTTTTTTTTTTTTTTTTTTTTTAAATATTAAAATGTACTTATGAGATAGAAGAAAGTTTTGGGATTGACACATCCAACTAGTTGGGAGAAGGATTCGGGTTCACCCGATTTTAATTGGAGTTATTCCTTTGATAAAATTTTCGTTCTTTTTCTCAATCTTTGGACGAAATGTGCGGCTGTTTCACGATCCTTTGAAGAAATTCACGTTTTCTCCGCGATCATTTTACAAAATTTGATGTACGGTTGGCTTCTATTTTTTGCTGCTGGTCGGGTTAATTTTTACTGTTTATTGTGCGTCGCGTTTGGATCCGTTTAACTTCTACTGTTTGCCGACAGTCAAGTTAATTTCTGATTTTTAGATACGGGTCGGGTCTGGGTCCGGTCAACAACTATTTTTGCTATTGGTCGGATTGACTTTTACTTTTCAGCTGCGCATCGAGACAGATTGTCATACATTTCGGATTTGAATCAGTTACAGATTAGGTTTTACTCTTGCGAGAATGGTTGACCCAGTTCTGATTGCGATCCTCTGACGGAATTTTTCGTTTTTCCGCGATCCTTTAATGAAATTCGCTTTTATCCGTGAACGTGATCTTTTGAAGAAATTCGCGTTTTCTTCGTGATCCTTTCACAAAGTTTGAGGGGTTTTTGCTACCTTTTGATGAAATTCGTGTTCCTTTCGCAACCCTCTGACGAAATTCGCGTTTCTTTAATGAAATTTGCCTTTATTTGCGGCTATTTGATGAAATTCGCGTTTTCTCTGTTTGGGTGATTCTACGATAAGAGGTAATTTGTACGGCAATCCGTTTAAAACAGATTTTTTATTCTATATGTTGCTATTTTTTGCAATGAATCGCATCATCTTAATATACTTTATTAAATAACATCACGATTGAATGCCTAATTAAAACACATTTTTCTGAAATTTCTTACAAAGTCTAAAAAAGTCTCTCCCCTGGCATGTCCCCTTGCCGGTTTCAATTTAACTTTCAAACAATACAATATTTTTTCCGTCAGATGCTTAGCTAAAGTATGTTTAATTGGAATTTAAGTAATTATACTTACGTATTATAAAATAAAAAATAAAATAATTTTGTTAATTTCAAGTAATTTTTAAAATTAACTTTTGTCCCGCTTTTTTTGTGTATCTACCTTGTCAAATTTCGTTCCGCTGAAACAAATATAAATTCAAGGATGGCTATATCGGAAGTAGCGCTTAAGGACATCTATTGGCTTGAAGTTAGCAATACTAAACGTGCAAGCCATTTAAATGTCGCCATTTTTAGTTGTTGCGATTTGACCTTGCTGTGTAGTGGTTTCGCACGGTGATCGTGTATCTCCCCTGGTAAGTCATAAAACTTACAACATTCACTTAATTCAATTGCATTTACTGCCCTAATTAAACAATACGGTAATAATTAAAGTGAAATACACAATTAACCCAAAAACTAATTCAGTCAGTTAAAAAATTTGAATTTACATGAAAATGTCTCTCCCCTGCCTTATTTCCCCTGGCAAGATAAGTGCCGGGGGAGCGAGTCACTGACCAGAAAAAGCTATAAAATATGTATAAAGTGACTTGCCTTTATATGAAAAAGTAAATAAACGAGACAAAAATCATAATTCAAAAGTTTTTGATCAAACTCAAACTTTCCTTTTTGGCCGAATTCTCTATGTTTTTGAACCTCTTATCGTAGAATCACCCGTTTATTATTTCTTACTATTAACAAGTAAGAAAGTTTTCAACCCAACTTGGGCTCGCGGGAAAGAATTTAGAGGAGTGCGCGGGTCGCGGTTGAGCCAGTAATGTTTATCATGCCATCTAGATCAGACATGCATGGAACGTTTAGCTTCACAGGTCGCGGTCAGGCACATAGCCAGGGAGGGAGCTAAGGGGGCTGAAGCCCCTCCCGAAGGTTTACAGACTTTGGAAATTTATCTCTAATGACTATAACAATTGGCAATGTTTTTATCTTCGATTACACTAAAAAGTTTTGGCTGTTAACATATAAATTTATTCAACTACAGTTATAGTAATTTTTTGTCATTTGCTCATTCAGCTACACTGCTCAAAACAATTAAAGGCTATTGCAGTTTTAGGTGGATTTTGTATCTGGGAAACTTTTTAGCTGATTGATACATGGTCGACAGACATAGTAGGTTATATGAGAATAAATTACACATGTTTGGCAAAAAAAAGTGCATTTTATTGCGCATTTGTGTACAAAAGGAAAAAAACACAATTTGTGCATATGAGAAAAAAAGAAGAAGAAAAGGTGTTTTCTTCAAAGAAAATCATTTTCAGTAGGGGGTATGGTTTCCTTGGGCGGCCAGCAACGTTGAACACCTTTGAGGCATGGACTCAATGAGGTATTAATGACAAGTTGGGGTATTCTGCTCCACTCTTCCAGAAGAGCTCTTTCCAGTTCTTGCAGAGTTTGTGGGGGTTGTTGGCGGCCAGAAACTCGTCTTCCTAGAGCGTCCCAAACGTGCTCGATTGGATTCATGTCTGGAGAACACGCTGGCCATTCCATTCGAACGATTCCTTCCTCGAAAAGGAAATCTTCCACCAGGTTTGCACGATGTTGCCTGCAGTTATCGTCCATTAAAATGAAGTTATCTCCGATTGCTGCAGCGTAAGGGACTACAATAGGTCTGAGGATCTCATCCCTATATCGGCGACCAGTCAGAGCTCCATCTCGAATGATGGAGAGGTCAGTGCGCCCGTCAATGGAGATGCCACCATACACCAACACTCCTCTACCGCCAAATCTAACACTTTCGTGCACGAACGCAGGATTATTCCTACTGCCACGGTCCCTCCAGATGAAAATACGCCTGTTATCTGGATGCACAGAAAAACGGGACTCGTCAGAAAACAGAATATTGCTCCATTCATTTCTCCTCCAGTTGACATGCTCGGTTGCCCACTCCCTGCGGTCGCGACGATGCCTTGGTGTTAATCTAACACATACCATCCGTCGGCGAGCATACAGACCTACAGCATGGAGCCGGTTTCGGACAGTGAGTTGAAATCCTGGTGCCTGTAGCCGAGCGAATGTGCTGTTGAAGGAGAGTAGCATTCAAGTTTCGGTGTCTCCGAGCTGTTAACGCTAAATACGATCTTCATTGGGCGTTGTTGCCCGTCTACGACCTTGCCCTGGTCTTCGGCCTGCACATCCACTCTCCAAAAAACGGTTCCAGATCCTGGAAATGATACTTTGTGACACTCCAATGGCTTGCGCTCTTCGGCTTGAGTTTGGCCCCTTTCTACCCTACCAACAATTCTCCAAGCTTCTGAATCTGTCAAATGACTTCGCTGAGACATCGTACTCATCAAAACAAAGCAATCACTGAATGCCGATCATCCTTGTCTTCATTCTCTTTTATCCAGTTGAAAGTCAAATTTCATTCGCTGCCGCTGAAGCAACGTTTTTGACGTCGAACTCAAAATTTGCATACTCCACAGTTTGAAAGCCAGAAAAATTTGCATTTGTGATTCTCTTCTTCTATTTTCGGCAAAAAAAATTTCGTTTATATCTTTATTTTATATAAAACTTCAAATATCCTTTAATTGTTTTGAGCAGTGTATAGCGTTCTTTATTCATATCAACCATTAAAAATATAAGTTATTTTAACTCTTTGAGGCGCAGAGCAAATTCATTGCTTAAGTGTTGAAATTGATGACTGATACCGGAATTTTAAAACAACTATATTTGTAATTTAAAAAAAAGCTATTTTGCAAGAATTCGATAAACCGATTTTTTTAATCAAAATTCCGGTACCAATGTGGAGTTTGCGATTTAAAATTAAGTGGTTTCATAGATATACCACCGCGCCGGAAGGGATTAAAACGCAATTTTAACTGTCTTCTTGCACAGTACATTTCGATTAGGGTAATTCCATATCATTAATTTGACAAAGAAAAAGTAAGTATAAAACGTATGATGTATAAGTTATTTTCAGAAATCAAATATACAACATTTGCTTGCATGATTTGATCTTCCTTAATTTTGTCTTTCTATATTATATCATGCATACAATGAAAACTTTGATTCGCCAATGTTCAATATTTGTAGAGAAAGGAGTCAAAAATTTTAATCTATACTAATAAAAGAACAAAACGCTCTGTCTGTGTGTGTGTGTGTGTGTGTGTGTGTCTGCGATGGCTAGCAAAATCTACAGCACGTACGAAACTCAAAAATTTTTTGAGAGTAGCCCCAAATCTCTCCTGATGCACCTGCGCTTCAGAATTTCGAAATTCCAATTATTAACTGAGTAATTAATTAAAATCGAGAGGCCACTCTCATAAAAAATCATCTTTTCCCATTTTTTTCTCTTTCGTTTGTTTACGGTTGGTTGGTTGTGTAAAAATTTTCGCAGAAGTCATAAGAAAGCTGAGACAGAATTAAAGAAACCCATGGAAGAATGAAATAAGTGGAGGTGAAGTAAGCCTCAAAAAAGGTTTGCAGTATGAAACCATTTATCACTCAAATTTTAATTTGCCAAATAAAACGACGTGGAAGGGATTTTGTATTATAAGACGAATTGAAAGAAATGAATTACAATTGAAGCATATTTTAAGAGGAAATAGCAAATTTTTAAAATGGTCTTTGTTCTATTATTATTTATTAAAATAAGTGTTCGTTTTTAAAATGAAGGAAATTGGAAAATTAGCAATAATTAAATGTAAAATTAAAATTAAATAAGATATTGAAAACATTTGAAACGAACTAAAAATTGTATAACTAAAAGTTTCCTTCATTAATGTAATTTTAAATACTTTATAACGTAGATGAAAAATGTTTATGACTTAATAATTGCATGTAAATAAATATTTAAAATGTAATGATAAAAACATTCTTTTAAAATTATGCATGAAAACTTAAGTAATAAATATTAATCTGAAATATAGATTTCTGACTGCAGACGATTTTTATGTATTAACAAAAGAATGTTATATTTTCAAGCAAAACGTTAAAATAATTTTCTATATTGATATTTAAAACACATATGATAAAATAATTAATAATTTTTTACCGGTGAGGCGATAGATTAGTTATTTTTAAGAAACAAGACCAAAAAAATACGGGTTTAAACCCGTTTCAATTGATAGGTGTGTCAAATCACGTGCTTTTGTTAGTACTTAATTGGACTTAATGTAGGGTTACAATTTTAGCATAACCTCCAGAGATAATACTTCCACTCTATAAATTTCTTTTTACTCTTTGAAAGAAACCAATTTGAGATTTTCACATTCCAAAAGTGACTGTTTTTTTTTTCCCAAAGACCTTTAAAATTCATAGACTGGCAAAATGTCAGTTTAACTTAGGATTTTTGAATACAGCTGTTACGTCAGATCGTTGGTACTTCATACATTAGAATCTGTGCGTGGTTAGCTATGTTTCAGTAAATATATGTATATGTACATATGAGGCTTCTTTAGCAGTTTTTTTAAATCATTGATTAAATTTGAATGCATTTTAATTAAGTTAAAATTTTAATAAGACTTTGTTTTTAAAACAAAAATGAAATGGCTGTTTGACGTACAATCGTTCGAATCGGCAGACGTTTTATACACAGTAATAAATTATCAAATAGCAAAATAAATTATAGATCAAAAATAGTCACTAAAAGAATAGTAGCAAAATATAATTTTTAGGCGTATTAACACATAACCCGAACCCAACCAGAAAAAAAAGACCATACTCCGATCCAAGCATGACAAAAATTTCATGAGCATAAACCCGACCCGAACCTGAAAATTCCATTTGAAAAAAACTATGGATTTGATATCTGACCCGAATCAAATCTGAATCCCACAAAAATATTCAAATGAAGCATACCCCAATTCGATCACGGAAAAATAATGTTCGTGTATATGCAACCGACGCGAACCTAAATATTTTCTTTGAAAAAAACCCAAAAATGACCAGAACGAAAACTGAAATCGATAAAAATATTCCAAAGAACTATAACCCGATAAGAGCAAGACAAAATAATTTCCGTGAATAAACCTAAATCGAACCTAAAAAATTCCATTTGAAAAAAGACCTGAAATTTTATGCAAACTATATCTGAATCCGATCAAAATATTCGAAAGAACCATAACCGGATTCAAATAAGAGAAAATAATTTCCGTGGACATGAACCCGATCCGAACCTAAAATTCCATTTGAAAAAAAAAAAAAACCTGAAATTTGAATTGAACCAAATATGAACCTGACAAAAATATTCCGCAGAACCATCCCCGGCTCTGAACAAGACAAAAAATTTCCATGAACATGAACCCAATCCTAACCTAAAAAACTGAACTGAATCTTAATCTGAATCTGACAAAAATATTCCAGAGAAGCATATCCTTATTCGAACAATGCAGAATAATTTCCGTTGATGTGCAACCCACTCTGAACCTAAAAACTCCATTAAAACAACCGAAATCTGAATTAAACGACATCTGAACCCCCCAAAAATTATTCCAAAGACCCAAAACCGGATCCGAGCAAATCAAAATAATTTCCCTGGACATGAATCCGACCAGAACCTTAAAAATCAATTTGTAAAAAATACCTGAAGTCTGAGTCGAACCAAATCTGAATCCGACGAAAATATTCCAAATAACGATAACCAGATACGAACAAGACAATATAATTTCCATGGACAAAACCTCAATCCGAATCAAAAAATTTCTAAAAATCTCGAAATTTGAACCAAACCTAATCTGAACCTAACAAAAATATTTCAATGAAGTATAACCTCATTGGAACTAGGAAAAATAATTTCCATGGAAGTACAACCCGACCCGGACTTAAAAATCCCATTTGAAGGTGAAAAAAAAAGCCCACGAAATCTGAATTGAACCGAATCTAAACTGAACAAAAATATTCCAAACAACCATAACCGTATCCGAAGAAGAAAAAAAAATTTTCCATGAACATGAATCCAATCCGAACCTAAAATTCGGATGTTCTACAAAACATAATGTGCTCCGTAGCGGTAGAAAGTGAAACTAAGTACTTAGCGCGAGATGGTTAAGATATTTCGTTTATAGTTAGAGTTAAATTATAACTTGGTTTCGGTTAGGTAGCAGTTAGGTTGCAATTACGTTCCGGTGCGCCTTATGTCATATTTAATTTCCGGTTAGGTTACAGTTAGGTCATGGTTAAGTTACAGTTAGGTTAAGGTTGATTGCGGTTAGGTTGTGGTTAGATTATGGGTAGGTTATGATAAGGTGACGGCCAGGTTACATTTATGGTTTATTTAAGTTACAATTAGGTTGCTGTTAAGATACAGCTAGGTTACAGACAAGTTATGATTACAATACAATTAGGTTACGGCTAGGATTTTGTTCACAGAATGAACATTACGCATGTTTGGTAAAAAATATACACCTATTTTTGTAAAATGGCTCTGAAATTATAATACTGTATACTAACCTTTTAGCTAATCGTCGAGAATCGATTTCATTCACGGTATAGTCGGATTTAAGAGTGATATAATTAGTTTGAAATTCAAAATATTTCACTTGGGATATCTATGGGAAAAAAGTATTTAGTTAAATCACTTAACAGTAATTTTAAGGATAAATATCAACACTTTAACACGAAAATCACGCAATCGTTGGACACATATTCCCTCCTGCGTTTCCCATTGCAGTCATTTTGGGTATTTTTAAAGCTAAATATTGGTTTTTTTAAACCAATTTTTGGCACAGTCAGGGGGTACGTATTTAATATAATGTACACTGTAAAAAATTTGACCCTTTTGCTGCATCATCACTCTCCCGCTTTTATAGAATATCTCTCTTTTGACCTAGGAGAATGCTCATAATAAGCTGAAGTAATCATTTTCTATAAAAGCGGTGGAGTGACGATGCAACAAAAGGGTCAAATTTCTAACAGTGTATTTACACATATTTCGAGTTAAAGATAAAATCATAAAAATTTCAGGTTCGTTTAACATTATTATTACGGACCCGGGCAACGCCGGGCGGGTCAGCTAGTAAGCACTATAATGTAACATCATGTGGAAATTAATCCTTCTATAGTAAAAAAAAAAACTAGCCTTAAAAGGAATGACTCCAAGAATGATGCTGATGTGTAAGATTTCCGGAAATAACGAATCCGGGCGGACCACTCCTTCCATGAGTCGAATAGACCAATCAGGAAAGGGCTCCGTCTATGCATCGCCGTATGGGTTACCATAAAGAGGGAAAGGTTACCACCGCCAACAATCGCCAAGTTTGTCGCCAACTTAGCGGTATATCGCCAAATTTGGCGACCAAAATTAGTCGTCATAAGTGACGCCAACTTGGCGATAACTGTAATATTTCGCCAAATTTTTAATTTCTTTACAACACCAGTCGTGTGACACATCATTTGAGAGGTCTGCAACTGCTTATTCATATTATGGATGTCTTGTGTGTCACCCCCACTCTCTCCCCCCAGGAGGGGGGCACATTTTAAATTTCTTTACAACACCAGTCGTGTGACACATGATTTGAAAGGTCTGCAACTGCTTATTCATATTATGGATGTCTTGTGTGTCAACCCCCCACTCTGCCCCCCAGGTGGGGCACATTTTTGATTTATTTAAAACACCAGTTGTGTGACACACCATTTGAGAGGTCTGCAACTGCTTATTCATATTATGGATGTCTTGTGCGTCACCTCCCACTCTGCCCCTCCAGGGGGGCACATTTTTAATTTCTTTACAACACCAGTCGTGTGACACATCATTTGAAAGATCTGCAACTGCTTATTCATATTATGGATGTCTTGTGTGTCACCCCCCTTTGCCCCCCCCCAGGGGGAGCATATTTTTAATTTTTTTACAACACCAGTCGTGCGACACATCATTTGAAAGGTCTGCAACAGCTTATTCATACCATGGGGTATTGGCGAGCGCAGCAAGCAGGGGTAGCCTACAACTTGGAATCGCGAAGCGATTCCAGACGGGATCGTGAAGCGATTACGCGCGGGGTTGGCGAGCGTAGCCCCCCCCCCCTCCAGTGATTTAAGAAAAAAGTATAATTGAAAATGGTGTTATAATTGTAAAGGGCTTTTTATTTAAAAGAAAATCAGTAGCTGTAAATTTTGAAAAAGAAACGTTTGGTTTGAAGAAAAATGATAGGGTATCGAAATACCTTCAAAAGGGACATGGCAGCCGACGTAACCCAGGCTCTTCACTCAACTTTATTGTAAATTGCTTGTGTATGAATCTCTAATCGAAAGAAAGTGTGCACAGAGTAGTATGTTTGACTGGAAAATTTTCCTTATCTTTTGAAGAATTATCAACTGTAGGAATGGATATACCTATTTAAGGATTTTTTGACAATTTTTCAAATCTTCTTCTCCAGATCTAGGGGGAACATCTAACATTCTTATAGTCATATTTTGTGTTGAGCAAGAAATGCCGCTCAGATGTTATCATGATAATGGTCCCCTAACGTTAGAGAAACTAGTAAAACAAAAACTAAGCTACGAGCACTTTAAAGATTTAGAGCAAAGTCTGGAGATGTTGAACTAAAACGATATATCATAAACAGCTGCTTCAGCCCAGACTTTCAAAGTAAAATTATTGAAACACGCTCGAATATTGTTACTAAAGAACTAATTTACAAATAATTAACGCGATCTGTTTTACCTTGATTGCTGATGAAACTATTATGTTTCAAGAACAGAACAGCTTGTTTTTTATGTTATATATGTGTGCTATAGATAAAATTCACAAAACCTATATTTCAGGAAGCTATTTTAGGTTTCATCCCAGTGATATTACAACGTTCTGATAAACTACGTTTTCGTTTTGATATGTCTAAATCTCTCACTGAGGCGTATGAGTTAGCAGTAATTATGGCTTGTTATTTTAGTGGATCCAGCATAAAATTCGTCAAAAGTACTCCAAAAATTAGATGCGTCCATTGTTGTTGATTGCTAAACTTCACATTGTCCAACAGCATGCTGATTCCCGCCATCCGAAACTGACTTAGAACTGTTGACGACATCTTCCAAATTAAAATAAAGGTTCTAAGACCAACATTTAAGCAGACAATATTTACAGACCCTCAACTTATACCCGCTAAATAATATTACACCTATATAACATTACACCATTATAATGTCATTCACGGCATAAAAAGTCTTATTCAAAATTTGAATGATAGACACATTTCGAATAAAAACCTTCTGATTTCCAAGTACTTCTTCAAAAATTTGTTCCTTCGGGAAGCGGAAAAATATCAGAGAATCTCTTTCAATATTTTCACAATAATGTCATAAGTGAAAGCTGAATATTAATTATGGTGCAGGAGAATTGCTTATGTTTACGCAAACACAGAGCTCCACAATTTTTAGAGTATTATAATGTGAAATATTACATTATGATAAAACACTTGCTGATAGTCTTAGCTAGAATTCTGGTGACAACAGCTAGTGCTGGAAGGTCTTTTTCGACAATGAAAAGGTAGACCGGGAGGCAGTAGCACATTCAATCCCCTCATCAAGATCACGGATGAAAGTCTAGGATTAGTGAAATCTTGATTCGCATACAATCGGTCTGCCAAGTCGTTTTTTGGTAGAAAACATCTAAAGGTCCGATTTTAACGGTTGACTCATAGGTTTACCATTGTGCTTTCCTGCACCCAAAAGTATGAAAACATGGCGGATTGGGAATAGAGGATTTGGAGCAGGAAAACCAACCTATGTGTCAACGACTAGGATCGGGTTTTTAGGTGTTTTCTACCAAAATATGATTTGGTAGACCGACTGCGTGTTAATATGCGAATCGAGAATTAACTAAACCTAAATTTTCATCCGTGAAATCAGTGAGGTGATTGTCTATACTGCCGCCCCCCGGTCTATGAGCCTACCTTTGCTTTGAAGTGTTAGGTTTATGAAAAACTGAGTAGTTTTACAAGGATTTTTATTCGTTGTGACATTACAGTAAATACTGATAAATTAATCACCTTCAGAAGGCTGAGAAGAAGTCATGAAAATCGTTTCTGTACCATTAGTAAACTTATTGTACCCAGAGTACTGCATTTATAATTATTCTAATTCTAATAAGAGAATATGAAATATAAATACTGTTTTTATGAGTATATATATCTGTTACAATTATTATTTCGCTGGAGGGAGGAGGTAACATGTGTAATAAATTTCATCTATGGATTAATCATTTTAAGACCCTGCGTTCGTAATGGAGATACTCGATACTCGCTTGCTAATATTAATCCTGTGCCTTAAACCTATTCAAATTATTTGCATTTCAATATTTTTTAACTTTTTTTCTTATAGGATACACGAATGTCATCCGGAAACAATTTAGTTTGTGCTTTTTTATTTTCATTTTAGTTTTCCCTACATTTCCTGTTTTTAAAAACCATATAAATTGCCAAAAAATTGAACAAATATGAATTAACATTTTTTTACATGGATATCAAGTATCTTATGCAGAAATATATCTTAGGTTCCATCTTGTTTATTATTTTTTTTTCGTGTTAAACCATGCAAATTACTTTTGTCAGATCAGAAAAAAAAAGATTCCAAGATTCAGCTCCCTCCGAAAAGAAATACTGGCTACGAGCCTGGGCGCGGTCGGGCAAATAATGTTTATCATACTATCTAGATCAGAGACGTACTAAACGTTTAGCTGCTCGGGTCGCGGTCGAGCCAATAATATTTATCAAACTACACTGCTCAAAACAATTAAAGGATATTGCAGTTTTAGGTGGATTTTGTATCTGGGAAACTTTTTAGCTGATTGATACATAGTCGACAGACATAGTAGGTTATATGAGAATAAATTACACATGTTTGGCAGAAAAAAATGCATTTTATTGCGCATTTATGTACAAAAGGAAAAAAAAAACACAATTTGTGCATATGAGAAAAAAAGAATAAGAAAATGTGTTTTCTTCAAAGAAAATCATTTTCAGTAGGGGGTATGGTTTCCACGGGCGGCCAGCAACGTTGACCACCTTTGAGGCATGGACTCAATGAGGCTATTAATGACGAGTTGGGGTATTCTGCCCCACTCTTCCAGAAGAGCTCTTTCCAGTTCTTGGAGAGTTTGTGGGGGTTGTTGGCGGCCAGAAACTCGTCTTCCTAGAGCGTCCCAAACGTGCTCGATTGGATTCATGTCTGGAGAACACGCTGGCCATTCCATTCGAACGATTCCTTCCTCGAAAAGGAAATCCTCCACCAGGTTTTCACGATGTGGCCTGCAGTTATCGTCCATTAAAATGAAGTTATCTCTGATTGCTGCAGAGTAGAGGTCTGCACGGGCCGGGCTCGGGCCGATTTCCAATAATGGCATTCGGGCCGGGCCGGGCTCGGGCCTTACTTCTGAAGACTCGGGCCGGGCCGGGCCTAGTCACTAATCTTTTCGGGCCAGGCTGGGCTCAGGGCTTAATTTTTTTGCTGGAGTATCGGGCCGGGCCTAACTTTTTTTTCCGTACGAAGCCGAGACTGATTCCATTCTTCCTAGTTTTCATGGACCAAAATAATCAGTTCCTATTGAATCTTCCCATATGAAAATCCTTTTCTCAACTTTTTATAAATCAGTAATATTTGGCTTTGTCCAAAAATTTCTGCAAAAAAAGCATATACTTTTACGCCGTCATTATTCTACAATTAAACATTAGAATTTATTCCTTTTAAAGAATCGTAGATTACAAGGCGTTTTAAAATAGAATTAAACACACATACACACACACACACACAAAAAAAAAAAAAAAAAAAAAAAAAACATGATTATGACGGAATTTTTTTTAAAACTGAAAACTGAAAGTTTCTTTTAAAATGTTCATCCATGCAAAATGAATACAACAATATGGGAGAAAAAATATATTAAACATTTACATCTGTTAAGAAGGGAATGCATTTTTTTTTTCGTTCCAAAGCGATTTCGTCTTTCAAAATTTTATCATATACCGCTTTTTCGATTTTTTGTCTCCATTACAGGGAATATGGATTAACAATACTAGTGATAACTGAAACATTTACATACAACAAACAAAGATTCATTTTAAAAGCATAAATATCGCAGCCTACGGCACTTCTGCATAAATGGAGATTATAAACATGGAAAAAAAGACTAATATAATTTTTTGGGGTCAGAACTCTTCCATAAGATTAAAGATCAATGTTCTGTAGAAATTCACTCGAGCCGGGCCGGGTTCGGGCCGAATTTTAAACTTTTTTCAGGACCGGGCCGAGCTCGGGCCGAAATTTTAACTTTCGGGCCGGGCCCGGCCCGGAAATTTAGGCCCGTGCAGACCTCTACTGCAGCGTAAGGGACTACAATAGGTCTGAGGATCTCATCCCTATATCGGCGACCAGTCAGAGCTCCATCTCGAATGATGTAGAGGTCAGTGCGCCCGTCAATGGAGATGCCACCATACACCAACACTCCTCCACCGCCAAATCTGACACTTTCGTGCACGAACGCAGGATTATGCCTACTGTCACGGTCCCTCCAGATGAAAATACGCCTATTATCCGGATGCACAGAAAAAAGGGATTCGTCAGAAAACAGAATATTGCTCCATTCATTTCTCCTCCAGTTGTCATGCTCGGTTGCCCACTCCCTGCGGTCGCGACGATGCCTTAATGTTAATCTAACACATACCATCGGTCGGCGAGCATACAGACCTACAACATGGAGCCGGTTTCGGACAGTCTGAGTTGAAATCGTGGTGCCTGTAGCCGAGCGAAGGTGTTGTTGGAGAAGAGTAGCGTTCATGTTTCGGTGTCTCCGAGCTGTTAACACTAAATACCGATCTTCATTGGGCGTTGTTGCCCGTCTACGACCTTGCCCTGGTCTTCGGCCTGCACATCAACTCTCCAAAAAACGGTTCCAGATCCTGGAAATGACACTTTGTGACACTCCAATGGCTTGCGCTACTTCGGCTTGAGTTTGGCCCCCTTCTAACCTACCAACAATTCTCCAAGCTTCTGAATCTGTCAAATGACTTCGCTGAGACATCGTACTCATCGAAACAAAGCAATCACTGAATGCCGATCATCCTTAATTCTCTTTTATCCAGTTGAAAGTCAAATTTCATTCGCTGCTGCTGAAGCGACGCTTTTGACGTCGAACTCAAAATTTGCATACTCCACAGTTTGAAAACCAGAAAAATTTGCATTTGTGATTCTCTTCTTCTATTTTCGGCAAAAAAAATTTCGTTTATATCTTTATTTTATATAAAACTTCAAATGTCCTTTAACTGTTTTGAGCAGTGTATCTAGATCAGAGACTGACCGAATATTTAGCTTTTATTCTGGGACAAGCCATTACCTGGAAATTTTGTTCAATACAAACTTCTAGGAAAAATGAAATCCAGACCAGGTCCGGCCTGGAAGAAAAAGAAAACTGTCCCCACCCGAATCTGAAAAAAAAAAAAAAAGCAAGATCGGGACACGACCTGGTTCAAAATGAAAGAAACTTGACCCAGTCCGAGTCTCGTGGACTGGGAAACTTGTGCCAGCCCGTAACGGAATCGAGCTTAGCCCCAAGTTATTTCTCGTGAGCAGGGGCATAAATCCCGGGTGGTGGGGGGGGGGGGTGGAACACCCCCCAAAAAAAAGACAGTCGGAAAATTTCCCAGATCGATCGGAAAAAGTATGTTTAGTCGGAAAAAATGGCATTGCATATTAATCTATAAGAAAAATTATAAATTGGAAAAATGGAAAAATCAGTCGGAAAAATTCTTGTTCGATCGGAAAAAAATGGTATCAACCTGTAAAAACTTATAAATTGGAAAAACGAAAGTATCATTCGGAAAATTTCCTGTTCCATTGAAAAAGGCATGCTTAGTCGGAGAAAATAGTATCACATATTAACCTAAAAAACTTACAACTTGGAAAAACGGAAATACCACTCGGAATATTTCCCGTTCCATCGGAAAAGGCATGTTTAGTCAAAAAAAAAAATAGCCTTACGTATTAACGTATAAAATTTTCTAAATTGGAAAAACGGAAAATACAGTCGAAAAAATTCTTGTTCGATCGGAAAAAATGTTATTAACCTATAATAACTTATAAATTGGGAAAACGAAAATATCATTTGGAAAATTTCGAGTTCCATCGGAAAAGGCATGTTTAGTTGGAAAAAATAGTATTACGTATTAACCTATAAAAATTTATAAATTGGAAAAACGGAATAGTCAGTCGGAAAAATTCTTGTTCAGACAGAAAAAAATGTTATTAACCTATAAAAACTTAAAAACTGGAAAAACGAAAATATCATTTGGAAAATGTCCCATTCCATCGGAAAAGGCATGTTTAGTCGAGAAAAATATTCTTACGTATTAAACTATAAAAAGTTATAAATAGGAAAAACGGAAAAGTCAGTCGGAAAAATTCTTGTTCGATCGGAAAAAATGTTATTAACCTATAAAAACTTATAAATTGAAAAAAGAAAAAAAAAAAAAAAAAAACGAAAATATCATTTGGAAAACTTTCCATTCCATCGGAAAAGGCATGTTTAGTCGGAAAAAATAGTATTACGCATTTACGTATAAAAATTTATAAATTGGAAAAATGGAAAAGTCAGTTAGAAAAATTCTTGTTCGATTGGGAAAAATAGTATTTACCTATAAAAACTTACAAACTAGAAAACGGAAATATTCTATTCTGAGAATTTCCCGTTCCATCAGAAAAGGCATGTTTAGTCGAAAAAAATAGTATTACGTATTAACCTATAAAAATTTATAAATTGGAAAAATAGAAAAATCAATCGGAAAAATTCTTGTTCGATCGGAAAAAAGTAAATTTAACGGAAAAAAAAATGGTATTAACCTATAAATATTTCTTAAACAGAAATATCGTTGACTTAATAAGAAACAAAAGTTAGATCGAAGAAAACGTTTTATTCTTGGTCTGATAAGTTTTATTCTCAGTCTGATTTTTTTCCCCTTGTAGTTTTTAATTAGAAAAATAAGAAAAAGCAATTTCAGAAAACAAATTTATTCTTAGCCGAAACTATTATTAATTAATTTAAATATTTGCTAATTATTTTAATTTACCGTATTTTCGGGTGTATACCCCGCACCCTGTGTATAACGCGCACCCCTAAATCGAGCAGTGCAGTAAAAAAAGTTCGTGTATAGCCCGCGGAGATGCATCGGTGTATAGTCCGCGGGTTATACACCATTTACGAACGTATATTTCGACCAGGGTTCGAAATTAGAAGCCATTAGTCATAATTTTTAACACAAATTTACCAAATTTTTTCGTGATGCATAATATCTACAGTAATTGGGCTAAAAAATTAAGATTATTAGTACCGTAATTTTCGGAAGGAACGCCGCGGCGTTTACGTGTTTTAAGATAAAATTTCAAGCGATGTGGCGTTTACGCGCATTTTTCTTTTCAAAGAAGCGTGATATTGTTTTAAAAAATTTCCAAAAATTAAAAAAAACTCGGTGATAAATTCAAAATTTCGGACATAAAATGTATACGTATCTTAGGTCATTGGTTCCCAAAAGGAACGAATCCTCGGAATCGATCCGAAATGCACCAACTCCGAAAAGGAACGATTCTTCGGATTCTATCTGAAATGAAACGACTCCGGAAAAGTTCGATTCCTAGAACTCGTTCCGAAATCAACAGACTCTGAAAAGGAACGATTCCTCGGAATCGTTTCGAAAAAGAACGACTGCTCTGAATAGTTCCGAAATGATATAAATCACGCACTTTTTTTAATTCTTTGCAACAGGGTAAGGTACCAACTCCGAAAAGGAACGATTCCTCGGACTCTATCTGAAATTAAACGACTCCGGAAAAGTTCGATTCCTTGAACTCCTTCCGAAATGAAACGACTCTGTAAATGAACGATTCCTCGGAATCGTTTCGAAAAAGAACGATTGCTCTGAATCGTTCCGAAATTATATAAATCACGCACTTTTTTTTTTTTTTGTTCGTTGCAACAGGGTCCGTAGATTATTTTTTTGAAAAATAAACTAAAAATGATTTTAAATTCAGAATTGTCGAGAATGGAAGGGTTCCGAATTTTGGATTTTGTACTCTACAAACACAATGGCTATTATACATCTATCCGTGCAATACTTGGCGATAGTTGCGACAGTTCTTCCGAATCCAGAAATAACTGTATTTAAGCAGTAAAAAAAAGCCTTTACAAACATGGGAGAACTCTCTAAATTTCAAGGAATAGCGATAAAAATTTACAAATTTCGATGTTTTTTTTTCAAATTTTTTAAGGTAGGTTTTTAAAAATTGTAGAAAAAATATCACGATTTCCAATTAAAAAAAAAATCTTTGTATAACCTGCACTATGTATAAGCCGCAGTGGCTTTTTGGGAGGTTTTTTCTTGTATAAGCCGCGGACTATACACCCGAAAATACGGTACTAATTAATTAATATAACTTATTAATATATAGGATTTTATTTTTCTGATAAAACTATTCAGAAAAATTTTTAATGTATAGGATTTAATTTTTCTGATAAAACTATTCAGATAAATTTTAACTTGTCAAGTATTGTGGACTTGGAAACATCGATATGACGAAAAAAATATAGAATATGTATAAATACTTTTATAAATACATCCAAAGTTATTCAGACAATACCATTTAATAAACCAAAAAAACCAGTTTTTTTTTTTTTTTTTTGTTTAATTCAGGAATGGATAAGGAAAAATTTTCTAATTGGAAGTATTATCCTGTGGGGTACATATAAAAATTTAATTTTCGTATCTTTTAAAAAAGACCCCCCCCCCCCCCCCCCCCAATAGAGTTGCAACTTATCAGAAAATTTACCTTTTTTTATGAAACTTTGCAATTGGAAGTATGGGTCTAGGGGCAATATTTAAGGAGATAGCCTATTGTTTCGATATTTATGACTCACCCTGTATTTTATATTCGTAAATAATAATTTTTTTCTTAATAATAACCATTAAATCACAGAAAAATCGACGCTATAAAAAGGTATATTCGTTAATATAAAATGCACAAAGTGAAAATAAAAAAGGATATAATAATGATAATAAAAGTATGATTACAAAAATCCATACATTTAATTAATTATTATCACATGAACATAATGACATGTTCGATTTTTCAAATATTAAAAACTTTATGATAGTATTAGAATTTACGAAAACCTACCTTATTGCAGAACTTGACCCTTTTTTTTCGAAATGGAAAACATTGATCCTTAAGAGGCTACTTCAATCAACTGAAATGACCCGCTCACTAATGCCAATCCTATGGAAGAAAGTTTTAAAGATATCTCGTTTGCATTTCAGTATCCGTATTTTTAAACAGTTTAGTTAATAGCTTTTTGAATTGGTTAGATGAAATCAATCTATACAAAGGGCGTTTTTCACTTTTTGGATTTTGTTTATAAATATATTTTTAATTAGGATACTGTAAAATGAGGTGAATCAGAACACTCTTCAACTTTAACGTTAAAAAAAAGCAACAACTGATTTTTTTAAATTTCCACTAGAAACTTCGGTCTTGTTTTGTTCTTTACTTTTTCAGCAAAAACGAAACATTTTTGCTGTTTATATATAAATTATTTATTTTTTTGATGGTGTTCCGATTCGCCCCGCAGATAGGGGTGAATCGGAACAAATGCTATAATCTTTATTTATTCCGATTCAAACTTTAATAGGGTTAGTAAAAACAGGTAATAATGATAAGGGAGGAATAAGAACACGTAGTTACTGTGAATCCAAGCCTTTATTTTATATATAAATAAAGGCCGAGAATAAAAACAAATTTTAAATCAAGAAAAATTAAAATTTACTTTAAGAAATTATATTTGAATTGCAGAAATAGAATTTAACACAAATTTAGCCCTGTTCAATGTTATCCTTTACTAGTAGTAATTGGGTAAGTGAATCTATTGAGTAGCCCCATTCGCTGCATGTATTAATACGATCTACTAATACGCCCTCATCCCCAGCCCTTAGTACTATTTGTAACCCTCTCTTTTTTAATTGGTTTTTCATTTTGAGATGTTTGTGTAATGTTGTGTATGTCAGACAATTATGCTGTGCACTTTTTTCTAACTAATTAGAAAATTAGCTATTTTTATTTTCTTTTATTGTGTGTTCCATGCCTGTTGGATTAGACGTTGACTTTTTAGTTTAACTAAGCAATTTCTTGGCACCTTTAAACTCTTCAAATATTTAGAACATCAAAATATTGTTACAATACATTTTCATACATATGTTTTCATATATGACATGAAACTATTACTGTATAGAAAAATAAACCATGAGAGAAAATGTGTTCCGATTCACCCCGTAAATCTTAAACCTCTGATGTTACAAGCCGTTTTTCATTATGTAGTTTAGAAACGTGTAGAATTTAATACAGAATATTGTTTACAGGTCTATCATTAAATAAAAATTCTCTCTCTCAGGTTTAGAATACGAAAAATACTGTAGTTACATTCAAAGTTTTGAAGACGTTGGAAAAATGAGGTTTTTGAGGATCCTCTTGAAGTTCTTTTTATATAACCCAATAGTTGTGCAAACATGTCGAAACTGAATTTCCCAACTCTTAATGTTATTACCTTCTTATAAAAAAATTGGCAACTAAAAATATCATCACATATCTTTATAATGAATTTATTTGTATGACCGGGAAGTTTCGTTCCTATTCACCCTATTTTAAGGTACTTCCATTTTCGGAACCGGTTTCGAAAATTAAAGCATCCTCTTGAAAACAATTTGCAAACAAAATCGAAAAAGCAAAAAAGAGCAGATGTAAAGATAAATCTCTGCTATCCAATGCAAGAAAAAAATCATTTTAAAATATTAAAATGTAAATGAGATATCGTTAAAATTTTCTTTCGTAGTATTAAAACTAGCGAGCAAGTCTTACCATGTGACTAAATTAGCCGTTTACCTATCAAATACATTGTTAAATTCAGACACATTTTTCTGGAGAGAAGGGCATCATAAAGTTCCGAGGGCTAGGTTCCATTTTTAGATTGTTGAAAACACAAAATGTGCAATTTTCCAGCGGAGACATCTTATTGCTCCGTAGGAATGTCCCTCCTAGACTAGCTCCCCCCCCCCCTGAATTCACTTTGATCATATACTATTATTTCTGATATTAAAACCATTCTTTCTGTATATATATATATATACAAAACAACAAAACACATAACGATGCATAAGGTACACGCAAAGTTTCTGAATAGATTTTTAACATATTCCACGATTTTTTTAAAAACATATTGTTTGATTAAACATTGTAGTTAATTAAAACAAGATGGAAATTGCACGTGAACGTAGCAAATGAGGTGCGTTCGTACGATAATGAAGTTTTAAAAATATTCAGATCTTGCTGATATAATAGAGTGTACATCGGATACAGTATAGTAGTCGAAATCTTTGTGTTTCTGTAAATATATGAAGAAAGTAATTTTTATTACATCTCAGAAACGTATATCTTATTCATAAAATGTGAAATAGTTGAATATAATTAAAACATGCACCAAACAATGTTTCCTCGTATAGCATTATGTAGTGGAATACTTTTGTGTGGCCCTGTAATTTAATAATAAAAATTCTTTGCATCACAGATTGTACAGAATGCATATTTTAGTATATATTTCATAGATTCATGCCAATTCTATTATGTTCGAATGAGTGTAACATAATTAAAATGCATTTGAATCTTTTTTCCCATTGACCGTAATGTAATGGAATACCTTTGATTGTCCCTGTAAATGATCTATGCATCCGACTTTCATAACATTCGAAATGACTCAACAAAATTACGCAATAATTATATGTTTTAAATTTCAAACGATTAAAATGCATTTGAAATTTTTTTTTCCCTATTGACCGTAATGTAACGGAATCCTTTTGATTGTCCCTGTAATTTATCTATGCATCCGATTTTCATAAAATTTGAAATGATTCGACAAAATTGTGTTATAATTATGTATTTTAAATTTCAAACGGTTCGGTTGGGTAGTTTTTGCGTTGTTATATGCGGACGGACAGACGGACAAACAGACAGGCAGACAGACAGACGGACGGACGGACTGAGTGACAACAATAGGTGCTACGTATTTACATAATTACGAACGCACCTAAAAAATGTTGAAAAACGTATTATCAAACATTTAGCAATGTTATCTCAAACATTCCAGTATGAAATCCTTGCACAAAGATCATACATCCTTAGTGTATGCACGATAAGGAATTAAATATATTTTTTAAGAAAAAATAAAAAATCATGCCCTAGGGGGTTAACTACGTTTCTATAAAAAAAAAATTATTTTTAAAAGTTACAGAAATTAAATTTTTTTGCGAGATTTAAGTACTATATCTTTAGTAAAACGTTCTTCGTGTATTAATAAGTAAAGCAATAAAACTTTCATTTTTTGTACAAACAATCTTACCGAGATATTAACTTGAATTTTATGAATTTTAAGCATTTTTCTCATTATAAATGGAAAAATGTTTTTTATCTAAGGCACAATAAGACGAAATGTAATGCTAGAAGAATGTAGACCAAGTGTTTATAAGTGTTATGAATATTGTCGCCAAGAGTTGCCATGGCTCCATTTGCCCCCAGAAGAATTTTTAGGAAAAAATCTGATTAAGGCAACCCTCAATAAAATGATGGATTACTTATTTCAGCCCCCCCCCCCTCAAGCGCACAAGATACAGAGGGGAAAGAAGCTGCAAGCGCATTAGATGATCTCCTTCTACTTGTGGCCGCACTTGATGTACACCCTCCTTGCAATCAGTGTTGAATTCAGCGGGACATGCCCTTCTGGAATTATCAATGTCCCCTTCCCCAGAAAATTTGAGATCTTGTTTTCAAAGGTAAAAAAATGCAATTCCCACCGGAACTCTATTGTATCCCCCCCACCCCCCGGAACCACAAGGATTTCTTCCGAACAAAAGTGTCTAAATTCAACACTGCTTGAAATTCCATTTTAACATGTTTTATCGCAAAGCAAATTTCTTACCTATGTTAAGAAAAAACAGTTCGTCCCAGAAACCTTATCAAAACCTCCGTATTTATAAATCGAGACTAAAGACGCGCGAAGCCTTTATAGTCAGTAAAAAGTGTTTCCATTGTACATATTTTCATCACATTCAATATAAACAGATGCCGTTTAATGTTTTCCCTTTGTTTGATCCAAGAAATGCAAAAGAAGCCTTTAAGTGTTACGTACCTCAAAAGTTAACAAAAGGCATGATAGAACCTGAAAATGAGTTCAAAATAAAGGAGACGACTGCGAATATTTTATTCCTTTACAAGGACAAAGTTAATAATAAAACTCTACTCATAAAATAGTATTTAAATATAACGTTCGAGCACTTTAATGGATGCTCAAAGTGTCGAAAAATAAATCGAATGCGATCTCTATTCTTAATTTTACATATTAAAAATAAATAAATAAAACTGCACACATTCAATAAAACTTACGAAAACAGCTTCTACTTATTAATAACTAAAATCTACACCAGCCCCACGAAAACACTTGCCAACTAACATTAAACTTATGGGGCTCTTTTCAAATGTTTCGTTCATATTTTAAAATTTTTAAATATATTTTTTTCTTCTCGGCACAAAGCTTCAATAGAGGTTGATCCCTGAAGGAAGCTTTTTATTTTTACAATTTGGGGGGGTTTTTTTTCCTCGAAAGAGGAGGATAATTTTTTTGTAAATGAAGTTACTTTCTATTTCGGAACCGGTTTTAAAATAGCCTTCATTAAAAAGAATGATAATAATAATCAACAAACCAAGATAAAAAATGTAAAAACACGATTAAACTATTATTTAAAATTATTAGAGATGGAGAAGCTGATTAGCTATAATCCATCATGACGTTCTTTGATGTCAGAAATGCTTGTGGTTCATTAAGCTATAATACGAACAAATCTTGTTTGTGTATGTAAACTTTACCTTGAAAACGTCTCTAACGATTTTGACAAAATTTTACACCCTACCGTTTTCGAGCACAGCGAAGACCATTGAGCTGTGTCACGTGTTCTAGAGAATTAAATTATTGGGTCATTTTGGGTAAGGGTCAAGCTGTTTACACCTAAAAAAACTAGTTAAGGCAGAACACTAAACACAGAAAAAGACTCGGATGATAATGTAAAGTCTATGGGGGCATTCTTTTGAAATATTTCGCCCAAATTTTAATATTTTTACATGATTTTTTTGCTGAGAACGATCCACAACCGGCCTAGTTTTTACTTTTTCAGTTTTTTTTTTTTTTTAATTACTTTAACTTTCGAAACTGGTTCTGAAATTGAAACTATCGCAATATGAAAAATATATAAGCAAAATCGAAAAAGTAAGAACTAGGCCCGTTGTAGATCGTCCTCAGTTATCTTGTGCAAAAAAATCATGTAAAAATATTAAAATTTGAGAGAGATATTTGAAAAGAACGCAAGAACGCTCCCATAGACTTTACATTATCATCCGGGTCTTTTTCTGTGCCTAGTATGGGGCGTTAATAGATTTTCACTAAATTTTATATCCAGTCATTTTCGGTCACGAGAAAACTATTGGATTAGGTCACATGACTGAGAAATTTCGATTAGTGGATTATTTTTGGTCATGATAGGTCTAGCATATTTTATATAAAAAAGGCTAACGATTTTGGCTAAATTTTAAACTATAACGTTTTAGACTACGAGAAGAACATTTGGCTAACAAGGAAGGTCTCCATACTGGGCATACGCAGATTTTTTTGAAAAAAAAAAATACTAATTAAACTACTCATGTATGTAATAAAGGATCAGTGATAATTAGCGGTGGAATTGCATTAGAAAACATGTAAAAAAATAAAATGCTTTCAAATATTTGGCGTGAAAAGATGAAAGTGTCACACGATTTGGCGAGTAACACTTTTCTCCGCCAAAAGCAAACTATTTTAATACAACTGAAAACTTTTGGATTTTTAGAATCCGTGTAAATGAATTTAAACATAAATGAATTTAAACATAAACAATGAGTGAGTTTAATACATTGTATACATATACACTATATGGCCATTGATTATTGGACACTTGCCATTTTAGACATTTTGTTAAATATCTAGAAAAATACATGAGGAATCATCTCGAAATTCTTAGTGTATAAATATAATAGTATAAGTCATACATCTCCGTGAAGATTTTTTCCCGAAACTCCATAGGAGACCGTCAACAAATTAAAAAAGAATGAATATCTTTTGAATAACCCTGTCAAAACTAATGTAGCAAAAGCGCTCAAACTCTACATTATGATTGGATGCCTTATTCATTGCCTTATTATACGCCTTGTTCATTTTTATGCAAATAGCATGCATACTCGCAGAGCAATTAAGGTTTTTACAAAAATGGTCCCAAATTTTTCCAAGTTTTTTCCTTATAATTTTCAGAGTTCTTAATATAAAATAATATTTTTTCAGAAAATATGACAAACAACATTGCACACAGTACCCTGTAATCAGAATTAAAAAATAATGAAAATTGTATACAAAATGAGTTGGTTTACTAAATAATTTTTTACTGCGCATGCGTCAACGATATCAAAATTTCATTTGCATATTATGTTAGCTAAATGTATAGAGCAACTTTTGTGAAAGTCACAAAATCATAACTTGAAAATTCTGAAAATAATCGTCAATTGAATAAGTTGAAAATCCGTTATTCTCAAAATGAAGCAAAAACAAGAGGGGTTGTATCCATATATTCATTGATTAGTGTCAATATAGAATACACAATACGGGATGTACTACTACATTTGGATAAAATCCCTCATTTTTTTGCTTCATTTTCTAAACAACGGATTTTGTCCTTTTTCTATAGACGATTACTTTCAAAATTTTCAAGCTATGATTTTGAGACTTTTACAAAAGTTGCTCTATACATTTAGCTAACATAATATGCAAATGAAATTTTGATATCTTTGACGCATGCGCAGTAAAAAATTATTTAGTAAACCTACTCATTTTTCATACAATTTTTATTATTTTTTAATTCTGATTACAGGGTACTGTGTGCAATGTTGTCATATTTTCTGAAAAAAAAATATTATTTTATATTAAGAACTCTGAAAATTATAAGGGAAAAACTTGGAAAATTTTGGGACCATTTTTATAAAAACCTTAATTACTCTGCGAGTATGCATGCTATTTGCATAAAAATGAACACGGTGTATTACAATAAGGCATTCAAACATAATCTAGAGTTTGAGCGCTTTTGCTACATTAGTTTTGACAGGGTTATTCAAAAGATATTCATTCATTTTTAATTTGTTGACGATCCTCTATGGAGTTTCGGTAAAAAATCTTCACGGAGATGTATGACGTATACTATTATATTTATGCACTAAGAGTTTCGAGATGATTCCTCGTGTATTTTTCTAGATATTTAGTAAAATGTCTAAAATCGCAAGTGTCCAATAATCAATGGCCGTATAGTGTATATACATTAAATTGCATGTATATATATTATTTGTTGCTGTAGTTCATTTAGCTCTGGAAAAAATATTTTCATATGTGAAAAATTCTTATTCAGTAAAATTATTTTCATGCATTTAAACGTATTCAAAAATAAAAGCCACGTGTGTCCATAGCAACAAAACGAGTTGACCTGACAAAACAAAAGATATTTAATTTATCTAAATACTTTGAACATGAAACTTTTTTCCTTTAAAATGCATTTGTTATAAAAAATGAAAAACATTTTTTTAATTTGCTTTTCATCTCTAACCGATGATAAATCGCCAAATAACGAAATTTTCAATATTTTTTTACGGGCAGGGTACGGAGGTTCAGCCGAAAATTTTTTTATAAACGCATATATCATCATGAGAAGAACATTCTGTAATTTTTTCAGATTTTTCGGAGTATGCCCGTATGGAGACCTTTCTAAATCACATGTTACATAAAATTAAATTAGTGGGTTATTTTTGAGTCATGCTAACTTCATCAAGAAAATGGCTCTCACGACTTTGACTAAATTTTGTATTGTATCATTTTCGGGCACGAGAAAATCATTGGATTAAGTCAAATGTTCGAGAAAATTCGATTAGTGTGTCATTTCGGGTCAGAATCAAGCTAATTATATATAAGGTACCTGTACCCTATATGGACACCCTAAGGAAAATGTATTTTTTTCACCCCCATGTACAAGTCATAAGACTCCAAAAATATGTGACCACTATCTTTGAACTATTGACTATCATTATTAAAATTAGCGACGTTGTAATTATTCTGGTTTCATTTAAATGATAAAAACAAAAAAATGTTTACAAGTGTCCATATAAGGAACTACCTGTCTCTATTATGGACAGGTGTTTCCTTATTGACTTTCTACACAGTGTGTATGGAAGAGCCACTTTTCCAAGGGACTTCAGAGGAGAGGGAATAAAAAAATGTATCTTAAAGTATTCGGAGGAGGAGGGGGGACAGTCAATATCTTCAGAATATGCATTTTAGAAAGGGGGGGGGGGTCATTCTCGGTTTTTACCCTTCGAAGACCCATGCAAAGCCCCTTAGTTACTAGTAAATATCATGAAATAATATTGTTGGTTTTCTTAGCTTTATTGCATCTGTCTACGAATTTACATCTGTTATTACTCAGTCCTCACAGCATGGACAAATAGTAACTTTTTCACCATGGGCAATAAGTCTCACGTAATCCTCATGAACATATCTGCCACATGGTGATGCATGGCCGCATGTTTGAAAAAACATCAGAACTGCAAAAGAAGCAGTACCAGCTCTCCTTTGTTAAGGAGATCATACCATTAGTACCTACGATTTCACCAACAGATATCCTACTGGGGGGGGGGGGGGGGGCTTCTTTTTATTTTTCTGCAAGGGTTTTTTGGAGGAAGGTTTTTGGGAGATTGTTCAAATGGCATCTTGGTGAACAAAGATTTACCATTTTGATGCCTTTTCAATTTATTGCTTGGCAACGTTGAATTTTCTTCTTTCTTACAGTTGTAGTCAATGGGGACATAAGCTGTCCATATTGGGAACTGGTCGTAGACAGTGGCGTAGCTAGCGGGGGGCGGTCCGCCCCGGGTGTCACCATCTAAGGGGTGACACCCAATCTTTATTTGCAAATAGATATGCATATCATCTTATGAAATTTTGGAAAAGAATTCTGAAATAAAATGAAATTTCTAGCTTAGCACGCAAAAAAAAAGATTATTTTTTCTTTTACATATAGGCACCAACCACATTCATTTATGAGAACTTTGGGATAAATTATGAGTTTCCCCTATAATTTCTTATATAGGAGGTCTGAAAATAAATAAACAAATAAGAAAAATCATGCGTTAAGCATAGATTATGAAGCACTTTGCAACACTTAATGAAATCTTTAACAAAACTTTGTTAGTTAGGGAAATAATAGTGTATAGCCAAATATACCCAAATATGTATTCCAGTACTTTTGAACAGCTCTGTATTTCATATGTCAGTTGATATAATGGGAAAATTTAGTTTAGCAAGAAAATACCCAGTAGCTTGAAATTTCTTTTTCAGCATTTCATACTATTAGATGGAAACATACTTGAATACTTTTGTTCAGCCCTGTAGTTTACATTGTACCTTTATTACACGTCAGCATTAGGCTAAAATTTATTGTAAACTAAAACACTTTTAAAACAACTGAAATCACATTCTCATAAATTATCATTCATAGGCGTCCATGTACCGAATTCTTTGCGTGGCCCTGTATATCCTTTTATCTATATTCTGCAAACATTTCTCAGTAAACTGAATGAAGCTCAGCGTAAAAATGCACAGCTTTTTTAAGAACCACGTTTAAATAATTTACGCTCATATTCAGTAACGCTGGTGAGCTCTTTTGGGTAGCCCTGTATATCAACTATAACATTTATAGACACCATATGATGTGCATGTATTTAGCGAAATATAAACGCGCATATCATAATTAAAATGCATTTCATCGCTCCATCAGCCATCACTGGACACATATACGGTACTTCGGAAAGAATATACTATTTGAAATCTTTTGTATGGCCCTGTAAATGCTATGTACTTCATATTATGTACTCACACTTCATATTATGTATCATACTAGGTACTTCATATATCATATTATTATTATTACTTCATATTCATTCCCCCTTTTACCATTATCTAATGGAATTCTTTTGTGTGGCCATGTAAATGAATAATAGCTACATTTTCACCTTATATTTTATAGAATGTATATTTTAATATGTTTGACAGGGTATAACATCTTTAAAATTCCTTTGAAACGATTTTTCCATATAGGCCGTAATGTAATGGGAAACTTTGATTCGCCCTGTAGATAAACTAATCATGGTAGAAACTTCATTTTCGATAGGACTTGCGCTACGTCAATAACGTCCTAAAATTTCATGGCAATCCGAGTATATAAACGATTTTTCCCCATGGGCCGTAATGTAATGGAAAACTTTTGATTCGCCCTGTAGATAAACTAATCATGGTAGAAACTTCATTTTCAATAGCGTTCGTGCTAGGGTAAACGTCAATAACGTCCTAAAATTTCATGGCAATCCGAGTATATTAAAGATTTTTCCCCATAGGCCGTAATGTAATGGAAAACTTTTGATTCGCCCTGTAGATAAACTAATCATGGTAGAAACTTCATTTTCAATAGCGTTCGTGCTAGGGTAAACGTCAATAACGTCCTAAAATTTCATGGCAATCCGAGTATATTAATGATTTTTCCCCATAGGCCGTAATGTAATGGGAAACTTTTGTTTTTCTCTGTAGATAAACTAATCATGGTAGATACTTCATTTTCAATAGGTGTCGTGCTAGGGTAAACATCAATAACGTATAAAAATTTCATAGCAATCCGAGTCTATTTACGGGAGTTAGAGCGTGGACAGACGGCCATCCGGTCAGACGGACAGACAAACCGAATGTATAAGCACTTTTCAATTTTGTTGAAAAGTGCTAAAAAAGGCTTCGTCATTTCCCGTGTTATAGATGCCATGCATTCATTTGCCCCCCCCCCCTTTTTTTCTTAGCGATTAAATTCACATACAATATAATCCATATTAAAAGGTAATAATAATCTATACTTTAGTCTGTGTCAGCACCCTTGACTTCCAAAAATGCATAAACTTTAGGTTGTAAACTATATTGCGTCTCAAAAGTATATTGACAGGTAACTTTTTTGAAATAATTGTTCAAAAATGAACCAATAATCACGAAAAAAAAGCAATGATAAGAATCGTAGCATAAGTTTATTCCGATAAAGAATACAGTAAAAGTTTACAGAAATTTTGTTAAAAAATCAAAATCAGAATAGGTTTTCCTACAAATGTATGGACTTTTTTAGTTTTTTATTTTTAAATTATAATTTTGTATCCATTTCTTCGAATTATCTATAAAATCACATCATGTATGCAAAAAATGATGAAATTTTATTTGTAATAACGTAGAATTGTAATTGAATAAATATGGCGAATTTGGGGTGGTGTGGGGGGGGGGGGGGGGACACCATTTACATCCGCCCCGGGTGTCACCCATCCTAGCTACGCCACTGGTCGTAGATTTACTAAATCTTGTAATAAATGAATAAGGAAAATATTTTTAAGCAAAATATGCAATAACAATTGAAAATATGTTTTATTAGCTTTCTAAAATACTCCACTTTTCAACATTTAAAGTAATTTTACCATAACTAATAAGAATACTGTTGGCTTAGGTCACATATTCGAGAAATTTCGATTAGTGTGTCATTTGCGGGTGACGCTAATTTTATCTAGAAAATGCTCTAACGATTTTGATAAAATTTTGTATTCTATCGTCTTTTGGCACGAGAATGCGATTAGGCTAGGTTATATGTTTGAGAAAATTCGATTAATGGGTCATTTTGATTTTGGATCATAAAGGCTCAATGTCAAGCTATTTATGGGTGATTCTACGATAAGAGGTATTTTGTACAGCAATAGCAATCCGTTTAAAACAGATTTTTTATTCTATATGTTGCTATTTTTTGCAATAAATCGCATCATCTTAATATACTTTATTAAATAACATCACGATTGAATGCCTAATTAAAACACATTTTTCTGAAACTTCTTACAAAGTCTAAAAAAGTCTCTCCCCTGACATGTCCCCTTACCAGTTTCAATTTAACTTTCGAACAATACATATATTTTTTCCGTCAGATGCTTAGCTAAAGTATGTTTAATTGGAATTTAAGCAATTATACTTACGTATTATAAAATAAAAAATAAAATAATTTCGTTAATTTCAAATAATTTTTTTAATTAACTTTGGTCCCGCATTTTTTGTGTATCTACCCTGTCAAATTTCGTTCCGCTGAAACAAATATAAATTCAAGGATGGCTATATCGGAAGTAGCGCTTAAGGACATCTATTGGCTTGAAGTTAGCAATACTAAACGCGCAAGCCATTTAAGCGTCGCCATTTTTAGTTGTTGCGACGCGACCGTGCAGTGTAGTGGTTTCGCACGGTGATCGTGTATCTCCCCTGGTAAGTCATAAAACTTATAATATTCATTTAATTCAATTGCATTTACTGTCCTAATTAAACAATACGGTAATAATTAAAGTGAAATACACAATTAACCCAAAAACTAATTCAATCAGTTAAAAAATTTGAATTTACATGAAAATGTCTCTCCCCTGCCGTATTTCCCCTGGCAAGATAAGTGCCAGGGGAGCGAGTCACTAACCAGAAAAAGTCATAAAATATGTATAAAGTGACTAGCCCTTATATAAAAAAGTAAATAAACGGGACAAAAATCGTAATTTAAAAGTTTTTGATCAAACTTTTCTTTTTGGTCGAATTCTCTGTTTTTGAACCTCTTATCGTAGAACCCTTATATCTAAATAACGGCTTAGTAGATTTTAACCAAATTTTGTGTCCAAATGTTTTTAAGCACGACAAGACTATTGGGCTGAGTCGCATGTTCTAGAAAATTCGATTGGTGATAATTTGGGGGCACAATGTTTAAGTCAATTTCCTTATTTCCATAGGCGTAGCGTCGGGGGGGCCAGGGGGGGCACGTGCCCCCCCAATCATCTGTACCTGGGCGCCAGAACAGAAAGCATAGGGGCGCCAAATGAAGGCTTTTTTTTTTCTTTATATGCAAAAATTTATGTATATATATCGAATTTGAATGTCTCACAGCCTGAAACCAAGCGATTTCTCTAGGGGTTGCCGAGGGGGCGCCAAATGAAGATTTTGTTTGTGTTTACATACAAAAATTTATATGTATGTAATTTGCATAAGAATGTCTCACAGCCTGAAACCAAGCGGTGTCCCTAGGGTTTGCAGAGGGGGCGCCAAATGAAGGTATTTTTTTGTCTTACATAGAAAAACTTATATGTATGGAATTTGCACAAGAATGTCTCACAGCCGGAAATCAAGCGATTTCCCTAGGGTTTGCAGAGGGGGCGCCAAATGAAGATTTTTTTTGTCTTTACATACAAAAATGTATATGTATGGAATTTGCATAAGAATGTCTCACAGCCTGAAATCAAGCGATTTCCCTACGGGTTGCAGAGGGGGCGCCAAATGAAGATTTTATTTGTCTTACATACAAAAATGTATATGTATGGAATTTGCATAAAAATGTCTCACAGCCTAAAACCAAGGGATTTTAATAGGGTTTGCAGAGGGGGCGCCAAATGAAATGGAATTTGCATAAGAATGTCTCACAGCCTGAAACCAAGCGATTTCTCTAAGGATTGCAGAGGGGGCGCCAAATAAAGATTTTGTTTGCCTTTACATACAAAAATGTTTATGTATGGAATTTGCATAAAAATGTCTCACAGCCTGAAACCAAGCGATTTCCCTGCGGGTTGTAGAGGGGGTGCCAAATGAAGATTTTGTTTGTCTTACGTACAAAAATGTATATGTATGGAATTTGCATAAGAATGTCTCACAGCTTGAAATCAAGCGATTTCCTTACGGGTTGCAGAGGGGGCGCCAAATGATCTTTGGCTTTTTTTATTTGTCTTACATACAAAAATGTATATGTATGGAATTTGCATAAAAAAGTCTCATAGCCTGAAACCAAGGGATTTTCCTAGGCTTTGCAGAGGGGGCGCCAAATTAAGATATTGTTTGTCTTTACATACATAAATGTACATGTATGGAATTTGCATAAGAATGTCTCACAGCCTGAAACCAAGCAATTTCCCTAGGGGTTGCAGAGGGGGCGCCAAATGAAGATTTTGTTTGTCTTACATACAAAAATGTATATGTATGGAATTGGCATAAGAATGTCTCACAGCCTGAAATCAAGCGATTTCCTTACGGGTTGCAGAAAGGGCGCCAAATGAAGATTTTATTTGTCTTACATACAAAAATGTATATGTATGGAATTTGCATAAAAATGTCTCACAGCCTGAAACCAAGCGATTTCCCTAGAGGTTGCAGAGACGGCGCCAAATTAAGATTTTGTTTGTCTTTACTTACAAAAATGTTTA
This sequence comes from Maratus speculifer, assembly GCA_964019185.1. Taxonomy (NCBI): domain Eukaryota; kingdom Metazoa; phylum Arthropoda; class Arachnida; order Araneae; family Salticidae; genus Maratus; species Maratus speculifer. The sequence goes on from OZ025294.1 coordinate 43,974,741, forward strand.
TGTATGGAATTTGCATAAAAATGTCTCACAGCCTGAAACCAAGCGATTTCCCTAGGGGTTGCAGAGGGGGCGCCAAATGAAGATTTTGTTTGTCTTTGCATTCAAAAATGTATATGTATGGAATTTGCATACGAATGTCTGACAGCCTGAAATCAAGCAATTTCTCTAGGATTTGCAGAGGGGGCGCCAAATGAAGATTTTGTTTGTCTTTACATACAAAAATGTATATGTATGGAATTTGCATAAGAATGTCTCACAGCCTGAAATCAAGTGATTTCCTTAGGGGTTGCAGAGGGGACGCCAAATGAAGATTTTGTTTGTCTTTACATACAAAAATGTATATGTAAGGAATTTGCATAAGAATGTCTCACAGCCTGAAATCAAGCGGTTTCCCTAGGGTTTGCAGAGCGGGCGCCAAATGAAGAGTTTGTTTGTCTTTACATACAAAAATGTGTATGTATGGAATTTGCATAAGAATGTCTCACAAACATAAAATTCGAAAGGAAAACTGTACCAAAGCATCTCTATGCCTTCTGTCTTTTAAATAGGTTAGTCTCTCTTCCAAAACCCCTATTTTATGTAGAGCTGCACCTCATGGATAATTGCAAAAGTAAATCAATTCCCTGCGGGTTGCAGAGGGGATATGTGCCTCATACGCCAAAACAAAAGACGAAGGTGGCGCCAAATGAAGATTTTGTTTGTCTTTGCATATAAAAATGTATATGTAGAATATATATTGAATTTGCATAAAAAACTCACAGCTTGAAAATTCTAATTAAAACTGAACCAAATGTATCTCTATGCCGTCTAACATTTAAATTGGTTAGTCTCTACTCAAAAATCCTCTTCTGTGTGAAACTGTATACCTCACCGACAATTGCCAAAAACCAAGCGATTTCCCTAGGGGTTGCAGAGAGGGGCGAGGGGAATGTGTCTCGGACGCCAAAACGAAAGGCGAAAAAAGCGTCAAATTAAGATTTTTTTTTTTTTTTTTTTTTTTTTTTTTTTTTTTTTGTCTGTACATACAAAAATATATAAGTATGGAATTTGGTAAAAATGTCTCATAACCAGAAAATTCGAAAGGAAAACTAAATCAAATGCATCTCTATGCCTTCTGTCATTTAAATAGGTTAGCTTTTGCTTAAAAATCTCTTCAGTGTGAAATTGTACCCTCACCGATAATTGCAAACGGCAACCGATTTCCCTAGGAATTAGTAAGGAGACATGGGCCTTGGACGCCAGAACGAAAGGTGAAGGGGGCGCCAATTAAAATTTTGTTTGTTTTTAATATATACTATAAAAAAAGAATTTGAAACAAAGTGCACGATGTCGACCCGGATCTACATATAAGTTAAGCTTAGAATTTTTACAGAATTTCATGCTATCAGTGTAATGAAGGAGCGAATAAAATAAGTAAATTGATTATGTATATCAATTTGATAAAATCTAAAATAATGATTAAAATCAGTGTATGTTATATATTAAGATGTTGAAACAAAAGTTAGGAAGAAACTATTATACTGTCAAAGTAATCTTCCATGTTGAGGAAGTATAAAAGTGCAGCTTAAGTCTGCTTGTTTCTTAATTTAATTAATTTTGTAAAGAAGGTTTTCTTCTATTAATAACTTGTAAATAAATATGATTAATCGAGACATTATCTCAGTCTGTTTTATTTAGTGATAAGTTTATGTGTGTCACCTTTTCTAGGAGTAATTTCCTTGTAGCATATTTGTTACATTTTTCTTTTTGGGTTACAATTGATTTACAAGGGAAAACTTCTTATAGTCCTATTAAAATATTTCTAAAATATTTTTTTTTTGGGGGGGGGGGGGGCAAAGTTATTTTAAATTGAAATTTTGCGAATAATTTATAAGTGATAGGGGCCTTGAAAATAATCACAATGCAAACTTATGTATTTATTTTAATTAACATTAAATAATTAACCTATTTAGAGCGACGGTTATATTTAATTATTTTTTATCTCGCGATGTCTTATCACTAGAATTTCTTTTGATGTATGATCACAATGATTTGTCATTTTAAGTAAATTAAATTGTACCAAAGTTACTTTAGGTGCGGTTAGGAAATGTTTGGATAGAGTATGTAAAATTTTAACCAATTATAAAGAGTGTATTTATAAAAAAATAAATAAAAAAAAAAATAAATAAATAAATAAATAAATAAAACTTTTGTGTTGTTATATGTTACAGTGTCAGTATCAACCATTCAAAATGCATTAGGTCAATGTTTTGAGAATCTAAAGAAATTTTGTTCTATGATTTTCTTGTAGGGGAGGGTGTAAAATCCGAGAACACTGTTTCCCACAGGCACAAAATATCATTTTATAACTAGCGCATGAAGCAAAAATATGAAATAATATAAAATACAACTCATGATTACCTTATTATTTTATAAGAAGCCCAAAAATAACTTTTATTAAGTTGGTAATACTTTATTATTGATTTTATTTTAAAAAAACCTACAAACTAAAATTTTTATCACTGCTAAAAATTGTAAGAAATTGTTTTTTCAATGTAACTCTCAGATCCAAACTGCATTTTTTCATACATTTTTTTTTTAAATCCGAACAGGTGCTCTTATTTTCAATTTTATAACTGAATAGTATTTTCACTTTTCGATAAACTCAGAAATACTTTTAGAAGTGTTGTCAATTTGGCATTTCGAACTGAATTTCCGGGCGGTGATAGTGAGAGTGAGGCAAAAAAAAATTACCTCCTTGAGACAGTAACCTGCCTTAAGATTTAATTCGTTTATTGAAAATAGAAATAAAAACATTTGATCATAAATCTCTTCAATAATCACGATTGCAATTGTCATGCTTTTAAGTTTAAAATTTAGTCAGAATATATGTTAGGAAGTTTTTTGTTGTTATGCAAGGAAAAAAAATATATTTTCGAGAATCGGCTTAAATGTCTGTTTAAATTCTTTATTTTCTGCGTTTGGCAACATATATTTTCTTTATATATTTACAAATTCATTTTCATTAGTATATATAATACAATGAAGATTTGAAACTAGAAAAGTCCTGAAAATTTTCACCATGTTTTTCAATAATATAGTCAACTGTCTTCGGGATTTTTTATTGTTATTATTCATCTTATTATTACTAGGTTTTTTTTGTTATTTCCAGTCCATATTTTCAATGAATCTTGTAGCAAAGAATATGAAAAATACTATTTTTTCTTTTATAAGATATGTTTTCAAAAATAAATATTTTTGTAAATTACAAAGATGATTTAATTTTTTTCTGTAAAATTTAAAACTTTTTAAAAAATTTAAAGAGAATTACATTTTTTAGAAAATATATCGATCTTCAAACATGATTAATATTTAAAATTTTTACATTAAAATTTATATTTTTAAATCAAAATTGACTTTTTTGTATTATTTAATCATTATACGTAGCATAAGGTAAATCTTGCAGTCGTTTTGAAAAAAAAAAAAAAAAAAAAAAAAAATTGACGGATTTACATATTTTATTTAAAAATTACGAAAAACATTTTTATTTCCAGAAAAAAGATTGCCGTCCGTCTGTGTGTTTGTAAATGCTCTATCTCCCGAACAAACTGAGATAGAGACTTGAAACTTTGTATGTTCTTAGTATGTAAGGATGGAACGAAGCCTATTTAATATCAGTAACCTCGATTATTCGGAACTATTTTTTTCGGACACTCGAAAAATTCGTTCTGATGAAAGGTATATGAAGTTTTTCGAAATTTTGTATTTTAATGAGTGAATGTAAAAGGCAATAAAATAACACAAATTTTGCATAAAGAATGAAGTCGATCGGATTATTAGTTGCCGAGATATTTGTAATCCTATTTTCCGCATTCTTCGGTTTTTCATGACCCTGTATTTCAATTTCAATTCAAAGATATATTTTAATTGAAAATGAGACCCTTAATCCGACGCAGTAAACTGTTAGTTAATATGATTATTATTTTTGGAGTTATAAGGATGTTTCGGTTACACAATTCGGTACTACTTTGAGTAGCTTGGCGTTTTATATAATTTGTCGAAATTGGTTCATCAGCAATTCATTAACTCCTTCGCGATGGGAGCCTTTTGCGAAATTTTTAATGTTTGTCAACAATTTTTTTAAACAGAAATTTGTGCATTATTAAGTCAGGAAAATGCTCCAATTAAATAAGCAAATTTTATAGTAAAATTTTGCTGGCGCATATAAACAAGGATTCTTAAGTCTTTTTACGGCACGTATACGTATCGCATTATATTTAATAGAGCATTACTATGTATATTAAAAATTTAAATATACGATTAAATTTTGTTTTGAAATTGCAATGCATTTTATAAATATTTCATACATGTTTTATTTTCTTATATATTATATTATGCATATTCATGATGGGTAAGTATTACGGTGGCCCCCAATGGCTAGTTTTTTATTCATTTTATTTATTCATTCATTTCACATTTATTCATTCATTAACGGCTCTACATAAAAATTTAAGCGAAACAGATAAAATATGGACCATTTTCATTGGTTATGAAATTTCGCGAGAGTAAAAATTATAAATGTGTTTTACGAACCGATACTAGTTTGACAAAATCACTATAGAAATTATAATGTACCCAGATTAGAGATCATATAATCGGGCAATCATATCGTATCTGATCACAAACTCAATTTCATAAGCTGAGTCGTGCTATACTGAGTCTTATGTATAAATTATATGTTTTTTTTTTTTTTTTTTTTTTTTTTTCAGCATAGTCGAGTCAGAGCGAAACTGGATCTAGTTGTTTACAGTGGGACAAGCAATTGTGTTTTGAAGAAAATTAATAGATTAATCGGGCTTCTAAACAAATGTAACGGACCCGGCCAGCAAAAAAATTGAACGAACCTGCCGTTCCGGATCGATAAAAAAAACTAAGCAGGCCTACCGGCCTGATATAAAGATCTCTACTGGGCCGATGAATCTGACTTTCGCAAGAATATGTATAATTGTGCGTCACGAGCCGATGATAGTTTGACAATATCAATAATGAATTGTACGAAGTGTCCAGCATAGAGATCGGCATCGGACAGTTATATGGCATCTGAATGAGGGCTTAATTTTTTTCAGCAGGCTTGTACCAGGCTAAGATCAGGCTTGCATTTTTTTACACAGTCGAGACGGGACAAAACTAGGTTTAATTTTTCTCAAGGCAAGGAATACGTTCTGTAAAAATGTTATTACCAATAATGAACGTATATTAATATAATCTTTGTAAGTACAACTCAAGGTTGCTCTCAAATTCCCAGCTCAACAACATGAAATTTGGCACACTTTCTGACTCATTTTTCTTTATAAAGGCATAAAATTAACAGGCTGATGATTGAAGTAATTTGTAATCGATTAGCATTTTCCATTTTTTAAAATAAATAAATAACTTTTTGATTTATAACCTATTCTAATCACTTGATGACAAGTTTTTCTTCTCCCTAGTACGATTGCGTCTGGAATTTCGATTCAAAATGACAACTTTGGCAGTATTTTCTCAAAGATTTTTTGTCTTTTACGAAAAATGGAAAATTCCATTCGATTACACAGATTCTAAATAAGAACGTCTGCGAATTTTATGTGTTTTTGAAAAGAAATGAATTCAAAAATGTATCAGAAAGTAGCTAAATTGATCAGAATAATAATTTACTGAAAATTTTGGGGGTCATCCATAAAATAATTTTTTCGTGACTAGAAAGAAACAAAATATAATTACCCAAAAAGAACTATTACAAAAGATACAGCTATGTTTTAACTACAAATCCACATTAGAACCAACGGAATTAAAACGTTTTTCACAACGTGGGATAAGTTTTTGAGTCCAGTGTCATAAAAGTCTGCCACCAGGGAATGGAGGCAGGAACTTGTTACAGTTGTCAACTCATGTCTCATCAACCGTTAAAATCTTGTTGAGGTATTCATTTCCTTCATCGTGATATCGCTAAAGAAACATCAATGCTGCTTTCCCACATTTGTTTTTTAAAGAGCAAAATTAGCACTAGCCACCGGCTGCAAGGCCAGTAAATGAGAAAAAGTGGCCAGTGAAAAATTGTCTATCAGCGGCCACCATGTGGCCACTTTTTTAAAAGGAGATAATACAATTTACTTACATTTCATCAGAAATTCTACTTTTTTAGATTTCAATATATTTATATTAACATATTTATTTGGGCTATTCAGTTTTAGATTAATACTTATAGAAATTTTGCTGCTTAATATTTTTAAATAAAAAAGTGGCCACTTGGAAAACTAGTCTTACTGGCCAATGGCCGCTAATGAAATTTCCCAATTTTGCCCTATATTGTTTTTGTGTTAAGGTGCAAGTTGATTAGGCACCCACCTGGCGCACAATTTCTAGATAAACAGGTGTTTCGAGGTGGTTTCCTGCAATGAGAATCTTTTTCGTGCTATTTAGAGCGATACCACGCAGAGGGCGACGAGTACGTACTTCAACAGGATCCAGTCCGGGTAGTTATGTTTTGTTTCTTTTTTAATTCCGTGGAAAACTCGTTTTTCGACAACCCTTGTATTTCAAAATCTACTTCTTTTATAGTTTCAAAGGTTAGGATTTTTTTTAACCAACTTTTTTTTTTAATTCTAACCTACATCAAGTTTTATGAATCTTTATTTGAATATTGAAAAGTCTTAAATGTCTAAGCAATTATTAATGCTGCTATTGAGTATTTTCAGGTATTTTCAGGGTATTTTGTGAACACATAGTAATTTAAAATATACTGCAAAATTATCCAATTAATAATGTTTTTTCACTGATTTTTTGTACGAGCAGGACCTGGCCCTAAACTATGAAAATATAAACGGGCCGGGCTCGGGTGAAACTTTAATACCCACGCCGGGCCGGGCTGAGCCCGTGCATGGAAATTCCTGTAAATGTAGATTTCTAGCATGTTCCACTGGAAGGACATGCTAAAGAGACGGTCATCACGGGTACGAAATTTATTCTGCGAGCCATTGTTTGACCGACAATCATTTTCAGGGAATTTCTTTATCTCTCTTGATCGTTTTCCTCCATGTTTTAAAACATTGTGAACTCTTTGACAAAAAATGCAAATTTCTGTATGTTTTAGTTCTGAATTTCTTAGTTAAAATTAAACCTTTTAAAGTTCCAAAATAAACGCTAAATAATTATTTAATAGAATTAATTTATGTTTGTTAGTTTTATGACGCCTACCAAAAGAAAAAGATTTTTTATTACTTTTTTGGGGCTAAGGGGGGAGGGGCGCCAAATTGAAAATTTGCCAAGGGGCGCAGTTTTTACTTCGCTGGTGCCCCCCCCAAAAGTTTTGGTCACGCTACGCCTATGCTTATTTCAAGGGTTCCAGGTTTGATCTCCTGCTTGGACATTTTTCACCATGTTGGTTTTACGCTTAATAAGCAAGTGATAGTTCCCATATTAAATATTCAATAGTTTCAAACATAATTTCACAGCTGAAAACTTAAATATAGCTCAGATTTGTTCCATTAAGAAAAGTTTTACTAGAGCAAAAACTATACATAGCAATTTAATCATTTTTAGATCATTTTATAGATTAGAAGTTCACACTGTGCATACTGCATTAATTTTTTTATTTTTTTTTTAATGTGACTCATTTTATGAGGATTTATTTTAAATTCAAATTTTCAGCATTTCAAGAGTTTTTTTTTTACATATTTTAGAAAAGAAAAATTTGTTATAAATTGTTGCCAACTATTAAAACAGCGCAAAAAATAAAAGTTCCTTCAAATTAAAAATTTACTGACACATGACTATTATAAAGAGAGAAAAATCTTTCAAATTAAAATTAAATGAATATTGTGTATTAAAAGTGGAAAATTATTGCATAAAAACTATATTTATGTTGTGTCTTAATAAGTTGTGGTGATGCAGGAAATCATGCCGGTAGGCCTTTAGGAAATAATAACAGATTTATTGAAAATATACAACCTTACTACATCGCGGCTAGCGCAGGACTGCCGATTCCACGGGAATCCGTGCAGGATTGCCGATCATACAAGCGCGCCACAGAGGCGCCATCTATCGTGTACAAGCTCTATTATAATCTCTCATAACAATTCCCTCCCTTCTTAAAGAAAATGCAAGATGTCATAGAGTCTTGTACATCGAGATGTTCAAAATTAAACAGTTCACGACTAAAAAAACAGTTTGTCAGGAACAAGCAAAACAGTTTATAACTGCAGACATGCTGGATCACAAACAGTTCAAAACTAAAAACAGTTTGTCAGGAACAAAACAAAACAGTCTAATACTGGAGGCGTATTGGTTTCTTTCTATCTCGTTCTGAACGTCTGACCAATGGGGTACTTACATCACGAGTTAACACTTGTGGTGATAGAACTTGGGGTCTGCAGGTGGCTTGTTATTTACACTTGGAGAACTTACTTCTAAGGGGGAGCACAGGAGGTTTGGGGGTACTTGTGGAAACATCAATCTGCAAATCGACAGATTCTTTAGCTGAAGCTGCAGGAGCTGGTATGTCAAGTGGAATCGGAACATCACTAATCAGGTTTTCCTGTCTGAGCCTCAGTTGGTCAATATGCGTGTCCAATTTCCAAAAGGGGTTGACACTTTATACATAACTTTCCCCACGGGACATAAAACGTTGCCTTTAACCCATGGTGGGCCACGGCCAAACGAACGCACCCAAATTGAAGTGCCTTCTGCAAAACTTTTTGAGCTGGTCTCTTCCTTCTTGTGCGTCTGACTGATAGTAACTCGAATTAGGTCCAGACGTGTTCGGAGAGGACGACCAAACATAGCCATGGCTGGGGAAATTTCAGTGGCTGCTGATGGCGCATTGCGATAGTTGAAGAGGAACCTAGACAGCCTCTCGGCAAGAGTCCCTCCAGTCATTTTCTTCAGGTCTGACTTTACTGTTCGGACCGCTCGCTCAGCTAAGCCATTCGAACGTGGATGGTAAGGAGGCGTTTTCACTTCAGCAGTGCCATTGCAAGATAAAAAATTTGCAAATTCTTCACTATGGAAACCAGGACCATTGTCGCTGACCACACTCTTAGGAATGCCGAAACGAGAAAATAGGCTACGTAAAACCATTATTGTTGCACTTGCAGATGTACTCGATACCTGTGCAACTTCTAAGCATTTTGTCTTGGCATCTGACCTTCCACTGGACCGGCATGGTCAATGTGGATCCGCGCCCATGCTTCCTCTGGCATAGGCCAAGGAACATACTATGATGGAGGTGCTGAGGCATTCTGCTGACATGCAACACAGCTTTTCACTCTTGCTTCTAAATCATTATCCAGCTCTAGCCACCAAACATAAGAACGAGCATGTGCTTTTATTGCTGTTATGCCTTGATGAGATGAATGAAATTCATCTAGAATGAATTTTTTAAATTTTGGAGGAATAAAAACATGTGAGCCTCTCAAAATTATGTCTTCTTCGACAGATAATTCATCTTTTACTCTAAAGAAGGGATGTAAATTTGTCTGAATTTTCTTAGGAAAACCTTTTAAAATGCATGATTTCAGCTTCCTTAGGAGGTCGAGGCATCTGTCAATTTCAGTAGCAATTAGGTGTCTCGTTACTGGAGTGTCATCTAAGTGTGTTAATACTAACACAGACTCTGTGGAACTGGTGGATCCGCATATTTAGTAGCCAATGGCAAGCATCTGCATTCGCGTGCAAGCTGCCTTTTCTAAACTTAATTGTATATGAATATGTTGCCAGGGTCAGAGCCCAACGTTGAATTCTTGCAGCAGCTACTACTGGTACCCAAACTTGTCTGACGAAAGGAGATTAACTAAGGAACGATGATCGGTAAGCAATGTGAATGTTCGTCCTAACAGGTATTTTCGAAATTTTGTCACACCAACGACCAGGGATAGAGCTTCTTTTTCTATATGGCTATAATTTTTTTCAGCTTCTGTTAAGGAACGGGAAAGCGAAGGCTATTGGACGATCACCATCTTCGGTTTTGTGAGATAAGACTGCTCCAAGTCCATAGGGACTAGCATCACAAGCCAAAACAACTTATTTCTTGTTATCAAAATGTATTAACAGTGATGAGTTCTTCAAAACCTCTTTCACTTTAGGAAATGCTTCTTTCTGTGGTATCTCCCATTTCCATTTCGTTTTTCCTTTCAATAACTCATATAATGGAGCTAATAAGGTAGCCATGTTTGGTAAAAATATTCTGTAATATGTAATGAGACCGATGAAGGAACGTAGCTCATCAGCATTCTTTGGATCAAGAGCTTTGACTACAGCATCTACTTTAGACTCTAAGGGATGAAGCCCTTCCCTGTCAATACGATGACCCAGATATTCCACCGAAGATTTCAAAAATTCACATTTTTCAGAATTAAGTTTCATTCCAGCTTCCTGTAAGCGCATTAGAACTGCTGTCAAGTTCTGTAGGTGTTCAGCTTCATCTCTTCCGAAAACCAAGACATCATCGAGATAGCAAGCAGCCTTCAAACCATGTAGAATTTTATCAATCTCTCTCTGGAACATAGCTGGAACTGAGGCAACTCTGAAAGGAACTCTAGTGTAACGGAAAAGTCCTTTATGGGTATTGATTACTACTAAATCTTTGGACTCTTCATCCATTTGCAGCTGGCAATAAGCATCACGAAGGCCCAATTTAGAGAAAACAACTCCTCCTGAAAGCTGTGCAAATAAATCTTCGATGTTCGGCAGTGGATACTGCTCCAATTCAGTCACCTTGTTGATTGTTAACTTGAAATCTCCACATATTCTGGTGCATCTGTCACGCTTTAGGACAGGTACGATTGGCGCTGCAGACTCTGCTGTCTTCACTGGCTCAAGGATACCTTCCTAAACGAGGTGAGCTGTTTCTTGATCAACCTTGTTCAAAAGAGCATAAGGAATTGGGCGTGGTTTAAACAATTTAGGCGTTGCAGAATCTTTCTTAATCAGGTGCACTTTGACATCTTTTAACATGCCTAACCCTGGTGAAAATAAATCTCTGAATTTTTCTAAAAGATGTAACTTCAATTCTGGAGTTGGCAAATTGTTTATAGTATAAGACTGGTTTGGATTCTTGAAAACATTCATCAACTTTAATGGATAAATCCAATTACGTCCGGCTAAATTAATTTTTCCCTGCCCAACTATCATCAAAGGTAAAGAGTAGAACTTTGATTGTAGGATACATTCACTTGTGCTATTCCAATCACTTCAATGGGATGCTCTGTGTAAGAATTCAGCTTTATTGAAGTATTCTCCAAAGGAGGAAAATATCTTTTTGCACTATTATAAATATTTAATGGCATTAAAGAAAAAGGAGAGCCTGAATCCGCTTTAAAAATGAATGGCTTACCTTGGAGAAAGCATTCAACTTTAGCAGGTGGCAAGGCTTCTTCCATACCTGAGACATTAAATAATGTGTAGACTGTGGCACTTCATTTTCTACTTCATCCACTTGCACATTATGCACCCGAGGACCGGAACTTTTTTTCTTAGAACAGCATACTCTGGCGATATGGCCGATTTTTTTACAATGGCAAGTTGCACTCCTAAAATGGCATTTGTTTGATACGTGATTCGATCCACATCGATTGCATTTTTCATAATTTTGTTTTGTCGCACGAGCAGCATTCTGATTTGTCATACAAGAATTAGGACTTTTGGGTGCATTATTCTTCTTTGAATGTATTTTGTTTATATTAACTTCAGAACCGGATGTCATACGCAGATTGTTTGCATCTCTAGCCGCTGTCTCCATCGTCACCGCGATCTCTGTAGCCCTCGTAAGGGTTAACTGATTTTCCACAAGAAGTTTTCTCTGGAATCTTGAATTCCACAAACGATCCGATCCCGCAACATTTCATCTAACGATGTGCCGTAACTGCAATGCTTAGCCAGACTACATAACTCGGCTACACTGTAAAAATACAACTATTTTGCTGCATCATCACTCTCCCGCTTTTATAGAATATCACTCTTTAGGCCAATGAGAATGCTCCATGATAGCATGAAGTAGTCGTTTTCTATAAAAGCGGTGGAGTGACGATGCAGCAAAATAGTCATATTTTTTACAGTGTATAAAAATTGCGACCGATTCGCCGAACTCGGCTGTTAAACCTGAATCGTTCTACAATGATGGAAGGTGCAGGGTCGAAGTGCGAATTCAAAACGTTGATTATTTCTTCCAATGTCTTCGTATCCGGCGCCGCTGGTGACAAGAGATTCCGAATTAAAGCATAAGTAGACGGACCGACGACTGTCAGGAAAATCACTCTTTTGCGGTCCGCGTTGTCAATCCCATTTGCAATGAAAAATTGCTGGAGCCTTTCCGTATACAGTGTTCACGATTCGGCTGTCGAATCTACTTCTTTTATTTGGCCAAAAGAGCCCATCTTAGCTTTATTTTCTGAAGCTTTAATTCAAAGAAACGAGCCTTTTCTTTTTAGACTTTGTTCGAACCATTGACTTTTAATATAACTGGACTAAGAAATAGCAACCTTTCTTGAATCTAACATTAACCTCCCCACCAGCACGTGATGGTGGGAAGAATGAGGGCGTCAAACCAGTTTATCCCACCAGCCCCCAAGACCTTTTTCGACTGCGTTACGTTCTTTTATTATGAGAATGAAAGCAGAAAATTGCCAAAAAGGGATCATCGGCAAAAAAGACACCCTTTTGGCGAGGAAAACTCTCGCCAAATCTCGGCCATTCCGGCTTCAAGCATTCCCGAAGAGAACAAAGGGGTCCGTTATCTAGTCATTTCTGATCTAAGGTTCGAACATGCGTTGTGGTGATGCAGGAAATCATGCCGGTAGGCCATTAGGAAATAATAACACAGATTTATTGAAGACATACAACCTTACTACAGTGCAGGACTGCCGATTCTGCGGGAATCCGTGCAGGATTGCCGATCATACAAGCGCGCCATCTATTGCTTACAAGATCTATTATAATCACTCATAACAATTTACACATGAATTTTAAAATATTTCAAGAAGAATATTTCGTAATTTTCAATATTTTCCTAGTTTTAATCTGTAATATTCATTTAATTTTAACCCTTTATCTACCGACAGTATTTATAAGTACCATCGTGGAAAATTTAATAAAAAAATATATTTAAACAGTCTATTAATAAAAGTTCTTTTTCTTACCATATACAATATATTTTACTCAATCTTATGTAGATAGAACAGAAAAACAGTCAAAGTTAAATATTTTTTAAAAGAGGTAATTTTCTTAACCATTTTCATGGGTATATTTTTTTTTCTTGGAAAAAAAGTTAAGGAAATATTTTTGACAGTAAAAACTGTCCATTTACAGAAAGGATTATAATACATTTAAATACATTGCTTTTATAAGAATTGTAATATTTTCATAAGAGTATTTTTGGTTTATTAATTTGATTTCTTTGTAAATGTTTTACAAAATTTATAAATATTGATATATTTATTCAGTTTTAATGAAAAAACACTTCTAAATTTCCTATTATTATTTAAAAATTTCAGTATATCTTCAGATATTAAAGAAGACAATTATTGATGCGAAGCCATTTCTTGATAAATAATTCGGTAGATAAAGGCTTAATTTGAAAGTTTTTCTATTTATAGTAGCCATATGTCAATAAATTTTTTACTTGAATAATTTTTTATTCTTTGAGCTGTTTTAATAGTTGGCAACAATTTAAAATATTTTCTTTTCTAAAATATGTAAAAAAAAATCTCTTGAAATGCTTAAAATTTGAATTTAAAATACAAATAAATCCTCAAAAAATAAAAGTAGAAAAATAAATGCAGTTTGCACACAGCTGCTGCAGTTTGTTAAAAAAGAAAAAAAAATAGTTTTACATTTTTATATTTTGGCAACATCTTTTCCATTAAGGTTTTTTATTATTGAACTCTATATTCCTTTAGCTTTTTTAAACAGTTTTATTATATGTCTCGCTAAATTTCATAAAGCAATATTAAAACAAAATTTTTCTTCACTATTAATTAATAATTCTGTTATAATATTGATATAAATATACTACTTATTGATTTAAAATTACTTTAGGTTATGGGTCCACCACGCTTCCACTGCAAATTGTATGGATTGAAACAAGCTCCTTGATACTGGCATAAATGGAAAATTTATGCGAGCATTAAGGAATTATATTTTGGAAAACTTATATTAGATCTTTGATTTAAGACCAGTGAGGCAGATGAATGTTTATTCATTCGAGAGGAAGAAGGTAGAAAACTTCTTGTAGCTCTTTATGTAGATTATGGGTTAGTTGCTACTACTCATGAAGAAGATTCGAGAAACTTCATAGTTGAATTAAAAAGCAGCAGCAAACCTGCATCATTTTTTTTAGGAGTAGGAATACAAAGTCTTGATGATGGAAATATTAAGATTGGACAAGAAGCATCTGCAACAAAAATACTTAAACGATTTGGAATGAGTGACTGCAGACTAGTTCATACACTAGTTTTGAAAGAGAAAGGAGTTTATATAGAAGACGTTAATGAAACAGGATTTCCTTATCGTGAAGCAGTAGGAGCATTAATGTATCTTATGATGGGGACAAGACCTGATTTAGCATACTTTATTAGTATTTTATCATGAAAATTATAAAATCCTTCTAAAGAAGACTGTGTCAAGGTAAAGGACGTTTTTGGATATGTTGCAAGTTCCAAACAAAAATGCATTATCTATAAAGCAGGCTATAAACTTGGAATTCTAGAATGCTTCAGTGATGTTGATTTTGGAGGTTGCATGCAGACATGCAGATCAACAAGTGGAGTCGTCGTTAAATATGCAGGTGGAGCAATATCTTGGCTATGTCAACATCAAGCTATGGTAACAACATCAACAACTGAGATTGACATAGTTGCAACAAATGAAGCAGTGATAAACTACTGTTTTTTATATCATTTGTCTGGGAATATTAAATGCATTTGTGTACATAAGTTAATTTGGCTTTCCGAACTATGTACACAAATGCAACAAAATGTACACAAATGCAACAAAAGACTAAAAATTGATGTGCAATGTCTAAAATTAAAAAAAATTGCAGTTTCAAAAATTGCAATACTGAAATTTCATTTAAAATTTGTTTGTGATAGGTCCAGGAATATCAATGTTTAATCCATGTCGTACATAATACGAGGCATTCAAAAGTCAGTCTGATTAACAGCATCAAATAAAAATGCACATTTTAAACAGTTAATGTTGTATATCTATAAACTACTGTTTTTTTATATCATTTGTCTGGGAATATTAAATGCATTTGTGTACATAATATATGACTTGTTATGATCATCATAAAAATAAAGTTTATTATTAATTTAAATATAGAATTTATTTACAAGTCTAAAATTTTAGTCTTTGAAGATATCATTTTCCAAATAATCGTTGTAATTTGTTAAATTACTTTTTATTTATTTATTTATTAGAATTACACGCATATCGGCATTTTGTATGAAATAGTTTTATTCATCAAATAGTACTACAAACACAAAATTTTAGTAATCTGCAGTATAAAATATATGATGCATTGGCTTCAGTCTTGAGCTTATAAATCTAATTAAATTAACTTTAAAAGTAACAAATAAAACTAATGCTTAAAATTTTTTAAAGATATAATAAATTAAGATATGATCATAAATATCACCATTTTTAAATATTTATCAACAACAAAAAATAACAAGTGATATACCTTTTATCTTACAAGAAAATAAATTAAAATCTACAAAAAATAACAAATTTCATTTATAAAGAATCAGCATCTTTCAAAAATTGTAAAAATAGATCCTTGGATTGATTTTTTTTCCTCCAAATTTCAGCTGATGCTTCTTTGTCTATATCTAGACTCTGAAATAATAAAAAAGCATAAGAAAAAATACCATTTGAATATGAAGGTTGCTGTAAAAAGTAGAATTATTTAAATCATTTTTTAGAAAATATATTTTAACTATTTTAAGCATTCAAATAAAATATCAATTCAAATGTTAATATTAATTTTAAAATATTAAGTCATGACATTAATTAAATATCAGTGTTGAAAGGCAAATTCATATTGTTATTGCATAATGTTAAACAACGAAGATGCAGTTCAAATCTCAAACAAATATTACTGTCTCTGCAAGACTTGTGCAAGAGGTATGTAAAATGCATCCAACCATAAAATGGAAAGTTATTAAAATAAATAAATCAATGATCACAACTAAATCTATAAAAATATTTTTAAAGCATCCAACTTGTACTTTAAGTTTTAATAAGTATAATTTCCTCATTGCAAATTAAACATTTTAATTATACAGTAGACTCCCTCAAATCCACACAGCTTGAGACCAGAGGTTTTGCAGATTTCTGGTCATGGCTTTGTTTACATTTTTAAAATTATAATTTGAATGTAACGAAACTGAAACTATTATAAAGGCTTACAATATAATAAAATATTAAAATAAGTAATGAACTAAAATAATAAAAATTTTGACAATTTTTAACATGATTAAAAAATTAAAAGCAAAGGTTAAATTAATAATCAATAATGTATGATTAAATATTTATTATAATGATAAGATGCATTTTTCATGTGAAATTTACTTTATAAAGATACATTATTAATTCACATCAAAACCATAAAATAAGAAAGTTTTATTTCAGGTTTAGCCAGACTTAATAACCAAAAAAGTTTAGTTGATATATAAATATATTTGGCAACAAGATTGTGATTAGCAGTGATATCAGGAATACCTTGAACTTTTCCAGAAATAAATTTATTCTTTCTTCATGAAAACACATGAATTTAGTAATATTAATGAAAATTACAATTTAAAATGTATATGGAATTGATATAAAAAAAAAGTCAAATTTTGTTCCTACATCTCAACTGAATGTTTCATTGGTTACATCTGTAAATTATGTGCAGATTTTAGGGTTCCAGATTTGAGGGAGTCTACTATACCTCAAAAGATTTCATAACATGGGGAAAAAATATGAAAAAGCTAAAATTTTCGGAAGGAGAAAAAAAAAAACTTTTTATAGTTATAGACAAGGAGGTGCCAGCACAGACAGTCACCTCATAGAGAATTCATTTCATAATTCCAGAATTAGATGAAACTCGATTTGCATCTTAAAATGCAATCAGTCTGCCAAGTTGTATCTAGGTGAAAAACATCAAAAAAATCTAATTTTAGCAGTTGACTCATAGGTTTACCATTGTGTTTTCCTGCTTCTATCCTTCATGTTTTTATGCCTTTGGGTACAGAAAATCAATGGAAAACTTACGAGTCAGCCACTAAAATCAGGTTATCTGATATTTTTCATCAAGATAAGACTCAGCAGACTGATTATGTTTTAAAATGCAAATCAAGTTAATTCTGGAATTTCAGTCATGCAGACTGATTACGTTTTAAAATGCAAATCAAGTTTATTCTGCAATTTCAGTCATGAGCTCAATGAGGTGATTGTTTGTGCTAACACCTCTCAGTCAATTACTGATGCTGACATTCAATTTATGTCAACAAGACACTTTATGTCAACACAACGGAATTTCAAAAAAGCTTAAGTGAAGATGCAAAAAATTAATATAAAATGCCAGTCTGATATGATAATGAGTAGGAGGGGGAAATATGTAAGCAATTAGAGCTACTTGCAAGTCCAAAATAAACAGAATTGAGCAATATAAATAATAAAGATGTCTAAAATCAATATGTCAAAGATTTTTAAGGCTTACAAATTGAAGTATTTTGAAAGAAATGAAATTGGAGAGGAGTGAATTGATGGAAATAACCTTCAGAAGCCTTGCATATAAGATGAAGTCCTTTCAAAAACCTCTGCCATTAAAGTTTTTCGGATAAGTTTAATGTTTTCAAATAGGAAAAACAAAAAGGAATTCAAAGCAAAACCTTCTAATAAACCTATTTATTTTTCTGAACTCAAAGAAAAATAATATTGTTCATCAGCCAATAAATGGTTAATCCCACTTATAATGAACTTTTACTTTTCTCAAGTAAATAAGCACTTTGATAGCAATGGAAAAAAGGATATAAGCAAAAATTATCAATGTAAATAGCAATGTCTATTGTCACAAATTTATTATAAAGCTTGGTACAAATGCCCGAAGCCTTTCAATTTGAGACCTGGTATGACTAGCCCACTTGATGCAATTGATTGTCCACTAACCCTGATATATCTCTAATATTACTATCCTTTTACTGCATGATTTTTTAAATAATTAAAACTAACTATAGGTAAGGAAAAAAAAAGGGAAAATGTTTTTAAAAATATTTTTAAATTTTCAGTCATATTTTATCTTTTACAACACAAGCACAGTTTATTTGAAACAGATATGATACAAAGATCATTCTAAATAATGAATGACAATTGCTCATTTAATAAAATTTTACTTGCTGTCAGTTTTTCTTAAACAAAAAAATAAAACATTATTTTAAAGTTATGCTCACTCTTGCAGGCAAATAGTGTCTTATGATGTAATATAAAATGAAACAAGAAGTAGAGTCACAGGACTTAATTTTGGATAAAACTAGGAATAAAAGGTGCTTGGCAGTCACAATCACACTTCCACAAAGTAGACAAGTGGGTGAAGCAGAAAGACCAATTCAATTCAAATAGACATAGAATTAGTAAAAACATGGCAATATTCTAAACAAATTCTACTCCTTCAGCTATAGGTAGCCCAAAGAAGATAATTATTAATGCTGGAAAGATAATTATTAATAAAGAAGATAATTATAAAGAAACATAATTATTAATGTAAAATTTTAACAAGACCATCACCTTCCACTTGCAAGATCACAATAAATTGATGCATGCCAAGAAATAATTTCCCTTTTTATTGATCTTTTTTAGTGTGAAATAGAATCAGGGTATTAAACTGGAAAAGAATGGTCGCAAATTTAGACAATTTATCTGCTTGGTCATTTCCATGAAAGTATGGCTACGAATAAACAGAAAAATATGTTCCATTTGATAAGTTCTTGATTTTTCTTTTTATAAAATATTCTACAGAAGAAAGAAAAGGGCTATAATTGTTTAAAACATTAGTAACACCCGTGAATCTGCAAAATATGTATTTTTTTATTTAAGTGAATCTTGAACAACATGAAAAGATTAGTTCTACAGTCTATAATTCTCCCAATAAAATTATGTTACATAACACATACATATTCTTTCACTTTGAAAACGTCAGCAAAAACACTAATTCTTAACATTTCTAATAGCAAAAATGCTTTGATAAAACCACAAGAAAAGAGCAAAAAAAATTGTGAAAGTTACTTTTTAAAACTGCTTAGGAAGCAGGTGTAACTTAAATCTCTAAGTGACTGCAACATAAAATTATGTTTGCAATAAATAAATTATATTGGCTGTAGACAAAAATATTTTAATAAGAATTACATTTTTAGAGCTAGCTAAAATAAAGATATGTTAAAAGATACTTTTATAATAATTCACAGAAAAATACTCAAATAAGCATTTATACAAAAACGCAGGAAAGCCTTTTAGAAGCTTGGAGGGTTAAAGAATGCTATGCTATAAATGCAAGTAAAACTATCCTCTTATGAAAAACTGTCAAAATTGACTATGTTTTCATAAAATCACTGAACAATGTTTAACATAACAGTATCATAAAGTAGACTATATTAATGCCATTTAATACATCAAATTACTCAAAACTTTGAACAAATCTAACATTCTGCAAATACATGACTGATAAGAAAATATAGCATTTATTGAGATGTATCATAGTTTTGAATGCAATAAAGAATTAAAAAAACATTCAAATATTTTTATAAGAACAAAAAAAAATATTGATATACTTTAACATTAAGTTAGACTGAAAAAGAACTCCTTACATTTCCATCGACAAGGTCATCTTCTCCTCCTCGTATATTCTTGTAATATAAAGAATTGCAGATTGTGCAGTATGATGAATCCCATTCCACTACAATATTTAACGGCAAATTTGTTTCTTTGCAAATTTGATCAAGAGAGAACCCATGAGCCCATAAATATGTATACAGCAAAACAAATGGCAATGGATAATCTCTGCTTTCAAGCCATGATCCATGCCTGGCTGAAAGTTGGGGTGGGTCAACTGTACATTCCTATAAATACAAATAATGCATAAGTAAAAGGCTGAATTTAAGTTGCATTCAGATCAAGTACCCCTTTGTTTTCATTTAAGTCTAACAGGTATCAAACAAGATTAATTTCATATTCTCAGCAAAAATTAAGCAATTCATTCACAAAAGTGAGAGAGTATGTCTGGTAATCTACTTTCTGAAACATAACATTTTTCCAGTCCTTCATATCTCTGTTTAAATAAGTTTTAGTGTTTATAAATTTAAAGAATTTATGTATAAAGATTATGATAAAAAATAAATCCATAGTTGATTTAAGTGAAAAATAAATACATAAGTAAACTTTTCAGTATCACTATGTGAAAAGAAACAGCAGGTGGTAGAGCCCCTCCCCTATCAAAATATAAATAATTGCAATTTTTATAATTAAGAAATTATATTTTTTAATGTTTTTCACATTAATATAGACATGTAACATGTACCAATGATAAAACCAAGTTGTCTACAATTAATAAGTTAGCTTATCCTTTTAATAGTCATTACATTCAACTGCTATATTAAAAAAAGAAAAAAAAGGAATTTTTTTTTAAATATTACAAAATTATAATTAACCATACCTTTTTGTACAGAACACTGCTGAATTTTCATAAAAAAAAATTATCTAATGCTATAAAATAAAATTACCAAGAAATATAAAGGTTGGGTGCAGTCATTCTTTCGCCCTTTTTTTTTTTTTTTTTTTTTTTTTACAACATTTGCAAAAGAAGTTGACCATGAGAATAATGTTTAAGAACATTTGATAACCAAAAACATTTTTTTTTTTTTTTTTTGCCAAATTTTATAAACAGAAATACCTCCTCAGCAGTTTTGCACAAAATCTTGCAAAAAAAACAAGGCAAAAAGTATCGTATGTTTAAAAAAAGGAATTTGACAATTTTCTAGATTAAAACTTTTTTTTTCCTTTTTTCCACACAAAATGTGGTACACCTTAATATATTATAATTCAAATGAGAATTTCATTTTAGTTGTTTACAACAAGCGTTTTGGATGGGATTTGCACTTTTAGATTATTTTGCAGGGAAGATTTTAGTATATAATAAATTGTTCTATGTAGCTTAATTATAGAATTATAGGAAATTTTTTTGTTTTTAATCAAAATGGAAACCTTGCATATGAAAAGAGATAGAATCAGCTTGTAGTTGTTTATAACAGTCACATGACTTGGGCTATTATAATAATAGATGAGATGACAATAAAACAATATCTGGCAACTTATCACTTGCACCTGGCTAACATGAACCTCACTAACCTGTTTGCTACACTGGTGGAAACTGATTTATGAAAAAACTGTTTTTTGACAAAAACTTCCATAATATTCATTAAAAATGAATAAAATTTCATGGAATACACATAGTACTTATTACAAATCTTTTACAAAAATAATTTTTTACACATAATATTAAACATAAACAAAAAGTCAAAAATTAAATTTTTGTAATATACACAGAAATTTATTTATGAAATATCATATTTCATTGGTTATTCTGAAGCTATATGATAAAAATTTGCATAAAACAAGGTAACGTGACCTGCAAAGTAGACATAAAAAACGTTGTACAGTGAAAGCAATACGCTTCAATGATGATTTTCGCGATGGGTAAACGAAAGATTTTGTCTAAGGAAGACAGAGATAAAACCGGCATATATTTAGAATGTAGAAAGTCTGTTCCGGAAATTAGTAAATTAAAAGATTTGTTGATGTGATACATAACTATAGAAAAGATCTAGCAAATTATGGCAAAAACTTTAACAAAAAAGGTAATCCACTTTTAAGCAGGAGACAGGAAAAGGGCATTCTTGAAATTGCGTCGAAAGCTGGTTACAGTTCAAAGCAGATTTGTGCAGATCTATCCCTACCTGTTACTTCTAAAGGAGTTAAGCAAATTTTATATTCTTCACATAGCTTGAGAAGGTCGAAAACTAAGCCGTGTCCAAAGTTAATTCTGTGTCACAAACAGATGTGTTTGCAGTTTTGCAAGAAGTATGTGAAAATGGGTGTGACAATTGGAAGAAAGTCATTTTCTATGACGGCTATCCAAAATAATTTGGATAGCCCAGATGGTTTGAGGTATTACTGGAGAGATCTCTGAAAAGAACTGAAATCTACATTCATCAGAAATTTTGGTGTCAGAAGTTTGATGTTTTGCGTAGCAAAGGCTTATGATGGCAAAAGTGAAATTTTGTTTTTAAACGGTCGCCAGAACTGTTTTAATTATAGTTTAGTTTTAGAAAATTCACTTCTTCCATTTGCATGACAATATTATGGTTTAGATTACATTTTCATGCAAGTATTCACATTTTAAATACAATGAAAGATTGGTTTGATGAACTGAATATTGTTCTTTTAAATCATCCACTTATTAGTCCTGATCTGAAACCCATCGAAAATGTTTGGGAACAGCTTGTTTGAATGGTTTATGCAAATAGGATGCAGTAAATATCACTTGTAGACTTGAAAGCTTCAATTTGTTAAAACTGGAAACTAATTGATCAAAAATATATCTAAAATCCTGTTTTATCAATGCCATGTAGAACAAAAGAAACTAATGAATAAAGGCAGCTTTAATAATTATTAGTTTCAATTAAATGTGACGTTTCATGTCAATTTCCACATTTTTATGTTAATAAAATCTAATTTGTGATGTTATGTTTTAGTTTATTAATTTGTATGAAATTTTATTTTTCTAAATTATTCGTTGTACATAGCATGTACAATGTATGAAATTTCATCCATTTTTAGTTAATATTATAAAAATTTTGATTAAAAGACCGTGTTTTCATAATTCAATTTGCACCAGTGTATAATAAAATATTTTTTAAATAAAATATTTAATGTAATGAAAATTTCTTAAAAATTAAACACTTCAATGGTGCTCACTTGTTTTCAGGAATGTAAAAGAACATAGTGGCTTTAGAAAATAGTAATACTATATTCACTATACTAAAGTACTATTTTTCCAAAAAAAATGTATTTAACAGGATTCGCAAAGCTGGATCCAGTCAAAAAAAAGCCCAGTGGATTTTTTCAGACTGGACCAACTTAAAAAAAGCCCAATGAAGAGCCCATAAAGTGGATTTGTTGAATTCTCAGCAGTCAGCAATATTTAAATTTCTAAACAGTGGGACAATAAAACCGTGTAGGTTGAATTTTTAAATACGTGGAGGGGGGGGGACACCTTGTATTTAATATAGTGAAAATTTAGCTACCAGCTAAAGTCTCATAGATATTGTTTTGAAATCCAAAATCAAATTCTTAAATCTACTTTGAAACTCTGTGTTTTGGTAATTTCAAAATTTCATTAAGACAAATCTAGGTAAGAAAAAAAATGCAAGCTGAATTAAAGCAACTTTTAGCTATATTAGAAAGTCAATATCAAAAGCAGTGGGAAAATCTGATTAAGCCAAACATTTATATTGTCAGTTAACAAATGAAAGTACAATATTGATTCACAGAGAAGATAAAAATTCTTTTAAATCTTTAAATTAGAGCTACTATCAAAAGGGAAAAAAGGTTTTTTAAATAATTGAAATGGTCTATATTCAGAAAGCCAAAACTGTTTTAAAAACATTAAATCAGTTACTTTTAACAAAACAAAATATAAAATACATCTTGGTATAAGAAAAATCTAGTACAGTGGGTTATCAGTCAATGAACTTAATCCATTTCAAAGTGGTATTTGCTAACTAGGATGTAAAAAAAAAAAACAGGACTTTAAAAATCTGATTTTTTTCCCCCAGCGATAAAAAAAAAAAAAAAAAAAAAAAAAAAAAAAAAATAGATACCAAGAGTTATGTTTCCAGAACAATTAAACCACTATTTAATAACATAATCCACATTTTTAAATTTTAATTAATAAAATTTAATTATTAGTTAGTAGTAATTATAAACATTGCAAATCAGTAGAATTTCATTACTCAGTAAAATACAGTAAAGTTATACACATTAATATTTTGTAATAATTATGAAAGACTATTTGAAATATTAGTAATATTTGCATATATCAAAATAATCAGTAACTGCATTTAACATTAAATTGCTAACACTACTTAAAATTAATTATTAAAAAAATAATCTCTAATTACATACATAAATGTAGATTTTTATGCTTTAATTACTAAAGGGATAATTTATAATTTAATATTCATTTTAGAAGGAAACTAGTCGTTGGGGGCCACCGTAATACTTACCCATCATGGATATGTATATGAAAATAAAACATGTGGAAACTATTTATACAATGCATTGCAATTAATAAATAAAATTTAAATATTGTTAATATACATAGTAATGCTATATTAAAGAACTGCTGATGTACCAATTTCGACAAATTATATAAAACGCCAAACTACTCAAGTAATACCGAAGGGCGTAAAAGAAACATCCTTATAACTCCAAAAATAATAATTCTATTAACTAACAATTAACTGTGTCGGATTAAGCGTCTCATTTCCAATTAAAATATACCTCTGAATTGAAATTTGAATGAAATACAGGATCATGAAAAATCGAAGAATGTGGAAAACAAGATTACAAATATCTCGGCAACTAATAATCCGATCGACTTCGTTCTATATGCAAAATGTGTGTTATTTTATTGCCTTTTACGTCCATTCCTTAGAACAAAAAAATTCGAAAATTTTTATATACCTTTCATCAGAACGAATTTTTCGAGAGTCCGAAAAAAATAGTTCCGGATAATCGAGGTTGCTGATATTAAATAGGGTTCGTCCCATTCTTACATACTAACTACATACAAAATTTCAAGTCTCTATCTCAATTTGTTCGGGAGATAGAGCGTTTACAGACAGACAGACAGACAAACAGACGGACGGCAAAATTTTTTTTCTAAAAATATGTTTTTCGGAATCTCCACTATCTAAAACGTGTAAATCCGTCAAAAAAAAATTTTCGATTTTCAAAACGATTGCAAGACTTACCCTATACTACGTATGATGGGTAAGTAAAAAGGCAGGATAATTCCAAAAAGAGGGCACTATTTCATAAAAAATATATATTAGTTGGGAAAAAAATGTATTTAAATGTTTAGAAACAAAAAGGGGAAAAAGCATATAACTTTTTAGCTCACAGGCTATCATAGCCTGAGAGCTTATGTGCCCATCCATTCTGTATGTACGTTCGTGCGTAACACAATAACTCATGATAAAAATATCCGATCCACTTGAAATTTTGTATGTAGGTATATCCTGACAAGGCGCTTCCCTGATTAGTTTTTGGAGTTCATTCGATATGTATAAGAGGGGGAACGGGGGGCTGATGCCCCTCCCCTTAGTTGATATAAATGGGATTTTCATGCATAATTAAATTTTTGTTCAAAATTTAGATTAGGATCATTCTGATTCCGTGACTGTTATTAGGTGTTCATTGAATAAGTATAAATAGGGGGAACAGGGGTTCTAATGCCCCCCCCCTAATTTATATAAATGGGTTTTTCAAGCAGAATTTTCAAATTTCGTTCAAATCTCTGAATAGTTTTGGAAGTTTAATGGTTAAGTATAAAAGAGGGGGAAAGCACCTTTTAAATTATATAAATGCTAAATGGGTTTTTATTAAGAATTATCTCATTTGCTCTGAATTTTGGATATAGATTTTTTATATGATAAAGCATGTCTTTGATAGTATAGGAGGTTCAATGATTAAGTATAAAAAAAGAGGAAAGGGGAAAGCTGTTTCCACTTCTTAATTTTTTTTCGAACGGAATTATTGTAGACTGTGAGCTCAATGCCATCAGTTTAACTGGGCAGTATTCTTTATTAATATGATAAATAAAAAATCACAATTTAAAAAAAAAATTATAAATTACAAATTGAAAAATAATGTTAAGTAACATGTTTTAGTAATATTCTGTTCCCCCCACCCTCAAGAAATAAAGTTCTATTATTTTTGCAAGGTCTTGGACACATGCATTTAAAAAACTGTTGTATGGAGAATTTTCACTTTTTTTTAAAGGCAGAGTGAATTTTGTCAATTTTAAAAGGGTCCTTAAAAAATGGCCTAGAAGAAACAATTACAGAATTAATAAAAATTGCAAGTAATTTCATTAATTATTAGCACAAATAACAAAACTATCAAATGTTATTGACAGATTGATTTGCACTTGCACAAAAATAAATAAATAAAATTAATGTTAATCGCCTAAAATCTTAACTTATGGGATATACAGTATGGAACCATTTATCCGGAAACCAGTTATCCAGACTGATATTTCTAACAGACTGATGTTAGAATTTTTTAAAGAAAAGTATCATACACTGCTAGTTTGACATATACATTGCTTGAAACAATTGTATAGTTTGATTATAGCATCTAGTATTTGAAATAGAAGCATATATACCGTATTTTCGGGTGTATAGGCCGCACCCTGTGTATAACCCGCACCCCTAAATCGAGCAGTGCAGTAAAAAAGTTCATGTATAACCCGCGGAGATGCATCGGTGTATAGTCCGCGGGCTATACACCATTTACGAATGTATATTTCAACCAGGGTTCGAAATTAGAAGCCATTAGTCATAATTTTTAACACAAATTTACCAAATTTTTTCATGATGCATAATATCTACAGTAATTGGGCTAAAAAATTAAGATTATCAGTACCGTAATTTTCGGAAGAAACGCTGCAGCGTTTACGGGTTTTAAGATAAAATTTCAAGCGATACGACGTTTACGCGCATTTTTTTTCAAACAAGCGTGATATATTTTAAAAACTTTTTTCCGAAAATAAAAAAATTGCTGATAAATTCAAAATTTCAGACATAAAATGTATACGTATCTTAGGCCATTGGTTTCCAAAAGGATCGAATCCTTGGAATCGATCCAAAATGCACCAACTCCGAAAAGGAACGATTCCTCGGAATCGATCTGAAATGAAACAACTCTGTAAAGGAACGATTCCTTGGAATCGTTTTGAAAAAGACTGACTGCTCTGAATCGTTCAGAAATTACATAAATCACGCACTTTTTTTTATTCCTTGCAACAGGGTATGGTACCAACTCCGAAAAGGAATGATTCCTCAGACTATCTGAAATGCAACGACTCCGGAAAAGTTCGATTCCTTGAACTCCTTCCGAAATGAAAGGACTCTCTAAAGGAACGATTCCTCGGAATCATTTCGAAAAAGAACGACTACTCTGAATCGTTCCGAAATGATATAAATCACGCACTTTTTTTTGTTCTTTGCAACAGGGTCGGTAGATTATTTTTTGAAAATAAACTAAAAATGATCTTAAATTCAGGTTTGTCGAGATTGGAAGAGTTCTGGATTTTGGATTTTGTAGTCTACAAACACACAGGGGCCTCGCTAAGGGGGGGGGACAGGGGGGGAGCTTGCCCCCCCCAAACATTTGAAAATGTTATACTTGGCAAATTTAAAATTTTAATAAAAACTGTAATATATTTCCTATTTTTGATAGATTTTGCTAAAGTTACAACTCTAATTGGGAATATTATTAAACTTTTTGTAAATAAGAACTGTATTACATTTTCTAAATGTGGTAACTTGGCAAAATTATAAAACGAGTTGGTAAATATGAAAATTTGACTTGGCAATTTAAGGTCTTCTCCCCCACCAATAAAAAGGCTTAGCGATGGCCCTGCAAACACAATGGATATTATACATCTATCAGTGCAATACTTGGCGATAGTTGCGACTGCGAGAGTTCTTCCAAATCCAGAAATAACTGTATTTAAGCAGTAAAAAAAAGCCTTTACAAACATGGGAGAACTCTCTAAATTTCGCGGCACAGCAAAAAAAATTTACAAATTTCGATGTTTTTTTTTTCAAATTTTTTAAGGTTTAAAAATTGTAGAAAAAATATTACGATTTCCAATTTAAAAAAAAAAAAATCTTTGTATAGCCCGCACCGTGTATAAGCCACAGCGGCTTTTTGGAAGGGTTTTTTTCTTGTATAAGCCACAGACTATACACTCGAAAATAAGGTAGTTATATTATAGATGTTTTAATTTTTATGCAGATAAAACAGATTTTTTTTTTCCCAAGAAACTTCCATAAATTACCCTCTTCTAAACTCTAACATTTAACCTTACTTGCATCTGATTCTTAGTTCAAGTAAATCTAATAATTTAAAATTAGAAGTAATACCACAACCACATATATTCCATAAAACTTATGAAATGCATGCAGCTTTAATGCCCAGCCAGTTAACCGGAAAAACCAGTTATCCAGAATATATCTGACTCCAAACATTCTAGATAAACGGCTCCGTACTGTATGTATATACAAACCAAGATCTCTTGCTGTGTTTAACATTTTTATACCAATATTTTTTTTTCTCTTATACACTCTTTTACAACAGTTGATTAGATGTTATCCTTCCATTCTTCTTTAGCTCCACTATTTGGTATAAATTCATTATCACAAAAGTAGAAGGAGAAAATAAAATTCTGGTTATTTGCTCTCTTACTTTGGAGAAATTTATCATACTTGCCATGCTTATTTTATATTAAAAAAATGAATAATTTGACTACTTAAAAGAAAATATGGCATCACAAATTAATGTTTTACAATTCTCAGAAATTAAGTTTAGAAACAATTTTTTAAGCCTTTTTTTTCCTCATAAGGCAAAACACCTGTAGAAATATTCCAAATTATGGATTTTAATACTTTTATGTCATTTTAAACTTGTTGAGTTAAATTGCGATTTAATTGCTGATTTTAATCCCCCTTTAATTGTTTAATAAAACTGTTCACACCCTATCGCTAACCGAATGGTTCATTGACCTATCATAGATTTTGTATGGGAATTCAATTTATTCTAAACAGCTAAATAGTGTATAAAATATAATATAAATCTTTTTATAATAGGATTAATATAAATCCTTATTTAATATGCACAGATCGTATTTTGATAGTTTTGTCCTTGTCTTGGCATTTTTAAAAAAAATATGACAAGCCACTTGCAAAAACTTTTAGGATTACATTAATTTACTATGGCATTAAATCCTATCAATTTGTCACATTAACCTTTCAAAAACTTAGTAATTGTCTAAAAGATTGTGTTAATGCAGGGCCCAATAAAACTGAAGTAGAGCCTAGAATATTTTAATAATTTGTGAGCTAAATTTAAATTTTATTTAAAATTAAACAAAATAATCTGTAAATAAAAAATATAAAAAAAAAGACAAAATAGAAAGCTTAATGTTTTTGTCTGCTCATTCTCATTTAAGCCCCTTAAAGTGTAAGGTCCTAATCCCCGATAGTCCATGAATTAGTAATTAGGTCCTATGTATACAACTGTTGTTTTTCTAAATCGACAATAGATGCAATTAAATACAGTTTGGCATGTCTGCAACACAACACTGCTTCTTCTTTATCTTGTTTTGTAAGGTGTCCTGTTCGTTATTTGAACATAATCTTTCGCAAATGTGTTTGTAAACCAAGCATACAATGGCGCTTGGTAGATAAAATTAATACAAAATGGCCTTACAGTTAAAGAGCAGATAAAAAAGCCTTTGAAAGCTATTTTTATAACAAGAACACTATAGTTTTAAATACTTATGCCGAGACATTTTCAGCAATGTCCGATGACATTTTTCAGGTGTGATGAGAATCTGCTTTTAAATTTACAGGAAAAACATATGCAATATTAGTGTTCATTCTAAGCCATTTTTGAAACGTGCAGCACCCTGCCCTTTTTAAAAGCAGTTAAAATGCACTACTTGTTTCACCCAGAGATTTTTAATAAATATTTTTTTTTTATTAAATAGTATTTCTAAATTTGTGCCTCCAAAATGATAGAATTTTCTCATTTCTTTAAGAAAAAGAACATGAAACTATTCAATCATGTTTTAATTTAATTGTATTTTTAATTTTTATATCATAAAATCATTCAAAATTAATGTTACTTGTTTTATTATACTTTAAAATTATGTATTTTCCCACTTTTCTTCTCCCTTCTAAAGGAAATAATTTTTTTCTTGCTAAAGTGCACTATTTAGTAAATAGCACCATGCCCTTTTTATTTCTAGAGTAAACACTACACCATATCCCCGGTTATCTGAAAATCATAGGACCAAAGAATTTTCGGTTTATGGGGGTTCCATAGGAACTTTTGATTAGGCAGGAGGCTTATGGTGAAAACTTGTTTGATGAAAAGCATGATTGTAATTTAGAGCATCATTGTAATAAATGTTCTAGTAACGTATTCAAAGCAACACGATTACCAAACCAAAATTACAAATCGCATCAACAGCAAGGTGATAACTTACTAGTTAAAATCGAAAGTCAACGCTGATAGTGACGTAACAGGAGTTAAAATGCTGAGAGAATTTTCTGAGCTGAGAAGAGAGATGCACACCTAACACAGAGCCACAGAAAGCAAATATAAATGATAAAATTTATAAGTAATTAATGAAATAATATGAACACCAATTTTAAAAAAAATGCACTTTATAGACTGTAATGAAATAATACTGATCCTAAAGGTTATATAAAAAAAGTAAGCTGACTATATTTCATAAAGAACATTTTTTTTAACACTATTTCTACAAGTATTACACCTTCCAAAGTTTTGTATTTTACTTATTTGGTTTCTAAACTTTAAAGCTAATAAGTATTAAAACAACACTTCATATGTAAAAAATTATTCTGAATTGTTTTGATCTAAAAACATACAAATAAAATAGTGTGATAAATCAAAATATGTTGAAAGCTATCATTTGATATCGGTAAAAATAGTGTTGAAAATAAAATATTTCACATTTAAAAAGGACTTTAAGGAATTTTATGGTCTTTCGGTTAAGCCGATTTTCAGATAAATGGGATTCCGATAACCAGGGTTCTACTGTAGTAAATTTACATAACATTTTTCTAAGTATTTATTCCTAAAGAGAATTAATATGAAATCCAAAATATATATTAATTTCATCCATCAAATCACAAAATAAATACAAATAATTTATTTGACCTTACATATCCATATATATCCATCCATAGCTTGATTATTCGCTTCAAACTTCATTCTATTATTACATCTTGGACAAAATAATACTCTTGGAATGAGACCTTTGTTCTTCAACCATTCTATACACTTCTCTTGAGAGGCACATATACCCCTGAGTAACTGAATCAATGTGGTTATTTTTCTGACATTTTTTTTGCCACGGAGACCCAATCTTTTTAATACTTCATCATTCTGAGTACTAGTTACAGTAACTGAAAATGAAAACAATTATACAATTTAAATTTAATTGTATGTAATAGCTTATTTTCTAAAATATTAAATTATTCAAGTAATAGGAATTATTTTAGATTAATTTTTGACACAATTATTTAATCAGTAAATAAACCATAATCCATAATGGTTGTAAATTTCCAAGCGGGTGAAA
The DNA here is from genome assembly GCA_964019185.1 of Maratus speculifer. Classification (NCBI taxonomy): domain Eukaryota; kingdom Metazoa; phylum Arthropoda; class Arachnida; order Araneae; family Salticidae; genus Maratus; species Maratus speculifer. The sequence continues at coordinate 44,006,245 of OZ025294.1, forward strand.
AAAAGTCCGGCCCAGGTTTTGAACCAGGGATGTCTTGGCCGAAGCTGTAAGTTCTTTATTAACTGAACCTCTCTGACAAATCTGGAAGACTAATTCACACAACCAACCTATGATAACAACATCTGGTCCGATATCTGAATCAGCTCAACAGAATAAATCAAGTTATTTTTGGAAATGTAGTAATAGCAAATGCTGCATACAAAATTAGATTAAATTTTAACATAGTTATTCAATTAGTTGATAAATCATAACAGTTGTGAATTTCCAAGTGAGTGAAAAAAGTGTGGTAAAGCACTGGTGGATTTAGCAAAGCCATCCATGATTTGAATACTGGCTTTTACTTTTTACACCCACTTGCAAATTAATTTGAAGAAAAACAAAGGATTGCTATAGATAAAAGCAAGTGAATTTAATGATATATTAAAATAAAAGAAATATTTATGAAGTAATTAAATATGAACATGTGTACAGTGATAAAACATGGATTATGCATATTCCTATCGGCAGCTATTAATGCAAATATGAATGTTACACACCCATGAGGAAAAAAAATAAATTGTTAAATGCATGAAGTGCAAATGTATTTAATAAATGTATGTTCTAATTAATTAAAATAACATGCTTGTAAAAACACATTAATAGAGTAATCGTTGGGGACCACCATAATATTTACCCATCACGAATATGCATAATATAAAATATAACAATAAAAAACGTATAAACAATTTATAAAATGCACTGCAACTCAAAAAGAAAAAAAATTACACATATTTAAATATTTTTGATACACAGTAATACTCTATTAGGGAATTGTGGATACTACTTGATTATTCAGTTGACCATTTTTATTTTAAGTAACAAAAAGTAAAATATTAATAAACATACAAATAAAATTAATTAAAAATCACTTAAAGATATAACAAACACATGTAATGTGTTTAATGTCAAGTGAATGTGATATTTACAATAAGCTATTATCGGCATTTAATCTTATAGTTTGGCAATAACATTTTGGTCAAAGAGATAATCAAAGTAGTACAGAATTGTGAAAAAGAAACATCCTTATAACTCCAAAAAAGATAAGCATATCTAACAGTTAACTGCATCAGATTAAATATCTAATTTCCAATTAAAATATATATTTGAATTTAAATGAATTACAGGGTCATAAAATATTTAAAAGTGTGGATAATATGATTACAAGTATCTCAGCAACTAATTACCCAATCAACTTCATTCTTTATGCAAAATTTATGTTTTTTATTGTCTTTTACTGTCTGTTATTCCATAAAATTAAAGAAAATCCTAAATTTTTATATATTTTTCATCAGAAAAAACATTTCAAGTCTTAAAAAATAGTTCCAGATAATCAAGGTTACTGATATTAAATAGGCTTCTTTTCATTATTACATACTAAGCACATACCAAATTTTAACTCTATCTCAATTTGTTTCGAGGAATAGAACGCTTACAGACACACAGGCAGACAGCAATTTGTTTTTCAAAAAAATATTTTTCAGAATCTCGTGTCTGAAACACGTAAATCCATAAATATATACAGGGCTTGAATTTCAGGGTGGGATGGCGGGATTCGCGCCCAAAATTTTGAAATCCCGCCCAAAAGAATAACGTGGACGGGAGGCTGCCGCCCAAAAAATTTTACATTTGGAAGCTATGATCAACTCCCAAGACCGTTTTGCGAATTTTGTGATATTTTCCGGTGACTGATCGACACATTTTGCGAGTTTTTTACAGTGAAAGATCATTGAAAATCACGATTTTTTCCACGACCGATCGACAAATTTCGCAATCTTTTTTCATCAATCTGCGTCGCGGCAAAAAGAAAGGTGATTCTGTTCCGAATTAAAAGAATAATAATAAAAATAAATAAAAAGTTAAAATTAAAAAATTAATGCATTTAATTAAAAAATTATGAAACAATGATGCCACAGACTAAGCTATAACTCGTAAATTACAAAAAAAATTGGAGATGGCACACAAAAAAAACCCAGCTATTATGCGTGCCACAGGACACATGATTTCGTAAAAAACAGTAAAGATTGTTAAATAATCGCGAAAAAATGCATAATTTCCTGCACATTTCGGCAAAAGATTCTCGAAAGAATGGCTAATTTCGTTTCGTACAATGGTAGTTTTCGTCAAAAAAGTCGCGGGAAAACGCCAAATTTCATCCAAAAATCGTGAAAAAAACATTTTGACAAAAGATTCACTATTAACGACAAATTTCTCCAAAAGATCGCGAAAAGTGTCAATTTTCGTCAAAAAATGTAGATAAAATCGCAGATTTCATCAAAAGAACGCAAAAAAATGGCAGATTTTCTCAGAAGATTCGAGAAAAACGGCAAATTGCCTGAAAAGATTCGCGAAAAAACGGCAAATTTCCTGAAAAAATTCACGAAAAAACAGCAAATTTCCTGAAAAGATTCGCGAAAAAACGACAAATTTCGTCAAAAAATCCTGAAAAAATGGCAGATTTCCTGAAAAGATCGTAAAAAAGACAAATTTCTTTAAAAGATAGCTAAAAAATGCAAATTTCGTCAAAGGGAACCTCTCGCCCCGGCCTCTCCCCAAAAATAATATTACCGGAAGTGCATATTTCTGTTAAATAAGCTAAATTTTCTTACTTCATTTTTTTTATTATTATTATTTCTTTGCGCTCTAAAATCCGTTTCTGACAGCTCCAAATCTCAATGCAATTAGTTAGTTGAGAAATGCAGTTAGCAATGAGTTAATGCAATTCCTGAAAGTAGCCGTTCATTAAAGAAAAAGCACCCTTTTGCTTAACGAAAATATTCGTTCCTTAAGAAAAAATATTTTTCGATAAATTTGACTTGCCCCTTTTTAAAAGAAATGCGAACAATAGTGATACTTCTTATCTTCTATACTCAAATAAGCATTATTTTATAATTAAATTTGTATGTTGTACATTTAATATACAGAAAAATAATATTGGTTTTAAAAATAACAATCAATTTTAAATTATAAATATATCAAATTAATTAGAAGTTTTATTATTATCAAAATAATAATTAGACCTGTAACAAAAATAATTAGCACCAGGAAAGAATTTACCACCAATAAAAAACAGACAAGTTTTTTTTTTTTTTTTTTTTTTTTTTTACATATTTTGCATAATTATTCTGAATTGTTGATAAAAATTGCTTCAGTCATTTTTGTCATGTCTGCATTCTGGTAATTCTTTAAATAGAACATAAAATAATAGCGGATTTTAAGCATTTTTTTCTCCCTCCCAAACAGCTAAACTCCCCTCCATTTGTAAATGTTGGTAGGGAGACTCCCCTCGTTCGAAAAATTGAATTTCAAGCCCTGATATATATATATATGTACATGATTTTCAAAATGATTGCAAGATTTCTTTATACTATGTATGATGGATAAGTAATAAAAGAAAATTTCAAAATTAGCCTGGCAGATAAAATTAGTGATTTTTCCATGTCCTATTTACAAAATTTGCAATTTTTTTTTACTCCTATCAACGATATTTGCAAATTTTTTTGAGGCTCATCAACAAAATTAGCTATTTTCCCACACCCAATCAATTAAATTATAAATTTTTCTGTGTCCAATCAACAAAATTTGCGATTCTTTACTGACAAAATTTTTGTGGTAAATTAACGAAATCCAAGATTTTTTCCCTGTGACCTATGAACAAAAATTACAATATTTTCCAATTATAAATTAACGAAATTCGTGGGCCACATGCTAAGCCATCAGGGGCCACAGATTGTGTGTCCCTAAATTAACCTTCTCACAGACAAGTATGCGTTAAAATATTCACTAAGCAGCAGATTTCACAGCAATTGAAGCAACATTTAAAATAATATATGTTCCTTAACTTAATGGATTTTTAATACATGGAACAATAATTAAAACTTAAGGATTACATTCATATTTGTAGTAGAGTTTTTTTAATGTAATGTTTAAAGAATCATCTTTCTTAGAATTTTAAATAAAATGCAGAAAAAACAACATTACAATTTTTTTTTGCATTTGCATGATTGTTGGAGGGTTAAAGGAAAAACTTTTTCCTTTTTCTACCCAATAAAAATGCCTTATGAGGATAAAACTTCATAGCATCACAACTTTTTATTTTACTCAAATAAATCCAGAAATTTTTATATATTTAAAAATGATACAACTTATTAGAGACATACAGAACCATGTCAGGCTTTTGCTACAACAGATTTTCAAACAGTATTTGATTCAATAAGTCAAATATGTAACAGATGAGTTATAAAAGATCAAAGCATGAATTTATGGATTTTTATGTTATTTAATTTGAAGCTACATCACTCAGGCACTGTATCACACTCTTGTTACATAAGGGTATCTCAAAAAACTGTTTTGCAGGAAATGCAGAAAACTGTTTTAGGTTGTGGCAGACTCAATGGGTATGATGCAAACACCTGTTGCCTGGTTGCTGGAATTGAAGTACACTATCTTCTTAGAAGATTGGTAGAGAACCACATAGAATGGCAGCCATAAATCATTAAGCCTAATTTTTGAGTTGTCACTTTTGTAGAAAGGATGCAATATGTCAATTCAGTGATCCTCCCCCTAACTTCTCATCTAAATAATGAAAAAAGATACATCTGAATGCTTAAAAAAATTTTTTTTACTGCTCAAAGGGAGATTAATTGTGTTCTTAAATCAAAAAGGGCAACTTTATGACACATGCTTAAATTTATTTTTGTTCAGAAATGCATGAAAATAGTAGGTGATGTTATTCAAAAACTGTCTAATTGCACTCAATTTTCTGTTTTTTTAAAAGCACAATAGATTTTTCACAACAGGCATTCAAAGTTGACACTTTTGAGCACATTTCCCGACGAAAGCAGAAAAACCGGTCGAAAAGCAGGAGAAAAAGACGTGATAACGTTATCGAAATAACTTAGAACTGGACAGGTAATTCATTTATCATAAAATGGAAAAATAAGTTCAATTGGAAATCGCTTCCATAGTCAGGTATGCCAATTTCATATATTTCTGTTAAAAAATGAATTTATAAATGTGTCAAAACGTTTTGCGCAGGGTTGGAAAAAACCAAAAAAAACTGTTCTTTTGGTTTAAACCAGGTTTTTTGGTTTAAACTGGGTTTTTTAAAAAACATCCTTTTTTAGTACATATACATGCATATTTATTAATAAAAGTAGACATTGTTGGATTATAAGTAGTATAAATTTATTTCAAAATAATTTAAATTAAATAATTACAGTGAATTATGTAGAAAAATGAAAAAAAAAATCATATTTTAATTTAAACAGTCTTATGTCCAAACAATAAACTACTCTGCACAGTGAAACAATGATACTTTGGAAATCTCTATAAACTATCTTTTGATTACTTATAATAAACATCTGATGTAGTTTGATAAATGTAAATATTATTTTCCACATTTTTTAAAAAAATAATTTGAGATACTTCTTGGGGGTTTTGTTTTTTGAGAGACAATTTGAAATCAACATTTATGGTCATTTGATTTAGCAGATGGAGGAAAAAGGAACAATGCTTATTGTTAAAATACTATAACTAGCACCCAATTTTTGAAAACTCTCTTATACAACTTCGTATTTTGATTTTAATTTTTAAAGATTATGTCCCCAATAATAATAATAAAAAAAATCATTTATAGTTTTACCAAAATCTTAAAGATAATCAAATTATGTAGCTCCATATTCAAAAGCTTTCGCATGTTATGACAGATTGCTTTAAATAATCTGCATTTTTTAAATAAAAATATTTTATGCTAAATATTGAATATCTTTAATCTATTTTATCTTTGATCAATTCACAAGTTCTCAGATTTTTCTTTACAACAATGGGGTATGTTCACCAATGCATACTGATTTTCATTCTATACATAAAAAAATAACCTAGGCACACTATAATACTTATTGCTGAAAAAAAAAAAGTGTTAAAAGTAGAAAATATTTATATATAATAATTTATAAGTCTTAAATTATAAAGAAAAATGAGAAAATATCATTAGATTTTTTTGAAAAAACCAATTGGTTTTTTTTTTAGAAAAAAACCAATTGGTTTAAAGGGATCGTTCAGTTAAAAATGAAGTCACCCCTTTCCAATAGATGGCGCTGAAAATCGCCCGGAAAGAGCGATCAAGAATTATTTCTGGCAAGCTCTTTTCTTGATGACTTTTCACGTCATTTCCTGTTTGAAATCGAATCCAAAGAGGGAGAGAAGGAGTGGGGATATAATCTTATCTTGCTGTTATATTCCTTTTGTGCATTTTTAGTGCATTCGAGCTGGTTTTGGAATTAACTATTTTCTGTGGGGATATTTTTTATTATTAGCTTCAAAATTAGGATTTTATTTTTTACTTTTTTAAATTATATTATTTTTTTTTACTTTGTTGCTGGCATACAGTTTTAAATATGTTATATATTTTTCTTATATATGTGTGTTTATTCTGTAGAATCGATCGCGAATTCTTTGTAGAATTTTAATCTGATAGGGCTTATTTCATAGATTTTTGTTACGGATGATGTCCGAACTGTGAACTACAAAAATGTAAATTGCCCGAGTTGAGCCGAAGTTGAGCCCGAATTATTTAAATTATGCATTTCTGCAATATTGACATGTTTCCTCAAATTTGTAGTTACATTTCTAATTTATTTAAGTACTTAAATTAATAGGAGTATCAGTAATCATCAATATTTTTGCTCTCCTGTATCAGTATAACAGTATGTCATCAGTAGATTTCCGATTTTTTAAACAAAATTAAAAAAAAAAAAGTATTAAAGGGGAATTCGGGAAAGATTAATTAATTAAAAAGTACATAAATATAATCAAATTATATGTTAATTTGAAGTATATATTTTTTATTATGTTAACGTATTTGTTTTATTTACAGACTTCAATTTTAAATAGATACATTTTATATACTTTAAGGCTGATGTCAAATTCAAACTGGTTAATTTCTAACACATTTTTAAATTCTTTTTTATTCAAAAACGTATGAAATTGGAAAATGCGTTTATTAAAAACTATGTAATAAACTATCTCTCTTTTTCTTTCTTTTTCTTTTAAGTATTTGTTTTCCTTGTAAAGGCTCGAAATGAGAAAATCTATGAACTGGAACAGTATAGATAGACAAATTTTTATCTAATAATATAAAAGCAGTTTTAAAAATACATTCGAGATTCTAAATAATGAATTGCAGATAGCTGAAAAAATGTATATATAAAGCTATAATAATACACTATATGGCCAAAGATGACCAGCCACTTGCGAGTTTTGACGTTTGGTTAAATAACTAGAAAAATAAAGAAATCATCCTGAAACTCCAGGTATGTAAATAAAATAGATCAGGTCATACATTTCTGCGAAGATGTTTCCGATCATTCCAATTGTAAGTAAAGAAACTTAGATTGCCACACTAATTATATACATTATTATGATTTACTATAGAGATTTTTTAATGAAAATGAATTGTGTTGTTCATTTACTTGCAGGAATTCATTCAACTATTCGGTTACATTATGCTCTACAGAAAAATATTTACGTTGTACTTTAGTGATGTTACACTACTTCAAACATAATGATGTTATATATTCTAATATGCTTTATTTTTTAACGTAGTGCAATTTTTTAAAAACTTATATACGACTCTCTGAACTTAGACAAAAGTATTTTATAAAAGATGTTTAATCTTAGACAATTAAAACAGAAAAAAAACTTAAAAAAATATTGGTATTAAAATTCGAAGGACCATACACATGCAGAAAAAAATAAGTCATCGATATAGACTTTTTTTATTTTTATTTATTTATTTATTTATTTATTTTTATTTTATTTATTTATTTCATTTTTTTTTTATTTTTTTTTTTTGTAGGCGGTGGAAAACATAGGGCATGTATCATAATAATGCACGATGTGCGTTTTCAATTTTAACTAATTTATATTACATTATGTGACATGAATGAATTCTATCCATCACATACAATGTAACAATTCGAATTACTTGATATATGTGGGTCGGTAAACGGAAAAAAAGTGACCGGAAAAAAGTGATATAAACTACAAAAGCGGAAAAAAGTGACACGGAAAAAAAGTTACATAAAAAAAGTGACGATTAAAAAAAGTTACCGGAAAAAAGATGACAAGGAATTGATTTTGGGGATTCATTATTGATTTTGGAGACTCATTGGTTAAGTATGAAAGGGGGGTAGTCGGGGGAAGGCCCTTTATTTAGTAAATGGAATTTTCATGCTGAATTAACTGTTTTGGTTCAATTTTCGGATATATATTCATACTGAAAAGACGCTTTCCTGATTAGTTTTGGGAACAGATGAATACCACCCCCAATCCGCCATAAATTAGATAAATGGGTTTTTTATCCAGAATTATCCAATGTGTATTAAATTTTGGATATAGGTTCTTTCTGATAAGTCTAATATATACAGTAAAGCATCGTTTATACGACGATCACTTATACGACGTTTACATTTATACGACGTTTTAATGTGGTCCCGATTCATTCCTATTCATTTTAATGTAAAAATATATCTTTTATACGACGCCCAAAATCGTTTATACGTCGATTTTTCGATTTTGTATAGGTTTATTTTTGTTTATTTTTCTTGTGTATTTTACGAACGAGCGGAAGTTGGCAGCTAGCTATGAATGACACCAAAGAGCATGTTTAAATGCACTGTACATTATAAAAGTGTGGGCTGGTGTTCGATTAGTCTGAAAAATCAGCTTACTTGTAACAGATTACACTGGGAGGGGTCATTCTTTTTTCGGGGATTGTCAGCTTTCGCGACCTGTTTTAAGTTGCAAATAGACTATCCTTCTAACTGTTATCAGTATTGGCGACTTTTAGTTGGCCACGCGGTGTTTTTGATCTTTAACTTTAAATGGAAAGGAAATGAAGTACTGCAAATGAGGAACCTTTCGGTGAAACATAAATAAAGGTACGCATATTTAAATTGCTTACTAATCCCCCCCCCCCCTCCACTCAAGTTTTTAAGATTATTTGTTTATTTTGGTTTGTTTAGTTACAAATTCATGCAAATCATCACGTTAAACGTTAAAATTAAGTGAAAACAAAGTTAAATCTAGTTTTGGGGGTGAAAATCGATTATACGTCGTTATCGTTTATACGACGTTTTTCGGCAGTCCTTTCGGCGTCATATAAACGATGCTCCACTGTAGTATATTAATGCCTGAAGAGTTTTGGGCATTTAATGGTTAAGTATAGAGAGGGAACGGGGGATAAGACGTATCTCTGATTAGTTATGGGTTCTTTTGCTTATTATAAAGAAGGAGAAGACGGGCAATTATATCCGCCTCAAATTAGATGAATTGGTTTTTACGCAAAATTATCGTATGTATTTCAAATTTTAAATATAGGTTCTTTCTGATAAGGTGAATCCCAGAATAGTTTTAAGGGTTTAATGGGTAAGTATAAAGGGGGGGGCAATGGATAACCCCTCTTAGATTAAATAAATGTATTTTTACGCAGAATTATCCGATTTGCTTGGAATTTTGGACATAGGTTCATTATGAGAAAAAGTATCTCTGATTAGTTATGGGGTTCTTTTGCTTATTATAAAGGGGGCAATGGGCAATTATCCCCCTCTCAAAATAGATAAATCGGTTTTTATGCAGAATTATCCAATGTATTTCAAATTTTAAATATAGGTTCTTTCTGACAAGGTAAATCCCTGAATAGTTTTAAGAGTTTAATGGCTGATTATAGAGGGGGGAACAGAGGATAACCCCCTTAAATTAAATAAATGGCCTTTTACGGAAAATTATCCGATTTGCTTCAAATTTTGGATGTAGGTTCATTATGATAAAGTATATCCCTGATAAGTTATGGGATTCTTTTGCTAATTAAAAAGGGAGCGGGTGATTATCCTCCTCCTTAAATTAGATAAATTGTTTTTTTTTTTTTCACAAATATCCGATGTATTTCAAATTTTGGATATAACTGATAAAGTGAATCCATGAGTAGTTTTAAGGGTTTAATGTCTAAGTATAGAGAGGGGAACGGGGATAACCCCCCTTGAATTAAATAAATGGGTTTTTACGCAGAATTATCCGATTTGCTTTAAATTTTGGATATAGGTTTATTATGATAAAACGTATCCCTGATTAGCTATGATGTTCTTTTGGTATTTAAAAAAGGGGAGGGGACGGGTGATTATTTCCCCCCTTAAATTAGATAAATCGGTTTTTATGCAGAATTATCCGATGTATTTCAAATTTTAAATATAGGTTCTTTCTGATAAGGTGAATCCCTAAATAGTTTTAAAGGTTTAATGGCTAAGTATAGGGAGGGTCGGAGGATATTCCCCTTAAATTAAATAAATAACTTTTTACGCAGTATTATCCGATTTGCTTCGAATTTTGGCTGTAGGTTCATTATGGTATGGCGTATCCTTGATTAGTTATAGGTTTCTTTTGCTAATTAAAAAGGGGAGACGGACAATTATTTCCCCCCTTAAATTAGATAATTTTTTTTTATCCACAATTATCCGATGTATTCCAAATTTTGGATATAGGTTCTGTCTCATAAATTGAATTTCCGAATAGTTTTAAGTGTTTGATGGCTAAATATAGAGGGGAGGGGATAATCCCTCTAAAATTAAATAAATAGCTTTTTACGCAAAATTATCCGATTTGCTTTGAATTTTGGATATAGGTTTATTATGATAAGGCGTGTCGCTGATCAGGTATGTGGATTGAATGATTAAGTATAATCGGGGGAAATGGGGGAGCTAATACCTTTCTTAATTTGTGTTTCGAAGGGCATTATTCCTTGAAAGGTAAACGATGTAATATACAGTTAGAGTGAATAGCCTGTGAGCTCAGTGCCATTAGTTGAAATGAGCAATATTCTTTTTATTTATGTTCTGACCAGTGTTATTAATATTTTCAGATATTAATGAAACAAACAAATAAAATAAATGTTAATAAGTAAATAACAAGACCTTTGTTAAGTTATTATCCCATAACTAATCAGAGATACGTCCTATCCCCCATTCCCCCTCTATATTTAACCATTAAATTCCAAAAACTCTTGAGGCATTCTATGCTATATATTAGTCTTATCAGAAAGAACTTATATCCAGAATTTTACACATGTTGGATAATTCTGCATAAAAACCTATTTATCTAATTTAGGGCATGGGGGGGGGGGTATTCATCCGTTTTCAAAACTAATCAGGCAAGCATCTTTTCAGCATGAACATATATCTGAAAATTGAACCAAAACAGTTAATTCAGCATGAAAATCCCATTTACCTAAATTAAGGTCCTCCCCCGACCCCGCCCCCCCTTTCATACTTAACCAATGAGTCCCCGAAATCAATAATGAATCCCCAAAATCAATTCCTTGTCACCTTTTTTCCGGTAACTCCGTGTCACTTTTTTTTTCCGCTTTTGTAGGTTTTTTTTTTTCCGATAATTTTTTTTCCAGTCACTTTTTTTCCTAGATTCGTGTGGGTCAGATTTTAAGAAAATGCATTTTCAGGAGTATTATTCGTTTTTTTTTTTTAGCACAACTAAATTTTACAGCGTGAATATAATACAAGTAAGTTCATATACAGGACTGCACAAATGATTAAATCCACAAATAATGTCAATGAATGATAATTGTCGGAAAACCCTTTTCTAATCGTTTTATGCGTTCTCGCTCCTTTAATTACACTGTTCCTTTTCATTTGTGGTGTACAAAAATGCAAAAGATTATATTCCGAAGAATTTGCATGCTTAGAGACTACTTCAATCACGTGAAAACGCTCGCTTTCTAATGTTAATCCTATGAGAAAAATTTTTTTTTTAATATCACGTTTGCATTTGAATGTTTTTAAGTCTGTTCTCAACTGCCCTATCAACAAGCGCAAAATGTTTTGACACATTTACAAATGCATATTTTAATGGAAAGATATAAAACTGGAAGGTCTGACAATGGAAGCGATTTGGAATAGAACTGTGTTTTCGAATTTCTGATCAATAAATTACTCATCGATTAAGGATTTTTGATCACGTGACAAATCATTTTTCTTCCTTCGTTGGTTGTTTTTTCTGATTCTGCCAAGATATTGGTTTAAAACGCTCACTTTGATGCTATTTTCTGAAAGACCCATTTTTTGTTTCAAATAAAACGCGAAAATGTCTGCGATTAGAGAGTTTCTGAACAACAACACCTGCTAGTTTCATGCATTTCCGAACAAAAATAAATTAAAAGTTATGTCATAGCAGGGGAAGAAATGGTCCTCAGTTTTCAGAAATGGTCCTTTTGTTTCCTTTCTTTAAATTCTAGATAAGGGCAATAAGAACTCATTCCGCTATGCTCAACTCGCTATCTTTTGAATGTGAACTAGAATATATTTTACAATTGATATTCTTTTTACGAGGAGGAGGGGGTCAATGTTAAAGCATGATTTTTTTTTTGGGGGGGGGGGGGGGATTTGCGTCATTGGGTTTGGGGGGGGGGGTCACCACTGTGTCATAGAGTTGCTTTTTTTGATTTAAGAACATCCTTAATTGATTTTTGTATTACATATTTTAAGCTGATCTGTACAACGGCCGTTTATTTATTTATTTTTCTTTTGATTTGATTTTTTTTTTCTTTTCAATTTTGTTTGCTACATAGTAGGCAAAGAAATAAATCTACCGCTCTGAGAAAACAATTGCTTATAACTCAAGGTGTTATCCAATTTTTTTTTTTTTGGGGGGGGGGGGAGGGGGAAACGTCCTATTACAAATTACTTATGATCAACTATAATCAGGGATGCGGAGACGGTGGAAGAAAAATTTCACTATTTCGGCATTAATTCAATTCTTAGAACCTTGGAAGAATAAAGGGAAAACAAAAAATATTTTCCGTTTTTCCTAATTTTTCAATTTTGCATCCTACAAACCCGAAAAATCCAACTATCGAAATCTAAAGAAGAAAACAAAACAGAAAATTTACTATTTCGGACTCGTGGATTTGGAAAGGAAAATTTTTTACAATTTTGATGTTAATTCGTGTCCTTGAGCGCATAAAAATTTCGATGGAATGGGGAAAAATATATATATATATATATATAAAGATGAAAATTTTACCAGTTCAGAAAAAAATTACTGCAATTTTTAATTAAAAACGGTTTTTATTTACTGTGTACGCCGGGCAGTGTATTGGTAATTTTTAGCTTGGGTAGCCTGATATAAACCAAAAATTACAATAATAATCTATTTTATGGATTTAAAATTACATATATTCTATTTAATTTCACTTCAAACTATCTGACAAAATAAGCCGGAGTTGAAGTCAGATTGTTTTTTAGTGACTCCGACATTTTTTCACAAAAAAATGAGCCCGACTCCGACTCCTGATTATGATCAAGTGCAATGATTTTATGTATAATAATGAGTTACAACATGGGGCAGAAATTTTCGCGTTGTCAAACAGGATTTTTTTAAGAACTGGTTTAAATTTTATAAAATCTAATCAAAATATGCCTTGAGCGTGCACATTTTTTCAGATCTTTCTTAGAAAATCGCGCATGGCAATTCTATGTGTTTTTTGTAAGCAAGATGAGCTAAATAAAAATAAAAACTAATAATTTTCCCATAACCATTTGAGGCTGTTGGGGAGGTTCTTTTTAAATAAGGCAATATTTTACCAGTAACCGAACCCGAAAATTTTCGTATTTTAACTTATATTTTAGACAAATCAGAGCACTGTAAATTTATATTCCAGCTTATTAAAAAAGGGTTTCACAAGCGAAAATCGCTAAATAATTTCCTTGTATATAGGAAAAAAAAAAAAAAAAAAAAAAAAAAAAAAAAAAACATGATTATTCAGAGGCTACTTTAATCAAACGAAAAGCCTCATTTGCTAATGCTAATCTTATGGGAGAAATTTATAAAAATAACTCAACTTCAATATTTTTTAAATATTTTTTTTTTTTTTTCGTCGGATAGCTAAGATTGATCTGTACAAAGGCAATTTCTTACATTATCGATTTTAGTTGTGGGTATTTTTAATGAGGACATTTTAATTTTCGGACTCGCTTTCAAAAATAAAAACATCCTCTAAAAAAAATCTATAATTAAATCGTTAAAGTAAAAAACAGCCTTTGTACAGATCGATTTCGGCTATCCAATGCAATACATACATGCATGTATATAATATAAATATATATATCATTAAATTAATAATAAATAAATAAAATAAAATAAAAATATTAAAATGCAACACACACACACACACATATATTTAATTTCTTCCGTAGGATTAATATTAGTTAATGAGTCTTTTCAGTAAAGTAGTTACTTCTGGAAAACTTTGCGCAAGAAAAATTATCTCTCACAGAAAGCAATCCACAATTCCCCCCCCCCCCCACACACACACACACACCCCAAGACAAAAGTCAAAGGTCAAGTCGGTTCTTAACCACAGAAACTGTGGACAGGGGTTCTGCAGGTGCAGAACACTTTTTTTCCTCCGTTTAAAAACCATCCTTCTACTTTCTTTGCCGGAAATTGAGAGGTTGCTGGAATTTGAAAGAATCTTTCATTTTATTGTGGAATTTTACGAATAAAATCATATTTTGGGAAAACAAAATGTCTTTTTGAGGTATATTCCATATAATATCGTCTAAGAGGTACCCTATAACAAATTTATAAGTGAAATAATAATAACAATTGGCAAGAAAATGTATAAAAGCTAAAAAAATAATCGCTTGGTTGATCTTTACGAGTAAGCGACAGACTCGTAGGGACACCTGGGTATTTTTGCTGGAACTAATGTCAGAAACTTTAAAATTTAATTTAAAATAGAAGGCCGTACTTTTCTTTTATAAAACTTTGCCAGGTTAAAGAAATAAGTTATATCAATTACCAAAAAAATTTTTAAACAAATTGGTTGAATAGCAAATGAGCAATTCTGTTTGTAAGAATATAGTATGGGGAGTATAGGTGAAAATAAGACTGACGGTTACTCTTAAACCATAGTTAAAACCAATTGGTTTAAACCGTGCCAACCCTTTTTGCGTTTGTTGAGCGGATCAGTTAAGAACACCCTTAAATACCTCAGAAAAACATAACTGAAAATCCTAAATTCATGCTTCACTCATCGTGAGATTAGGGGGGGGGGGGGGGGAAAGAAATATATATATATATATATATATATACCTGAATCATCTGAACTATTTTGCATTTCAAAGCAGATATGTTGGGCAAGTAATTCAGGAATCTCAATAACTTTTTCCAACATGATTATCTGAAAGATGAAAAATATTCATTAAATATGATTATTGATGATTAGTATGAAAAATATGCCACAACATAATGACTGACGTACACAGTAGACCACCCCTTATATTTTATTTATTTTTAAAGCCCTTCTTTCAGGTTAATTGATTACAGCACTGGATTGATTACTATAACCTTCGAAACACATTGTTAGCTCAAAATGAAACATTTTATCCTGACAGGTTCTTTTTCTAAAAGTAACATTTTTCATCAATGTACATCATTTTTTATCATTTCCTTTATTAATAATTAAAGATTATAGATAAATAAGAAAAAACAGCTTTTTTTGTTGCGATATGATACTTATTTTTATTTAATACTAGCAGCCTTCGCCCGCTATACTGGTACCTCACAAACTACTGGATTTAAAAGGATTCAGCATGAAAAAACACACTAAAATATGTTATCAGTTGAAAGATAACTACAAAAGCCGATTTTTAAGGAATTTTTTTTACCCCTCTTAGGGGTGGAATTTTCAAAAATCCTTTCTTAGCGGCACTCGATTCTATAAGAAGTATTTTTACCCCAATTTTCAAGATTTTTGGTTCAGAAGATTTTTTTTGTGCTGTGATTAATTGGAAATCCAGACTTTCTTTTATATATATAGATTGAAGTTAATATGCTTAAAAAAGGTTTTAAGTAATATTTTTATGAGAATGTATTGAATTTCAACATGGGCACAATAGACACATGCTGGGATACAGTGGTCAAGACAAAATTTAGTCTTTAACCAAAAAAAGAGAAGAAAGAAAAGAAAACAGTAACTCACATTCAGTAATTAACACTTAAAATGCTTCAACAGGAGTGAAATTAAGACGAATATTTCTATACAAACTTTTAGTTCAGAAAACACTTTAATTTAGAAACGCCTAAATTGTAACTGAGTTGATAATTTCTAAAATAGTGAGATAACCAATAGCTGTAACTGTTTATGATGTTGCAGCTAAGAAAATCCTTATTTTAAATAATTGACTGCAGTGACTTCAAAGTGCTCAATGCATTAAATTTTGTATTTTTCTGTGCATGGATTACAGATTTATCCAGATTTGCGTAATCAAATTGTCTTTTTCATTGGCGAATTTGATATCTTGGTAATGATTCAAAATTTTTATCTGTGTCTATTTCAAATGCCATTTTGCTTAACATCGACAAAGATGTCATTAAAGACCTGAATGTCCGATCTCAAATTCCTAAAATTTTGTTTGTTAGGAAGGGATGGTGGGAGGATGTTTTAGGTTCCTGTGTGTCCATTATTGCTATTTCTATCTATTTTCAAACATAATAATTTTGTGAATATCAACGAAATAATCTCTTTTCAGCTATAGAAAAATAAATAAGTACAAAAAAAGAATAATGAAAAATGAGTGGGTTTGGGCCACACAGGTCCATATAAGTTCCAGCCACTGTGCAGTCCTGTAAAAGTGAAGCGCAGACCTGTGCCTCTAGCATAAAGTACAAGATAAGACGTTAAAACATGTCAAACGAGTTTAAATTAAAAAAGTTGGCATACTCATGTTGTTGCAAAAATTATATAAATTCAACAAAATTTCCAACACTTGAGACCAGTTTAAACACTAATATTCAGAATTTTAAACAAAATAATTCAATAAATTTATAATGAAGACAATAAATTAAGAACTGTAAGAGAACAATAAAAAAAGCTATAATGCTCTTTCTTTTCTTTTTTTCTATAAGTTAATTCGCAAGGGAATAAAATATAAACCGCCCTTTACAACCACGAAAAAAATAAATTACCCGCGATAGTTTCGTATTTAAAGTGAAGAGGTTTGAAGATTGGTTGGTTGTTCAATCACAAGCCTTTGTTAAGAAATCTCGATCATTCATTCGCTCATAAAAGAGATTTAAACATATGGAGTATACTTTTCTATAATCTCATACCACGGACAGAATAAGCAGAAAAGTAGCAAATTTTCTCATCCCTTGAGCGCGTTCAGAGACCAAAACACGAGTAACTCGGAAAATCGGGGAATGACGTCATACTGGTTTCTCGGGGAAAGGTTGGGTTAAAACTTCTCTGAACGGCTTCGGGAAAAGTTACGGGATTTTTTTATTTACATCAACAAACATGGCGGCAACTGAGCTTTTGATTGTTCAGATAGATTATTCGTCAGATGAGAAGATTATAATATTTTCACTCTGTTTAGAAGGAGAAGTGCTTAAAAAGTTATTTTTTATGTTAAATATATACTGTGGCACAAATGTCTGCTGCAAATTTTGCTGGCGATTTTAGTGTGAAGTGGAGATGCAATCATTCGGTTGAAAATATGGTATGTTTAAATTACTATGTGCTTATATCAATAAAATTTGTAATAAAATTCTCGCCCTCTCGCGAAAAAAAAGCATAGATCAAATAAACGTTTCTGCTGACATTTCCCTCCCAAGAAACTTCTATTTTATGGATGTGTAAATTATAAAATAAATTTAAAATGATCGGGAAAAAAAAGCCAATCGCAATTTGCTAAATATCTTTGTGTACATGGCGAAAATGGGCAGATTGTGTGTTTCCATGAATTCAAGAATATGGTAACACAACTGTCGGTAGCTGTAACTATATTGCAATGTGTTTGTTTTGATGCTTACTTAGTTTATTTTTGGTTTCCAAGTAATACTGTTTACTTTATTTCTATACTCTTAAACAAAAATAAAAAAAAAAACCTCGCAGACAGCAGAAAAAATAAAAATATTTGCAGAAAATTAAAGAAGTTTTTTAAACTGCTATCTAAAAATGTACATTTAAAATATCTTTTGTTAATTCTAATTGAACTTGGTATCAATATATTAACTTATAATGGAGTGTAATGAAATCACATAATGTTATCCCCGTTGTTAAGAAGCCTGCTGGGAAGTCAAGGAACTCTGGAATCGAAGATCTGTTAAAATTTTTATGACAGCTGGATACATTATCAGGCAGATATTTTATTAATTTTCTGTCTGTATATGTATCCCGCTAGTCCTTGGTGTCTTCACTCAAGCTCTTCACTGATGTTGCAAGGTCTCATTTGTGACAATGGATGTGTTTCATTCACAGTACGTTAATATGTTGATATTAAGTTCATTTGAGATTTCAAAAGTTATTCTACTCATACTTTTTTGGATAACAATAATAAAATGTTCTTTCTTATCCTGTAAATATTTTTACATTATCTTTGTCTGAAAATGTTATAAATAAGAAATGCAGACAATGTTCGACTATAGGGATTTTGGTGAGAATAAGAAATTTTGTATGCATATTTTCTGCATAGATGTAACTAGGGGAATCAGGGTGGGGGGGGGGGGGGTTGCTCAATCCAGAATTTTACATTGAAGTGATACTGTGATGATTGGAGGTATTTATTTATAGTAAACATTGTAATATGTTTTAAAGCTCATTTCTATTCTATGCATTTCAATTTTTTATTTTAAATACTAGGGATGCAATGAGCGCTGTCTATTTGGCTTGGTCATACTATCATAGCATGCGCGGTAGCATTTGGTATAATATGTTTAAGAAATGAAAAATGCAAATGTCTGTTTAAAATGTGGCAAACAGTTCACGTATGACAGTGATTTTCTTTTTTTTCAAAAGATAGAACTTGACAAGACGAATAAAATGATAGCATTCAAAAAATTATCGTAGTTTACTGTTGTTTTTTATTTAACTTTTAACAAAAAAATGAAGACCTAAAATTCAACAAGCGATAGCTAACGATCCCATGGAGGAATTAACTTCATTTTTGGTTTATTTTAATCCTTTTGGGGTACTACTCTGTTATCCCGTCAACCAATTTCATCAAATTATAAATATCGCCAAACTAATAGCCAAATTATACTTATTGACATAATTTTTATTTTAAATAACAAAAAAAAATATATATTATTATTATTAGAATATTAATAAAAATACAAATAAAATGTCAAAATAAAATCATGCAATGACATTTTAAACACCTTTAACGTACTTAATGTCATTGAACGTGATATTCCATAATCAGCATTTAATCTTAGAATTTGGCGATAATTTTTTGGTCGACAGGATAACAGAGTAGTAACAGAGTAAACCCCTTTTGGTAAAACTTAAAATAGATTTTTTTTATCTTTGTATGTTTCACGATTGCCGAGAAAATCGAATTTGTGTCTTAAAGTTCCAGTTGAAAATTATTGCTGTTGTAGATTTTTTTTTTTTTTCGTTGCCACCGAGTTTAAATAAGTATAAATTTTTTATGTATGTAATATAATTTATTCAAATTAAATCAATCATGTGGAAAACGTAATTGTTTTTATTGAGAAGCATTTAGTTTCAGTTCTTTGAATAAAGTTGTGAGCGCACTGTAATTATTTTTGTTCGACTCCTTGGTTTATTTATCAGACATCATGCATTTTATTTGACAATGCAATAATTAATTCAAATATAAAAATAAAATTTTGGCAGCAAATATTTTTCTTTTCAAGATATAAAAAAATCTTCAGTTTTTAACAAAAAATTTTAATGACAAGTATTAAAAAATGCTCTGGTGAGCAACAAAAAAGGTTAATATGTTTTTAAATATGAAAAAATGTTTGACAAATGCTTCTAATTGAGCATGAGAGAGGACAAGGGGTCCCTTCTTGGCTGCAGCTCACTGTCAGTACCAAATTTGAAAAAGTCATATTTGCACTTTTTCCATATAAAAAAAAATTGCTTAAAACTTTTTTTTTTTTAAATAAAATTTTCAATTTTGCTTTACATGTGAACTGCACTATTGAATACAAATCATTTTCTGTGCAGTTCTATGCTGGGAGCATGCTTGGTGGCACTGCATGAGTATGATACGCTACAGGAACTAAGGTTTCTGGTACTATTTCGCCTTACATTCATGTTTAATTATGCTGCATTTTTCTTGGCTATGTCTTTGCGCTTCACATTTTTATCGTAATTGTGACTGATTTCCTTTACACAGAAAAAGTGCAAATATGATTTGTTCAAATTTGGTATTGGCAGTGAGCTGCAGCCAAGAAATAACCCCTTGTCATCTCTCATGCTCAATTAGAAGCACTTGTCAAACACTTTTTCATATTTAAACATTTAATGTTTTTTGTTGCTCACCAGAGCATTTTTTAATACTTGTACTACCAAATATTCAGCCAAACCGAAGATATTTAACAATATTTAGAACAGACTTATTTTGCTTTTTGTGAAATATATTTCAATCAAAAATTAGATCACTTCCAATGACTTCTTTATATTTCATACAAAGCAAAGTTAATATGATCTATTATTAAAGTTTATGCTACAAAAGTATTTTGTAAATGTAAACATTTGACATTTTATTGCATAAATACAAATATTCCAGTGATAGATCATAACGTTTGATGTGATATGACACTCTCTTCCATATTTTAGGATTTTTGTAGGATGTGAAATAAAAATTTACGAGATGACTACATCGACAAGTTCATTTCCACCTATTTGTCTTGTTGATGACCACAAAATACTTGGAAAAGAAAGTCCAACTGAATGACTTATTACTTTTCATCAATTTAAGGATATAAAGTTTGGTTTATTTATTTTATCTAACGAAACTCTATAAATATTTTTCTTTTTTAAGTGTTCTGTGGTCACCAATAAAGAAACAGGCAGAGATGGACATGTCAACTATGTCCAGTAGTTAAAGTCTGACCTCTAGGCATCTGACGAAAGTTATAAAATATGAAAATTTCTGTAGTCAAGAAAAGTACAGTAAAACCCTGATAATTCGGATTAACTGGGACCAGATCCAATCCGGATTATCGAAAATCTAGATTATCTGGAGAATTAGAAAAAAATGAATTAAAATAAAACATACTTACAGAAAATCACCTTGATGTTAAACTTATTGAATATTTACAGACAGTAAAAATGTTTACTTTGCTTAATTCTTCCAAAAAGATTTCAGAAAAAAGTTTTTTTATTCAGAATACGACGACGAAACAAATTAATATTATGGAAATTTGCCAATCGCTTCTCAAACTTGAAAAAAAAAAAAAGAGACCAAACTGATCCGGATTAACGGGGTCCGAATTTGCGGGGTTCTACTGTAATTTGTTTTGATCTTAAAAATCCAACACTTGATGTCAGAAGTTTTTATGCGATCCATTTGATGTTTTGTGACTTTTTATCAGAAGTTTAAAAATCAAAGATCACCAGTGAACATTGATGAGTATGTCTTTCATTTGTTGATGATCACAGAATGTTCCTAAAAGAAAGGCAATTGACATATCGTCAATTTTTTCTAAAACAAACCAATAAAATAACTTCGAATGCACCTAAAGAATTTATGAGATTGGAGGACCAATGTACACGCCTACAAAATAGTTTTAGTCATGCCTATGATTTTCTGTCAATATATTCACCATTTTCCTACACACAAGAATTTGTTGAACATTTATACAATTAATCTAATATAAAGAAGCTATTTATCTCATTATATACAAACAGAAGTATTTTATAAATAAAAGATAATATATATCTATGTATAAAAATGTATATAAACAAATGTTCATCAGGTTTTTTTTTCATAGCTGTTTACTTTATTTGACGACTAGATATCACTTTCTAAACCCGCTTTTGGTACTTAAGTATTAACGCCACTGCAGCGACAGATATGACAGTTTTTAAGTACTGCCAATCTACACCTAAAATTTTTGCGAGAAAATTGGGATAAAATAAAACACTTTATTAAAAATTAAAACATTTTCAAAATTGAAAACACTTTATTTAAAAATAAAATAGTCAATCGGATTTCAGTGGAAAATGAGTTGATATACAGTTTAACATAGACTCAAAACTGTCTCTTTTTTGGCAAATCGCAAATGCGCATTTTCATAGCACTAACAAATGGCATCAAAAATCAGGAAACAATAAGACAACAAGGGATCCAAAAGGTAACTGGATTCGCATGCGAACAATAAAATTTCTCTTTATCGGTGCATTAGCACAACTTCTGCTGTGGTGGCGTTAATACGTAAGTACCCCGCTTTTTAATATAATGCCAAGTCCCTGTGGGAGGGAAAAGTACCGAAATGCATTAGTAATTTAACTGTTACAAGTAATTAAAAATAAATTTGATACAAGAATTTAATTTTTTTTAATAAATAAAGTAATAATGTGAATTACAATACTTTAACAGCGATTTTGGCCAAATACCAAATATTCAGCACACAGGTTCTTTAAATTTCAGAGTTTTAAAATATTAAAAATTTTATATAGTATTTAACACACATACTTTCATGTTGTTAAACAAGATCTTTTTAAAAAATAATTTTATATACTAAAAAAACCCCCTATGCTTTGAATTGTTATTTCATAAGAAGAGGATAGTTTTAAAGCATTTTTTATTTGATGGACTCCTTTATGGGTTAAAATGAGTGAATAATATTATCTGATATTCTAAAACAAATATTGAAAAATAACTTTATATTACAGTATTTGCTCATAAAAACATTAAATAAAAATTATATTTTTCATTCTGAAGAACCAAACTGTTATTCTGGCTAAAGAATCAAAACATAAATATTTAAGAGTGCTGGTCAATAAGATATCAAATTCCTTTGCTAGAGTCAAACCTACAGATTCATAATGCAATCATATTTTTTTAAATATCTCCATTGGAAATCACTTCAGTAACTTCTTTTTTCTTATAATATGCATATTTTCTTTGTGTGTTTTTGTAATCAAAATGTTTTTAAAATGTATACTTTATTAATAAGTTTATGTGTTAAAATCATTATGAGCTGTGCTAAATGTTTAGCAATTAGAAAAATATGGACAAACAAAATTTCAAATAAATGGAACACACAATTGTAATTACTGATATAAAGAATTATTCCTATTCTCTACCTTTAGTTTTTGCTTATGTTAAACATATTTTGCCAAAATAATTTTTTTTTCTTTTAATCTTAACTAATTTGTCATGTGAAAAATTAACATTTATCTTCTAACTTATCTAAAATAAAATTCAGACTAGAAATATCTTTATTATTATTTTTTTAGCATGAATAAACGAAATTATTGTTCTAACTTGTAAGAAATGTAAAACTTAGATAAAAAAATGTCTATATTATCATTTCCTTAATATGAAAAAACGAAAATACTGTGCAAAAAAACTAATCAAAACAGAGATATTCCAATATGCAGTCGCAGTTACGCTATCAAATGATAAACAAATCAGATTACCCAACCACGTGATCACTTTACCCAACAAAATTCTGCAGGTAATGTGGGTTACCCGAAATCTCGGTAATTCACGGCTCTGAACGGTAGGAAAAGTCACGTGACGGCGGTCTCTGAACGGTTCGGGTTCTACTCGGGAAACCCTACGTTACCCAGGTTTACGTCTGTGAACGCGCTCCTTGTTTAATGGAATCATTGATTTCTCAAATAAATAACTACGTATCTTTCCAGACCTGTTCAATCGTCACAACTAACTCACTCAGGCTCAACCAATCAATCAATCAATCAACTGGATTTTGTAAATAAACATAAATTGGGCATGGCTGAAGAAGTATCCGCTGATTTAACTGAAGTTAAGGCTTCAGAAGATGAAAAAGACGTAGAAAAAAATAAAATAGATACTATGGTATCCGATTTAGCTCAAGATTATTCGAAATATTTAAAGGTGAACGTTGCGACTGAGGTAACTATAACTGAAGCTTGGTTTTTAAACGGAGGCATTTTGTTTTTACTTAAATAATAACTACTTTTATTAATCAAACATAAAACTTATGCTTAATTATTATGATATTATGTATTATTTAAAAGTATAACTTCTCAAATTTCAATATTTAATTAGTCAAATGTGCCCCACTCTTCCCTACTGTGAAAATGTAAGAAATTTATCCCCTATAAGTTTTCACATTATTTTATTAAAATTGTCTTTTGTAATAAATCAAATATATAAAACTTTTTGTAAATTTCCATATTTTTGAATTTTTAAAAGCAAAAAGCACATGTTTTCAAAATATTTTTATGTTATTGAGAACTGTTTAATTTTCATATTATTTCTTTTTATACTTTTAGAAAGCTGCATTAGAAGATGAAATTGAAGATGTTCTTACTCGTTTAGATGAATTCACTTCCTTGGTTGATATGGTATGATTTTTCTACTATCTTTAGGGTTATAGGGTTTTGCAATTGTCTAGTTAATTATGAATCTAGTCTTAATTCAAAGAAAAAGAAACACTGTAGTGATAAGATTTAATAATTGATGACTTCTGTTGATTGAAATCTTAAAATTTGTCTAATTTTATGTGTATCTCCAATTCATCCTGTATGAGGAGGGTATAAAATTATTGAAGTGAGATTTTATTTCTTTGGGTCAAAAATTTTTTACTTTCATTTTTTGCTTTCCTTAAGTGGTAGATAGATGTCCTAAACTGATTTTATGATATCAAATTCCTTACAATTTTTTTTCCTTATTTAATCTACTGCTATTTGTAAAACTTTAAACTTGTTTTCTCAAAACCATGTTTTCTAAACTAGGTAATCATTTTAATCAAGAATTATTTATCCAGTTTCTTCATTTAAGAAAGAAAGCTAATCATTTTTGTTAATAGTATTATCTACAGCAGTGGGTCACGAACAATTGAGGTTTGCCAAAAAAAATCTTTTATTTCATCTGTTTTTAAAATATAATAATTTTAACAGCAAATAATGTTAGTAAGAAAAATATTTAACTTCCTTCTGGATATGTAACAAACAGAAAATCCAAAACTATCTAAATCAGCTTTGACGTTCTTGATTGTGTTTAGCACGACATACACTCTAAAAAAAATTAGTTGGATGTGCCAACCCCAAAACTTTCTTCTATCTCATACGTACATTTTAATATTTTTAAAAAATAGTTACTCATTTTAATGCTTTAATAATTTTAATTCAACATCATACCAACTTTGATTTTCATCTTAAATTTCTCCTTAAATCAGTTAATAGGAGTAAAACGAATTTCCGTCTCTGCTTGAGCCGATAGACAGTAGAATGATGGGCAGATTTTTTTTTTTTTTTTTTTTAATTTAGGGAGATCCTACTTGCTTTACCAAAAAAATAATCATATACAAAAAATTTAGTTCAGTTCTAGAACTAACTTCATACACTTTTAGGTGGTGCAATATTGAAAATGGCACAGTATTTGCTATTGCAGCGCCCCCTTCTGACAGATTTTTTTTTTTCAAATTCAGGGAGTACCAACTAGCCATAACCATACACGTACACAAAAAATTTGGTTCAATTCGATGCATAATTTCATATTCTTTTGATCGGTACAATATTCAAAATGGCACAAAAATCGCAATTGCAGCGCCCCCTTCCGGGCAGATTTTTAAAAAATTCTGGGAGGACTAACTAGCCATAGGGTCAATCCATGTGAAATCATCCACACCATGTTGCTCATTATTTTTGATTTTTTTAATTCTTTACCAGTTAATTTATTGTACTTTAAGGAGTCTAAAACAAGGATTAAAAAAATTTTAAACCTTTTGAATATTTTTTGGCATCTATTTTTTTGTCATGTCACAAGCGGTTTTTCATGAAAATAGTACTTTACAGAATCATTTATAACTTTTTTATTTCTAAACGTATCAAAATGATTTAAAAACCATTATATTTAGTAATGAATGAACTAAATTTTCATAATAGGTATTTTTATGATAATGATTAAAAAAATTTTATAAAATAAGATTAAATGTATCCTTTTTAAAGTGAAAAATTGTCTTTTTTGATATAAACATTTTAATAGAAGAAAATAAAATTCACCTTTACATTTCTTTTTCTGAATATATACCCTAATGAACTATTCTCAGAAGAAATATGAAACTTTTAGAGACGCTCTTTCTTTTTCTATAGTTTGTCAAAGTTGGCATCTCAGCATCAAAACACTAAATTTGAAGTTCAATATCTAAAAAAGGACTGGCTAAAAAAATATGAAAATTTAACAGGATAACCTTTTTATGGATGTAAACATGTACCAAAAATATTATGAGTGATATATGCGTGGTTTTAAAATTATGGAACTTTGAAATTGGCTTGAAAATCACATCTGTTTACACATTTTTTAAAAGAAAAACTACTCCTAAATGCACAATTTATTTATTTTTATTATTATTTCAAATGCTACTGTTAAAGGTATAATACATGTTTTTTCTTACATAGAATACATAATAATGAAATCTACTTTACACTCATAGAAATAATTATCTGGATATTTCATTGCAAAGTGTCTCAGTAATATTGTAGCTGTGTACAATGACTGTAATTAGTTCCAATGGTGTTAGTTTCTGAAGCATGTTACTTACAGGAACTGAATCATTTTTAGACAATTGAAAAGAAGTTGTTGGTCTATAGAGTACGGGTGAAAAAAAAAGTGAATAAACAGGTCATTGTTTTCTTCACTTAGCTCAGGAATTTTTCCAATCCACCACTTTTTATCATAAATGCACAAAATATAATCATTTACTTTGATTTATAGCAAGCTTTTCCAAATTCTTGAGATATTGTGATCATTATACTGTTCACATATAGATGTTACAAAGCACCTGATAACACTTTCACTCAATGGTATAAATTGGCGATATGCTCGTGTACCAGGAATTTGTTGGCAGAACAACCTTTAAGTCAGAACACAACTGAGTTCTCCTAATGAGAAGCTAAATAAATTCTAGAAATGAACAAGTTAAAACATGAAAACTTTTATTCACTATTCACTGAGTAGGGCTGGGCGATATACCGTAATATCGTTATATATCGATATTTCTTTAAGATCGCGGTAACGATATTGAGATTTCAATCCTTCCGATATATCGTTTCAAACGGTATTTCATCCTACTTACGGAATTTCGAATCTACCTCTGTCGGCGCAAAAGTTGTTTACTTTTGCAAATGTTCGCGCTGTAATCGGCACTTGCGTGATACTTCCGGTTTTGAGTCGGTGTCGCGCACACACCGGAATATGGGCGAACAGTCTACTTTTTGCGCTGGTGTCGCGCACATACCGGAATATGGGCGAACCGTCTACTTTTTGCGCTGGTGTCGCGCACATACCGGAATATGGGCGAACAGTCTACTATTCTGATGTACCGCTTTATTTATCGGAGTTCGTTCGAGAATCGAAGTTGAAACACTCGTTCGACTCCATATCGGTGGCTGACTGTTGTTTTCCTGTGAGCTTGTGTACAGTTATTACTGCCGGAATGCAGAATTGATTGACATACTTTCAAGAATGTGAGCACAATTAATCGATATTTCTTGTATGTTTGTTTTTCATTTATTAATAGCACTAATAAATAATTATATTAAATCACATATTATTTTACATTTTTTTATTAATAACATTAATAATTTACATGTATGGTAATTCTATTATGTCATTTATTTTAAGCAGAAATTTTACTAGAAGCGGAAGTTTTTTCTTTTTTCATTGTGATTCACCTTAGTTTTAGAATTTATTGGATACTAGTATTTTTACCCGTTTTGCGTACGAGTTTTTGAAAAAAATTCCCCCCCCCCCCAAAAAAAAAAAAAAAATTGAAAATTGAAATTTTTTTTTCAAATTAGGAAGGAAAATACTTTTTATTTTGAAAGATCGCTAAAACTCTATGGATGGTGTCTTTCTGCTTGGCAAAACATATTACCCATCCACAGCAGATGACAATATGATTATTGTATAAACATTCAAGTTTCGATTTCGCTGAGTTCGATAAACAAAAACAAACGATGGATAGTTTCCTACGTTTTCTTTGAGGTTCTTCTGTACTGGACACTTGTAAAAGATGCTCAAATTTTGTAATAACTTATTATATTTTAATAAAAATTTGTCACACAGCCTAATTTACTATTATTGCGAATTGCTGAAAATTTGAAAAAAATCGATAAATTTACTTAGGAGTTATGAATTTTTTTCCCTTTTAATGGTAAAGATTAAAAGGTTTTGTTTTTCTTCCTCCCCCCACCCCTCTTTTCGTTTGTATGTGCCGTTGGATGTGTTTTTCGTGCACTTAAACAACTGAAACTAGTTGATACTTTCACAAAACCCTTTTTATAAGTTAAAAAAAAAAAAAAATCAAACAGTTTATCTCTCATAAAAGCAGGGTTGGCATGATTTAAATCAACCGATTTAAATCAAGATTTAAATCTAGATTTAAATCAACTGATTTTTTTTAAAAAAATCATTTGATTTAAATCATTTTTTTTTTCTTTTTTTCTTTTTTTTTTTTTTTTTTCATTTTTGAAATTAGTCAGCAGAGAAATAAGAAATAGGTGTAAATAACAAGTAACAGGTGTTTTTCTGGTATTTCTGATTTTCTCTGAAAGAAAGTGCTAGGTACAGGTTAAGTCCAGGTGTCCCCTCCTAATCCTTTAATTGTTTGTTCTTTTTTAATAAACTTTAGACGATGAGGCGAAACGCAGAAACACTTTATAAATCATAATTCGTTTGCCAATTTTGGCAACTAAATTATTTGAATCTTTTTTGCTTCACAAGTTAATATTTAAACAAATTCATTAATGTTTACCAAAAAATTGGATACTACGTGCAAGGAACAAGTTTTGAAACTTGCCATATTACACTGTCAAATTTCAATCAAAGTTTACGAATTTTTAAAATTTTTGGGTAAAAAGTTAGAAAATGTATTAGATAAAGATAGCAAAGTTGCCAAGTCTCCTGATTTTCAGATGTTTTCCCTTACTCCTTATTTTTGACATATTTCTCCCAATTTTTCACACTTTTTAAATATTCTGTTATTTATCAATCAAATGGGCTGTGATTCAGTGAGAAAAGCTCTAGTACAGGTGTAATTATTCTTTAGTATGTTTGACCAGTAGTGTTTTATGTGATGAATTACACCCAGATTCATTTATAAGCTATGAATGTTTAAGATTTGTTATTGTTACTATGGTCATGTATTGAATTAATAATAATTTGTCTCGATTAAGACTTATGATCTTTACTATAGTTTTAAATAAGTTAATGAGTATGCAGGTGACGGTGCCCAGGCAGGGTTCGAACTGGAGATCCCACAGTCAGAAAGCAAGCGTCTTATCCGCCGAGCAAAAGGGTACCTCAGTCGCTTCCTGCGAGAAACTCGTTTTACTGACCGCGCAAGATGGTCGCCACAAGTAACAAAACATCCCTCTTTTTATAATATTTAGTCAAATTAAAAATATGTTAATACATCCTAAACATCATATTCTTAAAGTGTTCTACTTGTAAGGAATACATACTTTCCTTATTCAAGTAAGAGTGATAGATTTCTTTTTAATCTTTAGTAATAACCAAGAATATTGAAACTTAAACTTTTACTAAAGATGTTTACATCAACAAATTAACAAGTTTTCATTGACAAAAATATCTCCTGATTTCTGAGATAAAATCTCCTGATTTTTAACTTTCAGAACTCGTCAAGTCTGAGATAGAATTACAAAATTTAGAGCAAAATATGAACAAGCTATGGCTGTCATTTTGCTGGAGTTTTTTTAAGTCCCTCTGTTTTAAATTGAAATGAAATTTCACTTAGTGTAGAGGAAAATAATGAAGATTTGGCATTCATTAAATAAAATTGTCCAAATCTTCTCACCACTGTAGCACATTTTCAAGCAAAAACAGGCCCATTCCAAAAATGACCATTGCTTGAGATAAAAGTTTCAGATTTTATGACAGATTATGATTGGTGGAAGTCCTTTTATATAATGGGCGATAAAGAGATAATCAGAGAAATTGAAATTGAGTTTATTTACCAAATAGCAACAGCCATGGCTTCATCTGCTGGAGTAGAAAGACAATTTTCTTCCTTTGGACTATACTTGGGGAACGAAGACGTTGAGAGTACAGTTGAGAGTACTGTGAGTGTTATGCTTCCGCGACAAGAAAAAGTGCGTTGACTATTTCAATAAAATCTCTCTCGGTATCTGTTTTTTCTTCAAAATTTTAATGCGAAAACGATTTATTCACTAAATGCAACTGATTTAAGTTAAAATTTGTCAGAATTACGACTTGTACATATAAAATTTAGATAAAAATGTATTTATTCGCTTTGGCGAAATTTTGGCGGTAATAAACATGTGTTGTATAAAAATTGCAAACCTTTTTCAAATAACGACACCCCGCATCTCCCCCAATTTCCGGTCAGTTAAGAGATAATTACTTGAAGAACTTGGAGTTTTTAATCTGCAATATATTGTTTTTTTTCCTTAAACTTTCTAAAATACAAAAACAATATTTGTAGATTTGAACTTATCGGAAAAATTTACTTTAAATGCATACCAAATATGACAATAAAATATTAAAGCAAAATAACATAATTAAAAAAGTTTCTATTTAAGTGATGAGTTTAAGGATCGAGTGAAACAGGTTTTTAAGGCTGAAACTGAATCCGAATTTCGGTGATCTTTCTATTTTCGGCCGAAAACAAAAACGAATGTAAAAAATTTATAAAGTAAGACATACAAAAATATGCATAATTATTAATTAATTATACGTATTTGTTAAATATGCATAGTTATTAATTAATTATATACATATATTTAAATATACATAATTAATTTTAATTAAACGTATTTAGTTAGTATAATTATTAATTAACTATACATATTTATTAACTATACATAATTATTAATTAATTATAGATATTTATTAAATATATACAATTGTTAATTAATTATTTGTGTGACTTAAGTTGACTCGCTATGTCTTAAATCCAACACTTTTTATTTTTATAATATAATTACGTAATTAATTCATTCACGATACAGAAATATTTTCTATTATACGAATTTCATTGAATTTATAATTCCCACCCACGTCTTGAGTCAATGATGACTGATAAATTGTAAACAATGAAGTTTATAGCAATAAATAGTCTCATTTGAGCTGCTACATCTCAGATCGATGAGAAATGTTGAAAATATTTGAAGAAACGAGATTTTTGAAATAAAAAAGTTTTAACGTGAACATGGGATTGAATAACAAATAAAGAAAAAATATTAATTATAAAAAATAATCTGAAAAGTTTATTTTACATATTTTTATAGTGTGTACATTCTATAATTTGTTTCCTTTTAGATTTGTTTTCCTTTTTACATTCAATATTTTTTAATGTATCTTCAATGGGATTTTAGTAGGATAGCTTTCCCTATCGAAAATGAAATTGTTTATTTGTCTTATCTTTCTTTCTTTTTATTTTATTTTTTATCCTTTTAATGCCAGTAGAAATTCACATTTTAATATTTATTTTATTATTTTTTTCATTATTATTATTGTTATTGTTATTAGTTTTTTGTACTTTAAATTTTGAAGTTGCTTTTTTTATTGGCATGTTTTAAAAAATTTCCTGCGCGGATGTTTTGATTAATTATAAAATAAAAAGTTTATCTTATGTCCTCTTTACAGTCTCCTATATGTAAATAAAAAAAAAAAAAAAAAAAAGGGGGTGATCAAGTCGGCAAAACACAATCATACCCGTTCTAGAATCTTTTTGTTTTAATAGTGTGTTTTCTCATCGCAATTTAAAAAAATATGAATAGATTTTATATAAAATACAAATGTGAATTCGTGTGTTTCTTCAAAATTGCACATTGAGCAATGTTAGATACCTGGTACACATTACATACATATAACTTTAAACCTGATTATTAACAACACATTTATCAAAGAAAGAATTGCGATTCCTTTACAAAATAATTTTAAAAATATATAGGTAATGTTAAATTGTAATAATGTTTATTTTTAACTTTCGAAATATCTTAATTCTAAACATTATTTTTTAAGATGAAAAGTTCGTGGAAAATATGTATGTTATTCTAATTTAAATAATGTGCTTTGATAATAAATTGTCAGTAACCAATTATATTTAATCTTTCAATAAAACGACAAGAAAAAAATCTTTGAAATAAGATTTTGCAAACTCAATTTAAAATTAATATTATGTTGCCAAAATGAGTGCTAAAACGCCAGATATTGCAATCATGTTAGGTCACGGTTAAGCCAAGACGCCAAGCCAACGGAGTGAAAAGTCTGTATAGGCTTTTACATACTCGCAACTTCAACGTTCCCCAACTATAGTTCATCCAAACCTTCGTAATAAATTAGGAGTGGACAAAGCTTCTAAATTAGTGTTTTTGTTCAAACAATTAAATCCCTGATTTATTTCTGTTTGCTTAAAAACTATTGAGTTAATTGTGATTTTTATCCCTTAATAAATAGCTTGCATTAAATGAATATTTAATTTGTTTTTTAAATTTTACCATTTTCTATTCATTTACAACCTGTTTAAGTTTATTTCTTATTTAGTGTGCACAATTCAATTACATAATAATAGAATGGCTTTAGATTAAAGCCTACATATTTAATTTTTAGTATCAATCAGTAACTAGGATATAGTATTTACTGAACTATATAATTATTTCTTATATTATTTTTATAAATTATAAATATTATTTATTCTTTTTTTAGTTATTTTTATAAGAAACTGCTTCATGTATTGTAAAAACATAAAAACACAATAATTTAAATATAATTCTAAAAAAATCAAATAAATCCGATTTAAATCAAAAAAATCTGATTTAAATCAAATAAATCCGATTTTTTTGATTTTTTTAAAAAAATCATGATTTTTTTCCAACCCTGCATAAAAGAATGGGGATAGTTTTGATTTTGAATATCATGGCTCCTTTTTATTTCAAGAGTTCACTAATGCAAAAACATCCGCTCAATGTCAATCTTATTTTTTTTATACCTTGTTTGCATTTCCATATTTTTGTTTATTTATTTATTTTTTGTTTTTGCATTGCACATCTGAGCTTGATCTCTTTCAACAAAAGCCGTTTTTTAATATTTGTTTTCAAGTTTTTTTCTCTTTACTGGAATACTTTCATTTTTGAAACTGGTTTCGAAAGTAAAAGCATCCTAGAAAAAAAATCTGTAAACAAAATCGAAAAAGCAAAAGATCATTATAGAGATTAATTCAGCATTATTATTAAAAGAAAAAAAAACGGTAGTTAGCAAAACGTCCTGATGTGGGACTTTGTACTCTATTAACCCTTTCCGGCGCACTAGTCTTTAAAGTTGGAATTTAAAGGAAAAAAAAATTAGGCAATCTATTTAGGCCTAGAGGAGTACACAGGTATTGTTTTGTAAAGATTGCACAAACCACTTTAATTATACAGCTGTTGCCGAAGTGGTAAACTCCCATAAGTAAAGCATTGATAAGCGCAGTGAGAAGAGCATTGTTGTGAAGCGCGTATTACAGTAAAACATTTTACCTATTATTTAAAAACAGTAGAGTTTGATCTCTGTAGTGCTGCCATCTAGAACTCATAAAAAAGATTTAAAATAGCCATTAGAGTAGTTTTTGAAATATTCACGGAGTTTTTGTGTCTCTAAACGGGGGAAACTTTAGGTGTTGCCGACCCGGCAACACTGCGCGTTAAGGGGTTAAAGAAATTACGTGTTTTCTTAAAATTATTTGATTATTCTAATGCTTTCATTTGTATTCTGATTAATAATAGAATTATTTATTATAACAACGAAAAGAAGGTGTTCCTTACTGCCCAAAATTGCAAAAATGCAATTTTTTTTTTTTTTTTTTTTTTTTTTTTTTTTATTGTAATAAAAAAAATTCTAAGTTTATAGGTAAAAGTATTTTCTTTCAATATATCTAATGTCTATTTGTTGTCTTGTATACATTTTCTTGTTTCTTTTTAATGATTTATAATGTTTAACTTTCTAAGAGTTTTCAATAACATATATTTTAGATCAGATTTGCAGGTAAAGGGTTTGCATATTTTGAATCGATACATAAAAATTAAAATTTATGTTCCTTGGAATATGTTAAGATATTGATATTTTTGTTTTTTCTTGATAATTAACACACACACACACACATATTATATATATATATATATATATATATATATACTATTATGTGTTTGTAGTATTTTATACAGAGGACAGTTACATTTATGACCCTATAATGGAGTGACATATGAATTGAAATATATCGATATATCGAAAATTATCGATATTTGGTCAGCGATATATCACGATATTAAAATTCTGATATCGCCCAGCCCTATCACTGAGTGATCATAACTAAATAGGATAGAACAAGAAAAATTGTTTTCTATCACAAAATCAAGCATGCAACAGTTTAAGACATGATATATTTATACACTGAATACATAAAAAGCAAAAATGGAAATTTGTTCTAAATTATAAAATGAAGTATGCAGTATTTACAATTTAAACCACAGTATATTTATGCACTGGCATATTAAAAATAAACAGGACAGGGCAAGAAAACTTGTTCTCAGTCATAGAATTTAACAAAAAAGAATTTGTAAATTTGTTCTTAATCATAAAATTAATACTCACATTCACTTAATCCTGGCTTAAAAATAAATGAAATATTAAGTTTGTGAGCATAAATTAGGTTTTAATATACAGTAGACTCCCTCAAGCCCACAACTCTCTAAAATCTGCATATAATTTACAAATGTAAACAATGAGACATTCAGTTCAGATATAGGAACAAAATTTGACTTTTTTAGTTTTGTATCCAAATCCATTAATTTGTAATTTTTGTTATTGTTACTGAATTCATGTTTTTTCTTCAACGAAGAATAAATTTATTTCTGAAAGAATTCAAGATATTGCTGATATCACAGATAATCCATAATCTTCTTATCAAATATATTTATGTATTAATCAAAATTTTTTGGTTATTAAGTCTGGCTGAACCTAGAATAAAATTTCCTTATTGTATTATTTTGATGTGATTTAATATTCTACATTATTTATGAGGGAAGTTTCATTGAATAATTTAGGAAAAATAAACTTCATCTTTATAATGAATAGTTAATCATACATTATTCATTTGATCTTTGCTTTTAATATTTTAAAAATTATCAAAATTTTTATTATTTTAGTTTATTACTTACTGTAATGTTTTAATATATTGAAAGCATTCATTATAATTTTTATTGCAAAATTTATTGCTATCAAATTACTGTTTTAAAAATGTAAACAAAGAAATGACCAGAAATCCACAAAATTCTAAAATCCGCACAACCTCTGGTCCCAAGCTTTGCGGATTTAAGGAAGTCTACTGTAATTATATTTATGTAAAAAAGTTATTTATACTTAAAATAGGGCATCTGAAGAAATAAGCAGAATATATTATGCATTATGAGTTCTTCATGGTGTAAAAATATATGCAAACAAATGTGATTTTCAAGTTAATTTCAAAGTTCCATATTTTTAAAATCACGTATATATCACTCATAATATTTTTGGTACATGTTTACATCTATAAGAAGGTTATCCTGCTAATTTTTCATATTTTTTTAGCCAGTCCTTTTTTTGATATTGAACTTCAAATTTAGCATTTTGATGCTGAGATGCCAACTTTGACTAATTATAGAAAAAGAAGGAACGTCTCTAAATATTTCATATTTCTTCTGAGAATAGTTTATTAGGGTATATATTCAGAAAAAGAAATGTAAAGGTGAATTTTACTATCTTCTATTAAAATGTTTATATCAAAAAAGACAATTTTTCACTGTAAAATTGATACATTTAATCTTATTTTATACAATTTTTTAAATCATTATCATAAAAATAGCTATTATGAAAATTTAGTTCATTCATTACTAAATATAATGGTTTTTAAATCATTTTGATACGTTTAGAAATAAAAAAGTTATAAAGGATTCTGTAAAGTACTATTTTCATGAAAAACCGCTGGTGACATGACAAAAACATAGATGCCAAAAAAAATTCAAAAGGTTTAAAAATTTTTAAATCCTTGTTTTAGACTCCTAAAAGTGCAATAAATTAACTGGTAAAGAATTAAAAAAATCAAAAATATTGAGCAACATTTTTTTCTTTTTCTGGATGATTTCACATGGATTGACCCCATAGTCATATACCTACACAAAAAATTTGGTTCAATTCGATGCATAATTTCATATTCTTTTGATCGGTACAATATTGAAAATGGCACAAAAATCGCGATTGCAGCGCCCCCTTCCGGGCGGATTTTTAAAAAGTTCTGGGAGGACTAACTAGCCATAGTCATATACCTACATAAAAAAATTGGTTCAATTCGATGCATAACTTCATACACTTTTTGATGGTAGAATGGTGACATACACACAGACAGACACACATACACGCGGACAGACAGACATTTTGTAAAAACATGTTTTTTAAAATCTCTGACCACTAAAACATGTAAATCCATCGAAAAAAATTTCGATTACAATACTTTCTTTTATTCCTATTCCTTTCTTTAATCCTACAGATGTAAAAATGCCAATATCTGTTCACTAACATTTTACCTGTAAACTGTACCAGAAAAAATGTAAATCTACAAAACTAATTTTTGTAAAGCTACAGAAATCTGTAACTTTACAAATGAATCTAATAAAATTACTAGGGATGGGACGAATAGTGATTTGGCCGAATACCGAATATTCGGCCAAATTTTAGGCCGAATACCGAATATTCGGCCAGCCGAATACCGAATATTCGGCCAGCCGAATACCGAATATTCGGCCGGCCGAATAGTAAAAATTTTTTCCAATAAAGAAAATAAATTTTGATTATATATAATTTAAAAAATAGGAGCTCGTTAATAATTATTACTCTTAAATGTGCTTTTAAATGTATTTTGAAATTTGAAAAACTTATTTTAACACAAAAAAATTATGGAATTGCATTATATCCTTTATTCTAATGTACATCAAATTGATTTTCAGTAAGTCAAGATGAGAAAATATTTCCATTAAAATATGAAGAATGTACTTTACTTTTACTATCAATTTTATATACTTCTCGTATCCAAAATCAATAATATTCTTAATCTTTCTCTCTCTCTCAGAACTCACAAGGACATATTTTCAGGAATAACCTTTAATGAAGTAAATTTGATCATTTAGAGTTTGGGTCCCTAGTGATAAGCAAATTTGTAAGAATGAGACTGTTCTAAAATCAGATGCCAAGCTTTAAATTACAAATTACGTTAAAGCAAAAGGTTATGCTTAAAGTAGAATGCATATGTTAACAAAATCTTTGATATTTGAATCAGCACATACAATATTCAACTTCAATATTCCACTTATTCAACAAGCATTAAAAGGATAAACAGAAATTGATAACAACATGAAGGAAGGAAGATTAAATTAAAAATATATACATAATAATGTTACATATTTAAGTCAGTAACTATGCAAATAATTATTTAAAAGTGAAAACTATAGAATGAAAAAATTATTTTGTTGAGTATTTAGAATTTATATTAAAATACAGTAGACTCCCTCAAATCCGCACTCCTAAAATCCGCACATATTTTACGGATGTAAACAATGAAACATTCAGTTCAGATGTATGTGCAAAATTTGACTTTTTTAGTTTTAGATCAATTCCATATATTTTTTAATTTGTAATTTTTGTTAAGGTTATTGAATTCACGTGTTTTCATAAATAAAGAATAATTTATTTCTGAAAAAATAAAGATATTTCTGATATCATTGGTAATCACAATCTTACCAAATATATTAATGTATTAATCAAGCTTTTTTAGTTATTAAGTCTGGCTAAACCTGAAATAAAGTTTCATTATTGTATGATTTTGATGTGAATTAGTAATATACCTTTATGAGGCAAGTTTCATTGAATAATTTAGGAAAAACACATTTCATCTCTATAATGAATAGATTATTAATTTGACCTTTGCTTTTAGTATTTTTATCATTTAAAAAACTATCTAATTTTTTATTATTTTAGTTTATTACTTATTTTAATATTTCAGCATATTGTAAACAGTCATTTATACTTTTGATTTCATTATTAATTACATTCAAATTACTTTTTTAAAAATGTAAACAAAGCAGTGACCAGAAATCCGCATCTTCATTAACACACCTAGTGAATAAATTTTTTCATTTCTTACTTTATAGAAAATAAGTTATGAATTTCATAAGAGCCTTTTTTATATGTGCGTGGAATTTACAGACATTAAAAAATATTCGAGCGTTTTAGAATAAGGCAGTTTTTTTATATTTTGAATTGTAATATATCATTCTCTAAAGATGACATTTCCCATACAATTAAATCTCCAACTTGGGCAGCATTTTCTAGAATATCACTAACTTTTATAGGAAATACAGAAAGGCTGTATATTTTTTAGTATCTGAATAACTCTATATTTTGTAAGTAAGAGTGAGAATGACTTCATAAATGAAGTAGCCAATTTGGATTAGAGGAAAAAAAATTTCAAGAATGAAATTCTTTAAATCCGAAATTTATTTGGCAAGATATCTTTCACTATTCGGCGAGATTTTAACAATATTCGGCAAGATATCTCTAAATATTCGGCTGCAGGTATTCGGCCGAAGTATTCGCTCAACAATCCTTCAATATTCGGCCAACCGAATATTTGGCAAAAGGGCCGAATAGGCCGAATACCGAATAGTGGCCGAATATTCGTCCCATCCCTAAAAATTACAGTTATTTTACTAAAAAATTTACCTGTAACCTAGGTAGCCATTACATAAAAAATTCTAGGAATCCCAGTTTCCTAAAAAAATTATTAGTAACCTTAGATTTTTTGATTTTCAATGCAAATCTGTATCTGCTACATGAAATTTGGCTGTTGCGATTACATAAAGAGTTCTAAGAATCCCAGTTTCCTAGAAAATTTTTAGTAACTTTACATTTTTTTTTTTTTTTTTTTTTTTTGTACAGTGTACTTCTGTAGACATTCTTTTTCTACTTTGCTGTTTTTTTTTTTTTTTTTAAGTACAGAAACAAATTGCTCGTAGGAAATGACTTAAGGTTAAAATTAACCAGTTTTAACTCTGATATAGATGGCCTCATTAGTAAATATCAGTATCAGAAATCTCACTGATTCTAAAGCTATGTTTTGATAATACAGTAGACTCCCTCAAATCCGCACAGCTTGGGACCAGAGGTTTTGCAGATTTTAGAATTTTGCGGATTTCTGGTCATTGCTTTGTTTACATTTTTTAAAAAGTAATTTGAATTTAATTAATAATGAAATCAAAAGTATAATGAATGTTTACAATATGCTAAAAAATTTAAATAAGTAATAAACTAAAATAATAAAATTTAGATAGTTTTTAAAATGATAAAAATACAAAAAGCAGAGGTCAAATTAATAATCAATAATGTACAATTAAATATTCATTATCATAATGATGAAATGTGTTTTTCCTAAATTATTCAATGAAACTTTCCTCATAAAGATACATTAATAATTCACATTAAGATCGTAAAATAATGAAGCTTTATTTCAGGTTTAGCCAGACCTAAACTAAAAAAGCTTGATTAATGATAAATGTATTTAGTAAGATTGTGATTACCGATGATATCAGCAATATCTTTATTTTTTCAGAAATAAATTATTCTTTCTTTATGAAAAATCATGAATTCAATAATCTTAACAAAAATTACAAATTAAAAAATATATGGAATTGATATAAAACTAAAAAAGTCAAATTTTGCACCTACATCTGAACTGAATGTTTCATTGTTTACATCCATAAATTATGTGCGGATTTTAGAGAGTTGTGGATTTTAGGAGTGCGGATTTGAGGGAGTCTACTGTAATTAGAAATAATTTTCAATTATCTATACAGTTTGTGAGTTATTTTAATCATTTTTCTACTTACATACATTGTGGTTATCAATTCTTGTTTTAGTTGATAGTGACTTCGTATAAAAAATTGCCTTTTTTCATAGGATAGGATAGCCGATAGCTTATAGAAGTCATAGTATAATTTTAATATATATGCTTATTGTAGGTGGGTTGCAAAAATTTATCTTTCTCAAAGGTGGGTCGCATACCAATAAAGTTTGGGAATCGTTGATCTCTGGTAATAATTCCAATGCAGAATTCCCATCAGAAGTAAAATACAATAAAACCAGCTTAGTAGGAAGCACAAACAACCAGTGATAAATTCCTTTCTATGCAGGATCTTTAAATTACATAAAGCTTAGTTACATTTTTTAAGAAGGGAGGATGGGGGGCAATGGAGCGATCGCCCCCCCTTGAGCCCAATAAAGGGTCTGAAAAACGATATTAGATATCTGCACGGAAAAAAGGGTAGAAGTAGGGCTGGGCGATATCAGAATTTTAATATCGTGATATATCGCTGACCAAATATCGATAATTTTCGATATATCGATATATTTCAATTCATATGTCACTCCATTATAGGGTCATAAATGTAACTGTCCTCTGTATAAAATACTACAAACACATAATAGTATATATATATATATATATATATATATATATATAATATGTGTGTGTGTGTGTATGTTAATTATCAAGAAAAAACAAAAATATCAATATCTTAACATATTCCAAGGAACATAAATTTTAATTTTTATGTATTGATTCAAAATATGCAAACCCTTTACCTGCAAATCTGATCTAAAATATATGTTATTGAAAACTCTTAGAAAGTTAAACATTATAAATCATTAAAAAGAAACAAGAAAATGTATACAAGACAACAAATAGACATTAGATATATTGAAAGAAAATACTTTTACCTATAAACTTAGAATTTTTTTTATTACAATAAAAAAAAAAAAAAAAAAAAAAAAAAAATTGCATTTCTGCAATTTTGGGCAGTAAGGAACACCTTCTTTTCGTTGTTATAATAAATAATTCTATTATTAATCAGAATACAAATGAAAGCATTAGAATAATCAAATAATTTTAAGAAAACACGTAATTTCTTTAACCCCTTAACGCGCAGTGTTGCCGGGTCGGCAACACCTAAAGTTTCCCCCGTTTAGAGACACAAAAACTCCGTGAATATTTCAAAAACTACTCTAATGGCTATTTTAAATCTTTTTTATGAGTTCTAGATGGCAGCACTACAGAGATCAATCTCTACTGTTTTTAAATAATAGGTAAAATGTTTTACTGTAATACGCGCTTCACAACAATGCTCTTCTCACTGCGCTTATCAATGCTTTACTTATGGGAGTTTACCACTTCGGCAACAGCTGTATAATTAAAGTGGTTTGTGCAATCTTTACAAAACAATACCTGTGTACTCCTCTAGGCCTAAATAGATTGCCTAATTTTTTTTTCCTTTAAATTCCAACTTTAAAGACTAGTGCGCCGGAAAGGGTTAATAGAGTACAAAGTCCCACATCAGGACGTTTTGCTAACTACCGTTTTTTTTTCTTTTAATAATAATGCTGAATTAATCTCTATAATGATCTTTTGCTTTTTCGATTTTGTTTACAGATTTTTTTTCTAGGATGCTTTTACTTTCGAAACCAGTTTCAAAAATGAAAGTATTCCAGTAAAGAGAAAAAAACTTGAAAACAAATATTAAAAAACGGCTTTTGTTGAAAGAGATCAAGCTCAGATGTGCAATGCAAAAACAAAAAATAAATAAATAAACAAAAATATGGAAATGCAAACAAGGTATAAAAAAAATAAGATTGACATTGAGCGGATGTTTTTGCATTAGTGAACTCTTGAAATAAAAAGGAGCCATGATATTCAAAATCAAAACTATCCCCATTCTTTTATGCAGGGTTGGAAAAAAATCATGATTTTTTTAAAAAAATCAAAAAAATCGGATTTATTTGATTTAAATCAGATTTTTTTGATTTAAATCGGATTTATTTGATTTTTTTAGAATTATATTTAAATTATTGTGTTTTTATGTTTTTACAATACATGAAGCAGTTTCTTATAAAAATAACTAAAAAAAGAATAAATAATATTTATAATTTATAAAAATAATATAAGAAATAATTATATAGTTCAGTAAATACTATATCCTAGTTACTGATTGATACTAAAAATTAAATATGTAGGCTTTAATCTAAAGCCATTCTATTATTATGTAATTGAATTGTGCACACTAAATAAGAAATAAACTTAAACAGGTTGTAAATGAATAGAAAATGGTAAAATTTAAAAAACAAATTAAATATTCATTTAATGCAAGCTATTTATTAAGGGATAAAAATCACAATTAACTCAATAGTTTTTAAGCAAACAGAAATAAATCAGGGATTTAATTGTTTGAACAAAAACACTAATTTAGAAGCTTTGTCCACTCCTAATTTATTACGAAGGTTTGGATGAACTATAGTTGGGGAACGTTGAAGTTGCGAGTATGTAAAAGCCTATACAGACTTTTCACTCCGTTGGCTTGGCGTCTTGGCTTAACCGTGACCTAACATGATTGCAATATCTGGCGTTTTAGCACTCATTTTGGCAACATAATATTAATTTTAAATTGAGTTTGCAAAATCTTATTTCAAAGATTTTTTTCTTGTCGTTTTATTGAAAGATTAAATATAATTGGTTACTGACAATTTATTATCAAAGCACATTATTTAAATTAGAATAACATACATATTTTCCACGAACTTTTCATCTTAAAAAATAATGTTTAGAATTAAGATATTTCGAAAGTTAAAAATAAACATTATTACAATTTAACATTACCTATATATTTTTAAAATTATTTTGTAAAGGAATCGCAATTCTTTCTTTGATAAATGTGTTGTTAATAATCAGGTTTAAAGTTATATGTATGTAATGTGTACCAGGTATCTAACATTGCTCAATGTGCAATTTTGAAGAAACACACGAATTCACATTTGTATTTTATATAAAATCTATTCATATTTTTTTAAATTGCGATGAGAAAACACACTATTAAAACAAAAAGATTCTAGAACGGGTATGATTGTGTTTTGCCGACTTGATCACCCCCTTTTTTTTTTTTTTTTTTTTTTATTTACATATAGGAGACTGTAAAGAGGACATAAGATAAACTTTTTATTTTATAATTAATCAAAACATCCGCGCAGGAAATTTTTTAAAACATGCCAATAAAAAAAGCAACTTCAAAATTTAAAGTACAAAAAACTAATAACAATAACAATAATAATAATGAAAAAAATAATAAAATAAATATTAAAATGTGAATTTCTACTGGCATTAAAAGGATAAAAAATAAAATAAAAAGAAAGAAAGATAAGACAAATAAACAATTTCATTTTCGATAGGGAAAGCTATCCTACTAAAATCCCATTGAAGATACATTAAAAAATATTGAATGTAAAAAGGAAAACAAATCTAAAAGGAAACAAATTATAGAATGTACACACTATAAAAATATGTAAAATAAACTTTTCAGATTATTTTTTATAATTAATATTTTTTCTTTATTTGTTATTCAATCCCATGTTCACGTTAAAACTTTTTTATTTCAAAAATCTCGTTTCTTCAAATATTTTCAACATTTCTCATCGATCTGAGATGTAGCAGCTCAAATGAGACTATTTATTGCTATAAACTTCATTGTTTACAATTTATCAGTCATCATTGACTCAAGACGTGGGTGGGAATTATAAATTCAATGA
Source organism: Maratus speculifer (assembly GCA_964019185.1). Lineage (NCBI taxonomy): Eukaryota > Metazoa > Arthropoda > Arachnida > Araneae > Salticidae > Maratus > Maratus speculifer. The sequence continues at coordinate 44,049,999 of OZ025294.1, forward strand.
AATTCGTATAATAGAAAATATTTCTGTATCGTGAATGAATTAATTACGTAATTATATTATAAAAATAAAAAGTGTTGGATTTAAGACATAGCGAGTCAACTTAAGTCACACAAATAATTAATTAACAATTGTATATATTTAATAAATATCTATAATTAATTAATAATTATGTATAGTTAATAAATATGTATAGTTAATTAATAATTATACTAACTAAATACGTTTAATTAAAATTAATTATGTATATTTAAATATATGTATATAATTAATTAATAACTATGCATATTTAACAAATACGTATAATTAATTAATAATTATGCATATTTTTGTATGTCTTACTTTATAAATTTTTTACATTCGTTTTTGTTTTCGGCCGAAAATAGAAAGATCACCGAAATTCGGATTCAGTTTCAGCCTTAAAAACCTGTTTCACTCGATCCTTAAACTCATCACTTAAATAGAAACTTTTTTAATTATGTTATTTTGCTTTAATATTTTATTGTCATATTTGGTATGCATTTAAAGTAAATTTTTCCGATAAGTTCAAATCTACAAATATTGTTTTTGTATTTTAGAAAGTTTAAGGAAAAAAAACAATATATTGCAGATTAAAAACTCCAAGTTCTTCAAGTAATTATCTCTTAACTGACCGGAAATTGGGGGAGACGCGGGGTGTCGTTATTTGAAAAAGGTTTGCAATTTTTATACAACACATGTTTATTACCGCCAAAATTTCGCCAAAGCGAATAAATACATTTTTATCTAAATTTTATATGTACAAGTCGTAATTCTGACAAATTTTAACTTAAATCAGTTGCATTTAGTGAATAAATCGTTTTCGCATTAAAATTTTGAAGAAAAAACAGATACCGAGAGAGATTTTATTGAAATAGTCAACGCACTTTTTCTTGTCGCGGAAGCATAACACTCACAGTACTCTCAACTGTACTCTCAACGTCTTCGTTCCCCAAGTATAGTCCAAAGGAAGAAAATTGTCTTTCTACTCCAGCAGATGAAGCCATGGCTGTTGCTATTTGGTAAATAAACTCAATTTCAATTTCTCTGATTATCTCTTTATCGCCCATTATATAAAAGGACTTCCACCAATCATAATCTGTCATAAAATCTGAAACTTTTATCTCAAGCAATGGTCATTTTTGGAATGGGCCTGTTTTTGCTTGAAAATGTGCTACAGTGGTGAGAAGATTTGGACAATTTTATTTAATGAATGCCAAATCTTCATTATTTTCCTCTACACTAAGTGAAATTTCATTTCAATTTAAAACAGAGGGACTTAAAAAAACTCCAGCAAAATGACAGCCATAGCTTGTTCATATTTTGCTCTAAATTTTGTAATTCTATCTCAGACTTGACGAGTTCTGAAAGTTAAAAATCAGGAGATTTTATCTCAGAAATCAGGAGATATTTTTGTCAATGAAAACTTGTTAATTTGTTGATGTAAACATCTTTAGTAAAAGTTTAAGTTTCAATATTCTTGGTTATTACTAAAGATTAAAAAGAAATCTATCACTCTTACTTGAATAAGGAAAGTATGTATTCCTTACAAGTAGAACACTTTAAGAATATGATGTTTAGGATGTATTAACATATTTTTAATTTGACTAAATATTATAAAAAGAGGGATGTTTTGTTACTTGTGGCGACCATCTTGCGCGGTCAGTAAAACGAGTTTCTCGCAGGAAGCGACTGAGGTACCCTTTTGCTCGGCGGATAAGACGCTTGCTTTCTGACTGTGGGATCTCCAGTTCGAACCCTGCCTGGGCACCGTCACCTGCATACTCATTAACTTATTTAAAACTATAGTAAAGATCATAAGTCTTAATCGAGACAAATTATTATTAATTCAATACATGACCATAGTAACAATAACAAATCTTAAACATTCATAGCTTATAAATGAATCTGGGTGTAATTCATCACATAAAACACTACTGGTCAAACATACTAAAGAATAATTACACCTGTACTAGAGCTTTTCTCACTGAATCACAGCCCATTTGATTGATAAATAACAGAATATTTAAAAAGTGTGAAAAATTGGGAGAAATATGTCAAAAATAAGGAGTAAGGGAAAACATCTGAAAATCAGGAGACTTGGCAACTTTGCTATCTTTATCTAATACATTTTCTAACTTTTTACCCAAAAATTTTAAAAATTCGTAAACTTTGATTGAAATTTGACAGTGTAATATGGCAAGTTTCAAAACTTGTTCCTTGCACGTAGTATCCAATTTTTTGGTAAACATTAATGAATTTGTTTAAATATTAACTTGTGAAGCAAAAAAGATTCAAATAATTTAGTTGCCAAAATTGGCAAACGAATTATGATTTATAAAGTGTTTCTGCGTTTCGCCTCATCGTCTAAAGTTTATTAAAAAAGAACAAACAATTAAAGGATTAGGAGGGGACACCTGGACTTAACCTGTACCTAGCACTTTCTTTCAGAGAAAATCAGAAATACCAGAAAAACACCTGTTACTTGTTATTTACACCTATTTCTTATTTCTCTGCTGACTAATTTCAAAAATGAAAAAAAAAAAAAAAAGAAAAAAAGAAAAAAAAAAATGATTTAAATCAAATGATTTTTTTAAAAAAAATCAGTTGATTTAAATCTAGATTTAAATCTTGATTTAAATCGGTTGATTTAAATCATGCCAACCCTGCTTTTATGAGAGATAAACTGTTTGATTTTTTTTTTTTTTTTTAACTTATAAAAAGGGTTTTGTGAAAGTATCAACTAGTTTCAGTTGTTTAAGTGCACGAAAAACACATCCAACGGCACATACAAACGAAAAGAGGGGTGGGGGGAGGAAGAAAAACAAAACCTTTTAATCTTTACCATTAAAAGGGAAAAAAATTCATAACTCCTAAGTAAATTTATCGATTTTTTTCAAATTTTCAGCAATTCGCAATAATAGTAAATTAGGCTGTGTGACAAATTTTTATTAAAATATAATAAGTTATTACAAAATTTGAGCATCTTTTACAAGTGTCCAGTACAGAAGAACCTCAAAGAAAACGTAGGAAACTATCCATCGTTTGTTTTTGTTTATCGAACTCAGCGAAATCGAAACTTGAATGTTTATACAATAATCATATTGTCATCTGCTGTGGATGGGTAATATGTTTTGCCAAGCAGAAAGACACCATCCATAGAGTTTTAGCGATCTTTCAAAATAAAAAGTATTTTCCTTCCTAATTTGAAAAAAAAATTTCAATTTTCAATTTTTTTTTTTTTTTTTTGGGGGGGGGGAATTTTTTTCAAAAACTCGTACGCAAAACGGGTAAAAATACTAGTATCCAATAAATTCTAAAACTAAGGTGAATCACAATGAAAAAAGAAAAAACTTCCGCTTCTAGTAAAATTTCTGCTTAAAATAAATGACATAATAGAATTACCATACATGTAAATTATTAATGTTATTAATAAAAAAATGTAAAATAATATGTGATTTAATATAATTATTTATTAGTGCTATTAATAAATGAAAAACAAACATACAAGAAATATCGATTAATTGTGCTCACATTCTTGAAAGTATGTCAATCAATTCTGCATTCCGGCAGTAATAACTGTACACAAGCTCACAGGAAAACAACAGTCAGCCACCGATATGGAGTCGAACGAGTGTTTCAACTTCGATTCTCGAACGAACTCCGATAAATAAAGCGGTACATCAGAATAGTAGACTGTTCGCCCATATTCCGGTATGTGCGCGACACCAGCGCAAAAAGTAGACGGTTCGCCCATATTCCGGTATGTGCGCGACACCAGCGCAAAAAGTAGACTGTTCGCCCATATTCCGGTGTGTGCGCGACACCGACTCAAAACCGGAAGTATCACGCAAGTGCCGATTACAGCGCGAACATTTGCAAAAGTAAACAACTTTTGCGCCGACAGAGGTAGATTCGAAATTCCGTAACTCCGTAATTCCGAAAGTAGGATGAAATACCGTTTGAAACGATATATCGGAAGGATTGAAATCTCAATATCGTTACCGCGATCTTAAAGAAATATCGATATATAACGATATTACGGTATATCGCCCAGCCCTAGGTAGAAGCAATGGCGGATGTAAGGGGGGGGGGGGCGAAAGGGCGATCACCCTCCACCCATTGGGCTAATAAAAGTTTCCTAAAAAGATATGCATAAAATGAATTGAAGGGTAATTCGTGTCTGGCGTGGCCCGCCCCGAGCCACGCCTTTTTAAATTTGCAAGGCTCAGGCTGGGTCAGGTCTTCTCGCTATCAGAACCGGGCCATATTGTGATCATTATTTGTCTGCAGATTTGGGTTGGGCCCAATGGCAGGTTTGAGGGGGCGATCGTCTTGATTTCTTGGGCTAATGAAAGTTTCCCAAAAATACATGCATCCTTGCAAGAAATGAGTTAGATCTTAACTAAAATCCAGTGCCCCCCCCCCCCCCTCGGGACGCACCTTTTTAAGTTCGCGAGGCTCGGGCTGTGTCTGGTCTTACTGCTTTCAGAACTCGGCCGTCATTTATTTGATACTATCATGATCATTATTTTTCTGCAGATTTGGGTTGGGCCTGACTTATTTTTCTTCCAGATCAGTCTGGTCTGGAGTCATTCTTAGATGTCTGCATTAGAGATGACACAGACTTAGCCCGTGTCCGATACGAGATCGAGCTCTGTTTTTGTGTTGATCTACAGATTCAGACTCATTTTTTCTGAAATCTGAAAGTTTTATTTATTGATGAATAGGAAAATGTAAAAAACTTTTTTCCCCTTAAAAATTAGTACTTATTCCTTTTCAAATCAATGCCTTGCTATTTTGATAAAAATAAAAGTGTGCTATTAAAGAAAAAAAAAACAGTCATATTTACATCTGTAGATTTATGTTCAAGCATTGCCGACGATCTGGCACCTACGAAAAAAGGCGGGAATAATGAATTTGTCTTTAGTTCGATACGATTTTTGCTTATGGCAGAGATTATTTTGCAATTGGATCGTTTATTATTATTATTATTTAGACATCTAACGCGAAAAGATTATTTTCTTTTGATTTTAGTTTGCGATTACCGAATAATCTAAATTTCTAGTTTACACAACATATACAAATCGTAATCGCTTTTCATATGGAAATAACTGCAGTAATTATCATTTCTTTTGGGATCTCTGCTGATGCTGAAGCGGTAAGTAAATGTATTTGCCATATTCTTGCGATCAAGTAGTGTTTCTTCTGTTCCTAAAAAGTGTTGAACTTTAAAAATTTTAATTTGAGGTTATTTTCTAGGTCATTCCTATTACGAAGGCTTGTTATGAAGAATGAAATGGTTATAGTTAAAAATGTGCATTTTTACAAAAAATTTAAAAATGTTGTTCGATTTGATAGATAATAGACAGTATTTTCTACAGGCTCCATGCATTTATTCATGAAACACACTTTATTAACATGTTCATTATCCATAATATTTTCTTATTAAAACAGAGACAAAATATGAGAATCCTTTTATATGTAAAGTATATTTTAAAGTATAGTATATAGCTAATGCGATCCACAACATAAACATTAGTTAACCCGACCAGCAGCAAAAAAAGGAAGTCAACCAGACCCTAACCCGACCCATAGCAAAAACTAGAAGTCAACCAGACACAGACCTGACCCGCAGTGGAAAAATTAGCCCCGCCCCACGCATTAAAGTCAAGTCCCTAAATTTCTAAAATCGCCCCCCCCCCCCCCTTGAGGACTCTCCAGATCCGCCCTTGGTGGGGGGAACTGAACTTTTTTTTTTTTTTTTTTTTTTTTTTCAATTTATTGCATGATTCTGTTTTATTGCATGGTTGGGTCTTTTTTAAAAATCTATATAGTATTATTTGATTGCAATTTTATTATTTCTTTTTTAATATTACATACAGTTTATAATACATTTTTAATTACTTTTTCATCAAAAAAGTTAAAATATTGAATACATAATTAAAGTTTAATTGAATTCATCAATTAATTTTAAATAAAAGATTTTAAAGTATGAGACAAGTGAAGTTCAAAACCTTAAGCTGTGACTGTACACAACTTTCCAACTGAACAAGAGTTAGGCCTGATAACTTGCACAGTCTCTGTCCACCCCCACTCCCTTTCTGGACGGAATTAGAATACAAATTTCAAGTTCATTTAAAAATATTATTGCAGACTCATGCAACACTGGTCAGGGCAGCTTGTAAATTAATAATTTTTTTTATTTTTAAAATAATATTTCATTCTTTATTAATTAAAAAACAGCAAAAATAAATATTTATTCTGTCAAGTCATCTTCAGAACCAAAAAAAAAAGACCAATAGAAATTTTAAATAAAATATATGTTCTCAAAGTTTAAAATCATGAAATATACTGCAAATGCAGCTTGAAAACAAGAAATTTTTAACAAAGTATCTGAAACAATGATCTTTTGCTGCTAAAGCAGAAAAAAAAAAAATTCTTCATTTGAGAGCAAAGAATATTATATATTTTAGACATTGCATTGTAAAAAAAAAAAAAAAAAAAAAGGAGTAATAATTACACTATGTTATTTTAATATCACAATACAAAATATGGCAAAACTTTGAAGGGTGCTATGTATGTATCGATACATATAAAAATAAAATGTGAACCATCTCACTTGATAACTTGTGGCGTGTTGAAGAATGAAAATGAAAAAACTTTTTGTGGAATATTGAATCACTTTATTTTCAAACATGTTATTGTAAGAAGATTAGATCAAGGACTTTAATTTTGGTCCCATCCAAAATTTATAAAGAAAAGGCAACATGTCGAATTCTTTAATTTTTATGCCCAATGACATTAAAACTCCAGATGAGGAAGCATTTTTCTGCTCCCCTAAAAAGAGTGCATCAGGCTGAAGCCAGCACTTAGTAAAGTTCTGTAAAACTACATTTTTTTCAAGTGCTCATCACGTTTAGTTATAATTTTAAAATTACTGAATTTTAGTATTTAAATGGGGTCTATGGGGATTAACAAAGTAACTATACATAAATGCTTAAATTGATAAGAGAATTCAAAGTTACCACAATATCCAATAAATGCATAACATATCGAAAAATATATTTAATACCATTAAATCTAATTTGCTCTTAGTGCTCTCAGAAAGGCAAGCCTCCTATTGCATCATCAAAGGAGAAGCGAGTGCATGTGATGCAGGGCCATTGCTAAAGGGGGTGCTATGGGCGGCTCAGCCCCCCTCCCTGTAAAAGATTCCAAGGTCACTAAATGAATTTCTGTTCTAAAAATTCAAATGAAATTCTGTTCAAAAATCTAATTTAGTTTTGAGACCCTTTCATAGTTTTGCAGACATAATAAATTGTATCTAAAATAAGCGTTTCAGCACTCCCTCATCCTATTTGTACTTATGAAGCTTACCGTAAAATGAGGTGAATCGGAATACTTTTCACCTTTAACGTTAAAAAAAAGCAATAAATGATTTTTTTATTTTTTCATTTTTCTACTAGAAACTTCGGTAATGTTTTGTTCTTTACTTTTTAAGCAAAAACGAAACATTTTTACTATTTATATATATATTATTTGCTTTTTTAATGGTGTTCCAATTCACCCCACAGATAGGGGTGAATCGGAACAAATGTTATAATCTTTATTTATTCCAATTCAAACTTTAATAGGATTAATAAAAACAGGTAATAATGATAAGGGAGGAATAGGAACACACAGTTATTGTGAAGCCAAGCATTTATTTTATATACAAGTAAAGGTATGCCTTTTTAAAAATTAGAAAACAACTTTGAAATCAAGAAAAAATAAAATTTATTTTTAAGAAATTATATTTGAATTGCAGAAATAGAATTTAATACAAATTCAGCCCTGTTCTGTGTTATCCTTTACTAGTAGTCATTGGGTATGTGAATCTATTGAGTAGCCCCAATCGCTGCATGTATTAATACGATCTACTAATACGCCCTCATCCTCAGCCTTTAGCACTGTTTGCATCCCTCTCTTTTTTAAATGTTTTTTTTTTCATACTGAGATGGTTGTGGATGTCAGAGAATAATTCTGTGCAGTTTTTCTAAGTAATTTGCTATTTTTAAATTCTTTTATTTTGTGTTCCATGTCTGTTGGATTAGGCGTTGAAATTTTTGTTTAACCAAGTAATTTCTTGGCTTGGCACCTTTAAACTCTACAAGTAATTAGAACAAACAAAATATTGTTATAATACACATTCATACATATGTTTTCATATATTACATGAAACTATTATTGTATAGAAAAATAAATCATGAGAAAAAACATGTTCGGATTCACCCCGTAAATCTTAAACCTCTGATGTTACCAGACATTTTTCATTTTTTCATTATGTAGTTTAAAATAAGTAGAATTTAATACAGCATATGGTTTACATGTCTATCATTAATTAAAAATCCCCTCTCTTAGGTTTAGAATCAGGCCCGTAGCTAGACCATATTGCCAGGTAGGGCAAAAGTTTTTCCAGGGGTGGCAGATTATTTTCCCACTTTTTGTTAATCTTTTATGCGTAGTTCTTCAAACACATGTACTGCGATTTTATGGATTTTTTTCACTTAAAATATGAGGAATTTCTCAAGCCAGAGTGAAATTTTTAAAGTTTCTTCAGAAGCACGGAAATTTTTTTTAAAATACATATTTTTAGTTTAGCGCAAGTAAATTGCTATTTTTTATTAAATAATTTAAATGTATACAAGTACTATGTTCGTTTATATTAATAATACTTTTAAGTACAACTTGCTAAATGCACAATTTTGTTCACAAAATTTGTACAATGTTTCGCATGCACTAACGTTCTCCAAATGCATAACAATGAAAAAGTTAACCGCCCTTTTTCACTCTGTGACCAAAGACTAAATAGTTGCTAAAAATCAAAATGGTTTAACCTCGGAAGCAGAACCGGGGCAACACTGCAATGCAACGCACGTCACAGACTCTTGGGAATGTCTGCAGACTATTTTTTAGCTATTAAAAATGTAGCAAAAATTAAAAAATTTCAGTCCTAAATCCAAAAATAAGGTTATAAAATGTATCGCGAATTTCAATAAATAGTCTTCGAAAAGAAATCAATTTCGTCATAGATCGCGAAAAACACGCGAATCTCGTGCAAAGATCACGAAAAGCGGCAAGTTTCTTCAAAACATTGCATAAAAAGGCAAATCTCTTCAAAGGATCACGAAAAGCGGCAATTTACGTCAAAAAAAATCACGAAAAAATGGCAAATTTCTTCAAAAAATTGCAAAAAACGGCAAATTTTTTCAAAAAATCGCAAAAAAAACGAAAAAATTCTTCAAGCGATCACGAAAAAACGGCAGTTTTCATCAAAAAATCACAAAAAACGGAAATTTTTTTCAAAATATCGTGAAAAAAACGGCAAATTTCTTCAAAAGATAGCGAAAAAACGGAAGTTCCGTGAAAAGATTGCAAGAAAACGGCAGTTTTCGTAAAAAGATCACGAAACAATGGCAAATTTCTTCAAAAAATTGCGAAAACACGGCAAATTTCACCAAGAAATCACGAAAAAACGGAACATTTCTTTAAAAGATCGCGAAAAAGGGCAGTTTTCGTTAAAAATTCACGAAAAAAACTGCAAATTTCTTCATAGGGTCATGAAAAAAAGACGGCAAATTTCTTCAAGAACAAAATGGCAGTTTTCACCAAAAAATCTCGAAAAAACGACAAATTTTTTCAAAAGATCGCGAAAAAATAGCAATTTTCGTCAAAAGATCGGAAAAATAGTCAAATATTGTAAAAAACGCGAAAAAAATACAATTTTCGTCAAAAGATCGCGAAAAATGACATTTCGTCGAAAGATCGTGAAAAAACCGCAATTTTTGTCAAAGGGGAGCACTTGTAGGGGAGCACCCTCTTTCGGACAATGTATGAAGTGTTAAAAATTCTGAGAACAAAGGCAACTTCTTTTTAAAAGTATATTTTACTTTTATGTCTATCACAAATATTTGGGAGGTTTGAGTGCATATAATGTAATGCGAGGGATTGGTCTGCAGACTGTTTTTTAAGTTTTTACTTGTGTTGCAGACTACGGAAAAAAATTCTGCAGCTGGGGGTTTAACTATGCAAAGTGTTTAAGCGAGGTTTCATGAGTTTCTATTTACTTCTCAAAAACTCGCTGTCAGGTAATTAAAATATTTCCGGAGCGGTTCGGCTCGGTCAAACAAAGGGCCGCACAATCACAGGGATGGCAAATTGGATCTCTAGATCCAATTTGCCATTCGTCCCTTTGTAAAATTGTCAAAATCAACCTTTAGAAAACATTTCACAGTATTTCTTTATTTAGAAAAATAATCCCTTAAGCTCTTTAAAAAATATTTCAAAGGAAAAAGCACAATTTCAGACCACAGACGGTATGTGTTCCAGTGAATGAAAGAAAATCACTGAATAGCATAGTATCAAAGAGTGTTAAACAATTCGGCTGCTTTCGTGATCTTTAAACAGGCAATTTGTTAGCGGCCAAATCTCTAGGAAGCTAGTTTAAAATTGTATAATCTTAATTACAAATGCGATAAAATGAAAGGAAAAAAAAAAAAAAACCTTGCAAGGGGCGTCAAATTCAGAATTCTAATTTTTGCAATAGATTAAATCTTTTAAATTCTAATGCCTGTTTTATTATCTGTTATTCTGTAAAATTTTGAAAAAACGTAAATTATAGGAAACATAACAAAAAGCTTAAAAACACTATTTTCATAAACTTTTTAAATGGATTTTTATGAAAAAATATTAAATTGACACAAAATTTATGAAAATATTGTTAACACTACGATAAATTATACCACAAATTCTTAATACAATAACACAAATTAAAACTTTCCTCTTGTACCTGTTTGTAAGAGGACAAATTGCAGTTCTGTAACAGAAGTTAACAATTTTGCTGTAGAGTAAACTTTTGTTGTAGCATTGAAATCAAACAACACTTTCAAAAATTCTATAAGAACACAGAATAATTTTTAAAAGGTTATCAAATTGGGCATTTTTAACTTAATTTTAGTTTACTATAATCCTGGAAGGTATTTATTCAAAAATCTCTTATATTTCAAAGTGTGACATTTAATAAAAAATGAAATCAATTCCATAAATAATTGATTTAATGTAATATGCATTTATTTTTAATAATTAATAATGCAGAGTTAACACAACTCAAATATCTAGGGGAGAGAAAAGCAGTTTTCTATACCCACGCACACACATACATTGGATACATATATATTAAACAACATTTTATATTCGAGAATACTTTTGAGCACAAAACGCATTGTAAAAACAGTGTTTATTTTTGTTCTAAATTATAGCATGGAACAAAAGTATATGCATCTTTATCTCTTTCTAATCATATATTGGGTCTTTCGGAAAATGGTGTCTGTTTAGGAAAATCAGTTCGTACCGGGAAAATGTGTCCATTACTTACTATATATTAGATACCGGAAACAATATTTAATAAAATTTTCAGGCTTTTTCAGACGATTTTTGGGTTTCGTTTAGGGATGGGACGAATAGTGATTTGGCCGAATAGCCGAATACCGAATATTCGGCCAAATTTTAGGCCGAATACTAGCATTTTTTTCCAATAAAGAAAATAACTTTCGATTACATATAATTTAAAAAATAGGAACTCATTAATCATTACTATTCTTAAATGTGCTTTAAAATGTATTTTTAAATTTGAAAAACTTATTTTAACACAAAAAATTAAGAAATTGCATTATATCCTTTCATCCTAATGTACATCAAATTCATTTTCAGTAAGTCAGGAAGGTAAGATATTTCCATTAAAATATGAAGAATATACTTCATGTTTACAATCAAATGATACTTTTACCCTTTCTTGCATCAAAAATCAATAATATTCTTAATCTCTCTTTTTCAGAACTCAAAAGAAGATATTTTCTGAAATAACCTTTAATAAAGCAAATTTTATCATTGAGAATTTGTGTCCTCGATGATAAAAAAAATTTGTAAGAATGAGACTGTTCTGAAATAAGTTGCCAAGCTTTAATTTACAAATTATGTTAAAGCTAAATGTATGCTTAAAGTAGAATGCATATGTTAACAAAATTTTTGACATTTGAATCGTACATACAATATTCAACTCCAATATTCTGCTTATTCAAGAAACATTTAAAAGATAAACAGAAATTGATAACAAAATGAATGAAGGAAGATGTAAATTAAAAATATATACATAATAATGTTACATGTTTAAGCAGTAATTATGCAAATAATTATTTAAAAGTGAAAAGTATAGAATAAAAAAAATATTTTGCTCAATATTTACAATTTGTATTTAAATATTTATAAAGACATGGTCATGAAGCAAGTTGTGTCATCTAATGAGTATCTAGTTTGACAACAGTTCTGTTTTTATATGTACTGTTGTACATGGAATAGGGATATTTGACATTAAATCTAAAAAATGAATCTTCATTAATACACTCAGTGAATGAATTTTTTCATTTCTTACTTTGTAAAAAATAAGTTACTAATTTCATAAGAGCTTTTATATGTGCATGGAATTTGCAGACATTAATTAATAAATATTCGAATGTTTTAGAATAAGATAGTGTTTTTTTTTTCTTTTCTATACCTTTTTATATGTTGAGTTGTAATTTGTCATTCCTTAATGAAGACATATGCCATACAATTGAATCTCCAATCTTCCACAGCATTTTCTAAAATATCACGTAACTTTTATAGGAAATACAGAAAGGCTGTACATTTTTAGTATCTGTATAATTGTACATTTTGTAAGTAAGAATGAGAATGAGTTCATAAATGTGCCAAAATATAGCCAATTTTGGGTTTTTTTTTTTTTTTTTTTTTTTTTTTTTTTTTTTTTTTTAAGAAAAAAAAATGCAAGAAATGAAATTTTTTAAATTCTAAATTTATTTGGCAAGATATCTTTCACTATTCGGCAAAATTTTAGCAATATTCGGCCAGATATCTCTAGATATTCGGCTATAGGTATTCGGCCGAAGCATTCGGTCAACAAGCCTTCAATATTCGGCTAACCGAATATTCGGCAAAAGGGCCGAATAGGCCGAATACCGAATAGTGGCCGAATATTCGTCCCATCCCTAGTTTCGTTTAGTCTGTTGTCGGAGTAAGACGTATGTCTGATCCGCTGCTAATAAGATGTTTTTCACTCGTTTCTCAGTGGTTGTAGGCAGTTCGTAAGAATAACGTCAATTGATGCTTGTGAATGATGGCATCTTACGCTAATACGAAAATAATTGATGATACTGTGGAAAAAATCACCAATGGTGAGCTTATCACGAACTTTAAAACCCAATTTGACGCAATTTCTTCTTGTTTTGAAGAACACTCTGCTGAAATACTTAAGAATTTCTTTGCCTTTGCGGATACATATATCCAAGACGTGAAAGTTAAACCTAACTATGCAAGCTCTCCGGATGATGTTGCTGAGGTAAGAAGAGCCTGTTTTGAAATATTTTCTTTGCTTAGGGAGCCAACCTTTGATAACTTACTTGGTTCTGGACTTTTTGGCTTTTTTTGTTCTATTTCTTACAAAAAAACTAGTCATGCTATCCTCACTAAAACTTCTATGAAAGGTGAACTATTCACTGCCGTTAAAAAAGGCATAAAACGTAAAAATACTGAGGAGATTTCATCAATCCCCCTTAACAATAAATTTAAAAACTTATCTGATTATGTTACACTACTTGAAAATAATCTTAATGATAATACTCTTACTGTTAATTCCGAAATGGAACATTCCTCTTCCGATAATAATGATAGCGGTTCTGGTAGCTCGAAAACTAGTGTCAATCCCTTTTATTTGGAGATTGTTGAAAATTGGACGACTGTAGCCAAACAAATTACAGAGATAAATACTGAAAAACCTAAAATTGCCTTAAAAGGTGATCGTATTGTTATTCACTGTAAAACCCCAGATGATTTCAGAAAAACTCAACGTTGGCTTGACCAAAATGCCAAAAAATATACCACACTTGATCCTCGGGAACTTAGGCCCAAAAAAATTTGCATTGGAGGTCTCCCATGTTATACTGATACCAATTTAATTATTGATAGCTTAAAAGATTACGGCTTCATGGCTACTAGAGTAGCAATGCTTATAAACCGTAAAACCGGAAATCCCATGCCAATTTATGTGGCAAATATCATACCTTGCAAAAATCTTGAAGAAATTTATCAAATTAAGACTATACACTATTTATCAGTTAAAATTGAAGCTTTTACCAGCAAACAGCGTGTTAAACAATGTTACCGTTGCCAGGGTTACGGGCACGCCTCGGAGGTATGCGGGTTTGACGCTAAATGCGTTAAATGTGGAGAATTACACTTAAGTACTCAATGTACTTATAAAGGGCGAATTACGCCCAAAATGTGTTAATTGCGGCTTGGCTCACCCTGCATCCTACCGAGGATGCCCTAAAAATCCCTATAGACTTGAAAATAAATCAAACAAAAAAGCTAACAAAAATGTCGGTAACCGGGTTACCACGGAGTCCCAATTATTGGCTGATATCTTCAAAAATTATAATTATACTAAGAAAACTAACTCTGTGGCTCATAACAATAGCTTAGAAACTCTAAATTCATCTGATCAACCTGTTAATACGCCTAATTCGTCAACTCCGGATAAACCGACATATATGTCAAACTCTTTAGATTTTAGCAATATTCAAGCTAATTACAATAATGATATACAAACTATTTTTAAAACTCTTAAGGATTTTAAGTCACTAAATTTATAAACTGCATCAAAAACATTTCCGCTAAAACTAAGCAATATAAGGATCCTATACAAAAAATGCTTGTTATTATTACTGAATTCGATATACTTGCTAATCAACTCAACATTAACGTAGATTAATGTCTTCGTTATGATAAACTTCTTGTTTCTCTATGTTTTCTGTCTGTCCATCCTGTCGTATATTTAAAAAAAAAACTTTCTTTATATTATTTCTATTTTTTATTCTTATTAACTTGTCATTTTTTACATTATTGCATTTATTCCTATTCTCTCTCTCAAGTTACCAGACCACGCGGTCGACATGCTCCTCTTATTTTTTGTTTTCCCATTATCCTTGCATTGAACTCTCCTCATTGTTAATATTGTAAATATCCTATTTTTTCACGTTTATTCTCTTTGTTTATTCTTATTGTTAAACTTTCTGATTATTTGCCTTTTTGCATAAATTATTGTTTTTTGCATTTATATTAGTTTTAAACTTAATGTATGGTCTCTGTAAAGGGTCTTTTTTTTTTACATTGGGCGGTTTTTCCCTGCCGTAGCTTTCTTCGCCTTTATGGACTGGCTAGCTCAGTTTGTGATCAAATGAACATTTTTTCTTTTTCTTTTTCCTTTTTTTTATGTACTAAGTTATACTGTAATCTTTATGTATCTCTTTCCTTATACTCTTTTTTCTATGGCAACCAGCCACGTTTAAACATCTCTATGGCTCCCATTGCATTGGAAAACACTGTATCAAGATATACTGGATGTAAAGTCGCTCAGCAACTAGGAAGTTCATGTCACCGTTTAACTTGTTCACTATCTAATTATTAAATGATAGACTTTTTCGATACTAATTAATTTTCCCAAACGAACACGACTTTCCGAACGACCCAATATTTCAATCAAACGTCTCTATTTTTCAGGGCCGAATATACGAATTTCTTTTACAAATGTGTGCCATCGTATTTAACAATAAATAACAGCCAATTACTTAAGTTATTTGGAATTATTATTTTTCAGTTTTCAATAAATACATTACACTTTGAGTTTCAATTGATATTTATCTTTTGATGGTTTTTATCAAACTGTCTCCTTGCAAAAATTGGCTTACAATGGCAACTTAGACAACTACTCTGAAAATTGTTTTACTTTTAAGAAAAAGTGCAGAAATACCATTCTTTGTCTCTTAACAAAAACACCTGTAACATTTTTGAATTTAAGAATAAAAATGACTTTATGAATGTGTCAGTAAGTAATAAATTTCGATTTGTAAAATTGTTTGAGTAACCTAACATATTGTATTATTTAAATTTGAAATAATAATTGTTTTATCTCAGAAGCACCAACTTTTTAAAATTTTAGTGAAATGGGAGAGAATCGAAGAAATGAAGGGACAGATCTACTATTATGTACTTTATATTTTCACATGGGGAAGGGGAGTATCACTTGTGAAAAATTCTATAACGATTTCTAAAGGTTCTTTTAATTCTATGTACTCCCAACTATACCTGGAGTCAATGTTCATGAAGGATTTAATTTGTTATACTGTTAATTAGCTGATTTTTATTTATTTATTTATTTTATGCAGGAAAATGTATGAGATTTTTTTTAACCTACTTGTACCATATTGTATGGATATTTGCGCTTGAATCCCTTTTAAAGAAAATTAAACAGTAACATTTTATGAAAGATTTTTTCATAAAATCAAAGTTAATGTTAATTAAATTATATAGTTACATTTTTCCTTTTCTTCTTTACTTTACTATATTGATTGATATTATGTCATTCCTTGAAAAAGTTTTTACTTTAAAATAAAAATTATTTATATTACGCCATATAAAATTCATTTAAAGCGAAATAAATGCAATATGATAATAATTTCCTTCGCTAATTGCTACTTGTAAAATCTCACAAAAGAATGAAAAAAGTAAGACCATACATGTATATTAAAAAAATAATTCTGTAAATTTCTTTCTTGAAATTTCAATTTATATTATTGAAATACGAAATATATAAATACGAAATTTGATGGGAGTTATATTGATAAATGATAATTTTTCATAGGTAATTACATTTCTTTATGGTGAATAACACCTATAATTTTTGTGTTTGTTCATTGGCTTCACATATTTTTATTATTCTTTTATATGTTCATAAATGATGAGAAGAAAAAAAGACATCAAAAAGCGTATTGGGTTTTTAAAAGGACCCTTTTCCAAAGCAAACAAGTAAGCATAACAAAAGAGAGAGAAAAGTCCTAATGCGTGACATTTGCTATTTATTGTAATCACATCAAATTTACATGAAACAGACGACTAACTGTAAAGGAAACAATATTGTAAACTAGTTCATCGTAATTTCAGAATCCCCTGGTTTCAGTGAGCCTTCTAACGATAAATTTCGTATGGTGACAGTTGTACAAAGAAACGAATCTTTGGCTAATAAGCTAATCCAGATTTGTTCAATTTGGAGCGATGTGGAATAATTCCTACAAAGCGAAAAAGCGGGGAATCCAGAACGCCTCAATTTTTGACAGAGATCTGTTAAAGAGAGAGAGAGAAAAGCTTTTTTGCTGTTTCCAGACTAAAAACTAAATTTAGAGGTAGAAGGAGAAGGAGAAAATTGGCATGAAGGAAGGAAAACGGAAATTTCATTGTTGTATTACAAAAAAGCTTTTTAAAAGGAAATACTGAGTGATAAAATTATCGGATACTGAGAGACCGAAACGTCGAATTTCATTTTGACTAAAAACTGGAAAAAATATAAATTTAATGTTTTTTTCCTTTGTTTTCTTAGAAATTTAATGTGGAGTTTTGCGCTAGGTCGGGCAAAACTTTTTCCAGGTCGGGCTTTGCCCGACCTGGCCCCCCTCTGGCTACGGCCCTGTTTAGAATACGTAAAATACTGTAGTTTCATACAAAGTTTTGAAGTCATTGAAAAAAATGAGGTTTTTGAGGATCCTCTTGAATTTTTTTTATATGCCCTAGAAGTGATGCCATCATGTCAAAACTGACTTTCCCAACTCTTAATGTTATTACCTTCTTATAAAAAAAATTGGCTACTAAAAATAGCATCACATATATTTATAATGAATTTATTTGTATGACCAGGAAGTTTCTTTCCTATTCACCCCGCTGTTCCTATTCACCTCATTTTATGGTACATGATATTTAATTTTGCACCAGTTATACACTCAAAATTTCCATCATCATATACTTTTCTTAGCATGAAATGAAGTTACTACAACAATTTAATAAGAAACATAGTACCTACAATGTGAATATGTACTAATTTATCTTTCTGTGTCAGAGAGAGAGAAAAAAATTATGAGTCCCCCTATTGTTCACATCTAGCTATGGCCCTGGTGTGACATCCATAATGTGTGCAGTCACGAAGAAGCAAAGATTGTTTTTGATTAACGAAAGGAACAGAAAGATGATTCTGATTTAAAAAAAAAAAACATTAGATTAAACCACTCTTGTAAAACTAAATATGGAATAAAATTTAAATAATATCGATGTACAAGTCTGAAAGGACAAAAAGTAAGACAATTTAAGCACTGTGAGATGAAATCCTACAGTCGCATTGTGACATGCTGTTATAGCCGAATCATTGTAGCTGTAACATCATCAAAAAATTATGATATCAAAATATTATAACCATAAGTAACTCATTTTTAACAAGAAATACCACAACAAATAATAGAGCTGGATAAAATTAGATTTAGAGGTTTCAGTTTTTAAACAAATGACTTTTTGGTATTGGAAAAAAGAGAAATAACTTTTTTTTTTCTGTCATGTATTTTTAATTCTTTATCGTATCAAAATATTGTAATAATAATTCATTTTTTTGGTAAAAAATACATAAAATATTTCAAACCACAACAAATTAAAATATTATAATCATAAGTAACTGTTTTTTATTTATTTATTTATTTTTGAGGCAAAATATTTTATGCCACAGCAAATATCTAAAGTTAGGTTAAAAGGTTTAGATTGTCTTTAAACAAAATAGTCAATGCCATTGACCAAAGAAAAATAACCATTTATATTATAGATTATTGAACCTTTCATAAACACATTATGAAGCTACTTGAAATTCCATATGATACCTCCATATCATATATAAAATCATGGCAATTGTAGAATATATATACATCCATCATATCCATCCGGGCATTAAAAATGCACTAGGCTTTTGACACAAAATTTGGCAGAAGTTGTGACAATACATATAACCAAAATTTAATTTATAGAAAAATCAATCTAAAAACGGCATTACTCTGTTATCCCGTTGACAAATTTTGCCAAAAACATACAAATCGTCAAACTAATAGCCAAATTATACATATTGACAAAATTTTTATTTTAAATAATGAAAAAACAAATAATTAGTAGAATGTTAATAAAAATTCAAATAAAAAAACGAAATAAAAATCACTTAATGACATTTTAAACATGTGAATCGTATTTAATATCATTGAATGCGATATTCATGATCATTCATTATTGGCATTTAATCTTATAGTTTGGCGATAATTTTTTGGTTGGTGGGATAACGTAGTAGTACCCTAAAAACAAATTACTATTTTTTCTTAATTTATTTTTTACCGGAGTAAATTTTTGGAAAAAATAGTTAAAACGTATAATTTTTGTGTATTTCAAACCAAGATAACATGATGTGTAGCGTTTTGCTACCAATAATTCCAAATAATTGCCACTTATTTAATTTCAGGCAATTGTTGCATGTTCTGCTATAAAATGAATTGAGGATTACTTTTTAATAATAAGGATAACAAATACAAATACTTCTAAATGATAAGGGCATGTAACAACTGTATACAGCCAGGATATGTTATACCTGCACAAATGCTCTTAGATTAATCTCATCTCTATTTTCTTTTTCCTATCAATAATATTTCTACTTTTTTTTTTTCTCAAATTATATTGTTTTTACTTTGATTATAGGTTAGGGGTGACAATGCCTTGTGTTTAAATTCTACACTTCCTGAAATTTTTAAGAAATGCGAAGAGATGGAGAAGATGTTTGACAAAGTGGATAAACTAGAGGTACCAAGTGAATGATTCTTTTTCTTATATATTAATTCTAGGTTTACGCAAAAAAATTTAGAGGGAGAGAATATCTAAAATGTTAAAGTCTAGAGTTACTTAGTATATTAATTTATTATCAGAATTACTCTATCAATCATATTAGCTTTTGTTCTTTTAAAATGTTGTGTATATACACTATATAATTAAAACTTACCTGATGCATTCATATAAAGATCTTTTTTTTATATATAATATATATATCCTAAAGGAATACTGGATGAATTGTTCAACTGCAGCCATTTGAAGAACATGCTAGAACTCATATATTTTTGTCAAAGATTCCGTCACCAGTACAATTAAATGATCAAATACAAATTGAATAAGAAATATATACAGTAGACTCCCTTAAATCTGCATCCCTAAACTCTGTGAACGCCAGAAATCTGCACATTTTTTTCAGATGTAAACAATGAAATTAAAAATGGCACTGAAGTCAGTGGCTAACGCAACACAAATAATTCTTTAAATATATATATTTTTAAAAATCCTTTTCAACTTCTTCCATTTTTTTTAAATGTCTTTCAACTTAAATTCTGAAATTCTGTGTTAAGTAATATTTTTCTTACATGTATGATGATCGATATTTAATCGAATTAATCATTATCGTATAGTAGTTGCAGCATAATATAGCTTTCAATGGCCATTTGGTAGTGTTTGCAATTCGCGTGGCAGGATAATTTTTCCTATATAAAATTATTATTTTAATAGTTCTATTACTATTTCCGTATCCCTGCTAGTTATGAAACAAATTTGGCATCTACATCAAGTTTACTAATTACAATGATCGTTATTTAATCGAAATAATCACTATTATATTGTAGTTGCAGTGTAGTATAACTTTCAATGACCATTTGGTAGTGTTTATAATTTGAGGGGCAGGATAATTTTTGCTGTATAAAATGAATATTTTTTACTTAATCAAGCTTTTTTTGTTTATTAACAAAGGCAAATATTTTTCTTTATAAAAAAGATTGATTTTTCAATCATTATCTATATTTAGTATTGCATCTTAATTATTTACTTTATTTTAATATTTTTCTAAAAATTTATTTTACTTAATTTTTTTTTGCAATAATAACTTGCTTCTTAACTATTTATTTATTTAAATATTTTACTTAATTATTTTAATGTTTCAATTTATTATATGCATTGATTACAATGCTTAACTACCAATCAAATTAATGTTTCAAAAATGTAAATAAATCAATGACCAGAAATCCACAAAATTCTAAAATCCACACAACTCCTGATCCCAAGCTTTGCGGATTTGAGGGAATATACTGTATATTAGGGATGTACCAAATATTCGGTATTTATTCGGTATTCGGCCGAATATCAAACTATTCGGTTAAGCGGAACATTCAGCCTGCCGAATATTCGGTTAAGCAGAACATTTGGCCTGCCGAATATTCGGTTTCGTCGAATATCAAAGTATTCGGCCGAATCAAATACTTAATAAACCTTTTTAAAAACTTCACAATTTCTACTTTTAACTGTCAATTTATTAATATACAGTCGACTCTCGTTAATTCGAACTGGTTGGGACCACAAGAAATGTTCGAATTATGAAAAGTTTGAGAGGAAAACATGTTTAAAGGGGTACTATTACAAAAAAATTACTGTTATAATATGTTTTGAATTTATTTTGGCTATTATCGCTAGAATAAGACTTAATATTAAATTGAAAGCTATAAACACATAAAATAATTAGTAATATTAATATAAATAAGGCATAAAAATTGATAATACAGTGTAAAACAACTGCATTTAAAAAATTTAAGTAACTATACTACAACTCTCTTACCTGAAATTAGATGAACATTTAAGAAATTATTTACACTTATTTATCATCACTATGAAAATAATTATCAATTGTTTGCTTAGACCTATTCAATTTTGATTTTTAGCCAGTTTTTCTATTTGTAACAAACAGTTAAGTTCCTTGTCCGATGACGGCTGCATTAAGATAAATGTGCATAAACATTCAATTGATTGTGCAATTGACTTTTCTGTGTGGGTAAGGAAAGCACTTGGGATGTAGTAGCTGATTCGCTAGAATCTGATTCCATCTCCTCATTGCATTTTTCATGAATTGTTTCAACAATTTCTTCTGCAGTTAAAGGTCCAGATATTTCTAAACAATTATCAATTGCTACATACTCTGTGAAAGTAATATCACACTAGAACTTTTCAGAAAAGTTTGGAAATTCTATTTCTTCAAAAAGTCTGTCGTTTTCGTCATTTTCATTGCAACTACTCCTTTTAGATGGATGGATAAATCCAGCATGTCGAAAGCATTTTTTTATTGTTTCAGGTAGAACGGCATCCCATGCTGCATACAAATCATTGATGGCAGTGAGTAATGTTATGTCGTAACTTTCGTTAAGATCAATCGAAAAAAAATTTGTTCTAGAACCCTTTTGCGATAATGAGTTTTTAAATTTTGGATTACACCTTGATCCATCAATACGGATCGCTATTCTATCTCCCAAAACCATCGGACATCTTTGTGTTGTTTGCACTATAGCGACTATCAAATGTAGAAGAGTTCTGAAGCTTGGAGACCATATTCATATACGAACAACATTTATTAACATGACACAATAACATACGGACACATTAACACAGAAGTTGAATACATTTACATGAATATTATTATTATTGTTCCACTAGAACAATACTTCTTCGCGACCCACGAAGAGAGCTTTTTCGACCTTCTCCAATCACACCTCGGCCCCGACTGCCCGAACGCAGTTCTCTTTTTCGTCGAGGGCGTGCCACTTGGCAAGAGTCTATCTCTTATTTGGCGACGTCAACCATTGTTTTTTTTTTTTTTTTTTTAAAGTCAAAGTTTGAATTGTGGAACCTTACATGTCCCTCCGTAAAGAGCACATAGTTCTCCTTAGAGACTATGCTGCTAAGGAATGTTTTTAGCATATTTCACACAACTGTAAGTAAGTTTTTTTTTTTCTTTAGTTAATTTTCAAAAACCATAGAGTAATTTTTTTTTAAGCATATTTCACAAACGTAAAAGAAGAACTCGTTCGCTAGCCCAACATTTAATACTTAAATGAACCAATATAAATATATGTATATACAATAATATTAATACTAATAAGTAGATACAATATGAAATATTCAACATGAAATATTATAATGAATAATAATGCATTATTTACACAATTACTTTATATGTTTCCCTAGGGGAACCTGGAAAGTGCATCAGCATTACCATGTTTGCTTCCATTCCTATAAGTAATTTTCAGGTTGTATCTTTGGAGTGCTAAAGCCCACCGTGCTAGTTTGGCACCATGTGGCAAGCCCTGGGTAAGGTAAGAAAGAGGATTATGATCTGAAATCACTTCAACTTGCGATCCGAAGATCCAAGTATCAAATTTCTGAAGCGCAGCTAAAACGCTGTAAGCCTCTCTTTCTATAGTAGACCACCTGTGTGCGGGGTTATGGAGCCCCTTTCTTATTACTAGAGAAGTTTAGCAGAGTTGTAGAAAATGTAGTTGAGAAAATGTGTACTTTGAAGTTATTTTTCCATAACTAGGCAAAATCAATTTAACTTCTTGTAAATAAAATAAATACAAAATACTTACAATAAATGATGACTCACAAATGCTCTTCATTATATTTATTGAAGATATAAGGATACCTTGGAAAAACATACTTTGTTATTTCACAGATGAAACTCATAACAGGGGCCACAAATGGAACTTGCTCTTGACTTTAGAGTAACTTAACCTTTTAAACATATCTTTTGTAAGTAACGCGGACTTCAAAATTGCACTTCAAAATATTGTTAAATTAACTTCAACGTATCGGAAAAGGCTTTAAATAGAGTGTTGAATTGAAAACCATCTTTAAAACGCCGTTCGAACTGCTTACACATTTCACACACACCAAAACATGAAAACTGTCCCTTTAAATTGGAATGAAAACCTACTAGCCAATCACAAGCGACTATGCAATTTGCATAAGTCAGACGATAATTAACATTTTACATTAAACATTTTTTTTTTTTCCTCATTCAATTAAATTCATTAAATACATTTAGAAAAATTACTTTAAACATGAAAATTACTTTAAAAATGCTTTTGTTACTTAATTAAATCAAAATAATATTTGTAACTTAAAAGAAACTTTAATACAGGCGAATGCGATCGCAAGTAGTAATTACTGAATACGCTCCATGACTGAGCGCGACACGAAACAACTCAACCGCGCCGTTGAAAAACGTAAACAAACGCTGATTCGGCGGGGAAAAAGTAAGCAAGAATTGCAGGTTCCATTTTGGCTTTACAAAACGATATTTAAATTATAATAAAATAGAAATGGATGGGAAAAACTTTTCCCCACAGAATGCCCCCCTTTCCCATTCATTTCGATTTTTCACTGCAAATAGTTCTTTGCAACAGTTTATGCAAATGCAGGATCAAAAGAAGAGTTTTTTTTTTTCTGTTGGTGGCAAAGTTCATCACCATAAGTAGGCATCACGAAATATTTGAAAAGAGTTTTTGACTAAGGATTTGGTCAAAAGATCAGCGACGTTTTCTTTGGAGAGGACATGTTTTACATCGAAAAGTCCTTGACTGTACCAGTCTCTGATAAATTTGTACTTCAAATCAATGTAACGGTTCTTTATCGTATCAGTTTTGTGCTTCATAAAAGAAATGGCCGCAGTGTTATTACAGAAAAGAATTGGACGTTGAATAATGATGTCATTCAGTTGTAGACACTTTTCTAGTTCAGTAATAGACATCTGTAAAAATTTTAAATCTTTGACAGCCTCTGTTGCAGCGATGAATTCAGCTTTCATGGGGCTTAAGGCGACACAGCTTTGTTTTGCAACTCTCCAAGTTACTGGCATATTGTTTACGAAGGCGGTGTATCCAGTCCATGACTTTCGGTCAGTGGTGTTACTTGCCCAAGAAGCATCCACATAGATGGCTAACTGGATTGGAGAGTCAGACCTTGCAAGTTTCAATCCAAGAGATTTCGTTGAAGATAGGTACATCAGGATTCGAAGAAGTGCTCTGTAATGCGAAAGATTTGGCTTTTCAGCAAATTGTGAAAGTGCAGCAACTGGCCATGAAATATCAGGACGGCATCGATGAGCAATATATTGTAGACAGCCAAGCAAACTTCTGTAAGGCAGATTCTCAGGAAATTCATCTTCTTCCGCAGCTGGAGCAGGATTATACCCAGGTGGAGAAAGAAGAGAAACATTAGTACAATCAGGAACATCAAATCTCTTTAAACACTTTTCTATATAATGTTGGCAATTGATATTAAAAACTTCATTATCTTCTACTTTAAAGTTTATGCCTAATAACATTGTGATAGGACCTAAAATTCTAACTTCATAAATTGATTTGATTAGTTCTACTACTTCTTTTAAAACTTCATCATTTTTAGCGAAGATTGGCAAATCATCCACATAAACTATCACAATTGCTTGACTTTTATAAGAATATACACATGTTAACCCTGGAACTTCAGTAAAACCATTTGAAATCAATTTATTATGCAAGTCATTGTACCAACATTTTCCGGCCTGATGAAGGCCATATATTGCCTTCTTTAACTTTAAAACAAAATGTTCTTTCCCTGGAATAGTGTAATCTTGGGGTTGCTTTATGCAAATATCTTTGTCAATTTCACCATATAAATAGGCACACTTTACATCAAGTAGACAATGTACCCAATTAAAGATTTTAATGAAAAGGGCTATGAAAAGACGAATAAGTGTGAAATTTACAACAGGACTGAATGTGTCGTTGTAATCCAAGCCTTCTCTTTGATTATTTCCTAATGCAACTAGACGTGCTTTAAATATATCTCTTTTTCCCTCACTATTTTCTTTTACTGTATAAACCCATTTGGTTCCGATTACCTTTTGATTAAGTTTTGGGACAGGTGTCCAAACGTTTCTATCTAACATAGTTTGGATCCATGGGCGTAACTAGATAATTTTTCTAGGGGGGGCCGCGGTACCATTTGATAATTTCGAAACAATAACATTTCAATTCTGTACAGTTCAGTTGTTTAACTCCTTGGGAACACGTATACATGCCACAAAAAGGCTTAAAATTTTTCGTGTATCCCCACCAGTAAAAATGTATTGTAAAATTTGCCACATTTAATCGGAGCATTTTCTCGATTCAATAAAGCACAAATTGTTATTTTTTAAAAAACATTGACCAAACATTTAAAATTTCGTAAAAGGCTCCCATCGCGAAGGGATTAAGAGCGTAGTTCAATTACATGTTTGTTAAATTTATGTTTATATAATTTTATGATGAAGATCCGTTATGGCGTATAAGCAGGAAATGAAATGATGAGCTGTTTTTATTAAACCTTTCAGGGGCATGTAATTGTATTTCTATAATGTTCAATTCCCATCGAAATATTCGAAAAAGTTTGCTTCAAAATAAGGAAAAACAATTTTTAAACTTTTTCCCACCAAAGCTATACAGGTATGAAAGTCGGAAATGAGAAAAAAGGTGGAAATTCTTCCATCTATACAGTGGCGCCAAACTCTTATAATCGAACTGTCATTTTAACCGATACCTTTACAATAAAATTAAATCTAAAGATGCATATATAATAGCTTTTTTTTAAAAAAAACTTTGGATACATTAACAATGTATTTCCAAATGTAACTGATAAACTTATGCTAAGTACAGTCATTGATTTTATAAAACAAATATTATCTTGAATAGTTTAGCTGTTAAATTCCACCCCTCTTTACTTTTTCAATAAAAGCAATCCCCCCCCCCCCACCTTTTATTTTTCAATAAAAACAATCTCCCTACTAAATTTATCTTTGCTTCGGAAATGCATCTTAAAAAGGTATCACAGAAATTATCCAAAAGTGTAGTATAAATGGCACAAAATATTCTATTCCAAAAAGAAACTTTCTATTTTTAAAGTCTAAAAAAAAATTCATTCTTGAAAGACACTTTGAATAACCTCATTTATACAACTTTCAAATGCTTATAATATTATATGAGCTCACATTTCATTTTATATCTATTTTGCACAATAATTCAAGTTAATATATCCCACCAGGGGCCGAGAGTTTCTGCCTCCGAAACTGACAGACGGCAGATGCTGGACTCGAACCCAATCGCGGCCGTCAGCCTAACCGTTCGGAGTTTTCCTAGGTTTCCTTAGAACCTTGGATTTCCTTGCGTAAATACGGGTTAGGTTTTCTTAGAAAGACCCCTACGGAGGGCATTGCCCACTTTAGAACCTATATCCGAAGTGTAGATAATTGGACGTCATAAACACAAACAAACCAACAATAAAAATAACATTGCCCAGTTAAACTGATGGCATTGAGCTCACAGGCTACGCATACTAATTGTCCATTACAGCCTTATATTTTCAAGGGTTAATTCCGTTCGAAAAACAAATTAAGGAGGTGAAACAACTCCTCCCTTTCCCCCCTTTTATACTTAATCATTGAACTCCTAAACTGATCAGGGAAATGCTTTATCATATGAAAAATCTATATCCAAAATTCACAGTAAATCGGAAAATTTTTAGTAAAAATCCATTTATGTAATTTAAGAGTAGTTATTCCCCCTCTTTTATAATTAACCTTTAAACGTCCAAAACCATTCAGAGATTCACCTTATCAGAAAGAACCTATATGGAAAGAACTGTTTTGTTAAAATAACAATATTTTTTTTTGTCACACTTTTTTGTATTTTTCCTATTCTCTGCAGACGATAGAGATAGATTTAAAAATAAAAATCATGTTTGAAAATTATTGTTAAAACCATAAAAAAAGAATAGTCAATTGCAATGAAGTTTTTGAATAAATTACAATTATTTTACCTTTAGTAGATGCAACTAAATTCTAAATTAATTTAAAGTTGCTGTAAAATTTATATGAATTAGTTTATTTAAGCGTTTGAAAGACATTCATTACTTCTATATAGAATGCATATACTTTTATACACATACACTTATTTGATGCACATACTTGTATATAGACACACTAGTGTGACAAAGAGTGGGATTTCGTGTTTACTCCCCTACCCTTCCGCAGACACACAAACACATCAATAGCATTTAAAAGCTGAGAATATGCATAAAAATATCATGTAAAATATTAATGCATGTATAAAAGCAGGGTAAAGTAAAATATAAACAACATAAGATGTTTCCCATTTAACTGTTTCAAGGCTACACACAAGGAGTCTATTTGATAATCCAAGGAGGGGGGGGGGGGGGAGTAGAGTCACGAAGATCATGACGTATCCCCAGTCCTCTCTTCCCCTCCAGAACGAAGAAAATTTTTAAAGGATAGTTTAAAAATTAAATATATATTAAATTTTTTCGAAGTTTCATCTTTCTCAACAACGAGACACTTTCCGATTCTCTAAATATTTACTTAAATCTAAAGTACTTAATTTCTGACATATCCATAAAATCATTTTTTTTTTCTGAGTTGTAGAAAAATTTTTCAAGTGCAATTAGTCAAAATAAATGTGATAGATTAGCGTTTTCCATTTTTCGATAAAGACAATGTGTTTTTCAGGAAATCTCATTAAAATGTGGAATTTAAAGGAGCTCCCTTATGACGACATTTTTCTAAGTGTAAAGTCCTAAAAACTGGTTTAAAATGCTCATTTTTTTAAAATAATTTTATGTCTTTATAAGAAAATGAAATTATTAAATTTCTTCGTAATATCATCGTTTTGTATTTACGAATGAAAATAATTTTTCAAAAATATCAGAAAATTAATTGTTTTGGATATGGAAGCTGCATTTAATGTAAGCTTAAGGGTGTTCTCAACTGCTCCGCTCAACAAGCGCAAAACGTTTTGACACATTTACAAATTCATTTTTTAACGGAAAGATATAAAATTTGAATGCCTGACTATGGAAGCGATTTCAAACGGAACTTATTTTTCCATTTTATGATAGTTAAATTACCTATTTAGTTCTAAGCTATTTCGATCACATGATCATCCGTTTTTCTCCTGCTTTTCGACCGGTTTTTCTGCTTTCGTCGGGAAAATGTGCGCAAAAGTGTCAAATTTGAAGGCTTATTATGAAAAATCTATTGTGTTTTTTAAAATAACAGAGACTTGAGTGCAAATAGACAGTTTCAGAATAATAACGCCTGCTATTTTTATACATTTCCGAACAAAAATAAATTAAAGCATGTGTCACAAAGTTGCCCTTTTTGATTTAAGAACACCCTGAAGAGATATGAGCTTTTCCTCTCAAAAAGGATCTATGAACCCCACACTCCTCCTATGAATAAAATACTGAATCAGCCCGTACTGTAAAACATTTGTGTAACTTTACTCCATAAAATTGGTGGTAGCCTTGCTGCCTCCGATTTTGTGGGGTACTTTAACCGATATAACCGGTGTAACATTGCAAAGTTACGCCAGTAACATATGTTTAAATTACACCATTATATAAGTAAAAAATTACTCCTTAAAATGGAAGTCGTAGCTGCCACCAATTTTATGGAGTAACGTTACACAAATGTTTTACAGTGCGTATTTGAATGCAAAATTAACGAAAGAAAAAGTTAGGAATAATAGTAGATAAAACAATACATCTGTCATTTCTACTGTTCCTTCTCTTTTTTTCCCTTGAATATTATCTGTTCTTTCATAGATTATATGGGATGGGTGATAATAGTTCCCAGTTCTATCTACAAGCAATTTACAGAGAAAGCACAAAACCAATGCAAAATGGTGTAGTTAAATGTTAGATTAATATCTTTGAGAGAAGAGGGGACCCGATCGATTTCTATACGTAACTTCCCAGAATTTATGTGGACGGGGTTCAGAGTTCTAGAGATCGTACAGTGAGACTTCTTTTCTTTCCTGAGTTCCAAGGACAACTAATACAAAAGAAAAACAGTTGCCTTATCGTAGGACAAACAATAAAATATCCCTTTTCTCGCTTTAGGCATGTAAATATCAAGACCTCTCAAGTTCCAGACCAGAATCAATCTCATGTCTGACATGTTTGTCGATATTTATCGCTTATGAAACTTTGAGTTTGCACCCTCCGCCCCTTTAAATAGCGGTACAGAAAATTTGCAAACAAGCTGCGTTTTATTCGGTTTTGTTAATATTGTTTATCATCTAAAGAATTACTGCTTTTGAAATCTTTTAAATAATCTTTCAAAAAAATAGTCTTCGTTTAACTGTAAAATTTTAATAAGGGGTCCAGTCAGAATTCTAGGGGGGGTCCAGGACCCCCCTGGACCCCCCCTTCTTACACCCATGTTTGGATCTCTTGATCCATTGCCTCTTTCCATTTCTGAGCTTCTGGAAGTTGCTTTGCTTGTAAAGGATTTTGAGGTATAATTATTTCGGTTAATAGTGCTTCTTCAGCCAATTCGCTTTCAGGTTCTTTTTCTAATTTAATGGGACCTTCATAAGTATTTGTTGAACTAAAATTTGCCAAAGTATCATCTAAAATAATTTTATTTGCTTTACAATATTCTAAAAGTTCAGGCATTGACCTAAGTGTTGAACCAGTAGGAGACAATAAATAAACATCTAATTTACCTTTAGTTATCCCTTTCTTTCTTGTCTTAAAATACCTGTAAAATGTGGCTTTTCCTTCTTCCTTTTCTTCTGAAATTTCTGGAACTTCATCTTCAGATGACACATCATCCTCCAACTTTTTCAGAGAGCCTGGTTCCATCAAATTCTCTTCTTGAGTGGAAGTTTTTGAAGTAGAGGGTAACTGTTTAACAGATTCGTCAGTTGTGGGTAGATTATCTGAACCTGTAAAGAAGTCATCATCACTTGTAAAATCAACAAAAGAACGATGTGTTACTTTCTGCTCAGGATAGCCATGTAATTGGGCCTCATCAAACGTTACATGTTTTGACTCTACTATAGTGTTTTCTCTTGGGAAATAAATTCGATAACCACATGATCCTAAGCCATATCCTACAAATATTCCTTTCTTTGCTCGAGACTGGAACTTGTTCCTTTTCGCTCTTGGTTGATGTACATAAGCGATACAACCATAACGCTTTAAGTGTCGAATGGATGGTTTAGTTCCATACCATCTTTGAAAAGGTATAGCTTCAATACCAGTATGAAAAACTCGGTTTCGTATATAGTTTATGGTCATAACAGCTTCTACCCATAAATTATCTGGCATACCTGCTGCTTTCATAACAGTTCTCATTCCATCGAACAATACTCTATTGTAACGTTCCGCTGTTCCGTTCATCTGCGGACTGTATATCGTGGTTCGTTCATGTTTAATTCCTAATTTATTTAGCATATCTTTGACCTGTTGATTGCAATATTCTAGGCCGTTATCCGTTCTTATCACTTTAACTTTCTTATTAGTTTGGCGTTCTACAAAAGTTATAAATTGCTTTAATTTTATGAAAACTTCATCTTTAGAGCGTAGCGGATAGCAAAATGCTCTTCTGCTATAGTCGTCAATAAAAGTAAGTATGTAACGTTGCCCGTTCCTTGAAGTGACTGGGGCTGGCCCCCATATGTCACTATGAATCAACTCACAAATTTCTTTAGATCGAATGTTTTGTAACCTAGGATGAGTTGACCTAGTATTTTTGGCAAGAATACAAGGTTCACAAGGAGATTCCTTCCCCTGTAATGGACTACAGCCTTGAACCAAGTTTTCTCGAAACATTTTCTTAATCACATTAACATTACAATGTCCCAGCCTTTCATGCCATAGCATTATATTATTACGGTCATTGGCATATGAAATATTGTAAAGACAATTTGACTCTTGTGTATTAGCTTTATTTTGAGTATAAACTCTTTTAGGATTAGTGTTACAAGATTCAGTATGTGCAAAAACTTTCACTTTATCTGAACTTAGAGAAGAAGGTTTACTAGAAGGTTGTAAACATGGATTTTTAACATTAGGTTTAACCTCAGTGTCATCATAATTTCTAATTGCTTTTAAAACATAAAAATTTTCTTTTAGAGTAGCTGTGTATAAATATTTCCAATTCTTATCAAACACTTTAAACCCATGGTCCATAGTAGCATGAAGACCAGCTTTATCCATTTTTGACATAGAGATTAAATTTTTATGTATGTTTGGAACATACAAAACATTATGTAAATTTACAATTGATATTTTATCTTTTTCTTTAATTTTAAAACTAACTTTACCAATTCCTTTAACCTTATGAGGTGTGGTTCCCATTCTAACTACTGCACCCTCTGGTGGTTCTCTTAGATGAGTAAAGAAATTCTTATTCTGACAGACATGGGAGGTGGACGCTGAATCTAAAGTCCATTCCCAACAAGGGGGGGAAATTTTGCAAGAATCATTACTTTTATACTTTAATTCAGTAACATATGAATC
Organism: Maratus speculifer; assembly: GCA_964019185.1. NCBI lineage: Eukaryota > Metazoa > Arthropoda > Arachnida > Araneae > Salticidae > Maratus > Maratus speculifer. Next base: position 44,082,216 of record OZ025294.1, read on the forward strand.
TAAGTCTACTTCTTGAACCCTTTTACTTATCTTTTGATTTCTACAGTTTCTACCTAAATGGCCATTTTTCCCGCAGTTTTCACATTTTAAATTATTTCTACTTTGAAAATGAAATTCGGGAGAAATTTTTCCTGACATATGAGCGCTTCTATCAGCCATAAGGGTTTCATTACGCAATCTTTCTCTTAGATCTCGTCTCGAACATTCTTTTAAAATTTCATCTTTAACATCGTTAAATTTAAATTTATCTTCGGAAAGACGGTCTAATTCCCTAATTAAATAATCATAATTCTCTGGCAAACTTTCTATTAACTGATAACACCTGTGCTTTTCGGCAATTTCTTCTCCGGAATCAATTACACGGCGATATGCTTCTTCAAATCTAGCAATATATGATGGAATATCTTCGTCCGGATTTATTTTTAAATTTCTAAATTCATTTACGTGAAAGGATTTTAATGCTCTACCAGGAATTTCTAGGGTTAATTTCAAAGTTTCCCAAATTTCAGAGGGATCATCTAAATGCCCTATTGTTAATGCAATCTCTGGACTAACATATGTTTTAAGAATTCCTACTGCTCTCTGTTTTGATTGGTTAAGTTTAAACTTGTCAAGAGGTTTTAAATCAGTAAATTCTGGCCATTCACTTTTCTTTACCCATGTAAATAACCCTTCAGTTTGCAATATACATTTAATAAATCTTATCCAAGTTTGATAGTTATCTTTCGTTAATATTACTGTATCAGGTGCAGTGGCCATCATTCATTTAATTTCAAACAATAAATATATATATTAGAATTCATACACATAAATTACACATTCAGATACTTCAATAATATATATTTTCAACAAGAAATTTTCAAAACTATTTTCTCTTACATATAATAAATTTGCACAGTTGCAAGAGCTTCTGGACCCATAACCTCTGTGCGGGGTTATGGAGCCCCTTTCTTATTACTAGAGAAGTTTAGCAGAGTTGTAGAAAATGTAGTTGAGAAAATGTGTACTTTGAAGTTATTTTTCCATAACTAGGCAAAATCAATTTAACTTCTTGTAAATAAAATAAATACAAAATACTTACAATAAATGATGACTCACAAATGCTCTTCATTATATTTATTGAAGATATAAGGATACCTTGGAAAAACATACTTTGTTATTTCACAGATGAAACTCATAACAGGGGCCACAAATGGAACTTGCTCTTGACTTTAGAGTAACTTAACCTTTTAAACATATCTTTTGTAAGTAACGCGGACTTCAAAATTGCACTTCAAAATATTGTTAAATTAACTTCAACGTATCGGAAAAGGCTTTAAATAGAGTGTTGAATTGAAAACCATCTTTAAAACGCCGTTCGAACTGCTTACACATTTCACACACACCAAAACATGAAAACTGTCCCTTTAAATTGGAACGAAAACCTACTAGCCAATCACAAGCGACTATGCAATTTGCATAAGTCAGACGATAATTAACATTTTACATTAAACATTTTTTTTTTTTTCCTCATTCAATTAAATTCATTAAATACATTTAGAAAAATTACTTTAAACATGAAAATTACTTTAAAAATGCTTTTGTTACTTAATTAAATCAAAATAATATTTGTAACTTAAAAGAAACTTTAATACAGGCGAATGCGATCGCAAGTAGTAATTACTGAATACGCTCCATGACTGAGCGCGACACGAAACAACTCAACCGCGCCGTTGAAAAACGTAAACAAACGCCGATTCGGCGGGGAAAAAGTAAGCAAGAATTGCAGGTTCCATTTTGGCTTTACAAAACGATATTTAAATTATAATAAAATAGAAATGGATGGGAAAAACTTTTCCCCACAACCTGGTCTGGCATGGGGTAAGCTTTTTGCTGTAAAAAGCTATAGGATGCTCCTTCCCATTCTCATCTAACTGTGATAAACACGCTCCAACGGCTGTAGCGGAAGCATCGGTATAAAGCTGAAAGGGTTTTTCAAATTGTGGAGTATATAAAGATGGCATTTTAACTAACTGTTCCTTTAATTTTTGGAAGGCTTCTTCTTCCAACTTTCCCCAAGGGATATCTTTGGAAACTCTCTTTTTCGTCAGATTAGTCAAAGGTAATACAATACTTGCAAAATTCAGAATGTAGTCTCTATAATAACTTGCTATCCCCAAAACCGTTCACAATTCTTTCTTGTTAGTAGGTGCCGCTAATTTCTTCATAGCTTCCACCTTTTCAGGGTCCGGGGCATGTCTTCCTGACCCAACTATATGCCGTAAAAATTTTACTTCTTTCTTTCCAAAATCGCATTTTTCTAAATTAACAGTAAGACCTACTTCACGAAGAGTTTGTAAAACTGCACTAATATGTTTCAAATGGTCTGCCCATGTTTTTGAGAAAATTGCAACATCATCAATGTAGGACCGACAGTAATCTTTATGCGGAATCAGAACTTTATCCATTGACTTTTGAAAGGTGCTACCAGCATTCTTCAGGCCAAATGGCATGACTCTCCATTGGTAATGACCAGAGTGAGTTACGAAGGCAGTATAATGTTTGCACTCTTCCTTCATGGGAATCTGCCAATATCCCTTAGTAAGGTCAAGCACGGTGATTATTTGTGCTTTCCCTATTTCATACAGCAGTTCATTAGCATGTTCCATGGGGTAAGCATTTGGAATAGTAAAAACTGTCTAGTAGTCTGAAGTCAACGCACAACCGCATGCTGCCATCCTTTTTAGCAACGCACACTAACAGATGGGCCCATTCACTATCGCTTTGTTCAATGAGTCCAGTTTCTAGTAGCTCTCGAATTTGACGATCTACTTCATTTTGGAGGGCTATAGGAATTCGATACGGTCGAAGTCTTTTCGGTGAACAATCAGGTGTAACCTTAATCACATGCCCTTCGACTTTCTCCATTCCAGGTTTAGTATTGAATATGTCATGGTATTTACAAAGTAAGTCACTTAGATCATGCCGTTGCTTAGCATCTAATGGGCTGGTCATATCCCGGACATGTTGCTCTACTTCACTTTTATTGAGAATCATTTTCTCGGTTGGAGCAGAATGTAATTGTCCAAAATCTTTATCCTGTTCAAAAACAAGACCTATGTGTTGGACACGAGCCACATATGGTCGAATTTTATTGAAATGTAGTTCTTTTCTTGTACCATCATCAAATTCAACAATGGCTGAATGTGGCCTGCTCAATTGAACCACAGTCGCCGGTCCTGACCAAGTTTTCAATAGCTTATGAGATGATGTTGGCAGCAGGATCAGAACCCTGTCACCTACTTAAAAGGTTTTCTCTCGAGCTCTCAAGTTATACCTTTGGGCATAACTTTGTTGATTTAGTTGAGCATTCTCGTTTGCAATTCTATGAGCGTTTTCTATATTCTCTCTTAACTCTTCTAAATATTTTTTGACAGACCTAGAAGCCGTTGTAGGTATCACTTTCTCACCTGTCCAAATTTCTTTAAGTAATGCGGTCGGTCCCTTAGGAATTCGTCCATACACTAATTGGTATGGAGACACACCAGTCGTGCAGTGAGAAACTTCTCTATACGCAAATAAGAGATGCGGAATGTGGATATCCCATTGATTTCCATATTCCTGAACATTTTTTTTCAGCATATTTTTTAAAGTTCTGTTCCATCTCTCCACAGCACCCATGCTCTCGGGATGACCCGGCGTTGAAAATCTTGGTGATACTCCTATTAAATTTATAAAAGCCTCGGTCAGTTCTGAGGTAAAATTTGGACTTTGATCTGTACATATCATTCTAGGGAAACCAGTGCGGCTGAAAATTTGCATCAATACATTGCATGTAGTTTTAGCGTTTATATTTCTAGTCGGTATTGCTTCTGCCCATCTGGTACATAAATCAATCGCGCAAATGATATACTTGTGTCCTCTTCTGGAAGGAGGTTCTAAGGGGCCAATGCAATCTACACGACAAACTTCAAAGGGGTATTCTGGCATGGTAATTGGTTGGATCTGAATTCTATCTCGGTAAGTTTCAGTTCTTCTAACTTGACAAGGTTTGCAACTTTCACAAAATTTCCTGACATCATTTTTGATAGTCGGCCAAAAGAATGAGTACTTTATTCGCTCTTTCATTTTCTTTTCACTCAGGTGTCCAGCCAGGGGAATTTCATGGGCAACTTTCAATACGAAATCTCGCTTGCTGTAGGGAAACACCACTTGCTTTATTTTTTCGCCACACACCCATTCAGAGTGTAACAACAGTCCATCCTCTAACTCAAATCCATTTCTCCGTTCTTCTGCAAGCTTCCAAATATTTGTTAAGGATTCATCTTCCCGCTGTAGCTTTATAAACTCTGATCTACTTTCTTTACAACCCTCTTCTTCACTGGAGATAGCAGGACTTTCTATCTCAAGTGCTTCTTCTTCTTCATCACTCTTTACAATTTCATTCAGGCTGTAGCTTTGTTTCTGTTCATCTTCTTGAACAGGAGGGGGAGTCACGGGTTGGCATTCTTGAATTCCATCATTTAGTGAGTCAAACACTGTAGAACATATCAGCATATCGCCTACCAATTTTTTGGATACCGCACATACGACAGGGACTTCACAATGTCGCGAGTCATTTATTTTCATTTTAAAAACTACTAACGGGGCTGTTTCAGTTGATCCAAATGCACATACTAGTTTTACAGTTCCTTCACCATCGCCTTCTTTAATAGGAACCAGGTCGTGTCTTATGACTGAAATTTGAGCCCCTGTGTCTAAAATGCCGTTAAGAATCGTAGAACCACATTTCAATTCATCACACTTCACAGAATTTGCCTTGAGAGGGAATGACATAGGCACGGTAATTCGAGCAGTCAATACCTCTTTATTCTCTATGACTTTTTCTGTAGTGACCGAATTGCTACGAACATTTTCGATTCTGCCCTGATTTCCTTGGCTATTATTCTTAGGACAAGCTCGTGCAAAATGCGTTGGATCACCACATACGAAGCATGTGACTTTAGATATTCTAGGACCCCTGTCCCTTTGATACCCTCCTTGGTATTTTGTTCTGTCAACTTGCTTGTCATTTCCGCCATATTTGGTTATACCTGCTAAATGATTATTTTTATTGCCTTCGAACCTTTCCTTGAATTTACACTTATTTTTCTCTTCTGATTGCCATCGGGGAACATCCCTTGGCTTTTTGTGCACTGGATTATTCTTCAAACCGTCCTTTAAACTTTCGTATTCATCAACCTTTTCTGCGACCTCCAAAGGATCGATCATTTTATTCCATTGGTCCAAGAAATGTTCTTTTATGTCGTTTGGTACTCTGCGTTTAAGTTGGTCCGCAACCAGTAGCTTCTTTAATTGGTCGAAATCCTCGACTTTTAATTCATTTATCCATTCGTTAAAATAACTATTCAATGCATGACAGTAACTCCTCCAAGATTCTTCTGGCCCCTTTTGATGTCGGAAAAATAGCTGTCTCAATTTTTCAGGATTCAGTTTGTAGCGTTTAAGCAACATTTCTTTTATGAAATCATAATCATTGGCTCTCTCAGGAGGCTCCCGGGCTATATTGTTAGCTATCTCGGTTGGTAAAAGTCCTAATAAATATGCCACCCATTCGGTTTTTGGTACACATGCCATTGCCGCCCGACGTTCAAAGTTTACCAAATACAATTGCATTTCGTCTACCTTTTCATCGTACTTTGGGGTTATCTGCATTAGCTGTACTTTAGACCTTGTTTCATTCGAATTTTCCACTACTTCATCCAAATGTACGTTATTCCCCAATAATTCCAAGCGTTTTAACTCAATCTCATGGGCTCGCTCCTCTGTTCGGATTCGATCTTCTCTTTCTTTTTCCCGAATTCGTTCTTCATCTTCTTTTTTCTCACGCCGAAGTCTGTCTTCTATTATTCTGCTCAAAGAAACTTTGGCTTCATCTTCAATGAAATTCCCACTGTCAACGATTAGCTTTCTAATTTCAGCCCTCGTTAGATCTGAGTTAACTTTTAACCCCATTTCGGTGGCCAGTTCGACCAGATCCTCCTTGCGATCCTTACCCAAGAAAGATGATGCCATGGTAACCCGGAAAAAGAAACGAAATCCCACTAATTGTAATAATCAGTAACAGTGTAATAACCCCCAAGAGTTATTCATTCCCTTCAGGAAACATATTTACAACCATGACGATATAACCTATCGCTCAAATAATAATTTATTTCATTTATTTACTTCTACTCAAAAAAAAAAAAAAAAAAAACGCAGCATAAGTAACCAAAACTTAATACTTCATCAAAAAAAAAAAAAAAAAAAAAAAAAAAAAATTTAAATAAAATAGTTCTAGAAACCATATACATCAATAGTAATATCACAACACAATAGTATATTCAATAATCAATCGTTCGATTTCGTTTTCATCACTCAACATGATAAAACAATTCTACAATATCTAAGTGTACCAATATTTTCTCAAAACAATTAATTTTATTAATTAATTACTCTTAATGAACATTTAATAGTGTTCACAATACCCCCCCCAAAAAAAAATCACAAACCACAAGAACATTCAATGTTGTAATAACACTACACTCGTATCATTTATTTCACCACAACAACATAAAAAAAACAACCGAAAAAAAAAAATATCTATGTATATTTTGTTTGTTTTCTTAAAATACCATCAATATAATTTTAATTTTTTTTTCTTTAATCACTCTGTATACAGAAACGAAATTGCAAATTAAAAAAAAAAATTCTTTACTACCAAGAGTATAATTTTTTGGCAACTATTCAAAATTCATAAATAAATTTTCCTTTATTCATTTCTTATAACACTCTATATACGTTTATATTATTGAAATCATAACGTCGGTTGCACTACAAGAGAGAAAGAAAAAAAAATTTCATAAAAGAACTCTTTCATAACACTAGTTTCGATTTACCGAACTTAGACAATGAATGCAAAAAAAATAATAAAAATATGTACATATATATATATATTATCTAATCTATAACAATAACAACCAATCCCTATTACTTCCTTCAATCAACGGTACTCCGTTGCAAAAACCCAACAATAATTATTTTATTTTACCCTTTTAACACTTCTGAAATAAAAATTCCTATTCCAGCCATTTGTTCCAAATTACTTCATCAGTAACACAAACAAAAAAAAAATCATTTTCGAGAACAATATTTCATAATTGTCAAATGGATAATATTCTAATACAATTTATCGATTAAACAAAAACACATTTTTTTTTATTTTATTTAATGATCATGAAAGATATTTTTCATTTGCACAGAAAATAACACACAGCCTATTCTCAATTCTTTTTATTTCATTTTTCATCCACTAGAAGAGAAAAGAGATTTTTTTTTTTTAATTTATTATGTTTTTCTGTATAATACCTATATAGGATCACCTATATATATACTTTTTACCTATAAAAATATATATTTTTCTATTGGGCTAGAACGAACCGAGTACTTCTTACCTCTAGGTTCATAATCCACTAGGCTGCGCCAATACGGATCGCTATTCTATCTCCCAAAACCATCAGACATCTTTGTGTTGCTTGCACTATAGCGACTATCAAATGTAGAAGAGTTCTGAAGCTTGGAGACCATATTCATATACGAACAACATTTATTAACATGACACAATAACATACGGACACATTAACACTTAAGTTGAATACATTTACATGAATATTATTATTATTGTTCCACTAGAACAATACTTCTTAGCGACCCACAAAGAGAGCTTTTTCGACCTTCTCCAATCACACCTCGGCCCCGACTGCCCGAACACAGTTCTCATTTTCGTCGAGGGCGTGCCACTTGGCAAGAGTCTATCTTTTATTTGGCGACGTCAACCATTGTTTTTTTTTTTGTTTTTTTTTAAGTCAAAGTTTGAATTGTGGAACCTTACAGTTGCAGTTGTGCTGTACTATTAGGGGATAAATATTCAATTTTTATAGAGCTTAGTATTGGTGATTTAAGATGACTCTGCACATTATCTAGCAGCAATAGAATTTTTCTGTTTTGACAAGAAATTTTTTTATCCAGTTCTTTTAACCAACTGATGCAGATTTCACGCATCATCCAGGCGTTGTTATTTGCTACATAATCAACAGGCAATGTTTTAACTCCTTTGAAGTAAAGTGGCTTATTTGATTTACCAATAACTAATAATTTTAACTTCTCACTTCCATCCATATTGGCACTAACCATCACAGTTATTCTGTCTTTTCTAAGTTTGTTACTTGTGCACGTTTCACCTTTAAATGTTAAGGTCTTGTTAAGGAGAAGTTTATAAAATAAGCCTGTTTCATCGGCATTAAAGATGTCTTTCATTGCATACATAGAAATGAATTCAGGTAGTTTTTCGCGGAATTCATTGCAAACAGCGAAGTCTACAGTACCACTTTCACCACAAACAGTTTTGTATACGATGTTATTTCCCTGCTTAAAACATGTCAAGCATCCTTCGCTGCAATTAAAACTTTTAATATCCATGAGTTGTGCAAGTTCTTTTGCTTTATTGCCAATATAGGTCCACTCAAAGGTACATTTCTTGCCAATGCATCCTTTGTCCATAACAGTAAAGCTTCCTCTAAATCTTCATGTGCTGCTGTTCTCATATGCTTTCGACTTTTAGCAAATTTTTCCTTTTCCCATGATTTCAGTATAAATTTTTTATTTTTCAAATAAGTAGAGAGCGTATTCTTTTTTATTCCATATTCTGCAGCAATCTCTGTCTTAGATCGGCCACATCCTACCTTTTTAATAATTTCTACTTTAGCTTCTAGAGTTAAAGATTTATAACATCGACGTGGAGGCATATTTTAATGAAACAACACCTTTTACTTTCTCAATAGGCACTTTAAAAGTAAGTATGAAACATTTTGCATTTCCCAACACTAGACCCTTTTCGCCAGACTGGAGGCGTCGAAGATCATGTGATCTACTAAAAAATTGTTATTTAAACTTTTTTTTTTTTTTTTCTTAATTGCAATTCTAATCTGTAGTTTCAAAAGTTAAAGGAAATTAAATTTACGTAATTCAGAACAATTCTGAAAAAAAAAAATGAAAGAAAGAAAGTTATTTCAAATATTCTAGTCGTCAGAATGAAATGTAAAATGAAAAAAATGGAATTCCCGTTAGTTCGAATTAAGCGGAGTCAAGAGAAAATGAGTTCGAATAAGCGAAAAATTTTAACATTATTCTGCTATTGAAGATTTCGGGACTTCATGTTTAGTTCGAATTAAGCGAAGATTCGAATTATCCGATTTCAAATTAACGAGAGTTGACTGTATTTAAAATAATTAGAAATAAAATCGTATTTAAATAATATAGAATGTTTTTACATTATTTATTTGCTGTATGTAAAGTTTGACTTAAGAAAATTAACCATGAGAAGGATTAAAATTATGATTTATTAGGATTCTCCTTAGGAATAAATGATGTGAGTGCAGATGCAAGTTTCTAAATTCTATTTAGTAAATAATTTGTTTCTTCTTTTCCCCAAAGTCCTTAAGCAAGAAAGGAAAACTTTTGAGATTAGTAATAGCTATCAAGGCAGACAATTTTTTGTTTATGAAACAATAATCATAATCAACTTATTGAATCATTAATGCATTGTATTTCATCTCACTCTAGGTCAAACTTGTGTTTTCATTTGTTGCATTAACAATAAATGAGATACCATAACTATATTTTCAACTCACATGATTTGATTTCTGTAAAATATGATATGATGGGAAGGATGGAAAATGCCACTATTCATAAGAAAAGAATTATGAGCTAGACATTCCTTTATTCAGAATTAAGTTGAAAGCATTTATACTTTATATTATATTTATATATAAATCTTCCTTAAGTTATTTAAAAAGAACAAATATGAGACTGTATAGTTTTTTTTTTTTTTTTTTTTTTCAACTATTTTTTCATTATTTCTCTTTCATTTCAAAATGTTTGTTTCAATTCATAGAAGAAATGAAATTTAAAATTTTACTAATTGAAAAAGTCTCATAATTATGTATCTTAAATTTAAAAAAAGGCAGATTTTTTCAATACTGAATGTTCTTATAAAAAGCTCTTGTTTATCAAAATATAAGTCTCTGTTATTAAATATTATGTAAAATTGTTTTAAAAAGTAACATTTTAATACCTTTAAACTTTGAAATATAAAAAGTATTTGGAAAGCCAAATCTTCGGCTATAAATCACGATATAAATCACTATTCAGTGCATCCCTGCTGTATATATATATATATCTGTTATCATCCTGTATCATAAAAAGCTGAAAATGTTATGTAACTTTCACCTTTACTTTTATTTGCTATCTGAAATGTTTGTATGCATGCATGATAATAGTATAAAAGTATAAATATTTCTTTTTTTTCTTCTGCTTTTTTATAACATTTCAAGTCAGTCTTTAACCAAATTTTATAAAATTTATAAAAATCATGACAATGTACGAGGTAAAGATTGTTAAAATTTTAAAATAAGTATCTTGAGATACGAGCATTTCTAGTAAAAAAATTTTAGCTATGCATGTCTGAATTTATTTTTTTTTCTTTCATATTTTAACTGCTAACACTGTAGGACAATTTGTACAAATATTCTCGTTGAATATCATAAAAATTCAGAAATATACTGGTAATAGAGTAAACTGTGTTTTATCTACTTCCTAAAAGTATTAGGGTGACTGAGTGATAAGATATTCTCTACAACTTGTTATTTTTTGTTATAATTCAAGGAATAATTACAATAAAATACACAAAATTTACAAATTTATTAAATGCATAACACATACTTGGGAATAAGATTAATTACATCACATAAATTATATAAAATTGCATTTCATAAATTGCAGTTTGTTCTATTATAATTAATCAAATTTAGAAAAATCCTTTATCATGCAATTATTTTTAGTACTTCTATTTTAACTAGGTGCAGATCTTGCCAGTAGCAACTTTTATTTTTTGTGTTTGTATATTAGAAACAATATTTTGGTTTACAGTTTTATATCTTTTTATTATTATTTATTTTTTGTGTATTTATTGTATTTTAACTGTATTCAGTCAGATGTGTGAAATATAAATGAAATGAGTGAACTTCTTTTATTTTTCATTAAATGAATGCTGTGCATTTTGGCAATGGGAACAATACAAAATATATCTAAAAAAGGGAGTAAAACTTTACAGAATGATAGAACACAGCTATATGAACAATTTTTGTCATATGGTCAAAATGCAAGCTGTGAGAAGTTAGTTTTCCACTGCCACAGTTAAAAAATTAACACAAGAATGAAAGGAGATACTTCAAAAAACATTTTATTTACAGGAAAGTAATTAATATTCATAATAATAATTAATATTCATGCTCAGAAACATTGCTTAAAAGATCTTCCACCAGCTGTACTGCATGCTTCACACCTGTGGGATAAATACTGATGCACATTTGCAAAGACACCAGGCATTTCTGGAATGTCATTGGCAACAACGGCAATCCTAGCGACTAGACCCATATCGATTTCAGTAGGGTACTCATAGGTTAAGCTTTTCATATGGCCCCACAGGAAATATCTGATATTAGATGTACAGGGAAAAATACTGAAAAATCTGTATCTGCATCCCAGATTGATGCCACCATTTTCTACAGCAGTTGTAACTATGAAATATATTTTACACAATGAAATTAATTAAATATCAATTGATGCTGAAGCTAAAGATGCTTTCTAAAAAAGTTGCTTATGTTACTTTTGGATAAGGCTAAACTAGTACATGAAAATGCCGAAACAGTCTAAAGTGGTGCTCATATTTTTGCATTTTTAAAGTTGTTTATTATTGAATATTATTTATTATTTGTAATACATTTGATTACTTTTAAGTATATTAAACATGTGTAATATAAATAAAAATAAATCTAAAAATTACATAAGCACCATGTTTTTATTACTTTATTGCAATTAAGAAATACAGTAGAACCCTCTAATTCGGACCCCGTTAATCCGGATCTCCGGATAATCCGAATCAGTTTGGATATTTTTTTCTTCAAGTTTGAGAAGCGATATGGCTTATTTTCATAACATTAACTTGTTTCATTGTCGTATTCTGAATAAAAATATACTTTTTCTGACATCTTTTCGGAAGAATTAAGCAATAAACATTTTTTGTCTGTAAATATTCAGTAAGTTTAACATAAAGGAGATTTTCTGTAAGTATGTTTTATTTTATTTAATTTTTTTCTAACTCTCCGGGTAATCCGGATTTTCGATAATCTGGATTGGGTCCGGTTTCAATTAATCCGAATTATCAGGGTTTTACTATACTAAAATAGTTGATAAGCAATTAAGAAACTCTTGAGGGGAATCATTGGTCAAAGAAGTTTTACAACTCCTGCTCTAAGAGTTGTGTCAACAGTTGTGTTTATGTCAAGCTGGCATATATATATATATAATGGTATACCTCTCATTTAGAATTATTGTTATTTATGTATTTTGCTTGTTAAACTATAAAACATGATAAAAAATAGTTTTAAAAAATTACAATGAACTAGTTGTCACCCCCTGTAAACCAATGATTACTAATGTGTCACTTTCTTTATGAAATAATTGTAAAAATGCAGATGATATGTTTTCAACTTCATAATAATCGATTGAATATTAGGCATTAATTCTGTTTATTTTAAATTAACATTTAATTGAACTGCTTTTAAATGAATAGTATACATTACATGATCAAACTGACAAATTATAAGTAATTATCAATATTTTTGTAGCTAATGGTACAAAGAATAAAGCAGAATCTGGATGTCATGGAAGAAAAGGTGGCTGAGGCAGAAGAAAAATTAGACAGCAGCTCTGTTAAAAAACTATTCAATTCTCTTCAAAAGCCCCTATTTTCAGTAAGATTTTCTCTTTCTCTTTTCTGTATTATAAGTTTTCTGATTAATATTGATACATATATATATGCACCTAATGACCATAAGTGAAAGGTTTACTGACTTACCACCATTTTTTAATAGTAATCTTCTTACTTGTGAAATTTGTAATTATTATTAAAAAATAATAGTGTTAAACATCTGTAAATCTTTCAATCTAAAATCACAAAAAAACAGAATTAGTTTTCAAACTTATATAATGTAGGCACACACATACCTGCATTCGCATAGAAAATTTGGAATTTTGCATAAAATTTTAGATTAGGAAAAAAAAAAAAAAAAAAAAAAAATTGTTTTTTGTCAAAGTGAAAATAAAAAACTAGTGGATTAAATAATAGGACACAGTGGTAATTTCATGTAGTGCAATTTTAGATGTCCATGATGTTCTAGAATTGATTAATAGGATGTATGTGAAACCAATAGTTGATAGCAGGGGTCACACTCATGCACAAAATGAAAATATCTGCAAATAGGCTAATTTTAGTTTGACTGTCTTTGTTTTGTTTCTTCTTTCTGCACACAAATTTGATTTCTTTGTGCCATTATCCCAGGAAAATATTGTGAATTTTGTTGCCAATTTTGTTACAGCATTGCAAAAAAAAAAAAAAGCAAATTTTGTCAAAAGATCATGGAAAAAAACTGAAATTTTGTCACATAAATCCAGATTCCATAAAAACATAGCAAAAATTATCAAACGATTTTGGAAAAAAAAGACACTAAATTTTGTCAAAGGATCGCAGGGGAAAAAAAACTGAAATTTTGTCACAAAATTGCGAAAAAATATGAATTTTGTGAAAAAAGAAAATAAATAAATAAATAAATAAACCATAAAAAAACATACACATTTTGTCGAAGGTATTTTCTTAATTTTAAAGTAATTCACATTTTATTTAATTTTTAATAATATTATGTATGAGTGTACTATATTTCCAGATCAGTTGAACTATCGATAATTCCTGCTCTGTTTTTCTGTAATCAGCTTTACTTAAAAGAAAAAACAATGTTCAGATTAAATGCTCTACAGGAATAAACAGTATTCTTTTAACTTAGAATAAAAATAATGTTGAGTTAGATAAAATTAAATGAAGTAGTAAAAAGAAAAGAAGAAATTTATTTTATACGAGTTGAAACTTTAGAAAATCAGTTTTACTATAAAGTGTGTTTGTGTGCGATAAAAATTTCAGCAACTGCACCTTTTATTGATTTTAATTTCTGTAAATTTGCTTCATTAAGATCAGTTTGTCTTTAAAGACATAATGTTCTGATTAATTTTATAGAACTGAAAAATAGTAAATTTTTGAATATTAGTATATCGTAAAATAGTGATGCACAACCTTTTTGCCAGAAAATTGTTTCCCACCAGAATATTTGAAAAATGACATTTGTTTTATTTAATAGCAAAGTTTTGGTCATTATTGTAAGTAGTTCTGGGCCACATGCTGTGCGCCCCTACTATAAAATCTTGATTGTAAATCCCCCTCCCCCCCCCCCTTTTTTTTTTTTTTTTTTTTTTTTTTTAATTAAAAGCTTTTAAACTTGGGAGATGGGCTTATAATGAAGTTTTTTTTAAATATTTTGTAATAGTTGTTTTATCATTAATTTAGAAGTAAATAAGATAAATACAAGGGTGAGCATGACATTTCAGCAACATTCCAATTAGTAAAAAAGAAATTAAATGCTCCCTCTCCGCTAAAAATTTCCCTGACAAAAAAAAAAAAAAAAAAAAAAAAAAAAAAACACTAAGCAAAATTCAAAATTATTATTATTATTTATTTTATTTGGAAATGCACTTCTTTACTTGTTGTTTTGCTGCAATAATATTTAATCAATCATCTAAGCCTCCTCCTGCAAAAATACTGCCCCTCTGATATTAAACTTGTATAATTTTACCTATAAAACTCTTTAATTTAAAATTTCTTAATGCACAATATTCTGTACAAATGTACTATAGTTACAAGAAATAATCTATCAGCCAAATTATTCCCTCTTCTCAAAATCTCTGCTTCTTTCTGTTTCTCCTGACCCTAATATCATGATCCCATCCCTACTCCCTGCATCTCATGCAGTTTAAAGTCTATGTTGTTCTTTTTGTTGTTGTTGTTTGTTTGATTTGTGATAAAAATATTTAAATAACTACCTAAATTATTTCATACCCTCTCCCTGTAAAATGTTTTCCTTCTTTTTGTTGCCCCCCCCCCCCCCCAACACACGCAGTACATATATATATATACACCGACGAGCCATTACATTATGACCACCGTCCATCTACAACAATGGGATCGCCCAGGAAGAAAACCAATGCGCGTGCGCGGCTGAGGTTGGAGTATATAAAAGGGCTATGCATTGTCTTTCCGAGCATAGCTTGATTAGCGACATAATGGGAAAAGCAGCTGATTTATCAGACTTTGATAAAGGTCAAATCGTTATGGCTCGGCGACTGGGAACGTCGATATCAGAAACGGCGCGTTTAGTTGGCTGTTCACGTGCAGTAGTTGTGAGCACATATCGAAAGTGGTGCATGGATGGTGAAACGACAAGTCGCCGGCCAGCGGTGTGTCGTCCACGGAGCATTGATTCCAGAGGAGAGCGGAGATTACTACGCATTGTTCGCCGTGATCCAAGAGCTACAATAGCTGAAATCAGTACCAACTATAACAGTGGCGACCCAGGCAGTGTTTCTCAACACACTGTGCAGCGTACATTGCTGCGCATGGGCCTACGGAGCCGGAGGCCGAAGCATGTCCCTGCACTGACAGCACGTCATCGCCAGCTGCGTCTGCAATGGGCCAAGAAACATCGGAATTGGACATTAGAAGAATGGAAGAAAGTTGCATGGTCCGATGAATCACGTTTCCTGGTTCATCACATCGACGGCCGTGTGCGAATACGCCGATTTCCAAACGAAACCCTGGCTCCCGGGTGCACAATTGGACGGAGACAAGCAGGTGGCGGAGGCATTATGGTGTGGGGAATGTTTTCATGGAGCACATTAGGACCCATAATCCCTATACAACAATCCCTGACGTCAATGCGTTACGTGAACATCGTTGCAGACCAGGTTCACCCATTCATGGCAACAGTATTTCCAGAGGGGGATGGTGTTTACCAACAGGATAATGCACCATGTCATAAGGGTGGAATCGTCACGGAGTGGTTCGAGGAACATTCCAGTGACTTTCAAGTCATGTCTTGGCCTCCAAATTCTCCTGACCTTAATCCAATAGAACATTTGTGGTCCCACCTGGAAAACCAAATTCGAGCTGCAACGCCACCCCCTCGTAATGTGAGGGAATTGCAGGACCAGTTGGTGAACACTTGGTACCAGATACCTCAGACTACGTATCAGCACCTTGTGGAATCAATGCCTCGCCGGGTTCTGGCAGTTTTGAGGGCTAAAGGTGGTCCTACACGTTATTAAGAGGGTGGTCATAATGCAATGGCTCTTGGGTGTATATATTCTTTGTTTTTATCTGTATTTAATCATAAAATATGCATGTAATTCAGGTGTTAGAAAGCAAATTGGGGGAAAAAAACTTTTTCCTCCTCACAGTTTTAGGCTCCTTTTTGATCCATCACCACCACCACCATTTCAGGAGAAAGAATTGAGAAAAAATTTCAAAAAGGATGAAAATTTTAGATGAACGATACTTGTATGAAAAAATGCAGATTAGATTTTACTTTTTCTCATTTTATAAATTATATACTATTTAGATCAGATCGATCACCTTACTACAAAATGTAAAAAAAAAAGGGCAGAATTTTTTTTACAAATTAAGTTTAAGAATTTTAAATTTTGCTGGGTGGAAGCAGGAGAGAATTAAGAACTTTTGGATAAAGGCAACAAATTACTACAATTTTTAAACTTTTGTGCTAAAAAAGGAAAGAGGGAGGAAAAAAGGAAAAAATATATTTTATGTAGAGGAAGGGAGGGGGATTTCATCAAGATTATGTGAATACATATAGAAATCCACCAAAATAGTCCAAATTATCCCTTAGATTTATAGATAAATTTCTTCCCCCAAAAAAAGTTAGTGAAAGGAGGGCTTACATTTGTGAGTGGAAAATGAAATTAAAATTGTTTAAAAGTGATAGGATAGGGGGGTTTACAATTGGGAATTACGGTAATTTATTTATTAAATGCAATTATTTTCATGAAATTTTATTACAGAAAAATTAGTTTTCTTGAAAGAAAGGCAATCAAAATGCAATTTTATTTCCCGTGCAGTTTTTTATATCTTAAGACAAATTTGTTTTTGTCTCTCAAAGGAAATGTTTTCCTTGTGTTGCTTATTTTAGCTGGCTATAAATTGCTTTTCTGCTTGCAGAAACAGATTTTCTCTGCATGGTGCAGATACAAAAACATTCTTTTTTTAACTTGTTCCAATTTTTTTTTTTTTTTTTTTTTTTTTTTTTTTTTTTTTTTTTGCAGTTGCAAAAACTGATTTTGCTGAAACAAATTTTTTTTTTGCTGCTACAAAATTTGATTTTTGCTGCAACAAATTATTTTGAGTGAGTGAGATCCTTGTAATAGTGAAAATTACGAGGCCTAATTGAAAAGATGAAAACATAGGTCGCAATAACTATTTTAGAAACTACAACTACTTGCTTTTAAAATAGTGACTATAAACCAGCGTTGGAAAAAAATCATGATTTTTTTTAAAAATCAAAAAAATCAGATTTATTTGATTTAAGTCAGATTTTTTTGATTTAAATCGGATTTTTTTTAGAATACTATTTTTAATTATTGTGTTTTTATGTTTTTACAGTATACCTGGAGCAGTTTTTTATAATAAATAACTAAAAAAGAATAAATAATGTTTATAATTTATAAAAATAATGTAAGTAATAATTATATAGTTAAGAAAATACTACATTCTAGTTATTGTTGGTACTAAAAAATAAACAACTAGGCTTTAATCTAAAGCCATTGTATTATTTTGTAATTGAATTGTGCACACTAAATAAGAAATAAACTGAAAAATTTTGTAAATGAATAGAAAATGGTAAAATTTAAAAAACAAATTAAATATTCATTTAATGCAAGCTATATATTAAAGGATAAAAATTACAATTAATTCAGTATTTTTTAAGCAAACAGAAATAAATCAGGGATTTAATGGTTTGAACAAAAACACCAATTTAGAAGCTTTGTCCACTCCTCATTTATTACGAAGGTTTGAATGAACTAGTCTAAAAGAAGAAAATTGTCTTTCTATTCTAGCAGATGAAGCCACGAATGTTGTTATTTTGTAACTAAATTCAATTTCAATTTCGCTTATTCTCTCTTTACCTCTCATTACATAAAAGAACTTCCACCAATCATAATTTGTCATAATATCTGAAACTTTTTTCTCAAGCAATGGTGATTTTTCGAATGGGTCATTTTTTGCTTGAAAATGTGCTACAGTGGTGAGAAAATTTAGACAATTTTCTTTAATGAATGCCAAACCTTCATTATTTTCCTCTACACTAAGTGAAATTTCATTTTGATTTAAAACAGAGCATTTATTATTGAAATCTTTCTCTTCTAATTCATTTCGCATTTTAGCCATGTTGGCAGCATTATCAGAGACGAAACTACGAACTTTGCATTAAAATTTGTTTTCTTTTAAAGGAATCATTTTAGTCACAAGTTCAGTCAAATATTTACCTGTGTGTGAAGATCCTGATGTATCGTCTGTGTCAACTAAGTAGACTTTACCTCTATTTACCACACATGCACATACCATTGGCTCATTTTGTATGTTTAACCATCCATCAAATGACATACACACAATTTCGCCACTTAAAACATCTATGCATTTTTTTGCTCTCATCATTGTATATTTTTTCCAATAAAGTTCCAGCAATAACTTTACAATTTGGTGGAGTATTTAGTAGTTATTTTGGTTTTGGAATGCTTTTTAAAAATTCGTTAGCTTTGATTGAAATTTGACAGTGTAATATGGCATGTTTTAAAACTTGTTCCTTGCACGTAGTATCCTATTTTAAGGTGAATTTGTTTAATGAACATTAATGAATTTGTTTAATTATTAACTAGTGAAACAAAAAAGATTCAAATCAGTTAGTTGCGAAGATTGGCAAACGAAATATGATTTATAAAGTGTTTCTGTGATTCGCCCAGGGAGATTCGCCTCATCATCTAAAGTTTATTACAAAAGAACAAAGAATTAAAGGATTGGGGGGGGGGGCATATGCCACATGACCTGCATATGCCACATTCTTTCCGATAGCAATCCTGAAAATACCAGAAAAAAACCTGCTACTTATTTACATCTACTTCTTATTTCTCTACAGACTAATTTCCAACATTAAAAAAATTGATTTAAATCAAATGATTTTTTTAAAAAAATCAGCTGATTTAAATCTAGATTTAAATCTTGATTTAAATCGTGCCAACCCTGCTACAAACTACTTTTCAAAAATAGTCGTTAGAAAGGCAGGAAATTACTCAGTTCCAATAAGGCTCAATGTATAAATTTAAATATTTTTTATTTTTATTTTGTAATTCCAAATAAATTTTAGTTTGCATCTGTAAGTTACTCTGTATGTTTGTTTTACATTTCAGAAGAAAAACAGTGAATCAAAAAAGCAATTGAAGTATGAACCCCCAGAAATATTTAAAACAGAGGATTACTTTCCAAATCAAGATAAATCATCAGTCTCTGAGGAGAAAAATGAAGAAACTTGAAACTGTTATTAATTATTGTTGCTGCTATATAATTGTTTTGTATTACTTTGTAAATAATCTATAAAAATGTCTATCTTTATTTATTTCTTCAAATTTTGAATGATTAAGGATCAAATAAAAATACATAAGGTTACTTTAAGTTTCTGTTTATTCAAAAATTTTCTTTATATATTTATCGATTATTTATTTTATAAACAGATGAGTTCCGTGAGACCAATACCTCAAAAATTTATTTTTTATGGAGAAATTATATTATGATGGAATTGGAGTTTAAATAAGGATTTTGATTCATGTTTACATAAATTAAATAGGTACATTCTATTGAAAGATATCTTATGGATTCAATGAAAAATATTGTAGAATAGGAATAATTTGGAAAATAATAGAAAATTAAATGAATATTAGGGTTATAATATGGCTTTACTAAATATTTTCTCAGTGACCGTTTTAAAATGTCAAGTCTGTCTTTGCTATATTAAAGTGAAATTATGGATAGTATCGAACTGTTTATCCAGAAACCAGTTAATTAGAATAATATTTTCAACTAGCGGCCTTCGCCCGCTACGCTGGTCGGTTTATCTAAAGAAATCTTGAAGAAGTAGTTAGATAAGGTTCAGACATACATTAAAAAAAAAAAAAAGCAAGTCGATCATTCAAAAAACGTTGGGAAATATCAAATATTTACTGTAATTTTTTAAGAAAAACAAAGTTTCGAAAAAAAAAATTAAATCGAAAAAAAAATTACACTGACATATTAATGCAAGGAAATTTTCCCAGAGAGAAAATTCGCCTTGAATACAATATTTCAAATTCTTTTAATTGCTTATAGGCGTTAATGCCAACATAGTGAAAAAAAATTCCATGCTGGGAATCGAACCCGGGCCATCAGTATGGCGCACTGACGTTCTACCGACTAAACCACATGGAACGACAGCCAGCTTGAAACTTTCTCATACTTAAGTAGACTGGCGAAAACATAACGATAGCGCGTTTTAAAATCGCACAGTGACATCTATTGGATTTTATATGTACTAAAAAACGTTATGTACTAAAAAACGTGAGCAGCGCACCTAATAGTTTCTTTTGTTTCTTTTTGTTACTTTTTTGTCTGTTGTCCGATTTTGATGAAACAAAGCCTATACACTGCCCGGGAGTGTGCATTCTTCATTAGTGAAAACCGCATAAAAATCCATTCAGTAGTTACGAAGATAACCTCGAACAAACAGACAGACAGACAGACAGACAGACAAAAAATTCAAAAAAATTTTTTTTGTGTTTCATTGGTTTTCTTTTATCGCCCTGACTCCATTTTTGTCAATTATCTTCAATGTACAGACACACCGGGTCCTACTGTTTTATTATATGTATAGATTGACTAATTTCAGAATCTCTTTAGAAAAAAGTGCCATACAATGACAGTTTAACATATGCATTGCTTATAACATTACAACATGCATCATATAACTTGATGCCAATATCTAAGATTTGAAATGAAAGCATATATAGGTAGATATTAGATGTTTTGATGCTTATGCAGGAGAAACAGGGGAATTTTTGTTTTCAATGGATTTTCTCAAATTATCTTTTTTAAACTTTGATCTTGTTTGGAACTGATTCTTAATCTATGTAAACTAATAATTAATTTGAAATCGGAAACAAGGCAGAAATTATATATATTCTACAATTTCTGATTAAATGCATGTTGCTTTTATAGTTTATTATTCATAATATATATATATATATAGTTATCTGGAATACATTTGATCTAGACCATTCTGGATAAATGGTTTTATACAGGTAGGAAAACTTCAAAAATTTTCAGTCATTTTATCTTATATCTTGCTGGCAACAACTCTAATAAACAACTTAAACATTAAATAAATTTATCTTTAATTAATTTTTAACCTTATTTTATGTGAGATACCTTCTTTATTTAACTGTTGTACAACTTACTAATAATCAAACTATTGAGAATTCTTAAAATTTGCATATAATTTTATGTGCAAACAATAAAACTTGATTTAAATCATAACTTTCTCTTGTTTCTTCTGCAAAACAAGAATTCAATAATGTGGCAGAAACTTTAGAAGGGGAGGGGGGAATCCAATGATAAATAGCAATTATTAAAAAAGTGATTAATAAGTAAATTATTTGCAATGCAATAAATAATAATAATAAGACTATCATTAGCAGGGACAGATCCAATCTTTCATTTACAAGGAGGGTGGTCACCTGTAATATCAATTTTTATATCACATGTTCAGAGTTCTCACTGGATTTTGAGCAGCATTAGTAATTTGGTGAATAAGAAATAAAAAAACAGTCGCCAAATGAAAAGAATTGTTAGCAAAATAGATTTGGTGTGAAACACTGAAAAATGTCCCTTTAATGCTTTATTGAATCCCTGTTTTCCAAATGTTCTGAAATAACCTAATTATTTGTAATTGCTTATAAAATAAAAATTTGACCATCTGCTACAGGAACTATTACACCCAAGCATCTCCTAGTCCTAAATGTTCAAATGGTTTCAAACATTCTTTTAGCTGTCTAAATAAAAATAAAAAAGAGCTATTGTTGATTTACTGTTGTGAAAACATACACTTAAAAATTGTTATGAGATTTCGACTCAATAGAAAAAACTTGACCGGTCAATAATTACTTTCCATATAACTAATAAATAATATGCTAAAATGTTTTTGATTTTAACGCTACAACGCCAATACATAGTGATTAACTGACAATAGGTGAATCGGTGATTTGGTGAATAAGGAATAAAAAAACAGTCGCCAAATGAAAAGAATTGTTAGCAAAATAGATTTGGTGTGAAACACTGAAAAATGTCCCTATAATGCCTTATTGAATACCTGTTTTCCAAATGTTCTGAAATAACCTAATTACTTGTAATTGCTTATAAAATAAAAATTTGGCCATCTGCTACAGGAACTATTACAGATGCACAATAAAGGAAAATGATTCTAAATAAATAAATAAACAAACGAAAATTATTTGTTTGGTTGGACAAAATTTTTAGTTGCCATTTTCAGCAAGTACCGTATTTTCGGGTGTATAGTCCGCGGCTTATACAAGAAAAAAAACCTTCCAAAAAGCTACTGCGGCTTATATACGGTGCGGGTTATACAAAGATTTTTTTTTTAATTGGAAATCGTGATATTTTTTCTACAATTTTTAAACCTTAAAAAATTTGAAAAAAAAACCCATCAGAATTTGTAAATTTTTTTCGCTATGCCGCGAAATTTAGAGAGTTCTCCCATGTTTGTAAAGGTTTTTTTACTGCTTAAATACAGTTATTTCTGGATTTGGAAGAACTGTCGCAACTATCGCCAAGTATTGCACTGATAGATGTATAATAGCCATTGTGTTTGTAGAGTACAAAATCCAAAATCCGGAACCCTTCCAATCTCGATAATTCTGAATTTAAGATCATTTTTAGTTTATTTTTCAAAAAAAATAATCTACTGACCCTGTTGCAAAGAACAAAAAAAAAAGGTGTGTGATTTATATCATTTCGGAACGATTCAGAGCATTCGTTCTTTTTCGAAACGATTCCGAGGACTCATTCCTTTACAGAGTCGTTTCATTTCGGAAGGAGTTCAAGGAATCAGACTTTTACAGAGTTGTTTCATTTCAGATAGAGTCTGAGGAATCGTTCCTTTTCGAAGTTGGTACCTTACTCTGTTGCAAAGAATTTAAAAAAAGTGCGTGATTTATGTCATTTCGGAACGATTCAGAACAGTCAGTCTTTTTCGAAACGATTCCGAGGAATCGTTCCTTTACAGAGTCGTTTCATTTTGGAACGAGTTCTAGGAATCGACCTTTTCCGGAGTCGTTTCATTTCAGATACAGTCCGAGGAATCGTTCCTTTTCAGAGTTGGTGCATTTCGAAACGATTCCAAGGATTCGAGACTTTTGGGAACCGATGACCTAAGATATGTATACATTTTATGTCCGAAATTTTGAATTTATCACTGATTTTTTTTTAATTTTCGGAAAAATTAAAAAAATATATCACGTTTGTTTGGAAAAAAATGCGCGTAAACGCCGCTTCGCTTGAAATTTTATCTTAAAACATTGTAAACGTCGCGGCGTTTCTTCCGAAAAGCCCAATTACTGTAGATATTATGCATCACGAAAAAATTTGGTAAATTTGTGTTAAAAATTATGACTAATGGCTTTTAATTTCGAACCCTGGTCGAAATACACGTTCGTAAATGGTGTATAGCCCGCGGACTATACACCGATGCATCTCCACGGGTTATACACAAACTTTTTTTACTGCACTGCTCGATTTAGGGGTGCGGGCTATACACCCGAAAATACGGTAGTTATTTATTTTTATTAGAAAATATAAAGATTAGAAATTTATAAACATTGATATTAACGTGAAACAAAATTATTTTTATAAATATTATTCATGATTAATCTCATTTAAGCAGATTTTTGTTCATTTAACATGAAATTAGTTTTTCAAAAAAATTAGTTCCCTAAACTAAGTTTATTTACTAGAGTAAGCTTTAAAAAAAAGTTTTATCTGTTCATTTCTTCTCCATAACATGTGTAATTTAATACATAACATTTAAGGACAGGGAAAAAAGATAAAGAACGACTTTTATGTTTTTTGGTGCATTCGTAATTATGTAATACCTACAGTTGTCGTTCAGTCCGTCCGCATATAACAATGCAAAAACTACCCAACTGAATCATTTGAAATTTAAAATATATAATTATTACATAATTTTGTTGAAGTATTTCAAATTTTATGAAAATTGGGTGCATAGATCAATTACAGGGACAATCGAAAGTATTCCGTTACATTATGATCAATGGGGGAAAAAGTTTCAAATGCATTTTAATGGTTTGAAATTTAAAATATGTAATTATTGCATAATTTTGTCAAATCATTTCATATTTTATGAAAATCAGATGCATAGATCAATTACAGGGACAATCAAAAATATTCCATTACATTACGGTCAATGGGGGAAAAAGTTTCAAATGCATTTTAATGGTGTTACACTCATTCAAACATAATAAAATTGATATGAATCGATGAAGTACATGTTATAATATACATTTTGCACAAACTGTGGTGCAAAGAACATTTATTGATTTACAAGGCCACATAAAAGTATTTCATTACATAATAATATAGGAGGAACATAGTTTGATGCGTGTTTTAATTATATTAAACTATTTCACATTTTATGAATATGATATACATTGTTGAGGTGTTATAAGACTTACTATTCATATTCCTGTATATTTACAGAGACACACAAAAAATATTTTGACCACTACTCTGTATCCGAAGTACTGTGTATTATAACAGCAAAATCTGAATATTTTTAAAAGTTTGTTGACGTACGAACACACCTCATTTGCTACACTTTACAAGCAATTTCCAACTTTTTTAATAACAATTTATATGGATCCTCACAGTATAAAAGCCAGGAAGACTAAGATTTTGGAATAGTCCATTGTCAACACCATATTTTTACATTCTTCTGCCTTTACAAGATGAAAATATTGGATTCGTGAATTTTTGATTTTGACATCTGGTTTTTGATGGATTTACATATTTTAGGGGTCAGAAATCCCCAAAAATTTATTTTCCTTTCTTCTATCTTTACAAGAAGAAAGTTAGATTTTGTGAAAATTTTTGAATTCTAGTGTTTGACAGATTTACACATTTTAGAGATCTGAAATTCCAAAAAACATGTTTTTATAAAATGTCTGTATGTGACATGAATTTTGTAGTGATTCTATCTTAAGAACTAATGTACAGAATTTCATAAAAATTTATATTCAGATAGTCCCTGATATAGATTGATGCTGATTAGTTTTTGGTAAAAATTGCTCAACAGATGGCACTGCTATGCAAGCATTTTTTCTTATTTAAGCAACAACTCTATTTCAATAACTAATGCACAGATTTCCATCAAACTTAAAATTCAGTAGTCCTTGGCATGAATTGATTATGTTTATATTTTGGAGCAAGTTGTTCATCAGGTGGTGCTTCTATGCTTCATTTTTCACAATCCTTTCTGCAATAACTCTATCTCAAGATTTTAATCAAACTTCATATTCAGTAAATCCATGATATGAACTAATTCTTTTTATGGTTTGGTGTCAATCACCCATTAGCTGGTGCTGCTATGCTGAACTTTACCAGATTCCTGCAACAACTCAATTTCAAGAATTATTTCACAAACTTTCATCAAACTTCAGATCCAGGTATAGCTTGATAAATATTATTTCTGTTTATGCTTTTGTCACCCAACAGTTAGTGCTTTGCAATTTTCCCCCTATATCCAAAACAGTCCTTTTTCTAGAGCTAATTCATCCCTTTAGAATCCTCACAACGAGCATAGATAGTCATTTAATTTTGGCATTGTGATAGCGAATTTTGAAGCATTAATATGCATGAAATAGAAGAAAATTGTGGAATCACCACATATGACTAGTTTACAAAATGCCTGTGACTCTGTCTATATGTACGTGACACTAATTTTGTGGGCACTCCATCTGAAAAATTTATGTATGGAATTTAATAGAAATTTATATTTAGTTAGTCCCTGATATAAATTGGTGCAATTATTAGCCCAACTGTAGCACTGCTGTGTTGCATTCCCCCCCCCCCCCATTTCTGTGATATCTCTTTCTCAAGAACTAATACATGGATTTTCATCAAACTTCAAATTCAGTTAGTCCTTGACATGAGTTGATGCTGTTTACATTTTGGAGTAAATCACTCAACATGTGGCACTGCTATACATTTTTTTAAAGATTCTAGCAATAATTCTATCTCAAAAATTAATACGCTTAATTTCATCAAACTTCAGATTCAAGCATACAGTAGAGTCTTGAAAATCCAAGATTCCATTTTATTTGAGGCATCAAAAATAAAAATTTCTATTTTTTTTTTTTTCCTCCCAAGAAGAGGATTACTTAGGAAAACTTATTTGATTAGTGTGTTTGGATAATCTTAAAGAAAATCTATCAACACCATATGTTCACTGAAAAAAAAAAAGAACTATAATCTTATGGATGTAAAGTAGACACCTATAAGCTTACTAAAATTTTATGCATAATCTGTACAAAAAAGAAATGTGAATCTACAAAACAAGTTTTTGTAAGGCTACAGATTTCTGTAGCTTTACAGAAAAATCTACTAATTTTTTTTCTGTAACCCGAGTTGCAGTTACATAAAATGTTCTAGGCATTGCTAAAAAATTCTTAGTAAACTTACAGATTTTTTGATTTACATTACAGTGAAAAAATGTATCCGATATATGATTTTTTGTTGTTGCCATTACATAAAAAGTTCTATAAAATCCAATTTCCTAGAAAAACTTAAGTAACTTCACAGTTTTTTTTTTTTTTTTTTTTTTTTTTTTTTACAGCATTGAAACATTTAGTACAGTCTGATTATGAAAGTACTGAGAATGTTTTGAAGAATGTAAACACTAAACATATTGTTTATTGGTTAAGTTATTCTTAGAGATAAATTGTAGCAATGTACAATGCAATGTAGCATTTAGCAATGTACAATGCTAAATGAATTGTGGTAACATCCATTGAGAATTTTGATGACGATGAGATGAAGAAAGTACTTGGCTGTGAAAAATTGTAATTCAGTTGTCTAAACAGTAATGAAATGTTGGAAATAACTGAATTGATTATTACAGAAATGATCTGAAGGTTTTGCATCTTTAGAACTGGATTTAAAATATGTAGAACTGCAAAATGTAGCCCCTGCTGCTGACGTTATGCTTTTTAAGCATTGGCTAGATATTGTATTTAAAAACTGAAATAATGCATTAAAGCAGCAAAAAAAAAAAAAAAAAAAAAAAAAAAAAAAAAAAAAAAAAAAAAAAGTAAAGTTTTATGTATATTATTATGAAAGAAATAAAGGTATGTATATTCTTCATTATCCTCTGAATAAAACTATAATTGGTAAGATTTTTCCATTTTTTTCCAAAAATATGAATTTTCAGTAATCTGAGGTGATGTCTATGATTCTCAAGAAACTACTATACTTGAAAAATATTGGTTCTGATTATATTTTGGTGTAAATCACCTAACAGGTGGTGCTGCTGTGTTACATTTTTCATGATTTCCAAAATTGCTCTCAAAAACTAATGCACAAATTTCCATGTAACTTAGGATTTGGTTAGACGTTGACACAAGTTGTTGCTGACTGGGTTTTGGTGTTAATTACCCAATATAATCGTGCCATCCAAGAAAGATGCAGCTGATGCTTAGACATACAGGTCAATCATATTGAAATGCATTGATTATACCTTATACTTTTTATTTGTACTTGCAAGTTCTTTATTAGAAACACTTTTCAGGTGAATGTCAAGAGATTTTTGAAACATCCATATGTTGGCAAGTCTGAAACCCAGTGTTGAATTCAGATACTTTTTTCCAGGAAGGAATTCTGTGGCTCCAAAGGCACACATTATATACTTCAGGGAAAGAAATTGCACTTTTTGATCATAGTACAAAAAGATATTGGAGTTATTAGAAAAGTTTTCAATACTGGAGAAAGATGATCAGACCATTCTAAAGATTCGTGCAAAGGACGTTTTCGCTTACAACTACCTAATACCAAAAATTGATAAAGTAATATCCACTGTTTCGGCTAATGTAAAGTCAGATAATCCGATTTCTAACTCGAGCCAGTCAGGTAAGGTGGCACCATCTGTTTTAGAGGAGGAAAATCAAACTCTCTCGGCCAGCAAAAGAAGGTTTGAGGATGATACTGACAATCCAAATTCAACCATATCCGAGCAGGAAAATTACACAGTTATTAAAAATAAAAAAAGTAAAAAACTTACTAAATCTAATGATAAAAATGATGTTTTGGACAATGTTGATGATATGGAAGTGGCAAATAATGAACCGTCAGCTTCACAAAAGAAAAATTCTAGGGTTCCCCCTTTCAAAATTGTACCTCCAGATAATTGGAGAGAACTTATTTTTCGTGTAAAAAAAATTATACCCACGGCCACTTGAAAACTTAAAGGAAAATTCCTAAATATAAAAGTTGATAATCCTGAAGATTATCGACAAATTCCAAAATTTCTAATAGATGTGAAAGTACAGTTTCAATCGTATCTCTTGGAAGATGCAAAACCACTAAGAGTGGTTCTTCGGGGACTTCCCGTCAACACAGCAGTCCAAGAAATTCATCAGGCCCTAGAATTCGAAGATTTCTCGGACTTCACGGTGACCCAAATGTACAGAGGTCCCGTGAGCAACAAAAGATACATGCCCCTTTTTTATGTTTCAATCCCAAAGCAAGCTGATGTTGACCGCATCTTCCAAATCACCGAAATTATGGATACTGAGGTCAGTTTCGAGAAATATCACGGGCAAAAAGGTCCCTCACAGTGCCACAATTGTCAAGGGTTTTTTCACTCCTCAATTTTGTGTAATTTACCATCAAAATGTCTTAAATGTGCCGGTACACATAAGACAAAAGAATGTGTAAAATCCTTTGACACTCCCTGTCGATGCTGTCACTGTGGCGGGGATCACTCTGCGAATTTTAGGAACTGACCAAAGTTCCCTAAAACCATACCCCCTAAGAAATGCAAAAATTCAAATGCGATTCAAAATTCTAAGGCCAACATTAAAACTGTTATTCCAGTTAATTCTAATCATACTTTCATCAATAGGAAAGCTGAAAATTCCCAATCTTATAGGGAAGCTGCTATTGGACAAAAGGTTGCTCCGCCCACCACCCCTTCTGTTCCTCAAAATTCAAATTCGGTTCCAGTAAAGGATGCATTTTTGCTCACCGAATTCATTAGTAATTAAATTATTTTTATTAAGCAGTATGGTGAAGTGACCGTTATGACAGCATTCACCCAAGCGGATATCCGCAAAGCAACCACGAAGATTGACTGGGTTCATATTCTTCTTAAAAATATTATCTCTGTTCGAAATTTGTCTAGGTAGCGCCATCTCTGATGGTTGCCATCCCCATTTTTAGACTTATCTTTCCTATCGTCATGTTCCCAGCTACTGGTAATTTGGATACTCTCTCCATTGGTATTTTTAATGCCAATGGGCTTAAAAGACAGGCTACTGAGTTCAGCGCTTGGGTTTATCGTAACAATTTAGACATCGTTTTGGTCAGTGAGACTCACTTGTCCCAGGGAAATATCTCCAGAATCGCCAACTACGAGTTATTCAATGTAGACAGGGCTCGTAGGGGTGATAATACCCGCAGCTTTGGCGGCACGGCAATTTATGTTAAAAGAGTATTTAATGCTACTTTTATTAATATTCCCACTACAAATTGTATTGAAGTTACTCTGATTGTCCTGGACTTTCCCAATATTCCAAAACTTCTCATAGCAGCCATTTATGTACCACCGTTAAATGATAGAAATCTGCTGGAGCAAGACTTATCCCGGCTCACTAATACTTTTCCAAATTTCATTCTTGTGGGTGATTTTAATGCTAGTCATCCCTCTTGGCACTGTAGATCTACTAACAGGTTTGGAAGCAAACTCAGAAAATGGGTGAATAAAAATTTTGTCCAAATTATAGTGCCCTCCTTGCCCACTTTTCCTTTCTCTAATAATTTCTTGGACTTAGCGATCACCTGCAATTTTCGGCACGGCAATTTATGTTAAAAGAGTATTTAATGCTACTTTTATTAATATTCCCACTACAAATTGTATTGAAGTTACTCTGATTGTCCTGGACTTTCCCAATATTCCAAAACTTCTCATAGCAGCCATTTATGTACCACCGTTAAATGATAAAAATCTGCTGGAGCAAGACTTATCCCGGCTCACTAATACTTTTCCAAATTTCATTCTTGTGGGTGATTTTAATGCTAGTCATCCCTCTTGGCACTGTAGATCTACTAACAGGTTTGGAAGCAAACTCAGAAAATGGGTGAATAAAAATTTTGTCCAAATTATAGTGCCCTCCTCGCCCACTTTTCCTTTCTCTAATAATTTCTTGGACTTAGCGATCACCTGCAATTTTCCTTATCCTTACTGCATTCAAACGCAGAACGAATTGAGTTCGGATCACTTGCCGGTTCTGCTCCGGTACCAAGTTGACTCTTACAACCTCGATCTTGGCAAGCAAATTCATACTAGATGGGAAGATTTCAAATTCCTACTTGAACAGCGTGAATCTCCGCCCACTCTACCGGAAATGAAAGAGCAGGCGGAGCTTGCCATCAGTCAACTTGGTGATGTCTTGAGAGATACTTTTGAGCAGTGTTCTCAACCGAGAAAAACCATTGCTGCCTTTCTCAGACTTCCGGAGGAGATCAGGCAGTTGATAACCGAGCGAAATCGTGCTCGCAGAATGTGGCAGATCTATCGTACCCATTTAAATCATCTTCATAGACAAGTAAAGGCTGCTATCTCCAAGTTTAGAAACGAACGCTGGAACACTTTTGTCGAATTTCTTTCGACTGAAGACAACACCATTTGGAACACTGCTTCCCGCATTCGTAGGTCACAAACACACATTCCGGCCATCAGATGCTCAAATGTCATGGCTTATACTAACACTGAAAAGGCTGAAGCTATTGCGGAAAGTCTTAGAAGTCAGTTTACACCTAATTCTGGTATGGACAACCCCAGGGTTGCGGCTGTGTTAGAGACCACAATTCAAAAATTTTTAAACACAAACACACCAAATACACTCATCCCAGCCATGCCTACTGAGGTCCAGGAGTACATTTCAGGCTTAAAAAAGAATAAGTCTCCGGGTGAGGACCGTATATCTAACAATACGCTTATTAACTTACCTAACAAATTTATTCTTTATATTGTTCTATTAATTAATTGCATGATGACTTTAAATATTTTTCCTGATTGCTGGAAAAAGGCTATTGTTGTTCCGCTACTGAAAAGTGGGGTGGAAGACAGCCACGCCCCAACCAGCTTTCGACCTATCTCTTTGCTCTCTTGTCTATCTAAAGTTTATGAATATGTTCTCTTCAACTGCCTGAAGGAGTTCTTGAACTCTCATGACGTGCTGATTCCGGAGCAATTCGGTTTTCGAGCGCATCACTCAACAACCCATCAGATATGGAGAGTTTCTGAACTCATTCATGACATGTTTCACGTCTGGCGGGGTGACAGGAGCAATATTTCTGGATATGCAAAAGGCTTTTGATGAAGTCTGGCATATCGCTCTTCTTTTTAAACTAATCAAACTAAGAGTTCCGTCTCAACTAATTAAAATCTATGCTGACTACTTTAAAAATAGATCCTTCTCTGTTAGAGTAGGAAGTTCTTACTCTAACCCTAAACCAATTGCTAGCTCTGTTCCTCAAGGTTTTCTAAGCGGTCCCACTCTTTTTAATGTCTTTATTAACGACATTCCTAAAGAGCCTGACATCGACTTACAAGGAAGGTCTCCATTGGGGGCATACTCAGAATTTTTTGAAAAAAATACGAATTAAACTACTCATGTAGGTAATAAAGGATCAGTGAAAATTAGCGGCGGAATTACATTATTAGATATGTAAAAAAATAAAATAGTTTGGAATAATTGGCGTGAAAAGCTGAAAGCGACGCGGGATTTGGCGTACAGTGCATTTCCTCGCCAAAAGCAGACGATTTTAACGAATCTGAAAATTGATTTCAATTGACTTCACTGTTAAAAATCTGCAGCATTTACTGCAACGTCACTCCACTACTTTTAAAGAATATCTCTCTTCTGACCAATGAGAATGCTCCATAGCACCATGAATTGGCCGTGTCATACACTGTTAAAAATCTGCTGCATTTTGTTGCAACGCACTCCTCCGCTTGTATATAATATCTCTATTCCAACCAATGAGAAAGCTCCATTTCACGGCCAAGTAACCGTTTTCTATACAAGCAAGGGAGTGCGTTGCAACAAAATGCAGCAGATTTTTAACAGTGTATTTTTCAATTTGGAACAATTTTAAACAATTTAAATTTTGTTTTAAATGATAAAATATATTAATTTCATTTTGTTTAAGTACGTATAAACGTATGTGACAAAATTACACTTAAAGTAAAGTAAAAATGCAAAACTAAAATTACTTAAACTAAACTTATTTAAATAAATTGAACATAGAAAGTTTTTTCTTTAAAAAGTATTCGAAGCGTAACAGCGTATTTTTCAAAATTTCGTTTTTTCGCCAACCGGAGATAAATCGCCAAATAAACGAAATTTTTATTATTTTTTTACGGACGTTATAAGGAGATTCTGCCGAAATGTTTTTTATAAACATGTATAACTATATGAGAAGAACATTCTGTAATTTTTTCAGATTTTTCTGAGTATGCCCGTATGGAGACCTTCCTTGTTAGCGATTTTCGCCGATGACACAGCCATGCTTTTCAAAATCAAACAAGCACAAAAAGTGTTCTCTAAACTTCAAAATTATTTTAATATCCTTTCGGCTTGGCTTAAAAAAATGGAAAATTAAAGTAAATAATGCCAAAAGTGCTGCCATTCTTTTCACCAACCAACGTTCAAACCCCATCGCTAATTTAAACTTTAAACTGAATGACGAACCAATTCCCTGGAAGTCAGATTATAAGTACCTGGGTATTCACCTGGATTCCAAATTAACATAGTGCAAGCACATCTCAGAAACTCTGGATTGTGCAAACCACGCCATGGGCTCTCTTAATCCTCTCTTGGCTTGGAACAACCCCCTGTCAATGAAAAATAAATTGTTACTATATAAATCCATGGTCAGACCGATCATAACCTTGGTTTGGTTGTTTATGAAAGTACAGTACAACCCCGCTAATTCAGACCCCATTAATCCGGATCTCTGGATAATCTGGATCGGTTTGGTCATTTTTCTTTTTCAAGTTTGAGTTGCGATTTGGCTAATTTCCATAACATTAACTTGTTTCATCGTCGTATTCTGAATAAAAAAAACTTTTTTCTTAAATCTTTTTAGAAGAATACCTTAAGCTTTCTTATTTAAACTATGCCCAACGAATTACTTATGCTCAAACGGATGCGTGACCATACGGATCGCAAAAGGTATAGAAAACTGGCACAGGAAAAAATTACTAACTTTTTATTACAAAATAAACATTTTTACTGTCTGGAAATAATCGCCCCACCAGTGGCCGAGAAGTTCTGACCTCTCAACTGGTAGGCCACAGGTGCTGGATTTGAGCTCAATCGCGGCTGTTGGCCTAACCGTTCGGAGTTTTCATGGTTTTCTTCGAACCTTGCGTAAATACGGGTTAGGTTCCCTTAGAAAGACCCCCCCACGAAGAACACTTCCCCCTGGGGAAGTGTTCCCTAGTGTAGGTAATCGGCCGACAAAAATACACCAACGTCTTGAAATAATCAATTAGTTAAAGATACAGGTGATTTTCTGTAAGTATGTTTTATTTTATTTAATTTTTTTTCTACTTCTCCGGATTTTCAATAATCCGGATTGGGTCTGGTCCTAGTTAATCCAAATTATCGGGGTTTTACCGTACAGTTAAAACCAGACTTGAAAAAATTCAAACCTTTCAGAATGAACTTCTTCGTAGGTTTACCAAAGCAACCCGTTATGTCTGCAATGACGTCATTCATCGTGACCTTAAAATTAAACCGATTTTTACCGAAATCAAGAAACTTACCATGAAGTATCATAGGTCAGTCCCTGTCCTGCTTTAAATGCCATTAGGCGTTATGACGGAACAGTTGGGAAAAACCGGAAACAGCCCCTAGCTATCCTTTCACAGGATCATAACTTCATCCCGTGTTCTAAAACATCCAGAAGGAATCCTTCCGCTGTCACTTAAAGCAGAATTCCCGGGAAAAATTCTTATTTCCCTAGATTAAAAGAAATTTTCATCTAGAATTGGATTTACCCCTGACATCATGCAGCATTCTGTAGTTTTATATAGTTGTGTTTTTCTGCTTTTCTAATGAATTGTATTTTTAAATTTTTATTACTTGTTTTATTGTTTAGACCTCCCTTTACTTTTCTATAAATTTTTATTTGTAAATTGTAATTGGGTACTCTATCTGTTTCTAAATTTTAGAAATTTTAGTTTTTGTAGAAATCACTTCCATCTTTGAGGATAGGCAACGCCTTCCTCATTCTTCTATTGGCCAAGAGGTGCTTGCTCACTGTACCTCGGCTATTTAAGACCTTTTCTTCCCCATTTGGCTCATTCTACCCTCGACTACTGGTGTGTGAGGAACTCGCTGCCGGCAATGGTCGCAAAATTTCAATTCACAGTTTTTCAAATTAATTCAGTTACTAGTTTTTATTTATTTTTTCTAAAATTAACTTGACCCATTTTTAGACCAGGCATGAACCGAAAAACTTGTTTACTGGAGTTGTGGACCTGCACAAGCGTAGTGTGCACAGAAACTTCGTATGGTAGTGCGGACCAGGTGTCCAAGAACATATGGCAGTAAAACGTGGAACCTGTGCCGCTATGTTAGCTGATGGGAAACTTCGAAGGTGAACGGGTTCCAGGTGATTGTCACACAAAATTAGTGAGCTATGTGGCCCCCTTTTTTGTGTTCTTAGGGTTAGTTTTGGGCTAGGATACCTTATGCTATGCCTTTTCTGTGCTTTTTGGTACCATACTGCCTTTACATTCTCCGTTCTTTGCTGACGCTAGTCGGTGAAATGACATCGAAGTATGAAGCAACCAAACTCGCTTGGATGCTGCGTGTGCCCTTTTTTGGAGGTTATATTTAACCTCGTGCTTCCAGCTCTGGAATAATCTTAGGATTTCCACCAGTCTCTCTAAATTATGCTTTTTTGACTGTGTTTTGTTTCGAAATTCCTCTTTTTATGTTCAATCTACCATATTTAGTTGGAGGTTACGCGTAACGGTTTCACGTTGTGTTGGCATTTCGTAAGCATTGCGATGTCATGTCATGTCATTGAAAACACAAAATTTCTGGAGGGGGGATCCCTACCAGGCCACCTCCTTAATTCAACACTGCTAAATCTGCAACACAAGAAATTGGACAAAATTCCTGACCAGAAAAAACATAATATGAATTATGATTAGCTATTTTTTCATACTTTAAATTTTATAACTCTGAAAATCTCTTGAATGCAATTTCTAACTGGAGTAGGCAAGTTGAGAACATCACTTGCTAATGTCTATTCATAACTACAAAAATTATAATATGCATTATGATTAGATATTTTTTCATACTGAAACATAATTTAAATTTATAATTTCAAAGTTTCCTTAGAATGCAGTTCTTAACTGAAATATGCAAAAATAGACAAAAATCATTTGCTAAGTGTCTATTTCACTCTTGTTTACAATTTTAACTGACATACAGTATATTGCAGTGAGTGTATTTTGAACTATTTGGATGTGCCAATCCCAAAACTTTCTTCTATCTCATACGTACATTTTAATATTTAAAAAAATAGTTACTCACTTTAATTGTTTAATAATTTTAATTCAATACCATACCAATTTTGATTTTCATCTTAAATTTCTGCTGCAATCAATTAATCTGAAAAAAAACGAATTTCCGTCTCTGCACGAGCCGATGGACAATAGAATGATAGGCAGATTACTTTTTTCAAATTCAGGGAGGACCTACTTGCCTTATCAAAAAATAATCATATACAAAAAATTTAGTTCTGTTCTACAACTAACTTCATACACTTTTATGTGGTGCAATATTGAAAATGGCATAAAATTCGCTATTGCAGCGCCCCCTTCTGACAGAATATTTCAAAACTGAAGGAGGACCTGCTTGCCACAGCCAGAAACATACACAAAAAATTTAGTTCATTTCTATGCATAACTTCGTACACTTTTGGATGGTAGAATGGCGACACACACACGGACAGACAGACATTTTGTAAAAACATGTTTTTTGGAATCTCTGACCCCTAAAACGTGTAAATCCGTCGAAAACCGGAAGTCGTAAAAAAATTTTGATTACAATACTTTCTTCTATTGAAGATAGAATAAAGTAAAAATGATGATTTATGCGATTTGATTATAGGGAAAATGAAATTGCTGTCATTAATCCAAAATGTACTAAGTACATTGTGTCTATAAAATAAGTTTTAAAAAATAAATAAATAAAAATACCTGAAAATCTCATGCAAGAGAGTTTTTAAAATAATCAACAAAGAAAGTTATACAACTAAGTAAAATTCAAAAGTAAACTTCTACCAGCTTTTTTCAAAATTAAGAATAAACCAAGAAAAAACCAGTTCATTAACTTTTTTGCTTCCTTGCCCATTCAAAATAATTTTAAATACATGGAATTAAAAATGTGTCCTCCATAGGGAATTTAGAGAGAGCAATCACCTCCTCCCCCCTTCTTATTTGATATAAAAATATATAGTTTATTTTTTGTGTGCATGTGTTTTGTCACTTCGATGGTTTTTCTCTCTTTTTCCCAAAATCATTACAAAAAAGAAAATTTTAGCTAGTTAAATTGTAAATCAAAGGAGGGGAAGTTGCCCTTTCTTGCAGTCACCCATGGAAATGTCATTCATGATTTTATCTAGATAGTCCCCCCCCCCCCCCCATCTAATATGAAATTAATTTTTACAAAAAATAAATTTGAGAAAGCAGTTCCCTAGCACAAATTTATTTACAAAAATTTACAGGAAAAGGAATATTTTTAAAAACAGTTTTATCTGTTGCCTTCTTCGCCATAACCATAACATGCATAATTTAATACATAACGTTGTAGGACAGGAATAGGAGAAGAATAACCACTTTCGTAATTTTCATCTTCAAATAACAATTGATAGGGATCCTCCGCTTTCACAGGTGGCTTCGACACAAGAGCACGATAAAAACAAGTAGTGCCTGGATAGAGAGCTAAGACTGAAGTGTCTTTCACAAAAACGGCTTCAGGATTGATCTCTGGATCAGCTTTAAATTTTGGAAGTGGAATGACTTTATTGTAACTCAATATCTGTTCAGCTTTTGGTTCTTCATAAATATCATCGACTGTATACTGTCGTGTCGTGGAATCAAATGCAATAACTTCAGCTAGTATCCAATTTTCTTTTTTATTTTGTTTAATTAAAGCAGCAACCATGTCTCCAACCTAGAATGATTGAATTTTATGTTCAAAAATTTTAGTTAATAAAAGGAAAATGGGTTCATTTATAGCTATAACAATTAACTTTTCATAATTTGTCATCTCATCATAGTATTATATCTTCTCATAGTTTTTATTAATAACAATATGGTTTAAAAGCAAAATTATAAAATAAAGCTTATACATGCAACATTTTGTAACTCAAAACTTAAAAGATATTGAAATTTCATAAAAACTAAAGGAAAAATAATTATTTTCAGCAATATTCAATAGTTTTTAAGAAACATCAATTGCTTTTATTTTTATCATATTAAAATAAAACATATCAATAAAATACATTAAATAAGGAAAATATATGGTTATAATACACAATCTTGCATGTACACTAGTTAAATATTTTATTTTATTTATTTAACTGTTATTGGCAAAATATAGTGCAAGAAATAGCACAACAATCAGGAGTGTTGTGTAATATAGATTAGCAGAAAACATGTCCCTTCCCCCAAAGTGCAAAATTTAGAAATTATGCAAAAGCTAAAATAACATAATTGATAAAAATAGAAACTTTATCAAGTAAACACTAACTGCAGAAACTAATAATTATCTGCAATATTTTTGAGGCCTTATTACTGAAACATTCACAAAGTACCTACAAGTACCACTTGGCTGGAAATAAAATCTATTAATTATTGTTATGTATAAATTATGTTTCTAAAGTTGTCTATACAGTGTGTCCACTCTCAATAGTGGCCAATGGCTAATTTCTAAACCATTAGTCATAGACATATAGTTTCAATTGCAAAAATGTTTTAAAAAAGGTAAAGAAGTATTTTTTAAGCGATTTAAGTCAAAAAGAATTATTAAAAAATTACGAAAATAAAATTTTTATACAGTCCCCCAGTCCTATAAGCAGACTTGTCAAGTTCTAAAATCCAAAAATCAGATTTTTTTTTTTTTTCCCTAATGAAAATTTATTAATTTTTAAATGCAAATATGTTTAGTGCAAATTCAGTTTTAAAAAGAGATTTGTGACTACTGAAGATTAAAATGAAATATAATACTCTTACTCAAATACGGATAAGTTACCCTTGGGTAATTCCATGAGCACATGTCGTGTGAGTGACATACTACGAGTTTGGATACCAGTATTTTAGAACGGAAAAATGTGACTTATCTTATCAGAGATATAAATAAGGCAATGCAAACCTTTCAAAAATAACGGTGGCCAACAATTTAGCAGTTACTAGAAATGTGACTTACACGACAAATGCTCATGGAAATACCCCCTTACAAGTAGAATGAATGCATTTAAGCTTATGGTGTTCTAATATACATTTAAATTAACTACATATGTACATATTACAGGGGAGGTCTCTCTATAAACATACATAAAACTATAGCGAAGATCTTAAATAATAATAAAATATATTAATTGAGACAAATCATTAATAATCCAGAACGTGTCCTTGGTAAGAGCAAAAAATCTTAAAAGATTCATCAATTAAAATTAATCAATGTGGTTTATTGCATAAAATATTACTAATCAATTGCAGTAAAGAACAACTTCATTTGCACTGGAGTTTTCATTTCTGAATCACAATAAATTTGATTGTAAAACAATAGAATATTTAAAAATATGTCAAAAATCAGGAGAAATACATCAAAAAGCAAGAATATTGAAAAACATGTGAAAATCAGGAGTCACCTGTTAAAATCAGGAGACTTGGCAAGTCTGTATAAGTGATATTTAGTAAATTTTAACCACTACTCTAACAAGTAAGACAAAAAAAGTCCCATTCTCCTGCGATTAAAACTGACCGAATAATAGCTATTTAAAGTTGAAGCATGTTTTTTTACTGCAAAATAGGGGTCAGTCACAAATTTACTGGAAATAAAAATAAATGTCAGATATAAAATTTAACATTAAACATTAAGAGTAGAGTAATTTTACTGTATTATTTTTCAATTTATGTTGATGTTTACATAAAAGCATAATATACAATTGTACAAAAAATGAGTAAAAAAATAACAAAAGTTTTGTTATATTAAATTATGAAAAACAATAATCACAATTTATTACAAAATTATACATATCTAGACACACGGCAGTGTGTCAGCCAAGTTCACAAAGTAAAAGGCGACACACCGGCCGTGAGTTATATTACCCGAACCATTTCGAGCCACTTTTGACCCCTCAATAACTTAAATTCTATTTGACCTATATACTTGCAATTTTTTGTGTCGTGTAAGACCGTCTTCTAATTTCCGAATCCTAAATTTTTTTTAAAAAATCTTTTACCATTCACGAGAAATTGACGTCTGAAAACTACTGTTTTTACCACTGATTCACTGACTCACTCATAGAAATGTTTGACTACTTCCGGGTGACTTAGGAAGTTGAAATTTGGTGTGGAGGAGGTAGATTATTGCATCTATAAATAGGAAAAAATCAGAAATCCCCATTAATTAAACATTAATGGTTGATTAGAGGATAAATTATTGGATTACAATGGAAGTTTATGAGGATTTCACAAAATACCAGAAATAGTGCCAAGTTGGCGTCACTTCTGGCGAGTATCAGGGCTAATGTCTGAAACTACCGAACGGATTTCAAAAGTAATGGTACCAAAATGATGGTATTCGCCCCGGTTCAAACATAGACTATATCTTATGTCTGTGCCACTAACCAAAAGAGGGTTCAGAAGCGAAAAACATTCTAAAAATGTGATTTTTGTTTTACTGAAGGGCCTAGAAGCACAAAATTTGGCATGTTAATTATTTATAAGATATAAATGATCCCTAATGACATTTGCTAAAAAATATCAAATTTAAATGGGTGAAAATCCGCGAAGAGCGTTCTAAAAAAGTTCGAAATACCAATTTTAAAACAATCTCAGCAAACAACAAACCGGTCTTAAAAGTAATGATATCAAAATGACGAAGACAGTCTTTGCTCCAACATAGGATATATCTTATGTCGATTACACTAGCCTAAAGGAGGTAAAAGAGCAAAAAACATTCTAAAAATGCGATGTCTGCATATTAAGGGACTGGACTGGAAACAAAGTTTGGCATTTTAGAGTTTATGGGAATTTCGCGAAATATCAGAAATAGTGCCAAGTTGGCGACCCTTTGGGCGAGTATCGGGGCTAATCTCTGAAACCACCGAACCGATTTCAAAATTAATTTAACCAAAATGATGGTATTCGCTCCGGTTCAAACATAGGCTATATTTTATGCGTATACTATTAACCAAAAGAGGGTGAAGAAGCAAAAAACATTCTAAAAATGCAACTTTTGTGTTACTGAAGGACCTAGAACTTTAAGATTTGGCATTTTAATTATTTATAAGATATAAATGATCTCTAAGGGCATTTGATAAAAAATACGGAATTCAAAAGGGGTGAAAATGTGCGAAAAGCGTTCTAAAAATGTTCTAAATTGGGATTTTTAAGCAATTTCAGCAAACAACAAACCGATCTTAAAAGTAATGATATTAAAATGATGGTGATAGTCCCTGCTCCATTATAGGCTATATCTTATGTCGATTCCACTTATCCAAAGGGGTTAAAAGAGCAAAAAGCGTTCTAAAATGCGATGTCTGTATGTTAAGGACCTAAAAGCATAAAATTTGGCATGTTCATTAATTATAAGATATAAATGATCACTAAGAACATTTGTTAACAAATACAAAATTTAAAAGGGGTAAAAATGCGCGAAAAGCGTTCTAAAAACTTTCTAAATAGCAATATTTAAGCAATCTTGGGTAGTTAGCGAACCGATTTAAAGAAAAAAAAGATGCCAAAATGATGGTGACAGTCCTTGCTCTAACAAAATTATTGGATAAATTACCAGATTACAATGGGAATCTATGGGAATTTGGCAAAATACCAGAAATAGCGCCATGTTAGCATGACTTTTGGTGCGCAATTTTTGTCGTCAATATAGCGATATTTCGCCAAGATGGCTACAAACGTTTTTGGTCGACGAAATAATCAAATAGTACCCAATCACGTAAAAGAAACATCCTTATTAGTGTAATTTAAAGGAACATAAGCAGTCCTAATGTTAAATTTTTTAATTTGACTGAAAAAAACAGTGAATAAATGCAGAAAAAAGCTGAAAGATTAATTAATATTAAATAAAACTAATTTAACCTATTTATTTCAAAAAGGGAAGAAATACCTACTTATTTGACAAAAAATAATGATATCCTATCAAAAACATGAATGTGAAAAAATGCCAAGTTCGTTAAAGGTTTCGCTCATAAATGAAGTGATTTGACAAAAAATAATGATATCCTGTCAAAAACATGAATGTGAAAGAATGCCAAGTTCATTAAAGGTTTCGCTAATAAAATAAGTGAGATCTTACTGCAAACCAAGTTCTTTTGGAGCTCCTTAAATCATAACTCCTGTCATGCATAATATTATTCAATTGCTTAAAATGATTTGTTATGTTACTTGTTATTCAATAGAGCGACTTGGCAAGTTTTCAACTACCAACTTTAATCTTTGAGTCGGAGTATAATTTAATCTAGAATCTGATTGACAAAGATCTAGTCAATCGAGTATTCGAATAAGTATATTGAAGTTAAGGTACTGATAAGTTAAGAAAGGGATCAACTTTAATTTCTGTTTAACTAAATAGAAAAAATTGAATAAGAGAAAACTTGCTAAGTCGCTCAATTGAATAACAAGTAACATAACAAATCATTTTAAGCAATTGAATAATATTATGCATGACAGGAGTTATGATTTAAGGAGCTCCGAAAGAACTTGGTTTGCAGTAAGATCTCACTTATTTTATTAGCGAAACCTTTAACGAACTTGGCATTCTTTCACATTCATGTTTTTGACAGGATTTAAAATTCTATTAGATTACTTAATCTAATAGAATTTGGTGTAGTTTTACAAAATAAATAAGTGGTACACACCTAAAATCGTATTAATATAACATTATCATTGGATATAAATAAGTATGCTAATTGAACCTTGATCATATATTTGGAAGTGAGTTAAAATTTCAATACTTTGAACTAGGAAAACTTACATACGAACGTTATAATTAAAATAAAAGCTTATCAAAATAACACACCTTAAAATAAAATCATGGAAAAAAAAAAAAAAAAAAAAAAAAAAAAGCAGCTTCATTTCCTTACAAGATAAAATAAATGAAAAAATACAATTGAGGATGTGAATTTCAAAACTCGCCTTATTGCTTTTGTTTTCTCTAATAGTTTATACCAATGTGCACTAATGTAACACTACAATCTCCAAATTTATATTGAAAACCAATGGACACATTTAAAGGTTTTTCGTGATTTCCCAAAATGTAATTTTCTCGATAAGGAGAATTTTGAAACTCGTGTCTTCAATTATTTTAAACAATCTACAAGTTAATTAATTAAAATTAACACTACTGTAAAACTTATACAGAGGCAACACCCTCAATTAAATCTCTTGAAAAATATTTCTTTACCTCATTTAAATCATTTTTGTAATTCAAACTATGTGTCTATGACAAATGGTTTAGGAATTAGCTATTGGACAGTGTTGGTAATGAACGGCATTTATAATACTTTAAGCACTTACTATACATTCCCTTACAGTTTAGTCCAACTCATCCATTTTCAGTTACAGAAAAGTGGTTTAAGTCATGAAATTTAAAGTTTCATAACTCAGTCAATTTTAATGTTAGATGAATGGGACCTTTTTTGTATTGCTTGTTAGAGTGATGGAAAATTTTCATAAATATACTTATAGGACCGGGGGACCGTATATAAATTTAACTTTCATAATTTTTGAAGAAAAAATTCTTTTGACCTAAATCGCTTAAAAAACAATTCCATACCTTTTTAAAAGCTTTTTTGCAACTGGAACTATATATCTATGATTAACGGTTTAGAAATTAACCATTGGCCACAATTGAGAGTGGACACACTGTATATTAAAAATTCTACCAACTTTGAATTTTCAAACAATAACACTCATTTTTGATATCTTATTTGAGTTTCTTAGATCGAGAGAGACCAGAAAAAGGATTTGTTTACATACATTGTCTTAAATCTTGAATAGTTAAAAGAGTTTAAATTTGAGGATGCTAAAGTTAAATCTATTTGAAAAACATTTATTTATATCTTCATAAAAAATTATTCGATTTATTTTTAAACTAATTTATAAAAGATTATTTCTTAAAGATTATTTATTAAAGATTAAAGATAATTTATTAAAGGTTATTTTTTACACTGAATTGACCCAAACAAATTAGACTTTTTTTCTCTATTAAAAAACATTTTTTTTAATTATAAAGACTATTAATAAATTTATATTAAAAATTATGAGCTATAACTGAAAATATTTTTTTAATACAGCAAACACAATCATTAAAAACATCAATGTGTAAGTTTACAAATTATCTGAATAGTTAGTTTTCAAATTAGAGAAATTTAGACTTTCCATAGTTTATAAAAGACTATTCTTCTTTATCAACAGAGCCAAAGAAAAAAATTGTGGATTCTTACCAGAAACACCTTATAAGATTTTTTAAAATGAAAAGTAACTTTATTATAAATTTAAAATTCTCACGTAATTTTAATGATGACTAATTGAGAACTTTTGGTACTTTTTTTTGTAAGATCTTCATTTTATTTCCCAAAATTTATGAAGAAACTCCTAAAATCTTTC
Source organism: Maratus speculifer (assembly GCA_964019185.1). Lineage (NCBI taxonomy): Eukaryota > Metazoa > Arthropoda > Arachnida > Araneae > Salticidae > Maratus > Maratus speculifer. Next base: position 44,126,576 of record OZ025294.1, read on the forward strand.
TTGACTGGAAAAGAATTCAAACAGAGTGCCAAAAGTGGATGTTACCAAATGTAAAAAAAACTATGTTTGTGCGTTTTTTAGTATCTAGACAATTCCCCCCAAACAATTATGAATAGCATTTAATAATAGATATTATTCTCAATTGGTTGGTACCTATGACTTTTTTATACATAGTCATTTGCAGGGGAATTTATAGTGGTGATTACTTTTTTCCATCACTCTTATAAAATATCTATTGACAAAAAAAAAAAAAGAAGAAGAAAGTCGTAGCCTTGATATTATTCTTCTCCAACTAGGTAATCTGAGTTGAATTTACTACTAACTTTCAAATATCACATGATTTGTTTTAAAAAAATGTGTAACATTGTGCAGATTTGATGGAACTTTAAATCTGCACGTGGGAATATAGCGAAGTTTTCTACCTAGACTCAGAGATATAATATTAAGCCATTTTCATATATATGTAATAGAAGCAAGTAATTGATACAAAATCACTAAAATTTTTGCAACTCCTGAAAATCTAAGGTCTGCACCCTTTTTCCATGCCCATTCATTAAATTTAAAAGATACAGATATACAGTTTTTGCATGGATCTTATTAGAGAAGAAAGGAAATTTTTCTATTTCGCCAATTTTGTCATAAAATATGCATAAAAATTTAACTAATAATGCTAATTATAAATATATATTTTTTTAAGTGTAACTTTTAAAAAATTGAGAGAACTATTTCAATAACTTATTTCCTACCTTTCTTTGAACACTTTGAGACTTACACTGCCTATTTATTTGCAACAGGTAAAAAATCAAGCACTTTTCAATCTTTTTGAAACTCTATGTACTTAGCATCTTTAATCAAAAGAGTATAAACTCTTACCTCAAATAAAGATAGAAGACTTGTTTAATTTACTTCTTCAATATATTTACAATATTTTCTAACAAAAAAATAAGCATCATGTCTCAAAAGTTGGTGAAAAAACCGATTTTGACATAGTCATTAGACATAATAGTGCCATAATTAGCATCTATGAAGGTAAGGGGAAAGTATGGCCTTTAAATGAAAAACTTAGAAAGATTGAGTATAAGCCAAATAAATTTAAAAAACATGCACACACACATTAAGATAAAAGAATAATAATAACAAATACAATCAACTCATAAAAATATTTTTAAAAATCCTCCATTAATAGATAATTTTTACAATATGAGCCAGTTAAAGTGATAATTGCGTAAGCCATTAATATTTAACAATGGTGCTGTTAAGTGCATACAGAGTATCTAGATATATCAAACTGCTAATAAAAAAAAAAATCAATAACAAAGTTATATCTAGATTGGTTCATAAATATGTGTATTATCGCGTGACAAAAATTATGTCAAATCAAAATGTCAGCCACACTATAAATTCAAACTGTTATGACTCAGCCAATTTTTAAGATACAGACGAAACAAAAGATGCCCTGGAATCTTTGTATTAAGGCCAAACACATAAAAGATTTTTAATATTTAAAAAAAAATTTTAATGACTGCCATTTTGAAACAAGATGGCGGATGAAGCTAGTCAATGAACTTGATTGAGACATCGGTATATCTATGTACATACTAAGTTACATCCAAATCAATTTTCAAATACATGTGTTATCATGTGACAAAAATCAGATAGTTTCAGAATGTCAGCTACACTAGAAATTCAAAGTTCTATAATTCAACCATTTTTTAAGGTATAGTCAAAACAAAATATGCTCTGGAATCTTTGTATCAAGGCTAAAAACATAAAAAATCTTTTTCAATTTCTAATTTTTTTTTTAACCTAATTTTAAATTTTAAAAATTCTTTAAAAAAATTAAATAGCTGTCATTTTGAAACAAGCTGGACAATGAATACGGATGAGACGTTAGTGTGTATCATGTACCAAATTACATCCAAAGTGGTTCATAAATACAATAGTTACAGCATGACAAAGATCATATATATCATGATCAGTGAAAATACACTAAAATTTTCCTGAAGTGCTTTCCTCCAGATGGCTGCAATAGATAGTTTTTTACTTTTTGTAATGAAAACTACCTAAAAGAAACAGCCCAATCCAAACTCCACATTAAAAAAAAAAAAATGTAATTTAGCAAATTTTGACGACTATTTGGGAAATGATATTTTCAAAGACTAAAATTTTGAAGACTTATAAATTCTATATTTAAATTAATAATAATAATAAACATCATTTTGATTATGATCATAATGAGTAATATATTATGTACACCATGCATTAAACATTAATATTCCTAGACCAATATAAAAAAAAACAGTAGTTTATAGATATATAACTTTAACTGTTTAAAAAATGCATTTTTATTTGATGGAGTTAATCAGACTGACTTCTGAACGCCTCATATTACATATGGCATGGATTAAACATTAATATTCCTGGACACATCATAAACAAATTTAAAATAAAATTTCAGTTTTACAATTTTCAGAACAGCAAATTTTAAAACTTCTAAACATTGCACATTTTTAATTTTTACACTGTTGCATAGGGGAAAAAAATTCACTTTTAAATGAAATTTGTTTGAAATCTTTATCACAATTTGTTTTCAAATTATTATTATTATTTTTAAGTTTTGAATAATTTTTTTGGCATTGTGACAATCAGAGAATGAAAAATAAGCTACGGAATTCAACCAATAAAAAGATTCAGATATACTTCACATTTCCTAATTCTCTATGGAGGACAATAACTATTTTCTAAATAGTTAAAAATTAAAAATCACAAAACTGCTTGTATATAGTACCAAAAGATATTTTACTATATTGTAACTCTGGAACACACTAGAATTTTTTCATATAAATCCTTTGCTTTATCATTTTTATTATCACATTATTAGGTGGTATTTGTTTTTGCATAATGCAGTTTTGCCACAAATAATCTTTTCAAGTCTTTCCTTTACAGCTTGCTGGCTGTCATTTACATCAGTTTCTAAGGCCCACAGTTAGTTTGACACATAAGCTATTATGGTGGTATAAGTATCAGTTTGTCAGTCATATAATTTGATTGCCAGTGATGATTTGGCAACTAAAGTGTTCAGGAAATATGACTCCATAATTATATCAATTGCTAATCTGTGAGGGATTTTATTTACAAAATTTAACTTTCACTTTGATGAAAAGGATTTTTTAACAAAACTTTAATATGTTACCATTCATGCTTATATAATTTACAGCACAAAATATGTCACAATTTTAATAAATGGCAATAAATGTCCAGCAAACATATTTTGTATAAGAAAAGAAAGTTATAATTCTCCCAGTATGTTAAGAATACTCAGTTTTATCCTCAAAGGAATACATTTTCATTTACAAATTTAGAAATGGAAGCTATTTTTGTAATATTTTCAGCAGATTAACTTTGTATCGGTGAAATGCAAACAGTCACACCATATGCACCAGGTGCATTCTGAATTATCAAGCAGGGCTGCGGAGTCGGAGTCGGGTTCATTTTTGAGAGAAAGGAGTCGGAGTCGGAGAAAACAACCCGACTCCGACTCCGGCTTTTTTCTTAGACAGTTTGAAGTGAAATTAATTCAATAAAATATAATTTTAAATCCATAGAAGGAATTCTTTTTGTTATTTTTGGATTATATCGGACTACCCAAGTTAAAGAATCCCAATAAACTGCCCAGCGTACACATATTTTTAATTAAAAGCTCTAGTAGATCCCAGATTATTTGCGAACTAGTAAAATTTTCATCTTCAATTTTATTTTCTTCTATCTTTACAAGAATAATGTATTGGATTCTTGAAAAATTTCGATTTCCGGCATTCGATGGATTTATACGTTTTAGAAGATCCTGAACGGAACATGATTTGATACTTTTTCGAAAATGTCTGTCAGTGTCTGTCACTTCGTGAGTCTGCATGCGACAAAAATTTTGGAGTGCTCTATCTCAAGAACTAATGGATGAAATTTCACAAAACTTTATATTTTGTTAGACCTTGATAGAAACGGGATCTGATTAATTTTTGGTGTATATCACTCGACAGGTGGCTTTGCTATGCTGCATTATTCACAATTTCCACAGTAGCTATATCTTAAAAATTAATGCACGGATTTTTATAAAACTTTAGATTCAGTTAGTCCTTGATATAATTAGGTGCTGCAAATTTTTTGGTGCAAATCGCTCAATAGATGGCGCTACTATACTGCATTGTTCATGATATTGCAACAGCGCTATCTCAAAAACAAATGCTCGAATTTTCACCAAACTGTATATTTAATTAGTTTGTAATGTAGATTAGTATAGTTTAGTGTTTGGTGTAAATCGCCCTACAGGTAGCGTTGATATGCTGATTTTTTTTTACGATTTTGAAATAGCTGTGGCTCAATCACTAATGCATGGATGTTCATTAAACTTTAGATTCAGTTAGTATCTGATAGAAATTGATCCTGATTCGTTTTTGATGTACATCACTCAACATGTAGCGCTGTTATGCAGAATTTTAAAATTTCAGCAATAGCCCTATCTCAGAAATTAATGTACTGATTTTCACCAAACTTCAAATTCAGTTAGAAGTTGATATAACTTGTTGACTAGATTTTGGTGTAAATCACAAGGCGCTGCTATGCTGCATTTTTCAGGAAGTATTAACATGTGTGATATAGAAGAAAGTTCTAAGATTAACACATCTGACTATTTTTTTTCCCTTTATATTGAAATTTTTCTGCTCTGGAGAGCTCTAGTTAACATAAAAATTGTACAGATTTCCCCTTTTCGAGGCCACGGATCCGAAATAGTAAAATATCTGTTTTGTTATCTCTTTTAGATTTCGGTAATTTAATTTTTCAGGTTTGTGGTACGTAAAATTAAAGAATTTGTAAAACGGAAAATATTTTTTTTCCAAAGCTCTAAGAACTGAATACCGAAATAATGACTTTTTGCCTTATTTTTCTTTCGTTCCCTCATAACTTTAACCAGCATCAACATTAGTATATTAGCTAGCCAGAAAGCCAGGAGTCGGAGTCGGAGTCGTTAAAATTTCCGGAGTCGGAGTTGGAGTCGTTAAAAATTCCGGAGTCGGAGTCGGAGTTGGAGTCGGCCATTTTTCCCACCGACTCCGCAGCCCTGTTATCAAGCATGTAATCACTATTTAGTCACTTTTGATGTCATTTCCAGCATTTCTGATGTTGACATCACATTTCACCATACAGTAAATTAAATTTCCAAAAATACTGTTATAATATCTTAAATATGAACAAAAATCCAGGCTCAACTTGGATAGCAGCAATATGATTTATTATATTTTAAAAAAATGTCTACCTTGGATGTTAGTATCCCTTTACCCCATCCTTAAGGCAGAAACTACATTTCTTATTAAAACCTGCATATTAATTTGAATTATTTCAGAAGAAAAATTATGAATGTGTAAAATACTTACATCTGCTACATAGCCATCATCTGCTTCTATTGCACCACAAAGTGCTGGAGGCATCTCATTTTCAAAACCAAGCCATAGAGGTATCCGTTGTCCATTTTCATAGATCCTTTGAATAAAAGCAACTCGACTGATAACATTTCTACGCTTCCCTATTTGAAAATATATAGATTGAATTAAGAATACTTGCACTTATCAATACTTTTTTTAAAATTTCTATTTAAAAAAATATCAATTTAGAACATCAAGATATCAATTAATTATAGAATAACTAAATAATACAATATATTTTTTTTAATAATTAGTAAAATGCATCTTACTTTTTTCTTTATATCTTACTTTATTATTTCTTTTAACTAGGTAACTGTTTAATTTTATTTCATTTTTTAAAAGTTATTATTAAAATATGGTTAAAGTAAAATGCTTCAGACATAAATTATGAATTATTTTAACTTAAAACTGAGATTATCTGACTGGACTGAAATTTAAATATTTTATATGCATGTAATTTTTTAAGCATCTTTTTCAAATTTACATTTAATTTATCCTACAATAAAACTTTTAAAAATAGAATCTGTACATAATTAAGTTTATTTTTAACTGAATTTTTTTTTTTTTATAATCCTGACAAAACAGAGAATTCATTTTTAAACAACAGAATACTTTCTAAAACAAATGCTTGTCGACATAGAATTTTTTTCAGCCTTTTGCAATTATGTTTCAAAAGTTTTTATCTATTTACTTTGCTTCAATAAAAAATAAAAATTGAAATCACAGATGTTTATAAAAGAAGTTTAAAATTACTGGTTGATTATGTAAATGTGAATTTAAAGTTCAAGAGAAGAGTAATTTGATATTTTAAAGTAGACATTTACCATAAAATTATAAAATAATCCCCCACTCAAATGTAAGCCGCTCCCCAACCTTCAACAAATTTCATTTTTCGAAAAAACTGCTTTATAAGCCCCTTTCCTACAAAAATCTTTGGTTGGAATTTATTCCTGACAATGAAATTTCTTACAATAAGGATAAGCGTGTTAAGGTTAGATACTTTATTTTCATATTCTCTAGTGTTGAAGTAAGCATTTACCATAAAATTCTGAAATCCTTTTATTCAAATGCAAGACCCTCCCAAACTTTTTTCAGCAATTTTTATTTTTTGAAAAAATTATCTTTATAGACCACTCCTATGCCAAAAATCTTTGGTTAGAACATGTTTCTATAAACTCCTTGACAATGAAATTATTTACAGCATTAATAACTGCAACAAGGTTAGTTTCTTTGTTTTCATGCTGTCTAGTGTTAGCAACAATTTTTAGATAGCCTAATTTACTATTATTCCAACATGTGACAATTTTAATGAAATCTGTAAATTAACAATAAAAATATCTTTCTTTCTTTCTTTTTTTTTTCTTCTCTTTTTTTTTTTTTTAATCTACTAAGGAAAAAACAGCTTTTGTTTTTCGATCTTTTTCTGTTTGCTTGCAGCTCAATAATTTCTTATATCCAGATGAAACTTGCTCAATATATGTCCCTTTAAATATACTATCTCATTTATGATATGGATTACCTGTGGTCCCTTCAACCGCTGTAAAATAGCCCAGGTAAAATACAATCTGCTTAAGATACAAAATACACATTTATTACTGTCTTTTAAAAATAAACAGTGATCATACTGAGTATAAACACATTTGTTACTAATGGATTTTTACTGATTGGACTTTGAATAAACAAACCTAGGATTGGGAGTCCCCAATGTGAACTCACAGTGCACACAGAATACACAGTGTGACTACACAGTGAAAAAATAGAGAAATATTTCTGGATCAAATCCTTATGATAATATAACTTAATATTTTCTGAGTTATCCATGATTTTGAAAGATGTTACTATATCTTTAAACACCATAAGATTTCTCAGATTTAAAGAAGCATTCATTTCTGAAACAAACATTTCTTTTGCTGCATGTTTAATATTTATATATATAAACCTAAAATGTTTCTAAGTTGTTTTTTATGGTGTATTAATCAGTTTTTCAACACAAAACATTGTTTTTAGGGTTTCTTTCATTTGACGAAACCCTATTCGTCTCTGTCAGCTCTGTCTGTCACAGAGTTCAAATTTTGTGTACTTACAGCTGAATACCTCTTGTCACACAACAAATCATAAAATTTTTTGAAAAGACTAATATTTTAATTTAAATTAAATATTTTTAATATCATCAGTTCATTTTTTTTTCTCTCTTTTAATTATTGCACACAAGTTTAAATACATATAAAAATTATTTCTTTTTTCACCCTTTACTTTTAAAAGAAATGGAGCATTTCTGTTGCCACAATTACAGAGTTAATTCTGTTCTAGTTGGCGCAATTGGCAAAGAAATCTTAAAATAGCACTGAAAAAACAGTTTTTCATTTGTTAATTTAACGATAAAGTGTTTTGAAGGAGATATTAAATGAAACCCTCTATGCGATCTGCAGTCACACTTACCCACTTGTTTTTTTTTTTTCCTTCAGAATAATCCTCAAATAAACATTTTCAGCTGCATAACAGAATTTATACATCCAAAAGTAACAAAATAATATTAATTTTAATAATAAAATTAATTCTGTTAATGCATGTTTGTGGGATGAACATGAAAATGTTTATTTAATAACTGATTGCACCAAAAAAAAAAAAAAAAAAAAACTGATGTTTCAAGTTACGAAAACTGATTGATATTCTGTGAAAACCACTTAGAAACATTTTGGTTACTTTTTTTTTTTTTTTTAACAGTCAGAAGAAATTTTAAAAAAAGGTGGGGGGATTTAACAAATTAAACAATCACTTCGAAAATTTTTTTTTTCAAAGACTAAAATTAATTATAAATAAATAGAATATAATTTAAAAGAAATGGGCAAAAAACATGAAAAACCATCCTCTATAGGCAATAAAAAGAGTTACAAGTAGTTAAAAAGTAAATTTAAAGGAGGAAGGCGGGACCATACTGAAGATATAATACACTGCCTTGGTAACAATAAATTTGTGGAAAATAAGAAAAAACACCCCCTGCAGACCAGACAGTAAAAGAAATTTTTAAATTATGAAAAATAAATAAAGTTAAAGGGGAGGGTAAAACTTTTCTGGGAATATATCCCACAACCTTGCTAATGCGAGACCAAGCAATTAATATGCCTCCTATAATAATGAAAGTGAATTAATTTTGAAAAGGACACTAGAAAGGGGAGTACAGAGCGATTTTTCCAATGATGTATGACAATCCTGAATTGAAAATATTTTAGACTAGGCTCCCTGGCCCCCTTCCCTTATTGAACTATTGTAAAATGTATTGCACCATTAGAACCCTTGCCCCCAAATTAGTTTGAGTAGGGAAGGCAAGGCTTAGATCTTATTAATAGGGTAGAAAATCACTTTGAAAGTCCTGGTGCAAATAAAAAGGAGTCACATAGATGGTTTAGATAATGTAGGTCAAACCAAAAGGGGTTACTATATAATAACAGAACAAAATAGGAATGATAGCTCAAAAGTGGAACCATAATGGTTAAAATTTGACATGTCTGAAACGGTACTCAGATTGTATTAGGTCTCACAAAGGGATAAATATAAGGACTACCACACCAAACAAACCCTTATAAATTAAGTTAAAAAAGATCTTTGTTAGCATACAATTATGAAGAAATTGGATAAAAACAGAAGAGACTGACTATTGCCTATAAAAACATGCAGCTTTGCTGTTATGCAATTAATAAACAATTAAGATAAAAACATAACAACTAAATACTGGCGTTGGTTAATACTATCTGACAGCAAAAAGTACTCATGATGCATTTGGACACTTAAATAAAATATACAAAAACATCATTTTTATGATGATCAAATCATGGCTTACATAATAACAGTCATATATTATGTATGCTATGAATTAATATTTGGACCAATCAGAAAACAAATAAAATGCAAACATCACAAGCATTCAGATTTGTCTCAGATATCTCTATTCTTGACCCAAAGAAACAACTATTTTCCAAATAATTAAAAAAAAAATCTAAGAACACAAAGATTTTTAATTTTTTTTCCCCATTATAGCAGGTCAATTTTCTGCAATTATGTTGCATGTCAAGTATTATAGACTGGTAGGTGGCAGCACAGGCAATCATGTTCTTGAGTTCATAAATGAAATTCTAAGATTAGTTCTCATTTTGCATATTAAAACACAATTGCTATGCCATTTCATATATTGGTGGAAAACATCTGAAAACACTATTTTACTAGTTAATACATAGTTTAACCATTGTGCTTTCCTGCAGCTAAAATTATGAAAACATGAAGGACTGGGAACAGGAAAACATAATGGTAAACCTATGAGTCAACTGCTAAAATCAGGTTTTCAAGTGATTTTCCTCAAGATATAATTTGGCAGACTGATTGTGTTTCAATATGCGAGTCGAGATTTAACTAATTCTAGAATTTCATCCATGAACTTGATGAGGTGATTGTCTGTGCTGCCACCTCCCAGTTTACTAGCATCAAGCATGAGTGATGCTATCAACTACATTCGTTTAAAGCAAAAGCAGTTGCTATTAAAAGAGTACCAAGTTTTATCCAAATTTCCACTATTTCATACAAACATATGAAAGATAATTAATACATCATATTTATATACATGAATACATATATACATATTTTGTGGTGATTAAATACTGGCATATGATTAATATATAAGTTCCTTAAACATTTCAATTTTCTGGTCTAGTTAAATTAAAAATTATCCTATTAGGAAGTCAATGTTTATCTAATCTCTTTTCTTCAAAATTTTTATACAGTCAAACCTCCTTAACACGAACACTCAAAGGAAAACTTTTTTACATTTGCGTTAAAAGTAGTTTTTGTTATACAAACTTAAATACATTACATATAACTGGACGGAGCAATCACAAACAGTTTGTGCTAGAAGAAATTTGTGTTAGACATATTTGTGTCAACAAGGTTTGATTGTATAATAAAATAATTTATATAATCTCTGGTGATTTAAAAAATGGGCTCATTATGTACTATATAGTTTAAAAAAAAGACACTTTTATTATGACAAAATTTTACATACTTCCATTTTTTGATATTAATTTCTTAAATGAGTCATTTTCCAAATCATTAAGAAATTTGAGGGCTGTCTTCACAGAATTTATCTGTTTTTCTATTTCACTTAAAACTTTCAGCACTTTATCAGCCGATTGTTCATCAATGCTTTCAAACCCTGCTCTACTGGTTTTTCTTCTTTTTGGAGTACTTGCACAGATTGCATTTTCACAAATATCTAACTAAAAATTGATATCAATCAAACATAATTACATTTTTGCAAGCATGTTTCTAAACAAACACAATATCAAGATTATCATGATAGATGATTATGCTAACTTTTTAAAAGAACTTTTTCAATTCTTTAACTTCTTACTTACTTTGCTTGAACATTTATTTTATTCAATGAATTTCCTCTAAAAAGACCAAAAAAAAAAAAAAAAAAGAGAAAGAAAGTAGAGATTTTCTCAGTTAAAAATTACCATTGTAGAGATTAGCCTTTAAACAATTGCAATCAAATATGATTATAATTGTAGATTTGTTAGTATTTGCCTACGCTCACAGTGTGTTTAAATATAAAGAACTTTGATGTCAAAACACTATGCATAACAATAATTATATTAACAAGAATTTTTATAACTTTTATTTTTTATTATTTCTAATTTTACTTTCTATTGTTAGATTTATAATTTTTTTTAGGAGAAGCCCCCAAAGCAGAATATGCTTAAAAGTGCAACATAGGTCACAGAACAATGAGCTTCTCTGCAGAACATTAGAAGTAATCAGTTAAGAAATTCACCATTCAATCGAAGGAAAAACTGAGAAAATCAAAAGGGTTCAGAAAAATTAAGGTAGTGAATTCAGAAAATTTTTAAAAATCAACCACACATCCGAAAATATATCGCAACTTTTGACAAATGGTTGCAATCTTTTAGAAAATTCGCTGTTAATTTCAAAATTCTTTTTTTCTTTTTTTTTTTTTTTTTTTTTTTTTTTAATTCTGATACACTTCTGGAAAATCAACAATAGATATAGGTGAAAACTGGGAAATTAAGTTAGTAGCCAGTGGCCGGTAAATCCAGTTTCATTAGTGGCCACTTTTTAAATATAGGTCAAAAGGATTTTTTTTTCTTTATTTAGCAGCTAGTGAGTAACAAATATTTGGTTAAAAATAAAACTGGCATTCCACTGAAATGAAAAATATGAATTAGTAATTAATACTGCAGATAAAATTATAAGTGATAAATAATATTTAAATATATTAATGTATTGTATAAAACAAACAAGGAAATTGTACTTTTAAATATTTTAAATTTAAAAATAATTTCACATCTTTCTTAAATATTTCATTTTTACTTAAAACTTAGTAGGATCTAATATCATCAAGATTGGCAAGTGGTAATTATTAAGTTTGGTGAGTGTACAGATAAATATAAATATTCTTTGGTTTGGCTGAGATTTCAAAACTCTGGATGTCTTATTAAGGCAATCAGAGAGTGGCAATGTGTTGGTAAGGTGGAGAAAGTCTAGTTTGTGGCAATAAAGACAGATGCTAAATTTGCAGTATTACTCGCCTAGTGGCAAGTGCTAATTTTGTCCTATATTTTTAAAGTAATTAGCTAGAATGTTTCAATCTTTCTTGACACCTACATAAACTTTTATCATAAATAATAATAATAATAATAAAAAGTACCAGCCAACTATTATGGTACAATTAGTGAGCATATGGCAAGAGTGAAAGATATAAGATGCAGCAATGTCCTTAAAATCTCCTTGCATCCAGAGGTAAAAATGGTTTAATTTATTTGAAATGCATCTGTAATTAAAATTGATGACTGTATTTTGAAGGGAAAAAAAACTATTTCTTGAAAACATAATCCAAATAAAGAGTTCATGGTAAAAAGCCAAAATATAGAAAATACTACAAAGTTTTTAAATCTGCTTGCATCCAATAGAAAGAAAGAATTAACCAATTCACTAATTAGATGTAAACAAAGTAGAGATGCATATAATCCATGAAAAAAGCTCTATTTCACAGAGCAAATTAATAAGATTTTTTAATCAGTGAGTGGCAACTAGGGTGGCAATCAATGGTTGATTTTTAATCGCCACTTTTACAACTTTAATCACCACATGGCGAGTGGCGACCATTAATTTACACCTTTATCAATAGACCGAAATAATAATGAAAAAAAAAAACTTTAAATTCTCTAATTGTTTGTTTAAAAAGTTTGCGAAAATCATCAATTGGTCATGAGAAAAAGTCATGCAATTGCTACAGAACATTTTTGATCAGTTAAATATCGTTGAACAATATTGCCAAGTATTCTGCTTTGGGGAGAGAAGCATATATTTGTAGTCATAAAAAAATAAAATGAATAAAAATCCATAATTGTTTTAATACATTGCAAATTTTACAAAAGTTAGTTGCAACTTTTATTGAGTAATTCGATTGCATGTGAGAAATCTTGTAGGGGAAAAATGTGACAATTTTTATAAATTTTTCAAAGAAAAAAAAATTACTAAATATCATTTTTAAAACTTTAAGTACTTTTTTTACAAGAATTTGCTTTTTTATGTTTAGTTTGGTTGATATATTAAATTATTTGGCAATACAGTTATATATTAATATATTTATTTATATTATGTCAATTTTTAATATAAAATGTAACAGTTTTCCAATTTTTGTGTGTTTAACTGATGTGAGAAACATGAGGAAGAAAGTGTCTACAGCTTCAAAATCATTCAATTAGAATAATAAAAATTAATCTTTGGAAGTAAAATTTAATACACATTGCAAATTACTTAATCAAAATTACCTGAAGGGAACAAGAAAATACTATGATAAAGTTGTCACTCTTATGTAAAACTGAAAGTAGTGTATTGGTTTAGAATTTATGTACAGTTAACCCTGTGAAATCTGCACACTCAGGGACTGGGTGTTTTGCAAATTATACATTTTGGCAGATTATAGATCATTCCTTTGTTTAATTTTTTTTTTTTTTTTTTTAAGCCTGACTATAAATTAGGAACAACTACACAAAAGCTACAATGGAAAAGAAAAACACAATGCAACATTGGTATCATATATTTAATAATTAAGGTTTAAAAAATTTTTAATTACATAAAACACATATTTTACCAATTATTATTTTAAATATTGACATAGCACAATAGTAGTTTCAGTTTTGGTTTGCTGCCAATAATTTTTTCTCTGTAGTGTATGAACACTTGATACTTCTAACTCCGAGGTAAAATTTTGTTTTTTAAAGGAAATTTAAATATTTATAATTAATTTACACTTAATTTTTTTTTCTACTGAAAATATAACAGAAAAAAAATATATACATATATGCCAAATTTAACATGTGTTAAACTGTTAATGGCAATTTTTAATGTTTACATTCCTACGGATAATAGAGAATTGCAGGCAGATTTCACAGAGTTGAATGTATTCCTTTCCTACCCATGATCGAAGGAAGGAAGCAGCATTTATTTGTTTAGTTTTTATTTTCTCAATTTTTAAAACGGAACAACTATGGAAAATAGGATTTAATACCCAGGAAACAAATCTGATTCTATTTTGTTTGATATGTTTGATTGATCATCTATGATTATCTAAAAAAAAAAAGTTAAATAGAAAGGTTACTTTTACGATTTAAAGACTTTCATGTTCTTGTTCAGGATTTCATAATTGCACCCATCTGACCCCAAGGGGTTCAGGATCAACTTAGATATCACTGCATAGCTTTTTCAAAAAATACTTAACATGAATTCTTCAATTTTTGAAACCTATGTATATTTGTCAAGTTATTTGATCATTTCCACATTTTTTGGATGCCCTGTATATGTCATATTAATGGCAATTAATGGATAGCTTTTTCAAAAAATACTTAACATGAATTCTTCAATTTTTCAATCTTATGTATATTTGTCAAGTTATTTTATCATTTCCATACTTTTTGGATGCCCTGTATATGTCATATTAATGGCAATTTAGGCCAGGGAGAAGGGGGGGGGGGTCAATTCCTATGCTGGGCATTATTTTTATTCTGTTGGAAAAACCAATATGTATCACAAGCAGGGTTGCAAAAAAGCTGACTAAAATTTAAAAAAAGCCAGGCTAGTGGCCTTATTGGTTTTAACGGCTTTATTTTGCCAAAATTGGTCTTTTTCGGCCATAATTTTCTTTTACATAGTGAAGCATTTTAATTATAAGTTAAACATCTTTAAGTGTTTCTTAAATAGTTTTAATGATATTTAATAGACTTTGAGTTAAATAAATTTGTCAAAATGAAAAATTGGGATTTTAATTATGATTCATTATGAGAAATTGGATTTCAACCCAATTTCTCAATAATGAAGACAATAATACTAGAATAACATATTGATGGAGTTTCTAGTGGTTTATAGTCAGAATTGCAAATATGTCAGCTAAATTATAAAATGTCCATACCAAGAACTTTTTTTTTATTTGCATTGACATTTAATCCCATCCTTGTTTATCTATTTTTATTTTTACTGCTTTATAAAATTAAAGAAGAGAATGGTTACTTAGTAACAGTACGCTTTATTACTAAACTAATTTTAAGAGCTATTAATATGTCTTTTTTTATTCATCTTAAATATTTAAACTCATGTAATAAAAACACAATTTCTCGCTATTAAAAATACTATTATGAATTAGTATATGCATAAATATATTAATTCATAGAGTAAATGTATGCACTATTATATATTCATGCAAGAGTGCATATATGTACCCTTTTAAATAGCAAGATACTTTCCAAAACTTTAATTCAACAAATTTTATTTGGAGAACTTTTTTTTTATGTTTAATTGTTCTCTTTATTTTATATACATATGTACTAAACTCTCCTCAAATACTGAATGCTTCCTAATTTCTCTTTCAACATTGTTCACTCTGTGACTTCCTTTCCATACTGACATGTAAGAATATTTCCAAGAATTAGGTTGTAAAAAAATCATAAGTTTTTTTTTTTTTTTTTAAATAAAAAAAATGTGATTTTTCCCCCCAATGTTCAAATACTAAATAGTTACCAGAAGTTTTATGTTACCAAAACAATTAAACCTTTGATTGCTAATTATTCTAGTTTTTGCACTTTAATAAATAAAATTATAATTATTAATTATTACAGAAATTATAAAATTGCAAATCAGTAGTTTCATTAGTAGTATACAACAATTTTGTAATAATTATGAAACTATATTTAATATTAGTGATATTTACATTTATTGAAATTATTAACTGCATTTAATCAGTACCGTGCGAAAAAGGGAAATTTAGGGGGAGCCAAACTTATACTACCAATGTGATTTTTTGGTCTGTCACAGAAAAAAGTTGGGGGTGGGGGCACCAAATTGAAGCTTTGCCCCGGGCGCAGTTTTCTCGTCGCACACCCCTGCATTTAATATTAAATTGTTAATACTGTTTAGAACATTTTGTCATAGTTCAATTAAATATTATTCTTTAGAATTTGTAATATACGTAAAGTAGTGCTGTAAAAATAACAACAAAATGAATACCCTTATGATATCGTTAATTTCAGATTCTCTACCTGTTAGAAAGTATTCGTTTTGTTACTTGTTACTGTTCAGAAATCGGGTATTTGCAGTCATCAAACATACTATAAACTAGAATATACCGTAGCGAAAAATCTTTAGAAGAATTCGCATTTGTTATGTGCTGCCATCTGTCCGTAAAAGTTACATTTAAGCTCTTCAGTCCCTGAGTACCCAAATGGGTACATCAGTTTTGTCCCATTTTATTAATGATACTCAAATGTAAATGAAATTTCGATATAAGGATAATATGTTTCGAATTCTAAGATTCGAGCTAATGAAACTAAAACAAAAATTTCACTCTGAAGTCAAACGAGAGAAGAAATAATTCAGTAATAATTAAAAATACTGTAATAATCGCCAGTAGCGAAGAGGTTAAGAGTGTATTCTAAAAGACGCTTTCCACCTTCAACAGCTTGAAATTTTCTGATACAATTTCAGGCATTTTTTTAAAAGTAGAAACATGAAACTTGCTGAGGGAATTTTTGAAGAGACGTATAAGGTGCCGTGTAATGTCATTTTATGCTCAATTCATTAGAATTTGATTTATAAGCAATTACCCTCTTGGCATGACTCTTTTTTTCGTTCCCAGATCTCCTGCTTCAGAAAAATCGATTTCAAAACGCCATTTTTGATTGCTTTTTTGCAATATTTTCTGCATTTATCATAGAATTGACAATCACGACACCTTCTGTATTTTCTAAATAAGACAATTTGCCAGTTTGAATCAAAATACACCCTTAATAAAGTTTCCAAGTTTTATTTTAAAAATACAAACAAAATATTAAAATCAGGGCCACCAGGGCCGTAGCGAAAAGTGAATTATTAGGGGGATGCTCAAGAAAATGTAAGGGGGGCTCATACATTTTTTTTTCTCTCTCTCTGTGACGTAACACAGAAAGATAAATTAATGCATATTTACACTGTAGTTACAATGTTTCTGATTAAACTGTTGCAATAACTTCATTTTATGCTAAGAAAAAAATAGGATAGTGGAGAATTCGAGTGCATAATCAGGTACGTGCAGAGAGAATACTGCGCCTGGAGCAAAATTCCAATTTGGCACCCCATTCACCAACTTTTTCTTCTGACAAGCCAAAATAGACTTTCATAGTATAAATTTGGTGCCCTTTAAATTTCCTCCTCTACTGCCCCATTTAGCCCCCCCCCCCTTCCCTTCGCACAATGCTGCCCTAAACTGCAGAAATATTCCATTGCTTTCTTTGATTTATGTTTTAAAAAAAATATCTTTTCCATTCTTTTTGGTTTTAATAAAGGGGGTCTCAGGACCGAAACTAACCTTTTTTGGACCTGGATCAAACATGAATTTTGGCGTCCCCCCCCCCCCCGTCCCCCCCCCGTTCCCAGCCTCACCTTCGTGAAGTATATTTACAAAGACAATTTTGCTAATTTTCTAATGACCAACTTATTTTTTAAATTTAAAATATGTAATCATAAAATATATAATACTGAACTATGTAATTTTATTTGTCATATATTGGTTCATTAAACCCTCGAATACGGAATTAAAAAAAAAAAAAAAAAAAAAAAAAATCTGTTTTATACAGGCTTCTTTATACCATATTATTCTTAGATTCTTCTATGCTTTGGTATACTACAGACAGGATGATTTTAACTATACCACGCTAAATACAGACGTGAGAAAAATCGACAAAAAAAAAAAAGGAACATTTGGCACCCTGCCATTCTGGCACCCAGGGCTCATACCCCGTCCTGCCCAAGGGGCGTGCAAAGAGAAAACTGCACCCGGAGCAAAGTTTCCATTTAGTGCCCCCTCACCCGACTTTTTCTTGTAACAGGCCAAAAATGACGTTGGTAGTATAAATTTGAGGTACCCTATAATTCTGCACCTGGGGTGACCGCCAACCCCCCCTTTCGCATGGTGCTGGCCCTACCCTCCCTCCTTTGTTTCAGCCTTGGTAGAGGGGGTCTTTTAGATAATAAATAACCTGGTTTTGAAAAAAATCTTTCAGATGGTACTAATATACACCACTGATAAATACTTTTTGCTAAATACGTAAGCTCTGAGAAGCTTAACAATAAATGTCCCCTCCCCCAATTTGTTGTTGAACTCCCTTTAACTGAATTCTTCACTTGGCATAAATATGAGTCACATTTCGCTTTATCTTTTGATGCTTCAGAAAAGTATATCTAATATATCAGTAAAGTATTTTATTTCTTTTTCTTTTCATAGTAAAATAAATAAATGCATCAACAAGTTCATACGAAGTCCAAATCATTTGAGATTTTAAAATAACTGATACAAACAGAAATATACGCCTACACCTACACTGGATATGGAAATAACTGAAACTAACTCCTAATGTCAGAGTCTAAACACAATTTCACATCTTTACTGCATTTGAGTGTCTGGCCGCATTCATACAACCACAGGTGCTAACGAACATTACCAGCATTTGAAGTCAGTTTCATTTTGTTCGATTGCGCAATGAATTGACACGGATAACGACCATAGATTAATACAAGAATACTTCTATGATAATAACCAACGAATTGATACTTCTATGGTAACGACTAACGACATGCGAAAGGGAGGATCACATAAGCAGCATTTGTAGTTAGTTTCACTTTGTTCAGTTGCATACAAACGCTGTAAAGCAGAAGTGAAATGGAGGATGGTGGCAAGGGCAGCATGCGAAGGAGGGATCGAAGGGAACTATTGCCCCGGGTGCAGAAATTTAGGGGGCACAAAATTTATAAAACCAACTTCATTTTGGGAAGTTTAGTGTCAAATTGAAGAGGAGGGAGCACCAAATTCAAACTTTGCCCAGGGCACAGCTTTAAGCCAGCAACCCTGATTACAAGTCTTATTGAATAAAAAATAAGTTGAACTAGGCTGTTGTTACGGTTACTAAGAGCTTTTAATGTTTTAACAGTATTATGCCTTAATATTTTGATACTGTTGATTAAATGTTAAGAAATAGTAAGAAGATAAGAAATAATAAAAAGATAAAAAGCAATAAAAATATGCCTAAAAACTACATATTTTATACATTTCTGAGCATATAAAGGCTTTCCTTCATTTTCATAATGTTTATTTATCTTGTTAATTTGAATTTGCTTTTATAATTTAATGCTAAAATGCATTTCATATCACTTCATCATAAATATCATTAAAATTATGATTCCATTGAAAATACTTTTTGTTTAAAGCCAGTTTGAGTGGTTTCCAAGAAACAAATAAATACAGGGCATCCAATTAGAAGACTTAAGCCTCAGAAAATTTTAATGATATGCATATCCTGTCAATTTCTGCATGCTCTTGATATGCCAATTTTTATTGCTGCTGACTTACGTAACCTTATCATTGCATCAATGGAAATGAATTACATCATAAACAATGCTAAAGAAATAGGCAAGGAACTGTCAACACAGCAAAAAAACTGATTTTAATACCTTCCTTAACTCCCCAAAATGGCAAAAGTAACAAAGATTGACATACTTACTTGATATCACTTAGCATATCCAATACAAGTAACTTATAAATAGCTTATTCCCAATAACACACAAAAATGGTGTCATTTTTTCTCTCAAAATTTCATCAAAAATAAATGAACAAACATTAAAAACATGAAAACTTACAATTGAAAAATCTAGATCCTTTATAATTTCTTGTACTTTTTGAACTAATTTAAAGTTTTCTTCATTCCTTTGAAGGTTTTCCTAAAAAAAATAATGAAATAATAAATATTTTATAAAGATGTTAAACAAATTTCATTTTAAATCTAATTATTAGTATTAGCAGAATTAGCCCTAAAATTAGTTTCCTAATATACTGTTTTTAATCATTTAAAATTATCCTAAGTTTATTAAAACAATTTAAGATTAATTAGTAGCAGGGTTGTTTGGTTTAAACTGTGGTTTAAACCAATGATTTAAAAAAAAAAAAAAAAAAAAAAAAAAAAAAAAACATGCTGTTTTTTTTTAATCTTTTTTTTTTTTATTATTATTATTTTTCCCTAGTGTTTTATTTTACACATTACTGAAAAATGCAAAATCCAAGTTATGCAGAAGCGACAAGCAAAGCTGTAGAAAAGTGATGAAATAATAAATTTCTAAAATAACAAACATTTTTAATCAACCCAACTTTTTGTATAAGCTATAAATCTACGAGGCTACATACTACTAATTTTTCTATAATTAGTTGCTTATGGAAAAACTAGTTCGTTTTTCTTTTTCCCTCCCCTCCCCCTTTTTAAGACTTACATAAAACCCATTAATTGTTACATAGATATATAGCCAGAAGTGCAAATTTGAGCTAAAAATGTACTTTTACTATTTAAATTGCTTGACTAGTTGAGATTTACTAAGGATTTCATCATTCCCCAAAGTCTCAAATATAACATATTCTTAAATAATTTTCTCAATTGATTTCTTTGTATTATGTATGCTAATGAATAATTGGGAATGGGTTTTTTTACTCTGTGTTTATTGGGTTTAATAAGCTTTTGTTTTTCGCACATTCCCAAACTGGGATTAGGGATTTTGCATTATGATTTTATTCTGTTACCAGCAGGGTTGGCACAGTTTAAACCTATTGGTTTTTTAGGACAATCCAATATAATATTTTCTCGTTTTTGTAATTTATGCGTTTCAAATTATTGGATGTAAATAATTTCTATTTTTAAGTCTTATCTTAGCACTCACCATGAGACATTGTGAGTCTAGTCTAGGTCAGATTAATATGCATGTAGAATACAAATTTTATACATTGATGAACATATGTGAAGCTATGAAAACACTTAAATTGTGTAAATTTAGCAAAGATAAAATAGATTAAAAATTGCAATACAGTAAAACCTCTAAATAATGGACACCTCAGGAATGCAGAAAATGTCTGCTATTTGGAGGTGTCCGTTGTTGGGAAATTCTCAGAGATTCAAAAATCGCTAATAAATGCTTAATGTTTCATTAATTTACTTTTATATGCATTAAAACCTGTATTATATAATTAATCAGAAATTAAAATTATTTTTTAAGCAATAAAATTGAAATAAATTGTGCATACTTTTATCCACTGTTTGTCATATTCTTGTAAAAAAAAAATAAAAAATCTGTACCAGAAGTTTATTTTTGCTTGCAATTACATGTGACACTATTGGACTTTGTAGAGTTCCAGGGGGGAGAGGGAAGGATTGCACTTTTTAATCTTTTAAATGCATAAAAACTTAATATTTTTGGGTGACATTTCAAAGCTCTGAGAGGTATTTATCCAGGGCAACCCCTTGAATTTAGCACTGAACGTGTGTGTGGGGGGGAGGGTAATTTATCTCCATTTCTTTATCTACATTTATCTGTGATCACAAAATTTGTAACATATTGTCCTGATAAATTTAGAAGCCTTTTTGCTTTTTTTCACTCCCCCCCTTTAAAAAATATTTTTTCATCCTTTATCGCCGAATAAAGTGTCCGCTATTCAGAGGTTAAACATACAAAAATGTAGGTTTTGGGAGTGGAGATTGGAAAACTGTCCGTTAAATAGAGGTGTCCGTTATGCAGCTTTTACTGTATTTAGAAAAAAATGTTTTTCTTTGAGAAATGTAGATGTACAGTTAATTATATAAAATGACCTTTAAGATTTCAGTCAATCTCTAAAATAATTTTTTTTTGATTGGGGAGGGGGGGGATTATCTTTTAAGAATAAAAAAGAAACTTAGATATGAAGTTGAATAAGAAGACATTGAACTAGGATGCTAGTAAAGCACCTGTTTGCATTTAACTAAATTATGCAATAAAATATATTTTAATCTTCTATTGCATAACCAAACTCATTACTTAAATCAGCCAAGAAAATTGGAAAGGAGGGGGGGGGGGGGGGATAAGACAAGGTTTGCTTGAGACATAACAGAAAAAAAGTCTCATAAAATGCCTAAAAAGATGTAACTTTTAGTTTAGACATTTAAAAGTACTAAATGTTATAATATTGTGTAGTCTGATGGCTATTTAAATGCTTTAGTGAATGACAGTATTTATAAAACTACTTTGTATTTTATTAAGATTAGAGATGGGAATGCTCGGAAAAAAACTGGAAAAATTGGGAAAAAAACCGGTTTTTTTCCGAAGGCTTATTTTTCAATTTTTCCGAACTGGAAAAATTGAAATTTCATTTATGAAATAATATAGTGAAAATTTTGTGATAGCTACATTCTCAGCTTTTTATTTTATTTATTTTTATGTTGAGTGTCCCACGTGAAAACTTTAATGTGGGTAATCTGATCTCTGAGCAGAAATCTGTTTGAGAAGATTTGAAAGGATCCTTCACATTTTTTTCTTGTTTGAAACACAAGACCCTTCGCAAAATTTCTCTTGAAAATAGACATTTCAGAAAAAAGTTTAATCTACATATTGAATCTTTTGCAAATGCAGTGATTGAAGAAAAAAAATCTCATGCCATACAGCAGCTGAATCTTATCAAGTTGTATATATGCATAAATAACTTTATTAAAAATGTCTAAATAAGACTCTAAAAATAGTAATAATTTCTTATTCACAAATTCTGAATATTTTTTTGTATAAGTATATATACAAGAAATTCACAATTTTACAAAAAAAGGATTACATAAAATAAATCTAGATATATAATTAAATGCAACTTCTCTTTTTAAAAATCAATTCATGTGCAAAATTATTTCAATAATACGCCGATTAATAGAAATGGTAAAATTAAAAATTTAACATAAAATTTGAAGCATGCATTTATTACTTTTTTCTATCTTTTCAAGAAATAAGTATTGAATTCATGAAAATTTTGACTTCCAGTTTTTGGTGTATTTAAACATTTTAGAAGGTCCTGAACATGATTTGGTAGTTTATGGAAAATATCTGTCACTTTGTGAGTCTGTATGGGACAAATATTTTATGGACACTCGATCTCAAGAACTGATGCACATAATTTCGCAAAACTTTAAATTCAGTTACACCTTGATATAAACTCGAGATGTTTAGTTATTAGTGTATATTGCCCAACTGATGGCGCTGCTACGCTGCATTATTCATAATTTCCACAGTAGTTCTATCTTAAGAATTTATGTATTTTCATAAAACTTCAGGTTAAGTTAATCTTTGATATAAGTTTGTGCATATTACTTTTTAGTATAAATCGCTCAACAGATGCTGCTGCTATGCTGCATTATTCATGATTATCGCAATAACTATCCCAAGGACTAAAGGACGATTTTTTTTTATCAAACTACAAATTCAGACAGTTCCTGATACATATTAATGTTGTTTAGTTTTTGGTGTAAATTGCCCTATAGGTGGCACTACTATGCTGCATTTTTCAAGATTTCGTTATAGCTGATTATTTGAATGATTTTTTTAAGGTATTGATTCTAAAATTGACCTCCATTTTGCCTACATAATGTACAGTAATGTTGCATGAACATGGGCAGTTTGCATTAAAAAAGTACAACTACGATGAAAAAAAACCCTTATAATTTATTACAAATTTCGTAGTTTTTTAAAACACACTAGAAATTTATCTCTGTATGTAACTGCTTTTGTTAATTCCTCAAATAGTGAGCATTTTCTATTTGTAGTGTTCTGTTTTCATAACTTTTGAGTTCCATTCTTAGAAATATGAAATTACCATGTGGAAACATTATTGAATATGGTTTCTTACTCAAGAATAAAATACCAGATTTCAGGATAAAAAGAAAAAAATTACATTTAATTAAACTTTAAAAAAAAAATATTTTTTTTTCTGGTTTCAGTGTATAAAAATCTAACAGTCAATAAATCCTATTCTATTTTTTAGTTGTAGACCTGAATAAGCCAAACTAAAACATGGTTTTGTTTGAATTTAGATTATAAAACTAAATCAAAATTTTGAGTTGAGATTAGAAAGCTACACCAAAACTAAACATATTTTTTAAAGGAAATAAAATGATAATTGTAAGAAAAAAGTGTAATAATGTAAAAATATACATTTTTTTACAAACAATGGAATTTTTTGAATACTGATATTGATAATAATGACAAAACTGCAACAATTTTTTAAACTAGTATCATTTACTTAAAAACTATACTTATGTAAATGGAATGCATAATTTATCTCATTCCAAACTCCAGACATATTGGCTCAGATTCTTACATTAGGTCAATTGGTAGTTAAACATGTAACTGAAAAATCATTTCAACAGAGATATGATATAACAAACAATTATGTTTTAAAAATGCTTAGGCTGTGGAAAAAAAAACTAAACTTTTAAAAGCAGGCTTTGCTATTTTCTTTTTATTTTGTAATATAAAGTGAAAATAATTTTCATTTAATACAAATAAATTGGAAATTTTTTTTATTATTTAATATTCTCTAAGAAAATATAATTTATTTGGGAAAAACAGTCATGAAAAATCAATTTTTCCAACTTTTCCGTTTTTTTCCGAAAAAAACTGGTAAAAAACCAGTTTTTTTCTGCCACTTATATTTTTCCGGAAAATTTACATCTCTAATTAAGATCAATGTTTTCAATGGTCTAAAAAGCTGCTAAATAGATATTTTTGTTTATTTTAATGTTGCCTTTTCTTTTAACGTGGCAGTTTCAGAGGAGAAGTGTCAAATAGCAACAATACACAATACTTCTTCAAATGTGTAATGATTCTACTACTAAATTCAAATCATTCCAAAAATTCTTTATAAAAAGCTTTACTTTCAATAAAAGATAATTCATAGTCTTCTAACAGAACAATCAGACATCTCATATAAAAAGTATTTCACAGAAATTATTTTTAACAGCCATGTGAAAATAATATATATGAAGTTTTATATATGAAAATACATCATATATTTATAGTGCTAGTAATCAAAAGATTGCTTATTATGAATCCAAGGGATCACTGTTTCATTATGTAGAATATTTTATTTATGAAGTATAAGACATAGCTTTTTCTGAAAATGTTTAAAATTTGAAAGATTTCAATTTTCTACATAACTGATTGTATATTCAATAATTCATTGGTTAGAATTACTTTTAAATCAAGTTATTACTCGTGTATTCAAAAATATTAATTTTTATTAATAAATATGCATGTATGTATATGTAATAGGAAAACTTATTTTAAAAACCCGGTTTAAACCAAAAAAAAATTATGTTTGTTTGTTTTTTTTTTAAAACCCGGTTTTTTACCAACCCTGATTAGTAGCCCAGTGACCAAAACACTGCGATATGGCAAAATAGTCGCGGAGAATGAAAATCGGAAATTTTTATCTGCACTAATGTAATGTATTTTAGAAAATGTACACAACTTTCCTTAAAGGGCAATTTTGATTAAAAAGAGAATTACCTTCTATAAAATGAATACAACACTTTAATAAATGAATAATTAAACTTAAGCAGATTGTATAAGCTTCAAAAAATTCTATATAATTTATTAACTGGGACAATATAATAATTTTCTCGTAGTTTTTAGAGAATTCTACAGGTAAATATAAAAAACTATTTTATTTTTTGAAGCATTAAAACTTAAAACATCTTAGCTTTATATATGAGATGCATTATCCAAATTTGTTACCTCAAAATTTCACTTTTATTTATTTTTAGTGAATATATCTTTTAAGCTAATTATAAATTAATCTTTCATTCACTCTGAATTGACTGTCAGCAAAATACTTCACCAAGATGAATTTTTTTTTTTTTTTTTTTTAAATCAATTCCTTGTAAATTTGTATTAAAGTATTATACATCATATTACTTATTTATGATTCCAAGACACTGATATCATATATGCACTAGGTTTGGCACGAACAGGGTTGGAAATTTTTTGACGCATGATGGTTTTTACCATCAAAAACCTATTTTTTAGCAGTTTGTTTTTACATAGTATTTTATTTTATTTATTTATTTTATATTTGTTTTGTTTTATATTTAGTATTAAGGCATTTTATGTGAAATATTCAGCATTAGGAAGACTCTAAAGTAGTTCACCCCCCAAAAAAACTGCATTAAAAAATAAATAAAGCATTTAAGAATCTCTGCAAATGTAATAATAATTTAAGAATAATTTTAAAGGTAAAAGATTTTTACTTGTACAATCATAGGTACGTAATAAAAATATGTAATGTGTTATTTCTTTCAATTCACTTTAAATAATACCTAAATAATTTTAAATAAAATTTAAACAGGGCATACATAAATAGTCTGACTTTATGGTAGTTTTAATAAATTTCAATTAAAAATTTTTTTTTCATGACTACTCAGGTAAAAATTTATATCTAAAAATATAGGTGCTGGAATGATCTATAAGATTCATATATATTTGCACTAAAGTTGAGTGTTCACAAATAAAACTTATGGTATATAAATATAAAAATTTTTATTAAATCCTGACTTTTCTTAAATATTTTTTTTCTATTTGTTAAATTTTAAGTCTGAGAACTTTAAATTGAAAAGTGGATCTTAGAGTGATTTGTATCAAAATTTTATCAATATAAAAATTTAAGAGTCTGCTTATTGAACTGAAAATAAAAGTCACCATTTAATGGCATTTATAAAATGCATAAGATAAGCATGGGGGGGTCTCCCTCTGTTACATACCATTTTAATTAATTTATCACTAAATGATTAAACTTTTTCATCGTTTATAATTAATTAACTAAGCTCTGTTCTATATATTAACATAGTCTTGTAAAAAAAATTTTTTTTAATGTAAAATACTCGTGCAATTTCCCCTCTGTTACGCTTGGATCTGGTTTTTTGTTTTGCAAAATATGCTAGTTAAGCTCCAATTAGGCACACCAGTGCGTATATGACACCTGTGCCGATTCTAATTATCTCATAACCTTGATGCGAAAATCATGCGAATAATTGTTTTCTACCCAAATGATCCTTAAAGAATAAACGAAACACATGTCACACAAACAAACACTACAGATATTTTTTATTATTATTAAAAGTCTTGCAATTTACACAAAAATGATTGGATTCGTCAAACTAGTCAAGTTTACTTTTCTTACGAAGAAATCGACATCACAAACTATAAAATAAAATTGAAAGCTTATAAAATTGAAGCATTATACCCACAAAAAGTATAACAGATAAGATTTCCACAACAAACTTTACATTACATAGATATGACAAAATTTTTACCAAATCTCCTTTGATTTCTGCTAAAAGATCTTTCTTCACTTCCACTCCTTCCATTTCTGAAAAGAATACGAAATTCAAATTATTTTAATATAAATTAAACGCTTCTTACAAATATTTTCTGATAAATTTTATATTTTTAGCTTCTTCATCAATCACTGACAATTTTTCACAGAGAAATGAGTCAACCAGCAGCACAAGAACACGAGTTTTCCAAGGTAAATAAACACAAATGGTTGGCTGTGTTGGTTCATGGAACAATATAAACGGGAAGGAAAACCGGTCAACGAAGGCGAGCCGAGGTAAGCCGAGAATTCTGGGACAAGTGTGACTCTGAACTGCCGGCAACCTTGGCGAATTTTTGCGATTAGCGATAACTTGGCATGTGTTTTACCTCTCGCCGTAGAAATCAGCACCCACCCGTCCCATGGAATCGCTTTGAGTGAAAGAAAGGCCAAATAAGCGATAAATGCGCCAAACAGTTGCCATTCCTCAGGGAATGCTGGGATATGGGTGAACCTCACAGAAATCCGGTGGCATCGACGATCACCCTGCTCCTAAGTGGGAAAAGGCTTCGTTTTCCTTCCCGTTCATATTCCTTCTTCCATGTGTTGGTTGAATACGCGATATTGCAAGTGTATCAGCTAAACAGCTTTTCAGGCCGTGTTCAGTTGTTACGCGCGCGCTCAGGAGCCACTGACATGGAGTGGGTATCTATAGTGGACGGGATGTGCGTTCAGTACTCGCTACTGTGCCACCGGTACTGTAACTGTGCGCTTAATTACAGATGGAGAACAGATTACGGATGTAATTACTTGTGGTACCAATTATAAAGATAATCTGTTACAAATGAATGTGAGCTCGCTGGCCGAATGGTCAGAGTGCTGAGCTTGTACCCAGACGATACGGGTTCGAGACCTGCGCGGGCCAAAAATTGGGATTTTTTTTGGTTGCTTTTTATTAATAAAAAGGACATTTTTATTAAAGGTAAATTTTATATATTAATAATACAGAAGCACATGTATTTCTATTATAATAATAAAATACTTATTTAAATACGAGAAAATGAGATTTTTGCGGAGAAAGTTTTAATATTCTAATTATCATTTTAATATTCTAAATATCGTTCCAAAGTGATTTATATATATATTATTACTAAGCAAATGAAAAAAAAAAAAGTTTTCTGCGAAAACATCCGTATACGCATAAAATAATTATTAATGTTCTTCTTCTTCTTCTTCTTTCTTTTTTTTTTTTTTTTTTTTAATTTTAGAAGTAAGTTTTTATTGAGATTAGGATGCAAATCATGGAGCTAAGAAGGTGTATGGAGGAGACATATGTGACGTCACTTGAAGCTGTTCCTACCCCCTTGTTACAACGCCGCGGCCGCCATATTTGACCTGGGTAAGCTGCCTTTTCCCGTCTGCTACCGATCATCGTATTGAGGAAGCTCCTCGCGGCGCAAGTCAACTACGGTAAAAGTCAAACATGGCGGATATGAAAGAGGGGGAAAGAACTGGTTTTTCGGCGTCAGGGCTCACCATGATGCTAGATTGATATGTCTCCTCCATATACCTTCTTAGCTCCATGATGCAAATATAATGCTTGCGTGGATATTTTACGGTGTTAAAATCAAAATGGAAAATATTATAAAGGCAAAATATAAAATGGTCACGATATATGTTAAAATTATTACGCATTTATATTTGTTAACATATATCTTTAAACACAACAAGTAACAAGAAGATTTTAAATTAATTACAGTTAGAAACAGGCTTGGGCAGTTACAGTTAAATCTAAGTTGTCATAGTAACGATTATATTACATCTCCCCTTTCAAAATGTTTTTTTAAGTTCGTTTACAGATCCAGTCTCTTTACAGGTTTTACAACACTTCCTGATCTTGTAACAACGGGTTTGCTTTCAGTCATATTGGGAGCAGGTACACTTAGATCCTTTCCAGTAGAAATGTTTGGTTTGTCATCGGAAGTAGTAGTAGTAGGATGTTGATTTTTTATTTCTATAGGCATCTTCCTTTTCCTTTCAATATGAAACTTCAATTTAGTTGGCTTGATTTGGCTAGTATTTCGTCTATATTCTCCTTCAGGCGTCTTCAGATTATATGATCTAGGAGCAGCTTGGGAAGTTACTGTTGCTGGTATCCAATTCCTTGGCGCTTGTTTTAGCATAACATTTTGATTTGGTTGTAACGGAATATTGGAAGATGGCTTACCATGAAGATCGTTTTGTTTTAATCTAGCTTCCGTTAAATATTCTGTTGTTTGACTCATAACTTTAGGCTTCAATAATTGTTCGGCAATTGGAACTGTGGTTCGAAGGCGTCTGCTGAAAAGACGTTGAGATGGTGAACCTAAGTTTTTTCTTGGCGTGTTTCTAAAATTCAATAATGCTAAACGTATATCTTGGCTTGATAGTTTACATTTTCTTAGTAAATTCTTTGCTGTCTGTACAGCTCTCTCTGCCAATCCATTTCCTTTAGGATACCGAGGACTTGAAGTTTGATGGTTAAACATCCATTCTTGTGAAAATTCTTTAAATTCAGCAGATGAGTAATTAGGAGCGTTGTCACTTTCTAAAATTCTAGGAATTCCATGAACACTAAACCAATCTTTGAGGATCTCTATTGTAGATTTGCTTGTCAAATCTTTTAAAGGTTTGAAATCAATAAAACCAGAATACTATCAGTGATAAGAAGATAATCTACATCTTGATAGGTAAATATATCAGATGCAAGAATTTCCCATGGTAGTTTAGGAATCTCCTTTGAAATTAATGGTTCTGTCGGAGATGACTTCTGAGTTTTCTGACAAACTATGCAATTCTCTATCATCGAAATTATGTCTTTGGACATTCCCGGCCAAAACATGGATTTGCGAGCTCTTCGTAGACAACTTGTTATACCCAAATGTCCTTTATGAAGATTTTCTAATGCTTTGGCTCTGTATTTCTCTGGGATAATTATACTAAGGCCTTTAAATATTAAATCTTTTTGAACTGATAGTTCATCCAAATATGGTAGATATTTCTTACATGAGTCTGGAACAGAATTTTTGTTACTAGGCCAACCAGTAGATATGAAATGCTTCAATAATATAAGTTCTGGATCTGAGTTTGTGAGATCTTGCAAAATTTTTAAACCTGCGTTTGTAGTTGGTAACGAAAACAGAATCTGGTAATTGCTCTCCTGTAATAAATCTTCATTATTGCAATCTCTGCTAAGTAAATCCGCTATATACATTTCTTTTCCACGTTTGTAGCAAACTTTTGGAGCATATTGTTGAACTTCTAGAAATATTTTTCGAAGTCGTGGCGGAATTCGATCTATTGGTTTGTTAAAAATTGATTCCAGTGGCTTGTGATCAGTTTCGATGATTACCTCATTTCCATAAATGTACTGATGAAATTTTTGGCATCCAAATTTCATTGCCAAGGCTTCTTTTTCTATCTGAGGATAAGACTGTTGAGCTTCATTCAGAGCTGTAGATGCGAAAGCTATAGGTCTTCCATCTTGGAGTAGTACAGCTCCTAATGCAAAAGAACTAGCATCAACTGAAATTGTAACACTTTTGTTTGGATTGTAGTACTTAAGTGAAGGCGCTTTCTTCAATAATTCTTTGATTTCTTCTAAATCCCTATCTAATTCATTATTCCAATTCCATACTGCATTTTTCTTCAATAATAACCTCATGTTATGTGTTTTTTCCGAAAGATTAGGATTAAATTTATGCAGATACTGAATCATGCCAAGTAATCTTTGTAACTCTTTTTTGCTAGTTGGTGTTTTAATTCTATCGATGGTTTCAACTTTTTCTGGATCAATCATAATACCATCACTTGTTAGGATATGTCCTAGAAACTTTACTTTTTGAACTTCAAATTCACATTTGTCTTTATTAAGTTTTGCTCCTGCATTTCTTAGTGCTTGTAGGACTAATCGAGTATTTGAACGGAGAGTATTAGTGTCAGACGCATGAATCAAGATGTCATCCATTGAATTTTCAACTCCTGGTATACCTTGTAAAATTTTGGCTATTTCACTTTGAAAAATTTCCGGAGCTGATTTAATACCGAATGGAACTCGAAGAAAGGAATATCTTCCCCAAGGAGTAGTGAATGTTAAGAATGGCTGGGTATGAGGTGAAACTTTCAATTGCCAAAAGCCCTTTTAGTCCGGGTGCTACGCATCAGAAAACTGCAAATCGTGATAAGAATATACCACTTGGTGAGTATGTACTTTATGATAATACAATGCATATTGGAGGGGGAGGCATCTCGCAAAATCGTCGGAATTCAAGATGGCGGCTGTTATTCAAAATGGCGTCATTTTCTAAATATGCTTAATATAAATGTGCATTTCATGTCAATTTCGATGTTTTTAAAGTCAAGTTTTCGTTTTTAACACTATTCAACGTTATTTAAAAGAGTGTTCATACACTCTTTCGGTTTATCTGTCTGTTTGTCTGTCTGTCCGCTTGTCCTTCCATGCTCTAGCTCGCTTAAATGTACTCAGATTACCATGTACATTTCATATGTTTTATGAAGTTTATAATATCATGTTCGGAGTAAAAAGTAAAGTGTATAGCTTTTATAGTCCATTTACAGGGCACTCAAAGTATTTACGAATTTTCTGACCTTGCTCTTTTTTGCTTAAATTTACTCAGATATCCGTGTAGTTTATGTATGTGTTATCTCTATGTGTAATTTAAAGACATGGTGTACTGCAAAATGTTCTACATCGAAAATTAAGTGTCTAGCATTTATAGTTCGTTTACAGGCACACTCAAAATAATCCCCTTACATTATGGTCCATTTGCAAAAATCCTTTTTAGTGTGTTTTAATGATGTTAAATTATTTGAAACATATTGAAATTAACATACATCAGTGAAGTGTAGTACAAGATACTTACTGTACAATATGGTGAGCGTAGAATTTTTAGTTCATTTACAAGATCTAAAAAATAATACGTTTACAATTCTGTCTATAAACACAATGTTGTCTATGTGCTTTTAAATTATAGTATGTTTTTTTAAACTTTACCAGGTAGGAACGAATTGCAAAATGTCATATGATTATTTTCTTTGGTTGGAATGCAGCTTATAACATGTGATGCTTTAATACATGATGGGCCATTTTATACTAACATTTTAAAGCCTCAACAGACTTTAAAGATATTTAATGATTACTACATTAAAACGTTTTATCCTTACTTACGTAAAGACATTGAGAGTTTTAAATGTCAAAGAATAGATTTGATTTGGGATAGATATATTATACTAAGCTTTAAAGGAGAAACTAGACAGAAGAGGGGTTCAAGGGTCGAGATGATAAGTGCAACCACATGTTAGATTACCTATAAATTGGCACGATTTCTTAAGAAATTCAAATAACAAAGAAGAGCTTTTTAATCTCCTTGGAGCACTAGTACCATACAAAAACACAAAAGTTATAACCACACCAGGAGAAGAAGTTAAAGGCAGTCTTACTGCCGTAAGTTCCTTAATTGCAACGACTTGCCCTTATCACGAAAAAACATGATTGAAGTATAATACTGCATCTCAAAGACATGGTTGAAAAAGGACTGAAAAATAATATTGTACGCTCTGTAGACATTGATGTATTAGTTTTGGTGATTCCATATTTTTTTATCCTTTCAAACAGATGCTTAGAAACTGTTCGGATTGCATTTAGAACAGAGAAGAAATACAGATTTATTCTTGTTCGTACCATAGCAGCAGCGATTGGAAGAGAATAGTCAGCGACTTTACTAGGATTTAATGCTTTCACAGGATGCGACAGTAATATGGGTTTCACAGGAAAAACTAAAAAGTCAAATTGGAAAACGCTCATTCTTTTTCAAGAAGCTACTGAATACCTATCAAAACCACAAACTTCCATTCTTTAAAGTATTTTAAATATTTTAGAAAAGTTCGTAGTATTGTTGTGCTGTTCAACAAGCAATACCATAAGTGTCAATAATGCAAGACAAGAATTGTTTCTGACAATTTTCCACCAACCAAGGGTGCACTTCAAAAATATATTTTACGCAGTGCTTTCCAAGCTGGTGACATTTGGGGAAAAGTAGATCATCGGGAAATACATGCAATCTCTCCAAACAAATGGGAATGGTGCTTGGATAATTTATCATAGAAAAATAGATGGTCGGAGTTGCCAGTGATTTTAGACTCTTGTGAAGATTTAATAAAGTATGTGTAAAATCTGTAAAGGTAAATGTGGCTGTAGAAAGGTTGGACTTTCTTGCATTATTGTGCAATTGCAAACACAAATGTGAGAAATATGATGACACCGAGTAAAGTTTCTATATTCTATAGCTTTGTATGTAACATTCATTTTTTAATATACTGTATAAGTAATCTATTAATAAAAGAGTATTTTTATTATATATTCATTCTTTTAAATTTTCTACTGTAAATGACAAAAATACTTTAATAAATGTCCTATTTTCATTTTAGGTATATTTCTAGTATTAGAAAGATTATTTTTGAGTTATAAAATGTGGAAATTAACATAATAAATAGCCTTGTAAGATGCAGAGGAATAAAACTGCAAAAGATTTTAAATAATAGTCGCCATTTTGAATTCCTATAAATTTATACGATACATCTATTTCTTACATGCATTTTATTAATATAAGATAGATACTGACTATTCAGGATATCCTTATTACAAAGGTTTTATACCACCTAGCACTTTCATTAATAACACTTGAATTATATAGTGATTGTTATAAGATTTATATGCAAATTACAAACGTATATTTTTTTGCTTTGGTGTGTCACAGTAAATAAGCGATAAGTACTATGTACACCTTATTATATAATAAGTATTTGGTAGGTTGTAGCATTAGCATTGTAGTATTAGCATTGATGTATATAAATTTTAATGTGTTTTAAAGAGTATAACACCATAAAGAAACATTGCAAACGATTTGGCCACATACACAATATTGTAATGTATTTTTTAGCGCCCTGTAAATAAACTATAAAAGCTATACACTTTTATACACTTACTACGAACATGTTATTATAAACTTCATAAAATATATAAAATATACATGGCAATCTGAGAACATTTAGGCAATCTAGAACATGGAAGGACAGGCGGACAGACAGACAGACAGATAAACCGAATTCATACTTTCTTTTAAATAATGTTGAATAGTGTTAAAAACAAAAACTTGAATTTAAAAACATCGAAATCTCTATGAAATGCACATTTGTATTAAGCATACTTAGAAAATGACGCCATTTTGAATAACAGCCGCCATCTTGAATTCCGACGACTTTGCGAGATGCCTCCCCCTCTAATATGCATTGTATTATCATAAAGTGCATACTCATCAAGCGGTATATTCTTATCACGATTTGCAGTTTTCACCTTATTTTTGTCGCGTAGCACTCGGACTATTTTTCAAATCTAATTTCGTGAAATATTTTGATCCACCTACATTAGCTGTAACTTCTTCTAAAGTTTTTAAAGGAAATTGTCTTCGCATAAGTATTTTATTCAAGTCAGAAGGATCGATGCAAATTCTTATTTTTCCATTCTGTTTTACGATAACCATGTGATTACAAATTGGTGTAGCTTCATCTACTTTCTTAATAATCCCATCCTTAACCATTCTATCAAGTTCCTGTTTCACGATTTTTCTAAACTTAAACGGAACTCTTCTAGGTGGTTTGATCTCTTTTTGATCGCATTCTTCTGAAAATTCGGCTGTGTATTCAAAATTTTTTATACACCCTATTCCTTGAAACAAATCCTCAACTTCCTCTTCTAAAGCGTTAACTATTTCAATTCTTTGAATTAATCCTGCCTCGATACAAGTAATTCGACCTAGGACTGGACTGATCCCTCCATGTGCTATTATTAATTTAAGTTGCATATGCTTATCTTTGATTCTGCAAGAAACTAAAGATTCTCCTGCCACATTAATAGCATGACCCGAATATGAGAGGAGTTTGCGGATATTTGAAGGTTTTATTTCTATATGTAATTCTTTTGCTAAGCGAAATGGTATAACATTACACTGAGCACCAGTATCAGCCTTATTGTTAATTATCACGGTTTCATACCAATCGGATTTATTAACATCGACGCTTGCTATCATGAAATTTTTATCTTCCGCAATCGTGTCGACATTTTCAATTTCTTGTACCTTATACTTTTTCCGGATTTTTGACCTACATTTCTTTGCAAAATGGTTTTGTTTTTGACAAATCTTACATTTCTGGCCAAATGCTGGACATTCATTAATTTTATGGGTACTACCACAATTTCTACAATCAGTTATCATTTTAACGAGTTTAGTTTTAGAATTAGGCTTATCTATCTGTGAACTAAGCTTATGCGACTGCATGTATTTTTTCGATATCGCAGAAATTACAGGTTGCGATTTATTATCATCAACAATATTTTTTAATTGCTTTGAAGCACTTTCAGAAGCTAAACAAATCTATACGGCTTTATCTAAATTTAAATCAGCATCGCTTAAAAGCTTTTCACGAACATCGTTGTTTTCAATTCCTACAACAATTCTATCACAAAGTAATTCATCTTGCATAATCCCTAGCTTACAGCGAGAAGCTTGAAGTTTAAGCCTGGTTAAAAAATCATTGAATAATTCATTTTGCTTCTGTTTAATTTGATTAAATTTATAACGTTCAAAAGTATAATTAACTTTAGGAGTGAAATATTCAGAAAACTTACCTTTAATAATCTCTAGATTTTGTTGTTCATCGGCACTCAAATTAAAGGTTTTAAAAATTTGCTGCGCTTCACTACCAATAATAGCTATAAATGTTGCTACCTGTACTTTTTTTTCTTTCTTCTCAAGTTGAATAGCAGCAGCGTACCAGTTAAAACTTTGCAGTCAGTCTTCCCATCCATCTTTGGAATCTGCCTTAAACATCAATGGTTTTGGAGGACGGATAGAATTTTCAGCCATTTGTATTTATTTAACACTTTCAGATACGAAATTAAAAGTAAAATTAGTTAACTTTTTTTTTCTTTTAACTCCTGACACCACGTCACGATATATGTTAAAATTATTACGCATTTATATTTGTTAACATATATCTTTAATAAGGACAAGTAAACACAACAAGTAACAAGAAGAACTTAAATTAATTACAGTTAGAAACAGGCTTGGGCAGTTACAGTTAAATCTAAGTTGTCATAGTAACGATTATATTACAAGATATACATTTTTTTTAATTAAAAATATCTACATTCATATATTTTAAAGAGGTGAAATATTTGGAGTTTGCCTTCTAGTTTTGTAATGAACAGGGCCGGATTAAGCACTTCTGGGGCACGGGGCTACTGGGAATTTTAGGGCCCCCGCCCCTTACGCTGTTGGAAACCTTAAGCCTCCTACCACGATATTGAATGTCCCCCTCCCCCTCCTCAAATACACACACACACCTTTGTTTTTTTAATCCTAAAATACAAATCTTAGATTTTGAATATGAATAATGGTAATCAATTATTTTTCTTCGTTATCTTTAATGGTGTTTTTAAATTCGCCTTTTTTCCGCGCGCTACCTTTTGACAAAATTTGCGCTTTTCTTGAGATCTTTTTCTGAAATTTGTTTTTCCTGCCACTCTTTGACGAAATTCACGTTTTTTCAATAATTCTCTGCCAAAATTCATGTTTTTTCAGCGATTCTTTGACGAAATTCGCGTTTTTTAAGCGATCCTCTGTAGAAATTTACACTTTTTCCGCGTCTCACTGACAAAATTTGCTCTTTTCCGCGATCTTTTGACTAAATTTATGCTTTTCCCGCGATCTTTTGACTAAATTTATGCTTTTCCCGCGATCTTTTTAAGAAATTCGCGCTTTTTCTGCCATCCTTTGACGGAATTCGTTTTTTTTTGCGGATTTCTGTCAAAATTCGCGTTTTATCGGCAATTTTTTGTCGAAATTCGCGCTTTTTCTCGGTTCTTTGTCAAAACTCGCTTATTTTCGGAGGCGACACTTTTGGCTCTTTTGACTAAATTTGCGCTTTTCTCGCAAATTTTTTATGAAATTAGCGTTTTTTCAGCCAACTTTTTACAAACTTCGCGCTTTCTTTTCGCGGTTATTTCTCGAAATTCGCATTTTTTCGGCAATCCCTTGACGAAATTCGCGTTTTTAGCGGTTCTTTGTCAAATTCGCTCTTTTTCCACGATCTTTTGACTAAATTTGCTATTTTTCCCACGAACTTTTTAAAAAAAATTTCACTTTTCTGCCGCATTTTGACAAAATTTACTTTTTTCGCCATTCTTTCTCAAAGTTTAAGTTTTTTTGGTGAACCTTTGAAAAAATTCGCAATTTTCCGAGGTTCTTTGTCAAAATTCACGTTTTTTCGCGATCCTTTGACAAAATTTGCGCTTTTTCCTGAGAACTTTTCAAGAAATTCTCTCTGTTCCCGCCACACTTTGGCAAAATTCATGTTTTTTTTCTCTATTCTTTCGCAAAATTTGCGTTTTTTTCACGACCCTTTGACGATATTCGCGTTTCTTTCCCGATGATTTGACAAATTTTGCTCTTTTTCTGCGAACTCTTGATTATATTTGCACTTTTTCTGCGATCTTTTAAAGAAAATCGCGTTTTTTCTTCCTCCCTTTGATGAAATTCTCGTTTTTTTTTACGATTCTTTGCCAAAATCGCGGTTTTTCGGGCCATCCTTTGACGAAATTCGAATTTTTTTCCGCGACCGTTCGACAAAATTCGTGCTATTTTCGTGACCTTTTTACAAAATTCGCGCTTTTTCCTCGACCTTTTGACGAAATTAACGCTTTTTCAACGGCCTTTTGAAGGAAAATGCGTTTTTCTGCGATCTTGATTAAATCCGTTCTTTTTTTGACGAAATTCGCGCTTTTTTACGCGACCCTTTTCGTTTCGTTTTCATCGCCACTTTTGTTTAACCTGGAAATTTTCAGAGATACAGACAGCAATGACGTCAAATGGCAATTCAAGTTAAGTTGCAAAAAAAAACGGCGATTTCGCGCAGCTCTTACACCCCCTGTAATTGTTTTAAACGAAACTTTGGTACAACTTAAGCCTCTGCTGAGGGCCCCTGACTGGTTGGGGCCCGGGGCTGCAGCCCCCTTAGCCCCCCCCCCTTAATCCGGCTATGGTAATGAATAAAGTTAGATTAGAATGTTTATAATTTTTCTATTGAAAGTATAAATAAGTGTTTTGCTTATACTAACATAATTTCGAATGTCGTTTGTTTCTCATATTTTATGACATATTTTGGCCTGTTATCCACACGGTATTAAAATATACAATCATTAAATAAGAAATATACACACACTAAAACTTCTTCTGAAAAATTATCTAACTAACAATGCAAATTCCATTGAAATCAATCCAGTATTGTAGATTACAAATCAATCTTGTAATATGTGGATACAGGGCTATCGCTAAGACTTTTTATTGGTGGGGGAGAAAACCTTAAATTGTCAAGTCAAATTTTTATATTCGCCAACTCGTTTTATAATTTTGCCAAGTTAACGCACTTTGAAAATGTAATACAGTTCTTATTTGTAAAAAAATTAATAATATTCCCAATTAGAGTTGTAACTTTTGCAAATTCTATCAAAAATAGAAAATGTATTGCAGTTTTTATTAAAATTTTAATTAAATTTGACATAAAAGTTTTAAATTTGCAAAGTGTAACAACATTTGTGAATGTTTTGGGAGGGGAGGCTCCCCCCTGTCCCCCCCTTAGCCACCCATGTGGAAAATGTGTAATCAAAATAAAAGTTTTAGTTTCTCCGATCTGTATTGTAATCAGAGATTAGTGTACTGACTCTGTGTCATATGCAAGTTTCCTCCTTGCGCCCCAATCGAGTTTTTTCTATGGGGGGTAGGATTCCCAGAACGGTTTTTTGTGCGTGCATAACATGTCCGTTTCTTGCGATACACGTACGATTCCAACGCTCTTTAGGGTTTTCGCATGCGCTGAGCATTTTTCGATGAAAAAAATGGGTGTTGCCATTGGAAATTTTCGAGTTTCTGTAACTATAACCGTAACCATGAGCGCCATTTTGTTGTCGTTCACAGAATCTCGAGCTCATACCTCTGAATAGCTATATCTGAAATTTCATTTCGATCGGTTGAGCGGACTGGCCGCTAGAGCTCCGTATATCGGCAAAGTTTTTTTATGACCACCCTGTATATTATACATCATATACTTAAATGGTAAAAACTTTCAAATTTTAAACTGCAAGTAAAAGTTTAACTTCAGAACAAAGTAGGATCATCGGTATCACTATCATCATAATTTACATCATCAAAGCCTCCAATATTATCACATTTATCAGTTTCACTTCACCCGAGGATGAACACATTTCAGTACAAGGTTCTTTTCGAATTACTGCCCCGCAGCAAAAGAAATTAGCTAATAAAGGAAGAAAATAATGATTAGTATATATAATTACAAGAAAAAATATAATAGGATTTTAGAAATAAAAAAAAGTAAAGAAACTATGAATTACAATCAATTAAAATAAGTTATAAAACAGTCAATTGTTTAATCAAAAAACATTTCCGTAGATTCCTGTAGTGCTGCTATCTGCCGTAAAATTATTCAACTACAACAAAGTTTTTGGTTTTATCTTTCTACCTTCAACCTTCCCCCACCCCTCCTTTTCCGGTAGAGGGTCTGGCATGTCCGATATAGTTTTTCTCAATGTGTAAAAATTTTAAACAATAATATATAATATATATATATATATATTTATTTAAAACGGAAACCTTTTTCTTACTCTTTTCAACCATTTCTCCTCCCCTCCTCCTCCCCCCTGCCTAGTTGAGGGTCCCGGATGCCCACTATTGCTTTTCTTATTCTATAAAAGCTTTAAATACTAATATATATATATATATATATATATTTTTTAAATGAAATTTCTTTTTCTTGCTTCTTTCAACACTTTTCTTTCCCCTCCCCTCCTCTTCTTTTACCTCCATCTCTCTAATCACAAGTCCTGAATATCCACCAATGCCATTCTCATTCTATGAACGTTTTAAACTTTGATATTTATGCATAATTTTTTTAAACAGAATTTTTTTTATTGCCCAGGCTCGGACTGGCCCGCCGGCCTATCGGCCCGAAGGCCGGTGTGCCCTCGTCCAGGAAAAAAATTGCGCCCCTTCTGTCTAAATCGTTCGATTATTTATCTCTCGTTGTACACATGTATTCTGACTAGTGTACTGATTTTCGAGAATTCTTTTCGGT
Organism: Maratus speculifer; assembly: GCA_964019185.1. Lineage (NCBI taxonomy): Eukaryota > Metazoa > Arthropoda > Arachnida > Araneae > Salticidae > Maratus > Maratus speculifer. The sequence continues at coordinate 44,167,049 of OZ025294.1, forward strand.
AATAATCCTCTGTTAACAGAAAGACAGCACAAGAGAGGTGTTTTACATTATAATAAAGAAATTAAACATAAATCGAAATAGTTTTAGGATCGAAAAACAAATTAGATATCTTTGTATGCGATAGAGAGAGAAAACTTTAGCTGACATAGCGCCCTAAATGGATTTTTTTTTTTTTTTTGTCATCACTACTTTGATGATATCTTTTAGATTTTAACCAAATGTTTTGCATATTTTTAGTCCTTTAGAATTTAATATCTTGCCCCTCCCTTACTCTTTAAAGTAGGATCTAAATGCACCTATAATTAAAACCGTACTTTATAAAATAATTTGAAAAAAGAAAGAAAGAAATATCAGAAGGCAAAAACCTTTTTGTGGGGATTTTATTATTGATTGGAAATATGAAACCATGATCTTGTTTTTCGAGGAATGCAACTTGATGGCATTTCTGGATCAAGGAATCTTACAGACCGTGAATTCAACAGTCAGGAGTTTTTTCGCAGAATCTATAAAATAATTTTTGGTTAGTAATCTTTGCTTTATTTAATGAAAGAATCTCTATTCTTGGTTAAATAAGTATTAGGAAATTCTTGTATACATTTAATTTTTTTTAAAAAAAGTTTAACTGAATCATGGAAAAATCTATTATTAAAATAAGACTATGATTATTTTGAAACATTATGAAAGGTTTTTTGAATAAAAAAAGTTTGAAACAGGACCCTGCAACTTCTAGGAATACAATTCCTGGGGCATTTCTCTCGATTGCAGCTAATCTGTGTTCAACTTTCTGGAACTTATAGATGTTGCATTATTCGTTTTATAAAATTGCATTTTCTGTAGCTTTTACGAAAAAAGCTACAACATGTTTAAAATGTATTTAAAATGCACGGGGCATATAGAGAAGTCTCCTTCTATTTAGACTGAGAGAGATAGTTTTAGGTCATTTTTATAGTTAGTGCTATGTATTTGCATAGCACTAAAAATACTGAGTTAAAACACTAAATATACCGAGTTAAACCTGTCAATCTAGATACAACATACAACACAAGCAAATAAAATTGACATTGATTCGTTGAATATTTTTGCGCCCTCTAAACATCCAAGGTCTACGCCCTTTACTTATGCCCAGTCCGACCCTGTTATTGCCCCTTTCGAATTCCTTCCCTCCCCGTCCCGAGTCGCGAATCCCGGATGTCCACAAATGTTTTTCCTAATTTATAAATTTTTTAAACATTAATATTTATACATAATTTTCTTTATTTTTTATGAAATGGAATTTTTTCCCCTTGAACTTTTCAACCCTTCCCCTCCCCCTCCCCAGTCCCGGATGTCCACAAATGTTTTTCCTATTTTATAAATGTTTCAAACCTTAATTTTTATACATAATTTTCTTTATTTTTTATGAAATGAAATTTTTTCCCCTTGCATTTTTCAACCCTTCCCCTCCCCAGTCACGGGTCCCGGATGTCCACAAATGTTTTTCCTAATCTATAAATGTTTTCAACATTAATTTTATACATAATTTTCTTTATTTTTTATGAAATGGAATTTTTTCCCATGCAATTTTCAACCCTTCCCCTTCCCCTCCCCAGTCGCGGATCCTGGAAGTCCACAAATGTTTTTCTTAATCTATAAATGTTTTAAACATTAATATTTATAAATAATTTTCTTTATTTTTTATGAAAAGTAATTTTTTCCCTTGCACTTTTCAACCCTCCCCCTCCCGAGTCGCGGGTCCTGGATGTCCACAAATGTTTTTCCTAATCTATAAATGTTTTAAACATTAATATTTATAGATATTTTTTTTATTTTTTATGAAATGGAATTTTTTTCCCTTGCACTTTTCAACTCTTTCCCTCCCCAGTCGCGGGTCCCAGATGTCCACCATTGCTTTTCTTAATCTACAATACATAAGGAACAAAATGAGACCACTCACGATACTTAATCATAAAATTGCACACGGACCTATGAAAAGCTGCAATTAGAAAACCCACTATCCAATGCCGGCGATTGCAGGACATTATCAACAGTTTTTCAGGCGATTCTCCTAGTTGTTTGACCAGTTACAACGGCCCTTGGGCATCATTGTGCAGTGCATGTTAAACTAACAGGACTATCTAACTGAACTTTCTCAATAAAATCTGTACACAAAAGGATGACAACGATTATTTATATATCTACTTACCATTATATGCAAATTTCAATTATTTTCCATCCATATTCTGTAATGGATCGTGTGGCCACACCGAACCTCCTTTAACCTGATAAATCAAAATAAAAATAGTGTTCGTATAAATATACGAGTCTGCATTATTTCTACCAACTCTGGATGAGTTCATTCCATTTTCTTTTCTTATTTTCAGCTGGATTAGATCATTTTAGAAAATTTTAAAGAATTAATAATCACTAGTAAATTTTAAAGTAACTGAACTAAAATTTAAAATTAATGTCATCCACTGTATGACGCGGTCTGGCTCTGTTTGGGGAGTTTGCTTTCCTGCAATGTTGATTTTGAGCTGATTTAAATTTCTTGCAGCTTTAGTATTGCTTTGATTGCGATTCCCCGGACAAAGCTTAGCAGATCCTTAGCATAGCAGATTCATGTTTAATCAGGTGCATATTCAAAACCCTTTTTGTGTGACAGACTACAACAATTCTTTTATTTTCATTTTTTTTTCTTGTGTCATAAAAAAATAAATAAATAAAAGTAAAGCTATCATCCAATGCTTCTATACTTTTAGGTTCACCGATTAACTCCACCCAAAATATAAAAAGAGTTTCTTATTGTGTGACAAATTAGGATTGTTATTAATCAATGTATTGAATGTGGTTTTAAATATATTTCAATCCTTAATTTTATCTTTGTTAAAAACTGGTAATGCGATTTTTGGCAATTAATGCTAGCTATTTTAGATTGTTCATAATTATTGGAATTTGAATCATGAATATAAGTGTCAGCATAGTTAATTAAATCATACTAATATTAATATTAATAGAGTTTTTTAGACTTTTTCGAATATCACCACCCAGCAGTGACAATTGTCAATCATCTCTTTATCAATTTCATCAAACTTCTCTTTATCAGCAATTCTGTAATACTTCTCCTTGACAATTTCAAATTTTTCTTGAACATTTGAGATGAGCCTCCCATTCAGCAATATTGAATACATTGTCATCTGTAGCTTTTATAATTGAAGACTTGATGGATCTTTCCTACGATCGAGTGTCTTAATTTCCGTCTTACTCATTTTTAGTATTTTCCTTTGAAAATAATAATTTAAATAGCTGATCCTTACAGATTAAAATGTACTGACGAGATTAAAATGTAAAGTTGCTGCATAAGAGAAAAGAGCATACATAGTAAAAGACTTTTTTTAAATGAAGACATCAATTAGTGGGTGGCTTGTTGCCACCAAGTCACAGTTCCTATACTGCTACATTAGTCTCAGCAACAGAGTTGCATTCAAGAAGCAGTTGCCAATTGGTATTGATGCCAGACACAGGATGAAAATTAGTATGTGTTGGATGAACATATTTATTGCTCTAAATTTTATCAATGATTAGATTAAAAATATTAAATTTTTAGTGTAAAATATTTTCATAAAAAATGCAAATTATTTAAAGCAATTAATAACATAACATGATTATCCTTAAGATTTTGGTCAAGCAATGAAAGAAAATTTTCTTGATTGGGGAGAATTTAATCTTCAAGAATTAAAATCAAAATATGAAGTTGAATAAGAGAGTATTCAAAAATTGAACAGTTTAGGGCAGTTATAGCATTTTAATAATACCAATCTATTTTTTTTCTTCTGTTATATGCTAAGTCTAATGATAAAAATTTTTTATTATGAATTGTCACTCAAAAATCAAAACCTCAAGAAGTATTTGAAATTTATTTCTGTGGAAAAGAATATTATATTCATCAAACTACATCAAATATTTATTATTAGCAATCAAAAGATTGTTTATAAAGATTTTCTGGTTATCAATGCTTCACCATGCAGAGTAGTTTTTTCTTTGAATTAAGACTGCTAATTAATACTACTAAAATTAAAATATGAATTAAAATTTTCTACACAAACTAATTATTTTATTTAAATTATTTTCAAATGAAGTTATATTACTTACATATCCAACAATGTCCATTTTTATCATTTAATATGGATGTATTATGCAATAAGAAAGTGTATATGTAATAAAAAAAGAATTTTTTAAAAAAAACCCACTTTAAACCAAAAAGAATCTGGTTTAAAGTAAATAAATACATTCTTTTTTTTTTTCTTTGAAAAAACCTTTTTTTTTTTTTTTTTTTTTTTTTTTTTAATTGCTGCCCAATAATTATAAAACATAACAATAAATATTATACTGCTAAATTTCCAAATCAGGAGATTTTTTTGATAAATTAGACTTTTGTTCAATTCAAATAAAAGGTTTTTTTATCTTTTTATCTTGCAAAAATATTTAATGTGACTTTAATTAATTTTAAAAAAATGTTTCATGATTGTTGAAGAATAAAACATGTATATATCTCTGTAGCATAAACAGAACTACATATCGAAAGTAATTTTGATTAAGTAAATGACATTTAGAATGCTTAATATAATTTGTAGCACTTTCCAACAAAGTTAAAAAGTGCTTATGCATTCGGTTTGTCTTGTGTCTGCGCCATAACTCACGTAAATATACTCGGATCACTATGAAATTTTTACGTTGTGTGTTGTTGACATTTGCCCTAGTACAAACCCTAATAAAAATGAAGTTTCCACCATGATTAGTTTATTGCAAATGTTCTCTGCGTAATTTCACACACTCTTTTCATGCTAAGGAATGAAAGTGGCACAGATATCGTGATTGTTCAAACAGATTCTTTTCACACAGTATACTTTACAAAATACATATTTTAATGCACTTTGTAGATGCATGTAAATTTGAATATGTTTGATAGGGTGTCACATCTTTAAAATTCATTTTAAACGATTTTTTCCCATAGGCCATAATGTAATGGAAAACTTTTGACTATCCCTGTAAATAAACTAATCATGGTAGAAACTTCATTTTCATTAGGGTTTGTACTAGGGCAAATGTCAACAACACACAACGTAAAAATTTCATAGTGATCCGAGTATATTTACGTGAGTTATGGCGCAGACACAAGACAAACCGAATGCATAAGTACTTTTTAACTTTATTGGAAAGTGCTACAAATTATATTAAGCATTCTAAATGTCATTTACTTAATCAAAATTACTTTCGATATGTAGTTCTGTTTATGCTACAGAGATATATACATGTTTTATTCTTCAACAATCATGAAACATTTTTTTAAAATTAATTAAAGTCACATTAAATATTTTTGCAAGATAAAAAAAACTTTTATTTGAATTGAACAAAAGTCTGATTTATCAAAAAAATCTCCTGATTTGAAAATTTAGCAGTATAATATTTATTGTTATGTTTTATAATTATTAGGCAGGAAAAAAAACAGGTTTTTTTAAAGAAAAAAAAATAAAGTATTTATTTACTTTAAACCAGATTCTTTTTGGTTTAAATTGTACCAATTTTTTTGGTGCAAATGTTTGGTTATGACTTGTAGGTCCTTCCTGAATTTGAAAAAAAAAAAAAAAAAAATCCGCCAGAAGGGGATGTTATAATCACGATGTCTATATCATTTTCGTTACTGTACCATCAAAAAATGTATTAAGTTATGCATAGAACTGTAACTATTTTTTTGTGCATGATTATTTTTGGATATGACAAGCAGATCCTCCCTGAATTTGGAAAAAAAAAAAATCTGTTGGAAGTGGGCACTTTAAAAGCAATTTTTGTGCTGCTTTTATTATTGTACCATCAAAATTTTATAAAGTTATGTACAGAACAGAAAACAAAAAAATCTTTATTTTATGTTTCTGGCTATAGCCAGCAGATCTTCCTTGAATTTAGAAATATACTGTGGGAAATGAGCACTATGGTAGCACTTTTTGCATCATTTTCTTGATTCTTCGTACTGTTCAACAGCTCTTAGCAGGGTGCGAGATGGGAATGCGTGTCCTGCTAAGCCGGCTATTTGCAAACAGCTAATGATAGTAGAATAAGAGAAAACTGTTGATCTTAATAAATATCATGATCCACATTAACTTTTTCTTTTACTCCGATTCACTGACTGAAGCAGAAATTTAAGATGAAAATCAAAGTTGGTATTGTATTGAATTAATAATATTATAGTATTAACATGTGCAACTAATTTTTGAAAAATAAAAATGTGCATATGAGATAGAAGAAAGTTTTGGGATTGACACATTCAGCTAGTTTATAAATGTAGATTAATGATTGTCTCAGACCAAGTGACAGGACCCATGTGGCCTGGGGTTACAAATTAAATTTCATACAACAATAACAGGTAACAACAATTAACTTTAAAAACATATCAAATGTTTCTTTTGCATTACCATTCAATTTAAGCCATGATGCATTGTCACAAATAGAAAACACAAGGTGACCAATAAATATATCCAATAGTAAATAAATTACTACTGGGGTTTCATATGCCTCAGTTTATTTAAGAACATGATGAAAAACATTATTACATATTCAGTACAGCTCAAAAAAGTTTTTTAATAATACAAACTTATGTAAATTTTGGCAAATTATGCAATGCATGATGGAAGGCTGAGATATTAGAATTCAAAATGGCAAGTATACAAGAAAAAAAAAGCATAAGCAATGTTTATAAAAAATTTTTTTTAGTTATGTTCCATAAATATGCAATAAGATTTTTCATTATGTTCTTAAATCAAAAGTTATGGGGTAAAAAAGCCTGATTATGAATACCCTGGACAATAATTTATAGGCACCTTGTATTTAAAAATTTGACAAATACATAAACTAATGAATACAACTTGATAATATTCCAGTTAAAGTAATTAATCTTGTTAATTAGAAAAATACCTAAAATGTTTTAATTATTAAGTAGATATTAATAAAATATGTTTTAAAAGAAAAATAGGCAATTTTGCCTAATATGTCAATCAGAATTTCTGAATAAAAATTTTTGTTTTATTAAATTGCATTTTTTTTTTTTTTTTTTTTGTCAGGATATGTTTTTGATTAATTTTTTGCACACTTTTACAGACCATAACATTTCTCTAATCTGAAGCAAAGTTCTTATTGGCTAAAGGCAACTTTTAACTAATTTCTCTAATTATTATTATTTTAAATTATAGATTCCTTTGACTTTTTTGATATTTTTTTAATTTTCCTGACTTTTTAAAAGATGAACAACAACATGAAAAAAAGGGGAGGAAAAGAATAAGAATAGAAGGAAAAAATTAATGCATTTCCCCTATTTAAAACAAATATGTATATTAAACTAAGAAACAAGTTTTTGAATTATCATTTGGCTATAAGTAAGCAATGCAAATAACAAATATTAAAAAACAAATTTAAAATTGTAAAAAAATAAAAGAAAGAAAGAGAAATTGAATACAACAAACTTGAAATTACACAGTTACACATTTGTCTCAATTAAAAACACAGAATTTAATTAGTGACATTTATGATACATATAGGAATTTAAATACATACTTTTGATTAGAAATATTTGTGCAAAAATATGAAAAAAAGAGATCTTTGATTTAAAAAAAAAATTATAAACTATACATAGTTAGAAAAACTTACAATTTTAACTGTTAATATAAATATTTTTAGTAACATAATTTAATAAAACATAACAACAAAATAATAGTAATTGATTTTAATATATTTACAATACATGTTATAAAAATAATCATATACATTATGACTAGCTTAAAACTTTCAAATATACTAGGTGATCACATTAATTTGAAAAATACAAAAATTAAATCATTTATCATAAATGTGGGAATAATTTTATAACAAAACTAATGGAAATATTTACTCACAACAGTAAACATCAGCAATAAAAAATAATTCCATTTGTTTCTGCAAAGCATAATGCTGATGAACACACAACAGTAATTAATTGATTATATAAGAATAGTTTTTAACACAATTAGATGGATTTGGGATTTAAAAAAAAAATCTAAGTGTATGATTAAATTAAATACAGTTGGCTCTTGTTAATTCAAACTCATCGAGATCACAAAAAATGTTCGAATTATGGAAAGTATGAGAAGAAAATATGTTTAAAGGGGTTATATTTCAAAGGAATTAATGTTATACTATTTTTTATTTTGCCTGTTATCACCAGAATATGACTTAATATTAAATTGAAAGATATATATACATAAACTAATTAAGAAATTAGGAAAAACCACAATGGAAGAAGGGGTGGAGGTGTCATTGATGGTCAGATGGGGCATTAAGAAAGGGGTTATCAAATGAATGGGATTATATGTATACTAGTGCCAAGAACAATTCAGAAAAAAAAAAAGAAAGAAAAGAAAAGAAAGTTATTTCAAGGATCTGAAGTCTGTGAGAAAGTAAAGGAAAATGAAAAATCAGAATTCTTGTTAGTTCAAATCGAAAAAAGTCCAGATAAAATGTGTTCGAATAAATGAAAGATTTTAAAGTTATTCTGCCATTGAAAATTTCAGGCGTTAATGTTCAGTTCGAATTAAGTGAAAATTTGATTTTTCCAATTTTGAATTAACAAGAGAGGACTGTATATGAATGAATATCAAAATAAAACACTTTTAACTAGATAATTTTTTTAATTTAACATATGCTGATGAAAGAAAAATTAACAAAATTATCACATTTCACTCTACAGTACAGCAAATTGAAAGCAGTTACATACACAAAGATTTAAAAAAATTGTAAGAAATGAAGGGTGAATTATATTTTTTAAACTTAAACACTTCTAAAATCTTAAAAAATAAAATAAAATAAAAATAAGATGGCCTAATTATATTGTTTGTGAAGTAACATTAATGATTAAAGTTTAGTTTTTAAGCAAAGTATTTTTTAAACAAATAAGGATTTATAAATTTGTAGGTAAAAAAGGAATATCCTGACTAAATAAGCTATTAAAAATTCTATATCTAGACTAGTTAGATCACCAATCTCTGTGTTACATAAAAAATAACATTTACCACACTCTATAGATTAATAACAATGCTTTGAAGACAAGAATCAGAATTGAAGTTGCTTATGTTGTTATGTTGGGGCATTCTTGAAGTATTTAAAATATATATATATATATTTTTTTTACTCATAATATTTTATGTAGCTGTAACATGCAAGGCAACATAACATGGTTATACTATTTCTTTTAACTTTTACTGATGTCAAAGTTATAAAGATAATTCTCTTTCACCCTGTTTAATCATACTAATAGGCTGTCCCACTTAATCTTTTGATAGGAAATATCAGAATAACAATATAATAACAAAAGACTAGATATAAAAATATTTCAGGAATTTATACAATAAATAACCATTAAATAAATAATTACTCTGATCTTAAATGTATAAAAATATACAAACACAACATTTATTAATTTTAAAACAGAAAAAAAAAATGAAAATTACTTAATGTTAAAAAACACATTCTTACAAAACATTTTATTGATTTTTTTATTATCACTAAAAGAGACAATATCATCAAATCCAGACAACATGTACACCATATATTAAATATCCAAGGTTCACACTACAGTGATGAACTGTGCAATAATGTTAAAAATGTTATTTAAAATTTTGATTAAAATGAAAAAACTTCATTCTTTTTTTCCCCTTGCGTTTTACTTGAAATGTTCTCCATAAGGGATTTTTTTTTTTTTTTTTAATCATTATGAAAATATGATTTGTTCCTTTTCTAATAACCTGCAACAAATAAAAAACCCTTATCTGGTTTGCAATAAAAACTGATGTATATAATCTGCAGATTTTTGTGCTATATGTACTGTTAAGTTTATAAGTTCATATTTTAAGAAGAAAAAAAAAACTTTTTATCTTTTATCTCTAAACATGCCTGAAGATATAAATTTTCACATTTTTATTTGTAAAATAAATGTTGAATTTCATGTAATTGTAAGATTTAATATATTGATAGCATAATTTTAACACTACATATTTCTTTTTATGATTAATTTAGATTAAATTCAAACTGAATTAATTCTTTAAGCATAATACAATAAAATTTTTTACTGTAATTCTGTAAAAAAAAACAATTAGATGAATATATTTAAGCAAAATAATATGCTCCACAGAAGTCAATAGAATCAGAGAATAAACTAATATATATTCAACATTTATGTAAAAATTTTAAAAAGAAAAATATAGAACAAAAACAACAACAACAAAACCAACAAGCACATTTATAGCAAATTAAAAAAATCTGAATCGTAAATACATCAACAAAATTATCATATATGCACATCAAATAATGATTTATCTTAGAATAAGACATTATATATTATACATTTTTTAAGCATTAGAAAGTTTAGTATCATTTTGAGCTGACACATGATATATAGAGTTAAACAAGTACAAATAAATTATCAATAAACAAAGAAATACTTTAGTAAAGGAAGGCATCATTCTTCAGATATTAAGTTACACATTATCAACAATTGTCAACATACTACCCCTGACAATAAAGTTCGGTGAATAGTTCTGTAGCATTAATGTAGATGAAATATTAATGAAAGTTATCATACCATCCTTCAAAATAGTCATCTTCTGTAACTATGCACCGCTGAGATCTGCTATACATGTCCTGGGAAATTCGCAAGAAGTCTTCTTTTGGAATGAAGTTCAAAAATTTTGTTGGATCTCAGCAATATGGTCAAATCTCTTTCAAAGAGAATTTGATTTGTGAAAATAGGAAGAAATCTGCAGGATTGAGATCTGGCGGGTATGGAAGATGTTCAATTTGCACCATCCCTCATGAATTTCTTTCGGTGTCTTGCAAAGTTTAAAACAAACTTTAAACTGATCTTTTATTCGTTCATTTTCCTGTTCTCAGTTAAGAACCAATACACTGAACAAGCACTTAGTAAAGCACGTCTTACACAGAACATAAACAACGCTCAACTGAACAACGGTGGGTGAAGATGGTTTACACTTGCCTCTATGCAGGTGCAGCGTTTTGTTTCTACAGTGTTGCCAGATCGGTCGTTCTGAATTCATTCACCGAACTTTATTGTCAGAGGTCATTAAAATACAGTAACTGCATACAATCTTGGTTATAATATGTAAAAAATGAAATGATCCAAAGCAGTGTTTCCCAAACATTTTTCAAGTGTGAACTACTTTTATAAATCAGGATGTTCTGCAGACCACATACAAATTGTCATATGTAATTTCAAAATTCTGCATTTTCAGCAATAGTATGAGAAATACAATACAATTAAATTTTATTTTCTGTGTCTTTTTTGGAAAACTACTAAGACTGTAAGGACAGACCCTCCCCCGGGTTCAAACAATGCCAAGCAGGGCAGCTAGTAATAAATAAAATATATCGCAACAAAAAAATTGATAAGGGCAGCAATATTTTAGTTACAAGAAAAAATAAAATTTAACTGGAGACATACATTTTTGTACTATATTTTTAATGAACAAATACTAATTAGTAATTCTTTTATCACTGCATAGGACAATTAAATGTAAATAAAACACTAATAATAAAATATAAATAATAACATGCGAATGCATGTGAATTGCAAAGAAAAAAAATGACAAGTAAATCAACTTCCTGAAAATAATAATTCTTTATTAACAGTTATCTATCTTTTAGTTATTTTGATTTCCTTTTTACTAGTAATGGTTACTTTTTTAGAACATCACAAGTTCACATATTTTTAATGCAAATCTGAAAACACTTTTACAGTGTCGTTTTAACTCTGTTTTAATTATATACACATTTTTAATCAGATTTACAAAAAAATATGCATTCTCTTCCTTAGTTGTAAGATTTTAATACATGATTTTCATTACTTCTTATAGTTTTATTGAGGAATTGTTTAACAACTGAAATAGCTGAATAAAAAAATAATTTTTTCTCATTCATTCAAGAAAAGTATCCTAAAGTGACAGTCTCATGAGTAACATGCTACAACATTATGTAAAGTGATTTACATAATTATACAAAGGTGATTTGCACTTGTTATTTTGTCACCATATAAAATAGGGTTGCTACATAAAAGAGAGAAAAAGACAAATTTTTAATGACATTAGTTTATTTTTCTTTTATCCAAGTACTGTCATTTTCCAAATCTTATTGAACTATGTTGAATGTGCTAATAAAGACTTTTTTTTTTAAATTAATTGTTATTTTTTAACTATATTCGCATTACATTCTAACACTGTTTAATAAATGTTGCAGTCACATTTTAATGGTAAATAATGCATTAAAAGAAATTTTTGAAGAAAACTGATAAAAATTCATAATATAAGGGTCAAATATGTTTTTAAAAAATAAAAGAAATCAAACAATAAGTCTAAAAAAGACATGCAACAGTGGCAACCCTAATATATGGATTCACATGAAATTTTACAATATATGATATAAATTTATTTAATCTGAGCACAAAAGTTAATGAGAAAAGTTATGTTAAAATGTAAATATGAAATACATAAATGATGCATGCCTTTATATACATTAAAAACATGTTACAATTTATAAATAAAAATATAGTACTTCAACTATACAAATAATTGCATCAAGTTCTGAATGATACAATATCACAGTTTATCCCATACATAATAAAATAATGAAATAATTTTATCACTTTTTTATACATATATGGACGGATAAATATGGATGGATGAATTTGAGAATTTTACAATTTATTTTTCTCAGGTGGATTGATTATTAATTCATCTTCATCAAAATTTTCTGGAGCAATGTGTTCTATAACTTGCAATTCATCAGGTTGAACTTCAATCAAACACATAGGACAGTTTGGGTCAATAGAAAGGGACCTTGACAATTCTGCATATATCCCAGGAAAATGACATTTTGGACATAGTGCAATATCACCTCGAATAATATGATATCCCTAATATAGAAGAAAAAAAAAAAGTTAGGAGCAGCAAAAAGTTCTACACATAATAAAATGTTTTAATATTAAGGATTTTATAAGATGCATAATATGCAGATATGGATTTTCATTTTATACACTCATAAAATGCAATAAAGTTTCTTTGATTTGGGAATCCAAATAATTCATTTTAGTTTCACTATGCTACAATTATTGTATAATAATAATTATCACTCTGTATACAAACATTCCTCTAACATATAACTTTTTTGCTATTTGCAACAGTAAAAAACATTCACTTTTGCCTTTCAAATGTGCCATCTTTTGAAAATAAATAAAAACTATAATAACTTTATTTGCTGTCCTAAGCTTGTACATGACCATAGGGATTGCCCATAAATCATGTCACACTTTTTTTTTCAATATTTTTGAACCCCTACCCCCTACTTGTCATATGTCTCACTATATTACATAAACATATATTTGCAGTTCAGACACAAAACACTATGTTATAGATCTTAGTTCAAATTTTATTTTTAAACTTTAACTATAAGTTTTAATGACATTTGTGAGCATAATAATAACTAGTTCGATACAAACTTTGATTTTCATCTTAAATTATTGCTTCAGTCAATTAATCGAAGTAAAAACAAGTTAATGCAGATTGTGATATTGAAGAAAATGAATAGTTTTTTATCTTAATCTGTTGTTATCAGTCGTTTACAAATAGTCGGCTTAGAAAAATGTGAATTCCTGTCTCTGCACGAGTCAATGGAAAATAGAACTACGAAGATTCGAGAAAATAATACAAAAAACGCAAACGCTATCACAGTGCTCTTTTACTACGGAATATTTCCAAATTCAAGGAAAATCTGCTGGTCATAGCTAAAAGCATACACAAAAGATTTGGTTCAATTCTGTACATAAGATACACCTTTCATACACCTTTTAATAGTACAATAATGAAAATAGCACAGAAATCGCTTTTCCAGAACCCCCTTCTGATAGTTTTTTTTCAAATTCAGGAAGAACCTGCTTGCTATATCCAAAAATAATCATACACAAAAAATTTAGTTTAGTTCTATGCATAATTTCATACACTTTTTGATGGTATAATAATGAAAATGACACAGACACCGCAATTATAGCACCCCCTTCAGGCAGATTTTTTTCAAATTCAGAAAGGGCCTATTGACCATAGCTAAACACTTGCACAAAAAATTGGTTCAATTCAATGCATAACTTTATATGCTTTTTGATAGTACAATATTGAAAATGGCACAAAAATTGTTATCACAGTGCCCCCTTTTGGCAAAATATTTCAAAATTGAAGGAGGACTTGGTTGCCACAGCCAAAAATATACAAAAAAATTTGGTTCAATTCGATGCATACTTTCATACTCTTTTTGATTGTACAATTTTGACATACAGACAGAAGGCCATTTTGTAAAAACATGTCTTTTGAAATTTCTGACACCTAAAATGTGAAAATCTGAAGTAAAAAAAAAGAAGTAAAGAAGTAAAAAAGTAAAAAAAAAAAAAAAAAAAATTACAATACTTTTTTTTACTGAAGATAGAAACAAGTTGAATGTAGATTCTGCCATTGCAGAATTCAATTTCGCCTCCGATTAGAAAAAAAACATAGACAGAGGTTTTTTAGAAGGGCGACCCCGTTTAGATTGCAATGAACTAACTTCATTTTTCTTGTATTTATCAATATAATAGCAAACAGAACGGCGTGAAATACCCAATTGAATAGCAATTTCTCTCTGAGACATTGGAATTGCGGAATAATAAAGAGATACAATTTGACGTGCTACTTCTTCATTGACTAGATTCATCAAAAACGGATTTTTTCTTTAGTTTAAACGCTTTTTTATAGACTCTGAGTAAAACGAAATGCAATTTAACAATAAAACGAGTGGAATCCCGTCGAATTCGACGAATGAAATGCTTAAAAGACCCGATCAATTTGGTTTAAAAAAAGCAAAAGTAATTACATTATTGAAGCAATATATAATAAATATATTTACAAAGTAAATGTCAAGTTTGCCGGTTACAATTTTGCATGCAAATATTCGCACATCTTCAGTTAAAATTGTAATCTGAGTGCCGGCGAAATCCAGAAATTTTATTTTATATGCACTAACAAAAAAAAAAAAAAAAAAAAAAAAAAAAAAAAAGTTTTATTTAAAAAAAGTTTTATTTAAAAAAAAAAAAAAACTAATTTCATTTTTACTGTGACATTATTTTCACTAACTGAAGTCATCTGAAAGTAAAATCTCAATCTCAGTGTCCATAATGAAAAGAAATATTGAAATGTAATATCGGGTACTACTAGGTTATCCCGTCGACCAAAAAATTATCGCCAAACTATAAGATTAAATGCCAATGATGGATGATCGTGAATGTTGCATTCAATGACATTAAATATGATTCATGTGTTTAAAATGTTATTAAGTGATTTTTATTTCGACTTTTTATTAATATTCTACTAATTATTTGTTTTTTCGTTATTTAAAATAAAAATTATGTCAATATGTATAATTTGGCTATTAGTTTGGCGATTTGTATAATTTGTCAAAATTGGTCGACGGGATAACAGAGTAGTACCTAATATCGTTATGAGTAAAAATGCGATGTTTTAAATAGTGACGTCATTTTCTCTTCAAATGTTTTTTAAAAGTTACTGTTATTAGTTATATGGAAAAAGCATTCGTAATAATATTGTAATTCCCATTTATCTGGTTGCTGAATGACATCATTTTCCTCATTTGAAATTTCTCTTATTTTGATTTAGATATTAATTTTTATCATAAGTTATTTTCTGTTATTTTATTTACATTATTAATATTATTTCTCAGTAAATATATATTTTTTTTTACCTTAATTAGTGCATAATTATACGCAATCATTTTGGAAAATAAATTTTTATTATCGAGAGAAAAGCTAAACTGTGTTGCCACCTTTTTGAAGAAATGTCATGAAAAAGCTTTTAAAATTAAAAATAAAATATAAAAATGGAAATAAATTAAAAAATAACTAAAATGGGCACAACTACAAATAAATAGCTTTCATTTAAAAAAAGAATTATCAAAATCGGTTGAATAGAAAATTCAGGACTGATGACACGACATTTTTAGCTTGTCTGAAAGAAATAGCATCGGATGCTAAAAAGTGGTTTGTGTTCTTATTTCATATGAAATAAGATTAAAGTTTTCAACAAAAATTTTATTAATACACAGTAATAATAAAAAATTATTATGAAAGAGCAACTGAAGACAGTAGTATTTTGTAATTTGAAATGAAATTTTATATATGTTTGGCTTTAAATATATCTTCACTTTATGAACACAAAATAATTTCATTTCAAAATAACTTCAAAAATGTATCTACTGATTTTTAATGCTTTTATTTTAACTAAAATGTGTGATATCACATTTCTTCTACTCCCTCTCATCCTCTTGTCACAATTTCATGACCCCCCCCCCTCTCCAAACATGGCATCATTTATGGACGGCCCCATGTTGTCCATACCCTGATATAGTTTTAGAAATACATACCCTCATAAAACTATTAACTTTTATAATAAAAAAATCTAAAAGCATATAAAAATAATGCTGGTTATTTCAGAGGAACACATTTCAATAGAATGCAAATTGCAATGGAAAACAAAACTAACAAGACCAAAAAGAGTACATAACTTACAGTTGCAATGCAATAAGGCAAATTATATCGACAGTTTTTGCAGTAGAGTACTGTCTGAGGAACATCTACATCACAATATGGACAAGGTTCATTTGATTCTTCTTCTTCCAACTTTGGACTTTTTCTAGAAAAAAGAAATTTTTTTGTCAGCATAATTTAGCCAAACTGCTATTTTCAATAATAAAAATGCATTTTTAATGCCAGAAAAATTTCAAAATCTGTTAGTTTTGGAGCCCTCCTGTAAAGTTCATAGTGTTTGGAGTTATTTTTAAAAAACAAAGAAAAATCATGTTTTTTTTCACGTCATTTGAAAAATAAATAAATAAAAACATGTTTCCCAGAAAAAAATTATTGGAAAACCTCATATTTGTGTTTAGCAACCCAAAAACATAGAGGTGTCAACTATCAAAACTACTCCAAAACTCACCTTTAATTTCAATCAAATGACTGGACTAATAGACAAAAATAAGTAGAAAAGAACACTGAATACCTTACAACATTCTCTATTTTTCTTTTGTATTTAGGATCAATCTTTGGCCTATATTCTGGTCTCATAAGCATAACAGCAGCTTTATGGGCTGATACATGTAATCCTGCTTTTAAACATTGCAAAACAGTTGTTGTCAAGATCTGCACATCATCTGTAAGGGGGAAAAAACATGTGCATATCTAAATATAAAATAGAAGTACATGGGTAATAATTTAATCAACATAAACGTTTTCCTCAATTAGTGTGGTTAATTCTGCAATATTACCACACTGATCAAAACAAACATTGAAAGGAAAAATCTGCAATACATTACAGTGAACATTACAAAACCTCTAATGTACATTAATAGATACTGTAAAAATATACTACAATATACACATTACAACTATTTACAGGCACGTGGGTTAATTAAATAAGTAACAATCAAGAACCATTAATCCCTTAATTCCAAAGCTAAAGTAATAATACAAATACTTATTCAATGTTTTTTTTTTTTTTTTCTTAACAACATGACAATTCAATGACAGAAAAAATATCTTTTCTGAAATTGATTTTTTAGGCACTTAGTAATTAGGTTAAAAAATATGAATTTAAAACTACAAACCTGCTTAAAATATCAATTTGATAACCATTAACCTAAATCAATACAATCACAAATTTAAGAGCTTTAAACAAGTAAACAACCTACAAATCCTCCTCAAAATTTATTGAAAGCAATTTAAATTAAATACTTATGAAAATTTATCACTTTCTTGGTCACACTGTCTTTTGGCCATTTTTAGGCACTTTACAAATTTAGATGAAATTAACAATTATTTTATGAGGGATTCAGTTTAAATGTAGACATTTATTTGTTTGTCAAAAAAAAAAAAAAAAAAAAAAAAAAAAGATTATTAATAAATGATGTAACAATGTAAAAAATGAGAGATTTTAGTTTTTATAAGTAAAAGAACAGAAGTCCTTCAATGGGGACCCAGGGACCAAGAGATTAAAATTGATTTTAATTCTGCATTACTATGCTTTTTTAGGTTAATTAAGCTAGTTTACATGCTATAAGTTTTTTTTTTTTTTTTTTAAATGCATAATTTGATTTAAAACATTGTAAGGAATTTGATTACTTTAAATTTACATGTATTTTAACTTATTTAAATAAAAATTTTTATCAACTGTCAACAGTACAGCTATTTGTAATACATCTTGTGGTAACACAAAATTTAATTTTGTAAACTTCAATGAACTTCCATACTTTGACTGATGTCTATCAATGCTCTTTGACAAATTCTAATTTATAAAAAGGTTCTTCAAATTCTATTAATATTATTTCTTTGTCATCATTTTTTGCAATTTCCATGTTCAACAATTTAATATTATGTTGCTGCGGTATAAAAAGGATCTTCATTTTGGGCTTTGGACACTATTCGAAATTTTACCTGCTAAACAATAGAACATGAAAGAAAGTTAACACACTAACTGAAAATCACACTAACTGCAGCTGCAATAATCGGAGCAAAAATCTATTTTCAAAATTAGTACAGCTATTTTAAAACAAATCCTGATAAATAAAATAATTAAAAATAATAGTCAACTTTATTTTCTTAGAAATTTGAGAGTAATTTATATTTGGTGAAAGTCAAAATATATTAAATATGACAGGTTAGTCACATCCTTAAAACATTTAAGTTTGCTTTTTTTTTTATCTTTAAAAGTTTGGAAATACAAAGGATAAAACAAATTAAAAACATAGAAAATAAAGAAAGAAAAAATATTTCAGCACTTCAGAATTAAATATGTAATTTCTTTTAATGTTCAATGTTCATGTAAACATTACAAACAATTGATTGTGAACAAAATATCATCTTCTGGGGAAGGAAGACATTTTGATGTGCTAGGGGGGAGGGGGGGATGTCCATTCTCTGAATCTATCACTGGTCTTTCATTTCCGGATTGCAAAATCAAGTGTTAATTTATGGGAAAGTTTAGACACAGGATTATTCATTATGAAAGATAATTATGAAAATTTAGTTTTCAGCATCACAAATTTGATATTTGCATATTGAAATTTCAAAAATGACTGATAAATTTTAAGCATTTTTAAGAAGACAAAATAATTTAAAATTTTTATTTGAGCAAAATTTTTAATTCTTGTAGTCTTCTTAAAATATTTTAAATTTAAGCAGATGATTTTTGAAAATGTAGCACCATAATTTCCAGTCTATAATCTGCAGCCGCAATTTTTAGCCCTTATAAAAAAAATTCAGCAGATAATTCACAATGATGTATAATCCACAGATTATACACCAAACTATACGAGGATTACTCATTATTTACAACAGTCCAAAATAGCACTAATAAACCACTATCCTATTTATTTAGCTACTGTATTTAAATGATAATTGTAACAAATTAAATAAAAAAAACTGAAAATATTTATAGAATAATTACAATTTAAAAAATACAAATACTTTTTTTCATTGAATCTCATATTTGAAATGTAGAATGTCTTGTGAATACAGATAATTAAAAAAAATTGCTGTTTTTAAATCATTTTCAACATATTCCATTTTTTTTAAATAACATTTAATTTCAATTCTGCAATGTTAAACAATATGTTTTCACTTACACATTATTAAAATTTTCGTATCTCTGCAAGATATGGAATGAATTTGCAGCAGATTGTGACTTCATGTGAAAATAATCTTTCATATCCTATATCAATTCTGACAAAAAGTGCTATTCTGAGAAAGTGTTTTCATATGTTCGCAAGTGATTCAATTACTTTCTGAAATGGCAGAAATAGCTCCTTCCAAATCTATATGAATTTTACTGATTACGATGATTTACTGTTTATTATATAAAGATATAACCAATAGGAATCCATCAAATATTTATCGAAATAATCGTTATCATATCATAATTGCAGCATAATAAAACTTTCAATGGTCACTTGGCAGCATTTATAATTCACGTAAATGCCAAGTTAATTTTTGTCAAATAAGATAATTATTTCATAATTCTTCATTTCAGCTAAATTATTGAGATTGCAAATTTTGAATGAGATGAGTAAAGAAACGCATTGGTCTTCATAGAAACATGTTGTCAAAAGACTAAGAAAATATAATATTGGAAGCCACGTCATATGTAAACCAATCACAAGCAACTCCGTAAACGGTTGATAGTAGACAACTATGTGCTGTTTACATTTTTATTTTATGACTACTAGTACAAACTGGATATTTGTGGTATGGTAACACCCGCTTAGAAAACTTTTAGCAGATAATCCAAATTGGTAGATAACCCACATTTAAAATTTTTGAAGTTTTTAAACTGATAATCTGCACATTATAGGCTGAAAATAATGGCACTTTGGCATTGAACATTAACTTCTTGATAATGAAAAAGGAATTTAGATACATATCTTAGGTAATTTGTAATCTGGTGTTTAACTTTACTCAAGTGTTAACTTGGAAGTTTATGATTGGTGAGGATCACAGACTTAATTGTCATTATATCAAATATAGTAGAACCCCGGTAATTCGGATCCTGATAGTCCGGATCTCCGGATAATTCAGATCGGTTTGGTCATTTTTTTTTTCAAGTTTGAGAAGCGATTGGCTAATTTCCATAACATTAACTTGTTTCATCTTTGTATTCTAAATAAAAAAACTTTTTTCTGGCTTGTTTTCGGAATAATTAAGCAAAGTAAACATTATTACTGTCTGCAAATATTCAATAAGTTTAACATAAAGGTGATTTTCTGTTAGTATGTTATATTTTATTTAATTTTTTTTCTAATTCTCCGGATTTTTGATAATCCGGATTGGGTCCGGTCCCAATTAATCCGAATTATCGAGGTTTTACTGCACTATGACAGCACATAAATATATAAAATATCCTTACGGCGGGGAAATCTGCTGATATTGTTTGAAACTCTGATCAGCATTCTGGCACTTTTCAGATGGTCACCTCTTTGCATATGTAGTTTAGCTAGACTGTAGGTATGGAGTAACATTAAACTATTAGATATTTCTACAGGTATTTTCATATTTCTTTCTTTTAACTTTGAGTACATACTGAGTAATAGAAGACGGGCTTTCTTATAAGTTCCTATAAGAATAAAACTATTCTAGAAAAAGATATTTTAAAGCACAATACAACATATCAGTAAAAAATTAAGCATTTATCATAATGAAAGACTAAAGTAAATGCAACAGACTTGTCCCAGTGCAGTATCACAATGTTACTGAATAGCTGATATTAATTATTAATTAAATTCTTTTCATTGCAACATATTATTGACATATACATACATTTATACACAAGCACACATGTATATGTCAAATTGTTACGAAACTTGATAATCTTTGAGAACTATCAGCAAATTTGGCAGAAAAAATATTGGTGTAAACAAGCCTAGCTTAGTAATAATCATACATTAACTAACACAATAAGAAAATATCATGAAGTGTGCTATGTTGATGAATTATATGAATTTGTTTTTTTTTTTTTAAATAAGTAAGTAACTGAAAAAAAAAAAAAAGTTATGTTATTCTTTAGGCTGTTTTATTTAAATAGTTGTTTTTCTTTCATTTTAGTATATCTCTATGTTTATGTCAGACAATAGTTACAAATTACTCCGTACTATATCTAAAATAAATTATTGTAGTGTTCAATAACATTTTGAGTAAGTTTTTTTTATATTGGTTCGGTGCCCACTGATATAAAAAAAATTTTCAAGATACAAGGGTTGCCGTTTAAATTTACACAAAAAGTAGGGGAAAAAAAGAATTTTTTGGGAACAAATATTTTTATTGCTTTTCAAAATATTCACCTTGAAGATTTATACACTTTTACATCAGTTAAAACCAATTCTTGAAACTGTTTTTCCCCTCTGAAATTGATATCTCAGAAACATAGCATGGAAGGCATCAATAGCTTCTTGAGGTGATGAAAATCATTATCCACACCCACACATTTTTTGTTTGACATAATGGAACAGGAAAAAGTCATTCAGGAAAATATCGAATACAAATCAGAAGAATATGGCCAATGAGGCATTAAGTCAATATTTTTATCCTTCAAATAATCAATTGTTTCACATGCTGTGTAAGAGTACAACATATCAGTAAAAAATTAAGCATTTATCATAATGAAAGACTAAAGTAAATGCAACAGACTTGTCCCAGTGCAGTATCACAATGTTACTGAATAGCTGATATTAATTATTAATTAAATTCTTTTTATTGTCATGATTAAGAATGATGTGCCTTTTTTATTATTTTTCCAGATTTCATTGATGACTTTTGGCAAATAAATTTCTGCATACCATTTAGTATTAACAGCTTTTTAATCCTCTAAAGGAATGGTTGCGATATATTCTGTAAGGATGAAGAAACAAGCAATCATTATCTTGGAAGTGCTTTGTGAACGAACAATTTTCATAGGATTCGATTCATCTGGAAACACCCAAACAGTGGATTGTTGTTTAGTTTTGGCTCATATGAATATATCAAAATTTGTCACATGTAACGATGTTGTGTACAGATTTTCCAGTTCCAAACAGGGATGATTCTGGGTGAAAAAAAAATTCTGGAAATTTACATCACATTTTCAGAAATCGGCAGGGGGAGGGGGAATTCTTCAATCGATCTTCAGACAAAATAAGCGATTTATCTACGATATTGTAGCAAAACTGGCGATTTATTGCAATCTTTTGTCGAAATCGGCGGTTTCCCGTTTTTTTTTTTTTTTTTTTTTTTTTTTTTTTTTTTAATCGCCGTTTTTTTCGACGATTTTTAGACAAAATTTGCATTTTTACGCAATCTTTTCTCGAAAACGGTGTTTTAACCGCACGATCTTTTGACAAAATCGGCGTTTTTTATCAATGATCTTTTGACAAAATATATTTAAGCGATCTTTTATCGAAAACAGCATTTTTTTCCGCGATCTTTTAACGAAATCGGTGTTATATCCGCAATCTTAAGACGAAATCGACGTTTTCCCGCGGTCTTCAGACGAAATCAGCGTTTTATCTGCGATATTTGGTGAAATTGCCGTTTTTTTCCGCGATCCGCACAGGAAATTCGCGTTTTTCAGCGATCTTTTGACAAAGTTCGTTGACAAAAATATTGACGAAATCGTCATTTTTCCACAAAATATTGACGAAATGTGTGCTTTTTCGGCGATCCTTTCACAAGGATCGCCGAAGATCCTTTTTTAATGATGCTTCATTTCCAAAAGTTTCACGAAATAATACTAAGAATTCTTGTCAAGGGAGGTCTTTCTTAAAGTCATAAAAAATCATTTCACAGAAACCTTCATGAGTTATTTATTTATTATTTTTTTTTTCAATCACTTGCTTTTTTAAAACACTCACTGTAAACAAAATATGTAGATAATTTCTAAGATGCCACTGATTAAAAAAAAAAAAAAAAGTGAATTTTATGAATATCTTGAAGACAAATTTCAGTATCACCTTCTATTGGTTGTTTGTAAAAACATAAAATGCAAACCTCGTATTTGTGAGTATTATGTTCCAAAATGTCTTTATAAATAATTTAAGTTACAGCTAATTCATAACTTAATTTTGAAAATATACATTCAAATGTAAATGTATTATTATTTTAAAATTTTTTAGAGATGTTCTGTTAGAAAAATAAAAGCTTAATTTATTATTTTATGAAACATGTGGTTCTGTATGCTGATGTTCTGTGCATTAGTTCTCGAGAGAGAGCACTGTTATTACTCGCACAACACATCATAAGAAGGGGGGGGGGGGGAAGTAATTAATTAATTCCACACATTAACACCATAATGACCACAAACTCTAATCATTTCGCTAGCGCATTTTATTTACACGTCTTCCATCATCGCTGTCCAGAGCGCATATCTACAGGTACATACAGAATTAAAACAGATTCACTACAGGAGCCATCTACAGGCTCTTTCCACATAACACTCAAGATATAACATATTAGGATGTAACATACTGGGGCCCCATGACCACGTCATCATCATAAATAAAATAAATATATAACAAATTGACACATTAATACAATACACAATGTAAACATAAAAATATATAACAATAATATTACACAATAAATTCACATTTATATCTAGAAATTTAAATAATTTCACAAAGAAAAGTTAATTTTCATTTATTGGCAGTTTGACTAATTTGTGGATTGGTCTTTTAAGTTCACCTATGGCAGTTTTTAAATTCACTGATCTTACTCTGCTGTCAGAACTTTTGAAAATGTCAATTATTCTTGCCATTTTCCATTTCAACGGTGGCAAATTATCATCTTTGATGAGCACTAAGTCGTTTAAACATAAATCTTCTGCCGGAAATTTCCACTTGTTGCGCACTTGCAACTGTGTAAGATAGTCCTTAGACCATGCTTTCCAGAATGACTGGGAAATATTCATAATCAATTTCCATCGATCTCGAATTGAAATTTTCATATTTGTAATGTCTGGTTCGGGAACACTCTTTAAATCTGACCCAATGAGAAAGTGACCTGGAGTGAGGACTGAAAGATCATTTGGGTCCTCCGAAATAGCGACTAATGGGCGAGAATTCAGAACTGCTTCAATTTCCGCCAAAACTGTTGTAAATTCCTCTTGAGACAAGATCTGCGACCCAATAATTCGTCTCATATGGTACTTCATTGATTTAACCGCTGCCTCCCAAAGACCTCCAAAATGGGGAGCAGATGGAACATTCGTAGTCCATTTTATACTCTCATTGTGCAAGTAGTTGCCGATTGCTTCTGATGCAGCGACTTTCAAATAATTCTTTGCTCCTATATAATTAGCACCACAGTCACTGAAGATCTCTATTGGCTTACCTCTACGTGCAATGAATCTTTTCAACGCAGCTATACAGGTGCTGGCACTCAGATCACTAACAAGTTCCAAATGAACTGCTTTGGTAGAGAAACATACGAAGATACAGACGTACATTTTGACTGGCTTTACTCCCCTACCACGTCGAAGACTTATTAGAAAAGGTCCACAAAAGTCGGTGCCACAACAAATGAATGCTCTTCCTTGGCTCACTCTTGATGTTGGTAAATCAGCCATGATTTGTTTCGAGAATTCGCTGTGAAATAGTGCACAGATAACACAATTTTTTATTGCTTTACGGATAAGAGACTTCGCACCCACAATCCAATAGGTTTGCTTCACGGCAGAATTTATTAGCTGTACTCCTCCATGTAAGTATTTTAAATGATAAAATTTAATTAACAAGGTCGTAACTGGGTGATTTTTAGGCAAAACTAAAGGATATTTTGCAGTCTCTGGTATGTTGGCATTTCTTAGCCGTCCACCAACTCTTAAAAACCCACGATTGTCCAAAAAAGGATTTAAGGAATTTAAATTGCTGGTTTTTAGAATTTTTTCCTTCTCCAAGTTGGCTATTTCGTTTGCAAAATTCGCTCTCTGGACTAACTTAATTATAGTATCATGCGACCTTTTCAATTCCTCTGTTTGCAAAAACGGAGCTGCAATTTTATTTCTCTTTGCATTATCGATGAATCGCAAGCACCACGCAAGCACTCTTTGCAATTTAGTCCACGATGAAAATTTACTCCACAATTGTTCAACTAACTCTAATTTACCGACCAAATTTTCGGCAAGCTTGACCTTCTGCTCTTTCAATACATCTACACTATTTATTTCTGTAGACGTTCTCAATATCTGTTCGGGCCAGCTCTCATTATTACTTCGAAGCCAAGCTGGACCTTGCCACCATTTCTCGTTGTTAACTAAACTTTCAGCAGCAATTCCTCTTGTTAGCATATCGGCCGGGTTGTCTTCCGTAGGACAGTAGTACCAATTACTAGGGCTGGTTTTCTCTTGGATTTCTAGAACCCTATTACCTACAAACTGTTTCCACCTTTTCGCACATCCTTTAACCCAATACAATGCAATGGTGGAGTCACTCCAATATACTACTCTTTGAATTCTATCCTTAAAAATATTCTTCACATAATTTCCAACTCTAGCACCTATTACAAGACCCATCAACTCTAAATGCGGCAAAGTTAATTTCTTTAACGGTGCTACTCTATTTTTTGACAAAATAAATGACACTTTATAATTTCCACTATTATCACAATATCTAAAATAAAGAACTGCTCCATACGCACTTAATGAAGCATCACAAAAAACATGTGCCTCTACTTGTTCATCTTTACAATCAACTAAACAAAATCTGGGAATAGTTATATAATATATTTTCTCAATTTCGTTGCACCACTTAAGCCATTTTTCCCGCAAATCATCGGGCAACTCTTCATCCCAATCACAACCTGTTTCCCAAATTTCCTGTAACAATAACTTAACACGAACAACAAATGGCGAAATCAGGCCTATGGGATCAAAGATACGTGCTGCTATTTTCAAAACACACCTTTTACTGTTTTGCAACGTTTCCCAAGATTCTATTAAACCCTTAACTTCCAATGATAATTCATCTTTCTCTGGACACCAATTTAAACCTAAAATCTTCAACTGCTGAACACTTTCTTTCTCTATATCCTTAAAGCCATTTTCTATCCAGAGTTTTTCCAACTCTCTACTATTAGACCTCAGTTTTCTCAAATTAAATCCTCCACTCTTTAAAATATTTACAGCGTCCGAAGATAATTCGAACGACTCACTCACAGTACTTCCTCCAAAAAATAAATCATCTACATATAGAGCTGAATTTAACATTTCAAATGACTTAGGATTGCTATTTTCAAAATTTTTAATGTGATGTAGGATCATCCGAATACCAAAGAAATTAAAAAAATTTCCTATCTCTCTCTGAAATTCCTATCATTAAAAAAGCTTTCTCTATGTCAGCATTAAACGGCATTTTATGTTTCCGAAAATTTAGAATAACATCAAGAATATTAGGATTTAAATTAGGACCAGTTTCTAGACAATCATTCAAAGACAAATTATTTTTAGATTTTGAACTACAGTTAAATACTATCCGAACCTTAGTTGTTTCTTTATCTTCTCTAACAACTGCTCTATGAGGCATAAAATATTCTAGCTGATCCCTCTGACATTTCTCAATAATCCCGTTTTTCAATTGATCGTTTATTATTTCTCGATATTCATTAACAATCCAATTGTTTTTAGAAAAACCCTTATTTAACTCATCAAATCTTTTTTTTGCCAAAAAATAATTACTTTCTAATTCATCACAACTAATTTTCCATAATAAATCAGTTTCGTACCTCCCATTCACAAATTTTAGATTTCTTTCAAATTGATCTATCAAATCTTTATCCGCTGAATTTAATTCTTCATTTTCTTTAATACCTAAAGTCTCGAGTTCCCATAAATTTTTCATTGTTTCATTTAAATCTGAATCCCGTATTAACCCACAATGTATATTACCATCATTTATCTGTTCGATACTTCCACTAGCCATGTAACCAAAACAAGTATTCTGTAATAGAAGTCGCGGATTTTTTAAATATATTTGCCCTGGTCTCAACAACTCATAAAATATTTCGGCCCCTAATAATACATCAATTTTTCCAGGGATATTAAATGTATGATCAGCTAAAGCGACTGACTCAGAAACATCCACCTGTACTTGAAATACTTTATGTGGAATAAGATCTGTTATTTTGTTCACTACCAGCATATTTATATCTCTTTGAAAACTCTTATCTCGGTTAGAAATCATAGTATTTACACACCCATTAACACTTAAAGATGAATCATTTAAACACGATATTACCGTATTCGTTTTATCTGGTTTCAATTGCAAACGATTCACACAGTCTCTGCTTATTAAGCAAGTTTGACTCCCGACATCTAACAGGCATCTCGCTTCATACCACTGAGAATTTTTATCTTTAATCAAAATCAAAGCTGTACTCAATAAAACATTTTTTGTTTTATATTTTGCCAAACTACTAGCGACCACAGACCTATCTGACTGACTGGGAGGGATGGAAGGAGAAAGCGCATCGTTACTTTCCCCTCTCTGATCTACATTATCGGAAACAGATGTGAAGCTGGGCGATTTTTCTTTACTCGACTGAATATTTATATTCTTTTTTGGATAGTGGATTAACTTATTATGCGGTTTTTTACAAAAACAATTTTTGCTCTTACAAACTTTTACACTACAATTGGGATGCAAACATTTAAAGCATAGTCTATTTATTTTAACAACATCTACTCTTTCCGGAATTGGAAGACTTTTAAATTTCGGACAAAAATACAGTTCATGATTTTCATTTTTGCATAAAACGCAAGTTTTTATTTCAGAAAAGAACACATTCGAAACTTTCTTTTGAAACGTTGGATTTGGCGATTTATTTCCAAAAAATCTTTTATTTTCATTTCCGTTTTGTTTCCTAAACACATTATTGTCAGTTTTTATTTTATTTTTCGTAGAAAGAAAAATATCACATTCACGACCTAATTGTTGCGGTTTAAAATATGATTCTCTTTGTTTTGCTTCAATGTGAGACATTAAATCACTATCTAATGAACCAAAAATCTTATCCGAACAAAGATTTAAAATCATTCACTTCACGTAACTGACAGTAATATTCGAATGCTGCACTTAATCTTGACGCATATTGGACATAACTTTCTGAAGGTAATTTTTGCGCCTTACGGAAATTATTCAAACACTCCTGCGGAGTTGGTTGAAACTCTTTTAACACTATATTTTTTAATTTATCATAATTACACAAATCTTCCTCTGACAAATAAATCATTATATTATTTGCTTTTTCACCTAACATATTCAAAAGTATTTCAGCTTTAAATTCCTCAGGTACATTTTTTGTTCTGAATGCTTTTTCTAAGGACTGAAAGAAAAGGCTAAATGACTCTACCCTAGATGGCACAGGTATCGTTAAAGTTTTAATGCTCTTAATAAAACTTTCTACATTATTTATTGACTCCATTTCACTTTTTACCGATGAAAATGAATTATTTTGAAGCGATTCCTTCCGAATATTAGCGATTTCTAACTCCTTTTCTAGCTGTGCTAATTTTATTTTTTCAAACTCA
Source organism: Maratus speculifer (assembly GCA_964019185.1). Taxonomy (NCBI): domain Eukaryota; kingdom Metazoa; phylum Arthropoda; class Arachnida; order Araneae; family Salticidae; genus Maratus; species Maratus speculifer. The sequence continues at coordinate 44,196,253 of OZ025294.1, forward strand.
GAGTATTGTGAAGATTCTTTACGAACATTAGCTACCTCTACTTCTTTTTCTAACTGAGCAAGCTTTATTTTTTCTAATTCTAATTTTGATTTTTCCGATTCCTTTTTAATTTTAATTTCTTCAACCACATATTCAACAACACTTTTAACTAAATCCAAGTTATTTATAAAAGAGTCACTTTTTTCAATTAACTCTTTTAATTCAATAACTTTAGCTCCTTCAGGAATTATTAACCCTAACTCTTCAGCGACGAGTTTTAACTCGTCTTTTTTCAACTTATCTATCACTGACATGATTAAATATATGAATATATTTACACTAATAACACAAGAAATCACACAATTATTGAAACAACACTGCAAATCTACCAGAAATAATTAAAATAATTTTCTTAAAATAGTTCCTACAACTGACACAAATCACTAGTTACGAATAAAATATACAACTCAATACACAACACTAATTAATTAACATAAGAAAACCACAAAACCACAATTTATACAACTGAACTAAATCTCTGAAAAACCAAACTACATATTACTCACCCCTTTTCTTCGCAACAAAGAAAGCGCGCAAATATTTTGCGCCGTTCTATACACAAACAAATCAAAACGTACCATCACTCGTGACACCATGTTATTACTAGCACAACACATCATAAGAAAGGGGGGGGGGTAATTAATTAATTCCACACATTAACACCATAATGACCACAAATTCTAATCATTTCGCTAGCGCATTTTATTTACACGTCTTCCATCATCGCTGTCCAGAGCGCATATCTACAGGTACATACAGAATTAAAACAGATTCACTACAGGCACCATCTACAGGCTCTTTCCACATAACACTGAAGATATAACATATTAGGATGTAACATACTGGGCGTAACAAGCACCCAGAAAATTTTTATCACATATAGGCTGACAGAGTGACAGACAGACATTTTCTAAAAACAATCAAATTATGTCCAGGACTTTCTAAAACGTATAAATCCATAGAAAACCAGAGGTCAAAATGTTTTACAAATCTAATACTTGTAAAGATAGAAGAAAGGAATAAAGAAAAGAAAAATTTGAGCCTCAGGCACATTCAGATCTGCCTTGAACTATCCTCATCAGTAGCGTAGCTATGTTTTTTGGCGCCTGGGGCCAGCAAGAAATTTTGCGCCCCCACCCATATAGATATATAACAATTTCTCTCAATTTGGCGCCCTAGGCCTCGGCGACCGGGGCGGACGCCCCCTTAGCTACGCCACTGATCCTCATCTATATTTTCAGGCCTCTATGTGCAGTGGATTTTCCTAGCCATTGCGAACAGAGACAGACACACAACAGAGCTTTTTATTTTTATTTTTTATATAGTACCATTTTTCAATTTTCTTTAAAATTGTATGTTTTGGATAATACAAAATTTTAGATATTTTGAATTATTTTTCCACTTTCTTGGAGTATGAATTAATGAATCTTTGTATAAAAGTTCTAAATACGCTATGGAATTTTGTTATATAAATATATTTATATATCTATGATTCTTTTTGTGACCTTTTAAAGAAAACATGAAATAGGAAATTTTTCTAAGTAAATTACTTTAATATATTTTTGTATTTGTCATACTTGAAAAGCTTTTGCTTAGTTTTAAATAAAAATAAAGCCAATTGGAATTACTAACCAGAATTTTGTTCTGCACTTGCCATAATAACTGCAGTTCTGGCAGCTTCTTTAATTTGACCAAGAGTAATATAGAGATTGTATAAATGTTGCAAATCCTAAAGAAATGGGAAAATCAGGAGATTGAAGAGAAAAATGAATTACAAAATTCCATCTTTACATACATTAATCAAGTTAAGTTAAATAAAAATGTGTAAAATTGTTTTTTTTTTTTAATCTAAAAAAATATTTTTATACATTAACATGAAAATAAGAACATACAAAGATATATATACATATGAGATATCCAAACTATTTTAAAGAGTAATGACAAGTATAGATGCTATTATAAGGACTCTTTATTTAAAATCAAAATTTCAAGAAGATATTAATTTTGATATTCTTATGCTAAAACAGTTACAGTATTCTAAAGTACACAAAAAGAAAATTTCAGAAGTATGCATCTATTAAAATATCAGTTACAATTGATTTTACATTCTATCTATCAATTGGTTATCCTACTAAATGACATACTTAAGTGCATCTTAATCTGTGTTGATTTTATTTAATTATTTATTTTATCTTGAAAATGCTAAAGTTTTCTCTAAAATTTATGAAAGTAAAAAGTTTTCTAGTTGAACATTACACCACTTGCAATACTTTTAAGAATTAAATTTGCAATATTTTGAAAATTTTTACTACATTTTTGCATGCAGTTCAATTTAAAATTATTTTTTTCAGAAACTAATGTTTATTTTCTAAACATTCATTTGACAATAAATATAATAACAAAAAAAATGTATTTATTATTTATTTATTTATTTATTTACAAAGCTTAAAGAATTATTTTATAGAAATACAAAATTACACAAGTCTTACTTTCACAGCTCCATCTGCTTCTCCCATTATATGACTAATAATTTGTCTTGTTATAAGATCATCATTAGCTTTTCCAGCAGCATTTATAGCTAGTTTGATAGCTTCATCTTCATCTGACCCAGAGACTTCAAGCAATAATTTCACTGCCTAAATATTACAAAAATGAAAAGTAATTTGATTGTTAATGTCAGGGTCTGACTAAAGCTATGAAGGGCTCCGAGACAAGCTAAGCATCATTCTGGGGCCCTTCTATCTATTCATAGAATCTTTTGTGAATAATGTAAACTTCATATGCATTGTATCTATAGATTTTGTACCCAGCACAGTTCATATCTATATATAGAGTGTCACAAAAAGATACAACTTTGAGAAAAAATACTAATAAGATAATTGTAGAAAAAATGATAGATCCCTTTGAAAACTTTTACTTTGCTTATCTACATATGCATTATAAAATGTTTAACAGAAAATGTCCAAAATTGGTCATCATTGCTCAAAATCAGGGTTGGCATTTTTGCCAGGACAGTGGAAAAAACTGGAAAAAACCAGGGGAAAAATGGAAAAAACCGGCAAAAATGGAAAAAACCTATTTGTCTTTAATGTGTAATAAAATCTGCATGCTAATAAGAATAATAATGGTATAAACAATTAAATTTAATAGTGTACTATTTAATATTTTAATGCTAATTAATTAATATTAAATAATTTAAATCTTTAAAAAATAGGTGGGATTCACTCTTACTTAAGAATTTAAGAACAAAATAAAAAATTACATACCTAATTTTTTTTTTCTTAAGTCAGGGATATGTTTAAGAAAATTTTAGGTCCTTTAAAGGACCCTTCATAAAATAATTAATTTTAAAATAGGATCCTTTACAAAATTCTTTAACCTCAAACAGGACCCTTCATAAAATTATTTGTCCCTGAAATAGACGTTTCACCTTCAAATTGAACTTTTCACAAATTTAATCATTTAAAAATAAAATCTGCCCTGTTAATAAACAATTGAACTCACCAAAAAATATATTACTTAGTTTCTTTATATGTGAAGGTTAGAACCTGAAAACACTAATAATTTAAAATTCACAAAAGTATGTCTAGAATTTTCACAAAGACAAGAAAAACTTCCCAATTTAACAAAAGCACCCTGTGAGAAAAGTCTAGACAGACCCCTGTAAGTAAAGTATTTTATCAGTCATTAATATGTATATATTTTTTTAATTATCAAAAGATTTTATACAATTTTGTTATTTTTGTTTTATGTCATGAGAGTTAAGGAATGTAAATATTTAAGTCTGATACTATTTTACAGCTATTTATCTGATGAAACTAGTTTGTTAAAGATAAAATAAGTAAATTAAATTGAAAATTATGTATTGAAAAAACTGTTATGGCTTATTAGGAAACTAGATTTTTTTTCTGTCACTTTTACTCTCCAAGAAAAGAACAAAATGTTAAATTATTTAGATTTACTTTCAGTAAGTAGCCTGTTGTCTCTTTATCTTTTTGTATTATATTCCCCCTTCCCCCACCATAGCAGATGATTGTCATGTATGGCTAATTTTTTTGAAAAATGAGTTAAAACCACATTTTTCAAAACTAAAAAAGATATTTGAACAAGCGATTTTGCCATGTCATCTTGTAGCGTATTTGTTGCATCGAAAGTACAGAGATGAACTTCAAAATTATGAACAAAAAGAAAGCTGTAAAGCATGGTTATCTAAAATCAATCCTGATTTTATATCTCATATTATTAATTTTAAGCTCAAAGAAAAACCCTTTCCTAGCTCATATTTTGCAGAAGTGATTAATAGTGTCAGTGTATGTAATTAGTAGAGAAGTATTGAATAAGCTTGTGCAATTTCAAAAAACTTCTGTTCATTAGTAGCACACCTTCAAATATGCCAGCAAGTAGTGCTGTTATTGAAAGATTGTTTTCAAATTTTTCATTTGTGCAAACTAAAATTCAAAATAATAAGCTATCAACAGATGCTCTTTCAAAACTTGTTTACTCCTCCTATGCCATACTAAAACAACAAAATTTAGGTTGTGAGGAAGATATTGCTGAAAAATTTGAAATTTAATAGTTTTCTGCTTTAAATATAATTTTATATTGAATTAAATTTAGGTTACTATAACCGTTTCTTCGAATTTCTAACATATATAAACTATAAACATAAGTGCTTTACTCAGTCTCAACAGTTCTATTATGTAAATTATTAATAATTGTATAAACATGAATAAAGAAGTTTCTTTTCATTTATATAAAATTGGAATTTATTTCATTTATAATCTTGTTATAAAATTTAGTATTCTTTCATAAAGTGCATAATTATTCTTATTTAACTTAAAAGTTAAAATAAATTTAGAATAATATTGATTCTTCAATTAAGTATGCAGTTTATTTTTTCTTTCGTGAAGTATTTTTTCTCTTTCTGGGGAAAAAATTAAATGGACAGTCTATTTTTGCCACCTTTTTGGCAAAAACCTATTTTTGCCGGGACGGTTTTTACCAGGTTTTTTCCGTGGTTTTTTCCACCTTCGGCAAAAACTCACCAACCCTGCTCAAAATTGATATTAACTAGCCAAATTATGACAGAAACATTAATAAAGAATTTCTTTTGAAAACAATAGAATACTACGTCGTAATAATAAAACTTTAATCATTAATTTTCTAATGATGTAGATTATTTTTGAATAAATGGATGAGATACTGGAAGAAACAGGGGAAGGAAGACTTTAGCTACCTTCTTAAATGTTTAAAAATACATGAATCTTGGTTACTTTTGGCTAATTTTAATCATTTGGTACCTTTTAATGAAGATCCTTATTAGTCTCACAGATGGGCACTGGGGCAATTGCCCTACATGCACCGGTATAAGTTAAGTTGGACAATGGCTAATCAACAGATAATAATTTTTCATTCTCCAAATCATATACATTTTGTACCAATTGAATAGAAATAAGCTTCTTCAAAAAATAAATAAATAAATAAATAAAAATAAAAAATAAATAAATAAATGAAAGTAAATAAATAAAAAGATGAATAAAAATAGGAACACTATATTCAGACTTGAGAAGCTTTAAATTTTCTAAAAGAATAAGTAAACTTTAAGTTAATAAATTCTACACTCTGATATTCGCCTGACTAAAAATTTGCTCGAGGTCACTGTATCAATTACTATATGGTATTATTATATCAACAGTTATTTACTATTTTAGAGAATAATTTTAAGATGTAAAACATACATCATAGTTAGTAAGTTTGCAGTTTTGTTAATTCATAAAAATCCACCATTGAAGTTATTAAGTACTGCTGAAGAAATACATGCTCTGAAAGTACATCAAATTGAATGGCAATGTGACGCGACAGTTGATTTAGTGGGTATATCATATCTTTCTAGGACAGTGATTACCAATGTGGGGCATATGTTCCAACAAGGGGCAATTCCAAATTTTTTACTCAACCATTTTCTAACTTTTTTTTCTACTTTTTATTTATTTACTTATAAAAATAAAAAAATAATAATAATGTCGTAGGTTAAAAATGATATAAAACAAAGAAAATTAAAATTTTTCATTTATTTATTTATTTTTGTTAAATTAAAAAAAGTTTTAAATCAAAAGTTTAAAATATAATCAACACCAGAATAACTAATTATACAAACAGTGTTTAAAATACATTGATTTTTTTTTTTTTAAATAATAAAAAATATTTGTAAATTTTCAGGTTATTAATGCATTTTCCAACTTTTTATAATGCTTTTGATTATATACTGAATAAGCCTTCTGTTCCTATTTGCTCTATTGTATTTTACACACACACACACACACACACACACAAAAAAAAAACAATTTTACTAGTGAAACTACATTTAAGCATGGACTGATTATGAAAAGGACAAACTTCCACTACTAAAAAGGAAAAGAAATTTTTCCCTTATTCATGACAACCATTTAAAATGAATATGACTTTTAAATAAGATGGAAATTTCTGTTAAAATATACTAATGGAAGTTTCTTCGGTTGGTAATGATGCCCTACTTTAAAGTACATGCATAGAAAAATGTTTTAAACATATTTACCCCCAAAAATATTTGAAATATTTAAAAAATGCTATTAACTTTATAGCATTTATAAACTTTAAATAACATTAGGAAATGAAATGGGTTGATAATAACTGGTTTTAGTGCAAGCATCTGACACAGTAAATAAATTTAGATAAAGTATACACATGGTATATTTTTAAATCAGATAATATATGGCAGTCAACTAACAATATTGGGAAAAAGAAAATTTGTTGTAATGGAAAATAATGGTTCTTTAAAATAGAATAGGTTGGAAATTGCACATAAAACGTAGCAAATGAGGTATGTTCAAAAGATAACGAAGTTTTGAAAATATTCAGATCTGCTGTTATAGTAGACAGTACTTCGGATAATGTATAATGGTCGAAATCTTTTTTGTGTTCCTGTAAATACACAGGAAGTAACATGTATTATACCCCAGCAATGTATATCATATTCATAAAATGTGAAATAGTTTAATATAATTAAAACACACCCCAAACAATGTTTCCCTGTATAGCATTATGTAGTGGAATACTTTTGTGTGGCCCTATAATTTAATAATAAATATTCTTTGCATTACAGATTGTACAGAATGTATATTTTAGTATGCATATACAGGGTGTCCAGCAAATAACAGCCTGATTTCAAAACTAAATTTCTCAAAAACAAAGATCGATAGTAATATGCGGTAAACAGTTTTTTCATTAGGTAAGCTGTAAAAATCTTATACAGAAATTTCAAACAGTGAATATTTTGAAAAGATTGTGTTCTGATTGCAAAGAATGCTTTGATTTGACATTTTTCTTGCTTTAGATTGCCTGGAGAGAAATAATTTTTCAGCTTACAGTGCAATATTTTAAAGATTTTTCGAAGTAAATTTTTAGAATTTTGAAATTTCAAAAATTTAATTTAAAAAAACTATGAAATATGGCACTTTAAGACAAAAAACACATTCTCTGGCAGCAATCTAAAGCAAGAAAAATGTCAAATCAAAGCATTCTTTGCAATCAGAACACAATCTTTTCAAAATATTCACTGTTTGAAATTTCTGTATAAGATTTTTACAGCTTACCTAATGAAAAAACCGTTTACCGTACATTACTATTGATCTTTGTTTTTGAGAAATTTAATTTTGAAATCAGCGCGTTATTTGCTGGACACACTGTCCTTCATAGGTTAATGTCAATTCTATTACATTCGAAAGAATTTAACATTAAAATGTACTTGAAACTATTTTTTCCTATTGATCGTGATGTAATGGAATAATTTTGATTGTCCCTCTAATTAAATTTGATTGTCCCTCCAATTTTCATAAAATTTAAAATGACTCGACAAAATTATGCTAAAATTATACATTTTAAATCTTGAGCAATTTGGTTGGGCAGTTTTTGTTTTGCTACATGTGGGCAGGCAGACGGACTGACAGACTGTAGGACGAATATAGGTGCTAACTATTTATATAATTACGGATACACCTAAAATTATTCAGATCTTGATGTAATAGTACACAGTATTTCGGATATAGTATAGTAGCCAAAATCTTTTGTATGTCGCTGTAAATACTACCTGCTTTCTTTTATACAGGCAGTGGCGTAGCTAAGGGGGGGCAAGAGGGGCGTCCACCCCAGACGCTGAGGCCTAGGGGCACCAAATTGAGAGAAATTGTTATACATCTATATTGGGGTGGGGGCGCAAAATTTCTTGCTGGCCCCGGGTGCAAAAAAACATAGCTACGCTACTGTATACAGGAAATAACTTGTAGTATTTCTCAGCAATGTACATCAATCTCATAAAATGTTAAATAGTTAATTAAAATTAGAATACACACCAAACAATGTTCTCTCTATACTATTATTTAATGGAATACTTTTGTGTGGCCTTGTAAATCAATAACAAATGTTCTTTGCACCAGAGCTTGTGCAGAATGTATAATAATGAGATAAAATGAGATATATCAGTAAAATAATGAGAGACTTATGTAAGAAAGTTAGATTGGGAAGGGGGGGGGGGATCAGGATTTAAGTGTTTTGATGAGATGTGATCAATAAAAGGTTGGGAACTACTGTTCTAGAAAAAAAGCATGGCCAAAGCATATTTTGGATATTAAGCCATTTTTTTTTCAGAAAAGGGACTGTTTTGCAGAATTTTTTTAAATTTAGGCAAGAAGAAGAATTACAACTTCTAAGACTCTTTTATCAACCTTCATAAACATCATATAAAGAAAAAGATAATTCCATCTGCATCATAAATTAAAAATAGTTGAAAATAATCAAAAACTAATCATCTATATTGAAAAAAAGCATATATCCATATAAAAGATATTTCCTTCTAATAACTTCTTTTTTTTAAGAAGGTACATCAGTTGAACATTGAAAAAATAGGTCATATTTCAAAAATTCTTGTGGGTTTAAAAAACATTGTAAAATGCTAGGCATTTTTACAATATATAAGTTATGTTTGGAGCGTTGTAATTTTTTTCATTGAAAAAAAAAAAAAAAAAAAAAAAAAAAAAATCCATATTTTATTTTTGGCATTTATGTAAATGAAGTGTTCTGCATATGCAGTGTCAGCTGACTGGCTGCACAAAATATTCTTGAAACATAAAATTCTGAAGTTTCATATATTATAAATTATATTTATCAGGGGGCTTCATAAAAAAATCCAATCTGTAATGATAAAACATTACAAAAAAAAAAAAAAAAAATAAATAAATAAATAAAAAAAATTAAAAAAGTCCCCCCCCCAGGCAGAGGGGAAAGTGAATTGCAGTGCAAGAAGAAAGGTTCATAATATAAAAGGGCAATCTGAGGGTTTTGTGAAGATATGTCACATGATGGTTTTAAAAAAAAATTAATTTTTTTACCCTTATTTTAACTCTCTCGGGAGGTGGAAATTTTATAATCACTGAAACACCTCTTTAATTACTTTTTAATAGATTTATTTTCTGCCATTTTACGCCTCTACTTAAAATGATTGCTGAGATGTGCCAAATGTTCTAAATAGTATGACCTCCTCTTTTAACCCCTTCAGGGGTGTGATTTTTAAATAAAACATGCTGAAATACATGTTTAATCATTTTTTAGTAGATTTATTTTCTGAAATTTCCTGCTGCTACATTAAATGGCTGCTGAATTATAGAGAAATGTTTCAGAATTTTTAACCCCCTGTTTGCCCTTCTTACAGTGTGAATTTTCAGAAATTCCCTCTTAGTGCATGCTTACATCATAAGAAGTATATTTTCTTCAGTTTTCATATTTCCATGTTCAATAGTTTGGTCTGGGCATTGATTATCAGTCAGTCAGGACAAACTATTTTATGTATGTATAGATACTATAAATTAATAGAAAATAAAAAGAATCAATGATTTTTTGAAAGCTTAATGTTGTTGTCCTCCTTTAAATAAAAAAAAAAATTCTTAGATAAAGACAAATCTCACCTCCCCCTCAAAATAATAATAATAATAATACACGCACATATTACAAAATATTACAATGTTAATAAAAACATAAACAAAAGGATTGCTCAAGCTTTATAATATAAAAACATAAAACAAAAGGATTTCTCATGCTTTATAATATTAAAACGATTTATTATTCTGAAAAGTAATACCTTCTTATAGCGTTGAGCATAAATAAAATACTTTCCAGCTAACAGGAAGTTTTGTTTCTCTTCATAATATGCAGCTATGCTGATATAATCATCTGGTTCACCGTTTTCTCCAATTGCATCAGCATATATGGACATATTGTTAGAATCTTGAGCAAGCACAAAAGCTTCATTTTTACAATTGGATAAAACAAGGAATTTGACAGCAGATGGGCTATCATTATAATTCTGAAAAAATCTAAAATGAAATAGATTTTAAATAATGTATATACGTTAGAGAATAAAAAAAGATTTAATATAATTTTGGATACATACATAAATACCATCTACATATATTTTAAAATAAATCATATTCTGTACATAAAAAAATAAATAATTTATTTGACGCCTTTGCTATAAGAATATTTTTACATATTATGAAAATATCTTCTTTTTGTTTTTTGCATAATGTAACACACAAAGAAATTATTTAAGGGAAATGTAATGATATTTAAAACCTTAAAAAATACAATTTTAACAATGCAGCAGTCTTTTATTATTTTTTATTTATTTATTTATTTATTTATTTTTACAAAGAAAAGGGTTTACCTTTCATAAACATCTTAAGAATGATTAATGCTTGTGAAGTCAATTTAACAAAATAAAATTTGATTGATATGTTTATTTTAGATTTAGATGATTACTAAAAGCCATAAATTCCAATTAAATTTTCTCATTGTGACAGTTATTAGATAAAGATGATAAATTCAAATTAAGTAGTTATATTTAGATTATAAATTCTGATCAACTTTACTCAAATTTGATAGTTATTAAATTCAGAGCATAAAATCAAATTAAATAATTATGCTTAGAAGATAGATTTAAATTAACTTCGAAATAAGTAATTTAGGTCGTAAAACTTAATTAACTTTTCTCCATGTGACATCTATCATTATATTTAAATCACAGATAATCTGTGATGAACATGCCTGTGTACCATGTGATGCTTTATTTTACTGAAAATACAACCTCTGACAAAGAAGTTCGGTGAAGGTTGATTTGGCAACACTAGTGAAACAAAACACTGCACATACATAGTGGCAGGTGTTGACCATCTTTCCCCACCGTTGTTCAATTGAGCATCATTTATATTCAGTGTAAGATGTGTTTTACAAAGTACTTGTTTAGTGTGTTGATTCTTAACTGAGCACAGGAAAATGAACGAACAAAAAATAAGTTCAAAATTTTGTTTTGAGCTTCACAAGACACCGAAAGAACTCATGAGGGGTAGTGCAAATTGGACATCCACCATATCCGCAAGATCACAATACTCTAGACTTTTTCCTATTCCTATGACTCAAACTGAAAGGAAAGAAATTTTGCGATGCCTACCTTGGAGCAATGGTATGTCCTCTCGAAGATGTGAAGTTTCATGTTTTCAAAAAGTGCAATCCCCATCTAAGAGCCACAGAAGTCCCTCCTGGGGAAAATTATCTAGATTCAACACTGTTCTAGATCTAATTAAATTAAAGATCCTGTCTAGTTTGATTCGTTATTCTTCTGATGGAAAAAGCAGAAATTGGAAAAAAAAAGAATATCCCCAAATGTGAAAGATAGATTTTTGGAAGTATCTGAGGTGCTGTTGTTAGGGATTGATAAATTATTATATCATTTTAAACTACAGGATTTGCAAATTTGCAATTGTGATATTTAATTTATTTATGAGATGCGACTCGTTGCTATGGCAGCAAAGCTATTTTTAATTGCTTTACTTTTACATTTTTTTATCTTATGAGATGAGTTAAAAGTTTAAGTATAAAAAGTTGGCATCAATTTTTGATGGAAAAGAAAATAGAATTTTTTACAGAGAATGTTTATATTTTTTGTTTGTTGTGCATGTCTTAAGTTTTATTGAAGAATTATGTTATTTTATGAAAAGGCATGCAGAAATGTATATAGGATCATCTTTCCAGTTTTTAGTACAATGATCAGAAATTTTGCAAGGTAAAATGAATTTATATTTTGTACATATGTAAAAAATTTGAATTCAATATTTCTTCATACTATAATTCTATGTATATAATAAAATTTTTTAAAAGGAAAATTCAAGAATAATTAGAGTAGTTGAGTTAGAGTTAATTATTTAGTATTAGAGTTAATTAGAGTAGAACTCAATAATGAAGTTTTGATTGTTTACAAAACAGCTGTACCGAATCAACCAAAATGTAAGTCTCTAAAGATCATGACTCTGTGTCTCCATTGAATTCACATTTTTTAGATACAGTCAAAGATTGATAATCCGTGCTCCCATAATCCGCATTACTTTACAAATGTAAATAATAAAATAAATAGTAAAGAAAATTTATAAATTTGTGATCCAAAAATGATTTTTAAAACGAATGAAAAAAAAAAATCATAATAAAACATTTATTTTTTGTTAATATAACACTTTTATTTTATTAACAGTAAAAAAAATGGATTACAGCATTACAAAACATATGTAGTAATTATTTTTATTTAAATGCACTTATATATAATTTTTTTATAAAATAGCACATTAAATTAATTATTAGATTTCATATTTATTTTTTCATATTATACTGATTAAAGGATTAAAATGCCATCTAGGAATAATACAATGACATATAATATACTTAATACTCTATAATCCACAAAATTCCATAATCCGCACAACCGTTGGCCGCAGCGTGTGCAGATTATAGAACTTTGACTGTATATAATAGATCTGGATTAATAAATCGATGTAATCTGCAACAAGTAACATTTTTTTTATACACCAGGCCAATTGACTACATAGAGCCAAGTTTCTTTATAAAGATTTATCATAAATAAAATACTACAACAAAGAAAAAACTTACCTAGCAACCATCCTAGCACCTTCTAGAGAATTAGATAACTTCACTAATCTAACTGCTGAATCAGGATCTTTCAAATGATCCAAATATATCCTACAAAAAATAAATTCGTAATTAGTTCATTTTTCTCCATATTTTTAAATTAATTTATACAATATAAAAATGCTTACCGAATTGCATTTGCATATTCTGATGCATTTTCATAAGCAACAGCTGCTTCTGCATATTTTCCATCAGCTTCCTGGGCTTTTGCATACTGGGCATGAACTTTAGGAGAAGAAATTGAAGGTAAAAATTCTTTTACCTTTTTCCTAAAATTGAAACCAGACATTGTTTGTCAAGAAGAAAAAGATATGAACAACTTTGGGTTTATAATTTCAGAAATAAAAAATGAAAAAGATGACTAACATTTTTAATCTAATTTTTGTTGTCCTGAATGCATTATGAATTTTACAGTCATGAAATAAAATAATTATTTTTAAACATTTTTGCATATCATTTGTAGTTAAATATCACACATTTTATTTATAATTTAATTTAATTAATTATAATTTAATTAAATTATTTTTGACATTTTATTATGTATAAGTTTTGAAAAAATTGTTCAAAACTTTCATTTAGATTTCGATTGCTTATAAGAAGTGTGAGCAGGCGATGATGCAGCAGCAACGTACCAAGATCTCGTGCTAATAAATTCTCATTTGCAAGATAAAAGACGATTTTTTTAAACTGTAAAAAGGAAAAGAAAAGCTAAAAGAATTTCAAAATATTTGTTGCAGCCAGGTTCATTTAGAGCCGGCTTTGAAATGACAAATTCTTAAACATATTTGTGGGGTAAAAGAAAGGCTAAGGTCTAGAAATAAAAACAGAACTTGTTTTATTGACAACTTATCAACATAAATAACAATAATAATAATTGAGAAGAAGTAGTAAACTAATGTGGGAATTGTATTCTCCCCACTAATTGTCCTGCATATTCCATTCTCCACATCTCAACTCCGATAACAAAGGCACTCCAGCGACGCAGCCAAATAAAGTAGGCATGATTTGAAGCGAGCCACAGAAAGGAAGTGAAGAGGGCTGGTTTGAAACAGTTGTTGTTGGTTGGCGAGAGAATATTCGATGATGGTTTTCGGTAGCAGATGAGTGTTTAAGACGAAAATACATAACTTGTATATAATTCATTTGTGTAAATATGTTCATGTTTAATATAAGACTTTAAGGGGGCTCAGGGGTTGAAAACTTTTCAAAAAATCAATTTTTTTATGATCTAATTTGATTATTCATTTAATTCTTAACTCAATGCAAAAAACTGCATAAAAATATTTGCATTTTTAACAGAGTTATAAGTATTTATGTATCAACACTTTCATAGCCGCATCCATATAATTTCAACTTTAAGTTGCGTTTTCTCAAAACTTGATTTTTGACGACTAACACCAAAATAAAAAAAAATCTATTTGATGGAATGGCTTAATTTTTTTTTTTTTTTCATCTATATAACATCCTTATCTAGGTTATGAATTAATATATTTTAGATAGTTTAATATTTTGAGTATTTTTAATGAAAAAAAAGTTGTATTTTTTAGGTGTTTTTTAAATTTTCAAATATAAGAGTTTTTTTAATAATGTTTTTTTTGAGGGATTTTTATATCCTTAATTCATTCTCTAGAGTAAAGTTTCCTGATCATTTTAAAGCAAAAATTAGGTTCTTAAGTCAATTCAACGTTAAGATATTTTGGTGTTGGTGGTATAGCATATAATTTTTTTTTCGAAAATTGTGTTACATACATTTCGCTATATTTTTTATTATATTACATTGAAATACTTCATTTTGTAATTTTATAAGACTACAAACATACCTTTAAAATATCAGAAAGTTTAAATTAATTACATTGAATACTTCTGTTTTTATATGGGCTCGAAGCGAGAGCTCTGTTTACATGTTTTTCCGTATTGATCAACTCCTGAGCCCCCTTAAATTTTAATGGTGTCAGTTTAGAATGTATGTGTTTGTGTTTTACTAATTGTTCCCATATTAATGTGAAGTTTTTTTTTACATTACAGTTTGATTTCAATACTTAATTTTTCTTTTTATCAAAACTAAAAAAGCAAACATTTTTCTACATAAATATATTAAATTTAGAATCATCTTAACAATTTAGTTTCCTGACTAGGTGTTATCTAAATAACACCTAGTCAGAATGATAAAACAATAGAAAAACACATATTTATCATTTCACTACCAAATAAATTCTAAAAACTTAAACTAACAAAACTAAATTGCAATCTTTTTAGTCATATATAAATTTCATGTTATTGTTTGTAAGAAAGCAAATGTAATTTTATGTAAAGAAATCAATAAACAAAATAACAATTGCATCTGACCAATTTGGTACACAATCTTTCTGCAATTGTATTAACATATTTTAGATTTAAACATGGTTCTGTTATCATCTGTACTCACCTTCTCTGCCATTTACACTCTTGCATATTATTTTAGAATAACTGTTTATCAAAATACATTAAAAAAAAAGGAAATACATTTTCTTAAAGTACACATATGTTCGTGTGCAATCAATTTTTCAAGATTTAGCACAAAGAATTTTATTAAAAGAAATAAAATTGTTATTACCAATTCTTTAACTTTATATACAATGTTGCAGCATTATCAAATAAACCACCTTTTTCATATAAAATTGCAGCATCAGATATAACCTGAAAACAATACACATTTTCTTATGAATTCAAATAAAAATATATAAATACTCATTCAAAGGAAAAATAATTGGTTAAATGATAACCTTTATTTCCTCCAGTATGCTAGCACATTCTTGATAAACTACAGGACTGTTGATTTCTTCAGCTAAAGCAATGCCTCTGAAAAAAGTTTTTTTATTTCCATGGCACAATTCATTACAAAAAAATTGCATATGATCAGAAAATATTAGCAAATAAATTTCTTTTAACATTGTGCAATATGTACAAATTTTAATTTCTACAAATAAAAGATTTGTTTATTAATATAGAAAATCAAAATTATGTGCACACACAAAGAAAGAAAATTTAAAAACGGCATGGAAACCCATTTAAAAAGAAAAAAGAAGAAAAGAAAAAGAAATATTGTGAAACTGAAATTTTTCATTAGGCAGAGGAAAAGAGCTTTGCAACAGCTGAATTTCTTATGGAAGACAATTATTAATCTGTTTTTCCTTTTTATGCTCATAATTAAATGGACTACTTGCAAAATAATATCTTATGAAATACGATGAATGGGTTTTATTAATCTGTCGGCAATCAAACATATGAGTTCAGAGTGAAAGTAATGTTTTAAAATTCCATGAGGAATTTCCTTTTTAAATAAAGAAGCAATGTACAGCTGTAATTACTTATTTGCTGTAAAGTGGATAGAAACCATTCCACTAGTTTTGGACTCATAAGTGAGTCTTAATCGATTTGAGTAAACAGGATAAAATGTAGCATACTAGAGAAGAACAATTGTTGACAAAAATTATATCCAGGTGATGTGGATCCTTGAAGCAACACAAAAAAACATAGAATTTTATGCTCTAAGCAAAAGTAATACCATTCTATAAAAAAAAAGATGCATGAATACTGACACCAAAATTTGGTGCGGCATACAAATTTGTGAGATAGCGAGTCACTAACCAATGCAAAATCTAAAGCAGGCAGAAGAAAAAATAAGTTCTCAAAGTGGATCCAAGAGATATTTTGCATAATTCAGCCATCACATTGTTTCGTGAGAGATCACAAAATATGAAATGATATTTTAAAATATAAATAAAAGGTATTAAAAAACAAATGAGAGAATAAAATAAATGTATGGGTTTTAGGGAAAGTGTTGCTTTTAATTGATTAAGATTTTTTAGACTATGAAAATAAAGAATGTGTTGATTAAAGATATGGGATTAAAATATAATAAATGTAAGATATTATTAAAAGATAAGAGAAGAGTTAGATACTATAAGAATTAAAAAAATTAAGATAAATGGCAAAAATTTTTTATTATTACATATACATATTATTTGCAAATGACATGAAATAAATACCAAGAGGAAGAAAAACTGAAATTTTTCAACAAGAGGGGAAGAGAAGCTTTGCCACTCCTGAATTACTTATGATAGACAATTATTATTTCTGTTTTTCTTTTTTACATTCTTGTATTTCAAATTCATCACAAGGGATTCAGGGTAGCAGTGCCCCCTGATAAAAGAAGAATGGATATTAAAAAATAGAAAACCAATGATTATAAATGCACAAATAAAGTATGAAAAGGGAACAAACAGCTGTTTTGAATCTACTACCGAAATTCTTCAGTGTAAAAACTCAGTGAGCTAGACAAAGCAAAACTGAGCCAAAGAGACAGAGAGACACAGGCTTATATACCTGCTACGAGAACGACCCTGCCTAAAGGAAAGCAACCAATGAGAAGAAAGCAGCCAGAACAACTGGGTGGACAAGTAGCGACATCTATCGAAGAACAAACAAAACAAAAACTAAAAAGCAAAAGGGAAAAAAAAAAAAATTTAAATTAAAGATTTCCAAATGCTAGGAAAATAAGGAGTACTTGATAAGTCATTGACTAAGAAGTGAGAATTTTTAATGATGTGGTAAGATTCCCAAAAATTAAGATCAAGAATAGAAGGACACTTATGGATGATGGTTGCTGAAGAAAAGTTAAATTTATGTTGTGAAGACCAACAATGTTGAGCAATAGAAGAGCATTTAAGCTCTTGATTTTTGACATACCTTTTATGTTCAGTTAAACAAAATCTAAGAGCACGTTTAGTCTGGCCAATATAAGAAAGACCACATTGGCAAGAAATTTTATAAATATCCCTGTTATCTAAGTGATCAATGGGGTGCTTAAGATTAGAAAAAACAATTTTATTAATAGGAGAAAAAATAACATTGAAATCAAACCTTTTTACAATTTTAGCAACTTGCTGACTGATTTTGGGGAAAAAGGGCAAAACAACCAAAGTATTACCAAAGGTAACAACCAATGTGTTCAAATTAAAGTTTTTTCTTTCAGATTGGGTGGATTTTGTCAATTTTCTATGAATTGAATCTATAATATTAGGGAAATAACCACGATCAACAGCAATAGCTTTTAGATAATTAAGTTCATCACTGAGTAACTGAGGAGTTGAACAAATATTGGAAGCCCAGAAAACAAAAGTTTTAAAAGCCACAACTTTCTGGTTAGGAGGATGAAAAGAATACCTGTGAGGTGGAAGACTGACCACAAAAGGTTTGCGAAAGACAGTAGTCTGAAAATTATCTTCATTGCGAATAACAAAGACATCCAGAAAAGAAAGGCAATTGTTCCATTCAACTTCAAAAGTAAATTGAATACAAGAATCAATAGAATTCATGACAGAGAGGATATGATTTATCTGAATTCACTTCAACTAAAGCATAGATATCATCTATGTAATGAATATAAAACTGAAATTTTAAGACTACAAACAATTTTATTTCAAAATATTACAATTATTCAATATATTAGTACAAATCGCATAAAATCGGATTAAGAGGATTACCCATAGCCAAACCATCAATCATATGAAAGAAATTAACAAAGGCTTTATTTGCTATTTTAATGAAGAATGGATAGTTTTAATTCTTTATTTTAAAAAAGGCTGCTAGAAATTGATCTTTAAATATTTAATATTTCTTAATGGTTTTGCATTGATTTTTATACTGCTATATAAAAATTGTCCTGCACAAGAAGCTCTAAAAAAATGAATCCATAATCTAGCTTCTTTATATGTTCATTTTTTTCTCTTATAAAAATGTAGCCAGGGTTGCAGGCTTACATGTCTGTTTCGAAATCTTACCTCTACCAAGATTTTTTTCTGTCAGCACCTCTATGGCTGTCCTTTTGAGTGGAGAAGACAAAAAATATACAATGGAGAAAGCCACAGGAACAATTAATAGGAAAGCAGTACAAAGTAATGGAAACAACCAGTCAGAAATTGAAATAACAAGTATAGTAACAGGGAGAAAAGATGAAACAAATGGGGGGAAAAAAGAGCAGAGGAGAGAAAATAAATAAAATAAAAATAAATAGGAAAATAGTTTTTTTTTTATGTACAATATATTTTTTAGATCATTCCACTGTATTAACTTTGTTATATTATTTAGTTAGAAAATTATTTTAATGCATGTTTTGTACCTTTTATAGTCACCGCATCTAATGGAAGTTCTAGCAATTCCCGCTTTGCAAACATTATTATGATGATGAATCTAAAAAGAAATAACAAAGTCAATATCAGTTAAATGCAGATATTTAAAAAACATAATGTGGAAAATTACAAAAAACTAGTATTTCAGTTTTTGCAAAATTTACATACATTATCAGAAGATACATCATTCAGCAGTCCTTTCTCATAATGATGAACTGCATTAGTGTAATCACCACTAAAAGGGAAAAAAAAATCCAGTGATATTATATATTATATATGATGATATATAAGCAATATTTATTTTCAAATTATTAAGAATTTTGATACTTTCAATTTATTTTCAAAATATCAAGGTATTTGATATTTTTTATATTTTCAGTTAATATTTATTTTTAAGGTATCAAAATGTTTAATATTTTCTACAGTTGATATTTATTTTCAAAATATCAAAGTGTAAGATATTTATGATAGTTTTAAAAAGTTTAAATGAAATTTTTAATTGTTATTGACTGTGTCATTCTGTAGATACAGAACTTATGTCTCTGGTAGCTACTTTCTTAGCCAAAGAAGAAAACATGTCTTTTACAAGTTTTAAACTTGAAGATTTTATATTTAAAAATAGATCTAATATCTGGGACATAGTTAATTTAGAAGAGTTTTTGAAATATAAACTGCATAATTTAAGTAATCGGTTATATACCGTCTTATTAGAAAACAATCTTTTCTGACTTTGGATTAGTTAAACTGTACAACATGTGAGGGGATAAAATAGAAAATCACCTTACATTTATAAAATACATTTAAACTATTTTGTTTTATAAACTTTTGATTTTTTTAATACTTTAAACTGAATTCTATAATTATTTTTATTTATTTATTTATTTATTTTAATAACTGTATAAAGCAAATTCTTTCCGTTTTCAATTTTGTTCTAAGTAAAAGAAAAAAAAATTAGAATAATGTTTTGTTAAGTTTTCATGTCAAGAGCAATACATTTTAATTTTTAATTTATATTATGCTTGACAAATTTTACTATCAACAACAACTTGGCTATTTTGAGAATATCATGATATTTAAGAATCCTGATAACCATATTTTATTGCAAGATCCTGAACAAGTTTTAAATTGTGCATTTTAAACTTATATGAACAAATATTATTAATTTATGTGCAAAAATAAATAAAATATTTACATGCATAAAGATTTATGGAGACATGAATTACAATGAGTTAATAAATTTACCTTGAATGCAAGGAATGAATTTATCAAGAAGTATATAATAAAGATTGAGTAAATTAATTTCATTATTTATAATATAATTATAACTTAATTGTAAAATTTTATGGTATATTATTGGTAATAAATAATTAGAATTACTTTTAAAGTAGAAGACAATTATATCATCAAAATGCCTATACATTGTACAATCAAATGTATCGTATTTTCGGGTGTATAGTTCACGGCTTATACAAGAAAAAACCTTCCAAAAAGCCACTGCAGCTTATACACGGTGCGGGTTATACAAAGATTTTTTTTTTTAAATTGGAAATTGTGATATTTTTTCTACAATTTTTAAACCTTAAAAAATTTGAAAAAAAAAAATCGAAATTTGTAAATTTTTTTTGCTATGCCACGAAATTTAGAGAGTTCTCTGTCATAATGAATTATGACATTTTTTTATAATTCCTTAAATGAAACTAATACCATCTTTTTTTGGAGGGAATTCAGTTCTAAAATTTTTTTAATTACTCTTAAAGTTAATTATTAAATATAGATTGAGTTAAAGAAAAGGATCTAATAACTTTTATACTCTGGTTAGGATTTTTTTATTTAAAAATAAATAAATAAAAAAAAATTAAATAAATAAAAGTAGTATTATTTTAATTTAATTTTCTTTTTCTCTCTTTTTAAAACACAACGCAATATTTATTTTTATAGTCACGATCACGCCAAAAGATCGTTAACTCCAATGTATATCTTAAATTTCACAATGGAGATATATGTTAACGTCTTTTATTTTATGAAAAAAAAAAATAATTAATGTATAAAAATTATTTTTATCTATAGGATTCTTATTTTAATAATAATATCAGTACTTTCAGCATTTGTTTCACATTTCAAAAGTTTTTTTTTCACTTGATTTACGGCAGTATAAACTTTAATTTACGCCGATGTTTTGCTCTAATTTTAAAAACGAAGATTTGAATTTTCCTGGCCATTTTGAATAAGACGCGCATTTTTGATTCCTTTCCCTTTCTTTCAGGAGAGATGCACATAAGGTTACAACAAACATTGTCGCTTGGCGCGATCCCGGATTTCGCCGCACGACCAGTTGGTGTTATTTAGCGCTAGTTTAGTGCAGGCATTGCACATGTCCGAGAGATCGCCGGTTAGCAATTCTGAGTAAAGTTTGGCGGCCGTTTGCGTCCTTGGGGAGGAAAAAGTTTTCGCGCTAATTTTCAGTTGGGTGTTCAATTCTCGTGCCTGAAGGACGTCTTTTAATTTTTTTCTTTCCTTTTCTTTGTTTTCCGAATTGGCACAATGCCGTTTTTGGATATTTGGTTTTTTTTTAAGTTAATGTTTTAAACTGATGTTAGTCTTAAATTGATTTCCTTTTTTTTAGAAACTTATTTGAGCATATAAAGAAATATTTTTTTTCTTAATTAAAAAAAAAAAATCTTAGATTTTTTTTATTCAATTTTCTTTCCTTATTTTGGAAACTCTTGGTCATTCCTCTTCCCCCCCCCCCGATCCTTACCAATTTAAATAAAAATATTGGTTTAATAACCTATTGTCATTTTCTTTGTTCTTTTATTTTTTTTTTAATTTTATTCCAGTTTTTAGTTTATTTCTTTTTTTTTGTTGTTCATCTTCTAGCAAAGAGTAAAGGTAAATTATGCATTTGTTCTTTATTATATGTTGCACAGCCAGTGAGAAAATTTATTTAAATTTAGAACCAAAAATATAATTGTTATAATAATTTTTTTACTTGTATTTACCTAAGAGATTAATCAAATAATGATGAATTGTTTTTTTGGTATAAATTATATATAGTTATGCAGAGTAACTAATGAGAAAAAAATCATGGGTAGGCCATGAATAATGAAAAATTAAATGAAGATGTCATATTATAAATTTTAGTAGATATTTACTAGTTCTGTTGTAAATCAATGAATTTTAAATTTGATTTGGATAAAATTACATCTTCTTGTGATTCCATTAACAATTTAATGTTTTATTTTGGGTTATTGCCAACAAACATTGTTACAATTGGTGCCTAACACCAAACTCATAAGTGCAATATATTGAGAATAAAAAAAAAAAAAAAAAAAAAAAAAAAAAAAAAAAATGCAGGGAATGAAAAATTTATGAAATCATATGTGTTTTTGTTTGTTTATTTTATAAAATGTGTATATATTTTTAAAAAATTTTGGGGGTATCTTTTTTTAATTGTTTTTATTGAAATAAAGTCATGGCTCCAAGAAAATCTAAAAGAAGGGTAGCCAACAACAACATAACAGACAATAATAACATACCTGACAATACAGTAAACAACATAAATATGCCTAATTTAAGCCCACAAACCTCTATTAATTCTCAAACTTTAACAGTGAGTACAATACAGGAAACTTCTAATAATCACACACAAAATCCTATGATCCATGTGCA
Organism: Maratus speculifer; assembly: GCA_964019185.1. Classification (NCBI taxonomy): domain Eukaryota; kingdom Metazoa; phylum Arthropoda; class Arachnida; order Araneae; family Salticidae; genus Maratus; species Maratus speculifer. Next base: position 44,219,193 of record OZ025294.1, read on the forward strand.
AAATTTTAACGGAGATAATATGCAAGTGAATTTCTTTATTGAACAAATTAAGGATTTAGCCGAGGCATACAAATGGAATGATAAATACACACTAATGTACACAAAATCCAAATTAACAGGAAAAGCACAACAGCTAATAAATCAAGCACAAGAAATCAGTAAATTTCAAAACACAGAAGAGCTTTTCAACAAACTTAAGACTTTTTTCAAAATACAATCATTGGCAACTAACATTAATGATTTCCATAATTTTGTTATTTTACCAGAGGAAAACATCCAGAACACTGCACACCGGTTAGATGTGATAACTCATAGAGTCTATAAGGACATGGACAATGAAAATTTGGATAAGATTAAATTTGTCAAATTCTTACAAATTGTTCCATCAAAGTTTAGAATAAAGATTTTGGAAAATAACATTACTACTTACCAGGAAGCGGTAGAGAAAGCAGAATTGATGCAAAATTGTGACGCTAATAATAAAATACTAAATAGTGATAAAGAGGAAAATGAAAAATTTAACGATCTTACACATCAAATAAATTCGCTACAAGCATCATTAGAGAGAATAGAAAAGGGAAAATCTGAAAATACAAAAAACATTGGGAAGGAAAAATCTAATAAAAAAAACAATAGCAAACAATTTCACTCAAAACCAAGAGGAAACATTGGGAATGTTAAGAGGAATTTTAGGGGTAATAGATTCAATGTAAGAAACAGAAACCGTTTTAGAAATTACAGGGGAGGAAATAATTATGATAACAGAAACGAGAACTATAGAAATAATTACAATCAAATTCAATGTCAATTTTGTGACATGTGGGGCCACACGGCAAAATATTGTAATAACATACAAAATCAATATCAAGACACCTCTTCAAATCACAATACAACAAATCAGACCTTTTCCAGCCATAATGAACCACCCACACTAATTCCCGAGGTCACAGAAGCTGAAACTAGTGAGCCTCCAGTTACAAAAATTTCAGCAACTGATATAAATAGTCATATCATCGCTAATGTTAATGTGGAAAACCCACTCATTCCAACAATAACTATTAAATTAGCAGATGAAAATATACAGTGTCTAATGGATACAGGGAGTTCTATTTCACTTATATCCAAATTTTTCTTCGATTCTGTCAAACATAAACTTAAATATAAAAACTTAGGCAGGTCAGTTTCCATCTCCACAATAAATTCGCAAGTACAATTTAGTGGATGCATTAGCGCATCGTTTAAAATTAAAAATCAATTTTTCAGACATCACATGTATGTATCACAAATTTCAGACAAATCACCCTTTACTATTATACTTGGTTATGACTTCATTTCAAAATATAATGTGCTAATTTTCCCAGAAATTGGGTGTTGTAAAATAAAAAATGATTTCATTTATTTCTCGAATCACTCAATGGGTAAATTAAACAGAAATATAGAAAATGAACTAAATCATAATCAAAACTTCCTAACTTCAAATGAAGTTACACCAGAAGAGATTTTAGAGGGTAGTGATCTGGCAAAATTTGTTCATGCTGACCCATTCATCCCGAAAAGTGTAAATATTGATGAACTTAATATAATCAAACTTGCACATAATGCACAGTTGAAGCCTAGGGAAAAATCCTACATTAAGGCTAAAATAAATTTAACTAATGACCTTAAAAATAAAGATCTTATCTTTATCCCCAACTTAAATGATAAGAGAATCCTTTTACATGAGGCATTATACTCCTTCAGACTCGAGAATGAGAACACGCCACTCACAAATCCTTGCAACAAAAAACAAAACAAAAAATGTTACGATCAGCACTGGGTGAACTGCTACATTTATACAGAGAATAATTCAGAAAAAACAGTTCATCTTAAGAAAAACACTCATTTGGGTGTCATGAACATTGTAGAGGACATTCAAATCCCCTTCGATGTGAAGAATAAAAAAATTTTTTCAACACCTCCACCCACAATTAATGAAACCATAAATGTTATTCAGCCTAATCCAGAAACCTTACAATTAAGAAAAAAAGAATTTGAACAGGCCAAACTGTCGTTTAAACACTTAGAAGAAAATCAGCAGCAGAAGCTACAAGAAGTGTTAAAAAAGAATTTTCAAGCTTTCTCTAGCTCACTAAAATCTTTGGGACATACCGACATCATTGAGCCACAGATACATTTTACAACAGATTATCCGATTAAAACCTTACCTTTCCCTATTCCACAAGCTTTGCAAGCAGAGACGAGGAGACAAATTGAGGAAATGGTAGAGGCCGGAATAATAGAGAAAAATGTAGCATCTTGGGCATGTCCCATGCTCTTAGTGAAGAAGAAAGCTATAGGAAAAAAACCTACTACTTATCGAATGACTCTCGATTTACGACTTTTAAATGCAGTTATACAACACTCCTCTTACCCCATACCAAAAATTCAACAGATAATTTCTACAATAGCCGGATACAAATATTTTACATCTTTAGATATGCCATCAGCATACCACCAGGTCAATTTACCTGATAAATACCAGGAGCGAATTTGCTTCACAAGTCCATTTGGAACATACAAATTAAAACGAATGCCCCAAGGACTAAAAACATCTGCGGGACATTTTCAGGCTTTAGCGGATTCCATTGTTGAAGAAATAAACCTTCCTGGAATAATAAGCTATATTGATGACTTTGTAATTTGTGCAAATTCTTTTGAAGAAACCTTATATAAATTAGATAAATTATTGCAAGTCTTTAAGAAACACAATCTTACCTTAAATTTAGAAAAGTGTAAATTCCATCAAAAATCAATAGATTATTTGGGTTTTAGACTAGAAAATCAGAAGATCTACCCAATCACATCAAACATAGTAAAAATTAAGGGATTTCCTCGACCCAAGACCAAACGTCAAATAAAAAAATTTCTTGGCCTTTGTGGCTTCTACAGGACTCTAATACCATCCTATGCAGAACTTTCAGACCCTCTTGTCCGATTGACGTCAAGTAATAAAAAATTTGCATGGACAGAAATCGAAGATCAGGCATTTGAAAAACTGCAGAAAATCTTTTTCCAAAGGCCATTTTTAAGACAACCAGATTACAATAAAACATTCATTCTAAACACAGATGCCTCTTCTTATGCAATTAGTGCTGTGTTACTCCAACAGCATGGAGAGCATCTTCTTCCAGTAGCTTATTTTTCTAAAGCTCTAAGAAAGGCAGAAATAAAGTACCCAGCGATCCAGCAGGAACTCATGGCAATAGTGAAGGGCATAGCAGCGTTTCGTCATATATTGTATGGGAGAAAATTCATTATATTATCCGACAGTAAGCCACTTGACAAATATAGAAAAACAACGTCACCAGCGAATATTATAACCAGATGGTTGATGGAGCTAGAGGAATATACCTTTTTTTTTAAACATATTCCAGGTCGTCAAAATGTTTTGGCAGATTATCTGTCTAGAACTCCTCTCGACAAGAATTCCATCGATTTGTTATCAGACCCTGACCTAATCTATTCAGAAGAAGTATTACCAATAGTAGAAGATACAAGAGAAAATGTAAATGAACAGTTTTGTAATTTAATTAAGAAGAACCCTAATTTTAAGAATCTAGATATTGAATTAGAAGATTTATTAAAGGAACAGAAAAAGGACAAAATTCTTAAAAACATCTATAATGCCTTAAAGAAAAACAATAGTGAAGCAAAACATAAATTTAAAAATTATTCTATTTGTCCCATTACTAAATTATTATTATATACAACCAAGCCTAAAGAAAATAACCTGGAATATCATAATAAAATAGTGGTACCAGCAGGTTTAAAGGAAAAATGCATAAGGGTAAATCATCTCACCCACTTCGGGATTGACAAGACATACCAGAATTTATGCAAGAAATTCTTTTGGAAGGGCATGTTTTCGGATGTAGTGAACTATGTCAAATCATGTGATAAATGCCTGACTATAAAACCTCAACGTGTACCTTCGGCTCCACTTCAAAAAACCATAATACCCACCAGACCTGGACAACTTTTATCGTTAGATCTCGTTGGCCCATTCAGAAATGGAAAGCACATTTTGACGGTTATCGATCACTTCAGCAAACATCTAAAATTATATGCATTGAAAAACATCACAGCAATGCAAGTAGTATATGAAATATTTGATTATGTTGTAACATTCGGTAGACCAGAAATGGTACTTTCAGACAATGGAAGCCAATTCAAAGCACATATTTTTAATGAATTTAACAGAATGCTAGGAATTAAGTTGAGGAACACTACAACAGCACATCCCGAAGCAAATTCAGTTTCAGAAAGAATAAACTTCTCAATAAAATGCACCATTAAAACGTTAATGGCTGAAGGATATGATTTCAACACAGCTGTAAAAATACACGAAAGTATATACAATAGTTCATTCCATAACACCATTAAAACTACACCTAATAGAGTTCATTTTGGGAGAGATTTGGCAAACATAATAGACACCTTTAATCCAAATGCATACAAGAACAGATTAGATGTACATAATGACTATTATATGTTAGTTAATAATCTGCAGAAATTGTACGATCAAGTGCATAGCAATTTATTATATCATCAAGAAATCCAAAACACCAAACAACATGTAAAAGCCAAATTAAGAAACCCAAGAATTGGGGATGAAGTTTATCTAGATAACTCTAATAAATTCAAGAGAGCATCACAAGGTCCTTTCAAGATAATTGAAAAATGCTCAGACGTTATATTCAAGATCCAATTATCAGATGAACCAAATTCCAGAATTCAAAAGGTTCACATAAACAGGTTACTTCCCATCACAGAAAGGAAGAAACACCTTATCCAGCAGGAAGTGGCTAGTTCAAGAGGTACTGATGCAACAGATAATAATTCAGTTCTAAATCCACCTAATACTATTCAGACATCAGATGATCAATCTTTACAGGATGTACCAAGAACTAAATTATCAAAACAACCAGCACCTAAAATTATTAGTGATTATAATCTTAGACAGACAGCCAGAAGGAAGAAACAGTAGACTATCTTTTATGTGCACACACTTTTTTATAACATCTTGTCTACAATTGAAATGTTTTTTCGGAACTTTTCTGCAGGCAGAAAATCTTTGAAAACACCTTCTCTTTAATCTTCTCTATGAACTGTTTGCCTATTAATAACTTTTATTGTATATTTTCAGATTTAAGAACTTTCACAGTTAAAGAACTTTACCATTAATATTAGTCATATTTGACAATCTCATTATTGTATGCATCTCCAAAAATGAATTATAAAGGTTTTTGAAATTAGTCACCATATGTAAGTACATTTTGATTTTAAGTATTTGTTTATGTTCAAGGATATTGTGAACATGTCACATCATCCTCAATGTGTTTAGTACATTGAGTTTATTTTTCAAATGTCAGCTAGACATTGACTATTTTTATTGGTTGCTCTAATGATGTTCAACTGGAGCAATTTTTGTAAAATTTAGATTTCAAGAAATTATACGTACATGTATACATTCTTTAAAAAAAAAAAAAAAAAAATCTCATTATTGTTTAATACATTTAATTTTGCAAGGATTTGTTCATTTTGTAAATATGTTATATATGTGTTCACTTCTTATCTTTCCTAAATTTATACTTTCTTACACCTTTTTTTTATTGTTATTCAGTTTATGTATATGTATGTTTGGGTATTATGCTTATTTTTTAATAGTGCAATGATTACCAAAGAAAAAGAACATATTAGTTCAATACCGCATACTTCTATGTGGCAATATAAATGCAATTTATATACCTATCCTTAATATGGTATTTTTTTTTATGTGATCATTATGTTCATATATTTAGTTCCTATTTTTTATTTTTCACATTATGATACTAGTGATATGTTTATTTTTGTTTGCAATTGTGGTAGAACAAAATTGATTTTCACTATTATAATTCATTTTTTTTCTCATACATATTTTTGTAAAATTGTGTTTAGACTCCAAAATTTTTTTTCATACACTCATGTTGGTAGGAAAAAAAAAAAAAAAAACTATATTTTAAAGATATACACGTATCAGAGGTATAGGCACAGAGGATTTCAACTATTTGAAATTATGCAAAACACCTTTGAATTTTGAGTCAAAAATTTTTTTTCCTATGTTCCAGGGACAGTATGTGCACAATACTTGTCTCTGGTTATGTCAAATTAATGCAGGTTTCTGAATCATTTTCATTGATATGATTTAGGCGATGCATATGGGTATACCCAAAAACACTTATCTTGAGTTTTAAAAAAATCCATGGTATTAATCACTTTAGGCCTATAACTTTGGTCTTCTGAAGTCGACTTCATCTTTCGTTTATTCAAATGCTAGATAGCATTTTATGTTTGTTTAACATGTTATTTGTTTACTAATTGATACACATATGTACGAGTGTAATTTGTGTTTCTTTCAGAAATTTTATGTAAACAAATCATTTAAGCATTCTCTTATCGAGGATAAGATTTTTGTAACGGATCATCCTGATGTAACAATTGATGTTCAACAAATTGTTTATGGATTAAAACATGGTGTTATTGTACACTATGCATGTAAACCCCATGTAACGAGGAATATTCGGGAGTTTCTTTTGCTAGAAAGTAATTATTCTAGTAAAGAATTTTTTTTTCTCCTTGTTTTTCGGGAGTATTATCAATTTTTTTTTCTCTTCTCCTTGTTTTTCGGGAGTAATGTCATAATGAATTATGACATTTTTTTATAATTCCTTAAATGAAACTAATACCATCTTTTTTTGGAGGGAATTCAGTTCTAAAATTTTTTTAATTACTCTTAAAGTTAATTATTAAATATAGATTGAGTTAAAGAAAAGGATCTAATAACTTTTATACTCTGGTTAGGATTTTTTTATTTAAAAATAAATAAATAAAAAAAAATTAAATAAATAAAAGTAGTATTATTTTAATTTAATTTTCTTTTTCTCTCTTTTTAAAACACAACGCAATATTTATTTTTATAGTCACGATCACGCCAAAAGATCGTTAACTCCAATGTATATCTTAAATTTCACAATGGAGATATATGTTAACGTCTTTTATTTTATGAAAAAAAAAAAATAATTAATGTATAAAAATTATTTTTATCTATAGGATTCTTATTTTAATAATAATATCAGTACTTTCAGCATTTGTTTCACATTTCAAAAGTTTTTTTTTCACTTGATTTACGGCAGTATAAACTTTAATTTACGCCGATGTTTTGCTCTAATTTTAAAAACGAAGATTTGAATTTTCCTGGCCATTTTGAATAAGACGCGCATTTTTGATTCCTTTCCCTTTCTTTCAGGAGAGATGCACATAAGGTTACAACAAACATTGTCGCTTGGCGCGATCCCGGATTTCGCCGCACGACCAGTTGGTGTTATTTAGCGCTAGTTTAGTGCAGGCATTGCACATGTCCGAGAGATCGCCGGTTAGCAATTCTGAGTAAAGTTTGGCGGCCGTTTGCGTCCTTGGGGAGGAAAAAGTTTTCGCGCTAATTTTCAGTTGGGTGTTCAATTCTCGTGCCTGAAGGACGTCTTTTAATTTTTTTCTTTCCTTTTCTTTGTTTTCCGAATTGGCACAATGCCGTTTTTGGATATTTGGTTTTTTTTTAAGTTAATGTTTTAAACTGATGTTAGTCTTAAATTGATTTCCTTTTTTTTAGAAACTTATTTGAGCATATAAAGAAATATTTTTTTTCTTAATTAAAAAAAAAAAATCTTAGATTTTTTTTATTCAATTTTCTTTCCTTATTTTGGAAACTCTTGGTCATTCCTCTTCCCCCCCCCCCGATCCTTACCAATTTAAATAAAAATATTGGTTTAATAACCTATTGTCATTTTCTTTGTTCTTTTATTTTTTTTTTAATTTTATTCCAGTTTTTAGTTTATTTCTTTTTTTTTGTTGTTCATCTTCTAGCAAAGAGTAAAGGTAAATTATGCATTTGTTCTTTATTATATGTTGCACAGCCAGTGAGAAAATTTATTTAAATTTAGAACCAAAAATATAATTGTTATAATAATTTTTTTACTTGTATTTACCTAAGAGATTAATCAAATAATGATGAATTGTTTTTTTGGTATAAATTATATATAGTTATGCAGAGTAACTAATGAGAAAAAAATCATGGGTAGGCCATGAATAATGAAAAATTAAATGAAGATGTCATATTATAAATTTTAGTAGATATTTACTAGTTCTGTTGTAAATCAATGAATTTTAAATTTGATTTGGATAAAATTACATCTTCTTGTGATTCCATTAACAATTTAATGTTTTATTTTGGGTTATTGCCAACAAACATTGTTACATTCTCCCATGTCTGTAAAGGCTTTTTTTTACTGCTTAAATGCAGTTATTTCTGGATTTGGAAGAACTGTCGCAGTCGCAACTATTGCCAAGTATTGCACTGATAGATGTATAATAGCCATTGTGTTTGTAGAGTACAAAATCCAAAATCCGGAACCCTTCCAATCTTGACAAATCTGAATTTAAGATCATTTTTAGTTTATTTTTCAAAAAAATAATCTACCGACCCTGTTGCAAAGAACAAAAAAAAAAAGTACATGATTTATATCATTTCGGAACGATTCAGAGTAGCCGTTCTTTTTCGAAACGATTCCGAGGAATTGTTCCTTTAGAGAGTCGTTTCATTTCGGAAGGAGTTCAAGAAATCGAACTTTTCTGGAGTCATTTCATTTCAGATAGAGTCCGAGGAATCGTTCCTTTACGGAGTTGGTACCTTACCCTGTTGCAAAGAATAAAAAAAGTGGGGATTTATGTCATTTCGGAATGATTCAGAGCAGTCAGTCTTTTTCGAAACGATTCCGAGGAATCGTTCCTTTACAGAGTCATTTCATTTCGGAACGAGTTCTAGGAATCAAACTTTTCTGATAGAATCCAAGGAATCGTTCCTTTTCGGAGTTGGTGCATTTTGGATCGATACCAAGGTTTCGATCCTTTTGGGAACCAATGACGTATACATTTTATGTCCGAAATTTTGAATTTATCAACGATTTTTTTTTTAATTTCCGGGAAATTTTTTTAAAAATATCATGCTTGTGTGAAAAAAAAAATGTGCGTAAACCCCGCATCGCTTAAATTTTATCTTAAAACCCGTAAACAGCGCGGCATTTCTTCCAAAAATTATCTTACTGATAATTTTAATTTTTTAGCCCAATTACTGTAGATATTACGCATTACGAAAAAATTTGATAAATTTGTGTTAAAAATTATGACTAATAGCTTCTAATTTCGAACCCTGGTCGAAATATACATTCGTAAATAATATATAGCCCGCGGACTATACACTGATGCATCTCCGCGGGTTATACATGAACTTTTTTTACTGCACTGCTCAATTTAGGGGTGCGGGTTATACACAGGGTGTGGGCTAAACACCCGAAAATACGGTAAGTACAGTTTGGTGAAAATAAATGATACGATTCTTCCTTGTGGGTCCCCTACTTTTTATTTATATAAAGTATCATTAAATAGTATTTAATTATGAAAAAGAATCAATTTCTTTAATGTTTTAAAATAAGATAAAGATATATTATTTATTAAAATGAATCCTTATATTCCTTTAATAATAAATTAATAATTCTGTACATATTTGCAATATCAATTTTATTGAATAAATCATTTGAGTAAAATATTTTGATGTATTTTAAGTTCTTTAAATTTTTTATATTATTTACATGTTCTAAACTATCTTTTATACTATAAAAATCATTATCAGATTTTGTAAGATCAAGCATTTTTATAAGTATTGTTAATAAATATTTACTTTCATTATTGTTACATGTATTACATTGAATTGTTAAAGTATGAAATTTTAAAGGATTATTCTGAAAATTAAGAATAACCACAATATAAGGATAATTAAAGTTAATTAAAAATAATTTATAATATTGAGTTATATGTTGATTTTAATGTATCAAGATTTGTTTAATTAAAATCGAAACTCTAGTATTTATAGCATTAAATAATAACTGTGAGTAATAATGTTTACATATTATTGCATAGTTATTGGATGATTTAACAGCATATGCTATCAAAATTTATTTTCTAAATTATTCATTTCATAATTTAACCGTTTAAATTATAATTTTCTTATTCCTATAGAGTTCAAAATTTAATTAATCTAAAGCATTTAATTTCCATTCATTGAAAAATGCTAAAGGCTTTTTATAACCTAATGGAATCATATAAATAAAAATATCAAGATCTAAATTAAATTGCTTTAAAATTGATTAATATTAAAACAATAAGGAATACGAAAATCAGTTCTATTTATGATTAAAATGCATAAATAAACATTCTCAGCAATGTTAATGACCCCAGTAATAATGTGACTATGATCAGAATTAACATAATTACTGTAACAAGGATAATTAAAAAAGCTAGAATTATCATCTTTAGTGGATAATAATTTAGCAATTTTTTTTAAAATTAAATATCTTATGTCCAAGTGTTACATTGTATTTGAATAATTTATGCATACTAAAATTTTTTACAGGAAAATTTTTATTTTTATTATTAATTATATTATGTAAATTAAAAATATTAAGAACATTATTTGTAAAAGAAATTATTAGTGGAGTATTGTTAGATTTTTTATGTGCATTATTTGAAATTTTAACATTAAGATTAATTCTATAGGATAAAAGATCAAAGGAAATATTACTAAAATGAAAAGATAAATCTATAGATAAAAATACTCTATAGTATAAATTTAGATGTTTCTTTTTTATTGAAAACTAGCTGTTACCCGTGACTTCGTTCACATAACATTTAAAGAAGGCCTAATCGATCGATCAATCAAAAGAATTTGTTGCTTAAAAGCATGTGTAGTTAACTTTTTATCGCGATTTATAGTAAAAAACTCCTGATGATATCTATTTGCCAATTTTTTGCTGGGAGAAATTTTCCTTTCAGCGACTTACACTAATAGATAGAAACATTCTTGAATACTTTTGTTCAGCCCTGTAGTTTATCTAGTACCTTTAATATACGAAAGTATTTTTCTAAATTTTAGTTCAAAGAAAAATATTCCTTATTACTACCTAAATTACATTATCAGAAATTATCATCCGAAGACAACCACATATCCAGTTCTTTGCTTGGTCCTGTATTTCATTTTATCTATATACTACAAACATTTCTCAGTTTATTGAATGCAGTTCAAAAAGAAAAAGGAAATTTTATATAAAAACAACCTTTAAGTAAATTACACTCATACTCAGTAACCTTTCCACGATCTTAAACTTAAAAGAACAGATCTTGAAAATTAAAAGTTCATATCATAATTCAAAATGCATTTCATCCATACAACAGTTATCATCCATCATATACAGTACTTTGGATAGAATATATACCATTTGAAATCTTTTGTGTGTCCCTATAAATGCTATGCACTTAGTATTATGCATGAAATAACTCACATTAAGACTCAGCAACGCATATCAATTTGATTATACATCGAATCCTTTACCATAGTTAAAATATGTTGCAGGTTGTTCCTCCCTTTATTATTATGCAATAGAATCATTTTGTGTGACCCTGTAAATGAATAATAAGGGTCCTTTTCACTGCACACTTTACAAAATGCATACTTTAGTGCACTTTGTAGATGTATATAAATTTGAATATGTTTCACAAGGTTTAACATCGTTAAAATTCAATTGAAATGATTTTTCACCGTAATGCCGTAATATAAGAAATTTTTTTACATTATTAGATATGTAAAAAAGTAAAATAATTTGGAATAATTGGTGTGTAAAGCTGAAAGTGATGAGGGATTTGGCGAGCAGTGCATTTCCTCGCCAAAAGCAGACGATTTTAACGAATCTGAAAATTGATTTTAATTGACTTCACTGTTAAAAATCTGCAGCATTTACTGCAACGTCACTCCACTACTTTTATAGAATATCTCTCTTCTGACCAATGAGAATGCTCCATAACACGGTGAATTGACCGTGTCACACACTGTTCAAAATCTGCTGCATTTTGTTGCAACGCACTCCATGACTTGTATATAATATCTCTATTCCAACCAATGAGAAAGCTCCATTTCACGGCCAAGTAACCGTTTTCTATACAAGCAAGGGAGTGCGTTGCAACAAAATGCAGCAGATTTTTAACAGTGTATTTTTCAATTTGGAACAATTTTAATCAATTTAAATTGTGTTTTAAATGATAAAATATATTAATTTCATTTTGTTATAAGTACATATAAACATGTATATGACAAAATTACACTTAAAGTAAAGTAAAAATGCAAAACTAAAATTACTTAAACTAAACTTATTTAAATAAATCGAACATAGAAAGTTTTTTCTTTAAAAAGTATTCGAAGCGTAAAAGCGTATTTTTCAAAATTTCGTTTTTTCGCCAACCGGAGATAAATCGCCAAATAAACGAAATTTTTATTATTTTTTACGGACGTTATAAGGAGGTTCCGCCGAAATTTTTTTATAAACATATATAACTATATGAAAAGAACATTCTGTAATTTTTTCAGATTTTTCTGAGTATGCACGTATGGAGATGGAGACCTTCCTTGTTAGAAATGAATACTTGAAAACTTGTGTTTTGTTTTAAATATGACGTCATAGTGACAGTTTAAAAATGTTTAATGAAAGTACTCCTGTGATGTCACAATAGGTAAAATGTTGAATTTTATAGCCTGGAACCGAAAGAAAGAAAAAAGTTCATTTCTTTATGGATTAATAGCTAGAAAAAATGCTAAGCTAATTTATTCTTTTAAGTATAAAGTAAATTTTATGTAATCGTCTGCTTGATATCAGTACAAAAAACAGTATTCCTGTGACATCACAATTGGTAAAATTGCGAGTTTTATAACCTTGAACCGAAAAGCAGAATAGAGTCCATTTATTTATTTCATTTTGTTTTAACACATGAAAATCTCCAATTGAAAATTAATTACTGAAAATAAATTATTATTTCGGTTTTTTATTTTTTGGCAACGAAAAAAGAATGATGATTAAATTTGGATAAATATTATGGGGAAAATGTCAATTAATTCTGAGTGAAAAATAATGAAATTTTGAATTATTAAAAAAAATATTTGATTAAAATAAATAAAAATTAGCCTATGTTCATTTCAGGACAATAATGTTACTATATACAAAAATACAAAGAGATTAATCCATCCGTTTTGAAGCCAATTTCATTCCAACATTCCGGACACACTTTCACATTTATAATATATATAAGATATGTGTTTCCTAATGTCTATCTATTTATATGAATTATTGAATTCAATTTTTATAAACACACAATTTTTGTTTAATATTACTTCAAGAAATATACTGTGGTTTAGAACTTTTGTTACAGCTTTTTATATGAGTAGTTTTAGCATTGGCAGAGTGATTTGAATTGACATAGGTACTACTGTAATGTTCATGATTATCAGTAATTATGTAAACAATGTTTGTATAATTAAATACTTTAGAATTTAGTCCATAAGGGTATAATGAGTTATGAGATTTAATATAAATGGATTCATAAAGTAATCTAGTAATCTATCATTGAGATTTTTGTGCATACCTAACATTTTTATAGTTATATTTTTTAAATTGTGGTTTTTGAAATTCATACTTTCTATACTAATAGAATTATTTTTAATAATACCAGTCTGTGTTGATTTATTCTTATATGCAAGGGATTGCATGTTTGACCAATATATTCTAGCAGATATATAATAAAATTAATCAAATAAATTACATTGTAAGCTTTACAGAATAATATATTTAAATGAGAGCTAGAATTGTTGTCAATTAGTTGTACATCTGCATGAGGGCAAGTTAAGCATCTGGGAGATAAACACTTTTTAAATTTAAGATTAATAGTGGGACAATGCGACAGGTAGCTGTTTGACCGTACAAAGAAGTAGAAGGTTTGAATTAAAGGCTGAAAATAATCTTGTAATTTTATGGGCAAACGACAAAAAAAAAGTATAGAAACACAGAATAATTAAAACTGAAAATTACAGCAATAATAAGAAGAAAAAACCTATTTGTTTTAAAAGTTTTTAGTAGTTACTATATGTTAAAGTACAAAAAAAGCACCCAAATATATAATATAATTAAAAAAAATTATCACAAAATTGCATTGTAAATATAATTTTTGATACTGCAAATTATTCATAACATATTTTATCTTAATGTAGATGATTAATAGGGGAGGGACGATTATTGATGCATTTACCCTGTATTAGTATCATTTATACTATTAAACATGATTCAACCATCATATAATTTTAATATAAATGTAAAATTTAAAAAAAATAAGAAAGTTGAAAAAAAATCAAAAACATACGTGAACTCCAGCTGTTCAGCATACTCTTTAGATATTATAGGAACTTCTTGGGGATTAAGAGTGACTGCTAATTTCAAAGCAGCATCCCAATGGAAAAGATGTTTCCGCATTTCTAAAGCAGCAGATGGCTTAGAAGACATTAGATATAAACTCTGAGCTAATTCATAATCTTTAAAAAAATATTCGGCAACATATCCAGATAATAATTTTGTATCTTCTACTTCCTAAATTTGCATACAAAATAAGAAGATGAATTATATTATGACTAAAGATGACATGCATAATAAAGGATAGATTCAAAATTATGAATGAAAATAATAAATAAAATACCGTTAACAAATTTTAATACAATAGTAAATGATAAGAACATACATAAACATTTTCTTTTTCAAAAGGTTATGTGCAAAAAAAAGTTCCCATAAAAATATAAATTTTAACAAGGTTTTGTTGAGGAAAAATGTTTTGGCTAAATTTTAATTTTGTCCACCAGATGGCGGGATTGTTTGTCCACCAGATGGCAGGATAGTCTTGGCCACCAGGTGGCAGTCTGGTTGCATTTGATAGTTTTTTGAGTAGTTGATTTTTTTTTTGGTTAGGGGTGTTAGATGGAATACTGTGTAGTTTGAAGGTTGTACTTACTCTTGGTGGCTGGAATTTGGAAAGATGTTGACAATTATGATTCTAATCTTGTACTGTGTATTTTTTTCTTTCAGTTTTTGTGTCTTGTCAAGTAGGCAAGCAAATAAAGTAAATTTCAGCTGATTTGATAGTAGTCAGTAATGAGTTTGTTTTATTTGATCCTGACCTCTGTTTAACATGGTAGCAGAGCAGCGTGGTTAGGTGTGAACTGCTTATTTAGTAAAGATTGTTTACATTTTCAGTTAGGCTTAATGAAAGCATGCTATTAGGCTTAGTGATGTTTATTACATATGACAGTATGCTTTATCATGAATTTTGCAAGAATTATTTAGCATATTATGCAAATTAAATATAGGAAATTGTTTTCAAGAGACTTTTGTTTGTTTTTGAAGTCTTAAATTATTTATTACTGGGACTTAGTTTTTTTTTTGACAACATGGCTGACTCTGAAGATTATTTCAGTCAAATAGGTCATAAAGCTATTCCTGTTCTATCTAATGCAAATTATCACTCATGGAAAGATAGATTGGAGTCTTTATTGCAATTATCTGGGTGCAAGAAATTTATTGTTGATCCAGAACCTGTATTGTCTGCTGATGCTACAGAAGCAGATAAGGATAGATTTGAAACTAGGAAAGACAGAGCTTTAGGACTGATGAAAACTTATATAGATAGTAGCCAGGTTGCTATTTTAGATGGAATTGAGTCTCCTTTAAAAGCTTGGCAGAAAATAAGAGATACATATTGTCCCAGGTCTCGTGCAAGGATAGCTGAACTTAGAAGAGAATTTATTTTATTGAAGCCAGAAGAGGATGAACATATTGGTGTTTTTATTGCTAGAGTGAAAAAGGTAGTCAAAGATTTAGCTGATGCTGGGAAAATTGTTGATGATGCTGAAATAGCATTTCAATTAATTGCTTTTCTTCCTGAGACTTATGAAAATATAGTAACTAAGTTGTATGCATTAGAAGATAAGAAATTTACTTCTGCTGAAGTGGAAACAGAATTATTAACTGAATATGGACGTTTAGAGAGCAAAAAGAAATTGGAAGAGTTTAGTCAATTGGATAAAACATTTTTAGTACAAGGAGCGAAAAGAAATGAATTAACTAATCTTAAAAAGCAAAATAAGCAGAGGGAAATAAAAATAGTTTGTTATCGATGCAACAACATCGGTCATTTTGCTAGAAATTGTAAAGTTAATTTAAATAAGGAACAAAAGCAGCGAAAGTTTGGAAATTATAAGAAGAATGAGAAATCACAATCTCAAAAACAGTCTTTATTTTATGTCTCAGAAATGGAAACTGTTCATGTAGCTAATGTTGAAGAGAATCTAGATATTTTCACATGGGATTCAGCTGCAACTTGTCATGTTCTAAATTCAAAGAAATTTTTCCAATCTTATAAGCCTTTAGAGAAAGTATTTATTAAGTTTGGCCCTCACCCTACTCAAGTTATAGGAATTGGAGATGCTGTTGTGAATGTTTATTCTAATAAGGTGTTACATACTATCACTCTTAAAAATGCACTTCATGTTCCATCAGTCCAAAGAAATTTAGTATCAGGAAAGAAGATGGATGATGCTGGATTTACATTTAGAGGAGGACATGGAATAATAAAATTTTATTATCCTGATGGAGCACCATTTATAACAGCAAAGAAAGATAAAAACTTCTTTATTTTTCATGGTTATTGTGCAAAACCATTGGAAGACAATAGCATTTATGAATCTCATTGTCAATTGGATATGAATCATGAACGTTTTGGTCATTTTAGTAACCGGATAATACGAAAGATGATTGTTGAAAATAAAGTTACTGGTGTTAGAGATACTCAATTTAAAGAAAATGTTGATTGTGAAAGTTGTAGTTTATCAAAGTCAAAGAGAGCAAGTCATTTGCCTATGGATAAAGTTAGATCTACTGAAGTTTTGCAGTTAGTACATTCAGATTTGTGGGGTCCTGCAAAAATACGGTCAATAGGAAATGCTTTATATTTTCTCACATTTATTGATGATTTTAGTAGGAGAGCATTTATCTATCCGTTGAAAGATAAGAAGAATGTTTTTGAAACATTTTTACGTTTTAAAGCAATGGCAGAACGTCAAACAGGAAAGAAGTTGAGAGCACTTAGAACAGATAATGGCTTGGAATATTTATCGAATATTTTTCAAAATGCATTGGAAAAAGAAGGGATACGGCATGAAAGAACAAATGTTTTTACCCCTGAAATAAACGGAGTTTCAGAACGTTACAACAGAACTATTATGGAAGGTGTCTTAGCTTATTTGCATAGTGCAAAGCTGCCTTCGAATATGTGGGCTGAATTAGCGATGACAGTAAATCATTTGAAAAATAGAGTTCTTCATTCAACTACTAATGAAACCCCTTATTTCCGATGGTTTGGTAGAAAACCTAATGTTGGCTATTTTAAAAGAATTGGATGTACCGCTTATGTGAATATTCCCAAACAGAAACGACATAAATTACAGCCAAAAGCAAAAATAGGTGTTCTAGTTGGATACACCATCTATACAAGAGGTTATCGCATTTGGTATCCCAAGGAAGGAAGAATTGAAGAAACTAAAAGTGTGAAGTTCAATGAAAAGTTATTGGAGATGGATAGGAGATCAGTCAACAAGATAGATAATCAAATGTTGGAATGGTTAAAATTCAGGGTTGGCATGGTTTAAACCAATTGGTTTTAACCATGGTTTAAACCAAATGGTTTTTTTCTCAAAAAAACCAATTGGTTTTTTTAGAAGAAATCTAATGACATTTTCTTTTTTTTTTTTTCTTTATAATTTATGTTTTTCAAATTATTGGACATAAATAATTTCTACTTTTAACACTTTATTTCAGTAATAAGTATTATATATAGTGGGTTTAGGTCTTTTTTTATGCATAGGATTAAACCAAATGTTTTTTCTATAAAAAAGCAATTCTTTTTTAGAAGAAATCTAATGACATTTTCTTTCTTTCTTTATAATTTACGGGCTTCAGATTATTGGATATAAATAATTTCTACTTTTAACACTTTATTTCAGCAATAAGCATTAGATATATTGGGTTTATGTCATTTTTTATGCATAGGATTAAAATCAGTACACATTAGTGAACATATCTATTGCTCTAAAGAAAAACTTCAAACATGTGAATTGATCAAAGATAAAATAGATTCAATATTTAGTACAAAATATTTTAATTTTTTTAATAATGCAGATTATTTAATGCAATTAATAATGTAACACAATGATCTTTTAAGATTTTGCACAAGCTGTAAAAGAAATTTTTCTTTGGGAGATTATCTTGATGAATTAAAAGAAAGACTGGTTGCTAGTTATAGCATTTTTATAATAATTTTTTTCCCTTTGCTATCTTCTGAATTTAATGACTAAAAATGTTAACTTCAAATTGTCACTCAGAAAGAAAAAATCCTAAGAAGTATTTGTAATTTATTATTTGAATAATTTTGGAAAATAATATTTATCAAACTATATCCAAATGTTTATTATTAGTAATCAAAAGATTTTTTATAAAAATTTACAGGGCTTCAATGGTTCACTGTGTAGAACAGTTAAAACTTTCAACATAAGGCTGTTTGCTAAAACTGTTTAAATTGAAAAAGGATTTTTTTCAATTTTCAGCATAAATTCACTATAATTATTAAATTTAAATTATTTTAAATGAAGTTACACTGCTTATAAACCAATAATGTCTGTTTTTATCAGTAAATATGCATGTATTATCTAATAAAAAAGGATGTTTTAAAAAAAACCCGGTTTAAACCAAAAAAACCGGTTTTTTTGGTTTTTTTCGAAAAAACCTGTTTTTTTTCCAACCCTGTTAAAATTAGCTTTATCTGAAGACTTCTCAGAAGCAAATAGTTGTCCCATAAACAAATCAAATAGAGTTGAGAATCTTGAATTGGAGAATCGTGAGAAGCAACAATCTCCTGTGAAAGAAATAACAAGAATGTTTGAAAAAATGAACACAGATGCATCAAAGCCAATAACATTTACTAGAAAAGAAGTTACTCGTAGATCTGGAAAATCTAAAGGAAGAGTTGATGTTTATTATTATCCTTCTACAGGAGAGCCAAAAATTAGGAGTAGAAATCAAATGGAAAAATACTGTGCGGAAAAATCATTAAGTTATGATCCAAAAGATTTTAATTGGAATCGAAGTCATGGAACAGATGTTAGAGAAACTGAAGTTTCATCAGCTTCGGATGAAGATAGTGGATCTTCGAATGTTGATAGTTCAAAGGAAAAGGAACATTCTATTAATATTCTAAAAGAGATGGGTGATTTTCAAGTTTTTCTTACTGATGATATTGAAATTCCTCAGCATTATTATCATGCACAAATTTCACCTCAGAAAAAAGAATGGGATCAAGCAATGAATGACGAGATTAAATCATTTGAGCAGAGGAAAGTGTGGAAGTTAGTTCCTCCTCCTGAGGATGGAAAGATCATAATAGGTACAAAGTGGGTTTATAATATCAAAAGAGATACTTCTGGTAAGATTAAAAAATTTAAGGCTAGATTAGTGATTTTAGGTAACCACCAACGACCAGGTTATGACTTTGAAGATGTATTCAGTCCAGTGGTAAGTTTTACTGTTATTAGAGCTTTTGTTACGTATTTAGTTGTTATTCATAAATGGTTAGTTTCCCAACTTGATGTTAATAGTGCTTATCTTTATGGTAAATTAAAAGAAGAAATTTATGTAAGACAACCTGTTGGTTTCATTAATCAAGAGAAGAAAAATAATGTTTATAAGTTATTACGTGCAATATATGGACTTCGCCAGTCAGGACGCATGTGGTTCCAAGAAATGGATGAAAAATTTGTAAGTGTAGGTTTTTCTAAGTTTAAAAGTACTAACTGTGTGTATAATTATGAAAATGATGCTATAATCTTAGTGTATGTTGATGATTTATTTATATTTGCCAAGACCCAATTAGTATTGAATAAAGTAAAAGCTTTAATTGGTTCATTGTTTGAAGTTAAAGAACTTGGTAAATTAAATATGGTGTTAGGTGTACAATTTGATATGGATGATAATGGTATTAGAATGCATCAACGAAATTATATTGATAGAGTAGTAAATTTTTTTAAACCAAATTTGATGGTCAAGCCTTCCGTACCCTTATCCCCTGGTATTGAGTTAAGAGATAAAGATTGCCCAACAACTGAACAGGACAGATCTGTCATGGAAAGAATTCCTTATAAAAATTTGCTTGGCTCTTTGATGTTTATTGCAACACGGTCTAGACCAGATATCAGTTACTCATTATGTAAATTATCTCAGTTTAATCAAAATCCTGGTATAAATCACTGGAAAGCTTTGTTACAAGTTTTGAAATATGTTGCTGTTACAAAGAACTTAGTTGTCAAATATGAGAATGATGAAACTTTAAATGGATTGATAGGATATTCAGACAGTGACTTTGCAAACTGTAAAGATACTAGAAAGAGTGTTACAGGTTTCATTATTTACTTGAATGGTGTACCAATATCATGGAAGTCAAAGAAACAAAATTGTGTTGCTAAATCTGCTATGGAGGCAGAATATATTGCTATGTCTGAATTGTGTAGTGAGCTAACATGGTTGGACAGAATTCTGAGAGAATGCAACTTTGAGAACTTACCTATTCCTGTTATCTATTGTGACTCTAAAAGTGCTATTGACTATTCAAAGAACAATATTGAAAATAGTGCGAATAAACATATAGATGTTAAGTATCATTTTGTAAAAGATCATATTTTGAAAGGTCATGTAACTGTGTTATGAATAGATTCATATTCTAATATTGCTGACGTCTTTACAAAGCCATTACCCAAGAGTTCGTTTTTGAAATTTCGTGATTCCATTCTGGGGTAATTTCTTGTTTTAGGAAAATTTAACCAAAATGGGGGAGCATTGTTGAGGAAAAATGTTTTGGCTAAATTTTAATTTTGTCCACCAGATGGCGGGATTGTTTGTCCACCAGATGGCAGGATAGTCTTGGCCACCAGGTGGCAGTCTGGTTGCATTTGATAGTTTTTTGAGTAGTTGATTTTTTTTTTGGTTAGGGGTGTTAGATGGAATACTGTGTAGTTTGAAGGTTGTACTTACTCTTGGTGGCTGGAATTTGGAAAGGTGTTGACAATTATGGTTCTAATCTTGTACTGTGTATTTTTTTCTTTCAGTTTTTGTGTCTTGTCAAGTAGGCAAGCAAATAAAGTAAATTTCAGCTGATTTGATAGTAGTCAGTAATGAGTTTGTTTTATTTGATCCTGACCTCTGTTTAACAGGTTTCAAATTTACAAATTTGTTAAAATGCATTTTGATAAATATATTAACTAACCATGGCAGTTTATGATGCAATTTTCTTAGTTTAGGATACCCAATGCACTATAGTGCATCACTTAAGTAAAAAATTGCAGAAAGGACACATAAAAATGTGATGGGTTCTTCAAAAGCATAATTTTCTTAATGGGAGTAGATAAAACTTTTCCAGCTAATCATCAGGAAAACATATTTTGCATTAATATGTTGAATTTTGTTAGTATATAACTTGGAACAGAAGGAATAGCTCAATACAAAATTACAGCAAAACATTTCCCTATTTTCATTATTATTTTTCCCCTTACACTTTTTTAAAAGTACAATTGATTTTATTTTTTTAATGTAGTTATTTTTAAAGTTAGTTTACTCTTATGCCAGTAATGATTGGATAGAGCAATTTAAGGAACAACATTAAAATTTTATTTATGTAATTTTAATTTGGTTTAAAAACATTTTTTCAATTATTAAAATAATGGTGCTGCAATTTATGTAATGGTATAATTGTAAATTAACAATTTTGTTTTATTAATTAAGAAAAAAGTGTTTTAACAACGATGTTAAATGAAGCCCTCTATACAATCTGTAATCATGCTTACTCACTTTTTTCTTTTAAGGTTTAATTGCTTTATGAAGATCTGCCAACCTTTGAAAATGAAAAATTGTAGCACACAAAATTCTAATTAAATTGGAGGTTGGTTGGTTATTATTTTTTATTTATTTATTTTTTGCGTGTGTGTTTCAAAAATCATTTTTTGACATTTGTAACAGGAATAAGTTTTCTCTCTTTCAACTCAATATAATAATTTTTTTCATCTAAAAATTTTTTTATGGTTTTTAAGAGTTTCTTCCCATTTTCACTTTTTTTTTTTAATGCAATTCACATTTTTTTTTTTTTTTTTTTTTTTTTTTTTAAATCATGATCTTTTTTATGGAATTTTGTGTTTCATATCACTATTCTTTGACGAAATTTGTGTTTTCTTTCAAGATATTTTGATGAAATTTACATTTTATTTCCTAATATTTTAACAAAATTCATGTTTTTATTATTACTATTATTATTATTATTATTTTAAGCAATATTTGATGAAATGTATATTTTTACCGCGATCCTTTGACAAAATTAATTTTCTTCAGCAATCAATTAAAGAAACTGATTTTTTTTATGCGCTCTTATGTCGAAATTCATGATAGTTTATGTTTATCTTGATTAATTGGCAAAATTTGCAATATTTTTTTTGCAACAATTAATAAAATTCACTACTTGTTTCTGCAACTTTTTGAGAGAATCTGCAATATTTTTCCTTTAATAGTTTATCAAAATTCATGATTTGATTTTTTTTTTTTTTTTTTTTTTTTTTTTTTGCATTTTTTTGACAGAATTTCTAATTTTTTTCTGAGTTTTTAGCAAAATTAATAATTTTATGGAAATGAAATTAATGAAATATGAAAATAATGATATGTAGGACTTTCCTTTTCTGTATGCAAATCATCCGATTCCACAAAATATTTCAAATCTTGCACCTCAAAGGATCCCCCCTTCAAGAAACTCTTAAAATGGTGTCCTTTTTCGTAAGGAAGGGAATTCTTGTATGTATATTTATAGAAACATGATTCACTTGTGGTTAATATTCATTAAGAAGGTTTTATGTCATTATTATTTATATTACGTTTGTTTTGCAGCCCAGATTTTTTTTACCCCTTAAGCATTTTTTAGTGTCCAAATTTTCAGACAAATGACCGATTTTTTAAAATTTTTGGAGCTGAATACTAAGGATTGATTGAAACCAGAACCTAATTTCTATTATTTTCCTATTTTCAGCTGAAAATGCATTTTTAGTGAAACTCAGATTTTGGGCCAAAAACAAAACCGATTTTCGAACTCTACCAAATGCTTTAAAATTTCGGAACAGAACCAGTTTTGGAAAATAAGCTGCATGGACTAAAATTCGCAATTGAAAAAAAGAAATATGTTTGTATTGTTTTCAAAAACTCATAGCTTATGACTGATTTTAGTGGCATTGTAGTTCATAAGTTTAAATTGCAGCAACTACGATTTTTTCGTAGCAGTTGGTAGGTCTGTTTATGCCATTAGCAAAGAATATGATTTTATTGAAAACCAAAAGTAAACAAAATTTAAGTAATTAAATTTCTAAATCCAGTAAATGGTGTACTTGACAATCAATTTAAGGAAAACAAAATACCTTGATTTCTTCTAATCTCAAAACTTTGCTTGCTATGCCCAATTTCTGGTATATTCTTGAAGCTGTCCCAATATCTAAATTATACAATGCAGCATCAGCTAATTCATGCCAAACCTTATCTGACTTGATAAGTGAAGCAAGTACAAAAGCTTGATCAAATCTGAAATTTTTTATTCATGATAAAATTAATAAGCATACTCTAATCAAATACAATGTACTTAAAAGTTAAATATAAGTTATATACATTAAATTACCTTCTCAATTTCACAGCAATTTTAAAATTATTCATAAGCTGAAAATTAATGAACAATAACTTTAGTAAAATATGGCAAAACTGAAATCGAAATTGCTTCAAGTAAGACAATTATAACAATTACTAAGCAAATAAAGTTAACAAAAAGAAAAAATATATATATATTGAGTAATGGCATATATATTTATGTTCAGTAAATGATATGTATTACTGAATCACTGAAGTAGGGGAGAAAAAAGATGAAAGAACATTTTGTCTTAACAAGCTTATAAAAATAATGACACTTAAAGATATCTCTTCCAATTTTGCGCTTAGTTTTGTCGAAATCTTTGCTCTGATAACAGTAAAACCTCAAGTATAGTAATCTTATATCTTATATCTATACTAATAAAATAACAAATCGCTCTGTCTGCGTGTGTGTGTGTGTGTGTGTGTGTGTGTGTGTGTCTGCGATGGCTAGCAAAATCTATGGGACGTATGAAGCTCAAAATTTTTATGAGAGTAGCCCAATATCTCTCCTGATGCACCTGAGCTTTAGAATTTCGAAATTCTATTTATTAACTGAGTAATTAATTAAATTCCAAAGATCACTCTTATAAAAAATCGCCTTTTTTCTTCTTTTTTTCCCTTCATTTAGTTATGGTTGGTTGGTTGCATAAAATTTTCGCATAAATAATTAAAAAAGCTGGAACAGACCTTTAAAATTCATAGACTGGCAAACTGTCAGTTTAAATGATGATTTTTTATCACAGCGGTTGTAAACCATGGAGGAAAAAGATAGGTGGTGGTGAAGTAAACCGAAAAAGGGTCGCAATATTAAACCATTTATCGCTCAAATTTTAATGTCCCAAACAAAAGCATGTGGAAGGGATTTTGTATTAAGACGAATTGAAAGGAATGAATTACAGCTGAAGCGTATTTTACGAAGTAATAGTAATTTTTTAAAATGGTCTTTTTTCTATTATATCATTTATTTTTAAAAAATGTTTGCTTTTAAAATAATTGGAATTGATATATTCGAAAAAATTAAATGTAAAAATAAAATTAAATAAAATATTGAAAACATTTGATTTGAACTAAAAATTGTATTACTAAAAGTTTTCTTTTTTTTTTTTTCAGAACTTTTTAATACTTTATAACGTAGATGAAAAAATGTTTTTAATTTAACAATATATTAATAACTCTATGTCAATATATAAAATATAATTATGAAAACATTCTTTTAAAATCATGCGCGAAAACTTAAATAACAAATATTAGTCTAAAATCTAGATTTCAGAGTGCAGACGATTTTAAGACATTAACGAAAGAATGTTAACTTTTCAAGCAAAATCTTAAATGATGCTTCTATATTGATATTTCAAAGTGACGGCTAGGTTACATTTATGTTATATTTAAGTTACGGTAGGGTAATGTTAAGTCGCAGACAGATTATGGTTATGGTACAAAAATTTACGGTTAGGAATTTGTCCACAGAGTCAACATTACGCATGCTTTGATAAAAATATACACTTTTGTTAAATGGCTCTGAAATTATAATACTATATACCAATCTTTTATCATCGCGTATCGATTTCATTCACGGTATAGTCGGATTTAAGAGTAATATAATTAGTTTGAAATTCAAAATATTTCACTTGGGATTTCTATGCGAAAAAAATAATTAGTTACGTGTTTTAACAGTGATTTTTACGGGTAAATATCAACACTTTAACACGAAACTAACGCAATCGTTGGATACATGTTCCCTCCCGTGTTTCTCCTTGCTCATTTTAAGTATTTTTAGATCTTAATATTAGTTGTTGTTTTTAAAACCGATTTTTCACAAAGTCAGCTGCGACGTATTTCAGACAATGCATTTCTGCATGCTTCCAGTTAATGATAAAATCATACAAATTTCAAGTTCGTTTACGGACCCGGGCAACGCCGGGCGGGTCAGCTAGTATATTATAAATGTGAAAGTGTGTCCGAAAAATTGGAATGAAATTGGCTTCAAAACGGATGGATTAATGTCTTTGAATTTTTGTATATAGATAGATTATTGGGCTGAAATGAACATAGGCTAATTTTTATTTATTTTATTCAAATATTTTTCTTAATAATTCAAAATTTCACTATTTTTCATACAGAATAAATTGAAAAATTTTCCATGATATTTAATCATCTTTCTTTTTTCATTGCCAAAAAATAAAAAAACCAGAATAGTTATTTTTCTTCAGTAATTAATTTTCAATTGAAAGATTTTCACATGATAAAACAAAATGAAATAAATAAATGGACCCTATTCTGTTTTTCGGTCCGAGGTTAAAAACCGCAATTTTATCAATTGTGACGTTACAGGAATGCTGTTTTTCTTCTTCTATCAAGCACACGATTATATAAAATTTCTTTTGCACTTAAAAGAATATAAATATTTCAGCAGTTTTTCCAGATATTAATCCTAAAAAAAAAAAAAAAAAAAAAGAACTTTTTTCTTTTTTTTGGTTTGAGGCTATAAAATTCAATATTTTACCAATTGTGACGTCACAGGAATACTTTCCATTAAGAATTTAAAAAATATCAATGTAACGTCATATTTGAAACAAAGCATAAGTTTTCAAGTATTCATTTTTAATAACACAATGTAATTTTGAGTAAGTGCTAAAAAGAGACGAATGTGACGTCACATATGGGAAATAAAATAAATATGCTCTGATGTTGCAATGAAATGAGATTGAATTATAATATAAAAAGTTATTATTTAAAGGAAATTAAGTGTATCGTCTGAGCAGGTTAATATAAATATTTAATTTTAAAATAAAGTTTTTTTAAAAAGGTTATATATTAAATGACTAGAAAATGTTAATAATTTATAATGCAAATTTATCAATATCGTAAATGACGTAATGATCAATGAAAAATACTTTTTATCATTCTTAGAAAGTAAGAAAAGCTCAACTAAACAAAAAAAAAATATTTTTGTGTGTTAATTCTTAAAATTGTTCAATTCTGAAAATATAAATAAAAATCACTTTAAAAAATGTACTTTTGGGCTTAAAATCTAAAGATTTAATGTAATTGCAAGAAAATACATTCCCTCAGTCAATATCTCAATTATGCATAACGTGCTCGAAGTGTACTGGAAACAAATTTGTAAATGGATTTTAATTCCACATTTCTTTTAGCTCTTAAAAAGTAAAAATATGTTGTTACTTTAACAAAAAAATTTTATGATAAATTTCTATAAAGTTTTGTGGTATGCAAAGCATATATGTACAAATTATACAAAAATGCCACCTAAAACACTGTCTTGAGTAAATTTTTCCTAACACTGTTTTTTTTTGTTTTTTTTTCTTCTTCTCGTTTTACGGAAACTATCCCCTTTTTGACACTTTCTAACATGGAATACACTAAATATGCATTTTGTAAAGTATGCAGTGAAAAGGACACTCATTATTCATTTACAGGGTCACACAGAAGATTTCCATTGCATAATAATAAAGAGAGGAACCGTTTGCGATATATTTTAATTATGGTAAACGATTTCATGTATAATCAAATTGATATACATTGCTGAGGTTTAATGTGAGCTACTTCATGCATAATACGAAGTGCATAGCATTTACAGGGACACACAAAAGATTTCAAATAGTATATATTCTATCCGGAGTAGTGTATATGATGGCTGATGACTGTTGCATGGATGAAATGCATTTTGAATTATCATATGTGCTTTTAAGTTTCACTAAATATATGCATATTAAATGGTGTGCATAAATGCTAAAAGTTACGCATTTTAGATATACAGGGTTACACAAAAGATCTCGGAAAGATTACTAATGAGCGTAATTTACTAAAGGTGGTTTTTAAATAAAATATGCATTTTTATTTTGAACTGTATTCAGTAAACTAAGAAATGTTTGCAGTATATAGATAAAATGATGTGCAGGGTTATGCAAAGAACTGAATACATGGTTGTCATTGGATGATAATTTCTGAAAATGTAATTTAGGTAGTAATAAGGAATATTTTTGTTTGAACTAAATTTTAGAAAAATACTTTCGTGTGTTAAGGGTACTAGGTAAACTACAGGGCTGAACAAAAGTATTCAAGAATGTTTCTATCTATTAGTATAAATCGCTGAAAGGAAAATTTAAACCAGCAAAAAATTGGCAAATAGGGATCATCAGAAGTATTTTACTATAAATCGTGCTAAAAAGTTAATTACACATGCTTTTAATCAACAAATTCTTTTGCTTGATTGATCAATTAATTCTTCTTTAAAGGTTATGTGAATGAAGTCACGGGTAACAGCTAGTTTAAAATATACAGATAGTTTAATAAATTCAGGGAAATGTCTCTTTTAACCACACTAACACACCCCAAGGGATAAGAAGGACACTGTGTTACATTAGAAGAGACATATATAATTGAAACACTTCAAAGTTATTTGAGTTTACATTTTCATAATAATGCACAAATAATAATAAAAATTATTGCAACATATGACAAAATAAAAAGAAAAAAAATAACACATTAGGCCTACTTAACATAAAACAGAAATATTTAGTTAGAGTTGGCTTTTAACTATATTAGATAGTGTGTGACCTCTCATTAACCCTGTTTCATTGCAGTTATATATTGTATTTGATTTAAATTTACAGTGATCCATAACTAACTACAGGTTTATCCTATATGAAAATAATAAATACTCTTTTATTGCTTACAATTCAAAAATTATCATATGGTACTTTTTATTAAAAATGGAGATTCACTAATTGCTGACTGCACTAAAGTCCATTACTGCAACATCACTGATTTATTATTATAATTATTATTATTATTATTTGTGTGTGTGTGTGATCATTCTATAGAATATCTTTATTCTTAAAAAAAAAAAAAAAAAAAGTAACTAATGTTATTATTGTTTGTAATTAAATTTATTTGACCTTTTCAATTTCTCAACTTATACTTCTAATACTATTGCATATAAAACGTGAACACAAGTGTAGTTTCCTTTAACTGTGGAAAACTCAGTAGCATAAAGGAGGTGGGCTGATAAGGGCCACTTTTTGTCCATCATCACTGTTGTGGTTACTCTTAACCACTGCCATATTTTTATTTAACTTAATTTATCGTCTATTTTTGTTTTAATCTTTATTCATTTATTATAAAATTTGCATTCTAAAAATTATCTTAATTCTCGCATTTTTAATCTCTCCTGTAAAGTTCATTTCCTTACCTAACTTTTTGTTGATTTCAAAATGTTGAAATCACTTAGAATTTTGTTCCTTCTGGTTGTGGAATTTTCCTGTGTTTTCTCGAATGTTCGATGAGGTGTGTACTTCCGTTTTAATGCTCCTCCTATTGTCCAATCAGATGCCATTCTTTTGATGCGTAATTTAAAAATAGGTGAGTCCTTATATACATTTTTGGCTCTGCATCTTTCTGGTGATATAAAAGTTTATTCTTAAAAATGCAGTTTCCCTATTAGTGGCGAAGCTCTTGGCCCCTTTATTTTATCACCACTCCTTTAGCCCTGCCAGTTGGCGTATTTTTGAATTTATAGCAACCCCTCCCTTCTTCCCTTGGCTGCAGCTTTCGTTTTGTCAGAGCAGACGTCAGCAGAAGCCAGCAGAAGTCGGTAGTGAACGCCTGCGGTGATGGTGTGTGTGGAATTCCAGCTAAATTGTTTGTTCCGTTTTATGATTAAGGATCAGCATTCTTATATAAAAAAGATGTAATTCTTTAAAAAGAAAGGAAACGAATTTACTTCTTCGTGGAGACGTCTAAAGATTTATTCATCCATGAAAAAATACTACTTATGACTCCATGCAAATATTTACGAATCGTAATATATTCGAATTTGAGAGAATGTTTTGTTTTCTGGAAATAATGATTTTTCAAATTATTGGAACGTCAGTTCGTCTAGAGTTTCCGTTCGTGGTGCGTTGTTTGCTCTATACTAAAATGAACACACCTTTGTTTTATTGTGTTTCAACATTTTACCCCTAACTCTCCAATGGAAAGATAAATGGCATAATTATTTGGAAATGAGTATTCTATTATTATAAATTTGTACAAGTCCAGTGAGCCTTCTATGGCCGGCTCTAAAAATAAGAGAGCTATGGCTAGTTACAGTTATTATATTCTCTAAAAATGAGAATTTTATTTATCTTCATTAAAAAAATAATAAAGAATTTCCTTTGCAAGAAAATTCTCCGTGCCTTTTTTGTTTGTATGTGTTATCATGATAACTCAAGTTTCTGCAGGTAAGCTTTATTTTATTATTCAATTATTTTTCCTGCACATGATTAAAAATTGTTGAACTTTGTCGGTCAATGTCAAGTGGTCTTTTGCGGCCAAATCAATGCAATGTACTCAAAACGATCACGTATTTCCTTTTTTGGAACGGCTTTAGAAACGAAACTTTCCAACCAAACACAACAATCACCTAGATGTGACACACATTTTTTCATTAGTATACCTCATAACAAATAAGATGATAATATCTTGAATGAAAGTTTAATAGTTGATGGGAAAATGAAATATATATTTAAGTAAATATCATGTATTTTAATGAACATAAACACTACTGTCATTAGTTTTAATCCATATAATCAATTGCAAATACAACAATAAATTAAAAACTAAGATGAATTGAGCCTATAAAGACTATTATTTTAATATTTGAAATATAAGAAATAATCAATAACAGAGAAAATAATCATACAGTTTCAGACACTTTTGGCAATGTGTTTTAGATTATTTTCCTCCATGGTTCTTTCATCAGAATCACTACTGGACTTTCCAGTGTTTGCATCTTGTAGTATATGAGCATATTCAATACTTGGTTTTTTAATTTTGGTTGAGTTATGGCATAAGTGAGTCAAAAACCATAATACAGAAGTAACATGTGCCCAGTACTCTACGACACTTGCGCTTACTTTACATCGATAGTATCATTGTATGATGTTGCTTCTCTGTGTTTTTATCCAAATATTGTAAGTTTTAGCACTTATGTAGCAAAAAATCAAACTTTGGTCATGAGAGGTGTCACATAGCATTCTATGTTGAAAACTGTTGCTGCTTATTTAGGAATCGTTGCATTTCATGTTCAATTTCCATTTCTTGCAGAAGTTCCAAACACTCACAAAAAAATCTATCAATACTCCCAACATCATTTGATTTCAGTCACTTTTTGATATTATATGAACCTTTTTTTAATATATGTGTAAGTATATATATATTTTTTCTTTTCTTTTCTTTTTTTTTTAGCACTTTCAAAAAAGTTGAAAAGTGCTTATGCATTCAGTTTGTCTGGCCGTATGTCAGCGCTCTAACTCACGTAAATATACTCGGATTGCCATGAAATTTTAGGACGTTATTGACGATTACCCTAGCACAAGCCCTATTGAAAATAAAGTTTCTACCATGATTAGTTTACAGGGAGAATCAAAAGTTTCCCATTACATTACGGCATATGGGGAAAAATTGTTTCAAAGGAATTTTAAAGATGTTATATCCTGTCAAACATATTAAAATTTATATGCTTTTATGAGGTGCATTAAAATATGCATTCTATAAAATATAAGGTGAAAATGTAGCTATTATTCATTTACAGGGCCACACAAAAGAATTCCATTAGATAATGGTAAAAGGAAGAATTGTGTGTGACATATTTTAAATATATTAAACTATTTCATGTATAATGAAATTGATGTATGTCAATGAGGCTTAGTATAAATTATACGATAGTGCCTTCCCTAATATAAAGTACATAGTATTTACAGGGACACACAAAATATTTCAAATAGTGCATTCTTTCCGAAGTACTGTATATGTATCCGATGATAGCAGATGGATGGATGAAATAAATTTATGCCTTAAGTAATAGGTTGTTGCCTGGTGCAATATGATAAAGTTCTAACGTTGAAAATAATTTTAACTTCAAATTTATGCCTATTATATAGTGTGTATAAATGCTATAGTTAATATACAGGGCTACCCAAAAGAGCTCGCCAACGTTACTGAATATGAGCATAAATTACTAAAAGGTGATTCTTAAATAAATTATGCATTTTTACGCTGAACTCCATTAAATTTACTAAGAAATGTTTGCAGAATATAGATAAAATGATATACAGAGCCACTCAAAGAATTAGGTACATGGAGCCTATGAATGATAATTTATGAGAAAGTGATTTCAGTTGTTTTAAGAGTGTTTTAGTTTAAAATAAATTTTATCTTAACACTGATGTGTAATAAAGGTACCAGGCAAACTACAAGGCTGAACAAAGTATTCAAGTATGTTTCCATCTATTAGTATAAATTGCTGAAAGAGAAATTTTAAGCTACTAGGCATTTTTTGCTAAACTAAATTTTCCCATTATATAGTATGTATATTAGCTCACAGATCAAATACAGAGCTGTTCAATAGTACTGGAATACATATTTGGCTTTATATCCTTATTTACCTAAATAACGAAGTTTTGTTAAAGATTTCTTGAAGCGTTGGAAAGTGCTTCATAATCTATGCTTAACGCATGATTTTTCTTACTTGTTAAATCTGCGATGTAAGGTCCGAAGGCATCCAAAATGTAATTTGAAGTAGCGACAAACACCATACGCTTATCATAAGATCTTCCTTTGTATAACCAGACAAAAGGTCTCTGAAAGAAATGATTCATACTCTTCTGGATACAAATGTATGTGTTAAAAACAATCATCACAGTATCATCGTCTTTAACTGGAATAAATAACCTTTCTACTGAAGGCTTTGTATATTTTTCAATAATCTGTGTTCTGGTGATGGGTTCAATTCCAAAGTGTTTTGGAACAAAGTTCTGAATCAATGCATGTTTTTCATATTTTACAGAAGATATTATTAATTTTCTTATATTGAATAATGTGGACAGAACACCATAAGAGAGATCAGTTTTATGCTCTACAAGTAACAGTACAAAGCAAGTACGAGACAATCTCTTTTTTTTGAGGAACATATTTTGGACTTTACTAGTATAAAAATATAGTTAAAATCAGACATATACCCAAGAGAGTATGATATTCGATTTTGGAATAGTGTCCCAGTATATCAAAATCGAGGCCTTCTTTTTTCTTACATTTCTAATATTGTTTTAAATACTTCCATTCATCGTATTTCATACACTGATGTAGTCTCACTTACAGGGCGTAAATCTTGCAGAGCCAATTTACTGAGTACCGATCAAGTAATATGAGTTTTACAGCATCATTTTCCCGACCACATATAGATTGTAGTTTCTATAAAGACTTGAGTTTCAGTTTCTTTTGATACAATAATGAGGTAATTCTTACCTTTACATTTTATACAACAAGTGTTAGAGTTGTGACATGAAGTATCGATAAATGTATATTAAGTTTCTTATTTGTGGTATTTGATGCATAATCCCTTATTGTTACATCAGAAGAAGTATTTTGAGCCTGAAGCGCACAAAATACATAACATCTGCATTTAGAGTACTTCTTAGAACTACCCTGTAGATTGCAGTTTTTCGAACATTTATGTATCAATGTAACTTTTCTGTTAGAACCAATATGAAAAGTTTTCCGCCAGGTTTTGCAACCTAAGGCACTGACATCCAAGCATATTTTTATTAGTAATTTCTTTAATAAATATTTACAAAAACAGTCTTAGAAAACAACATTCACCTCTGAACAACATAAATACATTTTGAATAGGACAAAACAAAATCAAACACTCTCCAGTAGCAGTGCATTTGATTCTTTCGCATGATTCATTTTTTTCTTTAATAGGTAGAAGAGCACACTGAACCAAAATAAAATAATGCTCATATAAAAACTTATAAAGAGTAGTATCAGTGCATGTCAAAATTAATTTGGTTCATTGATGCAGTAGCGTAGCTATGTTTTTTGGCGCCCGGGGCCAACAAGAAATTTTGCGCCCCCACCCCAATATAGATATATAACAATTTCTCTCAATTTTGCGCCCCTAGGCCTCGGCGCCCGGGGCGGGACCCCCCCTTAGCTACGCCACTGCATTGATGGCTTCTTTAAAAAAAATTAACTCTAAAACACAATTAAGGACAAAAATGTGGGAAAAACCAAAACACTATTTTCGGTCTATAATTTCCATGACTTACTATATAGTTTATCACATAAATCTTATATTAAACAAAAATACATATCTTTAACTATACAAAGCCACTAAGCAATCATCCAAATTCAAAACTTTTTTTTTCAGGTATAAGATGGCTGAAAAATAGCACTTATCGACCCACCTCTTTTTCAAAATCCAAATCTATGCATAGTAGATTAACCATCTTTTGCAATCACTAACAGATTGCAGTGTCCAATATATTTTTTTTTAAATGTGTTTAATTATTTGCAAATACTTTTAAATTGCAAAATATATTTATATAGTTATGTTTTCAGGGCTCCCAACACATTTTAGTCCTCAAAAAGGGGGAAAGGGGACTTTGGGGGACCATTTTTGTTTAAAAAGGGTACTTTAGGGGATCATTTTTATTTAAAAAGGGGACTTTGGGGGACCCTTTTTATTTAAAAAGGGGACTTTGGGAGACTTTTTGTTTAAAAAGGGTACTTTGGGGGACCATTTTTATTGAAAATGGAAACCAAAAAAAGAATCATACATGTGTAAAAATATACACAAATTTTCCTAAATAAGAAAGTAAATTTTTAAAATAACTCCAGAAAATATGTCAGATGTTTATCTTTATAAGATTTCAATAAACAATGTACACAATTTTATTTAAGCACATTTAAATATCCTACTGAAAAATATACTTAAATAATAATAAAAAAAAAACTTAATATATTTAAGCATTCACCTTGATAATTCTCGTTACAGGTAAAAAATAATAGTGATCAGTTAATAAAAACAAATAAGTGGGTAAATATGATCACAGATCACTCAGAGGGTTTTATTTAATATTCCTTTCAAAACATTCTAACCTTTAATTAATAAACCAAAATTGTTAATAACTAAATTTGTTAAAAGTTAATAATTATTTATAATGATTAAATCCTTACATAGACAAGGATGATATAAGGCAGTGAGAATGGAGGTAGAGGAGAGAGAGTGAAGAATTTCAATGAAGATTAAATTTTTTGAGAATTTTTTTCAATAGCATCCCCTGGCTACAGAAAGGGATGGAAAGATGCTAATTGTTAAGATATGTTGAGCAGATTTTTTTTTTCTTAATTTTTTAGAAAATTTATGGAGTAGTAATGAATGCAAATGAACATTAAAATATCTGCTAGTGATGAAAAAATGAGTTAAGATGGTGGGAAATGGGTGCTTAGGCTAGGAGTTTTAAAAGGATGTGTGGTAAAATTTTCTGATTTGCCACCCCCCACAAACATGTACATAAAGAAATGCCCCTAATTGTCTGGGTCAAAATAGACCCTAGCAAGATGTGGGGTTCGATGATACTTCCTTTGGTCAACCCTTCAAATGAGATTGAATCTCGCTGTAGTTTAATTAGGGGTTGAGTTAGAAAATTGCTTAAAATACTTAAGTTACACCCTGGCGATTTAAAAAAGAAAGTTAGAAATTTAATCCCACTGCTCCCACACACTTCTTAAAATTTTTTTTGTGAGTTATAAAAAATATCTGAGATTTTAAAATCGATGACTTGATTACTTTTCTTAATTTCATTTTTTTTTTTGCTAAAATTAATATTCTGATTAGTGCTAACTACTACCACTCATAAATAAAAGGGGCCAATAAGTTCATTTTATATAGCTTATAATAACAAATCAGACAGAAAATAATAATTAGTGGAGAAAAGCTTAGATTTAAATAACATGTCATACAAAAGCATTTCTTTTTAAAAAGCGATATTTGAATAAAATTAAATCTTAATCAATTTTTTAGAAAATTACATATTCAGAATTAGTTAAAAAAAATAGGCATATATGAACAAGTTTAAAATTTATAAATGCAGTATATGTAAATATTCTATACCCCTGGGAACAATCCTTGTCAAACTAATTGGATGTGACAATCCCAAAACTTTCTTCTACTTCATGCATGTTAATACTTCATAATTCACTATCACAATCCCAAAATTAAATTGCAATCTATGCTCATCATGAGAATTCTAAAGATATGAAATTTTGTGCATTACTTCTTCAAATATGAATATCGCTAAACTTGTGCAAATTCCACAAAATGCAGCTTAGGAGCACCATCTATTGAAAGATTAACACCAAAACTTAATGAGTAACAACTTGTGTCAACGGCTAACTGAATCCTAAGTTAGACAAAAATTTGTGCATTAAATTAGATAGATTTACTGCAGAAATCCTAAAAAAAAAATGCATCATAGTAGCGCTACCTGTAAATGAATTTACATCAAAATGTAAAAAAGGTGAATTCATCTTAAGGATTAATTGAATCTAAAGTTTGATGGAATTAGGTGCATTAATTCTGGATATAGAACTATTGTGGAAATCGCAACAAATGCAGATTAACAGTGCCAGTTGTTGAGCAATTTATACCAAAATATAAAAAATGTCAATTCATGTTAAGGACTAACAGAATCTGAAGTTCGGTAAAATTCTGTGCATTGGTTTTGGTGATTGAGCGATTGCAGAAATCATTAAAAAAGCTGTATAGAAGCGCCACATGTACAGTGATTTATACCAAAAACTAATCAACAACAATTTATAGCGGCGGTCAAAAGTTTTCGGCCGGCATAAAATTTTTCGTTATTTTGAAAGTATATCCATATAAAGAGGAATCTCAAAGTGATACTCATACATTTTATTGAAATAATAGTTAGGAATTTATTTATGGAATAACAAATGAATATCAATAATTACAACTGACAAAATTAATTGCAAAAGAAAAAAAAAAACGCATGCTTTCGAAAGTTATTGGCCATCTTGGAAAGTTTGGAAAAAAAATTGTGTTATAACAGAAAATCACTGTGATCAACTAGATTTATAATTAGTATGTTGTTGTCATACCTTTAGCAAAATGTACCAAGGTGCAGCG
The DNA here is from genome assembly GCA_964019185.1 of Maratus speculifer. Classification (NCBI taxonomy): domain Eukaryota; kingdom Metazoa; phylum Arthropoda; class Arachnida; order Araneae; family Salticidae; genus Maratus; species Maratus speculifer. Next base: position 44,255,988 of record OZ025294.1, read on the forward strand.
ACTTGGCATCGATTCAATAAACAGTTGAAAATCGTCTGTGGTACGTTTTTTCAATCATCTTGAAATTTTTGGGAAAATTCTGTCCAGGCTGAATTGGAGTTTTAATAATAATTTCAAACATGTTTCTAAAGTTCATTCCAAAGATTTTCTATAGTATTAAGATTGGGTACTTGGGCTGGCCATTTCAAAAGCGAAGTATTTTTGTGGCAAAGCCACTGCCTTTTTTTTAGGGGGGGGGGGGGAAGCATGCCAAGGCCTGATATTGAAGACCGATCAAGCAGTACCTTAATATAGTACATAAGTACCTTAATATAGTACATATATACTTTCGTGTTCTGCAATTTTTTAATTTTTAAGAATTTTAATGAGATTCTTAAAATTTACCTGTATTTTGTGATGATTTTTTAACATTTAGATTCATGAAAGAATTTGTTACCACGCTTTTTTTTATACCCACTATAATGTTTTTACGCCCACTTTAATAAATTTTGTCTTCTTGGATTTTTAAGCTTTTAGTGATTTTCAGAGATTTTTTTTTATTTCGCGGTGATTTTTTCAGACACAGAAAAGGGGACTTGGGGGACCAAAATACAAAAGAGAGGACTAAAGGGGACCTTTTTCTAAAAAGGGGACTTTTGTGGGAAAAAGGGGACCATTTGGGAGCCCTGTGTTTTAAAAAAAGAAAACTTTAAAATAATTAAATTATAAGGTCAAAAAACGTTTAATAGCAAAAATATGTCATAATTTAAACTGATACATATAAAATGTCACACTTAAAACAATTTTCTTATACCTTCATTATAAAATTCTAAGAGAGAGTGATTTTTTTTTTATTATTATTATTTAACAATTTTATACAAGTTGATTTTTAAGTGTGCAATTGCTTTTAATTGAAACAAAAACAGTAGCAAAAATGGCAACTAGATTACAGAATATTGCCTGTAATTGGGATAATATCATTCAATCTTCCAAAATTGAGTTATCTTTTACTTACCCATCATATCGTAAATCTTGCAATAGTTTTGAAAATTGAAAAAAAAAAATTTGATGGATTTACATGTTTCAGATACTGGAGATTACAAAAAATATATTTTTTGAAAAAAAAAAAAAAATTTTTTTTTGTCGTTTATCTGTCTGTGTGTCTGTAAACGGTCTATCTCACGAACAAATTGAGATAGAGACTTGAAATTTTGTATGTACTTAGTATATAAGAATGGGATGAAGCCTATTTAATATCAGTAATCTCAATTATCCGGAACTATTTTTTTTTTGGACTCTCAAAAAAATTGTTCTAATGAAAGGTACATAAAAATTTTTGAAATTTTTTATTTTAAGGAATGGACATAAACAGCAATAAAATAACACACACTTCGCATAAAGAACGAAGTCGATCGGATTATTAGTTGCCGAGATATTTGTAATCCTGTTTTCCACATTCTTTGATTTTTCATGACCCTGTATTTCATTCAAATTTCAATTAAGAGATATATTTTAATTGGAAATGAGATGCTTAATCCAATGCAGTAAACTTTTAATTAATATGATTATTATTTCTGAAGTTATAAGGATGCTTCTTTTATGCATTTCAGTACTACTTGAGTAGTTTGGCGTTTTATATAATTTGTTGAAATTGGTTTATCAGCAATTCATTACTATGCATATCAACAATATTTAAATATACGTTTAAATTTTGTTTTGGAACTGCAGTGCGTTTTACAAAGTTTTCACTTGTTTTATTTTCATATATTATATTATGCATATCCATGATGGGTAAGTATTATGGTGGCCCCCAAGGACTAGTTTTAAACTGAGCAAATTAACATATTTTGAGAGCCAGAGCAAACTGGGTTGGGGTTGGCATAGCTAGCAGGAATGCAGATCCCCATAGTGATAATATATACAGTGAAACCTCCCTGAAATATCATTTCTATAAGGAGACCACTTTTCATAAAGATTGTTTATTTATATTCTATAATTTTTAGCTATAAGATAAATTTTAATTTCTCTCCATTAAAGGACCACCATTTCTTGTCTCCCTCCAGGAAAGATCACTTTTCAGTACAAAAGTATGAGCATTTTCCCTTGCTTAGAGAAATCTTAACAATCCACTTCTCTCCAGAAAACAGATTCAGCTAACTCTACTTTCTCAGACCTATCAAATCATAATCATCTCCCCCCTCCTCTCTCGCCTTTAAGCCTCATTTAGAATGTCCAGAGGAATGAAACCGGATTCACACGAAGTGGAGCTGCTCCGCTATCATTCCTGCTTTAATTTTGTACCCATTTACAAACCCAAGCATAAAGCAGCATTAAATTCCTCCGCGCAAGTTTTTGTGCGCAGGTCTCTCTTAAAGAATATCGTCTGCTTGTTTACTTTTGGCCTCATAGGGTGCAGTTTCGCTATGACCAACACATAATGTGCAGGAATTGGTACGTGGCCACTTGTTTCAATACCTGTACGATACATTATTATGAAACTGTTTTGGTACACGGCCATTTGTTTTAATATCTGTATATATGAAACAGTTCTTCGAATTTAAAATTATACAATCTTCAGTTTTATAGTTAATTTTGCAATGATAAGCGCTAATTATGTCATGAAAAATATAACACTGTTTAAAAAATGTAACCCATTTAAATTGATTATCGATAGCATGAGGTTTATATATTTTTATGCTACCTTCGAAATTTTTTTGCAATTGACTTTAAAATATAAGGATAGCTAAAATAATTAAAAGAGTGGATATGTATACTTTTATAACTTGTATTACAAACATACTCACTTTATGTCTGAAAATGTTAACTTGTACTTTATTTGCAATATTTAATTTTGTATTAGTTTTCCAAAACAATTAATTTGCCTTAGTTTTGTATAATAGTTTTTTTTTTCCGAAGACTTTTTTTTCTTTTCCTTGATTAAAGTACAAACTTGTATTTTCTGAGCTTTGCTTACTACTAATAACATATCGCTATCCTATTTAAATTATAGTGGTATTTTATTTTCATTGAACTATGCTTTATTTCATTCTCTTATCAAATTAGCATAAATTATCGTAATCTTTTATTAGTAGTTTTACAAGCTTTTATATAGCCAATAGTTATGTTCTTTTGACATTAGATGTGATTTTTTGCTAATTTATAAGGAGAGAATAATATAAACATTTATTATGTTATTCATCTTAAAATAATAAATAAATAAATAAATAAACTGAAGGATATATTTTTAAATAAATATATTTTTATAGAATCTCATGATTTGTGTTGCAGCCTCAAGATTGGACTTTCATAAATATTGTTGCAATTCATTCATTAATGATAAAAAATATGTTAATTCAAAATTGTTGTGATTTTTTGCTGGCATTTTTTTTTTTAAATTATTAATTTATCTCTCATTTTCTTGTAGCTGTATTTTTTATGGACAAAAGGTCAAAATATATTTTTGTGCATAAAATAACTACAGTAGTTCAAGCAAGGTTAATTTGAGTATGACTTATTATTCTATATGAATGGGTTTGTGGTGACATGAATTTATAAATTCATCTCCAAACCAATTTTCCTTTCGATTAAAACAGAGATGAAACTCTAATAAGATATCTAAAAATCTTTTGATATTGCTGAAAACTTTTCAAAGCAACTGCAAAAATTTTAACGTAACATTGAAGCGAAGTAAAGAATTTTTATTGACACCAGAAGCCAGTCTACCTACAGGACCCTACTGAAAAATGAAAGTAATTTAATACTTTTTAATACATTTGAAAAGAGTGTTTATAAAATCAATTTGTCAATCTGTGCTGCAATTAATGTGAACTCAAATTTTCGTTTATGTTACTAAAATTAACTAAAGCATGTTTCTTAGTGAAAATGAACTGTGAAGCATTTATAGCGACAATGGGAGAAAAACCTTTTGTGGTAAATTTAAATGATGTTACACTATTTCAAAAATGAAATTTATATCCATTTAAAAAATGCAATAACCATGGTTTCAGCATAGTACGGTGTATAATAAAAATGAGATGGCCTCTGTCTGAGCTCAGTTTTTATTCAAGTCCTCGAATGGGTATAATATTACAAATTTATAATTATTTTAGAATGAATTTTCAGGGACATGAAAATCGTGAGTCTTGAAAGAGTATTTAGAATTGATACTTATTCCTATGTAAGAAGAAATATTTTAGCAATAATATATTCATAAAACACCAGTATTCAGTTAAATATAATAAAAACTTTAAAACTCCAAAAGTTTCAAAAAGTGTTAAAAAACATGATGGGTGAAACTTACGAAGTTTTAAAATTTCTATTGTATTTAAAAGAAATATTTTAACGAAAAAAATTTTAAAATGTTACTAACACTTTTATGCAATATACTTTTAGCATCAGGTTCTGATGACACAAAATTTTTTGGTCTTTCAAATCATCAGACTTCGATTAAAAAAAAAATAAATAAAGCGCTGAATACTGATGTCAAAACATGTATCATTAATTTACATAATGACTATAAAAATTCAATTAATGCCTATGTGAAAAAAAATGATTTGAAGCATATTTTATAATGTTACACTATTTCAAACGTAATGACATATATATATATATTATTGAGTTTTATTACAAGATGCTTACTGTAGAATACGATATGCATAATGGTTATCATTCATTTACAGAGCGACAAAAAATTTTGATTGCAGCATGATGGTCGTACTGTATAATATAAATTAGTTTAATATAAATTATACACCTTTATTTAATATATTAATTAATTTAAATTATGTACATTTAAACAAAAATATTAATTAACATTAATTATAGATATTTAAATAATATTACTTAATACGGATCATTCACGTTTAAATATGAATATTATCTATGTATATTTAAATATTAATATTAATTAATTATGTATATTTAAAATCATTATCAATTATATATTTAAATATTAATAATAATATAGGGAAAGGGAAAAATAATTATGCTGACCTTCCACTACTTTATAATTACAAATGAATGGGTAATTAGTAAAAAGAATAGTAAATTAATTGCGATTTTTATATATGAAGATAAGATTTTTAAAAATGATAATTTAAGTATCAAATTAGTAGAATTTACTAATATTTTTCAACAGTAATATAAAATTGTATTTACATTTAGTGTAAGTTTAGGATATATTGTATTTTAATAAATTTATTTGAAATAAAATTTTATGCAATAACAATTATTACATTTTATTCGTGTTAATTTTAATTTAATTTTGTTTATTTAATTGTAAGTATAATTTAGTTTAATTATCTAATTATCAATTGTATAAAAATACAAAGCAACTGATCTTTACATGCTTATAACTATTCTTTATTAACTAATTCAAAAGAGATCATTACCAAACTCCACAAGAGATAAAATAGCAAAAAATGCACAATTTAAAACCTAGCAATTAAAAAATTTGGTTTTAACCAACATACTATACAAGGTTTATCTTTCAACAAAGCCCATTGGAAAAAATTTGCCAGTTCTCCTAAACAGATTAGCGCCCGAGAAAATGGGCGGAGAAATTTGAGGTTTACGGACACTTGCTTTGTACAGTCGAAAGGAATCATGGGTACATTCAGGATTAGTGCCCTAGGAGATAGCAGGGGTGAAAAATGCCCTAGGTTGAATTTATCTCAAACCGGATCTGCACATTCTAAACAGGTCAGAAATACAATGATGAAATCGATGTGAATTGAATGTGGATTCGAGTGGATATTCTAAATGACCCTATAGAAGGAAAAATTTGGTTCTTGTGTATTATCACATTTAACGACACTGTGGTTACAGAAGAAAAGTTGATATTATTGGGAAAAGTGTTATTGTCCCCTTTCCTGGAATTCAACCAAGTAAAAGGCAGCTGTGAAGTTGCTATGAAATTCTACATTTTTTTCAAGAGGTAGAATGAGTTGTAGTTTCAGATTTCAGTCAATTTCACTTCTGTTGCTTCACTTGAAAAGATTACTATTTGCAATCATTTAATTTTTTTTTAACAGTGAAAGTTATAACACAGTGAATATTCGCATTGAAGTGCATACCATGTTTTTCTTACTGTGTGCATAATGTATATCTATTTAGATGATGTCTAAGAGATTTGTATTCACTTTGGAAGATAAAGTGAAAATTTTAAGAACACACAAGAATAGAACATCTGGTAGCACAGTTTAATTGTAGCAAAACTCAAATAAACAATAAATTGAAAAACAAAATTTTTCTGTTAAAAGTGTATGAGGAATTCAAATCTTGCATAATTAAAAGAAAAAAAGAAATAAATGCTTTAGCTTAACAAAGCTGTATTACAATAGTTTTAACTGTGCATAGTCAAAAAATATCCTATCCAGTAGAACTTTATTCAAAAAGAGAAGGCCATTCAAATTGCTAAATTACAGGGGAGAAAAGATTTTCGCACAAGCAATGGGTAGGCTGGAGAAGTTTTGTCACAGAAACAGCATTGTCTTCAAATCTATTTGTGGAGAATCAGCCCATGTTGATGAAGAAGTGTTAATGGAATAGAAATCTCGTCTTTCATTGATTCTCAAATGATATTCAGATATACATGACAATTATAATTTGGATGAGACTGGATTGTTTTTCCATGCCTTGACCAATAAAACTTTTATGGAGAAAACTGGTAAAGCAAAAGATGGGGAAAAGACCAAATAGTGACTTACTATGGCTCTTTCTGAGGATACTACAGAAAGAAAAGAAAAACCATTCATAATATGGAAAGTCTAAAACATAGGTTCCCAACCTTTTTTGGACCACCGCCCCCTTTATAAGAGAAAAAAATGACAACGCCTCCTATTCCACAATATTTAATAATTATACAAAATGTTAAAATATTGCTGCATATTATCTATCTTTTACCTTCTATCTATTAAGAATTACAAAACAGAAGTTAATTAAAACGACCATCAAATATAGTAAAAAATTGTCTATTAAGAATTGGCGAATAAAGACAAAATCCATAAGAATTTTTTTTAAATAACAAATTGGTTGAGACTGATGCAGTTTTAACAATTTTTTTGTGTCGGATACCAATTTCTTTAACATCAGTCACAAACTGTCAGGTTCAAAAAAGCCTATTCATTTTCTTAGAGAGTAAATTAGCAAGCACACGGAACCTACTCTCAGCAAATCTGATGAAAGAAAAGAAATTGAAATTTTATGTATTCTCGCTCACAATTCAGACTAGAAATATGTATTTGTTTTTGAAGTTAGAACTCTTGGTATCCATTTCTGAATTTTACTTTTAGTTCTCGTTTGCTGTGAGTCCCACGATTTAATGGTCCAAATATGATGATACTGCTGTATTTGCATTTATAAAGTAAATATTCATGTTTTCATAGATTGCGAATAATGTGGCAAAGTGGCTGTATTCTCCATATTTAGGTTTTGTTTGAACAAAAGAAGTTTACCCACAAAAACGTGCATGAGATTCAATTCAATTCATCATCTTACAAGCATCTGATGCCTTAATAAAATTATTTAGAATGTTTAAACTGATTTAATTAAAGATTCTAAACATATCTGTCAAATAATCGACGTCATTTTTTTCTAATGTAAGCAAGTTCTAGCATATTTTTACACCTCTGTTTTCAATGAAGTTTAATACTAAATCGAACATAAGGAAAAAAAGTTTAGAAAAATACCTTTTCAATGACATCGAACTTCTGTGTGCAGCAGCAAGCAATTGTAATCATTTGCAAGTCTGATACAAAGTGATAGTGACAACTGCACTACAAAATGAAACAACTGTTTCACTTTTTTGTGAAACGATTTTTACTATAAAGTGGCTAAATATCCTGTCATTCAATGAATTACCTCTAATTTTATTGACTGCTCTAATACTGTAATCAAACGATGTATACAGTTATTCATTCAATTTTTTTTAAACCAAATGCTGACGATGTGTAACGAAATGTACAGAGAGTAGATTTAGTACTGTTTGTTTCAAATGTGCCAATGAAACCCTTATGATACCCCGTCGTTGCTGGAGCAACATCAGTAACAAGAGACTAAATAGTATGAAAAGGAATTTATTTCTCTTATATTGACTTCATGGTATTAAACGTCAATTTTCTCTTTGTATCAGCTTCCAGATTATTATCTAATAACAAGTCTTGACTTTTCCCCCTTCTTTTATGAGTTTTTGTTATTTGGTAACTCTGACCCATCGAGTTGAATGGAAAATTTGCAAGTCTTTAAGTAATAGCATAATGATTTTTCAAAGCTTTCAGCCATCTATTCCTCTTTGTACCGAATCATTACTCAGGATTTTTTCTGATGATATGTGACGGTTTCTTAGGATGAAGAACATTTTTTAATATCTTTCTGACTGCCAGCAAGATTAATTGTTCGCCGATTGCACGCGGTTTTCATGCTTCTTTGCAGTGTTGACACCAGGGGGGGGGGGGACGGGACGGGACCGGTTGGACATTCCCCTCCCCGGAATACTAAGGTGTTCCCCCCAGAAATTTTGAGTGCAATTCCCCCTGGAACTCTATAATGACCCTAATGACCCCCCCCCCCCCCCAGAGCCCCAGAAATCCCTCCTGGAGAAAAGTGTCTTGTTTAGTTCGTCATCTTGTTTAGAAGACGACTGAAAAGGTTTGATATAGTTGACTGTTTTAATTTTTTCCCCAGTCTTTGAAAAATAAGACAAATTTTTGTCTTTTCCATCAGCAATCATTTATTCAAACGCTGTTGGAGCCTAGAAAACTTGATGGCTTCTTTTGAAAAAACTTTTGACAAAATAAACACATATGTAACGACTGGTTTGTAGGAGGGTGAGTAGATCCATATTTCAAATATTCAATACTGTTTTGTCGGCATTTTTTCTTCGATTAAGATTTTTAAAATGTAAAATATTTCAATATTTAAATTTAAATAAATTTACTTTTGAAATTTTTTTAGATATATTGATTTTTATCACTTTTATTAAGAAAAAACAAATTTCTTGAATTCACTAAAATCACGGGCTCGTTTAAAAATCTCTGTTCAGGCATATGTGGCCATACTTTAGAATTTTTCGAAATACAGGTTAACCCCTTAACGCGCAGTGTTGCCGGGTTTAGAAACACAAAAACTCCGTGAATATTTCAAAAACTACTGTAATGGCTACTTTAAATCTTTCTTATGAGTTCTGGATGGCAGCACCACAGAGATCAAACTCTACTGTTTTTAAATAATAGGTAAAATGTTTTACTGTAATACGCGCTTCACAGCAATGCTCTTCTCACTGTGCTTATCAATGCTTTACTTATGGGAGGTTACCACTTCGGCAACAGCTGTATAATTAAAATGGTTAGAGCAATCTTTACAAAACAATACCTGTGTACTCCTCTAGGCCTAAATAGATTGCCTAATTTTTTTTCTCTTTAAATTCCAACTTTAAAGAGTAGTGTGCCGGAAAGGGTTAATAAAAAAAGAATTCTGTTTAAAACTTTATCCAACCAATTATCAGGAATTTTGAACTTCACAAAATTTGTGGACTTTTGAATTCATAATGATTTTTATGTGAGTCATAGTGATTTTTCGTGTTCTGTTGTGACATTTTGACAATCATGAAAGAATAACAGTTGCAATGTTTTAACCTTCCTACCCTGAATGGGTCTAATCAACCCATAGCTATAATTTGTTTTATACGATTCAAACCAGAACTTTTTTCATAAAGAAAGTTAAATAACAGATTTAGAGAGATAAGTCAATTAAATATATTAAAATGTTTTAAATAACAATTCTGGTGTGAAATGTTTTTATCGAAATTGAGTAAAATTTGAACAGGGTAGGAAGGTTAAGCCTGATATTATAAAATTTCGTTCTCCACGATTTTATCCTTTCTTGTTCCTCGGCGATTTTTTTACACTAGTAAAATAAATTCAATCCCCCCCTCCTTCTTCAGATATAGATTCTTCTGCATAGATATCCATTTAAAGGTGCAATTAAGGTTTTCGTTACGGACCGGGCAAAGCAGAGGAGATCAACTATTTTCATTATAACTCCTATATAGGTAGGTAAGCCATGACTGCCCCCCTTGACTGTCTTAACGCCCCCCATTTTCCCCTAGATTTGGTACCGCCATCCTCGAAGGCTCCAGCGCCCACTTGGGGGGGTGATACCCAAGGGCGGATCCAGCCCAACCTTCAGGGGGGGGTCACAACTTTTGACAGATGATTTATTGAAGCAATTTTAAAATACAGTAAATCTTGTGAAAACGGAATTACGATAAAAATAGCAAATTTCGCCGATCGGGCATGAAAAAATCGCGAATTTTGTCGATTATGCACGGAAAAATCACGAATTTTGTCGATCGGACGCGAAAAATCTCAGATTTCGTTTATCGGGCAAGGAAAAAATTTTTTTTATAATACTTGAAAAAATTGCAAATTTTGTTCATAGGTTGCAGAAAAGTCGCCTGTTTTGTCTGTTTACCGCGCGAAAAAAACACGAATTTCGTTGACCGAGCGCGAAAAAATCGAATATCGTCAACTGTACATTGGAAAATCGCGAGTTTTGTCTATCGGCCTTCGAAAAATCTTGAATTTTGTCTGTATGTCTCAGAAAAATCGCGAATTTTGTCGATCTGGAACGAAAAAAATCGTAAATTTCTTTAATAAGGCACGAAAAAATCCCAATTTTGTCGATCGGCTTCGTAAAAAGCGCGAATTTATTCGATCGGGAACGGAAAAGTCGCAAATTTTGCTGATTGGGAATAAAAAATCGCGAATTTCGAGTTGATATGGAACGCAAAAGTTGCCGATTTCGTGAATCAGGAAAGAAATTATCGCGAATGTAGTCGATTGTTTTCGTAAAAAGAGCGATACGGGCGATTGGGAACGAAAAACTCGCGAATTTTGTCGAATCGGTACAAAAAAATCGCTAATTTCGTTGATAGGGCAAGGAAAAATCGAAGATTTTGTCGATGATGCGTGGAAAATCGAAAAATTTTTTGAGCGGCTGCAGAACAATAGCGAGTTTTATCAGTTTATTGCGAGAAAAAAATTACAGATTTCATCAATTTACGGCAGGGAAAAAATGCAGATTTCATCAGCCAGTTAACAATCGCGAATTTTATTGTTCGGTGCGGTATTTCAGGGACCAAGAACCGAATCTCGTCGATTGGGCACGGAAAAATCTCGAATATGGTCGATGGCTTTCGTAAAAAGCCCGAATTTTTTCGATCAGGAACAACAAAATCGCTTTTGGTAAGGTACGGAAAAATTGCGAATTTTGTCGATCGGGAACGAAAAAGTCGCAAATATGGTCGATCAGTTTCGTAAAAAGCGCAAATACAGTCGATCGGGAATGAAAAAAATCGAGAATTACATTGATATGGCGAACAAAAATTGACAATTCCATCGATCGGGAAGGAATTATCGCGAATATGGTCGATCGGCTTCGTAAAAAGCACGGATTCGGGCGATCGAGTACAAAAAACTCGCGAACTTTGTCGATTCGGGACGAAAAAATCGCTAATTTTGTCGATGATGCGCGGAAAAATTAAAAAAATCTTTGAGCGGTTGAAGAAATTTCATCGAACAAGAACTGAAAAATATGCTAGTTTCGTGGATTGGGCACTGAAAAATCGTGAATTTTGTCAATCAAGTGAAGAAAAATCGCAAATTTCGCAGACCACTCGTGGAAAAATTTCAAATTTCGTCGATCACAGCCCAAAAATCGTGAATTTCTTCGATTAGGCATTGAAAAATTGTGAATTTCGTGGATCGGCTTCGCAAAAATTGCGAATTTCACCGATCGAGTGCGAAAAAATCGTGAATTTTGCTAATCAAGTGAAGAAAAATCGCAAATTTCGCAGACCATTCGTAGAAAATTTTCAAATTTCGTCGATCATACCCAAAAAATTTTGCGTTCCTGTTTTAGCACTTTTTACTTACACTGTACATCCCTCTTTGAAGAGCTCCAGGGGGGGGTCATGACCCCCATGACCCCCCCCTTGGATCCGCCACTGGTGATACCACCCCCGTTGGGAACCTATGGTCTAAAGCAATATTGATTTAAAAATATTGATGTGACAAAAATAAGAGTGATTTAGAAATCACAGAAAGGCATGAATAACATCCACCATTTTTGAAAATTAGTTACATGATTTTGACAAAAAGATGACCAAACAGAGTATAAATATTATCCTTATTTTTGATGTTCCAAATATGATGCACAGCTGAAAAGTGTGAAGCTTCAATTTTTTTTTTTCTAACACAACATCCAAAATCCAGCCATTAAAGCTGAGAATTTTTCATTATTTCAAGCTGGAATATAGATGTTTGTTTTACAAAGGGTCATTTTGCTAATAGATAAGACCTAAAATGCATCAATATACTTGACTCTATTCAATGGATAAAATATTCATGAGATAACATAAAGATACAAACAATTATTCTTCAGTACATTTGGCTAAGCGATGTAGCCATAGAAAAATCCATTGATGATATCAGTGCCTTAAAAGATGAAGCGATTCAGCTATCAAATGCAGCTAAAGTGACCCAAAATCTCACGAATATGAGAAAGTTTTTGAGTGCTACAATGATTTATATGAAAACTGGGAGAATCATGAATAGAAAATCTCAACAAAGATAAGACTTTAAAACTTTTATATTAAAAAATAAATTCTACAGTCATTTATAAAAATGAATGATACTACAATCAATAATTAATGTAATACACTTTGTAAAAAAATCACATTAAACCAAAAAACAATTAGGACGTGTTTCAATCTACAACAATAACAGCTCGTCATCAGCTGAACCAACACGTGTCCACAACGGCACAGAGTCAGAGATAGAAAGAGGGTGGAGATTGCAAAGAGTGTGACAGGTAACGTTAGTTGAAAGAGCACAGGTAGAAGACAAAAGTGATGCCAAAATAATAAAGAGGGAGAGAAAAAAGTAAATTCTCTATGGCCAGAATCATTTCTTACCTTGTCTCTCCTTCTCACTTAAATGTTCATGAAGCTTATTTTATTTGTAAAAATTCTAATAATCTTATCAATGATCTCTCATCATCCCCCTCCCTCTTATCAGCTTGAAAGTTGCTTTTGTAGTTCTTTCCCTTGTCTTTTGTCTATTTAAATTTTATTTATATATTTTTAGTAATAAATTGTTTAATTAATCAATTAATTAATTTTTATTTTTTTTTCATCTTTTTTTTGTATTATTATTCCATTTTTATTTTTTTTTCTCTCTCTATTATTTTGGCATCACTTTTGTCTTCCACATGTGCACTTTCAACTAGTACCAACTGTCACACTCTTTATAATCTCCACCCTCTTTTGTTTAGTTTATCTCTGACTCTGTGCCCTTGCGGACACATGTTGGTTCAGCTGATGACGAGCTGTTATTGTTGTAGCTCAAAATGCGTCCTGAATTGTTTTTTTTTTTTTTTTTTTTTTTAATGGTGATTTTTTACAAAGTGTATTAATTATTATTAATTATCATATTAATTATTATTTATTGCCAGTGTTATCAGTGTTTTTTCACAACAATCAATATTTAAAAATGTATTTTAGAAGTCCATTCTGATTTAGTCAATGAGCTTCCACCAGTTAAAGCTTCTATTTCATGTCAAAAAACACTTGTTATGATCAACAGATTGATAGAAAGTTCAAAACCTATTGGAATGTAATAAATGACAATCAATAGTGATTTTCTTTGTAGTATGTATTTCATGAAATTTTGCTTTACCCATTACCTTAATTCAGAGACCAAATCTCTAAAAGACTGATTTTTTATGGTCTAATGGATGGTTTCTTTAGAGAAATTTAACTGTATATCAGGTTTAAGAAAAACTATGTTTTTATCATAGCAAATTACAGCTACAACTACTTTATTGAAAATGCAATTAACTACAACCAAAACTAGTTGCTTAAAAAAGTTGAGATTACATTTCAACAGTAGTCAGATTTTGTCAAAGAATTCGATCAAAATTGAAGACACAGATTAAATAATAAAGTGAATTATTGAAAAACTAGAATACCTGCTTTTTGTTTGTTTCTTCATTTTCTTCTGGTGTGACTAATATAAAACATTATATATCAACAACTAACACTAATATAAACTAATTTAATTATGAACTTTGATTTAAAAAGTTGAAATTCACATTAATAGGTTTTAGAAATCAAATACTTCTTAAATCATAAAAATATAAACAAAATAGTTACAATTGTGTCATCATGCCCACTGTTATATACGTCTACACGATGTCCTGGAACTGACATTGAAGAAGTTTTCCCTGATTGCGTTAAAAAAATGAGTTCTCCACTAACCAATAAACCAGGATACAATTCATTTCTAGGAAAAGTATGAATCTGTTCAACTTTGCTTCCTTAAAAATAAAGAGAAAAAAAAATTATTAACAACAAAATTTGAAAAGAAAATGGATGTTCTCTCTCTCTCTCTCACACATACACACACACACACACACACACACACAAAAAAAAAAAAAAAAAAAAAAAAAAAAAAAAAAAAAAAAAACCCTAAGGGAAAGCTGATATTACCTTCAAGGCTGTCACGAACATAAATGAATGAATTAGCATGTTCATCATCAAAAGTAATGAAAATACCCTAAAACAAACATATATTTATGTTTAATTGAATAATAATAATAAAAAAAAAAATGAGTAAACAAGTATAAGTAGCAAAATTCACTTGTCATAATGATAATAAAAGTATAAAAAAATTTAATGAATTAGCAATTTTTTTTCTTTTTCCAGTAACCTTGAAACAACATTAATATGAATTAACTCCTAAACCACCAATAAAATCATATGCAATGTTCAGGGCCTTACTTAAATTCACATTTCTGCAATTAAAGAAGGGTATATTAGTTTTCTGAAATAACAATAAGAAAATGCACATGCTGTATTGTTATACATAATGATCCAGGTGGAAAAAATGGACTTAATATCATTGGAATTTGCCATCTCTATAAGATGTGTGCATTTCCTATAAATTCCTAATTGCCACATAGCGGCAATTAACATGATATCTTCACTTCGCACGTCATCATATCTACAGTACTTGCTTCTCATTTGAGCATACTTTGTTTCACCAATACGTAATGTTGTAACAAAATTGTTGTAAAACCTGAAAAGAAATTAGTCAATATAACCTAATTTTCCTAATTTCAACCTGTTTTTATATTTGTTTTCTTATTTTATTTATTTGTTTTGCGCAAAATTTTTCACCACTTCATTTGCATTGACAAAGACAAGTTTAGATGCTGTCAAAACAGAACTGTGAGTTTTTACAATTTATTGACAGATAAAGGACATGTTTTATAACTGTTATAACTTGTATATATATCTTATACTATAATGCGAGCAAAAATTGACAAACACGGGTGTGTGTGAGTCTGTGTGTGTAAATTTTATCTCAAAAACTGCTCTAACGATTTTCGCAAAAATTTAGATTTTACCATTTTTGGGCATGAGAAGACCATTGGGGTAGGTCACATATTCGAGAAAATTCGATTATTGGGTCATTTTGGGTCATATTGGGTCATTTTGGGTCATAATGGGTCAGGATCAAACTATTTATATCTAGAGAACGGCCGGATCTATTTTAAAGAAATTTTGTATCCAATCGTTTTTTGGAACGAGAAAACTATTGGGCGAGGTCGCATGTTCGAAAAATTTCGATTAGTGGGTCATTTTTGGGTCATTATGGGTCAAGCCATTTTTATCTAAAAAAGGGCTCTAACGATTTTGACCAAATTTTATATTGTATCGTTTTGGATTACAAGAAGACCATTGGGCTAGGTAACATGTTCGAGAAAAATCGGTTAGTGGGTCATTTCGGGGGTCATTGTGGGTCATGCTATTTTTATCTATAGATTTTCTCACGCAGTTTTGACTAAAAATTGCATTCTATAGTTTTTGGGCATGAGAAAAACATTTGAATAGGTTACATGTTTGAGAAAAAATTTTAATGGGTCATATTGGGTCATTAAGGGTCCGGGTCAAGCTATTTATATTTAAAGAACAGCGTGATCGATTATAACGAAATTTTGTATGTAACAGTTTTTTGACATGAGAAAATTAATGGGCTAAATCACATGTTTGAGAGATTTCGACTATAAGGGTCGTTTGTGGGTCATGATGGGTCATAATGGATCATGTCAAGCTATACCTAAAGAACTGGTGGATCAATTTTAACGAAATTTTGTATGTAACATTTTTTTGGCACGAAAAAATCATTGGGCTAGGTCACACGTTCCAGAAATTTCGATTAATGGGTCATAGCAGGTCTGGGTCAAGCTATTTATATTTAAAGAACGGCTGGATCGATTTTAACGAAATTTTGTATGTAACATTTTTTAAACACGAGAAAACTAATGGGCTAACATGGGCTAGGTTACATGTTCGAGAAAAAATTTTAATGGGTCATATTGGGTCATTAAGGGCAGGGGCGTGCCAGCAGTAATCGGCGCCTGTGTGCAGAACTACATTTGGCGCCCTACCCCCCCCCCCCCCCCCCAAAAAAAAAAACTATAAATATTTATAAATGTGTAGTTGCCATTCTTTTGGAGTTTTTTTGAACCAGAAAACTTATTTAATAAAATATGTCTTGTTTCTTTACAGTTTGTACTTTATTTCATTAAATAAATAAATTTCTGTTTCCAAAATGCTTAAATTACTTGAAAAATAAAGAAGTATGGCAGCTATGTAAATGAAATTCGTAACACAGTAAAACCTGTGTAAATGAAAGCACTCTCTATCAGAATCCTGCATTACGGTAAAAGTTCATTCTCCCAGAGAAAATAATTTAATGCAATAACAATAGATTGCATCTAAAAGAAAGATGTTTGTTTTTACTTTGCCTGTATTGGCTAAGAAAATCTGCCGCACATAGATCTCAAAATTTGGATAAGGATAGATGATGGTAGATGCACCGTGCACCTGACACTCAGTTTTTATTTATTTTTTGTTAATTACCCGAAATATTAATTAAAAACCCTTTATGATCATCGCAAAATGGCGATCTTTTATTCCTCAACGAGATCATGCTTATGTGCTTCTCCAAGCAGTCCTTCCCACTGACCAAAAGCGTAACGTTTGATTTTTTCTGCATTTTCAAATTGGTATATAGTGAGATCCCGGTAGAATTACAAATAAATAAATCATACTAAAGAAAAAAAGAAAAACGACTTAAATGGTATTTTTAATTATTATTTCAAAAAACCTTTTTATTTGGTAGCAATTCGCATCAGTTTTCAAGTTTTCCATCTGTCAGGTTCTGAGACAGCACCTGCTACAGATTGGAATTTCCGTTATTTCTCTATCTTAATATTTTGTGCATTGTACTGGCTGTGTACTGGAATTTTCATGGTGACATTCTTTCTTTGTTGAAGGGAGAATTGACAGGTAATCATGTGCAGGTGGTGAGTGAGAAAGAGGAGATTGCTGAGAGGCGTGTTCATCCATCAGGGATGTATGTGGATGATGAGCAAACAAGGAACATGTCACGGATCAAGAAAGCAATGAGGAATGTGTCCAATGGATAAGCTCCAAAGGGGGGTTTATATTGGAGAAAGCAGTGATATGAGAAGAGCAAGTCTTGTCTGAGATTTGAGCAGTTCGTATCTGGGGTTCGTACCTAGAGGAGTGCAGGACAGAGGTCCTAGTGTGTAGTTGGTATCTGGGCTCGTACCTAGAGAGTGTGTAGGACAGTGATCCTTGTAGAGAGTGCTCTGTGTTGGACAGCGTAGGCAGTTCGTATCTGGAGAGCAAGGGACACAGACGTACTGGTGTGTTGTGCTCTGGGCCGGATAGTGTAGGCGGAGTAGCCAAGTGTTGGGAGATCCGAAGTTGATCTCCGATAAAGTGAATCTAACGTGCATTGAGTGTGAGGGAGAAGGTGTAATCTGAACAGTACACAGCCAACTTTTACGGTATTTAATTTAAATGTTGAACCGGATCATCTATATCCGAGTTGTAATTGTATATAATTGTAAATAGTGTATTTCTTGTGTACATATAGTATAAATAAACTGTTAATTCAGTTAATTGACAGCGTCAGTGTTCATTTACACAATCCTCACAGTGGGTGACCGATATCACCTAATAATACCGGTGGTGGCAGCTATAACTACCACGGACTTTCTTCAAAGTTGTGCGGGCTGAGAGGAACGTCCGACACCATCTCTGAAGTTTCAAACGTAAAAAAACAAACAAACAAACAACAAAAAAAAAAAACTGTTGATACATTCATAGTATTTTTCAGGTTCTGATAATATATCTGGTATGAAAATATTAACATTTACTGTTCAAAAAAATTTTTGAAGTCATTTCAAGGATTCACCAAACATATTTTTTCTCTCGATGCAAATTATCTCAAGATATCATTTCCCAATTAAGAAATATGTGATTTGAATATCATTTCACGTTAATAAATAAAAAAATATGTATGAAGGGTTGTGTGGCTTTCCATTATTTATTTTATCAAGATTTTTTTTTTTGTCAAAGTTTTATACCAAAATGTCAGAAAATAAATACAAATTGACGGTTAGCTTGAAAAATCAGACTGGAACATGAATAGCACCGCCGGTATACTCTACTGAATGCAGTGGGAAATCAACTCAAGCTTCGATTGGATGGATTTTCATTTAAGGGTGTTCTTAAATCAAAAAGAGCAACTTTGTGACACATGCTTTAATTTATTTTTATTCGGAGATGCATGAAAATAGCAGGTGTTATTATTCAGAAACTGTCTAATTGCACTCAATTTTCTGTTTTTTTTTTTTTTTTTTTCAAAACACAATAAAAATTTTAGGACAAGCCTTCAAAGTTGACACTTTTGAGCATATTTCCCGACGAAAGCAGTAAAACCAGTCGAAAAGCTGGAGAAAAATGGGTGATCCATTCATCGAAATAGCTTAGAACTGGACAGATAATTTAATTATCATAAAATGGAAAAATAACTTCGATTCGAAATCGCCTCCATAGTCAGACATACCAATTTTATATCTTTCCGTTAAAAATTGAATTTGTAAATGTGTCAAATTGTTTTGTGCTTGTTGAGCGGAGCAGTTGAGAACACCCTTAAATGCAGATTATATATATGCATACACACAAGACAGAAGAATAGGAATACCAAACATTGAGATATTCAATATTTTGAAAATAAATAATTTTATAGTCATTTAATTATTTTAATTTTCATTAATGAGTATTTTCATAAAAATAGTTAACAAACTAATATATATATATTGCAGACTATTTTGATGCAACGAACAAATTATAAGTAAAAGGAAAAAATTTTGATTAAAAAAAATGGAAACAGAAAGAGAAAATTTTGGTTGGATCATTCAAAAATTATAAATATATCAAGACTCCCCACCCCTCACTAGAGATACCTTCCGATGTCATATGCCAGATCCCCCCCCCCTTCCCCCTAAAGTGATAGCGTTATATATGCATAGCCAGTGCCGTAGCTAGAAGTGAATAATGGGAAAGGGGGGGGGGAGCTCATATTTTCTCTCTTTCTCTCTGTGACGCAGAAAGATAAAGTAGTACGTGTTCACACTGTAGTTACTATGTTTCTCATTAAACTGTTGTAATAGTTTCATTTTAAACTAAGAAAAGAATAGGATGATGAAAATTCTGAGTGTAAAACGAGTGAAATCTTAAACAACTTGTTAGCTTCATATGTGTAAATAGGATGAGTAAGTGTTGAAACACTTATTTTAGTGACAATTTAGTATTTTTGCAAAAACTGTGAAAGGTCCTCAAAAGTAAATTAGATTTTTAAACAGAATTTCATTTGAATTTTTGGAATAGAAATTAATTGAGTGACTTTGGACTCTTTTTATCAGGGAGGCTCAAAATATTTTAGAAAAAGCTGAGCCGCCCATAGACCCCCTTAGCTACGGCCATGTGCATAGCCCCCAAGTTCTGGTTTTACATTGTTTCTCTATTCAGGATTCTTCGTCCCCCGCGGACGCCACGATTGCGCCCTTAAAAGGTTTTCTTGGCACCCATTCGAATGTATCCTCTTACTAGCAATTTTTAAGATTAAAAATTTATTTTAAGGGATAGATTTTTAAAAATAAAAAATTTTTAAATAGTTTTCTTGTAGCAGTTATCGATAACCTTAAATAAGTTTTAATTATTTAATGCTATTAAGTTATTATTCAGTGATTAAGGTTTCTATAGATTCTTCATCTACAAAACTTTTTAAGATAGATTGCCCTCTGAAAATCTAATTGTAAATGTATTCTGAATAAAATTATTGCTGCAAATTATTTTAAAATAGTTTCTGAATCATAGGGAACTTATAGCTATCAGCACGAGATATACGCACATCATATAAGACATTAACTTTTACCAGTATTTCCGAATAGTAATTTTCTTCTTATTTATGATAAATTCTGAAGTAAAGTGACAATTGTTTCTTATAAATAATTATAATAAAACAAGTGAAATTTAGCTCCTATGGTAATAAAACTATATATTATGCTTTTCCACCGCAGTGAGATAATAGTGTTGCATATTTTCAGCTATGTGAATTACGGCGCCTTTTATAATTTATAACTATATGAGGTGCGCCTCTGTTTATAAAGGTTGGACAGGTCTTGTCTAAATGATTTATTAGAGGATTCATAATTAGAATAAAATAAAATTTTAAAGAAAGAAATGAATATTTATAAATAATAAGGTAAATCTACAAAAGATAATCCAGATGCCAAGAAAATATAATACATTTTAGCATGAATAAATTAAGGATATTTTTTTTAAATATTTGATTCTCAAATGAAATGTTTTGGCGCCTTTACTGCTTCGGCGCCTGTGTGTACCGCACACTTTGCACACTGAGTCGGAACGCCCCTGATTAAGGGTCTGGGTCAAGTTATTTATATTTAAAGAACGGTGTGATCGATTTTAACGAAATTTTGTATGTAACAGTTTTTTGACACGAGAAAACTAATGGGCTCACATGTTTGAGAGATTTCGACTATAAGGGTCATTTGTGAGTCATGATGGGTCATAATGGATCATTTCAAGCTATATCTAAAGAACAGGTGGATCGATTTTAATGAAATTTTGTATATAACATTTTTTTGGAACGAGAAAATTATTAGGCTAGGTCACACGTTCGAGAAATTTCGATTAATGGGTCATAAAGGGTCTGGGTCAAGCTATTTATATTTAAAGAACGGCTGGATTGATTTTAACGAAATTTTGTATGTAACAATTTTTAGACACGAGAAAACTAACGGGCTAAGTCAAATGTTCGAAAGATTTCGATTATAAGGGTAATTTGTGGTCATGATGGGTCATGCTAATTTTATGTAGAAAATGGCTCGTACCATTTTGACTATACTTTGTATTATATCATTTTCGGGAAAGAGAAAACCATTGGGCTATGACACATGATCGCAAAAATTCAATTAGTGGGACATTTTGGGTCATAATGGGTTGGGGTCATTCTAATTATATATAATAACAACTCAATGAATTTTACCTAAATTTTGTAATGAAACGTTTTATGTCACGAGAAGACTATTTGGCTGAGTCGCACGTTAAAAAAAATTATATTAGTGGGTCATTACGCTTTATTGCTGAATGCTGTCAAGCTAATTTTACCTAAGAAATGGCTTAAACGATTTTGATTCAATTTTACATTCTATTGTTTTTAATTACCTGTAGACCATTGAGCTAAGTCACATGTTTGATCAAATTTGATTTGTGGGTCATTTTGAGTAATATGGGTTAGAGTTACGAGAATATGGCAACAGTCAATAAGTTGGCGATGTTTGACAAAATATTGGCGACATTTGCCCGAAAAATCGACTATTAAGATTACGAAAGCTAAAACACGTATTTGTCACCAAATTAAAAAATGTCTCACAATGTGACTATATCTGGCAAAAAAATATTGTCTTTTAGAATGTGAAGAAATTTTTTATACATTCTTAATAGGATTCGAGATGCATGGTTAAACCAATCAGAGTCAAGCTAAAAAACTGATTTGGATCGATATCCTTTCGTTGTAAATTTTAAAATAAAGTAAAATTTATGAACATGTGCATACATAGTTTTCTTATTGATTGTTTTTGAAAATAGTACAATTATAAATAACATGTTTTACAGTTATAATACAGAGTGAATGATGTGATAATACTATATCCAGTTGAACACAAGGTTAATTTTGACCGAGCTTAGCTCGGTCACTCCTGCTAGTCTTATACTATAATGCGAGCAAAAATTGTGTGTGTGTGTAAATTTTATCTCAAAAACAGCTCTAACGATTTTCGCAAAAATTTGGATTTTACCATTTTCGGTCACGAGAAGACCATTGGACTAGGTCACATGTTCAAGAAAATTTTATTATTGGGTCATTTTGGGTCATAATGGGTCAGGATCAAGCTATTTATATCTAGAGAACGTTCTGGATCAATTTTAAGGAAGTTTTGTATCCAATTATTTTTTGGCACGAGAAGACTATTGGGCTGGGTCACATGTTCGAAAAATTTCGATTAGTGGGTCATTTTCGGGTCAAGCCATTTTTATCTAAAAAACGGCTCTAACAATTTTGACCAAATTTTATATTTTATCATTTTGGATTACAAGAAGACCATTGGATTAGGTAACATGTTCGAGAAAATTCGGTTAGTGAGTCATTGTGGGTCATGCTATTTTTATGTAGAGATTTTGTCACGCAATTTTGACTAAAAATTGCATTCTATGGTTTTCGGGCACAAAAAAAAAACATTGGGCTAGGTTACACGTTTGAGAAAAAATTTTAATGGGTCATATATTGGGTCATTAAGGGTCTGGGTCAAGCTATTTATATTTAAAGAACAACAGAATCAATTTCATTGAAATTTTGCCTGTAACAGTTTTTTGACACGAGAAAGCTAATGGGCTAAGTCACACGATCAAGAGATTTCAATTATAAGAGTCATTTGTGGATCATAATGGGTCATGGTCAAGCTATATCTAAAGATCAGGTGGATCGATTTTAACGAAATTTTGTATACAACATTTTTTTGGCATGAGAAAACTATTGGGCTAGATCTCATGTTCGAAAAATTTTGATTACTAGGTCATTTTGGGTTAGAAAGGGTCTGGATCAAGCTATTTATATTTAAAAAATGGTAGGATCGATTTTAATGAAATTTTGTATACAGCATTTTTTTTGGCACGATAAAACTATTGGGCTGGGTCACATGTTTGAAAAATTCACATAAGTGTTCCTTTATTGGGTCATTATGGGTCAAACCAATTTTATCTAAAAGAAGGCTCTAACGATTACCACAAACTAAAATTTCCAAATTTTGTCGACAAAATTTTGTATTCCACAGTTTTGGATTACCAGAACACTATTGGATTAAGTCACATGTTAGAGAAAATTAGTTTAGTGGATCATTTTTGGGTCATGCTAATTGTATCTAGAAAATGACTTGCTCGATTTTGACTAAATTTTGTATTCTACAGTTTTTGGACATGAGAAAATCATGGGGGTAGGTTACAAGTTCAAGAAAATTCGATTAATGGGTCATTTTGAGTCATAATGGGTAAGGGTCAAGACTATGAGTCAATCAAATTTTATTTGGAAAATGGCTCTAACAAATTTGATTAATTTTTGTATGCTATCGTTGATGAACTCTAAAAGGTATTGGGTTTGGTTGCATGTTCAAGAAAATTCGATTAGTGGGTCCATTTGAGTCACTATGGTACGGGTTAAATTAATTGTATCTAAAAAATGGCTAAAATAATAGTGATAGAATTTTGATAATGACAAAGCTAATTATATCTAAAATATGGCTTTAACAAATTTTAACATAATTTTATATTTTACCGGTTTCAACCTTCATAAAACCAGTGGGCTGGGTCTCATGTTTGAGAAAATTATATTAGTGGGTTATTTTTAGATTCACTGCAGGTCGAGCTTATTTTATCTAAGAAATGGCTTAAGCGATTTTGACTAACTTTTATATCTTACCGTTTTTGATTACTGGAAGACCATTGAGCTAAGTCACGTGTTAGAACAAATTTGATTAGTGGGTCATTTTGGGTAATAAGGGTCAGGGTCACGAAAATATGTCAACAGCCAATCAGTTGGCGATATTTGAAAAAATATTGCCAACATTCATCCAGAAAATTGACAATTAAGATTACGAAAGCCAAAACACGTACTTGGTGCCAAATGAAAGAATACCGCCAAATTTGGAAAAAAAAATATTTTCTTTCAAAACGTGAAGAAATTTCATAAGACATTCTTTATAGGAATCGAAATCCATGTTTAAGCCAATCAGTGCCGAGTTGAAAATGTGATTTGTATTGATGTCCTTTCATTTCAAATTTTTAAATGTAAAATTTATGAATATGTACCTACATTATAGTTTTCTTATTGATTGCTTTTGTAAGTAATACTATTATAAATAACATTTTTTATACAGAGAAAATGATACAGTGAGAATATTATATCCAGATTAACATAAAGTTAATTTTGACTGAGCTAAACTCGGTCTTGCTTGCTAGTATATATTTTAACTTACCTTACATACAGGCCAATGATCAAATAAAATTTCTTTTGTGTTGGAACGAAAATTCGGAACTAAAAGCATGCTACTATCAACCTAAAAAGATATTTAAATACTTATTGATTTATAGCAATAATTTAAAAATTTGCACAGTTATTATTGACAAAAGAAATAATAATATTAATAAAAATAATAATAATAATAAATAAATAAATAAAATAAAAATACAGGAATCTTAATTTGAGATCTAGATTTTCATAATGATAGCTAATTCTTAGAGAATTAAAATACAGTAGACTCCCTCAAATCTGCAAACCAGAAATCTGCAACTCTCTAAAATCCACACATATTTTAAGGATGTAAACAATGAAACTTTAATTTCAAATATTGGGACAAAATTTGATTTTTTTTAGTTTTGTGTCAATGCCTTATATTTTTTAATTTGTAATTTTCTTAATACTCTATTCATGTTTTTTTTTTTTTTTTTTTTCATGAAGGAAGAATTTTTTTTTTTTTTGAAAAAATTTAGGATATTGCTGATATCACTGGTAATTACAATCTTCTTACCAAATATATTTATGCATTAATCAAGATTTTGCCTGGCTAAACTTGAAAAAAAAAATCTTTATTTTAGGATTTTTATGTGAATTAGTAATGTATTTTTATGAGGCAAGTTTTGTTGAATATTTTTGGAAAAATACATTTAATCTTTATAATGAATATTTAATCATACACTATTGATTATTAACTTGACCTTTGCTATAAAAATTTTAAAAATTATCTAAATTTTTATTATTTTAGTTTATTATTTATTTTAATATTTTATTATATTATAAGCATTCATTATAGATCCAATTGCACTATTAATTGCTCTCAAATTACAGTTTAAAAAATGTAAACAAAGCAATGATTAGAAATCTGCAAAATTTTAGAATCCATACAACCTTTGGTTTCAAGCTGTGCGGATTTGAGGGAGTCAGCTGTATGTAACTTTCAAACCAGACAGATAGAAATTGCAACAAAGTTTACAAAACAGCTTGTTTACAAAAGCTTTGTACATTTGATATGAAAATGATGTTTTGGTTGAAGTATGTTTGTTCTCTCAGTGTGGTTTCTTTTACTTCAGAATAGATTTAATGAATACTTAAAATTTAATGGTAAAGCTTTTTTCAATTACAAAATATAGAAATTTAAAATAAAATGATTTTGGATTTTTATGAAGTTACTCACCTAGTTACTCACTAAGTAAAAGGAGGGGGGGAAATCATTAATAAGAATTAAATAGTGAAAAAAATTTATTTCCATAAATATTGAAAAAAAGATTCATGGAAAGTCATTAAAACTGAGATTAATCCTTTATCCCTCTAATGATATTTTAAAGTAGGAGTACAATTTTTTTGTTAGAAAAAAGAAAAAAAAAAAAAAAAGATTATGGAATTGCAACAATAAGCAACAGGATACCTCTCTCTATTATTGATAAATAACAATAATAGTTTTGCAAAGCAGATTATAGTCTTTTAATTTCATTTTAAAAGTGTTTTCAGAAGTGAATTTTTAAGTACTAGCAAGTCTACATCTTTGCTTTTAGCTTGGAGATATGAGTTATTCAGGATTGAAATGTAATTTCTTTTTTTTTTTTTTTAATGAAAAGCTTCTTATGTGTTTATTAATGCTTATTTCGAGAAAAATGCTCAATTTTTTTTTTAACATTTACAGTTTTGACACAAAATTTCCATCTAGATGAAAAATAAAAAATCTAGTTGTAAAATCATCAGAATTTCCAAATGATAAATTATAATTGCTATTATAATGACTAAGAATGAAAAAAGAACTGCTATTTTTTTATATTTATTTTTTATATTTATTATATTTATTATTTTTTTTTATAAATATTTATTTTTTTGTATTTCCAATATGTAAATCTGTAGAGCAGGTTTTTTAGTATTAACTATGAAATTGACATTTAATTTTGAATTAATTTTTTTTTTACATTTGAAATCTTTAACCTGCCACCTCTTTTTTTTTTTTTTTTTTTTTTTTTTTTTTTTTTTTTTTTAATGTTACTAAGTTTTTTCAGGGGACTTAACTCTAGAGAATTTTAATTCAAAAAACACAATAGCACACACTGATATTCTGGAACTTTATATATTTTTGAAAAAGCTCAAATTTAATACTTGAAACTTCATTTACAATATTATTAAAAATTACTAGCAAAAAAAAAAAAAAAAATTACAGAATATATTTAGAAGAGGAAATTTTTTTTTGCTAGACTTTAAATATTATGAAGTAAATGGTGAAAAAGAACAAAAAAAAAAAAAAAAAAAAAAAAAAAAAAAAAAAAAAAAAAAAACTGTGATTATTAAAGAACAGTGACTATTAATGAATGAATTTTATTACAGAATCTCTATAATAAAAGTCTACATCATGTGACTGTCAACAACAATTCCAGACTGACAGCTTTGTTTTTTCACATGCAAGGTGGCAATTTATAATCACAGTTATTTGTTCCAATAAAACTGCATAAATGTTACATTTTTAGAAAAATGGTTTAAAAAATTAGTGTTTGTGAGATATGAGTTGTGTTAAAATGACAATATTTTCTGCAATAACATAAGTTAAAAATTAGGTCGAAAGTCCAATATCTTATTCCATTTATGTAAACAAATACAAGAGATTCGTTCAGTGAGTCCTAAGTTATTAAACCATGAAGATAATCATTCAAAATCAAGCTCTCCAATGAGGAATTTTGAAGTGCTTCAGAGAAATAACTTGTGCCTCAAAGTTTAGCATAATTCTGTTAATTAGCAAATATATTTACAATGGCAATCATGTTCAAAACAGTAATTTAATCTACATTTATTAAATACATAACATTATTAAAAATGTTAAATAATATTGAAGCAAACTGAACCGAACAAAACAGTTATTTAACAATAATACATTTATTGAACATATAATATCAGATTAACAGCTTTTAGCTAAGATATTTAACAATGACAGTTTCCTTTATGGCTGTATGCTATGTCTACTGGAATGAATGTGATATTTATTCTAATCACATATTACATCTATCTATATTAAACTACATTATACAGCTATATATAAATGCTTCTGCAATTCCATTTGACATTTTTATTGCATAATATTAATTATAGAGTTACAACACAGAAAGGAAAAAGGAACCATTTTAATTAGCATTATAGGCACAATTCTTGACATGGAATAATTAATATGACGCAGATTTAAAAAAACCAATTAACATAAATTACAAATGCCAATATCAGCGCTAATTGGTGTTATAAAAACTTGGAACTCTTATGTTAGCTGGGTGCAAATCTTACCAATTTAAATATAAATTTTTACTAATGTCAACTTTTATATTTTGCATGTTTAAATTGGAAACAATTCTTTAATGTCAAAATAAAATGTTTTGCTTCATAGGTTTATTTTTTTTTATTTTTAGTCTTCTAAATTAAATTAGCGAAAGGGTGTATTTCAAATTAAATGAGTAAAAGAAAGAATTTATAAAATAAGTAAAAGAAAGAATATTTTAAAAGAAATGTGTAAAAGGTTTATGTTTTAAGTGAAATAAATACAATATGAATATGATATGGGAACTATATTTGGTGATTTATCATCCAGGCCTGGTTAATATAAAAGTACCAAATAAATCCTAACTGTATGAAGAAAGGAGAACAAAGAAATGGAAAATATAACAGAGATCGGTATCTGAAAGAAAGCCAGTGAATTTTAATAAAGTTGCATATCACAGGCCAAAAGTGGGCAATACTGATAGCAATTGTATTTAAAAAAAAATATATTGGAAGCAATATAAATGGTTTTCAAAAGTTTTATATTTCACCATATCACGCTGGCTAAAATACAGTCATCTCTCACTTATATGCATTTGAAGAAATTGATTCAAAATCACGCATAAGTGACAGCTGTGCATAACTGAGAGGATGTTTTATATTGTAATTCTTTATACATTTTATACACATTATGGAAAATAAAATCATTTTGAAATGTAAGTGTTATGATTAACAACATTTTATAAGAAAAACAGGGTCTAATATTAGTGTTGTATACTTTCTTAAAAAAATCCTTCATTTTCACTACAAAATTTAATTTAAAAAATGCTAATTAGTCCTCTTTTAATAAGACATGAATGCTAGTTTGTTTTGTCTTACTCAGTATTTGTACAATGAGCTAATGCATTCCTAATACATTAAAGTGCATCATTGTATTTCATGCTGTGTCAGAACTTTTAAGTTAATATCTCAAAGTGTCTAGGGCTCGTTAAGCAGTAGCATAAGATAGAACAATTACAGCATCAGTTTCATCATCTTCTGCTCCTTTTTCCACAGTCACATTATCAAAAACAGATTCAATATCTCTTATGGTCATTGATGTTGTCTGTGATGTTAAGCTTTCATCAATACTGACAAAAACTTAGGAAAAGGAATCTTGGCTTATGCTATTCTTTTTTAATTTTCTATTATTGATGTTAAAATTATTGTTGTTGCTTTCATTTTTCTCTAAAGAAATAACATTAGCAACATTTCAATGAACAAAATTGACTTTTCTAAAGTACGTAGTACTAGAGACTGTATAACTGAGGGAGACAAGGGAGACTTTTCTTTGTACAAATAAATTAAAGTGGTTTCTAAAATATCAAATTGTCCATTCTGAATTCTTGATCATTTCTTTGCATATGTCTAGTGAATATTGTTATTATTTCTGGGTATAACTGAGAAAGACAGTTAAAAGTAATGCTCATAAGTGAAAGATCTATAGCACTATTTTCCTATTCCTCATGGTGGGACATTACGAAATTCGTGTATAACTGAAAGGCACATAAGTGAGAAGTGACAATCAATTAGCTCGATTATGACACATTACCCAAAACGATTATATTTTAATCTTACATAATCCAGTCTACTATCAAAATTATCATAATACAACAAAAAATAATTAATTAATTAATTTAAAAATTGAATTAAAAAAATAAAATATTACATTGTTCTAAAATATTTAGTTTTCTATTACTCTTACTTGAAGATGAAATATTCACGACAAAAAATACAATTTAAAATTTTTATTTGAAAAGTGAAAAGTCTGTAATCAGATGCATTTTGAAATATAGTTATTAAAATTATTACTTAAGGAAAAAAAAATAAAACATGAGAAAATTAATAGACACTGCATCAAAAGTATGAAGAAGAGTATAATGTTAGATACTCAAATATGATGCAAAATAAGTAGGAAGTATCATAATAATTGGAAAAAGTAGCATAACAATCAACTATTTTTAAATGCTGAATGATGCATTAGTAACATTAACTTATCTTTAAAAATAAGATTAAAAAAGATTTTAAACAGAGCTAAATAAATTCTGATATGTGTATTAACAACAGAAATGAAAAAATAATAGTAAAATGTTGAATATGGAAATAGAATATGAAGTATTAAATTACCGGATTATACATATAAGCAGAACCTTTAGTATCCATAACAAGATACCTTGTCCCTGGGAAATCAGAGCAAAGCAGTTTTATTGCTGTATTTAATGGGTGATTAATAGACATGGAAAACTCAAATTCCATTAGTGAAAAAAGCTGAATCAATCCTGTCTAAAGAGAAAAATATTATAAAATAAATCTACATACAGAAAAGATGGGCAAACATATGTACAAAATAAAAATTTACATGACCATGAAATGTTATAGTATTGTAAAATGGTTATAAACAACACAATGAGGCACCTTACAACATTATCTAGTGATTCCAGAACTGATATTTATACCTAAAAAAATATAGATTTTACAAGAAAAAATTCAGCGTCAAAGTTAAAAATATATCAATTTAATATGAAAGGATTTATTACACACATGTCTGCAATAAATAGTCACATACACACATCAAAATATTCAAAATTAATGTGAAATGTTTTGTTTCAGCAAAATAAATAAAAATACTTAATAATGCAGATGAAAATGTCTAAAAATTTACATTTATTCTGTAAACAAAAGTAACAGATTATTACTTTTATCTGAGTTCCTTTTTTTAATGCTTGTGGCAAATTTTACATTATATTTCCATAAGGTCATTTTCTGATTTGATAAAATTGCATCTGCATATGTTTAAAAAAATTCTCATTTTACTTTTAGTGAAAATTAGCATTTTGTACAAACAAAAGGCATGTATTAGAATTGAATAATTTTGAGTACACAGGAAACTATTTGTTGTATCAGCATGTACAATATGTCATTTCTTAGTAAATTAATAATGCATTAAATTTTTTCATCAAATATTTGTTTGTGGCTCCTACAGGTTTTTGAGATATAAATTATAACAATGGAATTTATTGCTAGGTAATCTCTTCATTAAACTTATCAAATATTAGAGCAAAGACAGACTTCAGGTTACACCTTGCATATTTATGTTACTAACAAATAAACAGTAAAAATATAGACACAACATACCAAAGCTGCAAGTAACAATTTAAATAACAGAAATCAATCTAAAAATATCTTTATTGAAAAATTGTAAATTCTTCCTAAAAATTCACTACCCATAGAGTAAAACTTGCTAAGCTAAAAAGGAGGATTGGAGAAAATTCTACTTCAGGAAGTTTTCTCTGTCTTAGCATGTATATTGTTTTTCCCCCCTAATGCAAGATTCTAAAATAGACAGGTTCCATTTTCAGAGTTTTTATTGTTTATATAAAAAAAAAAAAAAAAGAAAAAAAAAAGAAAGAAAGAAAGAAAGAAAACAAAGTCAAAAGGAATGATTTGAAACAGCACATAAATTAGAAAGATGAAGAAAAAAAAGTGTCACAGTTTAGTTGATTTTGGACACATATCTTATGAAAAAGAACATATTTAAAATATAATATAATGATTAGTGCATATATTCAATTCAAATAAACTTAATTTTTGTGAAATTTTAGGTAAATTTTTTCTGCAGATATCTAGATAACCAAAACATTTTCCATTACAGCACAGTAGAAAATTCTGAACTGTTTCAGATTCAGCAATTCTGGATTTTATAAATTTTCAAATTTTACTAATTATAGAATAATAAGCTGGGTTTGGGGGAATAAATGCAATATTCATTTTTAAAGTGTACAGTAGGGCTGAAAGTATAAATTAGAAAGGAAACATTTTCCTATTATCAAAAACTTTATTTAAGTATGTATTTTATTATTTTTTTTAATATATTTTATTATTTATATAATGTTTTCTTTAATTTCGTATATAAATATTAATTCATGTTCAGTTACAAGTTTCCTTTGTTTTAAGCATTTTATCACTTTATCCAGTGATGGTACAGAATGAACATAATCTTCGGGCAACAAAACTGCACTTTTAGAGTATCAAAATTTTTCTTTCTTGAGCAGGAAAAAAGCTTTTTGAAATATTCTTAGCAATAATTATTTTAGGGAGACAGATAAATTAAGAATTAAGTTATAAGATATTTGGCCAGATGGCATGACATTTTCTTTTTTTCTTTTATAAACATCTGAATAGTCTATAATTTTTGCTGTCACAAATTTCTAAATTAAATAGATTTAAAATAAGATGCAAAACAGATAGATCAGATGGTAAATAATTATATTAATTTCAAATGAAAATCTAGTATTTATACGTAGTTTAATTAAAATAGCTTTTCTAGTGCATAAAAGTATCAGCAAGTTTATGCTAAATTTTCTAAACTTTTGATTTTATTACTTTATAATGAAATAAATAAAGTAGGAACAATGACATTTGCACTGTGATGGGAAAATATTGAACACAATAGAAGTCTGTATTTTGGCCTGGATATGGCTTGAACAAAATCTATCTTAGTTAAATCCATTTTTGTACTTGGCGCAGGTGATAAATCACTAAGTATTGTTCCCATCGTCATCATTTCATCTATATTATAATTCTTCAAGTCATGTAACTGTCATAAACAAATACATTTTTCATATGCAAAGAGGTCATTTTCAATCAAAATTATTTTTTTCAGATAAAATTACGTAAAAGTTGTCATAATAGCAAAGCATTCTTAGTATTTTTATGTTAGCTAGGTGAAAATATTGGCAATAAAATTTTTTAACTCACCAGTTAGCATTACTTTATTTTTGCAAAATAAATTAAAACAATAATTTGGTGCTGAAATTAAATGTCATAGTTTATGATAATATTTATTACTTTTTTTCCTTTTTTTTTTAATATAAGAAAAAGTCATGAATTTTAAATGTTTCAGTTTTAAATAAAATTTTTGCATTTAAACAAAATCAGTAATAAGTATACATATTAGTTGAAAGCAATGAAATGCGAAAAAATGGCACAATAACAATGTTTGGCGATTTATCCACAGCATCTGACTAACATAAATATACAAAGTTCTTGATTTCTCTACCGAATCTACTAATTCCGCAAGGGATTGAATAAGTAAATTAAATTATGAATAAAAGTAACACAATAAAAGGCTTAGTATTATATTTAAGAGAGACCAAACTGGTTGCTGAGGGTGGGGCCAAGATTTTGGTCCAAGTCCTATAACCAACTCAAACAGACCCACATGTCAACAATAAATGGCCCAGAAAAAGAGAGCTTAGGTAATATTTTTCAATATTTCTACATTAATAGCATTTCAGATATTTACTGCATACAGATTCATCAATAGAATATTTCACAAAATCTAGATGTGACAAATTCTCTATTAAGGTAAAAATACAGTGTAAACCTAAAGTAATATAATATCACATGTTTAATTTTTGAAAACGCCATCTGAAATGGCAAAACAAAAAATTTCATGGACAAAAATCAGAATAAGCTTTTGATGCATTCCTAATTTTGGAGGATTTTAGATTTAAGGTACGGTATTGTATTTGTTAATACAATGCAAAAAAAAATTTTAATAATAATTTTTAATAATAATTTTTAACACCAATTTCTAGAATAGAATAATCTGGATTCAAATTATTTTATTTAGTTTTATTAAATTAACATTCAGCTAATGAAATTGTATCTGTGATGTGCTTATCCAATAACAAATTTAAACAGTTTATTTTCTGTCTTATGAAAATATAAAATAATATCAGTTACAGATTTTCAATGTCAATGAATATTATAAGAAATAATCATAATCAAAGGAACTATATACACTTTTTTGACTAAGCAAATTGCAATTTAAGTTTATCAAACTCTAATACATTATATTAGAAAGATATTATTAAATAGAGTTATTATTATTATATAGTATTATTAAATATTAAATAATATTATTAAATAGTATTATTGAAAGTAGATTTGAAGTTTGTAGATTTTCCTCCCCATAAATTCATGCAGTTGACACCAACTTTTATGAACAGCAATCGGTACCTTTTAAAATATGCCTTTTCACCCTAACCTTTATTTCCCACCCCCTTTTTTAAGTTGAATCCTTTTGCAGTTATATTCACAAATCTTAATGAAACAGTAATGTTACATATTATTTTTTTTACCTTTCTTATGAATACTAAGAATGAGAAGGAAAAAATATTTAATAAAAAATAAGTTAAATTTTTAACTGTAATATAAAGATGTGTAAATAGATAATTACTATATGAATGCAGAAAGAAATTAACATTAAAACTACAAAATCATTTTTAATTGCATGTTGTGCATAAATGATTATTAAATCTGATAAAATATTCAGCTTTAATAATTGTAAACCAGTTGATAACAATTAAAAAGAAATAATATGTATCAAACAACAGTTACGTATTTTTTACAAACAATAATTTAAAAAAATTATATGAATAAAACATAGTGAAAGAAAAATTTTAGATTCAGCTGAACTCGCTTATGTGAGCGCAAAGGGACTGTGATATTTGCTCGTTATAACCGGATGCTCGTAAAAAACAGATTCTTAAAAAATTATAGAAATTAATGTTTAGTTTATGTACTTTATTATACATACTTTATTTTTTTATTTCTGTGCAGTACAAAAGAAGTTGGTTAATTTCCTTTGAATTATCTTACTGTCTTTTTCTTATGTTGTTGTTCTTGGGAAAAGACTCATGGCCCGAAAAACATAGTCATATGCATTCCTGGATTTGAAAAAAGTTTGAAACAAACTTCTGCACATTCAAAAGTCATTGGGTACATTAAGGAGTGGTTCAACTTGAAATTATTCATATTTGTCATTACCATCGTCGCTTTTATCATTTTTCCCTTTCTTTTGATTAAATTTCAGATACAATAATCTCCAGAGTATGTACCTCGGAAATAACAACATTGATTATATTAGCCATACATATTAGAACACACTAAATGTGTCAATCGATTTTTGGAGAGTTTGCCTCTGATGCACTTTTCATACTTAAATTTAAAAGTCTGCTGTTAGGTTACATTGTAGAAAATGCCCATTTCATCGGCATCATAAATATAACCCTAAAATTTAAAAGTCTGCTATTGGGTTATGTTATAGAAAATGCTTGTTTTATAGACATTATAAATGCAACCCTACCTTAAGTCTGATGTATGTTACACTGTAGAAAATGCCCGTTTCATTGGCATTATAAATATAACCATTAAATTTAAAAATCTGCTGCCAGGTTATGTTGTAGAAAATACCGTTTCATCGGCATTATAAATGTAATTTTTTTTTTTTTATTTATCCTTCGTTGATGACTGGCCACTTTTCACTCATTCATGTTGCAATATCTATTGTTTTTGCTTCAACACAAATTTTTCCAATAATTATCCAGTGTCTATTTTTGAATCGACCAAGCTATTCATTCAAACATACAAATCTAGAGCAGCCAAATTGTTCAGCAAATTTTTCTGCTTAAACTTTTAAAACTGGACCACTTATCTGCACTATGTTGCATCTTCATCCACTTCAAATGAGCTTCATCTAAATCTTTTGTAGCACATTTCTTCAAAGGTTTATTGTCATTCTTATTTTGATTGTACACAACCATTACATTTTCCTGGTTCTTTAACAAAGTTGAAACAATAGAAAATAAATCATAGTTTTGAAGATTTCAAAAACTTTTAAAACATCCTCTAATTTTTCTTAAAATCTTTACTTTTTGTCAACTGATAAAATGCATCCGCACAATGAAAAATACCACCATCACCTTCTCAGGATTTATGATTCATCACTTACTTTCAGTTGACATTGAAATGTTAAATGAATTTTTCCATGAAATGATTAGCTGAGCTGGAGAGGGGAAAATTAACAGAAATTTTATGAATCATAAAAATATCGCTCAGTATAGCCAGATTTTGCTCGTTAAAAATGAGTTATGCTCCCATAGACTTAACATTATACCAACCAATTACTTCTGACATCCTCATTAAATCTGGGCTCATCATAAGTGAGTTTGACTGTACAGATTTATTTCATAAAAAAATATTTATTCAAATATTATTAATTTTACAATAATATACTAACATCTGTCCCAAAAATGAGGAAATCATTTGTGAGGGCATGACAAGTAATTATAGTATTTTTCTGATCAGCATCAGGAAAAATTCTGGATTCACGTTCGAGACAAGTTGAGTTGGGTTCATCAATCTGTAAAATGGGGTGAAAAAAGAAAGAACTGTTTTCATTTAACTAAATAAAAAGAAAACTGGTGAAATAAAAGAAATAAGTATTTATAAAAGATTAAATAATAATAGATTTTAATACAAATAATAATAATAATCATAATATATATATATATATATATATATATACATATATATATATATATATATATAAATTACTTTAACACAGGGTAGCTCCAAAAATGTTAGAGGATTTTAAAATTATTATTATTATTATTTTGATTTAGAATGCAAACACTGCAAAGTTTTATCATGCAGAAACACATGGCTGAACAAAAAGTAGCAATCGTAGAGATTTATTTTCAAAATCATTGTTCAGCCATTGCTTATATGGAATATCATGTGGTGTAAAGAATGAAAAAAAGATTGCCTATATGAAATAAGTCAGCTATAGAGATTTGTTGTTATAAATATTAGGGATGGGGCAAATATTCATTCACTATTTAGCCCTTTTGTTGAATATTCGGCTGGCTGATATTGAAGGCATGTAGACCAAATGCTTTGGTTGAATACTTGTAGCCTATTTAGAGATATCTCACTGAATATTTCTAAAATCCTGCCAAATAGTGAATTACATCTTGCCGAGTAAATTCATGATTAAAAAAAAAGTTCATTTCTTACAACTATTTCCTCTAATCCAAATTGGCTACTTTTTGGCACATTCATGATATCATTCTCATTATTACTTACAAAATGTACAATTATTCAGATAGTAAAAAATATACAGCCTTCCTGTATTTCCTATAAAAAATTAGGGATCTTTTCAAAAATGCCATCCAAATTAGAGATTTAATTGTTGGGAAATGCCTTCATTAGAGAATGATAAACAGTAATCTCCAATGATATAGTTGGTTGAAAACTTATGGCTCTTTCCAGAAATATTTGATTTGTTACTGTTAAAAAACCTCTTATGAACACAAATTTTTTCCCTACTAGACTATAATAATTATAATTGTTAATTTAAAAATTTTGATTTTTGGCTAAAAGTTTTTAATTGGTTTTTGACTTAGTTCCCACAAAATTTTTTTTGCCAACTGCAGCACTAGTAATCCCTGAACAAGGGTTAGGTTCACAGAAACCTCTACAAATGTTGAGACTAACTACCCTTGCATAAAAGGAGGTTATGTTTTAATGAAGAAAAGCAATTGAAATATAAAATTACATTTATTTATCATTAAAAGTTACATACTGTAAATAAATTTCAATAATTATATATGTTAATGTAAAAGGTTTAGTTGTTAGTTGATAGCTGAAATAATGTATTGTTATACAACTATTTGGAAAAACGCATATTTTATTTATGAATTTGTATGTAAAGAAAAGTTGCAGTCTGAATTTCTATTTTAAATTTAAGACTCCTTACCAGTTATGGATCACATTCAGTTGCTTTTTCAATAACTTGTTTAAATTTTAAATTTTGCACATAATTTGTGCAGAAAAATTTTCACTTGCAATAAAAATTTTTAATTTTAGAAAATTAAAAATTTTTAAAATTTTTTAGCATCAAGTTATATTTGAGGTTTTTCTGAATTAATTATCAATGTTTTGTCTCAATATAAGGAGTCTCAATATATCAAGTTTTGTCTCGATATATCAAGTTTTCGGAACTTAGGCTAAACAGTTCAATGCAGCCGTCCAGTGTCAAATAATTTATGGAATTGGTAAAATAAAAAGTGACTTTACTTTGTAAAAAATATTCTTTATAAAACAAAATTCATAGATAACCAAGTTGAGTATCCATAGTAACCAAGTTGAATGTTGAAATGTACTTCATTTTTTATTTTGCGAATAATCAGAACTTGCAAATTTTAAATCCTTAAGTGTTAAGGCATTACTGAATTACAACTCAAGATGTAAAAACTCTCATAGAAAATAAGAAAAACATTGCCTTATTCTAAAACATTTGAATATTTATTAATGTCTGCAAATTCCATGCACATATAAAATGACTCTTATAAAACTAATGATAAGTTACTTTATATTTTCTCTATAAAGTAGGAAATGTAAAAATTTATTCACTAGGTCTATTAGCAAAGATTTATTTTGAGATTAGATATACAACAATATATCTGAAAATAGAACTGGTATCATAGTGGATACTCATTTATTGGTGCAACTTGCTTTATGAAGATAGTTTTATATATATTTAAATATAAATTCTAAATAATGAACAAAATAATTTTTCAATTCTATAGTTTTCACTTTTAAATAATTATTTGCATGATTAATAACTTTTAATATGCAACATTATTATGTATTTTTTTTAAATTTACATCTTCATTTATTCATGTTGTTATCAGTTTCTTTTTATGCTTTTAATGCTTGTTGAATAAGTGGAATATTGTTGCATATTGTATCCGCTGGTTCAAATGTCAAAGATTTTGTTAATATATGCATTCTACTTTTAATTGTCTGAGCGAAGTGAAGTCTTATACATGTAAGAAGTCTTATAGTATGTAACAATATTAAAAGTCAAACAAAATTCTTTCGTCAAGCAAATCTCAAAAAATACTTGTCGGATTTTGATCCTGTTTGTACTAGAATGTTTGTACTAGAACAGCGTGGAAAATTTACCTCAAAGTGGACGAACACAAATGTCAATACCTAGGAAGGAAAAGAAAACGTGTGGAAATAGCGAAAAGAAAGTGTCGAACAACTTCAAAACAACTTGATTCCGAATGGTCTAAGAATAACATAAAGGTAATTGATCACACAGTACATAATCGTTTAAATATAGCAAGATTTAAATCCTGTAAAGTTAAAACAAAACTTTACTTGACAAAGAAGCATAGAAAAGAGCGCCTGCAATGGTGCAAAAAACATGTGCATTGGCCATATGATAAATGAAATAAAGTTATTTTTAGCAATGAATCTCGAATATCTCTCGGTAAAAGTAATTATTGTGGAACATTTGTTTGGAGGAGTGTTCAATGATAAGTATGCCAATTTTGTGTTTCAAAGTGTGACTAAATTTTCACCTACATTTGCAGATTGGAATTGTATTACATCACAAGGCGTCGGCAAGTTGTGTATGGTGTTACGTACAGTAAACTTTGACGTTTACATTAACATTTTAGAGGATTTTTTAATTAGCAGCATTGATCAATGGTTCGGGGATCAAGATGACTTCTAATTTCAAGATGACAATGCAGCTCCCTATCGCACAAAATCTATGAAGAAATTCCTACAAAATGTTGGTATTAATCCAATTAAAACCATGACTTGACTGCCCAATATTACGGATCTTAATCCCATTTAAAATCAATGGAAAATATTAAAAAGAAAACCCATTTTTGAACGATGACAAATGCCACAGAACTATGTAAAGCTATAAGAGAATATTGGTGTGAAATGGCTCCCAATAAGTATAAAAAGCTTACTGAGTCCATTACTCGAAGAATTTCTGCTGTCATTTGAGCTAATAGTGAATTTACTAAATATTGAATACATTGATCGATTATTTTTTTCCAAATCAAAGCGTGATTGGATAATTTTTTCTTTGGTGTTTAAATTTCAATCACCACTATTATGTTTATAAATTGATGTATAATGATTTTTCTTTATTGCATATTGTTGTTCATGATATATACTACAAATTTATTATTTTCAATAATCATTTAATTTTCATGCAGTGAGAATAAATAATGCTTTCTTATAAAAAATGTTAGTATTGGGATAATGATCGGAAACTTTATACCAAGGGTTGTATATGTAATGTCATGGCAAATCCAAGAGCAAGAACTCATTCGATTGCATTTTAATTCCGCTTAGAAATGTGTGACCTAATTTGATGAATACCGATATCTTTGCCAGTTGTGAATGCAATTGTTATTGCAGGGTCGTGGAGTGGTTAAAAGCAACAGAATGAAGTTGAATACTTCAAGTTTCATCATGAAATGATAAGATGTCTGCGTAGTTTTAATCTTTTATTAACAAAACTTATTTAAAACAATTCCCATCTTATGCTGAAGCTCATATCTTACTGTGTCAAACATAGTGGATGTTTGAAGAAAATTAGAAGAAAAAAGTTGACTTCTAACAGAACTCCAAGCAGCGGAGATGTCAACAAGCTGAAAATTGTACAAAATCTCTAAAAATCTGCATACAGATGTTTAGCAGTTGAAAATCATGCAAAATCTGTCTTTTCGGTCAATGCTCTGGCCTTTTGATCAAACTTGCAATGATACAATTCATGACATCGCACATTTTTGATTAGTAAAAGAACAAGAACATCGCGCGAAAAGACCCAATGAAAATAATTTTGCAAAGAGTCCTGTCAGAAACACGAATAAGCCAAAAAAGTTAGGAGTAAACGAGAAATCTCAAGGTGGGAAAAACTTTGGAATAAAAATAAATAAAAAAAATAAAAAAGAAATGGCTCACGTATAAAAACATTTCATATTTATTTACTTAGAAGGTGTCAGAAATAAAAATTTAAATTAAAAAGTTGACATGTTTCGGTTCATTCATAAGAACCGTATTCATAACATATAAAATCAGTAGAAAATTAAATAACACTGGATATAAATATAATTTAAAAATCAAAACAAAACATTGCGCTCCCTATGATCGTGAATATAGCCATTGCCACCGCGGTATATAAATATAATAAATTTTGACCATAAATTAAAATTAAAATTAATAAAAGTAGAAAAACTAAATGACTCTGGATATAAAGGTAATTTAAAAACCCAAAACACAAAACATTGCGCCCTCTATGATCGTGAATAGCCAATGCCACCGCGGTTCCTCCTATTAGACTCACCCTTTAAATATTTATTAAGTAATTCTAACCACAAACTCGGAATGTCATAAGAATAAGAATCATTACAAACCCTATCCCTTCTAGAATATATCTCTATGGATTCACGGATGATTAATTTTCGGAATAAACTTGAAATGAACACTAATCTACTATCTTTAAAACAAATTTTAACCCCCCTCTTTAAAAACAATCTTGATAACGCAGTCTTATCCCTACCAAATTTTATGTCACATTCATGCTCTTTCTTTCTAACCCCAAACTTTCTACCTGTCATACCGATATAAAAATTAATATCCCCCCCTTCATTCTCATATGGAATTTCATACACCCCTGCTAGATCATCTTGTGGAACCGGATCAAAAGCTCTGTATAGAAGATGTTTTAACTTAGGAGGTGGCTTAGCAACTAATTCTATTTTAAACTTTTTTAATTTAGCTTTAAGCCTCTCAAAATTACCCTTTATATAAGGAAACGATAGTCTTTTAACCCCAATCTCTAAGGAGACTATCGTTTCCTTATATAAAGGGTAATTTTGAGAGGCTTAAAGCTAAATTAAAAAAGTTTAAAATAGAATTAGTTGCTAAGCCACCTCCTAAGTTAAAACATCTTCTATACAGAGCTTTTGATCCGGTTCCACAAGATGATCTAGCAGGGGTGTATGAAATTCCATATGAGAATGAAGGGGGGGATATTAATTTTTATATCGGTATGACAGGTAGAAAGTTTGGGGTTAGAAAGAAAGAGCATGAATGTGACATAAAATTTGGTAGGGATAAGACTGCGTTATCAAGATTGTTTTTAAAGAGGGGGGTTAAAATTTGTTTTAAAGATAGTAGATTAGTGTTCATTTCAAGTTTATTCCGAAAATTAATCATCCGTGAATCCATAGAGATATATTCTAGAAGGGATAGGGTTTGTAATGATTCTTATTCTTATGACATTCCGAGTTTGTGGTTAGAATTACTTAATAAATATTTAAAGGGTGAGTCTAATAGGAGGAACCGCGGTGGCATTGGCTATTCACAATCATAGAGGGCGCAATGTTTTGTGTTTTGGGTTTTTAAATTACCTTTATATCCAGAGTCATTTAGTTTTTCTACTTTTATTAATTTTAATTTTAATTTATGGTCAAAATTTATTATATTTATATACCGCGGTGGCAATGGCTATATTCACGATCATAGGGAGCGCAATGTTTTGTTTTGATTTTTAAATTATATTTATATCCAGTGTTATTTAATTTTCTACTGATTTTATATGTTATGAATACGGTTCTTATGAATGAACCGAAACATGTCAACTTTTTAATTTAAATTTTTATTTCTGACACCTTCTAAGTAAATAAATATGAAATGTTTTTATACGTGAATGAAAAAGGTGAAGTGATTTTGTTTTAGTTTTTGAACGAAAGCTAACAACAGTTTTAACAAGAAATGGCTCTTTTAAAAATATTCGAATTCATATTAAATAATAGAAGTTGGTCAAAAATTATGGGGCAATTTAGGAATAAACTAAAAGCTTTATATTTAAGTAAAATGAGTAAGATAATGAGTAATTTAAGGAAAATTTAATAGAATTAATGATAGATACTATAAGAGAATAGGAAATTAGTGAATATGCTGGAAATTTAGCATAATTAAAAAATATATAAAAGGAGATATCGCAAAGGAAAAATTAATAATATAATATCCATATATAAATGTGTTGAATGTTTTTAGAAACTTCAAACAAAACATTTTTATAGTTCTAATAATTAAATTGATTTTGAAAAAAAAAAAAATGCATGTTAATATTACGTAATACATAAGGTACAATAAAAGATCAATTGGAATATGGAAAATATGAGACAATGCTTACAGTGTGAAGTTGAATTTTCCCTTCAATTAGAGCTGAAGCATAGTCACTATTTAGATACAAACTACGTACAGTGCTTAGATATTCCCTATCATACAGCAATTCAGTTCCTGTAAAATGTTATTATTATTATTACTATAAATGCTAAGAGAGGGAGAAAAATGAAAATATTTAGAAAAAAGACATATTTTACAAATAAAGACTTTGAATAAAATGCTACTAAGCTCTAAAGGAAAATCAATGTTAGCACTAAACTACAATTGTTGAAAGGTGTATGATAAAACATGTAGAGGTGATATTAATTAAATAAGATACAATAATAAATAATACAGCAGATTCCCTCAAATCCACTACCCTAAAATCCACAAATAATTTACAGATATAAACAATCATACTTTCAATCCAGATGTAGGCACAAAATTTGACCCTTTTTTTTATATCAATTCTATATATCTTTTAACCTGTAATTTTCAGTTAATATTACTGAATTCATGCTTTTTCATGAAGGAAGAATAAATTTGCTTCTGAAAAAATTCAAAATATAGCTGATGTCACTGGTAATCATAATTTTTTTGCCAAATGTATTTATGCATTAATCAAGCTTTTTTTAAGGTGTGTTCATAATTATGTAAATACGTAGCACCTATTGTTGTCGCTCAGTCTGTCCGTCTGTCTGTCCGCATATAACAACACAAAAACTACCCAACCGAATCGTTTGAAATTTAAAATACATAATTATAACATAATTTTGTCGAGTCATTTCAAATTTTACAAAAATCGGGTGGATAGATCAATTACAGGGGCATTCAAAAGGATTCCGTTACAATACGGTCAACAGGGAAAAAAGTTTTAAATGCATTTTAATCGTTTGAAATTTAAAACATATAATTATTGCATAATTTTGTCAAGTCATTTCAAATGTTATAAAAATCGGATGCATAGATCAATTATAGGGACAATCAAAAGGATTCCGTTACATTACAGTCAATGGGGAAAAAGTTTCAAATGCATTTTAATGATGTTACACTCATTCGAACATAATAGAATTGGCATGAATCTATGAAATATATACTAAAATATGCATTCTGTACAATCTGTGATGCAAAGAATTTTTATTATTAACCTCCTGACTGCCGTTGGCTGATTTTTTCGCACATTAACCTACAGATTTCTCTGCAGCATAAGCAATATTTAAATTAATATAATTCTACAAATAAAACCCAGTTTTGAAAAAATAAGTTAGGATTAATACTCTCAAAGATTATACTCCTATACATAATAACATATTTTGTATCAGGTTGGAGAAAAAAAAATATTTTTTTAATCTTTTTAATAAATTACAGAGAAAACAACATTACAATTCTACCCTTTTGCCGGGCAGTCAGGGGGTTAAATTACAGGCCCACACAAAAGTATTCCACTACATAATGCTGTACGGGGAAACATTGTTTGGGACGTGTTTTAATTGTATTCAACTATATCACATTTTATGAATAAGATATACGTTGCTGAGGTGTAATAAAAATTACTTCCTGCATATTTACAGAAACGTAAAGATTTCAACTACTGTACTGTATCCGGAGTACGCTCTACTATATCAGCAAGATCTGAATATTTTTAAAACTTCGTTATCGTACGAACGCATCTCATTTGCTACGTTCGCGTGCAAATTCCAACTTGTTTATTATTAAGTTTGGCTAAACCTAGAATAAAATTTCCTTATTTTATGTACTTTATGTCAATTAGAAATGCATGAGACAAGTTTCAATGAATAATTTAGAAAAACTGCATCTCATCTTTATAATGAATATTTGACTATAAGTTAATGATTATTTACTTGACCTTTGTTTTTAATCATAAAAAAAAATCTAAACC
This sequence comes from Maratus speculifer, assembly GCA_964019185.1. Lineage (NCBI taxonomy): Eukaryota > Metazoa > Arthropoda > Arachnida > Araneae > Salticidae > Maratus > Maratus speculifer. The sequence goes on from OZ025294.1 coordinate 44,300,595, forward strand.
TTTATTATTTTAATTTATTACTTATTTTAATATTTTACTATATAGTAAGCATTCTTTATAGCTTCTATTGCATTATTAATTACATTCAAATTAATGTTCAAAAAAATGTAAACAAAGCAATGACCAGAAATCCACAAAATTCTATAGCCTGTACACCCCTGGTTCGAAGCAGTTGATATTTGATGGAGTCTACTGTAATTACAATTTAAGAATAAATTAGTTATTTAACAATGGGAGAATTTTTTCCCAGAGCTATTAATCCATATATTAGAAACACCAATCAAACATGCTCAATTCTATGATTTTCTGGTCATAAAAATTAATTAAGCAAGAAAGTAAAAATGAGAAAAGAAATTTCACAATACTACTTTAATTTTTAGACATTAAAACCCATGATTTCTGTTTTATATAGTGTATTCTGTGAGCATCAATTTCTAAAATACTAATTAAAAATTTTAAACTAAAATGCTATTTTATTTATACCTTCTAATTTCAAGGACTAAAACAGTAGCATATTTATCAGCAACATTGATTATTACAATTATTCTGTATTCTGCACAGTTTATATTTATGTATTCATTCTATGATTTCTTTCGATAATATGAAAAAGAAACAATTAGCTCAACTTGTATTTAAAAGATACATGTGTACAGAGGATCTATGCAAAAGCAGTTTGATAATTTATATATCTATGGACTTTTTATTGATATACAGTATTAAAATGGTATATATATTTTTTAAGAAAACTAAACTTTAAGCGAAATAAATATTTTCACTTTTTCATTAAAGTTAAGGTATTGGTAATTTTAGTCAGGTGAAATTTTCTGGAAGACAACAGATTGATTAAATGAGTACCTGATCCATCGCTAATATTATAAAACCATGCCCTGTTGTTCATTCCAATAGCAAGATGAAAAGGTCCCAGAGCAATGAATTTTGGTTCTATATCAATTTTCAGTTTCTTTAAATCAGTCTAGAAGTAGAGATAAAAAATGAATAAAAAGAAAAATGTATTTAAATAAGCATGACAGACTGAAATGATTTTAGACATAGCATTATTGTTCTAAAATATCATGATAAAATATAAAAAAATGTGTTTATTTAAATGTGATTACAATAAAATAAAATAAAATAAATAAATAAAAACACCAATAAATAACCATTGATTAATTTCTATATATTGTAAGTAATAAAATGCAATGTAGTATATGCACAGTATATGATGAGGTTGTAAGGGTCTTAATAATCAGGAGAAAACAAACAGAAAAACTGTGGTATAAAAGAGCTTAAATAATATAATATAAAAAATAAGATAAATCTAAGATAATGATAAATACATGAAAGCTACAAGCAGCATAATAGCATTTTTGGCTATTGTGTGAACAATTACTTTAAAAAAAAATAAACATACATTTGCCTTAAATTTAAACATCACTATAAATATATATATATATAAAAACTAAATTACAACTAAACACATAATTAAACATATAACTAAAAATTTCAATATAAATTGGATCGATTTTAACTTAAAAATTTCACATAAAACTTGTCTAAAATATTCAACTTGTTCTTCATCACTAAAGTCCTTCTCAGTATCATAATCTTCTGAAGGATTTCGATCTTCCATGAGAGTAGCAAGGATTTCATTGCCTGTCGATAGTGGCCACCAACATCACATTGGAGCCATTCTTGAAAGTTTTCCTTGTCAAATCTTCAAATTTGAAAATTCTTGAATCCTCTCTGCCAGATGATGAAATGTACATGTTTTTCCAATCTTTGGACAGAATCCGTGTGTTTTCTGTGATTTTAAAAGGAAAACTGCATGTTTTCTGTGAACTTTTGACAAAATCCACATTTTCCCATGAACTTTTGATGAAATCCACGTGTCTTTCGCAATCTTTTGAGCAGGATTTTTTCCTTTTTTGATGAAATTATTGATCTGTAGAAAGTTAAAAACAGATTTTTTCCTTGTTTATTTGGATCGACGAAATCATGCTAAATTTCATTTTGGTACTAAATACATTTTGGTGCAAATTTTAGAAAAAAAAAACCCCCGTTATTTCAGTATAGATATATGCAGTAATTGTATTTCTGCACAGATATGTGCAAAGTACACAGCACTTGAAACCCTGAATTTTGTGAAGGAGCCGTTTTTAATGATTTAAATTTTGTGAAAGGGTTGTTTGGGGATTAGAATTTTGTAAAGGGGATGTTTTTAAGGATTAGAATTTTGTGAAGGAGATGTTTTTAAGGATTAGAATTTTGTGAAAGGGCCGTTTTTAGGGATTGGAATTTTGTAAAGGGGCCGCAAAACAGCCCCAATTTTTGGCTGGATCGACTCCTGAGAAGGGAGCAAACTATCAAGGAATAAAGAGATCAAAGAAATCTTCATGAAATCAAAAGTACAGTACAGTTGGTCACATTTTAGGAAAAGAAAATTTTCTTTTATGTTAGAGAAGACATGCTTTTTCTTGCTGATAAATCTTTTATGCATTTTAACAGCAGTTGAACAGAATCATACTCTTCTTGTTGCTCCACTCACTTCAAGGCTGTCTCTAGGCATTGAAAAGCTTCCTTAGTAGATGGTCTGTTTTTCAACTTGTTTTTCGTCACTAAAGTACCCTCATGATCTTCTGGAGGATTTGGATCTGCCATGAGAATAGCAAAGATTTCATTATCTGTCGATAATTGGTGACCACCACCATCACATTTGAGCCATTCTTGAAAGTTTTCCTTATCACAATCTTCAAATTCTGAAAATTCTTGAATCCTCTCTGCCAGTTGAAGTTTGCCAAATTTGAATTTTTCCTTCTAGGACATGTTTGGTTAACTGGTCATTCAGTAGGCCGAGATTCAGATAATCAATACTCCACTATTATTTATCAGTTTTCTAAAGATAAAATAATTTAATGGAAATAAAAAGTTAACATAGCTAATCCTAATCCATACATAAAATAAAAAAGAGTTTTTTTTTTTTTTTTTTTTGTCATGTTTTCTAAAAAAAGTGCTTAAAACAGAAAAATAAAATGTTTATGCATTAGAGTTTTTTAGCATTTAAATTGTAAGATTTTTTTTTTTTTTTTTTTTGGGGGGGGGGGGTGTTAAAAGAATATTTTACAAATATGTAAGGAGGAAAAACTATATGGATTAAAGATAATGAAGAAATGTTAAATTTTCTTACTTTGTTTGTAGCAGAAAATATAGAGACTTCATAGAGAGAACTCAAATAAGCAAATTTCTGATTATAAGCAGATCCCAATACAGGTAGTTTTGTAAGATAGACATGAAGATTTCCTTCTCTACCAGACAATGCTAAAAGTTGTCCATCATCACTCCAGTTAAGTGAATCAATTATTGGCTCGTCATCAACAGTTATCATCTGTAATGTGTCTTGCAAATTACGTATATCATATGTTTTTATTCTGTAGACAAGAATTTGAAAGTAAAAATCATTTAGATACTATACAAATAAGTATTACAATGAAAATTTTATAAATTAGCATATAAGTGAGACATATATTTTTTGCTTACTTATTATCATCACCACATCCGATAACTTTGTTATCAAGTGGACAAACAGCCATGTGCAAAAGGTTTGTGCTGAAACACTGTACATGACTCATTTCCTGAAATAATTAAACAAACAAGTATTCTGTTAATTTTTTAAAAATTGAAACACAAAATACTTTAATGTATATTTAATTTTGAAAAAGGACAAATAATAAAAGTCATACTTATTTAAGGAAGAATTTTATAGCCCAGAAAGTTACATCACAAAAGTAGGAAAGTAAAAAGAAAATAAATTAGTAAATAAAAAAGCTGAAAAATAATATATCAATAAACTTTAAATTCTTTAAGGAAGGAATATATTTTATACCCATAATTAGCATGAATAGGAAACATTTATTTCCTGACTTTATTACAGTGAAACTTTCATAGCTTGATATTCCACAAAAGGTTATATTTTTTATATTACTAATTGCACTAATACATTTCCCATGGGACAAATATTTGAATTTTTTTTTTCTTTTGGACAAAAACTTCAATAAATTATCATAAAATTAACTGCTTTGGACTCAATAGTGAAAGACATTCTTTTAAATTTAATATTCTAGATTTACAAAAATCTGATTCTGAAGCCAGTGATATGCTTATTGACACATTTGTAATTAAGAGAAAAAGTCATAAAAGTTCACAGCCTATGGTAAGAAGTGGTTCATAATAAATTATTGGGAATTCCAATGAAAAGAAAAAGTTCTTGTATAAAAGTGTCTAAATAGAGAAAAAATAATGTACCTATTATATAATTTTTAAAATAAAATAGTTGTTATATATTGTTAAAATACATTGGGAGTCTGTAAAACGGCTTATATGAATACTCAGATAGTTAAATACATTTTGATGACATTTGACATACAAATGATGTTATTCAAGTTTTACTCTATTCATAATTAAAATTTTAATATTACATTAATATTGCTTTTTGCCAACAAATTGTAATTTTTTTAATTTTTTCAACAAATATGTAGTTTTTCATTAACAATCATAAAAGTCTTATAATGAAATAAGTTATGTTTACCTATAATCAGCTTTAGATAAATATATACCATATATGTTTTACTATTTTTGCTGCGATTATAGATATTCTGCTATTTTAAATTACAACAGGTTAATTCATCATTAAAACAAATATTTATGTTGTGGCTTTTCTAAAAATATAAAGCACTATTATCGATTGAATTTTTGAAACAAAATGGCAAGCAAAAGAAAATAATAACAGTAAAAAGATTGGTGAAAAAAATGAATTTTTACGCTACAATTATTAATAATTATAAAACTAACATTGTATTCTTCAAAATAGTCATTTACAGCATTTTAATATTTTAAATAAACAATTAAATGCTTAAACATAGTACAATCTAAAAAAAACTAATATATTTACATTTATTTAAAACAGTGAAACACAGTGGAGCACCGCTTATACATTTTTCATTAATACATTTTTAGCACTTTTCAACAAAGTTGAAAAGTGCTTACGCATTCGGTTTGTCTGGCCACACTCTAACTCATGTAAATATACTCGGATTGCCATGAAATTTTAGGAAATTATTCTATTGAAAATGAAGTTTCTACCATGATTAGTTTATCTACAGGGAGAATCAAAAGTTTCCCATTACATTACGGCCTATGGGGAAAAATCATTTCAAAGAAATTTTTAAGATATTATACCCTGTCAAACATATTAAAATTTATATGATTTTACAAGGTGCATTAAAATATGCATTCTATAAAATATAAGATGAAAATGTAGCTATTATTTATTTACAGGGCCACACAAAATAATTCCATTAGATAATGGTAAAAAGGGGAATTGTGTGTGACATATTTTAAATATATTAAACTGTTTCATGTATAATAATACTGATGTATGTCAATGAGGCTTAGTATAAATTATACGATACTGCCTTCCCTAATATAAAGTACATAGTATTTACAGGGACACACAAAATATTTCAAATAGTGCATTCTTTCCGAAGTACTGTATATGTATCTGATGATAGCTAATGGATAGATGACATGCATTTTAATTATGACATGCACATATAAGTTTCACTAAATTTATGCATGTTATATGGTGAGTATAAATGCTATAGTTAATATACAGGGCCACCCAAAAGAGCTCACCAACGCTACTGAATATGAGCATATATTACTAAAAGTTAATTCTTAAATAAATTATGCATTTTTACGCTGAACTGCATCAAATTTACTAAGAGATGTTTACAGAATATAGATAAAATGATATACAGAGCCACGCAAAGAATTGGGTACATGGAACCTATGAATGATAATTTATGAGAAAGTGATTTCAGTTGTTTTAAGAGTGTTTTAGTTTAAAATAAATTTTATCTTAATACTGATGTGTAATAAAGGTACCAGGCAAACTACAACGCTGAACAAAGTATTTAAGTATGTTTGCATCTATTAGTATAAATTGCTGAAAGAGAAATTTTAAGTTACTAGGCATTTTTTGCTAAACTAAATTTTCCCATTATATAGTATGTATATTAGCTCACAGATCAAATACAGAGCTGTTCAATAGTACTGGAATACATATTTGGCTTTATATCCTTATTTACCTAAATAACGAAGTTTTGTTAAAGATTTCATGAAGCGTTGGAAAGTGCTTCATAATATATGCTTAACGCATGATTTTTCTTACTTGTTTTTAATAGTCCCAACAATGTCCAATGGATATCAATGTTAAATAGTTTCATTTATGCATTTTTGTTAAATAGCAAACTTCATTTATAAATTTTTTTCATTAAATCCAGAAGAGAGAAAACGTGCATTTCAACCACAGATTCCTAAGTCCCAATTGTTCAATTTAACAAAAGACCTTGACCAACATCTGCCCAATGGAATCAAAGCCGTACCACTAAGGATTGTGATCATCCAACTTTCTATAGCTAAGGGTTGTTTTTGTGCTCTCCCCAGACTAGTAAGTCAAGTTCCAATTTGGTAACCTTTTTTTGTGTCTTACATCTCTGACTATAATCACCTGACGTTAGGCAAGGATGCGCACCAAACCAGTTTTTCTCCCGGCAAAAGCTCCTCAAAATCTCTTTACGGATCTTGAGTTGACCGGTAATGAAATCTGGAATTTGCCAATAAAGGGATCACCACCAAAAAGGATATCCTTTCGGCGATGAAAGAGCAAAAACATGTTAGATTAAAATTTTGCTGAAAGAACAATTGGGTTTAGCCTCTTAGTTCATTTTCTGGCAGCTTTAGTGTTTGGATTTTTTATCATTCACTAGCAGTTTACAATGACTTCACATAATAGAAAATTTCTGTCATTGAAGGAAAAAAATGTGCATTTAAAAAAAAAAAGTGGATGAAAATCCACATTTAAAAAAGAGTGGATCTTGCAAAAGAATTAGGTTTACCAATTTCAACTTAAAACATACTAATTTATAAGCATAAGATCATCGAGGAAAGCCATTGTCAAAGTGGATGTAATACTTCAAAAAAACTTCGAGTTCAAAGCGGAAAATTTGCTGATGTTGAAAAATTGCTTTTACAGTGGTTTAATCAGTGTCGTAGTAAAAAAATTCCCATCAGAGGTCCTAAAGCTCGAGAAATTTCAAAGAAGCTGAATGTGCAGTGTGCTGCATCAAATTTTCTGCAGGATGGTTTCACAAGTTTAACCACTTGGCAGGGGATGGGTATGGGGAAACAGTGCTTTTAACCCCGAGTTATCTCGGGGCAGACGGTTAAGTGGTTAAACTAAGACATGTCATAATTGGCAAAACTGTAAGCAAAGAGTCTGGAGATGATGAATGTAAAACAGTGAATGATTGGATTCAAAACTAATTGCCAGATCGATAAAAGTATACGAACAAAGAGATATTTTCAATGTAGATGAAACCAGTTTATTTAATAATCTTCTGCCAGCTAAAACCCTTACAATATGCAGATGGAATTGAAAAATTGCCTCCTTTGATTATTAGCAAATCAAAAAAGCCCCGCTGCTTCAAAAACATGAAAACATTACCAACAATGTATGAGGCGAATAAAAAATTATGGATAAGGATGCCCTTCTTTTTCAACTGGTTAAAAGAATTAGGTGATATACTGGGAAAAAAGAAGTGGCAAATCATTTTATTCATTGATCAGTGTCTAGCTCATCCATCTGATATAGACTTTCTAAAAACATAACTGTTAAACAATCTTCCCGGCAAATTGCAGCCACTAGATTTAGGAGTCTTAAAATCCCTAAAACAACATTATTAAAAACTTTTGGTGGACCATTAATTTAAAAAATGTGAATATTAATATCTTAGAAGCTATGACTTTCATAATGATGGTTTGGCAAAATGTTTTACCCAAAATGATAAAAAACTGCTTCACCCTTGTCGGATTTTTAACTCCAGTAGATGTCAATTGTCAATCCTATTGAAAACCCAAATTGGATCAATTTTCTCGACCAAAAAACTGGTAAAATTTAAGTGATGTTACTACATTTGAGGATTATGTACAATGTGATCCGGAACTTACAATATGTTCGTTCTTCTAACAATTGATGAAATGATTATAAATGAGGAAACTAGTAGTGAAGAAGAGGATAACTGCATTGAAAAGCCACTGCCAAGTTTTCAACAAGCTTTGGTGGGTTTTAAAACCATGCAAGAATATCTCATTAGCAGTGATTTGAATGATAATGATAAGATGGCACTTTTAACTGTGAACAATGACTTTTATTGTGCATTCCAAAATTTCTGTAAAATCTAAAATAACAAAATATTTTGTACGTGGTGAATGATTATGAATAGTGGCAAATTGTAAATTATATTTGAAATAAGAAGTTTTGTATTTTATTTGTTTTAATTTATATTTGTTTTTTTATTGTTGGTAGTTACAGATATGTTCTTACTTTTGTGAATTTCGGTTATACATTTTTCTTTTTCCTTGGTCCCTTGAAAAATGTATAAACGGTGCTTCACTGTATATACATATATATATATATATAACAGATTATAATAGAAATGAAAATCTTACAACAAAACAATGAAAACATAAAAAAAATTACTTGTCCAATTTCTTTTAACAATGTTGATAAGACAATAAAGAATCCAGATGAAAAGCCAATCAAAATATATCCTTCTCCGTGCCTGAAAAATATAGGTTGCATATATAATCATTAAACAAGTTTGTTTCTGTTTTGAAATAGAGTCTTGCATGGGCCAGATTTAACCCAGTGTGGACATGAATATTCTACTTAAATTCACTCAAAAACTGACAGGGTGATTTTTACTAACTTAAAGTGTGACTAACAACACACTAAAAAAGACAATTAATGAATACAACACACATCTGTAATATAATGCCAAGACATAGATTTTAAAAATGGAGAATATAAACATGAAATAAGCTAAACCAGAGATTCTCAGTTAGTAGTCAGAATACACTGGTGTGCTGCAAAAGTCAGTAAAATTAAATAAAGATTTCATGAATTAAGAGAAGTATCATTACATAGAACATACATTTTACATTGCATGATTTTTAATGAGATTTAGTATAATCAAGTTATATTTCTTGAAAGTTTATTTCAATGATTGTACACTCTTTATACAAGAATGGGGACATGAAAAGGGTCTCACATCCTTAGATAAATTTATATTTTTAGAGAAAAAAAAACATTCCTCCATAAGTACCACAAAATAAAAAGTGATAGAAATGCTTGAAGTTATAATATTTTGCAATCTAACTAAAATTTTTACAGAACAAATTTTTAAGTATTACATAAATTTTGAAAAATAGATCCTTTCACCAATGCTTATAACAGATTTTTTAGATAGGAGAGAAATGCTTTTAAGTATGTTTGCATGTATGTCAGAAAATGGCATGCATACTTTCTGGCATATTTGTAAACATAGTTAAAACAAAAGCATTTGTCTCCTAATCTAGAAAATCCGCATCAAGAGGATTATTCTTCAAAATTTATGCAAAATTTGTACAGTAAAAGTATTTAATTAGATTGCATAATATCATCAGTTCAAACATTTCTACTGCTTTTTATTTTGTGGTACTTTTGCTTACAAAGGAATGTTTTTTCTCTGAAAATAAATATACAGTAAAGAAGATACCAACAGAAATAAGAAATGACAGAGAATTGTAATTAAAACATCAACAATAGATATTAATATCAATTGGTTTTCTCTCAATACCATTTTTTAAGTATTAAAAAGATTTTCCACTCTGGGCATTACATTTATGAGAAAAGAGATTTTTTGCATTATTTCTGATAAATCATTTTGCTTGTGTCAATAAGTAAATTAAAGATGGCATCTTCCTTTACTAAATTTTTTCATCATTACAATTTTAGAGTGTCATGGAGACATATGAATTTAATAGAGGATGAGGTATAAAATTTTGAGAAATGCTGAGGTAAATTAAATTTTTACCAGAACATTCAATGCAGGATTGTTTTTAAAACATATCAACATGAATACAAAAGTAAGCTTTCAACAACTTTTTTTTTTATGGGGTAGGAAGATGAGGGGGGGGGGGGGCAGAATCCCCAAGACAATAGTGTTTAATTGTTTTAAGTCCCTTGAAAAAGGATGCACTTTTATAATATTTTCAAAATCATCAGAAGAAAAGAAAACTTGGTTAAATTAATTTGAAAAACCAGTGAGGGGCAAAAGGGCTTGTTTTCTTCCCTGAGGCCTCCAAATACTCATATATTCTGATGTTTCATTTGAAAAATTGGCTATGTCTGAACCCAACCAGCAATAACTAAAATACAACTGGAACGTAATCGAAACTTGAAAGAAAAAGATGAAGTAAATGAGACTAATAACAATAATAGAAAACAAACAAATATCAATATGATCTGCATGTTAGGTTGAATTTGAGTAAAATCTGTTTGTCTGGATTGATATTTGCAAGATTCTATTTTACATACATAACATATGCACTTAACCAATAATAATATAAATAATCGTTAATTAATTTTATTTAATAAATAATATTTTTATGATAAAAAGTCAAAATCAGAAATACATTTAAATAAATGACAGTAAAAAAAAAAATAAATTAAAATATGAGAACAAAAATATTACCAGGAATAATCAACGACAGTTCCATACTGTTCTTGAAATGATAAAACAATTGGATCTTCAGGATCATGTATGTTGAGTAAAAAAAGAGATTTTTTATTCAATATTAAACTAACCTGAAAAGACAAACATACTTTAAGGATAAAAAATGTAATGGATTCAAAATAGATGAATGCATAAAGTTTATAAAAGTTACATATTATATTAGAAAGAAAACTATGTTGAAAGCATACTGAAGAAAGACACAGGGAAACATCAATTCAGAGAAAACATTACAATGAGATTAACTGATTAATGATATTCAAATTGTATGGTGTGCCTCCCTGTGAAAGTGAGAGAGATTTCCAAGGGATGTACAAGAACATTTCAGATAGCTTTGAATTAAGTTAAACATTATTAAAACTTGTAATTTTAATTAAAAAAATTATTAAAATGAAATATTTATAATACTGCTTATCTTATTGTGATTCATTTTTTCAATTATATTTTCAATTTTTTTTTATAATTTTTGTATTTTAAAACACTTTATTTTCATTTTTTATCCTTTTCTTGGATATTTAACATATTAATTATATGTTTTGTCACACTTTATATGAATGGCATGATCAAATTCAAACCTTTTTTTTTAAAAAATTCCCAATTCATTTTTTATAACTTTAAACCTAATGCATAAGACTGATTTATAAATCATAAACATCTTTGAGAATGATTGATGTTTTAAAAATAGTAAATGAATACTACAAATCGCAATAAATTTAATCATTATGACAAAGATCAGGCTCATAAAATCAAATTAGAGTTAAAATAAACATTTAATGATTATTCAAAGCCATTAATAGTAATTATTTTTTCCAAATGAGACAATTATTAGATTGTGCATGTAATCAAATTAAATAATTATGTTTAGAAAATAAATTCAAATTAATGTCAAAATAAGCATTTTCTGATTACATTTAAATCATAAATCCTAATGAACTTGCCTATAGTCAACATTTATTATTAAATCAAAAATAGAAATTATCATAAGTAATGCAATCACGATTGAGGTAAGACTGGTGTCATATCAGAAAACACAAAATTAAAAGTAGATTAAACCAATAAGGCCTGGAAGAACCAACCACTTTGAGATTTAGGGTCTATTTTGGAAAAAGTTTGAAATACATCAAAAAAAAAAAAAAAAAACTGCACAAGCATTAGAGATTTTTTACTAGAAATGAAATGTTAAAATAAATCACTGTCGCTCAGAAGAGAATATTTTGCATATAGTGGCCATGCAACAACAAGGTCCTCTCATACCAGTTAGATTTATATTAAAAGAAGAAGAAATCCTGTCAGAAACATGAATGTGAAAGAATGCCAAGTTCGTTAAAGGTTTCGCTAATGAAAGAAGTGAGATCGAACTGCAAACCAAGTTCTTTCGGAGCTCCTTAAATCATAACTCTTGTCATTCATAATATTATTCAATTGCTTAAAATGATTTGCTATGTTATTTGTTATTCAATTGAGCGACTTAGCAAGTTTTCTCTTATTCAATTTTTTCTATTTAGTTGATCAGAAATTAAAGTTGATCCCTTCCTTAATTTATCAGTAACTTTACTTCAATATACTTATTCGAACACTCGATTGACTAGATCTTTGCCAATCAGGTTCTAGATTAAATTGTACTCCGACTCAAAGATTAAAGTTGGTAGTTGAAAACTTGCCAAGTCGCTCTATTGAATAACAAGTAACATAACAAATCATTTTAAGCAATTGAATAATATTATGCATGACAGGAGTTATGATTTAAGGAGCTCCGAAAGAACTTGGTTTGAAGTTAGATCTCACTTATTTTATTAGCGAAACCTTTAACAAACTTGGCATTCTTTCACATTCATGTTTCTGACAGGATATCATTATTTTTTGTCAAATAAGTAGGTATTTGTTTCCTTTTTGAAATAAATAGGTTAAATTTGTTAAATTAGTTTTATTTAATATTAATTAAACTTTCAGCTTTTTCCTGCATTTATTCACTGTTTTTTTCAGTCAAATTTAAAAATTTAACATTAGGACTGCTTATGTTCCTTTAAATTCCACTAATAAGGATTTTTACGTGATTGGGTACTACTTGATTATTTCGTCGACCAAAAACGATTGTAGCCAACTTGGCGAAATATTAACGACAAAAATTACGCACCAAAAGTCATGCTAACATGGCGCTGTATTTTCTGGTATTTTGCCAAATTCCCATAGATTCCCACTGTAATCTGGGTATCCAATAATTTTGTTAGAGCAAGGACTGTCGTCATCATTTTAGCATCTTTTTTTTCTTTAAATCGGTTCGCTAACTACTCAAGATTGCTTAAATATTGCTATTTAGAAAGTTTTTAGAATGCTTTTCGTGCATTTTTACCCCTTTTAAATTTTGTATTTGTTAACAAATGTTCTTAGTGATCATTTATATCTTATAATTAATGAACATGCCAAATTTTATGTTTTTAGGCCCTTAACATACAGACATCCATTTTTAGAAAGCTTTTTGCTCTTTTACCCCCTTTGGATTAGTGGAATCGACATAAGATATAGCCTATAATGGAGCAAGGACTATCACCATTATTTTGATATCATTACTTTTAAGATAGGTTTGTTGTTTGCTGAAATTGCTTAAAAATCCCAATTTGGAACATTTTTAGAATGCTTTTTGCACATTTTCACCCCTTTTGAATTCCGTATTTTTTATCAAATGCCTTTAGAGATCATTTATATCTTATAAATAATTAACATGCCTAATCTTATAGTTCTAGGTTTATCAGTAACACAAAAGTTGCATTTTTAGAATGTTTTTTGCTTCTTCACTCTCTTTTGGTTAATGGTATACGCATAAAATATAGCCTATGTTTGGACCGGGGCGAATACCATCATTTTGTTATCATTAATTTTGAAATTGGTTTGATGGTTTCAGAGATTAGCCCCGATACTCGCCAAAAGGATCGCCAACTTGGCACTATTTCTGATATTTCGCGAAATTCCCATGAACACTAAAATGCCAAACTTGATGTTTCCAGTCCAGTCCCTTAATATACAGACATCGCATTTTTAGAATGTTTTTCGCTCTTTTACCACCTTTGGGTTAGTGTAATCGACATAAGATGTATCCTATGTTGGAGCAAAGACTGTCATCATCATTTTGATATCATTACTTTTAAGATCGGTTTGTTGTTTGCTGAGATTGTTTTAAAATTGGTATTTCAAACTTTTTTAGAACGCTCTTCGCGGATTTTCACCCATTTAAATTTGATATTTTTTAGCAAATGTCATTAGTGATCTTTTATATTTTATGAATAATTAACATGCCAAATTTTGTGCGTCTAGGCCCTTGAGTAAAACAAAAATCACAATTTTAGAATGTTTTTCGCTTCTGAACCCTCTGTTGGTTAGTGGCACAGACATAAGATATAGTCTATGTTTGAACCGGGGCGAATACCATCATTTTGGTACCATTACTTTTGAAATCGGTTCAGTAGTTTCAGAGATTAGCCCTGATACTCACCAAAAGTGACGCCACCTTGGCACTATTTCCGGTAATTTGTGAAATTCTCATAAACGTCCATTGTAATCCAATAATTTATCCTCTAACCAACCATTAATGTTTTATTAATGGTGATTTCTGATTTTTTCCTATTTATAGATCCAATAACCTACCTCCACACCAAATTTCAACTTCCTAAGTCACCTGGAAGTAGTCAAACATTTCTATGAATGAGTCAGTGGTAAAAACAGTGGTTTTCAGACGTCAATTTCTCGTGAACGGTAAAAGATTTTTTAAAAAAAAATTTAGGATTCTGAAATTAGAAGAAGGTCTTACACGGCACAAAAAATTGCAAGTGGGTAGGTCAAATAGAATTTAAGTTATTGAGGGGTCAAAAGTGGCTCGAAATGATTCCGGTAATATAACCCACGGCCGGTGTGTCGCCTTTTACTTTGTGAACTTGGCTGACACACTGCCGTGTGTCTAGATCAGGTCCTCCAATAAAAATATGTCAACTTCTTTACCTCTGACATCTCCAGCTACTCTACAGAGATTGAAATACCAGAAAACTTTCTTTAATTATGTCAACAATAAAACAATAAATATATAAAACACATTTTATGTTTATCTCTTACAGATACATAACAATGTTTATTCATAATCAATAAAGAAGATCCATGCATTTTTTGGTACAATAAAGGAGAAACAACAGTAAAAAGTTTGCAAATCTTTGGATTAACACACCGATTATTGTTATTGGTTTAATGTTCAAACAATTTACTTAAAAAAATTAGCAACCTATGCTTATTCCAATGAATTTCTAATGCAATAGACTTTCTCAAATTTTGAACAGCTTGGGACCAGAGGTTGAGTGGATTTTAGAATTTTGCAGATTTCTGGTTATGGGTTTGTTTACATTTTTAAAAAAATAATTTGAATGCAATTAGTAATGCAACCAAAATTATAATAAATGTACAATGTAGTAAAATATTAAAATAATTAAGTAAGGTAATAAACTAAAATAATAAAAATTTAGATAATTTAAAATGATTAAAATATTAAAAGCAAAGGTGAAGTAACTCACCAATAATGTATAATTCATTATTAAGATGAGATGCATTTTCCCTAAATTTTTCAATGAAACTAGCCCCATAAAGGTACACTACTAATTCATATCAAAATCATAAAATAAGCAAGGTTTAATTCAGGTTAAGACGCACTTACTAATCTAAAAAGTTTGATTAATGCATCAATACATTTGACAAAATTATTGTCTACGATATCAGCAATATCTTGATGTTTTTCAGAAATAAATTTATCCTTCCATCATGAAAAAAACATTAAATTCAGTAATATTATGAAAATTACAGGTTAAAAAATTTATAGTATTATTATAAAAATAAAAAAGTCAAATTTTGTCCCTATATCTGAACTGAAAGTTTCATTATTTACATCTGTAAATCATGTGTAGATTTTAGGCTCGCAGATTTAAGGGAGTCTACTGTAATACATTTCCTCACATTATAAAATGTGATATAAAGTACCAAAGGAATTTTAAATATTTAAATGGAATACAGAAGATGCTTTCAAATCCAAAACCCTAAAATCTGCAAATTTTTAAAATCTGTATATCATTGTAGGCATAAACAATGAAATTTTTAGTTCAGACATAGATGCAAAATGCATATTTTGCAGTTTCATATCATTCAATATCTCTGTATTGTAATAAGTAATTTTCAATAATATGACTGAACTTGTGTTTTTTCATGAAACAAGTATAAATTTATTTCTGGAAGAAATCAAGCTATTGCTGGTATCACTGGCCATTACAAACATTTTACCAAATATAATTTTATGCTTCAACCAAGCTTTTTTAGTTATGTAGACTGGCTAAACCTGAAATAAAACATCCTTACTTTATAATTTTGATGTGAATTTGGGTACATTCATAAGGAAATTTCTACTGAATAATTCAAGAAAAAAATCTCATCTTTATTATGCATATTTAATTATACATTATTAAATATCTATTTGACTTTTACTTGTAATAGTTTAATCATTAAAAAAATTTTTTTACTCTTAATCATTTCAGTTTTTTATTTTATTTAATTATTTTAATATTTTACTATATTGCAAACATTTATTACAATTTTGAATGCATTCAAATTGTTGTTTAAGAAATGTAAATAAACAATAATTAGAAATCTGTAAAATTCTAAAATCTGCACAATCTCTGGTCCAAAGCTGAGCAGTTTTGAGGGAGCCTACTTTATAACTTAATTACAAAAAAATACAAATAATTAAATTTACAAGATAATTTTTTAAATATAATGCGATTACTACATTATGGCTGTGACATATAGTTAGCTTTATGAAATGGTAACTGTTAAAATAGAAATTTTAATTTTAGCAAATTAAATTTAATCAGCAAAGAAACATTATTTAGTATACTAGCTGGCTTTGCCCACTAGCGAACCCCTCCTTTATTTAAATCTTGAAACAGATGACAGTCGAAGCAAACAAACCTTGAACCATGTCTTGAGTTAGTTTTAACTAATTCGCAATATATTAGTTTCACATTCCAACACCAAGCGGCACACTCTATTCTTTACAAAATTATATCTGATTGAAACTTCATTAAATAACCTATTAGTACATATGTTACTCGAGGTAGGGGATGTTTTTAAGCAAAAATTACTATTCGTAAATAGTGGTATTTGACACAGAATATATATATGTTTTCTAAATTTATATCATGTGTCATAAACTATTTTGCAGTTTCAAATAGATCAACCTAGAATTTCTGTTATATTTTCTGATTTTGTTAACCCCCCCCCCCCTCTCCCCCCAAAAATGTGACTTTTTCATAAATATATATCATGTGACATAAAGTATCATAAAGTTTAAAACAGTTCCAGCAAGTTCAAATTTAACATTTTTACAAAAAATTCTCTTAAAAATAGTGGTATTCGACATAGCATACTTTTTCTGAAATACTTATCATCATGTTTTATTATGTAAATAAAAGTTCCAATCAGATAGCGTAATAATATTAATATTTAATTAGCAGCCAAAAGGGTAAGAAATGCTGAGGTTTAAAAAAAAATTCTAGCGTCCCTCTTCTCTCCCCCTCCCCGTCTTAAATTTCAAGTGTCATGCTTTACTTAAGCCTTTTCTTACATTTAACAGGGACATAATATTCAGTTTTTTTAATATGAACAATTTCATGTGAACTGATTGCAAAAACCAATATCTGTTATGAATTAAAAACAGATATTTTCATAAAACCAAAAGTTTTTATCCAACATATTCTTAAACAGAATGCAAATTTACATCGGTTTCCAAAAAAATCCGAACTCAAAAATTGATATTTTAAAAAAATTGTTCCCCCTATAAAAATTCTGAGTTCCTTTTTAACCTCACCAGTGCACTTGTTTTATGGATTGACTTTGAAATTGAAGTAGGAAAGAAAATAAACTTTTAAGATTTTCATAAAAATTTATAAATTAAGTTCTAATTGGGCTATGCACACGATTTTTTGAAAATATGAAAGTAGATTTTTTTATACGTCTTGGAGTGCACATTTCAAATTTCTGTGATGTATAGAAAAAAGTTACAGGCCCTCTCAAAAATCTTCTAGTAACAGATGTCACATGATATGGCAGCTGCAGTGAAAGTGTTGATAATTTTGCAGTTTGATTTTTTTTCCTGTCAAACATTGTGCCTCTTTTAAAGATCCGAGAAAAGGAATGAAATAAATGAAATTTTAAGGATATTTCAAGAAATAATGGTGCTGTAAAACTAAATTTTATAATTTTTAAAATTTCTTTCAATTTTCAGTTCTCTTGTGCAAGTTGCATATTCGTGGCTTTTTTAGAATGAAAGATAACGCCTTTTAAAAATTTGCCTAGTACATAAATTCCGTTAAATTGACACCTGCTTTTAATCCGATTAAGCTGACACTCATTAAAAAAGAGGTTTTTAATTAATTTCGTCACTAATTACTGCCAGATTTTTTTGAGACAGCCATTTTTGGGAGCACCGAAAAATGAACTATTTTTGATATATTTTGATTTTTTCTGCGTCAAATGGGAAACACATTTTTCCGGCTTTAAGTGGTTTTTGCACACAGACAGACAGATGTTTACCATTTTTAATAGAAGTGATTTTTAATTAAAATATTAGAGATATTAAAACATTAATTTAAAGTTACCAAATATGAAAAACTAAACTAAAATAACATAATATGAAAATACAACTCACCCAGATTGATCCAGAATAATAATCTAAACATATGGCACTAAAATATTTATTTTATACTGCAATAAAACATATTGATTACTAGGCAAAGTGACTATACTTAGGGTACAATAGAGATAAATCTCACTATTTATGTAGCATTCAGAATTGTAGTTAATTATTTCATTAAAAACTTCTTGATGGCGATATATTGATTATTTACTGTTATTATTTTATGTTAACAAATGAATTGTTATTTTAATATTGCAGGATTTTCAGTTAAAAGGAAAGGTTTCTGGTTGAATAACTACATCAATTGGTAGTAATTTACTGTTTTTAAATTCAATATGTTTAAAGTTAATTTATTTCCACTTTTGTATGTAGTGAAATTGTTCAGTCATAAGATACAGAGATTAGATTCAAATTAATAAAATTTCCCAATTTTTCTTTGCTGAAAATAATAATAAATTTTTATTTGATGAAATCATGAAATATGGAGATTAAGTTCAAATTAGTAAAATTTCACAATCTTCACTCGATAAAAGGAGTAAACAATTTTTATTTGATGATGTCTCTACTGGAAAATTGCAAAAATGTTGTTTTATTTTTTCAAAAGTAGACTTCTTTCTGACAAGCACAATATTGAAAACTTAGTAAATGAATGGGTGATTATTGTGTAGTTAAAGAATTTTGAAGGGTGGAATGAAGGCTTAAATTCAAATGAACTCTCATAACAAATTTTACGGCAGCATTGTAAGCCTGAAGAATTAAAATCCTGAAAAGGATATTTTTCACAGCTGTTGAAAGTTTGGGTGAGATAAATATATTAAATTTTTTAAAAAAAAGGAACTTATTTTATGGTGGTTAAAAAAATTTCAAACCAAGCAGAATTTCTCTATTTTATGTTATTGGAAACTTTTTAGAAATTGTCCATTGCAAAGTGGAATGAGGCAGGTTTCCCTCTTCTATAGTGTCTAGTGTGAATTAGTATGTGAACAATTTCAAATATCAGCTGATGAATGAAATAAATCATAAGGAAAAATTCATTACAAGTAATGTGTTACACCAAAGAGCCAATAAAACCCCTTGAAATTTCATGTTCTTACTTGACACACCCAGTGAAAAACTGTTTAATTATCTTTATTATATAAAACTAAATTATATTAAAACAAATTGTTATGTTTGTATACATCTTCAATTTATGTATAAATAATTCTTAAAAAACTGGTTAAATTATTGATTAAAAAAATCAATTTATTTAAATCAAACTGATTTAAGTCAATGAATCCAGCATCATTCAGATAAAATTTATAATACAATTGAAGATTAGAACTTTCTATAATCATATTCGCAATATAATGAATACATGGAAAATTTTACAAAATTTTTATTCTAAAATAAAAATACTTTCATCAAAGTATAAAAATAAATTAAATATTGAGGTTTAAAAAAAAAAAAAAATTCCTGTGAGTAAATGGCTAATTTTCTTACTTAATGTATGTACGAGGGATGCACCAAATATTCGGTATCTATTTGGTATTTGGCTTTGTTTATTGAATATTTGGTTTGGCCAAATATGCCAAAGATTCATCTTGGCAGAATATAAAACTACTCAGCCTGCTGAATATTCAGTTTAGTTAAATAATGAAATATTCGGCAGAGCTGTTTTTTTAAGTTTGAATACTTAAAAAAAAACCTTTTAAAACATTTTTTAAAAAACCTTACACAACTTTTATTTTTAACTGTGAACATATAAAGATATTCAGAATAATTAGGAAGAGAATCATATTTAAATAAAAGAGAAAGTTTTTACATTGTGCATTTGCTGTTAAGTATCTCTTAAGAGAATTAACCATTGATGAGGATTTTCATAGGAATTAATGATGTACAAATACAAGTTCTTGAGCAATATCTAGCAAATAAATAGTTTCTTTCTTTTTCACAAAAAAGGATGCTTCTTAATGAAATAGAAAATCTTTCAGGGTTGATAACAGACATTTTTGTCCGGGAAACAACAATCGCAATTCAGTTATTCAATTCATAAATACTGTATAATTCATCTCACTCGAAATCAAACTTGGATTTTTGTTTGTTACATTAAAAAAATTTGAAAATATCATAACTACATTTTCAACAGACATGCTTTGATTTCTGCAAAATATGATATCATGATGAGAAATGCAAGAAATTTCTATCATTCATATCTATACAACTATCAGCTAAGCATATTCTTTCATTCAGAATGCAGTTGACAGTATTCATATAGTGTCACTGATCAAAATTTAGTCATTTTCAATTATATCATCACATTCAATAAAAGCAAAATTAATATGAAATAAATCTCACTATTAACAACTTTATGATTGATAAAGTTATGAATGAAAATTCAGTTTCAGCTAGTACACATAGTGTTTTTGATTGAATACATTGTAATTTTGATAGAAGAAATGGGTTGAGATGTTTTTTGTTCAAAAAACATTTGTTTTGACTATATAATCTCCATTGAAAGTTTGTTGTAAGATTTTAGGAACAGACGCATGTTTACAATCTCTGAAAATGATCGCCCACTCCAGACACTGATCTAGATGCATATTAAAATTGCTAATTTCTTCCTAAATCAAAAGGAGTAGAAAAATATTTCTGGTTGAGAATAACTTCTTGAAAGTTATTCTTTCATTTGAAATGATTATGTTATTTATTTATTTTTACTTTAGTCTCTACCTGACAAATAAATAGTATATGACCCTATAAAGTTTTTCTTCCATTTTTTTTTCACAATTTCTCTTTGATTTTAAAATGTTTGTTTTTGAATTAAAAAAATCTTAATTTGTTTTAATTCATAGAAAAAACTATGAAAGTTAAAAATTTATTAATTAGAAAAGTTTGATTGCTATCCTCTTCTTAAATAACTCAAAGCAGATTGCATTCAATATAAAGTTTATTTGTAAAAGCTCTTGTTTATCAAAATGTGAGCTTCTGTACTAAATAAATTATTTTAAAATTTAACATTTTAATTTCTTTAAACTTTGACCAGTTAAATATTCGGTATTTAGCCAAATAACTGCTATTCTACCTAACAGTTACTATTTGGCCAGCCAAATATTTTTTATTCATTTTGCCTGTTAGGTGAATATTTGGCACTTAGGAAAAATCACTATTCGGTGCATTCCTAATAAATAATAGAGAGAAAAGAGGAATAATCATACTGTTGTTTCACCACCTCCTGGTCCATCTTGTTTCATTGAAGAAAATTGTACAAGGGAAGGATCTCCTTTTAGATTTGTTCTGTGCAATGTATCTCCATCAGCATTACTTAACGTAAAAGATTTGTCACTAGCTACTAAAGCAAGATAATTTTGTTGGCTCCAAGCTCCAGATATGATCTGTTTGTTATGTTTTCCAAGTATTGATATTTTCCTAAAATAAATTATAAAAATTACTAAAGCATGTCTAACTACCAAATTTCAATTTTTGTCTGCATACGTTAACAATATTTTTTTCAGGAAGGTTTTTTTGCTACTTTGAGGGAGATAAACATTGTAAAGTTCTGGGAGGGGATTTATACTTCTAAATCTTTAATCAGCTTGAAATCTCAAATCTTTTTGAAAGGGGATTAGAAAATGATATTTTGATGTTCCAAGGAATAATGTCTTCATCCACAAATTCACCATTAAATAAAACAGACAAAATTCAAATAGTGGCTGAATATAATCATATACTAATACATTTTTGTGATCAAGAATAAGTATAAAAATAAAAACACTTTTTTATAAGTATTCAATGTTTATGTTAAAAATTATGCCTAATTTCATAGCTGCAATTCACATTTTGGCCACAAAATTTCCATTACAATATATTATTTGGGCATAATCACAAAACTAGATTATGGAAAATTCAAGGTTTTTGCTTACTTTACAGAAAGCATGAACTACAGAATTTATTGAAAGAATTATAACTTTTGATGTTTTAATTTTAAAAAATGTCAACAGGAAAGAAAAAAAAAGTTACTATAATTTAAATTATCTTTTTAGGATTTCTAAACTAATTTTTCACCATGTAATCATAATTTTATAAATATGAAACTATTAATTGATTAAAGCATATTTAAAAATATACATGCATAACATTCTTTTTTAATTTATATTTTCTACTTTTTAGTTTATAAATTATTTTTTTTTTGTTGTACTTTTACACCCAGTTGGCATGCTTTGGCAAGAGTGATTTGACATATAATGAAATCCATTATTGTTGTTGTAATTTGTATGCAATTATAAATAGATAGAACATTTGGTGATTTATCACTTATGACCAGGTAACAAAAAATGCCTTACTATTAATTTAAAATTACTAGCTGGCCCGCCCAGCATTGCTTGGGCCGAAACTGTGTCGGGACTATCATTGGAAACTATAACACTGGAGTGGATTTAAAAAAAAAAAAAAAAAAAAAAAAAAAAAAAAAAAAAAGACTGAATAATATTTATTTGGCACAGATGTCATACACACACCACATTGGCACGAATTTTTTTCAGATGCTAATTTGGCGAAAACCTCAAAGAAGTTTGGGAAATTTAAATTTTAACCCATTATGGGTCCGTAAAGCGACTCAGAATGACTGGAGAATTTTTTTAAAACTAGATTTGTAATGTTTGAAGCATAAGCTTTCAATAGCTATATTACATCAAAAAATAAGAAACACTTTTCCCCCTGCCCTCCCAAAATGGTCCTATGGGAAAAACCAAAAAACTGAAATCGCAAAAAGTACGGCGAGGAGAAGTTAGCTATGCTGGAATTTTTCTCCCTGTTGTAGCTTTTTATAGAAGCAAAGTCATAGTCTTTTAAAGACTGAAATGAAGTGAAGAAATGGGCAAAATTAGGTGAGTAACTGACAGGGAGGGGGGGGGGAGTTCACAGCCCCAGGGGTGTCATGTAGTTTAAACTTTTAACTTTAAAATGGTAGAGAATTAAATGAGCAAATTTTTAAGGTGTATGTTGGGGGGGGGGGGGTGCAAGCCCCCTAAATCCTTCTAAAAAATATGAATCTGAACTTCTGGTTGTAAAAGAATATTTTGCATAAATATTACACATAACTAAAACTGTAAAACTAAAAAACTAGTCGGATGTGGCAGTCCCAAAACTTTCTACTATCTCATAATTGCTAATACTTCCTGAAAATACAGCATAACAATGCTACTAGTTAGATGATTTACACCAAAATATAGTCAGCAACAATTTATATCAACTTCTAACCGATTCTGAAGTTTGCTGAAAATTTGTGCATTAATTTCTGAGACAGAGCTAATGCTGAAATGTTAAAAAATTCTGCATAACAGCACCACTTGTTGGGTAGCATACACCAAAAACAAATCAGGACCAATTTTTATCAGGCATTATGTTAATCTGAAGCTTGATGAAAATCTATGTATTAGTTCTTAAGATACAACTATTGTGAAATCTGACAAATGTAACATAACTGTGCCATCTGTAGAGCAATTTACACCAAAAACAAAACTAATCTATATTACAGACTAACTGAATCTGAAGTTTGATGAGAATTCATGCTTTAGTTATCAAGATAGAGCTATTGTGACAATCATGGATAATGCAGCATACCAGCTCCATCTGTTGAGCGATTTACTGTAAAAAATAATTAGAACTTAAGTAACTGAGTCTAAAGTTTTATGAAAATATGTATATTAGTTATTGAGATAAAGCTATTGTGATTATCATGAATAATGCAGCAAAACAGTGTCAAATGTTGTGTGATATGTACCAAAAACTAATCATGTTCAGTTTATATCAAAGTCTAACTGAATCTAAAGTTTTGTCAAATTCCTTGCATTAGTTCTTGAGATAGTGCCCACAAAATTTTTATCACTTTCAAATTCACAGATAGACATTTTTTTTAAATCGTCAAATCATATTCAGGATCTTCTAAAACGTATAAATCTATCGAAAACCTGAAATCGAAATTTTTATGAATGCAATACTTTCTTCTAGCAAAGATAGAAGGTAAAAATTGTGTTTAATAGATCTATTTTTAAAAAAAATTAAATTTTTATTTCAATGTAATGCAAATTATTTATTGCTCATTTTGTTGACACTGATATTTTTAAGTTTAATAATTTTATCTTGGATTCTAAAATATTTATTTAGGAAATTCATTATCATTAAAAAAATCTATGAGCAAATTTTATGTTTTATATATGTTACAATATTTTTTATATTATTTATATTCCTTTCCTACAGAATAATTTTAAATATAAAATAAATTTGTAATTACTATGCATTTCTAACTTTAATTTCACACATCAGATATAGAAAGCCAGAATATTCTAAACATATTGCCATTTGGAAGTTTTTTCCAGTATTTACCAGTAATTCCCACTAGAATGGGAAAGAAGAGTTTTGGACGGGAAAAAGCCAACCCTTACTGAAACTAGTTTGAAATTATTCTATGTCTATGTCTGAAATTTTTAAATTTTAGTCAGGAGCACAAAGAGTTAACTTAGGGATAAATTTTACAAACAAGGCACCATCTTTTGATTGTTTTTTGGGGAAAAAAATCTAATTTTACTGTGTATTTAAAAATATCTACAATATGAACATCAAGTAAGGAATCATATTTACAAGGTGCATTAAAAGTTTCATCAGTGACATTATTTATCAAAAACATTTCATACTTTCAAGATTTGGCTTCAAATTTTGTAGCTAGTAGAATGAACATGATATTATTTTGAGAATGATTAGTAAAGCTCAGCTAGTAATAAAAAATACAGGAGTTAATAACAGCCTGTTCTTAAATAAAATCTTCATGGAAATTACTTATATAACTGAAATTTTAATAAATACTATACAATTTAAAATTAACTCTTTCTGGTGTGCAGTAACTCTTTTTGTAAAATTATGAAATGATGGACTGACATCAAAATTTAAAAATGAATTTATTAGAAAATAGAAATTTGCTTATTTTTCTGTACTTTATATATAAAAAATAATAATAATAATTGAATATTCAGAGTATCAGTATCTTTAAAATTTGGTGTTCTTTTTGTGGACACAGCCTGCTAAAGGGTTAAATTAAAACCTAAATATAATCATAAATTAAATCATGTAATATACTACATTAAACTTACTTAGACGTTCTATACATGTAAATTAACAGATTCCCCTTTATTGTTCCAACAGCTAAAATAGGAGCACTTTTAGACCAAACCACTAATGTCAGAGGATCTCTGGAATCAAAATGTTACTTTTTGTAAGAGATATAAACATAGGAGATAAAATTAAAACCATATTAACAATACAAGTATAACAATTACACATATGATTGATTAGTATAACAATTACACATCTTAGGGAAGAAGTTGGCATGTCATAATATGAGGGTTTCCCGAGCTATAGTACATGTAGCAGTTCTGTTACGGGAAGGCTACATAAAAATTATTATAACATTAAAAACAGCAATGGTTCCAAATTTCATTTACAGCACTGTTTGATAATTAAAGAATGATCTTCTCATTTGATGAATAGCCTATTTGACACACATTATAATCAAATATGTAGATCATGAATATTGTAATTTTTCATCTAAAAAACTTGAGCAATGATATCACATTCACAGTTTTAGTATAACATTTTTTTTTTTTTTTTAATCTTGGGAAGCCATTATGACTTGTTAAAAAAATAGGGTGTTAGTGCAATTATAAAGTACAGTTATAAATTTCAATTATAGTGCTAGTATATCAGCAATTTACTTTTGGTATGAAGTTAATTTTCCAAATCACTAATAATTCAGACATTTTGCTATGAATCAATAACGTTTAATTGAATTATCTTATTTAAAAAGGATAAAACATAACTGTTATATCTGTTATGATGTACACTAGATGGCGCCATCAGCGGCAGCCAAACGTTGTTGAGCCCTGAATGGTGATTTGGAGCTTGTTCGTTGCTAGCCATGATGTAAGACAGTCAGGATCGTGGATCCAGGAATAAAATACTGTTATATCTCAATGCATCCAGTTCTGGTGATCAACTAGCATTTCCATATGACGACGTGGAGAACCAGTAATGATGTTTTTTAAAGAAAAAATACATTTCAACGCAATTTTGAAGAAAGAGCGTCAGCAGTGGATGTACGCGTGTTTATGCTAGGCCTAAGCACAGAACGGTGGACAGACGTTACGGCGTTTGTGAAGCAGGCTTAATCGGCGACTGCAGAGTTGTTTTATTCAAGTTCTGGCATAGCTTCTTTTGGTTTCATTAATGAATTTAATCCATTGGTCCAATACTGGAGCGAATACGCCAAGAGATTGGAACAATTCTTTATTGCTAATGCCATAGAAGATGATAATAAGAAACGTGCTGTTTTCTTAATGGTGGTTGGACCATCTGTTAGGGAAATTACCTTAATGGTAATTCCCTATACAATAGAAATAAATAGATATGCATAGTTTATACGCTAATGGGCGTGTAAGCTGGATTGTCTGCCCTGTAATAACTTGTCATTAAAGAATAAGAAAAATATTGAATGTCAAATGAATATATATTGAGAAACAGAAATTAAACAAGTTTCAATAACAAATAACAATCTTTATTAAAATCACAATTAAAATCAAACAGACAGATATAAAATCATTTGGTTAAATAAATAAATATAGATATAAGTTCTTATACTGAATTCAAAAATATATCATTTACTTTACATATAATGAACCAGAGCACCAGATAGAATAAAAAGAAATCTGTTTTTATATTGTAAAGGAAAAATTATATTTTTACTTTAAATGAAAATAAAGTTATTGTGAAAAACATTTTATCTTTAAGTTTACTTAAACCATAATTCCTTAGCTCATCTTAAACATATACTTTCATATCAATTTCTAATCACTGATGTTAAAAAAAATAAATAGCAGAAACTTTAAATTTAATTCTTAAAACATCCATCTCCCCTTCCTACTACAACAAAGTCAAGTCAACTTCTTTTAAATAGTAAAGGTTCCCAAGGAACTCAAGCTGCCACTCATGAGTAATAAAGTCAGTAAATTGCCTTCTAAAAATCTCTCACCTGCCACTTGAAACATTCCCCATTAATCTTCCTCTGCCACAAAAAGATTTATATGGAGGGTGGAGCAGAAAAATAAACAATGAACCAGCTTAACTACAGCAACATCCCAACGGAGATCTCATGCGGATACCAGCTATAGATCCTCCCAGGGAAAACGATTGTCAAAACAATCCTCAAGTCATTACTAGCACGTAACTTTCACCGGCTATCGTAATGCTTGTAAAACAAAATACCACTGTATTAAGTACAGACTCATTGTCAATAAAATGAAGCCGACAAGATTAATTCTGAATAAAAGTATAATAGACGAAGTCTATATTTAAAAAGATATGTTTAAGAAGGAGAGATTAAAAGAAATATTGTTCTTAAAAGAATAAATAAAAATAAATAAAAACTCATCTGACTCTCGCCGTAGGTGGCTGGCACCTTGCTGTTTACGTTGATACATTCATTGATACGTCCTTTCAATATGTCAGTTCCCTTCTACCAGCAACACACTCATCTTAAATCCATAACTCCAAAATTTATAAAGCTGGACTTTATAACTTCACATTCACTTTAAAAGGAAACAACTTTACTGGCACAACTATTGTTTCAGCTCCGGACTTCAAACATAACGACACTGTACGAGACAAGGCGAATGCTCACTGGCAAAACAACAGAGTGCCTTCAGAAATTGTGGAGCAATTCAAGTTAAACAGCTGCATGTGGCACGTGGATGAATCAGTGGCAAATTATGTCGCGGAGCTTCGAAAATTAGCAAAGTATTGCAACTACGGAGAATCTTTGGATATGATGCTCAGAGATTGGATCGTTTGCAGTATACAAGACGAAGGACACAAAGAAAATTGTTGTCAGAAAACAAATTAACCCTTTTGCGAGCATTCGAAATTGCCGTTTCAATGGAAGCAGCTGCAAGGGATACTGTAGATCTGAAGATATCTGCTATTCCTGAAGTAAAAAAATTATAAGTTACGGCGCAATGGCCACAAAAAAATGAGATCGTTAAATTGGCTTCCACTTCAAATAACGGCCGTACAGGGAAGCAGTGTTATCATTGTGGTGATCCCAAACACCATTCTTCAGACTGTAAACATAAAAATAGCACCTGTTATAGCTGTAAAAAAATGGAGCACCTGTCAAAGGGGGTACACGACATTTCGGTCCCGCCACTTCGGTCTCGAGACACTTCGGTCCCTGGCCATTTCGGTCCCGAGACAATTCGGTCCCAAGACATTTCGGTCCCGAGACAATTCGGTCCCGAGACATTTCGGTCCTGAGACAATTCGGTCCCGAGACATTTCGGTCCGTGGCCATTTCGGTCCCCAGCAACTTTTGTCCCTTGCCATTTCGGTCCTTAGTCATTTCAATACCTTGTTATTTCTTTGTTTGCTATCTTATAAGTCGGATTCTAATTGTTGCGGACCTGAGAAGTGGTATGAGTTCAACATTATTCGGGCCTTTTTTAATTCTCCCCCTCCCCCTCTAAGTTTTATAAAAAGTTGAATATAAGAGTCCGATAAATTTAAATTTTTATAACGCGTGATAATGAAATCACAATGAGCTGAAAATTTTGTTTGGTTAAACAATGCGACATAAAGTTAGGGGATATTGTCTTTTGCTTTTAGTATTATTATTGTTAATCAGAAAAAATATTTTAAATTTTAATATTAATTATTAGTATCAGTATTTTATATAAACTTCTATAAACTATGCAAACTAAAAAATATTTTATATAAACTGCCATAAATATTTTTTTGGCTGTTTACATACATTTAAATAAGCATTAATTAAATAATTTAAAAAAAACTGTGCTTATTTTTTCCCTTCCAATTAGTTTGATAATAAATGTCTTTAATCATTCAATTAGACAGTTATAAGTTGTAATATATACCGTATTTTCGGGTGTATAGCCCGCACCCTGTGTATAACCCGCACCCCTAAATCGAGCAGTGCAGTAAAAAAAGTTCGTGTATAACCTGCGGAGATGCATCGGTGTATAGTCCGCGAGCTATACACCATTTACGAACGTATATTTCAACCAGGGTTCGAAATTAGAAGCCATTAGTCATAATTTTTAACACAAAATTACCAAATTTTTTCGTGATGCATAATATCTACTGTAATTGGGCTAAAAAATTAAGATTATCAGTACCGTAATTTTCGGAAGAAACGCCGCGGCGTTTACGTGTTTTAAGATAAAATTTCACGCGATGCGGCGTTTACGCGCATTTTTTTTTTTTTCCAAAGAAGGATCATTCCATGTCAAATGAGCAAAAATGTAAAAAAAGCCATGGCTATATAGAATCCGATTTTAATAAAACTTGAGATACATGTTCATTTCATATTCAAATGCATGTCTGCACAATATTTTGACGAAAAATAAATTATTTTATCAATTTTGGACATTTAAAAAACTTGTGATATAGAATGGCTTGTGGATAATCGTCGAAAGTTGCAAGTTTCAAGTTCTATATTTTGAAAACTATTTAACAAAAATGAAGTTTTTATATAATATTGAAATCTCCGTACATCAATCTTTATATTTATTGAGTAACAATAATCTGGTAATATCATAATTAACCATAAATTGGTTGTAAATATTGAAATTTTGTAAATTTTTAAAAATTTTGAAATGTTATAAAAATTAAAGGATTTAAAAAACATCTGTGAAATTGATGCAAGATGTAGTACTATGTATGAAGATCGAATTCTCAAAATTTCAAAGTTGTTATTTATTTCCTTCATCTTTAAAAAAAACTTAGAAACTTTAAAAAAATGACAAAATCATAATTATACCTCTTATGTTACCTCAAAAAAAATAATTAAAGGAAAGCTCTTACATCAACAATATTACACATATATAAGAATCAATAAGTCCATGACACACTAAAAAAGTTTCAATACTGCCTTTTTAATTTCTAACATAACAAAAATGGGTTCAAAAAACTAATATTCGATACATTCTAAAGAGAATCTTTCTTTGAAAACACGCGGTTTTTTCCAAGTTTCTTGCTAAAAATTGACGTGTGCTGCCATCTATGTTTGTTACTTGATTTTAAGATTAAAATACAGTTATTTTATGAAGAAAGTCGTTTTTCTTCTATACAAGTTAAAAATATTCTTGAGGCAAAAATAAACTGAAAGCAAGAACAAAACTCTGCATACTTAAAATATACACTTTTATGTGTAATCAAAGAGTTTAAATCAAATATTATATTTATATCAAAGAGTTTAAAACTTTTGAAAGCTTTTATTCGTCTCCAAAAAAATGATAAAAATGTTGAATTTTTAATCAGTAGTTTTCACTATTTATTTATTTTTTCTCATAAAGGAATGGAAAAGGCAAGAATTAAATTGTAGATGTATTAAATATATTCAATTAGCTATAATGGCAAAAAAATTTGAATTTGGAAAAAGTGTCCTTCATTTTAAAACACATAACTGAAATATTTTATTTTTTTCCACGATTTTTTTTTTATTATTTATTTATTTTTAAATTATGAAATAAAAATATAATTACTAAATTATGCTAATCTGTTACTTATAGTTCATTCTTAAGTGTAAATAATTTTTATTACAATCTTTTCATTCCTAACGCTAATAATCAAACTTGAAATTTCAAGCATGTACACAAGACCTAGATTTCGTATCAACTTTAATGGAAATTTTTATACTGAAATAAACTAGTCTGAACTCTACTACTTTTCGTTTCCTCCTAAATGATTGTGATCTACTTATATGATGATTTTCAATAAAATCTGTGACACGTCAGCCACACCTGATTTGCTCAATTCGTAAGAAATGACCCAGAAGCGTGATTTTTTTTTTAGAAATTTCGGAAAATTAAAAAAAAAATCAGTGATAAATTCAAAATTTCGGACATAAAATGTATACTTATCTTAGGTCATTGGTTCCCAAAAGGATCAAATCCTCGGAATCGATCCGAAATGCACCAACTCCGAAAAGGAACGATCCCTCGGACTCTATCTGAAATCAAACGACTCCGGAAAAGTCGGATTCCTAGAACTCGTTCCGAAATGAAACGACTCTGTAAAAGAACGATTCCTCGGAATCGTTTCGAAAAAGTCTGACTGCTCTGAATTGTTCCGAAATGACATAAATCACGCACTTTTTTTAATTCTTTGCAACAGGGTAAGGTACCAACTCCGAAAAGGAACGATTCCTCGGAATCGTTTAAAAAAAGAACGACTCTTCTGAATCGTTCCGAAATGATATAAATCACGCACTTTTTTTTGTTCTTTGCAACAGGGTCAGTAGATTATTCTAAAAAATAAACTAAAAATTACAGAATTGTCGAGATTGGAAGGGTTCCGGATTTTGGATTTTGTACTCTACAAACACAATGGTTATTATACATCTATCAGTGCAATACTTGGCGATAGTTGCGACAGTTCTTCCAAATCCAGAAATAACTGTATTTAAGCAGTAAAAAAAAGCCTTTACAAACATGGGAGAACTCTCTAAATTTCAAGGCATAGCGAAAACAATTTACAAATTTCGATGTTTTTTTCAAATTTTTTAAGGTTTAAAAATGGTAGAAAAATATCACGATTTTCAATTTAAAAATTTTTTTGTATAACCCGCACCGTGTATAAGCCGCAGCGGCTATTTGGGAGGTTTTTTTCTTGTATAAGCCGCGGACTATACACCCGAAAATACGGTACATATTTCTTCAAATCACCCATCTGCACCCTCTCCTTTGATAATTCAGAAATGAGATATATTTATTGAAGAACAAGTTTTTTTCTTATTATTTTTATAATACAAAGTTGCATCTTATAAATTTGTTTTCATAAGTTACTTTCCATAATTAACATTGCGAAAGCAATAGTGATTTCGTAACTGGGCATGCTATAAAAAAAAAATTTTTTTAGAAATTTGCCTCCGCCACATTTTTAAAAAAAATAATAATAATAGTATTTATTGATTGCATTTTTTAAGTCTTCTCACGCCATGAAGACAATTTTTGTGAGTTAATTTTATTGGAACTGGGCCTATTTCATTCTAATAAGATGGTTTTTTTATTTACATAAAATTTATATAATAATATTTTAAAATATAATAATATAAATATTATATGTAAAATATAATACATAATTTAATAAAATATATTAAAATGTAATATAATAATATTTTAAATAATTTTATTTTCAAGTGACAACACTAAGCTTTTATTTTTTTATTTATTTGTATTACCTTTTCGCTCTTACTTTCCCAGAAAAAAAAATAACAATTCTTATTTTATTTTTATTTTTAACTATACTAATTGTTTTAATTTTCTGTAGTTAAATATGCAATAAATAAACAAGTAAAAGATAAATTTCAGTTTAGAACTACTAGGAAATATAATGATATATTGAATATAAAAAGGATTATGTATTGAGTTTATTTAAATAAAATCATTATATATTAAACATTTTATAATGAATAAACATATTTGATAAAATATTAATTTGATTTTTAAACATACAATAAATAAACAAGTAAAAGATAGAAAAGATAGTTTAGTACTAGGAAATATAATGATGTATTGAATATAAAAAAGGATTATGTATTGAGTTTATTTTAAAATAAAATTCACCATATAAATTAATCATGTTATAATTAATAAATAGATTTAATAAAATATTAATTTGATTTTTATATTAAAATTACTAACTGTTTTGAGAATTAGGATTACCAATTATCATTAGGATTACCAATTATGATTAGGATTACCATACAAAATTTGTGTGAATTATAATATTTTGGATAAGAGTTATAAGTGTGTGCGGTTTTCGGACACTTGTAATCGCATTATACTAAAATTTTATGGCCTTCAGTTTAAAAACTCTGCAATGTTCCCTATAAAATTATGTCTTATTTCACAAGATATCAGTTTGCAAGAGAAGGGACCGAAATGCCTTGGGACCGAAACGGCTAGGGACCGAAGTGTCTCGGGAACGAAATGTCTCGGGACCGAAATGGCGGGACCGAAACGTCCTGCTTCCTGTCAAAGGTATGTCTATCAAAGAATAAACCAGGTTACAAAGCTAAAGTTAACTTAGTAGCAGAATCTAAAGAAGATTTAGGTAGTAAGGAGTATATCATGTTTAATTTAAGAAACAACAAGGAAGATTATCCTCCAATTAAAATTACATGTGAGATCCAGCGCCAGCCTGTTATTTTTGAAATTGATTCTGGGGCTCCATTTACCATAATGCCTGTAAAACTGTTTGATAAAATTAGAAGATTCTGCCCTCCTTTGGAGAAAACTAATATTAAGCTCCAGTCTTACACCAACAATACCATTAATATTTTGGGAGTTACAAATGTGAATGTGGTGTTCCAAGCAAGAACAGAGACTTTACTTCTGCTGGTGGTTTCTCAGGGAAGCATTAATTTAGCTGGGCGAATTAATGCTTAGTGGAATCCAAAGCCACTAAGCCTAATGAATGCGTTTGATGCTAACATGAACTATGCTTTACATAGTGTAAGGACTGAGCAGCTCAAGCTAAATGGTCTTTTAAAAGAATTTCAGAATATTTTCTCACCAGGCTTGGGATTAGTGGAAGGAATTAAAGTTCATCTTACATGTAAAAAGGTTGAACTTCCAAAATTTTTCAAGGCTCGTCCTGTACCATATGCATACAAGGAAAAAATCAACAAGGAAATACACTGCCTCCTTACAGATGGCATTTTAGAGCCAGTTAAAACTTCTGATTGGGCAGCTCCTATCATTCCTGTACTGAAGCAAGACGGCAGAATCAAAATATGTGGTGACTTTAAGCTAACAGTCAGTAAGGCAACAGAATTAGAGCAGTAACCTCTCCCAAATATCGAAGATTTATTTGCAAAAATGTCTGGGGGTACAGCATTCACTAAATTAGATCTGGGGGATGCATTTTGTCAACTAGAACATGATGAAGAGTCAAGACGCCTGGTAGTTATAAACACGCAGAGAGGTATTTTCTGGTACACACGCCTGGCTTTTGGCATTGCTTCTGCCCCGGCTATTTTTCAACAAGAAATTGACAAGATTTTACAAGGGATAAAAGTAGCCTCTAAATACTTGGATGACCTTCTAGTAATGGGTAAAACTGAAGCGGAACATCTACAAAACTTACAAGAAGTTCTCACTCGTCTGCAAGCAGCAGGTGTAAAGTTACATCCAGAAAAATGTGAATTTCTCAGACCATCTGAGGAATATCTTGGTCATCATCTAGACAAAGATGGGTTGCATCCAGTTGAATCAAAGGTCAAAGCGATTACAGATGCTCCGGAACCAACAAATTTGGATGAGCTATGTTCCTTTATTGGCTTAATCACGTATTATGAAAAATTTTTACCTAACATGTCAACATTGTTAGCACCCTTATACCAGTTGTTGGAAATCAAGCAGCCATTGAGGTGGGGTTCATCTCAACAAGAAGCTTTTAAAAAAGCTAAAGATGTCATGCAAACCTCATCATTACTAGTGCATTTTGACCAAGACAAGGAAGTGATCCTGGCTTGTGATGTAAGTCCTTATGGTTTTGGTGCTGTTCTGTCACATAAAACTCCAGATTGTGATAGACCAATCGCTTTTGCTTCTCATCCCTGACGAAATCAGAGAAAAATTACAGTCACATTGAGAAGGAGACTTTAGCTTTAATGTTTCGATTGACTCGATTCTGGAACTATCTCTTGGGACGTAAATTTACATTGCTTACAGACCATCAATCTTTAGAAAACTTTATTATCAGAAGAGAAATCAGTTCCATCAGTTGCTGCAGCCCGTATCCAGCGATGGGCATTGACTTTATCTGCCTACGTTTATAAGATAGAGTACCGAAGAGGGAACTTGCACGGAAATGCTGATGATTGCAACAGACTTCCACTGAAATCCGAAATGACGTATCCTCCAGCACCTGTCGAGTCTGTTTTGCTTATCCGACAGTTAACTGATAGCCCACTGACAGCACATCTAATCCAAAGAGAGATAGACAAGTGTCCTGCACTGAGCCGTCTACGATCTTAAATTCAAAATGGGTGGCCAAAGAAAGTGACAGAAAATTTACAAGCCTTTTGGCATATCTGACATGAACTGTCAGTTGAGGAAAATATCATTCTCAGAGGTTTCCATGTTTTTGTTCCAGAAAAGTTTCGTCAATTTGTTTTGGATGAACTTCCCAGTGCTCATCAAGGGATTTTTACAATTAAATCTCTGGCTCATTCCCATGTCTGGTAGCCTGGTATTGATCGGGACTTAGAAACTTAGGGGCTTAGAGGGGAAGAGTTGCAAAGTGCATGGGAAAAAATTCCATTTCATAAAAAATAAAGAAAATTATGTATAAATATTAATGTTTAAAACATGTATAGATTAGGAAAAACATTTGTGGACATCTGGGACCCGCGACTGGAGAGGGAGAGAGGGAGGGGAAGGGTTGAAAAGTGCAAGGGAAAAAATAAATAATAAAGGTAATTGAAAAGGAACTGAGTGATGATAAATACTAAATAATACAAATTTTGTTATGCTAAATATTATTTGTTATCTTTGTATTGTTATTCTATAATATACATCATATACCTAAATAGTAAAAACTTTCAAATTTTAAACTGCAAGTAAAAGTTGAACTTCAGAGCAAAGTAGGATCATTGGTATCACTGTCATCATAATTTACATCATCAAGGCCTCCAACATTATCACATTTATCAGTCTCACCCAAGCATGAACACATTTCAGTTACAAGGTAATCCAATTTGTGAACATTTACAGGATGCTACACATCTTGACTTGACACACAAACAACGCACCGATTAAATTAGTTCTTGAGGAGCACATGGCATGTTACACATGATAGGTAGGTATTATTTTTCCTTTATTATCCAACCAAAATCAGTTGGGGGTGCAATATTAGTTTTTAAAATGTATGCTCTTTGCCATATTATTGCTTGGTAATGAACTCTTCTTATGGCTGGGTAAAGGGCGGCTTGAGTTGGAGGCATATTTGTTCCTTCAACTTGCTTTTTTGTAAATAACCACCATCTTAGCTCATTCAATGTTTTAATGTTTAATTTTGGCATATACACTGAACATATGTATTCTTCAAGTGCAATATATGTTTCACTCTCAAGGATATCTGTTTGACCTTATGCGGCAAGTGCTTTCAGAATTCTGTCGCCAGCATTTATGATGCTCTTCCAAAAACTGGTTTTTGATTTACTACTGAATGAACCAGTGGTGTCAGATCCAGATAGAAAATGCAGTCCCACTAAAGCTTCAGATCTTTTTTCTTGCCCTTTTCAACTTTTTCTCCTTCCCTCCCCCTCCCCCTAGCCCAGTTGTGGATCCCAGATGCCCACTATTGCTTTTCTTATTCTATAAAAGATTTAAATACTAATATATATATATACATATATATATATATATATATACATATATATATATATATATATATATATATATATAATTAAATGGCATTTTTTTTGCTTCTTTCAACACTTTACATTCCCCTCCCCTCCCCTTATCTCCGTCTTCCTAATCACAAGTCCCGAGTATCCTTCAATGCCATTCTCATTCTATAAATGTTTTAAACTTTGATATTTATGCATAATTTTTTTAAACAGAATTTTTTATTGCCCCTTTCAAATTCCTCTCCCCCCTCCTCCTCCCCAATCGCGAGTCCCGGATGTCCACAAATGTTTTTCCTAATTTATAAATGTTTCAAACATTCATATTTATACATAATTTTCTTTATTTTTTATGAAATGGAATTTTTGTCCCTTGCAATTGTCGACCCTTCCCTCCCCCTCCCCCTCCCCCGTCGCGGGTCCTGGATGTCCACAAATGTTTTTCCTAATCTATAAATGTTTTAAATATTAATATTTATGCATAATTTTCTTTATTTTTTATGAAATGGAATTTTGTTCCCCTGCATTTTTCAACCCTTCCCCTTCCCCTCCCCCTCTCCAGTCACTTGTCCCGGATGTCCACAAATGTTTTTCCTAATCTATAATTGCTTCAAACATTAATATTTATACATAATTTTCTTTATTTTTTATGAAATGGAATTTTTTCACTTGCACTTTGCAACTCTTCCCCACCCCCTCCCCAGTCGCGGCTCTTGGATGTCCACAAATGTTTTTCCTAATCTATAAATGTTTTAAACATTAATATTTTTGCATAATTTTCTTTATTTTTTATGAAAAGGAATTTTTTTTGCCTTGCACTTTTCAACCCCTTTCCTTCCCCTTCCCCTCCCCATCCGCGGATCCCGGATGTCCACAAATGTTTTTCCTGATCTATAAATGTTTTAAACATTAATATTTATAGATAATTTTCTTTATTTTTTATGAAATGGAATTTTTTCTCCTTGCACTTTTTAACCCTTTCCCTCCCCCTCCCCCTCCCCAGTCGCGGGTCCCAGATGTCCACCATTGCTTTTCTTAATCTACAATACATAAGGAACAAAATGAGATCACTCACAATACTTAATCATAAAATTACACACGGACCTATGAAAAGCTGTAATTAGAAAACGGACTAAATGGGGAATACAATGTGCAAAGTCAAGACAACTTGGGGTATTTGAACACGACACATTGATCAAATTCGCTACAGACAAGATGACACTCTACAGGAAATTCCTCCAGCTCCAGAACTATCAGATTCTGTTTCTCCAGGATCAGATGTGTCAGTGTCTACAGTGCAACCGAGAGATGTAGTAGAGTTACCAGCTGATCAGATGACAGACACCCTTCTACCTCCAACACTGTCTCCGCAGGTAAGTATCCTAGATCACAGTTCTCAGGCAGACCCCCCGTCACTGTTGCCACAAGCAGTTCTGCAGAATCCATTAGTGCCACTTCCTAGATGTTCCACTTGTCCAAAAACAAAACAAGCATGTTTGCAGTATTAGACTTTTGAATTGAACTGTTAAATTTTGAACTGTGTCAAGGACTTTATTTTTTTTTCATTGTATTGTGTATGTCTAACAACTTGAATATTTCCTTTAAGAAGGAAGAGAATGTTATATCTGTTATGATGTGCACTAGATAGCACCATCAGTGTCAGCCAAATGTTGTTGAGCCGCGAACGGCCATTTGGAGCTCGTTCGTTACTAGCCGGGATGTAAGACGGTCGGGATCGTGGATCCAGGAATAAAGTTTTATATCTAAATGCAACCAGTCCTGGTGATCAATTAGCATTTCCATGCATCCTTAGAAATGTTTTAAAAACCTAAATTTTACATCACAGTCACTTTTTAAATATCATAATTATTAAAATGTCTCCTATTCCTAAAATTTTCTTAGTACAAAAACAAATCACTAAATATGTGAAGTTGAGCTGTCAAAACACATACTAAGAGAGAATTTTCAATCTCAAATTTCATAATACATCAACAATGATGTCAATAAAATGATCAGGGGTGATTGTGAGTTCATGAAGAAATACCAGAAATTTTAGCGAGAAAATGTTTCTGTATAGGAACAGGGGGGAGGAGGGGGAAGATAATATAATTTATTACAGGAAGGTCAAATAACATAATATATAAATTTTAATTATGTTCAGCAGTCTTATGAAATTTATAGTTTATAATCTTATTTTATGAATTGAACTATCAGAAAAATTGGAATTTTGATACTGTAAATTTAAAAAATACCTGAATTCAGGTATATAACTATACAGGGATGCCGCGGACGCGCTATATCGCGTAAAATGCGCAAAAAATCGGCGACGGGACGCAAAAAAATGGCTAAATTTGTTACAAAATCCCATAAAACGGCCGATTTTCTCAAAAAATCGCGAAAAAAATCCGACAAATTTCGTCCAAAAATCGCAATAAAACGGCAAATTTTGTCAAAAGATTCGCGAAAAACGGCAATTTTCACCAAAAACTCGTGATAAAACGGTAACTTTCGCCAAAATAGCGCGTAAAACTGGCACATTTCGCCAAAAGATCACAAAAAACTGGCACATTTCGTCAAAGGATCGCGAAAAACTGGCACATTTCGTCAAAGAATCGCGAAAACCTGGCACATTTCGTCAAAAAATCGCAAACTTCGTTAAAAAAATCGCGAAATAACGAATAATTTCTGGCAAATTTCGTCAAAAGATTCACGAAAAAATGGCTAATTTTGTTATAAAATGCCGAAAAAACGGCAGATTTCCTCTAAAAAATA
The DNA here is from genome assembly GCA_964019185.1 of Maratus speculifer. Taxonomy (NCBI): domain Eukaryota; kingdom Metazoa; phylum Arthropoda; class Arachnida; order Araneae; family Salticidae; genus Maratus; species Maratus speculifer. The sequence continues at coordinate 44,340,205 of OZ025294.1, forward strand.
GCGAAAACACGACAAATTTCGTCCAAAATTTGTGATAAAACGGCAAATTTATCAACGCGATAAAACGACAAAAGATTCGCGAAAAACGGCAATTTTAAAAAAAAAATTGTTATAAAACAGTAACTTTCGTCAAAAAATCGTGATAAAACGGTACCTTTCGTCAAAAGATCACGAAAACCCGGAACATTTCGTCAAAAAAATCGTGAAAAACCGACATATTTCATCAAAAAATCGCGAAAAAGTGGAAAATTTCGTCAAAAAATTGCGCCAAATCGACAAATTTCGTCCAAAAATCGCAATAAAACGGCAAATTTTGTCAAAAGATTCGCGAAAAACGGCAATTTTCACCAAAAACTCGTGATAAAACGGTAACTTTCGCCAAAATAGCGCGTAAAACTGGCACATTTCGCCAAAAGATCACAAAAAACTGGCACATTTCGTCAAAGGATCGCGAAAAACTGGCACATTTCGTCAAAGAATCGCGAAAACCTGGCACATTTCGTCAAAAAATCGCAAACTTCGTTAAAAAAATCGCGAAATAACGAATAATTTCTGGCAAATTTCGTCAAAAGATTCACGAAAAAATGGCTAATTTTGTTATAAAATGCCGAAAAAACGGCAGATTTCCTCTAAAAAATAGCGAAAACACGACAAATTTCGTCCAAAATTTGTGATAAAACGGCAAATTTATCAACGCGATAAAACGACAAAAGATTCGCGAAAAACGGCAATTTTAAAAAAAAAATTGTTATAAAACAGTAACTTTCGTCAAAAAATCGTGATAAAACGGTACCTTTCGTCAAAAGATCACGAAAACCCGGAACATTTCGTCAAAAAAATCGTGAAAAACCGACATATTTCATCAAAAAATCGCGAAAAAGTGGAAAATTTCGTCAAAAAATTGCGCCAAATCGACAAATTTCGTCCAAAAATCGCAATAAAACGGCAAATTTTGTCAAAAGATTCGCGAAAAACGGCAATTTTCACCAAAAACTCGTGATAAAACGGTAACTTTCGCCAAAATAGCGCGTAAAACTGGCACATTTCGCCAAAAGATCACAAAAAACTGGCACATTTCGTCAAAGGATCGCGAAAAACTGGCACATTTCGTCAAAAAATCGCAAATTTCGTTAAAAAAATCGCGAAATAACGAATAATTTCTGGCAAATTTCGTCAAAAGATTCACGAAAAAATGGCTAATTTTGTTATAAAATGCCGAAAAAACGGCAGATTTCCTCTAAAAAATAGCGAAAAAACGACAAATTTCGTCCAAAATGTGATAAAACGGCAATTTTCATAAAAAAATTGTTATAAAACAGTAACTTTCGTCAAAAAATCGTGATAAAACGGTACCTTTCGTCAAAAGATCACGAAAACCCGGAACATTTCGTCAAAAAAATCGTGAAAAACCGACACATTTCATCAAAAAATCGCGAAAAAGTGGAAAATTTCGTCAAAAAAATTGCGCCAAATCGACAAATTTCGTCAAAAGATCGCTTTAAAACGCAATTTTCGTCAAAGAGGCAAAAAAAAAAAAAAAAGTTAATGCCAAGTTAGAATTTTTTGTTCCAAAAACTTTCCTGCTACCATTTTTTTTTCAACTCCGAAAACAGATTTTCCTGTTTCACAATCTGTTTTTGATTGTTCCAAATTTTTCTGAGTGAATGTAGCTTTTGAAAACACCCATTCATTAAACAAAAAGCACCCCTTTATTCAATAAAAGTATTCTTTTTTCAGGAAAAATGTCTTTTTCAATAAATCAGTGTTGCTCCTTTTTAAAAGAAATGCAACAATAGTTATAATTGTTATCTTCTACAATCAAATAAGCATTATTTTATAAATCAATTTGTATCTTGCACATTTATTTTCAAAGTAAAGAAAATTTCTCTTAATAGTTAAAAAATAAAAATAATATTGGCTTTAATAATTTATACATTATTATTAAAACAATAATTATTGCATTTAATTTTTCTTTTGCAAATGAACAAGTTCTATTTTTGCGTCTAAAAACATGACTTATTATTAGTGGGGACCCGCTTTTGTAAAAAAGGGACCCAGAATTTTAGAAGTCCCAGGTTCCTGGGACCCAGGATTTTTCAAGTTCATATGAATGATGCTGAATGATGCTTTCAGATATGTGTAAGCAAAAATATTTAAAAAATGATACTAACAGAAGGAACTATTTGTAGCCTAGCCAAATTCATTGTTGCCAAGTGTCTCGAATTCAATAGGATTCAGCCATACATTCTAAACATGAATTTAAATTACTATGTTAAATTCCAAATCTAGAGGTGTGATAATTTTTTTGTAAAGTGTACCACAAGAATGTACATGCTATGGAATAATGTTAGGGCTCACAACAAACACTGGAGAAATAGTGTGGCTTTTAAATTTTTTTATGATTTAATTCCAGTTGAAGAAAAAGTAAAAATATCCAAAACAAAGAAAAATAATTAATTGTGATTGGAAGCATTTACATGTTTTGTTGGAGGAATGAATCCATTTTTTAAAAAATAATTATACAATTTATAACACACATCCAATATATCAAAACTATTTAATATATTATGCTATTTTATTCCTTGAAATCCTACTTTTGATTAATGGCATGGTCTTACTAATATAATAATTATAATATATATTAATCTACATATTAATAGACTTAATAGACTTAATTCTCCATCATATTGCAGACAGACATGTGATGCTTATACAGGATTGCAATAATGTTTTAATACAAGACAAAGAACAAAAACAATACTTATCGCAAGTTGTAAAAGACTGCAGGAGCTACTTTCTATCTTGCTGAAAGATTTCTTTATCAACTCCTTTTAAATATCTAATGGTTTTATTTTTTATAAAAAACTTGTTTTGAGTGGCTAAACAGTTTTATGTCTTATTTTAGATTCCTAACTCAGCAATACTTGTTTTAAATTTAAAGCTAAGAAAATTGTCATTTTGAAAATTTAGGAACTAACAAATTTACTGAAATTTTAAATCTCCTTGCAGCATGTGCTAAATTTAATTATTTTAAAAAACATTTTCACTTCATTAATCCAAAAAGAAAATACATATGAGGTGTCGCATAAAAATGTAAAATTAATTTTCTAGGTATATTACTACTGTGCAAATTAAATGCTTTGAAATATTTTATAAATAATTTAAACTTGGATTTCGATGATTTTTTTCATTTAAAAAGGAATTCATGTAAATTATATTTTTGTTTTCCTGCTTTATCAATATCTGACAATATCTATTTGATCATTTATATGATGGTATGCGATGTGTATATGGTATGTGATGGTATATTTATAATTTTTAACCTAATAAAGTATTATTATTATCATTAGTTTTGTCAATAACATCACTTATTTATTACAAAATATCAGTATGAAATGAAAGTTTCAATATCAATTATTCTGACAGGGAATAAATCAATATTCAGATACTTTAAAATAATAGAACATATTTTTCTGCCTTTCATGTAGAAAAAAAAACTTTTACACTGAAAAAACATTCATACAGATTTAATAGCAGTAAAATAACAAAAAAATCTTAATCTAAATAGTACCTAAGACCTGAGTCAACATGTGATACAGTTCTTGTGTTTGAATCCCACAAGAGAAGAGCATTTGAATGTTCACATATGCAGCTCAAAATTGTTCCATCTTTATCCCAAGAAATATCTGTACATATGCTATAAAAAATATACACAAATGTTATATTTAAAATTTATAAGGTGAAGTTCATTATAAACACTGGTGCAGCATGTCACAGTATAGATCTAATATAATAAATATACCAGCATACAATTATAAAAATGCATTGTATAAACCAACTATTAATTTTAACGAAACTTTTCAATAAATATTTGTACTTATTATTTTTGATTTTATAAGAATTTTTGCATAAGTAGTTGATTTATGCAAAAATTATTGTGGTAGATTTCTACAGCCAAAAAAAAAAAAAAAAAAAAATCAATGTTTGAGACATTAAGATAAAAGTAAAAAAATAAAATCCGAGTTACATTCAGAGAAATCCAATTTTAACACAAATGCAAAAAAGATACAACATATTTTCAAACTTTTCCACACTTGGCTAACAAAAAGAATTCACCAACAGAATTTGTTATTTAAATGCCCAGCAAATTCTATTCAATAATTATTTTCTATTTATATCTAACAACATGTGAATAAAAACGAATAAGCCTTTTTTTATATATATACATATGCAAAAAGTTAATTTCTTTTTTAAAAGTTTTATAAAACATAATTTCAAGAAAGTTTCATGAAGATTGCTGTGTTAGAGTTATGAACTGGACTCTTTTAAGGTTTCATTCATCACATAAAATCCTTATACTCTTGCTTTTTTGTCTGTCTATCTGTCTATCACAGGCTCAGAATTTATTTAAATAGCAAGCTTGGGTTTTCTTTCTTTTCTTTTTTTCTTTTTTTTTTTTTTTTTTCCCATTACATAGAACTGAATACTTCCTAACTGTGCCAAAATCCTAAAATTTTGAAAAAGTTCTGTTATTTTAATTGAATAAATTAATGCAACACCATCCCATCATTTTTGCAATTTCAAAACACAATGCTAATTTCAGCCATATTTTTGTACTTCATAGTCTTATAGTAGAGCATGCTATTTCTGACCAATATTAAACGAGTTCAAACCATGTCGACAGAAGTTGAAATTTTCATATTTAATTGTTAAGTGGATTTAATTTAAAGAAATTTCATACTTTTTAGTCATTTACAGGTTTATTTTTTATTTTTTGCAGATTATCACTATCTTTCAACTTTCTAAATATTTTAAATTATTTTACAAAAAATGCAAATTAATAAATTATTCTGAATTATAAATTAGAATGTAAGAAATTTAAAGAAATATAAATTACATTTTACAATTAGTTAAAAAATAATCATGCATAATTACAGTAAAACCTCCTTGTGTGACGATTTCCTTGAATGACAAAATGAATTCAAAATTTATTCCCATATGGTCAATACTAATTTTACCTCCATTCAGAAACGATCCCAGATGAACTCCTTCCATGAACAACCATATTTTTTAAAGAAAATGAAATGAATTCCATTTTTTGGGGTCACTGGAAGAAGGTTTTATTAGAAAAATTATTCCAGAGAGCACATTACTCATGAAATTTTTAATCTTTTTTTTTTTTTTTTTTTTTTTTTTTTTTTAATTCCAGTAATTTTTAAGTGTTTAATCCCTTTTGTGTCTTTTTAAGCAATGAGTTTAACTCTGTTAATGTATTATGAATGATGATCAATAAACTTTCCTGTCATATTCTGTCAGGAAATTCTCAAAGAAATAGATAAAGTAATGAAATCATTATTATTTGCCCCCATCCAAAAAAAATTTGCATTTTTTACTGAACTCCAAAAGTACCATAGTTTCAGGAAAAAGCGTCGAACACCCAGAATACATTAAAGTAAAAAAAGAAAAAGAAAAAATAAATAAACAGAAGAGCCATACCTGCCATAAGCAGCACACTTACAAAAATGCATCACTATTTAAGAGATTATGCTATTTTCAGCATTTTTGGGGGGTCTGCGGAAAGTATTTTGTTTTTTTAAAAAGAATGTAATTTCAAATTTTTAGTTGAATATAGTAAACTTTGTCATTTTTATGATAAAATTTAATTTATATTCATACAGCAATTTTTTAGATTTTCGTATATTTTTTTTATATTATTTTTAGTTTTTTTCCCAATTTGTAAAAGAAATCTTGCTTTGATCTATTACCTTATTATAAAAATTTTTGTTCTGTAATTTTAAAATTTTTAACTCTTTATTTATTTATTTTTGCATTTTAATCTGTTATGGATCAAGGGCAATTCTGTTCTAAATTTTCAAAAAAAAAAAAAAAAAAAAAAAAAAATTAAGACATTTGATTGCAAAAATTTAAAACAAAATTATTATCAATTTAAAAATTTGGACATAAAAAATACAGTGAATTTTGACAGATGACTGCAGAAAAAATCAATTCCGTGAGTTGTTTGCAGAAAAATTGCTAATTTCATCAAAGGATCATAAAAAATACAAATTTCATCAAAAGATTGCAAAAAACATAATTTCAACAAAAAATCATAAAAAATGCAAATTTCAGCAAAATATTGTGAAAAAAAAAATGCAATCTTTGTTAAAAAATTGCAAATTTTGTGAAAAAATTGCAAAAATATCTCACATTTTGTTACAAAAAGCAAGAAAAATTAGTAAGTTTTGTCTAAAGATTGTGAACAAATGTAAATTTCTTTAAAAGATTAAAAAAAAAAAAAAAAAAAAAAAAAAAAAAAACATGAATTTTATCAAAGGGGCATATAACACATAGAGCCGAAAGTGGAATTTCTATTCTGCTCCCCACCCCCTCTGCTGAAACCTTTCAGAAAGATTCCTGCAAATTTCAGAAATATTTTTTTACTCCCTCTGCCATACATGAATTTTATCTTCTATTCAATACATTTTATTCGTAATTCCTACACTATTTTGAGATTTTTAATGAATTTTTAGGATTTTTTCACAATTTGCACAATGTTTGATAGTCACAAAGTGTATTAATATAATAATTAATTATATCTTATCCTAATGCAAAAATTTTAGTCCTCTTTTCAAAAATTTTTAGTTTTATTCCTACAGCGATTTTCAATGTGATTTTTTAATATGCTTTGTGGTATTTTTTTATATTTACAGTCAGTACCAACTATATGGTCACTCGCTTACATAGTCAATTTTCTTAAGTCCCGTCTAACTTAATAGGGAATATGTGTTAAAGCACACTGCTTATATAATAATTTTATTTTCCCACGTACTGGATATATGATCACTTTTTTCAATCTTTTCAACGCTGTTTTCAGATTTATTATCATTATTTTTTTGCTTTTGTAACTTTTTTTTTAGGTGTGAAGAAACATAGCGAACAGGCTAGTAGTCCCTCAGACGCCAGAGGACGTGAACTGATGACTTTACTTCCCTCAGCCTTCTATTTTACATTGAATCATCATTGATAGTACCCCAACCCCCATCAATTCTCTTCCTCCCAAAAGTCATTAGATTGATATCTATTTATTGGTTAGTGTTTTCTGTTTGTAAAATGTACTGAAATTAAGATGTAATAAAAAAAGAGGAAAATTTTGTTACATTTGGATCAAATGCGTAAAATAAGAACACTTATTTTTATTATGATTTCAAAAAGAAAGAATTCACAATTTGTTAAAAAAATAAACCGATTGAAAAGTTTAAAATTTCTAATTTTTCTAAAACTGCATTTGCCAAAGTAAATTCAATACCCTGGATGACATTAAACAACATTTTAGCAGCTAAATTTTACTCCCCAAATGTTCATATCTGTGATGAAGAAAGAACATGTCAGCGCTTGTCACATTATGAAAATGTGGATAGGGCTCTTTTGTCATGGATTAAATAAGCACAATCGCAAAATGCTCCTATATCCTGGAATGTTTTGAAAGAAAAATCCTTGGAATTTGCTAAGGAATTTGGCGAGTCCAGTTTCGTTGCTTGTAATGGTTGGCTACTAAGATTTAATTCAAAGCATAACCTATGCTTTATAATGTGGAGAAGCTGCTGATTTTGACAAGAGTTCTTTAAACGAATGGAAAGATGCAATGCTGTGGGACATTCTCGAAAGATATGAGCCGGCCAACATTTTTAATGCTGATGAATGCAGACCTTTTTTATAGGATCATGCCAGACAAAACTCTTTGTTTTAAAGGGGAAAAATGTGCAGGGGAAAAAAAAAAAGTAAAGAACGCTTAACTGTTTTATTAGTTACAAATATGGATAGATCAGAGAAAATTATTCCTGTGGTGATTGGAAAACTTCTCAAGCCTCGGTGTATGAAAAAATGCAGATCTTTGCCACTAGTCTACGATGCAAATTCAAAAGCATGGATGGTAGAGGACATTTGGGAAAAAACACTCAGGAAGTAATGATCAAATTTTTTAAAAACAGAACAGGAAAGTTGCATTAATTGCTGACAATTGTCGTGCTGACTCCACTACTGATGACTTGAAATCAATTTAACTTGTTTTCTTGCCTTCTAATAGCATGTGTGTATTGCAGCCTTTAGATCAAGGTATCATTCAGAATTTTGACAGAATATCATCCAGAATTCACAACTTCAAACAGATGTTGTGCATAAATTCATTCCCAATAAGCAAACATAAACTTCATACATATGTGGGGATCTGACATTGCCTAAAACTCAAGGGTTTCAGAAGAGCCCATTCCACTCTTTGACCTGCATCCATGGTTTTTACTAAGACTGTGACAGTAACTGTGAACTGCACTGAACCGTTCCTACGATGAGTGGGAAAGAAATAATTTGAGAGATTCGGACTGTTGGCCTGCTGGTGAGCGGAAGCGGGTGTAAAATAGTTGTGTTTGACTTAGTATTTTCGCACGGTAGTGCGATGCTTGTATTTTTATTTTAGTTAATAGATTTTACAAATGTTGTTAAGTTTTTAAATCATTTCACAAGTTATTTTATCCCAATGTAAGATAGTTTCTTACATAAACTAGGATTATGTTAGTGTGAGTTAGCATGGTCCTAAAGTAGTGACCATTGTGAGTGAATTTGAACATTTATTCGTGTGATAGTAATCCGAGTGCATCGGCCGAAAAATGGCCGCATCTGTGATTTACAAAGAACAGTTGTGACCCAAGTGGGTATATTTTTTACAATTGATCTGCATTTATCAAGATAAGTGTGTTTTTTTATCACCTGCTGGCATGTGATCAAGTCTACTAATTTCAGTGACGTTGAGTCATACCTTTAGATGATTTTTAATCATTATTACCTCTGTGTGTGTATTTATTTTGATTACCCCGTGCTAAATTTATCATAGTTTTGTGCATGTTGCTTTATTTTATTTTTTGTATTAATATTGTGTCATGAGGCATAATGTCAATGCATCATTATTCAAATGCTAGCAAAATTAATACTTGTTATTTGCTTAATAACATTTGGAGATGCAAGGTATCATGCAGTTATTGTGATTTTCTATAATTAAGCCTGGCCAGATCGTGTCGTTTGCTTAGGGGGATTAAAATATTTTCATATAATATGCTCAAATTCTTATTTTCATAATTTTCTTCTTATTATTATTTATTGCATATTATGTATATTTTAACATTTGTGCACATATTTTTTTGGTAGGGTTTCTGAAATCAATTACACTATATATAAATTTTTCCTCAATTTATTATTTTTGTTTATATAATAGTGTATAAAATATTTTTCAAAATGTCGACACCGCCAGGTGCTAAGAGCATTCAGAGGGTGGGCATAAAAGCAACCCCATTTTGGCGTGCTAATCCAAAACTTTGGTTTTTCCACCTGGAATCCCAATTTAAACTGGCTGGAATTACTGATAGCATTACCTAGTTTCACCATTTAGCTGCATCAATGCAACCAGAGGAACTGGTGATTGCAGGAGACATTATTACAGAACAGCCTTCAGATCAGCCGTACGAAAATCTCAAAACTCGGCTGACAAGCCAATATTCCATGAGTGAGGATCAATGTCTCCGCGAATTTATTACGGGACTGCAACTGGGAGATAAGAAACCTTCCCGATTGCTCCTAGAAATGCAGAGTAAGGCAGGTAGTCAGGTCAAAGATGATTTACTAAAGACTTTATTTCTCCAGAGCCTACCTACTCATGAAAAGCAAATTTTGGCAATTTCTAATGACCCACTTGACAAATTAGTCGAAATGGCCAATGGGATAATTGATGCTAATGGCCCGTCCCCTATGATTTAAAATATTCATTCAGGTAATGACAAACTTACGTCATTAATTCTGGCACTCTCCACCTGTTTGCAGAAGTTGGAAGTTCAGGGGAATAACAGGTCTAGTCGTTCTAAATCCCGTGACTGTTTAGGCAGTTCAGGCGCGATAAAAGTAGGGGAAAAAAAGATGACTCCCAGAATTTATGTTGGTACCATGCCACATTTGCTGATAAAGCACATAAATGCCTAAAGCCTTGTTCATGGGATGGAAACCAGTAAGGCTGTCACTCAACTCTGAGATTGACGGCTTAGTTCAAATAAATAGGCTCTATCTTAATGACAGAACTACTTGTTTGAAGTTTTTAATTGACACTGGGATGGATGTCTCAGTTTTACCAGCTCCTAAAGACGATAGGACACGTATGGTTGATAAATTGCAACTTTTTGCGGCTAATGGCACAGTTATCCCTACATTTGGTCAGCAGCTTTTAAAGCTGGATTTAGACCTGCACAGGGAATTCCACTGGTCCTTTATTCTGGCAGAGGTTTTGCAACCAATTATTGGCATGGATTTTCTTAGACATTTGGGATTATTAATTGATGTGCATCAGGGAAAATTGCATGACCCTATTACAAATTTGCAAGCACAAGGTGTAATTGATAAGTCTATTAGTAGCAATATACACACTGTCTCCGAAGGAACACCATTTCATACATTACTTAATAAATTTCCTAGCCTTACTGATACGTCAGCCTCTCTTAAGCCCTTGAAGTACGATGTGCAGCATGTCATCAAAACAAAAGGTCCGCCTGTGTTTGCTAAGCCTCACACACTTCTGCCGGATAAGCTTCGTGCAGCTAAGCAGGAATTCCAGTTCATGTTGTCAGCTGACATTTGCAGACCTTCCAGTAGCTCTTGGGCTAGCCCACTGTATATGGTCCCAAAGTCAAAGGGCGATTGGCATCCGTGTGGGGATTATCATAAGTTAAACGCTGCTACAATGCCGGATCGCTATCCTGTTCCTCATATTCAGGACTGTACACAGGTGCTTCACGCTAAAAAGATTTTTTCAACTTTAAACCTGTCGAGAGTGTATCACCAGATTCCAGTTCGACCGGAAGATGTTCAAAAAACAGCAGTCGTGACCCCATTCGGTCTTTTCAAATTTTTATTTATGCCGTTTGGTTTAGCCAACACTGCTGCGACATTTCAATGCTTTATTTATAGGGTATTGTATGGGTTTGAATTTTGCATCCCATATTTTGATGATATATTGGTAGTATCGGAGAATTATGAGCAGCATATTCAGCATTTACAAATGGTTTTTGAGTGATTATTTCAGTATGGGGTATGTTTAAATCCATCTAAATGTGTTTTTGGCCAATCTAATGTAAAATTTTTAGGGCATACTATATCTGCAGAGGGCATTAGTCCATTCCAGGATAAGGTTGAGGCAATTAAAAAGTTTCCTCATCTTGAAACAATTAAAGAATTATGTCATTATCTGGCCATGCTTATTTTTTATCGTCGGTTTATCCACCATGCTGTGCACACACAGGGGGTTTTAAACAACTATTTGCAAGGTGCCAAAAAGAATGATAAAAGTGTCATACAGTGGACAGCAGAATCCAATGATGCTTTTGTACGAAGCAAAGAAGAGCTTGCAAACGCTGCTATTTTGGCTTACTTCATGCCAAATGCACATCTATCAATTGTTGTCAATGCATCTCACTTTGCAGTGGGTAGAGCTTTGCAGCAGCAGGTAAATAACAATTGGCAACCTTTAGCATTTTTTTCAAAATCACTGTCACCTGCACAACAGAAGTACAGTGCTTATGACCGTGAACTTTTGGCGGTATACTCCGCTGTACAACATTTTCGACATATGCTTGAAGGTCATAACTTCATGATCTTTACTGACCACAAGTCACTGACATTTGCATTTAGGCAAAAAGCTGATAAGAGTTCACCTTGGCAAACTCGCCAACTTGATTTTATAGGCCAATTTTCCACAGACATACAGCATATCAGTGGTTTAAAAAATGTGATAGCTGACTGTTGGCATTTTTCAATTAAAGAGTTAAGTTTAAGTTTTAAGTTCAATTAAAATCCCAATAAGTTTTTCCCGCTCTCTTTCACTCATCCTCATAATGTTTAATAAGTTATTTGAAAGTTCATTTGTTTATATTTAAAGTTTATTAATGTTTGAAGAAAAGATTTAAAAGTTATAACATGGCTGGTTAGTAGTTGAAAAAAATGTAAACAAACTTTACTTTCAATATTTTTCAAAGTTTAAATGTTAATTATTCATATATATATATATATTACCTTTCTTAAATATAAAGGACTTTTTTATTATATAATTAATGCAGAAATATTTACTAGATAGTTTAGTTGTGAATGAAGTAACTTATATAAAGGACTTTTTTATTATATAATTAATGCAGAAATATTTACTAGACAGTTTAGTTGTGAATGAAGTAACTTCACACTTCTAGCTTGCAAACTTAGTGCCATGTCAACTGTTTTGAGTTATGGTAGGTTGGTTGGTAGCCAAATACCAGAGTTAATGTTTTCTTGTTAAACTTATTTATTAAACTATTGTTTTGTTTATTTGTGACCATAACCTTTTCTTAAACTTTGCTAATGTTTTGTATTAACTGTGACTTTAATGTTTTTTTGCCTGTATAAATAGTGATGTAGCAGATTTAGTGGGGGTGTACTTGCCTGGCCAGCAGTATCTCCACTGTTTGTTTTGGAGTACTTAAGTGTGGAAGCCATTTAAGGCTGAGTAAAATGAAAGCATATATATTTCTTTAGTTATGTTTTTAATTATGTTTTTATTATAAGTTTAAATAAATGAAAGTTTAGTTTACTTTACTAGTAGTTCTTGGAATTCTACCAAACATCTACATTTATTTAGCTTACCTACAGCTGGCAAAATGAGACATTAACTTCTCCTCCCCCAACACTGACGCTCTATCTAGAGTTAATATTTCATCCATTAAGTCTAATGTGGTTGATTTGGAGTTGATGGCTAAATTGCAGGCAACTGATATTGCCCTGCAACAGGCGAAGCAAAGTAACTTCAATTTAAAATTTCAGTCAATGCCAGTAGGTGACTCAGCAATTGAGCTACAATGTGACATTTCTACAGATCGCATTAGACCTTTTGTGCCTACAGACATGCAGAAAATAGTTTTTTGTAAATTACATGAGCTATCCTACCCGGATGTTAAAGCAACACAGAAACTGATTGCTGAACATTATGTTTGGACAGGAATGCAGAAAGATATTGCATTATGGATGCGGTCTTACATACCCTGCCAGAGAAGCAAAGTTCACCGGCACACGAAAAGTGCTATCGGCACATTTGAACAACCATCAACCCGATTCCAGCATGTGCACATAGATTTGATTGGGCCATTGCCACCATCTAGTGGCTTTCAATTTTGTTTAACATGTGTTGACTGGTTCACTAAGTGGCCGGAAGCAATTCCGTTAGTTGATACAACTGCTGAGAGTGTAGCAGAGGCCTTCTATGCTGGTTGGATTGCCCGTTTTGGACCACCTTTGCATCTGACGACTGACCAAGGTCTCCAGTTCGAGTCATCTCTGTTTTCAGCACTGAATCTTTTCCTGGGCATCTCAAAAATTCACACGTCTCCATACCACCTGGCAATGAATGGCCAGGTAGAGCGATTATATTGACAACTCAAAGCTGCAATTATGGTCCATAGAACCATAGAATGGACCAAGGTACTGCCATCTGTGCTCCTGGGCATATGGACTGCATGGAAGGATGATCTACAGGCAATGGCAGCTGAAATGTTATATGGTACTACCATTGCCCTGCCAGGAGAGTTCCTCATTCCAGCAGCTGACACACCTGATCCAATCAATTTTCTTGGCAGGCTACGTGAGGTTATGCAACATTTACGCCCAGCCACTTCTCAGCCTACAACTGACAGTCCCATTTTTGTCAGCAAGAGCCTTCAGTCATGCTCACATGTGTTTCTGCACAGAGATGGTGTGAAAAAGAGCCTTCAAGCTCCATTTGAAGGGCCTTACAAAGTACTGCAAAGGTCTGATAAAAATTTCTCCCTGCAAATCAACGATCGAACTGTGAATGTAAGTATTGACAGGGTGAAACCCACCTTCTTGTGTACTGATGACGAGCAGCTTTCCAACCCTAAACAGGCAGAAAAGCAACCTAGTGACCTCGATATGTCAGCATCAGCATCTCCAACAAAACCAGCAGAAATTCCTGTCTTTAAACATGCAACTGTGACTACACGTGCTGGTCGGCATGTCAGATTTAACCCTCAATACCTCTGATAGTGGAAATTGTTTCGCTATTGCTCAGGGATGGGGGGGGGGGGGGGGGACTACTGTGGGGATCTGACATTGCCTAAAACTCAAGGGTTTCAGAAGAGCCCATTCCATTCTTTGATCTGCATCCATGGTTTTGACTAAGACTGTGACAGTAACTGTGAACTACACCGAACCATTCCTGCGATGAGCAGGAAAGAAATGATTTGAGAGATTCGGACTGTTGGCCTGCTGGAGAGTGGAAGCGGATGTAAAATAGTTGTGTTTGACTTAGCATTTTCGCACGCTAGTGTGATGCTTGTATTTTTATTTTAGTTAATAGATTTGTTAAGTTTTCCAAATGTTGTTAAGTTTTTAAATCATTTCACAAGTTAATTTATCACAATGTAAGATAGTTTCTTTCATAAATTAGGATTATGTTAGTGTGAGTTAGCATGGTCCGAAACATATCACAGAATACAGATCTGAAACGCCATTGGCTACAATGCATGACATCATGAACCGAACCATTCATGACAAATGACACAATCCTGAAATCCCAGTTACTACCCATTAAACAGGAATGTACTTACTTCCGAAGATCCAGGGTTGGCAGGTTTCTTCTGCAGTGGAAAAAAACGGGGGAAAAACCATGGAAAAAAACGACCAAAAGAAATAGGTTTCTTTCAAGTCAAGTGGAAGAAACAATTTTTTTTTTTTAAATTTACCATATATTTTCAATTTTGTAAGATATAATAAATATCTTCTTAAATCTTCTTACCTTATATAAATTAACTTCACCAGACCAAAACAAAATTAATTAAGTATATATGCTAAATTAATAATTACATCAGTTTTTTAGTCTGGATCACGTACACAACACTAATCTAGAGATTTTCAACCATTGGCTAAATGAAAATAAATTTTATTCAAAATACACAAAATCAATTAAATGTTATCCATTTCAATTTAACTAACATATTTTTTTATTGTTTAAATATCTGAAACTAGTAGTAAATAGTGGAGATTCTTTACTAATGATAAATTTAAATAAAAGTTTTTCATTTACATCAATTTTATTAGTGTAAGTAATGTATAATAATTACTGTATTAAATAGAGATCAATGAAAAATAGTGTTTCGTTTTTGGCCTAAAATCCAAGTTTTTGCCAAAAGCATGGGCGAAAATTCAGCCAGACCAAAACACCCAATATTCCAAAAATCTTGCTTCTTCCTTCGGAAATTTTCAACCTTAGTCATTGATTTGAACTGCATCGGCTCAAATGAATGTATTGCAATGAATTTCATTGTTTATAATTATCAGTCATGAATTATCAATCATCTCATAGAAAATTTTTAGTTTAAACTGCATTAGATTATAGATATTCTTTGAGAAAGTTCTAGAATAACAAATGATCCTTTACAAAAATCATTATCAGAAGAAAAATCAAGGTGTGTATACCTAAAACTAAAATATGTTTTAATCAAGTGAAATTTGTATAATTAGAAAATCTTTCTGTGTCATGGATGAATTAATTACATATTATTGTGTATGAAAATAAAGTTTTTGGATTATTAATGCTTGTACATAATTGATAAATACTATACATATAATTAATTTATAATTATGTATATATTAATTACTTTAAAACATACAATTTGATTACTTAAAATTTGTTTTCGATGTTATTGTTTTTGGCCAAAAAGTAGGAAGGTCGCCTAAATTCAGTTTTGACCTTAAAAACCTGTTTTGGTCTATCTTCTGTATATATAAAAAAAATCATTCAAAACTTTATTTTTCTTAGTACAATGCAACATTGTAGAGCAAAAAGTTTTTTTGCAGTAGGATGCTGCAATCAATAGCTCAACTTAAATTGGATGAAAGCAAAAAATGAAGATTTTTTTTCTTCCAAGTACTACACTTCAGGATAGTTTAAAAGCATTTTGATATACCCATAGGTATTTTTAGAACACTAATCGTTTAAAATCAGCATTGAGATATTCATGTTAGATGGAAAATATAAAAAATGACAAATTTATTTTTTTTACTGTGTTGCACAGTTTAATATAATGCACTTTTAAATGAAAATAATGTATTTATATATGAAATAAACAATTTGTAGGTAGTTTTTTTTTTTTTTTTTTTTTTTTTTCTAGAAATGGAGCAATTAATAAAAAACCCATCTCTCTTCTACTTCTAGAGTAGTAAAAATCCATCACCTGAAAATGTCTGCTGAGCCTGAAGTTTATTATTAAAAAAATAACTTATCTTTGCAAGAAAAAAAAAATAATAATGATTAAATTTTCTAATTTACATTTCATGTAATTATACTTTAATTCTTTTATATAGTTAATATACTTTAACTTTGAGCATTTGTTTTTATTTCTGGTGGTTTCTTCCATTCCTTCCACTGAATAAGGAATAGGTTTCTTCCAGAAGAAACCCAACCCTGTAAAGACCATAAACGAGATGTTTTGCTGGCTGTTTCGAATATGTAAACATCTGCATGAGAGCAGGTGGAAAATAATATGCATCAATGTTAAAAATAAATACATTTTAAACTTTACAGTTTTAGAAAACGTTTAAAAACTTACGTGTATACTTTAAAAATGAAATTCACCTTATTTTGTGATTCTTTCATGAAATCCTTGCTATTTCCCCAATTCTTTTATAAAATTCTTGCTTTTTCTATGATTTTTTAGCTATTTTTTTCTGAGAATAATTGACAAAAGTTTTTTTTTTTTTTTTTTTTTTTTTTTTTTATTCAGATAATTGACTTTTAAAAATTTTCAGAAAGTTTGGAACAGAGCCACCCTTGCAATACATATTGCTGCAAGAAAAAATAAAATCACAGTATCTGCCATCCTGGCATAAGCACCTCATTAAGGACTTTTAACCTTTAAACTCGTATGCAATGCAGCATGCTTCTTCTCAAAATTATGATACTTGGAAATAAAAGTTATAAAAGATAAAATAGTAAAATCAAAGCAAATGTCAATGTATTCAATTTTTAAACTCTGCAGTTTTTAACTTATATAATTACCTTTTGTTTTGATACTTAAATACATGTATTTTTTCCTAATGAGAAAAATCAATTTTAGTCCTTTTTTCAACAATTAAAATCTAGATTTAAACATGAACTCCATTAAGAAATCACTTCTCAGAATGACCAATTTTTATTGGAACGATTTTTATATGGTCGTTTTAGGGAGGTTTTACTGTAATTGGTATTTGATATCAATCAAATACACATCTTAGTTTTTTAAATAAATTACTTGTATAGTAATTTTATTTTATTTGGTTTTTTTAAACTATTTTTTTAAAATATGTTTCTCAAATAGCCTTAATAATTGAAAGGAGAGTTCAAAATATTTTTAATTATTAACAAAAAAGATGTGATTTGGGAGTATATTTAGGTTTTATTTCAAAATAAAATATTTTTGGCATTTTTTTTGGTATTGCCATCTATTGGGAAACATGTACAACTTATAGTAAATGTTATAGTTAAAGAAACATTTTTTAATGAAATATAATAGTGCTGTCATTTACGTACGATTTTAATAATTATAAAGCAGCAATTTTGATTTATTAATCTAAGGATAAAGTTTTTTAAAAGACATATTAAATGACCCCCCCCCCCCCTGTGTGATCTGTGATCCCCCTAACCCACTTGTTTTTTATGGTGAGAATGTGGCACATGCTACAAAATGTTAAAGACAAAATTGTGGATTACAAAGTTTTCATGTGGAGAACTGATGTAACTGATTCATTTTTACGTAACATACTTTTAATTTAAATTAATCTTGTTTTAAAAATTGAATTTTTGTTTCATTCAACTGTTTTACAAGCTATAATGTTATTTTTAATAATCTTTGCTACCAATTGAATACCATTACTACAAGATACTTTCAGATGTGACAGAAAAAAAATTATATTAATCATTAAGTAACACAAACATATCCACAAATGAGAAAAAGTCTTGTTAAATGTTTGTCATAATCAATTACATTAATCAGAATAAAAGTATGAAAATACATACCCAGGTAAAGATAATTCTAGTTGTTTTTCACCATGTCTGTCATAAATGTTAACTAGTTGATCAAGACTAAAAATTAAGAAAATCACAATAAATAAAAAATTAAACTTAAATTAAAAAAAAAAAATTCTAGAATTTACTAAAAATGTATAACAATAAGAATAAACTATTATAAAACAATGCTATGACTTACCCTGTTGTTACTAAATAATTCCCTGTAGCAGACTGCCAAGTAAATAACAAAGGTCCACCACCATGAGTTCTTCTAGGTATGGTAAACACTCTCTGAGAAAAAATGTTTATAATTTATGTTTAATTAATAAGAGAATTAAAGCACTGCCATAGCAGCAGTTTTGTGTGACATAAATTTAGACATACATTTTCAGGCAAGCAAAAACCATGATTTTGAAAACTAAAATTATTTACATTATTTATTTAAAAAAAAAAAAAAAAAAAAAAAAAAAAAAAAAGAAAGAAAAAGAAAATTCTGAATATTACTGATTACATTTTACATTTTTGAAGAAACTAGAAAATAGATTCATAACAATAACAGAAATTAAATATTAAACATATTATTTACTTTAGACAGTATAGTTCAGTCAAATAGTCAGAAAGTAAGACCGTTAGATCCATAAAATCAGCTAGAAGATTTTTTGTATTTAAACTGTTTATGAGTAGAGATGTAGCAGAGGATATAGGGGTTATATGACATATACCTTCTGGATTTTTTAAAGAAACACCATATATCCTCTGTTTCTCAGGAAAGTTATAATACAGTCACACTCCCTCAAATCCGCAACCCTATAATCTGCAAATGCCTATAATCAGCACTATATTTTAGATGTATACAAACAGTTAAAATCTCCCTTTTTTAATCAAGATAATGCACATTTTGACCATAATAAAAGTTGAACTGTACTGATGAATTTAGAAATTCTAATGCATTTCTGCATTCATTAGAAGGAAATGTTTTATGTATCTTATAAATAGCTATTAAGACCGCTATATAGAGGTCTGCACGGGCCTCAAAAACTATAAAAATTTTCTTTATCATAGACTAATTGTCAAAAGAAAAAATATTAAATTTTCTAAAAAATTCCTTCTAAAAACCTTTTTTTAACACATGAATGAGAAATAACAGACAATGTTTTAAATGGAGTCAGAGAATGGTTCATTTTCATAACATATGCAATAAAGCAGAAGCATGTACAATGAAGTTTCTGAACAGCATGTGGATGCCAGAAGTTCCTGCATTGATAATGAAAGTAATGATTTAAACAAACTGTGAGATTGGTTATCAGTGCATCCTCCTTTCCAAGAAAGTGATTACATAATGTCCACCAGTAATGGGGTTGTTGGAGGGGCTGACATTAACTGCTATTTGACAGGAGAAATAGGAGAAAAGGGAATCAAAAGAACTGTTGGAGACAATTTCAACAGTGTGAAATTTAAGAAAAAAGATAAGGTACTAGTACCTTTGACTTCTATTATTAGCAGTTTAAGATTCAGAAACATTACAGTTATTTCTGTTCATCCACTGACTCTCTTTCAATGTGTTTGTTTAATGAAGCAGAGTGATGAAGATGCATAGAGCCGTCTAACATATAAACTTGCTCCCTGTCTTATATCTATGTTCTACGATGAAAGAATGAGAAAAAGCATAAAACCCTCACTCTATAGTACATTAATCTCATTAAACAATCTGAATCTTATTGGTAAAGATTAATTTTTTATTGTTGATGTAGTGTACCTTCTTCATAATGTATGTAAGTTTGTCTTGAAAAGTTTTCTTCAAATTTATAGTTAAAACTTATGTTTCTTACCTTTTGGAAAGTTTTAAATGACATGCTGCAGTTGTGCTTGATAGATATTCATCTGAAGGGGAAACAGAATGGAAAGAAAAGACGTTGTTATAGAAGACGATGATTTTTTCTTGATCATGACAATCTTGTGATACCAACACAATTTTTTCCCCAAAACCCAGGAAGAAATAACATTGAAACCAAGAGGTTTTCAACCATATCATAAAAATACAATTGCATCAATGTTCTTTTCTCTTACGAAATCAGAAGATGCGTTATAACAACCATTTGTTTTGAATAAGGAAAGTCAAAATTTACTAGCACTTTGAAAAAACACAATCAGCTTGAGGAAATAATCTGTGAGTCAATAAGCCAAGTTTTTACGTAAAGAAATAATTAAAGTTGGGGGGGGGGGGGAATCATTATTGCACTCTACAGTAGATGCATAGGCACTGCACAAACATTGAACACTTTGAGGTTTCAGTTACTTCTTAAATCTGCTACAAAAAGCAAAGTACATATTGCAAGACTACCACTAATGTCTGTGCAGCAAGCATCATTTACTCCGATGTTCCATGAGGTGCTTGCCTGGGAAACATCTAGCCTCCAGAAGAATGGGATCAAAGACCTGATGGTTTATTTTCAGCCTGTTCAAGTGTGTTAAACTGAGCACCTGAATCTATGTTGTCTCATGTAGGTATACAAAAGGGCATTTTTTTTTGGTCAAAACTCAGGACTGAAGTGCTCGGCAATTTGCAAAAACTGTAACGCTGTCAACTGCTGAAATGTAGACGGCATTATTTACCCAGAAGAAGACTAATCTAATGCCTGGAAAATTATTGACCAAAGCAATAACGAGAATAATTTACACAATCAGATTGATGAACAGGATTGAAGAAGATCAAAGCTGTTAAAAAACAAGTAACCTGTTTGTCTTCTATGTAAACAAGTAACATTAAAAAATATCACAGCATGCTGTAATATAAAACAAATATCTTTATAATAGGGGTAAAATGAATGTAAAGTCAAAAGTTGGTTTTTGCAATTTTTCACAAATTCGGAAGAAAAGTGTCATTTAAAAAAAAAAAAAGCGGTAGTGCACTTAGCAATGAATTTAGAAAAATTGTTTTTCAGTGAACTTTGTAGATAATTATTGCTCCTTCTTGTAAGCATGATATATAAAAATTTTATGGCTTAATGATTTTTTTTTTTTCCAAACTAGTATTTTCACACTTAAATTCTATTATACCTGAACCAAATCAATATTCAAACATTAGCTAAAAAGCTGCTATAGTAAATTCACTTAAATCTGAAACCCTCTAAAATCTGCACATAATTTACAGATGTAAACAATGAAACTTTCAGTTCAGATATAGGGACAAAATTTAACTTTTTTATTTTAATACCAATTCTGTATATATTTTAATCTGGTAATTACAGTTTTATAAATTATTATTTTGATAATGAAAGCGAAAATGCCCAATATTACTTGGTAAACTCAGTGACCAGGAATTACCCTACTTTACCAAGGACTACTATTAACTAAATTGTGCGAATAGTGTGGTTACAGTTAACTTTACAGTTTATGTTTAAAAAGTTTGACAACATTTAAAATAATTAAATATGACAGTAAAAAGGTATTAATTGATGTAAAATACACTGACCAGAAATTACCTCAGATCGATATATGGGCCAATGTTTGATCAACTTCTGTAAATTATTTAAAATAGCATTAAGAAATTTCAAAATTATTTTTTAATAGTTAAAGTAGTTTATAACTGAGCCAAAAAGAGAGAAAAGAAAAATATTTAAAATTTAGGTTGACAGAAATCTTTGTAAAAATGTGCTATAACTAAGACCAATGTTAATTAATTTACAAAAACTTAGTAAGCACTTTCAAAATAATTTTTCATCCTCAAATTAAATTAGTAGTAATTACACGATTAAATAATCAATTCTGAAGAAAATAGTTTAGAGTATCTATATTTATGATTTTTTTTCATTTTGATTTCAAACATTCAAAAGTACTGTAACCAAGAATTTCCCCAGAAAGTTGTTGACCAGGAATTATCTTGGGTGTCTCTATATTTAACAATATGTGAGATGATCTAATACAAAAATTCATAATCTGGATAAGGAAGGCAACATAAAAATACTCTAATGTATTTTGATATGTTTCAAGTAGGGATGCACCGAATATTCGGTATCTACTCGGTATTCGGACATCTTACCGAATATTCAGTTAAGCCTAATATTCGTCTTGGCCGAACATGAAACTATTCGGCCTGCCGAATATTCAGTTTGGCCGAATATCAAAGTATTTGGCCAAATCCGATACTTAATAAAGCCTTTTAAAACACATTTTTAAAAACTTTTCACCATTTCTACTTTTAACTAAAATAATATAAAAGAAAATCATATTGAAATAAAATAGAATGCTTTTAAATTATTTATTTGCTGTTTGTAAAGTATAACTTAAGAAAACTAACCATGAGGATTAAAATGGTGATTTATTACGATTCTTCTTAGGAATAAATGATGCGAGTGCAGATGCAAGTTCCTAAATTTTAATTAGTAAAAAATCTGTTTCTTGCTTTTCCCAAATAAAAATCCTTAAACAAGAAAGAAAAACTTTTGAGATTAGTAATAGCTATCAAGGCAGACAATTTGTATTCATGAAACCATAATCCTAATCAACTTATTGAGCCATAAGTACATTGTATTTCATCTCACTCGGTCAAACTTGTGTTTTCGTTTGTTGCATTAACAATAAATAAGATATCATAACTATATTTTCAACTCACATGCTTTGATTTCTGTAAAATATGATATAATGGGAAGGATGGAAAATGCCACCAATCATAAGAAAAAAACTATGATTTAGACATTCCTTTTTTTCAGAATTAAATTGTAAAAATCTGCCATGAGTTATTTAAAAAGAACAATTATGAGACAATACAGTTTTTCTTTAACCATTTTTTCATTATTTCTCTTTGATTTTAAAATGTTTGTTTCGATTCGTAGAAGAAATCATGAAATTTAAAATTTTATTAATTAAAAAAGTCTCATAATTGTGCTTCTTAAATAAATAAAGGCACAATTTTTTCAATACTAAATGTTCTTATAAAAAGCTCTTGTTTACCATAATTTAAGTTTCTCTTATTAAATATTATGTAAAATTGTATTACAAAGTAGCATTTTAATACCTTTAAACTTTGAAATATAAAAAGTATTTGGAAAGCCAAATATTCGGTATTCGGCCGAATAGTTACTATTTGGCTGGCCAAATATTCAGTATTCGGCCCAACAATTACTATTCTGCTTGCCGAATATTCAGTATTCGGTTCAGCTGTCGGCCAAATATTCAGCATTCGGCCAAAATCACTATTCGGTGCATCCCTAGTTTCAAGCATATTTGGCCATATTTATAAAATAAATTTAATTATATTTATGAGGTAAATTTAATAAAATGCGAAATGTGATCCATATAATGCACAGCTTTGCATTATACAGATCTTATATTGTAAAATAATCTTTAATAATACAACAGTAGCTTATCTAGACTTATCATTTCAAAGGGGGGAGGGGGGGGGGCGATGAGATACAGTAAAAATTTCTCAGAAGAAATAACAAAAATACAAAAATGTTAACATTTTCGCTTTAAGCAGGTTTTTATCATAATAGGTAACACATACATTAAAGGGGTCTCCATGGCCGAGTGGTTAAGACACCACGCTGCTAATTGCTTTGTGAGCTTAGGCGATTGTGGGTTTGAATCCCACTGGCTCCATTGCACACACTCTTTGTGTGGAGCTCCCGGTTGTACTTCTCTTGTGTTGTAAAATTTCCTTCTGCTATCTTGTTCCTGTATATTGACA
Source organism: Maratus speculifer (assembly GCA_964019185.1). Taxonomy (NCBI): domain Eukaryota; kingdom Metazoa; phylum Arthropoda; class Arachnida; order Araneae; family Salticidae; genus Maratus; species Maratus speculifer. Next base: position 44,364,003 of record OZ025294.1, read on the forward strand.
ATGACTTATAAGCAAGCTTTCATGTCGAGCATACAAGTCAGATGTATGCTACCAAAAAATAAATACTGTGAAAATTATATCTAGTGTTTTGTAACTATTAAGTTTATTATTTATAATTGTTCATTTATTGTTTCCCTTTTTATTAAATTCATATTTATTTACTGTTATTTTTAATTTTAATTCTTTAAATTATTTTTATTATAGACTCTATCAATAATCATGTACATCAAAATATCATTTATTTATTTTTATTTCTTTTTTTTTAAATATTAGAATCTCTTTCATTTTTTCACGTTATTTTTATATTGCAATAAAAAATCACGTCCTCTTTTTGCATGCAATTTGTAACATATTGAAAAGCAAAATTTTCGCCAAATTAGCGGGGGAGAAAAACACATGCAAATGTGGTGCGCATTTGACATCTGTGCCATGGTTTCACTCTAACCATACGCAATATATGCGAATGATTATTATTACAGAAAATTTTCACAAAGCTAATAGCTTATTAATAATAATACATAAAATTCTCAGAGTCACACACATTGATCATAGGTCATTGGTCACACACAATTACAATAATTTTTAGAGTCAAACTTCATTCATACACAATTACCTTCATTTTTATGATACTGTAATTAAATCTATATAAACATTACAGTTGATTTTTTAAAAATAAATATATTATAGAGATCGAGGGTTTGTGAGGGGAAAAAAAGGGGGGGGGGAGTATTGGTAAGAAAAGAAAGAAATCAAACACAAATCGGGTCGTCATGGGCTACTACCGCGAATTTGTAAACAAATGTCCATGTAAACATTTCTTTTTCTATTGCCATCCGTTAGAAACAATTCTCGGTAACTTGCATGGAGCTTGTTTAGCAGTAACGCGCGTCAAGCGTGCGCGCTCAGGAGTCAGGGATATGGAGTGGATCTTTATTGCGGCTGTTCAGTACCGAACGCATATAAGCAAACCATAATTCATGTATGGACAAAATTAGAGCTCTGCCATTGGCTAAACTGTAATCTGACGTATTTAAATCTCCAGCCCCTTCCTTCGTAGCAGTGAAAAGCATGTTAGAGCAAAGGAAGTTATTACTTTTATTGACTAATCGTTATTTAAAAAATTTTAATCAATTTAAATTGTACAAATGGACTCTATTCTCCGCTTGAGTTCGAGGCTGTATTTTGGCAATATTTCCCCAAAACACGTGACCTTACGTCACAAAAATATGCTCCGTTACTATTCTACGGCATATGACTACGAGTTGGGAAAAGAGTCGTTGCATAATTAATGACCATGGTGTGGGGAATGTTTCCCCAAAGCACGTGACTTTGACGTCACATGAATAGGGTCCATTAAATAGTATGGAAGTTATTAATACAAGGTGTATCTAGTGAAAAAAAAAAGCATTAGCTTAGTGAAGGCCTTTTAAATGAAGGTATCTTGGGCCAGCGTCCCCTAGATTATACTAAATCTAGGGGGAATAATCTAGGGAGCGCTGCACTAATAATAAGAGCCCACAGTGACGTCACCTGCCCTTTCCTTATAATTGAATAACTTTAAAATTCCTTTCTTCGATAAAACCTACTTCATGCAGAATCTTCTGAGCGCGCGCGCGCAAAAATTGTGTCAGCTGAATACCGGAATATTTTAGATTTTATTTGGTATTTGAATGACCACAGGTATGTATTTCTGTTACGAGACACATGTTTTTGAAGGATAAAGGGTATATTTGTATTTACCAATTTTGAACCATAAAAATAATTCAATAATTGAATAACGTTAAAATTCCCTTATTCGATAGTACCTACTCCATGCAGAATCTTTTGAGCGCGCACGCGCAAAAATGGTGTCACTTGAACACGGCCAACGTCTTGAAATTTTAAATTTGAATATTGGCATCACATCACATATCATTCATAGGAGTCCGCTACTTTAAAGCGAAACCAGTCTACCTCGTAGGTTAGTTACCTCGATAGATTATGGCAGCTTGGCTACAGCAGAAGGATAGTAGGGTTGATAGGTACTATTATGTATCACTATCTTGGCGCAAACTTATTTATATTTTTCTGTGAAATTTTAATAAATCGTTTTGGTCCTAATCGACTGTTTTATTCGAATTCGAATAGATACAACCAAGATATGTTTACGTTTTTGTTTACATCTTCCGTATTGTTTTTGTTGTTGCATCGCATTTGATCTTATTTTGCATTTAATAAATGAATTTAAAACTGATAAAATTTAGAATAAAACCAATATTTAATCACATAGATAATTATTAATTGTACTTTATTTATGCATTATATATTTTTAACTTTTTGAATATTTATGATAAAAATTTCTCCATGCTCTTAATAGAATGTGACGCAATTTAATGCCACTAAAAACTTTTATCAAATCATAATATATGTATTTTTTTTATTCAAAAAGTTGCTTATTTATGGAACTGCTTATATAAAATAGGAATTGCAGAAAGTGAACTATTTAAAAATACAATTTTCAAAGTGAACAAACCGAAAATTTATATGAAATTTTACACTACACAATTTAACGTGCTTGCCTTTTATATGTTTTTTTCTTTTTCAAATTTTTATTCTTGAATTTCTATGATGTGTTAAAGATGCAACATAGTAGTAAAAAATTATCACTTTACCCCTAAGTATAGAGAAAAAATCATTTCTTTATGTGATTTTTTGCAGTTCTATGATAATTATGCTAATCCACATAAGAAACAAATCTGTCCATTTCTGAGTTCTGTCATTTTATACCACTTTCCGTTATTTCTATATATTAGGGCAGAATGGCGTATAGTAAACAACCCCTTATATTTTATTTGTTTTTAAATTTTTAAAGATTTTCTTTTGCTAGTTCATTACAGCACTGGATTGATTACATTTAACACATCGCTAGCTCAGAATTGGCCATTTTATCCTCACTCATTACTTTTAGCTTCTAAATGTACAATTGTTCAATAAAATGTGGTCCATCTTGCAAAGAGATCACACTAAATCGTTTTATCAACAAACTGCTTTTTAATTTTTGGACTTTAATCTGAGTGTGAACCAAGAGAAAATCCCTAATTGTTCCAGAATATGCACATGACTGGCACTTGACCATTCAACGAGTTCAGAGATTAAAAAAAGAAAACAGGCCAGTTAAAAGAAATCTATTTTGTATTTAAAATTTTGTTTTACAAAAAATAAAATTGCCTTGATAAATCATACAGTTTTTTTTTTTTTTTTTTTTTTTTTTTTTTTTTTTTTAAATAAAGCAAATTGTTTCTATTTTGAATTAGGTGATCTTCAAATGAAAGTAAGAAAATGCATTTTCAGATTATTTTTTATTAAATTTTCATGTTAAGTGCAATATGTTTCAGTTTCTTATTTATATTATGGTTGAAAATAGTTATTATCCACAGTAAGTTGACTATTTTGAAAATATCATTTCATGATACTTATAAACCCTGAAAAAAAGAAAAAATTAAGATACATGTTTTGGAGCATCAGTTATAAAGCAATACAGCAGGGGTGTAGTGTGTAGTCATAAAAACAACAGAGGATATACATTCTAAGCAGAGGGTATACCCTAAAGTGTGTATACTATAGCTTTCTTAAGAAACAGGGGGTATATGGAATTCCTTTAAAAAATCCAGAAGGTATACGGACTATACCCTCCACTACATTCCTGCAATACAGTAGACTCCCTCAAATCTGTACAGCTTGGAACCAGAGCTTGTGCAGACTTCAGAATTTTGCAGATTTCTGTCGTTGCTTTGTTTAAAATTTTCAATTCGTCATTTGAATGTAAATAATGCAATTAAAATTATGATAAATGCTTGCAATATCATAAAATTTTAAGATATTCAAGAAAGGTTGTAAATTAAAATAAAAAATAAGATAATTTAAAAAATTATTAAAAATAAAGGTCAAAGAAAGAATGTATAGTTTCCCTTAAAAGGTAAAAAATATATTAAAAAAACTATTCCTATAAAAGTCCCCCTTAATGCATGTTGTATCTACCTACAAACTGCTGTTTTTACAAAAAATTTTGCTTTTTCTTTTATGATTTAAAATTAAAGTTAAAATATTCAGGACTCTAAAAATTGCTTTACTTTTGGTTCAGTGACAATTATATGCATAATTCAAAATATAAACCAGAAATGAATTTTCTGAAACCTGAAATGACCATTTAAATAAATGCAGAAAGGTAAACTATACATATTATACAAATATATAATATACAATACATACAAAACTATATAAACACTTACAAATTTGGTAGATTTAAAAGTTGCAAATATGTAGATATTCTCTGTACTGTATCAAAATCTTAATTTGCGTTTTCTGGAAAAATTATATTTTTTATTGTCTACGCTGTATGAGAAACATAATTGCTTAAAAAGTTTTTAAAATATTGAAATGAAATTTGCTAATAAGTTTCTGTTCATCCGTTGGTATGTTATAAAGCTAAATATAGCTTATAAGTTTGTATATATTAATTTAAAAACTATTTTCATTGGAATTTTTTTTTCATGTTTTGTGTATTAAGTTTGGTATATGTTAGTAAATTTAAGAAGTATTGCAATTCTTTTACTTCATAACACAAGTATGTGGATTGTTAATATGTTGTTGAAAAAAGAAGTGAGACACAGTAGACTTCCTCAAATCTGCACTGCTTGGGACCAGAGGTTGTGCGGATTTCTAGTCATTGCTTTGTTTACATTTTTTAAACAGTAATTTGAACATGATTAACAATGAAATCAAATTATAATAAATGCTTACAATATAATGAAATATTAAAATAAATAATATAAAATAGTAAAAATTTAGATAATTTTTAAAATGACATAAATATTAAATTCAATAAATATTAAAATTTAAATAACAATAATGTATAAATAAATATGTATTATAAATATGAGATATATTTTTCCTATGAAACTTGTCTCATAAAGATACATTACTAATTCACATTAAAATAAGTCAAATTTGGTCCCTACATTTAAACTGAGTGTTTCATTGTTTACATCTATAAATTATGTGCAGATTTGAGGGAGTCTACTATATATTGAATAAATTTTATTATAGAAGGTTTGATATACGTAATTCTTTGTTAAAATTTTGCTAAATATTGCCTAAATTTGGAAAGTTACTTAAAATTTCATTAAAAATTTATTTGAGTTCATAGTTTTATTCCCTGTTTTACCGAAAAACAAAAATGTTTGATAAAAATTTCATGTTTTTCAAAAAAAAAAAAAAAAAATGTCCTGACAATAGACACATATTTTTAAAAAAAGTAATTTTATATTTTAGAAATTATGGAGTGTATAGTTTTGATTTTAACTAAATTTCATAAGAAATGGGGATGTAAGCACATACGGTGGTATATGCCGTATACCTTCTGGACTTTTTTAAGAAACACAATATACCCTTTGTTTCTCAAGAAAGCTAATAGTACATACAGGTACACTCTAGTATATACCCTCTGCCTTAAGTGTATCTGTCTGGGTTTTTTTTATTTTTATTTTTTTAACGACTATATCATTGGTAAAAAATACTACTTATGCTGGAATTTCTGAAAAAGAATTGCAAGTCTATGCCAATCATGTCAAATCACCCAAAAACACTCCCAGTTCGAAACTATGTAAACATATATAACTTTTTTTAAGGACACAATGATTTCCAAAAATCTGCATAATTATCTTCCGAACTTCTCATAAAATTAAGGGGTAGAAAATCTCAATCAAGTTCATTAACCACAAATTCTGACCAGGGGGGGGGGGGGGTTGGAAATAGGGAGAGGTTTTGTGAAAACAAAAGAAAAACATAATTTCTTAATTATAATACTTATCAAATCACTGCAATTATTATTGCTCCTTGAAAAGAGCAAAAACTTTATGTATAACAGATTTTTGATAAAATTAAAGATGTGCTCAAGGGGAAAAAATAGTGGATTAAAGAGAAAAAATCATAATTTAATCAATTTTCAAGATATCAAATTCACTTAAACTTATATATCTTCTTAATACTATCTACAAATTTTATATTGACAAGTTTTTCATCCAACTCTTACCACAGAAAAAAAAAATAATAATGACAAAAAAAAGGGGGGGGGGGTGAAGAAAAAACATTCATAACCTTACCAAATCAAAACATATCGATATCAAATCCACTTAAATTCATTATAAATCTTCTTAATATGTATTATCTACAACTTTTATATTAATAACTTGATCATAGCACACTCTGTTACAGTAAAAACAAGTTAAACAAGAAGAAAAATTATTAACATGATTCAGATCGTATATTAATATGATTCAGATAAAATCAGCTCTTACAGAAAAATGAAATTAAAAAATCGACTTAAGTTATAAAATTTTCAAAGAAATGTAAACAAATTTAATAAAATAAAGAAATCTTGAAATATAATAAAGAGATCTTGAAATCTTATTTTTTCATAATTTCAACTAAAACTGTCAACTTTGTTAAAGAAAAATTAAGGCATGCATTGAAAAGCAAAGGGTTCAAAGTATCTCACAGATTTTTTACAGTTTGATTAATTGTTATTTTGATAACAAAAATAAAAATTACCATGAATTACTCCAGAAAGTCGGTGACCAAGAATTACTCCGGGTTTCTCTACTACATACAAAATAAAAAAAGAAGTTAATTAAAAAAAGGATTAAGAATAAAGATTTTAAATTATTTGCTGGGGAAGGGACAGGGAACAAAGCTTGAGCAAAGATGAGGGTAAAAATTTTTACAACAAATATAGATTTTGTATATGCATGTGTGTGTTTGGGAGGGGGAGGGGGGGGGGGGGCAAAGAGGAGAAATCAACATGTTGGCAGTAGAGATACATAATTTTTTTTTTTAATAACAAATTTCTTTGCTGGTGAAAAGTAAAATTAAGAATTTATAGGTAGTTTAATATGTAGAACACTGCTAATATTATTGACAGTTTTAAAACTTGTAGTAATACATTTATACTATTTCATTGTATTTACCACACGGTGTTTATATAGTAAAAGCTCACATAATTTGAACAACATTAAATTTTTATGTACTCTAGTGCACTTCTCTGGTATTAGTTTCTCGAGATTTTGCATCAATCATAAAAAATCACATTTAGAATGGTTAAAGAATTTTTCACATCTGATAATAGAAGATTCATTTAAGTCACGTGTGAAATAAAACAATAATCAAATAAATGAAAAAGAAGAAATAATAAAAAGACCTTGATCATCCATTGAAAATAATATAATTCTCATTTAACCAGTGCACGTGCAAGTAGGATAAAAAAAATAATAAGAAATCGAAAGATAAATAAATTAATAAAACACATACTTAAAAAAAATCAATGTTAACTGAAAGTAAACAGAACACAGAAGTAATAAAAATTAATAAAATTATATAATAAAAGAATTACAAACCTGCGCGCTAAAAGTACGTACAAAAGCTCTGTCACTAATCTACAGGAAACCGTGTTTACTTCGTAGGTTAGTTACCTGGATAAGCGCCATTAGGTTGCCAAGCTGAAAATATCGCCAAATCGAATGATCACGTGGGTAACTAACCTTCAGGTAAACCAACTTCGCTCTTTTCTGCAAAACTCCATTCATAGGCCGTGTTCAGCTGTTACGCGCGCTGCACGCGCACGCTAGGAGCCACGGACATGGAGTGGATACTTATACTTGGTGGGATGTGCGTTCAGTCCTCGCTACTGTGCCACCAGTTACTGAAACTGTTCGCTCAGTAACAGATGGAGAACAGATCAAGGATGTAATTACTTGTAGTGCCAATTATAAAGATAATCTGTTACAAATGAAAGTGAGCTGGCTGGCCGAATGGTCAGAGTGCTGAGCTTGAACCCAGACGATACGGGTTCGAAACCTGCGCGGGCCAAAAGTTGGTTTGTGTTTTTTTTTTTTTTTTTTTGGTTGCTTTTTATTAATAAATAAGACATTTTTATTAAAAATAAAATACTTATTTAAATATGAGAAAATGAGATTTTTGCGGAGAAAGTTTTAATATTCCAAATTTAGAATATTAAAAGGATAATTAGAACGATATTAATATCGTTCCAAAGTGATTTATATATATATTAAGAAAATGAAAAAAAAAGTTTTCTGCGAAAATATCCGTATACGCATAAAATAATTATTAATGTTCTTCTTCTTCTTCTTTTTTTTTTTTTTTTTTTTTTTGAAAATTTTAGAAGTAATTTTTTATTGAGATTAGGATGCAAATATAATGCATGCGTGGATATTTTACGGTGTTAAAATCAAAATGGAAAATATTATAAAAGCAAAATGTAAAAGATATACATTTTTTTAAAATTAAGAATATCTGCATACATATATTTTAAAGAAGTGAAATATTTGGAGTTTGCCTTCTAGTTTTATAATGAATAAAGTATGATTAGAATGTTTATAATTTTTCTATTAAAAGTATAAATAAGTGTTTTGCTTATACTAACATAATTTCGGATGTCGTTTGTTTTTCATATTTCATGACATATTTTGGCCTGTTATCCACACGGTATTAAAATATACAATCATTAAAAAAGAAATATATACATACTAAAACTTCTTCTGAAAAATTATCTAACTAACAATGCAAATTCCATTGAAATCAATCCAGTATTGTAGATTACAAATCAATCTTGTAATATGTGGATACAGGGCCATCGCTAAGACTTTTTATTGGTGGGGGAGAAAACCTTAATATTGTCAAGTCAAATTTTTATATTCGCCAACTCGTTTTATAATTTTGCCAAGTTAACGCACTTTGAAAATGTAATACAATTCTTATTTGTAAAAAAATTAATAATATTTCCAATTAGAGTTGTAACTTTTGCAAATTCTATCAAAAATAGAAAATGTATTGCAGTTTTTATTAAAATTTTAATTAAATTTGACATAAAAGTTTTAAATTTGCAAAGTGTAACAACATTTGTCAATGTTTTTGGAGGGTAGCCCCCCCCTTCCTTAGCTAGTCCCCCGTGTGGATATCTCAACCTTGGTTTATCAACAGTATTCTATTAATTACAACAATAGAATCAACAGTATTCTATTATTTAATACGAAAAGTATAAAGCAACTGATAAATGATTTTTAAATAAATAAAAATAAAATTATTAAAAAAATTAAATAACCAATTGTTAAATTGTATCAGTCAACCTACCAACTTTGACAACAAAACGCACAATCACGTGATCAAATCGCCCATTATTTTTTTTGCGTCGCGGCGTATTTCCGAACTGCGGAACTTTTCGCCAAATTTTGGCGAAATTGCATTCCTCTTGGATAAGTCTTGGCACCCCTGCACTTGGTTCCGCATTTTGAAAAAAGCAACCCTTTCGTTCTACGTGAAATCGCTGAGAATGTGGAACGCGTAAGAAAGATTTTCTCGGATTCACATCCACAAACAAAAACAAACGAGTCGGAAGAAGTATAAAATGTCACAAATTAAAAAACAAATAATATTCTGCACCACTTGCTCTTTTATCATTATTTTTTTCGTACACATCGTATTTAATAAACTGAAATGTACATTTTTTAAGTGTTTTGTTTTATATAGATTCTTTAGAGGATGATTATTAAATTTTGAAGCTTAATTTTTAGATATTCAAATTTTATAGTGCTAATCATTTTAATTAATAGAAATTGTGTATCTGATATTATATTTTCGCAAAGTATAACACACTACATTACCGACAATACATTATTAGTTTTAGTTATTTTGTAATTGGATAATACTTATTTGATTTGAAATACTTATTTAGAAAATATTAACTAAGCTTTTAACTCCCTTTTTTATGCATATTTTTTTTTCTTACTTATTATATTTATTTTATTACATATTAACTATACAGTTTCTTTTTATATTAATAAAAAAGTATTTAAATTTACAAATGGTTGAGACAAGAATTAATTTATGGGGTGATCTGAGTTTTAACCCACTTTTGGCGGCGTTTTTTCTGACGCGCGATGACTGCGCCAAGCCTTGCTTTCTATTACTTTCAGGTATCGCTTCTCCTAGCAACCCCGCCCCAAACTTTGGCTCATATTACAAATGCACCCAAGAAAATCCCCATGCTGCGGTAATGGGATTTAATAGTTTGATATCTGCGTTAACAACAACAATTCTGAATTGCTTATTTTAGAAATTTCTTCCATGCGACTTTCGTGCATATAGAGATTAATTTTTCGGTTTTAATGTCGTTAGTTAACACGGGTTTGGCGAGTTTTGTACATTTTAGTGATTCCTGCACTGCGAGTTTCGAGAATCCAGTGTTATTTTTCTTTTTTTTTCGTTTTTTTTTTTTTTTTTTTTTTTTTTGCTTGTTTAAATGGGGGCGCAGCACTTATACACGCGTTAGCGATTCCGGTGTTGATGAGTTTCGTACATTTTAGTTATTCCTGCACAGCGAGTTTCGTGAATCCAGTTATTTTTTTTTTGTTTAAATGGGCGCGCAGCGCTCATACACAAGTTTGTGATTGCGGCGTTGTCGAGTTTCGTACATTTTAGTGATTCCTGCACAGCGAGTTTCGTGGATCCAGTGATGTTTTTTTTTTTTTTTTGGTTTAAATGGGCACGCAGCGCTCATACACGCGTTAGTGATTGCGGTGTTGGCGAATTTCGTACATTTTAGTGATTCCTGCACAGCGAGTTTCGTGGATCCAGTGATGTTTTTTTTGGTTTAAATGGGCGCGCAGCGCTCATACACAAGTTTGTGATTGCGGCGTTGGCGAGTTTCGCACATTTTAGTGATTCCTGCACAGCGAGTTTCGTGGATCCAGTGATGTTTTTTTTGGTTTAAATGGGCGCGCAGCGCTCATACACAAGTTTGTGATTGCGGCATTGGCGAGTTTCGTGCATTTTAGTATTTCCTGCACAGCGAGTTTCGTGGATCCAGTGATGTTTTTTTGGTTTAAATGGGCGCGCAGCGCTCATACACAAGTTTGTGATTGCGGCGTTGGCGAGTTTCGTGGATCCAGTGATGTTTTTTTTTGGTTTAAATGGGCGCACAGCGCTCATACACAAGTTTGTGATTGCGGCGTTGGCGAGTTTCGTGCATTTTAGTGTTTCCTGCACAGCGAGTTTCAGGGATCCAGTGATGTTTGTCTGTCTCTCTTTTTGTTTGTTTGTCTGTCTATCGGTTTGTTCTTCTGTCTGTTTGTTTGTTTGTTTGTCTGTATGTTTGTCTATCTGTCAGTTTGTTCGTTCGTCTGTTTGTTTGTTTGTTTTTGTTTGTTTGTTTCTCTGTTTGTTCGTTTGTCGGTTTGTTTCTTTGTTTGTTTTTACGTCTGTTTGTTTTTTGTCGGTTTATTTTTTTTGTCTGTTTGTCGGTTTGTTTGTTTTATGTCTGTTTGTTTGCCTTTTAGTTTGTCTGTTTTTTTATTTGTCTGTTTGTTTGTTTGTTTATTTCTTTGGCTTTTTGTCGGTTTGTTTGTTTGTTTTCTGTCTGCTTGTTTGTCTGTTTGTCTCTCTGTCTGTTTCTTTGTTTTGTAGTATCGTCAAGAAACGGCAAAAAACCATATTTTCCGTATGAAAAAGGGAAAGCAAGAAACCATATTTTCAGTTTAAAAAGGGAAAATATCGGCAGCTTGGGGATTTTCATGGAGATTGCATGGGGATTTTTTTTATATGCCGTATTTACAATTTTTGGATTTTCAATATTTTAAAATGTGTATTTCTTTTGTATTTTCAGTCATTTTCTTTAAAATGATAGCATTTTGTATCTTTCAAAATGTGTATTTCTGTTGTATTTTCATTATCGCCTTTTTAAATTGTGTGCTTTTGCGTGATATCTCCTGGTAATCACATCCGGGAGATAAAACGCGCCAATATGGCTATTTTTTGAAAACGCGCCAAGAAGGAGGTTAAAACTCAGTCGCGCCACAAATGGTTTGTTTGATAAGCACAATATTAAACATTGGGACAAAAATTAAGTTTTAATGACTAATATTATAGTTACTATTTTTATTCCAAATTGCTGTTTTGATTGTTTGTAATCATCAAAACAAAAGAATGATTTTTGAAGCTGATATTTAATTAAAGAATGGTCAATGTAAATTCATTTGTTTATAAATGCTATCAATTGAGCCCAAATAAAATGATACATTTACATTAAAGAAGAAATTTTTAACCCATATTTGATCTGTAAAAAATTTCTGACTATTGCTTTTGTAGATATTGTAAATAGAAATTTTAATTTTATGTTTTCATACAGACAAAAAGAAATTAAATATGCATAACAAGGAAATGTAATTTTCAGGAAAATATAAAGTCTAGTTTATAGAATTCAATATAAAAACAATTTTTTTTTTTTAATTATTGAGGGAAAAGGGAATAAAACTATATGATCAATCATTTATTTATTGTTACAATGAAAAAATTAAAAAATATTATAAGTTTTTTTTTTTTTTAATTTTAAGAAATTGAGTTTATTAGATGATTAATTTATTTTTAAAAAATATAAGTAGAAAAAAAAAAAAGCCCTGAAATGTTTAAAAGAATTTGAATTCTATGTGCTCCCATATGTGGGAAGGTAAATATTGATCAATTATATATTTTGGCAATAAAATGACAAAATTTAGAATATAATTTTTTTTCAGTTAAACAGTGTTAAAGTTCGAGTAGTGTGTGTAGGATGGGGGGGGGGGGGGGCATCAAAACAGAGAAGCAAAATATTCCAGAAAGAGGACAAAATAAATTCTATAAAAAATTTTTTGAGGGGGGGTACTTTTTTTTATTATAGATTTCAGATAAATAAACGTTTGTAATGAAAAATCCAGCATTTAAAATTCCTATCCCCCCCCCCCCTTCTTTCTAATGTTTACTTTACTTGTGAGCTTGTTTTGTTTGCAAATTACCCTCATTTTAAATTCCAACGATTTTTTCTCATAGCGTGAATTTACTTTTACGGAAAATAATTTTGTCAAGGGTTTCTTTTATTTAAGAGAATTGTGTAAAGGAATCTATATTTTTTATTTGAGCAATTTCTGATTTTATCGCTTTAAAAATGGTATTTCAATATTAGTTGAGTGCATATCTTGCAATATATTTTTCTTTTAGCAATAAAACCTTTTATTTTTCATTTGTGTATATTAGAAACAATGTCTTGATACTGAAATAAATATTTTAGTTTGTTATATTTATTTATTTTTAACAGGATTGGCTAAAAACCTGGGTTTTTTTAACTAATTATTTTGGTTTAAACCTTTTTTTTTTTTTTTTTTTTTTTTTTTTTTTTTTTTTTTTTTTTTACCAGCTTTTTTTTTTTAAAAAAAAAACATCCTTTCTTAATACATATACATGCTTATTTATTGAAAAGATACACATTGTTGGGTTATAAGTAGTGTAACTTCATTTTAAAATAATTTAAATTAAATAATTACACTGTGAATTTATGAAGAAAATTGAAAAAATTCACATTTTAATTTTAATAGCAAACAGTCTTTTGTTGAAATAATAAGCTGTTCTACACAGTGAAACATTGATACTCTGAAAATTTTTATAAACAATTTTTTGATCACTAAAAATGAACACATGGATATAGTTTGATAAATATATTTTCTTCCACAATTATTCAAACAAGAAATTTCAAATATTTCTTGGGATTTTGTTTTCAGAGTGACAATTTGAAATCAACATTTTTGGTCATTAGTTTCAGCAGAAAACAGCAAGAAAAAGAAAAAGAAAAAAAAGATTGTTATTATTAAAATGTTATAATTAGCACCCAATCTTTGAATACTCTTTTATTCAACTTCATATTTTGATTTTAATTCTTCAAGATAATCTCCCCAATCAAGAAAAATTTCTTTTACAGCTTGAGCTAAATCTCAAAGATTGTGTTATCTTAATAAATACATTAAATAATCTGCATTTTTTTAGATTAAAATATTTTGTACCAAATATTAAATATTTTTAATCTATTTTATGTTTGATCAATTTTTATGTTTAAAACACTTTCTTTAGAGCAATATATATGTTCACCAATGCATACTGGTTTTAATTTTATGCATAAAAATATGACCTAAACCCTTTACATTTCATGCTAATTGCTGAAATAGTGTTAAAAGTAAAAATTATTTATATCCAATAATCCTGAAATGCATAAATTATTAAGAAAAAAAAAATAGAAAATGTCATTAGATTTCTTCTAAAAAAAAAAATTGTTTTAATGAGAAAATAACCAGTTGGTTTAAACCATGGTTAAAACCGATTGGTTTAAGTTGTGCAAATCCAGTTTTTTAATGAAAAGAATGAAAATTTTATATTTTAAAAGAAATTAATACAATAATTCCTGTAGAAACAATATTTAATAATTTATCTGATGTGGTGCCCGGCTGACATTAAGTACCCAAAAGAATTATGAATTTGAACAACAGGATCAAATGGTATAACAAGGATTACACTATTCAATATCTCTTCATTCATAACAGGTAAATAAAACACATCTCTCAGCTAGATTAAAAATTAAAACATGAGAAATGTTGCAAAGTTGTTACTGAACAAAAATTGGATGATTGCATATTATCCGACTAGATAAAGAGATTGCCAAAAATGGTTGTCATTTGCCAGTTCTGTTTGTTAACTGTCCACTAGGACTTGGTGATAAAATCAACATAAAATATAAATTGTGATAAGAGCATTAAAAAATTCTATACAATGATATAGCATGAATATCACAATGTTGATGCAAACTGCGATTATCATACTTTTTCATTAAACCACAACTTTAAACAGTACATTAACTTGCAGTATTCAAGATTTTACCATTCTAAACTGAGATATTAAATGATTTTAATTATTATGATACCAACGGAATGATTTCTACTATCCTAAACCATGATTTCTCAAAATTCTTCCAGTTTCGACCGTGATATGAGAAATTAAATCTTCGGTTTCAAATATCATGATACACATTGTGATTTCTCTCAGCATAAACCATGATGATTCCTACTTTTCAAAATTCCTCCAGCTTCAACCGTTGTGAAAAAAAAAAATTGAATCTTCAGTTTTGATTAGCATAATACATGTCATGATTTCTCTGTCTTAACTATGATAACTCATCAAAATTCTCTCAGCTTCAACTGTGATGTGAAAAATCAAATCTTCGGTTTTGATTATTATGATACTATCATGATAGAAATCAAATCATTTATTTCATCCTAGACAATTTTTGAAAAAGGAGAATCATTTCTGTGTTTCGATGATAGGTGATCAAACGTCTTGTTTTCGCATGCAGTTGCTGACAGCGAGTGATATAATATTCATTAATATCTATTCTGAGGTTTATTTTAAGGGGAGAGGTTAGTTTGTTCTTTTTTCATTAAATGGACATTGGTCAAAACATATGATATTCTATCCAAGTTTCCTGGTTGTACAAAACATAAGAAGTAGTGTTAAAGTTTAGAAAAAGGTTTATTTTTTATTCAGAATTTTTTTTTAAAATTAAATTCTCAGGACTGTTCTCAAAAAAAACATTTCACGCAAAAAATTCTGGCATTTCATAGGCGTAACCAGCCTTTTGAACAGGGGGTGCCCAGATTTTTTAACCAGGACCTGTTGGGTACAAACAATATCTTATATAATGAAACATGTTAAAAAGGAATCTCATGAGACTGCTCCAATTTCCTAGAGTTTTTATCTTAGAAGGTATAATTGTGTGATATTTTTTTTTAAAGGGCCCAAGAACAATTTTGTTTTAGTGAGGGGTATTAGAAGAGGTTCAAAACAAAATCTAATGGTAAAAGAAAAAAAAAAAAAAGAAAGATACATAAATTTTCCTACAACAGTGATATAAGACAGAGACTGTGTGTGGACACAAGTGTGAAACTGAGGCACTCTAACGTCTAATAAAAATTAAAAAAGGATTTTTATTATGCTGGAAACATCTATAGGTGCAAAAAAAAGTTGTATGAGATCTAAAATATTGTATTAATCAAAGTCTTGTAGATGAAATTTAGTCGGATGATAAATCTCATCCGGCGAAATACATATACATCTGTGTGTATGAGCGTGTATGCATAAACCAGCAGCATAATTATGATTATAACTAGCAAAAGCCGTGCTTTGTTTGGATTCGCGAAGCATTATTTCATAAGATAAATATTTGAAAATAACATTATTATTTTATATTATTTTTGCATCTTTATTAAGCAAAAACTTTATCTTATGTTTTGGCGTATTTAAATTTTAGAAATGTAAATTCAGCCAAATAATTAAGAATTTCCTCGGAATTTTTTATCTGTGATATAAGACTGGTATAAATAAAAATATTTTCGAAGCAAAATTTTACAAAATATCTTTTTAATTTTTAATCAAAAGTTTTAAAGATGTTTTTACATTTCCCAATAGCCTCTGGAGTTATCTGAAATGCTTTGAAATAGGTATGTTTTCAATCTTTGTAATTCACATCAAATAATCTTTGATAGCAATCTTAGAATAATACATTCAAACAAAATATTTGGAAAAACATTAAAATCTACTCTCGTTGATACTAAGAACTATTAAATGTATTTTTTTTTAATTCTAATTTCTTCTTTTTTTCTGCATACCAGCATATGAAATTTTTTTATATTGTAGAATCTCTCGTAAGGAAATTTTCTATTAAATGATAAACCTTGAAGGAATTTCACTCTCGACAACGCTACGTGCGTTAAGCAAACTGGTGTCTCTTTATCCCCAATATCTACTGCTGCTTTATCTGATATCAAACCTTGAGATTTATGAATTATAACTGCAAAAACTGATTGCAAAGGAAATTGTTTTATTGAGCAATTTATGCTTCCATTTTTCCAGAATTTAATTATTGGGGGAATTGGTACGCACCAATTCTTATAAGTTAAATTACTGCAGTATTCAAATTTACCCATGATTATTCGCGGTATCTGGTCTGATGGCTTGTGATTTTCTTTAATACGCGCAACAAAGTCTAAAGTACCGTTCACTAAACCTTTTTCGGTCCACAAATAAGAACGTAACATTACTTTAAATCCAAATGATAAAGTAAGAAATGATCAAAGTCCATTTATAGTTTCTGAATCGGCCAACTTTGCTTTAGTACATTTATAAAGAGCTTGAATCGAGGCAACAACTTTAAGCAGTTCTTTTAATTTTTCATTTATATGGCAAATTTAAAAATTAATTTTATTTGCTTACAATTCTTTTGTTGCCACTTTACTAAAAAAAAAAAAAAAAAAAAATCCATAATACAATTCTTTTAAAATGTTTAAGTGTCATCTGTGCAAACGATTTTGCAGAGTGATGAAAACATATTTCATTTATTAAATTAATCATGATTCTATCTATAATTATTTACTCCATGATTTATATTTTTTTTTTCTGAAAATATACGCGTTTCATTTTTTATTTATTTGCTAAAATGCGTCCGCATTGGAAATGCATGTAAAATAAATTAATTAAAATAATAATTTTTTGAAAAGTATTTCTGTAAAAAAAATAATATTCTGCAAATCTACAGATCATAATTTATATTTGTGTTTAATTTCAAGTGAAAATACTGTATAGTTTTTTTGTAAAGTGTACGACAAAGTGTCATTTGAGTGGACTAGTAGAGGATTCGCTTCGCTCATCCTAATAATAAATGTCACAATAAATAAAAAAGTTAAAGTATTTAGTCAAATTTTATGATAAAACCCCATTATAAACTCAGATCTCAGAAGCACAATAAAAATATTACTGCTAGTGTTTCGTAACCAGGTACTTCGTCGGATTAGGCGTACCATAGAGGGTTTCAGTTATAAGTAAACAAAGTAAGTACAAAAGTTTAAGTGCAAAAGTCACTTAAATTCGATAATTTTTTATTTATCAAAAAATGGAATATGTAATTCCATTTCCAAATCGCTACAATAGACAAGTCTATTGAAATTGAATCTTGTGCCTTAATTTTGTGCTTTTACGTAAAAAAAAAAAAAAAAAAAAGTCATAAAACAGCGTTAGAATTCCTAAAAAAAAGTCACTGGTCCCAAGGACCAGTAAGCATGAGAATTTACTGGTCCGCAGACATCAGCACTGGTCCGTTACATAAAACTCTATTAAATAATTTTAACACTTAGAGTGGTCTCCCCCCCCCCCCCCCCCACACACACACTCTCTGGAAAATAAATCAATCTTACTTTGCATTTATCCAAAATTTTCAGCATAATAAAATGTAAAATATAATTTGCTAAAAAATAAACAGTACGTAAAGAAAAACTATCAAATTATTTATTAGATATTTTATTTGCCATTACTTATTTCAACTGACTGTAGGGTTTAATGTAATTTTTTTTTTTTCGATTTTTCTCCAGATTCTAGCCAGAGTGGTGGAATTGTAGCTAGTGTCATTGACAATATTTACCGGAAATTAGTCGTTATTTAGCACTTTTTAAACAAAATTTGTCTTTTTTTCGCAATCTTTTGAAGAATTTGTTCGTTTTTCACAATTTTTTTTGACAAATTTTGCCGTTTTTTCGCGATTTTCGGACAAAATTTGTCGTTTTTTTGCACTTTTTTGAAGAGATCTGCCATTGTTTTGCAATATTTTTGAAAAATCTGCCTTTTTTTCGTAATTTTTTGAAGAAATCTGCAATTTTTCCGCAATTTTTTGAAAAAATCTGCCGTTTTTCGCGATTTTTTGGGCGAAATTTGCCGTTTTTTATCTTTAGAAGAAATCTGCCTTCTGTTTCGGGTTTTGGAATGAAATTAGCCATTTTTTCGAGAATTGTTTGACAAAATTTGCCGAAAATTAGTCGTTATTTCATGATTTTTTAACGAAATTTGCCGTTTTTTCGCGATCTTTTAACAGAATTACGCGGCCCGTGGGACGCGTAAGAGCGATTTTTTTGCGTCCCATGGCCGATTTTTTCCCGTAATTTACGCGCTATGGCGCGTTTGCGGCATCGCTGATAATAAAAAAAATCATGTGCGATCGGTTTTGGTTTTCTAAGGGCCTGAAAAAAGGCACTGGTCCTGCGGACCACCAAGTTTTTCAAATTAGTGGTCCGATTGAATTATCGGTGGTCTCGGACCAGCGGACCACCAAGGATTTCGAACGCTGTAAAATATGTCAGAAAGTTTTGCATTTGTTAAGCACGGATTTCAGAAACGCTTTAAGAGAGTATAATAAACTATTCTTACTTTCTTTGGTTAATGTGGCTTCTGGAGATTTTACATAATGTTGGACAGTTACTTTTTCTTTAAAAATATCCTGAAATTGTCTTGAATTTTTTTGCAGATTTTTCTAAAGCTCGTTTTCTCTTTTCTGGGCATCCCATATTTTTTAAATACTCGTGATAAAGTGTGAAGTATATTTACAAATTGAATATAATTTTTTTTGGCCCATTTCGGAATGATACAAGCCAAGAGAATGAAAACTGAATAAAACAGATTTTTCTCTCCTCGGGAAATCCTATAATGTGATTAGCAGGCTTTAATTTTTTTTTAAATTATTATTTAAAAGATAAAAATTATTAAGCGCAGCCTCTATATCTAGATGCAAATGTTTTTGTTTTTCTCAAATATTCTCAGTGGCGGGGGGAGTCTATTGTCAGTGTAATGGTGCCTTGCAAACGTTGGATTAACAGCACGTCAGTAGTGTCTAGCGCCTGTTTGCCGAATATTTGGAGATCTAAAATACTCTATTTTATAAAATATTGTTGTGTTCCACAGAAGTGATATATGAACAGGATATATGAAAAAAAAAAATAGTTAATTGTTTTTTTTAGCTCACAGGCTACCATAACCTGAGAGCTTATGTGCCTGCCCGTTTTGTATGTATGACATTCGTTCGTTCGTGCATAACGCGATAATTCTTGCAAAAAATATCCGATCCACTTGAAATTTTGTATATAGGTATATCCTGATAAGGCGCTTCCCTGATTAGTTTTTGGAGTTCATTTGATAGGTATAAGAGGGGGAATGGGGGGCTCATGCCCCTCCACCTAATTGATATAAATGGGTTTTTCATGCAGAATTATCGATTTTCGTTAAAAATTTAGATATAGGATCGTTCTGATGAAGTGCCTCTGTGATTGGGATTAGGTGTATATTAGATAAGTATAAACAGGGGGAACAGGGGTTCTAATGCCCCTCGCCTTAGTTTATATAAATAGATTTGTCATGCAGAATTATCAGATTTTGGTCAAATATCTGAATAGTTTTGGAAGTTTAATGGTTAAGTATAAAAGAGGGGGATAACTCCTCTTAAATTATATAAATAGGTTTTTATTAAGAATTTTCCAATTTGCTCGGAATTTTGGATATAGATTTTTCATATGTGCATGTTCCTGATTTAGTTTAGGGGTTAACATAGCTTGTAAGCTCAATGCCATCAGCTTAAATGGGCAATATTCTTTTTATTCTTACATTGTTTTCAATTATTCTTTTTTTTATGAATGCTGATTATTTTACTTCGGTTTTAAAATCCTTCATGTGTCTGCGTGGGGGGGGGGGGGGGGTGCCCGGGCACTCCCCCTGGTTATGCGCATGCTTTTCATGGATATTTTAAATATAAAAACGAGAAATTAGTTGAAAGTGACAGTGATTAAAATCTTTATCCGCTATTGCATAAAATTTTTTTTTATTTTCACGACGGAAGAACGAAATCAGGGGTAATGTATATTTTTAAAATACATTTGACTTGATTCCCAACATACGCAGTTTTATTTTTTGTTTCGTAATTGAAAGTGAAATGAAATAAATTAAGAGTTTTTGCCAACACATTAAAACAATTTTAAACATAACAGCAATTTAAAAACTTAAAAATTAAACAAATTAAAAAATGACTTTAGCCAAATTATTTCCCCCTCCCTCTGTCAGTGATATTTTAAAAGTTTTTTTACTTCCTTATATCAGTACAAAAAAGAAAGTACTAGATTTATGAAAAAAAGATTTCTGTGTTTGGACAGATTTATATGTTAAATGTTTCTAATTGTTCTGCATCCATCTTGCGATAGAATTCTCTTCAATACAGGGACATTCATTTCCCCTTTTTTAAAAAGAGTTCAACTTGAGGATGTTTCTAAATTTCTCTCCTAAAAGTACTACAATATAAAGTACCATATTTTAGCAGTCTAAGAAGTTGTTTACCTTCATAAATAAGGCTTGAATATATTTTTGAAAAAATCTTTTAAGAATCAATAAATTGATATAAATAAATAGGTCTCAAAATAGCTTAAACTTCTTCACTTTTTCGTAAGTATGCAGTTCTGTTCTGGAAAAAAAAAAAAAAATCCGATTAGAAACTAAATGAAGATTTATTAATTTTATTCATCCTTGGTTGCATATATTTTTTCAACATACTACAAGAAATGTAAAAATTCATTTGTTTTTCAAAATTTTGATAAATTGAGAAAGGGGGGCACCTTATACACGTGTAAATAACCTTTTTACACGTGCCATCGCCTTTAATATGGTAACTACATAATATGCACTTAAAATGAAAATATAAAGTTATTGTAGTTAATATTTTGGACCAAAGAGTATGACCTATACTTAATAATACATAAGTACAGATAATACAGAAAAAGATGCAAATTATGAGCATCAGGGCTCGAAATGGAAAATTTCATGAACCAGAACACTATTTCAAAATTATGGAAAATTTCACGAACCGGAACGCTATTTTTCAAAATTATTTTTGACTATTTTTAAAGTGACTGGTACGTTTAAGATGCAAAAATATGAAACTTAAGAACATATTGTCTGTTTTATTAGGTGTGTTCATAATTATGTAAATACGTAGCACCGACTGTTGTCGCTCAGTCAGTCCGTCTGTCCGCATATAACAACGCAAAAACTACCCAACCGAATCGTTTGAAATTAAAAATACATAATTATTACATAATTTTGTTGAGTCATTTCAAATTTTATGAAAATCGGATGGATAGATCAATTACAGGGACAATCAAAAGCATTCCATTACATTA
Source organism: Maratus speculifer (assembly GCA_964019185.1). Classification (NCBI taxonomy): domain Eukaryota; kingdom Metazoa; phylum Arthropoda; class Arachnida; order Araneae; family Salticidae; genus Maratus; species Maratus speculifer. The sequence goes on from OZ025294.1 coordinate 44,385,944, forward strand.
CGGTCAATGGGGAAAAAAGTTTCAAATGCATTTTAATCGTTTGAAATTTAAAACATAATTATTACATAATTTTGTGGAGTCATTTCAAATGTTATGAAAATCGGATGCATAGATCAATTACAGGGACAATCAAAAGTACTCCGTTACATTATGATCAATAAGAAAAAAGTTTCAAATGCATTTTAATGGCGTTACACTCATTTGAACATAATAGAATTGACATGAATCTATGAAGTATGTACTAAAATATACATTCTGTACAATCTGTGATGCAAAGAATATTTATTATTAAATTACAGGGCCCACAAATGTATTCCACTAAATAATGTTATATACATGGAAACATTGTTTGGGGCAGGCTTTAATTATATTAAACTACTTCATATTTTATGAATAAGATATACGTTAATGAAGTATAATAAAATTTACTCCCTGCATATTTACAGGAACACAAAGATTTTGACCACTATACTGTATCCAAAGTACGCTCTATTATATCAGCAAGATCTGAATATTTTAAAACTTCGTTATCGTACGAACGCACTTCATTTGCTAAGATTCACATGCAATTTCCAACTTGTTTTTAATTTGTTTGCCCAATAGATGTTAAATTACTCACCCCTCACCCTCTCCACTCAAAAAAATTATTTGATTCCACTCTTCTATGCTCTGTGAAAAGCAAGGATTAATCATGATTGATGCTGATTGCTTTTTGATAGCTTGGCTAATTATCAAAAAATTAAAATTTAAGTCCGGGGTGCGTCAGAACCTGGACCTGTCTTGGACTACCCTCAGACTTTTAGATGAGGTAGATTTCGCTGGCCATGTCATACACACAGACAATTTTCTTTTATTGGTTTAGATGCAATCTATTATTATTGCATTTGTATTATTTTTTCTGGGATATTGAAATTTCTCGTTTAATGCAGACATTTAGCAATTCTAATACAGACAAGTTATATTTGCTCAGGCTTTGCTCTGTTTCAAATTTATATTTATATAGCTGCCCACCTTCCTTATTTTTCAATTCAATAAAACATGTTTGGAACCAGAAATTTAATAAACATAAAAAAATATATAAGAATCCTTTTGGAAAAAGACATTTTATTAAATAAATTTTCTGTAAAAAAAAAAAAAAAAAAATAGTTGACCTTTTGAAAATCCGAAAGGTTTGAAACTATACGTTTGTAAAAACTAATGGATTTTTTTTTTTTTTTTTTTCCCCCACAAATTGAAGTTGAGATAGGAATGGAAAGAGCTGTTAATTCCCAAATTGGCTCAGTCAGAGCTCAACAATCTGATTAGCTAAAATTGAAGAAAGTGACGCACATTCGAGCCGGTGCGTCAACTGTACCCAATACAGGAATCTGCTCAATGAACTTTTATGTATTCACATTCAGAGGTTTTGAAGATTAAGAATAAAGATTTGTTCATTTTCAGGGTTCATACTCATTTTCCAAGAAAAAATCCCCTGATGTATTTTCCTAGATGTACAATTTTTCCATATCAACAATTACCGACATTTTGATATTACATATGATAATAAAGCACATGAACAGTAACAATCGCCCCCAATTTCCCAGAATAGACTGTCTTTTTGGCAGGTTTTCCCAGGTTTGGGAATTTTTTTGTATTATCCCGAGATTCCCCTGATTTTTACAACCTAAAATTCATCCCCTGATTTTCCCAGGAATCCCATATTCCCCTGATGAGTATGAACCCTGATTTTTCTATATAATACATAAAAGTTTAGACTAAGCCAATTTGGGAATTAACAGCTCTTAAGAATGTGGGGCGACAATTGAAATTCTGCACAAAGGCACACAACTTGCATTACTAAATCCCTTAAAAATTAATATCTTAAATCATTAAATTGAATTTACTCTTACATCAGCAATACATAATAAAAGATAGAAGGTTTCAAAAAGCAATAAGTGACTTACTTTTCATAAAGATAGGCAATTAATCAAATATAATTAATCTTCAGCAAAATAAAAATGTGTAGCTTCTACATGCATGAAGGAAATAAAATGTGATTTAGCCTGCAAGTTTGCCTCCCAAAAGACCAAAGATTATTTCTAACCTATAGCCTTCCGGGCACATTCCCAACGGGCCATCACCAATGATGCAGATGTAGAAAAAACAGAGGGTACATCTTAGAGTGTATATACTATAGCTTTCTTGAGAAACAGAGGGTATATGGTGTTTCTTGAAAAAATCCAGACTGTATATGGTGTATATCCATCATCACAGAAGTAACGAAAAAGCCTCAACTCAGTATATTTTCCTTTTTTGTCATCATGTTAGTGAAAATAACTGATGTTGCAGAACAGATACATCTCAACACCTATTCACACATTCCTTGTTACATTTCTATCATCAACTGTAACAGCTAAAGCAACTAGCAAAATAAAAGAGAAAAGAATATCATACATGCATTCATATACATAAATTAATTTTTAAAAGCAAATATTATTTACAAATGCATAAGTATTAGTTAAACTAAGAAATTTAAGTACACTTATTTGAAACCATTAGACAAAAACCAAAATAGTTATGCTAATGTACCATCTAGACATTTATTACAGAATGCTAATTATGAACATACATTCAAATATTAGAGTAAATTTATAGCATGGTATTTTCAAAAGGATTTGATATTGCCGAGATATCAGAGAAATACTGCAGGTTATGATATAAAAGTTCTTTTGTTTACATTAAATTTTCATCACGTTTTGGGATAATATTGTAATACAGATTCACAAATGATGAGCTTCAACACCTTAAAAATCATCTTTGTTTACAACCCCCCCCCCCCTTTCCTCCATTTTTTAATCCCCTGAGCAAACTTCATACAAAAAAAAAAAAAAAAAAAAAAAAAAAGACTTTACAAAGTTAAATTTCAGCAAAACACTAGTCATGCATAGCTTAAAATTGTAATCATTCTTAAGATTTAAATTTTATTTTCTTTTTTCCTTAGGAAAAGTGACACATTTTAATATAACACAATATTAATAAATAAATTGCCAAAATTAAGGCAAAAAGGTTGGAAACCAAGTCAGAAATATGCAAAATAAGTTTCTAAATTCTGAATGAAAAAATTGAACTGTTGATAGATAAAAACATGGCTTTTCAATATTAGATAAAATACTTTGTAACAAGCATAATGTTGAAATTACCAATTTGTAAATACAGCCAAATACCAGGGTCAAGGTTTAAAAATGATAGTTTTCAATATAAATTACAAATAGTATTTATTTAGCTAGATTAGTATATTTCAGATATCAGAATTTATTTTGAATGAAAAAAATTTGCTGCTGCACTGTTACACTTAGTAGCCATTTTCAAATTTTTTTAGTTAGTTTTGTTGTGGTAATCAGAAAAAGTGTGGATTTAAAAAAGTAAATAAAAAAGGGTAAGTTAAGCTTATTTAATCTGCAAATTGCATAAAATACTTAAAGATAATTTCCTGCTTTTTTTTTTCTTTACAAAATAAAGTAAAATTAATATTTTAAAACAAAAAAACATGTGGGATAAAAGTTATACTGTTAGGCTTAACAAAAAATAAATAGAAATTTATCATAATAGACTTTTTTTATGCAGTTACTTAAAAAATAATAATACAAATTATATATACTACATTTAATTTAAATATTGAGGAACTAATTATCAAAATTCGAAAAATGAACAAAAGTTGAGTTTTTGGAGATTCTAATAGCACAACAATATTAGAAATGTACTGCCAAACTTACAAAAATGAATAGCTATTTTAACTTTACATTTGTCATGTTTTAGAAAAATAACTTAATCTTCAATTCAGTCAGGGAGGGTTTAAAAAAACAAACTGTCCAGAAAAATACATTTAAAAATGAGCTTTTAACAAAATTATAGCAATAGTCCTTTACATTGCTAAATTAACTGGCACAGTTGTCATATCCGCACCACATTGCAACGATTGCTAGTAATTGGTGATTTTATGCCTGCATGGTAACCCACTCATTGTTTCTTATTAATAAATTGTTTATTTTTAATTTCTTTTTCAAATTGATAGAAATTATTTTGTTCTATAATTATTAATTTATTTTTTATTTTCTTTATAAAATAGGAAAAATTAAAAAATGGTATTTGAATAGTAAGTTGTTATCAAATTGGCATCGAAAGAAAAGCATACCAACGTGGTGTGCAAATGTCATGTGTGCTAGTTATTTATACTTCAACTGTTTTGTGCAATTATTCATGCATAGCGTAAAATTGTAATAGCTCTTTCAAAATATTTTTTTTTTTTAAGGAAAGGCTGTACACTTTAAAATATGTACGTAAAATTAATAAATTACTGAAATTAGGTCAAGAGGATGAAAACCTGGACAGAGCCTTCAAATTTCCAGTTAGAAATATGCAAGACAAAAATTCATTTTCTAAATTTTAAATCGGTAATTTTGTTTTGATAAAATCTATTACAGAGTTTTCCCAAGAGGGTTTCAGGAGGGCGCTCCGCCCTTCCTGCCCTTTAGTTTAAAAAAATCTTTGCTTATCTTTGTTCTATGCCACCTAAAAATTGAACTGTTGATAGGAAAAAGGTGAATTTTCAATATCAGATAAAATACTGAGTTCTTTAAAGATAAGCATGGTGTTCTTTGAAATTACCAGTTTGCAAATATAACCAAACATTAGGGTCAATGTTTAAAAACAATAGTTTTCAATAAAAAATACAAATAGTAATTATTTAGCTAGATTAGTATATATTTCAGATATCAGAATGGATTTTCAATGAAAAAAAAACCACATTTGCTGCTGCACTGTTACACTTAGCAGCCATTTTCAAATTATTTAATTAGCTTTGTTGTGGTAGTCAGAAAAAGTGTGGATTTAAAGTAAATAAAAGGTAAGTTTCATCTTATTTAATCTGCAAATTGTATAAAGTAATTATTTAAGAATAATTTCCTACCCCCTTTTTTTATTCAAAATAAAGTTAAATTAATATTTTAAAGCAAAAAAAAAAAAAAAAAAAAAAGTGATATAAAAGTTATACTGTTAGGCTTAACAAAAAATTGAAATTTATCACAATATAATTGTTTTTTATGCAAATTACTTTCAAAGCTAAACAATGTTGCTTTAAGGCTATTCTCTTCAGATTAATAGATTGAAGAAAATTTAATTTCTTAAATTACAACAGCTAAGCTTACTTGTATAGCATTATAAGCCATGCAAATTCCAAGAGTTGTTTAAAAAACATAAAATAACAAGGATTTACAAGAAAAAAACTATCACAAACTACATATAATGCATTTAATTTAAACAGAGATGAACAAATTATCAAAATTGTAAAATGAGCTAAAGTTGAGTTTTTGGAGATTCTTATATTGCAGTATAATTAGAAATGTACTGTCAAATTTACAAAAATGAATAGCTATTTTAATTTTACATTTTCTGAAAAACACAACATAAGGCAACTAATTTTATTGTCACATTTTAGAAAAATGACTTATTTTAATATTCAATGAGGACAAATAAAAAAATGCTACACACACAGCATACAACAATAAAGTAATCTTATTGCAAATAATTATTATATATATCTATTTCTACTTTCAACTATAATAATTATAGTCTCATTCCTTTTCGAAATGGAGTCATGTATTTATATTTATAAAAGAAAATATTCTGTAAGGAAGAGCCTGATTAAAGGCGTGAAAGTACTAAGATGTTTTTAAATAAAATTAACATCTCTAGTTGATTATTTTAATTGTCTTTTAAGTAATCCTGAACATTTTAAAGTTTATATTATATAATTTGTGAAAAAAATACTTACTTCATTTCCTCCAAAGTATTATTATTATTATTATTATTTTAATTTTTGCCCCGATGCATAACAATTTGTTTCCAAGCAAAGACATTGCATTTTTGGATGTTATTCCATTTTCAAAATACTCAAAGAATTTATTTTCAACATAAAATAAGGTATTTTCAATACTTCAGAGCAAAATGTATTCAGATTACATGACATAAACATAACAGTAGTCCAAAATTAACATAAACAAAGGCTTCTAAATAATATTTGATTAAAAAGTTCACATTACCTCTTTGGTTATTTTTAGTAGCTTAAAAGCATCTATTTCCTGTAATTGGTCAAGTGGCATTTCCACACTGCCTAAAATAAAGTAAAAGATTTAAATATGACATACAAAATTGCACGCAAATTTTATGCATGAAATCGTGATTTAAACAGAAATAAAATAAAATAGAAAAGCAATGTATATTTTCTACATACATACAAACCCATGCCGATTTAATTCGAAAATATAAGTAATACAACCTAAGTTTTTAACCCTACCAAAAAAACTTTAATATTTATCATTATTGCGTAGGATGAATTTATTGTACTTTCTTTTTAAATACGGTAGAGTTTATGTGTAAAAAATATACATCATTTCAGTGTTGAATTCAGACACTTGTCACTAAAATACACACTAATGCAGAATTTGAGCAAAATAAAATAAAGGATAATAGTGGTTTGCAGCATACTTTACCTGTTTGGAATTGTTACAATAAACAACCCATACTGTTTTTTGTAGATTTTATTATATCTGTCCGGAAGTCGACTTATTTTTAGCAGTCTTAATTAAAGAATAAAAGTCTAATAAATAATTAATAGCCATATCAGCACGTGTTCAAAACCTCTGACGAATCCTGATGTTGAACAACAACAACAATAATTGTCACGTGATTTGGCGATTTTTCAACTGCTTGCAATTTCGCCAAAATTTGGCGAAAAGTTCCGCAGTTCGGAAATACGCCGTCGCGCGCGTCAAGGTTTGAGCAGGGTTGATTGTCATTTTTTAAATGCTAATCGGGCTTAATTACATGAAATAGGTCACGTGATACTTTTCCGGAATACTTTTAATTTTATTTGAGTGGTCACAGGTATGTATTTCTGTTACGAAAATCATATTTTGAAAGGATAAAGAGATATGGTATTTGTATTTACCAATTCTGAACCATAAAAATAATACAATAATTGAATAAGTTTAAAATTCTCTTCTTCGATAGCACCTACTCCAAGCAGAATCTTCTGAGCGCGCGCTCACAAAAAAAGCCGCTTTTGAACACGGCCATTGTTTGTTTATAAACAATTCGAGCCTCACGTGAACATGATTATTTGATTCTTAATTTTTACTGGATATTTATTTAGGAAAATATCTTACGCTTGAAAGAAAAAAAAAATATGTTCAAAAATCTGACAGGAAATAAAAGAATAATTTATGATTCTTGTATAGTTTTATACAATGCTATCCAAAAATGGAGAAGTTTGACAGCTGAATCGCATTCTATAATATTAAATATATGGTCTGAAAAGCAAGCAGAAATGTAAATATTAAAATAAAAAGCTTATTATTTCTAGTAATTATATAAAGTAACCTTTCTCAGTTTTCTACATTAAATAAAATAATTTAAAATAAGATCTTTCAAAAACAAACATGTTCTTATTCTTATTATATATTTGTTATTAAAAAGTCTTTAAATTAAGGAAAATAGAATAAATAAAGATATTGTTTATATTCTTGCTTTCGTTTTCTCACATTTATCTGATAGGGAAGATGGGGGGGAGGGGGAAGCACATGTGAAGAATTTTTACATTTTTAACTATTTCTCAAAACGGTTATGATTTTGCCCAAACCAGAATATCCAGGGACAAACACAACCGTTTTTTTTTTCAAAAATTTGAGAAGAGTTCCATATTCTGTTCTGGTTGGCGCGATTGTCGACAAAAAGCCATTTTAGCTACTTATAAGATTTCTCAAGATGGTGGAAAAGCATGATTTTTAAATAATTTATAAAGATATATTTATTTAATAAACATTATATGTCACATGTAAAAAAATATACGATGTTTATATGAATATTTTTATGTATATACATTTTAGATATATTTCTATAATTATACAGGGTTGCCACGCCACTGTCGATTTTAAACAAAAGCTGTATGTTTTTCCGAAAAAAATTTAATAAGTGCAAAATGATACAAAAAAAAAAAAAAAAAAATTGCTAAAATCCATCTCAGTAATAAAAAAGCAACCCCAAGAGCAATCACATCGATTCATTTAATGCTGAAAAAAAAAACAGGCTATAGAACTTTACCCAAAATTTCAATTTTAAACTACTTACAGGTAATATATTTCTTAATATCAGTACACCACTCCTAAAATTTATCACCCCCCCCCCCACCTCAAAAAAAAAAAAGTCTTAATTCTCCCTATGACAGTTTTTAAAACAAATAATTGTAACTGAATTTTATATAAGTAGTATGTGTAACTATCACAAAAATTAATATTTTCCCATTAACACACTTGGGAATGCAAGCAAGTCGGAGGGAATCTTGCAATCTACATTAATCAATATGTTGCAGAATTCTATTTTCAAAATTAATTTTTTCTAGATAAAACATTTATTATAGATAGGCAATCACTTCAAATAAAATGAATAAAAGTTCTGATTCAACACTAATAATAATAAACAATTTATCTTAATTGATTATTGTCATTGATTTTTGTAATTAATTAGTTACTTTAAATTGTATTTTGTAGTAAGTACATTCTGAACTACCTCTATTAACTTAAAAAAAAAACCCTAATAAACTTCAATAACCCCCCCCCCCCCCCAAAAAAAAAGAAAAAAAAAAAAAATCATAAAACACTCAGTGGTTTTAATCTTGCTTATGAACTATTGAAACAAAATTTAATTTATATGACTAGTTACAATTTTTTTTTTTTTTTTTTTTTTTTTTTTTTTTTTTTAAGTGAAACTTTTGAATGCATCTATCAAGAACTTCTTATTTATGCTATCATTCTAAAAATCATCAAAATTTGTTCACATATGTCCTGGTGAAGGGGTAGATTGTAAACATATTTGAAGCACATGTGAACATATGCATAGATAAAAATTGTATTTTGCGAATAAAAACTATGGAAAAAACTAATTAGATGCTCTCTTTCTAATTCTTCAAATAAATCAAAAAATATTTCAACTTAGATACACAAGAAATTATTCTAAAAATTATACAGTAGTATAATATATAGTAAATGCACTAGTAGTGGGCCACTTAAGGACATTTATCTAATTATTATTAAAGTATTAGTGAATTAAAATATATATATATATATATATTAGCCTTGTCCTTGACCTTTATGTTATCAGAATAAACATTCAAATTTTTAAAATATATTCTCTAGAAAAAATAAAAAATGTTACCTTCCTCTATGCTCCAGTAGTGGATCATAGTAACTTTCTGATGCTCTACTAGGGCCCCCCCTAGAAGTGGGCCACTGCATTCTTGAGTTTAATACATACTGTACAGAAGTTATAATTTTTTTTTATATGTCTACATTTAAATATACACAATAATGAAATCATAGAAGTTTGGATGATTACGTAAAATAATTTTAGCTTTTGTTTAGTTTTTTCGTATAGTCTGTAAAAACTCCATTCCAGCTGAAAATCTATGAGAATACCGAAGATGTCCCTTTGTCTGGTAACAGATAATGGTTCCAGCCAATTAACAATTAGTTTGTTATCTGACAGGGGTGACTAGAAAACTTGTTTTTCAATTTTGAAAACTGGTGGCCCACTATTGGTATGTGGCTCACTACTGGTACACTTACCCTACACTCTTTTGGGTTAAGCATAGTAAAACTGTGTTATTTTTGTATAATATAACAGGGCTTGAATTTAAGGGCGGGATATGCACCCAAATTATGAAATCCTGCCCGAAAGAATAATACAGGCGAGAGACTCCCATCCAAAAATTTCACCTTTTTCCAAGAAATTTCGCATTTTGAAACTACGATCAACTCCCATGACCATTTTGCAAGTTTTTTTTACCGCGAAAGATCATTGAAATTCACGATTTTCTCCGAGACCGATCGACAACTTTCCCAATTTTTTACCTGCGATCGATTGACAAGTTTCATACTATTTTCCGCGTCGAAAAAAAAAAATGATTCTGTTTCCAAATTAAAAAACAGTTAATGCATTGAATTAAAAAATATATGAAAAATTAGTTTTCAGGCCGGAAATTCGAACATACAGATTTCGTGAATTTCGACAATTGGTTCCCGAAAAAATCAATTTCGTCGATCGTTCGTAGAAAATGGCCAATTTTGTCAAAGGATCGCTGGGAAAATGCCAAATTCGTCAAACGGTCACTTCAGAGGTGATTCTGAGTGAAAAAATCTAAAAATCAAAGCAAATTTTCTGAAAAGTGCAGAGTGGGTATGGGGGGAGGGGGGATTCAGTTTAGACATTATGTATTTTTCCACGGCAATTAGACGAAATTTGCAGATTTTTCACGATCTTTTATGGAATTTTTCAGATTTTTCACTATACTTTGATGAAATTTCCAAATTTTTAGCGATTTTTGATGAAATTTGCAGATGTTTCGTGTTTTTTTTGACGTAATTTTTAATTTTTTTCGCTATTCTTTTATGAAATTTGCAAAATTTTCGCGATTTTTTTTTACATAATTAGCGTTTATTTCAGGTCTGTTAGCATTTTCTACGATGCTTTAAACATTTTTGCATTTTTTCTGTGTTCCCTGAACGGAATTCATGTTTTTTTTTATTTCTTGATCCTTTGATAAAATTTGCGGTTTTTCGCAATTCTTTGGTAAAATTAGTATAATTTTTTTTCAGGATCTTCTGACAAAATTTGCGTTTAATTCAATATTCTGACATTTGCGAATTTCCAGCACTCCTTTGATAAAATTCGCATTTTTCCCGTGGTCTTCTGGCGAAATTCGCAGTCTTTCTACGAGTGATTTACAAAACTGATTTTTTTCGGCGACCATTTGTGAAATTCCCATTTTTTCCTTGTCTGAATTTTTGGGTTGATGACAGATTTTTCCAAAAAATGCGAATTTTGTCAAAGAATTGTGATAAAAGACGTGAATTTCGTTGGAGGGTTGCAGAATAAATGAGATTTTCAACAATAAAATTAGTCAAAGGCGGCTAAAAAACCCACAAATTTCATCAAAGAATCACAAAATACTTGAATTTCTTTAGAGGGTCAGGGAAAATGCAGCTGTCTTCTTAGAAAGCAGCACACACACACAAACATATATGTTTATTATTATATGTATAGTTTTTAATTGGAATTAATACTAAACTGACTTTTGTAAAATTGGGTTTGACCCGAACCCAATTTGCAGGAATCTATACTCAATTTAAAATCGAGCCGAACCAAAAACAGAGTTTACTTGACCTGTAACAATAATAATTAGCACCGGCAGAAATTTACTACTTGTAAAAGCTAGACGATATAAAAATTTGACTTTTTTTTTATCGCATTTTGCATAATTATTCTGAGTAGTTGATAAAAATTGCTTTAGTGATATTTTGTCATGTTGTATTCTTGTAATTCTTTAAATAGCACATAAAATAATAGTGGGTTTTAAAGATTTTTTTCTCCCTCCCAAACATCTAAACTCCCTTCCATTTATAAATATTGGGAGGGAGACTCCCCTCCTCGGAAAAATTGAATTTCAAGCCCTGTATAAGGTATTGAATAATTCTGTTATTGTGTTTTTACTTTTTTCTAATATTATGTAATGTGTATCAAAAAAATTGTGCATCATGATTTTAAAAATGGTAAAATTGTGATACAAAAATTTGGTGATTAAAGAGCTGGTAGTGCCCTAAAGATGAATTCCAAGTGAAATAAAACATTAACTTTATATTCAGTATGCCAAAAGGCAATCTTTTAGACCTATTCAGAGAAAAAATTCCAAAAAAACATTTTTTTGGTCATTTTTACTCCACTCTATTGCAAATACAGTAGAACTTTGATCCATCGTTTTTCAAGGGGTGTAGGAAATAAAAGATGAATGCGGATTAACCTCAAAACAAGAAAAAACCCAATGCTTATACATTAGTAATGCATGCAGTGTACACTATCTACCAATAAGTCTTTGAAAAATTTCGATTTTTGACATTTTCTCAAATATTTAAAAACATACTTGTCGGATTCTTCTGAAACTTCAGGATTATGTCTGACCTCATATTTATCAACATCCATTTGATAAGCAGGGCAATTAGGGGGCCGACAAAAAATGAAAGAATAACAGAAATATTTGGGATCACCCTGTACATGAAAATGCACGAAATGATTTATCGCTGCAGAATACAAATATGTGGATACTGCACAGCATGTACACTGATTTTTGTAAAAATAGCATGTATATTCATGGAGAAAGAGTGATTTTTAAAAAAAAAATTCAAAAATTCTGGTATGTTTTTTGTTTATATCATGCAGGGTTTTTGACCAAATTTAACGCAAATTTCAGAAATATTGGCAAAATTTATTAGAAAAAATACAGTGCAATTGGAATATAAATATATTAAATATTTTATGAAATATGAGTAGTTTTATGAAATAATTTTTATCTGCGCATGCGCGAACAATAAAAACGATTCTTTTATATCATTTAATAGTCAATTCTATTCTATAAAGTAACTTATAAAAAAAAAATCCAATCAAATATCATTGAAAATTCAAAAAGATATCATTATTATAAGTAAGCTGTTTTTACATTGATCTCTAAAAACAGCTGAATTATAAGGGATTCTCCACAAATCGAAATTTTTTTATTAACTGACTTTTAGGAAAAAATTGGTACTATTTAATGAATACAATATCTAATACAATATTGCTGCTAATAAGTATCTTGACACCTGTGATAGAAAAGGAAAAGAGCTTTTATTCTTTTCTATCACAGATGTCAAGATACTTATTAACAGAAATATTGTATTAGATATTGTATACATTAAACACTAATTTTTTCTTAAAAGTCAGTTAATAAAAAATGTCAATTTGTGGAGAATCTCTTATTATTCAGCCGTTTTTAGAGAGCAATGTAAAAACAGCTTACTTATAATAATGATATCTTTTGAATTTTCACGATGTTTGATTGGATTTCTTTTTATAAGTTACTCCATAGAATTGACTATTAAATTATGTAAAAGAATCGTTTTTATCATTCGCGCATGCACAGATAAAAATTATCTGATAAAACTACTCATATTTCATAAAATATTTAATATATTTATATTCCAATTGCGCTATATTTTTTCTAATAGATTTTGCCATAATTTCTAAAATTTGCGTTAAATTTGATCAAAAACCCTGCATGATATAAACAAAAAACCTACCAGAATTTTTGAATTTTTTTAAAAAAATCACTTTTTTCCATGAATATACATGCTATTCTTACAAAAATCAGTGTACTTGTTGTGCAATATCCACATATTTGTATTCTGCAGCGATAAATCGTTTCGTGCATTTTCATGTACAGGATGATCCCAAATATTTCTGTTATTCTTTAATTTTTTATCGGCCCCCTAATTGCCCTGCTTATCAAATGGATGTTGATAAATATGAGGTCATACATAATCTTCATAATCCTGAAGTTTCAGAAGAATCCGACAGGTATATTTTTAAATATTTGAGAAAATGTCAAAAATCGAAATTTTTCAAACACTTATTGGTAGATAGTGTATATACAGTATACTAATAAATACTAATATGTTGCTTACTAAACTGTAAAAGAAATAAAACAAAGTTATAGAAAATTGATATTTATCTTTAAAAATCAATAACTTTATTTGATTTTTTGTTCATTCTTTTAAAATAAAAAAATAAATTTTTAAGATATACAAAATTTTTTTGATCATTTAACTGTAATTTCATATGTATGTACAAAAGTTCACACAATTTCAAGCTCTGCCGTTGCTTGGCAGATAGACTTGGCATTCCATAAAGAATGCGGAGTAAAAATGAAGAATTACTAAAAAATATTATCACATTTTTTTAAACCTCTAAATCCATACTTATTGCACTATGGGTTAGCTCAGATTTATCAAATTACACAAGTAACATTGCAGTTTATGTTTCTGCTCCGATCAGCAATTAGTAAAGATTAAATTTCGCGGTTGCCACCGGCCACAGGGCGACTAAATCTAAAAAATTGGCGACTTTATGTTATGCATCTGATCACCAAAATGGCGTTCAATCATTTCCAAAAATTAAAAAGAAAAATCGGTCATAAATCTGAAAATTAGGACATAAAATACATTGCAAATTTCGACAAATGGTCACCAAAAATACCCAATTTCGCCAATCATTCGAATAAAAATTACTAATTCCATCAATCAAAGGATTTCGAGAAATTTCAGTAAAAAATCGCGTAAAAAAGTAAATTTCGTCAAGAAATGATGAAAATACGGCAAAATATCATGAAAAAACAGCAAACTTCTCCAAAAGATTGTGAAAAAACGGCAAACTTTTCCTAAAGATCAGGAAAAGTCTAACTTCTCCAAAAAATCGCGAAAAAACGGCAGATTTATCCAAAAAATCACAACAAAACGATAAACTTCTCTTAAAAATCGCAAAAAATTTCAAACTTCTCCAAAAGATCACGAAAAACGGCAATTTCGTCAAAAGATCGCAAAAAAAGGCAGATCTCATCAAAAAATTGTGAAAAAACGGCAGATTTCGTCAAAAAATCACCAAAAAACGGCAGATCTCGTTAAAAAAATGTGAAAAAACTGCAAATTTTGTCAAAAAATCGCGATTAAACAGCAAATTTCGTTCAAAAATCATGAAAAAACGATAAATTTCGTCAAAAAATTGCGAAAAAACAGCTAATTTCTTAAAAAGATTGCGAAATCCATTGACCAATAGCAGAAATTGTTACTAAATTCATCAAGTGGTCGAAAAAAAAAAGAAAAATCACCATTTTCATAATCAGTGATGAGGAAAGAATGAATATCTTTTGAATAACCCTGTCAAAACTAATGTAGCAAAAGCGCTCAAACTCTAGATTATGATTGAATGCCTTATTGTAATATGTCTTGTTCATTTTTATGGAAATAGCATGCACACTCGCAGAGTAATTAAGATTTTTATAAAAATGGTCCCAAATTTTTCCAAGTTTTTTCCTTATAATTTTCAGAATTCTTAATATAAAATAATATTTTTTTCAGAAAATATGGCAAACAACATTGCACACAGTACCTTGTAATCAGAATTAAAAAATAATGAAAATTTTGTACAAAATGAGTAGGTTTACTAAATAATTTTTTACTGTGCATGCGTCAACGATATCAAAATTTCATTTGCATATTATGTTAGTTAAATGTATAGAGCAACTTTTGTGAAAGTCACAAAATCATAACTTGAAAATTCTGAAAATAATCGTCAATTGAATTAGTTGAAAATCCATTATTCTCAAAATGAAGCGAAAACAAGAGGGGTTGTATCCATATATTCATTGATTAGTGTCAATATAGAATACACAATACGGGATGTACTACTACATTTGGATAAAATCCCTCATTTTTTTGCTTCATTTTGGAAACAACGGATTTTGTCCTTTTTCTATAGACGATTACTTTCAGAATTTTCAAGCTATGATTTTGAGACTTTTACAAAAGTTGCTCTATACATTTAGCTAACATAATATGCAAATGAAATTTTGATATCTTTGACGCATGCGCAGTAAAAAATTATTTAGTAAACCTACTCATTTTTCATACAATTTTTATTATTTTTTAATTCTGATTACAGGGTACTGTCTGCAATGTTGTTTGTCCTATTTTCTGAAAAAAATATTATTTTATATTAAGAACTCTGAAAATTATAAGGAAAAAACTTGGAAAAATTTGGGACCATTTTTGTAAAAACCTTAATTACTCTGCGAGTATGCATGCTATTTGCATAAAAATGAACACAGTGTATTACAATAAGGCATTCAATCATAATCTAGAGTTTGAGCACTTTTGCTATATTAGTTTTGACAGGGTTATTCAAAAGATATTCATTCTTTTTTAATTTGTTGACGGTCCCCTATGGAGTTTTGGTAAAAAATCTTCACGGCGATGTATAGCGTATACAATTATATTTATACAGTAAGAGTTTCGAGATGATTCCTCATGTATTTTTCTAGATATTTAGTAAAATGTCTAAAATCGCAAGTGTCCAATAATCAATGGCAATATAGTGTATATGCATATATGTAATATACTGTAATATATTTTTTTTCTCGTGTACATAAAAAAATGAAAGAAATTCATTAAACTATCAATTTAAATGTTTTTTAAAAATTAACTATAAATTTGAATGTTAGATCCATATACAAAAATATTAAATACACACGGAGAACAAGTTAAAAACTATCTCTATTAGCAAAAAAAGTCTTAGTATTTTACAAATGAGCAAAATATAAAAACATAAACAGGGAGAAAAAACAGTTTAAAGCTTTTATTTATAATGGGTCATTGTTCTGGATGTACTAATATAATTTACAATATCTCACAATGACAATGTAATGTCGTGTAGGTAAAAATATGGTGTCAAAACATTTACAATTAGAGAAGCTTTCAGTTAATATTAAAAAAAGAAAAGCTATATTTTAACCAATTTCAAGGCACTGTGACCCCTTAGCATAAGAAATATGTCAATATAATATCTACTACAATGTAATTCACAAAATCTATGCATATATGTTGTGAAGAATGTCGAAAATTTTTCCTTTATACAATATTTTCTTCTCCGTGGTATCTCTAATAGTAATTAGTGGCCACTAACTTGACAATAGTGGCTATTAAACATTCAGCTTCTACTGGCCATTGGCTACTAATACAAATATTGAATTTTAACCTTTAGCAATCAACTTCATCGGCAATACTGTTATCCTCTGCTTCTTCAGCATAATTTTCGTTCTTTGCATTATACATTTCTCCTATGTTAAGGATACCACATGTCGCAATATCTTGATCAATGGAAACAATCGTATCCTAAGCCACTCTTCAGCCTACAGCCACTCTTCAGCTGCATTATTGTCGCCATCATCAACAGAAAGAGCACACAAATGAGTTATTTTAGGATAAAAGAAGTAATTACAGTTTTAATGTCATATGAATTCACATAACTTTCAATTTCGTTTCGGTGAAGAGAAACATTTTACAATGATAAATGTCGGAAAACGACTTTTTGAAGAACAATGCTTGTGGTTTTCATTAACATTATTTAAGTATAATTTGTGCAGGGACCGTAGAAATAAAACTATCAATGCAGGAACGATAGATCGGTGTTTTACTGTAGTGGTCAGCAATCTGTACAAAAACAAAAAAGCTGTTCTTTATATATCTTTTTCAAAGATGTGGATATTACAGAAAAAGATGCAGTGAGTGTTTTGGTTAGCAGAATTTAAATCAGGGATATGTGTAAATAGAATGGAATGTTAACAGCAAAATTCATATGCCAATGGGATAGAACTCTAAGTGAGAAGGAAATTTAGTATCGCAAACTGGCAAACATTGTAAAGTTGAAACTATTGTGTTCATGAAACATTTTCTAGGAATCCTAAGAAATCTACTAGGCAAGCCAGTAACGAACTACAGATCCCTTGTTTCACAGTTCATGATATCATTCATAAAGAGCAGCATTTACGTGCTTACAAAATTCAAATTCTGCAAAAGATGGAAATTTGCTGACAAAATGATAAATAAGATTAAATTCTGATTTCTTAAAACATTTGATTTTTATCGATGAAACCTGCTTTCACACAAGTGCCGTATTTGGGGGCATGTAAATCCAAATCCTTATGAAGTGCATGAACAATTACGGGATGAACCTAAAGTCAATGTGTGGTTAGGAAAGGAATGCACATAGGGCAGCATCTTTAGCCCCTTTTTCTTTATAGAGCACACAGTTATGGGATATGTTTATCTTGATGTGCTGGAAAACTTTGTTGTTCCACAAATTTCACCGGTTACCTGTTCTAACAGAATGGCACTCTGCCACACTATCATAGTGCAATATTATATTACAGTAAAACCTCCATAACGGACACTCCCGAATAGCGGACACCTCTATTTAACGGACATTTTTCCAATCCCCACTCCCAAAACCTAAATTTTTCTATGTTTAACCTCTGAATAACGGACATTCCGAATAGCGGACAGTAATTTTGGCGATAACGGATAAGAAATTACTTTTTAATGCGAAAAAAATAAAATTAAACACCTTTAAATTTATTAGAAAATGTGTCACAAATTTTGTGATCACAGATAAATGCAAGTAATGGGCTTGAGAAAATGAAAAGCACATTTCCGACACAAATTACGAATTACACGAAATAAGTGAATGAATGAAGTGCATTAGGGGTGAATAAATCGCGGAATGTTGAACTAATATTGTTGACAATTCGCCTACTGAAGAAGAATCAATTGATGTATGCGATTACATTCCTTCTGAATTTTCGTCCAAAGCTGTCTATATCAGTATCGATGAAACATATACTGAAACTGGAGAAGTTCCTTGCAATATCAAGAACTTCCAAGAAGCGTCAAAATAGAATGAGCAATTACACGGTTATTTTTCGGGAAAAATGATGATTTAGAAGGATTAAAACTATTGACAGAGTTAAAACTTCACATTGAAAAACAAATTACATACAATAACAAGCAAACACAAAATTTTATAACAGATCTTTTTCCTAAGAATGTAATAAATAGTGGATAACGATATGCACCAAATATTATTTCAGTTTTAATGCTTAAAAAATAATTTTGCCTTTCTGATTAATCAATAATAGAGGTTTTACAAAAGTCAATTAATGAAATATTAAGCATCTCTTAACAATTTTTGAATGTCTGAGGTTTTCCCAATAGTGGACACCTCCGAATAGCGGACAATTTACTCGCTCCCAAGCTGTCCGTTATTTAGAGGTTTTACTGTACATACTTGTTGAATATGACATTTCCTGCACATTGGCTTAGAAGAGAAGGACCATTTGCCTGGCCACCATGATCTTCAGATTCAATTCCATTAGATTTTTTTGCTTGGGGATTTATTAATTAAGGATATGTGTAGCAACAACACATTCCCACTGCAGATGTGTTGAAGAAGTTTATCATTCAGGTTGTTAGTCTAATAACTCCTGATATGCTAGAAAACACTTGTAGAAAACTGGACTACACTGTTTAGTGTTTGTTGTGCTACCAAAGGAGCACACATATAAATCTATCCTGTCAAAAACATGAATGTGAAAGAATGCCAAGTTCGTTAAAGGTTTCACTAATAAAAGAAGTGAGATCTAACTGCAAACCAAGTTCTTTTGGAGCTCCTTAAATCATAACTCCTGTCATACATAATATTCTTCAATTGCTTAAAATAATTTGTTATGTTACTTGTTATTCAATAGAGCGACTTAGCAAGTTTTCTCTTATTCGAATTTCTCTATTTAGTTGATCAGAACTTAAAGTTGATCACTTCCTTAACTTATCAATACCTTAACTTCAATATACTTATTCGAACGACTAGATCTTTTCCAATCAGATTCTAGATTAAATTGTACTCCGACTCAAAGATTAAAGTTAGTGGCTGAAAACTTGCCAAGTCGCTCTATTGATTAACAAGTAACATAACAAATCATTTTAAGCAATTGAAGAATATTATGTATGACTTGAGTTATGATTTAAGGAGCTCCGAAAGAACTTGGTTTGCAGTTAGATCTCACTTCTTTTATTAGTGAAACCTTAAACGAACTTGGCATTCTTTCACATTCATGTTTTTGACAGGATATCATTATTTTTTGTCAAATAAGTAGGTATTTGTTTCCTTTTTGAAATAAATAGGTATAAATAATATCATAACTCCTTAATAAATAATAATTTGAAATAAATAGATATATTGATGACAAAAATTACGCACCAAAAGTCATGCTAATATGGCGCTATTTCTGGTATTTTGCCAAATTACCATAGATTCCCATTGTAATCTGGTAATTTATCCAATAATTTTGTTAGAGCAAGGACTGTCACCATCATTTTGGCATCTTTTTTTTCTTTAAATAGGTTCGCTAACTACCCAAGATTGCTTATATATTGCCATTTAGAAAGTTTTTAGAACGCTTTTCGCGCATTTTTACCCCTTTTAAATTTTGTATTTGTTAACAAATGTTCTTAGTGATCATTTATATCTTATAATTAATGAACATGCCAAATTTTATGTTTTTAGGCCTTTAACATACAGACATCGCATTTTTAGAACGCTTTTTGCTCTTTTACCCCCTTTGGATTAGTGGAATCGACATAAGATATAGCCTATATTGGAGCAAGGACTATCACCATCATTTTGATATCATTACTTTTCAGATCGGTTTGTTCTTTACTGAAATTGCTTAAAAATCCCAATTTAGAACATTTTTAGAACGCTTTTCGCACATTTTCACCCTTTTTGAATTCCGTATTTTTTATCAAATGCCCTTAGAGATCATTTATATCTTATAAATAATTAACATGCCAAATCTTATAGTTCTAAAGTCCTTCATTAACACAAAAGTTGCAATTTTAGAATGTTTTTTGCTTCTTCACCCTCTTTTGGTTAATGGTATACGCATAAAATATAGCCTATGTTTGAACCGGGGCGAATACCATCATTTTGGTATCATTAATTTTGAAATCGGTCCGGTGGTTTCAGAGATTAGCCCCAATACTCGCCAAAAGTGTCACCAAATTGGCATTATTTCTGATATTTCGTGAAATTCCCATAAACTCTAAAATGCCAAACTTTATGTTTCCAGTCCAGTCCCTTATTATGCAGACATCGCATTTTTAGAATGTTTTTTGCTCTTTTACATCCTTTGGGTTAGTGTAATCGACATAAGATATATCCTATGTTGGAGCAAAGACTGTCATCATCATTTTGATATCATTACTTTTAAGATCGGTTTGTTGTTTGCTGAGATTGTTTTAAAATTGGTATTTCGAACTTTTTTAGAACGCTCTTCGCGGATTTTCACCAATTTAAATTTGATATTTTTTAGTAAATGTCATTAGTGATCATTTATATCTTATAAATAATTAACATGCCAAAATTTGTGCTTCTAGGCCCTTCAGTAAAACAAAAATCCCATTTTTAGAATGTTTTTCGCTTCTGAACCCTCTTTTGGTCAGTGGCACAGACATAAGATAAAGTCTATATTTGAACCGGGGCAAATACCATCGTTTTGGTACCATTACTTTTGAAATCGGTTTGGTAGTTTCAGAGATTAGCCCTGATACTCGCCAAAAGTGACGCCAACTTGGCACTGTTTCTGGTATGTTGTGAAATTCTCATAAACTTCCATTGTAATCCAATAATTTATCCTCTAACCAACCATTAATGTTTAATTAATGGTGATTTCTGATTTTTTCCTATTAATAGATCCAATAACCTACCTCCACACCAAATTTCAACTTCCTAAGTCACCTGGAAGTAGTCAAACATTTCTATGAGTGAGTCAGTGGTAAAAACAGTGGTTTTCAGACGTCAATTTCTCGTGAACGGTAAAAGATTTTTTAAAATAATTTTAGTATTTGGATATTAGAAGATGGTCTTACACGACACAAAAAATTGCAAGTGTGTAGGTCAAATAGAATTTAAGCTATTGAGGGGTCAAAAGTGGCTCGAAATGGTTCGGGTAATATAACCCACAGCCGGTGTGTCACCTTTTACTTTGTGAACTTGGCTGACACACTGCCATGTGTCTAGATTAATTAAAAAAAAGTTGGCTCTTTCTATTTCTTTATTTTTTTTTTTCAGAATATAATGGGCAGTTCTGTCGTAATAAGCCATTACTTTTAGATATCTTCTGCCTGGGCACACTGTATTTTAATTTCTAATTTAAATATTATGCTTGAAAACATTTGCTTCAACAGTAACGTTGCTATTTTGTAAATATCAGATATAAATCAAAATATGAGATATTTTTGAAAGTATCATAATATTTACAAACCTTGAGACCGACAGACATTCCACAAATATAATATTTTTAATAAGAAAAATAATCCATTAAATAAATTTACAGTTATATGTGTATCAGTTTGTAATGTTATAACCTGGATGTTCCTTTTCAATCGAAATGCCAGTACATTTAACAAGTTGTAGCAATGTAAATAATGAATGGAATAAAAAACCCTTTAGGCAGCACTTTCTGCAAACTTAATCTTTCAAAAACTGAAAAAAAAAAAAAAAGTATTGATTGAAACAATGTAAAAAATTACTTTGTATGTATGTTAATCTCTGATAGCAAAAAATAAATTTTGATAATTGTATTAGGTAACGAGTAGTAATCTTTTAAAAAGACCCTACAGTTTAATATAGGATTTCATTATCAGTAAGTTAAAAGCTTTTTTAGCTATAACATTTCCTTGAAAGTATTTGAATTTATTTAAAAAATACCTTGTAACAAGAACCGGCTCTAGATAAAATTGTATTTCATTGTTAATATAATGAAACATATAAGGGGCTACTTCAAATAAATAAAATTGTTTCAAAAACATTTCCTCTGAAAACAAGTTTTTTCTATGCCTGCCTGTTCATTATGGAGAGATGCTGGTATAATATCTGTTAAATTAATATTTTTTTTTTTTTTTTTTTTTTTTTTGTAAGTTTTTGGAAAATAAAATTGACAACATATTTTTAAAAAGACTTCAGCATTAGATTAAACAGCAAAATCCATAAAAATAAAATTAATCAACAAGAAACTTGATCAAGGTAAATTTTTCATAATCTCCCTTTCGACTGATAAATATCGCTATTTGGCACACTATTAAAAATTTGCAGTTAATTATCCAATCAATTAACCATTTTATAAACCATATTTTTAGCAGTATAACTATAGTTTTTAAACAAACAAAGATTTAAAATTTTTAATTAAATGTAAAAATCTGCATTTTTTTTTTTTTTTTTTTTTTTTTTTTTTGAGAGTGAGAGAGAGATTGTATACTGGCATTCTATTAACATGTTTAAGTATTTTAATATTGACAACTTTCATTATATTCTCATCTCTAATACTCAGTAGCATAATGTAGCAGAAACATTTATGTACTTTTTTTTTTCTTTTGAAAGAAATAAAGACCTTTTTGTAAATATGCAAGAATCAGTCCTAGCATGTCCTCCAGAAATTTTTAAGAAGTTGGAAAAATTAATTTTTTCTTTGTTAAGTAAAGTACAAAGTTTGGTAAGTATTTGATAAAAAGTTTATATATAAAAATTTTATATTTATTTATTAAATTTCTCCATCTCCTATCCCAACATTTCTGGAATAATTAAGGTTTAACAGTTAAATTTTCTGAAACTACTTTATATGTTACTTGTATTAAATAATAATACAAATATGAAAGAAGTGATTGTTGGTTGAATGTTTTAAATATTAAATAAAATAATTTCAACGTAAACTGTAGAACTGATGTTTGAGGTTCCAGATCAGCAGATTTACTAGTTTTATTCCTATTGTAAATTTATTAATATAACTTTTTTTTTTTTTAATTTGGGATGAATAAAACATTTAAGATCAAAACAACATATTTTTAACATTGTGTTGCTTCAAAAATTGCCTTTATTTGAATAGGGAGGATTTGAGTCCCATGTCCTTGACTTATTCTCTGCTTTATCCATTTGACTGATTCTCAGATTATAACATATAAAAAGCAGAATGAAAAAGAAAATAAATAATAATCTGGCTAATATTAAAAAGATTATTAACCACATGAAAATAATTAAAAGCAAGTACAGTCAAACCTTTTGTATATTAAAGTAGCAAATTGCTAGAAAAAAATCAATACATAGAAGAGAGACAATCTTAGTTTTATTATAATTACATTAAAGTTAATTTTCATATATGAACTCAGAGCTTAATTTCTAACAAAAAAAGTACAGGAGCTCTAATATTTTGTAGTATATTAGTAACTACCGAAGCATATTTCTCCATCTTTTTCCCGTAGATCTTTTGCATTTCATACATTATTTGCAGAGCTGTAGATGAAAACGGCTCTAATTTGACTTAAAAAAAAATAAATATTTCAAAAATTACAAATTTAGACCTAATTCATAGATTGTTAGTATGTATAATTTTGATTAATTAGTAAGAATTTTTAGAAAGAGGAGAAACTTTAAAATAATCAATGATTTTTTTCCGCTTGCTCATATTTCAATTTAAAACTTAACAATAAATAAAACAAAACTTAACATTAAATAAGCAAAAATAATAATAAATCAGAAAACTACAAAATTAATCCGAAAAATAACTTGCACAAATTGACCGCGTGCAAAACTGCATATATTTCAAGCATTCCAACTTTTATGGAAGAGCTGTCTGCAAGATTAAAGGCGGGGTCAAGGCATATGCCATCTAGCGGCAGGGGTGCATAACTAGAGGGTTATTAAGTAGATTGCAGTTTCTTTTGTGTGAATGGCAACAAAACTTTTTTGTTTCTATTAAAATGTTACTTTAACATTGCGTAGAATAACTTTTAGGTTTGAAATATTGTAAATAAATATCGAATAAATAAGTGTAATACCACTAAATATTAACATAAAATATACTAAGACGATCATTAATATCATTTAACTATGCGATACAAATATCGCTGATTAAAATGTGTTTGATTTTAATTATGTTTTTAATGTAATGAAAGATGACTCATTAAATTTAGTAAGTAGTAAGAAAAATTTTGAAATAGTGTCACATTTTACTAAATTTTTGATGAGCTAAATTATACAAAATAGTATACACCGTTATATTCCCTATGATAATATAATGTTTATCAATATTTAGAAATGTGTAGATTTTAATACTAAATAAAATATTGAACTTTAGCTACATTTTTCATTTATCAAAGGCAGACGATAAAAATCCGATGTTTTCTTGGTCATATCGACTTTTATTATTTAACTTGCAAACATTTCATTCTTTTAATTTAAAACCTATTTCATCATACGTACATTCGGAATAACTTTAATTTTAAATGTATGTATTAAATGTTGTTTTGTTAAACAAAGAAATATTGTTAATTTATTTGTTTAAATATTTAACATTCTAGACAATAATTCTGCTAAAATCGTAGATTAGACTCTCTCTCTCTCTCTCTCTCTCTTAACAGACAAAACTATTTTGAGAATATTAAAATTTAAGTACTGTAGGCTATATATTTAAAATGTTTTCCTTTTAATCTGAATAGCTTTCATGAAATTTAGGTCTACAATATTTACAATTTCAAAATTATATGAAGAGAAACAGACAAAACCATTTCAGAGAATACCTGTTAAAATTTTAGTCATGAATTTCAAATTTTCTCTCAACCATGAATGATGAATCTGTAGTTTACCAGATTTAATTCAAAATGTTCTTTGTTACAGCTTGTTTTGATAAAAATATGTGTATTTAAAAAATAGTCGCAATGTCGTTTTCGTTTCGGGCAAAAAGCAGTGTCTTTGCTGCATTAAGTACTTTTTTTTCCCGAAGTTAAAATGATATTGTGAATATATATATTATTTGCATATATTTATCAAAACAAACTGTAACAAAAAATATTTTGAATTAAATCTGGTAAACAACAGATTCATCATTCATGGTTGAGTGAAAATTTGGAAAATATGCGCAAGAGATGCCGATATAATAAACATCTGCGCATATATGACGTCAAACCTGCGCATTCATTTGCACCCCTGCCACCAGCTGGCGCAGCTTGTTAATTTATGACAGATTTCAGCATTAAGTTGGTACGCTCTAGCAGCTCTGACCGCGTGTAAATAAAAACGTGAGCAGTAGATACGGTTATAGTTTATTCTGGCAGTATTCAGTTTTTTGTCACCGCTGTTCGGAAACCATTGAGTCAATACTTGGGGAAGGACACTAGAGGCTCCTAGATATGCGATACGTTACTACGCTAATACGTCACAAACGTCGTTTTGGGAGGCAATAAAGCGACGTTTTAAGAAATGGGAGGAAAAGGAAAACATAATTTAGGCTTCAGCTTTTCGGAAGTGCTGTTCCGAGGGCTCCGGAGCGCAATATTTATGAGCTCCGGTGAATTCTAAAAATATTTAAATATCCACCAAAAACAAAAAAGTACCGGAGCTGAGCTCCGGTGAGCTCCGGCGCAAATTAAGCACTGTATGAACTCCATTTCTAATTTATATGCAAATCATGTTAAATGAAAGTTAATAATTAAAAAATAAATTAATGTGAAATATTTATTGAATACCTACAAACCTTTTATAAAAACAGTGGTTAAAATGATCAGATACATTCTGTTAAAAAAACTACGACTAACTTGTTGAATGGCCACTTCCGTAGAAAGGTCACCAAAGAAATGTTTGCATTCATTTAGTCCACTAAAATTTTCCCCATGAACACTTTCTGTGAATTTAAATTTATAATACATTGTTTCAAATGCCTTTTGCATTTTTTTTTTCTTTTTTGATGGCTTGGAAATGTTTTCAGGTTTTTTACTTGCTCTGGTTCTTCAATTTCATGAAACAAACTAAGTATGTCTTTATTTCTAGGATAATCAGCAACAATTAACTTAACATCAACTATTCGGAATTTGTTACAAGAGGAATATTGTCTGTAATGTGACCTTGGAAGTGCAATTTTCCCCAAGACTTGGATTTGCAGTAAAATGTCTTGTTCTTAGATTTTCAGTACTAATATACTGAACAGAGCTTTTGTAAAAGTTTTTATTGTAGATTCAGAAACATAATTTTTCCCAAGACTTTGTCTAATTTTGCCATGTCAGTCAGATCAATCGCTTTATGTAAAGGTTTTTTTCATTTCAAATATCCAGATAAGTTGTTGGAGAATGCATTTTCGAGAAAGAAGTTTCAGGTTTTTTATTTCAACCTGTTCCATTGGATGGAATTTTGAAGTAGTGGGAAAAAACGTTTATCGTCAAACGTTTTACGCCAAAGCAAATTAACGTTTGATATTTTTGAAGATAGATACATTAGGATGGATTGGGCAATTGTTTACAACCAAAGCAATTTTTTTATTTTAATTAATCTATCCAATTTTAAAATCCACCTTTCAAAAATTTTACCTGTCATCCATGGATGACAGGAGCTCTATTAGAACAATAGTCAACCTCTAAAGATGTTACATTTAAAAAATATTTTAGGGTTCTTACTCTTACTTTCTACCAATACAATTATTCTATCTTTATTATTCTTACCTCCATGGCAATCACTATCTTTGATAGTTAGATTTTTTTTTTTTTTTTTTTTTTGGATAAAAGAGATATAGTAGAGCTTGATGCCATAACTTTTTTAAAATTTGTCCAGCTACCCAGAACTTGCTTGAAATTGATTACTTCTAAAATGTATAGCATACCCCTATGTCTTATCTTTTATTAGTGGACCAAAGATTGGCAAGTTTTGACCTCAATGCTCTTTATTAATTTTTAAATGGCCTCGTCAACTGTAATGTAACTGCATGTTTTTGAACGTTTTCTGTTACATTCAATAATTTCATAGGATTTCATTGCAGCATTCCAAGTTTTACTTTCTTCTATCTATGCATAAGAAAAAAGTAATGGATTTAAGAAAATTTTCAAAATCCGGTTTTCAACGGATTTACATGTTTTAGGGGTCAGAAAACACGAAGAGAAAAAAAAACCTTCACACAGACATTTTTATAAAATGTCTGTCTATGTATATGTGACAAAAATTTTTTGGGCATTCTATCTCAAGAACTGATGCATGGAATTTCACAAAACTTTAGATTCTATTAGATCTTAATATAAACTAGATCGGATTAGCTTTTAGGTAGCTTTCATTACAAAAAGTAAAAAGCTACCTATTGCAGCCGTCCGGAGGAAAGCACTTCCAGAAAATTTTGGTATATTTTCACCGATCATGACCCCCAGACCCCAAAACCACCCTCCATTCAAATGTTGACATATATACACTATATTGCCATTGATTATGGGACACTTGCGATTTTAGACATTTTACTAAATATCTAGAAAAATACACGAGGAATCATCTCGAAACTCTTAGTGTATAAATATAATAGTATAAGTCATACATCTCCGTGAAGATTTTTTTCCGAAACTCCAAAGGGGGCCGTCAACAAATTAAAAAAGAATGAATATCTTTTGAATAACCCTGTCAAAACTAATGTAGCAAAAGAGCTCAAACTCTAGATTGTAATTGAATGCCTTATTGTAATAAGCCTTGTTCATTTTTATGCAAATAGCATGCATACTCGCAGAGTAATTAAGGTTTTTATAAAAATGATCCCAAATTTTTCCAAGTTTTTTCCTTATAATTTTCAGAGTTCTTAATATAAAATATTATTTTTTTCAGAAAATATGACAAACAACATTGCACACAGTACCCTGTAATCAGAATTAAAAAATAATGAAAATTGTATAAAAAATGAGTTGGTTTACTAAATAATTTTTTACTGCGCATGCGTGAACGATATCAAAATTCCATTTGCATATTATGTTAGCTAAATGTATAGAGCAACTTTTGTGAAAGTCACAAAATCATAACTTGAAAATTCTGACAATAATCGTCAATTGAATAAGTCGAAAATCCGTTATTCTCAAAATGAAGCAAAAACAAGAGGGGTTGTATCCATATATTCATTGATTAGTGTCAATATCGAATACACAATATGGGATGTACTACTGCATTTGGATAAAATCCCTCATTTTTTTGCTTCATTTTGGAAACAACGGATTTTGTCCTTTTTCTATAGACGATTACTTTCAGAATTTTCAAGCTATGATTTTGAGACTTTTACAAAAGTTGCTCTATACATTTAGCTAACATATTATGCAAATGAAATTTTGATATCTTTGACGCATGCGCAGTAAAAAATTATATAGTAAACCTACTCATTTTTCATAGAAATTTTATTATTTTTTAATTCTGATTACAGGGTACTGTGTGCAATGTTGTTTGTCATATTTTCTGAAAAAAATATTATTTTATATTAAGAACTCTGAAAATTATAATGGAAAAACTTGGAAGAATTTGGGATTATTTTTATAAAAACCTTAATTACTCTGGGAGTGTGCATGCTATTTGTATAAAAATGAACACAGTGTATTACAATAAGGCATTCAATCATAATCTAGAGTTTGAGCGCTTTTGCTACATTAGTTTTGACAGGGTTATTCAAAAGATATTCATTCTTTTTTAATTTGTTGACGGTCCCCTATGGCGTTTCGGTAAAAAATCTTCGCGGAGATGTATGATGTATACTATTATATTTATACACTAAGAATTTCGAGATGATTCCTCATGTATTTTTCTAGATATTTAGTAAAATGTCTAAAATCGCAAGTGTCCCATAATCAATGGCAATATAGTGTATATATATATATATATAACCATATATATATATATATATATGTATCTGATTTTTGTCATACGATAACTAACGTATTTATGAACCGATTTGAATGGAACTTGGTATGTACATAGTACATACAAATGTCTCGACCGAGTTCGTTGGCCAGCATCATCTGACATTTTGTTTCAAAATGGCGACCATTTTAAATTTTTTAAAAAATTTAAAATTTAAAATTCAATGCGAAAAAATTAAAAGTTGAAAAACATTTTTCTTTTACGTATTAGAACATAAAACAACGATTCCAGAACACTTTTTATTTTGTCTATATCTTAAAAAATGATTGAACTATAGCACTTTGAATTTTTCTTATGGCTGACATTTTGAAACGATCTGATTTTTGTCACGCCATAACACGCGTATTTATGAACCGATTTGAATAAATTTTGGTATGTATATAGTACATACAAATGTCTCGACCGAGTTCATTGCCCAGCATCATCCGCCACTTTCTTTCAAAATGGCGGCCATTTTAAAGTTTTTAAAAAATTTTAAATTTAAATTTAAATCTGAAAAAAATTAAAAGTTGAAAAATATTTTTCTTTTACGTGTTAGAATTTAAAGCAACGATTCCAGAACACTTTTTATTTTGTCTATATCTTAAAAAATGATTGAGTTATAGCACTTTGAATTTTTCTTATTTCTGACATTTTGAAACGATCTGATTTTTGTCACGCGATAACACGCATATTTATGAATTGATTTGTATGTAACTTCGTGTGTACATAGTATATACTAAGGCCTGAATCGAGTTTGATACTCAGTTCCATCCCCCATCTTATTTCAAAATGGCAGCCATTTAAAAAATTTTATAAATTTTAAAATTTTAAATTAGGTACAAGAAAGTGAGAAATTGAAAAAGATTTTTCCTTAATGCATTTGAACTTGATAAAAAGATTCCAGAGCATTTTTTGTTTCGTCTGTATCTTAAAAAATGGTTGAGTTATAGCATTTTTAATTTCTAGTGTTGCTCATATCTTGAAATTATCTGATTTTCGTCACTTGATAACACACGTATTTATACACTGATTTGGATATAACTCCGTGTGCACATAGTACATAGCAATGCCTTGACTATGTTCACTGTCCAACTTCTTCCGTCCTCTTGTTTCAAAATGGAAGCCATTTAAGTTTGTCAAAAGTCTTTTAAATGTATAATGATGTACAAACAAAAAATTAGAAATTGAAAAAAGGTTCTTTTTAAAATATTTATCTTAATAATGAATTCAGGAGTATTTTTTGCTTTGTCTTTAACTTAAAAAACTCCTGAGCAGTTTGAATTTCTAATGTGGGTGACATTTTAAAAAAAATCAATTTTCTCGCGACAGCACTCGTATATATTAATCGATTTCAATATGAGTGTGCATGTGCACCTGAATTAAGATTTCGACCAAGCTCATAATCAGGTTCCACTAATTTGAACTTAGTATTTTTGACTAATATAACTTAATATAACTATATATATTAACTATAATATAACTTAATTTAAAATAAATAAACAAATATATAAGTATATGAAAGCTACCTTTTCCTCCCGGCACTGCCGGAAGGACTATTTTTGGTGCATATCGCTTAACAGGTGGTGTCATTATGCTGCATTACTTACAATTTCCATAATAGCGGTATCTCAAAAACTAGAGCTTGGATTTTTATAAAAGTTTAGATTTAGTTAGTACTTGATATAACATGGTTCTGATTATGTTTTGGTGCAAATCGCTCAACAGGTGGCGCTATCATAGTGTGATCATTTGTGATTATTGCAAAAGCTCTATTTCAAGAACTAATGCATGGAGGTTCACAAAATTTTAAATTCTGTTATACCTTGATATAAACTAGATCAGATTAGTTTTTAGTGTATATAGCTCAACAGGTGGCACTATTATGCTGTATCATTTACAATTTCCACAACAGCCATATCTCAAGAACTAGAGCATGGATTTTCATAAAACTTTAGATTTAGTTATTATTGATATGAAATAGTGCTGATTACGTTTCGGTGCAAATTGCTCAACAGGTGACGCTGCCATGGTGCATTATTCATAATTATCACAATAGCTCTATCTCAAGAACTAATGCACAAATTTTTCTAAATCTTCAGTTTCAGTTAGTCTCTGATATAGATTATTGTTGTTTAGTTTTTGGTGTAAATCGCCCTGATATAAGAAAGAGTTTAATCTTATAGATTTATTCTTTAATTTCTACTGAAGTAGTTATAATTGAAAGTGAAAATTGCTATTATATCTCCCCTTCCTCTTAGTCCTCCATGAATAGATGCACTATCGCTTTTTGAACTCCTCGTGACTAAGGCTCTGTGCAAGTCTTCAAAAAGTGTGTGTAATATTTGTTTTTGAGAACCCCTAATTTATTAAAAGTAATAGTTACCTTATTTAATTGTAAACTTTTAGTGACTGAATAAGTAAAAATTACTCAGGTTTACTACACAACCTGGAGTACCTCGAATTGTCAGGGAATTGGAAAATTAGCCGAATAAGTCAGGGAATTTGATAAAGTTTCACTGTGATCTCTAAGACAGTTTGATCATTGTACAGCCAGAAGTGAGAATCTTCTATGATTTGTAAAATTGCATACTTAAAAACAAAAGAAAAATTATCTATTTTTTTTTTTTCAAAAATTTCTTCTTTTATCCTCCACATTTTATATTTTTAATACTCATTATTACAGATTTTAAAACTTTTTCCAGCAGTTATTTTCAAGTAACAATAAGTAATTATCACAAGCCTCCATCTCCTTCCCTTGTTGAAAATACATTTTAACTAGACAATGATTTTGGGACATAGTTAACGAAATGAATATTTGTGAACTCAGTGCACAAATATTTTGTAGCAAGTTTGTACAGTTTGTAGGAAACTTTATTTGAAAGCTTGCAATTATAAATTATTAAAGAGAGCGATTACAATTGTAAATCTCAAAGAAAAATTGTAATTGATTTGGGAATTGAACTGGGATAAAGCTCAGCGGTTATTAGCAACTCTGTTCAAGAAATTTTATTGTTTTTTGAGTAATATAAAATTTTTTTTACCCTCAGCATGCCCACTACGTGCTACACAATAGAGAAATACACTTGGAAAAATCAGCGAATTTCATTCTCCCATATGAAGTAGCAACCCTGATTACTGCTAAAAGAAAAGTAGCGCCAACTAAATAAAATTTGTGTATGGCATGCTGGTTTCAAAGGTGTAAAAGAATTGCTTTTTAATTTCCCCCTTATTGTTAAATTAAAAACTAAATACTAAACCTTTTGAAGCACTGTACAAAATTTTACTTTATGCATAATAATTAATGAATACTTATAATTATTGATTTAAAAAGGTAACAACTGTCGAATAATGTTTTTGTTAATATATAATAAGGTAAAATATAATGTAAATGGTTTATGTAAAGGTATAAGTGCCTTTGACATAGAATACATTTGTGTTTCGAACTGTGTTTGTGAATAATTAATATCTTTGTATATAAGCATATATCAATAATTTAAAATTTTCATTTGATTTCTGCCTGAAAAATTTGTTTCAGTCGAACTGTAGTTTTTACATGAAGTGATAAGTTTCACAAATAATCTTTGAATCACAAAGAGATGAATGAATTTGTTTCTACTTCAATAGAATGAGATAGTGGGCAGTCAACCACATTTTAGCTGAAGATATCTCAAAATATATCCATATTTAAATACTATAACTAATCTGTCAAAAATAATTTTTTTTCAGTCATTTAAAAAAAATAAATTTTCTGCACTTTTTCACAAAAAAACTAATTTTGAGAAAAAGTTGCATGCTGGCTTCTGAAATTTTATGTAATCAGCTTTGTATTAATTTTAAATAGTCATGTGATATATGCAATCGTAATAAAAATTCCATGTTCTTGGCTATCATAGTAAAGAAAAAAAAATACTTTCTAGACTGATTTTATAATAAAAGACGCTTTTAAATTTTCAAAAGAAAAAAAAAAAAAAGCTTTTAGTTAAAAAAAGAAAAAAAAAATGCTTTTAGCTTAATGAAGAAGAATAAGTAAAAGCCCACTCCTCGCCTAGTAGGTTTTTTTTTTTTTTTTTTTATCAGCCTGAGTTTGAGAAAATTGAAAAATGAAATTATTTATAGAATTTATTGAAATTATTTATAGAACAATGGTTTAATTTTAAATAATTTAATGCAACCTTCTTGTTTAGAAATTAATTTTAGAAATGAATGATTAATTATACAAGTTTCAATTTAAATGAATTAAATAAAATAAAGATAAGAAAACTTATTTCATGTATAAATTGTTTCTCTGGTGAATGCTAATTTTCTGCAGGATAGAATAATGTGATTTGTATGCTATTTTATTAGAAAATGTCTATTTTTTTTTTCTGTAAAACTTTAACAATATTTTCTCTGGTTTCATTCTTTAGAAATAAGTGTTCAAAATTATATTTTTAGGAACTTACAGTTGAAAAAATGAAAAGTACTGTGACTAAAATAAAAGCAGTATCTGAACTTTCGGATTTACATCAATCAAATGCCAGTGAATTTTCAACTGTTATGGATTACATTCCATTTAAAACATGGCCATTGTCAAAATTTAGTAAGTATTGCTTTGATAAAATATAACCAGGTCTGGTGCAACCATCAGGCAAATCTTTTTAGTTGTAACATATTAATAGACATAAAGTCATATTTGAATTCATGTTTTTTAATTTTTAGTTACCATATTTTTGGGTGTATAGTCCGCACCCCTAAATCGAGCAGTGCAGTAAAAAAAGTTCGTGTATAACCCGCGGAGACGCATCAGTGTATAGTCCGCGGGCTATACACCATTTACGAACATATATTTTGATCAGGGTTTGAAATTAGAAGCCATTAGTCATAATTTTTAACACAAATTTACCAAATTTTTTCGTGATGCATAATACCTACTGTAATTCGGCTAAAAAATTAAGATTATCAGTACCGTAATTTTCGGAAGAAACGCCGTGGCGTTTACGTGTTTTAAGATAAAATTTCAAGCGATGTGGCATTTCTACCAATGCAGCGTTTACGCGGATTTTTTTTTTTTTTTTCAAATGAGCGTGATATTTTTTCTGAATTTTTCCGATTAAAAAAAACGACAAAAAAAAAAACAATGATAAATTAAAAATTTCGGACATAAAATGTATTCGTAAACGTTCATTGGTTCCCAAAAGGAACGAATCCTTAGAATCGGTTCGAAATGCATCAACTCTGAAAAGGAATGATTCCTTGGACTCTATCCAAAATGAAACGACTCAGGAAAAGTTCGATTTGTTGAACTCCTTCCGAAATGAAACGACTCTGTAAAGAAACGATTCCTCGGAATCAATTCAAAAAAAGAGTGACTACTCTGAATCGTTCCAAAATGACATAAATCACGCACTTTTATTTTTGTTCTTTGCAACAGGATAAGGTAGATTATTTTTTTGAAAAATAAACTAAAAAAGATCTTAAATTCAGAATCGTTGAGGTTGGAAGAGTTCCGGATTTTGGATTTTGTACTCTACAAACACAATGGCTATTATAGATCTATCAGTGCAATACTTGGCGATAGTTGCCAAGTCTTGGTTCTTCCAAACCCAGAAATTACTGTATTTAAGCAGTAAAAAAAAAGCCTTTACAAACATGGGAGAACTCTCTAAATTTAGCGGCATAGCGAAAAAAATTTATAAATTTCGATGTTTTTCAATTTTTTTGAGGTTTAAAAATTGTAGAAAAAATATCACGTTTTCCTATTAAAAAAAATCTTTGTATAACCCGTACCGTGTATAAGCCGCAGCGGCTTTTTGGAAGGTTTTTTTCTTGTATAAGCCACGGACTATACACCCGAAAATACGGTATTTATTATTTCAGTCTGTCCTATACAAACAAACAATGAATTAAGTTTAAAAATAGTTATATTTTAATCTAAGTATGCATAAAGAATACAATTTTTTATTACTGTATTTTTAGGTGTATAGCCACACTCCTAAATCGAGCAGTGCAGTAAAAAAGTTTGTGTATAAGCCACGGAGATGCATCGGTGTATAGTCCGCGGGCTATACACCATTTAAGAATGTGTATTTCGATCAGGGTTCGAAGTTAGAAGCCATTAAAGTATATACGCGTGTATAAGTCGAGAAATTTCAGACGAAAAAAGAATTTCAAAGTTAGGGGGAGTCGACTTATATGCGAGACCTTAAAAAAAAAAGTCTATGAATAAAATATCGGAAAATAGTTTGCTAGCGAATTGGTGCTGCAACACCCCTTTGTGTTTGTAAAGTACAAAATCCAAAATCTGGAACTTTTTCTATCTTGACAATTCAGAGTTTAAGATCATTTTTAGTTTATTTCTCAAAAAAAATCTACCCTGCCCTGTTGCAAAGAACAAAAAAAAAAGTGTGTGATTTATGTCATTTTGGAACGATTCAGAGGAATAGCTCTTTTTCAGAACGATTCTGAGAAATCCTTCCTTTTTCAGAGTCGTTTCATTATGGAACGAGTCAGAGGAATTGCTCCTTTTTGGAGTTGTTTCACTTCGGAATGCGTCTGAGGATTTTTCCCTTTTCGTAGTTTCGGACCGATTCTGAGATTCAATCCTTTGGGGAACCATTTCAATAAAGGAGCGAATCCGTGATATAGTTCCTTTTCAGAATCGTTCTGTAAAGGACGGATTCTTTTTTACAGACTGGAATCGTTCCTTTAGTTGCATTGCCGGAATTGCCCCTTTTGAATTGTTCCTCAACAAATGACACATCTCTACTAAAAACCTGTTTATAGTTAACGTTAAAACGACTTATTCAGCAAAAAGTAAGTTTAAAAGAAGTAACATGTTATGCAGTTGTTTTTATCCTCTCCAAATCAAGAGCAAACTGCGTTCGAGCGTCATTATTTCTCGCTGCCGGTTGGTGCAATACTTGGCGATAGTTGTGACAGTTCTTCCAAACCCAGAAATAACTGTATTTAAGCAGTAAAAAAAAAAAAAAAAAAAAAAAAAAAAGGCCTTTACAAGCATGAGAGAACTCTCTATATTTCGCAGCATAGCGAAAAAAAATTACAAATTTTGATGTTTAATTCAAATTTTTTGAGGTTTAAAAATTGTAGAAAAAATATCACAATTTCCAATTTTTTTAAAAAAAATCTTTGTATAACCCGCAGGCTTTTTCGAAGGTTTTTTTCTTGTATAAGCTGCGGACTATACACTCGAAAATACAGTATAAATATATAAATGAAAGCTGTAAAGCTTATTTAGATTAACTTTTTTTTTAATTATCATTTTTGTGTTTTAAACTAATACCTCACTGCTGGTTCTTTTACTTCTTAAACACAACAAAATATGGACTATGTTTCACACCAAAATATGTGAACCATTGCATGGCTTACTAGTTACAACATTCTATTTTTTTTCACATTTTTAAAACAATAATAAACACACAGTATTGCCACACACAGAAAAAGAGAAACATTGATTCAATACAAATGAGAGCAAAAAGCATAAAAATTTTAGCTTGCTGCAGACAATATTTATCTAACAATCTGGCCCTCGTTGAAATTCCCTGAAATTTCAACAAGTGGTTAACTGCTTTGAATTATTTAGAATTACTATAATGAAAGAACAATTAATAACACAAAAAAATTAATGCAAAAAATATAGAAAATATTAAGTAGTTTTGAGTTTATAGTTTCTATAGGAAGAGGAAACAATTTAACTATAGAATGATTGATGACACCTCTAGTTTTGATCGTAACTACTCTGACCTTATTCTCTAAACCTGGATGAACAGTTATTATTCTCCCTAATTTCCATTTAAGTGATGGAGGCTGTCATCTTTTATGAGAAAAAGTCTTTGACTTCTAAATTTCATTGAATTTTTCACTATTTAGGTCTTTGCTAAAGTTAAGATAGATATTTCCGGCTCCATCTTTTCCAAAATTGCTGTAGAATGAACTGCCTCACATGCCATCTATCAAGAAGATTCAAGGTACTGTGACTTAGATCTTGTTCAGGAATGGAAATTAGAAAAGTTCTAACTAGGAAGTAACCCGGTATTAGAGCAGTTAAGACCCCACACTAGTCACAGAAAAAGACCCGGATGATAATATAAAGTGTATGGGAGCTATAGGGCAAAATTAGGAAATTTCATCAGCGGCCACTGGCCAGTAAGACTAATTTTTCAAGTGGCCACTTTGTTTAAACTAACAGCCACTTTTTTATTTAAAAATGCTAAATAGTTATCATTTCTATAAGTATTAATTTAAAACAGAATTGTCCAAGTAAATATGTTAATAAAATGTATTGGAACCTAAAAAAGTAGAATCTTTAATGAAATGTAAGTAAATTTTATTCTCATTGTATTCTCTCCTTGTACTAAAGTGGCCAGAAGGTGGCCACTGATAGGCAATTTTTCACTGGCCACTTTTTCTCATATACTGGCCCTGTGGCCGGTGGCTAGTGCTAATTTTGCCCTTTAATGGGAGCGTTCTTTTCAAGTATCTTGCTCAAATTTTAATATTTTTACATGAGTTTGATGATCTACAACCTGCCTAGTTTTTACTTTTTCGATTTTGCTTATATATTTTTTACATTATGATAGTTTCAATTTCAGAACCGGTTTAAACCAATTTGAAATTTAAAGTAATTTTTTAAAAAAATCTGAAAACAAAATTGGAAATGTAAAATCTAGTCTGGTTGCAGATCGTCCTCAGCTATCCTATGCAGCAAAAAAAAAAAAAAAAAAAAAAAAAAAATAATCATGTAGAAATATTAAAATTTGAGCGAAATATTTGAAAAGAACAATCCCATAGACTTCAGTTCAGACAAGCTTCAGTTTGTGTAATCAAAGTTTAGAATTCAGGATAGATTCACAGTGTCACATTCATTTTCTTCAGGTGCATTTTCATTGATTTTAACTGTAGATTCTCAAAGTCCATCAAAGTGGGGAGCTGAAGGTGGATTAAATATCCAAGTTATTTCCTCTGACGACAAAAAATTGTGAATTTCTTCATCCTGCTTGCACTATTAAAATATTTGTCGATTTTCTTCTCTGCACTTTTGAAGTTGGTTCTGTAGTTACTAAAAATCCCAAGAGGTTTCCCTCTTCTTGCAATAAAGTCATTTTAATGCATTTAAGAATGCCTTTGTTGACAGATCTTCTACGATTTCAAGATGGACTGCTTTGATGACTAAACAGATAAATATACACATATATGATTTAAATTCGATGAAATGGTCGTGATTGTGTTACTTTAGATGCTGGAAGATTAGTCATTATTTGTTTTGCAGACTGAGCTCTATATCTGCAACATGTACCACAAATTCTTACTCTTTTTCAAATAACATATCTAGCAGTAATTATTTAAAATGGCTATCTAATTAAAAAAAGAAGTTCTGGAGATACACAGAAATATTTTTCATGAAAATGTTTAATTTTAATCTTAATCACATTGTTCTTTGATGATAATATGATTGGGTGCTTTTGATTCTCTGACAGCTGTGTGTTTTTTAATGCACCTTCTACTCTTAATATTTTATCAACATCTGAAATGGACACAAACAAATGATATTACTATTTGTAGGTAGCTCTTTTCCAGCTTCTAAACACTGAATTTGTTAATTGAAATTCACTTGTTGAACTATTGAAATAATGCATTGTGTTACAGCTTGAACTTCATTGCTTGATTTCTTTCTTTCTACACATTTTACCTTTGAATTGGCGATTAATCTCAATGTACAAGCAAACATGCATTGCAATTTGGAATATGAAGAGATTTTTGATAGAACCTCAAATTGTTTTAACGTTTCAACAATTACCAATGATAAAGTTTTATGTGTGTATGGTAATTCTTCATTTATGGGAATATGTTCATGCTCGGAAACCTCATTGTTACTTAATCACAGTGGCTCGTTCCACTGCAAGTCATGGAAAAGTAGTTCTGCAGGAAGTAAACAACATGATGCACAATCAGCAGAATTTTCTGTTCTCATGGTTCCAATTTTTAGCTGGTAAAATGGATTAGATTTCAGATACTGATTGGCTACAAAGACTGTCATCTTTTAGGATTTGATGTTACCCATAACAATACAGTTTGTGAATTGTTCTATGCTCGAACAGAATCAGGTTTTATGTGTAATGCATCTCTAACTGCCTGTATTAAAGGTGCCAGTAATAGTTTAGCACATAATTCTAGTCTTGGAATTGTGATAGATTTTAGTGGTGTTATGCAAGTCTTAGCTATTAAAAGTTTCAAATCAGTGTCAGAGTTTTTACAAGTTTTAACGTAAATGACTGCTGAATAATCCTTTTCTGATGCATCACAAAATTAATGAAGTTCACATCTAGAATAATTGGGCAAGATGACTTTTCTAGGTATATAGATTTTACTTAAAGAGTTTTACTTCTTAGCGTAAAATTTTCCACTTTTGATAAATATTTTTTGGCACTGGATCTTCCCATGATAGTTGTAATTTCCACAGTTCCTGAAGAATAATTTTAGTTAGAATTACAAAAGGTGGAATCCACCTGAATGGATCAAAAAGTGTTGATACAAATGATAGAATTCTTTTAGTAGCGACATGTTGATAATCTATGTCACTGAAATTACATTTGAACATACCATTATCAGGATGCCATTCCACTCCTAGAACCTTTATGACCTTGTTGCCCAGAACACTGTGTATATTATCATTGTTTTTGTTAACACAGAATTTGAAGGTAAGGACACATAGAGCATATTATTTGACATGTTATCTATCATGAATGCTGATGTCGATACTCTAAGATTACTTTTATAGTGAGAAGTAAATAATAAATCAACTTCCTTATTACTTCTACTCACAGTATAATGTAAACACTATAAATGTTCTCAAACATGATACAGAGATAGAACTATCTTTTACCGATCCTAATTTGTTTACACATTCTGTTGAAATAAATGAGCTCTGAGAGCTAATGCCATATAAGCATCTGCATTTTACAAACTTTTATTAATGCAATACATAACAAAATATGGCTCTTGATTACTATTTGCATTTGACTCGTAATGAGAAGCACAGACCGTAGATGAAACATTTTGACTCGTTGACTCAACATTTTTAGGGATAAATTAGGGATTTTAGGGAGGGGTGCTTGTGGAAACATACTATTTCACTTAGTCTTATTTCTTGAATTATTTATTATATGCAAAATACTATGATCTTTTTTAAAGCAATAATGCCATGTATTTAGACTCTTACATTTAATGAGAAAATGCATATTAAAAAGGCAATTGAAACTATAATACCTCCAGTCGGCGTTGTGTGGTAGCGGGTCGAAAAATAGCGGCAAGAGGCTGGATCAGATTTCACTAGAATTTATTTAGTTCATTACAAGGAAATCCATTCCACTTATAACAAAATAAAAGATGGGTTCTCCACAACAGATTGAAAAGATTGTTCATACTGAATTTGAAATGGCTTTACCGCCACTCGTTAATATGATAAAAGTTTATCAGGAGTTGTTCTCCACAAGTCCTTCCACATAGGCATTAACCGCCTATTAATTCTTCTCCAAGAGTCAAACACTGGTCACTACTCTCTCTGAGTACGAGGGCCAACTCCCCCGTCTCTAACGCTCCGCATCCGAACAGCAAAAAAAAACCCTTAGAGCATCCCCTCGCTCTATTTATCCCGTTTTCCCTCATCCATCATTCTTTGGGATGACCCGCCTCTTTCATTCTTGCACAGCGGTCGCCTTGGAGAAATATCTTTCTCTTACTTGTGGAAATCATCGCCATAGCGGTCTCTCTCAACACTTCAAAGGCTCATCTTCCGTGGGGTCTAAAATCGGCAGAACGACCATATGCATTAATCGAAGAGTTCACTTTAAGTGCTTTATTGAAATCGGCTGACTTTCTTATGTCTACTTTGAGAGTGGAGAAAGATGTATTTCTCCTTCTGAGAATTCTCCGGGATTCCCGTCGTGGGGGGTAATTTTGGAAGCGTGGGAACGAAATTCATCACAACACCCCTTCCGCCAGTCTGATATTGGGCTGCAAGACACAATATCTGTAAGGGAAAGGTTAGCTCATTAAACTTGGGTGGCCCTGATATATTTTTAAATCTTTAAAATCCCTTTAGTTTGTTTCTGTTTTTTTTTTTTTCATTTAACAGGATCTTTCCCTTCGGTATCCGTTTAATTTATCTACACAATAAAGTACACAATTATAAATTACAAAATACAGATAATTAGCATGAAAACATATATACAATTGGATTTTCTGATAGATTTTACTCTATCCTACTTAAATAATCCACATGGGGTTATGTCCTTTCCTGGACGATGTTTTATAGCGTAATGATAGGGTTGCAGGGTGAGTGCCCAACGTAAAAGGCGAGGGTTATTGCCTGCGTTATTCTTTAAGAATATTAAAGGATTATGGTCGGTTTGTATAGAAAACTTCTGACCGTCAATATAATGTCTTAGCTTCTTTATTGCAAAAATTATAGCGGCGCATTCGCGTTCTGAAGTGCTAAAATTCTTTTCTACATCTGTGAATTTCCTACTTAGAAAAAGTATCGGATGCTCTTCTGAGCCTTGTCTCTGGGCCAGTATTATACCCATAGCCTTTTCTGAAGCATCCGTTTGTATTATAAATTCGGATTCATAATTGGGGGCGTATAGCACGGGATCTTCAGTTAATTTCTTTTTTAATTTCTCAAACGCTTCCCCCATTTCGCTGCTCCAAACTATTTTTTCCCTTTTGTTTTTTCCTTTTAAAGCACTCGTAAGAGGTTCAACGATGTCAGCATAATTTTTTATGTACTGAGCATAATAACCTGTCATTCCCAAGAATCTCCTTATTTCAGTTTTGTTTCTCGGTGTTGGCAGATCTACGATAGTCCTGATTGTGACATCTGAAGGTTTTCGTTGCCCCTCCCCGACAATATGTCCGAGATATTTTACTGTCCTTTGTGCGAATTTACATTTTGCAATTTTAATTTTCAACCTAGCCTCCTTAATCCTAATTAAGACTGTCCTTATATGTATGAGATGTTCCTCCCAAGTGTTGGAAAATACTGCTGTATCGTCCAGATAAGGAAGACAATATTCTTCTAGTCCGTGTAATAATTTGGACATGAATTTAGAGAATCTATACGAAGCCCCTATTAATCCAAAAGGCATTGCCAAAGGTAAATAACTCCCAAAATTCGTGACAAATGCGGCGAGTTTCTGCGCTCTGGGGGTCATAGGAATTTGCCAATAACCTTTGGTTAAATCTAGCACAGTTATGTATTTCGCATTTGCGACCCGTTCCATTCTTCCTTCAATGTTGGGAAGCGGAAAAAATTCAGGTTTAGTAATAGCATTTAATTGTCTATAGTCAATGCAGGGACGTGGATCCTTGCCAGGGGTCTCCACTAAAATCATGGGGGAAGTATAATCTGACTCCCCCTCTCTTATTATTTTTAATTCTAACATTCTTTTGATTTCTGTCTTCAGGATTTCATTTTGTCTAACGGAGGTACGATATGGTCTTGTTCTCACCGGTTTATCTTCGCTCAATTCTATGTCATGTTCGATCAGATGAGTTAATCCTGGGTCATTTGAAAACACGTCTTGAAATTCGTCTAACAGATTTTTCAATTCACATAATTGGTTTGGGTTACATCTGTCCTTTAAATTCCCGTCTTTTACTATTTTCTCGAAACTGTAACTGTTTGAATCGACGGATGGAAAATCTATTTCAAGATCCGGGGATTCTTCAGAGTCGAAAACTTTGCTAGGCAAAATATTTACTTTTACTACGCGTCTTACGTATGGTTTCAGCAAATTAACGTGGTAGATTTGTGATTTCTCGCGTCGCCCTGGGACACTCACTAAATAATTTGTATCTGAAATTTTTGAGTCGATTTTTCCCGGCCCGATCCATTTAATAGACATCTTATTTGGTTTGTTCGTGGCTAGTACTAAAACTTCATCGCCCGGTTCGAAACTTCTTTCAGTTGCCTTTTTATCGTAATAGAATTTCCTTTTCTCCCGGCTGTTCGTCATGTTTTCGACGGCAAGTTCCCGGCATCTTTTTAATCTATTTACCAGATTGAATACATGCTCCGTAACTAATTCGTGTTCGGGACCTTCCCCCGTCCACTGCTCGAACAACAACGTTTCAGGCGTTCTGAGATTTCGGCAGAAAACAAGTTCTGCCGGACTGAACCCGGTAGATTCATGGACCACCGCCCTAAGTGCAAATAGGGCGTGAGGCAAATTTGACTCCCAATCCTCTCCATTTTCTAAGCACAAAGACTTTAATAATTTTTTAACGGACCGGTGAAATCTTTCTACCATGTTTGAGCTAGGCCTACACACACTAGAATGTCTTAGTCTTACTCCGAATTTATCTAAAAACGTAGTCGTTAGACTGGAGATAAAACTGTGTCCTAAATCAGTTTGTATTTCAGTTGCATATCCTATTCGACTGAATACGGCAATTAGCGCTTCCACAACCGTCTCCGAAAGCATGTTAGGAATTGCAATCGCTTCCGCCCATCGCGAGTATACACATAAAGCCATCAAAAGGTATTTATTTCCCTTTTTTGACAACGGAAGTGGGCCCACCAAATCTACGGAGATTTTGGAATAAACTTC
The DNA here is from genome assembly GCA_964019185.1 of Maratus speculifer. Taxonomy (NCBI): domain Eukaryota; kingdom Metazoa; phylum Arthropoda; class Arachnida; order Araneae; family Salticidae; genus Maratus; species Maratus speculifer. The sequence goes on from OZ025294.1 coordinate 44,429,788, forward strand.
GGATATAATAGGAACCAAAGTTAGCGGTGCTTTCTTATCTTCACCAGCTCGTCCAACGCGTTGACAAATATCGCACGACTTAACGAACTCTTCCGTTTCCTTAATTGCGTTTGGCCAAAAGAAATATCGTAATAGTCTATCTTTCGTTTTTTTTTCTCCCGTGTGTGAAGAAATCCCTTCATGACAAGCCGTTAAAATTCCTTGTCTAAATTTCTGGGGAATAATCAATTGTTTTCTTACATTCCCTCTATGATCAGTTGACTTTCGCACAATAATAGAGTTATGAATTTCGTAATGCGATTTATTTTTTTTCGCTTTCTCGCGTACTTCATTTAATTCTACATCATCTTGTTGAGCTTTCATGAAATCTGCCTTTTTGACTTCCCCTAAAATTGAACACGCGTCTGGCTCCAGGTCCGGAACAATCAATACATCTTCTTCCGTTTGAGATGTCTCCTCCCCTTTTTCGGAAGAGCTTTCGTACAATACAATAGTAGCATCTTCAATAGGAACTTTGGGGTTGTTTGATACAATGCCTTCCCTTTCTTCCCCTTCCAGAGAGCCCGATTTTTTCTCTTTCAGAATTGATTTAGTCTGACTGCGGGTGAGAACGGCATTTAAAACTGCGGGATTATTTTTTTTTCCTTCCTCAATTAATTTCTGAGTATCATTTTCCAAGATATAGTAATCCATGTCAATTTCCTTTTCTGCTACTATAGCTTTAGTTCGGATGGAACCTGCCCCCTCAATTTCTAAATCTATTATCGCCGTAGGTAAACAACGTACATCGTTCATCAAAGGTTGCGTAATCCAAACGTAATTCCCGTCTATTTGATCAGGTTTAATTAATCGTCCTGGGATGACATCTTGGCAGCTGCCCGAATCTCGGAGTGTAACTATTTCCTCTCCATTAATTTTTGCGCGACCCAAATAAGGTTGGAAACCTTTTTCGAATTTAGTTCCGTCGCTAATATGTCGATCATTTGTTACAGGTTTTTTATTTTTTTCATTCTCTGGACAATCGGCCTTCACATGGGAAAAACTAGAACACAAAAAGCACTTCCTTCCACTAGGTCGTTCGAAAACCCGTTGCCGTTCTGTGTTATCATTTCTCTTCCTCCAATTGGTTTCAGTTTCGTTTTTCCTTTCTCGCGATTTGTCATCAATTTTTGGTTTATCGCCTCTCTTGTCTATTGCGCTTCCGGCGTTCCACGATTTTTTTTGCAATACCTTAACAGCTTCGTATTCATCTAATTTTGTTGCTAGAGTTAGGGGATCCGTATAATTAGCCCAAGAATCTATGAAGTGCTCTTTTAATACCGTGGGAGCACGACGTTTGATTTGGTCCGTAATCAATAACTTTTTCAGAGCCGAAAAATCTAAAATTCCTAAACCGTGTAACCATCCTTCGAGAAAACTGTCAAGTTCAAAGATTAAATCTTTCCATGGGCTTCCAGGATTTTTAGCATGCCTATTTAATTTTACCCTATAAGCTTCAGGACTCAGCCTATACCTGGGCAGTAATAATGATTTCACGTGTGCGAAATTTTCAATTTGATCTGCCGGTTCGCGCAAGATCAATTCCGCTATGTCTATGGGTAATAAAGAGAGTAAATGAGTTACGTAGTCTTCAGTTTCGATACCTACTCTATTAGCTTGTCGTTCGAATAAGTTTAAGAAAAGAGTTATGTCGGATTTATCGGGGTCAAAGCGGTGCATTACAGTCTTAAGTGCAAGCTTAGGTTGACGTTCAGCATTACTACTCGCAGTAGAATTACGCCTCTCTGAGGTTTGAGATAATCTCAGCTGTTCCAATGTAAATTCCCTTTCCTTCTCCTCCCTTTCCCATTGTTTTTCTTGTTCTAACCTTTGTTTTTCCTCTTTTTCTCTCTGTTTTTCCTCTTCGCGATCCCTAACTATATATTCAGCTTGAGCTAAAGCAAGAGTTTCATCATAATCGCTTGCGGATTCAATTTTCCTAATAATAGCTGCCATATTATCATCTGGTTCTATTTCTACCCCTAGGACTTCTGCCAAATTTTGTAAGTCTGCCTTCCTACAATATTTGAGTGACGTAATTTACGTCATGATTCCGTTAAGTTTAGTTCGGTTAACAAGAACCCAAAAAATCAAATGCCTTTAACTAAATCGTTAACAATTTCACAATCCAAATTTTATGCATGTATAAGAAAATAAAAATTTCTAAACACAATTCAACAGATATATAAGGATTTCTAATTCAGAACATTTCTTCAATTCTGTTATTAAGTCTCTATAAAATAAATTTTTCCTAAACTTAAAGATCCCTATGCACACAAAAACACAAATAATAACTAACTTTCTGAAATGTCACAGAAAAACAACTTGGATTTTTTGGATTGGGCACTCACACAGATTATTAACAGAAACATTTACTAATTTAAATACAAAATATTTTTACCAAAACCTGTCCTAACATACATTAGTCAACAGAAATATGTTACAGCACTAACCGTTAATAAAATTTTAAATTTAGTAACTAAGTTATTAAATTTTATAAAGGCCTTTCTTTTTTTTTTCAAAAGAGCCTTTTTTTTTTTTTTTTTCACAACGCTGGTTTATCAAATGTTTTTAGAGAAAAACAAAATAATTCTAACTCGAGAATTTTTTTACAGCTAGATATTACTTATTTATTAAATTATTTTATGATTAACTTTAATTAATTTGACTTAAATCGAAATTCACTGAAATAATAATTTTTTTTTTTTTTTTTTTTTTTTTTTTTAAACTTAAGTTTAAGTTTAGAATCATGACAATATTTTACTATAAATACACTAAATTTTCAATCTGAGGCCACTCAAAGAAAAATGAGCCTACCTTTTTCTGCTTGGCACGTCTTTCTGAAGAGGTCGGTCCCGGTTGCTCCTGGGTCTGGCTCGGAGGGTTTCTTTTCTCGGGCTCCACTTGTCAGCGGTCAGTGGTCCTTGATTTCGAGGCACTTGAAGCTTGGCGCTCCTTGGGTATAGCTCTGGGGCTCCTTCTCAATTTGCTGCGGCACGGCTGAGGCACTCCTATATCTTTTCTCTGGTTGCTGAGGCACGGTCAGGCTTGATGCTCTTCTATTAGCGTCGTCTTTCTGGGCGGGCGCTATTATCACACTCTGGGGCAGACTAAAATATCCAAACAACTTTTCTTTTCTGGTGTAAGAATCCGCTAAGCTGCCACCAGTTATAATACCTCCAGTCGGCGTTGTGTGGTAGCGGGTCGAAAAATAGCGGCAAGAGGCTGGATCAGATTTCACTAGAATTTATTTAATTCATTATAAGGAAATCCATTCCACTTATAACAAAATAAAAGATGGGTTCTCCACAACAGATTGAAAAGATTGTTCGTACTGAATTTGAAATGGCTTTACCGCCACTCGTTAATATGATAAAAGTTTATCAGGAGTTGTTCTCCAAAAGTTCTTCCACATAGGCATTAACCGCCTATTAATTCTTCTCCAAGAGTCAAACACTGGTCACTACTCTCTCTGAGTACGAGGGCCAACTCCCCCGTCTCTAACGCTCCGCATCCGAACAGCAAAAAAAAACCTTAGAGCATCCCCTCGCTCTATTTATCCCGTTTTCCCTCATCCATCATTCCTTGGGATAACCCGCCTCTTTCATTCTTGCACAGCGGTCGCCTTGGAGAAATATCTTTCTCTTACTTGTGGAAATCATCGCCATAGTGGTCTCTCTCAACACTTCAAAGGCTCATCTTCCGTGGGGTCTAAAATCGGCGGAACGACCATATGCATTAATCGAAGAGTTCACTTTAAGTGCTTTATTGAAATCGGCTGACTTTCTTATGTCTACTTTGAGAGTGGAGAAAGATGTATTTCTCCTTCTGAGAATTCTCTGGGATTTCCGTCGTGGGGGGTAATTTTGGAAGCGTGGGAACGAAATTCATCACAAAACAATAATGATTATGTCTTATGAAATCTATTCATTGTTGAACAGGTAAATTAAGAAATTTTGAGTACTTGGTTTAACTATGGTCTTTTTTTACAGTAACCACAACCCAGGATAGCTACAAAAGCATTGCTCTTATTTGAAAATATAGATTTAGGTACTTTATTTACAACTAAAGTTCTTGAGTAATTCTTAAGAAATTAAATTAAATTCTTACGTTTCAAAATTTCATCATTTTTAAACTGATGATCCCAACACAATTTTGTAGAAGGATCTAATTTTAGCAAAATTAAATAAGTCATTAATGTATCACCAAATTTGTCAATTGTTTGGTTCAATATTTCTAATGAGCAAAGGATTTCATTAATGTTGTCAACCAAATTTAAAATAAGAATAGCTGATTCTGTTAAAATAGTTGGTAAACTTAAAAATTGCTTAATATATGCAAAAATTTTTTTCTCATTATTTGAATATCTTTTGTCTAGTACATTCCATGATATTGCAAAACTAGAATCCAAAATTTGAATAATCTGAACTGTGCAATATGCTTCACCTTTTAGTGCAGCCTTCAAATATTGTAATTTTTGCGCATTAGATATACACTGTATGGACTGTGTATATTAGATGTACACATAATTTAAATAAAACCTATTGCTGGAATCTATGAATATATACTTATCTTTTTTTTTTTTTAAATGCAGTAATACCTTAGATGCACCCTAAAACGCATTTCATTCTTTTATTAATTGTGCTAAATCTCATCACACTCAACGTAGCATTTAACCAATAAAAGAATATTATATGCACTCAAAGTTTTATTAGCAGAACAAATTTTTACTCCAATAAAGAAAAAATAAAATAAAATAAAAATGTCAAGATTTATATTAGGTAATTAATCTAAGGTTAATGATCATTAATAGTTCAATAAATCTAGATTATATAAAATAATTGCAATATTTACACTTTAAAACTGAGGAAGATTTAAGGAAATAAAAGGCACTGGCCGACACTACAGCCATAAATGTCAAAAGGCTGGAACAGAGCATCCTATCCCATTGAAAAGCCAAAACATTTCTAACTCTGCAGTCTCAAATCGTTAGGCCAAATTTATAAAAGTTATATCTCCACACATGCTTGTTGGGTTGGGCTTTACGTCACTAGATTTCCTGACTGAACTTTGCTGATGTACCTTGTTGCTATCCTGAGTGTGTTTTGAGATCTCTAAAACCACAACTCACATTTATGAAAAGAAAATTTTTAATTTTGAATAATTTTCATAGTTTTTTTTTATATGCTTCTAAAATTGTTTCTATCAATGTACAATTTAGTCCTCTCCTTCCCTTCCACCCTACAAAATAATAATAATGTAAAAAAATATATTAATTTTAATTTTTTTGAAAATGTTACTTATCAATTATCTTTGATAAAATTTATGTAATCATTAGAATTTTATCATTAACAATAGGAATCAAATGGTTGAACAACTTATTATTAGTGCTACTGTAAATTTGATAATTATTAAATATGCATTAAATCACAATTCTTGATCAAGTAGCAATCAATAATATTGAATTAAAATCACATGACATTTTATTACTATATTTTAAACTCAATATCTATATAATTTAATTTTTCAGATGCTTCAGCCGAAGAAATAACATCAATGTTTGAAGAAGAATTCAAAGTGAAATCTTCTGTTTGCAAAGAAATATGTCACATTTTGCATAAATCAGCGTTTTTGTTTTTTGAAGCTTGCTGGAAATATGAGCCCAATATTGATAAACGTAAATTGGATATGCTCTTAAGTGGTATACTGTTTGAATTAGATTTAATATTGGAAATAAACTGAAAAATTATTTTATATGTACATTTATTTACCTCATGAATAAAAAATTAAGTAATTTGTTTCTGATTTTTGTCCTAGAAAGTGTCATGCAAAGAAAGAAAGAAAGAAAGAAAAAAAAAACACTTTTGGAAAAAGTTTCACATATCTAAGATAAATTTTAAGTATAGTTTATCATTATTTTATTTTTAGCGGGTAAAATAATTTTGTATGCACAAATTTACAATTATTAGAAAATAGAGTACCTTTACACCTGCTAAACAATACAAAATAGATAGGCCAACAAATAGCAGTGCAGGCAGGGAGTCGTCCCCCCCCCCCCCCCCCCCCCCCGCCCTATCCCCTGAAACCCGAACAAAGAACTGGTTTACTAAATCATGGCTACATATTAAAACAGCTAAGACAGAATCACAAAGAACATAGGAAGAATTACATTTTAGACAGGCATTCATCTTATCAGGCGTAATTCAAAGGTATGTCTTCTTACACTATAAACTTTTCCATTTTAGGCAGGTTTTTATTATAAACACTTTCTGTTTTCACACTATCCATTAAAATTTCTAAAATATACTTATTCCATAGTACTCCTCTGAACAGCATTAATGTATGTGTGTATATCAAAGGATTTTGGTTATTGGAGGATCGCTGATTTTAGTGGACAACCAGATAGTTATGTTTTAGTACTCCATCACCTTTAAGTTAAGCTTTGGAATCTAAAATTCTCACACTTTGCTAATTTTTGTTGAGTTATGGTATTTTAAAATTCGTTTCCATGTTATTCATCTATTATCTTGGTTATCCCCACTTGCCATTGCTACTATTTAAGTTTCTGTATGACCATAGTATCCAATTGCTTGAACAACTGAATGCACTGTCTTCTTTATTTCATCTGGTGAAAGATTGAGAATTGAACTATCTGCCATTGAAGTCTAGCTTTATCTGCATGACCTGACCACTTCCTTACTGCAAATTCTCATCCAAAAATTCATATCGCATACTGTGTAAGATATTTTGTGTTGTGAAAAAAAAAAAAAAAAAAGATAGCAAAACTTTTTGCCTTGCTACTTCTAAACAACAATCTTTGTGGCATTATTTTCAATAAAAATCTATCCTGAGATATATTATTTGGAAATAAAGGTATTAAAATTATTTGATAGTATTATTTTTGTGACAAACTTCTAATCACACTAATTATATTACTATTTATTAACACTTTGTTATACAACATTTGTTATCTTGTAATTTTAATCATGCATTTTTTTCATTACTGTACCCCCTTTAAGACCCAACCCGCATGATCGTGCACTTTGCACATTCTTTTAAATTGTTGCTTTTGAGTTGTATGTAATAAAAACCCAAATCGAATGACCATTCTGATTTGCAGAAAGAGCGAAATATCATTTTGTATCAACAGATAGTGATTGTAGTACAGTAGAACCCCACTAATTCGGACTCTGTTAATCCGGATCAGTTTGGCCATTTTTTTTTTCAAGTTTGAGAAGTGATTGGCTAATTTTCATAACATTAACTTGTTTCATCGTCGTATTCTGAATAAAAAAAAAAAAAACTTTTCTGACATCTTTTCAAAAGAATTAAGCAAAGTAAACATTTTTTCTGTCTGTAAATATTCAATAAGTTTAACATAAAGGTGATTTTCTGCAAGTATGTTTTAGTTTATTTCATTTTATTCAAATTCTCTGGATAATCTGGATTGGGTCCGGTCCCAATTAATCCGAATTATCAGGGTTTTACTGTACTTGTTTTATTTTTAGCTGGCAAGGCAAGTTTCTTTACAATCTCATCGGGTCTTAAAGGGATACAAGAGAGTTGCAGCCAGGGGTGCCATTTCAAAACTTTCTTGGGTGGGAGCAAATTTTTTTTGGGGCAGTGGTACAGCCAAGGATAAGAATTCGGCAGAAGAAGCTTATCCCCCTCCCCTTTTCCAAAGGAGAGCAGATGAAAAATCTGTTTTAGACAGGTCTTAAAGGGATACAAAGGATCTTAAAGGGACAGGGCTTTTAGGATGTATAATTTCAAGATATTAAGAAAATCATCCATTTAAAACAGGATTCATTCCAGACAGCTTTCATTTCTACAAGTATCTTAAGACTGTTAAAACATTCTTTCTACAGTATGAGTGAAGAGTATAGGTGTATTACACTAAAACTTATAAACCAAAATAAAGTTATTTCCCCTTACCTTTCGACTTGTTCTTTAACAATTTATCTACCGAATTATTTATCAAGAAATTGCTTCATCTCAATTATTATTATTTTTTAATATATGAAGATAATACTAGAATTTTTAAATGATAATTATGTGAAATATAGATATGTTTTTTGATTAAAACTGATTAAATAATAAACTTATAAACGTTATAACTTAAAAAAAAAATATTTACAAAAATAATAAGATTAACCTAAGATTTTTGTATGGAAATATCACAATTCTTATAAAAGCAATGTATTAAATGTATTACGATCCTCTTGTAAATGAAAAGGCTTTTGCAGTTGAAAATATTTCATACAACTTTTTTTCAAAGAAAAAAAAAGCCGTACCTATGAAAATCATTAAGAAAATTATCACACTTTGAAAATATTTAGATTCAACTGTTTCTCTACTCTATCGAAATTTGGTCGCACAGAGTATAATGTGTGGGGAAAAAAAATTATTAATAGACGGAGTAAATATATTTTACATTAAAATTTCTTTAATAGTATTTAAAATTACTGTCAGTGCATAAATGGCTAATTGAGGCTTAAGGAGATATTTTAAGAGATTTTTGTAAAGGGAGGGGGGAGGGAAAGGGGCAGTAAAGTTTTTTTGCAGGAAAAGATTTAAAATAGCTTGCAAAATTTTGCCTTCTTAATTTCTTTCTTTCACAAGTATGGAATTCTTCCAGGAATATTTTTAAATTTTCAAGGAAAACCATGATATTTGTTATTTTATAGTGGAAATATGGACAAGTCGACTGTGGAAAATTAGATTCAATAATTAGATAAATTATTGAATCATAATTAATTTGGCAAATTAATTGTGGAAAAAAATTTTATTTCCTAAAAGGACCATAAAATTATTGCAAAAAGATAACATCTTTGTCAATCAGTTAAAGATAGAAAAAATCGCAGACATGAACGTTCAACCACAGAAAGTAAAATCAAATTTGTCTATAAGTCCTATTAAAAAAAAAATCACCAATTTTGAATACCTATTGCGAAAATAAATCAAAAATTTTGTCAAAATGTTTCGGAAAAAATCATGAATTTAGTCAAAAAATCAAGTGAAAATTCGAGAGTTTCATGGGACAATCACATATTTTGACAGTCAGCTGCAGGAAATAAAACCCAAATTTCAACAAATGATTGTAGAAAAGACTAGTGAAGAAAAAATTTGAGCCATTAAATATGGTGATCATTTATATAGGATTTGATAAAGAACAACAGATATTCAACATACTAAAACCTCATCCCTGAAATAGTATCTAACAATGCAATTCTCATCAAAATCCATAGAGTTTTTAAAAAGATTAATCTTCAATAATTGGTTTATTATTGAAATTTATCTCTATCATTATTAACCAAGCAACATAAAATTATACATTACATATTAAAATTTTTTATTGAAAAACTATCAAACTAACAATGCAAGTCTCATTCACATCCGTAAAATAGAATAAAAAAGGCTAATCTTTAAGAATTGGGTTCACCTTATTGTAGAATTTTATAACTTAGCAACACAGAATGCTATTTTGCATATTAAAAACTTATCTGAAAAATTGTGCAACTAACAGTTCAAATTTCATTGAAATATTTTCAGCGGAATCAGCCCGATCCTGATGAATTTAAATCCGAGCTCGACCTAGCCCAATATCAAAATGTACATATAGACCGCCTGCACGTGATGTCATATGCTTCATCTGGCCCCCAAACATAAGGCATATGTGGTGTTTTCACATTAGTAAAAGCAATTTGCGCTTCATTTTTTAAGTACTTAGAAAAAAAAATGCAAGAATAAGAAAAATCAAAATTAAACAGAAAGACTACACATGCTTTAAACCAGTGTAATTTAGAGATTCCAAAAAAAAAAACATGTTTTTACAAAACGTCTGTCTGTCTGTGTGTGTGTGTGTGTCCATATGTTGCCATTCTACCATCAAAAAGTGTATGAAGATATGCATAGTGATATTAAAGTATAAGTCATACACATTGTATGTTAATGTATCCGTATTATATGCATTATATTATGTATTTAATGCCTTTTATTATATGTGCATATAAAAATTTACATGTATAAAAATTTCTATATATTTAAAAAGACATTTGTAAATAAAATATTTCCATAAAATGTCAGTTCTAGGTAATTACTTACCTCTCAGGTTTTTTTTTTTTTTTTTTTTACTGTAACATTTGAAATTTAACATCTCTGATTTCTCAAATGTTTGGTTCTTATTACAGTTCAACTGAAACAAACTTTAAATGAAAAAATAAATTAAAAAAACTATTTTATTTTAAGGTTTTTTTTTTTTTTTTTTTTAAATTAATATTTTTAAAGAATCACAGAGATAATATAAATGTATTTAAACAACTTACATAATTTAATGCTGAAGAGTTTCATTGTAATTTGGAAGACAAAAGCATTTCTTAAAAATGATATCACACAAGATGATTTTCAAATATGTAATTTAATCACAAAAATAGCTATCAGCTGTTGTAACAGGCTTTAGGAGCTGAAACAGCAATTTCGAAGCAAAATGAATGGTTCCTGATTATAAATGTCACCTTAGTTATCATCAGCAATCGAGATGGCAATAATTTTTCTTTGTACAATGTTGTTGTCTTCAAGGCCATATCCACAATAACCGATAGCTACTTTCATGAATGATAAATAAGATCAATTGCGTATCTGAAAATATGTTTCTATGATATATTTTTTTAAAGTGTCTCAGTGTCTCTTGAACTATTATTAGTCATCAGGTATAAAGTATATGGTTGTATCATATCTTTAAAAATACTATAATGCTTTTTAAAATTGTCTTTGAATAAAGTTAAGATATAATCATGTTTGATTCAAAAGAATTTTTGTTAAGTAGAATATTTTATTTAGAAAATGTTACATAAAGTTTGAAATAAAATGAAAAACAAATACCAAATGAAAATACAATAATTTATTTATTAATTCTGAGAGTTCAAGTGCAACATTTAGAAAAAATTTTTACAGTTAAAAAATTTATATTTCCAACAGAAACTTAACAACCAACGTAAGCTTCACAAAATCCATCATCATCAACTATAATGCTTCTTGTAATATAAGTAAAACTATGACAAAAGAAACCATATGAAATAAATGCAATTGCCTTTTGTCTAATTGAATTAACCTGCCATGTAAAGCATATTTTTCTTTGTATATAGCATACAGAATTATGCCAACATTTGCTAAAATAATCAGCTTAAAAGCACAAATATTTAAAAAAATTAAGAATATTTCTTACAGTTTGAGTTTTTAAGATTTTAACAGTGTAAGTAGGGATTTTTAAAAAAAGTTTTAAATTTGGTTATTTTGAAGCAATTTAAATTCTGCTTCTTTTAATGCAAAATTTAATAAAAGCATTTATAAGCAATACAATGTTTTTTATATTTTATTTTATATGAATAGTATATAAAATAAGCTTTATAAGTAAGTTATTGAAAATAGAGTTAAAGCAAAATTTAGAAGGATTTCAGTAATTTTTTACAATCCAATCTTGAAATTCCTTACATATACAGAACAAAATTAGCAAAAATGATGCCATTCAGGAAAAAGTAAGGGAAAAGTTGCATTGTCACACAATCCCTTCATTTATATTGTATTACATCAGATCATTTCAAATTAGAATAAACATAAATGAAAGGAAGTTTTCTTTTTTAACTAATTGTTATCAGACAAAACCTACATAAAATAGATATTTTAATTCATATATATAGCAGCACTAAGAGAAAATACTTTCATGTTTGTTTTGTACAGGTTAATACAACAAATTTAAGCCTTAAATTCAATAATAAATATTGGATTTTTTAGATAGAAGAATAAGTCATCACCATTTACTGTTGTTGCTATTTACTCTTTAAATGTATGATTCAATTACTTCTTTTTCTTTGAGAACATTAAAATGGGATGTCAAATTAGGAAAAAAGAGAATTTCTGCCACTTGCTTTCAATCAAAATGGAAAAGATTCAGAAGCTTGATGCAGATTTTTTTTCTTCATTACATCCTATCTGATGGCAAGAAGAAGGGGGGGGGGGGGGGTGTAAAGAAGGGAGTGAATATTTATAGAAATCTGAAAGGTATAAGAAATTGCTAAATAGATAATTGCTAAGAGAATTTTTGTATTCAGGAATTGTCAGAAGCCTAATAGAATTCTTGTACAGTAAAACCTCCATAACGGACACCTCTATTTAACGGACAGTTTTCCAATTCTCACTCCCAAAACCTTAATTTTTATATGTTTAACCTCTGAATAACAGACATTCTGAATAGTGGACACTAATTTTGACGATGAAGGCTGAGAATTTTATTTTTAATGTAAAACAAAAGTGAAAAAAGTAAAAAATCTCTAAATTTATCAGGGCAATATGTCATAATTTTTCTGACCACTGATGAATTTAGGGTTAGGCTGGGGAAAATCCCTTTCCCGTGCCCTGTATTGAATTCAGGGGGTGAGTTGGGAGAAAATGTCTCTTCCAGAACATTGCTATGCCCCCTCCCTCATCAAAAATTTGAGATTTTATGCTTTTAAGAAGCAGCATATGGTGAGCAGTTATGCAAATTTTTTTACATAAAAAAAAAAAAGAAAAAGATGATTCAAACGTATTAAAACTACCACCTACACTAGAACTTGACATTGAAAAGCAAATAACATGTAATTGCAAGCAAAAGTGAAAGGTGTGCACAATTTCATTTCAGTTTTATTGCTTAAAAAAAATTTTAATTTCTGATTAATTATACAATAGACGGTGGTATATTTTTGCGGTCATATATTTAGGAGATATATGAGTCAAATAGAGAAACATATGCATTTCTTATCAATTTTTGAATCACCGAGGTTTTCCTCGAGTTGTCTGCTATTTAGAGGTTTTACTGTATTAACAGTATCCTTAGATAGTGGTATGATATATGTTATTATCCAAAACCTTCATTGTAGGATCTTGCTACATTCTTTATATTCTATTGACTTGGATCCATTTGATTTTTACCTTTTATGATTGATTTCCAAAAATATGCATGGTATTTCATTTAAAATTTGCACAAAATTGAGATTATTATTATTTTTTTAATGACAATTTCTATTATTAGATCATGGAAACAACTCTTAATAAAATCATAAATAACAATGAAAAATACAAAATTCCTTAATGCTTGGTTAAAAATAGAAATTTATGCATTTTATAAAAACCGAAATGTTCATATTTAACTTGACATTCCATTTTAACATAAGAGAAAGTAATATAAAAGAAAAATAAAACAACCATACAATAAATAAATAAATGGCAATGAATCCATATATAAACGTAATAACTTTTATCCCTTAAAACAATTTTTGTAAAATTTGTTACTTATGCCAATTAAAGAAAAAAAAAAGAAAAAAATTTCTTACACTCCAAGTAATAATTATACTTGCGATATAACAATACACTGAACAGATAATACAAACAGTTCTTTTATTATAATATATCAATAAAATATATTTTAAAATAAATAGAATTTTATGTACAAAATTATTTTATATATACATTTCCTTTCTTTGTTCTCATGTAAAATAAATAAATAATGAATCTAAAACTCAAAAGAATATGCAAAATATTTATTGCATAGTATAAAAACTAATATATTAGCACTATATGTTGTAAATAAAACTGACTAGTTTGCACAAATTTAAAAAAAGAGGAGAGAAAGAGAAATCGACTGCAAATTTAGACAAAATTTGTAAGATACAGAACATTTTATGCTAACTAATAGCTGTATCACACGTGGAACGATTTTTCCGCAAACATTTTACAAAACACAATCGTTCATTTTGCTGTGTGTTCGGTAAACAGGTTTTTCAATTTTGCTGTGTGTTCGGTAAAAAGGTTTTTCAAACTTCTCGTGGGGTTATTTAATTTATCGCTCTGCTCCTATTAGTCAGTTGATCAACGCTGAATGAATGACCAAAATTTTCCGTGCAATGCAGGAAACGCTCGGTAAAGAAGAATAGTAAGCAGAATTCTCCCTTACATCAAGGTCACACAACTTTTGCTGACTGTAATGTTGTGTAGGGAGAAAATTTCTGCAAAAGAAGTCCGTGTGATACCGCTTTTATTGAACTGTTTTATTCAAACTAGCATCCCAATCAATTTTATTATATACACAAAAGATCAGAATTTATTAAAACTTCCTTAACATGGGTGAAATATAATAAGGAGACAAACATTTCAAGCTTAATATTAGGATTAGATTATTACAAATTACTGAACAAAATATTAGCTAAATGATGCTTATGAACAACAAAGGATTTTTTTTTTTTGGTTAGCTGGGCACTGTGTTATATATACATATATAGTCGATTCTTGTTAATTTGAAATAGGATAAATCAAATTTTCACTTAATTCATACTAAACATAAGTTCCAAAATTCTCAATGGTAGAATAAAGTTAAAAATTTTCATTTATACAAACTCATTTTCTCTTGGCTTCGTTTAATTTGAACTAACAAGAGTTCAATTTTTTCATTTTCCTTACTTTTTGACAGACTTCAGATCCTTTGAATTACTTTCTCTCTTTGATTTTTATGAGAATTGTTCCAGTTGAGCAAACATATAATCCCACACATTTAATATCCACTTTCTTAATGCTCCGTCTGTCCATCAGTGATGCCTCAAAATTGTCTTCCATTGTGCTTGTTTCTAATCCCTTAATTAGTTATGTATTTATATATTTTAATGTAATTTTAAGTCAGATTATAATGATAACGGACAAAGTAAATTTAATAAATATACTATCATTAATTCCTTTGTACTCCTTTAAACATGTTTTCTTTTGATACTTTTCATAATTTGAACATTTTTTATGGTCCACACGAGTTTAAATTAACAAGAGCCAAGAGTATATGTATAAACCATTATATCATACTACAAATCAATATCTAAAACCGAATACAGAACAACCCAATATAACAAACTTAAACTTGACAAGACAATTAAATCAGGGGTAGGAGTGACCAATTCATAAAATATAGGACATTTTTTGTGAAAAATATAGGACATTTAGAAAGTAATGCTATTGGATATATATTGCTATAAAATACATTTTTAAAACATAATCTATGTTAGTTTATAATTTTTCCCTAATTAAAGGTAGTAAATCAAGATACAATACTAAAAAAATATGTATAAAATTAATTTTTCCATTGTTAATCTTAAATCTTCTTTGAAATGGAAATTTTCCAAACCAACAATGTTAGATTTCAAGAAAATCTTTGATAATCACAAACTCTTATAAAATCAGATTTCAAGGAAATCTGTTATGTTTGAGAAAGGCTCACATGTGATAGATACCCTTGTCAATGCATTATGAACAATCAACAATGTGTAAATTAAAGGTTCCAACACTATGCCAAATTGTCTCATAAATTGTCTTCTCTATCCAAAATTTTAAAAGCTGATTTATTTACATTAGGACTATTTGATCCAAAGACAAGCAAATGATTTAGATCCAATTTAAAGGCTTTCATTACATTTATTTTGCAGTTAAATGATCTAAAAGCTCACTTTCAATATATTTTTCGGCAATACCACCAATTTCCTCACTCCAATACCAAGCAAAAATATTTAACTGTTTTAAGTTCTGGTCATTTAATGTCTCATCATACATGAGAGTGACTAAGGGGGAATTCTTTGTTGAAATCATCACTGACAGCGATTTGTTTTAAAATATATGAGTCAAGCCCATGAGATATGGCAATGGCACATGACACTTTCTTTGAATTTAACTGATACCTTGTGGCATGGAGGAAACTGCAAACATTTCAAAAATAAATTTTGTATTCCATCTGATGACTGAAATAAATAATTAGGGCCATATGAATTATCCACGGAATCTCGGAATGGTAGATCTTATTTCCCTTATTTTAAGTCCAAGTACTCAATCCACTTTTTTTTTTTTTTTTAAATTTGATATTCAAACTCAAGCTTTTTCTGCCAGTAAAATGCACAAAGCGAGATTGAAGCTAATCGCTTTGTTTTTCTCAATTATCTTTGTGTTTCATTTTTTGGGATGCTGCATTAATTGCAAATAACCACTGTTGCTGATGGGAACCAGACATAGTAATGATCTTTACCCTTCACACACCTTTCAGCGATTTTTTTTTCCCATGCCCGTCAATCTGATATATCCAAGCATTACAGAATTTCATCAATCTATGTTCACATTGTGAGATTGCATTAATGTAATGCAATAAATATGCTTTTTCTACATTAAAAAATAAAATAAATAAAAATGATGTATTTATTGCAGCTGAATACACGATAAGAGAAACTAAAATAATCGCAATGAAACACAGAACCACATTGAATGTTCAACTAACTCAGCGAGCAAAGCGATGCATGTGAAAACAAGCGATGATTTTAATACCAAATATATGAGAAAGTAGAGAAATATAGGAAATATAGGGCAATTAGAAAAATATAGGACACTTTTGCAGGTTATTTTATAAATATGGGAAATATAGGACAACTCTGACCCCTGTTAAATGGAATTGGCAGTAGTCGAGCAATTAAAAATCAAATTACAGATAGTTGTACGTGGCTCACTTTCAAGGGCAATGCCACACAGTCACATACATATATAAATGTGTGTGCACATATACACATATCTGTATTTTTATATACATAGATACACTACCTGGCCATTGATTATCGTTTACTTGCGATTTTAGACATTTTGTTAAATATCTAGAAAAATACATAAGGAATCATCTTGAAACTCTTAGTGTATAAATATAATAGTATAAGTCATACATCTCTGTGAAGATTTTTTCCTGAAACTCCATAGGGGATCGTCAACAAATTAAAAAAGAATAAATATATTTTGAATAACCCTGTCAAAACTAATGTAGCAAAAGTGCTCAAACTCTAGATTATGATTGAGTGCCTTATTGTAATACACTGTGTTCATTTTTATGCAAATAGCATGCATACTCGCACAGTAATTAAAGTTTTTATAAAAATGGTCCCAATTTTTTCCTTATAATTTTCAGAGTTCTTAATATAAATAATATTATTTTCTGAAAATATGACAAACAGCATTGCACACATTATCCTGTAATCAGATATAAAAAATAATAAAAATTGTATGAAAAATGAGTAGGTTTACTAAATAATTTTTCACTACGCATACATCAACGATATCAAAATTTTATTTGCATATTATGTTAGCTAAATATATAGAGCAACTTTTGTGAAAGTGTCAAAATCATAGCTTGAAAATTCTGAAACTAATCGTCTATAGAAAAAGGACAAAATCCGTTGTTTCCAAAATGAAGCAAAAAAATGAGGGATTGTATCCAAATGTAGTAGTATGTCCCGTATTGTGTATTTTATATTGACAATAATCAATGAATATATGGATACAACCTCTTTTATTTTTGCTTCATTTTGAGAATATTGGATTTTCAACTTACTCAATTGACGATTATTTTGATAATTTTCAAGCTATGATTTTGTGACTTTCACAAAAGTTGCTCTATACATTTAGCTAACATAATATGCAAATGAAATTTTTATATCGTTGACGCATGTGCAGTAAAAAATTATTTAGTAAACCAACTCATTTTGTATACAATTTTCATTATTTTTTAATTCTGATTACAGGGTACTGTGTGCAATGTTATTTGTCATATTTTCTGAAAAAAATATTATTTTATATTAAGAACTCTGAAAATTATAAGGAAAAACTTGGAAAAATTTGGGACCATTTTTATAAAAACCTTAATTACTCTGCGACTATGCATGCTATTTGCATAAAAATGAACAAGGCGTATTACAATAAGGCATTCAATCATAATCTAGAGTTTCAGCGCTTTTTCTACATTGGTTTTGGCAGGGTTATTCAAAAGATATTCATTCTTTTTTAATTTGTTGACGGTCCCCTATGGAGTTTCGGGAAAAAATATTCACAGAGATGAATGACTTATACTATTATATTTATACACTAAGAGTTTTGAGATGATTCCTCATGTATTTTCTAGATATTTAACAAAATGTCTACAATCGCAAATGAACGATAATCAATGGCCAGGTAGTGTATATCATATATGCATATATAACACTGGCGTCTGCCTAACCAAAAAGTACCCAACAAAGAGAGAATAAGATGGAAAGGAAAAAGTTTAGATATGTGTAATATAGGAGGCAATGGTAAATGTCATTTATTAATTAATGATTTATGGAGTATTTATTATGGTTTATTTATTATGGAGTAACAAAAGCTCATAAAGAAGCAATGGTTATGACATAAAAAAGATTATCTAAATATCTAGTAATATCTGCTGCCAAATTCTGCAATGTAATCATATTGAAAAAACTTTATTTTACTTAATCTATGATATTTTGTATTTCATATGAACAATATTTTTTTCAGATAATTTCTGATACATGTTGAGCGTTAAAGTTACTTAACATGCACAGATAAGGTATTGTAAGATAAACTTTCTCATCAACCCTTTTTTTAAAGAAAGCAATTTTGATAGTAAACCATATACATTATGGAACATTTATCCAGAAATCAGTTAACTGGAAAACCAGTTATCCAGAATGATATTTGTAATAGAATGATGTTGAAATCTCTGTAGAAAAAAGTGTCACACACTGCCAGTTTGATATACATTGGTTGAAACAATTGTGTAGTTAATAAAAGCATCCAGTATTTAAAATAGAAGGACATATAGTTACATTATAGATGTTTTTATTTTCATGCGGAGAAAACAGAAGAATTTTTGTTCCCAAGTAATTCACATAAATTACCTTCTTTCAAACTAACATTTGATGTTACTTGCATCTGATACTTAGCTCAAGTAATCTAATAATTAATTTAAAAATAGAAGTAATACACAACCACGTATATTTCTTAAAACTTATCAAATGGATACTGCTTTAATGCCCAACCAGTTAATCAGAATACATCTGACCCCAATTATTCCAGATAAATTGCTCTGTACTGTATTCTATTCTTAGTAAAAATACAAAAAATATATTTATATCTTAAGAATTTTACAAGAAATCATAAAAATTCTATGTATGCATTAAAATAAACAAAGCATTAATTTAAAAGATTGTTAATTTTCTAAAATGTACAGTTTTGTTTCTTTAAACACATGTGAATATTTTGAAAGTAATATTTATAAATTTTCAGAGAATACTTCAAATAGAACAAAAGCTTACACTATTATTCTTGTTTTTACAGAATACTGCCTTTTAAATATATGATTAACGTTGTACTTGATACTTATTCCTACTTACAAATTAGAATAAGCAGAGAAATTTTACTAGAAATATTCTGTATCAGATTTTAGAATATATTGATGAAAAATTTGGAGAATCATATCAGAAGCAAAAATTCTATATAAATTCAATTTAGTAACCCTAGAGTTAAATGCAAGTTATAAGATTTGTTTCCAACCAAAACTAACACAGAATTACTTTACAATCAAAAACATTATTAATAATAATAATTTAGAGGAAACACTTGAAAATCTAGAAATGAAAACAATGAAAAATTGCACAAACCTTATTTTGGCAAAATTTAAAAACTCAGGACCCCCAAAGCAGAATACTTTGCAATTTTCTGCAACAAAATTTAAATGTTCTGCAAGAATTGCACAAGTTTCTCTCAAGACCAATTGATTTTTTTTCTAAAATTGAAATTCACAGCAAATTTTCAGAAAAATTACAACGAAGTGTGTGTGTTTGGGAGGGGGAATCCTGGCGCCATTTTTTCTTTTCACTTTTTTGATGAAATTTGCAGTTTTTACGTGATTTTTTAATGAAATTTATGGGGTTTTTTTTTGTGTATGGGTTTTTTTTCCTTTGACAAAATTTGCCCTTTTTTTTGGTGACCTTTGACAAAATTTGCTTTTTTTTTTTTTTGCACTTTTTTGGTGAATTTTGCTGTTTTATCGTGATTTCTTAATGGAATTTGTTGCTTTTTCACAATCCTTTAACTGAATTTGTCATTTTTTACTATCATTTGACAAATTTTGCTTTTTTTTTTTTTTTTTGGTGGGGGGGAGGAGAGAGAGAGAGAGAGAAGAAAATTTTTTTTGACAAAATTTCTGTTGTCCCCAAATGATATCGACAATTTTTTCCCACATGATTGATGAAATTGATTTTTTTCAGTGACCATTTGTTAAAATTTGCAATATATTTTATGTCTGAATTTTTAATAGATTTCTTTTAATTTTCGGAACTGATTGCCTTAATATTTTGGAAAATTCAGAACTCCTGTGAATTTCTCACTTTTCCCTTTGATTGAATGGTGAATTTCTTAACTGATTATTTGAAATGTTCTGTAGAGAAGCTCGTTGTTCTATGATGTACATCACACTTTTAAGCATATTCTGCTTTGGGACTCTGGACAACAAACTCCAAGTCTTCATGCTAAAAGACTAGAGTTAATAGCAATTTCTCTTTTCTTAAAAAAATTAAATTAAATTAAATTTAAAAAAAATGAAAATCAGCATTCAACATAAGAGTACTTTCAACTTAGAAACACTGTGTTAAAGGTCATATATCTAACAATAATAAATATTTTTTCTGAGAAAAAAGTAATTCCTTTCAATATACATATGATATGAAAGGAAATTGATAAAGAAATACTTAAATAAGATAGCAAAACCCACAGAAATATGAAAGCTTAAGAGAATTTAAGTTTCAATATATAAACAGGAAAGAAAAACATACATTGTTATTGATAATGAACATCTAATTATTTTGGAAAAATATTTTCTAAAAGATAACAAAATTTTGAATTGTCAGTGTCAAAACTTAAAAATAAATAAATAAATAAAAATACGATTAGCTTTGAGATAAGTTTATATTACAAGAAAAAATAAATATGGGGTAACTAGAATGAATAGTATCTATTTTAAATAAAAAGAACACATCATAATGAAAAAAAAAACTATAACAGTACAAATATAAAAGTTTAAACATTCCAATGAACTATTAATTTAATACAAATTAGAAATCCAGTCACAATATTTAATGAACAAAAAAATTTCAGCATACAGACAGAAATATTATCCATTCAGAATTATAGGTGAATTATCAATTTTAATTCACATTAAATAAAAGATAACACAAAAAGTAGTTAATAAGAATTCAAAATAGCACTAACATTTAATTGGTATGTAATAGGTAGTGATAGAATCTCATAAAAAAGATTGGTGCTCTTTGAAAGTAGATCAATAGAGCACAACAAAAAACACAAAAGGACATATCTTGGACCTTATGAATAAATAAATATAACTAAGAATAATATTGAAATAAGCATATAATTACTAAACATATATGTAAGAAATCATTTAAATGCTTTCCCCACCTATTCATTTTCCAATTATGTGGCATAAAAGAATACATATTGGTGATATTCTAGGAACTTTGGTCTGACACATGAAAGTTAAATAATATACAGACATAGATAAACAAAATATTAGATGAAGGAAGAAAATGCAGTTTTTTAATATCACAATATATATATATTGCTAAATTTTGAGGGGAAAAAATTCAATGCAAAAATTTTTGTAATTAAATGAAATAGCTGAAATATGTAATGAACAAAAATATGGAATGCATATGAAACATATCAGTATAACAAGAAAATTACTTTTAAAGTAACCTAAAAAATGTTCAATTTGCAATAACTTTATTAAACTGACTGAATTATTGTTTTCCAATTTACAAAGCACATTCTAAAGTAAAAATTCAGCAATCAACTTGCAGGAGAGGAAGGAAAAAAACTTAATAGAATAGTTTTTCAAATTACACCATGAAGAGAAGCATGTAAAAGCAATTTTTATCCAAGTCTTATTAAAATATTTTTAAATTTGAAAGATATTTACATACATTTCTATGAAATTTTATTTACAGAAGAGAAAAAAAAAAAAAAAGAAAAGAAAATCACAGTTATTCGTTGTCCATCAATAAACCATACTTTAAAAAGTACATTTAAGTATAAATTAATTATTTCTTTATCCCGTACGCTTTTTAAAAAAGTGAAAATTTATTGTAAACAAAGAATGAATACTCAATGACTATAAATAACTTGTACAAAGAAATTGTCTGTGACAATTTAAATTGAAATATTTTTTCTGAACCAATCTAATTCATCATCTGAGAGATCCTCTGATGAAGAATCTTTAGCTGACATAGTCTCTATTCGCCGAGATTTAGCTGGTGGAGATGCGGATCGTGCCCTCCGTCTAGCTGGGCTACCTGGTGGTGTACTTGCAGGAGAAAGGGCCTGCCTTAACCTCCCTTTACTTTCTTTCCAAAATGTGTTCTAAAAACAGAATGAGACTCTTATTTAGATCGTAAATGCTTGTCTGAAGAAAAGCATAATAGTGGATACTATAATATGTAAGAATTTGTAAAATATTTCACTAGTATCTATTAGGCCAAAATGCCAGAGCACTGAAAATAATTTAAAAATAAATTTCACACTTTAATATAAATAAATGGGATAGCTTTATTTATTAAAGGAAAATTTTATAAAAAAAAAAAAAATATTTTATTGTTCCAAAATTCTCAATACCTGTTATTCACAAAGTTGCTCCAAGTAATGCTTAAATGTGAATATCTCAGTAAGTGCATCTATTCTTTTAATTTGGTCAATAAATTAATTGATGAAATATTAATTAAAATTATATGGTTCACAAATGCTGCTGGGATTTATTTTATCACATTTTTTCTAATGATTGTATGCTCATGTAGACTTTTCCATCTTGTGCTATGGCCTTGCCGACACTTAAGTGTAAGAAATGCCATGCTGTGTCTCAAGAACTAATGCATGGAATTTAATCATAAAACTTCATCATCATCATTCATAATCATCAAACTTTTTTTAATCATGCTTTTTCTCACTCTTTATTCCTCTTTTTTGTGCAGTATTAGATCTGGCAATACTATTATTCAGAGCCGTCTGTCAAAAAATCCTTCCAAAGCATATTCCATCCCTTATTTAAAAAACAAACAAAAGAAGAAACAGAAATGTTATTTGTCCTTAATTTTCTCTACTAATAAACGTGGGACGTTACAATGACATATCCCATGGGGGAAAAAAATCTCACATGACACAAGCCCGAAATAATAAAATAAATCAAGTTAAGCCAACAATTATAGAAAAAAATGTGCAATTGCTTGTAATACTTGTCCTGTTAAGAATAAACTTCAAATCTGGCAGAACTTAAAAAAAAATATTTAAATTTTCTAAACTATTAAAAACTAAATAAACCTGGTCCACATCCCTAAATATTGAAGAGTTTAACTTTTGTTGAGGAGAAATTAATTGCCCAAGTTCATCTAGTTATTATTTATATTGCATTAAAAGTGGTCAGCTTCAATACAGTGGACAAATTATTAATTTTCATCAAGATATTATAAAATTTTGTACTTTGTTACCTCATTTTATAGATACTATATCACAGAACATTTTTGGGTGCTACTTGGTTATCCAGTTGACCAAAAATATAATGCCAAATTTCAGGATTAAGTGCCAATAATGGATTATCGTAAATGGCACATTACTCGACATTAAACATAATACACGTGTTTGTTATGTCATCAAATGATTTTTAATTTGAATTTTTATTTGTATTTTTATTAAGGGAGCTCAGGGGTTAAAACTTTTCAAAAAAATTGATTTTTTTTAATGATCTAGTTTGATTATTCATTTAATTCTTAACTCAATGCAAAAAAACGCATAAAAATATTTGCATTTTTAAAAGCTGTTATAAGCGTTTATGTATCAACACTTTCATAGCTGCATTCATATAATTTCAACTTTAAGTCGCGTTTTCTCAAAGCCTGATTTTTGATGACTATCACCAAGATTAAAAAAAAAAAAAAAAAAAACTATTTGATGGAATGGCTTAATTTTTTTTTTTGCATGAATATAACATCATTATCTATAGAATGAATTAAGGATATAACTATCACTTAAAAAAAAAAAAAAAAATTATTAAAAAATCTCTCAAATTTGAAAATTTAAAAACCCTCTAAAAAAACCCTAAACTTTTTTTTCATTAAAAATACTCAAAATATTAAACTATCTAAAATATATTAATTCATTCTATAGATAATAATGTTATATGCATGCAAAAAAAAAAAAAAAGCCATTTTAAATCTTTTTAAAATTTTTTTAAATCTTGGTGTTAGTTGTCAAAAATCAAGTTTTGAGAAAATGCGACTTAAAGTTGAAATTATATGGGTGCAGCTATGAAAATGTTGATACATAAATGCTTATAACTCCGTTAAAAACGCAAATATTTTTATGCGGTGTTTTGCATTGAGTTAAGAATTAATTGAATAATCAAACTAGATCATAAAAAAAATGATTTTTTGAAAAGTTTTCAACCTCTGAGCTCCCTTAATGTTTTATTAATTTTTTTTCGTCTTTTTTAAAAAAATGGAACAATTTGTACAATTTGGCTAATTGTTTGGCGATTTGCATTATTTGACGAATTTGGTCGACGAAACAACCAAGTAGTACCCAGTTTTCTTTAGAAGACAAGATGAAAAATGTTAAAAATCTTTAAAACAGAGCTTTTAGTTGAATTTTTTTTTTAAATGTTGAATTTTGCTTTGAAAATATATTTATTTATACCAGTCTTATATCATAAATAAAAAATTCGAGGAAATTCTTAGTTATTTGGCTGAATTTATATTTCGAAAATTAAAATTGCCAAAACATTTTTGCTTAATAAAGATGCAAAAATAATAGGTACTACTTGGCTATCCCATCAACCAAGTTCGCCAAATTATACAAATCACAAATTATTGGCCAAGTTAAACAAATTGACATAATATTTGTTTTAAATAACAAAATTAGAAATAAATTAATATAACATTAGTAAGAATACAAATAAAACTTCATAATAAAAAACCATTGATGGCGTAATGAACACGTGATATGAATTTAATGTTACATGAATATCATCACTGGCATTTAATCTTTTAGTTTGGCGGTACCTTTTTGGTCGATGGGATAATCAAGTAGTAGTAATAATATAAAAAAAATATGGTTACTTTCAAATAGTTATCTAATGAAATAATGCTTTGCGAATCCGAACAAAGCATGGTGACTTTTGCTAGTTATTATTTTTTTCTTTTTGTTTACTATATATTCCTTTTTAAAACAATAGAAAATAATTTAAAATTTTATTTGTAACCAGTATTCGAAAACAAGGTTTTTGCCAAATTGGCATTAGAAAAAAATTGTGCCAAATCTGGTATGCATAAGGCACCTGCAACAAAAAATGAGTTACGAGAATTGAGTTCCACAAGCAAACAAAATGTAAGTTAAAAGAAAGCATGTAATAACTAGCTGGATGTGCCAATCCCAAAACTTTGTTCTATCTTATACACACATTTTAATATTTAAAAAAAAAATAGTTACTCATTTTAATGCTTTAATAATTTTAATTCAATACCATACCAACTTTGATTTTCATCTTAAATTTCTGCTTCAGTCAATTAATCGGAGAAGAAACGAATTTCGGTCTATGCACGAGCCAATGGACAATAGAATGATAGGCATATATTTTTTTTTCAAATTCAGGGAGGACCTACTTGCCTTACTAAAAAATAATCATATATAAAAAATTTAGTTCAGTTCTAGAACTAACTTCATACACTTTTAGGTGGTGCAGTATTGAAAATGGCACAAAAATCGCAATTGCAGCGACCCCTTCCGGCGGACTTTTTTCAAATTCAGAGAGGGCCAACTAGCCATAGCCATACACTTACACAAAAAATTTGGTTCAATTCGACGCATAACTTCATATATTTTTGGTCGGTACAATATTGAAAATGGCACAAACATTGTGATTGCAGTGCCCCCTTCCAGCAGAATATTTCAAAACTGAAGGAGGACCTGCTTACCACAGCCAAAAGCATTCACAAAAAATTTGGTTCAATTCTATGCATAATTTCATACACTTTTTGATGGTAGAATGGCGACATATGGACACACACACACAGACAGACAGACAGACATTTTGTAAAAACATGTTTGTTGGAATCTCTGACACCCAAAACGTGTAAATCCGTTGCAAACTGGAAGTTGAAAAAATTTCGATAACAATAATTTCTTCTATTGAAGATAGAAGAAAGTAAAAATAAATAAAATATATTCTTCTATCTTCAATAGAAGAAAGTATTGTAATTGAAATTTTTTCCGACTTCCAGTTTTCTATGGATTTACATGTTTTAGGGGTCAGAGATTCCAAAAAACATGTTTTTACAAGATGTCTGTCTGTTCGTGTGTGTCTGTATGTCGCCATTCTATGATCAAAAAGTGTATGAATTTATGGATAGAATTGAACCAAATTTTTGTGAATGTTTTTGGCTGTGGCAAGCAGGTCCTCCTTCAGTTTTGAAATATTCTGCCGGAAGGGGGCACTGTAATCGTGATGTTTGTGCCATTTTTAATATTGTACCAACCAAAAGTATATAAAGTTATGCATAGAATTGAATAAAATTTTTTGTGTAAGTGTATGACTATGGCTAGTTTGTCCTTCCTGAATTTGAAAAAAATCTGCTGGAAGGGGGTGCTGCAATCGCGATTTTTGTGCCATTTTCAATATTGTAACGACCAAAAGTATATGAAGTTATGCATCAAATTGAACCAAATTTTTTGTGTAAGTGTATGGCTATGGCTAGTTGGCCCTCCCTGAATTTGAAAAAATCTGCCGGAAGGGGGCGCTGCAATCGCAATTTTTGTGCCATTTTCAATATTACATCACCTAAAAGTGTATGAAGTTAGTTCTAGAACTGAACTAAATTTTTTGTATAGGATTATTTTTTGGTAAGGCAAGCAGGTCCTCCCTGAATTTGAAAAAAAATCTGCCTATCATTCTACTGTCCATCGGCTCGTGCAGAGGCGGAATTTGTTTTTACTTCTATTAATTGACTGAAGCAAAAATGTAAGATGAAAATCAAAGTTGGTATGGTATTGAATTAAAATTATTAAAGCATTAAAATGAGTAACTATTTTTTAAATATATTAAAATGTACGTATGAGATAGAAGAAAGTTTTGGGATTGGCACATCCAACTAGTTTTTTTTAAGTAGAAAAAATAATATATATCTTTTCCTGCTTGATTAAATTTTAATAAGTCTTATTGCACTTCAATATTACTGCATGCATAAATGTTTTCTATTTACTCCATGTATTCTAATTCTGTTTTCTACGAAAACATCCAGATGTTGGAAGAGGCACAAAAATTTTTTGTGATGTATGCAAATAACTTGTTTTTTTTAATCAGTTTTTTTAATATAATTTTTAAATTACTTGGAACTTATTTTTCATATTAGGTGCATTCAATAGGTTACCCTATAGGTACCCTTTGATACAATCAGAATCGAAATCTGACGAGAATTTTTTTAGATTTGCTTGACAAAATAATTATGCTTGACTTTAATATCAATCAGTGGCGTAGCTAGGATGGGTGACACCCGGGGCGGATGTAAATGGTGTAACCCACCCCCCCCCCAATCCGTCATATATTTCCAATCACAATTTAAAAAAAAAAAAAAAAACAGGAGTGATTTATTTCTTATTCCACAGTCCGCGTAAGTCAATGCAGTATTTATACGTAGAAGAAAAGTATTTCTTTAAAAGTTTGCTTTTCCACTCCTTGGATAAGTTTGTTTTTGTTCCCTGGTGCATATCTTATTTAGACACCCCATTCTGTATAAAATTTCTCATTTTCAACTAGAAGAAAAATAACTCTGATGCGTCGTGTGCTAGAAATTTCATTTTTTTTCCAGAATTCTTTTCCAAAACCTTATAATATTATGTGTATATATTTCCAAATAAAGATTGGGTGTCACCCCTAAGAGGGTGACACCCGGGCGGACCGCCCCCTCCGCCCCCCGCTAGCTACGCCACTGATATCAATTGTAGCTGTTTATGCCCAGAAAGTAATATTACTCTATGTATTGGCTTAGAATGTACTATGTTGAGCGAATAGACTTTTTTTCTCTTTAAATTTTTTTGTAAGAGCAGAACAATACAAGCTTTACTTATTTGTTGCTGCTCTTTGCTCATTTCAAACAATATCTTCAAGAACATTAATTTCAGCTTCAATAAGAATAAGTCCTTCTGTTAATTTTGCAACCAACATAATTACCAATTCACTCTCCTCATAGGCTCAAAATTTTGATCTATTTTTTAGATCTTTTTTTGTTTTTTAACTCAGCAAATTTGTTGATGTTTAATTCTGTATAAGGGGATTTTATGAGTTCAACAGCCTCTTCAGCATCCATCTTTAAATTGAGTTTTTTCCATTCTTGACAATGTCATCAATTGGAAGAAATACAGAATCACAATTTTCAGGTGTTGTTTTGGGGAAAAAAATGGCGATTCAAAATTTTATCATACATGTTTATGCATGAAACAATTTTGAATAAACCAATTCTCAAACAAGAATGTAATTACCATATATCTAGTAGTTTTGGGTTTGTCATTTAATTTTTTTTTATTTGTTTGTCACAATCATGTGACTGTCATGTGGAAATTTTCCTTCACAAAACTAAAAGTCGCACACCTTATACATCTAAATTCTTTTATTAAGAATTTCCCTGCCAACATAATTTTTACTTGAAAAATAATCTGACTTCATTAATATAAATGATAAAGTGTAACATGTTACTAAAGAAAAAAATTATGTAAACATGAGTGTATTTACCATCTCATGTATGTCAACTGATATTATCTAATCTTACAAATGAAAATGAATGAATATCTTGCTTCCATATTTTGAATAAACAAGGTGCAAGGTAATGTGAAGAAGAAAAAGTAATCATATATATAGACATATGTTAAGCAGAAAACGATATATATCTGAGTGAATTATCTAAAAATGTACTGAAAATTGTATGTGTATATGGGTGATTCTCAAAATAGGGGACAACTTATGTCTTTCGGCATACAAAAAAAGAAAAAAAAAATTGAGAGGTTTTTTTGTCATGTTTTTATATTTAGATATGTTTGTCTTAATATTATTCATTATTTGCACTCAAGAATTACTCATTTTTTAGTTAAAAACACATTAAAATAACAGAATAAATGTTCAAAATGTCATTAACATGGATGTCCACAGCAGCTGTGCCTTGTGTATACTAGCTTTTTCAAGAGTTAATATCATGTTTATAAAATAAAACAAATGTTATTCTTTCTTTAAATTAATCAAGAAGAGGATTTATCCAATAAATTTCTTTTTAAAAATAAAATTATAGTATATAAAAAAGAATTAAAGTTTGTCCTCCATATTCTATTTTCAAAACAAAATCATACTATAACAGCTGGTTATTAATCAAAATTTCATTGTCACATATGACAATAGTTTGAAAATATAAAGTTTCTCCATGGCAACAAGTAGCCATTTTATCCCAGCCTGAAAATAGAAGCATGTATTGTATTTTAAGAATATAAGTTGAATATTAGGGGCATACATCAATTGTATGTCATTAGAATGGATAATAATTTGTTTATTTTATAGTTAAAATTTTTATTTTACTTATTTGCATAGAACTTTTGTGTTTTAAAAAGCCCCAGAAAGGACTATTGCATTGTGATTATATTATGGCTCATAATCTTATTTAAATTAAAATTTGTCATTAGCATGGACAAATATCAGTGTCATTAGCATTGTCTTTCTGTCCATGATAAAGACTCCTATGTGCATAAATGTAACCAGTGCAAATGTAACCTTATATTGTATCCTTTATAAAGTTTAATTTTACATATAAATTTAGGTATTACATTTATTATCCCTAAAATATGCATTAAATCTGTCAGAAAATCACTAAGACAGCTTCTTACATTGTTAGTGTCAGAATGCTGCTCATGTAAACAAAGTTTGCTCTTTGGTAATGTTTTTATTCTCCTTATATGTATATATATAAAAATGGAAACCATTTGTTGAAAAGGAAGGCTAATAAAAATAGAAAAAATTATTTAAACAGGAAGAAAATAAAAATTTCTTAATATATTTATTCCATGCAATTGGTTTTGTCATTAGCATGGCTCAAAAAATACTAATTATTTTTTTTAAAGTAAGTTTTTAAATATTTAGCTCTGCTGACTACATGTAAAGTATACCTAATACTATATTAACAACACCTATTTTTTTCAGAAATTTTGCTAACAGTAATTTTTTTAAGATTTCACTTTTGAAATTGTCCCCTATTTTGAGAATCACCCATATAACCTTTTCTGACTCAAAGTATCCTATAGGATAACACCTTTAAAGGTTTTTTTTTCACTTATTAAATAATGTTAACACATTCGTTGCCGCTTACGTGAAGATGTAATGATAATTAATGCTGCACTGTAGAAGTGGGTTTTTCCCAGAAGCCGATTTACTTTATATAACAAAGAATCAGTGAAAGATTTTCCCACACCAGCACATGACTGGCCTCTTAATGTTGGCACCATATCACATGCTGTCACGTGATCGGCAGCGAACGTGTTAAAAAAAAAAAAAAAAAAAATTGGTGTCAATGGAGCTGAACGAACACATTGCAGAATTAAACAAAATTTTTTTTTCTTATAGCAAATTTTTGGCGAGCTATATGTAATATAAAAATGACTTGCAGCAGAAATGTACAAAAATGAAAATGTAAATAATGTGTAAGATTTGTAGAATCCATTAATAATAAAAAATTATTAATCATATATTTATTTTATGTTTTTGCAATTGAAAAAAGTAACATAAAATAAATCCTAAGAAATTGTCAAAAATGTATTTTGAATCCCTATGTAACATGAAATTTCATGTACAAAAAATTAATTTAACTTTTTTTGCTATTCAATCTTTCTTAGTTATCAGTTTGTTAATATAAATCCATAACTCAAATTTAAAAAAGTATATAAATAAACCTTTGTGTCTGAAGATTATATTTATAAACAAACATCATAGAATGTTGACCACTGACCAAACAACTGTGAATGACAACTGCATAATATACAGCAAAATATATAACTTGTAAAACTTAATAAAAAAATCATTGCAAGACTTTATAACTGTCATATACCCTGTGAAGTTGCTGTGAGAGGAACGTTGGCAGTAAATACCCAAAAGTACTCAAAAAGAAAAGAATTTTGTAAGAAAATCAACCATGGAAGAAAATTCTGAAGAAAGTGCAATTGATAATCACACAGAAACTACTGTCATATAGAATAGATACTCAAAGTTGCGCCCAAACACGTTTTATCTATTTACTATTTATCTATTTTCTACTACAGTAGAACCCCCATAATCCGGATCGGTTTTTTCATTTTTTTTTCAACTTTGAGAAGCGATTGGCGAAAAAGTTTTTGTTTTATTATTCAGAATACGACGCTGCAACAAGTTAATGTTAAAGAAATTAGCCAATCGCTTCTCACACTTGAAAAAAAAGCGAAAAACCCGATCCGGATTATCGGGGTTCTACTGTATTACTTTTTTCATCATGGTGATTAGCTGTCTAAAGTAATTATCTAGATTTAAAGTATAAAAAGAATCAAAAGATAACTAAACATACCTGTATAGATAAACATAATACAGTCAATATTTAAATACGGTTTTATTAAAAAATCCACATTGCTTTTTGAGCACTACATAGAGTATTGTGGATTTAAACATAACCCCTATATATTTATATCCGCCACATATTAAGTTGAAATTTAATTCATACAAAAACATGCTTAAGTCAACTGAAATCACACTTACAGGAAATAATATCTATAGGAGATCATATATTCAGTTATCTCCATAACCCAGTATTTAAATTTATTACAATGCTACAAACATGTTAATGATCCCAACTGTACAGAGCCTATGATGCACCAAAGTTTTCTATAGATAAGCTAATTTACACTAGAATCATAAATATAAAAAATTAATTTGGTAGTTAGACAGATATATTAGCTTTTTTTTAGAAAAAAAACTTCCTTCATTAAAAAAAAAACCTTGATTGTCCGTGATATTACCCACACAACACATAAGTAGATATTACGTCTATTTTGAGTTCTTTACTTCCAGAATACATTCACGTGTATCAAACTGATGTCCATTCTAATATGCAAACTGGATTGTTCAACACATGACATCTATCAAATGTTTGTATACCAACATAATATAGACATAGAGTAAATTTCTTACAGAATACATTTATATCCCAACAAGATACATTTTTTCTTGTGCTAACATCAACTTTGTCTGTGTTGTTTTGGTAAACAGAACACGCAAGACGCGATGCCATTACTGATTTTTTTTTTTTTACTTCATTTTCAATCTTCTTGTTTTTATTGAGATTTAGATCATTCGAGACAACAGCTAGCTGCTATCCCACACAACACATATGTAGATATTATGTCTATTTTGAGCTCTTTACTTCCAGAATATATTCATGTACATCAAACTAATGTCTATTCTAATATGTAAACTGGATTGTTCAGCACATGACATCCATCAAATGTTTATGTACCAACACAATATAGACATAGAGCTTACATCTATTGTAAAACAAACTAGATTATCATAAGTAAATTACGTACAGAATACATTTATATTTCAACAATTTATAGACTAACATAATATGGAGGTAAATTAGAGTTAAATATCTTATTTCTGATGCAGTTTTTCTTGTGGCAGCATCAACTTTGTGTTGTTTTGTAAACACCAGATACGTGACAAAACGTCATTATTAATGTTTTTGCATTTTTTTTTCTTTTTTGGTTTGTTTAAATCAGACTATCAAAGATCAAATTGATTCTTATTTTATAAATTTTTAGTTGTATTAAGATGCAGATTTAAATTTGTTTATTTAAAACAATTAGAATTTACACCAAACACTGAATCTAACAATAGAAGTATGTGATGTTTATACTTTAGATGCATGATGCAGTGTTACATTTGGATTACATATTGAGCTGGATTATATGTAAGTAAATCCTTTGAATTATCTTTTATTCTGCATCTTTATTTGATATTCCATTTTAGTGTTTTACTTACCCATTATACGTAGTATAGGGTAAGTCTTGCAATCGTTTAGAAAATCAAAAAATTTTTTTTCACGGATTTACACGTTTCAGATACTGGAGATTCCGAAAACATATTTTTAGAAAAAAAATTTTGCCGTCCGTCCATCTGTGTGTCTGTCTGTAATCGCTCTATCTCCCGAACAAATTGAGATAGAGACTTGAAATTTTGTATGTACTTAGTATGTAAGAATGGGACGAAGCCTATTTAATATCAGTAACCTCGATTATCCGGAACTATTTTTTCCAGACTCTCGAAAAATTCGTTCTGATGAAAGGTATATAAAAATTTTCGAAATTTTTTATTTTAAGGACTGGACGTAAAAAGCAATAAAATAACACAAATTTTGCATAAAAAACGAGGTCGATCGGATTATTAGTTGTCGAGATATGTGTAATCCTGTTTTCCAAATTCTTTGATTTTTCATGACCCTGTATTTCATTCAAATTTCAATTCACAGGTATATTTGTATTGGAAATGAGACGCTTAATCCAACACAGTAAATTTTTAGTTAATATGATTATTATTTTTTGAATTATAAGGATGTTTCTTTTACGCAATCCGGTACTACTCGGGTATTTTGGCGTTTTATATAATTAGTCAAAATTGGCTCATCAGCAATTCATCAATGGAGCATTATTGCATGTTAAAATTATTTATTTATGCATTTAAATTTTATTTTGGAGTTGCCATAGACACGCGATTTATTTTCATATTTTATATTATGATGGGTAAGTATTACGGTGGCCCCTCAACGACTAGTTTTTTTTCTTTTGCGATTTTTAACTTTATTTTTAAATAACTACAAACAAATTTTTAGTCATGAAATTAATTTTGAATTAAATTTTCAAAATTTTTGATATTCTCTTGACATATCATAGTAATAGAGCTATCTTTGCACTTAACTTACATGGTTAATCATTGGTTTGACATCTTAAGTGTTTTAATTTTATACTAAATCTTAATTTTGTATATAAAACTTTACAAAGTATTTGAAATATATTTAATTTTTTATTCTCTTTCTCCCATACTTCTCAAACTTTGTCTAATTCAAATGCTACTAAATATAAATTATTTTATATAAATACAGGGCAAAAACTTTTTTAGTGTAAACTTTCAAACAGTGAATTTCTCTTGAATAAAAGGAAATAATGCTAACAAATGAAAACAAGTAAATTTATTATTAAAAATTTGTTGTTTCATTAAAAAAAATTTCTTAATCTCAAAAGTTTATTTTCATACATTTAATTTTATCTATTCAATGTATTTTAAGTAGAATCTTCATATTTTGTAAGTAAGAGAATGATTTTTTTAGCACTTTCCAACAAAGTTGAAAAGTGCTTATGCATTCGGTTTGTCTGGCCGTCTGTCCGTCTGGCCGCGCTCTAACTCCCGTAAATATACTCGGATTGCTATGAAATTTTTACACGTTATTGATGTTTACCCTAGCACGAACCCTATTGAAAATAAAGTATCTACCATGATTAGTTTATCTACAGGGCGAATCAAAAGTTTCCCATTACATTACGCCTATGGGGAAAAATCGTTAATATATTCGGATTGCCATGAAATTTTAGGACGTTATTGAGGTTTACCCTAGCACGAACCCTATTGAAAATGAAGTATCTACCATGATTAGTTTATCTACAGAGAGAATCAAAAGTTTCCCATTACATTACGGCCTATGGGGAAAAATCGTTAATATGCTCAGATTGCCATGAAATTTTAGGGCATTATTGACGTTTACCCTAGCACAAGTCCTATCGAAAATGAAGTTTCTACCATGATTAGTTTATCTACAGGGCGAATCAAAAGTTTCCCATTACATTACGGCCTATGGGGAAAAATCGTTAATATACTCGGATTGCCATGAAATTTTTAGCACTTTCCAACAAAGTTGAAAAGTGCTTATGCATTCGGTTTGTCTGGCCGTCTGTCCGCGCTCTAACTCCCATAAATATACTCGGATTGCTATGAAATTTTTACACGTTATTGATGTTTACCCTAGCACGAACCCTATTGAAAATGAAGTATCTACCATGATTAGTTTATCTACAGAGAGAATCAAAAGTTTCCCATTACATTACGGCCTATGGGGAAAAATCGTTAATATGCTCAGATTGCCATGAAATTTTAGGGCGTTATTGACGTTTACCCTAGCACAAGTCCTATCGAAAATGAAGTTTCTACCATGATTAGTTTATCTAAAGGGCGAATCAAAAGTTTCCCATTACATTACGGCCTATGGGGAAAAATCGTTAATATACTCGGATTGCCATGAAATTTTAGGACGTTATTGACGTTTACCCTAGCACAAGTCCTATCGAAAATGAAGTTTCTACCATGAATAGTTTATCTACAGGGCGAATCAAAAGTTTCCCATTACATATTTTAAATATATTAAGCTTTTTCATGTATAATAAAATTGATATATGTGTCTGAAGCTTAATATAAATTATACGCTACTGTCTTGCATAATATGAAGTACATAGCATTTACAGGGCCACACAAAAGATTTCAAATAGTATATTTTTTCCGAAGTACCGTATATGTGTCCGATGATGGCTGATGGAGGGATGAAATGCATTTTAATTATGATATGCGCGTTTATATTTCGCTAAATATATGCACATTATATGGTGTGTATAAATGTTATAGTTGATATACAGGGCTACCCATAAAGAGCTCACCAACGTTACTGAATATGAGCGTAAATTATTTAAACGTGGTTCTTAAATAAGCTATGCATTTTTACGTTGAGCTTCATTCAATTTACTGAGAAATGTTTGCAGAATATAGATAAAAGGATATACAGGGCCACGCAAAGAATTCGGTACATGGACGCGTATGAATGATGATTTATGAGAATGTGATTTCAGTTGTTTTAAAAGTGTTTTAGTTTACAATAAATTTTAGCCTAATGCTGACGTGTAATAAAGGTACAATGTAAACTACAGGGCTGAACAAAAGTATACAAGTATGTTTCCATCTAATAGTATGAATTGCTGAAAAAGAAATCTCAAGCTACTGGGTATTTTCTTGCTAAGCTAAATTTTCTCATTATATGAACTGACATATGAAATACAGGGCTGTTCTAATGTACTGGAATACATATTTGGGTATATTTGGCTATACACTATTATTTCCCTAAATAACAAAGTTTTGTTAAAGATTTCATTAAGTGTTGGAAAGTGCTTCATAATCTATGCTTAACGCATGATTTTTCATACTTGTTCATTTATTGAAAGAGTATTGTTACCAAAATAATAGGAGATTCTCCATTTGCTATATATATTTAAAATTTTTTATTTAAAGTATTATTTAGGTTCATTTCTTATACAAGTATGTATCGATTTATCTTACAGCATAGGTCACCAGTTTAAATGTATTTTTTAAATTAAAAATTTACCTTTTTTTTTCCCGAAAAAGCATTTATTTATTATTCTTACTGTTTTTGGAGATGAAATTCATTTTTAAAATTCAAAAATAAAATGCTGTCTATGGAAAATTCTTTGATTTGAGTCTATGTGTTTGAGTGTATAATAAATATTTAGATCAATCACAAATTCAATAAATTCAATGGTCAAAATAAGTAGTATGTTGGAAGTAATGAGAAAGTAAATCCTAGTTTAGTCATTGCTTGTTGTGTAATATGTTATTTTTAGAATATATAATTAAGCAAGTAATGTAATTAAAAAACTAGTTTATAGAGAGCATTAATATTATTTTTTATATTATGTCAAGAAACAATATCTCAATTAATGCAAGGTATAACAGTGGAGATAAATGTCAAGCAGATCAGCTGATGTTGAGATAGGTCATATTTCAAATTTGAATGCTCTCAGAAAATCACAGGTGTGTGGTTTTCTAATATAATAAGTAACTACCATTAGTGATTTTTTGCAAGCAACTGGAATTCGTCTGGTGGTGAATTGATCGCGCCTTTGGACTGTATGCTACTTTTGCAAGGATTCACCTTTGTATTGAAGATTTTATAAAAGAAAATTTTAAGAAATTTATGAGTGTTGTGGGATTTCTACTGCTGTGTCAAAAGAGGACATAATAAAGTAAGTATATTAAAGTAACATAAAAAATAGTATTGGTGCTCTGTACAAACTAGATTTTTTAAGTACATTACTCAATAAATTATAGTTTCCAAAAAAAGCATGTTACATTACAAACTATGAGAATGCAATATTATACAATAAGAAAAATAAGCACAAAAATTCAAAAATTATTAAGCTGAAAATATTTTTAAATAACCATGTAATAATATAGTAAAATTGTATACAATGCAAATTAAATATTTATATATATTTCAGTCTCAGGCATAAATAAAATCTGCCACTAAATAAAAAAGATAGTGTGAAACACCCTTATATATACCCTTACTTTGTTTTTTACCAGAGCAATTACACTATCTGGTTTGATTTGTAAAGATAATAAAAATCACTTTGTGATGTTTTAAGCACGTGTATCATGTTTAATGTCATTAAATGTGACATTCAAAATCATACTTTGTTAATTTAATCTTATAATTTGGAGATTTTTTTTTTTTTGGTCGACGGCATAACTAAGTAATATTCCAAATATGTATATGATATTTCTGTCCTATTTTCATGGTACTTTTCCATTAATACCTTCACTTCGCCGTTTTTATAAACCTTAGTCCAGTTTGGGCTTCAGAAAGTCAGATTTCATATCAGATGAATGTTTATATTTATTTTTACACATAAATATGGCATAGATGTCATATACGCACCAAGTTGGCGTGATTTTTTCTGTCGCCAAATTGATGAAAACTTTGATTTTAAATATTGCTGTAAGTGTTAATATTTTCGATTTATTGTGATATGTATATTTTTATTATATTTATTAATATGTTTATTATTTATAAATGTTATTTATTGCTTCAATTATTGTTTCTTTTTTTGGTACTACTTGATTATATTGTCGACCAAAAATGTATCGCCAAACTATAAGATAAAACGTCAATAATGGATGATCAGGAATGTTTCATTCAATCTCATTAAACACCATACATGTGTTTAACCTTTTAGGGGCTATGCATTTGTACTCAAAAAATGGTCAAATAATTAATTCCCACCGACATCTACAAATTTAATTGAAAATTATCAAAACCGTTTTGTCATGTATATTATGAGATCAAAATTGTACTAAAATTACTGGTGCCAGTTGGAAATTTAAGCATTAAAATTAACTGTTTTCAGACTGCAAATGGTGTCTCTCAAAAGGTTAAAACGTCATCAAGGGATTTTTAATCCCACTTTTTTACTGTCAATTTGGATGTCCAACAAACCCTATATGGATGTATTCAGAGAGACATCTGATGGTAATATCTACGAAGAAAGATACTAAGTAATATAGAATTTCTTGGATGAATTATTGACATGGTATATGGATGTAATTTACATTATATGGATGTCATATTTACCAATTTGTGCTGCATGGGTAGCAGTACCTTCAACCTTCCCTCCCTTCCCTTTCAACTTCACAATTTACATTTCTAATGATGTGTAGATTTAAAGGTGTTTGTGTATTTTAGAGTTGCAGATTTCAAGGAGTGTACTGCATTTTCAAAATCAGAAATGGAAATATACTCATTTCCCCTGATTTTGCCTTTGCTTAGAAAAATAAACATTATCTTTTACTCTAGAATACAAAATTTTTCATGCCTTACAGGGAAAAGGGCCAATGCCTAAATAATTATACAAGGTAAATAAATAAATAAATTAAAAAGAAATTCTACATTAGATTTTTTTAATTATTATTTAAGTCTGATTTTTATGATTTTTTTTTTCAACATTCAAATATTGAATAGCTACCAAAAGTTTTAAGTTTAAAAAACAATTAAACCTGTAATTGTAAAAATAATACATGTTTTTACACTTTAATTAATAAAATCATAATTATTAGTTTGTAGTATACAATAACATTATATACATTAATATTTTGTAATAATCATGTAAAAATATATTGTACTAATATTTATATTTATTAAAATGAATAACTACAAACATTTAATATTAAATTATTTAACATTATTAAAAAATTAATAGTTATTTAACAATAAACTCTTGTATTAGGGACATAAAATACATTTTTATGCTTTAATTACTAAAATAAAAATTAATAATTTAGTATTAATTCTAAAAAAGAGAAAGAGACAGGACACTAGTTCCAAAAAAAAGGGCGCTATTTCATGGGGAAATATATGGGGTAATATGTTAATAAATTATTTAAGAAAAAATATTTAATTTTTTAATATGATAAATAAAGTGCTATTAATTTTAATAATTTTATTAATTACAAATTGAAAAATACAATCGTCACATAAATTTAGAAATACTGTGGAATTTTAAAATTTTTTACAAGAAAAATTTGTTTACAATTACTGTGAATTTCAATATTTTTTAAAAAAGCAGGGTGCATTTTGAAATGCACATAATTCAACAAACTTACTTTTAGATTCTTCATAATGGGCATAGATTGACATTTAATTTTGGCATTGTGATAGTGAATCTTGAAGTATTAACATGCACATAAACACACAGAATTTAGACTTCCAATTCAGATGATCTTAACATAAATTTGGTGCCGATTAGGTTTTAACATAAATCACTCAACAAGTGGTGCTGGTATGTTGCTTGCATTTTTTATGATTTCCACAATAGTTCTCTCAAGAACTAATGCTCAGATTTTTATGCAACTTCAGATTCAATTACACTGTTTTAAAAAGTGTGGGACACTTGTTTTTTAAAATTTACTTAATTGTAATTTACATTTATAGATTGATTTTTTAAGGGTATCATTTTGTACTCATCATTTGTTATGAAATAAAAGATAAATTACTACAACAATTAGTTTACAGAAAAATGAACTTAAGTTAACTATCATACTGTAAAATAGGACAACTCTGAAAAATTGTATTTATTAGATTATTCTGCAGCAGATAAGGTAAACAAGCATCACATTTTATTATTTTTGTTAAAAAATATATATTCCTTCATTTTTAGATTGATTTTTTATTACTTACCCATCATACGTAGTATAGGGTAAGTCTTGCAATCGTTTTGAAAATCGGAAATTTTTTTTTGACGGATTTACACGTTTCAGATACTGGAGATTCCGAAAAACATATTTTTAGAAAAAAAAAAAAAAAATTGCCGTCCGTCTGTCTGTGTGTCTGTCTGTCTGTAACCGCTCTATCTCCCGAACAAATTGAGATAGAGACTTGAAATTTTATATGTACTTAGTATGTAAGAATGGGACAAAGCCTATTTAATATCAGTAACCTCGATTATCCGGAACTATTTTTT
This sequence comes from Maratus speculifer, assembly GCA_964019185.1. Lineage (NCBI taxonomy): Eukaryota > Metazoa > Arthropoda > Arachnida > Araneae > Salticidae > Maratus > Maratus speculifer. The sequence continues at coordinate 44,470,219 of OZ025294.1, forward strand.
TCGGACTCTCGAAAAATTCATTCTGATGAAACGTATATAAAAATTTTTGAATTTTTTTATTTTAAGGAGTGGATATAAAAGGCAATAAAATAACACAAATTTTCCATAAAGAACGAAGTCGATCGGATTATTAGTTGCTGAGATATGTGTAATCCTGTTTTTCACATTCTTTGATTTTTCATGACCCTGTATTTCATTCAAATTTGAATTCAAAGATATATTTTAATTGGAAATGAGATGCTTCATCCGACACAGTAAATTGCTAGTTAATATGATTATTATTTTTGGAGTTATAACAATGTTTCTTGTACGCAAACCGGTATTACTTGAGTATTTTGGCGTTTTATAGAATTTGTCGAAATTGGCTCATCAGCAATTCATTAATAAATCATTGCTATGCATATTAAGACTATTTAAATATGTGTTAAAATTTTATTTTGGAATTGCAATGCATTTTATAAATAAATTACACATATTTTATTTTCATATTTTATATTATGCATATGTATGATGGGTAAGTATTATGGTGGCCTCCAACGACTAGTTTTAGAATGCCTACAGTAATACCATTAAACAATTTTTAAAAAGGCCAAGACACATCATTTAGAAAAGAGTGTGAAAAGCATCAGAGAGATTACTAAATTGCCTGATGTTAATAAAACTGCAACATTAAGCTACCTTAGAAATGCAGAGTATTACAGTTCTGAAAATAAAGATAGGAAGACCTAAAATAAAGACACTTCATGTAGGAAGATACATTAACCAAGAGTAAAAAAAAGAAAGATTCAAGGTTTTCAAAGTTCCAAATACTGCACGTCTAACACATGTGTCACGTCAAATTGTATAAAAATATATAAAAAAATCCAAAGTCTTCATTTTCAAGAAGAGACAACACCACCTAAAGTGGACAAAAATGCATGTAGCTAATTACTTTTTTTGACAAGGAGACTACATTTGTTTCATTACAAAATGGACTTCTGTCATTGACTCAGATGAGAAAAAAGTTCAATTTAGATGGATACCAATTCAGCTGGATTTGCACCAAGAGCATAGAAAGTCTTATTCCACTCAATATAGGGCAGGGGTGGAGGTTTGATGGTATGGCTAGCAGTTGAATATGTTGGAAATACAAGTTTGGTCCTTCAAATGGTAGACAGAAGCATAAAGATTATATCCACCATTGGAATCTGAACTTCTTTCTTATGGTACAGAATTAGGTGAAGAAGACTAAAGATTTCAACAAGATGGAGCAGTGATTCACACAACTATTTGTGTTAGAATTTAGTTTCACACAAATAAGGTCCATGTTTTGTTATGGCCAGCTAAATGCCCTAATCTGAGCATATTTGAAAACTAGTCGTTGGGGGCCACCGTAACACTTACCCATCATAGATATGCATAATATAAAATATGAAAATAAAACATGTGTAAACAATTTATAAAATGCATTGCAATTCCAAAACAAAACTTAAACATACATTTTAATACTTTTAATATACATAGCTCTATATATATGCTCTATAATGAATTGCTGAGAACCCATTTTGACAAATTATACAAAACGCCAAAATACTCAAGTAAGTACAAGATTGCGTAAAAGAAACATCCTTATAACTCCAAAAATAATAATCATATTAACTAAAAATTTACTGCGACGAACTAAGCATCTCATTTCCAATTAAAATATATCTTTGTATTGAAATTTGAATGAAATACAGGGTCATGAAAACTCGAAGAATGTGAAAAACAGGATTACAGATATCTCGGCAACTAATAATCCGATCGACTTTGTTCTTTATACAAAATTTGTGTTATTATATTGCCTTTTATGTCCACTTCTTAAAATAATAAAAAAAAATCGAAAATTTTTATATACCTTTCATCAAAACGAATTTTTCGAGAGTCCGAAAAAAATAGTTCTGGATAATCGAGGTTACTGATATTAAATAGGCTTCGTCCCATTCTTACATACTAAGTACATACAAAATTTCAAGTCTCTATCTCAATTTGTTCGGGAGATAGAGCAGTTACAGACAGACAGACAGACACACAGACGGACGGACGGCAAATTTTTTTTTCTAAAAATATGTTTTTTGGAATCTCCAGTATCTAAAACGTGTAAATCCGTCAAAAAAAAAAAAAATTTTCGATTTTCAAAACGATTGCAAGACTTACCCTATACTACGTATGATGGGTAAGTAATATGTGTGTAGCTTTAGTTCATCAGCTATACAATGGAGGAAAATAGTATGAATCTGTTGTTAAGCTTCAGAATGAACTTAATGATGTTTGGGGCAATTTTTGATAAGGCTAAATATGAACACTATGTTTCAATGACAAAAAGAATCTTTCAAGTGATAAAGGCAAATGAAAACAAAACTTCAAAATACTTATGAGACCGACTTTTTCACAGAGTTTCATATAAGCAAAAGAAACTATGTTATGAAAAACAAATTTTCTTTGTAATTTATTTTTTATTATTATAGTTATTCCAGGGGTGATTCTGGATGAAATTTTTTTTTTGGAAATTCGCATCGCATTTTCGGAAATCGACGGGTAGGAGGCTAGGGGGTCCTCCCTCCAGCGATCTTCGGACAAAATCGGCGTTTTCCCGCTATCTTTAGACGAAATCAACAATATTTGAGCAAAATCAGCGATTTATTGCGATCTTTTGACGATATCGGCATTTTCCATGTTTTTTAAGTGAAATCGGCGTTTTTTCGACGATTTTTAAACAAAATTTGCTTTTTTACGCGATTTTTTCTCGAAAACGGCGTTTTATTTCCACTTTTTTTTGACGAAATCGACATTTTTTCCGTGATCTTTTGATGAAATCGGCGTATTTTTTCAAATATTCTTTTGACAAAATATTTTTAAGTGATCTTTTTTCGAAAACTGCGTTTTTCCCTGCTATCTTTTTAACGAAATCGGCGTTATATCTGCGATATTTGGTGAAATTGCCATTTTTTCCGCGATCCGCACAGGAAATTCGAGTTTTTCATCGATCTTTTGACAAAGTTTGTTAGCAAAAGCATTGACGAAATCGTCGTTTTTCCACGAAATATTGGCGAAATCTATGCTATTTCGGCGATCCTATCACGAAATTTTCATTTCTACGCAATTGTTTTTTCACTGACCAAAACCATACAAGTTGGCAACTATGCAGAACTGATAACCCAATTTCAAATTTTCGGAAGAGGATGCCTAAAATTTTCGGAAATTTCGGACGAGAATCACCCCTGTTATATTCATTTAACTGTAAAATGTTATGCAAATAAAGCCTTTTGCCCGAACTTAATCAGTTGAGCTTTTCTTAGAAAAAAATCTAGTGACTTCTACTTTTTTTAAGTAGTGTATACCTAGATATATATATGTATATTGATGCTGATTAGTTTTTGGTGTTTTCATTTTCTCAATATCTATATCCCATATACTAATGACCAGAATTTAATCAAATTTGATATTCTGTAGACCAGGGCTGTCCAACGCGGCGCCATGGCGCCCTTTGAAGATTTTCTTGGCGCCCTTTTGAAGATTTCCTGTTAATAAACGTTTTAGAAGTAAAATTCCATTATAAAGAAAGCTTTCTTTAAAATCATTAATATTTTATCAGAGATATATTCAAAACATGTGTTTGGCATTTTGTTGGCTTGCCGTTATACATTAAAAACCAGAAATATACTTTGAAAATTTAATCATGCATATTTTTGCAATTTTTAGTTACATAAATAATAACTAGTGAAATTATGATAGTTAAATTTCTTAGTAGTTGGAAATAGCACTTTTTAATATTTAAGCAATAAGAAAAAAAAAAAAATAAATAAACGTTTTCACCTACCTGTCCCTTTTGAAAATACGTGTGCATGAAAACTCAGCTATTTTCTTTTTATTATTGCCACATTGGCCCATTGGCTGTTTTATATGAAGAATAAAAGGGCCTATTTTTTTAATTTCTTGACTTTTGAAATTTTATAGGATTTTTTTCTATAACTATACTCAGAAAAAATAATAAACAGTATAGCATGCTTTCCACCTATGAAAACACTTCCAGACTATCCCTCTACAACATAGATTACCAACCTTTTCTGGATCAGCGCCCCCCTTTACAAAAGCAAAAAATGCCAACGCCCCCCCCCCCTCTTCCACAATAGTTAATTATACAAAATGTTAAAATATTGTTGAATATATATCTATATTTTATCTGTCTATCTATCTATTAAGAATCATAAACTAGAATGTGACGCCTTCATATGAAGACCGGGTAGCGTGGTGCGTATACTTCGGTGAGGCGTTGACTCATGTATGAATTAATAAAACATTTTATTAAATGTTATAGATGATTCTTGAATACACAAATCGTTATCACAAACAAATAAATTAATAATCCATGAAAGGGTTCTGATTTCCATAAAAGTCATTGAGTCTCTGATTATATTCAATTTGTCCATTGAAATTTCACTACCAGCGTTTAGTTTGCTCAGATGGAGAAATGCGATCAAATAGTTCCTTTGATTAACATAATCTGTTTCACAAATTCACGACGAGTGTCCACTCAGCCGCACTATTCATGCTCCTATATCCGGAGTCATCTTCCTTCTAAGATCAGCCAGGATCGCTGATTTCAAGTCACTCCCTCGAGAGAGAAATCTCTCTGCTCCAAGCAGGTGTCCTCCTTCTCTCCCTTCCAGAACTCGACTCCCTTCTCTCTTTTTCATCTTTTCTCGACCCCCCTTCAAAAAACCTCCGTTACTTTTTTTGTCCATTTAAATCTTATCTACCTTATGTCATTAACAAGCTATTTTCTTATTCGTCGATACCAGTTTCATTTTTGCCTTGCAATGTTTTCCGTACCGTGGGATATTACCGTGGGATTCTTACCGAAGCGGCAATTTCAAAAGGGCGACATACTGTCGCGTCTATTTTCTGCTTCTCTGAAAAACTGTCTCTTGCTAAGATGAATTGATATACATTACTTCTTTCTACCTTTCCAACCTTTGTATGGGATTTTTCTTAACTTTTGTACTGTCCGGGGCTTTTTCTCTCGGAAAATCATCTAATTTCCTACAATACCCCCCTCCTTAAAATGATATTCTGGCTGCAAGACGGAATATCTGGAAATCAAAGGTTAGCTCACATATTCTGAGTGGCTGAATACATACACACATACAAAAGAAATTCATCTCTGAAATTAACTATTTCTATCCATAAAAATTTTTTTAACTTTCCTACTATATCTTTTACTCTTATACTCAAATATTTTTTATGAGAATTTTACACTATATACATTTAGAAAACTTACCTACTCCTACTTAAATAGTCGACATGAGGTATATTTTTGCCTGGCCTATATTTAATGGCATAATGATAAGGTTGCAAAGTTAATGTCTATCTTCGCAAACTACCTCAACCACCCTTTATTTTTAAACCTTTTTTTTTATTATTCTTATCATAGCCTTTTGTACCTACCATTCTAGACACATTAAGAATTTACACTTTATAAAAATAAATCACATACTACCTAGCACTTTAACATTTACACAAAAAACAAAATAAGAATTAATATATTACACCTATCTTATTCTAGAGCTTAGCTTGCTCAAATTTTACAACAATTTAACTTTGACAGGTGTATTTATACCTGGATTACCGCATTTGTGATTCACTCTGTCATGCTGTTTTTCTTTGATTTCTTCAGGGGATTTGAAATTATTTTTAATGTGATTATGGGAACTTTCGGTTCTCCCCGCTAGTTTTTTCGAGTCATTTGTCACGGTACTTATGGCATTAACTCTTTTCCGCATCGTTTTATTCGCCTCTTGGTCATATGGCTTACCCTCATTTAAACCTAACCCTTTGTCCCACGTCGATGCATCCCTTTTGTTAACGTATCTGTTGAATCCCATGTTTCTGTCGCTTTTAGCCTGATAACTTTTTGCTGGCATCTTTCCAAATTTCCCCCGTCTACTGGCTTTGTGTTCGGTGTTTTCCAATTCCTTCTGTTTATTTTGCGGCTTTTGCCTGACTTTACCGTTTGAGTAGCCCGAATTATGATTTTTAAAACGTTCTTTAAACCATTGTCTGGTCTGGTCTGCTTTTTTTTCTTTTATTTCCTTCCGTAACAAAGATTTTTCTAATCCGAAATTCACATATTTATTTTCTTGCGTCCTTTTTACACCCCTTCCCTTCGAATTCACACCTGAAATCTTTCCTGTCATATTTGACTGGGAGCTAATCTCTTTTTCTCCTCTTCTCTCAGCAAAAGAGCATTTTAGTTCTGGTTTTGTTTTGAATCTATTATGGGAGGTGTTTCTTTTAATTTTATCTATTTCTTTTTGAGTGTCGTTACCCAAAATATAATATGACAAGTCTGTGCTTTTATCCGCCACTATAGCTTTCGTCTTTAAGCTTCCTAGCCCTTCGATATTTAATGTAATGTCCACCGTAGGTAACCTTCTTACATCGTTTATTAGCGGTTGTTTTACGTAAATTTCCCTACCATCTAATTGATTGGGTTTAATTAATCTTTCGGGAATCACGTCATACTGGCTTCCCGTGTCTCTTAGCGTCGTGCATTTTTTTCCATTTATATGCGCCTGACCTAGATAAGGTTTAAAATTTGTCCCCTCCTGAATGTGATGAACATTCGCAATGTTTGTTATATTTCTCTTATTTTCTGGGCAATTTCGCTTCCAGTGGCTCGGATCTCCACAAACGAAACAAGTGTTTTTTGTCGTTTTTTCGAAAGTTCTCTGCCTGTCCTCTTTATCATTTTTTTCACGCCAATTTGGTTTTATTTCCTGATTTTTTTCCGGTTCTTTTTTCTCATCTCTCGACCATTCGAACTTTTTTTCCGCCGAATACCTATCTTTCCATGTCCGTTTTTGCACGCTTTTTATTTCTTCGTAGTCGTCCAGATCTTTCACCAGAGTTTCCGGATTTTTATACGACGCCCACGAATCAATGAAGTGTTCCCTTATTTCCGCCAGCACACGCCTTTTAATCTGTTCCGTTATTAATAAGTCCTTTAGCTCTTCAAATTTTGTGATACCTATACCATTTAACCATCCGTTTTGATAGCTATTTAATTCGAAAATTAGATCTTTCCAAGGGCCGTTTGGATTTTTCGCATGTTTGTTTAGTTTTTGACGATACGCTTCTGGGCTAAGTCTGTATCTTGCCAATAAAACTGATTTTACATGCTCGAAGTTGTCCACAAGTTCTTTTTGTTCGCGTAATATTAATTCTGCGATCTCTATGGGCAGTAATGCCAACAGGTGTGTCACAAGATCGTCGCTTTCTATCCCGGATCTCTCGGCTTGTCTTTCAAATAAGTTAAGAAATAAAGTGATATCGGACTTTTCTGGATCAAATTTTTGCATAATTCCCTTTAATGAAATTTTAGGCGCTCTTTCTGATCTATTACTCGAAATGGAGCTTCTTCTGTCCGCGTTTTGCATTAACCTAATTTGTTCTAACTGAAACTCTCTTTCTTTTTGCTCTTTTTCCTGCGCCAGCTGATCCTCTCTATCCTTTATTATGAACCCGACTTGCGTAAGCGCAAATTGTTCATCATAACTATCCGAACTTTGTATTTTCTCGATAATTATCGCTATTTTGTCATGTTCTGCAATTTTTACGTCTGGCACGTCTGCTAAATGTACCAGATCAATTCTTCTGCAGTACTTTAGTGAAGTAACCTTTGCCATATTTCCTTATTTTAACTCCTCCCCAAATATTTTAAGTAATACACAAAAACTAATACTTTTGTCAGCTGATATCTAATTTTAGAATTTACTTCATCTCCTAAAATATTTTAATTTTAAAGTACTTTCATATGCAAATTTTTGAACACTATCCAATTAAATAAGGTTACATATAAAATAAATATATCTTAGGTAAATACATAAATTAGCAATAACATATAGACACTTTCTTATTATTTTTTTTTTTTTTCACTCTTTATGAAAATTATCACTCTTATGTAAAAATTTCACTCAGATTTTTAATGCCCTATACACATATATGCACAGTGAAAAAATTTAATTTCATACGTAGTACCTCATCACTACCTATACTTATGTTTTTATTTTTAATCTCCCTCAAACATTGAGCCCTCTTTGCATCCTTATCAAATGTCCATATTATTTTGGTCCAGACTATATTTTTCAGGAAAAAAATTTCTTTTATACTAATTCTAAGTATTTTTCAATACAGAATATCTTGCAAGTATTACACTTCTTGCCCAGCATCAACTGCTGACTATATCTTTTACTTGTTATCTAGACTTACTAATTTTTAGGTAACTTGTTCCTTTTGGAAACAAAGAGAAAAAAAAATAAATGATTTCCTTACCCTAGACTATTTACTAGGATTTTCTCAATATTTATTTGCCTAAATTACTTAATCTTACTAAATCCTCATTTTTATTTTCTTTGAAAGATTACTTTTAATCAACAAAACAAACTCTCTATACCTCAAAATGTTAACTTTTGAATTAATGCACTCATACCGTAATACTAAGCCACTCAAAACATGCAGCTTACCTTGTTTTGTTGTTGGACTTCGCTCGTTGCTATCACAGATAGAATGGTCTGCCCTTTTTCCGCCGTCGCTGGTTGTCGCGCTCAGCCTGGCTCGCCGCTGGACCGTACGATGTGTCTGGCTTGTCCCTTCTGTGTCGCAGCTCTCATCCGGTATCAAGCCCTCCGAACACTGTCTCCCGGAATTTGTCCCGCTCGCACTTGCTTAAGTCTCGGTGCTGTGCCTTCCGTAACTCCGATGTTGCTCGGGGTGAACTGTTGTCGCTCGGGATGAACTCCTGTTGTCGCTCGGGATGAACTCCTGTTGTCGCTCGGGATGAACTCCTGTTGTCGTTCGGGATGAACTCCTGTTGTCGTTCGGGATGAACTCCTTTTTCGTTCTTGATGAACTCCTGTTTCAGACTCCTCTGCTCTATCAAACAATAGTCTTTATTTGAAATCGAAGTGCTGCCACCAGTTTGTGACGCCTTCATATGAAGACCGGGTAGCGTGGTGCGTATACTTCGGTGAGGCGTTGACTCATGTATGAATTAATAAAACATTTTATTAAATGTTATAGATGATTCTTGAATACACAAATCGTTATCACAAACAAATAAATTAATAATCCATGAAAGGGTTCTGATTTCCATAAAAGTCATTGAGATAAAGTCATTGAGCCTCTGATTATATTCAATTTGTCCATTGAAATTTCACTACCAGCGTTTAGTTTGCTCAGATGGAGAAATGCGATCAAATAGTTCCTTTGATTAACATAATCTGTTTCACAAATTCACGACGAGTGTCCACTCAGCCGCACTATTCATGCTCCTATATCCGGAGTCATCTTCCTTCTAAGATCAGCCAGGATCGCTGATTTCAAGTCACTCCCTCGAGAGAGAAATCTCTCTGCTCCAAGCAGGTATCCTCCTTCTCTCCCTTCCAGAACTCGACTCCCTTCTCTCTTTTTCATCTTTTCTCGACCCCCCTTCAAAAAACCTCCGTTACTTTTTTTGTCCATTTAAATCTTATCTACCTTATGTCATTAACAAGCTATTTTCTTATTCGTCGATACCAGTTTCATTTTTGCCTTGCAATGTTTTCCGTACCGTGGGATATTACAGTGGGATTCTTACCGAAGCGGCAATTTCAAAAGGGCGACATACTGTCGCGTCTATTTTCTGCTTCTCTGAAAAACTGTCTCTTGCTAAGATGAATTGATATACATTACTTCTTTCTACCTTTCCGACCTTTGTATGGGATTTTTCTTAACTTTTGTACTGTCCGGGGCTTTTTCTCTCGGAAAATCATCTAATTTCCTACAAGAAGTTAATTAAAACGACCATCAAATGCAGTAAAAAATTGTTTATTGAAAATTTAAAAATAAACACAAAATCAATAAGAATTTCTAAAGGAATAATGAAATAGTTGGGGCTGATGGAGTTTTAACAATTTGCTCATGTGAGATTTCAGTTTCTTTAACATCAATCACTAATTGTCAGGTTCAAAGTTGTCTGTTCCTTTTCTTAGACAGTAAACTAGCTACTGAACGGAATCAACTCTCAGCCAAATGTGATGAAGAAAAAGCAATTAAAATTTTATGTATGTTCGCTACCAATCTAGATTAGAGAGCTGTATTGGCTTTTAAAGTTAGAACTCTTGGTATCCATTTCTGAAGTTTACTCATAGTTATCATTTAAGGGTGTATTTCGATTAAAACTGCTTATTTTCCGATTTATTTTCGAATCCACTTTTGCTTTGAAACTCATCAAACTTGCAGATTCTCTTATTTAGGAACTACACAAGGTGCCGTGACTGTCAATTCTTTGGTAAATGCAGAAAATATTGCAAAAAAAGCAATCAAAAACGGCATTTTGAGCAGATTTTTCAGAAGCGGGAGGTTTGGGGACGAAAAAAAGTGTCATGCTGAGTAGATAAATGTTCATAAATCAAATTCTAATGAATGGAGCGTAAAATGACATCACACGGCACATTGTACGTCTCTTCAAAAATCCCCACAGCAAGTTTCATGTTTCTACTTTTAATAGTGTGTCTGAAATTAAATCTGAAAATTTCGAGCTATTGAAGGTGGAAAAGCGTTTTTTCGAATACACCCTTAATGTGAGTTAAACAATTTCTTCCTCCAAATATGATGATAGTACTGTATCTCCATTCGTGAATGGACCTAAAAATGAACTCGGTATGTTCATGTATGAAAATCAATGTCAAGAATTAACCAAATCTGAAGTTTGGTGAAAATCCGAAAGTTAGTTCTTGAGATAGAGCTGTTGCAGAAATCGTGAAAAAGGCAGCATAGCAGTGCCATCTGTTGAGAAATTTTCAACAAAATGTAAATAGCATCCATTCATATCAAGGACTAAAAAAATCTGAATTTTGGTGGAAATCTATGCAGTAGTTCTTTAGATAAAGCGTTGCGGAAATCGTTAAAAAGGCAGCATAGCAGTGCCACCTGTTGAGCGATTGACACCAAAAACTAATCAGCATTAATTTATATCAGGAACTATTTTAATATAAATTTTTATTGAATTCCGTGCATTAGTTTCTAGCATAGAGCGCCCACAAAATTTATGTCATATACAGACAGAATCACAGGCATACATTTGTTAAAAACATTTATTTGGAATCTCTGACCCCTAAAACGTGTAAATCCGTTAAAAATCGGATTTAAAAAAATTTCCCGAATTCAATGTTTTTTTCTTGTAAAGATAGAAGAAAGTAAAAATAGGACATATTTTTTTTCTATCAGCGCGCAAATTATTCAAATATTTAAATTATTCAGCGCGCGTTTATTCAAATACTCTTGTAGCCTAGAAAGATTCATGGGTTCATTTGAAAAAAACATTTTGACAAATTAAGCACGTAAGTAACGATTGGTTTGTGGGAGAATGCCTAGATTCACATTTCAAACACTCAATTCTGTACTACCGGTAGTTCTTCTTCGATTAAGATATTTTGAAATACATAATTTTTCCCTATTTAAGTTTAAATAAATTTACTTTTGAACAAATTTATAGAAATAATAATTTTTATCACTTTCAATAAGAATAAACAAATTTCTTGACTGATTCAAATCGTTTAAAAATCTCTGTTCAGGAATATGCCGTTATACTTCAGAATTTTTCGAAATACAGATTAATAAAAAAATAATTCTGTTTAAAACTTTTACCCAGCTAATTACTGCTAATTTCCTACTCCACAATTTATAAATTCATACATATTTTTAAGGCCAGTCATAACGATTTTTTCTTTTCCACTGGGATATTTTTATATTCATGAAAGAATTCAGTTGCAATGATTTTAACCTGATGAAAAAAAAAAAAAAATCGTCACGATTTTCATCTTTTTACATGTTTTACAGTGATTTTTGACATTAGTAAAATAAATTATCCCCCACCTCTCTCAGATCTATATTCATCTTTTTAGATTTCCATTTAAAGGTGTAGTTAAGGTTTTTGTCACAGTTCGGGCAATGCAGCGGAGATCAATTATTTCATTACATTAGTTCCTAAATAGATAGGTACGCCATGACCGCCCCCCTTACCTGCCCAACGCCCCCCCATTTTCCTCTAAACATGCTACCGCCCCCCCTGGAAGGCTCCAGCGCCCACTGGGAGGCAGTACCGCCCCCGTTGGGAACTTATGCTCTACAACCACCCACATGGTTGGGCAATATCATGCTTGTCTCTTTTTGTATTTTTCATAAAATTAATCCATGCCTTCAAAATAAATCAACCCGTATTTTCTCATCCTGATAGAACTTAGCAATATCTCTGATTTTCATACTTATTTATTTGTTATTATTGTTATTGTAGTTTCTAGCACCTTACCCTACAAACATTTTTGACATAGGCTTTCATAAAGAAATGTATAATTTCAAATTCGATACGTGTAACTCAAGAACTATATGCGTCTTTTGTTTACCGATGTACGATTTATTTGCATTATCTTAAGACGTGCGTGTGTACTAATACTATGGAATAATATTACCACATGTTTTCACTCACGTTAATAATGGCGCCCTGCATTGGGTGTCAAGAGTCAAGATGCGCCCCTGGTTACCAGAAGGTTGGACAGGCCTGCTGTAGACTTTGAAATAAATAGATTCTTATCAGACTTGGGTATATACTGCCAAATAGGTGTCCTGATGAGCTCTGTTTTACATGATTTCAGTGATAAGAATGAATAGATTAACATTTAATTTTTGATGCAGGCATTTTGATTTATACAGAAAAAAGTTTTTTGTAAAACAAACTAGTTTTTCTTACTATTGAATACATAACTAGAAGCAAATAATCTATTCAGGTTTGTAAAAAAACTTATACATTTTTAGGATCAATATACTAAAATTGCTTCTGATGACCTCATAAATAAAAGTTCAGAGTAGAGTAATTTCAGATGATCTGAATGGTCTTTCCATTCAAACATTTTGGTTAATCAAAAGAACTAAATTTGAAGCTATTTTCAGTGATGCAGAGAATCTTCTTGTTGATAATAATTAGGAAAAGTATCATCTTCAGTGAACAGATAAAAAGTTTCATGCATCTGTAAGTAGTACTGAAAATTTAGAGTAGAGTAAAATAATATGGGCTCAATGATGTGTATGTGCTTTATGTCACATTACATTATTACGACAATACCTTCAACCAGTTCCAAAACATTTATCTTTTAAGGATTATTAATAGTCATATATGTGATTACTCTCATTTCTGATTTAAAAATGTGCAAAGAAATTTGTTTATTTTTGGCATGCCTCAAATCATTATATATATGTGAAATCTGACTGAAAAATTTAATTTTGGAGGAGATGACAAAGTTATTTTATACACAACATGACATTGTTCCTATTTTGAAAAAATAAAATAAATAAAAAATAAAATAAAACTTAAAAATATATTTCAATTCAATATGTCTGCCATCCCAGACATACTCTAAAGGATAGGCCACTTTATCCCTTCTTTGTTGAGGTGATTAGATATTGCTTACTTAAATAGCACAAAAAGACCAAATAACATAATAGAATAAACTATATATCTTGTAAAGATTCTTTATTTTGTTTAATACAACCAATGATTTATGGAAAAAAAAAAAAAGAGAAAGAGAGGAAAGGAAAAAGAAAGAGGGAGAGGGAGAAATAATTTGATTATTCAATGGTTTCCACAATTTCTGTATCATTAGAAGTGGTCTCTTGAAGTGCTAAGTGATTCATAAAGTTCTGAAGAAAAGGCAAAATAAAAAGAACTTAAAGTTATCAAGCTATAAGTAACTATTATCATTTAAATAAAAAAATAATAATGACAGCATTTAAATAATTCAAAATTATGAAAATGAATTTAGGACATAATAGTGCTAATAATTACAAATTTAAAAAGAGCAATAAAATACTATTCTAGACTATCTCAATTAAACAATTATCTAATTATGCAAATAAATAAATAATATCATTTTATTAACTCTTTATGAATAGTGCATCCATAAATTAATCACAGGTTAAAGAGTTGTTAAAATAATGTAGAATGAATAAGAAAGAAAATATTTCTTACTAGATTTCATTCTGCAATTCACGGGGATGAGACTAAGAAAATATAAAAAAAAGAGGAAGCAAACATTCATGTGACTTTTTATGCATTAATTAATAGTAATTTAAAAATTAAAAATAGTTTCATAACTTTTTAATTATTATATTTATTGTGCATTTATTTTTTCATTATTATTTTTCATTATTAACATGTTAATAAACTTTTTTTTTTTTTTTTTTTTTAACAAGGGTGAGGTGAATAAATGCACTAAAATGACTTTTAAAATGAATAAAAGTCGAAAAGATTAAACCAAGATTTTAAGCATATGCATCATGTGACATTTTACAGTTCTATTTTAACTTATAGATAAAAAATGAGTAAGTTAACACTGATTTATCCACTTCAACATTCAATCACTTTTTTTCTTTATTTAAGTTAAAAATTAAATTCATAAAAAGAGAGGGGTGGAGTAATTATTTCTTTTTAATTTTTTGTAAGATTATAAATACATTTCTTTTACTGTTAACATTTAGAAATTCCTTTGAGTTTCTATCTTTTCAAAATAATATTTTTGTTTTTCATTTAACCCTTTCCGGCACACTGTGCCCGGTCTGGGATACCTAATTTTAATTCCAAACTTGCAAATGGCACCAGTAATATTTTAGTAAAATTTTGCATTTACAATAAAAGCTTAAATTAGGGATTTCAAAATATCTAAAAAAATCGTTTGTGAATTCCGGTGACAGTCGATAATTTCTCATTTTATTAACAGATTTTGCCCATGCCGGAAAGGGTTAAAGCAATTTCAAGCTTTAATTTCAAGAAAAACACACCATATAAACTAAAATATATCATGAATATCTAAGCATCAAATGGGAGAACAGAGAAAAATAACAATCATATATTTTTTAAGTAGCTTAAATTATGAAAAAATATTTTCGGTAAAGTAGATGAAAGGTAAAAACCAGCAGCAGATCATCTGGGTATACTAGCTGAGGTGCCTCTTCGATCCAGAACATTTACAAACTGTCAACAGATGGTGCCACATGTGTATCTCACAAAGACTCTAGGCAGGCTGTAAGAGACTGTTGTGTCGGTGAGTCAGTTACTGAACTGCCGCCGCTTATGTAGCACGCAAGGAAAATCACCTTGTTCCAAGAGATAAAAACGTGTCTCAAGATAATTTAGAAATGTATTTTACTTCTTTATAAGTTTAATTAAATTTATGTTTGTTTAAGTACGTGCTATTAAGGGGTTAGGTGGGTTTTAAAATTTCAAAAAATCGTTTTTTTTTTTTATTGTCTTATTAAATAGTACAATATGTTTAAAATATTCTCCAAAAATTTTAAATCGATCCGAGTAAAATTCCAAGAACTAGACCCTTCGGAAGTCCCACCCATTGGGCCACGTCGGTGTAGCGTACCGCAGGTGTACGGAAGCAGCTGTCTATTGATTGTTCTTCTCGTTTGCTTATTGTATATCATTCAAACGTAACTTAAACTGCTCAAATATTTCATTTCTTGGTTGCCTCCTGATCCACGAGGTTTCTTTAAGGTTATAAATGTTTGTGAATTTTTGCTTCTGTGAAATTAAAAGTGTTACAAATATTTATTCATCATGAGTAAAGTGACGAGATCTGATCGAATAACTAGTGGTCGAAGAAAAGATAGACCAAGAAAGAGAAAACAATCATTCAATCCTAAAAATCCTGAGGAACATAATGAATCTTTCACAAGCACGTCTGCGAAAAAACTTAGAAGCCAAGATGAAAATCATGTGCCAGAAGACGGTACTTTGCAGTATGCAATCATCGACTTTTTTTTAGTTTTTTCAACGCTATCTTCATTTGTGAAATGCTCTAATATTATAAACGAAAATGGACAGGACAAAATATGCAATGGGAAAGTAGATTTTAAACAGTGTATGAAATACGGCCTTGGTTTCAAAATTTTCGTGGAATGTGAAAAATGTCAGCCTCGATACATTTTATCATGTCACAAAATTGGAAACGCTTACGAAATAAATCGTAGGTTTATTTTTGTGATGCGAATATTAGGCTTAGGACTAGCCGGATGTAAAAAATTCTGTGGCTTGATGGAAATGAGTGCTTCTTTCTTGAATAAGTCAATATACGATTTTTATGTTGATAAAATTTACGGATGTGTTGAGACGGTTGCTCAAGCACTTTTTTCATCGGCTGCAAAACAAGAGAAAATATTAACTGTGATGAAAATAATATTGATGATACGACAGATGTAACTGTATCAGGTGATGGCACTTGGAAAAAGCGCGGTTTTTCATCATTGTACGGAGCGTCTTCGATAATTGGATATTGTAGCGGAAAAGTTTTAGATATTTTTGTAAAATCCTCATATTGTAAATTATGTGAAGCCTGTAAAAAAAAAAAAAAACTAAGCACAATAGAATTTGAAGAGTGGCAGGCAGATCACCTCCAAAAAAACGAATGTAGTGCCAATCACCAAGGACCAGCTGGTAATATGGAAGTTTCATCAATCGTTGCAATGTTTCAACGCTCTTTTGAAAAATATGGCCTAAGGTACTCAAATTATATTGGTGAAGGGGACTCTAAAACATACTCTGGAGTTCTCAATGCCAAACCTTATGGTGATGATTTTACTGTTAATAAAAAAGAATGCGTAGGACATGTGCAAAAAAGGATAGGCAAACGTGATTTAGTCAATAAAACTGTCGAAGAAACAAAAACAAAGGCTGGTAAATCTATTAGAAAAAAAACTATCTGGCAAAGGAAAACTTACTGGCAAGTTAATTGATAAATTAACAATTTATTATGGACTAGCTATAAGAAGAAACTGCAATTCGGTACAAAATATGAGAGACGCTATTTGGGCAACTTTTTTCCATTATACCTCCACAGACAAAAATCCACAGCACGATAAATGTCCAGAGGGCCCTGACTCATGGTGCACTTGGCAGCGCGCTTCATCAATGAACACTCGGTCATCATACAAACATGACTATGATTCATTAACAAGTGAAGTTTCATCAGCTATCAGACCCATTTATGAAGACCTCAGCAAAGAGGAGCTCTTAGAGAGGTGTGTTGGTGGATTCACTCAAAATAATAATGAAAGTTTAAACCAGTTAGTTTGGAAAATTACTCCTAAAATACTCCCTGCTGGTTCAAAAATAGATGGGATCGCTGCATATGTCGCTGCTGGCACATTCAACGAAGGGATTTCAGCTTTGTTGCTTTTTATGCATGGCATGGACTTGAAACTTGGCCGAAAAAGCCATGAGTATGCCCGAAAAGAAGATGAAAAACGCATACTCATTGCCGACAGGAAAGCTGACATCGAGATTCGTGAAACAAGAATTCGTCAAAGGCAAGAGCAAAAGGATGCCCTAGACATTGCCGCAGCTGCGGGTACTCTGCTTTATGGTGCTGGAATCGATGATTCTATGTAAGTTGAAAAAAAAGTTTTTTTCTTGCATGTAAGTTCAACTTAAAACTTTAAACGTGTTTTTCTCAAAACTTCATTTTTGAAGTCGGTGGACACGATTTCTCGAAAAGTTATGGACCGATTTGGTTCAAATTGTGTAGACATCTTTAAAATAACATTATCTACTTATTGAACGAAGGAATTTTTTTTTTTTCATTACAACTTATTTTTTTAAGCCAATAAATGGTGAAATTTTGACCAAAAAATGAGATTTTTTTTTTCAAAGTTTGAGAAAAAATGAAAATTATATATATTTTTTTTCCCTTCGTTCAAATACGAGATTCATATATGTACTAACGAAATAACTTTGGTTTTTTAATTTTAGATGAACCAATAATAAGTTATGGTGTCCACGGCGAGAGCACTTTTTTGTGAGACACCCAGGGAGATGAGGTCTCAATGGCTGAATTTTCAACATTTTTATATAAAAATTTCAGGAGACATTGTTGAAATATGTACCTTTGATATGCCATATTATATTTTTTAAATGTATGATTGTTTATATAAAATAAAAAATCGTAAAAATACCTTTTTTTTGTACCTCTGAAACCCACCTAACCCCTTAATATTTCTCCATATACACCGTGTTTTTGTAAAAAACATCGACTGAATGAAAGATGTATTAAGATTCGAGCAGCCGTGATATCCCATAACCCACATGGTTGCCTCAAGTGGTGACCGGACATTTTGAAAGACGCCTTCTGATATCTCGTTCCTGGACGACGACAGCGATGAAAAAAAACGGTATGTGCCATTTTCTATGTTTCTTTGTGGTATTCTCTGGCCCAATTGTTATATTTACCAGTTATTTTAATTAAAAAAAATTTCGAGCCCAAGCGTTCTTATTCAAAATTTTACTACATTGTAAATTTATTTATTTATTGCTCTATCAATGTATATATTTTTAATTCTGCGCTCACAATGCCTGATGATATTCCTGCCGATAATCCGACAGAAACGCTTGCTAGGGTAGCTGTTAAAATTCCTCCCTTATGGAAAAGTAATATTTCTGTATGGTTTGTACAAGTTGAGGCAAATTTTGCCGTGGCGCAAGTAACGAACGACGCTACTAAATACAATTACTTATTATCTGCTATAGACACAGATACATTAAGTGCGGTATCTGATTTAATTCTTATGCCGCCTCCAAATGACAAATATAATGCTTTGAAACAGAGACTAATTCAGGAGTTTTCAGATTCGCAATCGCAGCAGATATGTAAATTACTCTCTGAACTTGTGCTAGGTGATAAAAAACCTTCCGTTTTACTGCGGCAAATGAAAGAATTAGCGCAAAGTTCCATTACCGAAGAATATTTGAAAGCTATTTGGTTAGAACGTTTGCCGACGCATACGCAAGCAATTTTGTCGGTTTCAAGCTCCGGATTACAGGAATTAGCAACCCTAGCTGACAAAATTAATGAGATTAAATCTGAATCGGCAGTGTATGCAGTTTCCAAACCCACCAAATTGCCGCAGAACGACCAAAGTACGATCTTAAATCTTCAAACACAAATTAAGTAATTGACACTGCAAGTTTCAGAGTTATCCAAAAATGTGTTTAGGCGATCGATGTCTCGCGGCCGATCGCATTACAGGGAAAGATGATACAGTAAAAATAGAGATTCCCAAAAACCGAGTCGTAAACAAAACGAATCAGACTTATGTTATTACCATCAGAAATTTGGTAGTGATGCTCGAAAGTGCCGCAAACCTTGTTCTTTTGATGAAATTAAAAAAAAACTAGTGGCTGCTGCTAGGTCAACAAGCGAAAATACAGTTGGCGTAGCAGCATTAAAACAATGTAGGTTGCATGTGTTTGATAAAAATTCAGGGTTCAAATTTTTAATAGATAGTGGTAGTGATATTTCTTGTATCCCTGTACCAAAACAAGTAAACAAAAAGAGTCCTTCTAATTATCTTTATGCTGCAAATAATTCCAAAATTCCTGTTTATGGTAACAAACTGCTTGACCTAAACATCGGCTTGAGAAGGAGTTTTTGCTGGTCATTTGTTATTGCAAATGTCTCTTGCCTTATAATTGGAGCAGACTTTTTAAGAAATTTTGCTTTGCTTGTAGATTTGCACAAATTTCGATTAATTAACTCTGTAACTGGATTGTCCACTAAGGGTGAGCTTACTTGCTCAAAACAGTCCCAAATTAAACTAATTTCTGGAGACATGTCTTTTAAAACTATATTTGAGGAATTCCCAGAGCTCTTAAATCTCATACCAAATTTTAAAAAACCAACATGCCATGATACAGTTCATCATATCGAAACTACGGGACCACCACTTTATTCCAAACCCCGCCGATTGCATCCAAAAATTTTAAAGGAAGTACAAAAAGAATTCCAATATCTTATGGATGAAGGTATATGTCGTCCTTCCAAATCCCTTTGGGCATCCCCTATTTATGTTGTACCAAAACCGGATGGTTCTTGCAGAGTTTGCGGTGATTATCGACGTCTAAATTCAGTAACTCTTCCTGACCATTATCCAATACCCCACGTCCATGACCTTACCAATATTCTACATGGAAAGAAAATTTTTACAAAATTAGGTATAGTCCGCGCTTATTTTCATATTCCAGTGCATGAAAAAGATATTCCTAAAACAGCGGTAATAACTCCTTTTGGAAGCTTCGAATTTCTATATTTAAACTTTGGACTTAAATGTGCAGCAAACACTTTCCAAAGATTTATTAATGAGGTTCTCTATGATCTTCTATTTGCTATCAGCTTATTTGGATGACATTTTAATTTTTTCCGAAACTGAATCTGAACATATAGACCATGTACGAGCTGTTCTAAGCAGACTCTCTAAATACGGACTTAACATAAATATATCCAAAAGTGTTTTTAAACAAGACAGCGTATCATTTTTAGGACACGAAATTTCTCTTGATGGAATTCGACCATTAAAAACTAAAGTTGAAATTATTAAGCAACTAGCAGGCTATGCCCGCTGCACTGGTCAATATTTCAAAATCAACCGTGGATGAAACGAACTGGTGAATTTAAATTTGTATTTTAAATAATTTGGACCTCCTTGCTCATTGCTGAAAACGATTTAGACACTATTGTGATATTAAATTATCTTAAACGTTGCACAAAACCCTGCTATTTAGAAGTAACTATTTTAGTTTATTGCTAACAGTGCACATTTGGAAGTGAAATGAGACCATTATGGCAACAGGATTTAAAATTTTCCCTTATCTGAAGAAATATTAATTATTGCAGTCGTTACCATCGTACAACTTCTGAAAAATTTCTTCACAACTTTTCATTATGTGAAGCCAGGAACCCAAAGCTACTCCCACCTATAAAATTTATATATATATATATATATTACAAATTTAAAATTTTTTCGTCAAAACTAACCTTTATACTATCTTAATTTTCCATACTTACTTCAAATTATTAAATTAAAATCTTGTTTCTAGATCTAATCTGTTAACCTGTATGCAGACGATAAATTCTTAATTTGCCTTAAAAAACATTATTCCAGTATGCGTAAATTTAAAAAAAGATGGCTCTAAATTAAAAATATTCTTAATTAAAACTTTATTTCTTAATATTCCAAATAAAACTGATTTCTTCTATGTTTTTATCAAACCAATAAATTTATTATTTATACCAAGCTACTACTAGTAAAAATCACAATTCTTATTGTTTTAAAATATTACTTCATGATTATGGCAGATAAATACAAATTCTGTTTTTTAGTAACTTTGTGAACAGGTTATAAAATAAAAATTCTGTTTTTTAGTAACTTTGTGAACAGGTTATAATCAGGGCTGCTGGCTTTTAGCTGGGCCAAAAAAAAGCCGGCAAGCTTTTTTTTGGTTTTATCAGCTTAAAAAAAAGTCAGCTAAAATTTAAAAAAGTGTTAATTTATATTGAATTCATATTGGATTTGGATTGATTTATTTTTGATACATTTTTAATTATTCATTACTAAAAAAGTTATAAATTTCTATCTAATTTTTCAAATAAATAGGTCTTTATAACCGCTAAAAACAATTGTGAAGGCATTATGTCCGAAAAAATACATAAATCTTGGAAAAAAGAAAATATACTCAAAAAATGTGTTTTAAACTTCTATATTTCATAGTTATACTTATATTACACATTCTTCAGAATTATATTTAATTGAATTATGACAAAATGTAACACATCAAAGCATTCATGGAAACATTCTTACAGGTCAATATGTAAAGATTAAGTCATAGAATGAACAATGTTGAAAGAGAAATTAGGAAGGATTCAGTATTTGAGGAAAGTTAAATACATAATTATATAAAATTAAACAACAACAAAATTTTTTTTAATAAAATTTGTTGAATTAAAATTTTTAATAGCTCTTAGTTATTTAAAAGTGCATATATACCCTCTTGCATGAATATATTCATGCATACATTTACTTTATGAATGAACATATTCATGCATATGCTAATTGAGAATATTGAAATAAATTGTGATATATAATATATTATGAAATATGCATAATTCGTAATACTATTTTCAATAGTGAGAAATGGTGTTTTTTATAATTTTAAATGTTTATAGGGAATAAAAGTGACATTTTAATAACACTTAAAATTAGTTAAGTAATAAAACATGTAACTTAGTAACCATTGCCCTCTTTAATTTTATAAAGCAATAAAAATGGAAAAATAAGGGTGGGATTAAAGGTCAATGTAAATCAGAAAAAGCACTTGATATGCTCATTTTAAAATTTAGCCGGCATATTTGCAATTCTAACTATAAACCACTAGCAACTCCATCAATGTGCTATTCTACTATTAATATCTTCATTATTGAAAAATTGGGTTATAATCCAATTTCTCATAATGAATCATAATTAAAATCCCATTTTTTCATTTTAATAAAAGAAATTTATTAAACTCAAAGTAAAATAAACATTATTAAAATTAGTTAAGACACTTAAAAATGTGTAGCTTATAATTAAAATGCTTCACTGTATAAAAGCCAATTTTGGCCAAAAAAAGCCGGTTACAGCCAATAAAAGCCACCGGTCTGGCTTTTTTAAATTTTAGCTGGCTTTTTTGCAACCTTAGTTATAATGGAGAAAGGATAGATGAGGGATATTCTATGGCTTCTTCATTTTTTAGGAGCAAAAGACTTGAGAATCAGATAGAATACAGTATAACTTCATTTAATCCAGAATCATCGTGATTACAGCGAGTCTGGATTATAGAAAATTTTGGATTACATAAGTTTTGTAACTAAAATGCATGTAGATTAATGATAATACTTACATCTCTTATTAATATGGCAATAAAAAAATGCAAGGAACTGGATAATTGAAAACATTGAGAAAAATCAATTCAAAATACTCAAAAAAACAAATGTTTTAAAAATATTTGTTTGTTTTATGTAGTGCAGTTAAAATTGTGACTTCTGATTTATGAATACTCAATAAATAATGTAAATCACAAGTCATAAAAAATACTGAAAAACTAAATTCTAACCCCCCTTCCCCCTAATATATCATAAAAAAAAATACAATAAAAGAATTAAAAAAAAAAAAAAAAAAGATTTAGCGATTTTTTTTGGCACCTTATTATCTTTGAAAAAGAAAAATATTATAATTAATATTAATCATGAATTTTTACAACTTAATCTCTAAAAAGATACCTATATATAATTACACAAGTAATTTAGAAAGTTCTTGCAGTTTTAAAATTAAACGAATAAACATACCGAAATGTCCAGATTACAGAAGTTTCCAGACTATAGATGTCTGGATTAAAGTATTATACTATATTTCTTTTTATATCCCATCAATAAAATTTTATTCTTTTTTTAAACTAATTTTTAGAGGACTGAAAAAAAACTTAAGAAATTTAGATTATTTTCTTATTTCTCAAACAGCATCTGATAAGTGTCCCCCCCCCCCTTCCTCCTAATCTTTTAATTTGTGAATATGTAAAATTTCCCTTTTGAAATTGCCCAAGTATGAAGACTAGTATAAAAAATAAAGACCAAGTCTATTTCGGACTGAGGACATCTTGTTACAAATTTTCACGCAATATTATTTGCAGTAACATTCTTATAGTTTTTATTTTAAGTAAACATTTTATGAAACAAACAGCTGAATGCAATAGCTGATGTTTTCTATAAATTTTAAGTTTTTTTCTTTTAAGCATCTTTAGTAAATATTTTAGACATTACACAATAAACAGCATCTTTGTATGTATGACTATAAGGGATAATTTTTTTTAAAAAAAGATAATTTACATTAAAGGACAGACACACACAAAAACAAGAAAAATATTTACTGAAGTGATAATTAACAGAAATATATAAATTTATACATGTTTTGCAACTTACCAATCTTCCATCTTTTCCAAACATATCAAGAAAACTATTTATAAATTCTCTAGACTTCTCTTCCCATTTGTGAATGAATTCATGTCTTTTACCTTCAAGTTTTCCTTTTATTTTATCCATTTTATTTTGAAGAAGAAATTTTTTTTCCTATATAAAATTATAAAATGCTATTTCATTATAAAGCAAATACATTGTTTTCTGAAAGTTAAATTAGTAAATTTGATGCAATCAAAAACTTGAAACTTTCATTAGTTCAGTATTTCAATCAGCCAAATTTAGATACGGGTCATGGGAATTTATAATTACCCCTGTTAAAACTTTAAGAGAGAGATATAAGAAATAACAGAAAATGAAGTTTTCAAAATAATGTTTTTGAACTGATAATGATTTTCCATCATCCTATTATTTTCTTAGCATAAAATGAAGTTATTGCAACAGTTTAATAAGAAACTTAGTAACTACAGTGTTGTAAATATGCAATATGCATTAATTTATCTTTTTGCGTCCCAGAGAGAGAGGGAAAAAATATATGAGCCCCCCTCCTCCTACATTTCCTTGAGCACCCTCCCCCCTCCCCCTAATTATTCATTTCTTGCTACGGCCCTCATTTTAATATTTCGTTAACATTTTTAAAATAAATTTTGGAAACGGATAGATGGCGGCACATAACTAATACAAATTCTTCCAATGATTCCTCTTTACGGTATATGCTGTTTTCTAACACGTTCAATGACTGTGCATACCTGATTTCTGAACAGTAACGAGTAACGAAACGAATACTTCCTAACGGGTAGAGAATTCGAAATTAATGATATCATACGGGTATTCATTTTGTTATGATTTTTACAGCACTAGTACTAAATAGATGGTCTGAAATCAGACATAGGCTGTATGTTATGTTGTGTATACCTATATTATAAAGAGGAAAATGTTTGTTTCTTTGTAGGGGCTAATCTCTGGAATTACCGAACTGATTTCAAAAGTAATGGTGATCTTCTGGAATCAAACATAGGCTATATCTTATGTCGTCTATAAATATATCATAAAGCGGAAAAGTTTGGTTGTTTGTTTGTAGGGGGCAAATCTCTGGAATTACCGAGCCGATTTCAAAAATAATTTTACCAAATAGATGGTGTTCGCCCGGAATCAAACATAGGCTATATCTTATGTCATCTTTACCTATAAGAAGATGAAAAGTTTGTTTGCTTGCATGGGCTAATCTCCGGAACCACCAAACCAATTTCAAACGTAATGATACCAAAATGCTGGTGTTCACCCGGAATCAAACATGGGCTATATCTTTTGTTGTCTATAAATATATCATAAAGCAGAAAAGTTTGATTGTTTGTTTGTAGGGGCTATCTCTGGAACTACCGAGCCGATTTCAAAAATAATTTTACCAAATCGATGGTGTTTGCCCGGAATCAAACATAGGCTATATCTTATGTCATCTTTACCTATATTAAAAAGATGAAAAGTTTGTTTGTTTGCAGGGGTAATCTCCAGAACTACCCAACCGATTTCAAACATAATGGTAGCAAAATGCTGGTGTTCACCCAGAATCAAACGTAGGCTATATCTTTTGTCGTCTATACCTATGTTATAAAAAGGAAAAGTTTGTTTGTTTGTAGGAGCTAGTCTCCAGAACTATGAAACCAATTTGAAAAGTAGTGGTACCAAAATTATGGAATTCACCCGGAATTCAACATAGGCTTTATCTTATGTCGTCTATAACTATATTATAATGAGGAAAAGTTTGTTTGTTTGTTTGTTTGCAAGGGCTAATCTCCGGAACTATCAAACCAATTTCACACGTAATGGTACCCAAAATAATGGTGTTTACTCAGAATGAAACATAGGTTATATATTATGTCAATGCCACAAATCCACTGGAGGTGAAGGAACAAAAAACATTGTAGAAATGTGTTTTTTCCGTTACTGAAGAGACTACAAACATGAAATTAAGCATGATAATTATTTATAATATATAAAGGATATCTGGCATTTTCTTAAAAATTCGAATTTTAAAAGGGGTTGGATGCTACAGTGTTAAAAATCTGCAGGATTTGCTTCATCATCACTCCACCGCTTTGATAAAAATGTGTTACTTGAGTATATAGTAAAGCATTCTCACTGGTCAGAATAAAGATAGTCTGCAAAAGAGGTAGATTTTCGATGCAGCAAATGCTCGAGATTTTTAATAAAGTAAAAACTTTCTGAATGGCTACCTGTAAGCAATCTTAACACTTATCAAACAGATTTCAAAAGTAAACTGGTGGTGACAGAAGCTGTTAAAACATAACAAATGTAAGCTACATTTTACTTCGGTGATACTAGTAACAAAGGGTGCAGGATCTAAAAATAATTAAAATGGGGATTTTTATTATACTAAAGAGTCTAGAAATTTTAAATTTCGTATTGTAATTATTTACAAAATATAAATGTCTTCTAAGAGCTATCAAGAGTAAATTTGAAATTAAAAGTTGTGAAACGAAGACGTGGTGCGAAAAGCGTTTTAAAAAATTTGTAAATTACAATTTCTGTGCAAGCTCAGGAAATAATAAACCAATTATAAAAGTGATGGTTTTGAATCAATAGTGACACTCTCTGCATCCTACATAGATCATTCTCATTATCCTACATTCTCATGATCCTGTATGTTCTATGCCAGTACTGCTACCACTTGGGGTAGGCAGAAACAATAAATATTCCATAAAAGCCTTTTAAAACTTTTCAAATTACTTTTCTTTGGTATATTAGAAAATATCAAACCATTTTCAAAATTAACATTAGCAAATTAATGGTGACCATCCCTTTTCTAACATAGGCATTTTATGATAATACCACAACACCTTGAGAGATGGTAGACACTTAGAAAAGAAACTTGGATTTTGGCATGATGATTAACTTTAAAATGTAAATGCATGCGAAGAATGTTTCTAAAAAAGAATACATACTTCAGATGAATAATGAAGAAATGTATGAATTGTGCATAAAAGTTTCAAAATATTTTCTAAATTATCATTTATTTTAAATTATCTTTAGCTCTTCGTATTATTCATTTTGGAATAATGCATGTAAGAATGAAATTTAGTCTAAGTGTGGCTTAAATAGAAGTTTTTGAACTATTCCTTAATACATTATTACTTCTAATGAAAATCAGATATATAAGTATCACTTGGCATATTTCAACTATTATGCGAGCAAAGCTGCAGGTTTTGCTAGTAATACTTATAATTTTAGCATAACAGGAAATGAATGAAAAATCAACTACAAAATTTCATCTCTCTAATACATGAATGAAGTTTAATAAAAGTGCTTACAAAGATCTATAAGAATATCTTAAATAACACTAATTTACATAATTTTCAAAAAATATGATTCAGATATAATTAAAATAGAATAAAAAATTTAATATCAGTTAAAATGTTAAATTGAGGCCATAAATAATATGAAAAGAAAATGCTAAAAACCCTAACCAAAACTTACATTAAGGAATGAAACATTCATTTCTTTTGCACTATAGCCTCGATCTAAGTTGCGACGAACATACATATCATAATCTCGAACTATACGAGCTACTAAATCTGATGTTGAAACACCTTCAGTGCGCTGCGTAGCAACAAACATTCCTTTTTGTTTGATGTGATGATACACATCATCACTCTCTGACCCCATAGCATAAGGGATATCATCATGTGCTACAAAGTCTATCTGCAATAAATTAAAGAAGGGAAAATTTGACTTTTTTCCAACTAATAATAATAATTATTATTATAATAAGCTTAGATGTTTTTTTCAATTAAAATGACATCAAACTTTGAAATTTTCAATGCAAACACCTACTTTTGACATCATATTTGGCTTTTCTGGTAAATTTCATTTTAAGATAACAAAATGAAAACTTATACAGTTAAGTAGTTTAATAATTAAAAAAGTTAAAAGTTTGGAACTCATCATGTTAAATATTTTTTTTAATTGTTGTAAAACAGATTGAAGTGCTCTTTAAGCAAAACTCAAGAACTAATTGATATAATCAGCTGTAATTTTGGATTTTTATATATAAAGCTTCTAGAAATAGATTTCTGATAAAAAATTCATAAGTTACAACGCATCTGTAAAAAAAAAAAAAAAAAAAAAAAAAATAATAATAATAATAATAATAAAAGATATAAGTTTAGAAAAGAAAATAGGACTTTGTATATCTTTTTTTCAAAAAATCTGTTTTTAGAAGCTTTAAATATTCAAATTAAAAATTGAAGAATATTTCGCCAAATAACTGAGGTTGTGCTTAAAAAACTACTGCATTGTAGCCTGTTTTGCAGCAATTGCAAATGTAATAACATTAGCAATTCCAAACTTTGAGCATTTCCTAAACTATTTGACAGAATAATGTCATATTTGGTACTGTGAAATTTTGTATGTAGCTTTGTTATTAATTATGACTAATTGGAACCTTATAAGAAATATATAATGACTTGTAAAAATTTTCTAACCAGAGAGATGTAAATAATATAACTATAGATTTAACTTAAATTTTTTTCAGGACACTATCTATATTCAATTAATGAATTTCTCTATGTTACAAGAAATATATTTGTTAAAGGAATCTCAAGTAGCGACAGCATAATGATGATAATGTGGTAATAACGTTAAAGGACTTAAAACCATCCCCTGGTAACTGTACAACCACTTAATTTCTGCAATGTATTCATACAAGTCCTGAGAGGCCAAAAATAAGCAATGCTTATGAATTGATCAAGAGGAGAGTGACAAAGCTCTCTCTTTCTAGAGAAGTCTGATGACAAATATTTGCCAGGAAACTGACCTTTACAGGAGTGAATCCTGACATGAATGTGTAAAAAAACTTTTAAAAACTACTTACTTGTTGCTTAATATAATTTATCATATACTGTGTTGTTATATTGGTTAAATAAATTAATGCTGTGCATTAAACAGTCTTTAAATTTAACAAGTTGGAAATTGCATGTGAAGCATAGCAAATGAGGTGCATTCATACTTCAAAGAAATTTTTAAATATTCAGATCTTGCTGTTATAGTATACAGTACTTATACACTATAGTGGTTGAAATCTTTTGTGTGTTTCTGTAAACACTATGGGCTTTCTATTATACAAGAAGTAACTTGTATTAAACCGCAGCATCAATCAAATTTCATAAAATAACATCAAATTACATAAAATAATTTTATCAATTTCATAAAATATGAAATATTTTAATATAATTAAAACACACCCTAAATAATATTTCCCCATATACCATAATGCAGTGGCATAGGCATAGAATTGTATGGGCCCATGGGGCTCGGACCCCTCCAATAATTTTTCCAAATGGGCTGTATTTTTTGGCTTCAACCATTATAGAAAAATTTCAAATTTTGAAATAGAATTTTTCAGCATATATTGTTTTTCAAAAAAAAAAAAAGAATTATTTCTTTAATTTGTTATTTATTTTTATACTTTATAAACGACAAAAACAGCCTAAAAAAACTTCCACCGTATATTGCTTGGGTGAAACGAAGCAGTCTCCATGGAGTTTTTTCTTTCTTTTTTTATTCTTTGGACGGTGAACATGATTTCTAGGAAGTATCACATTTTCTGATTCGTGCTACATAGAGGGCAATAAATAAAGTAGACTGTGTCCGATACATTGCGTTTTCTCAAACATATCTAGAAAGGGCCTTTTGACCTTGGATAAAAAGGTCTTGATTTTGAAGCTTCCAAGAACTCTGGAGATGGCAGGTGGGGGAGTAAAGAGGAGTTTTGCTACTGACCAAACCAAAACTGTCAGTTCAATAGTGTCGAATCAAAAATAGGTGGGAAAATTTCAGATGGACAAATATCTATTAACATTGTCTAAAGTTACCAAGTCATCTCTTGCAGTAACGGATACGTCTCAAGCATTTAGTAGTTCCAATAAACAGTAAGTATTCAATTGTTCCTATTTATTATTTTAAATAATTCATTTTTTGTTGTCACAGTTATCTGATTAAAAGTCTTCATAGACCTGTGCCGGGAAACTTAAACTTGGGACAATTTTCTTCCACTGATCGCAACCTAATAAAGTAGGAGAATTACATTCCCCCATCCCCTTCTTTTGCAAACTCAGGTTAAGTCTGAACTTCAATTTTTCTTGGTCGTGTCTAGAGGAATTTTCAGGTCCGGTTCCGGACCGAAAGGGAAGTTATTTTGGCCCGGCCTGTTTATATTTTTACATTTCTAGGCCCGGCCCGATCTGGTTCGGCACAATTTCGACTATTTCAATTATTCCTATTTATTATTTTAAATAATTTATTTTTGTGTTGTTAAAGTTATCTGATTAAAAGTTTTCATGGACCTGGGCCGGGCCCGAAATTTGAACTCGGAACGGTTTTCTTCGACTGACAGCAACCTTATAAAAAATAGCCTACATTGGAGGACTGCACAAGCCAAAATTTCCAGGCCTCGAGCCGGGCCCGATCCATAGAAAAAATTGGCCGGCCAGGCCCGTTATTAAAGTTAAAATTTTGACCCGAGCCCGGCGCGGTTCCATAGAAGAAAATTA
This sequence comes from Maratus speculifer, assembly GCA_964019185.1. Lineage (NCBI taxonomy): Eukaryota > Metazoa > Arthropoda > Arachnida > Araneae > Salticidae > Maratus > Maratus speculifer. The sequence goes on from OZ025294.1 coordinate 44,500,679, forward strand.
GTGGCCTGACCTGGCCCGATATAATTGCTAAAAACAAGACCCGAGCTCAGCTCTGCCCAGAAAAAAGTTAACATTTCGGCCCAAACCCGGCCTGGCCCGAGTGAATTTCTACAGAACATTGACCTTTACTCTTACGGAAGAGCTCTAAAAAAAAAAAAAAACTTATTTTTATTTTTCTCTTTCTCTCTCTCTCTTTTTTTTTTCCATATGCAGAAGTGCCATAGGCTGCGATATTTATGCTTTTAATGAACCTTTGTTTGTTGTATGTAAATGTTTCAGTTATCATTAGTATTATTAATCCATATTCCATACAATGGGGACATAAAAATCTAAAAAATGGTATATGGTAAAAGTAAAAAATTCTAAGACGAAATCGCATTGGAACAAAAAAATAAATTCCCTTTTTAGCAAGTGTAAATGTTTAATACTTTTCTTTCTTGCATATTGTTGTATTCATTTTGCACGGATGAACAGTTTAAAAGAAGTTTAAAAGGAATTTCCAATTTTCAGTTTTAAAAAATTCCATCCCAGGCTTTTTTTTTTTTTTTTTTTTTTTACATGTTTGATTCTATTTTAATAAGCATAGAAATCTACGGTTCTTTAAAAAGAATAAATTCTAATGTTTAACTGTAAAATAAAGAGGTCTTAAAAAATATGCCTTTTTTGCAAAAATTTTTAGACCAAGCCAAATTTTACTGATTTTTGAACAGACTTAGCCAGGTCGAGAAAAGGGTTTTCATACGGAATGATTCAACCAGAACTGATTATTTTGGTCCGTGAAGACTAGGAAGAATGAAATCCGGCATGGCTTCGTACAGAAAAAATAAGATAAACCCGGCCCGGCGCAAAAAGATTAGCGACTAAGTTCGGCCCGACCCGAATACCATTGATGGAAATCGGCTTGAACCCGGTCCGCGGGCTCGGGCTTTGGGCCGAGACCCGACTCTTGTAGATCTCTAGCCTACAACCCCCCCCCTCCCTACTTTTGCAAACTCAATTTAAGCCTGAACTTCAGTTTTTCTTGATAGTGTCGAAAGGAATTTTCAGTCCCAGGACCGGTCTGTTTATATTTTTATGTTTATAGGCCCGGCTCATACAGAAATCGGTGAAAACAAGCCCGGCCGCGGACCGATCTGGCCTGACACAATTTTGACTATTTCAATTGTTCTTATTTATTATTTTAAATAATTTATTTTTGTGTTACATAAGTTATCAGATTAAAAGTTTTTACGGATCTGTGCCAGGTCCGAAATTTGAACTTGGAACGGTTTTCGTCCACTGACCGCAACCTAATAAAGTAAGAACTACCCCCACCCCCTCCTTCTTTTGCTAACTCTTGCTAAGCCCGAACTTCAATTTTTCTTGGTCGTGACAGAGGAATTTCCAGGCCCGAGCCCGGACCGGACCGGCCTGTTTATATTTTTACATTTCTAGCCTGGATCGTACAGATACCAGTGAAACCAGGCCCAGCCCAGTACAATTTCAAATATTTAAATTAAAAAAAAAAAAAAAAATCAGATTTTTATCATATAATAAAAATTTCTTTAAAGAATACTGCACACATATTTATGGGATAATTTTACAGTATATTTTATAAAAAAAATGCCCAATAGCAACAATTATGATTAATTAGATTCTTAGACTTTCAACATTCAAATAAAGATTCAGTAAAAAAAAAAAATAATATAACTTAGAATAAAAGAAGAAAATAAAAAACATAACTTTTGAAGCTGTATAATAAAAAGATGTTTTAAGAAAATATTTCTCATTTTGTTAAAGACTTCCTCAAATCCAAAGGACCTACTTTTTGATACATTTTTGAATTAATTTCTTTTCGGAAACGCTTATAAATAACGGGTGTTTTCATTCAGAAACTGTGTAATCGATTAGCGTTATCTTTTTTTTTTTTTTTTTTTTTATACAAACAATTTAAGAAAATATGCTCAAGGTTAGCGTTTTGAATCAAAGTTCCAGAAGCGAACATGGGAAGGGAGAAAAATCTGGAATCATGTGACAAGAATCTCTTATATTTCAACAAGTATCTTATTTACCAAAAAAAATAAAAATAAAATAAAAAAAATAGAAAATGCTATTTGATTCCAAATTGCTTCAATTGTCAGGCTTGTCAATTTTATACCTTTACAGCTAAAAATTACTCAGCCAAACATTCGCGTTGTTGAGAAATTAATTTAAGAACTACTAAGAAGTATATATCCAAATATTACGCTAACGTAAGTTCTTTATCGCTATTAATACTTTCATAAAACACGTTGTTTGCCCTACACATCTTGAGAACAATTAAGTCTAGTTCCGGCCCGGCTCAACTATATATATATATATATATATATATATATATATATATAATGTAAGCGTGATTTTGGCGCATCACAAGTGAGCTAAAAAATATTAAGCCTGGGTTAGACACAAAGTAACTCCGATGTACAAGTTACATTTCAATATTGATGTTGTCAAATTAGTATCGGCTCGCAACGCACATTTATACTTATTCTCGTTAAAGTCATATTCACTGAAAAAAGCTCATATTATATCGTTTTTGTTTAAATCTTCATAAGAGGTCAGTAGGCCGCTATTTTTTTTCATCAGCCTGGCCCTGCCCTTATTGCCTGTTCAATTTTTTTTTTCTGGCCCGGCTCATTAGAATATTTGGAACCATTCCGCCTAACTATGGGCCAGGTCCGAGCCCATACAGACGTCTTGTCGTGTCAACCTCTTTGTGCTTTTATGGTACACTTATTCATATTCATACTTTTCTAGTAATACAGTAATACTCGACTCTACGTTATATAGTTTTTTATATAGTCTTACCATTCTTTTAGCAACGATTTTTATTAATAAAACAGTTAATATTTCATACATTTATTGCTTGGATTCCTCTGAGCGTGAGTAATGTTCGCGCTTGACCATTTATTTCAATTATAAATTTTCCTTTGTTTATTTTTATTGCTTTTTTTCCTTTTATATGTACAAAAAATTCCTTTTTTATAGTTTTATACTATACCGTTATGTAATTTCAGAGATTCTGTACTTTAAAAATGGCAAGACGAAGTTTTAGTATCTGAAAGATTTGAAATTTCATAAAATTCAAAATATCCTGATTAGATTAAATGTTTGTTAGAATGTCCTAGTTCGGTCGTTCCCCTTTCCATGAAATTTATAAAAAAAAAATTACAATAAAATGAAATTAATATTTAAAAATATAGATAATGACTTGCCGCGATATTTGTAATCCGATTTTCTACACTTTTCGCTTTTTCTTGACCCTGTATTTCATTCAAAATTGGAAATGAGACGATTAATCCGACGCAATAAACTGCTAGTTAACAGGATTGTCATTTAAAGTTGTAAGTATTTTTTTATGCAGTTCGGTATTAATTGATTATCCTGTCGACCAAAAAACTATCGCTAAACTATAAAATTAAATATTTATTTAATTTTAATTAATTTGTCAATTAATTTTTTTAATAAGTAAAGATACGCTTGAAATGATTGAATACTTGATAAATGACCATCACATTGCTAGTTAAGCATAAGAACCAGTTGGTTCTACTCTTAATTAGTAACGTGATGGTTCACTTATTAAATATTCAATCATTTCAAGCGTATTTTCACTTATTGAAAAAATTAATTGAAAAATTAATTAAAATTAAATATATGTTCACCGTTGCTGAGTCTCTTTGTATGTCTCATGTTATGCCACAGGATTGTGTGCTCATGAGAACGTTTCCATCTTATGCCGCAGTTGCAACCTTACCAACAAATGAGTGAGAATGCCAAGCTGGGCATCGTCCTCGTAGCTTAAATAGTAGAGCACGTAAATAGGAGAGTGCTATTCCAAGAGTTCCGGGTTCGATCCCTGACTTGGACATTTTGCACTTTGTTGTTTTCTATGCTTAACTAGCAATGTGATGATCCCTTATTAAATATAAAATTAACTGTCAATAATAGTTTATGGTAAATGTCACATTTACTTGACTTTAAACGAGTTACATGTGTTTGTTACGTCATCAAATGATATTGATTTCGACGTTTTACTTGTATTTTTATTAAACTTTTACTAGTTTATTTGTTTTTTCTTTATTTAAATAAAAAGTTATTCCAATTTGTGTAATTTACGAGTAGTGTGGCGATTTATATAATTTGCCGAAATGGGTCGATGGGATAATGAAGTAGACCCGCAACTCCGTAGTAGAGCATTACTATGTATTAAAAATATTTAAATATACGTTTAAATTTTATTTAAAAATTACGATGCATTTTATAAATAGTTTACACATATTTTATTTTCATATTTTATATTATCCATAGCCATATTGGGTAAAGTATTATGGTTATCTTCAACGACTAATATCCTCTTGTTTACACCAGCTTGTTGAATTTTTGAGATAAACCTAGTAATGTAGCGGGGGTTTCTTTTCAGAAAGGAAAGGGGGTGTCTAGAATTTTTCTTCATGTTTATATATATGTATAGTGAAACCTACTAAGACTAACACGGAATTAGAAGGCGTAAAATTCCATTTGTTTGGTTTCTGGTTTCTGCCTTAGAAGATGTATCAAAAATTAGAAGTTTTCTTCAAAATCATAAACTGTAGAAGTATCTTCCACTTAATTTTTTCAATGGTACTACAGTATTTTTCTGATTAAGATGAGTTCTGATTCACAGTAGGTCCGAGGTAGGTTCACAGGTCCGGTTCAGTTCTGATTTTTGATGTATTTACATATATCTATATATATTTGTTATATGTACATTAAAACCTGCCAAAACGGAACATGTCTATAACAAATATTTGCAACTTTCCATCTGGACTCCGATGGAAGGATTACCATATAATCATACTTATTATAGTCTGCAGGAACCTGTCAAACCCATTATTTTGATCCTTTGCAGTTGCTTTTTCACAGATTTCACTTTATAAATATTTAACCTTTTCTATAAACGAAAGCAGTCTATAAAAGGATACTGTCTCAATCTGAAACATTCCACTGTCATAGCTAAATTAATTCCTGAAAAAGTTACTTGCTAAAACGAAAAACCTGTCTAAAACGGAATTTTTCCTTATTTTTGGAAATTCCGTCTTAGAAATTAATGTTTTTGTATTCACGGTGAAATAATTAATTCCTTGTTCCAAAGGGGTTCAGATTCCCCCCACCCCCGACTACGTCACTGAATGAGCCCCTCCAATAATTTTGAAAACTCTACGCCTATATGCAGTGGAATACTTTTGTGTGGCCCTGTAAATTAATAAAAAATAATCTTTGCATCACAGATTGTACAGAATGTATATTTCAGTATATACTTCATAGATTCATGTCAATTCTATTATATTCAAAATTAAATTGTACTTGAAACTATTTTCTGCTATTGACCATAATGTGATGGAATACTTTTGATTGTCTCTGTAATTAAAGTATACATCTGATTTTTATAAAATTTGAATTGACTTGACAAAATTATGCAACAATATATATTTTAAATCTCAAATGATTTGGTTGGGTAATTTTTGCTCTGTTATATGCAGACTGAACAATGACTATAGGTATTATGTATTTATATAATTATGAACACACCTAAAAATATTCAGATCTTGATGTAATAGTATACAGTACTTCAAATGCGGTATAGAAGCCGAAATCTTTTGCGTGTCTCTGTAAATACCATCTGCTTTCTATTATACAGGAAATAACTTGTAGTAATTTTCAGCAGCGCATAATAATTTTATAAAATGTTAAATAGTTTAATACCAGGGATGCACAACCTTTTTCAACCTGCAGGCCAAAAAAAAAAGAAAAAGTATTTTACTTGGGGCCAATGTAGTGTTGCATTTATAAGCACTTTTTTTAAAAATCTAATCTAATATAAAAAGTCAATATGCCACTTTGATGAAAACATTTTCAATTCTGAATATATATACACTTATAAATTAATTTTAATAAGCCAAATATACATACATAATTATTTCACAGACGCGACAATTAATGTGATGGTTGGGATTGTATTTTTGAAGCTATTTTTGTTATGTTTGGTTCTAAAGTTGCAGTAGCAATATGTAAAACAGCTGAAAAGTTTTCATCCGTTCTAGTCTGTTTCTAGTTTTTGATTTGTTGACAGTCATCATAGAAAAAGATTGTTCACAAATGTAGGTGCTTCCAAAAATAGTTGCATACATAGATGCATTGGTTTTTAAATGGGAAAATTCATTAGGCAAATTCATTTAAAATTCAAGCAAAGACTTTTCTATTCATTTTTATGAAAGCTTGTAAGTCAATGAGTTCTAATTGAGCATTTTCAGGTGCCAAATTGACATCCACTGTAAATGGATTTGAAAATAACTCAATTTGAAAATGGCATTTTTCAAAACCTAAAAATCTATCATGGAATGCATTGATTAAAATTTTTACCTGATCTTCGTAATCCAATTTCATATTTGGGAATTTTTCTTTCATTTTTTGCAATATGGGAAATGAGCAAAATTTTTTTGTTGTTGAAATAACACTAAAATTCTTTTAAAAGCATTTACATTGTTAACCAACTGAAAGATGAATTGGTACTTTCCTTGTAGTTTGATGTTCTATTCATTTAAATGACTTGTAATATCATTTTAAAATGCTAAATCACACTGAAAACTGACTTCTTTCCAAGCACCTGGTTTCCTTTCCATGCTGCTTGAAAAATGTAATAATTTTATCAAATAATTCAATAAAATACTTAAGTGATTTTCCACGACTGATTTACCTTCTTCTGTGTACTACACAACATCACTAGGAATATCCTCAAATTCAGCAAAAATTCTTTAAATTCTCTGTGCTGTAATGCACTACTACGAATAAAGTTGATTGCTTCACAAACACACTTCATTAGCTTAATTCTTTGGCACACAAATTTTGTTGGTGTATGATGCAGTTTTATTGAAATACCGTATTTTCGGGTGTATAGCCCACATCCTGTGTATAACCCGCACCCCTAAATCGAGTAGTGCAGTAAAAAAAGTTTGTGTATAACCCGCGGAGATGCATTGGTGTATAGTCCGCGGGCTGTACAACATTTACGAACGTATATTTTGACCAGGGTCCGAAATTAGAAGCCATTAGTCAATTTTTAACACAAATTTTTTCGTGATGCATAATATCTACAGTAATTGGGCTAAAAAATTAAGATTATCAGTACCGTAATTTTCGGAAGGAACGCCGTGGCGTTTATGTGTTTTAAGATAAAATTTCAAGCGATGTGGCGTTTACGTGCATTTTTTTTCAAAGAAGCGTAATATTTTTAAAAAAAATTTCCGAAAATTAAAAAAAATCGGTGATAAATTCAAAATTTCAGACATAAAATGTATACGTATCTTAGGTCATTGGTTCCCAAAAGGATCGAATGCTCGGAATCGGTTCGAAATGCACCAACTCCGAAAAGGAACGATTCCTCGGACTCTATCTGAAATGAAACGACTCCGGAAAAGTTCAATTCCTGGAACTCATTTTGAAATGAAACGACTCTGTAAAGGAACGATTCCTCAGATTCGTTTCGAAAAGTGAATCGTTCCGAAACGACATAAATAAAATGGAGGGCCAAAATCACAGTCCGATGAAATTCAAACACCTCATTGGTCATTGAGTCGCGACCTTTTTAGAGAACAATCTTTTAACGGTAGGTGAAATGTCGCCTTACTCCTTTTTCCGAAAAAAAAAATCATAGCATCAATTTTGATGTAAAACTTATCTGTTTTCATTTATAATCTATTTTTCACTCTCATTTTATATAATGTCATCAAAATATCTTAATTGAGTTCATTTCAATGGTTTATCGTAAATAAGAACAGACGGTAACAATTGCTTCAAAATTACTTTACCCCTTCCTCTTTTTCAAATGGAGAAACATGTTAGTGTTTTCCCCTATACCACACGATCAATGAGGTCACTGGATCACACCTGACTGTGATTTTGGCCCTCCATTTTAGAATTTCGCAACAGGGTAAGGTACCAACTCCGAAAAGGAATGATTCCTCGGATTCTATCTGAAATGAAATGACTCTGGAAAAGTTCGATTCCTTGAACTCCTTCCTAAATTAAACGACTCTGTAAAGGAATGATTCCTCGGAATTGTTTTGAAAAAGAACGACTGCTCTAAATCGTTCCGAAATGATATAAATCACGCACTTTTTTTTGTTCTTTGCAACAGGGTCGGTAGATTATTTTTTTGAAAAATAAACTAAAAATGATCTTAACTTCAGAATTGTCGAGATTGGAAGGGTTCCGGATTTTGGACTTTGTACTCTACAAACGCAATGGCTATTATACATCTAGCAGTGCAATACTTGGCGATAGTTGCAATAGTTCTTCCAAATCCAGAAATAACTGTATTTAAGCAGTAAAAAAAGCCTTTACAAACATGGGAGAACTGTCTAAATTTCAAGGCATAGCAAAAAAAAATTACAAATTTCGATGTTTTTTTCAAAATTTTTAAGGTTTAAAAATTGGAGAAAAAATATCACGATTTCCAATTTTTAAAAAAAAAAAAAATCTTTGTATAACCCGCACCGGTTTTTTGGGAGGTTTTTTTTCTTGTATAAGCCGCGGACTATACACCCAAAATTACGGTAACTCCATTTCACGTTCTCCAAAATGTTTTTTAGCAGAGTTATCATTAAAAAAATTCCACCAGTCATTGATTGTGCTCCATCTGTTGTAATGCTAACAATTTTGTCTATATTCAAAACAGCTTCATTACATAATTCTTATAAACTGTGAAAAAGTTCTTTGCCAGTGGTCTGGCCTTTCATAGGGTACATTCCAAGAAATTCTTCTGTAATGCAGAAATCCTAGTTTGTATCTCTAATGAAAACAAGGAGTTCAGCTGTTGAAGTAATGTCGGTATATTCGTCAGCAGCAAGCTTTACTTGATCTGCAGTTTCTTCACTTAATTATTGAATTCTTCCCTGAACAGTCATTCTATTCAAACTTAAATTTTTTAATTTATTTGTTGTTTCAGTACAAAGTTTCTCTGAAGCAATTAACCCGGGAGAACTCGCTATGCGAATTTCTCTCAAGGTGCCCAAATCTTTTCTTTTACTTTACAGTCACTTAATATCAAATTTTTTGTTTGGCTTAGTACTTTTATTCAAAAAAGAGGTAAAGTAATCGAAATCACATTTTGAAATTTTATTAAAATGAAAAATAGTCTTAAAAAGAGTATGATGGAGAAAGAAAATCTCATGTGCGAGCTCTCGCGGGTTAACAAGCAATCTTTCACAAAACCACCATCAGTGAACGGTTTTCCATGTTTAGCGATCAACTGCGCAATATTCAGGGTTACCTCAATGCAGGAATCCAATTCAGATGTCTGTTTTTCAAAAGAACTGGTCTGGTTTATCAAAGGTTTCTTCAGGTGTTTAATTTTTACTGATCGTTCATATACTTGAATATATGAGAACGACTGTGTTTTGTTTCATAATGTTGTTTCACATTACATTCCTTGACTACAGCTACAGTAAAATTGTACAAAAGACAAATAATCATGCCGTTATGATTAATAAAACAGTGCTTATCAGACCACGAATCAACACATTTTTGATTTGGAAAATCGCCTTTTCTTTTCCCCCTGCTCATTTTTCCATCTACAAGTAATAAACATCAATTCATTCTTTCATTGAACAACATACATCTGACTTGTGTGCTCTACATGAAGCCTGCTTATAAGCCATCGTCAATAGGGCAGTTTCATATGATGTCACAAATCGACCATTGGAGGTCAAACAATTGTTGAACGGCAGTGGTGATTGGTAGATGCTAGGATTATGGATGCGGCTGGAGGTGATTCACCAGCATTTGATTGGTGGATGAAAAGTAAATCAGCTGATTGCAACTGTCCTATACATAAGGACGAGATAGCACAAGGAAATTTTACAGCAAAAGAGAATTAAAACCAGAGACTCCACACAAAGAGTGCATGCAGTGGAGCCAGTGGGATTCGAACCCACAACCTCCTATTCTAGCAAGCGATTAGCGGCATGGTGCTTTGGCCTCTCGGCCACGGAAGCCCCAATAAACATCAACCGACTGCCGACGGACAAGCATTCCAAAGATAAACTTTGAATCGTCAGCCACTAGACACTTCGTTCATTACATACTATCAGCTAATCAGAGTTCAGTTTTAGTCTCATTGTAGATGCGGTGCGCTTGCAGAAAATTTCACTCTGTCGATCTTAAAGAAGTGCCGATATATCACAACTTGACAGTTGAAAATGTGCAACTTACAAATAGCACGCTTTTATCGCATCATCCAATCAGTCAATCAAGATGCCGATTGTTTTTTATTTTAAAAACGCAAGCAGTTCTCAGTTGAAAAATTAAGTAAAAACATGCAAACTTTAAAAGAAAAAAAAAATCTCTATTTTGGGATTGGCGGACCAAAGAAACAGGCATCGCGGGCCATAGGTTGTGCATCCCTGTTTAATACTATTAAAACGCACACCAAACAATGTCTCAATATATAATTATGTAATGGAATACTTTTGTGCAGCCCTTTAGATCAATCACAAATGTTTTTTGCGCCAAAGATTGTATAGAATGTATATAATATATATACTTTATAGATTCGTAGTAATTTTATTATGTTTGAAAGAGTGTAAGACCATTAACATGCACTTGAAACTTTTTTCTCCATTGACCGTAATGTATCTGAATCCTTTTGATTGTCTAACTGAACCATGCATATGATTTTCATAAATTTGAAATGACTTAACAAAATTATCTAATAATTACATAATTTAAATTTCAAACAATTTGATTGGGTAGTTTTTCAGTTGTTATATACAGACAGATGAACAGATTGAATGACAACTATAGGCGCAATGTATATACATAATTACGAATGCACCTAAAAAGGGTACACTATACAAGGTAAAATTTATCAAAAAAGCAAATGAGTAAATTTGGTGTTATTATTGAAAATTTTAGAGTTTGGTATCATTTTATTATGAAGAAAAGGATTACTGTCAAACATAAGTTGCCAAAAAAAAAAAAAAAATTCCCTGCTGAATGATTACTTCAGTTTTTTTTTTTTTTTTTTTTTTCATTGATGGAGATTAAAATGTATGCAGTCGAACCTTGTTAAGACGGATTCGACATGCGTCAAAAATCCTTTCGTCTTAAACGAAATTGGTATTAACCGATAAAACAGCAAAAGGCATTAAAGATGATTTTAATAATAAATTACTATAATAAAGATGTCAAAGATTGCAAATAATATCTGCAGAGACACATTTTATAATAATCTGTATTTTTGTGCAAAAAAGTACATTTCTGACATCACCATATAAACACAAAACCCATACTCACACAGATACACACATGACGATGCTAGTACTATGTATACTGTAACATTCTTATAAAAAAATAAATAAGGAGAAATAAAATGTAAAAATAATATATTTACCTCTTTAAGTTAGACTTTAAAAAGTATTTTTTTGATGTTTGCTTCATTTTTTTCATTCAACATTTATTTACAAACCATCTACTTTTTCCAAATTTCCCAAAGCACAATTGGCATTCTCTTGTTGAAATAAACCACTGAACAGTTTTAAGCCTCTGTCGCTTTATTGAAGGACATGGAAGGGATTTTGATTTCTGCAACAGTTTCTGTTTTATTAAGCTCTTTCTTTTCAGTTAAATTGGCCAGAATATCTTTACCTGTCCTGGGTTCTGATGTCATAACATTTTCATCAATTCGAACAAAATCCTCAAACGCCAGGGAAGATATTATTCCTCTTTTTACAGCTTATTTTATTACATCGTCCATTTCTGATTCATCTGTTTGTGCAACATCTTCTTCTGTAAAACCAGCATGCTTAAAACAGTTGGAGAAACAGAGTTCCATGAACGTCTTAGGTAACACATAGCTTCCAAGAGATTGATAGAAAATGGTGTTTGTTTGTCAAAGCACTCAATAAATTTCTTAATTACTCCTTTCCTGTAGCAAGTTTTTAAACACTGAATAATGCCCAAGTCGCACGGCTGAAGCTTTGCTGTTGTATTTGGAGGAAGGGGAACACATTTGATTGATTTTAGGCCTTTTATATTTTTGTGGGCTGCACAATTGTCTAACAAAATGCATATCTTTCTCTTTTGACTGGTAAGACACGAGTCTAATTCAAATAACCATTTTGCATAAATTTCTCCATTTATCCAAGCGCTTTTAGTGGTTGTGTATGGAACAGTAGAGTCTTTACATGTTTTAAGCAACACGGCTTTGCTAATTTTCCGATAATATAGATAGGTAATTTTCCACTACCATTCATATTGCAGGCTACCAGTATTGTGACTCTTTCTCTATTACATTTTCCATGGAACATTTCTCTGCTTTGAAAGTTGATGTAGATGAAGGTTGTGTTTTATAAAAAAGTGCAGTTTCATCTGCATTGACTATATCACAAGGTGTACAATCTTTTTCAATAGACTGCCACTCTTTAGAAAATTATAAATCTGCACTATCATGATTAACTGCAAATTCTTCAATAAATATCCTTTTGGAAACAATACCATGGCATTCTTTAAACCTTGAGAGTCATCAACTTGAGCATGTAAAATCAGCATCTGCAAAAATCTTGTAAAACAGCACCAGTTAAAATTATATTTCGGTTTCTAGCCTCTCTTATCCATTTAATAAAGGAACTTCAATTTCTTCATTCTTGGCATTTCTCATTCATTTTCTTGCAGGCTCGAAATGATTGATAGCACAAGCCCAAGCCATTTCAATTTGTTCTTGATTCTTAATAACTGTTAAAAGAGTACTAGCAGGTATCCCGTATTTGGCTGCAATTTCTGATTTTTTTAAACCCCCATAACTAACATCACATAAAATTTTCCGTTTAGTTTCTAAACTAAGACTTTTTTTTTCCCCCACTCATTTTCACAACAAGAATTCAATCAAAATATTCCTAGCAAAGAGCTTAATTCATATCAACTTATCATCACGTGATAGAACAGAATGGATCGCGCACAAAAGAATTTCAAGATCAGAAATAATGCAACCCTTTTCTCTTCCCTTCCTCCCCTCCTGTACCATTATCCCTCCTACTTCATCCATTGCAATTTTAAGAACAAATGCGCATAGCCTCCAACATTTAGTTCAGAAAAAGCGATAAACTTGTTTCAAGATTTCTCCTTGCGAGAACAAGCGAAAAAAAAATGTTAAGTGCAATATTTGCTTCTTCTTAACGGGAAAGTTTGTCTTCATGTTCATATTAAATGATGCAATTATTACTGTTGTTTGAGATAATGGAGTGGAAAAAATCTTTTCTTCATCTTAAGCAAAATTTTGTGTTAACCGTTTTCGTCTTAACGAGGTTCAACTATAGTGGGTTTCTCATATGTGTTTAGAAAGGACCATACATAGAACATTGCTTATGTAAATTAAAGAGAGTAAAATACTGAATAAACAAAGAAAAACTAATTATTGAGAACAGAAGGAAAAACTTTTATTTTTTTTATATATTTAAAACACTCTAAAGTTAAAAGCTATAGATTTATTTATTTATTTATTTTAAGTGAAATTGTATTATTTCGTTTCAATAATATATTGTTAGATTTTCTTTTCCAATATTAAAATTAGATGTTTAGGAGTTTCAATGAGAAAGTATACATGTATAAAAGCTGCAAAACTGTACACAAAAGATTTTTTTCAAACAGTGATGGAAAATTATAATTGACGAAAAAGAAGGTAGGAATTTCTGTGGCAGAATTTCTTTGAGTTTTTAACAAATATTATTAATACATATTTCTGATTGAATTTACTGTAAAAGTATCTCTCACTATAAAACAGAAATCCCTATAGAATGGTATCAGAACAAAGATATTTAGTCAGCATGTTAAATGCAACTTCTAACAGTTCTAAATCAAATCTAATTTGTAATGTAAAATAATTATTAATTTCTCAGAATACAGTAGTATGCTAAAAAGGTAATAAAATTTTGTTATGAAATGATAATAATAATAAAAACATTAAGTTTACTTAATGATGAGATGCATGTGGATAAATAAGTTAAGAAAGATTACTACTTCATTTTGTTGTGGACTTGCATGCATTGAATTATTTTTTAAACTTAATATAAATATAAAAGATCAAACAGCCAAATAAATGTATTTAAATAAATAAATGTTACACTGCAATCAATACACATAAAATAGAGTTTGTAGATTTAACATACTTTGTTTTCATCTAGAAATTTGTCATCCAAAATCCAAGGAGCATCCCTGACAACTTCATCTACATAGCGACAATGTCGAACACCTTCATACCGTTCTTGATCTGTCATTACAGTTTTTCCTTTATTTTGATGTGTTAAGAAATCACTGTTTACTGTATCAGAAAATGATAAAAAAAATTCCTTTTAAAAATTAGTTCAACAAATTTTAAAAGTCTAAAAGTAATTTAATAAATAATTTCTTAATTATATCAGGATGTTTCCTAATTACCATACATTCCAGCACATAACATGCCTTTTGATACAAGAAAAGTTATTAAAAATTTCAAGTGCAACATTAAACACTGCACATAAAGATAAAAGATTAAAATTTAAGAAAAGGATACAAATTTCCTACAAATTTCTGAAAATTATATGTATTGTATATTTTTTTTTTCATATTAGAGATTATGGTATTCAATTCTTTTAATTGCAGTTTTATGTTACATATCTCATTAAGGTTCTTTTCCAATGCAAATATGCACATTAGGTAAGTATACCTAAAAATAAAAAATACAGTCTTAAACTTTAGGTGCATGTATATTTCGGAGAGTGTCACATGCTGGAAGGTATCATATATATTCAAATAGTAGGCTAATTCTTTAAAATCAACTCAAAAATGCAGGCATTTGCGCATGCATGAAGTTGAATTTATTAGCCCTTCCAGTTAGAAGAAAGTCGCAGCAAGTCTTGTTAGCTCAGTGGTTTAAGGCACTAATTGAAAGCTCTGAGCTTTTGTACAGGACTCAGGATCGATCCCAATGCTTGGCAAAATAATTTATTTGAATAATGATGCATTTTACTATGAGGAAAAATTATATGATTTTTATTCTTTTGTTATCATTATTATTTTGATGCTTTATAATTAAATAAAATTTAACATTCAACAATTTTTTTTTTTTAAATAACAATTTTATTTTTAAAATATTTCAAGTAATTAAAACATAGTAAGTATTAGATATAAATAGCCAATTCCCAGTTGGGTTTTAGAGATATTCGTAAAAATAAAAGTATTGAAAATCCTTACAAATCACATTCTTAAAAAATAATAATAAACTACAACAAATACAACACACACAGATAAAAATTGTATCCGTTGAATTAATTTTAGTTATCCCTCTGCTAAAAAGCAAGCACTGATAAAATTCTGCTTAAATCTCTTTCAAGTGATTACTTGAGTAGATCAGACTGACAAAACCATGAAATGCTTTGAATCTGTTGGAATCACATAGATAACATAGAAATAAATCAAGTTTTCAAAACTTTATTTACAGATAATTAATTAAGCTAGCATTATTTTATTTAAATTTTTAACATGTTTATCGTCAAATCTTGATGGGTACCATCTAGTAGTAATTAAGCTTTTATACTTTGAATTGCATAAACCAAAGATAAAAACAAACTTTCTAGAAAGAAAAAAGTGTATGGAAGTATGACAAAAATATGTGGGAAAAAAAAAGCAATATCTTATGTATAATTTCAATCACAAGTTGCCAAAACAGTATGGAAATTTTTATATGGAAGCCAGATAAATGAAAAATAAGTTAATTTGAAACATATTTTTGTTTGACCAATTTCCGAATCTTTCTAGAAAGAAGCATTATTAGTTTAGCATTTTTAATTCTATGTTAGTTTTTATTTAAAAAAAAAATAATATGAAGAATGTGGCACTTTTCCTGACATTTCATTTAAAAGTAATACATGTGTTTTTAAATTTATGTTTTTAAAAAACTGAAATCATACGATTACAGACAATATTTTTTTCTTTTCTGGTGTTAATACTGTAATGCGGAATTGGTCATTTTTTTTCTTTTTTTTTTTTTTTTTTAAACATTTTTTCTTATTACACATACATACATATTTATAAATAAAAATAGACACTGTTCAATTATAAATAGTGTAACTTCATTTAAAAATAATTTAAATTAAATAATTACAGTGAGTTTATGTAGAAAAATTTTAAAAATTTATATTTTGATTTAAACAGATTAACAAATAGATAATCTCCCCCAATCAAGAAAAATTTCTTTTACAGCTTGAGCAAAATCTTGATCATCATGTTATGGTATTATTTGCGTTAAAAAATCAGCCTGTTCCAAAAAATTAAATATTTTATACTAAATATTGAATATTTTAAATCTATTTTATTTTTGATCAATTCATGTGATTGAAGCTTTTTTTAGAGAAATAAATATGTTCATTAATGTATATTAATTTTAATCCTATACATAAAAAAGTGACATAAACCCACTATATCTAATGCTTATTGCTGAAATAAAGTGTTAAAAGCATAAATTACTTATATGCAATAATCTCAAACACATAAATTATAAAGAAAAAATGTCATTAGATTTCTTCTAAAAAACGATTTTTTTTTTTTTTTTTTTTTTTTTTTTTGAGAAAAAGAACTATTAGGTTTAAACTATGGTTAAAATTAATTGGTTTAAACTATGCCAACCCTGCTGCAATGCATCAAAGTTAATAAACAAAACAGAACTGTTTCCAATCTTAAGCAGATTCCAGCCTATGCAAAATGAATTAAAGTTATTTTCTATGGATTCGCTAGGGCTTGAAAAATTTTCTGCATTAGACAGATTTTCGGTTTACACAGATATGTAGATTTTATCATTTTGTATGTTTCTAAAGACAATTTTCCTAGTTTTAAACAAAATTTGTTGCTTTTGTTTGTAGCCTTTTTTTTTTTTTTTTTTAATGATAACAATGTACACAGATTTTTATGGAAATGAACACTACCAAGCCAGAAGTTCACAGAAAGTAATGCAACTGCTTGATATGCATGGATGAAGGTCGTTGATAGACAGGGTCGGCCCAAGGGTATTTTAACACCCGTGCAAGCATCTATCTGGGTGCCATAAGCCATATTCTTGGATTATTTCTAATCCTTTATATATTAGGGGGCTCTGCTTCTACCAGCTATGCTCATTCAAACACCTAAAACACATTCATTTGATTAGCTTTAAAAAGATTACAAAAAAAAAAAAAAAAAAAAAAAAAAAAAAAAATTGGCCATTTTTTTAAAAGGTTTCTATTTATTTCCCTTTTACCGAGGAATTTTAAGGACAATCAGCTGGTGTTAATGGCTGCTTTCTTCTTTGATTAAATAAGATAAATTAACATTTGAAAATCAGCTAATATAAAATGAACAAATTCAACACAGTGTTTTCTTCTTGTTATTTTTTAGCAACACTGTAAGAAAATTCTTATAAATAAGGCATTTTAAAAATAACGTTTTAAAGCTGACATATTTTTTAACAAAGTTTTCCTTTTAACATTCACATGAAAATATTGTATTGTTAGATAGGAAATATTACTTGAGCTGTCTTAGAACTTTCAACAATAGTTAAAAAGATCATCTCGAACTATGAAATAAATACCTCGTATAAATATATTTTAAATTTCAATTGTTTGACAATATCATGATTTGGCCGTTTTAAATAGGATGTATCCCCCAGGCCTATTTAAAGCTTTCAACACATATCAATGATTTTTTTCATTTTAAAGTTTGTTTTGTGCGTTATTTTAAAGCTTGTTTAACATTCTCATATAAATACAGTTTTTATAACTGATTTTTAAAACTTTCCTGCTTTTAACACATAATAATTTAATTATAATTTAAAAGATTTTTTTTATATATAATAGTCACATTAATGTATTTAACTGAAAGGAAATATTATTCTTTGCATTGTTTTTACAACTGGCAACAATTTGAGATAATAGCCTTTACTAAAATATCTTAATAACAATAATATCTATATCTTAATAATATCAATAATAATAGCTCTCGAAATGCTGAAAAATTAGTTAGTTAAAGTTGAAAAAACCTCAAGAAGTTAGTCAAATTAAATAAATAAATGCCATGATCTTCTAATGTATATCATTAGAAAACATGATTAAATTGCTATGTATTGTTTTTGCTTCTATAGTTTTTTTTTCTTTTTAATGGAACGATTTTGAGATTTTGACTAATAACATAAAATATCTTTTTAAAAAATTCTTAGATTAAAAAGTACAGTGGAACCTGCATAAAGTGACCACCCTCGGGACCAGCTAAAATGATCATTATATAGAGGTGGTCACTTTATGAAATGTTTTTGAATATGTCACGTTAATTTTTTTAATCTCAAAAATTAAAACAAATTAAAATATACCTAATAAAAAAGAGCTCTACAATAAGTAATGAATTGATTAATTAACTAACAAATATAGTTATTGAATTACTAATTTAAAATGTATTACATAGAAAGTAATTAATTTAAAACTCAACTAATTTATTTTAAATTCAGTTGAAGAACTTCCATAGTGATTAATTTAAGTAACACAACAATAAGATACACAGTAATATGCATTTTTAGTTTGATTTTACAGTACTGGCCAAGAAAAAAAAAATCTTATGATTTTCTTGTACATGTATGTTCACTTACATTTGTTAATTTTAAATAAGATAGTTTTAGTAATTATAAGGCACTTTTGTATTACCATTCAGCTAAATCATGAACATTTAATATATAAACGCAAAAAAGTTCCATATAGTTATTAAAACTATCTTAGAATGAACAAAAGTTAGCGAATGTACATAATAAAAATGTCACAAAAATTCATATTTTTTTTGCCAGTTCTGTAAATACATAATCAACGTTTCTATGATAAAAATAAACTATTCTACTTATAAGTTTCATTTACAGCAAAATATTCAGAAATTTCTCGTTGCTGAAAACTCATCTTTTCAGCAACAATAAATCCATCATTGGTGGACAATTATTTAAGGCATACATTTTCATTGTTTTTAACATCTTTAACATTTCTGTGTCCGAAACTTCAACATTTTCATTGATTTCAACTTTATCTTTACTAACATAACCGTCTTCATTTTCTTTTCCATTTTTAAAGTCTCAAATTTCTTGTTTCAAACTTTCTTGATCAACGGAAGCATTATGCATTTCAGGTTATCACTGTCAAAATTCATGAACAATTCAGCATTCACTGGTTCATCTTCAAAAGGCAATTGCTTTATAATATTTTAATTATTCGAAAGGCTATTGTCATCATTTACAGACTGTGAATCACTGATATCTTCAAAATTTTGTTGAGAAAAACCAGATATTTCAAAGCATTTTAAAATTGTACTTTGACATACCACATTGTATGAATCATTATACCACAGTATGACTCGAGGACGTTTATACATAAAGGAGTTTCATTTGCTCATTTGTATTTTTCTACTGTGAAAAGTATAGCCTATGGAGCAAGTTCTTTCTCTAATATAATCTGGAATATTATTTGATCAAGGGCAATGTGGTATTAAGTGGTTTGAACTTTATTTTTAAATTTGAAAATGACTAATCACTCGAATGGGCTGGACAGTTATTTATAAAAAATAGAATTTTTTGCTTAAAAAGGGAGACTTTAGAGGGTCAATTTTATTAAAAACGGAAAAAAAAGGATCATATGTGTGTAAAAATATAGCACAAATTTTCCTAAATAAGAAAGTAAATTTTTAAAATTACCCCAGAAAATATGTTAGATGGTTATCTTTATAAGATTTCATTAAACAATGTACACAATTTTATCTAAGCACATTTAAATATCATACTGAAAAAGTATATAAAGCATTCAATATTTTGGCATTCACCCTGAAAATTCTCGTTACAAGTAAAAAATAATAGTGATCAGTTAATAAAAACAAGTAAGTGGGTAAATATGATCATAGATCACTCAGAGGGTTTTATTTAATATTCCTTTCAAAACATTCTAACATTTAATTAATAAACCAAAATTGTTAAAAATTAATAATTGTTTAGAGCGATTAAATCCTTATATAGATGGCGATGATATAAGGCAGTGAGAATGGAGGTAGAGAGAGAGAGTGAAGAATAACATTATTCATAACCTGGCCTTTAAGATTTTACATGACATATTGTAAATTAAATTTTTTGAGAATTTTTTTCAATAGCGTCCCCTGGCGACAGAAAGGGATGAAAAGATGCTAATTGTTGAAATATGTTGAGCAGACTTTTTTTTTTTCTTAATTTTTAGAAAATTTATGGAGTGGTAATGAATGCAATTAAACATTAAAACATCTGCTAGTGGTGAAAAAAATGAGTTAAGACGGTGGGAATTGGGTGCTTAGGCCAAGAGTTTTAAAAAGATGTGTGAAAAAAATCAATTTTCTGATTCCCCACTCCACACACATGAAGAAATGCCCCTAATTGTCCGGGGTCAAAATAGACCCTAGCAAGATGTTGGGCTCGATGAGATACCTCCTTCGGTCAACCCTTCAAATGAAATTGAATCTCACTGTAGTTTAATTAGGGGTTGAGTTAGAAAATTGCTTAAAATACTTAAGTTAGAGCCTGGAGAAGTAAAAAATAAACTTAGAAATTTAATCCCACTGCCCCACACACACTTCTCAAATTTTTTTGTGTGTTATAAAAAATATCTGAGATTTTAAAATGGATGACTTGATTACTTTTCTTAATTTTGTTCTTTTTTTTTGGCTAAAATTAATATTTGGATTAGTGCTAACTAGTACCACTTATAAATAAAAGGAGCCAATAAATTCATTTTATATAGCCTATAATAACAAATCAGACATAAAATAATGATAATTAGTGGAGAAACGCTTAGATTTAAATAATCTGTCATACAAAAGCATTTCTTTTTCTTTTTAAAAAGCTATAATTGAATAAAATAAAATCCTGTCAAAAACATGAATGTGAAAGAATGCCAAGTTCTTTAAAGGTTTCGCAAATAAAAGAAGTGAGATCTAACTGCAAACCAAGTTCTTTCGAAGCTGCTTAAATCATAACTCCTGTCATGCATATTATTATTCAATTGCTTAAAATGATTTGTTATGTTACTTGTTATTCAATAGAGCGACTTAGCAAGTTTTCTCTTATTAAATTTTTTCTATTTAGTTGATCAGAAATTAAAGTTGATACCTTCCTTAACTTATCAGTACCTTAACTTCAATGTACCTATTCGAGCACACGATTGACTAGATCTTTGCCAATCAGATTCTAGATTAAATTGTACTCCGACTCAAAGATTAAAGTTGGTAGCTGAAAACTTGCCAAGTCGCTCTATTGAATAACAAGTAACATAACAAATCATTTTAAGCAATTGAATAATAATATGCATGACAGGAGTTATGATTTAAGCAGCTTCGAAAGAACTTGGTTTGCAGTTAGATCTCACTTCTTTTATTTGCGAAACCTTTAAAGAACTTGGCATTCTTTCACATTCATGTTTTTGACAGGATATCATTATTTTTTGTCAAATCACTTCTTTTATGAGCGAAACCTTTAACGAACTTGGCATTTTTTCACATTCATGTTTTTGATAGGATATCATTAATTTTTGTCAAATAAGTAGGTATTTGTTTCTTTTTTGAAATAAATAGGTTAAATTAGTTAAATTAGTTTTATTTAATATTAATTAAACTTTCAGCTTTTTCCCGCATTTATTCACTGTTTTTTTCAGTCAAATTAAAAAATTTAACATTAGGACTGCTTATGTTCCTATAAATTCCACTAATAAGGATGTTTCTTTTACGTGATTGGGTACTACTTGATTATTTCGTCGACCAAAAACGTTTGTAGCCAACTTGGCGAAATATCGCTATATTGACAACAAAAATTACGCACCAAAATCATGCTAACATGCGCTATTTCTGGTATTTTGCCAAATTCCCATATATTCCCATTGTAATCTGATAATTTATCCAATAATTTTGTTAGAGCAAGGACTGTCGCCATCATTTTGGCATCTTTTTTTTTTTCTTTAAATCGGTTCGCTAACTACCCAAGATTGCTTAAATATTGCTATTTAGAAAGTTTTTAGAACGCTTTTCGTGCATTTTTAACCCTTTTAAATTTTGTATTTGTTAACAAATGTTCTTAGTGATCATTTATATCTTATAATTAATGAACAGCCAAATTTTATGTTTTTAGGCCCTTAACATACAGACATCGCATTTTTAGAACGCTTTTTGCTCTTTTACCCCCTTTGGATTAGTGGAATCGACATAAGATATAGCTTATATTGGAGATAGGACTATCACCATCATTTTGATAACGTTACTTTTAAGATCGGTTTGTTGTGTGCTGCAATTGCTTAAAAATTCCAATTTAGAACATTTTTAGAACGCTTTTCGCACATTTTCACCCCTTTTGAATTCCGTATTTTTCATCAAATGCCCTTAGAGATCATTTATATCTTATAAATAATTAACATGCCAAATCTTATAGCTCTAGGTCCTTCAGTAACGCAAAAGTTACATTTTAGAATGTTTTTTGCTTCTTCACCCTCTTTTGGTTAATGGTATGCGCATAAAATATAGCCTATGTTTGAACCGGGGTGAATACCATCATTTTGATATGATTAATTTTTAAATCGGTTCGGTGGTTTCAGAGATTAACCCCGATACTCGCCAAAAGTGTCGCCAACTTGGCACTATTTCTGATATTTCGTGAAATTCCCATAAACTCTAAAATGCCAAATTTTATGTTTCCAGTCCAGTCCCTTAATATACAGACATCGCATTTTTAGAATGTTTTTTGCTCTTTTACCTCCTTTGGGTTAGTGTAATCGACATAAGATATATCCTATGTTGGAGCAAAGATTGTCATCATCATTTTGATATCATCGGTTTGTTGTTTGCTGAGATTTTTTTAAAATGGGTATTTCGAACTTTTTTAGAACGCTCTTCGCGGACTTTCACCCATTTAAATTTGACATTTTTTAGCAAATGTCATTAGTGATCATTTATATCTTATAAATAATTAATATGCCAAATTTTGTGCTTCTAGGCCCTTCAGTAAAACAAAAATCACATTTTTAGAATGTTTTTCGCTTCTGAACCCTCTTTTGGTTAGTGGCACAGACATAAGATATAGTCTATGTTTGAACCGGGGCACCATCATTTTGGTACCATTACTTATGAAATCGGTTCGGTAGCTTCAGAGATTAGCCCTGATACTCGCCAAAAGTGTCGCCAACTTGGCACTATTTCTAGTATTTTGTGAAACTCTCATAAACTTCCATTGTAATCCAATAATTTATCCTCTAACCAACCATTAATGTTTAATTAATGGTGATTTCTGATTTTTTCCTATTTATATATCCAATAACCTACCTCCACACCAAATTTCAACTTCCTAAGTCACCTGGAAGTAGTCAAACATTTCTATGAGTGAGTGAGTGAGTCAGTGGTAAAAACAGTGGTTTTCAGACGTCAATTTCTCGTGAACGGTAAAAGATTTTTAAAAAAAATTTTAGGATTCGGAAATTAGAAGATGGTCTTACACGACAAAAAAAATTGCAAGTGTGTAGGTCAAATAGAATTTAAGTTATTGAGGGGTCAAAAGTGGCTCGAAATGGTTCGGGTAATATAACCCACGGCCGGTGTGTCGCCTTTTACTTTGTGAACTTGGCTGACACACTGCCGTGTGTCTAGATCTTAATCAATTTTTACGAAAATTACTCATTCAGAATTAGTGTAAAAAAATAGGCATATATGCACAAGTTCAAAAACTATAAATGCAGTACATGTAAATATTCTGTACCTCCAGGAACAATCCTTGTCAAACTAATCGGATGTGGCAATCCCGAAACTTTCTTCTGCCTCATGCATGTTAATGCTTCAAAATTCGCTATCACAGTCCCAAAATTAAATTGTAATCTAAGCACATCATGAGAACTCTAAAGATATGAAATTTTGTGCATTAGTTATTCAAATATGATTATCGCTAACTTGTGCAAATTCCACAAAATGCAGCTTAGAAGCACCATCTATTGAAAAATTAACATCAAAGCCTACTCAGAAACAACTTGTGTCAACGTCTAACTGAATCCTAAGTTAGACAAAAATTCGTGCATTAAATCAGATAAATCTACTGCTGTTGAAAATATTCCATTAAAAATGCTTGAGATTTTTTTGTAATTTTTTATTTTTTGTTTAACACAGAACACATCACAATACTTCACAAACAAATCTTTACATAAATTTTGCACAACAATGAATTATAACTTCTGGTTTCAGTTTTAAACCAAGTATAAAATATCTTCTAATTCTTTCATCTGATATGAAAGGAGGAATTTAAATAATAAAGAAATAACCCCAGCCAACTTTGGGCGAAGTTAATTAAAAATATATTAAAAATAACAAAAGGTGAATCAAGAACACCTCGACACCTCTAAATCTCATTTCAAACTAAACTATGACATCACTGATTCTGACTTTAGAACATAGCACAGAATTCATAGTGCTGCCATCTATCATAATAAAAAATTAACTAAGACTAAATTTTATTCTAATCAAATGGCTTCACTGAACATACTCCCACCCATAAAGAAGTTATTCTTGATGCAAAGGAAGTAAACAAAGTTTTACAATAGGTCTTTTAAAGATACCCCTAACGGTTTTAACAGTCACTACTCTGACTATACCATCCTTACCTGGATGAATTTCAATAATTTTGCCTAATGGCCAAACAGAAGGAGGAACATTATCCTCTTTCAAAATTACAATATCATTTACTAGCGGCCCGCCCTCGCTTTGCTTCGGGTAGTCCCGTGTCACTACTGACACCGCAAATTGTCACTACCACTTCATCCCATTAAATTCAACTACTAAAACCATTACTCTCCTTTTAAGTAGTCTGGTAAAAAGTAGCCTGTATGTTAATCTAAGGTGCCAGATAACTATATACAAAGTTTCATAAAAATCGATCCATCCGTTCTTAAGTTATAAATGGTGTAACTAACACGACTTTGTTTTATGGATATAGATTATAGCAGCCTGCCCAGGCTTTGTACGGGTATTAAAAAAAAATTCAAGTTATAAATTTTTACACACATACTCATACTCTCTTCTTTGTGGGTGGAGTTATTAAAAAGGTGTAAACTTATAAAAGAAAATTCGGATATTAGTATTATTTTTTATTTATTGGTAATTCATACACTACATTTTTACTTTTTACATTTTTACCTATTTATTTTATTTTTACAACAATTACAGGATGTCTTTATACACAACGTTCACAGCTTTCTTGTCATTAGACAATACAAACATGTTTTCTCTAGAGGTTACTCTTGAAAGAGCGACATACAGTTGTCCCTGTGAAAAACAGTCAACGCTCAAATCTAAGCCTGCAACGTTCAAGGTTTGACCCTGCGATTTATTAATGGTCATTGCAAAAGATGTTTTTACCAGAAACTGTAAACGTTTAAATTGGAAGGGTAAATCCGATGGTATCAGAGGTATTCGGGGAATCATTACATCTTCTCCGGTTAAAATTATGTTGAGAAAACAACAAATCCGCGAAGCGAATTACGGAGCGCAGAGTGGAGTTGAGTGGAACGTCGCCTGTTAGACAGATTAGGCGTCCGTTCGCGACAGGCGATGGGGCCAATCGAAGCGAACGGTTCGATGCCTGAATGACGTGTGCAGTCTCGCGATTGGCCAAGAAAGTTGTTCTTTCGCATTTCTGAAATAAAAAGTTACGAGTCGTAAAATGTAAATGACAAAAAATGTTATTGTGGGATCTCCATAAGAGCTAATCATATACCATCGCGGGGTTTGCTGTAGACCTTTTTAATGTGTACAATAATTAGTACATTATTTTGATAAATCTTGTAGGGTTCAGCCTGCGTTTGCAATGCATAAGCAAAAAAAAAAAAAAAAAATGAAATTATTTACGACTTCACATTAAAAACCTCAAAAATAACAGTATTTCTCCACTATTTAATGGATGTTATTATACGTATAAACCTTCCTCTTGAATCACTCTATCTATTAAAAAAAACCGCATCAAAATCCGTTGCGTAGTTTTAAAGATTTAAGCGCACATAGGGATATAGGGACAGAGAAAGCGACTTTGTTTTATACTATGTAGTGACTTTAAAATTTTCAGTTTGTACTCTCCATTTTTTTCTATTTTGCAATGAACTCAAATAGTCAGTACTCCACCTTTTCCAAAAACATAATTTCATTTTTTGTACAATATGCCAACGAGACCGTAAGGACAAATTTTCTTCATATACCGGTTCAGCTGGCGAAGTAATAACATCTCCAATTAAAAAATTAGATGGAGTCAATATATTTATACTGTCTATGCTATCATTATCAATTGCTTTAAAATATTAAACTTTGATCCAAACTCTTAAAAATTGAACTGGCAAAAAAAATTTCCATCTTCACCAGAGAATGGTCAGAAAAAGGTCAGCTAAAAACATGGCCAAAACATTTCCAGGGTATAACAAGTCTAAAACAATTTTTAAAAAAGTTTCTTCAAAATTTCAAAACTTTAACAAAAATCCACCCAAATACGAAATTTAACAACCCATTCTTCATGTCTCTTAACTTGAAAGTACAAACAGCCAAAAAAAATATTTCAAAATAATTTTTATAAAGAAAATATTTTATGTTTAGCTTTATAAAATGTAATTTTAATGCCAAACCAAAAATTCCCCCCTTCAAAAATTTCGTCCTCAGACAACTTAGAATCTAATCGAGTCTTACAACTCCAGATCCAAAAGGCATGAAAACAAATTAATAGAGGGCATTAAAATGGTTAGCATTTTAAATTAAGCTTAAACTAATTCAAAATTATACAACATCAGAAATTAAGTTTAAACTACTTTAAAATATAAAACATAAAATTAAGTTTAAAGTATTTCAAATTATATAACATTAAATAAAAATAAATTTAAAAATGCCATAATGAGGTCTAATTAAATCCCACTTTAATTACATAGGGATTAAAATGACATGTGAAGATTTATATCTTGCACATAATATTCAAAAGATTTTAAAAACAAACCTCTTAAAATTTAGGCAAAAAAAAAAAAAAAATTATGTTTTATAATCGAAATTTCAAATAATATTTTTCAAAATAAAGTTCAAAAGAAATTAACTATAAATTAAAAATGTATAACAAAATTTCAAAAGTTTACAAGTTAGTAGCAGTAGTGCACCTGAGTAAAACTACTGACTAAACAAATGTTATCATCATAAAACTTTCCTCCACTTCACCAGCTGTTAGCCTTCATATGTAAACACTGAGAAGCTTTCAAAACTCGGCTCGAATACGGCGGCCCCTTTTTCACGGACTTCAGCCCTTAACATTGCTCACAGTAAAATGGAGGAAACATCAAGGAGATAACATCACACCTCTGCTTCTTGGTCTCAAGTAAAGTTAGTTTTACTAAACACTTAACAAAAACTAATAAAACGGCACGGTACAGACACGTAAGTGGAACGAAAACTAAAAGTCAAATCATAACTCTCAAACTGAACAGGACGAACGTAATCACTTCATACTGAAATATTAAGATAAGAATCTAAGCTATTGTCAAAGTATTTATATCAAAGGGAAACTAAAAAGGTACTCATTACGCATGCAAAAGGACAGATGAAGCAATGGTCAAATGGAAAATCATCGTGACGAAACGTCATACCGGAAATGAGCGGTAGACAAATGACGTCACCTTGTGACGGTCAAGAAACAGGTCATTACAGCTTCCGATTGCATACGAGTACGACGGGAAAACAATAACAATAAGCCGGGAATTTTAAAGGTAAAAAGTGTTGGAAATAAATATAAGGTAAGTTAAGTGACTATTGTTTATATGAATGATAACTTTAATAAAGAGAGATTAATAAAGTTAACCAGATTTAATAAAAGGAAACTTATTGAATGAAAAGGTAAAAGTGATATTTTAATAAAAAGGTAAATAATAGACTGTAAAGGTTATAATAAATGAATAAACTTTAAAATAGGATGAATGTAATTAGGTTAATGTAAATAAAGATAGATTGACTATAGAAATGGAGATATGGCCGGAAAGTGGCAAGAACAGGGTGTGACAAATTTCCTGTCAAGACTTCTTCCTTACACCAAGCTGACCCCAGCTAAAGAACTTCAATGCACGAAAAAAGAAAGCTTGCCTTACAGCTAATGTAAACTGTGATCCGTGTTATCGTTTCTCTTGTAATGTCCAAAATAAATTTTAGAGGGATGAAGAACAACAATCCAAGTGATAAAGTTAAAAAAAAAAAAAAAAAAAAAAAGGGGAGAAGATGAATGGAAAAAAAAAAAGAGAATAAGTATTTTTAACGGAACTTTTTGCAGCCCCTTACATTAGTTGGTACTAGGGATGCAACGGATATCCGGCCAATATCCGATATCCGGCATATCCGGCTAATTTTTCAATATCCGAAATATCGTCCGATATCCAGATCACAATCACCGGATATCCGACTTCTCTATCGGATATCCGGAGAATGCAGCAAAGCAAATATAGATGAATAACAGTAATTATTTGATCCCAAACAATGCCAAAAAACTTTTGTTTATAATGCAAAAGATGAAATAATAAGTTCCTTACAAATGAGTAAAAGGTAATTCCCAAAAGCTTAAAAAATTGCCAGCTTTTCTTACTACTTATATTTAAATTCTGTAATAAATTCAAGAATTTACGCTTATATCTTTAAAAAAATTGTATCTTTACTTTCAGATTGTAAAACAAAATTTGAAGATAAAATAGGAAATAAAGCCTTTTTGTACAAATGTATGAAGATAGAAAATCAACATTTAGAAATGCTCAAAGAATAAATGAAAAGGTAGCAAGCATTTCGAATCTATTATCAAAATTTTTCATCCGTACAAGACTCAGCATGTAGAAAAAGCTAAGCTGAGCAAAGCGACAGACAAGCGCAGGCTTATATACCAATTACAGGAGCGAATAATAGTAGATTCGAAACGGCAATTTGCTACCTTTTATATGCATTTCTAAATATTGGTTTTCTGTCTTTAGTCTTTATAAAATTTGTAATTGTTTAATAAACTATGATTTTATTTCTTTCGCTTAGTTTAAATAATTAATAATTGGTTTTTAAGTTAAACAACTGAACAAACATTTTTTACTTTCTTCTATCCTTGATAGAAGGAAGTAATGTAATCAATTTTTTTCCACGAATTTATATGTTTTAGGGATCCAGTTCCCCCAAAAACATCTTTATTCAAAACCTGTCTGACATAGAATGAACCAAATATTTTGTGCATGTTTTTGGCTGTAGCCAGCAGGTCCATCTTCAATATGGTAACATTTTGCTGTAAGGCGATGCTGTAATCACAATTTTTGTGCCATTTTCATTATTCCACGTCAAACACTGTATGAAGTTATGCATAGAATTGAACCAAATTTCTTTGGATACATTTCTGGGAATGGCTGCCAGGGGTTCCTTCAACTTGAAAATATTTTGCCACAAAATGTTACTGTTCTGTAATAATGATTTTTAACTCACAGGCTATCAAAACCTGAGACCTTATGTGCCTGCCCATTCTGAATGTATGTAAGTATGTATGTACAAGCGTAACGCCATAACTCATGATAAAAATATGCAATTCACTTGAAATTATGAGTATAGGTGTATTCTAATACGGCACTTCCCTGATTAGTTTTAAAAGTTATATCGATAAGTATAAGCGGGGGAACGGGGGCTAATACTCCTCCCCTTAATTTATATCAATGGTTTTTTTCATCCAGAATTATCAGTTTTCGCTCAAAATTTAGACATAGGATCATTCTGATGAGGTTCCTCTGTGATTAGTATTAGGTGCTCATTGGATAAGTATAAAGAGGTGAAACGGGGGGCTAATTCCCCACCCTTAACTTCGGTAAATGGGTTTTCTATGCAGATTTATCAGATTTCATTCAAATTTTAGACAGGATCATTCTTATGAGGGCACCGCCATGGTTATTAGTATTGGGAGTTCATTGGATATTTATAAAGAGGAGGAAGGAGGGGGGGGGGGGCTAATCCCTCGCCTTTATTTTAGATAAATGGATTTTTCATGCCAAATTATCAGATTTTATTCAAATTTTACACATAGGATCATTCTGATGAGGACACCTCCATGATTAGTTTTGAGAGTTCACTGGATATGTCTAAGAGGGGGAAATGGGAGGTAACTCCCTTATCTTGAATTTAGTTTAATGGGTTTTTCACAGAGAATTTACCTATTTGTTTCAAAATTTGGATATAGGTTCATTCTGATAAGGCAATTCCCTGATTTGTTTTGGGAGTTCATTTGATAAGTATAAATAGGGGATCGGTGGGACTACCCCTCTTAATTTAGGTAAATGATTTTTCTTGCAGAATTAACCAAATTCTTTTAATATTTGGATACAGGTTTATAGTGATAAGATACTTCCCTAATTAGCTGTGGGGTTCTTTTGTTAAGCATAAAAGGGATATGGGCGTTTACCTCAAACTCCCTTAAATTTGATAAATAAGTTTTTATGCAGAAATATCCTATTTGATTTAAATTTTGGATGTACATTCTTTTTGATAAGGCGAATCCCTGAGTAGTTTTGGAAGTTTAATGTTTAAGTATAAAGAAGGGGGATAACTCCTTAAATTATATAAAAGGCTTTTTATGAAGAATTATTCAGTTTGCTGTGAATTTTGGATATAGATTTTTTTTATGTGATAAAGCATATCCTTGATTAGTTTAGGCGATTCAATGATTAAGTATAAAAAGGGGAAATGGATGGGAGCTATTTCCCCCCTTAATTTGTTTTTCGAAAGTTTTTGAATTGGCAGTTCATGGAGCAATGGGAATTTTGTATCTTGCCAAAACTGGCTATTCGCAAACAGCTGATGTATAGCAGAATAACAAAAAAATATTAATTTTAATAAATATCATGATCGAGATTAACTCATTATTAATCTAATTAATTGACTGCAGTGAAAATTCTAGATGAAAATCAAAGTTGGGTATGATATTGAATTAATAATATTGATGTAGTATTAATATTTGTAAATATTTTTTGAAACATCGAGATCTTTGAAATAGAATAGAGTCTTGGGATTGGTGCATCCAACTAGTTATTTTCGTGACTTCATTATAAATATTTAAAATTAAAAGTAATTTTTTCTTCTTATAAATTTCAAAGAGATTTACCTTAAAATAATTAAATATAGCTTAAGGTAAGACAGTATTGAATAATTAAAGCATGAAAAAAAATCATCAATTAAACCTGTGTTTGGAGATAACTCTTCAACCATTGGTATATTAGTAAGACTTTTGTTTATGTAACATCCTTTTATAATATTTATATTATAAAAGGATGCTACGTATTTCTTTGTGAAAATGCTTTATAATTATAAACATATTAATAAACATATAAAATTTATTCTAAAA
Organism: Maratus speculifer; assembly: GCA_964019185.1. NCBI lineage: Eukaryota > Metazoa > Arthropoda > Arachnida > Araneae > Salticidae > Maratus > Maratus speculifer. Next base: position 44,532,162 of record OZ025294.1, read on the forward strand.
ATTATCAGCATTTCATTGTACATATTATAAGCAATTTTCAGCAGTTCAATGACAAATAAGGAGAGTATTTAAATGTCAGAATTGCATTTTTTATTCAATATTATTATTATACACATACAGGGTTTGAATTTCGCGACGGGTTGGCAGGATTCATGCACTAAAGAATCTTGTGTGATTCCTGTTTCCCCAAAAAATCACTTTTCGAAATTTTTTTCTTTGTGATGTGAAGATCAAGTCTCAGGACCAATTGATTATTTTCTCGATATTTTCCTTTATCGATTGACAAATCTCACAGTTTGCTTTTACAGCAATTAAACAAAATTCATGATTGTTTTTCTGCGTTTGACAGATAAGTTTGTAATTTTTCTCACAAAATTTTCCTGCTTGCTTGTTTTACAAAATCTTTTTTTTTTTTTTTTTTTCTGGAGACCAACAGGCAAATTTCACAATTTATTTATCTCAACAAATTGACAAATTTAGCTATTTTATTCTGCGACTGATCGGCAAATTTCCTTTTTTGTTTTTGTGACATTCTGATGAAATTAACAGTTATTTTCCTGTGTCCAGCTGAAAAATTTGTGTTTTGACCTTTGTTATTGGCTGACGAACTTGATGATATTTCCTTGTGACAGATTAACAAATTTTACGATATTTTACTATAATTGATTGACAAATTTCACTATATTTTCCAACTGCCCAAGTTCTCTCAAAGTTCAAATTTTTTCAGACAGGTCGGCAATTTTTAAAAATTTATTTTTGCCATGATGGACGAAATGAGCGATATTTTTTCCATGACCGATTTATATATTTTGCGAATTTTTTTCCTGTGCCGAAACAAGAAATAACTAAAAGAGCAGTAATGGTCACTAGAGTCTTAACTCTATCACATGACTGTTGAATTAGCACTAAACAAAATCATATTAAATCCTGTGTTGCACATTTGGAAAAAAAAAGTTAATAAACATATTTTTTTTTTTTTTTTTTTTTTGTTACAATCAGTGGTTTAACGCTAGATTTTTTTCATTTTTGAAAGTCATCGCACATTTCGTCATCAATGGGCTCTATAATCATACCTCCTTTTTTTTATTTAAAAGACGATCTTTCATACATATATTTTTGTTTCTGTTTGGATTTGTTTTTTTTTTCCATGTCTGATAATTTGCACTTGCCCATTTTGTAACTTTTCTACTCTCTTCTTTATTAACACTGACATTTTGATTTCCTATTCAAATAAAAATTCTTCTAAATTTAAAGAATTTCGTAAAATAAATAAAATGTGATCATCCATTGTCCAAAGCAAGATGTTTAAATGTTTCCTATTGAGTTATTGAAAATCGGTAAAAATATCATTTTTATGATGATCAAAACATGATTTATGTAATAAGAGTAATATATTATGTATATCATGGATTAAACGTTAATATTCCTGGACGAATCATAAACAAAATAAAATGCGGACACCACAAGGTCCATTCTCAACCGATAATAACAACTGTTTTCCAAAAGATTTTTTTAAAAAAATTTATGAACTTCAAGGAAACACATTTAGAAACAATAAATAGTTGATGTGCATAGTTCACAGAAATTAGGACCAGACTTTTTTAAATAAACCATTTCTTATGTAATAGAAGAAACCTACTGACTATGTCCTTTTCAGAATTTCATATGGGTTTAAAATTCCAGTAAATAGTAGAACATAATTCAGTTAGCTAAAATGCCAGGGATTACAGTATTGACGATAATTCCACTAACAAGGAAGGTCTCCATACGGGCATACTCCGAAAAATCTGAAAAAATTACAGAATGTTCTTCTCATCAGGATATAAACGTTTATAAAAAAAATTTTGGCGGAATCACTGTACCCTGTCCGTAAAAAAATAATGAAAATTTCGTTATTTGGCGATTTATCATCAGTTGGCGATGAAAAGCAATTTTAAAAAATATTTTCTTTTATATCAAATGCATTTTAAAGTAAAAAAGTTTCATGTTCAACGTGTTGATAGATCAAATATCTTTGGTTTGTCAAATTTAGTTTGTTTCAAGTATAATTTCGTTATATCGAGATTTAAAACGAAATTCAAATTTAAATTAATTATTTCTACTTCAAAGTCCAGTTGAACATTGTCAATTCGATTTGGTTACTATGGAAACATCTGGCTTTTATTTTTGAATTCACTTAAATGTATGAAAATAATCCTACTGAATAACATTTTTTCATATATGAAAATATTTTTTCTAGAGGTAAATTAAATAATTACAGCAACAAATAATACATATATATCTATGCAATTTAATATATATATATGTATATAATGTAATAAACTCTCTCATTGTTTATGTTTAAATTCATTAAATACCATTTACACGAATTCTAAAAATCCAAAAGTTTCCAGTTGCATTAAAATCGTTTGCTTTTGCCTGGGAAAAGTGTTGCTAGCCAAATCGTGTGACACTATCGTCTTTTCACGCCAAATATTCGAAAGTATTTTATTTTTTTACATGTTTTCTTCTGTAATTCCACCGCTAATTTTGACTGATCCTTTATTACACACATGAGTAGTTTAATTATTTTTTTTTTTTTCAAAAAAATCTGAGTATGCCCAGTATGGAGATCTTCCTTGTAAGTGATATACAATCACCGAAGGATATTGACACCTACATGCATTATACTTGAAAGTAAATTAAAAATGAATGCACATCAGATTTTACAAAATTAAGAAAAAAAAATACGATGAAAAAAGCATAACCAAGTATTTCAATAATTTAATGTGTTAAAAAAGTTCCTCTGTTCTGTTGTCTATAAAAATTTCTAAACCACACAAAATCAAATAAAATCTAAATTAAAAAATTCCTTTAGCAACTCAGCTATTAATTACCCATAACACTGAGTGAAAATTGAAAAATCGATATGAGATGTATAAGGCTTGATTCCTTTCCTTTGTTTTAATTAAAATAAACATTTTGGATAATTATCTTGAGTTGTTTATTTAATTTATTTCAGTGAAATTTTGTCCTGTCGGTATAATTTTTAAACATTTAAGTGGCATGTAAAAAATAATAGGGTTTAAAAAATATCCCTCCCCCTCTCATACAGTTTAACTCCCTTGCATTTACAAATATTATGAGGGAAACTCTCTCCTCCTGGGAAAACCTGAATTTCAAGCTCTGATAGTCAGATCTCAGATATATAGTTTCTGTAAAATATATTGCAATATGTTTAAAATGTTGTAATGGTGTGTGGAACATGTTTGCAATTCATTATATGAGATGGCATTGTATAAAGAAATAAACGAACATTCACCATAACTAAAAACATATTTAGTACCGGATATCCGAATCCGGATACCGGCAAATCGGATACCGGATATCCGATATCCGATATCCGGCAAAATCAATATCCGTTGCATCCCTAGTTGGTACCCTCTTCATCTAGGTGCCCCATGCGCTCGCACACTTCGCACACCCTTTGGGCCGGCCCTGCTGATAGGTCATCTAGAAAGTTTTACAGAAATAGCACTACCTGTGTTTTTATGAGGGGAGTCCTGGAACTTTTTGAATGCAATGTGTATCTTAAATGGCAGAAAAACGGACATGCATATTCAATAATGAATTGGCGCCTCTATTATCAATGTCTAAATATACATTAACAATAATACATACAATGTGGAATATGCAAGTACAATCAGAAAATGCTTTATCTATTTGTGATAAGGTGGCTGTTTATTTTTCATAAAAATTTGCTGAAATAGATCAATTGACACTTGCAGCCAAAGAAAACATGCATATTTTCCACACAGTTATATCTATGTATACAGTTATTGAGGTATAGCTTTCATTATTATGATTGGATTACATAGTTAACATTATAAATACACAAATAAAAAATTTTAACATACCTCCTACAATTAAATAAACTTCAGGGAAAGCATTTTTTGCCTGCATTAACTGTCTAGCATGTCCTTGATGAAACAAATCATAAATACCATCTGCATAAACTCTAACTGGTCTAGGAGCTAGAAATAAAAGGCAATTGTTAGTTTACAGACAACAAAACAAAGGGTTCATATTCATAGATTTCTTAAAATAAAAATCAAGGACTTTCAAAAGTATAATGAACAAAAAGATCCACATATTGAATAAACTAATGAATTAAAATATGTATTTTTTTATTAGCACTTTCCAACAAAAGTGCTTATGCATTCGGTTTGTCTGTTTGTTTGTCCCGGCTCTAACTCTTGTAAATATACTTTGATTGACATGAAATTTTTTGACGTTAAGGACGTTTACCCGAGCACAAACCCTATTGAAAATGAAGGTTCTGCCATGATTAGTTTATTTACAGGGACAGTCAAAAGTTTTCCATTACATTATGGCCTATGGGGAAAAATCACTTCTAATGAATTTTAAAGATGTTACACCCTGTCAAACATCTTTAAATTTATATGCATCTACAAATAGCACTAAAATATGCAGCGAAAAGAATAGTTATTATTCATTTACAGGGCCATACAAAAGAATTACAATACATAATAATGAAGGGGGAGGGGGGGAAATTGTTTGCAGCATATTTTAATTATGGTAAACGATTTCATATGTAATCAAATTGATTTACGTTGCTGAGGATCAATATGAGTTATTTTATGCATAATACCTAGTGCATAGTATTTACAGGGACACACAAAAGATTTCAACTAGTATATTGTATCCGAAGTTCTGTATATTATAGAAGATGGCTGTTAGATGGATGAAATGCATTTTTAATTATTATATACACTTTTAAGTTTCACTAGATGTATGCATATTTCTGGTTTATATAAATGCTAATTGTGGTGAGTGTGTTAGCTCTTTTCTGAATAGACCACTGCATGTAGAGTTACACAATTTGGAGGGAATGTGCCTCTGTATATGAGGTTTTGCACCTCAAAGCCCGAATTTCGCTTTTTTTACTATACATTTTTTAGTCCAATATGCTTTGAGGTGATTTTTTCCTATTCTTAGGGAATATGGTTTCATTTTTTTAACACAACATAGTTAATCTAGTTCTCTTTTCAAAAAATCTCATTGGGAATTTGTTCAATGATTTTTGAATTTTTTAATGCGATTTTTAGTTTTTTTTTGCATTTTGTGGCTGTTTACTTACACATATAAAAAGAAAATTGTTTCAAACTTTAAGCCTAATTTACTAAATTTTGTATGCTACGATTTTTGAATTTTATCAATTTTTAATGTGTTTTTCGGTGTGAATTTCGAAGTAAATTTTAACAATCTTTCAAGCTTTTGGGATTTAAGAATAGTTTTTTTTTTTAAATTCATTTTTATCAATGTTATAGATATTTTTGTGCATCATGGTCTTATCTACACTATTAAAATCCGACCATATGTATGTGACATTATCTCCTCTGATCCTGGAAATGAAGAAACGTCGCGTTTGTTTTGAATTGAAGGGAAAAAAAGTCTCAGGAGTCTGCACCTGTCCATCCATCTGCATATAACAACTCAAAAATTACTCAACTGAATCGTTTGAAACTTAAAATATATAATTATTAGACAATTTTGTCGAGTCATTTCAAATTTTATGAACATCCTATGCATAGTTCAATTACAGAACAATAAAAAAGATTCTGATACATTACGGTCAATGGGGAAAAGTTTCAAGTGGCAAATAATATTTCTTATAAAATATTCTTATAAATTGCAAATAATGTTTTTTTTTTCAAAAGTATTCCATTGCATAATTATATATTGAGACATTGTTTCGTATGCATTTTAATAATATTAACCTATTTAATATTTTATGAAATTGATATATGTTGCACAGGATTACACCAAGTAATAGTCATTATTCAGTCCGTTCGTCTGTCTACGTCTACCCACATATAACAGAGCAAAAACTACCCAATCAAATCGTTTGAGATTTAAAATTTCATGTTTTTCAAGTTTTCTTTAGATAAGCTGACCAGAGTAGCGGGTGAAGACCACTAGGATATTTTTAAATTGCATGTAAAAAAGGCGAAAACATAAAATTAATAAATCAGGAATAAAGGAATCATTTAGAACATTCACAGTAATCTTCTATAATAATAAAGAGAGAAGTTTATGAGTGTGTCAGTGTTATTCTGAAGTGACAGCTACATATAGAGTTACACAATTTGGAAGGAAGGCGCCTTTGTATATGAGGTTTTGCACCCCGAAGCCTGATTTTCGATTATTTAATTAGATTTTTTAAATACTTTTTTTAGTTTATTTTTAGCATTCTTATGTTTTGAGGCGATTTTTCCACATTGGTGAAAGGAATATGGTTTCATTCTTGTAACACAACATAGTAAATTTAGTTCTCTTTTCAAAAAATCTTATTTGGAATTCGTCCAGCAATTTTTGAAATTTTTAAAGCTATTTTCAGTATTTTTTCACTTTTTGCAGCTAATTTTCTCACATAGATAAAAAGAAAATTGTTTTACGCTTTTAGCTTACCATATTTTCGGGTGTATAGTCACATTTGTAACTCCCAAAATATTAATGGTATTGTTGGTGTAAGACTGGAGCTTAATATTAGTTTTCTCCAAAGGCAGGCAGAATCTTCTAATTTTATCAAACAGTTTTACAGGCATTATGGAAAATGGAGCCCCAGAATCAATTTCAAAAATAACAGGCTGGCCCAGGATCTCACATGAAATTTTAATTGGAGGGTAATCTTCTTTGCTGTTTCTTAAATTAAACATGATATACTCCTTACTGCCTAAATCTTCTTTAGATTCTGCTACTAAGTTAACTTTAGGTTTGTAACCTAGTTTATTCTTTGATAAACATACCTTTGACAGGTGCCTCTTTTTTTACAGCTCTAACAGGTGCTATTTTTATGTTTACAGTCTGAAGAATGGTCAGGGTTCATACAGAGTTCGAAAGAAAAAATCCAAGGAGTACATAAAAAATCCAAGGAGTCCAAAAAGTTTTAAGGATTTGTCACTTTAGTTGTTATCTACGTGGTATGCACTTGCATAGCCCCAATTCCGCAGAGATTCTGCAAGAGGGGGGGGGGGGGGGTTATCTGCGATCTTCAGATGAAATCAGCAATTTATCTGATATTTTAGCAAAACTGGCGATTTATTGAGATCTTTTGTCGAAATCGGCATTTTTCCGTGTTTTTTTTTTTTCTTTTTTTATGAAATTGACATTTTTTTCAACGATTTTTAGACAAAATTTGCATTTTTATAAGATTTTTTTCTCGAAAACGACATTTTCTACCCACGATCTTTTGATGAAATCGGCGGTTTTTTTTTCCCAATGATGCTTTGGCTAAATATTTGTAAGTGATATTTTATTGAAAACAGCAGTTTTTCCCACGATCTTTTAACAAAATTAGCGTTTTATCTGCGATATTTGGGGAAATTGCCCTTTTTAACCGTGATCCGCACAGGAAATTAGCATTTTTCAGCGATTTTTTAACAAAGCTCGTTGACAAAAACATTGACGAAATCATCATTTTTCCACGAAATTTGCATTTCTCCACTATTGTTTCGAGAATCATCCCTGAATCCACCGTTATCAGCAAAATTGAGCATGATAAATCATATAATGAAGAAGAAATCCAAGTTGTATATCTAGCTGTAAAGGAATTAAACAGTATAATCACTTTTTAAAATTAGAAGCTTAGAGGTGTGTCTGGATTATTCTTTTCACTTTTCTTTCCCTTATGGCCATGAAAAGTAAATCACTTTTTGGCTATTAGTATGATCCCAACCAGTCACTGCTGAGTTTCTGATGAATGACGTGCACACAGGGTTTAATGTGCGCTTTACAATCGCGATTTTTTTTTTTTTTTTTTTGGAGCAATATTGTTTGCGTGCAAAAACGCCGCTGGACTTGAAAAATCTTGTCCTCGGGACTTACAAAATTCTGGGTCCCTTTTTACCAAAAGCGGGTCCTCACTAACTAGTCATTATTTTAAATGCAAAAATTGAACTTGTTCATTTGCAAATGAAAAATAAAATGCAATAATTATTGCTTTAATAATAAATAAATAATTAAAACCAATAATATATTTTTTTAAACTACTAAAAGAAATTTTCTTTGTTTAAAAATAAATGTGCAAGATACAAATTTAACTATAAAATATTGAAGATTTGAATGTAGAAGATAACAAGTACAGTTGAGTCTCTATATAACGAAATCCATCGTTCCAGTAAAAAATTCGTTTTATAGAGAAATTCAATGTATAGAGAATGATGTTAAAAATCGTATTTAATGTGTGAAATTTGAACAAATATTATTTTTGATCTTTTGAATTAATAATTTGAAATGTTTAAAAGTAAATATTAACCTAACATTTTATTTCTTAATTTTTTAAGCTGTTTCAAAAAAGAGAACAGACATTTATTTGAAAGCTTAATGAAAATCAAATAAGGAAGACTTGCATTAATTTCAGACGAAGAAATCTGTAATTTTTTGTTGTTTTGATTTTAAATTGTTACACTCTCAAAAAAAAAAAAAAAAAAAAAAAAAAAAAAAAAAGCTCAAATTTTAGCAAGGAATGAGAAATTGTAGTTAACATTTTCCTCCATTTGAAGGCCTCTCTTATGTACCTCTCATTGATTCCTCTCTTACATGTGTATCAATCCAATTGACACTGTTTTGAGAAGGATGTGGAAAGGTGTGTGGGAGATGGGATGAATTCGTTGGATTTAAAGAACAAGGAGAGAAGTAATATGAAGAAAAAAAAACTTAGCACTGACGATAAATCAAAAATAAGTGATAGAAAATTGATTCCATATGATTTCGAAGCCTTTTAAAACTGAGGAAATTAAGACCAATTTATGAAAAAAAAATTGTTATATGGAGATCTATATTTCGCTATATAGAGACTGTTTTTAATGTAATTATGCAAAAAGGGAACCGTTCCTACTAAAAATTCGTTATATAGGGAAATTTGATGTATGGAGTTTCGTTATAGAGAGACTCAACTGTATCACTATTGTTTGCATTTCTTAAAAGAAAAAAAAAAAAAAAAAAAAAAAAAAAAAAAAACGGGGGGGGGGGGGGGGGGGGGAAGACTGACTTATTAAAAAAGACATTTTTGCTGAAAAAAAGAATACTTTGGTTTATACTTATTTTTGAAAAAGTCATATTCATTAAAAATTACCTATATTTTATCGACTTTGTTTAAATTTTTACATTGGGAAGTAAGCCTGCCTTTTTTTTTTTTACTGACCTGTCTTGGCCTGGCAGGTCAATTTTATATTTTTGCCAGCCTGTTTGAAAGTTAGCATTCATTCCGCTTGCTGCGAGCTATGCCCGGGCCATTGCTGACCTCTAAATCATATGCATAAAAAAAGTTATTCTTAGTTTTTTTCAAGAAAGTCCTTTTATACCCATGTTTATATATTTGAGAAAGGCTATATGTAAAATAAAAAATAAGTTTTTAAGCAATAATTAGAAGATGTTTAAAATTTTAGAATTTTTTTTCGAGAAGAATAATAAGTGATAGAATCTCGCATGATTGACAGATTCTACACACAGAAAGTCTTTACAATTATTTTAATTTAATAATAAACCATAGTCTTCACATTCAAAACGTAGATTTAAAATTGGTTTATCCGTTTGAACACAGTCAGTATTTTAATATTATTTTAAAGATATAAGTTCTGGATTTAAAATTTACCTGCCCCGCTTTCTGCCATTTCTTTGGTTATTTTGATGGAATAATCACATCTATTTCTTTCTGCAACAGCTTCAGGTTCATCACTAAAAGGCGCTGGTCGATAAAGAGCCTGAAAATTTCCAATTATTTTATAAGTTCAAGAGACAGAAAATATCGCAAATACTAACTTCAATAAGCTACTTAACTTATTGAGGTTAGCACTTTAATTAAAAAATTCTTCAAAAAAGTTTTGCATAATATATATTGTGACAGTAAGCATAAGTAATTGAAAAAATTTTATTTTTATAATTTCATTTTAACAAAAAAATTTTGAGTGACTCTCCTTGATTTTCTAAACATATTACAGAATATTTTGCATTGAAATAATAGGTAATCCAAAAGTAATTAAATAATTATAATGCAACATATGAAATATATTCTGCTAAAATACTTCAAGTATAGAATTAATTTTCTATAATATGATTCACAGTCAAATTTAGAATTAAACATGAGATAACCAAGAGTTTTAGAAGTATGAAAATTAAAACCTTTCTTCATCAAAGATCTTTTAAGTTTCAACTTTCTTGCAAGAAGATATTTTGATATTAATATTTTAAAATGTAGATATTTTTTCCTTCTTCAACGAAATTGACACATGAAATCCATATACTTGAATTTAGGTATCAGCAAAGTATGTAACCTAGCGGGCGCTATATCTGAAGTAAGGAACATTTTGTATTAAATAAGGCAAATAATATTATAAAAAAAATCCTGGTACTAAAATGGATAATTTTATTTATTTATTTATTTAATTCCTTATGCATACAAACCATGATTTGTCTGTTTAATTCTAATTAAATTAGTATATTTGCAATAGTATGAAATTTATTGCTTTTATACTGCTTCTAGATATTGCATTATACAAATATATTATTAAAAGTTGTTACCTAAGCTTAAAAAGCTAATGGTTTGCAGAGTACCTCCCCCCCTGTCATTATTTATATCCTAAACATCCCAGTCTTTAAGAGTTAATATCTCGGCTAATTACACACGAATTTTTTCAAAAATCATTATCAATAATGCTTTTATACTTCTGCTACAATAGGTATCTCCAACGCTCCTCAACCCTTTTGATCAATGACCACAAATCGAAATTTAAGTATAACAGAAAAATGTGTTTTTCTCAAAAACTATGCGCTATAGTTTTCCTGTAACGTTTAAAGTAACATCTATAAACTCTAATTTTTTTTATAATTTTAGCTTCAGTAGATTTGGAATTAGATTAGGGGGGGGGAGGGGGGGAGTTACATATTTTTTGCACTATATCTTCAAAGATATTGCTGAAAATACCTAAAATTAAAATAAATATATTTTTGAGCTCAATGTAATGAAAGCTTTCACAAGATACCCTACATGATATACAAAGAAAGATTTTTTTTCTTCAAGTAAGCTAATTAGCCCCCTACCCCTTCCTAAATATATTTGTAAATGCTTATTAATCTGTAAACATATGGATCAATAGTATTTATTACTTCCTCCGATTTTGAGCTTTCTGTGTTTCATAGTTTATGAGTAAAATGGTTGTGACAGATCAGGGTTCATACAGAATTGGGAAGAAAAAATCCAAGGAGTACAAAAAAAATCCAAGGATCCAAAAAATTTTAAGGACTTGTCACTTTTGTTGTTATTTATGTGGCATGCACTTGCACAGCCCCAATTATGCAGGGATTCCACGAGTTACCCTCCGAGAGAGGGGAGGGGGGTTATCCACGATCTTCAGATGAAATCAGCAATTTATCTGCATTATTTTAGCAAAATCGGTGATTTATTGCAATCTTTTGTCGAAATCAGCAGTTTTTCTGCGATCTTCTGACAAAATCGGTGTTTTCCTGTGTTTTTTTTTTTTTTTTTTTTTTTAATGAAATTGATGTTTTTTTCGACGATTTTTAGACAAAATGTGCATTTTTACATGATCTTTTCTCGAAAACGGTGTTTTATCCCTGCAATCTTTTGACGAATTCAGCATTTTTTCTGTGATCTTTTGACAAAATATTTGTAAGTGATTTTTTATCGAAAATGGCATTTTCCCCCGCGATTTTTTAACAAAATTGCCGTTATATCCGCAATCTTTAGACGAAATCGACATTTTCCTGCGGTCTCCAGATGAAAGTAGCATTTTACCTGCGATATTTAGTGAAATTGCCGTTTAAACTGTGATCCGCACAGGAAATTCGTGCTTTTCAGTGATCTTTTAACAAAGTTTGTTGACAAAAACATTAATGAAATCGTCGTTTTTCCACGGAATATTGAAGAAATGTGTGCTTTTTCGGCACGCAAAACCGTACAAGTTGGTAACTGTGCAGAACTGATAGCCCAATTTCAAATTTTCAGCAATTTCAGACGAGATCACCCCTGAATCCACCGTTATCAGCAAAATTGAGGATGGTGAATAGTATTATGAAAAAGAAATCAAAGTTGTATATCTAGCTGTGAAGGAATGAACAGTATAATCATTTTTTAAATTAGAAGCTTCGAGATGTGTCTGGATTATTCTTTTCACTTTTCTTTCTCTTATGGCCATGAAAAGTAAATCACTTTGGTGGCTATTAGTATGATCCCAACTGATCACTGCTGTGCTTCTGATGAATAGCGTGCATAAAGGGTTTACCGTACATTTTACAATCGCGATTTTTTTTTCTTTTTTCAGGAGCAATATTGCTCGCGTGCAAAACCGCAATACAATTTAAGGAGTTTCTAAGGAGTATTTTGTTTATCTAAGTAATTCTAAGTACTACTTGGGAACGTTTTCATTTCTAAGGAGTCTGTACGAACCCTGCAGATGGACAGACAGTCAGGCATGGGTGTGATCTCATAATGGTTTTGTTTTCATTTTATAAGTATAAAGTAACCCTAAAAAATCAATAGAACCTAAAAGGCCTATAGTCCTCCATGTTTGAAATATGTAAACAAATAACACAGACTGTGGTTTTCCACAAAAGATGATTAAAGTATATTTATTAAAATTGATTTTTTAATGAATATTTCGACTTCTAGTAGGAATAATTAAAAAAATTTTAGGAATTCTTTCTGTATGTGTGTGTCTAAAATTTCGCATTCACAGGTCTGACAGTTTTAAGGTACGAATGTCTTTATAAACTTCCTATCTATTTTTCACGCCTACAAATAATTTGAGAAAGAATTTTCTTTGCAATCTTATTAAAATCCATGCTTTGGTTGAATTATGTATAGTCTCCATTCTTTTAATTGGGGTTTTTAATTAATAATTCAGTTAATTATAGAAATCTAAAATTCAGACCCTCAGGTGTATTTTTAGATGCTTTGAACTAAACTCGCACAAATTTTCAACCTTCTACAAACAATAGAAATCACCAGTCATCGTGAATACACATGTAGAGCAGTACTTTTTTTATTAGTATAGCTAAATTAAACAAAAACGTTTTCTTACTGCTGCAGGAGGTCTAGAAAACACAACATTTGTATCAACACAACCAGCTGAATGAGAGTCATTGCTAGTATTTCCAAGACTACCAGATGAATGAGAATCTCTACTGTTGATTTCAGGACTACCAGAATGAGAATCTCTACTGCTGTTTCCAAGACTACCAGAAGAATGGGAATCTTTGCTGCTGTTTCCAAGACCTGCCTCAATTCTTGTTCTTTTTCTACTGCTTTTCATGTGATTACTTGTGCCATTTGATCTAAAAAACAGAAGTTGAGCAGCTTGTTTAAGATACAGGGATGTCACCCAGAAAATATAAAAAAATAGAAAATTACATGTAAAGTTAAATTGAAAAATTTTTCACAACATTTGTGTGAAATTTTATATCAGTTTTTGAGTACTTTTATATAAAATGAGGTACCTGTTACTTTTAGATAGATTTTATATGAAATACTACCTATTGCATTCGTACCAATGTTGGAATTTCTGAAAAATTTTTGCAGATCTACACTGATCATGACCCCTAGATTCCAAAACTAACACCAGTAAAAAAGTTTATATATACATATATATATATATATATATATATATATCACTTTTTTACGGACACGATAACTTCTGTAATTTTGTTCAAATCTCTTCCAAACTTATACATAAAATCAAGGGGTATAAAATCTCGGCTAAGTTTGTTAATGGGCAAAATCGAACCAAGGAGGTCGAAAAAGGGTTTTTTTTATGAAAACAGAAAAACCCCATGACATCTTAATGAAAATAGATATCGAATCAGTTGAAAGCTTATATTACTTCTAAAAAATGGGCCAAAAGTTTATGCATAATAGATTTTTGATAAAGTTAAAAATAGGCTCAAAGGACGAAAAAAACAGGGTTTTTGAGAGAAAATAATTCATAACTTCGTCATTTCTCAAGGTATCAAATCCAGCTAAATTTATTATAAATGTTCTTGAAATTATCTAAAACTTTTGTATTTACAAGTTTTTGATAGGACCAATTTTTAACGATGAAAAAAATTAAAAATGAAAAGAAAAAGGGGTGGTGGAAAAAGATAAAAATCCATAACTTAGTCAATTCTAAAACAATCAAATATAATTAAATTTATTTATATCTTCTCAATAATATCTACAACATTTATATTAACAAGTTTTTCATAGGACCAATTCTTATAGCAAAAATAAATTAAACAAAAATAGGAGTTTGAGAAAAACCCTCAAATCCAAACTGCCTATATTCTGACTCATTTTTGATTTTAAACACATCCAAATAGTGAATCCTCTTATTTAGGAAATATATAATGTGACGTATTGGCCAGTTGTTTGATAAAGGCGGAATATATTTAAAAAAAGGCTGCCAAAAAGGGTATTTTGAACAGAATTCACCAAAGTGATTGTGATTGGAAAATTGAGGAAGTATAACAATTTGCGTTTTTTCTGACTCATTTTTAAATCCATTTTTGCTCTCAAATGCATCTAATTGACAGGTCCTCTTATTTAGAAACTATATAATGTGACAGATTGGCCAGTTTTTTGATAAAGGCAGAATATATTTTTTAAAAAGCTGCCAAAATGGGCACTTCGCACAAAATTTCCCAAAGCGATCATGATTAAAGAATTGAGGATGTATTGAAATAACAAATTGGTTATTTTATGACTAGTTTTTAAATTCAATTTTGCTCTGAAACCTATTCAATTGACAGTTATTTGTTACTTAGGAACTGTGAAATGCACCGGATTGGTCAGTTTTTTGATAAAGGCTAAATATTTAAAAAAAAAAAAAAAAAAGTTGTCAAAGTGGGCATTTCGCACAAAATATCCCAAAGCGATCATGATTAAAGAATTGAGGATGTATTTAAATAACAAATTGGCTATTTTATGACTCATTTTTAAATTCAATTTTGCTCTCAAACTCATTCAATTGACAGGGTTTTTTTTTTTTTTTTTAGGAACTATTTAATGTAAGTATAGGTCGATTTTTTAATAAAGTCAGAATATATTTCAAAATATGTTGTCAAAATGGGCATTTGAGTCGAATTTCGCTTAAAATGATTTTAATAAAACCTATTCTTACAGAAAAATGAAATTAAAAATTTTTAAAAAGTGGCCAAATAAAGTTGTTAAATTGGGTTTACCTCAAATCATATTTTATTTTATTTTTTGTTGTTAAAATGAGCACTCTTCGAAATCTACCTCTGCCTATAGGCCATGCTGACAGGGATTTTTCAGTATAAATTGCAATAAAAAATGTGAATGTCATCAAAATATTGCAGTAAAAATGCAAATTAAGTCAAACAACTGCAGAAAAATGCAAATTTCATCAAAAGGTAGAGAAAGATATGAATTTCGTCAAAAGATTGCAAAAAAAGTGAATTCCAATAAAAAAACCTTGAGAGAGAAAAAAAATTTCTCAGTGTTTTCTCAAAGACGTGTTGGAGTTTTTATTTTATATTGCACTTGGAACCTGGGCACTCACCCCTATCCTGCAATCTACAGTATACCAAACACCATTAATAAGCCTCCAACTATCCATACTGAACTTGCCCAAGTTGAAAACTATTCACAAGCAAATCAGAGTCAATGGGGCAAAATATCATCAAACCTAGAAGGACCAATGGCATCTTGTTATATTCCCAGATACGAAAAAAATTAGTATGAATAGCTATGACCGTGTTGCTTTCTAAAGGTTAAAATTCAATATTTGTACTAGTAGCCAGTGGCCAGTTTAGGCTGAGCCAATTGAGGCTGAATGTTTATAGCCACTATTGTAAAGTTAGTGGCCACTAATTACAATCAGGGATACCACTGAGTAGAAAATATCGTGTAAAGGAATAAATTACAATATTTTTAACAACACAATATTTTAACATTTATGCTTAGATTTTGTGAATTACATTGTATTGGTTATTGCATTGACATATTTCTTATGTTAAGGGGTCACAGTGCCTTGAAATTAGTCAAAATTATAGATTTTCTTTTTTCAATATTAACTCAAAGCGTCTCTAATTGGGTCATTTCCACGTGAAATCAACCAATTTAAAGAAAACTTGTTGCATCATAGTCACAGATTTTTTTTTAATTTTTATCATAGACAGACATAGTAGTGAAACCCTCAAATCTGAAATTTAAAAGTAGTATTCGCAATATTGGCTGAGATATAGACATTTGAAAACTGACCATTTTTACTAAATGGCAGCCATCTTGGAATTTCATCAGTGTCTAAAAATGCCCATAACTTGATAACTAATGGCTCAAATTTTATATATCTGGTACCAATTTGAAGCTATTTGTACAAAGAATGCATATTTTACATTAAAACAATAGTAAATTTTCATTTATTTACTTTTTATTATGTGCAAACTGAAAATATCATGCAAAAAAAGGGCTGATTGTAATTGCCCATAAAAAAAATGAATCATCATGATTTTTTCTGAAACTTGGTAAAAACATTGCTCCATGTGTGTGCTTTAAATAATAAAAAAATTGGAGAGGTAAAATCTGTTGTTTAAAAATAAATGATTTTTTACACTTAATGTGTCACTAACCAAATAATGATCATTTTAGAATCTGTAAGTATTCCTAATTTAACAAATAATGGTTAAAATAAAATTTTCTAACATTTAAATTAATATATTGTGAGTATATTATATAATTCAATAAAGGAATATCAATTTGCAGCTATTTATGCTTAATATTCATACATTAAAATACAAGTAAATTTTCATTTCTACAATATTTTTTATTTCATTTAAAATATGAGAATATAATTCTTGAAACATATTTGCACAAATATTAAATACCTTACTGTAATGAACTACATAAAAAAAAAGGGCCACATAATATTTTCCCCTGAAATATTGGAGAAATACTAGCTCTAAATCACAGTTGAATTCATTCACTTATGTAATTTAAATGAAATAAAATAAAAAATATATAAATATATATATAAATACTTTTATAAATACATCCAAAGTTATTCAGACAATACCAATAAAAGAACCAATGAAACCAGTATTTTTACATTCATATTATTAAAAACAGTTGAAGTTTGAAGAGAAATAGAAGGCAGATTACCAAATCACTAAGAAATATGTGGATAAATGGACATTATATAACCAGAGTAATTCATATATTACCATACAATAAACCAATTGAACCAGTATTTTTACAATCATCTTATTGAAAACAGTTGAAGTTTGAAGTGAAATAGAAGGCAGATTACAAAAATAATGAAAGATAAATGGATAAAAAGGCAATAGAAGGCTTTTCCATTAAACTACTCCATCAGGGGTGTATAGTTTAACAAAAAAGCAAATACAACCAACCAGTTTCTGTTATGAGTCGTGCTGAAAGCTAAGAATTCGACTCACAATACACCCGACTGGCTGGAAGCTATTCAGATGACAAATTAGTAGAAAGATACACATAGAAGAAAATAAAATCAATATGACAAAATAACAATAATACATTATTCCATTTAAAAAAAAAAATATATATATATACTAAGATATTTACCATTAACCATATCCTAGCAAGATTTGTAGTGCAATCAGATACAAACTACATGTGACTTACTAACAGTCACGGTTATGGTCATAGTATAAATCACATAGATAATAAAATAAAGTTGTAACAATAATTATAAAAATTAGTAAAACATATATACTATATAATTCATAATATATTTAGAAAAAAATAGATGCTACTATTAGAAATATTATATTTTTATTTTAAATCAATTATTAATATTACTAAATTAATTAACTAGAATATATTACTACAACTATTATATGCTTATGGTGCTGCCCTCTATTATAGGAAAAAAATAAATTATTTATTAGCTAAGAATTTCCAAGAATAATTTCTATTCTAATATTTTACAAATAATTTCTTTAAGACAAATACAATAGACAACCATAGCTTATCTCAATAACTTGATCATTTTTAAGTTATGCATATTAGTTTTTAGGTAAACATAAACTTTAATACTATGTGTAAAGTTTTATTTTATTTTATTTTATTTTATTTTTTATTAAATATATAATAATTAACCATTGCGTATTATCCAGACAACACTGCCCTCCTCCGTAATCTAACATTTAACCCACCCAACCATCCTATTATTCATATTTTTTATTTTTTATTTTTATTTTTTATTATTATTATTATTATTTTTTTTTAATTATTTTTATGTTTTATAATTTTTTTAAACATTTTTTTTACGCAATGTGTTAATTATTTTTTAAGATCATGTAATAACTTATTATATATTAAAGACTACAGGAGTTTTTATTTTTATCAATAACATCATATGGTAATATTGGTTGAAGAGAAAATAGACAGTTAATACTAAATAAATGTTTATACAGATAATATTTTTTTAACCAAATGTAAAGGATAACCACATCTTATAGCAGTTTTTTGTACAGTTTTTAAATTATGCATTTTAAAATTATGTGAACAAATATTTTTAATTCTATGGGCAAAATTAAGTAATATATTGACATAGACAGATTTATGTAGGCAAGAATTATAATGAGTAAAGAGGTTTACTTTAAAAGGAAAGTCATTACGTTTGTCATAAATATCAAATAGAATTTTATTATCAGAAAGCGTAATATTAAGATCAAGAAAGTTAATTGTATTATTATGCATATCATTATAACTGTATTTTAAATTTTTGTGGTATTTGATTGGTAGCGAATAGTTAGATGACTTTTTAGAATATAAAATTATTATATCATCAAGATACCTGTATAGAAAACAATTAACAATAGAAGTATTACGTTCATAATAATGTAAGTAGAGATCAGCACAGATGGATGATACAATCCCACCTTGTGGAAGACCGACTATTTGTTTGAATATTGTATTATTAAATAATATAATTATGATAAAGAATAAATTTGGTTAAAGATTTGAAGTAAGATAAAGATACATGTATGTTTAGAGAATTCCTATATTCCTTGAATAATAAATTTATGATCCTGAACATATCTGCAATATCAATTGTATTAAATAAATCATTAAAGTCATATGTTTTGATGTACTTAATGTTTTGTAAATTTTTGATATTATTTACAAGATGTAAACTATTTTTTATACTATAGAATATTATTATTAGTTTTTGCAATATCTAGCATTTTTGTAAGTATTGTTAAAAATTCTTTACCTGCATTATTGTTATAAGTATTACACCCAATAGTTATAGTACGAAACTTTATAGGAATTTTATGGAATTTTGGAATAACCACAATGTAAGGATAGTTATAATTATGATTTTTTAATTTTAGTAATTTATAATATTGAGCTATATGTCATTTTTAATAATAGTATCAATATCTGTTTTAATGAAATTTGAACTAGAATTTATTGTTTGATTTAATAATGTAGAGCAATAATGTTTACATATGAAAGCATAGTTGTTAGGAGATTTATCGACATATGTTATGATAAATTTATTTTGTAAGTTTTTTATTTCATCATTTAATTGTTTAAAATTTAAATTGAAGGTATCGATATTCCTATAAAGTTCAATATTTAATTTATCTAAAACATTAAGTTTCCATTCAGTGAAGTATTCCAGAGGCTTATTGTAGTCTATCGAAATTTTATAAATAAAAAGATCTAAATCTAAATTAAACTGTTTAATGATTGATTTGATATTAGTACATAAAGGAACACGATATTTAGTACCATTAGCCATTAAATTTCTTAAAGAATCATTTTCAACGACATCAATATCCCCAGTAATAATGTGACCATGATCTTGATTTACGAAGTTACTATAACAGGGATCATTACAATAACATGGATAATTAGTATTATTGGTTAAAAATTTAGAAAATTTATTGTAGTTAAATATCTTACGTCCAAGTGTAACATTATATTTGAAGGATTTATGTATAGAAAATTTTTTTATAGGGAAATTATTATTTTTATCATTAATAATGTTGTGTAGATTAATTTTATTAAGTGTATTATTAGTTTTTTTATATGTATTTTTAGAAATTTTAACATTAAGAAAATTAATTCTATAGTACAATAAATCAAAGTAAATATCACTAAAATGTGAAGTTAAATCAATAGATAGAAATACTTTATAATATAAATTTAGATGTTTCTTTTTTATTGAAAAAATGTGTTTCCTAATATCCATCCATTGATACGAGTTATTATATTCAGATTCCAACTTAATTATTTGTTGTTTGATCTCATTTCTAGAAATATATAGATTATTAGTCTTATTTTTACCTCTTGTTGTACGTGTAGTTTTTTTAATAGCAGAATGATTTAATTTTGCATACGTACTACTATAATGTTCATAATTATTAGTATTAGTAAAGACAATGTTAGTACGATTGAATAATTTAGAATTTAGACCATAAGGGTATAAAGAATTACGAGATTTAATATAAATTGATTCATAAAGTAATCTATCATTTAGATTTTTATGCATACTTAAGATTTTGATTTATATTTTGAAAGTCATGGTGCCTGAAATGTATATGTTCAACATTAATAGAGTTGTTTTTTAAAATATCCTGTCTATGTTGATTGATTCTTCTATGCAAAGGATTACATGTTTGACCTATATATTCTAACTTACAGATGTTGCAATTAATTGAGTATATTACGTTGTATGCCTTACAAAATAGCACATTGTTTTTAGAACTGGAATCATTATCAATTTGTTGTGTATCTGCATGAGGGCAAGTTAAGCATTTGGGAGATAAGCACTTTTTAAATTTAAGTTTAATTGAGGGACAATATGACAGGTAACTGTTTGACGATCCAAAGAAATCCCTATCTATTTCTTTGTACCGAGCATTAGACATCTTACATTTTGAAGAGTCTAAATTGCCAGTCGCTAAATTTGTTTTGTAACTATTCATCATAAGAAAGATTATTTATATCCAATAGGACAAAATATATTACATAAAAATTAGTATAAGAACAATTTATAATACTATATAAATTTAAGCTAAAAAAAGAAATTGACATAATATATATATCACTTGAAATCTTGGCTATTTGATTAAAAAATGATAACTGACAAAATATATCTTGAATAAATATAATATATATATCATTTAATTCCCTAAATAATTTATATCAATAATAAAGATAAAATGAAGGTAATTAAAGTAAAAAAATAATTTTCAATAATAATAAAGTGAAAGTACTTGATTACATAAATAATAATTATATATACAATATTTACACGAAAAGAAAAAATCCCAAACTTAAATCCAAAAGTAGTCTCATAGTAAATAAATTATGCAGTACACAAACATAATAAGCATAATAAGCAAACATAATACAAAGCCCCCATGTTTAATTACATTTCAACTAAATTCCAATATGGTAAAATCCGAAGTTATAACAATGATAGATATTTCCAAAAAGTATTAAAGAAGCAGCAAGAATAACAAATTGAAGAAATACATCATTTCATGCGCTGTGCATCATCAAAGTAATGTATTTTAAAAATTTTTAAAAATAGGTTTTATGCCAAAATGGGCCTAAAGTGAAATAATCCACTAAAAGCTGCAAGAATCCATGTTATCTTATGATAACATAAATGACATAAAAGACTAAACTATCCTTTAATGATTGTGCTTATGCATCTTATCATTATGGAAGTTGAATATATAAATACTTTTATAAATACATCCAAAGTTATTCAGACAATACCAATAAAAGAACCAATGAAACCAGTATTTTTACATTCATATTATTAAAAACAGTTGAAGTTTGAAGAGAAATAGAAGGCAGATTACCAAATCACTAAGAAAAATGTGGATAAATGGACATTATATAACCAGAGTAATTCATATATTACCATACAATAAACCAATTGAACCAGTATTTTTACAATCATCTTATTGAAAACAGTTGAAGTTTGAAGTGAAATAGAAGGCAGATTACCAAAATAATGAAAGATAAATGGATAAAAAGGCAATAGAAGGCTTTTCCATTAAACTACTTCATCAGGGGTGTATAGTTTAACAAAAAAGCAAATACAACCAACCAGTTTCTGTTATGAGTCGTGCTGAAAGCTAAGAATTCGACTCACAATACACCCGACTGGCTGGAAGCTATTCAGATGACAAATTAGTAGAAAAATACACATAGAAGAAAATAAAATCAATATGACAAAATAACAATAATACATTATTCCATTTAAAAAAAAAAAAAAAAAAAAAAAAAAGGATATATACTAAGATATTTACCATTAACCATATCCTAGCAAGATTTTTAGTGCAATCAGATACAAACTACATGTGACTTACTAACAGTCACGGTTATGGTCATAGTATAAATCACATAGATAATAAAATAAAGTTGTAACAATAATTATAAAAATTAGTAAAACATATATTATACTATATAATTCATAATATATTTAGAAAAAAATAGATGCTACAATTAGAAATATTATATTTTTATTTTAAATCAATTATTAATACTACTAAATTAATTAACTAGAATATATTACTACAACTATTATATGCTTATGGTGCTGCCCTCTATTATAGGAAAAAAATAAATTATTTATTAGCTAAGAATTTCCAAGAATAATTTCTATTCTAATATTTTACAAATAATTTCTTTAAGACAAATACAATAGACAACCATAGCTTATCTCAATAACTTGATCATTTTTAAGTTATGCATATTAGTTTTTAGGTAAACATAAACTTTAATACTATGTGTAAAGTTTTATTTTATTTTATTTTATTTTATTTTTTATTAAATATATAATAATTAACCATTGCGTATTATCCAGACAACACCGCCCTCCTCCGTAATCTAACATCTAACCCACCCAACCATCCTATTATTCATATTTTTTATTTTTTATTTATTTTTTTTTTTTTTATTTTTTTTTTGTATTGTTTTTATGTTTTATAATTTTTTTAAACATTTTTTTACGCAATGTGTTAATTATTTTTTAAGATCATGTAATAACTTATTATATATTAAAGACTATAGGAGTTTTTATCAATAACATCATATGGTAATATTGGTTGAAGAGAAAATAGACAGTTAATACTAAATAAATGTTTATACAGATAATATTTTTTTAACCAAATGTAAAGGATAACCATATCTTATAGCAGTTTCTTGTACAGTTTTTAAATTATGCATTTTAAAATATACTAGCAAAAGCCATGCTTTGTTTGGATTCGCGAAGCATTATTTTACAAAACAGATATTTGAAAATAACAATATTTTTTAATATAGTTTTTGCATCTTTATTAAACAAAAACGTTATTTTATGTTTTGGCGCATTTTAATTTTTTATTTATGATGTAAGACTGGCATAATGAAATATTTTCGAAGAAAACTTTTACAAAATATTTTTAAATTTTCAACTAAAAGCTCTTTTAAATATGTTTTTACTATTTCCAGTAGCCACTGGTGTTTTTTAAAATTGTTTGAAATATGCATGTTTCCAATCTTTGTAATTAACATCAAATAATTTTTGATAGCTATTTTATAATAATATATTTGAAGCGAGCTTGAAGAAAGTTACTTCTTCAAAATCTTATTTTCTGGAAAAACATTTCAAATCTGCACTCGTTGATACTATGAATTTTTAACTGTAAAACTTTTTATTCTAATTTCTTCGTTTTTATACATGTTAGCGTACGAGAATTTTTCGTAAGGAAAATTTCTATTGAATGCTTAATTTTGAAGGATTTTCACTCTCGACAACGTTACGTACGTTTTTAAGCCAACTGGTGTCTATAGATCCTCAATATCTACAACTGCTTCATCTAATGTTAAACCTTGGGATTTATGAATTGTAACAGCAAAAGCTAACTGCAGAAGAAATTCTTTCCTTGAGCAATTTATGCTTCCAATTTTCCAGAATTTAATTATTGGGGGAATTGGTACGCACCAATTCTTATATGTTAAATTACTGTAGTATTCAAATTTATCCATGATTAGTCGCGATATCTGATCTGGTGGCTTGTGATTTTCTTTAATACGTGCAACAAAGTCTAATGTCCCGTTTACTAAATCTTTTTCGGTCCACAAATAAGAACGTAACATTATTTTAGGTCCAAATAGTAAAGCAAGAAATGGTTAAAATCTATTTGTCGTTTCTGAATGGACCAACTTTGCTTTAGTACATTTATAATGAGCTTGAATCGAGGACACAACTTCACGCAGTTCTCTTAATTTTTCATTTATATAACAAATTTAACAATTAATTTTATTTGTTTACAATTCTTTTGTTGCCACTTTACAAAAAGAATTCATAATATAGTTCTTTTAAAATGTATAAGTGTCATCTGTGCAAACGATTTTGCGGAATAATGAAAACATGTTTTATTTATTAAATTAATCATGATTCTATCTATAATAACTTAGTCCATGATTTATATATTTTTTCTGAAAGTATACGCGTTTCATTTTTTATTTATTTGCTAAAATGTGTTCGTATTGGAAATGCATGTAAAATAAATTAATTAAAATAATATATTTTTTAACATTTTACTGTAAAAAAATTATATTGTGCAGATCTACAGATCATAATTTATTTTTGTGTTTAATTTGAAGTCAAAATATTGAATAGTTTTTTTGTAAAGCATACGACAAAATGTAATTTGAGTGGCCTAGTAGAGGATTCGCTTCGCTCATCCTAATAAATTTGACCACATATTTTTTAAGTGAAAAAAATGTCTTAAATAGACTCTATGTATAGGGGAGAGTGGGGAGAAATGGCATACTTTTTACAAAAATTTGAAAATCATTTTTGTTTGACACAAAAACAAAAATTTCGTTTTGAATACATAATAAAACACTTTTTAATGTTCTTGAGCAATATAGCTAAACAATTTTATAATTAAAGAAATTGTAAATTTCAAAATGTGTCCCATACCTCCCCACTAACAGGCTGGAATGAGAAAACTATAAAACAATATATTATACGAAACAACGAAACAAATTATTCTAGAGTTGGCTATATTTACAATCTAACAAAGATAGGTTGATAAAGTCTGTGCTACAACATCAAATTCCAGTATCTTCATCAATGGAAGGATAATTCAGGATTGTTAGAGATTATAATCACTAGTTCAATTTATTTATATTTTGAAGTAAATTAATATATTTTCAATGCTATTATTAATATACTACTCTTCAAAAGTATTTGCATATTAGCAATTTATACTCATCTTATTAAAAAGTAAGAATTAGACATGTTCCATTCCCCCCCCCTTTCCTGGCATGTCCCATTATTCTTTACCTTCTTTTATTATAAACAGAAATACTGCTTTTAGGCATAATTTAAATTATAGTTAACATACAATATAATGTTCTATAAATAGGAGAACTATTACATTTATGCATAAACAAATCATTAATATACAGAAAGCACAAAAAGTTTATGAAGTAAATTTACTTTTGATTCTTGAAATAATCTTTTCTTTATACAACTGCAAGCTTACGTCAACCAGCTACTTTTTTCAACTGAAGATTGGGATACTATTGCTTCATGTAATGTGTGATTGATGAAATTTTCAAAATTATACATAAAGAGAAAAACCTACTGTCCCATTCCACCCCACTTTCCTCTATATGTAACGTAAATCCTCATTTATATGTATTGCATTTACAAGTATTTTATAATTATACATTATATTCCTTAATTATTTCCTTATATATTTCAGTGTAAAAGTTTTTCCAATAGTATACATTTTTGGGGGAAGAGGGTGAGGTTGAGGGAGAATTCCTACAAAATTAGTGCAAAAGAATTTTTGAATATACATTTACATTAATTTAGATTTTAGAAAATTTTATTTTAACCATTATTTTTTAAATTAGGAATACTTACAGATTCTAAAATGATCGTTATTTGGTTAATGACACCTTAAGTGTAAAAAATCATTTATTTTTAAACAACAGATTTTACCTCTCCAATTTTTTTATTATTTAAAGCACACACATAGAGCAATGTTTTTACCAAGTTTCAAAAAAATTCATGATGATTCATTTTTTTTATGGGCAATTACAATCGGCCCTTTTTTGGGGTGATATTTTCAGTTTGCACATAATAAAAAGTAAATAAATGAAAATTTACTATTGTTTTGATGTAAAATATGCATTCTTTGTACAAATAGCTTTAAATTGGCACCAGATATATAGAATTTGAGCCATTAGTTGTCAAGTTATAGGCACTTTTAGACACTGCTGAAATTACAAGATGGCCGATTGACAAGATTTAGTAAAAATGGTCAGTTTTCAAATGTCTATATCTCAGCCAATATTGCGAATATTACTTTTAAATTTCAGATTTGAGGGTTTCATTACTATGTCTGTCTATGATAAAAAATTAAAAAAAATCTGTGACTATGATGCAACACCCATTGGTTGAATTCATGTGGAATGACCCAATTGTGAATGTTTTGACATTGCATTTTTACCTACACGACAATTATATTGTCATTGTGAGATATTGTAAATTATGTTAATAAATCCAACATAATGACCCATATAAATAAAAACTTTAAACTGATTTTTCTTCCTGTTTATGTTTTTTTAATTTGTTTGTTTGAAAAATACTAAGGCTTTTTTTTTATTTATTTATTTTATTATTATTATTTTTTTTTATAATTGAGATAGAGGTTTGATTTTTTTTTTTACTTGTTCTTCTTAGTGTATTTAATATTTTTGTATATGGATTTAATATTCAAGTTTATAGTTACTTAAAAAAAAAAAAAAAAAATCAAATTGAGAGTGCTGAATTTCTTTAATTTTTTTTATATACATAAGAAAAAAATTATATTACAGTATATTACATATACGCATATATTACACTATTATTCAAAATTGAAAAGATGATTTCAAAGGTACTGGTGCCTCCTTAAAATGTTTTATAGTATTTTCTATAAAAAAATACACTGCATTTTCACAGTTGGATTGGTGTAAACAAATAGCTACCTCGCTAACTGTCAATAAGTGCATTTTCATACTACACTAACATTATTTTGCACAAATATAAAATTTGGTTTCATGCAATTCTAATCAGAATATTAAATATTTAACATTTTACACATACTTTTCAATCATTTAATGAATTTAGTAATATTTTCTGCTATTGGTTAATGGATTTTGCAATCTTTTGAAGAAATTTGCTGGTTTTTTTTAGCATTTTTTGACAAAATTTATGATATTTATTGTTGTTTTGTGATTTTTGAATGATTTATTCATGATTTTTTTTGACAAAATTTGCCTTTTTTAAGCATTTTCTTTTTTTGAAAGAATTTACAGTTTTTTCACATTTTTTAAAAAGAAATCTATCTGCCTTATTTTCGCGATCTTTTGATGAAATCTGCTGCTTTTTTTTTTTTTTTTTTTTTTTTTTTGCGATCTTTTGATGAAATTTGCCTTTTTTTAGCAAACTTTTGATGAAATTTGCTGTTTTACACAATTATTGACAAGAATTATCATTTTTTTTTTTTGTAGTTTTTTGATGAAATCTACCATTTTTTATGATCATTTGGACAGGTTTGCTGTTCTTTTCACGATATTTTGATAAATTTGTCATATTTTCACGATAGTTTGTTGAAATTTGCTGTATTTTCATCATTTCTTGAAAAAATTTACTTTTATCTGCGATTTTTTACCTAAATTTGTCGAATTAAAATTGATTTTATTAAATTCACGTTTTCCTCACGATCCTTTGACAAAATTAGCGATTGTTCTTCGAACAATTGGAGAAATTGATTATTTTCGGAGAACATTTGTCGAAATTCGCAATATATTTTATGTCTGATTTGCCGATTTATGACTGATTTTTTAAAAAAAATTTCGGAAATGATTGATCGCCATTTTGCCAATCAGATGCTTAGCATAAATCATAAATTTTTTACATTTAGTTGCCCAATGGCCGGTGGCGACAAAGAATTTTAACCTTTATTGTTTTTTAATGAAATAACATGAGAAAAAGAGAGTAAATTTTCTCCGAAAGACAGTACAATGGAGGCTTATTAATAGTATTTGGAGGTTCGGCTATGGTGGTAAACTTAACCCAGCTCTTTCCTCGGACTGCATGTAGGCTATCAATAACCAAAACCTGCTAGAAAATCATTTATTGTCGACTGAAGAGAATATTTGTGGGCAAAATTGGATTTTCCAGAAGGAAAATGCCCCCCCTAACCTTTCCAAAATCCACCTAGGAATGGTTTTTGGATTATTGGGGACATGTTATGGACTGGCCTGCACAGTACCTTCATCTTAATCCCCAAGAAAATGTGTGGAGTATCCTCAGTAGAACTTTAAATGCCAATGGCAGATAGTTCAAGACTGTGGCAGAAATGAAGGCTGCCATCATCAAAGCCTAATATTGATGCTAATGTCTTCCAGCAATTGATTAATGGTATGCCACATCATACATTCCAAATCATATTTAAACATGGTGAATAATTGCTATTAATAGTCGTAGTTATTTGATGGCACACCCGCCCCCTCCCACTTTTTTTTATACTTTCATTTTTTTCGCTGATCAAGTGGGGAAGGAAGTGAGTCATTCCTTATAAATATGCATTTCTATATTATATCTTTCTTAATGTAATTGTTTCATTCTCGTGTTTCTGTTTCAAGTCTGATTATGGTGCAAAATCATGGTGGCTTTATTTCGGTGGGACAGCTGTAATTTTATTAAAATCTCCATTCTGAGTTAGAATCTGAATTAGCTGATTCTGCATTGCTAATAGTCTAAGAGCTAGCAACGTTTTCGTCATCTGATTTTATCAAGGCTCATTTTTTAATATCTTTTTCCCTTTTATGGTAGAATACATTTGCAAGCGGTCTGGCAGTCGGAAGACATGGCGTTTACCTGTGGCAGAAGGGGTTATGCAGGTCAAAAAGCTTCAAAATCATGTCATTTTATCAAAGCTCATTTTTTAATATGTTTTTCCCTTTTATGGTAGAAAACGTTTGCAAGTGGTCTGGCAGTTGGGAGAAGTTGCATTTACCTATGGCAGAAGGGGTTATGCAGGTCAAAAAACTTCAAAGTCACGTCATTTTATCAAGGCTCATTTTTTAATGTTTTTATCAAGCTTAAAAATTACAAGATATTACACTTTGGATAGCAGACAACCTATAATTAATTTGCCAGACAAAAATTTGGTTGCAAAGTTAATGCCAACGGCTTTAAATATGGCAACGAAAGTGCCTGTTCCAAGAAAGGTTTATAATTAAAAAATTATAAGATCTTTTTACGTCATTTTATCAAGCTTAAAAATTACAAGATATTACTCTTTGGATAGCAGACAACCTATAATTAATTTGCCAGACACAAGTTCGGTTGCAAAGTTAATGCCAGACGGTTTTAAATATGGCAACGAAAGTGCATGTTCCTAAAGTGGTTTATAATTTAAAAATTATAAGACCTCTTTACGTCATTTTAACAAGCTTAAAAATTACAAGATATTACTCTTTCGATAGTAGACAACCTATAATTAATTTTCCAGACACAAATTCGGTTGCAAAGTTAATGCTAGACGGCTTTAAATATGGCAACGAAAGTGCCAGTTCCAAGAGTGGTTTATAATTTAAAAATTATAAGACCTCTTTACGTCATTTTATCAAGCTTAAAAATTACAAGATATTACTATTTGGGTAGCAGACAACCTATAATTAATTTACCAGATACAAATTCGGTTGCAAAGTTAAAGCCAGAAGGCTTTAGGCAACGAAAGTGCCTGTTCCAAGAGCTGTTTATTATAGGGCAAAATTGGGAAATTTCATTAGTGGCCACTGGCCGGTAGGACTAGCTTTTTAAGTGTCCACTTTCTTTAAACCAGTGGCCACTTTTTCATTTAAAATTACTAAACAGTAAAAATTTTATAAGTATTAATCTATAACTGAATAGCCCAAATAAATATGTTAATATAAGTATGTTGGAACAAAAAGAAGTAGAATCCTTGATGAAATGCAAGAAAATTTTATTTTCTCTATATGAAAAAGTGGCCAGGAGGTGGCCGCTGATAGTCAATTTTTCACTGGCCACTTTTTTTCATTTACTGGCCCTGTGGCCAGTGGCTAGTGTTAATTTTGTCTTTTACTGTTTATAATTTAAAAATTATAAGATCAATTAATAATAAATAAATAAATAAATAAATAAATACATTAATTAATTAATAAATTAATTCTCTCTTATTCTGGTTGAAAGTAGTTCTAAACATACGAATTTTTAGATGAAGTATTTTCTCAAGCATTTTATACAACAATTATTTAACTTATTTCTTATTTTAAAAAAATTTTAAACCCAAATTAATTGAGCTTTTTTTCACCTCAAAACCACACGATGACTAGATTATGACCCCAATCTGAGGCTAACACAAGACTGCCCAATCAAAACTCTCCCAATGAAATCTTATAACCGAGACAAAGCTGGTGTTGTGCAAAAGTTAAAAACATTATATCTGCTTTCAAATACACCTGTTTTTATTTGGTGAATATATATAAAACCACAGTGTAAAATTTTAATGGAAATTCGAATTTACAGCATTTAGAGATTTTTATGCATTTCAGTCTGTGATTAGACGTTACTTAAGAATATGTAAATTAAAAAATAATTGATACAAAACTATTGAATACTTTTGAAATTAGTAAATACCTGAGTGTTTTGTCAGGATTTCGCTCACTTTACACGTAGGCTCAAAAAATCAAATTACTCAAATCAGAATGTAACTTCAATTCAATACTTTTCTTGCGATTTTTGACATTTAAAATTATAAATGTAGACAAAAAGGGAATAAATTTTATAAAAACATACAAATTTGAAGTTCATATAAGGTTTATTTATCGCGGGCACGGACTGCCCGAGTCAGCTAGTTTTTATAAAAAGCAAAAATGAAAAGAATTTTTTTCCATAAATAAGAAATTGTGTGACCTCCCTCCCCCCCTAAACTAGAGAGGTAGAACCGATAGATGGAGCATGCACTACAATCGCAGATTAATCACGTGAGTCTTTCCAATCTCTGTTTCATCAGTGCTGTGTTATTTATAAAAGAAGAGATTCGCTTGTCACTCCGAGTATTATCTAGTCTTAGTCTACAACATCTATCTATGCTTTTATAATCTAGTCTAAACTATGACGGAAGGAGCAAAACATATTAAATGAAAGGCTATCTCTATCACTGAGAAGTTACAAATTATAAATCAATACGATGCCCAAGCTGTCTCAAATAAGTCTGCATATCAAAGGCAACTTTAAGGACTTTTAAGAATTATAAGGACTTTAAAGAATACTAATGCCATCGTTAATCAAGCTGTGGTTAGAGGAACAAATAACAAGAAAATATAAACCACCAATTTTGAGGACATGTAAAAGGATCTTCATGAGTGATTTGTTCAAGTGCGCTCTACGAATATCCCAATAAGCGGCTTGTTTATGTTAAACCTGAATTACCCTAAATAGGGCAATTCAGTCTGAAAATTTTTTTAGCAGAAAATGAAAAACGCAGTTAAGCTCTATTGCTGAAAATGGTTCACCCAAATCTACTCAACAAAAATCAAACTAAAAATGTTAAGTTTGATAAAGAAAGACAAATATATAAAATCAACTAAAAATATTTATTAACAGAAATAAACATAAATTAAAATCAAATAACTTAAGCCATTTCATGCACAATCATATTTGACACCTTTTTACACTAACTTCATTTACAGAAGATTTACTATGTGTAATAGAGAGAGTTAAATTTACACTAAACATATATATAACTCCTCAAAGAATGTCAACATGCACATAAATAGCCTTGGAGCAATTAGAGGAACTCAAAATAAATTGAAATTATTTAAAGCTTTAAGATATCTGTAAAAAATATTTTAAGTTCATTTAATTAATAAAACTCAAGCTATTATAATTAAAGATTCTATTATAAATATATTAAAGACTATGTCCCGTTCTATTGTCAGTTACTTTCCTCCCAGTGTCTCCCCAAATAACAATAACACGTTTCCTAACACTTATCGATATCACCCATGGAAAACAGTGATCTAACTCCTTTGGCATTTACTGATGGAATCCGAGCACCCAAGGATGTCTGTGTCAACATGTCCAAAGTCAATTAAATGAAAAGATCAGCTGAGAGAAATCAACTTAAATCAAACTGACACAAAAATACCTTTCTAATCAGGGTTGGAAAAAAACCAGGTATTTTCGAAAAAAAACCCAAAAAACCGTTTTTTTTGGTTTAAACCAGGTTTTTTTGGTTTAAACCGGGTTTTTTTAAAACATTTTTTTTTATTATATATACATATAAATTATTGATCAAAATGGACAAAGTTGGATACATGAGTAGTATAACTTCATTTGAAACTAATTTAAATTAAATAATTACAGTTAATTTATGTAGAAAATTGAAAAAAAACCATATTTTAATTTAAACAGTATTGGTAAATATTCTTATTTACAAAGAATAAATTGCTATACACAGTGAAACAGTGATAACCTGAAAATCTTCATAAACAATTTTTTGTTTACTAAAAAGACACATTTGATGTAGTTTGATGAACATAATATTCTTTTCCACAATTATTAAACAAATAAATTTCTTAAATTATAATACTTCTTGAGATTTTGTTTTTTGAATGATAATTCAAAGTAAACATTTTTAGTCATTAGATTCAGCAGATATTAGGAAAAATATATACTAGTACTAACTATTAAAATGCTACAACTAGCACTAAATCTTTTTAATCTCTCTTATTCAACTTCATATTTTGATTTTAATTCTTAAAGATCATCTCCTCAGTCAATTTTTTTTTTTTTTACTGTTTAACCACCAAAAATCTTAAAGATCATGTTGTATGCAGTTCTGTGGCTCCCTATTCAAAATCATCATGTATGTTATGACAAATTGTTTTCAAAAACCTGCATTTTTCTAAAATTAAAATATTTTATACTAAATAATTGATTATTCTAAACTTATTTTATCTTTGAAAAATTAACTTGTTTTAAAATTTTTCTTTAGAGCAGTAGATATGTTCATCAACACTACTAATTTCCATGCTATTAATATAAACCAGGGTTGGTAAAAAACCGGGTTTTTTTAAAAAAAACCAAAAACCATGGTTTTTTTGGTTTAAACCAGGTTTTTTTGGTTTAAACCGGGTTTTTTTTAATATGTTTTCCTGTTACATATACATGCAAATTTATGAACAAAAGTAAACATTTTTAAATATATAGGTAATAATTTGATTTAAAAGGTAATTCTAATCAATATAATTATTTAATATACAATCAATTATGTAGAAAATTGAAATTCTTTAAAATCTAAACATTTTTAGAAAAAGGTGTGTCTTATATTTCATAAATAAAATGTGCTACATAATGAAACATTGATACCCTGAAAATCTTAATGAACAATCTTTTGATTACTAGAACTATAAATAAATATATGATATAGATTCATATATAAAACTTCATATATATTATTTTCAAATGGTTATTCAAAATAATTAATTTGAAATACTTGTTATATGTGATGTCTGATTTTTTTGTTAGAAGACTGCATGAGTTAATTATCTTTTATGAAAAAGCTTTTTATAAAGCTTTTTATAAAGAATTTTTGGAAGGATTTGAATTTAGCAGTAGAGTCTTTACACACTTCAAGCATTGTGTTTTCTAAAACTACCAGTTAAAAGATGACTGTTAAATAAACAAAAATATCTATTTAACAGCTTTTTAGACTATTGAAAAACGTTGATGTTAAAATATACAGTAGCTTTATAAATGCTGTCATCTACCAAAGAATTTAAACAGCCATCGGACTGCATGCTCTATTATAACACTTAGTATTTTTAAACATCTAAACTAAAAATTTCATTTTTTTAGGCATTTTTATGAGACTCTTTTTCTATTACGTCTCAAGCAAACCTTGTCTTGCCCCCCCCCTCCCCCTTTTCTGCCAATTTTCTTAACTGATCTAAGTAATGGGTTTGGTTATGCAATAGAGGATTTAAATATATCTTTTGCATATTTTAGTTAAATGTAAACAGGTGCTTTACTAGCGCCTAATTTTCAATGTCTTCTTATTCGACTTCATATCTTGAGTTTTTTTTTATTCTTAAAAAATAATCCCTTCAATCAAGAAAAATTTCTTTTACAGCTTGAATGAAATTTTAAAGATCATTTATGTCATTATCTGTACATCTGCGTTTCTCAAAGGAAAATATTTTTTAAATCTAAATATTGCATATTTTTCATCTATTTTATTTTTGCTAAATTTACATGATTTAAGTGTTTTCTGTAGAGTTTCAGATATGTTCATCAGTGCATGAAATATGCATTCTACATGTATACTAACATGACCTTGACTAGACTCACTATGTCTTATGGTAACTATTGAGATAAGATTTAAAAATAGAAATTACTTTCATCCAATAATTTGAAAAACTTAAATTACAAAAATGAGAAAATATTATATTAGATTTGTTCTAAAAAACCAATTGGTTTGAACTGTACCAACCTAGCTGGCAAAAGAATAAAATTATAATGCAAAATAACCCAATCCCAATGTAAGAATTCAAGA
This sequence comes from Maratus speculifer, assembly GCA_964019185.1. NCBI lineage: Eukaryota > Metazoa > Arthropoda > Arachnida > Araneae > Salticidae > Maratus > Maratus speculifer. The sequence continues at coordinate 44,566,827 of OZ025294.1, forward strand.
AAAACAAAAGCTTGTTAAAATCACTAATCACAGAGCAAATAAAAAGCTCATTGCCAATTATTCAATAGCATACATAACAAAAAGAATTTTTGAAATGATGAAATCCTTAGTAAATCTTAACTAATCAAGCAATTTAAATAATAAAAGTGCATTTTTAACTTGAGTCTGCCCTTCTGGCTATATATATATATATATATGTTTTACAAATAATTGCTATATATATATATACATATAGGCCTTAAAAAAGAAAGAAAACTGATTAGTTTTTTCTAACCAGCTAATTTTAGAAAAAATAGTTATTCTGCCATATAGATTTACAGCTTACAAGAAAAGTTGAGTTGATTAAAATTTTTTGTCCTTTTAGAAACTTATTAATTCATCATTTTTCTAAGCTTTGCTTGTAGCTTCTTCATAATTTGGATTTTGCATTTTTCAATAATGTGTAAAATAAAACATTTGGGTAAAAGAATAAAAAAAACCAGGTGAAAAAAAACCATCATGGTTTTTTTAAAAAAACCAACTGGTTTAAACCATGGTTTTAACCACGGTTTAAACCAACTTGGTTTAAACCAAACAACCCTGATATAAACATGACCTGAACTCACAATATCTAATGCTTATTGCTGAAATAAAGTCAGGGTTTCCCCCAGATTTAAAAAGGGGCAGGGCGCTACTGTTCTGAAAAGGGCACTTTTTACATTCTTCAGGGCACTTTTTTGATTTTTAAGGGCACTTTTATAGGATTGAATCTAGAATTTAGCGGTTCAAAAAATCGTGGAAATACAGAAATTTCGTGAAAAAATCCAGAATAAAATCCAAAAAATAAAAAAAGTAAATTTTGTTAAAAGATTGCATAAAAATAGCCGATTTTGTTAAAAGATCGCAAAAAAAAAAAAACCAGCAGGTTTTGTTGTAAGATCACGAAAAACCGGCAAATTTTGCTAACCGACTAAATTTCGTGAAAAGATCGCGAAAAAAAGCGGCAAATTTGTGACGGATTGAGAACAGAACATTGTGTGTGTGTGTGTGTGTGGGGGGGGGGGGGGGGTCGTCCTGGGCGCGGAAATTTAGGAGGTGCCAAATTTATACTACAAACGTAATTTTTGAGCTGTCATAAGAAGAAATTGGGAGAGGGTGGCATCAAATTCTAATTATGCTCCTGGTACAATATTCTCTTTGCACGAAAATGATTGTGAATCAGGAAAATTCGCTTTTGGAGCAATAAAAACTCAATTTTGAAACAGGAAAATTAGTTTATAGAACAGAAAATTTCACTTCTGACATTAACTTTTTTTGTTTGTTTGTTTGTGCTACTTTAACAAAGTTGCATTTTTTGTGATCTTTTGACGAAATCGGCAGTTTGTTGCGAATTTTTTGACAGAATTTTCCGTTTTATTGCGATTTTTGGACGAAATTTGCCGGATTTTTTTGCAAATCTTTTGACGAAATCTGTCATTTTATCACAAATTTTAACGAAAGTTGCGGTTTTCGGGATCTTTTGGCAAAATGATCCGTTTTTTGCGAATCATTTGAAAAAAATTTCTGTTTATCGCGATTTTTCGATGAAATTTGTCATTTTTTTTCATGATTTTTGGAGGAAATCTGCCGTTTTTTGGGGATTTTGTGACAAAATTATCCAATTTTTCACGAATCTTGCCGGAATTAGTTGTTATTTCGCGATTTTTTTAAAAAAATTGCCGTTTTTTCATGATTTGTTGAAGAAATTACGCATTCCGTGAGACGTGTAAGAGCTATTTTTTGCGTAATTTACATGCTATAGCGCGTTCGCATCATCGCTGAAAGGCTGTGTTTTTTCAAATATGGGGCAAGAAGGCTGCTATTTTTTAGAATGAGCGACCAGAAGGGTGCTAGTTTTTGGATGAGAGGCAAGAGGGGCGCTATTTTTTAAACTAAAGGGCAAGAGGGGCGGAGCGCCCCCCTGAAACCCTCTGGGGGAAACTCTGAAAGTGTTAAAAGTAGAAATTATTCATATCCAATAATTTCAAACTCTTAAGTTATGTAGAAAAAAGAGAAAATGTCATTAGATTTCTTTAAAAAAAACAATTGGTTTTTTTGAGAAAAAAACCATTTGGTTTAAACCGTGGTTTAAACCATGGTTAAAACCAACTGGTTTAAACCGTGGTTTAAACCATGGTTAAAACCAATTGGTTTAAACCGTGCCAACCCTGTTTCTAATTAAAGTGAAAAGAAACCTGCTTGAAACACACCGGCTGCCAGAGAAACATATTATATTAAAACTAAAGCTTTACCATATGAACTGGAGAAACACAACATCTATTACTTAATCCAGCTGAAGAAATCCTTATTCTTTCCACTCGCAAAAAGAAAATAAACAAACGAAAAGGTTAAAATCACGAAGCCAATCTCCCGTCAGACGACTGTGATATAAATAGCTCACATTGGGGAAACACCCATCTGTTCACAGTCTATCCCGCACCAAACTTACGTCACTTCCTCATCCAAATAAGGTTTGGAGGTATGTCACTGAAATGCAAATGACGGCAGACAGTTTACGCCATCTGTCGTCAATTGGTAAAACATCTCATTTGAACTTGACACTTGAGCGGTATCGTATGCATAGGGAAGTCCGTGATAAAATGTAAACAAGGAAAGTCGCGACCGGGAACATTGAAATGTGAATATGTATAAACAATACATGAAGAGCCGAAAGATAGAAAGTGCATTAAAAACTTTATAGATAACAGCAATATTAAAAGGTAAGCAACAGATGTTTTATTTAAATGTTTGTTTTAAATAAAGATATGTTTAAAGCTTAAGTTATGTTATTGAGTTGTAATTAAACTATTGTATTTAAAAAGAATAAAATAAGAAAGTATGTATTAGAATAAGAGTATAGATAGGTTGAAATGGATGACAAGAATATTAGAGCAAGTTAGGGAAATAAATTCCCTAACAGTTTTATACAAGAAAATATCTTCTGAAATCTCAGCAAAAATGGCTTTCACAAAGCAGGTTTCGGAAGTAGCGAGGGCATCATTTACACACAGCCAACCTCACACCCTAATGTTAAAGAAAATTAGCTGGCCACAGAAGAAACTGTAGGGGAAAATTTTGTCAATTTAGACACGTTTATTAATATAGGCAAAGATCTAGTTACCTACAAACTTAGAGGTTTGGATGATATCATCGCCGATGTAACTGGGACTGACAAACCGGATGATGAGAAAGAAAATGATGAACCTACACTTCCGGCCCCATCTCCATTCACCAAACTTACAGATACAATTTCCTAAGACAATATGCATTGTCACTGGACGAAGGACCCTCAACAAGTGAACTTTACCACTACCTAAATAAGGCAGAAAACATCATGGTGATGGCGCGACCGCATGTCGAACAGGCCAAAATTGACAGCTACTTTTCCAAAAAGTAATTTTTATGACATTTTTGACTTCATTAAGTTCTTTTTTTTTAATTGACATTTTATTATGATCAACACTATTTATTATCGCACCTATCTGTTCTGTATAGCCAACAAAGGTTTCAATTTTGTTAAAATTAGTTTTAATTAATATGGTTCGCAGAAATTTTTTCTTATTTAATTTTATGTGTTATACATAATAAATCTAAACTTGAAAAGACATAAGATTTTTACTTGAGAAAATAATGATTATTTGAATTTTCAGTTTTCAAACGTTCTTGCTTAATAAGCACATAATAAATGTCATGTCTTAAAAGTGCTAAAAGTTGACAAAAAATGTGTTTTTTCCGCATACATTGTTATTAGATAGATCACTTGACGAAAATTCGCAACTTTCGGTTGATACACGAACCCGTTTAATATGCGAATTTTGATCGGACCCCTGATTCGCGTATTAACGAGGTTCGACTGTATTTCGAATTAAAAGAGAAAATCATACAAATTTCAAGTTTGTTTAATATTATTATTATTACAGATCTGGGCAACTTTAAATCCAGGCAACTTCTGTCTTTAAATTTTAGATAAGGGCAATAAGAACTCATTCTGCTATACTCAACTCGCTATCTTATGTAAATCTTGATTCTTTTAATATCACTTTTAAATTTTGTCAACATTGAATTTTCAGAAATGTTCTTGTGTTTTCTTTCTTTAAATTCTAGATAAGGGCAATAAGAACTCATTCTGCTACGCTCAACTCGCTATCTTTTGAATGTGCAGTAAATTATCTATATTAATAAAATAACAAATCGCTCTGTGTGTGTGTGTGTGTGTGTCTGCGATAGTTAGCAAAAACTACGGTACGTACGAAGCTCAAAATTTTTCTGAGAGTAGCCCAATATCTCTCCTGATGCACCTGACGCTCAGAATTTCAAAATTCTATTTATTAACTGAGTAATTAATTAAAATCCGGAGGTCACTCTCATAAATCAGTCATCTTTTTTTCCACTTTTTTTTCCTCGCTTGCTGTGGTTGGTTGGTTGTATAAAGATTTCTCGGAAGTAATTAGATAAACTGGTGTAACCCAATGATATTGGAGTGTTTGATGGTTTAGATGTTGATGATCTTGCAGACGATAAAAATGCAATGTTTTCTTTTTTCTTGGTCGTATCGACTTTTATTATTTAATTTGCAAATATTTCATTCTTTTAATTTAAAACCTATTCCATTGTACATATATTCGGGATATGTATGCAGTTTTGCTCCATACTGTCGCTTTTAGCACAAGAAATTGGCAACGGTAATCGATAAAAACGATAACTTTTTTTTTCCCCCTGCATTCTAAATGTTTACTGTTGCTTTGCTGACTTAGTTTCTTTAAACAGAAATTAAAAAAAGCTTTTTCATTAATAATATTATATTTTTATTTCAGAATTAACTAGACTCTTTGTGTTTTGGGTAAGTTTGTTAGTTATAGTCAAGTTGTTTTTTGATTTAATTAATATTAATGTTTTTTTACATTCTACGAATTGTTTCTGAATTCGCATTGCTAGAATCCAGCCAATTCATTACGTTTATTTTGATAATATAGTATATCGGTGCAAAATAATGGACATCCTTAAGATATTTCTTTTAAAATTATTTTTTTATTAATAAGTAAAAAATAATAAGTATAACTGTTTTTATGGCTGTATTTAGAATAAGAATGTAATAAAACATACTAATGAAACAAAATAATTATTTTCAAATGAATTTAATAATTAGAATCTCAGTAATTAATAAAATATTTCTGATAATCATCCTAAGTTCGCGTCAATTTTTGTAATTATCAGAAGATCAGCATTGTAATTATTTTATATTGATGGTTTAAAATATTAAATTTCAGACAATTACAACTATCAAATTATTGAGGCAGTAGGGTACTAAAAGGAAAATTATTTTAAAAAAAGCTTTGGAAAGTTAGTGTATAGTTTTGCCTTACTGTTTTAAAAAATCTTCCAGAGATTACTTGATATATCATTAATAATAATTAATATTACAAATATAAAAGAAATGATATTGCGAGTTGAATATTTTAAATACTAAAAAAATTAATAGTAAAACCGTAGGATTGATGGTTTCGCCCACTGATTTGCAGATTTACTAGCTTTGTGATTATTATACTTTTCACTCAAATTACATTATTATTTTTTTTTTTATCAGAGGTGGATATAGAAACATTTAAGACAGAAAATAGATTTTTAATATCTTTTTGTAACTTAATTGTTTATTAAGCCCTACGAGTCCCTCTTTGATTATGTCCTTAAACAATACTGAAGCAAAAACATTCGAATTTTGAAATAAAATAAAAATTATAAATTTATTAAATGAAGCCACCTCTTAGCATCTACACCTTATTGTTGATGCGGTGCGACTGCTGTTATTATCCTATGTGATTTTACATATCGATTTATTTTAAAGTTATTGATTCGAGAAAGTGTACTACTGTATATTTACATATATTTTACATATATATTTTTGTTTGTTTGTTTGTGCTTATATTATTAAAAATAAAGTTCAACTGAATTAATTATTGAAAAACTAACTATGCACAACAATGAGAATATTTTTTTTAATTGTGTGAAATAGTCATCATAAAAGTACACTAGGAATCTGTATCATAATTGATTAAAAAAATCATTGGTCTCAGAGCAGTAAACATGAGAATTTACTGATTCGCTGTAATCATCACTGGTCCCTTTAACTCTTTGATTGACCTCCTCCTTTTTCTATACTAATAAAAGAAGAAATTGTTCTGTCCGTATGTAATATAAACCAAACTTTGTATTAAAAAAAATTTTAAGCCTAATGTAAAATTAAGATTTGTTAAAAATAAAATAAAGTAAAATCTTAATTTCCAATTGCAGTTTTTACAGAAAAAAGAAATTTGCCTATGAGGCAGGGCAAAAAATAGGTACTACTTGGTTATCCCGTCGACCAAAAAACTATCGCCAATTTATAAGATTAAAGGCAAATAATGGAAGATTATGAATGTCACATTCAATGTTATTAAACACAATAACCATGTTTAAAACGTCATTAAGTGGTTTTTAATTCCACTATTTTTTTATTTGTATTTTTATTCATGCTTTACTAATTTATTTGTTTTTCCGTTATTTAAAATAAAAATTATGTCAATATGTATAATTTGGCTATTAGTTTGGCGAAAATGGTCGAGGGGATAACCAAGTAGTACCAAAATTACTGGTCCCGTGGGCAACTAAATTTTTCAAATTAGTGGTCTGATTGAAATTTCAGTGATCTCAGGCGAGCGGGCCACCAAAGATTTGTTTATTGATTTCAATATTTTAAAATAATTTCTTGCATTAGACATCTGATCAAACTGTACAAAGAAAATTTTTACTTATTTTTAGATATTTTTAATGAGTCATTAAGGATACTTTCATTTTTGAAACTGGTTTTGAAAGTGAAAGCATCCCCATTAAAAAGAAATCTGCTATCAAAATTAAAAATGGCCTTCATACAGATAGTTTCTCAGCTATCTAATGCCCCCCCCCCCCAAAAAAAAAAAACCCACAAAAAATTGAAGTGCAATTGAGGTATTCTCATAAATTTCTTCAATAGAATAAGCATTAATTAGCATGTCTTTTCGCGTGGCCGAAATAGCCCTTTAACTCTAAGTATCACTATTTGCATTTGCTACAGTGTGCTGAATTTATGCATTTCAATATTTTGAAATCATGGATTTGAGGAAGTGTACTCCATACTAAGGGGTGCAAAAATCTAGGTGCCAGCGGGCAGTTTCTCACCACTAAAATTTAAAAGTCAACTTCGCTTAAAATTTAATATAGCATTCTTCCAAAAATTTTACACGAAATATTAGACGAAAAATAACGAAATAAATTAATATAATTTTTTCCTTCTTCAGTTTAATGATTTTAAAAATTGCATATTTAAAAATCCGCATTGCTTTTCTAAATATCGATATTTTTACCCAATATTTTTAAGATTTTCAAATGATTTTCAACACAAAATTATGCATGGATTCTTAGATGCATCTAAGATTACATTTAATATAATTTATGGTATAAATAGTACAAAATGTAAAAATCTTCATACTCTTTTTAAAAAATAACAAAAAACCTGGAGGCTAATTCCATTTGTATATTATCACATATATAAGCAAAAACATACAAAAAATTGCATAAATTTGTCTCAAATTTAAAAAAAGCCTTAGCATTTTTGAAATAGGAAATTGACGAAAATATGAATATGGAGAAAAAGACCATTTAAAGTTTTAATTTGTATGGTTTTAATTTGCGCCGTATGTATTAACAAAATTTACATTATCTTGCAATTTAAATGGTGTATGTGTTTAAAAGTGCAGTGACAAAAAATTCATAACTAATCAATATTTCATTTAATATTAAAAAAAGAAAATCTATTTTTCACCAATTTTGAAGTAAATTGTCACCTTAAAAATAAAGAAAAGAAAATGAAAAAAGAAAGAAGAAAAATCTAAACTAATTTCTACTTCTAACGAACTTTATGCGCATGATATTGCATCCCATATCTGGCAATATTTTTATTATTTGTTCTAACAATTATGCTTGAAACTGCAACAATGGGATATTTTAAATTCTAAAGACTAGAAAATGCAATTTTAAGAAATAACATCCCAAATTTTGTGCACATAATTTTTTATTATTATTTTCATGGGTTTTTAGATTTAAATTAAGGTACATAAATGTGTTTTTAATTGTTTTTTTCTTCATTTTACAAAAACATTTTTTATTCCAATTCTTATAATAGGTGTTGCCCAGAACTGGTTGATTTTGAATCATTTTTTGGTAAGTTTTTTAATTTATATTAAAATAACGTCATTTGATTTTCAGACTTTAGTTATCTATGAATTAATCAGTTGATTAAGTTAAGTTAGAGAAATATGCCTCCCAGGAAAAAAAAGTGTAGTTTGAGAGCTAGACAGAGAGAAGATAGAGAAAGACACCAAAGAAGAAGAGAAATCGAAACCACTTCTGAAAGAGATGCAAGATGTCAGGAAAATAGAGAAAGAGAACAAAGAAGAAGAGAGGCCGAAACTACTCCAGCAAGAGAAAGACGACATCAAGAAAATAGAGAAAGAGAACAAAGAAGAAGAGAAGCTGAAACTACCCCAGTAAGAGATGGAAGACGTCAAGAAAATAGAGAAAGAGAACAAAGAAGAAGAGAAGCTGAAACTACCCCAGACAGAAAAGTAAGACGTCAAGAAAATAGAGAAAGAGAACAGAGAAGAAGAGAAGCTGAAACTACCCCAGTCAGAGAAGTAAGACAACAAGAAGACAGAGAAAGATTTCGAAGAAGGAGAGTTGCTGAAAATACTCCAGAACGAGAAGCAAGATTACAAGCAGTGAGAAATCGATCAACAGTTATTCGAAGACTGAACAGAAATTTTGAGAATGTAGCTTTTAATTATGACCCATTGGTAGATTATGCCTCTGAGTCTTTAGGCTTGATAGGATCTATGTCAATTACCTGCCACTTCTGTGAAGCAAAGAAATGGAAGGGTGAAACCCAGGGTATGTGCTGCAGTGGAGGAAAAGTTCAATTACCATCACTTTCAGACCCTCCAGAGCCCTTGCATACTTTCTTTACACAAGAATCAATTGATGCTAAGCATTTTCGAGATAATATTAGAAGATATAATGCCTGTTTTCAAATGACCTCTTTTGGTACCACAAAAGAAATAAGAGAACCTGGTTTTATGCCAACATTTAAAGTTCAAGGTCAGGTATATCATCGTATTGGGAGCCTGCTGCCTTTAGAAAATGAACAGCCAAAGTTTTTGCAAGTGTATTTTGTTGGAGATGGTCAAGAACAAGTAGAACAGCGTTGCAGAAATATTCCAGAAACAAAACAAAATGTTGTAATGCAGTTGCAGAATATGCTTCATGAGCATAACTCTTATGTTCGTAGCTTCAAATCAGCAATGGAAAACATGGGCCCTGAAATGAACGTTAGAATCTTAGCGGAGAAAACACCTCATGGAGATCATGAAAGGCGATACAATGCACCCACAGCAGCAGAGGTGGCTGTAATCATGGTAGGAGAACAACATGGGCCAAGGGATATTATTTTGGAAGAAAGAAGTGGCACACTCAAAAGAATTCCTGATACTCACAGGTCATATGATGCACTACAATATCCACTCATGTTTTGGAAAGGAGAAGAAGGTTATCATTTTGAACTGCTACAAGTAAACCCAATAACAAGAGTGCCAACAAATAAAAAAATTTCAGCAATGGATTTTTATGCTTATCGAATAATGTACCGTTCTTCAAATTTCAACATTATACTCAGAAGCAAAGATCTGTTCCAAGAATATATTGTAGACATGTATGCTAAGATAGAATCTGAAAGGCTCAGGTTCCTTCGAATGAATCAGAGATCATTGCGAGTGGAAAAGTATGAACATTTGACGGATGCAGTAAACAATGATGGAAATGTTACGGACATTGGTAGGTTAATCATCTTGCCATCTTCTTTCACTGGAGGTCCAAGGTACATGCATGAGCGAGTTCAAGATGCCATGACTTTGAGCGAGTTCAAGATGCCATGACTTATGTCAGGAACTACGGTAGACCTGATCTTTTCATCACGTTTACATGTAATCCAAAATGGCGTGAGATACAGCAAGAACTGTTTGATGGGCAAAGAGCACAAGATCGTCATGATTTGTCTGCGAGAGTATTTCATCAAAAACACAAATCACTTATGGATCTCATTAGAAACGAAAAAGTTTTTGGAGAAGTTCAGTGTGACATGTACACAGTCGAGTGGCAGAAGCGAGGACTTCCTCATGCGCACATATTGATTTGGCTCAAAGAGACATTGCACGTTCACAGAGTTGATGACTTCATTAGTGCTGAAATCCCTGATCCACAGGAAGATCCAGAGCTCTTTGATATTGTAACAAAACAGATGGTACATGGTCCTTGCAGATCTATAAATCCAGGTTCTACATGCATGAAGAATGGAATTTGCACAAAGCGTTATCCAAGAAGTTTTCTGAAAGAGACCCAAACGGGAAAAGATGGATATCCACTCTATCGACGAAGAAATCCCCAAGACGGAGGTTTCACTGTTAATATCAAAGTTAGAGGATTAGATGTACCCGTGGATAATACCTGGATTGTTCCATATTGTCCTTTTTTGAGTAAAGTCTTCAAAGCCCATATTAATGTCGAATTTTGTAATTCAGTAAAGTCTATCAAATATATTTGTAAATACGTTAACAAGGGTTCAGATATGGCTGTCTTTGAAGTGACAAACAGAGATAATGATGTTGATGAGATTCGTCAGTATGAAATGGGAAGATATATTAGCAGTAATGAGGCGATATGGAGAATACTGAATTTCAAAATTCATGAACACCACCCTACAGTCGTTCATCTGGACATTCACCTTGAAAATGGACAGAGAGTGTATTTCACGACGGAAAATGCTGCAGAATGTGCTGCAACACCATGTGACACAAAACTAACAGGTTTTTTCAAACTTTGTACTCAAGATGATTTCGCACACTCCCTACTGTACAACCAAGTTCCCAAGTATTACACATGGCATAATGAAAGCAGAACATGGCAGCGGGGAAAAAAAGGGATTGTTGTGCCTGAACAAGTAGGAATATTTGCCTCTGATGCATTAGGCCGAATTTACACTGTCCATCCAAATGACTCTGAATGCTATCATTTGAGACTCTTACTGCATGAAGTGCGAGGTCCAGTGTCATACACAGATTTGAAGACAGTTAATGAAAGGATCTGCGAAACATTCAAAGAGGCTTGCCAGCTTAGAGGTCTCCTCGAAAATGATGAGCATTGGAACACAGCATTAGAAGAAGCAGCTTCCTGTCGATCACCTAAAATTTTACGTAACCTGTTTGCTATTATGTTACAAACGTGCTCTGTATCTGCTCCAGAACAGTTATGGGTGAATCATAAAGAAAGTTTGTCTGAAGATATTTTGCATGAAACCCGTATACAACAAGAGAATATGGATATGGATTATACTGATGACATCTTTAACAAAGCTCTAATCTACATTGAAGATAAGATTATATTGTTGAGTGGAAAAGACCTCTCAAAATTTGGACTTCCACATCCAAATCGAAATCAATATTCAGTGAAACCTAATGAAGAACGTATGGAACGAAACTATGATACTGATGTTCTTACAAGGTACATAGAAGAGAATGAACCGAAATTAGTCCAAGATCAAAGAGAAGCATTCGACAAGATTATAAACACAGTTTTTGATGGACTAGGCGGTATATTCTTTTTGGATGCTCCTGGTGGAACAGGCAAGACTTTCCTGATCAATCTTCTTTTGGCTAAAGTGAGACAGAAAAATGAGATTGCCCTTGCTGTTGCTTCATCTGGCATTGCTGCAACACTTTTGAACGGAGGAAGGACAGCTCACTCGGCCTTCAAGTTACCTTTAAATTTGGCTAGCACAGAGAATCCTACATGTAATATTTCAAGAGATTCAGAAAAGGCAAAAGTTCTTAAGAATTGCAAGCTCATTGTCTGGGATGAATGTACTATGACTCATAAATCCGCATTTGAAGCACTTGATGTTACCTTGAAAGATATAAGAAATAATAATAAAAGAATGGGAGGGATCACTGTGGTTTTGGCTGGTGACTTTCGACAAACACTTCCAGTTATTGAACGCGGAACCAGGGCAGATGAAATTCAGGCCTGCTTAAAATCTTCTTACATTTGGAATGGAATTCAGGTGCTTCGACTATCAACAAACATGAGAGTTCATGTTATTGGTGATCCTTTTGCTCAGGTGTTTGCCAAAAATCTGCTGCAACTTGGAAATGGTGCTGTGATTTCAAATAATCAGGATGGATGCATAGCAATGGAAAACATTGGAAGGATTGTGAAAACCCAAGAAGAGTTGAAACAAGCGGTATTTCCAAATGTCACACAGCACTTTGAAGATCATGCATGGCTGTGTGAAAGAGCAATTCTTGCACCAAGAAATGAAGAAGCTAAGATTATCAACAAGCAGCTTTTACAGGAGTTACCTGGTGATCTTCACATTTATAAATCTATCGACAGCACATGTGTTACAGAGGAAGCTGTCAATTATCCAACAGAGTTTTTGAACACATTAGAGCCATCCGGATTACCTTCGCACATTTTGGAGTTGAAGATAGGGGCACCTATTATACTTCTAAGAAATTTACAGCCTCCTTCACTCTACAATGGAACACAACTCTGTATTAAAAAACTTATGCCAAATGTGATAAAAGCAACCATAATGACAGGACATGCTACAGGGGAAGATGTATTTATTTCTAGAGTACCGATGATCCCTTCAGATTTTCCCTTTCAATTCAAACGCCTTCAGTTTCCTGTTCGTTTATGTTTTGCAATGAGTATAAACAAGGCACAAGGGGAAACATTGAAAGTTGTAGGACTTAATCTTCTTAAACCATGTTTTTCCCATGGCCAACTATATGTGGGTTGTTCAAGAGTTGGAAAATCTGAAAATCTTCATATCCTAGCACCTAACGGAAGAACATTGAATATAGTATATCCCGAAGCTCTATAAAAATAACATTTCAGTCATGAAAAGTTAATCAAAGACTTTAACCCAATTATGAATGAAGAATGGTTGAATTTTAAGCAAAACATTCCAATAAAGATTACAGGTATGTGTTTTTTCTTTCTTATTCTTAGTCAAAATCTTTCTAATTAGGATTCCAAGTAAGTGTTGCACTCTATATTTGTGTTTCTATGTTATTTACGTATTGTGTACCATACTTTGTACATGTTATTTATTCTCTCATGTATTTGTGTATAGATGTATATGTAGTATTAGTAGTTAATTGGTAAGCATTAAGCAATATATTCTATTTACAGTTAACATAGCATATTATATTGCTGCTTGGTGTTCATAGTAGCACTACTCAGAACTATTTAAATTTTATAGGACAGAATTATTAAAGTTTCCATTTTTTTTCAACGTATTTAAATCATTTGTTTTATAAGTTGTTGAAAATAATTGTATTTTAATATACATTATTTAGAAATACAAATATATTTATAGTATACGATATAAATACGTTTGGATCAATAAAATTACTGTATAGTAAAAAAAAAAAAAAAAGAGTTCTGCAACTGTCAGAGAAAAGCAGTGATACATTTTGTATGTATTTTTAGCCTTTGAATTTAGTTGCTGATTTGAATATAAAGTAAACTTTTTCAAATCCACATAGTTAGGGACCAAAGGTTATTTAGATTTCTACTGTTTCGTTTACATTTTTAAAACATTAATTTGTTATTTTAATGAATCAAAAATGTAATGAATGCTTTCATGAAAGTTAAAAATTTAAAATAATAAAGTAATCATGTACAATAAGAAAAATTAAGAAAGTAAAGATTTAAATTATTAAAAGATAAAAGCAAGTGAATAAATAAATGTAAAACTAACTATGCATAATGATATTTTTTATTTGATGAAATTTGTATCATAATAGTATACTAAGAATTTACATAAAAAATCTTGGTGTCAAAATTTTACTTAATGTCTTAATTCTTTTCCTTTTTTTTCATAAAATTAAAAAGTTCTAAATTATCTCGGTTATCGGTATCTAATTTATTTTCCTTCATTTTAGATATATATTTTATTTATTGATAATCGTGTATTAAATCAATTTATCCAGAATTTATATATTAAAATGTGTGCAAATTTTTTTTTAAACTTAGTTTTACTGTTTACATTATCAATGTATCAATTTCACGTATTTGTGTAGCTTAGAATAATGGATTTGAAGAAGAGTACTGTATTGTTATATCTTATTTATTTATTTTCTGCTGTATATATGTTTTTGTATACATTTAATTTTGCATATACATTATGTTCACATGAACATACACATACCTGTTTATAGCGCAGGCACCATTTTTTAACCGACCTAAATCAAAGGCATACTTTTTTTAATAGTATTCGGATGGATTAGGGAATTAATTTGGGGAATACTTTAAATATTAGAAGTGGTCAGGCAATTTTTGATGTACTATTTTTTCAACAGAATCTATCGTTGTAGATGAAGAAATTTTGAATTTATTTGTCTAACATAGAATTTTTAAATAAAATATATGCATACATAAAAATAATTAAAAATCTGTTAAAGTCTGTATGGCATATATATACTTTTTCAGCATTTATTTATAGTTATCCATTTTGGAGGGTTTAATAATGTATAAGCCAAATTTTTATTGAAAAAAGTCAGAATACTTTTACCAGAATTGTGTAGGAACTGTCTTAGGGTTGATGCATACATATAATCTTTCATCTAAAATCACTTGCCTTTGATTTAGCCAGTCCCAAGTCTGGAGAAAGGTGAGGGGAAAATGGTGATTCTTATAACATGCACTGCACTCAGTATATAAGTTAAAATGACTCCTCTCTAAAAACATGCTTCATGTAGAAGAGAATGATTTATTCCCATTCCAAGCAATGACGTGTGGATCAGCAGTTATATAAGTTAAATGTCTCCTCTCAAAAACCATGCTTCAAAAAGAAGAGAATGGCTTATTCCTATCCCGGGCAACGCCGGGGGGGTCAGCTAGTAAGTAGAATATATTTTACAATTGATATTCTGTGTAAGTGGTGGGGGAGGGAATTGGGGGGGGGGAGAATTTGCATCATTGGGTTTGGGGGGGGATGGTCACCACTGATCCATTATAACAGTGTATGTAATGTATGTGTCACAAACAATTATGTGTTTTATATGTAAGCATAACGGCCATTTTGGGGGGGGGGGGATTTGCGTCATTGGATTTGGACGGGGATGGACACCACTGATCTATATTATAACAGTGAAGGCAATGTCACAAACAATTATATGTTTTATATGCAAGCATAACAAGCCATTTTTTTTTTTTTTTGTTCGAATAAAACTATATAAAAGTTGCCACGATCACAAAGAATTCTTTGGTACTTTTCTATTACCAGGTAAAAATCTTGCCGATTATTGTAACTCACAATTTCACATTTTTTATTTTTTGCATAATAAATTAAAACAATTTTTGATATTTAAGTTACATGTCATGGATTATGATATTAATTATTATCTTTCTTTCTACTCCTTACAAAAAAAAAAAAAAAAAAAAAAAAAAGAAGTAAAAGCAGTGAATTTTAAATGCTTTGGTTACAAATGAATGTTGTGTATTTGAAATAAAATGAATGAATGAAAGGATTATTATTTTGGTATTACTTGATTATCTCATCCCCTATTAAAGCTTGGCGCAATTTGAGTTTCAGAAAGAAAAATATGTGACACAGATGACATATACACACCACATTTGGTGCAATTTTTTTTCTGACACCAGTATGCGAAACTCTCAGTTTTTGAATACCAGTTACATATATATTTTAATTATTTTCTATAGTTTTAAAAAGAAAATAATATTAAATAAAAAGTAATTAATTAATAATAGAACAAAACATTTTATATAATTAAAAAAAAAGAAAATAAAAGTAAACAAGATGAATGTAGATTCTACCATTGCAGAATTCAGTTTCGCCTCCGATTAGAAAAAAAAAATCGATAGAAGTTTTTTAGAAGGGTGACCCCGTTTAGATTGCAATGAACTAACTTCATTTTTCTTGTGTTTATCAATATAATAGCAAACAGAACGGCGTGAAATACCCAATTGAATAGCAATTTCTCTCTGAGACATTGGAATTGCGGAATAATAAAGAGATACAATTTGACGTGCTACTTCTTCATTGAATAGATTCATCAAAAACGGATTTTTTCTTTAGTTTAAATGCTTTTTTATAGACTCTGAGTAAAAGGAAATGCAATTTAACAATAAAACGAATGGAATCCCATCGAATTCGACGAATGAAATGTTTAAAAGACCCGATCGATTTGGTTTAAAAAAAAAAAGCAAAAGTAATTACATTATTGAATCAATATATAATAAATATATTTATAAAGTAAATGTCAAATTTGCCAGTTACAATTTTGCATGCAAATATTCGCACAAGTACAGTTAAAATTGTAATATGAGTGCCGGCGAAATCCAGAAATTTTATTTTATATGCACTCACAGCAAAATAGCTTTATTAAAAAAAAAAAAAGGTAATATCGGGTACTACTAGGTTATCCGATCGACCAAAAAATTATCGCCCAACTATAAGATTAAATGCCAATAATGGATGATCGTGAATGTCACATTCAATGACATTAAATATAATTAATGTGTTTAAAATGTCATTAAGTGATTTTTATTTCAACTTTTTATTAATATTTTTATTAATATTCTACTGATTATTTATTTTTTTGTTATTTAAAATAAAAATTATGTCAATATGTATAATTTGGCGAAATTGGTCAAACAGACGGGATAACAGCGTAGTACTTAATATCGTTATGAGTAAAAATACGATGTTTTAAATAGTGACGTCATTTTCTCTTCAAATGTTCTTTAAAAGTTACTGTTTATGAAAAAGGCATCCATAATAATATTGTAATTCCCATTTATCTGGTTGCTGAATGACATAATTTTCCTCATTTGAAATTTCTCTTATTTTGATTCAGACATTAATTTTTATCATATATTATTTTCTGTCATTTTATTTACATTATTAATATTATTTCTCAGTAAATATATATTTTTTTAAACTCAATTAGTGCATAATTATACGCAATCATTTTAGAAAATAAATTTTTATTATCGAGAGAAAAGCTAAACTGTGTTGCCACCATTTTGAAGAAATGTCATGAAACAGCTTTTAAAATTAAAAATAAAATATAAAAATGGAAATAAATTAAAAAATAATTAAAATGGGCACAACTACAAATAAATAGCTTTCATTTAAAAAAATAATTATCAAAATCGGTTGACTAGAAAATTCAGGGCTGATGACACGACATTTTTAGCTTGTCTGAAAGAAATAGCCTCGGAGGCTAATAAACAATTTATTAGTATACTAGCTAAGCCGCCCAGCGTTGCCCAAGCCCATAATAATGTTCTTAAATAAACCTGAAATTTGTACTGCAAAATCTCATAAAGACCCAATCTCGAACTGGATCTCCGTTGCCTACGGTGCTATTTAGCAGAAATGTTGTGCATGCACAGCAAAAAAAAAAAAAAAAGGGGGAGGGAAGAGTTTGGAATCTTACTTTCACATTCCACAAGCAGGGAGCGAATTCTTTTCCTAACGAAACTGTTTCTGGACAAGGGCGTGCGAAGAAAAATTTGTGCCGGGGCAAAGTCCCGATTTGGCACCCTTACCCTCGAATTTTTTCTTGTGACAGGCCAAAAATGTGTTGGTAGTATAAATTTGGTGCCTTCTAAATTCCCGCGCCCGGGATGCCCCCCCCCCCCCCCCTTCGCACAGTGCTGTTTCTGGACTTAAGAAGTATATTTGACGAAATTATTATTTGAAAATAAGGGTAAGTACACTTTTTAAATTTTATATTAAATAAGCATTAT
This sequence comes from Maratus speculifer, assembly GCA_964019185.1. Classification (NCBI taxonomy): domain Eukaryota; kingdom Metazoa; phylum Arthropoda; class Arachnida; order Araneae; family Salticidae; genus Maratus; species Maratus speculifer. The sequence continues at coordinate 44,584,752 of OZ025294.1, forward strand.
TTATCCCAGGGCTCTGAAAAATCCACATCTCAAACGGTGCGGTTTTAAATATTTGATCATGTCCTCCCTAAAATAATTATTGCCCCTTTCCCCTCTGCCCATAATTTGACGTCTTCTACTCTTTATAATCAATACTATATGCTATAAACTATCTGAAAGATTTATATTAAATAATCGATATTTATCACAGGATTTAGTGAAAAGTTCGCATTTGAAATGGTAGAAAACGGTACAATTTTAAATATTTGACCGCTCCCCTTGAAAAAATCCCCCGTCCCATATTCAATGTTCACTATTCTTTAAAACATTTACTAGTATGCATTACAATTTACCTGAAAGCTCCAATATGATTGTTTTGTGAGGTGTTTTTTAATTTTAATTAATTCGCGATTTAGCATTTCTTTTGCTTATCTAAAAATCAACTTTTTTTTTTTTAATTGATTTTTATAAATTCAGATATGGGTCATTCCATGTCAAATCAACCAAAAAAATTCAATATTCAACACGACCATTATTTATTTCAATGAAACTGCCAGAGATCATTCTCTATGATGATATAAATCAGAACATATTTTTATTTTTTGTTTATCGCTTTAAATTTTCATACAATTAATTATTTAAATTTTGAAAAATGATCATATTTTGACTTGCATAAATATTTTCAATTTTGAGTTTCTCAAGTTCTATCAAACGTAGAAAATTTTATGAGCACTCATTTCAAAGAGGAGTTTATAAGGTTTTATTTGATATGCAAGTTGACTATGTATAGTTAAAAAAAAATAATAATAATAAAATTCTGAAAATTTTAAATTTGAAAATTTTTTAGATAGTCATTTTTAAAAATTTTGAAAAAAAAGGAAAGTTTGTTGTAATATTATAAGCTTAAAATTCTGAAATTTTTAGAGTGGGATCGCAATGGGATCAGGAGTTATGAAATAAAAGCTGAAAATTACCATACAAATCATAAATAAATATCAAAATAGATAGAATTAAATTGCTATTTTAATAGTAATTTTTTCTTTTATTTAATAACTCCTGATTCCATTGAGATCCCACTCTAAAAATTTCAGAATTTTAAGCCTATAATATTACAACAAACATACAATTTTTTCAAAATTTTTAAAAATGACTATAAAAATTTTTCAAATTTAAAATTAAAATTTTTTTGTATTTTATTTATTTTAACTATACATAGTCGACTTGCATATTAAATTAAACCTTATAAACTCCTCTTTCAAATGAGTAGTCATAAAAATTTCTATGTTTGATAGAACTTGAAAAATTTGAAAATTAAAAACATGTAAGCAAGCCAAAAAATGACGATTTTTCAAAATTTAAATAATTAACTATATGAAATTTTGATGGGGAAAAAAAAAAATCATGAACATATATTCTCTTTTATATCATCAGGCAGAATGATTCCTGATAATTTTATTGAAGTCTGAAAGGGTCAGGTTGAGTCACTGGTTGATTTGGTATGGAATGATCCATATTATTAAACTATGTTTGAAGATATTGCTCAATGTATAACTTTAAAGTCTCTAAATGGTGTATTTTTAAAAATTTGGCAGTATACCAAAGAATCCTAATATAAAAATCATTTGTGTTTTTGAAAAACTTGCTTTTAAATATAGCAAGTCATCCAAAAAAACAAAATAATAATTAATATCTAAGTTTGTAATTGAGCGACTGTGAAGAAATTTATATATTTGAAATCAGAAAAAAAAAATTATCATCTAGATGTGTAAAAATTAAATTTATAAATTTAATATTCGAAAAAAAAAAAAAAAATTACAGGTCATCTATAAATGCCAGTCCCATCTAGTGCTCAGCTGTCTGAGTTGAACACCTGCCCTCGTTATGAAAGATTTCTAAAAAATCTGTTTCTTTGAACAGAAATAAAATGAGATTTTATAAATGAATTTTTAATGAATTTTTCAACTATATGTAGGGGTAGGAAAATAATTTTTAGAATTTCTGAAAGGTGATTTTTTTTTTCTTTTGCCTTTAGCTGTCTAATTTTTAAGTTTTTAGGCCCCGAAGAATTTAAAATACAGCCTTTTATAAAAAAGCCTAGTACATTCACCGCCATGGCAACCCTCTACTTACATTAACCCTTTTCCTTTTCTTTGAGTTTTCAATGAAATATTCTGCGGTTTAATAAAAATCTATGCTCTTATTGAATTATGAGTAATTTTCCTTTCTTCTAATTCAGGGATTTAAATTAATTTCTCCACTAATTATTAGAATTTTGAAATTCTGAGGGTCAGGTACATTAGGAAAAGCCTTGGACAATCTTCACAAAAAATTGAACCTCATATGCGCCATAGTTTTGGCTAACCATCACACACATACAAACAGACAGAGCGATTTGTTATTTTATTAGTATAGATAAACAATAATAGCCGAGTAACCATATGAGGTAAAGTAATGCTATTCTGGCACCAGTTAGGTACCCTGTTGTGTGTATGACATCTTTTTGTTCCAACATAAAAATAGATTAATGATTTCTTTATATTAAATTATATAAATATGGAAGAATTGTTTCTGATATGAAATATTAAATAGATTATTGGAAAATACAATGTCATTTTTTTTCCCTTATCAGGAACATACATTGGAGAAAACCTTTATTTATTTATTTTTCTTACTTTAAATGAGATGAATAAAAGACGTATTTTAAATGCATGAAATAAACCTGTTTTAAATTTATGTATTAAAATGAAAATTATTATATTTTAAATGAAATCAATGTGTATATATTTTAAAAAGAAACAAGGGGATCTATAACCTGCACTCGATAAAGTGCCAAAATGCCCGTTTTGGCATATAAAAAGTGAAGCGGTCAGCCTAGAATTGTTGATGACAATCACCTGACTTACGCTTTTATTATATTGATGATGCACATGAATAAGTTTTAAAATAATGAAAATGAATTTAGGGAACCACAAAATGTAAAAATATACATCTATATATCCATAATCAGGTTTTACTATGTTTACAATACTGTTTTTTTACAATATTTGTATATGGAATGTAAAAATAAAAATGATGATTTTACTTTATGACATTTAAATTACAAAGTAAACGGACATTCAAATATTCAAATTCAACAAACAATAGTCATAGGGGGGAAAATATTTGTAAAATCTAATAGCACAGATGTCATATATGTACCCCATTATGTCATTCCAACAAAATGGTGATTTTAGGTCTCACAAAATAACCTAGTTATTGTGTTTCAACAATTTATTAAAAAAAAGAAACAATAGTTCAAGCAAAAAATAAACACTTATAAATAATAAATGTAATAATAAGTATAAATATCACAATAAATCATAAATATTAACACTTAGTGATATTCAGAAAAGAAAAAAAAATGCAAATTGCCAATGCAGAGTATAATATAATATCTGTGTCAATAAACATTAACAATAAATTAATAATTAATAAAAGATATTTACAATCCAGAAGGTTCTGAGACATCAGGATTTGAATCTGCCATTCTTTATTTAGATAATACTGAGATATACTGAAAGAAAAAAATATGTAAATAAATAAATGCAGGAATGTATTAGTGGAAAAAAATAATCTATAGACAAAATAAATAAAAAAGATCTGATACACACACATACAAACTCGCTTTCTACTATCAAATGCATTAGTACAACAGTTATAAATTACCACTAACCAATTACTAACAAATAAATGTAGTATAAAGTCTTAAATCCATAGAAATTCAGAATCAATCAAAACAAATTCAAAATAACTTCGAAATCTACCTGCACCTGTAGGCTGAGCTGAGAAGGATTTTTCTTACACTGTGGTTTAAAAAATACCCAGACACAAAGACTTTACATATTTCACTATATAATTGATCTTGTTTAATCAAACATGTAAATAGGCAGTAGATGTTTAACAACGGATGATTCAACCTTAAAATTCCCCAATCAATGAAAACAACATTTAGAGAAAAATTGCTTCTTCTGGAAAAAAAAAAAAAAAAAAAAAAGGAACAATTCCATGGTTTTTCTTGTAACCATTATGGTGGTGTTTTATCATAGAAGTGCATTACTTTTGATGCCTTCTTTTTAAATGCACAGTTTGCTAAATAATAAAGAAGAATGTCTACTTTTTATATTTGTGCAAGAAAAACATGACAAACTTTTAGTTTTATAGCCTAAATCATCTAAAGTTTGGTTACTCTTGTTACCTGGAAAAGACAGCTGCAAGTTTTTTACTCCTCTACATCAATAATTATTTTATCTAAACTATGTAATGAAATCTTCAAATATAAAGTTATTTCTAAGAAGGAATGACTACTTATTAAATGACAGCCATCTAACAGTTTTAAAACATATTATATTATTTAAAATTGGAATGACACCTTGTAACCCATTACAAAAAATGGTTATTTTTGTTACATTCACTTTTAAAGCTTTGATAAAACAGTTATATGACATATTATGAATGTAAATAATTGTACAATAATACATTTATTAAAAGAAAAATGATTTCCAGAGTTTAAAAGTGACGGAAAACTTTAATTTTTTCACAATATATTCTTTTTTAATAAAAAAATAATTGCTTGGGATTTTCAAACCATTTCTAATTTTTGCCTGCAGGAATCAAGACATTTACAGAATAAGAGTCATACATTTTGTTTATAATAGTGATGCACAACCTGGGGCCAGCAGGCCAAAAGTATCCAGCGCTGAATTAATGTGTGGCCATGCAAGTTTCAATTTATAATTCAAAAAAATTGCAATTTTTGTGCATATGTTACAGGAAAAAATTGTAAAATTCGTCAATTCACAGCGGAAAAATATAAAATTTTGCCAGTCACTTAAGAATTGCAAATTTCGTTGATCAGGCATGGAAAAATCGCGAATTTCACTGAAAAATAGTGCTGAAAAATAGTGAATTTTGTCAATGAAGCTTGGAGAAATCACAAATATCGTTCATCAGGTAAGGAAAAATCATGAATTTTTCTCATGAGGCTCAGAAAAAATAGTAAATTTCGCCGATCAGGCACAGAAAAAATGCAAATTTTGTTGATTGGACGCGAAAAATCACAATTTATTGATCAGGCAAGGAAAAAATTATCAGTTTTTGTTGTTAATGCTTGAAAAAAATTGCAAAATTCATCGGCTATGGAAAAATTTTATGTTTTCTCAGCTTATCAAACGGAAAAAACTTGAATTTTGTCCATCGGGCCCCCCAAAAAAATGAGAGTTTTGTCGATTAAAGGCGAAAAAATTGCAAATTCCGTTGATAACATATAGAAAATCGCTAAATTTCGTTGATCGATTGCCAAAGATCAACTTGCGGTAAGACCAGACACAGCCCAAGCCTCGCAAACTTAAAAAGGCGCGGCCCGGGGGGAAGAGAGGTGCTGGATTCTAGTTAGGATCTAACTCATTTCTTGCAAGGATGCATGTATTTTTGGGAAACTTTTATTAGAAAAGGGGGGTGATCGCCCTTTCGCCCCCCCCCCCCCCCATTTGATCTGCCATTGCTTCTCCCCCTTTATGGTCTGGTTCGATCCCAGACCGAGCATTTATCTCAAGGAAGAACAAAATCTACGCCAGGCCCGCCCTGAAAAGAAAAGAGTGGCTTGATCACACTGTACAGGAAAAAGTAAGACTCGACCCACCGGGGTTCTGAAAGTGTAAAGACCTGACCCAGTTCCATGCCTTAATAGACTGGCGCAGCCCGGGTCGTGCTGCGCCAGTTTCGAGCTAAAGTACAATCCTTTTTCCATGCAGGCATCTAATATCGTTTTTCAGACCCTTTATTGGGCTCTCCCCCCTAGATCCGCCATTGTAAATGGCAGATTTCGTCAAAAGATTAGTGGAAAAACGACAGATTTCGTCCGAAAATCGTGATAAAATGGAAAAGTCTGTCAAAAAATTTGCGAAAAAGGACTAATTTTGTCAAAAATTCGCGAAAAAACACAACATTTGAAATATCCCGATAAGACGGCAGATTTGGTCAAAAGATCGCAAAAAAAAGCAAATTTCGTCAAAGAGACACACATACAAAAAAAAGTTAATGCCAGAAGTGAATTTTTCTGTTCTAAAAACTAATTTTCCTGCTTCAAATTGTGTTTTTAATGTTCAAAAAGCAGATTTCCCTGCTTCACAATCAAGGCATGAGAAGGGAAAATTGCACCCGAGGCATAATTAGAATTTAAGGCTTCCCCCCCCCCCCCGTCTTTTTTTTGTGACAGCCCAAAAATTACGTTTGTAGTATAAATTTGAAACCCCCCTAAACAAAAATTCTTTTTCAGCATTTATATAAATGTGTGTTTTAAACAGTGTATGTAAACTGTTATGATAATTGATTTAACAAGTTGCAAGTATCTTCAAGCAACAGCAACATAAAAGACAATTTCTACAAATAAAAATGTCATTTAAAAATTTGCTTTTACAGCAGAACTGTTTTATGTAAGCGCTTACACTTGAATAATGAAACGAAGAATATAAAAAATAGGTTGTGTATACACATCAAATTGCTGGATATTAAAAGCAATGACTAGCATATATGCATGTATATAAAGGCCTAGGCATAAGTTGAAGTTTATTTATTTTTTTTGGTAACATTTTGTATATCGTATTGTGTTTTATATATATCATATATAACTTGTAATTTTTATAAACATATAGTTATTCTTATTTTATAAGTGTATTTTTGCTAATGCTTTGTACATAGATTCCCAACACTTTACTTTTTTTATAAGAAAAAATATTTTTTTTCCTCCGCCAAAAAAAAAATTTTTTTGGTGGTCCTTCGAGTGATAATATGTGATGTAACACATATTCTATTTTATATATTTCTATTAATTTTTCAAATGTGAGTTCTCCCCCCCCCCCTCTTTTAAAATTTAATTTTAAAAGAAAAGCATTTTTAATACGTATTTTTATTGTGTGTTCGCCTCCAAGTGCATATAAAATAATAATAATAAATAAATAAAAAAACAAGTAACAAATTAGTTTTAAAATATCATTCCATTTCTAGATTTTTCTTTCTTGTTCTTCAGTTGATTAAATATCAAACGACTGTTTTAAGTAACTGCTATTTTTATTTCCCAATCATTTCATTTTGCCTTGTATAAAGAACTTAATTTGTTACCTGTTGTGTAATTTCGTTAGGGTTGCCGAGTGTTGTACATTCTCGCCTCGCACGATAAATGCTATATTCTTGACAACATTCATTTTTTAAATTTCCCCTTTGCTTATCATGTAACGGTCCTTTTTACCTGTACATTTTTTTGCTCGGATTGGGAATCTATTCTGGGCCAAAAGAATTTTTTGGCGTTTGTGAAATGTGAAAATTTTGTCAGTTTTATGTTTTGACATGGTGAAATAAACACGCACGCTCGTTGTGGTCAAGGGTGACTAATAATTCTTAATTACTTTCGAGTACAGTTATGTTAGCGTGCTACATGCTTATGTGAAAACATACTTAGATTTGTGTTTTTGTCGCTGACAATTCATCATGTACAAATTGTGGTCGTTGAGAACTCAAGACGTTCTTTCTAGTACGAGTGCACATTTGAATAAATATGCTGTATTCCGGATGTTTGAAAATGCTCATATTTCAAGTCTTCAGCAAAAATAAAACCAATTTAGTCCAGATTTTTGTGAATTGAGTTTTCTTCATCAAAATAATGCCTTAAACACTTCGTTCCAGAAAAAAAAGTAAAACATGAACTTGGGTTTCTCTACGATATTGCAATACGATCCGGCCAATCTCAAAAGGGCGGCTTTATTCTCACACTTTCCCTTCACAGTGCCCTTAAAAATCAAAAAAGTGCCCTAAAGAATGTAAAAAGTGCCCTTTTCGGAACAGTAGCGCCCTGACCCTTTTTAAACTTGGGAGAAACTCTGCATATCTATTGGAAAAAACTGGGTTAGGATTAAAGGTGATTTTTCTAGTGCTACATGGCAAATCTATTTTGCTGATCCATTTTAACTTTAATTAGCCAAATTACTAACGTTGGTCAAATGTCAGCGAGAACACTGCAGCTTGATAATAGCAAAAATGACCTCACAAACTCAGTGACCCTACTTTATAACTAAAATGTGATGAACAGTGTGGCTTATAGCTAACTTTTAATTTTACTAGAAATGTTCAAACAGAATGTTTAAACATAAAAACATTTACTAGTTAATGTTCAAAGGGTTGGCCAATAATTAAAATTACTAAATATGACAATAAAAAGGAATTAAACATTAAACAATAAGAAAAACTGTGACCAAGATTTACCCCAGATACATAGAACAGTATTTAATCAACTTCTGTAAATTATTTAAAACAGTATAAGGGATTTCAAACAGTGGCGTAGCTAAGGGGGGGGGGGGGGGTGCCGCCCCAGGCGCCGAGGCCAAGGGGCGCCAAATTCACAAAGATTTAAAGCGAAATTATTTCATGTATTTTAACAATAAATATGTATATATATATATTTTTTTTTGGTATGTATGTGAGAATGCTTTCTTTAGTAAGGTATTTTGTTTCATCCAAATAATGGGGGAAAAAACTTCTATAAATGTTTCTAGGGAAGGCTCAACACACATGATTACAAATATAATTATGTACCTGAAGTGAAGCACAAAAAAATTAAATAGGGGTGCCAAATTGAGAAGTTAAAATCTAAATTATTTCGCATATTTTGACAATAAATAAGAATTGTTGATTTGTGTGCGCGTGTATCTGTGTGTGAAAGTTTTCCTTAGTGAGATATTTTGTTCCATCTAAATAATGAAGAAAAAAAAAGCTTCTGTGTGCATATTAAGTGATGGCTCAATGCACTTGGTTATAAAGATAATTATGTATCTGGTTCAAAACGATTAAACAGGAGGGCGCCAAATTGAGAGGAGATATGTATCTGGTTCAAAACGATTAAACAGGAGGGCGCCAAATTGAGAGGAGATTTAAATAAAAATTATTTTATATATTTTGACTAAAAATAAAATTTTTTATTTATTTATTTTGTATGTGTGGATGCATTCTTTGGTAAGATATTTTGTTATACCCAAATGATGAAGAAGGAATAATGCTTCAGTACATGTTTCAAGCAGGGTTGGCACGGTTTAAACCAATTGGTTTTAACCATGGTTTAAACCACGGTTTAAACCAACTGGTTTTTTTCTCCAAAAAAAAAACCAATTGGTTTTTTTAGAAGAAATCTAATGACGTTTTCTCTTTTTTTTGTATAGTGTACGTGTTTCAGATTATTGGATATAAATAATTTCTATTTTTAACACTTTATTTCAGTAATAAGCATTAGATGTAGTGGGTTTGGGTCTTTTTTTATGCATAGGATTAAACCAATTGGTTTTTTCCTAAAAATAAAAAGCAATTCCTTTTTTAGAAGAAATCTAATGAAATTATCTTTTTTTGTTTATAATGCATATGTTTCAGATTATTGGATATAAATAATTTCTCCTTTTAACACTTTATTTCAGCATTAAGCATTAGATATAGTGGGTTTAGGTCATTTTTTAATGCATAGAACTAAAATCAGTATACATTGGTGAACATATCTCCTGCTCTAAAGAAAAAACTTCAGACATATGAATGGATCAAAAGATAAAATAGATTCAATATTTAGTATAAAATATTTACATATTTTTTAATAATGCAGATTATTCAGTGCGATTAATAACATAACATATTGATCTTTTAAGATTTTGCACAAACTGTAAAAGAAATTTTTCTTGATTGCAAGGATTATCATCAAGAATTAAAAACAAAATATGAAGCCAAATAAGAGAGTATTCAAAGACTGGTTGCTAGTCATAACATTTTAATAATTTTTTCCCTCTGCTATGTCTGAATCTAATGACTAAAAATGTTAACTTCAAATTGTCAGACAAAAAGAAAAAAAAACACTAAGTATTTGAAATTTATTATTAGAATTATCCTGTAAAAGAATATTTATCAAACTACATCCAAATGTTTATTATTAGTAATCAAAAGATTGCTTATAAAGATTTTCAGGGCATCAATGGTTTACTGTGTAGAAGAGTTAATTCTTTGAACATAAGACTTTTTGGTAAAACTGTTTAAATAAAAATGTGGATTTTTTCAATTTTCTATATAAATGCACTGTAATTACTTAATTTAAATTATTTTAAAATGAAATTACATTGCTTATAAACCAATAATGTCTGTTTTTATCAATAAATATGCATGTATATATGTAATAAGAAAGGATGTTTAAAAAAAAACCCGGTTTAAACCAAAAAAACCTGGTTTAAACCAAAAAAAACCTGGTTTTTTTCCAACCCTGGTTTCAAGGGATCACACTAGGTACCTAAAATAATTATACAGTTGAACCTCGAAAATCCGGAACCGTTGGGACTGCGGCGATTCTGGATTTTCGAATTTTCCGGATTTTGGAGGTTTATTAAAAAATCTTTTTTTATGGCTATATAATACCGTAAAATCCACTCTTCCCGATCAAACGTCCCCTCCCCACTTTATAAAGAATTTGAAATTTTCAAAAAATCCCGAGAAAGCGCCCTCCCTCCCGATTCTCAAAGGCGGTTGAGAGTGAGACGAATCATTATGAAATGAATGAATCATGAATCTTTGATGAAATGTGCGTTTTTTCAAGATTTTTTAATTGATTTCATGCTTGTTTTGGCTTTCTTTTTTCTTACAAATTTCTCCGTTTTTTCTGCATTTTTTAGACAGAATTTACGTTTTTTTTTTAAACCCAAATTTTTTCAAGTATCAAAATTCATGATTAATTCAACGATTCATTCATTTCATCATGATTCATTACTGTAAATTTTGTTGAACGCTTTTTAACTTTTTAATTTTTGTAATAATAAAGTCTTTAATTAACGACAAGTCATTACAATATTAACCAGAATATATCTATATATATATTTTTAGTATAGTTATCAGAATTTAACTGCAGTTGATGAAAATTACAGCTATGTCTTATTTTAAAAATTAATAAAACTAAAATCGGAAAAATGTCCGGATTTTAGAGATTTCCGGAATTTGGAGGTCCGGATTTTCGAGGTTCAACTGTATACCTGAATTAAGGGTCAAAAAGATGAAATAGAGGGTGCATAATTGTGAGGAGTTTTAAACCTGTATTATTTCACAAATTTTGATAGTAAATAAGAATTATTGACTTTTTTTTCGTGTGTGAATGTTTTGAAGAGATTCGGTGAAGGTTTGTAGGGGGGAGGGGGGAGAGATCCATAATTGCCAATTGCTGATGAAATTTACAAACTGTTCAGCCGCAGTTTTATAAATAAAAAGGTCTGTTAGCGACTTGGAATGACATTTATGGTATTAAAAAAACATTTTTCATTTGTATACTATAGGGATGCACAACCTGTGGCCCGCGAGTTCTGTCAATTTACAACTGTAAAAAATTGCAATTTTTGCGCATATATGACAGGAAAAAATTGTAAATTTTGTCAATTTTCTGCGGTAAAATATAAAATTTCGAGACTTAAGAATCGCAAATTTCATTAATCGGCACCGAAAAATCGCGAATTTCATTCAAAGTGCGGAAAAAAGCAAATTTTGTCGATGATGCTTGCAAAAATCGCAACTTTAACTCATCAGATATTGAAAAATGGCGAATTTTATCCATGAAGTTAGGAAAAAATAGCAAATTGCCCTGATCGGGTACAGAAAAATCGTGAGTTTTATCGATCAAGCATAGAAAAATCGTGAATTTTCTCGGTCTTACGCGAAAAATCGCACATTTCATTGATCAGGCAAAAAAAAAAAAGTCAATTCTGTAGATGATGCTCGAAAAAATTGCAAATTAAATTCATCGGTTGCAAAAAAAAAAAAAAAAAAAAAAAACGGTCTTTTTTTCTCGGTTTATCGCAAGAAAAAAAAAGCACGAATATCGTTAATCGGGCCCGGGCGAAAAAATTGCAAATTTTGTTGATAAGGAGTGGAAAAATCGCGAATTTATCGATGATGCGAGGAAAAAATGAAAATTTCGTAAATCGGCTGAGAAACAATCGTGAGTTTCATCAATTTATCCAGAGAAAAAAATCGTGTGTTTCATCTTACCGCGTAAAAAATGCAGATTTCGTCAGTTAGATACAAAAATCCTGAATTTCATTGATCTGGCACGGAAAATGCTTATTTCGTGAATTAAGGGTGAAAAAGTGCACATTTCATCGATCGGACACTAAAAAAATCACGAGTGTTATAGATCTGATTCCAAAAAATTGCAAATTTCGTTGGTCGGAGAAGGGAATACTGCGAATTTTGTTGATCACATGCTTAAAAATTGCTAATTACGTTGATTAGGTTCTAATAAAATCTCAAATTTCCTCGATCAGGAGAGGAAAAATCGCTAATTACGTTGATCAGACAACTAATAAAATCGGGAATTTCTTGGATCGGTGTGGAAAATCGCGAAATTTGTCAATCAAGCGAGAAAAATCGCTAATTTCGTCGAATAGCTTTGTAAAAATCATCTATTTTGTCATTCAGCTTCGGAAAAATCAGGAATTTCGCTGATCTGGAACGAAAAAATTGCGAATTTCGTCGATCGTCTGCATAAAAATTTCGAATTTTATCGGTTAGGTGCAGGCACGGGACATTCACGAATTTCGTTGATTGGACTCGGGAAAAAATGTGAATTTCATTAATCACGCGAGAAAAAAATCGCAAATTTCGTCAATCAGCTTTGAAAAATCGCGAATATCATTGATCAGCTTTGTAAAGAACGAATTTTGTTGATCAGGCGAGGAAAAATCGTAAATTTTCTCGATCAGCTTCATAAAATTTTCGAATTTTTATGATCAGGAGCTGAAAGGTCCTGAATTTTTTCGATCGGCCTCGTAAAAATTGCGAATTTTGTCAATCAGGCTCGTAAAAATTGCGAATGTTGCCGATCTTGTGAAGAAAATTCATGAATTTCATCGATCGGTTTCGTAAAAATCGCAAATTTTTTTGACCAGTTTCTGAAAAAATAACTAATTTCGCAATCAGGCGCAGAAAAACAGCTAATTTCGTCGATCAGTTTCAGAAAAAGCGTGAATTTTGCCGATCGGTTTCAGAAAAAGCGTGAATTTTGTCGACGAGGTTCGGAAAATCACGAATTTCGTCGATCATGTGCAGAAAAATGGTGAATTTCGCCGATAAGGTTCGGAAAAATGGCGAATTTCACCGATCAGTTTCGGAAAAATTGTGAATTTCACCTATCAGTTTAGGAAAAATCGTGAATTTCGCCGATCAGTTTCGGAAAAATCGCGAATTTTGCTGATCATGTGAAGAAAAATTGTGAATTTTGTTGATCGAGCTTATAAAAATCACGAATTTCGTTGTTCAGGTGCAGAAAAATCGCGAATCTCGTCAATCATATGCGGGAAAAAATCACGAATTTCGTTGATCATGTATGAAAAAATCACTAATTTCGTCAATCAGCTTTGTAAATGTTAAATATAAATCAATACCTGTTATCTTATTCACCTGTTATTTATTCACTGTAGCCCAGATATTAACTGTTAAGTTAACTGTACTTGTCGTTGTTGAGAGCTGCTCTGTTTACATGCAGTTGCTCATGGAAAATATGATATTAAAGTTTATGTAACTATGTAACTGATGTTTAATTACAGTAATTAAACTTAATTACAGTTTATGTAAGTAGTTTAAGTCAAGTTTTTAAGTGGTTATGGGCCCAGCAAGCCCAGTTAGTAGTTTTTAAACTTTGAAACATCGCCGATCGGCACGTTGTTAGGCTTAAGTTAGGCTTAGTTTCCTTGTCATCGAATTGTGTGTTCCAGTTATATGAGTAACATGGAAAAATTTAATTTTATTGAAAAATTAGAGGGTGAAAGGAACTGGATAAGCTAGAAGTTTGATATTGAACTTCAATTAACAGTACAGAAAGCCATGCCCATTGTTTTGGGAATAACAACTAAGCCTGATGAGCTTCCGGAAGACGCAGCAGAGGCAGATAGAAAGGCATATGCTGTAGCTTTGAAGGCCTATGAAGAAGCAGATGCTATTGCTAGATATACAATTGGATCTAGTGTTAGGCCTGAACCCAAACAGCACATCCTCACCTGTAAAACTGGAAAGGAGATGTGGGATGCCTTGCATTCTGTGTATGAACAGAAGAATGAAAGAAGGTTAGATCTTTTGTATTCTCAATTATTCAACTACACTAAAGATCCCATGGACAATATTGCAACTCATGTTTCAAAATTGCAGAGAATTTGGCAGGAATTACAAGAAGAATTGAAGAGTGAAAATGTTCAGTTACCGAAATCTATGCTGCTAAACAGAATTTTGAACACTTTGCCAAATGAATATCTCGAATTTAAGAATGCATGGGAAGTGCCAAATAATGAAAGATCATTACAAAGTCTTACAGAAAGACTATGCTTACATGAACAGCGGTTAGATGAGTTAAAACTGCCTGTTGAAAACAAGAGTGTGGCATTTGTGGCCAAGCCAAATAATTGCTGTCCTAAGAAGCCCTTGGATAAAACTGTTGTATGTGATCAGAGAAACTCTAAAAGCAAAAAGCTGAAGTGTTATGCTTGTGGTCGGATCGGTCACATTAAAAAGAACTGTTACAGTTTGAAGAATAACAATAATGAGCGAGCTGAATCTCTGAAATCAGGATAAGCTTTTGTGACAGTTGCTGAACTAAAAAGCCAAGATTACTGGCTCATTGATTCTGGTGCTTCTCATCATATCTGTTATAAGTTGGACTGGTTCTCTTCATTTAAACAGTTTGATACGCCCAAGCCCTTAAGATTAGGTGATGGAAGAAATATGCATGCTACAGGTATTGGAGAAATCCAGATTGAAATGCTTATAAATGGGTTATGGAAACCTGGTACCCTTGTTAAAGTCTGGTATATTCCTGGGAGCGATCAAAACCTTTTCTCATCTGGTGCAGCATTAGATAATGGTTTGTATGAACATGCTGATAACAAAGTACGTGAGTTCAGAAATAAAAAAGGTGAAACTGTTGCTGTTGGTGAAAGATACAATAGTGTCTACAGACTTAATATGCGTGTGATAATTCCTGAATCTGCTTGTGTAGTCGTGGAAAATGATAATCTTCAGTTGTGGCATGAGCGAATGGGACATCAAAACAAACGCCATGTACAAAAATTCCTGAAACAGAAAGGCATTGATGTAAGTCTTAATGATGAATTTTGTGATGCCTGCATGTATGGAAAAATGCACCGGCTGAGTTTTGGCTCTCGACAAAATCGTCCTACAAGCCCTGGTCAACTTGTTCATGCAGATGTATGTGGCCCAATGCCTGAGAAGTCACTCGGTGGGAATCGTTATTTTGTAACGTTTAAAGATGACTACTCAAAATACAGAACTGTCTATTTGATAAAAGAAAAGAGTCAAGTGAAAGAAATACTTTCTAGTTTTTTGGCTGAAGTTAAGACTGCTGGCTATACACTCAAAGAACTCTTAACTGATGGAGGTAAAGAATTTAACAATTCAGAAGTTCATCATATTGTGCAAAAAGTAGGTCTAAATCACAGGAACTCCATGCCCTATACTCCAGAACAAAATGGAGCGATTGAAAGAGAAAACAGAATCCTTGTTGAAGCTGCAAGATCCATGTTGCATGCCAAGGAAATGCCTGAAAGGCTTTGGGGTGAAGCAGTTAACACCGCTGCATATGTCATCAATCGAACAGGTCCTACTCCAGAAGAAGGTAAATCACCCTATGAAATTTGGTTTAAGAAAGCACCAGCATTTGATCATGTAAAAGTTTTTGGTACAGAGTGTTTTGTACATATTCCAAAACAGAAAAGAAGAAAATTTGACAAAAAGGCTGTGAAAGGTTATTTAGTAGGATACTGTGGAGATAGAGATGGATATAGAATATGGTTGCCAGACTCGGATGAAGTGATCTTAAGCAGAGATGTTGTCTTTAAGAAGGAAATTACTTCAGCAAAGACATTAGTAAAACAGAATCCTGTACTCTCAACTGAAAATAGTTGTGAAGATGATGAGAGTAGCAACGTAGGGGAAGCTTCTCAGACTCCTAGTTTGAGCATTACAGGAACTGAAAATGACAGCGATAATAAAATGAATTTAAGAGACAGGTCTCAAATGCAGAAGCCATCTAGATTTGAAGGCTATGTCATGTTAGCTGAAGATGATGAACCAATGACATATCATCAAGCAATTACTTCTGATGACTCAAAAAGTTGGCAAAAAGCAATGACCGAAGAATTGAATTCATTGGCAGAAAATGAGACTTGGGAATTGGTGGATCTTCCAGAAAATAGAAAAGCTATTGAAAATCACTGGGTGTATAAAATCAAGCGAAATTCTGAAGGCAAGATAGAACGCTTCAAAGCAAGACTGGTTGCAAAAGGTTTTTTGCAGAAACCTGGAATTGACTTTCATGATACATTCAGTCCTGTAGTTCGCTGGGATACAATAAGATCTGTAATTAGCTTAGCTGCTAGCGAAAATCTTAAGTTAGCCCAATTTGATGTTAAAAGTGCATTTCTATATGGGGAACTAAATGAAAAAATATACATGAAGCAACCAGTAGGATTTGAAGATGGTACACCACGTGTTTGCCGATTGCTTAAAAGTATATATGGTTTGAAACAAGCTCCCAG
Organism: Maratus speculifer; assembly: GCA_964019185.1. Classification (NCBI taxonomy): domain Eukaryota; kingdom Metazoa; phylum Arthropoda; class Arachnida; order Araneae; family Salticidae; genus Maratus; species Maratus speculifer. The sequence continues at coordinate 44,601,368 of OZ025294.1, forward strand.
GTGTTGGAACTGGAGGTTCAAAACTTTTCTTCAAAGCTGTGATCTCAAGCAAATGGATAGTGATCCATGTCTTTTTGTCAACAAGGATAAGTCTCTATTCTTAGTTCTGTATGTAGATGATGGAATTGTTGCTGCCAGAAATGAAGACTTGTTGGAAACATTTCTTGAAAAATCAAAAGAAGAATTCAGCGTTAGAGTTGAACCTGCAAATTATTTCTTGGGTATGCAGCTGAAATATTTGGATGACGGTTCTATTTTCATTCATCGAGAAAACTACATCAAGAAAATCTTGGATTGTTTCAACATGTCTGATTGCAATCCTGTCTGTATTCCAATTGATAAATCATTGATGTCACAGGAGCCTTCCGAAAAGCTAAATGAAAGTATACCATATAGAAGAGCAGTAGGAAGCTTGATGTACTTAGCCATAGTTACCAGACCTGATATTGCTTATGCAATTAGTGTGCTATCTCAAGTTCTGGACAAGCCTCTAAAAGTACATTGGAGTTTGGTAAAAAGGGTTTTAAAGTACCTTAAAGGAACTTCTAAATGGGGTATTTTGTACAAATCTGGGACAAAAAACAAATTGGAAGCCTTCAGTGATGCAGATTATGCTGGAGACCCCTTGACAAGGAGATCCACTTCAGGGATGATCTTCAAATACAGTGAAGGTGCTATAACTTGGGCTAGTAAGCGGCAAAAATGTGTTTCACTTTCGACTACTGAAGCTGAATTTGTGGCTGCTAGCCAAGCTTCAAAAGAAGCTGTTTGGCTCTACAGATTATTTCAAGATCTGTCAACTGAAGCATGTGTGCCTGTTCTGCAAGTTGACAACGAAAGTGCGATAAGATTAATTAAAAATCCCGAATTTCACAACCGCACAAAGCACATAGATGTTAGATACAAGTTTGTCCGGGAAAAATTTCAAAATGGAGAACTTGATATTCAACATTGTGACAGTGAATGTCAAGCTGCAGACATTTTCACCAAGCCCTTGGCAAAATTTCGTTTTCAGAAACTTTGCAAATTAATTGGAATGTATGAACTTAAGACTTTTGCTTAAGACATTTATTTTAATTTAAGTGGCTGTATGGTAGGTATGGATTTAGGGGAAGTGTTAAATATAAATCAATACCTGTTATCTTATTCACCTGTTATTTATTCACTGTAGCCCAGATATTAACTGTTAAGTTAACTGTACTTGTCGTTGTTGAGAGCTGCTCTGTTTACATGCGGTTGCTCATGGAAAATATGATGTTAAAGTTTATGTAACTATGTAACTGATGTTTAATTACAGTAATTAAACTTAATTACAGTTTATGTAAGTAGTTTAAGTCAAGTTTTTAAGTGTAAAAATAGAGAATTTTGTTGATCAGATGCAGAAAAATCCTGCATTTTCTCGATCAATTTCATAAGAATTGCGAATTTTGTTGATCAGGAGAGGAAATGATGCAAATTTTATTGATAAGCTTCATAGAAATTGCAAATTTTGTCTATTGGTTTTATAAAATGTGCAAATTTGGTCAACCAGGCGTGGAAGAATTACAAATTTCAATGATCGGGCACAGAAAATCAGGAATTTTGTTGATCAGGCACGAAAATTCTTGTTGATCAGCTCCTTCTCTCTCTTTCATTCATAAAGTTCCCATTTTTTTTGGTACCAGCAATTTATGCTTTCTTAAAGTACTTTTGATAAAACAAAACTTACTCTTTTGAAAAAAGTCAAAGAATATTTTTACATCTTAAAAATAATCCTTGCTGCATCTGTTATGTATAAACTAAAATCTGCTGATATATCCTTACCATGTGAATTGGATATTTTGACTGGGTAAGCAAACTTAAAGGGATAACACCCCCACCTCCCGCAAGCCCCCTCTGAAATAATTTTTTTTAATCCAATTATAGCAAGTCACGGATCACCTTCTTTAAATCGAATTATCTCCTTGTTATTGGTGTGGCTTTCGACCACCCAGACATATTTGTAAGTGGCCCTTCAATTGAAAAGGTTGTACACCCCTAGTATACTAGATCTCATTTGTCGATTTTTCTAAACAAACAGCAAAAGTTTAAAACCTCTATTCCTAATATATATATATATATATCTGTGTTTGTGTGAGAATCTATCAAAATGAACCTTTGGGATGTAGTCCCCTTATCACTGTCTTCGGCAGCATAGACCGTGAATGCTAACCACTAAAACCTCCATTCAAATTTCTCTCACTCAAAAGAACCTCTGGCAGGGATCTCTGCTGCCTACATCTCCTATAGCTGGCATGCTGTGCAGAAGAGAATCGTACAATGAATTAAAAGGCAAAATTTCTCAGAAATCAGCTTAATGAAACCACAGATAAAAATGCTCTCTGATGGTGGAAGATAGAATAAAAACTGTAAGACAATCTAAAACAAAGTGGAATGAGCACAACTCAGTTAAAATTGAATACATAGAACCTGAGATAAGAATACGCCACCTGCAATGGAAGGTAAAGCTAACAACTTCAACGAGCAAGTAAAACTGAAGGAATCAATTACATTGAATTCTTGTGCATAGATTCCAAAAAAAAAAAAAATTTGAAAAAAAAATTAATGTTTAATAATTGTGTTAAAAGAAGTCTATATTTTGGAAGACACACTTTTAAGTGTATATAATCAGAAGAAATCCATGTAAACAAACTCATAACTCATATCACGAAACTCTTGCCACAGAACACACTAATAATCTTCGATAAAATTGGCAAAATGCATTTAAATTATGTTTTTAGCAACGATTGCAGATTGCAGATTAGCAGATTGTCCACATGTCATATAATTTCTGATGGAAATTAAATGTAGGGGCCGGTTTTAAAAATATTTCTTTTTAATTTAGTTTTTAATGAATCAGCTTTTTCAGAGCTTTTGTACTGTCGCTGTCAATTTTTTGAAAATATGAAGAAAAATTACCGACCGACAGGGGCCTCACTAAGGGGGGGGGGACAGGGGGGAGCCTCCCCCCCCAAACATTCAAATATGTTGTTACACTTGGCAAATTTAAAACTTTTATGGCAAATTTAATTAAAAATTTTAATAAAAACTGTAACATATTTCCTATTTTCGATAGAGCTTGCAAAAGTTACAACTCTAATTGGGAATATCATTAAACTTTTTACAAATAAGAAGTGTGTTTCATTGTCTAAGTGTGGTAACTTGGCAAAATCATAAAACAAGTTGGCAGATATGAAAATTTGACTTGGCAATTTAAGGTCTTCTCCCCCACCAATAAAAAGTCTTAGCGATGGCCCTGCCGACCGATTTTCAGATTTTTTTTACACAGGTGTAAAATATTTTCTACATTTACTCTGAAATTTTCAAATCAATATCTTAATAAGTTTTCTCAATTTTTACCGATTAGTGAAAATTCTTAATTTTTTTCATTTTTGCTGAGGAATCAGGCTCATATGTGGGGTCAATTTTGCCATTTTGGAAAAAAATGAGTTTCTGATAAATTTTTAATTAATATTTGCGACTAATTAAGCATATAAAAAAATAGAAATCTGAGCTTCATGTGCATCAGAACCTGCTTGGACTATCCTCACACAAATTTTCAGACTTGCACATGCGTTAGATAATTCTATCTTTTCTCCATCACACAAACACACACATAGATTGGTTTTCATGCTGATTTTTGGGTTCTTCATTCCATATGAATATTTTCGTGTAATATGAACTGTGAACCAATGCAAAATGGATTTAGCTGGAAGAACAACAAGTAACAATATTATTTCTTCTTTATTTGAAATTCCATTTTCCCATCAAATTGGCAATGATAACAGCCAAATAATGAAATGTGAACGGCCTTTCCCCAAATTTTTCTTCTTAAATTGTATAAAAAAACAAATTAGGATATTTCTGTCTTTCTAGTATGACTAATTAAAATAACTAGTAACTTTTTTTTTATTTACTTATTAGAGAAAACACATCTATTTATGAAAGAAGTATACTATTTATGAAAGAAGAATATGTTTGATAGGATGTAACACCTTTAAAATTCATTTGAAATGTTTTTTTCCCCATAGGCCGTAATGTATCGGAAAACTTGACTATCCCTGTAAATAAACTAATCATAATAGAAACTTCATTTTCAATAGGGTTCATGCTAGGGTAATCATCAATAACATGTAAAAATTTCATAGCAATCCAAGTATATTTACAGGAGTTAAAGCGCGGACAGACAAACCGAATGCATAAATACTTTTTATCTTTGTTGGAAAGTGTTAAAAAAATGGTAAAGAAAATAGTTTTGAAACAAAAGATTTATAAATAGATATAGAGACATATCGACCTATATATGTTTACAAAAGATTATTTTCCATAATCGGACGAATTTTAGAAATTTTTAGCAAAGGTGATTTTTGAAAATTTATTTTTTAAATGTTGATACTCCGATGCGTTTAAAACAAGTCATATCCGTGAATGTTTCGCTAAGTTTTTGATAATTTCCATACATATTCAGTATTGAATAAAACAAGAAATTTTCTATTATCGGGTTCCATGCATTTTAGTTTCATGTGTTTGAGTAAAATAAGCCGAATCTTTAAAAAACAAGGAAGAATATACAAGTGTCTTCCCTGTATAAGCCAATTTTTTTTGCCTTGAGGAAAATAATGTGGTTATTTTTTAATTGAGCGGTTTTTTTTTGGGGGGGGGGGGGGCGCAAAACTTCTTCCAGCCACAGGCGCCAAAAAGTGTAGCTACTAGGGATGCAACGGATATCCGGCCAATATCCGATATCCGGCTGATTTTTCAATATCCGAAATATCGTCGGATATCCGGATCACAATCACCGGATATCCGACTTCTCTGTCGGATATCTGATCGGATATCCGGAGAATGCAGCAAAGCAAATATAGATGAATAACAGAAATCCTTTGATCCCAAATAATACTGAAAAACTTTTGTTTATAATGCAAAAGATGAAATAATAAGTTCCCTATCAATATGAGTAAAAGATAATTCTCAAAAGCTTAAAAAATTGCCAGCTTTCCTTACTATTTATATTAAAATTCTGTAATAAATTCAAGATTTTACGTTTATATCTTTTAGAAAATTGTATCTTTACTTTCGGATTGTAAAACAAAATTTGAAGTCAAAATAGCAAATAAAGCCTTTTTGTAAAAATGTATAAAGATAGAAAACCAACATTTAGAAATGCTCAAATAATAAAAGAAAAGGTAGAAAACAGCTGTTTCGAATCTATTGTCGAGATTCTTCATCAGTACAAGACTCAGCATGTAGAAAAAGCTAAGCTGAGCAAAGCGACAGAGAAGCGCAGGCTTATATACCATCTAGCAGCCTTTGCCCGCTACGCTGGTCAGTGTTTTTTAAAGAAACTTTGAATCAAACGAAATTTTTATATCATAGTAATTTTTAGTTTTATATCATACTTTAGAGTGTCTGTCATCGGTGAAAAGTCCATCATCTAAACGGAAAGTTCAATGTTAGTCACCAATGAATGACGTAGCGCTCAACATGTTAACAGTTTTAATCACATAAAAATTCATTCAGCAGAGCCTTTAAAATAAAGCCAACCTTTTGTAATTGGGTTCATCTGATTTAAAACATCTCCATAAGTATTCAATTAAGCAACGTAGAATGCTATATTTCATTTGCTACAAAATTTCAGAAAAATTATCCAAGTAACAATGTAAGTTCCATTAAAATCTATCTAGTAGAACTTAAGTTATAAGCGGCCGGAATGAAATTTCACTTTGCGTTTTATATATATTGATATAATTAAATATAGCTTACATAATCATGTTAACCTGATTATAGAACTCTCTTTCAAAATTATAGGTACAACAGATTTTTTTGTACAATGATTAATATAAAATTCAGACTTTCTTTTATATAGATAGATTGAAAATTTCAAGTTTTTGCGCAGAAGGTATCGCCAAATTAGGAAAATGCAAAATATTTCACGAACTACTGGATTTAAAAGATTTTGCTTGGTACCATTCGATTCAGCATAAAAAAATACACTAAAATATGTTATCAGTTGAAAAATAACTACAAAAGCCGATTTTTAAGGATTTTTTTTTTTTTTAATTCGTTTTTTTTTTCACCTCCCTTGGGGGTGGAATTCTCGAAAATTTCTTCTTAGCGGCACTCAGTATTATGAGAAGTGTTTTTATCCCAATTTTCAAGATTTTTGGTTCGGCAGATTTTTTTGTGCTGTGAATAATACGAAATCCAGACTTTCTTTTATATGTATAGATAAGGATTGAAAATGTCAGGTTTTTGCGCTGAAGACATTGCCAAATTAGAAAAATGTGAAGAATCTCACGAACTACTGGATTTAAAAGATTTTGCTTGGTACCATTTGATTCAGCATGAAAAAATACACTAAAATATGTAATCAATTGGAAAAATAACTGCTAAAGCAGATTTTTAAGGAATTTTTTTTTAACTCGTTCTTTTTTTCACCCCCCCCCCCCCCTTAGGGGTGGAATTTTTAAAAATCTCTTCTTAGTGGCACTCAGTATTATGGGAAGTATTTTTATCCCAATTTTCAAGATTTTTGGTTCGGTAGATTTTTTTTGTGCTGTGATTAATACGAAATCCAGACTTTCTTTTATATATATAGATTACAGGAGCGAATGATAATAGATTCTAAATGGCTGTTTGCTACCTTACATGCATTATTTATGCATTTCTAAATATTGGTTTCTGTCTTTAGTCTTTATAAAATTTGAAATTGTTTAATAAACTATGATTTTATTAATTTTCTTTCTTTCGCTTAGTTTAAATAATGGGTTAATTGGTTTATAAGTTAAACAACCAAACAAACATTTTTTACTTTCTTCTATCCTTGATAGTAGAAAGTAATGTAATCATTTTTTTCGACAAATTTATATGTTTTAGGGATCCAATATCCCTAAAAACATGTTTATTCAAAACCTATCTGTCCCAGTGTTACCATCATATCATCAAAAATTGTATGAAGTTATACATAGAATGAACCAAACATTTTGTACATGTTTTTGGCTGTAGTTTTAGACATAGGATCATTTTGATGAGGACACTTCCATGATTAGTTTTGCGAGTTCATTGGATAAATCTAAGAGGGGGGGATGGGAGGTAACTCCCCCATCTTGAATTTAGGTTAATGGGTTTTTCACATAAAATTTACCGATTTGCTTCAAAATTTGGATATAAGTTCATTTGGAGAAGGCACTTCCCTGATTTGTTTTGAGAGTTCATTGGATAAGTATAAATGGGGGATCGGTGGGACTACCCCTCTTAATTTAGGTAAATGATTTTTCTTGCAGAATTAACCAATTTGTTTTAATATTTGGATACAGGTTTAGAGTGATAAGATGCTTCCCTAATTAGCTGTGGGGTCCTTTTGTTAAGCATAAAAGGGATACTGGAGATTACCTCAAACCCCTTTAAATTTGATAAATAAGTTTTTATGCAGAAATATCCTATTTGCTTTAAATTTTGGATGTACATTCTTTTTGATAAGGCGAATCTCTGAGTAGTTTTGGAAGTTTAATGTTTAAGTATAAAGAACGGGATAACTCTTCTTAAATTATATAAATGGGTATTTATGAAGAATTATTCAATTTGCTATGAATTTTGGATATAGGTTTTTTTATGTGATAAAGCATATCCTTGGTTAGTTTAGGGGATTCAATGATTAAGTATAAAAAGGGGAAATGGGGGGGGGAGCTATTTCCTCCCTTTTTTTTTTCCGAATGTTTTTGAATTGGCAGTTCATGCAGCAATGGGAATTTTGTATCTTGCTAAAACTGGCTATTCGCAAACAGCTGATGTATAGTGGAATAACAAAAAAATATTTATTTTAATAAATAACATGATCGAGATTAACTTATTCTTAATCTAATTGACTGCAGCAAAAATTCTAGATGAAAATCAAATTTGGTATGATATTGAACTAACAATATTGATGTAGTATTAATATTGGTAAATAGTTTTTGAAAATTGAGATCTATGAAATAGAAGAGAGTCTTAGGATTGGTGCATCCAACTAGTTATTTTCGTGACTTCATTATAAATATTTAAAATTAAAAGTAATTTTTTCTTTTAATAAATTTCAAAGTGATTTACCTTAAAATAAAATTAAATATAGCTTAAGGTAAGACATTTTTGAATAATTAATACATGAAAAAAAAATCATCAATTAAACCTGTGTTTGGATATAACTCTTCAACCATTGGTATATCAGTAAGACTTTTATGTTTACACTAGAAGATAGCCCGTCAAAATGACGTGTTTGCATTTTTAAAGGATGATAAAAAATTACAACAGCTGTGGTCAATCATAGCTACTTTAGGCTGAAACAATTTTGATAAATACAGCGGTTAAACTTGGAGAGGAAAAAATCTACCCCCTCCCCCCTCCAAAAAACAGAAATCTGCATTTAAAACTATAGCAAAACTATCTGGTAGATGGGGGTGGGGATTATAGTGAAATTTAAAACGCACCCGCGGTTTGCTTAAATAAGAAGTTTTAATTAAATATTGTTTTTGAAATCGTGAAAAGATTTCAAAGCGAAGTAAAATGAAGTGACGTCATTTACAGCTCCCACTGTGAATCTGACCAATGAGAACGCTCCATTACGACTATTGAACGGTTTCATTGGTCAGAAAATAGATTGCCTTTAAAATCGGAGGTAACTTTTCTCAATGTTTTTTATAGATTTGAAATTCTCAAGAATCATTCACGGCTGTAAAGAAAAAAAATAAAGCAACCCGAATATAAAAATTTTAACAATATTGCATTTAAAACGCACCTTCGCTTTCCTTTAATAAAAAGTTTTAATTAAATATACTTTTTGAAATCGTAGAAAGATTTCAAAGCGAAGTAAAATGTAGTGACATTATTTACAGCCCCCACTATAAATCTGACCAATTAGAACGCTTCATTATGACTATGAAACGTTTTCATTGGTGAATGAGTTTCTTTTTTCTCGTGGATAGGTTGACCCCGGAATTGTTATACACGGAGGGGTTTTATATATATAATTATAAAAGGATGCTATGTATTTCTTTGTGAAAATTCTTTACAATTATAGACATATTAATAAACATGTAAAATTTGTTCTAAAAATTATCAGCCATTTCATTGTACATATTATGAGCAATTTTCAGCGGTTCAATGACAAATAAGCAAAGTATTTAAATATTAGAATTGCATTTTTTATTCAATATTATAATTATACACACACAGGCTTTGAATTTCGGGACGGGATGGCAGGATTCATGCACTAAAGAATCTTGTGTCATTCCTGTTTCCCAAAAAAATCACTTTTTGAAATTTTTTTCTTTGTGAAGTGAGGGTCAAATCTCAGGACCGACTGACTATTTTCTTGATATTTTCCCTATCGATTGACAAATCTCACAGTTTGCTCTTACAACAATTATACAAAATTCATGATTGTTTTTCTGCGTTTGACTGAAATGTTTTGTAATTTTTCTCACAAAATTTCCCGTTTGCTGGTCTTACAAAATTTTGCAATTTTTTCTTTCTGGAGACCAACAGGCAAAATTCATAATTTATTTCTCTCAAATAATTGACAAATTTAGCTATTTTATTCTGCGACTGATTGGCAAATTTCCCTTTTTGTTTTTGTGACATTCTGATGAAATTAACAATTATTTTCCTGTGTCCAGCTGAAAAATTTGTGTTTTGTCCTTTGTTATTGGCTGACGAATTTCATGATATTTCCTTGTGACAGCTTAACAAATTTTACGATACTTTATTGTAATTGATTGACGAATTTCGATATATTTTCACATTACCCAAATTCTCTCAAAGTTCAAATTTCTTCAGGCAGGTCGACAATTTTTGAAAATTTATTTTTGCCATGATGGACGAAATCAGCTACATTTTTTCTATGACAGATTTATATATTTTGCGAATTTTTTTCCTGTGCCAAAACAAGAAATAACTAATAGGGCAGTAATGGTCACTAGAGTCTGAGCTCTATCACATGAGTCTGGAATTAGCTCTGAACAAAATGAGATTAAATCCTGTGTTGCACATTTGAAAAAAAAATAAAAAAATAAATAAACAAACATTTTTTGTTTACAATCAGTGGATCAACATTAGATTTTTTCATTTTTCAAAGTCATCGCACATTTTGTCATCAATGGACTCAATAATCATACCTCCTTTTTTTATTTAAAAGACTATCTTTCATACAACGTTTCTGTTCGGATTCATTTTTTTCCATATCTGATAATTTGCATCTTCCCATTTTGTAACTTTTCTACTCTCTTCTTTATTAACATTGACATTTTGATTTCCTATTCAAATAAAAATTCTTCTAAATTTAAAGAATTTCGTAAAATAAATAAATAAAATGTGGACATCCATTGCCCAAAGCAAGATGTTTAAATGTTTCCCATTGAGTTATTGAAAATCAGTAAAAACAGATTTATGATGTTCAAAACATGATTTATATAATAAGTCATATATTATGTATATCATGGATTAAACGTTAATATTCCTGGACGAATCATAAACAAAATAAAATGCAGACATCACAAGGCCCATTCTCAACCGAAAACAACAGCCGTTTTCCAAATGATTTAAAAAAAAAAAAAAAAAAAGATGAACTTCAAGGAAACACATTTAGAAACAATAAATACTTGATGTGCATGGTTCACAGAAATTAGGACATGACTTTTTTAAATAAACCATTTCTTATGTAATAGAAGATAGAAGAAACCTATTGACTATGTTCTTTTCAGAATTTCATATGGGTTTAAATTCTAATAAATAGTAGAACATAATTCAATTAGCTAAAATGTCAGGGATTACACATTACAGTATTGACGATCAGGGTTGGCATGATTTAAATCAACTGATTTAAATCAAGATTTAAATCTAGATTTAAATCAACTGATTTTTTTAAAAAAATCACTTGATTTAAATCAATTTTTTTGCAATATCACATGAATGCACATATCAAAGGAAAATTTTGGGTAAAATTTAGAAAATGTATTAGATGAAGATAGAATTACAAACCTTAAAGCAAAATATGAACAAGCTATTAATGGCTATCATTTTGCTAAGGTTTTATTAAATTCCTCTGTTTTAAATCGAAATGAAATTTTGCTTAGTGTAGAGGAAAATAATGAAGGATTGGCATTCATTAAAGAAAATTGTCCAAATCTTCTCACCACCGTAGAACATTTTCAAGCAAAAATGGTCTATTCAAAAGAATATCATTGCTTGAGAAAAAAGTTCCTGATATTATGATTGGTGGAAGTCCTTTTATGTAATGGGAGATAAAGAGAGAACCAGCGATATTGAAATTGAATTTATTTATCAATTTACAACAGCCGTGGCTTTATCTGCTGGAGTAGAAAGACAATTTTCTTCTTTTGGACTAGTTCATTCAAAACTTCGTAATAAATTAGAAATAGACAACGCTTCTAAATTAGTGTTTTTGTTCAAACAATTAAATCCCTGATTTATCCCTATTTGCTTAAAAAATAATAAATTAATTGCGATTTTTATCAATTAAATGAATATAGTAGACTCCCTCAAATCCGCACTCCTAAAATCCACAACTTTCTAAAATCTGCACATAATTTATGGATGTAAACAATGAAAAATTCAGTTTAGAAAATTTGCCTTTTTTAGCTTTATATCAGTTCCATATATATTTTTTAATTTGTAATTTTTATTAATGTTATTGAATTCATGTTTTTTTTTTAAGAAGAAAAAATAATTTATTTCTGAAAAAAAATCAAGATATTGCTGATATCATCGGTAATCACAATTTTACCAAATATATTTATGTATTTATCAAGCTCTTTTAGTGATTAAGTTTGGCTAAACCTGAAATAAAGCTTCATTATTTTGTGATTCTGATGTGAATTAGTAATGTACCTTTATGAGGCAAGTTTCATTGAATAATTTAGGAAAAACACATTTAATCTTTATAATGAATACTTAATTGTACATTTTTGATTATTAACTTGATCTTTGCTTTTAGTGTTTTAATCATTTTAAAAATTATCTAAATTTTTATTATTTTAGTTTATTACTTATTTTAATAGTTTAGTATATTGAAAGCATTCATTATACTTTTGATTTCATTATTAATTACATTCAAATTACTATATTATATTTAATTTGTTTTTTAAATTTTACCATTTTCTATTCATTTATAACATATTTAAATTTATTTCTTATTTTAGTTTGCACAATTCAATTACAAAATAATAGAATGGCTTTAGATTAAAGCCTGGATGTTTAATTTTTAGTACCAATCAGTAACTAGTTTAACTATATAATTATTTCTTATGTTATTTTTATGAATTATAAATATTATTTATTCTTTTATAGTTATTTATTATAAAAAAACTGCTCCATGTATTGTAAAAACATAAAAACACAAGAATTAAAAATAGGATTCTAAAAAAATCAAATAAATCCGATTTAAATCAAAAAAATCTGATTTAAATCAAATAAATCCGATTTTTTTGATTTTTTAAAAAAAATCATGATTTTTTTCCAACCCTGTTGACGATAATTCCACTAAGTGATATACAATCACCTACATGCATTATTCTTGAAAGTAAATTAAAAATGAATGCCAATCAGATTTTAAGAAAATTAAGAAAAAAAAATAAGAAAAAAAAAATAAGATGAAAAAAGCATAACCAAGTATTTTCGATAATTTAATGTGTTAGAAAAGTTGTTCTGTTCTGTTTGTCAAAAGTATAACCTATAAAAGATTCTAAGCCACACAAAATCGAATAAACATGAATTGAAAAATTCATTTAGCAACTCAGTTATTAATTGCCCATAACATTGAGTGAAAATTGAAAAATGATATAATATATATAAGGTTTGATTATTTTCCTTTGTTTTAATTAAAATAAACATTTTGGATAATTATCTTGAGTTGTTGATTTAATTTATTTCAGTGGAATTTTGTCCTGTCGGTATAATTATTTGTAAATATTTAAGTGGCATGCAAAAAATAATAGGGTTTAAAAAATATTTTTCCCCCCTCTCATATAGTTTAACTCAATGTTATGAGGGAAACTCTCTCCTCCTGGGAAAACCTGAATTCCAAGCCCTGATAGTCAAAGATATATACAGAGTTTCCCTCAGGTTTAAAAAGGGGCAGGGCGCTACTGTTCTGAAAAGAGCACTTTTTACATTCTTCAGGGCAATTGCTATTATCTTCAGGGCACTTGCTACATTCTTCAGGGCACTTTTTTTTATTTTTAAGGGCATTTTTATAGCGTTCAAACTAGAAACTAGCGGTTAAAAAAATCGCGGGAAAACAGAAATTTCGTCAAAGAATCGAGAAAAAAAAATTTCATCAAAAAATTGAAAAAAAGAACAGAAAAAGGAAAATTTGGTTAAAAGATCGCGAAAAAATGGCCGATTTTGTTAAAAGATTGCAAAAAACAACAGATTTTGTTAAAAGATCGCGAAAAAACGGCAAATTTTGCTAAAAAAACGACAAATTTCATGAAAAGATCGCGAAAAAATGACAAATTTTGTTAGAAGATCACAAAAATGGCAAATTTTGTTAAAAGATAGCGAAAAAACGCTAATTTTGTCACGCTTAAACACGAAAAAACGCAAATTCCGATAAAAAAAATTCACTTCCGGTATTAACTTTTTTTGGAGCCCCTTTGACGAAATTTGCATTTTTTCGTGATCTTTTCACGAAATTTGCCGCTTTTTTGGGGTATTTTGACGATTTTTTTTGGTAGAATTTGTCGTTTTTCGTGAATCTTTTCACAGAATTTTCCGTTTTACTGCGGTTTTTGGACGAGATATGCCTTTTTTGCAAATCTTTTTATGAAATCTGCAATTTTATCGCGATTTTTTGACGAAAGTTGCCATTTTTCGTGAACTGTTTGTTAAATTTGCCGTTTTTCGCAAATCGTTTGACAAATATTTCCGTTTTTTCGTGATTCTTGGACAAAATTTGATGTTTTTTCACAACCTTTTTAAAGAAATCTGTTGTTTTTTCGGGATTTTGTGATAAAATTAGACATTTTTTGCGAATCTTGCCGGAAATTAATCGTTATTTCGCGATTTTTTAATGAATTTTCGGGATTTTTTGATGAAATTACGCGTTCCGTGCGACGCGTAAGAGCTATTTTTTTTTTTGCGTTCCGTCGCCGATTTTTTGCTTAATTTACGCGTATAGTGCGTCCGCATCATCGCTGAAGATCTGTGTTTTTTCTAATGTGGGGCAAGAAGGGCGCTATTTTTTTGAATGAGCGACAAGAGGGGCGCTAGTTTTCAAACTAAAGGGCAGGATGGGCGGCGTGCCCCTCTGAAACCCTCTGGGGGAAACTCTGATATATAGTTTCTGTAAAATATATTGCAATATATTTAAAATGTTGTAATGGTGTGTGAAACATGTTTGCAATTTATTATATGAGATGGCATTGTATAAAGAAATAAACGAACATTCACCATAACTAAAAACATATTTAGTACCGGATATCCGATCGGATATCCGAATCCGGCAGGCAAATCGGATATCGGATATCCGGCAAAATCAGTATCCGTTGCATCCCTAGTAGCTACGCCACTCATTTCAAAGACTAATTTTTAAAAGCTAAAGTAGTTTATAATAAAAACAATATATATATGTATATACATTTAAAATTTAAGTTGTGGCAAAGATCTTTATAAAAATGTGTCCTAACTAAGACAAATGTTATTTTAGAAAAATTTGGAAAGCAATTTCAAAACAACTTTTTTATAATTTTTTTTCAAACTAAATAGTTAGTAATCGTGCAATTAAATGATAAATCCTTAAGTAGATAATTTAAATACCTGTATGCTTTTTTTTTTTTTTTTTTCATTTTGGTGAGAACATTTTCAAACACTGAAAAGGACTGTGGTTAAGAATTGCTTTGAAAAATTGTTATTGAGGAACTATCCTACATACAATATTGCTAATAGATAAAATAGACAAAGATCCATTATAGAAAAAAAAAAAAAAAAAAAAAAAAAAGGGGGATAAAAACTACACATTACAAAACTTTTAAAACCTACAAATAAAGTAAGACTCTTAAAAATGGAACACAGTGATACAATAATAAGAGCTATAATTTGTGTACATAATTTTTTTTAAATAAGCAGAGAAAGTTTATAATTAATATGTAAAATGACTTCTAAAATACAGAATTAACTAAGAGTAATTTCTTATGTATGATATATTTTATAAGATTTACAAACTAAATAATTATCTTTCCTCGTTAAACAAAAACGATCATTTCTTACCAATAAAACTTCCAAGTATTTTTCAGCTTTTAACAATTATAATAAACTGGAACGTTAACAATTTTTTTAAAGCAAAATAAGAATTCAGAATTATCTGATCGCGAGGTCATAAAATAACGATCTTATCGGATGATACTTTTAAAAGACCAATCGAACGAGAGGTCACAGTTCTATCAAAATAATGTGTCAACAAGAAATGAATTTGAGTTTATAAAATACACGCAATTTCTAAACTCACAAACACAGAAATCAATTGTAAAACCAGAATAAAAACAAAACTAATGTTTTTCAAGGTTTTTTGCCAACCTTAATTTCCACTATAAAATAAATAAACATAATAATTAAAACAGAATAGTAGCTGGAAGCTTTTAAATGAATAAAATAACATGAAAAGTAAATATACTTAGTTACATTTAAATATTCACACGGAACAACTTCCAAAACATTCGTATGTGGATGAAAAACATTTACGTCGTCATGATGTCACGTGTTTAAATAAAAATATTCTAAACAGTGACGCCAAGGTGTAAAATCTATTTTCAGTCTTACTAATATGGTTAAATTTTAGTGCTGAAAACAATTTAATCAAAAAATTATTTTTATAAAAACATAATTAACAACTGTCAAAATCCAAATATATCATCAGTGCATCTTTTAAAGATATTTTTGTTTGGCAACATGTCAAAACAGCTGTTATTTTATTTTCGTTGTCTTGCTTTTGTTGGGATGTTGTACACGGGCGGTGTTTGTGTTTACGATTGTGTATTTGCGGTTAATTAAAGCACAATAATAATAAAAAGATGTTGCGCATTTTATTAAAGTTTAAAAACTAATAAGTATGTCTATAATTATGGAAGATCCTGGTATTAAATTAGAAAAGGTAAAATTATTATTATACTGTAAAAGGTAGAAGTTAAAATTTTCATATGTTCACTTTTTAATCTTAAGTTATTGTTGGGTTTTTTTTTTAATTTATTTCAGGAACTAAACAGCTTGTCACTTTTGCAAGAAAAAATTGACAAAAGTAGCTCTCTAAGTAAGGGCATGTGTTCTATCCTTACTTCATTTGATGAGCATTTAATGAAGTTAGAAGAAACGATTTTGCCTGTTTATCTTGAAACTGGAAATTTGCAGCGTAGACAAGAAAGTGAGTTAAATTATTTTAGCATTTTGGAACAGATGTCATATGCTCACCGAGGGTCCCTATAATAGAAATGAGTTCGAGCTCGTGTTTTGGAATCCGAGCATAACGATTCCCAAGTCCCACCCCGAAAGATTTTTTGTCTCCAAAGTCCGATACCAAAAATATACAAAGCAAAGTTGTATGATATTTAAAAATTGCTTCAAATTCAAAAATAATATCTCCTTTTCAATGTAAATAATAATAATAAAAATTACATTAAAAGGCCCGATGCTTTTATAGAAATAGAGGGAACTCAGTTCGATTGCTTACTATCGGAATAACATGGTAATTATATTTACTTACAGATGAAGGTGACTTTGAAAATGTACAGCGTCTGCAGCATGAGCAGAATTCATTATGACTAATAGGGTCATTCCATGCCAAATCAACCATTGACTCAACCTGACCCTTTCAGATTTCAATGAAATTCTCAGGAATCGTTCTGCCTGATGATATGAATAAGAATATATACCATATATATATATTTTTTTTTTTTTCACATCAAAATTTCATGTAGTTAATTATTTAAATTTTGAAAAATCATCTTTTTTTGGCTGGCTTACATGTTTTTAATTTTGAATTTCTCAAGTTCTATCAAACATAGAAAATTTTATGACCATTCATTTCAAAGAGGAGCTTATAAGGTTTAATTTGATATACAATTTGACTATATATCAGGGTTGGCATGATTTAAATCAACTGACTTTTTTAGAAAATCATTTGATTTAAATCAATTTTTTGCAATTTCACATGAATGCACATATCAAAGGAAAATTTTTGGTAAAAAGTTTAAAAATGTATTGGATAACAATAGAATTACAAAATTTAAAGCAAGATATGAATTAGGGATGCACCGAACAGTGATTTTGGCCGAATGCGGAATATTCGGCCAACAGCTAAACAGAATACCGAATATTCCGTTAACCAAATAGTAATTGTTGGGCCGAATACCGAATATTCGGCCAGCCGAATAGTAACTATTCGGCTGAATTCTGAATATTTGGCTTTCCAAATACTTTTTATGTTTCAAAGTTTAAAGTTTCAAAGTTACTTTTTAAAACAATTTTACATAATATTTAATAAGAGAAACTTATATTTTGATAAACAAGAGCTTTTTATAAAACATTCAGTATTGAAAAAAATCTGCCTTTTTTTTATTTAAGAAGCATAATTATGAGACTTTTTCAACTAGTAAAATTTTAAATTTCATTTTTTCTATGAATTGAAACAAACATTTTGAAATCAAAGAGAAATAACGAAAAAATAGTTGAAGAAAAACTGTACAGTCTCATATTTGTTCTTTTTAAATAACTCAAGGCAGATTTTTTTCTAATATGAAACGCAATGCAGAAAAAATCCAAAAGGAACAGAGGTAAAATGGAAATTTGGATCGAAAGAGGGAACATAAATTCCAAATTTGATGACATTGGTCAATATGTGCTGGAATGGGTTTAGTGAAAAGAGCGAAAGTTTCATTAATAAATGGCGCTATGATTATGCAGAAAGCACGTGCCAACACACAAAAAATGTGGAAACATTTTTTGTGTGTAATTCTAGTTATCATGTAAATTCCACTTAAACAAATCACTTTAAATGACCCAACGTTTTTAAGCCTGTATCCTTATATATATTATAAATGTGAAAGTGTGTCTGAAAAATTGGAATGAAATTGGCTTCAAAACGGATGGATTAATGTCTTTGAATTATTGTATATAGATAGATTATTGGTTTGAAATGAACATAGGCTATTTTTTATTTATTTTATTCAAATATTTTTTCTTAATTCAATATTTCATTATTTTTCATACAGAATAAATTGAAAAAATTTCCATAATATTTAATTTTCTTTTTTCATTGCTAAAAAATAAAAAAAAAACGGAATAATTATTTCTCTTCTGTAATTAATTTTCAATTGAAAGATTTTCATGTGATAAAACAAAATGAAATAAATAAATGGACTCTATTCTGTTTTTCAGTTCGAGGTTAAAAACCGCAATTTTATCAATTGTGACGTTAGAGGAATACTGTTTTTCTTCTTATATCAAGCAGATATTATATAAAATTTCTTTTAGAAAACTTTACAATAATATAACTTCACATTTTACAAGAATATAAATATTTTAGTAGTTTTTTCCAGATATTAATCCGTAATAAAAATGAACCTTTTCTTTCTTTCGGTTCGAGGCTATAAAATTCAACTTTTTACCAATTGTGAAATCACAGGAATACTTTCCATTAAGAATTTTAAAAATACAGTAGAGCATCGTTTATAAGACGCCAAAGGGGCTACCGAAAAACGTCGTATAAACGATAACGACGTATAATCGATTTTCACTTCCAAAACTAGAATTAATTTTGTTTTCATTTAATTTTAATGTTTAACGTGATGATTTGCATGAATTTGTAAATTAAACAAACCAAAAAATGGGGGAGGGGGGGGGGGAATTAGTAAGCAATGTAAATATGCGTACCTTTATTTATGTTTCACCGAAAGGTTCCTCATTTACAGCAAGTATTTCCTTTCCATTTAAAGTCAATGATGAAAACCCCTGCGTGGCCAACTAAAAGTCGCCAATACTGATAACAGTTAGAATTCTATTCGCAACTTAGTCTATTGCAACTTAAAACAGGTCGGGAAAGCTGACCATCCCCGAAAAAAGAATGATCCCTTCCCACAGTGTAATATGTTACACGTAAGCTGATTTTTCAGACTGATCGAACTTCGAACCCCAGCCAACATTTTTATAATTTAGAGTGTACTTAAACACGCTCTTTGGTGTCATTCATAGCTGACAAATTCCGTTCGTTCATAAAATACACAAGAAAAATAAGCAAAAATAAACCTATACAAAATTGAAAAATCGACGTATAAACGATTTTGGGCATCCTATAAAAGATATATTTTTACATTAAAATGAATAGGAATGAATCGGGCATTAAAACGTCGTATAAGTGATCGTCGTATGAACGATGCTTTACTGTATCAATGTAACGTCATATTTGAAACAAAGTATAAGTTTTCAAGTTTTCATTTTTAATAACACAATGTAATTTTGAGTAAGTGCTAAAAAGAGACGACTGTGACATCACATACTAAAAATAAAATAAATATGCTCTGATGTTGCAATAATATGAGGTTGAATTAAGATATAAAAAGTTATTATTTAAAGAAAATTAAGTGTATCGTCTGAGCATAGTTAATATAAATATTTAATTTTAAAATGAAATAAGTTTTTTTAAAGGTTAAATATTAAATGACTAGAAAATGTTAATAATTTATAACGCAAATTTATCCATATCGTAAATGATTTAATGATCAATGAAAAATACTTTTTATCATTCTAAAAGTGCTATTACATGCGTCGTGCTGCAGGCAACAAATTGCAGGCATCTCCATGTTATCCTATGGGACAGAGGAGTCGCTTGGTTAGCTCGCGATTCTCTTGTGTTGGAGTGCCTTTGACGCCTGGAATGAAGCGACTCGCCAGTAAGAGCCAATCAAATGCGTGGAAATCCAAATGATGGTAAAGACCCTTCTCAAACAGCCAATGAAATGCAAAGAAAACGAAAAAACGCAGGCGATTTTTGTCGCTTGCAATTTTTACGTGTAATAGCACTTTTAGAAAGTTAAAAAAGCTCAACTAATCAAAAAAAAATATTTTTTTGTGTTAATTCTTAAAATTGTTCAATTCTGAAAATATAAATAAAAATCACTTTAAAAATACACATTCGGGCTTAAAATCTAAAGATTTAATGTAATTGTGTGAAAATACATTCCGTCAGTCAATATCTCAATTTTGCATAATGTGCTCGAAGTGTACTGGAAACAGGTTTGCAAATGGATATTAATTCCACATTTTTTTACCTCTTAAAAAGTAAAAATATGCTGTCACTTTTAAAAATATTTTTTTTAATAATAAATTTCTATAAGGTTTTTGGTATGCAAAGCATATATGTACAAGTTATACAAAAATGCCACCTAAAACAGTTTTGTAGTACATTTTTCCTAACACGTTTTTTTCGTTTTACGGAAACTAGCCCCCTTTTTGACATTTTCTAACATGGTCTAAAAGTGTTTACGACTTTAACCTGTCTGTATACCGGATGCCGAGTGTCTGGGGTCTGCCGTCTGTTTGTCCGTGTTTTAACTTGAGTAAATATAGTGGGATTCATACGAAAATAATAAATGTTATTGAGATTTGCCATAGCATGTGCGGCATTAAAAATGAACCCGGTAGCAATTACAGCTGAATCACAGGAGCACTCAAAAGGAGACTTTACATTATCGTCTAAGGCGAAAAAATCATTTGTGGTGTATTTTGATAATGTTACATAATTTTAAATGTAGTGAAATTTACATGCATTTTTAAGGTTTAGAAGAACATGGTTACTATCGACTATGTTAAGTGTAGTACTTATAGTGTGCGACAGGGAGCTCAAAAGTATTTCAATATATCATAGTCTGTGAAGAAAAACCATTTGCAGCGTATTTTAATAATGTTATCTTATTAAAGTTATTTTAATAATATTGAAATTGATATCAGTTTCTGAAGTGTACTAAAACAGGATTTCTGTAGAAAATGGGGTGCAAAGTGTAATATTCATTTACAAGATCACAGAAAAATGTTCGGTAATATAATAGTCTACGGGGAAAAAATATTCCCAGCGTATTTTAATTGCGTTGCACTATTTCAAACATGATGAAATTAATATACTGAGATAATCAATACAATGATAAATACTGAAATTTACTACAACAATGCTTGCAGTTAAGTATGATTTCATCACATTTGCTGTTCATTTACAGATACGCATAAAAGATTTTGGACCTGTGTCCAGATATTGTATATAAAGTATGGTCTATTAGAAAAGATTGCTGAAGAGCTTTTTTAATTATCGTATGTATTTTAAGGAAAACTAATGCACCCTGAAGTTCAGCTACATTTGGTATAATAAGAGATTTTGTAGAATTTAAATAAATCATGTATCAGACTATACAATAAGCTGGATATATAGTCACCTGTGCAATAGCGATTCCCGGAAATATGAATTCAATAATTTTAATCGGGTTTTTTGCTTGAATAATTTAAGCTAAATATGTGGTCTAAATATCTGCACGTAATATACAGGATTGTACAAAAGAATTCAAGTACGTTTCTGTCTATTATTAGAAATTGTTAAATGTGAATTTCAATCTCCGTTATACTTTTTCTAACTAAACAAAGTTTTAACGCTGTATTTAGAATATTTACAATCACATAGATCATATACATAGCTGCAGAAAAGAATGGGCCGGCGATGTTATGTATTATGGAAATGTTGGATATTTTTTTTATTACTCAGGTTTAACCCCAGTAGCAGAAAGTGCGCGACGCGTGACGTACGTCGCAGATTAATTTTTGCCCTTGCAGATAAATTTGCTAACTTGGAAAAGAAAAAAATTCCTTATTTGTAAAAAAAAAAAAAAAAAAAAAAAGTGAACAAGACGTGGAAAAACGGCAAAATATATTCAAAGATCGCGAGAAAAAAAAAGATTTCATTAAAAGATTGCAAAAAACGGCATATTTTGACATACAATCACGAAAAAACAGCAGATTTCGTCAAAATCATGAAAAAATGGTAAATTTTGTTAAAAGATCGCGAAAAAAACGGAATCTTTCATCAAAAAATCCCAAAATCAACAAGATTTGTTAAAAGATCGCAAAATAAGATAGATTTTGCGAAAAGATTGTGAAAAAAAAAAAAAAAAAAAATTCGCGAAAAAACGACAGATTTTGCCAAAAGATCTCGGGAAAAAAACAGCAAATTTCGCCACTAAATCATGAAAAATCAGCAGATTTCGCCAATAAATTGAGAAAAAGCATTAAATTTCATTTAAAAAAATCACGAAAAAACGATAAATTTTATCAAAATATCGCGAAAAATGGCAGATTTCGACAAAAGATCGCAAAATAACCTGCAGATTTTGTCAAAAGATCGCGAACAAAACGGTAAATTACGTTAAAAGATCGCAAAAAAAACTAATTTTGTCAAAAAAAATCGCGAAGAAACGACAGATTTCGACAAAAAATCAGAAAAAAGGATAAATTTCTTTAAAAATCGCAGAAAAATGACAGGTTATGTCAAAGAATCCTGAAAAAACGGTAAATTTCGTTTAAAGAATCGTGAAAAAACTATACATTTCATCAAAAGATCGTGAAAAAATGCAAATTACGTCATATAATCATAAATAAATGGTAAGTTTCAACAAAAGATCGCAAAAAACGACCGATTTCATCAAAACTATCGCGAACAGACGACAGATTTCGCCCAAAGATCGGGAAAAAACGGCAGATTTTAACAAAAACCGAGACAATACGGGAGATTTCGCCAAAAGATCGGGAAAAAACGATAAATTTCGTTTAAAAATCTTGGGAAAACGACAAATTATTTGTAAAAATCACGAAAAAATGGCAAATTTTGTAAAAAAAAAAAAAAAAAAAAATCGCGAAAAAACGATAAATTTTGTCAAAAGATCGCGAAAAAACGCAAATTATGTCATAAGATTGTAAAAAAAAGAAAAAAAAGGTAAATTTCAAGAAAAGATCGCGAAAAAACTGCATATTTCATCAAACTAAACTCAAATTTTGTTAAACAAGCGAAAAGAAAAAAGAGTTGGGAGTTTATTTTGCTGTTCCAAAAAATGGATTTTTCTGCATCAAAATTTTAGATCCAGTGTATTTAAAAAAATTATCATTCAGAATTTTCAATTTCTTTTTCATAATATTTACTTACTTTATATTTCAAAGTATCACTGCTGTAAATGTATAACATATATACTTCATGGTGAAAAAATAGGGACTTTAAATTTTCTGTGCAGTCTTTCTAGAATTATTTTTAGATTTTGATATTTTAAATTATTTTTGTCCCCCTTTTTAAATTTTTTTTTAGCACAGTTTAACATTTTATTATAATATTGATTTAACAGCTAAAAAATTGTTTTGAAAATTTGAGGAAGCAATCTTATAGCATATTCTGTTCAATGTAATTGTTTTCTTCATTTCATCACTATTACATAGGTAACAATATAAATGATTTTTCCCCCTCTATTTCTTCTGTGCTTTTAATCTTAAGCAAGTAAGAAACTTTTTCAATAAATATATGCTATACTATATTTCAATTTAATTTTAAATGAATTGAGCTGTAACTTCAAACTTAAAGAGCCACTTTACATATCATTACAATCTAATACTTCAAAAAATATTAATTTCTCTATTAACTTATTTAGGTTTAGAGCAACTTCCAAGGACAAAATGAAGCAAAAAAATGAGGGATTTTATCCAAATGTAGTAGTACGTCCCGTATTGTGCATTCTATGATGACACTAATTGCTGAATATATGGATACAACCCCTCTTGTTTTTGCTTCATTTTGGCAATAACGGATTTTCAACTTATTCAATTGACGATTATTTTGATCGTTTTCAAGTTATGATTTTACGACTTTCACAAAAGTTGCTCTATACATTTAGCTACTTTTAATTTTAAATGAATTGAGCTGTAACTTCAAACTTAAAGAGCCACTTTACATATCATTACTATCTAATTCTTCAAAAAATATTAATTTTTCTATTAACTTATTTAGATTTACTATAGTTAAAAAAACAGTTCTATTTTTATAATATTAATCAGTAAGAACCCTATTTATAATGTACATAAGGGTACTTTTAGATTAATCAGGTGTCTGTGTTATATATAGAAATATGTCTATATACAATATGTGAGAATGGTGCCCGGCTAATCAAAAATTGTAACATTACCCCCGCAGACAATTTTCATCCCACTACATTTCTGTCGCAGACTCAGTCACAACTTTCTGCTACTGGGGGTTTAACACATGATTTTTCTTTCTTTGATATGGAATTCTGACATGCACTACAACATGGTTTCTGTACAATTGGGGTGTGTTACAGTTATTCTACAGTGTAAGTGGTTGCAATTTCATTTTCGCGATTGTTCATATTATCTAACATACAGTAGACTCCCTCAAATCCGCACAGTTTGGGACCAGAGGTTGTGTGGATTTTAGAATTTTGTGGATTTCTGGTCATTGCTTTGTTTACATTTAAAAAAAAATAATTTGAGTTCAATTAATAGTGCAATCGGAACTATAATTAATGCTTACAATTACAATATAATAAAATATTAAAATAAGTAATGAACTAAAATAATAAAAATTTAGATAGTTTTTAAAGTGATAAAAGCACTAATAGCAAAGGTCAAATTAATAATCAGAAGTGTATGAATAAATATTCATTATAAAGATTAGATGTATTTTTCCAAAATTATTCAACAAAACTTGTCTCATAAAAGTATATTACTAATTCACATCAAAATCATAAAATAAGGATTTTCTTTTTCAAGTTTAGCCAGGTTTAATAACTAAAAAATCTTGATTAATGCATAAATATATTATGTAAGAAGATTGTGTTACCAGTAATATCGGCAATATCTTGAATTTTTTGCAAAAAAATTTATTCTTTCCTTCATGAAAAAACATGAATAGAGTATTATTAAGAAAATTACAAAATAAAATATATATTAAATTGATGCAAAACTAAAAAAATCAAATTTTGTCCCAATATTTGAATTGAAAGTTTCATTGTTTACATCCATAAAATATGTGCGGATTTTAAAGAGTTGCGGATTTCTGGTTTGCAGATTTGACATAGTCTACTGTATTTCTCTTTTATTTGACTAAATTTTTTAAGTCCCCTGAAAGAAAAACTATTGCATAGCCTCCTATAAGATATGTGTTAGTTACATGTTTTAAATTATTAGTAATGAAACGTTTTGTTTAATTAAAGCGTTTATCTTTTTTTTAATGCTATGTGAACGACGTCACTGGTAACAGCTAGTAAATAACATAAATTACAAGCAGCAAAGTTTTAACCAAATTCAAATGAACTACATGAAGTGTAATGTAAATCACATAACTGTATGTACTGATATTAAATTATTACATACTTACTTTATATTAGTATTTGTGTTTATTTTACTAATTTACATTATTATATTAACTAGCGGCCCGCCCTCGCTTTGCTTCGGGTAGTCCCGTGTCAATTCTGACACCGCAAATTGTTACTACCACTTCATCCCATTGAATTCAACTACTAAAACCACTACTCTCCTTTTAAGTAGTCGGGTAAAAAGTTGCCTGTATGTTAATCTAAGGTGCCAGATAACTCCATACAAAGTTTCATAAAAATCGATCCATCCGTTCTTACGTTATAGATGGTGTAACTAACACGACTTTGTTTTATGAATATAGATTATAGCAGCCCTCCCAGGCTTTGTACGGGTATTAAAAAAAATTAAAGTTATACATTTTTACACACATGCTCATACTCTTCTTTGTGGGTGGAGTTATTAAAAAAGTGTAAACTTATAAAAGAAAATTCGGATATTAGTATTATTTTTTATTTATTTGTAATTCATACACTACATTTTTACTTATTTACTTTTTACATTTTTACCTATTCATTTTATTTTTACAACAATTACAGGATGTCTTTATACACAATAAATCTTGTAGGGTTCAGCCTGCGTTTGCAATGCATAAGCGGAAAAAATGAAATTATTTACGACATCACATTAAAAACCTCAAAAATAACAGTATTTCTCCACTATTTAATGGATGTTATTATACATATAAACCTTCCTCTTGAATCACTCTATCTATTAAAAAAAACCGCATCAAAATCCGTTGGGTAGTTTTAAAGATTTAAGCGCACATAGGGATATAGGGACAGAAAAAGCGACTTTGTTTTATACTATGTAGTGATGATTTTTGAATGAATAATGCTGTTAATTATGCTGTAGATGGTTGTTTTACCTTTTTATTACGCATGAAATATTACATTTTGATGTTCGCCATTTAATCAATAACCCGCATAATCAAATAATATTTCTGGTACCATCAATATTCATTTAAACGGGGACGACTGTACTTAATACACGTCAAAATCATAAAACTAGGAAGTTTTATTTCAGGTTTAGCAAGACTCAGTAACCAAAAGAGCTTGATTGATACCTAAATATATTTGGTGAGAAGATTGTGATTACCAGTGATATCAGCAATACCTTTAATTTTTTCAGAAATAAATTTATTTCTACTTCATGAAAAAGATAAATTCAGTAATATTAGCAAAATTTAAAATATGTATCAAATTGATATAAAACTAAAAAAGTCAAAATTTGTCCCTATATCTGAAGTGAATGTTCCATTGCTTACATACTTAAATCATGTGCAGATTTTAGAGAGTTGCAGATTTAAGGGAGTTTGCTGTACCGTACTTAAAATTAGGCAGATATTTTTTTAGCTTGATTAGTGTAATTTCCAAAAATAGGGTAAAAATTTTGCATAAGCCATGAGGACGACATTTTTATTTCATAACTAAAAAGCCCAAAATGTAAACTGTTAAAAAAAAAAAGAAAAAAAATGGAAATTTTATTTGCTTTTTTGTGTCTATAAAAATAGACTCAAAAATGTGCGATTTGAAAAAAAATCCAAAAATTTTACCCCTTTCCCTCTTTTTTATATCTCACAAACTATGAGGTTTAGGAATGAAAAATATTGATTGATTCATATCAAGGTAGAATTAGTATGCATACATTTTCATACATATCCTTCTCAGTTGGGTTACAAATCATAAAAAATTGCTTCATTTGACATGGAATGACAATTGGATGTAAAACACAAAATTATATGCGTATTGGTCTGGATATTCTATATGAGAAACCTAAATTTCTTTTGCTTTCGCATCCTATACAATGAATTCTGAATATCCAGTCAATTGTTTTGGTTTCACTTTTATGCCTGTTACTATATCATGGGGTTATTTAGTTATAAGTATTAGCTTTAAGTTGGAATTTCCATACATAATAATTATTTTCATTCAGTTTTCTATATTATGTTTGCATTATGGACATTTCAAAACATTGATCAGAAAACCCATTTTATGAAAAATATCAATAATTTCCTTCAAAATATTTCTACTAATAAGTTTAATTTTGGTCCCATAACCTGTAACAAAAAATGTACCTTAAAAATTAATAATTCAATAACTACAGCAGCTTTTACAACAAATAAATGTTTATTATGGAGAACATAAAGACAGCAAAGCAAGGACGTAGCTAAGGGGGAGGCTAGGTAATTCTTAATCACCCCCATCAGAAAAAAAAAAAAAAAAATCCCTTGAAAAAGATTCCCTGTTCAAAAATCTAATTTAGTTTTGAGGTTCTTCCACAGTTTTGTAGAAATACTAAATTGTAACTAAAATAAGTTTTCAACACTCTCTCATCCTATTTGCACATGTGAAGCTAACATGATGTTTAATATTGCATTAGTTATGCACTCGAATGTTTCATCATATTCTTTTCTTAGCATAAAATTTAGTTATTATAACAGTTTAATAAGAAATGTAGTAACCTACATTGGGAATATGTGCTAATTTATCTTTCGGCATCAGAGCGAGCAAAAATATGAGCCCCCTTCCCTATTACTCACTTCTAGCTATCACCCTGCAACATGGACAGACTACATAACAAACAGAATCCAAACTACAATTGAAATTGTTCTACAAGTCTGGACAGGATGTACACACATCTCATATGATTAAAATTACATTTTAGCTGATGAGTGGCATATTTTGATTATACTTCCAACAATATTAAATTTATTTAATTTTTTAAAAAAACTACCTTCAGTTACTGCTTTGGTAACATGGATATTGTACATAATATGTATATTTATATCTTTTTCAATTTAATTTTTTTTTTTTTTTTTTTTTTTTTTTTCCCTGTTGCTAAAGTTTGGTTAATTTCTTAATGAATTTAATTTCCAGTAGATGTTTCATGTACATATATTATTTCATTTCAGATATAGAAAAAATTATTGATAGACTAGATTATGTTATACAGTATTACAAAGTTCCCAAACAAGTTGAATCTGTTATTAGAGATGGGTTTGTATTCTCTTTTTTTTATCAGTAAATTCTTCTCCTTTACACATGATAAAATAATGCATTTATCTAGTTATGTTGTGTTGTGGATTAGGGATGGGACGAATAGTGATTTGGCTGAATAGCCGAATACCAAATATTCGGCCAAATTTTATGGTGAATACCGAATATTCAGCGGTTCAATACAAATTTTTTTTCTATTAAAAAAACATAAATTTTGATTATATATAATTTAAAAAATAGAAGCTCATTAATAATTATTACTCTTAATTGTGCTTTTAAATGTATTTTTGAATTTGAAAAACTTATTTTAACACAAGAAATAAAGTACATCAAATTTATTTTTAGTAAGTCAGGATGATAAGATATTTCCTTTAAAATATGAAGAATGTACTTCACTTTTACTATCAAATGATACATTTACCCCTTTTTTTTGATCCAAAATTAATAATATTCTTAATCTCTTTCTTTCAGAACTCACAAGGAGATATTTTCTGAAATAACCTTTAATGAAGTAAATTTGATCATTTAGAGTTTTTGTCCCTAATGATAAGCAAATTTGTAAGAATGAGACACTTCTGAAATCAGTTGCCAAGCTTTAAATTACAAATTACGTTAAAGCAAAAGATTATGCTTAAAATAGAATGCATATGTTAACAAAATCTTTGACAATTGAAACAGTGCATACAATATTCAACTTCAATATTTTACTTATTCAACAAGCATCAAAAGAATAAACATAAATTGATAACAACATGAATGAAGGAAGATGTAAATAAAAAATATATACATAATAATGTTACATATTTAAGTCAGTAACTATGCAAATAATTATTTAAAAGTAGAAACTATAGCATGGCTGCCAACTACTATGCCTATTTAAAGTCAAATAAATATGTTAGAAACAGAAATTTTAGTGAATGATTAACAATATTTGCTGTAATTGATAACATTGAATATATTTGGTACACATTTTACTTAAACATTTTTGTGGTTCCAAACATGTTTATATGATTTAAATTAGGGATGGGACAAATAGTGATTTGGCCGAATACCGAATATTCGGCCAAATTTTAGGCCGAATACTAACTTTTTTTCCCAATAAAGAAAAAAATTTTTTTTTTATATATAATTTAAAAAATAGGCATTCATTAATAATTATTACTCTTAAATGTGCTTTTAAATGTATTCTGAAATTTGAAACACTTATTTTAACACAAAAAAATTATGAAATTGCATTATATTCTTTTATCTTAATGTACATCAAATTGATTTTCAGTAAGTCAGGATGGTAAAATATTTCCATTAAAATATGAACAATGTATTTCACTTTTACTATCAAATGATACTTTTATCTTTTCTTGCATCCAAAATTAATAATATTCTTAATCTCTCTTTCTCAGAATTCACAAAGAAATATTTTCTGAAGTAACCTTTAATGAAGTAAATTTGATCATTAAGAGTTTGTGTCCCTAATAATAAACAAATTCGTAAGAATGAGACTGTTTGGAAATCAGTTGTCAATCTTTAAATTTCAAATTATGTTAAAGCAAAAGGTTATGCTTAAAGTAGAATGCATATGTTAACAAAATCTTTGACATTTGAATCGGCGCATACAATATTCCACTTATTCAACAAGCAGTAAAAGGATAAACAGAAATTGATAACAACATGAATGAAGGAAGATGTAAATTAAAAATATATACATAATAATGTTACATATTTAAGCCAGTAATTATGCAAATAATTATTTAAAAGTGAAAACTATAGAGTAAAAAAATTATTTTGTTCAGCATTTAGAATTTATGTTTAAATATTTATAAAACCATCTTCATAAAGCAAGTTGCGTCATCTAATGTGTATCTATCTAGTTTGACACCAGTTCTGTTTTCAGATGTATCGATGTATTTGGAATAGTAATATTTGATATTTAATTTTGAAAATAAATCTTCGTTAATACACCTAGTGAATGAATTTTTTCATTTCTCACTTCATAGAAAATAAGTTATAAATTTCATAAGAGCCTTTTTTACATGTGCATGGAATTTGCAGACATTAATAAATATTCGAGTGTTTTAAAATAAGGTAGTGTTTTTTTTTTTTTTTTTTTTTTTTTTTTTTTTCGATAAGTGTTTTTCATCTTGAACTGTAACATATCATTCTCTAATGAAAACATTTCCTGTACAATTAAATCTCCAACTTGGACAGCATTTTCTAAAATATCACCAACCTTTATAGGAAATACAGAAAGGCTGAATATTTTTTAGTATGTTTTGCAAGTAAGTAACTGTATGTTTTGCAAGTAAGAATGAGAATGACTTCATAAATGAAGTAACCAATTTGGATTAGAGGAAAAAAAATTGCAAGAAATGAAATTCTTCAAATCCTAAATTTATTTGTCAAGATATTTTTCACTATTCGGCGAGATTTCAGCAATATTCGACGAGATATCTCTAAATATTCGGCCGAAGTATTCGGTCAACAAGCCTTCAATATTCGGCCAACCGAATATTCAGCAAAAGGGCCGAATAGGCCGAATATTCGTCCCATCCCTAATTTAAATAGGCGTAGAAGTTGGCAGCTCTGCTATAGAATAAAAAAAATATTTTGTTCAGTATTTAGAATTTATGTTTAAATATTTATAAAACCATCTTCATAAAGCAAGTTGTGTCATCTAATGTGTATCTAGTTTGACACCAGTTCTGTTTTCAGATCTACTGTTGTATTAGGAATAGTGATATTTGATATTTAATTTTGAAAATGAATCTTTCTTAATACACTTAGTGAATGCATTTTTTTCATTTCTTACTTTATAGAAAATAAGTTATGAATTTCAGAACAACCTGTTTTATATTGTCATGGAATTTGTAGACATTAATAAATATTCGAGTGTTTTAGAATAAGGCAGTATTTTTTTCTTTTTATAAGTGTTTTTATATCTTGAATTGTAATTGTAATATATCATTCTCTAATGAAGACATTTCCCGTACAATTAAATATCCAACCTGGGCAGCATTTTCTAAAATATCACTAACTTTTATAGAAAGGCTGCATATTTTTTAGTATCTGAATAACTGTATAGTTTGTAAGTAAAAATGACTGTATGAATGAAGTAGTCAATTTAGATTAGAGAAAAAAAAAATTGCCAGAAGCGAAATTCTTTAAATCCTAAATTTATCTGGCAAGATATCTTTCACTATTTAGTGAGATTTTAGCAATATTCGACGAGATATCTCTAAATATTCGGCTACAGGTATTCGGTCAACAAGTCTTCAATATTCGGCCAACTGAATATTTGGCAATACGGCAGAATGCCGAATAGTGGCCAAATATTTGTCCCATCCCTATTTGGATGAACAACTACATCTCAAACCACCAGATTTAGAGGTAAAGGTTGTCCTAGGCATGAATTTATGCATTTCTACATTTGAACCCAATTTTCAAATTGTTAATTGGATTATTTTGGCATTTTTATGTTAGCCAGGTGCAAATCTTACCATTAGCAATTTTTTGTATTAAAAATTTATTTAAAAACTATATATTTTTTTTAAGTGTAACACAAATTTTAGACTATTTTGAATTTTTTAATTTAAATCAGATTGAAGAAATACATAGTTTGAGCATGTTGTCTTCATTGAACAGGGCTTGAATTTCAGGGCGGGATGGCGGGATTCGCGCCCGAAATTTTGAAATCCCGCCCAAAATAATATCGTAGGCGGGAGGCTCTCGCTAAAAAAAAAATCCCAAATTTTCCGAAAAATTTTGCATTTTGAAACTACGATTAACTTCCCACTTTTTTTTGTGATATTTTTGTGCGACTAAATGACATATTTTGCTGCGAAAAATCGTTGGAATTCACGCTATTTTTTCTGCAACCAATCGTCAAATTTCGCATTTTTTTCCCAGCGATCAATTTACAAGTTTCGTGCGATTTACCGTCGCGAGAACGGAGTAATTCCGTTTCAAAATTTCGAAAAAATTAATGCATTCGATTTCAAAAGCTATGAAGCATCGTTTATTAACCCCGAAATTTGGATAGTTATGTCTAAATTTCCGGGCTAATTACCGATTTTTCATAGCTTTTAAAACCGAGCTGAATTGCATATTTTCACAATCAATTTCATCAATCGTTTGCAAAAAATTTTGTTAGATCATCGCGATAAAAACGGCAATTTTCTCAAAGGATCGCGAAAAAAAACTCTACTTTCCTTAAAAGATCTCGATAAGTCACGAATTTCTAAAAAAAAATCGCGGAATAAACACGCATTTCGTGAAAGGATTGTGAAATAAACGCGAATTTCATATAGGTGAAAACTGGAAAATTTTATTAGTAGTTAGTGGCCGGTAGACCCAGTTTCATTAGTGGCCACTTTTTAAAAATAGGTCAAAATGACTTTTTTTATTTATTTAGTGGCTAGTGAGTTACAAAGTTACACATATTTGGTTAAAAATATGAATTGGTGATTAACATTGCAGATAAAATTATAAGTGATAAACTATATTTAAGTTTATATTAATACATTGTATAAAACAAACAAGAAAATTATATTTTTAAATTTTAAATTTAAAAATAATTTCACATCTTTCTTGGATATTTTATTCTTACTTAAAATTGGTGGTAATTATTAAATTTGGCGAGTGTGCAGATAAATATAAATATTCTTTGCTTTGGCTGAGATTTCAAAACTCCGGATGTCTTATTAATGCAAAATCAGAGAGTTCCAATGTGTTGGTGAGGTGGAGGAAGTTTGCTTGGTAGCAGTAAAGTCAGATGCTAAATTTGCAGTATTACTCGCCTAAGTGGCGAGTGCTAATTTTGTCCTATATTTTTTAAGTAATTGGTTATAATGTTTCAATATTTCTTGACACCTACATAAACTTTAATCATAAATTTATAAAAAAATGTACCAGCCAATTATTACTGGTACAATTAGTGAGCATATGGCAAAAGTGAAAGATTTAAGATACAGCAATGTCCTTAACACTTCCTTGCATCCAGAGGTAAAAATGGTATAATTTATTTGAAATGCATGTGGAATTAAAATTGATGACTATATTTTGTAGGGAAAAAAGTATTTCTTGAAAACATAATCCAAATAAAGAGTTCATAGTAAAAAGCCAAAATATAGAAAATACAACAAAGTTGCTAAATATGCTTGCATCCGATAGAAAGAAAGAATTAACCAATTCACTAATTAGATGCAAACAAAGAAGAGATGCATATATTCGTGAAAAAAGCTGTATTTCACAAAGCAAATTAATAAGATTTTTAATCGCCGAGTGGCGACTAGGGTGGCGATCGATGGCCGATTTTTAATTTAAAGAATTAACCAATTCACTAATTGGATGCAAACAAAGTAGAGATGAATGTATCCATGAAAAAAATCTGTATTTCACAAAGCAAATTAAAAAGATTTTTCAATCGCCGAGTAGCGACTAGGGTGGCGATCGATGGCCGATTTTTAATTTAAAGAATTAACCAATTCACTAATTAAATGCAAAGAAAGTAGACATGCATACATCCATGAAAAAAGTTGTATTTCACAAAGCATATTAATAAGATTTTTTAATCGCCGAGTGGCGACTAGGGTGGCGATCGATGGCCAATTTTTAATTTGAAGAATTAACCAATTCACTAATTAAATGCAAACAAAGTAGACATGCATATATCCATGAAAAAAGTTGTATTTCACAAAGCAAATTAATAAGATTTTTTAATCGCCGATTGGCGACTAGAGTGGCGATCGATGGCCGATTTTTAATCGCCACTTTTACAACTTTAATCGCCACGTGGCGAGTGGCGACCGTTAATTTACACCTATAGAATTTCATGAAATGATTGCGGAATAAACGCAAATTTTGTGAAAGCATCGCGAACTGAATTTAATGCAAGGATCGCCATATAAACAGCGTCTTGTGAAAAGGGGCAGGTGGGGGCGAAGAGGAAGTCGCCCGGGTGCAGAAACTTAAGGGGTCGATTTTCTACAACCAACATCATTTTTGGCTGGTAAGAAGAAAAAGAACACTAAATTGAAACTTTGCTCCATGCGCAGTTTTCTCTTAGCACATCCTTGTATTTGAATTTCTTTAAAGGATGGCGGGAAAGCACCAAATTTATCAAAGTATTCTTCAGGGGTGTTTTTTTTAATTTGCAGAAAATTTTCTGAAAAGTTACAGTGGATTGTGTGAAAGGGGGGGGGGGGGGGGGGACATTTACTTTAGACTGTTTTCACTCAACCTAAAATCAACCTGGACCAGGGGTGATTCTCGTCCGAAATTTCCGAAAATTTAAGGCATCCTCTTCCGAAAATTTGAAATTGGGTTATCAATTCCACATAATATGCCAACTTGTACGGTTTTGTGTACGAAAAAAACAGTCGCACAGAAATGCAAATTTCGTAAAAGGATCACTGAAAAAGCACACATGTTGTCAATATTTCGTGAAAAACGACGATTTCGTCAGTGTTTTTGTTAATGAACTTTGTCAAAAGATTGCTAAAAAACGCAAATTTCCTGTGCGGCGTGGAAAAAACGGCAATTTCATCAAATATCGCAGATAAAATGCTGATTTCGTCTAAAGATCACATGAAAACGTCGATTCCGTCTAAAAACTGCGAAAAAGACGCCATTTTTGATCAAAGATCGCTTAAAAATATTTTGGCAAATGATCATTTTAAACAAAAAGTCGATTCATCAAAATATCAAGGGAAAAACGCCGATTTTGTCAAAAGATCGCGGGCATAAAACGCTGTTTTCGAGAAATTATCGCGTAAAAATGCAAATTTTGTCTAAAGATCGTCGTAACAAACGCCGATTTCGTCAAAAGCCAAATGCCACATTAGGATGGGGGGGGGGGGGGGGGAGAGATAGAAAGTATCATAATATGAAAGGATTCAAGAGCTTTCGAATTATATACCACAAGATCTAACTGGTCAAAAAAATTTTTTGAAAATTATTCCCTTGCCCTTATGGGTCCACCTTTTCGCCCCCAAATTCATGCAGCCTGCACTTTAATTTTTTATATTTGATAATATTTACCAGAGGGCTTGATAAAACACCTAAAGTGATATATATTGTAAAAATTGCTACAGTTTTAAAAATGTGTTTGTTCTCTCTCCACCCCATCCCCTCTTTGAAAATTTTTTTAATAAATGATATTTATCAGAGGGTTCCGAGTATCTGATTGCTTGGTATTTCTAAAATACGAAAAGCTTTGAAAATTAAAGCTTCATTTCACAACTTGTTGTCATGCTTCTTTTTCTGTCTTGTTCCTCGATAAACCTTTTCACATTTCTTCTACCGAGAACGAGAATCATAAAGGAGTCGCGTCATCAAAAAAAGAATTCACCTGGGTTCATTGAGGTAGAAAATCATTGAAAGAAGAAATCGTCATTGAACCCCTTGGCTGGTGACAGGTTTCACGGGCCCCTACAACAAAAAATATGTAAATCCACTGCTTATTTGAATCATTGTATAATCAAATCAATCCTTTTTTTTTTTTTCCTTTTTAAGAAAATAACATTTATTGTCGTTTATATGTATCAATGCTACTCCCTTTAATTGAATCAGGTTCAGATTTTACAAACAAGTTTAATTTAAAAGGTGATTATTAAACTTTGATTGAATTTTGTCATAAAATTATTTACTTCAGGCTGTTTTGAAATTTTACATTTTATCAACTTGGCATCCCCAATGTTTATGACACAAAATATTTGCAAAAAAAAAAGCATTTAACTTCTGTCTGTTGTTAAATAATTAAGAAACGTGCCTCTCCCCTTTAAAAGTAATGCACCTTTAATGATCTGTTATTGTTGATATTTTTTATTTCCTTTAGTAAATTCTATTATTACATTTAAAGCACTTTATTGTTATTCATGCATGCAACATTTTAAAAATATCTGTTTTAGGTTTAATTTATTAATTCTGCATTTAAAAATGTAAATTGTTATTGGTATTCTTTTGTCACAAATCATCTGAATAAATCAAATTTTATATTTAATATGTCTCTATATCAAAAGTAAATGTCATCCTTAAAAAGATACTATTTGTTAGCAACCTTTTTTAGAATTTAAATTCATTGCTTTTCCAAACTTAATTTTTGAAAGGCAACATTTTTGTTTTGGATTAATTCGGCAATTTGTTTAAATTGGCAATATTGGTCAACCTGGTAATCCAGTAATGCAGTACATAATATAAATAAGACATTTATCCATTTTTACATAGAAACAGATGTAATTTGAGTAACAAAAATAATAGTTCATCAGGTTTTATCAAAGCTGTTTACATATTTTCTCAACATATCCTCCCTTTTTTAAACCGAAATCGCATCAAGCTTTGGTAAAAGAATGTGCATTAATCAAATACTCATAATTTTAGTAATAATTGTCCTAGAATCATGCAACATACCTTCGAAAAAAGCTGACACATTCCCATGTCCGAATCACCTGGGAATGCTTGACTAATAGGTCTTGGGTCATGCTCCCACATATTCAGGAGCTCTGCTTAACTATGTCTTTCCCTTATGTCTCGAAGACTCATATATATGTTAAACCATATTTTTATGCTTCTTGAAAGAATTTGCTAAAACGGTCTTTCGGTACCATTTTGGATTTCTTCGTTAATCATGCCAAACAGAATATGATACTCAACTCTTCCCATAAATGCTGCCCTGATCGCATAGATTTGTTGATTTCTGTATTTGAATCTTCTATTTAGTGAAGCTATGAAAGTAAATAAAATTATGAAAAAAAAGTAACTTATTGCAATGCTTAGCTTAAATTTAAGGAAGATCAAACTGGTCGCCAGAGGCAACTAATAATTTAAATAAATAGAAATTTAATAAATTAAAAAAAAATTTCAGTTTGCACGTCAAAATAGAAGATAATAGGACATATGAAAATAAAAACAAATAAGCATGTTTTTCACATAATTTAATTTCAATGAATTGTGTTACATCCATAGTAATTCTGTATATTTATTTAAATTTGTGTGGCAATGATCCAAAAAAAAAAAAAGTTAGGAAAAGAAACAATTTTCAAATGGAGCTTTAAAATACAAATTTGATTTTCTTATCATTCATCAAACTTACAAAGATGGAAAAAAAAATCTAAATTAAGTTTTACCAAGAAGGTAAAAATAAAACAAAAAATGAAGTTAATCCACTCACTGGATCGTTAGCTACACTTTGTTAAAATTTGCATCTTCATTTTTTCATTTAAAATTAAATAAGAAACTAGAGAAAGCTACAGTAATTTTTTTTTTTTTTTATGCTATCATTTTATTCATGTCATCAAATTCTATCTTTCAAAATAAAAATCAGTCATATGGCAACTGATTAGCTAAAAATGTCAGAAAATCATTTGCATTTTCTGTTTCTTAAGCATATTGTACCAAATGCTGTCATGTTTGCTATGATAGCTACAGTGTGAAGTAACCGTATTTTCAATATGTCATTTTTCACACTTAAAAAGTTGAATATAAATCCTTATAAAATATCTTTTGAAGCCTGCAACAATGTTGTATGAATTACAATTTTATGTATTGAGTAGCTTGAAATTAATCAGTTAACCCCGTCACGACGGAAGCCTTTAATGAATTTTTTTTATGTTTTGTCACCAGATTTTAAAACAGAAATTTGTGCCTAAATAAATTTTTAAAAATGCTCAGATTAACTAAGGCAAATTTGCGGCACATCTAGACACACGGCAGTGTGTCAGCCAAGTTCACAAAGTAAAAGGCGACACACCGGCTGTGGGTTATATTACCCGAACCATTTCAAGCCACTTTTGACCCCTCAATAACTTAAATTCTATTTGACCTACACACTTGCAATTTTTTGTATCGTGCAAGACCATCTTCTAATTTCCGAATTCTAAAATTAAAAAAAAAATCTTTTACCGTTCACGAGAAATGGACGTCTGAAAACCACTGTTTTTACCACTGACTCACTCATAGAAATGTTTGACTACTTCCAGGTGACTTAGGAAGTTGAAATTTGGTGTGGATGTAGGTTATTGGATCTATAAATAGGAAAAAATCAGAAATCACCATTAATTAATCATTAATGGTTGGTTAGAGGATAAATTATTGGATTACAATGGAAGTTTATGAGAATTTCACAAAATACCAGAAATAGTGCCAAGTTGGCATCACTTTTGGCGAATATCAGGGCTAATCTCTGAAACTATCGAAACGATTTCAAAAGTAATGGTACCAAAATGATGATATTCGCTCCGATTCAAAGATAGACTATATCTTATGTCTGTACCACTAGCCAAAAGAGGGTTCAGAAGCGAAAAACATTCTAAAAATGGGATTTTTGTTTTACTGAAAGGCCTAGAAGCACAAAATTTGGCATGATAATTATTTATTTCAAAAGTAATGGTACCAAAATTATGATATTCGCCCCGGTTCAAACATAGACTATATCTTATGTCTGTGCCACTAAGCAAAAAACATTCTAAAAATGTGATTTTTGTTTTACTGAAGGGCCTAGAAGCACAAAATTTGGCATGTTAATTATTTATAAGATATAAATGATCACTAATGTCATTTGCTAAAACATATCAAATTTAAGTGGGTGAAAATCCGCGAAGAGCGTTCTAAAAAAGTTCGAAATACCAATTTTAAAACAATCTCGGCAAACAACAAACCGATCTTAAAAGTAATGATATCAAAATGATGATGACAGTCTTTGTTCCAACATAGGATATATCTTATGTCGATTACACTAACCCAAAGGAGGTAAAAGAGAAAAAAACATTCTAAAAATGCGATGTCTGTATATTAAGGAATTGTACTGGAACCATAAAGTTTGGCATTTTAGAGTTTAGGGAATTTCGCGAAATATCAGCAATAGTGCCAAGTTGGCGACACTTTTGGCAAGTATCGGGGGTAATCTCTGAAACCACCGCACTGATTTCAAAATTAATGATACCGAAATGATGGTATTTGCCCTGGTTCAAACATAGGCTATATTTTATGCGTATACCATTAACAGGGTGAAGAACCAAAAGAGGGTGAAGAAGCAAAAATGCAACTTTTGTGTTACTCAAGGACCTAGAACTATAAGATTTGGCATGTTAATTATTTATAAGATATAAATGATCTCTAAGGACATTTGATAAAAAATACGGAATTCAAAAGGGGTTAAAATGTGCGAAAAGAGTTCTAAAAATGTTCTAAATTGGGATTTTTAAGCAATTTCAGCAAACAACAAACCGATCTTAAAAGTAATGATATCAAAATGATGGTGATAGTCCTTGCTCCAATATAGGCTATATC
Organism: Maratus speculifer; assembly: GCA_964019185.1. Taxonomy (NCBI): domain Eukaryota; kingdom Metazoa; phylum Arthropoda; class Arachnida; order Araneae; family Salticidae; genus Maratus; species Maratus speculifer. The sequence continues at coordinate 44,641,111 of OZ025294.1, forward strand.
TTATGTCGATTCCACTAATCCAAAGGGGTTAAAAGAGCAAAAAGCTTTCTAAAAATGGATGCCTGTATGTTAAGGGCCTAAAAACATAAAATTTGGCATGTTCATTAATTATAAGATATAAATTATCACTAAGAACATTTGTTAACAAATACAAAATTTAAAAGGGGTAAAAATGCATGAAAAGCGTTCTAAAAACTTTCTAAATAGCAATATTTAAGCAATCTTGGGTAGTTAGCAAACCGATTTAAAGAAAAAAAAGATGCCAAAATGATGGCGACAGTCCTTTCTCTAACAAAATTATTGGATAAATTACCAGATTACAATGGGAATTTGGCAAAATACCAGAAATAGCTCCATGTTAGCATAACTTTTGGTGCGTAATTATTTTCGTCAATATAGCGATATTTCGCCAAGTTGGCTACAGATGTTTTTGGTTGACGAAATAATCAAATAGTACTCAATCACGTAAAAGAAACATCCTTATTAGTGGGATTTAAAGGAACATAAGCGTTCCTAATGTTAAACTTTTTAATTTGACTGAAAAAAACAGTGAATAAATGCATGAAAAAGCTGAAAGATTAATTAATATTAAATAAAACTAATTTAACCTATTTATTTCAAAAAAGAAACAAATACCTACTTATTTGACAAAAAAAAATAATGATATCCTATCAAAAACATGAATGTGGAAAAATGCCAAGTTCGTTAAAGTTTCACTCATAAAAAAAGTGATTTGACAAAAAATAATGATATCCTATCAAAAACTTGAATGTGAAAGGATGCCAAGTTCATTAAAGGTTTTGCTAGTAAAAGATGCGAGATCTAACTGCAAACCAAGTTCTTTCGGAGCTCCTTAAATTATAACTCCTGTTATGCATAATATTATTCAATTGCTTAAAATGATTTGTTATGTTACTTGTTATTCAATAGAGCGACTTGGCAAGTTTTCAGCTACCAACTTTAATCTTTGAGTCGGAGTACAATTTAATCTAGAATCTGATTGGCAAAGATCTAGTCAGTCGAGTGTTTGAATAAGTATATTGAAGTTAAGGTACTGATAAGTTAAGGAAGGGATCAACTTTAATTTCTGATCAACTAAATAGAAAAAAATTGAGTAAGAGAAAATTGAGTAAGAGAAGTCGCTCAATTGAATAACAAGTAACATAACAAATCATTTTAAGCAATTGAATAATATTATGCATGACAGGAGTTATGATTTAAGGAGCTCCGAAAGAACTTGGTTTGCAGTTAGATCTCACATCTTTTATTAGCAAAACCTTTAACGAACTTGGCATTTTTTCACATTCATGTTTTTGACAGGATATATGTCTTTCGTCCCCAAAGGGATAAGTAGCTTCTGATATTAGCTATTAAAACTTTAATAGCTATTTAGAACTAATTACTGGAGTTAGTTATTAGTTTAAAATTATTAATGGGTAACAAACTAAAAAGGAATTAGTAACCAACTGATCGTGCTTGGAGAAGTTACCAAATTTTTTGCTGCAGCTTTGTGCAGATTTCATTATCATAAGGATTATTATCTACTAGATTTCCGCCTGCGGCTTCGCCCGTGTGGAATTCGGTTATATTGCGGTATAAAGCACAACTATAAGAAAACTTCTCATTTCCACGGAAAAATGTAAGAAGCGCGATGTAACGCTGGATACAATTAGTTGTTAAACCAAAACTGAATGGTACACTATATTATATGTTTTCCCTTGTGGAGCAAAAACATGCAGATTTTGGGCACTGGAAACCCGGGAACACGCTACATAGAGCTGACCATGCTGACGTTGAGCCTGTTGTGATAAATGGACTTGAGTACGAATATCATTCTTAGAAGCCCTCAAAGAAGCTTGGCGAGCGGCTTGCTCCTCAAATCTTTGCTGGCGCTGAGATGATAGCTCAGCAGCTCTCGAAGCAGCCTGACGCTCTGCTTGTTCGTGCCTTCTTAATTCAGCATAAAGAGATGATTCTTGAGATCGGGCAATTTTCATTGCCCGATGCTTTAGATGAGGTGCTCGACAAATTAGATTTACGTTTGCGAAGCATTGTGAAAATATGAGTAAACTATAAACCTAAACTAAACTATAACAATCTAAACGATGAACAAAGCGACGTAATTACCTATCGAAAAAACAATAACTACTTTAGATATCTACCTAGAAAAAAAGCACTAAACTAACCTAACCTAACTATTATACAGCTACTGCACATCGTTACCATGTTTTAAAAACACCCAGCACCATCTATCGCATACCTCAAGAACTAAATAACGTAACTAATACTTATACTAATTAGTAATTCGTTGACTTATAGTTATTTCAGGATAAGTAGATGTAAAAAAGCATTTTAGACGATAAAACAAATAGTACGTCATCCCTCGGAAATTCCTCATTTTCGAGGATTCATTATCGTATCATTTAGCTTCTAAATTTACATGTTCATATTCGTTTGCAATATATAAGTAGATGTAAAAAGACAGTTTAGATGATAAAACAAATTGTACGTCATCCCTCGGGAATTACTCATTTTCGGGGATTCATTATCGTATCATTTAGCTTCTAAATTTACATGTTTATATTCGTTTGCAATATTTTATCTTGTTTTAAACAACACACAGCGCCATCTCCAATCCATCCATCAAGCAAACTATATTTTTGTTTCCCCTCGGGAATATCAATTTTTTCCGGGATAAAAAGTACCCTATTATTTAATCCGGACTTCTAACTTTACGTCTGCAAAATTTCAAAGCAATTGGTTCAGTAGTTACGGCATGAAAGCGGAACAAACAAACAAACAAATTCACTTTCCGATTTATAATATTAGTAAGGATGTCAGGGATGAATCTCTTTTAACAGAAGTTTTTATTTTTAATGAAAATCTGTTTACATTTTAAACAATGTTTTATGAGAATAATTTTATCCTATAATAATTTTGAACACTTCTTTTTTAAAGTAAATTTTAAATATTATTATATTTTAGACCCAGTGGACACATAGATGCCTATTTAGAATGTTTACAGAAAGTGAAATCATCTATTGATTTCTTTACTGAAAATACAGGTGAATGTTCTGAATTGGAGGAATTAGTAAGTTACTTTTATTTGTGCATAAAAAATTTTGCTAATTAAATTCAGTGCTATATTCAAGATAAATATATGGGTCAATCAACTATTCTTTGCACTAAAAATAATTAAGGATTATGCAATGTATATGTGTATGTGTAAAAAAAAAAAAAAAAAAAAAAAAATTCGAAATTTTACCTTAAATTATTTCAAATTCTTATAATTACCAAATGCATTCACTTGGCAATTTCTCTTATGTAAAAACTATGTAATGTGCCATATTGATCGATTTTTTTCAAAAAGTCAATATATTTCAAAAAATGGGCATTTTGAGCCGAATTTCGCTTAAGATGATTATGATAAAGCCATCTCCTGCAGAAAAATGAAATTAGCATTTCTTCAAAAGTTGTTAACCTAGTTTTAACTCTAATCATTTTTTTTTTTTTTTTTTTTTTTTTTTTTTTTTAATGGCATGCAACTTTGAAATCTCCTGTGATGTTGACCAAGCCGGCAGGGATTTTTTTAAACTGTAATTTGAATGTAATTAATAATGCAATCAAAAGTATAATGAATGCTTACAATATGATAAAATATTACAGCAAATAATAAATTAAAAATAATAATAATTTGAAACTAGACACTTTGTCCCTCTTCGATAAATCCCTTTTGTTACCGTTTCTATTGTGCCCGATTTTTCTGTCGCTTTTAGACTGATCTGTTGTTTCAGACATCTCTCTGAAATTCCTAGATCAACTTGCTTTGTGTCTGGTGTTTTTCGACTCTGACAAGTTCTTCTGCTTACTATGCGGCTTTTGTCTGACTTTGTCGTTTGAGTAGCCGGACTTATGACTTTTAAAATGCTCCTTAAACCATTGTATGGGCGGGTCTGCTTTTTTTTCTTTTATTCCCTTCCAGAACAAAGATTTTCCTACCTCGAACTTCATGTATTGTTTTTCCTGCATCATTTTGACACCCCTCCCTTCGAACTCTCATCTGAAATCTTTTCTGTCACATTTGACTGGGAGCTATTTTCTTTTTCTCCGCTTTTCCCAGCAAAAGAGAATTTTAGTTCCGGTTTTGTTTTGGATTTGTTCTGGGTGGTATTGGCGTTTAACCTCTGAATTTTCTTACTTTTAATTTTATCAATTTCTTTTTGAGTTTCGTTACCCAAAATATAGTAGGATAAGTTTGTATTTTTATCCGCCACTATCGCTTTCATCTTCAATCTTCCTAACCCTTTAATATTTAAAGTAATGTCCGCCGAGGGTAACCTCCTTACATCATTTATAAGTGGTTGTTTTACATGAATTACTCTACTGTCTAACTTATTGGGTTTAATTAACCTTTCGGGAATCACATCGTATTATTGACTTCCCGTGTCTCTTAGCGTTGTGCATTTTTTCCCATTTATATGTGCATGATCTAGATAAGGTTTAAAATTCTCTTTGAAATTTGTCCCCTCCTGAATGTGATAAACATTAGAAATGTTTGTTATATTTTTCTTATTTTCTGAGCAATTTCGCTTCCAGTGGCTCGAATCTCCGCAAATAAAACAAATGTTTTTCGTCATTTTTTCGAAAGTTTTCTGCCTGTCCTCATTATCATTTTTTTCTCTCCAATTGGGTTTTATTTCCGTCCAACTATCCGATTCTTTTTCTTCATATCTCGACCATTCAAACTTTTTTTCAGCTGAATACCTATCTTTCCATGTCCGTTTTTGTACACTTTTTATTGCTTCGTACCCGTTCAGATCTTTGACTAACGCCTCCGGTTTAGTGTATGCCACCCACGAATCAATAAAATGCTCTCTTATCTCCAGTGGTACTCTTCGCTTTATCTGCTCGATAATTAGCAGATCTTTTAGGTCCTCAAAGCTGTTTATGCCTAGACCATGTAGCCACCTTTCCTGAAAGCTGTTTAGCTCAAAAATCAGGTCTTTCCCGGGGCTGTTCGGATTCTTCTGATGCCTTCTGAAAAATTCATTATATAGAGAAATTCGATGTATAGATAATGATGTTAAAAATAGTATTTAATGTGTGAAATTTGAACAAATATTATTTTTGATCTTTTGAATTAAGAATTTGAAATGTTTAAAAGTAAATATTAACATAACATTTTATTTCTTAATTATTTAAGCTGCTTCAAAAAAGAGAAGACATTTATTTGAAAGCTTAATAAAAATCAAATAAGGAAGACTTCCATTAATTTCAGATGAAGAAATCTGTAATTTTTAATTGTTTTGATTTTAAAATTGTTGTGCTCTCAAAAAAAAAAAAAAAAAAAACACTTGAATTTTAGCAAGGAATGAAAAGTTTTAGTTAACAACTTCCTCCATTTGAAGGCCTCTCTCATGTGCCTCTCATTGATTCCTCTCTTACATGTGTATCAATCCAATTGACACTGTTTTGAGAAGGATGTGGAAAGGTGTGTGGGAGGTGGGATGAATTCGTTGGATTTAAAGAACAAGGAGAGAAGTAATATATAAAAAAAAAAACTCAGCACTGATAATAAATCAAAAATAGGTGATGGAAAATTGATTCCATATGATTTCGAAGATTTTTAAAATTGAATAAATTAAGACCAATTTATGAAAAAATTCGTTATATGGAGATAAATATTTCGCTATATAGAGACTGTTTTTAATGTAATCATGCGAAAAGGGGACCATTCCTACTAAAAATTCGTTATATAGAGAAATTCGATGTATGGAGTTTCGTTATAAAGAGACTCAACTGTATATATATATATATATATATATATATATATATATATATATATATATATATATGGGCTGTTTAATAGCCTCTGCTTATCAACCAGGAGAAGACCCTTTAATTGCCTTCTAGGAGGACTTAAAGGAATCGACTCGGAGTAGAGACTTAATGTCCAATCCGCACCTTCCATCGGTACAGCCTGTTAGTACTCTTGTCTAGTGCAAGGGGAACGAACGCAGATGGGCTTCCTCCAACCCGCTTGGCCAGCGTGGAGGGATTTGGCCACAACCCCCCTTATTTTACCATGAATTCACAAAACAAACCACGGCCCTCAGTTCCCGGTAGTCTGCATGTTCCTGGTTACGGCAGCGATCAGACAGACATGAAGACAGAGGGTGCTAAGAATCACCGGGCTCGGCTTGGCTGCCATAAGTTGATGACCTTGGCTACGTACAATGGACGATCCCTATCTTCTGAAAACCATTTACAGGAACTTGAAGAAGAGTTAGATAAGATCAACTGGGACATTTTAGGATTATGTGAAGTAAGAAGAAAAGGCGAAGAAAAGATTGACCTTGCCAGCGGACATGTTTTATACTACAGAGGTACAGAAGATGGAAGAACAAGTGGTGTAGGATTTCTGATTCATAAAAAGTGGAAGAATCACATTGTAGAATATGATAGTGCATCAGATAGAGTTGCAAGATTAGTAATACAAGTATCCAAAAGATACAAGCTGCAAATTACCCAAGTTTATGCACCAACAATAAGTTATTCTGATGAAGAAATTGAAGATTTTTATGAAGAAGTAGCTTCAATGCATCAAAAGGGAAATTGCTACATAAAATTAATAATGGGAGACTGGAATGCTAGAATTGGAGAGAAGAAGAAAGGTGAATTATCTGTAGGAAATCATGGATATGGTATGCGAGATGAAAGAGGAAACAGATTGATTGAATTTGCAGAATGTGAACAGATGTATATCATGAATTCATTTTTCAAGAAAAAGCCACAAAGAAAATGGACATGGCATTGTGCAAATGGCTCAACAATTGAAATCGACTACATCTTGACCAACAAAAAGTATCTTATTCAGGACTGCAGCGTTCTCAATAACTTCAATACAAGAAGCGATCACAGACTGGTTAGATGCAAACTGCTGTTAAATACTAAAGTGGAAAGAATGAAGCTTTTGCTACACTCAAAGAAATCAATCGATATTATAAACCTCCAGAAACATAAAGAAGAATTTCATTTGGAACTTCAAAACCGTTTCCAAGTGCTTCAATCAACTTTAGAAGAAGAGCAAGATGTTACAATAGTGAACAAGAAGCTAACCAATACTCTACAAGAAATTGCTAAGAAGATAGCCGGTGATGCACAAGTAAAACAGACAAAGAAAATTACAGAAGAAACAAGAAGATTGATGAAAAAACGCAGAGAATTTAAAATGAAGAAAAATGATCCTAAATCAAGAGTTGAATATGCTGAATTGTGTAAAACAGTAAGAAAATGCGTTACAGAAGATATCAGAAAATTTAACTGTGATCTTGTTAAAAAAGTTCTGGAAGATAACAAAAGTTTAAAATCAGTTAAGCGCAAGTTATGTGTTGGAAGAAAAGGTATTTTTGCGCTGAAGAGAGCAGATGGAACAATCACCAAAATCAGCAACGAAATAGTACACATTGTTGAAAAGTTCTATAATGATCTATATAAATGTGAAGAACAGAGGGAAATCAACGTACACGATCAACAAAAAATCTTAACAGAAACTGAAGAGATAATCCCAGTGATGACAGATGAGGTTTTACAAGCTATTAGATTTATGAAAAAAGGTAAATTCCCTGGAGAAGATGGAATTACAATTGACCTTATCAAAGAAGCAGGAGAAGAATTTGCAAAAAGGCTATCCTTACTGTTTTCCAAATGTCTCAAAAGGTCAGATGTACCAGAAGATTGGAATAATGCTGTGATGGTACTACTTTACAAGAAAGGAGACAAGGAAAACAGCTTACCGTCCAATCAGCTTACTGTCCGTGATTTATAAAATTTTCACCAAAGTTTTAACGACAAGACTTGAATCAGCTCTGGACTCAGCTCAACCTAGAGAACAAGCAGGATTCCGAAGTGGATTCAGCACAATGGATCATATCCAAACAGTAAGGGAACTCATAGAAAAGCATAAAGAATATAATTTACCTCTCTGCCTTGCCTTTATTGATTATGAAAAAGCTTTTGATTCCATCTACACATCAGCAGTAGTAGATTCTCTGGAGGACATTGGTATAGACAAACCTTACATCAATATCATAAAGAAGATTTACAAGAAAGTCACAGCAACCATCCGTTTAGATAAAGGAAAAGCGAAGATCAAGCTCGGAAGAGGAGTAAGACAAGGAGACACCATTTCACCCAAGCTTTTTAATGCTGTCTTAGAAAATATCTTCAAGAAGCTGGATTGGGAAAACAAAGGGATTAGAATAAATGGAGAATTTTTAAGTCATCTCCGGTTTGCTGACGACATTGTAATTTTCAGTAACAGTCCTGAAGAATTGGAAATTATGCTAAAAGATATTGCAGAAGCTAGCGTCAATGTGGGATTAAAAATAAATTTAGAAAAGACTAAGGTGATGTTTAATTCATTTACATCAAAAAAGAAAATTGTCTACAAGAACACTGAGATTAAAGAAGTGCAAAGTTATGTGTACCTAGGACAGGAAATATCATCGGATAATAGTATCTTGAATGAAATCAATAGAAGAATAAGAAATGGGTGGAGTGCTTTCGGGAAGAACAGTATTATTCTGAAGAGTAATATGCCTCTTTGTTTGAAAAGAAAAGTTTTTAATCAATGTATTTTACCTGCATTAACCTACGGAGCAGAAACATGGACACTAACAAAACGGATAATACAAAGATTACAAACAACACAGAGAAGCATGGAAAGATGTATGCTAGGCATAACTAGAAGAGACAGAAAGAGGATAACCTGGATAAGGAATCAAACAAAAGTTTTGGACATCCTTGAAAGAATCAAGCAGCTAAAATGGAAATGGGCTGGGCACATTGCAAGAAGACAAGACAATAGATGGAGCACAAATATACTACAGTGGTATCCCAGAGATGTAAAACGACCAAGAAGACGACCACAAGTAAGATGGAGTGACGAAATTAGAAAAGTGGCTGGTGTAAATTGGATGATGAAAGCACTAGACAGAAAACATTGGAAAAATCTGGGGGAGACCTACATCCAGCAGTGGATCGAAAACGGTTGATGATGATGATGATGATATATATATATATATATATTTTTTTTTTTTTTTTTTTTTTTTTTTTTTATTGTTGAAATGAGCACTCTTTGAAATCTACCTCCGCCTGTAGGCCCAGCCGACAGGGATTTTTTTTATTTTTCATGCAATCCTTATCCAGTGCTGCAACTACTTTCCATAACCTTTCAGAAGATATATATATGTTACTAGCTGATCCGCCCGGCGTTGCCCGGGTCCGTATTAACAATATTAAATGAACTTGAATTATCATTAACTCGTTACATGCAGAAATGCATTGTCTGAAATACGTAGCCACTGACTGTGTGAAAAATCGGTTTTAAAAACAACTAATATTAAGCTCTAAAAATACTCAAAATGAGCAATGAAAAATGCGGGAGGGAATATGTATCCAACAATTGCATGATTTTCGTGTAAAAAAGTTGATATTTACCCGTAAAAATCACTGTTAAGTCACGTAACTAATTATTTTCACATATAAATCCCAAGTGAAATATTTTGAATTTCAAACTAATTATATCACTCTTAAATCCGACTATACCATGAATGAAATCGATACACGGTGGTAGCTAAAAGGTTGGTATATAGTACTGTAATTTCAGAGCTATTTAACAAAAGTAAGTGTTATTTTTAATCAAATCTTGCGTATAGGTTCACTCTGTGTATAAATTCCTAACCTTAAACTTTTATACCGTAACCAGAACCTGTCTGTAACCTAACAGCGACTTAACAGTACCCTACCGTAAATTAAATATAACAGAAATGTAACCTAGCCTAAATGTATTCACTTTATTGTAACATATCCTTATTCTAACCATAACATAAATGCAATTTAACTTTAGCCTAACTTTAACCTAAATAATATAATAGAAAAAAACCATTTTAAAAAATTACTATTTCTTCGTAAAATATGCTTCAGCTGTAATTCGTTTCTTTCAATTCGTTTTATTAATACAAAATTCCTTCCTCGTGCTTTTGTTTGAGACATTAAAATTTCAGCGATAAATGGTTTAATATTGCAAACCACGGAGTAAGACACTTCTTACTCCGTGTTGCAAACCTTTTTTCGCTTTACTTCGGCTCCACCCGAGCCTCCACCTATCTTTTTCTCCATGGTGTACAGCAGCTGTGATTTAAAAAAAAATCCACATTTAAACTGACAGTTTGCCAGTCTATGAATTTTAAAGGTCTGTCCCAGCTTTTTTAATTATTTCTGCGAAAATTTTATGCAACCAATCAACCATAAGAAAATGAAATGGGAAAAAGGCGATTTTTTATGAGAGTGAGCTTTGGAATTTAATTAATTACTCAGTTAATAAATAGAATTTTGAAATTCTGAGCTTCAGGTGCATCAGGAGAGACATTGGGCTACTCTAAAAAAAATTTTGAGCTTCGTACGTGCTGTGGATTTTGCTAGCCATCGCAGACACACACACAGACACACACACACACACACACACACAGACAGACAGAGCGTTTTGTTCTTTTATTAGTATAGATTTATCTAATTCTTTGGGTTAATTTTCCTGACCATTTATCTTTTAGGATTAACCTCCTTATAATAGTCTTTTTATGAAAGAAAAGAACGAGAAGATTCTTTTTTCCTTTTTTCTTTTTTTTTTTTTTTTTGACCCAAAGACTCCAATTTTTGTTGCAAAGCCTTCTATCCTTAATTTCTTAAAACAATTTTTCTCGCTTTATTTACATTTATTCTCCTCAAATATACCCCAGATTTTAATCTGATCATGAATTTATGCTTCCGAAAAAAAAAAAAAATCTTTTTAGTCCCACCAGGCGTGACGCCTTTATGTTTTATCTTTACTTTATATCTAAAACAACACTCGGGAACACTAAATTTCTAGATCTTAATTTTAACAAGATTTTAAAATTTTCTACTGAGAGCCATTCAAAAAATAATGAACTTAACTTTGTTTTTGTGGTGTCTCGTCGCATAGAACTTGACGGTGCTCTGATGTCACGGGGCCTGTCTGCCGCTCTCCTGTGAAGCCTTCTCGGGGGAATTGTCCTTCGCCGATGTGCTCCTCCTCTTCCAGTGGTCTCCTGGAACTGTTTCTGCGGGCTGGTCTATCACTTTCCGGCTATGCCTTTCTTGGGGGAACTGTTGTCCGACGATGTGCTCATCTGCTTCCGGTTGTCTCCTGAACTGTTTCCGCAGGCTGCTCTGTCACTCTCCAGCGAGGCCTGTCTTGAAGGAACTGTCGTCCGACAATCTGCTGCTCGGTCCTCAGCTTTTTTTTTACAGTCCTTCCTTCTGCTACTGTCTCACTGCTGTTGACTTTTTCCCAATGAGTTCGTTTCTTGTGCTGCCACCAGTTGTGAGGCCTCTAGTTTGAAGTAGTAGCGAAAAGCGGTGAGGCTACTTCAGAGGCATGTGATCATGAATCTACTCAGTTTTTTTTTGTCATATTTAATTGATAATTTTTTAGATATCAATTCCATCATCAACACACTTAACAGATATCATCAGGGTACATTAATCACAACGTTAAAGTTTATAGTCCGCTTTGGGATTGAATTTATCAACGGTGGCAGCCAGCACTACACAGTCTCTATATTACAGTTTATTCTCCGCATCATCGTCGTATCGAGAATTCTGCACTTCCCGAGCTGCATCCACTCAGGTATTCAACCGCTCTCTCTTTCCAGAAGACAAGTCCCTCTCTATCTCTTTCCTCCTCCTTTTCTCTTCTCGAGAGCATCTTTCATCCCCCGTCTTCTTTTGTGCACTGCACCCTCCTTCCTGTTCCGTGGGAACCTTTCGGGAGGTCCACATTGTCAAAGTGCCTGCCTGGGTGGCCGATGTTTCATCACATTCAACATGCCTCTATATCGGAGAGTTACACTAATTGGTATGTATTTCGACTGTCACTTAGTGGTGATATTGCCTTTTTTTCAGGTTGCCGCTAGTTTCGCTTCATGTGAGGTGGAAAGTCTCACAATAGAGATAAAACCGCATTATCAAGGCTAAATAAAATAGAAAACATAGATATTTTGTTTAATGAAAGTAGATTAATTTATAGGTCAGATTTTTATTTGCAACTTTTTATTAGAGAATCTATTGAAATTTACGTTAGAAGCTCAATGGTTTGCAACGACTGCTTGTCATTTCAAATACCAAATATTTGGGTTGAATTGTTAGATAATTTGAAAATTAAAATTAAGCAACGTGAAACATAATTAAAACATAACGCGCATGATTTTTATTTATTTTTAAATTTCATTTGTAACAGTTTATTGTCATTTTCCATCTTTGTGTTTGTTTGTATTTTTGTTTTTTCTGATGATGATTGAGTAAATTCAATCGAAACAAGTAAAATTAAGATCTTTTAATGTATTTTATTAGTATTTGACGTCCGTTTTAGCAATTAAATATTTTAATACCGTATTTTCAGGTGTATGGCCCGCACCCCGTGTATAACCCGCACCCCTAAATCGACCAGTGCAGTAAAAAAAGTTCGTGTATAACCCGCGGAGATGTATCGGTGGATAGTCCACATGCTATACCCATTTACAAACGTATGTTTCGATCAGGTTTTCAAATTAGAAGCCATTAGTCATAATTTTTAAGACAAATTTACCAAATTTTTTCGTGATGCATAATACTTTCAGCAATTCTGCTAAAACATTATGATTATCAGTAACATAATTTTTGGAAGAAACGCCACAGTGTTTACGTGTTTTAAGATAAAATTTCAAGCGATGCAGCATTTACGCGCATTTTTTTTTTTTTTTTTTTTTTTAAACAAGCGTGATATTTTTTCTGAATTTTTCTGAAAATTAAAAAAAAAATCTGTGATAAATTCAAAATTTCGGACATGAAATGTATGCGTATCTTAAGTCATTGGTTCCCAAAAGGATTGAATCCTCGGAATCGGTCCAAAATGCATTGACTCCAAAAAGGAACGATTCCTCGGACTCTTTCTGAAATGAAACAACTCCGGAAAATTTCGATTCCTTTTACTCATTCCGAAATAAAATGACTATGTAAAGGAACGATTCTTCAGAATTGCTTCGAAAAAGACCGAATACTCTGAATCGTTTGGAATTGACATAAATCACATACTTTTTTTTGTTTTTTGCAACAGGGTAGGGTACCAACTCCGAAAAGGAACGATTCCTCATACTCTATCTGAGATGAAACGACTCCGGAAAAGTTAGATTCCTTGAACCCGTTCCGAAATTAAACGACTCTGTAAAGGAATGATTCCTTGGTTCAAAAAAGAGCGACTGCTCTGAATCGTTCCAAAATGACATAAATCATGCACTTTCTTTTGTTTGCAACACAATAGGGTAGATTTTTTTTTTTTTTTTTTTTTTTAATAAACTAAATCTTAAATGATCTTAAATTCAGAATCGTGGAGGTTGGAAGGGTTCCAGATTTTGGATTTTGTACTCTACAAACACAATGGGGTGCTGCAGCACCAATTCGCTAGAAATTCTTTTTCTGATATTTTATTTACAGATTTTCTTTTTTTTTTTTTTTAGGTCTCGTATATAAGTCGACCCGCCACTTTGATGTTCTTTTTTTGTCTAAAATTTCACAACCTATATGCTAGTATATACAGTAGCTATGATAGATCTATCAGTGCAATACTTGGCAATAGTTGCGACAGTTCTTCCAAACCCAGAAACAACTGTATTTAAGTAGTAAAAAAACCCTTTACAAACATGGGAGAACTCTCTAAATTTCGCAGCATAGCGAAAAAAATTTACAAATTTTGATTTTTTTTTTTTTTTTTTTTTTTTCAAATTTTTTGATGTTTAAAAGTTATAGAAAAAATAAAATATCACGATTTCCAATTAAAAAAAAAAAAAAATCTTTGTATAACCCGCACCGTGTATAAGCCGCAGCTGCTTTTTGGAAGGTTCTTTTCTTGTATAAGCCACGGACTATACACCCGAAAATATAGTATATATTTTTTGAAATACTTCCATCTTGCTCATTTCAAATAATAGTTTTATATGAATCAATTACAGCTTAAGCATGATATTTTACAGATTCATTTTTAGGTGCATTCGTAATTATGTAAATACATAGCACTTATAATGGTCATTCAGTCCATTTGACTGTTCATCTGTTCTTATATTACAGAGCGAAAACTACCCAACCAAATCGTTTGAAATCTAAAATATATAATTGTTGCATAATTTTGTCATGTCATTTCAATTTTATTTAAAATCAGATGTATAGTTTAATTACAGGGACAATCAAAAATATTCTGTTACATTATGGCCAATGGGTAAAAAGTTTCAAGTGCATTTTAATGTTCTCCTCTGAACATAATAAAATTTATATGCATCTATGAAGTTTTTGCTATAATATACATTGTGTACAATCTTTGGTGCAATGAATATTTATTATTAATTTACAAGGCCTCACAAAAGTATTCCATTGCATAATGATATAGGAGGAAACATTGTTTGGGGCACGTTTTGATACTATTTAACTATTTCACATTTTATGAAAGTGATATACGTTGCTGAGATTTACTACAAGTTTAATACTGTATAATAGAAAGATACTATTTACGGGAACACACAAAATATTTTGTTCACTATACTGTATCCGAAATACTGTTTACTATTACACCAAGATCTAAATATTTTTAAATCTTTGTTATAATACAAATGCACCACAATTGTTATGCTTGACGTGCAATTTCCAACTTGTTGAATTTTTGATTGATTACATCAATTGATCAGCTACTGGGATGGCAATTAAAGAAACTATTTGCTTATAATTTTGTTGCTATTTAATTTCAGCTGATTTCATTTTTGCTCATGATAGAATATTCAATAATGATTGTAGCAATCATATTAAGTTACTTCTAAAATTTGAAAGGAAGGAAATATAATAAAAACCCCGTAATACTGACCATATTTGATCAACTACTTGCTTTGTCATCGTACATAATAGTAGTAATAGTGAATTTCCAATCTCCCTCTATAATGAACACCTCCATAATCTGAACATTTTTGGTTGGTCCCATGCATGTTCAGAATAGAGAGAATCCATTGTATAAATACAATACGATTTTAGCTTTAAGGCTGCGTCACAGGAATACTATAGTCTTCCATGATATTTGGTGAGAAGATTGTGGCTACCAGTGATATCAGCAATATCTTGAATTTTATGAGAAATTTATTCTTAAAACAAAAACTGCAAATTAAAATGTGTATAGATTTAATACCCTCCCCCCCCCCCCCAAAAAAAGTCAAATTTTATCCCTATATTTGAACTGAAATTTTCATTAATTACACCTGTAAATTATGTGCGGATTTCACTGTTATGGATTTGAGCGAATCTGCTGTATTATGTTCAAGATAATTGGTTTTTAAGTAAGGTTCTTTAAAATTTTATGTACTTTACATTATCAAATACGCAGTTTTTATGTATTCTAGCATTCATTTACAAGTATAGTACGCTCCCTCAAATCTACACAGCATGGGACCAGAGATTGTGCAGATTTAAGAATTTTGTGGATTTTTGGTCATTGTTTGTTTACATTTTTAAAACAGTAATTTCAACATAATTAATAATACAATTGAGATTATAATGATTTCTTACAATATGGTAAAATATCAAAATAATTAAAGTAATAAATGAAAGTAATGAAAATTTAGATAATTCTTTAAAATGATTAAAATATGAAAAGCATAGGTCAAGTAAATAATCATTAATGTATAGTTCATTTTAAAGATGAGATGCATTTTTCCTAAATTATTCAATGAAATTTGCCTCATAAAGATGCATTAGTTTACATCAAAATCATAAAATAAGGAAGTTTCATTTCAGGTTTAGCCATTAATTAAAAATGCTTGATTAATGCATAAATACATTTGGCAAGAAGATTATGATTACCAATGATAGTAATATCTTGAAATTTATTCTTTCCTGTGGTGTAGCTAAGGGAGGCAGATGCCTCGGGCACCGAGGCCAAGGGGCACCAAATTGAGAGAATTTTAAATTGAAATTACCTCACATGCTTTGAATTTTTGATTTTTTTTTTTTTTTATGTGTGCCTATGAATGATTTCTTTAATAAGATACTTCATTATATCCAAATAATGAAGAAAGAAATGTTTCTATAGGGATGGCTCAACGCACTTTGTATTTAAGATATGTATCTGAATTGAGGCGCAAAATGATTAAGGGAATACCAAATTGAGAGGAGCTTTAAACGATATTATTTCACATATTTTGAAAATAAAAAAGAATTGTCGACTTTTTTTTTTTGTGAGTGTGTGTGTATGAATGTTTTTTAAAGGAATTTAATGGAGGTGGGAGAAATAGAGATATCCATAATTGTCAATAAAAAAAAAAGAGGTTCCTGATGTAAGTCATGCCAAAAATATTTATAACCAATCCATTGAAATTAAATTTCTTTTCTTCAGAAGAGTCGTCTCCCCACTTTGTTCCTTCGGTGAAATGTTTTCATTCAGTCTAAGTGAGCATATTTGTGGTGCTTAGAGAGAAGGGGTTTTCCTTTAATGGGGGGGGGGGGGTTCAAGTCCTCTACTGGGAGAAAGGGGTGTGCAAAAATTTCTTCCTGCTCTGGGTGCCAAAAGACCTAGCTACGCCACTGATTCTTTCTTCATGAAAAAGCATGAATTCAGTAATATTAGCTAAAATTACAGATTAAAAAATGTATAGAATTGATAAATAAAGTCAAATTTTGTACCTACATCTGAACTGAAAATTTCATTGTTTACA
Source organism: Maratus speculifer (assembly GCA_964019185.1). NCBI lineage: Eukaryota > Metazoa > Arthropoda > Arachnida > Araneae > Salticidae > Maratus > Maratus speculifer. Next base: position 44,657,913 of record OZ025294.1, read on the forward strand.
TCTCTCAGCTATGTATGGATTTTAGTGTTACAGATTTTAGGGTTGTGGATTTAAGAGAGTCTATTGTATTTTAAAGTATTTTTTAGTAGAATGTTTGAGTATTGCATTACTGTTTTTATTATTAATGTAAAATTTGGAATTTAATAAAAAGTGTAACTACTTTAATTTTTTTTTTTTTTTTTGACCATATCATAATATACAGTGACCCACCTAAATAAAGTCACCATGATTTTGTATGGTAACTCGACAGGAAGCAAAACCACGACAACAAAACAAATATATTAAGAAAGGCTACATAGAAATACATATTTACAAGGAATAACTCACACCCTGCTCATTTGGTCAGGAAATAAAATGAATGTATAAAAAAAGTGAGAAAAAGTGTCCTGCCAAAATAAAATCACTACTATTAATAGCCAATATATCCACCATGCATATATATGACTTGATATATATGATGTGGCATACTATTTACTAATCCCTGGAAGACATTAGCATCAATATTACTGCAGTTCTCAATGATGGCAGCTTTCAGTTCTGCCACAAACTTGAACTGTCTGCCATTGACATTTAAAGCTCTACTGAGAATACTCTACACATTTTCTTGGAAATTTAGATGAAAGTACAGGACAGGCCTTTCCATGACATGTCCTTAATTATCCAAAAAACATTCCTAGGGGGATTTTGCAAAGGTTATGGGGCCATTTTCCAAGTGAAAAATTCAATTTAGTCCACCAATTCTGTCTTCAGTTGGCAAGAAATGGGTTTCTTGCAATTCTTGGTAATTGGTAGCCAAGATACAGTTTGAGGGAAGAGCCAAGTTAAGTTTTTTACTATAGCAAAATTGCTCAACACTACTAATAAACCTCTATCGTTCTGTCTTTTGGAGAAAATTTCCTCTCTTTTCCTCATGTTATGCCAATAAAAAGCAAAACAGTCTGAGCCACCCAAACTAATTTTTTTCTCATCTGGGAATAAAACAAAATGCTTCTGGCCCTTCCAGGTTTGATGATATTTAGCTACATTGACTCTGTATTGCTTGTGGATAGCTTTCAACATGGGCAAGCTCAGCATGGGGAGGTGGAGGCTTATTAATGGCATTTGAAAGCTTTGACTATGGTGGTAAACTTAGCCTAGTTCTTCTCTCAGACTGCATCTTGGCTACCAATTACCAGAAACCCATTTAATGCCAACTGAAGAGAGAATTGGTTTTCCAGCCCGCAAAATGGCCTCATAATCTTTGCAAAAGTCTCTGTGGAATGTTTTTTGGATAAATAAGGGCATTTCATATAATGGCCTGCCTGTACCTTCTTCTAAATCTTCAAGAAAATCTGCGGGAGTATCCTTAGTAGAGCTTTAAATGCCAATGGCAGGTAGTTCAAGTCTGTGGCAGAACTGAAGGCTGCCATCATTGAGACCTGGGGTAATGCTAATGTCTTCCAGGGATTAATAAATAGCATGCCACATCATATTATCAAGTCATATATTAGTCCAGGCATTACGTGCTTAAAAAGGACAAATAAATGCAAGTTTTGGTGTAGTTTTGATTTTTGGTTCCCTTTATGTTTTTTGGGTCGCTGAACACGAATCTGGCATTATCCAACAAAATTTCTCTCCAGAAACACGTTTTTTTGGCAAAAAACGTGCAGAAAACGTGGCTTTTTTTCGTTTTTTCTAAATAACTTCAAAATTATGCATTTTACATAAGTCATCAATACATAAATTAAAGAGCACAAAATTTCCTACATTTTATGTATTTAAAGTTATTTTCTCTGATCAATAGTTTAGCCGTGAGAGAGCCGCAAAAATGGGTGTGAAAAGCAGAAAATTCTGAAAAACGTGAATTACAGCACCGTACGTCGATGAAACATGAAAAATAACCATTTTACGCAAATTTTTCCCACTTAATAATACTAAATATGTTATTATTGACTATATTTTATTAATCTGATGTTCATTGTTTCTTTCATAACTAATAAATAAATAAAAATGAACATATTTGTGATCAAAATCTTCATTTCCTATTACAAAATAATAATAGTAATAATTTCTTAATTTACTTTTAAATAATGTAAATAAAATAACTAAACCGGGCTTTAACATATAAAAGCTGACACGGATTCCAGTTCTTAAAGTTCTAGAAGTTCAAAATGTGGGTGTGAAAATTAAAAAAATCCGGAAAATATGAATTATGGCTCTGTACATAGATTTAACATGAAAAATGACCATTTTTTAGTAAAGATTGACTTTAAATGATACTGAAGATATTATGATTGACTATATTTTACAATGAAGTTCCTAATAATAAAAACGACGACTCATTATTAATTATTATTTAATAATAAATAATTATGTACATTAGTAAGTAAGTACATTTACTTAAAAAACAAAGTTCTATTTTCGCTTTCTTTTATTTGAGGATCCCTGCTTTTCACCGACATCTACAAAATAGAAAATAGATGAATGGAATTAGTGGGTGTGTTTATAACTATCAATATTATAAATAAAAGTTATTTAATAGTAAATATTTGATACTTTGCGGCATAACTATTTCCCCTTCCATTGGGTCCTCTGATTCATTGTGTGGGCAATCCATTTCCAGATCGGTTTCAAAGTCTAGTTCCTCCTCTTCGTCTTGACACACAACTGCGATGTTTTTGCAGTTTCAAGAAGCAAATCTTCTATCTAATACCATTGCAAATAATTTTTGCTGCTGCTTCAAGCACTCGCAGTCTCTCATCTCGATCAGATTTACATGTTTGCTGATACCATGCATTAGTCAGTATCTTCCCTCCTATATTCTTGAAACACACAATGGACTTTTTTTTCTGATTCTTTGTGATCAGTATGTCGTCTCCATATCTCTCAATGAAGTTAAACTTTATAGTTCTCATATTAGGTTGATAACTCCCTGTAACCTGTTTCATTAGCTCTTCCATGGAGAATTGACATTCGTCATCATGATTTTCAAGGTAATCGTAGGTACTTTGCATTGCTCTGTCGATTGCCTCGGCAAACGGACCACATTTTTTCTGTTCTTGGACCTTCGGCCTCCTATAAATATATTTAAAACATTTGATGTGGTATTGAGCATCTGCTACAATCAAATCATTCACTGGTTCGATGAGCCTGCCCATAATCATCATTGCGAGCTCTTGCTGCTTTCAGAATTGTACTCCCATGTGTCGCACACTGTATACAGTATTGCGTTCGCTTGGTGGATTTTTCGCTTGTGTTGCAATGAACTCTTCCGAAATGCACAGTCCACATATAAAACAATTAGTTCAAAAATTAAACTGAGGAGTTAATGATCTTAAAGTTTGAGAAGTGTTGTTTGTTCCCCAATCTTCCTCACATAAGCAGTAATCATCCGTTCATTTACGTATGCTTTCCTGCACTTAACATGTATATCTACTGAGGTTTCTCCTTTAGGAAAACTGCCTTTACATCCTTTCTTTCTGTATTTGCCTTGCTTAACGCTGCAATACCTCGATAACTTCCTCTGACGGCCCCTCTTCTAAAGGAGAGTCACAAATAAAACACAGCGACATCGCGCAAAATCACTTTAGCTGTTTACTATATTCACGAAGACACAAACAGTGAATTACTAAATTATAAGTAAGCAGTTGCATATGCAAACTGAGAGGAATGTGTCCTCCTGATAAGCTAGTGATCTGTGCAACGCATATTTCTAACAGAGGCGAGACTGGCGGGGAAGGGGGGGGGGTTATTATTCTACTGAACGTGGACATGGGATGAGGGGGTGGGCGCTTGAATCAACGTTATTTCACACTTGTACCCCTTCAATCAAGAGGGAAAGTGCAGATGGGATCAGTTAAAGCCTGTTTTAGTTATTTTGTTTACATTATTTAAAAGTCAAATTTAGAAATTATTACTATTATTATTTTGTAATAGCAAATGAAGATTTTGATCAGATATACTCATTTTTATTTATTTTTTAGCTATGAAAGAAACGATGAACATCAGATTAATAAAATATAGTCAATAGTAATATATTTAGTATTATTAAGTGGGGAAAATTTGCGTAAAATTGTTGTTTTTCATGTTTCATCAACGTACGGTGCTGTAATTCACGTTTTTCAGGATTTTTTGCTTTTCACACCCATTTTTGCGGCTCTCTCACGGCTAAACCATTGATCATAGAAAAAACTTTAAATACATAAAATGTAGGAAATTTTGTGCTCTTTAATTTATGTTTTGATAACTTTTATGTAAAATACATAATCTTGAAGTTATTTAGAAAAAACGAAAAAAAGCCACGTTTTTTGCCAAAAAAAAACGTGTTTCCGGGGAGAAATTTTGTTGGATAATGCCAGATTCGTGTTCAGCGACCCAAAAAACATAAAGGGAACCAAAAATCAAAACTACACCAAAACTTGCATTTATTTTTTACCAAATGCCTGGACTATATATGCATGGTGGATATACTTGCTATTAACTGTAGTGGCTTTATTTCGGCATGACATTGTTTTCTCCCTCTTTTCTTATCCATTCTTTTTTTTTTTACCAAGTGGAGCAGGGCGTGAATTATTCCTTGTAAATATGCATTTCTTTATAGTCTTTCTTAATATACTACTTCTGACAATAAAGTTCGGTGAATGGTTCTCTAACATTAATGTAGATGAAATATTAACAAAAGTTACCCTACCATCCTTCAAAATAGTCATCTCCCATAACTATGCACTGCTGAAATCGGCTATACATGTCCTGTGAAATTTGCAAGAAGTCTTTTTTTGGAATGGAGTTCAAAAGCTTCGTCATGTTTTGTTAGATGTCAGTAATATGGTCAAATATCTTTGAAAGAGAGTTTGAGTCGTGAAAATAGGAAGAAGTCTGGAGGATTGAGATCTAGCGAGTATGGTGGATGTTCAGTTTGCACCACCCCTCATGAATTTTTTTCGATGTCTTGCAAGGCTTAAAACCAAACTTTAAACTGATCTTTTGTTCATTCATTTTCTTGTTTTCCGTTAAAAACTAACACACTGAACAAGCACTTAGTAAAGCGCGTCTTACACAAAACATAAACGACACTCAACTGAATAACAGTTAAAAAAAGATGATCAACACTTGCCTCTATTCAAGTGCAGATTTCTGTTTCCCCAGTGTTGCCAGATCGTTCGTTCTGAATTCCTTCACCGAACTTTATTGTCAGAGGTAGTATTTGTTTTGTTCACAAGTTTTTGTTTCCTGCCGAATTACGGTGCAAAATTAAGGTGGATTCATTTAAGTGGGATGCACTGTATAAAGTATTCTACTTGGTCAGTTAATTTGGTAATAGTAAGTTATACGATGACTAACTAACTAGTATACACACATGCATATATTTTTGCACACTCAGCATAGTATAAATGCATTGTAATACAGGGAAAACACAGATTTCCCCCCCCCCCCCCCAAGATCAGAGTGGCAATCCTGGATATCTAACTGCAAAAACACATACATTTTAATTATTTCATTATAAATTGCACTTAATTAAAAATTAAATGCACCTGCAGATTGTCTCAAAGGTTAGCAATCTAAAAGTTTTATACTGGTCAATTGCTGTATAAAAATGTTATTAAGGAATCATTTTAGATTCTAATATTTTTTGATAGATATATTGTATTTTGAATCTTGCGAAAGAAATTGTGATAGTAAACCTATTAAAAATATAACTATGGGTTTCTTCTTTCTAATGCTTCTCAATTCTAGAAACATTCTAAATCGTTCAATTATTTTCAGTAAAAAGGAAAAAAATTTCTATGAATTTGGAAGAATTTATGTGTATAATAAGCTAATGTTCAAGAAATGAAAATATTCTGAGGATATGTGATCATCTTCTTGCTCTTTTCTTTATTTTTCTTTTCTTCTTTTTTTAAATCTAATTTGTATGTTTAAAAGAAATTAAAAATGAGATTTTTACTTTTTTGTTTATGCTTAATTCCTACAATTTTTATTGTATGTTGTATCTATTTTTTTTTTTTTCAGTATGCTTTGTTTGAACAAGGTGGAGACTCATTACAAATTGAATTTAGAAATCTTTTATATCGTCACAGCAAGCCAATACCACCTGTTACTATCTTAGATATGTTAGGAATGGATGAAGGTTATTTGCTATTTATTTTTAAGAACAGATTTATAAACTATATTTACATTTGCATGATTTTTCTCCTTAGTTTGATTATTTGCTTTAAATCTATATGCATTTATTTCTTGAGATACGTTTTGCTTTCACTGGTATGTAAATTTTAAATGTAAACATATATATTTCAGTTAAAAAAAATGACAGATAATAAAAATTAGATCATGACGTTTATGACGAATATTTTTCGTTCATGTTTTTAGAGGAGGGGAATTAAAGTTTATTAACTGCTTAAGACATATGAAAATCAGCCGTGACAATTAAAATTACTTTGCGTAAAACAGCAATAACTCAGATAGGAGAGACTCAGGACCAAGATCTAACTGTATGTGGCATTTATTAATGAAAATAAGAGTATTACACTCTTACGGGGTGACCCCTGGTAAACAGACAACACTGGAATACTGCATCTTATCTGCAGGACAGTCAAAGATAGAATGATTCTTGACATCAAATAAAGTAGCCAAAATACGTCGAGCTAAATTTGGTTCCCTTGAAAAAATTGTAACCCCATACGTACAGTTCATAAGGAAAGTTTAAATTAAAAACGTGCCAACCGGACCATTAATTTGGCGTTAAATACATCAAGGTACAAATATGCATGCCAATACTGATTGCTGGGAAATACATTTCTATATGCATAATACAGATGTCAGATGCCGCTTTAATATAAACATAGTGTTAGATTTTAAGCTGAAAAAGGAGTTGTAATGTCTATTAATTTGTAGATGAATGCAATAAATAGCTAAGTTACTGCCACAAAAGAGCATATGGTTTAAATTATCATTCTATGTATTCTTTGAACAAATGAAAGTATGCAGTCTCAGATAATAAGTTTAGGATGAGAAAAGATTTGTTTTTTATTTATTTTATTAACGGCCTCGGATAAGCATGAGAACCTACGTAACTGTAATGTAAAGGAAAGAGAAAAGAGATAAATATATTCTTTTTGGAAAGTAAAAAGGAGGTTTAATTAATTTGAAATTGGGAAAGATAATTTAAATTTTAAACTTGAGAATTTATTATTTTTTAAAAGGAAGCAATAATAATATGTGATGTCAGTTGCTTTCGACATCACAACGTTGCATTTTTCATTGCATCCACATGTAATTTTTTTCCCTGAAATTTCATGTGTGCATGCACAACAATTGAGTTTCATCAGATTTCGTTGTAGAATATTCATAACATTTTTATATCTAGTTTCCTAATAATGGGACATGTCTTTTAGAGGTCTACACAGGCTGAAATTTCCAGAGTCAGACCTGACCCGACCTATTAAAAAAAAAAATTGTTTTGGTCCATTCAATATATATATATTTTGGCCCAGCCATTATAAAAGTTCATATTATGCCCCTGCCCGAAGGAAAATATTTATTGGCCCAGCCTCATATAATTAGCTAAAAGTAGCCTGGCCTTGGAAAAAAGTTAAAATTTTAGCTTGAGTAAATTTCTACAAAACATTGATATTTGCTCATATGAAGGAATTCTGACCAAAAAAACTTCAAAATTAGTTTTAAAAAAAGAAAATGGTTCAGCAATTATAACATTGCTGCAAGAGTATAAAATTCTAGGGGGAGGGGGGCACTGGGTTGTCTGGGGTGGGCCTGGCCCACCCAGCACTCTCCCTTCCCCGCTAGTTACGCCTATGACAAAGATACTCTCAATGGGCCATAGTTTAAAGATCCGTAGCTTAATATATATATGTATGTATCTGAGAGAGAAATACACACTTAAATATTTTGTATATCTTTATATTTTTCATACATATGTTCTATGTAAAAATTTGTAAGCCTTTCTATCAGTCATCACAGCACTTTATCTCTTATGGATAGACCACTTCTTTTTTTCTTTTATTATTCTAGATCTATTTAATGTGTAATATATGTTATCATTCTATTTTTCATACTTAAATGTTTTTTTCTTCCCCCTACTTAACAGAAATGCCTAATGATGAGGCCAAGCTGGAACATTTACCAGGTAAAAAATATCGTTTTTATGAATTTTTCACTGTTATACTGTCTTTATTAGTCTTATTCTTCATTCATTGTAAAATTGCTTAGATTTCTTTTAAAATTTAAGATTTTTCTTAAGCAAATACTTTATTATTAATAAACTGTATAAAATTTAAATATGTTTTATATTAATTAGCAGACCGGACCAGCTCAAGTCTGCCAAAAAACATTGACATGACCTGGCTTCAATCTAATGAAGTTGGCTCATTTCTTTTTGCTAGCTACATTTAAAAAAAATTGCTTGATAAAAATAAACAATTAAAAATGTCTTGCAAAAGAAGAAAAAAAATTAATTTGAAAATTTAAATTGCAGTAATGTTGTCACATAACAACAAAGGATTTATCTCTTACATATGAAAGAACTCTGTTGTTATAACAGCATTCCTTTTTGCCAATAATAAACTACTGTTACAATCTGACACAAGCTTCTTTATTTTAATAATAAAAGTTAAAACTCGCCGAATTTTGATGAAAGAAAATGTTTAAGATGGAACTCTTTCATTGATTTTAAAATAAACCTACAAAATTAGTTACAATAAAAAATTCTTATATTGGTTAATCCAATTCTCAAAGAAATATTATTTTAACCTAAAGTTACCAAAATATTATTTCTTTAAAACACAATTGTCCAAATTATTGAAAAATTAAACTTTAATCCTATATGTAATCAGTTAAATATAATAAAGATCAATTATAATGAAATTTTTAATTGAAGCTGTTATGATGGGTATTCAGAATGATAAAACAGTGAAACTTCTTCCACTTTGACATAATCATAGATTTTTTTTTTTTTTTTTTTTTTTTTTCCCCAATGAAAATCTAAACCTGACATAATTTTCACTTTCTGAATTTTATGTATGCAGCTTATTTTGTATTCATCATTTCAAAAAATTGACTCTGTACTCTTGCCTTAAAATCTAATCTCAGTACCAGAAAGTAAAAATTGCTGCAATTTATGTCTGTTAAATGCATTTGCGGTAAAATATTTAATTTTATCCAAATAAATGATAGTTTTTTAAAAATATTATGTCATATTCACTTACTTAAGCATTTCACTTGGTATCTTAAACTCAGTATCAGCAGAAAGAAAAAAAATATGGAATTTTAACAACTTTATAAGGAAAAATGTGTGTTATCAAAAGCAATATGACATTTTCCATTGAAAATATTCTGGGGCAGTATGACGCTAATGGGATTTTGTGCCACTAAATCCTATACACCAAATTGACCATTCAAACAATAAAAGTGGTGCATTTTCCATTAGGAATGTCATGTTGAGGATTTCCCTTTGTAAGTAAACATATTTTCCATGTTATTCTGATAGCAAACAATTGATCAGTGTTTCTTCTTTTCCTATAAAAATATCAGACTTTTAAGATAGATAACTGTATCAATGTTTTAATTTTTGTTGATTTTGTGGTTCATGTCAATCACAGGGAATTGTTAAGAGAAATTATTTGGTGTTAAAGATGAACATATTTTATAGGAAATAAAAATATTATTTGTTCTTCAGCATGCAAATCAGATTTTCTGAAAACTTCATCTATTTGTTCATTACACTTCCTTTTTAATGTTTCCATCAAATTTTCTTGTTAAAGAACAAAAAATATGGCAATCCTTTTAAGTATAAAGTGTATTTTCATTTGTTCCGAAACTGTTCTTTTCATACGATTGAATTTAAATTTTTATTTAACATTAGTTTTTAAGTAAGAAATTTTTTTTAATGAAATATCACATTTGAAACAATTTTTAAATATCATGCTTTATACATACTTTTGGCATCAGGCTTGGGCTCTGATGACAAAAAAACCTTTTGGGCTTGAGCAGGCTCAGATTAGAAATTGCCAGGATCGAACGAGCCCAGGCAACAAAAAACGAGCCTGAACTTATCTTTAACGTGTACCCGTGATTTTGTAAGAAGTTATTCTTAATTTAGGCCTTTTTTCTAAAAAATATTTAATTTTATTGTAATTTTATCGCAATTATTTGATTAAAGGTTTAATGATAAGGTTGGTGTCAGATTTAAAGATAGAAGGATTATGGAGGTTTTCCAAGAATTTGGGAAGCAGTTAAATTTGAAAATTGAGTTGGTAACATGCATGATATAAATAATACAGTTTGGAGGAAGTTTTTTAGAGTTACTGTAATTTCTGGCCCATAATCCATGGATTATCTGTTAAAAAACCTTGAAAATTTTAAGTGTGGATTATCTGCTGAAATTTTTTTAAAGCAGAATTTCACCAAAGATATCCAGTTTCTACTGGCAGTTATAAAATAAAATGTAAACAGCTATCACACAGTTGTCTGTTATCGACCGTTCATGGAGTTGCTCATGATTGGTTCACATGTGACGTAAACATACTAATAAGTGTGGCTTCCAATTTTTATGTTATATTTTCTTAACCTTTTGGCAACATGTTTCTATGAACAACAAATGTTACTCAACTCATCTCATTCAAAAATGGCAATATCAATCCTTCAGCTGAAGCAAAAAACTATGAAATAATAATTGTATGCCTCAAAAATTATCTTGCCATGCAAATTATAAACACTACCAAAAAGCCTTTGAAACTTATATTACCCTGCAACTACGATAGAATAATGATTAATTCGTTTAGATATCTATTGTCTTAATCAATAAAACTGATGTAGATCGCAAATTCATTTCATAACTTGCAGGGATACGAAAGTCATATTAAGAAATCATGCTATTTAATACTGCAGAATTTAAATTTAATATTATTTAAAAAAAGGAAGATATTGAAAACTATTTTAAAACAGCATTTTGTATAGAATCATTTGTATTCACAAGACATTCAACAGGTTAAATATAAGATTTAATGAAAAGAAAAAATATTTGTCTTTTTTTAAATTGCAATAATCTAATTTTTTTAAATTATTTTATTATAATTATCATTCGAATACAGTAACTAAATAAATAGAGTAGTTTATTAATACTACTTTCCAATATTGAAAACAATGAGTAATCTCCTCGTATAACCTGCAGATTATACGCCGGTGTGGATTATCTGCTAAAATTATTTTAAAAGGGCTAAAAATTGTGACTGTGGATTATGCGCCGCTGCAGACTATAGGCTGGAGATTACAATATGTTAGAAATTTTAACATACCATGGGGCTTACATTTTCATAAGTTATTGATTATGTGTCTGGAGATTTTGTTTTATACTCCAATCGGTTCAATCCTTATATACACATCATCAGGACCCAGTTACAAAAATATATGGAACAACATACCATTTTTATACTCGGAACAGTTTAGCTTTCAGCTCTCAACAAACACAATACCCAATGTTTCATAATGCAGAGTTTTTAAGTGAAAAGCTCAACCTGAAGATTCCAGCTGCTGCCATATTTTTAGATGTTGCAAAAGCTTTAAAAAAAGTGAACAGAATTTCCCCCAGGTTTAAAAAGGGGCAGGGCGCTACTGTTCTGAAAAGGGCATTTTTTACATTCTTCAAAGCACTTTTTTGATTTTTAAGGGCACTTTTATAGAGTTGAATCTAGAATCTAGTGGTTCAAAAGATCATAAAAACAGCAATTTCGTCAAAAAATCGAGAAAACACAAAAATTTGGCCAAAAAATTGAACAAAAAAAAAATAAATAAATAAATAAAAGATAAATTTTGTAAAAAAAAAAAAAAAAAAATCGCGAAAGAACGGTTGATTTTTTTAAAAGATCGCAAAAAACAGCAGATTTTGTTTAAAAGATCGGAAAAAACGGCAGATTTTGCTAAAAAAAAAATCACAAATTTCGTGAAAAATCGACAAATTTTGCTAAAAGATCGCGAAAAAAGGGCCGATTTTGTTAAAAGATTGTTCTGATTTATTGAAAAAAAAAAAAAGAATACTTTTCTTGAATAAAGGACTCTTTTTGTTTCATAACCGGATGCTTCCAGGATTCACATTTAGAAAGTTTTGGACAGTCAAAAGAGAATTGTGAACAGGGGAAAGGGGGGGGGGCGAAGAGGAGGTCGCCACGAGCGCGGAAATTTAGGAGTGCCAAATTTATACTACAAATGTCATTTTTGGGCTGTCACAAGAAAAAGTTGGAAGGGAGTGGAAGCCTCAAATTCTAATTATGCCCCGGGTGCAATTTTGTCTTTATACGCCTTGATTGTGAAGCAAGAAAAACTGCTTTTTGAGCATTAAAAACACAATTTTGAAACAAGAAAATTAGTTTTTAGAACTGAAAAAAATCACTTCTGGCATTAACTTGTTTAGTGTTTGTGTCTCTTAAATGAAATTTGCTTCTTTTCGCGATCTTTTGACGAAATCTGCCGTTTTTCGCAAATCTTTTGATAGAATTTTCTGTTTTATTGCGATTTTCGACAAAATTTGCCGTGTTTCTGCAAATCTTTTGACGAAATCTGCCGCTTGATCGCGATTTTTCGACGAAAATTGCCGTTTTTCGAGAATTGTTTGACAAATTGTTCCGTTTTATCGCGATTTTTGGACGAAATTTGTCATTTTTTTACGATCTTTTAAGGAAATCTGCTGTTTTTATGGGACTTGGTAACAAAATTAGCCATTTTTTCGTGAATTTTGCCGGAAATTAGTCGTTATTTTGCAATTTTTTTTTAGTGAAATTCGACTTTTTTTTTGCAACTTTTTGATGAAATTAGACGTCTTGTGAGCCGCGTAAGAGCTATTTTTTGCGTTCTGTTGCCGATTATTTACGTAATTTATGCTTTATAGCACGTCCGCATCATCGCTGAAGGGCTGCGTTTTTTCAAATATGGGGCAAGAAGGGCGCTATTTTTTTGAATGAGCGACAAGAGGGGCGCTAGTTTTTAGATGAGGGGCAGGAGGGGCTCTATTTTTAAACTAAAAGGCAGGTTTGGGCGAATCGCCCCCCTGAAACCCTCTGGCGGAAACTGAGTGAATATGCATAGATTTTGTATGATTGTGTATTTTACTGCTTTTAAAACCTTCTAATTAAAAAAAAAAATTAATATATTTTTTCTTCTTTTTTTTTCAGATAAAGTTTCAAAAGATTTGATGAAAATTAGCAAATGGTTGCAAAATCATGGCATGGAAGAATTTGTTAACGTCTACTCATCTATCAGATCAAATGTGTTGACCCGATCTATACAAAAGTATATTTTTTTCTGTTTCGCCTATTTTTCATTTTGGATGATTTATCTTTCACAATTTCCTTGATTTAGTTATCTTACAAATTTATTTATAAAAAAGGCTTTAGAAATAAGCCATGTGCATTAGATTGTTTCCCCTTATTTATTTTTAAATGATTCATTATATATTTCTGGAAATTGTTAGGTGACTCTTCAGACTGAAATTGTTTATGTTCAACTTAAAATTGATTAAGAGCTTTATCTGTTTTATTGAGTTGAACATAATTTTTTTTTTTCAATATACTCTAACGCTGTTTTCATATGAACATTGTGTCATTGAGGAATAAAACATAACTGTCATAGATTTAATGTTGAAATACTAGCTGGGCACAGGTTTTGTCATAGCGTAATCTTTATCTATAAAAATTAATATGTGTGTAATTCTCATACAGAGCTATTAATTTTTAACCAATTTGTACTAAATTTTATGCATATTTTAACACCTGGGTAAAAAGACTATTTTACAAATTTTTCAGACCACTCTATATTTTTTCCCCCCATATTGTAAAGTAAATCTTTAAGTTACACATGCCAAATAAAACATGTATTATCACTTATATAGTTAGGGGATTTTACTTTGATTGTAACAAAGAATTCTGATTGGGCAAATTCTACTACCTCTCTTAACTAGAATAACAATTTCCCTAACAAGTGGGCCAAATTGGTAATATAAAACCAGATTAGAGTCCTCCTTGAGTCTGATTATACCTGATAATTCTGTTTCAATGTAAATTGAACTCTACAAAAGAAAAATTTCATCTAATTGTTACCTGACCAGTGATATAAAATATAATGTATTAATTTTAAGGATATATGCCTAGATAAAGCTGAGGCTAAGGCAAGGCTTACATTGCTGTTGTTATGATAGATTATTCACAAAGAAATAAAAATTTAGAACTTTACTTTTTACAACTCTTAAATTTTGAAATAAATGCAACATTTTGCATTTAAATATTTATTTTTTTATTATTATAATGAAGAATGTAAAAAAAAGTTAATATATTGATTCAAACTAATTTTATTAAAAAGATAAATAAGAAAGTCACTTAATATGCACAATACCACTTCAGCTAATGTATTAGTATATGTATGTTACTTCTGTAAACGGAACATATTTTATAATCCTTGAAACAATACTTTTTTCTAGCTATACTCTTTTTTCTCTGTAAATAACTGTATACATCTTTAGTTGAACTCTATATAATTTTCATATGATGACCTATCATTTTAATAGTCAGAATTTCTCAAAATAAAGCTAAAACAGTTATTCGATTGGAAATTATGTATTCTTTTATTTTACATTTTTTTTTAAATAAGCTTATGGCTTGTCTTTATACTGAAATCATACCAAACACTGAAATTTTCATTGCAAGTACCAAATTTTGACATCATATTTAGCTTGTTCTAAAATTTTATTTGAAGACACCAAACAGGAAATCATTTAGTCATATACTGTAGAAATTATGAAAATTAAAATTTGGAGCTCATAATAATAAGTTCATGTGTTATTGCAAAACAAATAGCAATGTTGGTAGTTTTTTGAGCATATTTCAAGAACCATGTGATTTAGAAATTTGTATTTATTTAAGATTCATAAAAAACGATTTTTTTAATCTATTTTAACTAGAACTTTCCGCACAAGGATTAGTCTGAGCAATATTGCTGAGAGCATAGATTTAATAGTAGCTTGCAAGAAGTCAGAATGAAATGAGAAACTATCTTTGATTGACTGTTAACTGTCACAAGTTGAAATGACAAAAATGAACAAAGTAAATGGTAGAATTACAATTGTAGAATAAAAATTTACATTTTAATTCATGTATATGCTGAAAACCCTGAAAAAGCATAGTTTTAACTGAAATTGCAAATGACAATAAACCCAAATTTAAATGAAAATATTGTGGAATCAAGTTTAAATTTAACAGTTATTTAAATATATGAATAATTATAAATTAGTAAACTTTATAGTTTAAATTCATCCTTGTTTTGCAACACAACAGGTTTCACAATTATGTATTGTTTAAATTGATTCAAGATTGGAGTAGCACAGTTGAAGTTTATTCAAACTGAACAAAAAATGACCATACCAGAACTTGAGTCTGGATACATTGATTTACTGTGCCAATGCTCTACCTTTTGAGCTATCCAGATGTTACTTACTGGGCTGACAAAATTCATTTGTTGAACCTGTGAGCTCCAGTGCTAGTTTCATTCATCCAAGCTATAACTATAGCATTTACATGATTCCAGTGTGCAAAAACATGGAAACTCTTGTACACCATGTAATTTGGTCTTAATAAAAAGAAGGATCCTTCTCTTTGCTTTCTCTTCACTTTCTTCAAATGCGGTTTTACAACAGATTAACCTAGACAGACATCAGTCAAAAATAATGTAATAAATGTAAAAATGTTGCATATTTTATGTACTATGCGAACAAAAACAACTTATTCATGTTATATTTGCTCACAGAAAATAGTTAACTTCCCATTATCAGATCTACTGGCAAGATTGACATCAACAAAAAATGATGCTAGCAGTTATTGTTGACAAGGCAAGAAAATCCATTAGAGCTTCCATTGGACTACATTCAAGGAGTTAGAAATCAGACTTCTGCAGAAGATGTTCAGCAAAGCCACCAATAGATGGTAGCATAAAACATCGCCACCTCCTCAATTTCAACATGTCTCTGAAGGAGAGAAAAAGGTTTCTCCAGAGATCAATACCCATGGTAACTGCTAAGACTGACCACAGGACTTTCAGAACCACTTTATTTAACAAGCGCATACACTACATACACTTCATTAGAGTACTTACTAGAGATCACTACATACACTTCATAGTGAGACTTTACCTCGGATCTCAGTGCTACCATCGCTCCCAGTGCTAGCGATAATATTGTTTTGTGTAAGGATTGTAATAAGAATATTAAATTTGTCAGTTGGCTTGAACTTTGAATAAAATAATCTACATTTTTGGGTAAAAGTTGGGTAATTATTTTTTTTTACATAATTTAAAATGCATGACTAATCCAGTTACAACTTCCTTTTTTATGTATAATTCACTAATTTTATTACTGTTTCTTTTCTTTAATCTAGTTTAAAAGATCACTTAAAAAATTCTAGTGGAAACAGCAACACACTGAGTGTACAAAATTCTCCTCAATTGGTAATTAAAAGAATATTTCTAACTTACTTTTAAAGTTTGTTCCTATTTAAAGTTATATATTAGATAAATGTTAGTTTTTATTAAAAACTAATTTTTTTAAATTTAGGGTAGTCGTCGCAGTTTAGCTAAAGAATCTACTCCTAGAAGACCTCCCAAAAGCATTCAACAGATGTGAGTTAATATGCTGTTTGACAACATTGTTTTACTTAGCATTGTAATTTTTCTTAATAATACATTTTGTAAGTGTTTATATTTTATGCAGTTTTAATAAGCTGAAATTTTTTAACCCCCTGACTGCCGTACAAAAGGGCAAAATTGTAATTTTTTTCTTTGCAATTTATTTTAAATGTTAATAAAAGAGGTATTTTCTATCATGGTATATTTTTTTGTAATGTATATGCTTATAAGCCTTGAAAGTATCAATCATAACTTAATTTCTTAAAACTGTATTATATTTGTAGAATTATATTAATTTAAATAAAGCTTGAACTGCAGTGAAACCTTCAGCCTAGTGAACGGATATATCCAGTCACGGCAGTGGGAAGGTTAATACTATCAGTTTAATTTCCTTACAAATGGTGTTTGTTTGCTTAATATATATATGTATCACAATTGTTCTTTTTTTGAGTTTTACATACTGACACACAGATTTTGAAGTTTTTTAGGCCAAAAATGAGGACACGTATTTAAATAGTGTAGTGTTTATAAAGCATTGGAAATTTTAAAAAATAATAAAAATGATAGATTATATACTCCATATTATATTTGTTCATATTTATTGACTGATTAAAAACATGTTTTTTAAAGATGTTCTACCTCCTCAGTCCTGAGACAAATATGTGAAATTATAAAAAATATTATAGGTAATCGTCAAAGATACATCAGTCTATATATCAGTGCTTCTAATAAGCGCACATTAAGAAGGTCTAGATTTTATTTCAATAATTCTTATAAGCATTTAAAGCAATCTTAAAGGATATTTTTTAGAGTTGCCTCCAGCCAATATCAAGGCTGAGGAGGGTAAAGCCAAGAGTTACATCAGCTCCATGTATAGAAATTTAAAAGCTTATTCTAATAACATTAAAATTTTACCAAAAGGAACTTTATTCACTATTTCAGAAGAAATTTGGAAATAAGGCTTTTTCTTCTAATTTTACATTTAACACTTTTAATACATAAATATTACCAATTTTTTAATGCCTTTAAATTAACATATGTAATCAACAATGAATCTGATGAAATTAAAAGTAATGTAAAGCTGCCAAAGTGAATCTGACTTTAACAGAAGTTTATTTCATGAAAATCATAATTATTACAATGGTAATATTGTATTTAATTCAAAATTTATATAGTTTCATGGTGGTCTTAAAAAGTAAAATGTTTTGTTGTTTTGAATAAGATTTTTAAAGTATACAATTCATTTTCATTACTTAAAAAATAAATTTTATGGAGTTCATTATTGTTTTCTTTTTAATTGCACTGAAATTATTAAAATACTTCTTAAATTCTCTAATAAAATTAAAGTGTCTTGTTATCTTTTTCATATTAAAGAGTGTAATCTTAAAATGGAAACTGCATGCTAAATTTACTGTTAATATTTAAAAAATTGAATTCCTTTAGCATAGTAAGTTATTACTATGAAATTAAAGTAACAGAAATAATTACTAGTTTCAGGTGTTTAGCATGATTTGAAATTGCATATGAATTGTGAAAATCACACAGAAAATGCAAAAAATCTGCACAATGTAATATGCTGATTGTGACTTTTTCCACCTCATAAAATGTTAATTTTGGACAAATTTTCCCTTCAAAATATTTTGAAAACATGAAGACACATGTCTATATTAAAAATGATTTCAAACTGAAAAAGATTGAATGGAGAATAAAAAATCCCATGTGATAGCAGCAAAACAAATATAGAGGATGATCCAGTGTTAATAAGTTGAGGCAAGCACCAGGCATACGCATCTTACTCTTTTTAACAAAATGTTGCCAAATTAAACAGCTTTATAAGAAATGAATAAAATAAAATACATTGAAATTTAGTAGCTATGTCTTTCTTACCAACTTTTTAAACGTTGCCCCAATAGACTTTTTGCCAAAATCCTCAGTTGCAATGCCCATACTATTAACTTTTTTTTTTTTTTTTGGCTATTAAAATAATTATAGAGAAGAAGAGATAGATCCTTTAAATAACTTCATGTTTAGTATTTTTTTTCTGGTGTCTTCTATATATAATTACAGTTTAACCTCAATATCTGGAACTTGAAGGAAAAGACGAAAAAATATTAAATATTGAAAATTCAAAGTATTCAAAATAACTTACCATCAGTAGTAAAATAAAGCTTTTTTACATACTTTTTTAAAAAGTAATCTATTTATATTCTAATAAACGGTTTAACAATTTTATTAAAAAATATATATACAATTGTTTGCTTCAGAGATGCTTATGATCCTTTATCTATTATAGGGGCAGATGGTGTACCTCGAACCTATTATGACTCCTTAATTTTTAATTAAAAAAAAATTGCCAAAACTAAAAAAAGATAAGATTTTATAAAACTGTATGATGTTATACACGACATATATTTGTCTAAAATTTTCATATAAATAATTTCCATGAAAGTTTTTGAATTAAAAATAAAATGAAAATAGGACCAAGGTACACCACTAGTGGTGTACCTTGGTCCCATTACTAAGAATTTAAAAAAAAACTTGTTTTTAGCGAATAAAATCAACATTTATTAATCAAGAAGATACATATATAAATTTTTGATACATTTCATTGTTTATTAGGTTTTAAAAATTAGAAAGTCTAAATAGACATAAAACTTCAGAACAATTACACTTACTATAATCACAAAAGACATTGAAACTTATTTATATTAGTAATTATATTTATTTTTAGCCAAGATTGTAATTAGATAAGTCAACTCCAAAAGTTAACTTCTTCAGCTGCCTTTTAAATCCATTAGACAATACCTAGTGTACCTTGGACCCAGTCCAAGGCACACTAATTTTATTAGGTTCAAGGTACCCACTTGACACTTAAAAACAAAACTACCAATCATGATGTTAAGGTTAGGCCTAACTTTATTTAAAGAAAAAGGTGTAGTAGCTAAAGCATTGCTTTATTATGCATAATCCTTATTATTATTTTTTTTTTAAGTAGATATGCTTTAGTATAAAAATAACTTAGAAATATCTAAGAAAAATTTACTTTTGAAAGGTGAATTTCCTTTCTTAAAAATTGTACAACTAGTTGAGCTTTTAAACAAATGCCAAGAACTTAAATGAGACCTCTGGTGGCAAATATTTAATACACAAATGTTCTTGTTTAATGATCTAAACAAGTAAAGCTAAAACTAGCATAGGTCCAAGGTACGCATATGTCTAAGGTACACCATTCTCTCCTACTTTCTAAGTAGATAAAGGCTTTAAATGTGTTCTTCGACATATCTGGCTGATGCTCAACATATCTCCTTTAAGTTTCCACAGCAGAAAATGCTTGTTTGTTTGTCTCATTTAATGGTAATATGCAGGTTTCTTCATCTTCATAAGAAGTTTTCATTTGATCAATGATATTGTTGTTCCACTGACTGCACTCTGTTACTGCATCATCTACATCAGCTAAGTCATTAAATTCCATGTTAATGAGCTTTATGAAACCTGTTAATTTGTTCCAGTCATTTTCAGTGTAGTTTCCATCAGAATTATTGTAATTGTCTGACTACTTTAGTGATTTAGAATGATTTTAGTCTAGGCATGAAAGTTTTCTACAAAAACACAGAAATCTGCTTTTCTTTTTTTTTAAAGCTATTCTGGCCGTTTCTGATATAGCTGCAAATCTGTCTAGAAACCAAAAATTTTGAGGGAGGAAGAGTGTCAATACCAAATTCTTTCTCTATCATTGTCATTCCCATGACATGTTGTGTACATTCATCATGTTTCAACTGGAGACTGACCTACTTTAGTGACGCATGCAATGCATTCCTTAGAATCTAAAAAGCTAAATAATTTTTTTCTTTTAAAAATCATAAATTTCATGAAAAAGTTGCATAAAAATCGCAATTTTTCCCAATTGATCACAGATTTTGTCAAAGGATATTTCAGCGAACAATCACAGAATAAAATTACAAATTTCATCAGATTATCAATTAATAAAGTCACTAATTTTATCAAGAAATCGCATAAAAAAATTGCAATTTCTGTCAAACAACTGCAGGAATTGATCGCAAATTTCTTCAAGAGATCACATGAAAAAATGCATTTTCGTCAAACAAATGTAAGACTTAATGCTAATTTCGTCAAGAGCTCCCATAAAAAAAATCCCAGCAAATTTTGTCAAGAAGTTGCATAGAAAATGCATTTTCATAAAACAATTGCAGGAATTAACTGCTAATTTCTTCAAGAGGTTGTATAAAAAACACATTTTTATCAAACAAATGCAGAAATTATGTTGCTAATTTCATCAAGAAGCTCTGTAAAAAATCGCTATTTTCACCAAAGAATTGAATAAATTGATTGTGTATTTCATCAAAATGTCACATTAAAAATCATAAGTTTTGTTAAACAAATGCAGGAATTAATTACAAATTTCATTGTATGATCGTTGAATAAAATCACAAATTTTGTCGAACTATCACATGATAAAATAGTCATTCCATACAAAATGAGCAAATCACCTGTGACTGACATGTCACATGTATTAATAAAAATCATCATATAAGTAGATCATATTCATTTATGAGTAAATGCAAAATAATAGATTTCAGGATTGATTATTTGAGTATAAAAACTTACATTAAAAATTGATACAAAATTGAGGTTTTTTTTGCCGGGGAGGGGGGGGGGGGGGTATAGACCTTGAAATTTCAATTCTGGTTATTAGCAATACGAATGGAAAAACTGTGTTACATTTTTTTTGCAATTAAGAAAGAACATTAAGTAACAGATTAGTATAATTTAATAATTGTGTTCTTATTCTGTAATAAAAAAAATAAAATTAAATACCAAAAAAATTTTGAGGAAAAAATGAAATATTTCTGCTATTCATTTTTACACGGGGGGCAGCTTTTTCAGTGTTAAAATTATTTGTTGTTATAGCAAAAAGTATATTTTATATTCTTGTGTGTTCGGGGTTCTTTTAAGATTGAAGTCACAGAGTTTAAAAAAAAAAAAAAAAGTGTTTATTTACCATAAACAGCTCTATGAAAACAGATATTTTCAGTAAAACACAAAAATTCAAGGATTTGTCAAATAAAATCAGATATTCTTCCAATGAAATCAAAGTACAGCATATTACCTCTCAGAACTATTAAGTTCAGTACAGTGTATACAATGTCTAATCGCAGAGACCCAAGTCTCAACACACAAAGTCTTCACAGATCTTCACTGCAGGACAGCTGAAAGAAAACTGAAACGGTGATCCAAAGATTAGCCCTCTATTTAGATTTTGGCGAGAAGGTTCTTGGTGCTTCTCATAGCTTTGCAGGAGAGTTCATTTCACAGATATAGGAAGGGAAAGATAACCTCCAAAGTCACCATAATGTCACCAGCTTGGTGACATATTTGGCAATGAAAATAAATCACCAAAACCATCGCCGACTTGGCAATTAACACATTCCTTGGCGATATTCCCCTTGCCATAATGTCAAACACGAGAACCTGTGAGGTTGTTTTCCACAAAGCATCCAAAGTCCTGCAATGGATGTTCAAAGCATTTGGCATGAATTACACTGCAATTTTACCATAATAAAGGGAATATTTACAAATATACAAATTCGTAACAATATATTGAAACTTCCATTCTTGCCTTTTTATTCCTTAAAGAAAAAAAAGGAAAAGGTAAAAAATGTTGGTGGAAAAATTCAATATTTCTGTCACTTGTTTGAATGTGAGATAAAGCTTTGAAAACATTTAAATAATTGGATATTATAGATAAGTGTATGTTTTAAAATTAGAAAATCTGAATCTTTCATTCAGTTTATTTTTGCTTAAAGAATATTTTAAATTATCGTAGAAAAAAATGTTCCAGTTGAACAGAAAATTAAACATTGATCTTAAATTCAGATATTTAAAGTAGATGACCGCACTATTTTTTTTTTTTTTTTTTCTTGGAAAAACTGCAATACTTTAATAAATGCAGGCGAATTTGAAGTAGAATAACCACTGGGATGTAACAAATATTACCTATTTGAACTCCTTTTTGTTATATTAGGAATCAAAATGCAATCTTGAATTTTTTGAGCATATCATGGACATATAGATCTTTATGATTGTACAATATATTGTTAATGTTGGAGCTTTCCTTTCTTTATTTTTTGCAGATACATTAGAATTTTTTTTTAAGTTAATTTTTTTTAAAGATGAAATAAATGACAACTTTCAAACTTGAAGAATATGATCTTCATATGTCATACTACATCAGGCATAAATGTTATGGATGTTTTTTAATTCCTTTGATTTTTATAAGATTTCTAATTACCTCCAAATTTACACATTTTAAATATTTACAACCAATTGGAGATTAATCAAAATATTACCAGATTATTATTAGTAGTCAATAAATATGAAGATAATTTTTCAGTAGCTAAAATATTATGTAAAAAAATTCATTTCTGTTAATTAATTTCAAGAAACAAAACTTCAAACTTACAATTTGGACGATTACTCGCATGTCATTCTATATTAAATGTTTTTCAAATGTTCAAAATTGCTTAAATAATTTATTTTTTGTCAAGATATTTTGTAGAGCTATATTTGAATATGTATTGAACATGCATATAAAATTTCATTAAAATTGGTTACTATGTGGCCATAACTATTTTTTACATTTTTGCTCATTTTACATGGAGTAGACTCAATAGGAAATTTCATTGAATCATCGGCGAATAAAATCACAAATTTTGTCAAACGATCACACAATAAAGTAATAAATTTTGTTGAGAAAGAGTCACAAATTTTTCAAAAGATTTCATTATGTTATTGGCATCTTTATACCTTAATTTAAAAATTTATATGAATTTATAAATGTAATTTGTGAATATAGTTTTTCTATTCTTTAAAAATTTCTATTTATTTTTTAATTTTTTTTTTTACGTGTGTGTGTGTATTTGTTTGTTTAAAAGAAAAAAAAAATCACCAAACCACTGTTTTTTTACATTGCATGTAGTATAGGAATTTTGAAGGGAATTTTCAAATTTCAGTTAATGAGGTGCATATTATTTTCTGTCTGTATACTTATTTACTTATTATTTTTTTATAAAGGTTTGTGAAAAAAGCTACTGCTGTTATTGCAAAATACTCTCCAACAGTTGAAAGTGCCATGTTAGGTATGAGTGAAAATTTATTTTACATCTTTTAAAAAAATAATAAAGTGTACTTGTATTAGTGTATAGCTGTGTTGTAATTTTTATATTTGCATGTGTATGCATAATTAATAAAATAAAGGGGAAATAACTCATCTATTTTAAAATAGCTTTTAAAAAGTTAAATTTGTTGTGGCAAAGTATGTGTATCTGTGGAAATGTTTTGAGTATCAAAAATTTTGTTATTAGGTTGTATCTTACAATGGTCTTATTCATTCAAAAATTAGTTATCCAATATATTAAAATGTTGCTTGCAGAAAAACTGCAATTTATTTTTCTACTAGAATGAAATGAAACATTTGATTTTCCTCCCTCTGAGTTTTTTTAGTTTACAGTGAATTGTCTTATACTATTAAATAAGAAATTCTTACAGGGGTGCACCGAATAGTGATTTTGGCCGAATATCGAATGCTGAATATTCGGTCAACAGGTGAACCAGGTATTCAGCTAGCCGAATGCCAAATATTTGTCTGCCTGAATTTTTTTTAATATTTCAAAGTTTAAAGGTATTAAAATATTATTAAAAAAAACAATTTTACATAACATTTAATAAAACAAACTAACAATTTGGTAAACAAAAGCTATAAGCAAACTTAATGTTGAAAAAAATCTGCTTCGAGTTATTTAAGTGCAGTTATAAAACTTTTTCTATTTAATAAATTTTAAATTTCATGGTCTCTTCTATGAATTAAAACATTTTAAAATCAGAGAAATAATGAAATATGAAAAGAATAACTTTACAATCTCATAATTGTTCTTCTTGTATAACTTAATGCATTTTTTTTTTCAATACCAAGTTTACTTATAAAAAATGCTTGTTTATCAAAATATATATATATATTTTTTTTGGTACTTTATCAAACCGGGCACCAGTGTTACAAAACCATATGTCTATACATATGTATGAATGTGAAAAGTAACACTACTAAGTCTTGATTACGTCCATTAATAACTATATCGTAATACTAATAGTATATATTCTACATAAAAAATATAAGAATTTATATTATAAAAAACATTTTGCTTCTAAGACGTTGCAACATCTTTGAAACAAAATGTTTTTATAATATAAATTCTTATATTTTTTATGTAGAATATATTTTATTAGTATTACGATATACATATGTATGTATACATACACATGTATATATAATATATATATATATATACATATATATTTATACATACATGTTTGTGTACATATTTCAATTTATATATGTATATATAACTCTAGTGCCTGATTAACAGAAAATAACCTTTATTTTTTATTACTGTTATGAAGAAACTAAAGTAAAATCAAATGGTGGCAATTCAATAAAAATAATTTTTCTACTTTTTTCAATTTTAAGGATGTTTTTTAAAACATCCTACATTAATTTCTAGATCTGCAGTAAACAACCATTCTCAGATATTGTAAATATTCAGAATTAAAATCTTTCATTAAACTTTCAATGGAGATAATATTGTCAAGACCAGGGTTCTTGTTGGTTTTTGACCAACATTAGCAATTTGATGAATAAAAAATAAACAGCAGCCAAATGAAAAAAAATGTTGGCAAAACAGATTCAGCATGAAAAACTAAAGTATCTATTTTTAATCCTTGTTGGGTTAAATTACTGTGAGATTTCGATTACAACTGATAGACAAAATTGATGATGATTAGACAATGATACTTTGTATACAACTAATAAACAGTATGGTAAATAGGAAATTCAACGCCACATTTCTGCAAACCTTTTCTCTATTTAGTGATTGATGCGAGTAATTTTGTTTGTGATTTTACCAGCGCATAGATAGTGATAAACTGGCAACAGAGAAACACTTATCGTATAATACTTTCTGTGCCTTTGGCTGTTGCCAAATTGAATGAGTGTTGAGTCACTATCTATAAATAAAAGTGTTAATGGCACAGTGCGATTGGAGATGAAAAGCGACACCAATTGTAAAGTAAAGTAAATAAGAATATCATTTGTAACCTCACAAAAAAAAAAAAAAAAAAAAAAAAAATTGCAGAAATTGAGCATTTGCAATTTGCCGCAGTGACATGTGTCAGCAAGAACACTGGTCAAGACTAACATTTTTTAAACAAGAAATATCTTGATTCATTTATTCCATCAGTATTACAATGCATTCAATCAAATATATATACTGGGTGCGAAACAAGCCAAAGCTGAATAATTATTCACATCTTTATCGACAATGAAGATATTTTAACAAGATTTGCTTCATATTGATTTTGTTTGTATTAAATATAATGATATATATAAATGACTGAATTTTGATCACTGATACAGTACAAATACTATCAACTTAATATTGAATAAAGGAATGTCTAGCTCATAATTATTATCCCATGAATGGTGGCATTTTCCAGCACTTCTTATCATATCATATTTCACAGAAATCAAAGCAAGGCAATTGAAAACAGTTATATCTTCATTATTGTTTAAGTTAAAAAAAAAAAAAAATCTAAGTTTGATCTCGAGTGCGATGAGATACAGTTATTTACTAAAAATATTTAGGAACTTGCATTTATACATCATTTATTTCTATGAGAATCCTAATTACAATGTACCACTTTTTGCCTTCAAAACTGGCCCTGCAATTCTCGCACATTGCAAGGTTGTAGCATGGCAGGATGAATTGGGATTTCCAGTGTAACAACAAATGTTCTATTGAATTCATGTCAGATGAATTTGGAGATCAGGAAATGACTTGAAACTCAATAGATTGTTCCTCAAACAACTTTCTGATAATTTGACCCATATGACATTCTGCATTATCCTGTTGGTAAATGCAGTAATCTGTGGGAAACATTGTTTTCATAAGTGGGTGCACTTGATCTGCAAAGATGTTCAGGTAATGCACAGACATCAGGGGTTGTTCTTTTAGGTATTAACAGTGCTGTAGTTGGAAAGAAATATTTTTGGGAACGCACTTTTCCACAGAGTCCATGTTGGTTTTACTGGATTTTTGCTAAATAAAAAGCCAATTTAAAATATTTAGCCCAAAATCAACTTTTTTAAAGTTAAGTTTTAATTAGTGTACTCTAGTTTTTAGATATTGTATTTGTGTAGCATTCTCTAAATGAAGTTTATAAATCGTAGCAACATTGTAGCAACATTTTCAATCAGAAATATATAACAGAATAACTAATAACAGAAGTTTTCATAAAGAACGATAGTGAGAGGTTTTATCTTTTTTTTTTTATTTACAACAAACTGTCTTGTCTGCCGATCTTCTTTCTAATGACAACCAAGATTAATCACCAGGACAAAGTTCCTAAGTTAAGGAAGATCCTACACAGCTTATAAATGAACTGGCTTTTTTATAATAAAGATTTACATTTTCGCATCGGTCAAGATGTTATTTATGCAGCTGAATTACTCTTTCGCTTTCCAACGTTGAATTGAATACAGTTTTCACACACTTTAGAAGAGGACAGCTCATTTTTAACAGCAATAAACTTGATTGTGAACTCAATTGTTAGAGCAATTTCTTGCTGAATTAGATTTAAAAGAAAAAGAGCTTCATTATCTTAATACTGAAATTCAAAACACTATTAAATTAGAGGATTTAGAAGCTGAAGTTTTAAAATGTGATGAGTATAAATCGAATTTAGTAATTTGGAAAACAAAAGTAAAACGGGCCAACTTAAAATTAGAAACTAAATCTATTATAAATGTTTCTACTACGACAATGAATAGCTCTCAAGAAAGAGTTGTAATTCAGGGGTTGGAATCCATTCGTATAAATTTACCCAAGTTGGTAATTAAAAAATTTGACAGTGATCCATCGGATTGGCAATGATTTTGGGATCAATTTGAAACAACAATTCATAAAAATTCTGAATTGTCTGTCGTAGAAAAATTCAACTATTTAAAGTCATATCTGACTTCTGATGCTGCTAATTCAATAAAAGGATGTAACTTAACTAACAGTAACTATTTATCAGCAATAGAAACTCTAAAAGAAACATTCGGTAAGAAACATCTGGTAATACACTCACATCTTAATAAATTGTTATCACTTAATTCAGTTAAGAAATCCAATGATGTTTATGCACTTCGCAGATTATTGGACACTTGCCAGACCAAAATCCGAAGTCTTAATTCTTTAGGAATAGAGATTAAAAATTATTCAGTGTTACTCGCCCCATTCTGATTAAATTATTACCTTCTGACATAGTATTACAAATAACAAAGAAATGCGGTAATGATGAAGAATTAAAAGTTAGATTTCTAATCAAGAATCTTCGAATATAGACATTACGTCTGGAAAGTTACTTCGTGACAAGCAGTCGCCAAAAACGATTCCTACCGCCTCTGGATTGATTAATGAAACTGTATCATTTTCTAAACAAATTACGTGCCACGAATGTAAGGGAAAATATTTCTTTACTGAATGTGAATTATTTAAAAATAAATTATTACAGGGTAAGAAGGAAACTTTAAAGCAGTATGGTTATTGTTTTATTTGTCTCAAAAATGCAGGGCACATAGCCAAAAATTGCAGAAAATTCGTTAAATGCACTAATTGTTCAAAACAGCATTATAGTCCCCAATATAACACTCAATTTATGTCCTGAAAAAGAAAAGGCTAAATCACAAGAAAATAATGAAAGCGCGTCTTTGTCAAATAAAACTTGTAATCGTGCAGTGTTAATGCAGACCTTAATTGTCCGTTTAGAGCTAAAAGATCAAAATAAACACATGTTAGTACGTTTTTTAATCAATTCCGGATATCAAAGATCTCAATTAATGATTGTTTATTGAAAGGTCCCAATTTAGATTAACTTATTCTCTCATTGATGAATCGGTTCCTATTGAAAAAAAATTGGTGTAATATCAGACATAAGAAAAGCCTTTTTACAGATCAATTTAAATGAAAATGATAGAGCTTTTTTTAAATTTTTATGGTGGAAAGAGGGAAATTCTGAAAATCAAAAAACTTTCCAACACCGAAGAGTAGGTTTTGGACTTACTTGCATTCCCTATTTGTTGGGAGCAACTTTGCAATACCACTTAAAAAAGTCACCTCCCTCTATGCATGAAACTGCTTCTAGACTTTTGGAGTCCTTTTATATTGATAATTGTATCACTAGTGTTGACAATGAGGAACAACACAATAATTTTATAACAGAGTCTAAATATATTCTTAGCCAAGCTAAATTTGACCTGAGAGGATGGGAACATAGTCATTCTAATTCCTCAACTTTCCCAATAGAAAACAAAATTGTCCTAGTTTTAGGCCTACGCTGGCTATTACCATCTGATGTTCTCTCTATAGATTTAAGAGAAATTAGTAAATATAATGAACCCATCACTAAAAGGAAAATATTATCAGATTTTCATAAAATTTTTGACCCAATCGGTTATACCTGTCCAGTAACTCTTTTCCCCAAAATATTATTACAAGACTTGTGGAGACAAAAAATAACTTGGGACTCTGAATTACCAACATCAATAGCCCAAAAATTTCAGAAATGGAAAAATAAATTGAGCTCTTAAAGACAAATTTATATCAAGATGTTTGTTAGACGATCCATATAACATCGGAAATTTAAGCCTACATGTATTTTGTGACGCGAGCAAAGTAGCCTATGCTACATGCATATATTTACGTAATGAAAATGAAAATTCGACATCATGTCAATTAATCCAAGCTTGATGCAGAGTAGCCCTTCTGAAATGTGTTAGTCTCTAGATTGGAATTCCTTGCATGTGCGGTTGGTGCTTGATTATCTTAAGGGGTTAAGTCAGACTTAAAATTAGGAAATCTTCAACTTTTTTCAGGTCAGATTCTAGTAATGCATTATATTGGATAAAGAAAAGTGAAAATTGGGCTCCCTTCGTGTACAATTGTGAAAAGAAATTAAATCACTTAGTAATCCAGAAAATTGACACTATGTGCCTGGAATTATTAACCCGGCTAATCTATCTTCCTGTGGATGTTCTGCAGAATCCCTTAAACAATCCCTCTGGTGGGAGGGTCCTGATTGGTTGAAAAAACCTCAAGAATTTTGGCCTAAAGATAGTTTAAATCCCGACTTAGAAATCATTAACGCAGAAAAAAGAAAGGCAGTGGTCAATGCGGTAAATATATCTCAAAGCCCAATTGAATTATATGAAAATATGTCTTCATATTTGAAAATGATAAAAGTAACTGCCTGGATTTTTAGGTTTTTTGGAAATATCAGAAAGTTGCAGAATGAGCGAAACTTTGAGAAAAATTTAACAGTTGAAGAAATGAATTATGCAGAACATCTAGTATTGAAATATGCCCAGCAATGTTTGTTAAATGAAACAAAATCATGTTACACTGCTTTACACACTTTTACCAATGAGCAAGGTCTAATTAGAGTAAAAACACAAATTTCTTTGAGAAAAGACCTCCATTCTTTCCGATATCCAATCATTCTGCCTTTCGATCATAATATAACCTATTCGCTCATAAGAAAAAAGCATATTGAACTTAGTCATGCTGTAATACAAATTGTTATGTCAGTATTGCGGGAGCAGTTTTGGATATTAAGATGCCGACGTACAGTTCGAAAAGTAATAAAAAATTGCATGATATGCAGGCGATTCACTGCTTCACCTGCCAAAACACCTAGTGTCCCTGTTCCAGAAGATTGAGTCAGAGATGCTTTGATTTCCTGCGAACAGCACTCCTACTTCAGATTCTACAACTCCAGTTGAACCTGTAGACCATGCCTCCGATCCTGCTCCTATGCACCAGTGTTCCTTGCCTGATGATGACAACCGTCAATCTCGATCTGGAAGAAAGCCAAGGCAGCCAAAAAGACTTGATCTATAAAATTTTTTGAGCTTCACTAGATGAACCTCAAAGATGGGAGAATATTGCAAAATGCAAGCCTGCATGAACATTTATTTTAGAACTTTAAAAACTTTCTCTTTTAATTTTGGCAACAACAATTTATTGTTTTCAGAATTAGAATTTTTTTTCTGATGTTAAGAAGAAGAGGGGTTTTTTCCCCCTTCTAGAAAAAACGAAACATGATTGTTAAAATAGAAACAAAAAGTATGTTTTTGTATATAATGTAAATACAACTGTTTTGTAAGTTTTTAATATCATATAAATAATTAGAAAAAGAATGAAGCGAATGATTATTTAACAAAGTCTTGATTTTATTGCTTGACTGAGATGTCGTAACAGTGTTCTGATTTATCCCGAAGGCAATTAACCTTGGACTGGTAAGTATTTTACTTGCCTATTTTTTAGTTTGTATGCTAATTTTATTATTGAATACAACAGGGATGTATCAGGTGCTGTTGGTGATGATGTGCTGATAACGCAAGAATATGTGTAAGCTGTTGGCTACATAGGCCCATACACAGCAGTAGAGATGTAAATTTTCTGGAAAAATTGAAATGAAACAAAAAAAAAAAAAAAAAAACTTGTTTTTTTAAGAAACTGAAAAGTTGGAAAAATTGATTTTTCATAATTGTTTCTCCCAAATAGGTTATATTTTCTTAGATAATATTAAATAATAAACTTTTTTTCATTTATTTGTATTAAAAGAAAATTATTTTCACTTTATATGACTATATTACAAAAGAAAAAGAAGCAAAATCTGCTTTTAAAAGTTTAGTTCTGTTTTTTTCCCCAGTCTCAGAATTTTCATAGTAGCATTCAGGCTTTATTTACATGTCTCTGTCGAAATTGATTTTTCAGTTACATGTTTAATCACCAGTTGACATAATATAAAAACCTGAGCCAATATCTCTGCAGTTTGGAATGAAAGGAATTATACATTCCAAACATTACATTCCATTATACATTCCATTTACATAAGTATTGTTTTTAAGTAAATGATACTAGTTTAAAGAAACAAATTATTGCAGTTTTGTCATTATTATGAATATCAGTATTCAAATCTTACATTGTATAAAAAATGTATATTTTTACAATTACATTTTTTCTTACAATTATAATTTTTATTTTATTTCCTTTAAAAAATATGTTTAGTTTTGATATAGCCTTCCATTTTCAAATCAAAAAAGTTTGATTTAGTTTTATAATTTAAATTCAAACAATGTTTTGGTTTGGCTTGCTCAGGTCTGCAACTGAAAAACAGCATAGGATTTGTTTATTGACTGTTAAATTTTTACTCACTGAAACCAGGAAAACATTTTAAAAAAAGTTTAATTAAACGTAAAATTTCTCTTTTTATCCTGAAATCTGGTATCTCATTCTTGAGTAAGAAACCATATTCAATGTTTCCATGTGGTAATTTCAT
The DNA here is from genome assembly GCA_964019185.1 of Maratus speculifer. Classification (NCBI taxonomy): domain Eukaryota; kingdom Metazoa; phylum Arthropoda; class Arachnida; order Araneae; family Salticidae; genus Maratus; species Maratus speculifer. Next base: position 44,690,019 of record OZ025294.1, read on the forward strand.
ATTTCTAAGAGTGGAACTCAAAAGTTATGAAAATAGAACACTACAAATAGAAAATGCAAGTAATTTGAGGAATGAACAAAAACAGTTACACACAGAGATAACCCAACAAACACATAACTGGTGGGCCACTAGAGGCATCGTTAGCGGTGGCCCAAAGTGTTTGATAACGGCCCGCCATTTTTGGCCGTAACGGCTCCGTCAAAAAACTGTCACGCCGGCCAGAACACGGCCGCAAGATCATGGCCATGAATTCAAGAAGTTGCCCACAAATGTGCCATTAACGTTTTTATTAAAAATATCAGACAGCCACAAACTGGCCACAATTATTCTTTTAAAGGCCATTAAAAATAAAGGCTGGCCAGGAGATCCCCCTCACCCAGACATTTGTGTTTGTAAGAATTAATATTTAAACATGAATTCAAAATTTGTTCTATAAAAAGTATTTGCTGGAAGATTATTTAAATGATAAACTGTCTTTGCATGTAAAACAAATATACTAATAATCTTTATGTACACTTTTCAAAAAAGTTATAAATTTACTTATCTTCAAAATTTTCAAAAATTTCCAAAGCATATAAGTTGAAAATGAATTTATTTGTTTATTATTTAATTATATGCTTTAAAAATTTACATGTAATGCAATTAAAAATAATTTTTAAAGCATATAATTAAATAATAAACAAATAAATTCATTTTCAACTTATAAGTTTTGGAAATTTTTTAAAAATCTGAAGATAAGTAAATTTATAACTTTTTTGAAAAGTGTACCTAATGATTAATAATATATTGTTTTTTATGCAAAAACACTTTATAATTTAAACAATCTTCCAACAAACATTTTTATGGAACAAATTTTGAATTTATGCTAGTGATGCATGTATTAAGTTAAATGCTTTATGTTTTTTTCTTTTATTTTCATTGGTTTTTAGACTTAAGAGGCTACTTCAGCCAAGCGAAAAGACCCAATAAATAATGCCGATCCTACAGAAGGAATTTATAAAGATATCTCGGTTGCATTCCAATACTTTTAAATTACTTATTTATTTTATTTTATTTTGTTTATTATCTGTTGCATTAGATTGCTGAGATCGATTCGTAGACAATTTTTTTATTTTTTCGATTTTTATTGTAGATTTTTTCTGAGGATGCTTTCACTTTCGTAACCAGTTCCGAAAGTAAAAACATTCTCATTAAAAATATCTGCAAACAAAATAGAAAAAGTAAAAAACGGTCTTTGTACAGATTAATTTCAGCTATCTGATAGGAAAAATATCGTTTCAAAATATTAAAATGTAACAGAGATATCTTTATTGATTTCTTCTATAGGATTAATATTACCGAACGAATCGTTTTGCTTGACTGAAGTAGCCTGTTAATGGCTGTCACCAATATATTATATTTATTCATTAAAGAATTATTATGAAACCTGTCGAATATTTTTTGCGTCATTTTAATATACAAAAGAATTTTCATTTAGATTTTATTCGAATAATTTAATAATCAAACATTACAAATATATATATATATATATATATACACATAACAATAATATTTGCTATTTAAAAAATATATTATTTTAATTTTTTCATATTAGCTGAGAATTATTTACAGTAATTGAAAATGTATCAAAATTTTGAATGATTTGACAATTTTATTTAATTGTTTAATGAATGAAATATTTTCGATGAAAAATTTTTAATTTTTTTTCGCTCAAAATAAAAAAAAGAAAAAACCATCATTCACAGTCATGTTACTTACAACGTTAAAGAAGCTATTTTAAGAATCTAAAATGAAACAGATAGCTATTTTATCTAAAATAATTCAACAAACCTCTACAAAAAAGAATTTTTTTAAGTTAAAGAAACATCTATTAAATGGTATTTTGCACAATTTTATACAAGACACATGAAATCGCTCTTTCTCACTTCTAATATATGAAAAGAAAAATAAATTTTACCTTTAAGAATCAGTGTAAACTTTATTTAAATTAAACTATTTTATTTTTTGCAATTTTTTTAATGACATGCACAGTAGAAAACAACAATTGTTATATGAAAATATGATTAACTTTCAAACTTTTAAAAAATTCTTAAAAGTATATAATTTTAAATTAGCTGCTTTTTCTAATTTATACAAAACTTTAAAATAACGAATAAGCGATGAATAGCGGACTATAAAGTAAATATTATTTTATATTTGTTAAAATACAACTGCATTTTTAAAAACGTATGTCTTAAAAATGAATATGTTTCCTATCTTTCTATTAGGTTTCCGAAATCAAACAATCGTAAGGTCGATGCAAAAAAAACTCAAGAGGTTATAATGAATTATAAATTAATAATTCTTCAATGAATAAGCATAAGAAAACATACCTATATTGTGTTAAAATATCCAAATTGAAAGTAGCATTCGTTAAACACGCTTTCTCTCCCTTATGTGACGGTCTAACTGAAATGAAATGCTTATCAGCACACCGTCCAAAATTCTTGGAAAATTCCCCCCTGTACTTGTTGACCTTGAAGGAGAGCATGTATTCTCCTAAGGCCCAAACAGATCTGACCACTTTTTTGCGGTTACTCGTCGGATCGTTTATTGTGGCGACATGGTGTTTTGATCTTTAATGAGTTTTGTTTGAAAGGGACGGTTATCCGACATATGAAAAACAATAGATGGCTTTACCTGTATTTTTTATTAGTAAAAATATAATAAAGCAAATAAATACATATAAATGTTAGGAATTTAACAGATACAGGGAATTTTCTTTCTTCCTTTGAATCAGAATTTTAAATTCCCCCCCCCCCCAAGAATTTTATTTAAAATGCATATATATTTGAAATCATATTAAAAATTTACGTTTTAGAAACAGTTTATATGTTCCCCCCTTTTTTTTCTTTTTTCTTTACTGACTCGCATTCAGCAAAAAATTCTTGTTGAAACAATTTGAATGCCATTTCATCCATTTTGTTTGCAACAAATACCTTTTTTATAGATAAAAAATATATACTAAAAAAATTCACATTTATCAGTAAATATCTTGTAAATATTTTGTATAATATGCATTTCCAATGAATGCATCTTACTGTATTTAAATCTTTGTATTGTTCCAATTTCTTAAAAATTTGTGTTCTGTTTATTTTGGCTATTAAAATCAATATAAATTGAATAATATAGTCATTATTTCCAGTATGACCACTGAAATATATCCATGTAAAGCTATCCGCGCTTGCAGATGCAAATAAATCAAAATACATTCTTTCTTTTTTTTCTAATAACACCATTTTTCAAATTTTAGAATGATCTTTCCTAGAAAAAAAAAAAATGTGAAACTAATTGTATTTTTAAGCCAACTTTAGAAATACAGAAATCGACAATTTTAGAAATATATTATGCATGTACGATTAAAAATTATTTTATGCATGTATGCTAAAGTTTTGCATGACTGAGTAATTGGGAGGAGGGGGGGGGGGTGGACATGAACTGCTTTAGAGACAATCTAAAAGCGTTTTTCTGTTTTAATATTTATTTTAAATTATTTTACTACATTTTAAATATTTATTCATTTTTTTTCAACTTTTTTTTTTTATAAATAATGAATGTAACAGTGTGCCTGTGAAGAAAAAACTTGGAATTCTGTATACATTTTGAGCACAATTTTTATTTTTTATATAAATATTTTCAAACTAAATAAAATATGTCATCTATTTTATTGTTTTAAATATAAATCTCGTAAATTATATCTCGTATATAAATCTCTCCTTATTAAAACTCAGATTTAAAGTAATTTTTGAAAAAAATAAAGACCAAAAATATATACATTTTCTCTCATAAAATAAAAATGCTGATCAGTTTATATTAGCCCTCTGCTTTCTAGATGTTGGAGGGCCATTACTTTTTTGCCCGAAACCGACCATTAAGAGTTTACCGGCAAAGTAAATGCAACAGTTCTGTCATCGCCGAGCCTTTAACGGCTCGGCGATGACTGCCGCAATTGGAGGCGGCTCACTTGCGGTACAGCATTGTTTTTGTACAAATGGCCTTAACTCCTTTTGGCCGTGACGAAACCAGCTTACGGCCTTAACTAGAGTGTTTGTGGGGAAACTTCTACTGTGCTTCGGACAACTACTAAAATTCAAAGTTTAATCAAGAATGAAAGTATAATTTGGAACATAGTTACTTGTAATAAAATATGGATTTTTTTTCATTGCAGTTGTACTGAAAAAACATTCAATTAATCAGCTACAATAAAATCGTGAAAAATGCAGCACAGTAGCGAAAACCAAAACTAAACAACATTGATATATATCAGGAACTGACTAAATCTGCAGTTTAATGAAAAATCGGCCTTTAGTTCCTGCTATTACGATAATTATGAATAATGCAGCATAGCAGCATCATCTGTTGAACGATTTACACCAAAAAGGAATCCGCACCAAATTACATCAAGGATCTGAATCTGAAATTTTATGAAAATATGTACATTAGTTCTTGAGATAGAGCTATTGTGGAAATCATGAATAATGCAGCATAGCAGCGCCATCTGTTGGACGATATAACATACCCAATAACTAAACATCTCGAGTTTGTATCAAGGTGTATCTGAAACTAAAGTTTTGTAAAACTAAGTGCATCAGTTCTTGAGATAGAGCGAATATAAAATTCTTGTCACATACAGACTCGCAGAATGACAGATATTTTCCAAAAACCATCAAATTGTATTCAAGACCTGCTGAACTAAATCCACTAAAAAATGGAAGTCCAATTTTTCACGAATTTAATACTTACTTCTTGTAAAGATAGAAGAAAGTAATAAATGCATGCTTCAAATTTAATGTTAATTTTTTTATTTTACAATTTCTATTAATTGGCATATTATTCAAATAATTTTGCATATGAATTCATTTTTAACAAGAGAAGTTGCATTCAATTATATATCTGTATTTTTTTCATGTAATCCTGTTTTTGTGAAATTGTGAACTTTTTTACATACTTGTACAAAATATTGGGTTGGGGAAAAAGTAATTTCGCTTTTTTCCAACAGATAGCTTTAAAGTCGCATATCTCGAGTAATACTTACTCAAATAAGCCATATTATACAGCATTTGAAAGGCAGTAGTCTCTAGAATATTCTGGATATAAAGGTAGTGTCATCTGTTCATACAGACAAAAGTTATTGCGTTTTAAAAATAGAGGTTCCAGAAGATCATTTTCGTCACATTTTAGTTTTTTACTTCCAAATAGGTCTAAATGCAGTGCAGGCTCATCGAAAATTGTGTGGCATTTATGGTGATCAGTGCTTAAGTAAACGCCAAAGTCAAAACCGGTTTGCTCATTTTCGTTCCAAAAATTTTGATGTTAAAGATGAACGTTTCCTTGGCCGGCCAATACTTGAAAAAGTCGATGAAATTTAAAAACAAAATCGAGGTAGACTGACATATTTCTACCCGCAACATTGCTATGGAACTAAACATCAACTATAAACTACTTTTGAACCATTTACATAAAACTGGATACCAAAAGAAACTCTATACTTGGGTTCCCCATGAACTTAGTAAGAAATTTAATGGACAGAGTTTTCATTTGTGAATTGCTGCTGAAATGGAATAAAATCGAGCCTTTTTGAAACAAATTATTACAGGTGATGAAAAGTGAATCACTTATGACAACAATGTGCTAAAAAAACTTGGTTGAAGCTTCACAAATGGTGGCAAAGCTCGGATTGACACCAAAGAAGATGATGCTGAGTGTTTGGTTTGATTGAAAAGGAATTGCCCATCATGAGCTGCTCGAACCTGGCCAAACCATTTTTTCAACTATCTACTGTGAATAACTAATGTGATTGAAGCAGGCAATTAAAAAAATCCGGTCAAAATTGATCAATAGGAAAGGCGTTGTCTTCCATCACGACAACGCTAAACCACATATAACTTTAGTCACTCGGCAAAAACTGAGAGAGCTTGGCTGGGAGGTTTTGATGCACCCACCGTATAGTCCGGACCTAGATGCGACCGATTACCATTTGTTCCACGCTCTGCGGAACTTTCTTAATGGTATTAAGCTAGCTTCAAAAGAGTCTTGTGAAAATCACCTTGCTCAGTTTTTTGCCCATAACTCTCAGAAATTCTACAGTGACGGAATTATGGTTTTACCAGAAAATGGCAAAAGGTCATCGAACAAAACAGCACATATATTATTGATTATTTGTTTAATATATATAAATAAATTCAGTTTAAAAAATACAAAAAAAAGTGAAATTACTTTTTCCCCAACCCAATGTAATCGGAAATTGTGAATTAGAAATTATTGTATTTAGATTCCTATTTAGACATTTTTAATAAGGTTATTCATACATATATACAACTTGATAAGATACGGCTGCTATATGATGAAAAAAAATTTCTTTGATCATTGCATTTGCAAAAGATTCAATTTACAGATTAAACTTTTTTCGGAAATGTCTATTTTTAAGAGAAATTTTGTGAAGGGTCTTGTGTTTCAAAGTAGAAAAAAATGTGAAGGATCCTTTCTCTAGTCTTCTCAGATTTCTGCTGAGAGATCAGATTACCCACATTAAATTTTTTATGTGGGATACTCAACATAAATATAAATAAAATAAAGAATATGAGAATGTAGCTATTACAAAATTTTCAATATATTATTTTACAAATGAAATTTCAATTTTTCCAGTTTAAAAAAAATCAACTTTTGTAAAAAAAAAAAAAAAAAAAAAAAAACTTTTTTTTTTTTTACTTTTTCCAGGGGGGGGGGGGGCGAGCATCCCCATCTCTGTGTAGCAGTGCCTCTGGCACTGTGTGTTAAGAAACACTATTTGGGTCGCCACTGTTGTAGTTGTTGATGGTTTTGGCTGTTGTAGCTCTTTGGTCCAGGGCATAAAATTACATAAAAGTAGGCAACACTAATGTCATTTAGTACCAAACTATTGTGGCCTAGTGATAAGGAGAGTTGACAATAATTTTTTTAAATATGCATGTTTAAAAAAAAAAAAAATATATTGACCAAGATTGAGTTTTTGACCAAGTTTTTCCTCTACCCCGATTAAATTATTCTTCTTTAACTTTGATAATAACATTTTGGTTTAAAAGAGAATCCAAGTAATTACAACTAATCAAAATCAACACAATTAAATTAAATCAAAACTAAACTCAACAAGTTATAAAACTTACAATCAGAATAAACTCACAAAGTTTAATTACAGTTTGAAACCATTCTTAACAAATTGTAACATTAAGTAACCTGAAGAAATTAAGGAGCATTAAAATTGTAATTTTATCTTTTCAGGTCATAGATTTCAAACATCACTATTACCAGAGCCAAAAGATGAAATACCTGAATCTGAAATCATGGCTTTTATGACTTCAGTCAGTGCTTTATTGAAACTAATGCAGGTACTAAATAATGTTTCAATTATTTAATTATTATCTTAGAACTTAGAATAAAGTTTATTTTTTTAATTTTTAAATAAATGTGATGAAGCCATACGCAAACTTTGATTATGATTTATACCTTTTTGGAATTTCCCGATTTAAGCTTAAGCAAAAGTTTCATTTCTTTTACCTTTTCTACTTGGATCATGGCTAACTTTTCCCTTACCTGAATGAGAGGTGCAAATTCTACTTAAAGGACATTCAACTTTTAAATCCTCCCCTCCCCCCCCCAAAAAAAAAAAGTGTACATGAAAAATCAATATTTTCTGATTAACTCTTAAGCTTTTGTTGCATACTGTCCACTACAGTAGGGGTGCACAACCTTTTCAAGAGAAGGGCCACTTTACAAATGTGTTTGGATGGTTGAGGGCCACATCAACAACATGGAGAGAATTTGATTTCGGGGAGGTGATCTGTGTCTATAATCGTATAAAAAATATGGTTTCAGAGTGGAGTGAGGGGGGGGGGTAATCTTTTAAGTTCGCTTCCCCAGTCAAAATGTCCATTTCAGTTGTTAAGGATTTATCAGAAATTTTTATGTTTATATATATAACAGATATAGCAAAGCCTATTTACATTATGTAACAATATTACTTGATTTTTTCAGGAGAGCAAATTTTCGCTAAAAAACAAACTTAAATGGCTGGTGCCAAAAAGAAACAAGGTTATGAACTTAGGAGAGAGAAGGAGCTGATCAATGAAATTTTTGATTTTTTCTCGGATGATCGACGAAGTTATTTATTTTTAATGCATAATCAACACAATTCGCGATTTTTACGAAGCTGATCAAGAAAATTCACATTTTTTTCCACGTCTGATAAACAAAATTAACGATTTTTACGAAGCCGATCGACTAAATTCGCGACTTTTCTGAGCTTGATGGACGAAATTCATGATTTTTATGAAGTCGATCGATGAAATTCGCGATTTTTAGGAAGCCGATCGAAGAAATTCACGATTTTTACAAAGCTGATCGACGAAATTCGCAATTTTTATGAAGCTGATCGACGAAATTCGCGACTTTTCTGAGCCTGATCGACAAAATTCGCGATTTTTACGAAGTCCTTTGAGAAAATTCATGATTTTTCCATCCCTGATCAACAAAATTAGCGATTTTTACGAAGCCGATCAACAAAATTTGCGATTTTTACGAAGCCGATCGACGAAATTTGCGATTTTTACGAAGCTCATCAACGAAATTTGCGATTTTTACGAAGCTCATCGACAAAATTTGCGACTTTTTTGAGCCTGATCCACAAAATTACCGATTTTTACGAAACCTATCAATGAAGTTTGGGGTTTTTACAAAGCCAATCAATGAAATTTGCGATTTTTACGTAGCCGATCGACGAAATTTGTGATTTTTACAAAGTTTATCGACGAAATTCAGGATTTTTCTGCACCTGATTAACAAGATTTGTGCTTTTATTGGAGCCGATTGAGATAATTCACGTTTTTTATGAAGCCTGTCAAGAAAATTCACGATTTTTATGAAGCTAATCGAGGCATTTTACGATTTTTATGAAGCTAATCGAGAAATTTTAAGATTTTTATGAAGCCAATCGAGAAAATTCACGATCTTCCCCTAGTCTGATCAGCAAACTTAGCGATTTTCACGAAACCGATCGTCGAAATTCTCGATTTTTATGAGGCCGATAAACGATATTTGGTTTTTTCTTCACATGATCGACAAAATTCGTGACTTCTATGAAACTTATCGACGAAATTTGCGCTTTTTTCACCTTTAATTGACGAAATAGGCATTTTTTCGCGTTAAATCAATGAAATTCGCTTTTTTTAACTAACATTGATGAAATCTGTATTTTTTTTACGCGGCAAGATAAAATTTGTAATTTTTTCTCTTGATAAATTTACAAAACTCAAGATTCTTTCGCAGCCGATCAACGTAATTATCATTTTTTCCTCGCATCATCGCAAAATCCACGATTCTTCTGTGTTCTGACGAAATTCACATTTTTTTATAAACCGAGAAAACATGCAATTTTTTTCCGCAGCCGATGAATTTAATTTGCATTTTTTCATGCAACATCAACAAATGTAACGATTTTCTCCTGCCCGATCAATGAAATGAGCGATTTTTCGCCTCCAACCGATAAAATTTGCGATTTTTTCGTGCCTGATCGACAAAACTCGTTATTTTCCCTTTCCTGATCGATGAAATTTGCTATTTTCTCCGAGCCCCATGGACAAAGTTCGCGATTTTTCCATACCTGATGAACAATATTTTCGATTTTTCTGATCCTCACCGACAAAATTTGCTATTTTTCTGCACTTCGTCGATAAAATCCACGATTTTTCCGTGCCCGATCTACGAAATTAACGATTCTTAAGTAACTGATGACATTTTATATTTTCCCGCGGTAAACTGATGAAATTTTAAAATTTTTCGCGATTTATGCACAAAAATTACAATTATTTCCAGTTGTAAATTTACGAAGTTCGCGGGCCACACATTAACACATCGCCGGCCATAGGTTGTTCATCGCTACACTACAGTGTTCAAAAATGCTATTTTTTTCTATCCAATCAATTTCATTTACAGTTTCTACTTAAAGCTTATGCCATTCTGTGACACTTATGCTTTCAGTAAAACAATGAATATCGCACCAAAATTCGAATAACATAGCAAATAGAAAGTGACAAATTTAACATTGTATATTTACCAGTTTTAAGATATGCAACAAAGGATTAAAATGAGCCATGCAAGAAAAATCTGATAATTATGCTAGATATGACTAAATATGTGTCAAATGTTCTCAATGTAAGTAATGGTGAAAAGAATACTTTACAGAAGTTTATTTTAAATTGTTAAGAAAGAAAAAAAAATACTTTTTTAAAAACTGCATATATTTTTCTTGAACTATGTAATATTTTTATTTACAATCTCTATGTTTTTATAGATTGTGTTTGTAGATAGTGTCAGTTTTTTTTATAATCAAATGATTTAAATTAGTGATTAAATCATGATTTTAAAAAACTGATTTTTTTTTAAATTGTTGCTTAAAATCATAAATTTTCTAGATATTTAAAATAACATAAAGTATTAAAATTTAATTTAAACATACTTTGGAAAGTTTCAACAGATATTCACCTTATAAAAATCTAAAATTTTTAAATAAATTTTGTAAGCTTAATTCCTTAGGCTTGTAGAAAATTAAATAGAATAAATTTGTAAAGAGCAAGTATTCATCTGACATAAAAAGCATTTCATTAAAAAATTATATTTAAATCTAATATAATTTGCAATATCACTGTGTTCTTTAAGTAATCAAATTATTTTTTTATATAAAATAAGCATGGCACATATAATATATTTCTGCAACTAAAAGAAGTATGTAAGGCAAATTTGCTGCTATTTTACTGCTTCAAAGTTAGGGGAAGTAGTAAGTGATAAAAATACAAAATCAAATTTAATTAATATTATGAAAAATATGGAAAAATTTGAAATTGACCCTGAATTTGTAACTAATCTAATAGAAGTTTATAATTGAGAAATAAAAAGAATCAGAGAAAATCAAGAAAAGTAAACAATTAGAATTGCATTAAGAACAAATTACATTGGAAAGAACTAAATTTAAAAAATAATCAATATGAATTCTCTGCCATGGAGTTGTAGGCCATTCCCAATGATGTGAATCAACTTTGGGAGGGTTATTTTTCAAATTTACACAAAAAGAGCAATTTCTCGCAATATCTTCAATATCATGGTCTATTCCTGGCCACCATGCAAAACTACGGGCTAAAGACTTCATTTTCACTATATCAGAATGACCAAAATGTAATTCCTTTAATATTTGTTGTCACTGAATTTTATTGGAAAACTACCCTACAACCTTTTAAAATATAACCATGCTGAAGAATAAATTCTTCTTGTTTACCGCCAAAAAGTAAAATTTTTCGAATTTCAGAACCAGAAATGAGATGATGAAAAATTTTATGCAAAAGAGGATCAGTTTTTGTAGCTGAAGCAATAGATTTAGCATTTAAAGATAAAACAGAAAGCGGTACTACTCTGTTATCCCGTCGACCAATTTCGCCAAATTATACAAATCGCCAAACTCATAGCCAAATTATACATATTAACATAATTTTTATTTTAAATAACGAAAAAACAAATAATTAGTAGAATATTAATAAAAATACAAATAAAATGTCGAAATAAAAATAACTTAGACATTTTAAGCATGTGAATTGAATTTAATGTCACATGAATGGCAATGAATGTGACATTCACGATCATCCATTATTGGCATTTAATCTTATAGTTTGGCGATAATTTTTTTGTCGATGGGATAACCTAGTAGTACCCAGAAAGCTGATTTATTTGTATGATTTCTGATTCATCAAGTACCTCATTTGAATTATATTCGTGGGGTAAATCTTCACTACATAATGGAAGACATGAAAGTGCATCGACATTTCAGTGTTCATTAGTTTTCTTATAACGGATGTCACACTGGAACGTTTGTAAATATATGGCATATCTTTGCATTATAGCTGCTGATAAAATAGGGATACTTTTAGAAGGTGAAAAAATTGAAACTAATGGTTTACTATCAGTAAACAAGGTGAATCTGTTGCCGTTGAAATTTTATACCTGTAATTTTATAAACAGGAAAAATTCTACGAAATCTTTTTAAAGGAACAGCAGAAATTCCCGAACCTGTCCAATTCCATATCAGCTCTTGCTTTATTTTCAATCAAAACAGACAATAGGATTTGCACTTGTATTTTTTACAGTTATCAGTTACTGTATCTAAAGAATTTACGTGTTTTTGGAAAGTTTTACTTCTACATACTTTTCCAATATGGCCTTTTTTTTTTTTTTTTTTTTTTTTTTTTTACAAATTTGACAAGTGACATTAATAAAATCTACATGAATTGGCTAAATGAGAAGTATTTTCATATTTATAATATTTCATATTATTCTTATTCGCCTCAGGATTTGTATTATTTACATGATTGTTGATATTCTGTCTCTGAGAATCGTTTGACAATTTCTTTGGCTGTATGTTTTTTGAACTAGAAATTTTATTTATATTGAAATTTTTATTTTTAATTTCAGAAATTTCAATATCCACATTGTATAACAATAAAGCTTTTTCAACTGCCTTCTCAAAAGTTAACTCATCTACTTGAGTAATCAATTTATTTTTAATATTTTTGTTTTTCGAACCATGCAAAAATTGTTCCAATAAATTTTCCTTCAATGTATCACCAGTAAAACAACAAAAAGTTGTACACTTTTTTGATCTAGCAGCAAAATCTTGAACCGATTCCGACTCATTTTGATAACATTTTCGGAATTTAATACATTCGATAAATTTGTTGGGGGCGGGGCTTAAGTGTTTATGCAAAATATCAACAATCTCAGAATATTTTAAAGATTCACAATCTTTAGGAAATGATAAATTACTCAATAAATTATACAGTTTAGGACCCATACAGGATAAAAGGGGCAGCAACTTTTTTTTCATCTTTTATCTCATGTAAAACAAAATTTTGTTCTAATCTTTTGACATACGCTTGGAATGATTCAACCTTATTGCCAAATTACTTAAACGTGAACATTTTACTTTAATGTAATAACCATAAAAGAGAAAAAAAATTAGGTAAAAGTTAATATCTGCACTTACCACCCCCTTTTTAGCAGCTGGCGATACTGTTGAAGCTGCCTTTACATATCATAACTAGCAGATTTAAAAACAAAACTGAGCCATTTTCCTTCGGCTCAAACGTGTTCTTTGAACTTTTTCTGGTTACCCATATTTCCCATTTTCCATCGTCGCCAGTTCTTTTATGTATGTGTATAATGTATTAAATAATAACACATACTCAAAATAACTTGAGGCGAACAATTTTAAGAACGACACATATTTAATGACATGAACTCTTACTACACATGACATACAAACATTAACAACATAGAAACATAATCTTTAACTCAAACATTTTTGTTCCTTTAATTATTTTATGGAATCAGTATCAGTCATGGGGCGCCATCTACAGTTTTATCTGAAAATTAAAAGTGTAAATTACCACAGTAAACAATTAGAATTGCATTAAGAACAAATTACATTGGAAAGAACTAAAACCAAGTTAGAATTATCTTGCATGTGAAAAAATTCAAAAGCAAATGATGGCAATTCAAAAAATAAAATTGATTCTCTGAACTCCATAATTAAAAGTATAAAAGCACTTAACGATTAGAATTCCGAGATGTTCAGAAAGATGAGATCCTTTTTCTTCTCTGAAAAAATCATTTATAACAAAAAATGTACCCAATAAATTAAAAGCAGTGATTTTTTAAAATTTATTAGGCAAAAAATCTTCAAATGTAATTTTTTACATAAGTGATAATGAGCTAAGTAATTATGATAAGTATTGAAAATTGTGCTTATAGAACTTGGCACAACTCCCTAATGTTGTCTCGAACAATTCAGAAAAACAATTAGGCAACCGAATGAAACTCATATGCAGTTTGCATCATCTTTAATAGACAGCTTGGATTATTATTTAAAATTGAGAGAAGTGTTGAATTTTGAAAAGCTGAAGCTATTGTATCCGACAAATTGTTTCAGACTTTATATAGAGAAATAGCAGCTGATATGAATGTTAAGGAATCAAATTAATGGTTCAGTCCAGTAACATTCCAGTAACATTTTTTTTTTTTTTTTGGGTCACATGGTAAATTATTAACTGGGGACAATTATCAAAAATCTATGAGAAATGTGTCTAAAGTATTTTATCTGATTGCATGAGTATAAAATGTACTTTTTGTTTAAAAAACTATCCCTTATATAAATGTAAAAAATATATGTTGTTGCCTGTTTCTAAAAGGATCGAAGTAATTAAAAAGAAAATAATTGTTGTTTTTGTTTTCCAAAATATGTTTAACATTACTTTCCACCCAAATTTTGAAGTGAGATCTAAAAATGAGGATATGAGATGATATATGAAATTATAATAAAGTTTAAAAACATAACACATTTATTAAGAACTTTAAATTAAACATAATTGCCAAAAGGAAAAAAAATAATAAGTGGGTTTAAATACTTGGGAGAGCTGTGACCCACATGTCTTGCGGTCAAGATCTATGGCTCTTGTTTGAGTGTGTGTGTGTGGGGGGGGGGGGGGGGGAGTGATATGAAAGAATAATATTAAAGTAATTAAAACTTAAATTTAAAATTAAAATTCAAAATTTTAAAATTTAAAGATTTTTTTCTAATATTCCTTCAATACAGTAGACTCCCTCAAATCCTCAACTCTGAAATCCATGTAATTTACAGATGTAAACAATGAAACATTCAGGTCAGATAGAGGGACAAAATTTGACTTTTTTAGTATCATACCAATTCCGTATATATTTTAATTTTTAATTTTTGTTAATATCATTGAATTCATGTTTTTTCATGAAGGGAGAATAAATTTATTTCTGAAAAAATTTAAGATATTGCTGGTAATCACAATCTTCTTACCAAATATATTTATGTATATTAATCAAGCTTTTTCTGGTTATTAAGTCTAGCTAAACCTAAAATAAAACTTCCTTATTTTATGATTTTGATGTGAAATAATGTACCTTTATGGGATGAGTTTCACTGAATAGTTTTGGAAAAATAAATTTTATCTTTATAATGAATATTGAATCATACATTGATTATTAACTTGACCTTAGCTTTTATTATTGTAATTTATTACTTATTTAAATGTTTTATTATATTGTAAGCGTTCTTTATAGTTTTGATTGCATTGTTAATTACATTCAAATTACTGCTTAAAAAATGTAAAGAAATCATTGACCAGAAATCTGCAATATTCTAAAATCCGCACAACCTCTGATCCCAACTTGTTTAGATTCGAGGGAGTCTACTGTAATACAATTTTAATCCTGATGTTTAAAAGCAGTTTGCCCCTGATAACTTTATTTTCCTGCAATGCATCTTTTTACTTTCAAATATCATTTTTGGGTGCCCTTTAAGATATATAAAGAAAAAAAAAAAAAAAGGCTGCCTGAATGCAATTCTCATTTTTTGTGTTTATCAAAAGTAACCCTAATCAGTCTGCTTATCTAAGGTCATGATCCCCAAATCCTTTTTAACCAATTAAATCAGACTACCTCTCATTCTAGAAATACCTCACCAATTTTGTGTAGCTTTTTTACCCTTAAGTCTTGCTAAGTTAAATAACATTATGTGTATTCCCTGATCATCTTCAGAATCTCTAAGTCAAGCCATTGTGAACCTGGTTTCAAAAGGCATTGCACATGAAAAAAGAATAATAAATTAGATCCCATAACTGTGTGTTCTTTGGCCTCCAATTAGATCACAGCCAGTGGTACCAACTTATATGGGCCCATGGGGCACGAGCCCACCCAATAATTTGATATCTCTTAATGGGTGAATACCCATTATTAATTGAGCCCACCCAATATTTATGTATTTGTTAAAAAAATTTTTGAGCCCACCCAATATTTTTCAAAAGTTGGCACCATTGATCACAGCTACAACACGTAATTACCGACCACAAAATATGCTTGACCAACTACAAAACTAACGATTGACAGTCCTGGCTGATCAGTGAACTATGTTTCATATTCGCTCCATGCGATGCCAACGACGGGCATACCCTGACTGTAGTCCTGTGGGATGCATGCTGTTCTTAAATACATATATATTTTTTTTCTGTGCTTTAATATTATCAATGTATTGTTCTTATTTTATATTATTTGAAATGATTGCACAATTTAATGGTTGAATACAAATATTGCAAAGTGAGGTGGAATGCAGAAAGTTTCGTACCTAATGGGAAGTGCTTTAGCAGAGTGCCATCTGTAAAAAAGTAAAAAGAAACTTGTGTTTGAGAGTACATGAAAAGAGTTGAGTTTGTGTTGAAAAATAGAGATATGTCATTGCAAGTATTGTTTAGAAATTTTTTTGTGTAAATATATAATTATGAGAGAACTACAGCCCATATAAAATTGAGTTGTGATCTTCACCATTTTGAAGATAAATATCTTGAATTGAATTTCATTCAATATTTTGTGCAATGTACTTAACACAAAAACTCATTAACTTACAAGGAAAGTCTCCATTGGGGGCATACTCAGAATTTTTTGAAAAAAATACGAATTAAACTACTCATGTAGGTAATAAAGGATCAGTGAAAATTAGCGGCGGAATTACATTATTAGATATGTAAAAAAATAAAATAGTTTGGAATAATTGGCGTGAAAAGCTGAAAGCGACGCGGGATTTGGCGTACAGTGCATTTTCTCGCCAAAAGCAGACGATTTTAACGAATCTGAAAATTGATTTCAATTGACTTCACTGTTAAAAATCTGCAGCATTTACTGCAACGTCACTCCCCTACTTTTAAAGAATATCTCTCTTCTGACCAATGAGAATGCTCCATAGCACCGTGAATTGGCCATGTCATACACTGTTAAAAGTCTGCTGCATTTTGTTGCAACGCACTCCTCCGCTTGTATATAATATCTCTATTCCAACCAATGAGAAAGCTCCATTTCACGGCCAAGTAACCGTTTTCTATACAAGCAAGGGAGTGCGTTGCAACAAAATGCAGCAGATTTTTAACAGTGTATTTTTCAATTTGGAACAATTTTAATCAATTTAAATTGTGTTTTAAATGATAAAATATATTAATTTCATTTTGTTTAAGTACGTATAAATGTATGTAACAAAATTACACTTAAAGTAAAGTAAAAATGCAAAACTAAAATTACTTAAACTAAACTTATTTAAATAAATTGAACATAGAAAGTTTTTTCTTTAAAAAGTATTTGAAGCGTAAAAGCGTATTTTTAAAATTTCGTTTTTTCGCCAACCGGAGATAAATTGCCAAATAAACGAAATTTTTATTATTTTTTTACGGACGTTATAAGGAGATTCCGCCGAAATGTTTTTTATAAACATGTATAACTATATGAGAAGAACATTCTGTAATTTTTTCAGATTTTTCTGAGTATGCCCGTATGGAGACCTTCCTTGTTAGAGCATATTTTAAATTGGATAGAGAATTGTAGTTACATTTTTGTTGAGAAATTTTATAAATATATATACAGTGAAACCCCAATCTATAATTCTCGCATCCATCGTTTTCCTGCATTGATCGTTTTATTTCTACGGCCCCTGCACGAATTATACTTAAATAATGTTAACGAAACCCGCAAGCATCATTCTTCAAAAAGTCGTTTTTCCACATTTATCTATGTAATATTTTTCTCTTCCCCGAAATGAAATTGAAAGTCATGTGAATCCATGTGGCACATAAACTGGAATTACTTCTCTTACACTAAAATAACTCATTTGTGCTGTTTCTATTGATAATGGTGACAATAATGCAGATGAAGAGTGGTTGAATGTAACAGAGAATGTGATTATGTTTCCATTGATCGAGATGTTGCGACATCTGATGTCTTAAACATAGGAGAAAACCACCATAATTCAAAAAAGAAAATGTCAAAGTTCATGCTAATGAAGCTGAGCCAACAGTCCAAGTCTGATGCAGTTAAGGTATTTGAAACTGTATGAATTTATATGTATATAAGAAATTGCAAAAAATTACCAGAAAAATATTGCATATATTGACAATTTAAATTTTTTGATTTAAAAAAAAATAATGAAAATCCAAACAAAATTTTAGATTTTATTAATTAAATATCATTTAGCTATAATTTCGATATATTTCTTTTTCAGTTCAGTAAGCACAAATTAGTATATTGTATACATTACATGCATTTATAATGCATAAACATTGTGTTTTTTCGTCTTTTGAAGTTAATCTGCATTTATCGTTTTCCCGCATTCATCGTTTTTTCCCCCACACCCCTTGAAAAACAATGGATCAATGTTCTACTGTATATGGTTTTAACTAAAGTAAATGTATTGAGTATTTTATTAAATTACTTCGATATTAGCAACATAACATTTATTCTATATTTTTAAAATTTGTGTTTTTAGTAAAAAGAATGTTCTTTTCCTGTGATAAGCTATTTATGCTATTTTACTTTTCATTACTGTTTTAACTTTTAATTTTCTTTTGTTTTCAGGGTGAATTATATTTAATGTCTGACATTATTCCAGAAAAAAGTAAGAAAATTGTGTTTGAAAAAGTTGTAATGCAGTCAATGGAAAATTTGGTTTCAGAAGGAGATGTGAGTTTATTCTCTTATATTTTAAATAGACATGTCTACTTATATTTTCTTGCTAAAGAGTCTTTCCCTTTCCCCATCTTTATTATTAGTAGTAATAGTATTTTATTAGTATTTATTTATTGCTGTTCCCATATTGTTTTAAAATATGATGCTGAATTTCTAAAGTGTCAACAAGTATGATTAGAAAAATTAAGAAAGATAAGTAAATCTCAACAAAATAATGTTATTCTCCTAGAATTTTTGTTGAGATTTTTTTTTCTTCCTTAAATAATTTATATATATATACATATATTTTTCCCTTTAAAAATATAACTTTAATTAAAATTTTATTCTATGCATTTATTTTTTCTGCATTGACTTATTCTCATCTGCATTAATGCAGCAATGAAAATCTTCTGTAAATGTACTAAAATTTATTGAAATTGAGCCCTATAAAATACTGCACAAAATGGAAAAATGATCCTGACACAAAGAAAATTATATTCTAATGTTACAAATCAATTTAATGTGTAATTCATTCAATCTGAAAATATTGAGCAAATTATCAAGAAAGAATTTATCTTTAATCATTGATGGCAATCATTTAATCACAGAAGTGATATTTCATCATCAATTGAAAATTATAGTTCAAATTGCTACAACTTTTAGGAATAAGCAGATGTAAGTTTCTGATTATGAACATATGCCACCTTCTATTATTTTGTTAAAATGTTTTGATGAAAATGCTCAATTCTTGACCTGATATCATTGTGTAAAAATATATTTATAGAGCATATAAATATAAATATAAATGTAAACTTAACAGGGATCAATCCAAGCAAAATTTAGGGCCTGTTTAGGGTTCCTTTACAAAATTCCTATTAATTAAAGAGGCTCCTTCTGTAAATTCCTCTTAATTCAACAGATTACTTCACAAAATTCCTCTTCATAAAACAAGCCCCTTTACAAAATTCCTTTTCATAAAACAAGCCCCTTTACAAAATTCCTTTTCATAAAACAGGCCTCTTCATGAAATTCCATTTCATAAAACCATGCTCTTTACACATTTAAAATCTATTTTATTTTTCCAATGATGAGATCAAATTATCTCCTGTCACCTGTCAGTGGACGATGCCCTTTGTAAAGTTAGTTTTCGAAATATTTAATACTGAAAAACCGGTTTTTGATCACTCATTCACTGATTGGTGCTATCAAATAACTAAGGTACTTCTAAAAGTCATAGAATCATGAAATTTCACAAGTAGGCTTCATAGTACAATTAACCAAAAAATTCTGAAAACCCAGAATTTCTGCCTCTAAACCTTTCAAACAGGGGGTGATGATTTGTCAGTAGACATTTCCTTATCACATTCATTTGAGCCAATGTTGGTCACCAAAATCTGATTACAAGGTTTTGAAGGGGTTATGTGCTTTCAAGGAGAATGAAATTTTATGTGCTTTTCCAAAAATGTTGGTTAAAAAGAAAAACTTTTAATCGGTATAGGTTATGTTCTATACAAGATATTAAAATCCATTATATGATATAATGGATCTTGTTTAAAAATACATCATTTGTTTTATAATTGTTCAAAAATTTGGGATTCATCAGGAGATTCTTGAATATTTTTTTTAAATATGTATGAACCCTGTTTAAGCATTTATAATAAAATTTAATTTTTCAATTTTCTTCCTTACAGTTAATTGTTAATAGGGTAAAGAAGAGTGTAACTAAACATGAATTTTCTGCTGCATTAAATCTCTTTCCAATACTTCGTCATTTAGTTACAATTAGGATCGATTTTGAGCGATTGTTTCAGGTATGTAGGAACTAATGTTACTATCGCTTAAAAAAAATTTTATATTCTTTCAAATATATTTTTATATTTATTTTTATTTAAGTAAATTATTTCTGTTTCAGGGATGTTCTTCTTCACTTTATGACAAATTACAAGGTTTCATAATCACTGTTCAGGCAACTGTAAGTTCATTCTTTTATTACGTTTGTATCTCAGATTTAGAATGAATTATTAAAAATAGAAGTATGAAAAGTATATAACATTTATTACTTAATATACTGATAGATTTTTTTTAACAATTACTCGAAAAGAGTTCCTTCCTTACTCTTACCAACTTTTTCCTCATTTGGGATCATACTTGAAAACTTTTTAAGAGTTCTTAGTTTATATGTATACTATTCCGTTTATAAATTTTACAAGGTAATTTTTTTTGTGTATTTCTTTCATTTAGCTTTTCATCGTAATGTTAGTTTAAAATTAGTGTGAAATTCACTGTATCTTGTACCTAATGTAAAGAATTGAATTTTAATTTTGTCATTGTGAAAAATCATACTGTTATAGGCATTAAATATTAAATGGGCATTATTTGCATTAAATATATTACACTTCTTTTTTTAAGCTGTAAATATATCCTTTGACAAAGGCCTGATTACCGCACAGGCCAACCAGGCCGAGGCCTTGGGCCCACTGCTTAGAGCTGCCTAAATTTAATTAAATAATTTAGAAGAAAAAAATCTTTAAATTGTAGTTTCCTGCAGTTATTTTCTTGAAAACTATTTTGGTTTAACTTGGCAGCCATATGATAATCCAATGATAATGTTTCTCAAATACTCCCAAGAAAAAAAAAAAAAAAAAAATCGAGCTACTATTTTGGTGGGAGGGGACCCCAAAAATGGGATAGGTATTGGGCCCCCTACAACCTTAATCAGGCTCTGCCTTTGACTCTTGTTTATGATGACTATTTATTAAATTCCTTATTAGTGAAATAAATTCATCTTTAACTTATTGTTATATTTAGAAGCATAAATGTTTGTTAGAAGATAAGCCAACTTAACTTTGTTAAACTAAATTTTTAAAATAGAAATATGGGTTTGGATGTGTTAAGATAGCATTGGATAACTGAAGTAGGTTTTTAAGTAGTGGCATTTTGCATAATTTTTTTTTCCTTTTATAAATTTGTTGTAATTAAAAATACTTTTTGCTCATTACAAATGACTTATTTACATAGTTCTTTCAAAGCTGTTGAGTTTTTCTTCTTAAAAGAACACACAAAAAAATGTCTCTGCATGTCATTATAGAACATGTAGTAAACCTAATTTGGATTAAAACTGAGAATGGATAACCTATGTTTAATTGATCTTTTTTGTTTGTGTGCATGTTTGGAAGAGAGAAAAGAAGAGCTATTGAGTTTGTTTTCTTTGCATCTTTTAAATATCTAAAAAAATATTTTTCAGATAAGTAAAACTCTTGAAGAATTTATTGAAAGCATAAAAAATGATCCTGATACCAAAATGCCAAAAGATGGTACTGTTCATCAACTCACAAGTAATGTATGTAATTATTAATATTTATTTATTAATTATTATTAATTTATTTACTTGTTGTATTATATTTTTATAATGTTGCTGCAGTGAAACCTCCAAATAAATGACACTCAGAATAAGGGACATCTCTATTTAATGGATAAAGTTTCCAGTCCCATAGGTGTCCCTTATTCGGAGGTTTCACTGTATTAATTGATTAGATAAGTAAAAGATTCTTGTTATTTTTATTTATTCATTTTCGTGACTGTTCATATTTAACATTAAATCTCATTAAATAGTAGCAGTACTGCCCAATATTATCCAAGCCTGTGATAATAAACTTAAATATGCATTAAGTCAGTGATAAAAGATTTTATATTTTAAATGAAAATTTTTCTAAACCTAACAAGCCTACTGCTGCTTTTGGCAACATACACCCTCAAATTTGTTTGATTTTATATTTTTTAGTGAAAACATATTCAGTTGAACTAAGGACATCTCATTAAGTGATTGTCTATTTAATTTATGACATTTACACATACATTAAACTTTCAACACATGTCATGCTATAATATATAAACATATACTTGTAGTTCAGAAACAAAGCTCTACGTTTCAGATCACATTTCAAATTTTAATTTTTTAACTATGTGTTTTAATGACATTTGGGAGTTGAACAATAAAAATTATTTGTATTTTTCATAAAATAAGGTTTACGAAAAATAATAATGTAGAATAGTAATAAATTATTAATATGAAAGAGCAATTGAAAACAATAGTATTTTGGAATTTGAAATAGAACTAACATATTTGGCTTTAAATCATACCTTTATGAATGCAAAATACTTTAATTTTAAGTAACTTCATAATTTAATCTACTGAATTTTAATGCTTTTATTTTAAACAAAATGTGTGATGTCACATTTATTCTTTCTCCCTCCCACCCCCTTGTCACAATTTCATGAACCCCCCTTCAAGGTGGCATGATTTATGGATGGCCTCTAATATAAAATATACCAACACCTCACTCTTTTAACCACTTCACTGGCAGTAGGTATAGGGAAACAGTTCTATGCTTTTACTCCCGACTTATCTCAGGACAAATGTTGAAATGGTTCTAAGCTCAGAATAGTATCTCTTTTAATTGAAAGTGTATGTATAAAAAACATTAAAAAATTAAATTATTGAAATTAAATTTCATAAAAGAGCAAAATATTTATTATGTTAATGAAAGTACCTGAATAAATCAAAATTATCTAACTTCATCTATATAATCTGTGCATCAATTCTCTTTGATTTAGTCATATTTATAGCACTTGATTGAGTTAAACATTATAATATGATTTATTTATCCAATGCCTAATCCTTGATTGGTTTAATTTGACTGGCTCTCTTGAATTTTATTTGGAGTATTTTATAATTTTGGATATAGTACAAATGTAGCTCACATTCTTTCAAAAAGAATTCTTTTTGTATACTTTTTCTAAAATATCCCTTATGCAAATTGCCTTAAGGGGAGATTTCACTTTGTTGGATCAAAATATTTTCTTTAAAGCATGTAGAATAAACGCTTAGTTAACATAGTGTTAGAGCAAATCATTAAGATGAAATTAGATGACAATGACGATCTTTTTTTCTGGAGCAAACATAGATGTGTGATATGCAATGTCTTTCTTGCTTAAATTTATCCCCACGTCTTTTGTATTTGTTTCAAGTGATATTTTTTTTCATTAAAATAGGTAGAAAGTTTTGTTTTTATTTTATATCTTTCCAAATCTCCTGTCCAATCCGTTCGTTTGCCTTTATATCCTCTTGCCGAATCACTCCATTTCCATTGCATAAACAAAAGAATCCGTTTGATTACCGACATGTATTGTTAATTATTTGGGTTGTTCAACAAAGTTTCTCATTTATTTAATTAATTAAATGGCATTTACGCTATAATTTTTTTTTTTTTTTTTTTGGTTATTAAAATTTTTATGAAAAGAAAACAAAATTGTCCGTCAAAACATCGAACACCTGCTGTGAATGAATACATTACTCGATGTCCGGACCACGTGTATCTCAGAATATTAAAATATAAAATATTTTTGTATATTTTCAAATCACCTATTTCTACAAACTTACAAAACAATCATCTCTTTTTTTTTCTCAAATTATTATTTTAAATCTGAATTTCACATACATTATATTAAATATCTTCCGAGGAACGATTGTTCTATCGGCCGGCACCATGCCAACATAACAAAACCTCCTCAAAAGTTATTAGACATTAAAAATATTCACCAGATATAATATGGAGTAATTTGTAAATTGTTTAATAAAAAGAGATATATCCTATTATCAAGTAAAAACTAATTATTTAAATAAAACAACCTATTTTTTTTTCTATTATTTTAGACCCAAAATAATCAACATGACACTAAAATATTAAATTATAAAACAAGAAATGTTCCTGATTAAACTGAGAAGGGAAACAGGAAAATAGAGATTGTAAAATACATACAAAAATATATGTACATATAGCATGAATTACTTTTACTGTGAATTCTTCTAAACTATGAGTGATGAAAAATTACCAGTTTTGGAAACTATACTATGAATAATACTTTAAAAATGTGATGCATGTTTGTTTCATTATAAAGAGCCTCTCCTGACTGGAGAATAGCAGGGAATCTTTTCTTACTGTAATTTAAAATTTTGTTTTAGCTATAACTTAAACATTTTATCATTTATTAGAAACTTATAGAAATCTTGAAATCTGTTTCATTTGAAAAATAATTATTTCCTAGGCTATAATGTTGTTAGAGCAACTTCAAGATTTCCAAGACATCTTGGGTTCTGTTTTAGTTTTACAAGATATATCTTTTGCATCTTCAAAAGACAAAGGAAAGTTGGCATTTGCGCAATATATTAGTAAGTCATCATTTTTCTTATCTTAAAAAGTATAGTCTAATAGTTTTCAATCTTATTTTCATTTTATGCATGTCTTAAGCATTTAACTATTAATGTTTTATAGTTGTAATTTTAAATATTGTAATGTAACATTTATGTACAGTAATTACTGAACATCTAACTCTTTATTTATTTATTTATTTTTTAAGTCAATGATTTGTGAAAAAAAACTTTTTTATTCTATTAAAAATATAGAAAATGTTTTGATCAGTTTCTTTAAACAATGTTGTTTATTAAAATTAAATGAATAATAAAAAAAGAAAATCACATTTAAAAATTTTTTTCAAATGATCATAAAGAACAATTCTAAATAATGTAAATGTTAAAATTTTTCTTTTCTCTCAAATACTTGTCAAAAGTAATATGCTATTGTAACTCACCTCATAATATTATTCATTCATTTATGCCTTAAATTTCAAAATCTACCTGTCTTGCTTTTAAAATAACTTTGTACATCCAATCACAAGAATGTAATTACTTATATAACTTTTTTTAATTTTTTTATAAAGTTTTATACTTATAAGTTAACATTTATTTGTCTTTTTAACACTTTCCAACATAGTTCAAAAATTTTTGACTTCTGCTTTTTCTGTCTGTGCTCTAACTCAAGAAAATATGCTCAGATCGACATATAATTAATATTACGTTATATTATGTTAAACGAAAAAAAAATTGTGGCGTATTTTAATGATGTTACTTTATTACAGCGATTCCCAACCTGAGGTACATGATGGGCATGCAGGGGGTATGGGAAAATAATCTATATTATAAAGGCCAAACATATCTGTACATAACACATACATTATCTTGCGAATGACAACACTTTGAAATTTGAAATGAAATTTTAGCTTTGCAATTTTTTAAACCTCTAAACATCCCATATTTTCAATTTTTACGCCATTGTATAAGGAAAAAAATGTGCTTTTAAATGCAATTTACTTGAAAACTGTATCTTAATTCATTTTTGAGATATGAATTATTCTGTAATTTTTAACATCGCTTTTGTAATCATGGCACCAAAAACATTTCATTTTTGTTAAAATTGGGGAAAAAAAGAGATTACTGTATCTTTTTGTTGCCATTTTTTATAAAAAGGGGAAAATTTTGAAATTAAAATGTATGCTATAATAAAAATATCGTCTGTTATAAAAAAACCTGATGAATTTTTGTTTCATTTCATTTTTATTCATTAATTGTCTGAGCGAAGCAAAGTCTTATACACGTAGTACATAACAATATTAAAATTCAAACAAAATTCTTTCGTGAAGCAAATTTTAAAAAATATTTGTCTGATTTAGATTCTGTTTGTACCAGAAGGTGCCTATGAAGGTAACCTGGCGAATGCTCCTGTTTTCAAAAATTAGTTCCAAATAGTATAAAAGTTATATTAAAAAAACTGATAAAAAAGCACAATTCATTTGCATACGTCACAGAAATTTGGTGTGTGTCACTTTCACCGGTTGGATGCTGCTGGACCAGCTGAATATTTTCCTAGACAACCGAATCAGAGTACGTGGAGTAAATAGTTGTCTCAGGGAAGCGAAGGCTAATACGCATAGTACGTAACGATATTAAAAATCAAGTATAATTCTTTCGTCAAGCAAATCTGAAAAAATACATGTTGAGTTTTGATTCTGATTATACCAGAAGGTACCCATGACGATAACCTACTGAATGCACCTACTCCCAAAAATTAATTCCAAATAGTTTAAAAATAATATTAAAAGACTGATAAAAAAGTATGTTTTATATGCATACGTCACAGATATTTGATGTGTGTCACTTTCACCGGCTGGATGCTTTTGTTAAATTCCATAATTCAAGCACATGGAGCAAAGAAAATCCACAAGCAATTTTTATTCACGTTCAATAAAACATATTTAAAAAAATTAATTAAAAATTGAAAAGGAAGTCTGTTTTATTATTATTATTATTATTTATATATTTAAAAGAAAAAAACCATAATACTTAAACTTATTGAGAATTTGTGATACCTTTATAATAGCATTTTGTAATCGGCATTAGCATCTTATATATTTTATAAGTGCAAATTGGAAACAATTCTTTCATTTTTAAATAAAATACGAGTTTGACATAAGATTACTTTTAACCATAGATTATATTCTGTTAGATTTTTTGTCATAGATTACTTAATACATTCGCTGCTGCTCATGCGATAACGCATGATATGGCACCACCATTAAGGAGCCACTCACGCATAAGCGTGTGATGTGAGATGATGTCCAATAGCCAGTCATGCGCTGGCGCGGGAAAATCTTTCACTGATTCTTTGTTATAAAAAGTAAATCAGCTTCTAGGAAAAACCCACTTCCACAGTGCGGCATTAACTATCATCACATCATCATGTAAGCAGCAGAGAACGTGTCAATATTATTTCTCATTAAGCAATGTGTGTTTGCCGGTGATTATTGTATGATTGTACGCATTTTTTTATGGTTAAATTTTATGAAAATATAAATATGCCACAGATGTCATATGCTGTCTAAGGTGGCACGATTGCAACAAAATGATGATTGAATGTCTGACATGGTAAACCATTCATTTTGTTTCATCAAATAATTTTAAAAAGGAACAATAATGGAAGCAACAAATAAAAAGTTACAAATAATAGATTAATAAATAGAATAAAATATATAAATAATACAATAAATTATAAATATTAACACTTAGAGCAATATTCAAAAACTTTCACCAAATCAAAGTTTTTGCGGGAGAAAAAAATCGCACCACATAGGCACTTATATGACATCTGCACCATATTTATGTGTAAAAAATAAGCATAAACGTTTATCAGGTTTGTCTATGTAGCTGTTCATTGATTTGCAACAAATCTCACTTTTTGTAGTCCAAACTAGAGTGCCAAGATAAAGGTAATGTTGGAAAAGTACCATTAGAGCAGGTATATCATATATGCATCTGATTGGGGGCAAATTTGGCGAAATCTTTTTTGAATATTACTTACATATGTTTTTCAATTATTTTCTATTTTAAAAAGGAAATAACAATAAATAAAAACACGATTAGTAATAAATATTGAAAAAAAAAGATACATATACATTTTTTTTTAAGTGAATAAACAACAATAGCCGGGATACCAAGCCATGCAAAATAACAATATATTGGCGTCCATTATGCGGATCCATATTCTTTTCTGGTTTTTTTTGGCGAGCGTTATTATTTATTTATTTGTTTATTTATTTATTTATTTGGCATCAAATGAATCAATCTGATTTCGATCTTCAGCTTTAAGGTTGCATTTTTAATACTTACCAATAAAGTTGAAAGGTGTTTATGCATTCGGTTTGTTTGTCCACGTGGCCATCCATCCGCCTGGCCTCGCTCAAATACCTTTAAATATATGCTTATTTTAATGCAATTTGTAAACCTTATTATGGTCCCTTAGGCATGGTTGATATTGTATATGATGTATGTGGGATTAAAGTTCCTTTAAAGAGGCATCCAAAGGAATTTCCTTACATTATCGTCTATGGGTAAAAAACATTTACAGAGTATTTTAATGACATTACGTTATTGCAGATGGATTGAAACTGATATAAATCACAGAGTTTCACTATGATTACGTTAGAACAGGATCTTATACACATAGTTTCACTACGATTACATTAGAACAGGACATTCATAGCATTTTTATTCCATTTATAGGGACACACAGGAGAAATCAGCTACAATGCTGTCTTTTAATAACAATTGTTGAAATTAGTTTTCAATTTCGGCATGCGCTTTTAAATTAAACTATTTTTAGGTACGTTCGTAATCATATAAATACATAGCACCTACAGTCATCGTCTGATATGTCCGTCTCTTCTGCCTATTCATCTGTCCATCCGCATATAACTGCACAAAAACAACCAGCCGAATCGTTTAAAATTTTAAATATGTATTTGGTGCCAAATTTTGTTGAGTCGTTAGAAATTTTAGTAAAATTGGATACATAGTTCAAATACAGGGACAGTTAAAATATTCCGTTACATTACGGCCGATGGGTTGAAATAGTTCCAAGTACTTTTTAATTATAACTCCCATTGAAACTTGTGGCCGAGAGGTTCAGACCTCTCAACTGGTAGACGGCAGGTGCTGGGTTCGAACCCAATCGCGGCTGTCGGCCTAACCGTTCGGAGTTTTCGTGGTTTTCTTCGAACCTTGCGTAAATACGGGTTAGGTTCCCTTAGAAAAACCCCCACGAAGGGCATCCCCCCCTGGTCCTATATCCCATTAGTGTAGATAATCGGACGACAAAAATAAACCAAACCAAACCCATTGAAACTTAAAGAAATTAATATAAAAATTATGAAGTGCACTAGAATATAACATTTGTAGAATACCGCACAAAGAATACTTTGCAGGATTCATTTACAGGATACCACAAAAGACTTCCGAAGCATAATGTCATGTAGGGGGGGGGGGGGCATTATTTTTTCCAATCAAGCAATTTTATCATAGTCATTTGCACATTTGTCATTACAAGGTCTTTTAAATAATAATTTATTCAGGTAAAACTGCATAATCGAGTTCACTTTGGCATATTGGAGCCTTCCTGTTTTGCCGAAGAAATGCGTTCAGATTTCTAAATCACTTGTGATGATTCTTTGACATATCAAAGCTTATGCATACGAGATATTCAAATCTCGTGTCGTACCTTATAGTACAAGCATTGACAAGTCCTTTTATTTAATGCATGCTAAAGCGAAATAGTGCTCAACTTTTTGAGAATAAGTTTGAAAAGAAAATAAAACTGCGTATGTAGCTGCCAGCAAGCATTATCCATTTAAATCCGATTGATGATATCTGGAACATACAGATAAACAACACATCGCATTCCTTTGATGGCGTTTTCAGGTTTTTTATGTATCACGTTTTAAAGAGAGAATTCCCTAAATTCTTATCGAAAACCTCATCGCATCATTAGAAATCAGATGTAGATATTATACTTTTATATATATTAACTATTATGTATTAACTATTTAAGGGGTCCACACACCATATAAAAATTCCCTCTTTTTATTCCGCAATCATGATTTGTGCCATTTTTAGGTCCTAAAATTGCTGTAGACTGTCTGTTCATGTTCTTGGTGTAATTTCATAGAGCTCAAATTTCAATACAAATTATTTTAGATTTTTGTTATCTGTATTACTTTTAATGTATTGTGTATTTCCAGTTTTATACCTATACATGGGTGTTTTGCATAGTTTTCTTCTCCATTTTTTAATTGTGTATATGAATTTATATAGAATATTTTGTAACTCTATACCTTACTTTGGTGATTTTCGTCATTTGAACTTGTGGCAGTATATGGTCAATTAAAGGTAGAATGCTATTTTTTTTTCTTCTGCAAATTATTATTAAATCTATATTCTCAGCAATATCGCTCAGACTAATCCCTCTGAGGGAAGTCCTAGTTAAATGATTTTTAGTTTATTACAATCTTACTTTACATTCAACACAACACTTTCTCTTTACAAAAATATATTTTAATGAATAGTTGTGCGAGTTATTTTCTGCATTTAATTCTTATCAAACAGCTGAAAGAATTCAGATTTATTAATCTCTGTGTAAAATCTTTTTCCAAAATTTCAATAAATATCAATGAAGGATTTCTGATAAAGCATGGAGCTATTAAAAACAAACAAGTCATATGAATCATTGCATACCCAGACATGCCAACCTCCGGCTTTTTGAAAATCAAACAATTATACTTCTAACCAGAAATTTATTGAGTCAGTGATATTAAGTAGATTTCAAATCACCCTATGAGTCAATTCTAGACATTTCTAATTAAATAAATTTTCTTGTTCAAATATGTTTTCATGATTTAAAAAAAAGCCGGAAGTTGGCAACTCTGCATACCCAATCTGCTTCTTGAATGACAACAGTTTTTTTTGCTGGTATGTGTATTATTCTGTGATAATGATGGCCATTTATATACTTTTCTGTTGATGCTGTTTAAGTATAGGTCATAAAATAGGAATGCTTTAGTAGATGCAAATGACATTTGATTTAAAAAAAAAAAATGTATTTAAATTCTTAAAATTGAAATATGTTTTGCAGAAGTGCATCATTTTGATCCCAGCTGCTTCAAATATTTAACTTTTGAAAATAACATAATCGAAATAACACTTTGGTAAAACTCATTGTTTTACAGAAATTTAAAGTATCTTTATAGAAGAACCATGATATACAATGTGCATGGTGTGATCAAAAAATCAAAAAATAGCGATTTATATTATACTAGCAGGCTATGCCCGCTGCGCTGGTCAATATTTCAAAATCAACCGTGGATGAAACAAACTGGTGAATTTAAATTTGTATTTTAAATAATTTGGACCTCCAGCAGCACCTTGCTCATTGCTGAAAACCATTTAGACACCATTGTGATATTAAATTATCTTAAACGTTGCGCAAAAACCAACTATTTAGAAGTAACTATTTTAGTTTATTACTAACATTGCACATTTGGAAGTGAAATGAGACCATTACGGCAACAGGATTTAAAATTTTCCCTTATCTGAAGAAATATTAATTATTACAGTCGTTACCATGGTACAACTTCTGAAAATTTTCTTCACAACTTTTCATTATGTGAAGCCAGGAACACAAAGCTACTCCCACCTAAAAAGTTTATATATATATTAAATTTTGTCCGCGCGATAAAAGGCACAATTATGCAAGAATAATCTTCAAACTCGTCAAGTACATTGAGATGGTTAATATCTCAGTGGGAATTCCAAATGAGCAAAATCGGCCCAAGGGAGTGGTAATTGGGAAGGGTTCAAAAATTTGAATATCATCTTAACATGGCTTTCACAAAACCAGCTATTACAAAACAATAGCAGGAAAAAAAATAAACATTTTTCGTTACAGCAAGTTGCCAACGATAAAAAAACACACACACATTAAAATTCTCACTACAACAATTACTTTATTATTGCAAAATTTCCTCCTGAAAAATGAAAACAAAATTATTTGCTCTTTCGTATTTAAGCATTTTCTCTTTAGGTATTTAAGATAAAATTATGTAAATTTGTATAATTTGGCGAAATTGGGTGACGTGATAATCAAGCAGTAGCCAATTTACACTTTTCATATTTCACAAAAGATTCCTACACAGACATTGCGTATATACGCAATAGGTTTAGCACGATTATCTTGCAAGTACAATGTGGCAAAATCCTCGTTTTAGAATACCAAAGAAATTTATGTATATTTTATTATTTTCTATCATTTTAAACAGCAATTAACAATAAATAAAAAGTAACTGTAGAACAAAACAACAAATATCATTTCAAAAAAGAAAAAAATGAAAGTAAATAAACAACTTATCATCAGATAAACAACTATAGCTGGGTTACCATATGAGGCAAATAATGCCATTTTGGCGCCAGTGACCTCGATGAGTATATGACCAAATCCGTGACAAAATTTCCATTTGGAAAAAACTTTAATCGGTATTTATACTGCATTTTCCCTACTTATATATAAGAAAAAACTTTGACGCAGATGTCATGTATGCACCACATTGGCGCAATTTTTTTTCTGGCGCCAATTTGGAGAACTTGGTTTTTAATTACCAATTTCATAAATATTTTTTAATTATTTTGTATTATTTGAAAAAAAAATAACAAATAAAAAAGTTTAATTAATAGATATAGAACAAAATGATTTATATTATTTTAAAAAACAAAATGAAAGTTAATAAATAGTTTATTAATAAATAAACAACCATAGTCGGTTTACCATGTGTGGCATAAAATCGCCATTTTGTTGCAATCGTGCGAATGTGGTGCGTATATGACATCTGCGCCAAAATTTTAAAAAGTTGCAATTAAATTATTTTACAGTTTGGATGAGGAAGACATTTATACTAAAATTTAAATATACGCATTTTTTTGGCTATAACTACCGTAAAATACCGTTAATCCGCCCCCCTAAAGGAAAAGAAAAATCGTACAATAGTTAGAGGGGGGCGCTTACACGGGATTTTTTCGCAATCGATCAACAAGATTTACAGGAATGAATCATCATGAAATGAATGATTCGTTGAATGAATCATGAATTTTGATACTTTAAACATTTGGGGTTTTTTTTATTAAAAACGTAAATTCTGTCGAAAAAACGGAGAATAAAGGAGAAATTAGTAAAAAAAAGCCGAAACAAGCATGAAATCTATTAAAAAATCTTGAAAAAACGCACATTTCATCAAAGATTCATGATTCATTCATTTCAAAATGATTAATCCCACTCTAAATTCCCTTTGAGAATCGAGAGGGAGGGCGCTTTCTCGGGATTTTTTGAAAGTTCAAATTCTTCATAAAGTGGGGAGGGGGTGTTTGATCGGGAAGGGCGGATTAACGGTATTTTACGGTACTATTTATATATTTACAATTAAACATAAAAAAATATCCTAAAGACGCTCTCACACATTTAAAAGAGAGTGAAAGAATTTAGTAATTGTGAACATCGCTCCGGCTTATGCCTTCTTGGTATAAAATCGCATTGTTTGATGACAAAAGTAAATTCAAACACCCAAATAAACAAATAACATACAATTAACAGATAAAACCATTTTTAAAAGTAATTCTGCTATTTTGTCCTGTAAGACACATAATGGTAGAATTAGATTTAAAAAATATTTTTTTAAAAAATAGAAAAATGTTATTTAAGTAAAATCTAATAAAATATTTAAAATACATTTTTGTTAGCCTGCGCAAAAAAGAATAGCGAAAGTTTGATTGAAGAAATATTGAAGAGGAAATGGTCAGTTAAAAAAGACTTGTAAATTTTATTCAGCGAGAATTTTTCATTTCAAAATGTTGAATTTATCTATAGTAATAACGCATAATTGCATAAATTTACTTTAAACTGCAAAATTTTTCCTTCAGTACTACTTGGTTATACCGTCGACCAATTTCGTCAAATTATACAAATCATCAAACTATTAGCCAGATTATATAGATCATCATAAATTTTCATTTAAATAACGAAAAACAAATTAGCAGAACATATATAAAAGTAGAAATAAAATGTCGAATTAAAAATCACTTGATGACATAATTAGTATTTATATTACACTTAATGTCAAGTGAATGTCACATTTACGATCATCCATTATTGACATTTAATCTTGGAATTTGGGGGTAGATTTTTAATCGATGGGGTAATCTTTCCTTCTTCAGTTTTTAAATTTTAAAACTGAAATTTTTCCTGTAAGTGAAATTGACGAAATGGCGCAAGAAAAATTAAATTAACAATGAAAACATTTGCAAAAAGAAATAAAAGAGTTATACTCATATCTATATAATTTACGATTGAATATTAAAATATACTCTAAAAATTATCTTCACTTGAAAAAAAAACATTATTGTGACCATTAAGAACCTAAGTCAGGCATTAAGTCAGTAATGCATTTTCGGCTTAAAAACACATTCTTTGGCGACAAAAGCAAGATGAAAATGGTATAGAAACGAATAATAACTCACAACTTACAGTGTCTTTTACAATCAGATCTGCTTTTTTCTGATGTAAGTTATATTATACGGAAATTCGATAAAAAAGAGAAAGAAAATAATAGAAAGGGAAATAACTATCATTCAAAATTCATTTAATCAATTTCTGAAATTCATGTTTTTATTCTAACATCAGGGATAAGTCGCCAAAAGTTGAACTAATTGTTATATTTCGCGTTAATTTATTTTTTAAGCATTGCAAATATTTTTTTCATTTTCAAGATAAATATATTTATATAATATTACGCCTCATTTAAGCGGTCTTTCTTTATTATTATTAATATTATCAGTAGTTACTTTCTGCTATTATTTGCAAGATATTTGTAATATTTCTAGCAGATATAGACATTTTAATTATTTTAGCAATTATAATTTTCGCCAAAAACAGCTACTGGAAACCCTTTTGTCAAAAATAACCGAAAAATACGAAATTTACTACGAAAAATCAGAGTTATCCCTGTAAATTTGAATCATAAACCTTCGGTAAAATATTTCCTATCGAATGATGCAATCGGCAAAAAAATCCATCGGGTAGTTTTTGAAAACACTCGTTTGGAAGTTTCAGAATTTCTGCTTTATAATATATATGATTGTCTATTGTATTTATTGCATGCAGATTATTTCAGAAATTTTCATTAACACTTAAAAGAATATAAACAGTTCAGTGTCTGTTTCCAGCTAATAGCAATTGAGACTTCAAATTTTGAATTTAAATGATTTTAAAATAATCAAATTAGAACCCCCCCCCCTTTTTTTATGTGAATACGGATATGAGAGGTGCATATGTAAATTTTGAAATGATGAAAATCCTATCAAAGTTAGATTTCACAAGGAAAAATTGTATGATTGGGTTAAAGTGGAATAAAATTTTGCTGTTTTTCATTTTGGAATATGAAGTATAAACCTTAATTGATAACTTTGTCATAATAACAGATCTTTATTATATTTAACTGCTTACATTACAATTAAAGTTTAATTTTAATAATTTATAAAATTGAGTTTTATGGAAATAGTATTTTGTAGACTTTGGTTTAAATATCATTTGTTTAAAAGTTTGATTTATCAATATAAGATGCATTTTTTATTGTAACTAATTTTATAGGCTTATTATAAATCAATGAAACAGTTTCTTCTTAAATATTTTCTTTTGTGAAAATTTGACAGGATTTACCTTGTATTGGTAATGATGGAAATCACAAAAATGGTTAATAAAGTCACTGAAAGAGATTAATAAAGTCTTCAGAAAAGGTTAATAAAGCCACAGAAAGAGGTTAAGAAAATCAAAAAATGATTGAAATGATAATATAATATGTATCAATTTAATAAATGGTTGTGATAAAAAGGTTACTAATGAAAAAAAGCATATTAATCATTTTTAGCTGAGTGTTGAGTTGGAAGAGGGGTATGTTTATAAGAAATACTTGAAACCTTAAGAAAGGGGTATGTGAAAGAAAATCAATTGGGAAGTGCTGCTCTAATACAAACACAATGAAATTGATATAAATTTATGAGGTGCACTAAAACATGCTTTCTGTAGAATATGTGGTACAAAGCTTTTCAAATTCATCTATAGAATAACACCAAAGAGTTCTGTTATATAACATTCTATGAACAAAACATCTTCACAGCATATTTCAGTTATGTTATAATATTGTAATCATGATGTAACTGATATACATTGCTGAGATTTACAATGAGATGACTGTCGAAGAAAATGATGTGCATATTGTTAATTTTCAGGAACACATAACAGATACAGGATACAAAACAATACTGGATCTCAAGTCTATTAGGAATGATTGCTGAAAGTGCATTTTCAGTTAAGGTATTCATTGTAAGCTTATCTAAACTGATGCAAGCTACATGGTATCTATAAATTATATAGATCATATGCAAGTATATGCTAGAGAATTTGTAACCATTACTGTGAAGGAGCATGAATTGTTTAAAAATTCTCTTTAATTTGAACTATGCATTTTAAAGCTTGTCTAGAGTTAGTATACCAAGAAATATATTTAGCATATAAATAAAACTACATACTGGGCTGTGTAAAAAATCAGATAAATGGCTGCCTATAGATAATCATTCCTGAAAGTGTGGTTCCAGTAGTTTTAAGCATCTTTTTGTCTCAATTAAGTTTTCACTTCATATATGACGTGTATAAAAATCTACAGAAAATATACAGGACTTATACAAAGAATTCAATTATGTTTCTGTTTGCTGGTAGAAAGAGAAAATTCAATTCTGTTTTGTGTTCCCTAACTCAATTAAGGATCATTAACTAAACTATATTTCAGCATACTTTGTGCACTAAAATTATGTATCATATGTATCCAAAACTGAAAGAAAAAAGAAATGGAGTACTTGTTTCAATTATGTGCATGGATTCTTTATATCTGGTTTCCAAATGCAGTATGCATTTTCTAAAATCTTTATTTAGGTATCTTCTTGGCATAGCATGTGTCCATGTGTGGACTTTGTGTGATAAACCCTAAATCAATCAATCAATCTTATTTTGTGAAGAAAATTGAAAAGCTTAAAAACTAAAATTTTCTAAATAAATACAGAACATTCACTTGTGGCTTATTGTCATTCAAAATATTTTAATATTCTCAATTGTATTGTGCTTTTTGCCTCCTAGCAGGTACTATGCAAGGCACTATGAAAATTAGCTATTTTATTTATATCTGTGTAATTGTCATCTTTTGAAATAACTATCTCTTCTTCAGTCTGAAATTACTCTCTCTTGTTTACTGTTAGTTTTTTCTGAACCATGGATTATGTTCCATATGCTAAGCATTCGATAGATTCTTCATATTGTGATTGTATATTATTTTGTTTATTATTTTTATTTATTTATTTTTGGTATATTTTGTAATTACTTTAATTTTGGTCTAACCAAATTCCATTAAAATTATTTGTAACCTGTTGTACCACTACATTGTTTCTATAATAAAATTAATTTCATTAAAATTTTGAAAATTAAAATAATCTTTCTTTGAATTGATATTTAATGTATTTTATCATTAATATAAAGTTATGTTTATTTGGTTTAATTAATTTTCATTAAGTTTACTGTAATGAGTTTCATATCAGTGCCATTTCAAATTACAAGTAACCAATATCACATACCTATTATGGTGAGAAAATACAGGGTGTTTCGTTACCAGACAGACAAACTTTGAGGGGTGATAGTAGACATGAAGACAAACATTATTAAATAGGAAACCATGGGCGCAAACGTCTTCTATAGGAGCTAGGGACCATTAAAGTTTAATGTTCAAAAATTCAAATGATGATAAAAAACGGAAAAAAAGGTCGATTCGTTTGCGATTTTGACTAAAATCATTCTTTCTGACACGATTTTGAAAAAACAAATTATAAAGGTTACATTCAAAAATTGTCGATAGAGGGCACTTTAGACTTTAGAATAAGGAACAACTACTTTTTACCGTTATTTTGCACATGGGATTAAAATTATTTTAAAGTTTAGACTTTAACTTGAATGTTAATCCCAAAATCGGAAACATTGGGATTGGGTAACTGGCGAAAATTTAACTGTGAACAGAGGGGTGGATTTTAAACATTCATAAACATTATACAAACTGATCGATTTTGTTGCGGTTTGCGTGTAGTTCATTCCCTTGGTAATTACTTTATTCCAAATGACTTACAGCTCTTGTGTATCCATTTTTTGATAGAGGGCGCTTCCGACACATCTCTGACATTTCAATGGCATTAACTCTGTGTGTTTTACTACCAGACCAACATACTTCCAGGAAGTGTTAGGGATGCAAAGCGACTCGGAATCATATAGGAATGTAACATTGAAAATACCTTTATAGCAAGCTGTGGTTAAAAGAAGTAGAGAAAAAAGCAACAGCATGCCTGTTTGTGTTCCGGGGATTTTACTAAAAGTGCCCCGGAAATTCCGGAGTTAATTACAACAAATCGGCATGCTTTTTTTTTACTTTTCTATGACGCTTTCCTTTCATCTGGACGTTAGTAGCTGGGAAGCTTGATTCGAAAGTAACAAATCGCCCTTTAGTTTAAAAAATAGTGCCCCTCTTGCTCCTCATTAAAAATCTAGAGTCCCTCTTGCCGCTCATTCAAAAAAATAGCGCCCTTCTTTCCCCTGATTTGAAAAAACGCCCTTCCTTACAACTGTTGCGTCCGAACTGAATGCGCGCCTGCAGTTGTCTTCTCATTCGTACATTTAAGACCGCGCGTTCTCAAAGCGTACATTGCGGTAGACAAGTCTTTGACAGGTCAAGTTTTTTTTATAAGAGTTTGTTCCGAAATTTTCAAGAACTAAAAACATTCTTTTTTTTTATATCATGGATCAGAAAATTGAGGCATAAAAAATATCGCGAATTTCAACAAATGATTGCCGAAAATTTTTGCCAATCGTTCACACCACACAAAAGGAAAAAAAAAAAAAAAGAAAAAAAAAAACGCGAATTTCATCAAGGAATCGTGGGGAAAAGCGTATTTCGTTTTAGAATTGCGAGAAAAACGCTAACTTTGACAAAGGATCGCCGAAAAAGCATTAATTTCATCAAAATGCAGCAAACAAAAGTGTGAATTTTGAAGAATCGGAAAAAAACTTTGAAGTTCGTCAAGGAGCCATCGAAAGGATGCCAATTTTGTCAGAATATCGGGTGTAAAATAGAAATTTTGTTAGAGAGCCACGGAAAAACGCGAATTTTGTTAAATGACTGCGGACAAAAGATTAATTTCGTCAAATGACCGCAGAAAAAATGCTATTTTTCAAAGGGCCGTTGAAGAAACGCGAATTTTATCTAAGTATAGAGACAAAAAGCGCGAATTTCATCAAAATGCCTCGTAAAAATGCAAATTTTATATCAAAGAGCTGTGGAAAAACTTTTTTTTTTTTTCACGACTCTGCGAAATTCATGTTTTTTTTTTTTTTTATCGTAATCCCTGAACGAAATTCGTATCTTTTCACGATTCTCTGTCAGAATTCGTTTATTTCATGCGATTCTATAACAAAATTTGCATCCCCCCCCCCACAATAATTTCTCAAAATTTGCGATACGTTTTATATTCGAATTTTCGGAGTTTTGACCGATTTTTTTAATTTCCGAAATGACTGACTCAATTTTTCTTGATTTAGTGTAAAATCTGATTAGAATCACAGAGGTGAAAAAGTATGAAATTCACAGCAAATTTTCTGAAAGGTTACAACAGAAGTGGGAGAAAGTGGGGAGCAATTCCCAGTACAATGTGCTTTTTTTTTTTTTTTTTTTTCGCGCCCCTATTTTGAAATTTGCGTCTTTTTACGATCGTTTGACGAAATTTACCGTTTTTTTTTTTTGCGATCTTTTAACAAAACTTGCCTTTTTTTCGATCTTTTTACAAAATTTGCCGTTTTTTGCGATCTTTTAATAAAAATTGCCATTTTTCGTGATTTTTAGCAAAATTTGCCTTGTTTCATTTACAATATTTTTACAAAATTTGTCTTTTTTTCATGATCTTTTAACAAAATTTTCTGGTTTTTACGATCTTTTTAAAGAATTTGTTGTTTTTCATGATTTTTTAACAAAATTTGTCATTTTTTAATGATTTTTTTTTTTTTAATTTGCCGTTTTTTCGCGATCTGTTAGCAAAATGTGCCGTTTTTTCGCGATCTTTTAGCAAAATATGCAGTTTTTTCGCGATCTTTTAGCAAAATATGCCGTTTTTCGCGATCTTTTAATAAAATTTGCCGTTTTTTTCGCGATCCTTTAACAAAATTTGTCGTTTTTTCGCGATCTTTTAACAAAATTATTTTTTGGTGGATAGGAATAAATGTGCAAGGGATGAAAAAAGGTAACATTTTTTGAGGATTTTATAGTTTATAAATATTATAGAAGTAAAATCCTCAAAAGAATAAAATATTTGAAAGTTAAAAGCAATTCTATGTAATGGCTCATGGAATACTTATGAAGTTAATCGGTGATTATGATTTATATACTATTGTAACTTATTTTAAAAAATTGAAGATTTATTTTTTCAGGGGATTTAATCAAGTGTTACAAACAGGCATGCAACAGAAACAGATAGTGAAACAGCAACACGTTAATGTGGCAGAAAGCAATTTAATTAAAGGTTTTACTACAAAAGGTATCCGAAATTACGACCAGAAGTAGTCGGGCATGCTTGACAGCAGCGTTGCATGCAATTCCTTACGCTTTGAAAGATTCCTGGCATCTCGGATAGCTTTCTGGCAGCTACAGAAATTCGAGCTGACAGGTCTTCCACTGACAGTACAGGAGTCTCATACATTCAACTTTTCATTTGATCCCAGCAGAAGAAGTCCATACAGATTCAGATTGAGCCAGGTGGTGGTTGGGGGGGGGGGGGGGCTACCAATTGGTTTGAGCTCAACTAGCTGCACCCAGCAATGTTTTTTTTTTAAAAAAAATACAGAACAATTATACAGTAATAAAATAAAGGTAGGTAACAAAAAGTAATTGATATAATGAAGTAGATGCGACGATCTGGCCAACGAACCAGGACACCACTACCGCCACTACCTATCCACCGCTGTCCACATGTTATGTTGAGGTGTCTGCGAACATCATTGGTAAAATGTGGAGGAGCCCCATCATGCTATAGAGTGGTGCAGCGAAAGAGGAACACGTGCTTTTACCAGAAGTTCCAACAGAACGTGTTGTAGAAATATCAAGTGGCTTTTTTCTCTGCTTCTTTTAACCCTAACTCGTAAAAAAGATATTCTTGACATTACATTATATTATGATTCCGAGTCGTCTTTGCATCCCTAACACTTCCGGAAAGTATGTTGGTCTGGTAGTCAGACACCCAGGAGTAATGCCATAAAATTTTCGGAGATGTGTCAGAAGCGCCCTCTAACAAAAAATGGGGACACCAATGCTGTATGTCATTTTGAACAAAATAATTACCATGGGAATGACCTACACGCAAACCGCAATAAAATCGATTAGTTTGTCAAATGTTTATGAGCGTTCAAAATCTCCTCCTCTGTTCACAGTTCAATTTTCGCTAGTTACCCGATAACAATGTTTCTGATTTTGGGCTTAAAATTTAAGTTAAAGTCTAAACTTTAGAATAATTTCGACTCCGTCACA
The DNA here is from genome assembly GCA_964019185.1 of Maratus speculifer. Taxonomy (NCBI): domain Eukaryota; kingdom Metazoa; phylum Arthropoda; class Arachnida; order Araneae; family Salticidae; genus Maratus; species Maratus speculifer. The sequence continues at coordinate 44,731,566 of OZ025294.1, forward strand.
AAATAAGGGTGAAAAGTTGTTGTTTGTTACACTAAAATCTAAAGCGCCCTCTATTGGCAATTTTTGAACGTAACCTTTAAAAAATTTTTACTAACAAAAAGTGATATAAAGAATGATTTTAGCGAAAACCGCAAACAAATCCACCCTTTTTTCCGTTTTTTATAATCGTTTGAAGTTTTGACCTTAAATTTTAATGGCCCCTGGCTCCTACAGAAGACATTTGCGCCCCATGGTTTCCTATTTAATAATGTTTGTTTTCATGTCTACTATCACCCCTCAAAGTTTGTCGGTCTGGTAGCAAAACACCCTATATTTACACAATGGCGTAGGAACTTTGCACAAAAAGGGGGGGGGGATATTGCAGGAAGTTAGTAGCAAGGATCCTTTCATTCATAATTTTATGTATTTCAGAGGATTTTTCATTGTATTACACTTTTCACAAACTACTAATAAAAAACAATAAAATAGAAATATATCAAAAAATCACCAATTCTTAAAACTCTTGGATGATTTTCCAGAAATCTGAATATAATAAAACAGCTTATCTGGACGGGCAGAGAAGAAGCAACTTGCTTTGGTTTTAAGTTTATGTCACTTTCTTCTTCATTGTTAATTGTGGAAATAACGATGTTCTTGTAGACTTCTCTCCGTTTAAATGGTCCTCTAATCAGATTCAATATCATCTTGATCAAACTGAAGGAACCTGCAATTAATCTATTGGAACACACCAGAACCTCTTGCATTGCAAAGTCCAATGAATGATTTGCACAATGTACAATAAAAGATTTTGGTTGCAAATCCTTGAGTTTTGTTTAGATGCCTAGCATGATGCCACTCATATTACCAGCTCTATCAGAACAATATCTACAAAATTTATTGACTTTGATTTTGTGGCATTAAAGTACATCCTCTATAACTTTAATATTTCCTCTCTACTATCAGGAGCATTGAATAGCCTAAAATCATGTCCTCCATTTTCCCAAATGTTTTGCCTAGTGTCACACACATATGGAGAACTTTTTCACAACAGCATTGATTTTTCTGTCATCAGTAGTACCAAAAAAACTTACATCCTACAATTTTTTCTAGCAGTGCATGCTGCATTGAGTTTGCCAATATTTTCAAAATTTCATTCTGAATGTCTGGGTTTTTTTTTTATCGCACTTGGACTACCATGATTCAATTTCTGGATAAATAGTTCCCCATTCTTGCTGATAGATGTACAAATTTCTATCATTATTATTGATGTGTCCCAGAAGAGGCTGACCTATTCTTTTTATGTAACAAGTCCCCTGTTTTAATGTATCAAAGTGCTTTTCTTGCATTAATTTGATCCTTCTTCAGTTTTATGTTCAATAGATTGGATACTGGCACATTTTTCTCTGAGGATAAAAGTTGTGTTTCAATATTTTTGCTATGCAAACTTTTTTTGTGTTTTTTAGTTTCTCTAGAGACCTGGGAGGTCTGGTAATTTATAATGAGCGGAGTTTCAGAAATTCTAGAGGAATATTTTACTTACCTTAGTCTTCTTAATTACAGTAATGTTTGGAGCATTGGTATCAATTTTTTATATTATCCATATTCAAACATCAATATGACCTATGCTTACTGCCTTTTGTGATCATACAGCCATGGCATGCAAAGCAAAGTAAGATTAAAAACTGATCTCTGGAATATTGCCACTTGCTAAAATATCAGATTGCAACACTACTCTAATAAACGCCAAGGGACACTAAAGCAAGCTCGAGGCAGGAAGAGAGGGAAATATCCTTATTAGTGCAGGTAATTCGTTGTGAACTTTTAAGACCAATTTTTTTTTCTGGGAATCAAGAGAATTGTAAACAATGAGAAGAATGGTGAAAACACAAACAAGTGTGACTACTACCTGCTCTCTCTTTTTTCTTTGTTGTTTATTGCATGAACTTCTTAGAAAAAGTAAACTTTATTTTTTAATTCAATGATGTATCGTAAACTCATGTGATGGGAGAATTTCTCCTGGAAGAGCTGAGCCAGTTTGAAATATTCCACGGGAAGCCATAGCTCCCCCGGCTCTTGCACCTTTGTATCTACATATATATTGTGAAAATAATTCTTTTGCTCTGGTGTAGTATAAGTGAAACAATAATTGTTTCTTTCTTATCAGTTCATATGATATTGTAGCAGCAGGGCATTTCTATTGTTTTCATATACCTCTTTTGATATTTACAGGTCTTGAGCCATGGATTTTTTATACTAAAAATTATTTCAATTTTTAAGCATTCCTTAAATTTCTTCTATGCTCAAAATGAAAATTTTTTGAATATTCAGTTTTAATTTATATTTACATTATAAATTTAAGTTTTTGCCTTACAACAATTCCACATATTTAGATAACTATGTAATTTATTGATAACAACAATAAATTAGATATTTCATTATCATGCTTATATGTTTATCTATTGTCATTTATGTAGCGCGAGTTTTGGCTGCCTTGGTGTCAACTCTTACAAATAAGAGTGAAACTTATAATGATGTCTACTTAAGAGCAATATTTCGAATGAATAATCTGCATTATATCGTCAAAGCTTTGCAAAGGTTTGTTGAATTAATATATTTTTTTGAAAATTTTATGTTTTGTAATTTTGTTTTATCATGCATTTGCAATTTTTACTTCTTCATTGTAGTGTAGTCACTTAATTTTATTTCCAAATATAATTTTTTTAATTAGTTAAATGTTAAAGAATTAAATGTTGTGAGAAAAAGATTTCACAAAAATCTGAAAAACAAACCAAATTTGATTTTTTTTTTTTTTTTTCCCCTGAGGTAGACAGTAGTTTGAAAGATCTAAGCACATAAAAAATATTTTTATTTCAGCAATAAAAATTTGCTTGTGTTATAGCAATTTTTAAGCTCAATGTAGTTTAGTTATCAGTGCCTTGGGCTACCACATTACAGATTCATAGTTTTGACTCCAGTCTGATAAGGTTTACTTAACCTTGCTTTTCTTTGGGATTAATAAAATGAGTACCAAGCTAGCTTGGGAATTAAACACTTAGGGTCCCATGTCAGGTATGTATGTCATTGTCACTTTATTGGTATGTATGTTGCATTGCACCCCAGGGCCTGGCCCATATTCAAGAATACAGACTTGAGTACTGCAGGCCAAGATCTCTAAAGATTATAGAACCATAGAGTTATGTTCATAATAATTTTAAATGTGAAAAAAGTAAACTCAATCTATATAAAATTCTCACTATTGTGCATTAGAACCATATTTTTAGCTGATACAATGGCTGATTTTAGTTTACTTAATTCAGCAATTTCACTTTGCATTGTTAGCATCAATACTTAATTGTTGAAACCCTGAATTAAGATTTTTATACATTATGATTTCTGAAATTTTAATTATGTGAACAAGATGAAATCTAACAATTTTTCATGTACTCGATAAGAAAAGTCCCATGTTAATTAACCCAATTAATGACTTTTTTAAGAAAACCATAACCTTTTTTTTTTTTTTTCCTTTTTTGGAAAGATTTGTTTTTAAATTTTTCATAAAGTTGAAATATGCCAAATGACATAAGTGTGTCTAAATTTTATTATAAAAAATTATATTTTTAGGAATAATTCAAAAATTATCATTTAAGCCACAGTCTGACAGAGCTATGTTATAGCATTGCATTAAACGGAAAAGAGATGAAATAAATGAAAAGAACTAAAGCTAATTCTAAACAAATGATCCAAAGTGGTTAGTTAGTAGAACATAAAGTGCATGGGATTTTAAAACACTTTCTTCATAAATCTATATTTTTCCATTCATATTAACAATCATCTTTGTAGTTTCTAATTTATTTATGTCTAAATTGTACTTTTTTTGTTGTTGTTGTTGTTTTGCCATTTTAGTCTCTGTAACGTATACGGTTATGTGTAATGCTAATAAGTGCTCATATTTCAAAAATTCAATTGTATGTTCGAAAATGAAATGCACAAATCTGACAATCATTACAATAATTTATGCAGTATTTGAATAGACACAAGTGTATACAGGAAGTGCAGGGAAAGGCTCCACCTTCAACCTTCGAAAAAGTTAGAAAATTTGGATATCTATGGCAAAATTTAGTCTATCTTCATCAACTCTCCCCCCTTTTTTGCTATCATGGTAATTCCAGTGTACTAGATAGGTAAAAGATAGATAAAAGGTATTTATTTTGCTCAGAAATCTATGGTGCGAAAAAAAAAAATATATGTATAACAATTTTGTTCAATACATAATAGTTTCCACAGAAATGATCATTAGTAGAAGTGCTGAACAAAATTATTGCTTTGGTCGCTTAAAGTAAACTTTACTCTTTAAGTGCAAAAACCAGTGTTAAACCCAGCGGCGCCAACTTATATGGGCCCGTGGGGCATGAGCCCACCCAATAATTTGATATCTCTAACACTCCCCCCCCCCCCATTATTAATTGCATCCACCCAATATTTATGTATTTCTTCAAAAATTTTTTGAACCCACCCAATATTTTTCAAAAGTTGGCGCCCCTGGTTAAACATACGGCACCGAATGCCAACAGCTTCACAAACAGCAGATGCTCCATTTTTAAAAGTTAAAATTTGTCCCACAGCATACGCCAGTATCTCCAATCAAAAATCTGTAGTCAATTATCGATTACCTTAAATAAGTTTTAATTATTTAATGCTATTAAGTTGTTATTCAGTGATTAAGGTTTCTATAGTTTCTTCACCTACAAAACTTTTGAAGATAGATTACCCTCTGAAAATCTAATTTTAATTTATTCTGAATTAAATTATTGCTGCAAATTATTTTAAAATAGTTTCTGAATCATAGGGGACTTATAGCTATCAGCGTGAGATAGACGCGCATCATATAAAACGTTTCCATAGCTGCCAACTTTTACGCATTTTTGCTACTACTAAAATTGTACGAAGATTTTCCATTTGTTTAATCATAAGATTTCGACGATTAAATAAGACAATACTTACTATAACATTTTTGTGGTAGGAAAAATGCGTAAACATTGGCAGCTATGTGTTTCTAACATATAAGTCTACCTCTATTCATGGACTGATATTGTAGAAGAAACTTTTACCAGTATTTCTGAATAATAATTTTCTTCTTATTTATGATAAATTCTGAAGTAAAGTGACAATTGTTTCTTATAAATAATAATAAAAAAAACAAGTGAAATTTAGCTTCTATGGTAATAAAACTGTATATTATGCTTTTCCACCGCAGTGAGATAATAGTGTTGCATATTTTCAGATATGTAAATTACGGAGCCTTTTATTATTTATAACTATATGAGGTGCGCCTCTGTTTATAAAGGTTGGACAGGTCTTGTCCAAATGGATTCATTAGAGGATTCATAAGTAGAATAAAATAAAATTTTAAAGAAAGAAATGAATATTTATAAATAATTTGTATAAGGTAAATCTACAAAAGATAAATCAAATGCCAAGAAAATATATTACATTTTAGTATGAATAAATTAAGAATATTTTATTTTTAATATTTGCTTCTCAACTGAAATCTTTTGGCGCCTTTACTGCTTCAGCGCCTGTGTGTGCCGCACACTTTATACACTGGGTCGGAACACCCCTGCTTATCTAGAATTTAAAGAAAGAAAATAGAGGAACTTTTCTGAAAATTCAATGTTGAAAAAATTTAAAAGTGATATTAAAAGAATCAAGATTTACAAAAGATAGCGAATTGAGTATAGCAGAATGAGTTCTTATTGCCCTTATCTAGAATTTAAAGACAGAAAACACAGGAACATTTCTAGAAATTGAATGTTGAAAAAATTTAAAAGTGATATTAAAAAAAATCGATTTTTTTTAACAGTAAAAAAAGGAAGTATTAAGAATTTAACCCCCCCCCCCCAAAAAAAAAAGTACTTTTTCTCAAATTCCCCCCCAAAACTAAATTGTATGATGCATCTTGCGTCACCAAACCCCTCTCTGGGCACCCCTGACGGACGGCATACTGTATGTACCATCGGCTTTTAAGGCCTAGGTGACAAAGTTTGATAGATTTGTGTAATACAATGCCCAGTAGCAGAATAAAAGCAATAAATAGCAAATTGTTAAAAGCAGACTAACTTAATTAGAATTAATCATATGAAAACTGTAGATTCAAGACTAATTTTAATTGAATGGATCTGTCAATATGCCCCTCTGTATTCAAAAGTTAATTAAAAACCTGTTTTGAAAAATACAACATGGACCAGGCTACATTGCAATTTTGCAAACACCTTTGAAAGTGTGCTTAACACTGTGCCAAGTTTAAATTTTGAACATTTTGTTTGTAAAAAGAAAAGATTACTACACTGAATTTAGTTTTACAACATATCAAATGAAGTTTAATTATGCACTACTTTTATAGTCAATACTGAATTAAGTTCTTCATGAACATATTAGGATATATTTAAAAAGAGTTATACACAATAGCAATATTTGATATTATTTAGGTTTTACATCGCTTTGAACTTTTATGAAATACTGATGTTTCCACACAAAATGAGCAAGTCAGCTGTGGCTGACACATTGCAGATTTTAATGAAATTCAGCATATAAGTAGATATTTATTTATGAGTAAATGCAAAATAATAAATTTCAGGATTGTTTATTTAACTTGACATAAAATCAAAGTTTTATCTACATGCTTGATATTTTAATTTTGATTATTAGCTTAGATTAATTTTTTTTTTTTCAAGGTATTTTTCACTGTTCTATTTAAATATAAACTAGGGATGCACCAAATATTTGGTATCTATTCGGTATTCCGCCATTTTACCAAATATTCGGTTAGGCCGAATACTAAACTATTCGGTTGAGCTGAATATCAAAGTATTCGGCCGAATCCAATACATAATAAAACCTTTTAAAAACCTTTCACTATTTCTACTTTTAACTGTCAATTTTTTAATTTATATTTAAAATAATTAGAAACAAAATCATTTTTAAATAAAATAGAATGTTTTTACATTATTTATTTGCTGTTTGTAAAGTATAACTTAAGAAAATTAACCATGAGAAGGATTAAAATGATGATTTATTAGGATTTTCCTTAGGAATAAATTACGTGCTCATACAAGTTTCTAAATTTTGTTTAGTAAATAACCTGTTTCTTGCTTTTCTCCAAATAAAAGTCCTTTAAAAGAAAAAAAAAAACTTTTGAGATTAGTAATAGCTATCAAGGCAGACAATTTTTGTTCATGAAACCATAATCAACTTATTGAGTCATAAGTACATTGTATTTCATCTCACTCTAGGTCAAAACTTGTGTGTTCGTTTATTACATTAACAATAAATAAGATAACATATTTTCAACTCGCATGCTTTGATTTCTCTAAAATATGATGGGAAGGGTGGAAAATACCACCATTCATAAGAAAAGAACTATGAGCCAAATATACCTTTATTCAGAATTAAGTTGAAAGTATTTGTACTTTATATTGAAAAAAATCTGCCTTGAGTTATTTAAAAAGGGCAATTATCAGACTGTAAAATTTTTCTTCGGTCATTTTTTCATTATTTGATTTTAAAATGTTTGTTTTGATTCGTAGAAAATTTTATTAATTAAAGTTTCATAACTGCGCTTCTTAAATAACTCAAGGCAGATTTTTTTTCAATACTAAATGCTCTTATAAAAAGCTCTTGTTTATCAAAATGTAAGTTTCTTTTATTAAATATTATGTAAAACTTTTTTAAAAAGTAGCATTTTAATACCTTTAAATTTTGAAATAAAAAAAGTATTTGGAAAGCCTTAACTTTTTTAAAAAGTAACATTTTAATACCTTTAAATTTTGAAATAAAAAAAGTATTTGGAAAGCCGAATATTCGGTATTCGGCCGAATAGTTAACTATTCAGTTGGCCAAATATTCGGTATTCAGCCCAACTATTACTATTCGGCTAGCCGAATATTCGGTATTCGGTTCATCTGTCGGCGAAATATTCGGCATTCGGTATTCGGCCAAAATCACTATTGTGTGCATCCCTAATATAAACTTAATCTGTGTACAAATTTTACCAAATTTGGATGTTGTGGGCTCACAACTTTTCTTTTTTAATTTTTGCCCAACCCTAGATGTTGACTATTAGCTAAATTTTTTTTTCAAGGTATTTTTCATAGTTCTATTTAAATATGAACTTAATCTGTACATCAAGTTTTATCAAAATCGGTTGTTATAGGCCCACAACCTTTTTTTTTCCTTTTTAACTTTTGCCCAACCCTAGGCACTATAGATTTTTACAAAGTCTTATTATTCTTTTTGCAATGATTTTTACAGTGATACAGTTAAAATTTAAATATTTATTGTACGGAACCCTCTGAGCATGAGTAATACTCGCACTCGACTGTTTATTTACTGTCATTAGATTTATTTTTTGAACCTCCCTCAAAGTTTTCAAGGATTAATTTTATCCCAAATCCTGTTGTTTCTGGAACTTTGCTGACTATTTTTCTTACCTTTATCGGTCAATTTATAAAATTAAAAAGCATCATTATCAAAATTATTGATTGTAAAATGTTGAAGTTAAAAAGTAATATGTAAAGGATTTAACTAAGACCAAACACGTTTATTTGTGGATAAAGAGAGTAAACCAAAAACATTGTATTCTAGAAAAAATATAAAATGAAAAATTTCCTTTACTACGTCCTTTAATAAAAAATTCTGTCTTAATTATTCATCAACTCATTGCCATTAAGCATGATGGCAATAAAAGATTTACAAGATTTACCAAAATCAAGCATGGATTTGTTTCATTGAATTATTGATTTATTCAATTAATTGTACTTAACAGCTTATATCATTAATAGTGCAAGATAATGCAGTCTTCATTTGTTATTATGTCATTAATAAAAATGTCTCATAAATTTATATATACTTTTATTTTGCTTCATTAATGCTTACCTAATGTTGATTTTTCAGAACTGGTTTATTAGAGATTGTGCACATACATAATCCTGGAATTGAAAGTACTTACAGTGATCAGATAAGGGATCAGAAAAGAGTCTATTCGCAGAGGTTTGTTTCATAATATGAATAATGTTTAAAATTGTTATTATTTTATAAATCAGTTTCATTTGTAAATATTAAGATTGTGAGAGGAGAAGCAGAGCATAATGTATTTCTCATTTTAAGAAAGGTGATAATTAAAACGAACATGAATTTTAATGGTAGCATTTTGTAAGAAAGAAAAAACATAATAAATACAGTAGAACCTTGTTACAGCAATATTTTAGAGACCAAAAAAATATATAGGGGTATATTGAAGTTTATAGTACTTAAAATTTTATATAGAGAAGAAATTATTTAGAAGAGTGTTAATAGTAGTAGATAAATATTACAAACAAATAAATAAATTCAGAAAATAAGCACAGAAATATTCACATATCTGAAAACATTTTTATTGAAAGTAATCCATTATTTTAGTTGTTTATTCATTTTTAACTGTTAAGTTAACCAACAAGGTATGTATTGAGTGTAGTGCATGAAAATGATTTTCATTTTCCAGTGAAAGGCTTGAAACAATTGTCTATAGAGACTTCACAGATTGAATAGCTTCTTAAGATGACAATAAGGAATTTGGTGGATCTGTATCATCATCATCTTCTCTATCATTATTTTCTATTTAATCAGTAGTTTTGGCGAGAATATCTTCATCTATAACTCCTGCAAAAAACCATAAAAGTGTCATCTGTTTTTAAATAGTTTTCCATGCTAATTCCAGGCTTTTTGCCACTTCTTTCATCAAGTTGAGATAAATATTTTTGGAGGTTCAAAACGCATTCTTGATTATCAGAAAGATCACTGTCTATGGAATTTTCATCACAGTCCAATTTCTTATCTTCCATGACACAAAAGCCGGCCTTTTTTCAACAATTACAAATGTTTTTTCTGTTCCACCAACTTCTAGCAACATTGCTGCATGCTTCCTTTACATTTACAGCTTTAAAAAAGTCTTCTACTTTATTTTTAATGTTTACAGGTATCAAATTTACCAACCATTTTATGCTATACCCTTTAAAACATTTAATTATATCCATACCTAGAAGCTGCAAAATTGACAATTGAAGCACAGTTGGCAGAGAAAAAAAAATTTTGACACTTTGTAGTTTTAGAAATGAGGCATGGACTCACAATTATTGACCAAAAAAAGGGAGGTTCTTTCTCTTTTTCATTTCTTTATGTAACTTTTGTAACTATTCAAAACATAATTTAGAATTCATTCAAGCTTTTTTACTAGCTTTATATTTCATGGGAACACTTTTCATGTTCTTAAAGCACTTTCGCTTCAATGAATGACCAATAACGAGAGTTTTGGTTTTACATGTGCCTGTGCTATTTGCACACAGAAGAAGAGTGAGTATTTGTTTCGATTACTTCCATCCATAACACTTTTCCTCGTTGAACGCCAGTGTTGGAATGCCAATCGGAGTAGAATTTGGAAAAACATCCCAGCTTCATTTGCATTATAAACATCTTCTAGAGCATACTATTTAAAGAATTTTTTTATCTTGTTTTTCCATCATTAATTTGCATTATTAATTGGAGCAGACTTTTTCTCTTTGTGAACTTCCTGGAAGGTTATTCCATGACGATCCTGAAAATGCATTAGCCAATCATTGCAAGCTTTAAAAGTTTCCTTCCCTAGCATTTTTGTAAATTTCCATTCTTGTACGCATAACAAGGATCCATTTATTGGAACATTTGCTGCCCTTATCTCTTGCAACCATTTTAAGACAGCAGCATTCATGTTTTTATTTATAGCAAATGTCAGTCATATTCTCTGAGTTAATTGCACTTGAATTTATAGCATCTTCGATCTGCTTCCTCTTTTTTAGGAGCATTGCAACTATAGATTGCCGATAATTCATTTATTTGCGTCAACATTATTTTATTTCCTCATCAATATAGTTAATAACATTGTTTATCTCGAAAGGATAGTTGTTTATACCTTGTCATCCTAGGGAAAAATACACTTGTAAAAGGAAGAAAATCAAAAATCAATTGCTTCATTTAGAACTCAAAATCACTAGATTATAAAATTGTCCAATTCCACATGTTTTCTAAAAGATTTGAACTGACTTTTCAATGCATCACTCATTAGTACCTTTCTTTCTCTAGCAAGGGGAAAATGACTAAACCAAATGATATGGCACCTATTCCGTGAGCAGTAGGGCTGGGCGATATCAGAATTTTAATATTGTGATATATCACTGACCAAATATCAATATTTTCGATATATCGATATATTTCAATTCATATGTCACTCCATTACAGGGTCATAAATGTAACTGTCCTCTGTATAAAATACTACAAACACATAATACAGTGAAATCTCCAAATAAGGGACACTCTGAATAAGGGACACCTCTATTTAAGGGACAAAAGTTCCTGTCCCATAGCTGTCTTTTATTTGGAAGTTTCACTGTAATAAAAACTCCGAATAAAGGACACTTCTATTTAAAAGACAAAATTCCGGTCCTATAGGTATCCTTATTCGGACGTTTCACTGTATATATGTATATGCACACACATGTATATATGTGTGTGTGTGTTAATTATCAAGAAAAAAATATCAATATCTTAATATATTTCAAGGAACATAAATTTTAATTTTTATGTATTGATTCAAAATATACAAATCTTTTACCTGCAAATCTGATCTAAAATATGTGTTATTGAAAACTTTTGGAAAGTTAAACATTATAAATCATTAAAATGAAACAAGAAAATGTATATAAGACAACAATTAGACAATAGATATGTTGAATGAAAGTACTACTATTACCTATAAATTTAGGATTTTTTATTACAATATAAAAAAAGTTGCATTTCTGCAGTTTTGGGCAGTAAGGAACAAACACCTTTTCGTTATTACAATAAATAATTCTATTATTAGTCAGAATACAAATGAAAGCATTAGAACGGTCAAATAATTTTAAGAAAACACGAAATTTCTTTAATACAGTACAAAGTCCCAAATCCGGACGTTTTGCAAACTACCTTTTTTAATAATGCTGAATTAATCTGTATAACGATGTTTTACTTTTTCGATTTTGTGTACAGATTTTTCTTTTAGGATGCTTTTACTTTCGAAACCGGTTTCAAAAATGAAAGTATTCCAGTAAAGAAAAAAAAAACTTGAAAACAAATATTAAAAAACGGCTTTTGTTGAAAGAGATCGACCCCAGATGTGCAATGCAAAATAAATAAACAAAAATATGGAAATGCAAACGAAGTATAAAAAAAAAAAAAGATTAACATTGAGTGGATGTTTTTGCATTAGTGAACTCTTAAAATAAAAAGGAGCCATGATATTGAAAATCAAAACTATCCTCATTCTTTTATGAGAGATAAACTGTTCGAATTTTTTTTTTTATTTTTTTATTTTTTTTTCTTTACTTATAAAAAGGGTTTTGTGAAAGTATCAACTAGCTTGAGAAGTTTAAGTGTGCAAAAAACACATTCAACTGTAAATGAAAAAGAAAAGAAGAAAAGCAAAACCTTTTATTCTTTACTATTAAAAGGAAAAAAAAAATCCATAACTCTTAAGTTAATTTACCAATTTTTTTCATATTTTCAGCAATTTGCAATAATAGTAAATTAGGCTGTGTGACAAATTTTTATTAAAATATAATAAGTTATTACAAAATTAGAGCATCTTTTACAAATGTCCAGTATAGAAGAACCTCAAAGAAAAAGTAGGAAACTATCCATTGTTTGTTTTTGTTTATTGAACTCAGCAAAATCGAAAGTTTATACAATCATATTGTCTTCTGCTGTAAATGGTAATATGTTTTGCTAAGCAGAAAGAAACCATCCATAGAGTTTTAGCGATCTTTCGAAATGAAAAGTATTTTCCTTCCTAATTTAAGAAAAATTTGCGTTTTTTTTTTTTTTTTTTTTTTTCCAAATACTTGTACGCAAAACGGATAAAAATACTAGTATCCAATAAACTCTAAAACTAAGGTGAATCACAATGAAAAAAAAAAAAAAACTTCTGCTTTAAGTAAAATTTCTGCTTAAAATAAATGACATAATAGAATTATACACATAAATTATTAATGTTATTAATAAAAAATGTAAAATAATATGTGTTTTAATATAATTATTTATTAATGCTATTAATAAATGAAAAAGCAGCATACACGAAATATTGATAAATTGTGCTCACATTCTTCAAAATATGTCAATCAATTCTGTATTTCGTCAGCAATAACTGTACACAAGCTCACAGGAAAACAATGGTCAGCCAGTGAATGATTGCATCGGAAATGCTCGATTCTCGAACGAGTGTTTCAACTTTGATTCTCAAACGAACTCGGATGAATAAAGTGGTACATCAGAATAGTAGACTGTTTGCCCATATTCCGGTATGTGCGCGACACTGGCACAAAACCTCAAGTATCACACAAGTGCCGATTATGGCATAAACGTTTGCAAAAGTAACCAACTTTTCCACCGATAGAGGTAGATTCAAAATTCCATAACTCCGTTATTAATTCCAAAAGGAGGATGAAATACGATTTGAAACGATATATCGGAAGGATTGAAATCTCAATATCGTTACCGCGGTCTTAAAGAAATATTGATATATAACGATATTATGGTATATCGCCCAGCCTTAGTGAGCAGACATTCATCTTCTTCTGATGGAAGTTGCTCGCTCTTCATCCGTATTGGATTCTGAAGCTCAGTGCTAAAAAATAAAACTCATTTCAACTTACTGTCACATCCCCCCCCCCCTCCTTCTATTTAGAAGGATTTTAAATGGTCTCCATCAATTTTGAAATCCGAACAAAAGGCATTCTTACATTAAAAGGATAAGTTGAATATCAACAATAAGTCTTCTTCTGTTGTCAGAATAGACAGAAAAAATAGACAAAAGATAAGATTTATTTTCCAGTAGAAAAACTAAGATAGGCAGAAAATTGTACAGTGGTGGTCAGAATTATAAGAACAATTGAAAATCTAACAGAAAAAAATTATTTATGAATTAAATAAAGTGAAATTTATGCATAAAATAATTTTTTATGCTAGGAATGATTGTAGAATGCAAAAGATTGAAAAATGCAAAATATGAATGTTTTATCATAAATAAAAAAATTTCTCATTGTAAAAATTGACAAAATTATTAGAACAGTGAATGTTTTTTGCCTGAAATACACTAATAATTAATATTCTCCCTTTTTTTAACCAGGTGTTTTCTATGGAGGACATGCGCTCTTTCTAATTTTTTATTGCATACTGTTTTTTAATATTTCGCATACCAGAATATCCCATAGATTTTCCATTGGATTCAGATCAGGGTTTCTGGTCAATCAATTAAAGCAGTTTCACAAAATTAGCATCAAATCACGATTTTGTTGTTTGGGAAACATGTACTGAGGCACTGTCCTGCTGGTAAAAATAATCTCTACTCGTTATTAATGGTGCTTCCAGTAAAAGATTATCGCCCAAATACATCAACTTAACTCTTAGAATTCATTCTACCCTGCACAAAAACTACTGGATCAGTTTCACCAGTTGTGAAAACTCCCCAGATCATTACTGAGCCACCCCCCAAAACATGTTTTGAGAAAATGTCATTTTCTCTACGGAGATAATACCAGAAGTGGCGGAAACCATCTGGGCCATACAAATTAAATTTTTTCTCACCAGAAAAGACAACATCATCCCACATTTTCCCCATAATAATGCATTTTTTGGCAAACTCTATCCTCTGTCTCTTATGAAGTTTTGTAAGAGGCGGGTTTGACATATGTTTATCATGGCGAACCTTTTTTCTTTTTGTAAGACATGTCAAACAGTTTGAGCAATGCATTCTAGGTTCAATTCGCGTTTTATTTCTGTTGACGTTTGTTTTTTGGAGCAAGGTTCCCTTATTATCATTCTTTTCTCCTGTACAGAAACAGAAGATGGCCTGCCTGTATGTCTTTGCTGTCCATATTTACCGGGATTTTTAACATAATTGTAAATAACCGTTCTTGATCTACTAAGTTTTGTCACAATTTAGTGTACAGAAAATCCTGTACTTTTAAATGCATCCACTTTCCCATTTTCAATCTCCAAAAATCTTCGTACCTAACGTCATGACTGAAAAACAGAATATCACGATCCCAAACGCATACTACGCATTTATATTGTCTTGAAGTTCCTAATGCAGAACAAAACAGCAAATTTTACTTTTTAGAACAAATAAATATAGTTGTTCTTATAATTTTGTCCATAACAGAGGGTATATAAATTCATAATATATTTTATAAATATGAATTTTCCACATATTTCCATAAAAACTTATAAAAATATTCTTCATTTTTCATTGGTTTCCAGCCATTAAATTTGCATAAGTTTCTGGCCAAATGTAGCCAAGATTTGGTGATTTTTGCCTTGTTCTTATAATTTTGACCACTACTGTAGAGGGAGTTAATGTATCAGATATTGTTGTAGTGAGAGTTTACCGTAAAAAAGTATCTTATTTTTATAAATGAAATTCAATGGCTGATATATAAAATGAGATATTTGGATTATATAATTAAATAATTGAGATTTGGAATTGCAGAATAAAAAATTAAATATAATTTATGACTCGTGATCCAGATGAAGCAATGGAATTAGTGTAAAAATCATTAAATAAAGAAAAATAAAAATTTGCAAGGTGGATTACATGACAATAAATGCAAATCATTCGCCTGAAATATAATACTTCTGCATCTAAAAATTCAGTATATGCATAGTAAGCAATATTGTATCTAAGTTTGTAATTTGAAATATTTTTTAAATTGCATTAAAGCATACAATAGACTCTCGATAATTAAAAATTGCAGAGACAATGAAAACAGTTTGAATTATCCTAATTTCGTATTATTCAAGTGATTAGAGAAAATAAAATTGCTTCAAAACAGCCTACCAGTCCCTCTGTTGTGCATGTGCACCAATATGGTCGATCACTTCTGATGAACTTTACAATAGTAATGTGTAAACTAGGCACAGAGATCAAATTACAGGGAAAGAATCATATAACTGAATTCTGACATAGCCTAACACAGGTAAGATTAATTTATGAAAAATATGTAACAGCTCTAAAAATATATGGTATTGAAACATAGCTAAATTTATAACAGGAAAACATTTGTGGTGTAAAAGAAAAATTACAAGTTTAAATAAACGATGACATTTTATTTAAAAACAAGATAAAAATAATATGAAGTCAACAAATTAACATAGCCTATAAAATACATTCAAAGTTTTGATTAAGCCTTTCTATATTCCACCAATTAAATATTTTGTTTTACATACATATTAAAGTTTACTTATCAGCTCTTAACATTTAAACTGTTTAGTTAAATTACAATATTTCTCAATTTAAAATTAAAAGATATTCATTAAAAATGAAACCATAAATTAAATATACTTACCCTGGAGTTCAAAATATATCTCATCTCATTTATGCAAAAGATTTTATGTATATGAGCAAGTGAATAATACATGAAACATGGCAACCAAGTGGACTATAATAATATAAAAGCCAGAAGAGAATTCTATGCATCCATCGCTAACTCCCTCTGCTATCAGTTCACAAACTCTAAAGTGGGTGATCAATTAATGAACTTAATCCATTCCATAACAGTGTTCACTAACTGATTTTTTTGTTAATTGATCATAGATTTTGTATTGAATTGTATGGAATTCAGTTAATTTGTTCTTAAAAGCTAAATAATATTTAAAAAATAATATAAATATTTTTATAATATAATAAGGTTAATATGCATCCATATTTAATATGTACTCATCCTATTTTGATGACTCTATCCGTTTCATGGCATAATTACTTTCTTCTATCTTCAATAGAAGAAAGTATTGTAATCGAAATTTTTTCGACTTCCGGTTTTCGATGGATTTACATGTTTTAGGGGTCAGAGATTCCAAAAAACATGTTTTTACAAAATGTCTGTCTGTCCGTGTGTCTGTATGTGTGTCTGTGTGTGTGTATGTCTGTGTGTCTGTATGTCGCCATTCTACCATCAAAAAGTGTATAAAGTTATGCATAGAATTGAACCAAATTTTTTGTGAATGTTTTTGGCTGTGGCAAGCAGGTCCTCCTTCAGTTTTGAAATATTCCGCCGGAAGGGGGCGCTGCAATCGTCATTTTTGTGCAATTTTCAATATTGTACCGACCAAAAGTATATGAAGTTATGCATCGAATTAAACCAAATCTTTTGTGTGAGTGTATAACTATGGATAGTTTGTCCTTCCTGAATTAAAAAAAAAAATATGCCGGAAGGGAGAGCTACAGTCGCGATTTTTGTGCCATTTTCAATATTGTACCGACCAAAAGTATATGAAGTTATGCATCGAATTGAACCAAATTTTTTGTGTATGTGTATGACTATGGCTAGTTGGTCCTCCCTGAATTTGAAAAAAATCCGCCGGAAGGGGGCGCTGCAATTGCCATTTTCGTGCCATTTTCAATATTGTACCGATTAAAAGTATATGAAGTTATGCATCGAATTGAACCAAATTTTTTGTGTATGTGTATGACTATGGCTAGTTAGTCCTCTCTGAATAATCCGTCGGAAGGGGGGCGCTGCAATCGCGATTTTTGTGCCATTTTCAATATTGTACCGACCAAAAGTACATGAAGTTATGCATCGAATTGAACGAAATGTTTTGTGTAAGTGTATGGCTATGGCTAGTTGGATCGCCCTGAATCTGAAAAAAATCCGCCGGAAGGAGGCGCTGTAATACCGAATTTTATGCCATTTTCAATATTGCACCACATAAAAGTGTATGAAGTTAGTTCTAGAACTGATCTAAACATTTTGTATATGATTATTTTTTGGTAAGGCAAGTTGGTCCTCCCTGAATTTGAAAAAAAAAATCTGCTTATCATTCTATTGTCCATCGGTTCGTGCAGGAACGGAAATTCATTTTTACTTCGATTAATTGATTGAAGCAGAAATTTAAGATGAAAATCGAAGTTGGTAAGGTATTGAATTAAAATTATTAAAGCATTAAAATGAGTAACTATTTTTTTTTTAATTTTAAAATGTATGTATGAGATAGAAGAAAGTTTTGGGATTGGCACATCCAACTAGTTTTATGATTACATTCATTGACTAGGCATTAAATCCTATCAATTTGTTACTTTGATCTTTCAAAAACTCTTGAATTCCTTAAAAGATTGTGTTTACTGCAAGGCTTGATGAAGTTCAGGTCAAGAGCCTGTTAATAATTTGTGAACTAAATTTAAATTAAAATAATTGATTTGCAATTAAAATTATTTTTTAAAACACGAATACAAAATGTAAAATTCATGTTTCTGGTCTGTTCATTTTAATTTGAGGGATGATAGCCTAAAATTTATAATTCATTGATTTTTCTCTGTACTATTTTCCCAACATACCATTATATTATTTATTTTATAAAAGCTGATTTTCAAATACATTAGACTCCCTCAAATCCACACAGCTTGGGACCAGAGGTTGTGCAGATTTTAGAATTTTGCAGATTTCTGGTCATTGCTTTGTTTACATTTTTGAAACAATAATTTTGAGTGCAATTAGTAGTGCAATCGGAGCTATAATGATTGCTTACAATATAATAAAATATTAAAATAAGTAATAAACTAAAATAATAAAAATTTAGATAGTTTTCGAAATGTTAAAAGTACTAATAGCAAAGGTGAAATTAATAATCAATAGTGTATGATTAAATATTCATTATAAAGATTACGTGTATTTTCCAAAATTATTCAGCAAAACTTGACTCATAAAAGTACATTACTAATTCACATCAAAATCATAAAATAAGAATTCCTTTTTTCAAGTTTAGCCAGGCTTAATAGTTAAAAAATCTTTATTAATGCATAAATATATTTGGTACGAAGATTGTGTTACCAGTAATATCGGCAATATCTTGAATTTTTTGCAAAAAAATTTATTCTTTCCTTTATGAAAAAAAACATGAATAGAATTAAGAAAATCACAAAATAAAAAATATATGCAATTGATGCAAAACTAAAAAAATAAAATTTTGTCCCAATATTTTAATTGAAAGTTTCATTGTTTACATCCATAAAATATGTGCGGATTTTAGAGAGTTGCGGATCTGAGGGAGTCTACTGTATATAATTTGATCTTATGTAATTGCAAAAGCAGTTGCAGTGAAAGTGGTATATGCAGTCTTGAAAATGAGAAAAATCCCCTGCCGAAGGGAGATAGATGGCAACCTAATTACAGAAAATTTGGTACTTCTCTGTTATCCCGTCGACCAATTTTGCCAAATTATACAAATCGCCAAACTAATAGCCAAATTATACATATTGACATAATTTTTATTTTATATAATGAAAAAACAAATAATTAGTAGAATATTAATAAAAATGTAAATAAAAATCACTTAATGGCATTTGAAACACGTGTATCGTATTTAATGTCATTGAAATTGACATTCACGATCATCCATTATTGACATTTAATCTTATAGTTTGGCAATAATTTTTTGGTCGACGGAATAGCCTAGTAGTACAGAAAATTATTGCTAGTTCTGATAATATCATTCAATCTTATTACAGTTTTTTGTGGACTATATGCTACTATCTTTATTTTTAAAGTCTTACATTCTTATTTGTGTTTTTTATATTAAAAAGCAAATTAAAATAAAATTTTCAGTTGGAGTCGTGTCTTGCATTATGTTATGGAAGTTGACAAACCTATATCACAAGCAAGAGCTTCATTGAACACTGCCCCTCAAGTCCCTACTGGCATGAAGGTAAAATAACATGATTTTGCACTTAAGCCTTTCTCTTTATCTGTTTTATAAATAATATTTATCCAACTGCTCAGATATCATATCATGGCTCATGTTACTATTGAATGTATAATTATATGTATATGTTACTGGCCAAATCTGATTTTAGGTCAAACTAGTTTATCCTAATGTTCATAGAATAAAAACTAGTTTAGATTGCTATTCATTGATCTGGACTAGTTTATCCTAGGCCAATTCAATTTCACATGATTTTATTATTTTAAAGACAGCCTTGGCATCAACCTTTCTAGTTTGTCCTAGGCCGATCTAGTTTATCCTAGGCCAATGTAATTTGATGTGTTTTTATTGACCCCAACTGGTGCTCCAGCACCAACTTTGAGCAAAGTAGTAATGTCATCACCCCTGTATAATATGCTTTATTTGATCAAGACTGGGATACAATCCCCCCTATCTTCCCATTTCACCACCATCTGTAGTTACAAAATATGTTCTGTGTGACAAATTGTGTGCTGGAGGACCAAAGAATGGGATGAGAGGTTATCATAAAATTTAGGAGAGGAAGAATTTAGAGGATTGATTAATTATGTACAGTATTGAAAATCCAGCATCGTCAGAACTGAAACTTCGCCAGTTTTTTGAAAATTATAGATTTCTGAAAGAATATCAAATGTATTTTCTTAATGGTACATTTATTTATAATTAATTCAAAATTATGTGATATTTATGAGTGTTTGGAGGGGATATATATATAAATAAGGATTTTTTCTATGGTACACAACTTCTAATAAACAGTGAAATCATTTTTAGTATAATTTCAAAAACATCCATTTCAATTTCCTTTGCTTCAGTTTTTAACGTCCTTTAACATTTTTTTTTTTCATTTTATGAGTGAACAATATCAATTTTGGAAATATAATCTTGTACCTTTAAAACATTGAATAATTTTGTACATATACATTTTTCAAGAGATCTTTTCTTCTATTTGCTTCTCGTCCTCCTTCCTCTGAATTTCTACTATAGCATTATCAGCGGTTCTATTTAGCACAGCTTGAGGATCTCGGTATCCACTGATCCATCTCTTTCAATCTTGAAATGCATAATTCTTAAATAAGTGCTGTTTTTCCTTGTCCTATTTAATTGGAAGAATAAGAAAAAAGGGGGGTTAGCTTTCATTGCTAGATTTTTTTAAATTGCTGAATTTTCAAGTCACATTACATTAGTATTTCAAAGTAAAAAAATAAAACAGCTTAGACAAGATAAAATAAAATAAAAAGAGCATAATTAAAAAAAAATGAAATTTTAAAATTTTAAAGATTTTTTTTATTTTGTGTTCTAGGAGATAACTGAGGGGGGGGGGGAGGCAGATTTTTATTGAATAAAAATTTCATGATAATAAATATGTAACAACATTAAAATATCATCAAAATTCATTTAAATGTGCACTTCAATTCCCATTTAATTTAATTGCAAATATTTTAACTGTGAATGATTTAATTGCAGTATATAACTAAAAAAAGTTATTTGCAATCGAATCTAATTGCAATTGATTTCAATTGAATTTTAATTAGTTGCAACGTGCTTTTAACATTTAATCGCTATTAAATCAAATTAGTTATTTTTTAAATAAATTTATTATTTGAATAAAAATATAATTGATTGTTGTTTTTCAAGTAAATAATCACTATGACAGGATTAGATTGAAGCCACAGTGCATGCGAAACAAACGAAATAGAATCTGTCACTGATATCTGAAAAATAAATTGTTGCTCTAGAAAAAAATTGTTACATGTCACCCTTATAAAATCTAATTTTTTGCTGGATATTCCTATTTTAGTTCAATGGCATTTTCCTATGTTATCTTAAACTTATTTTAAAATTTCTGCAAATAAATGCAAACACAAGAAGTGAGTTTTAGTAATTATAATTCTACTTTATAAAATCTATTCCAGAAATCAAGTGTTAATTTCATACTTTAAAAAGTTGTCAATTACTCTTAAAAAGTGACAGATAATAATAATACAAGTGTTAAAAATTTTAAATATACATTTTATCTTAACTTCAAAGTACTTTCGATCTCAATGCCATAGTCATCAACCAAGAATATTCTGTCAATTGCCATTACATTCATTCCCTGAAGATGGCTGTGTGATTGCAGACTGAAAGTACTAGGAAATTTAAATAAAATACATATTTAAAACTTGTAACATCTATATTATTACAGTGTGTATCAAAAGTTTAAGCAAAGCAGAAAATTAAAAAATAAAATTTTATTAATGAGTGAAAGTTACTTTCCTTTTTATATAACCTACAAATTGTAGTTTTAAAAAAATAATTAATAGATTTATGCTATAAAATTTATCTTAAATAATAAAATTTATCAAAACAACAAAAATGAGTGCGTCAAAAGTTTAAGCATAATAATTTTTTAGTCTTTAGCAGAACAAGAATAAAAAAAAATAAAAGAAATAGTCCCCTATACCATTACAGAACCACCATTTATGTTGCCGGCTAAATATACTCCTATGTTGTTTCTGGAGATCATGCCAATAGCACTTTGGCACAAATCTTCAAATAGATGGTGTTGCTATGCTGCATTTTTCAGCATTCATACAATTTTAGCTATAAATACTAACTCAAAAACTAATGCATGGAATTTCATCAATTTCATATTCCGACATAAGTTGGTGTTGCTATTCTGCATTTTTTATGATTTTCATGATGATAATATCTTACAAACTAATGCATGGAATTTAATCAGATTTCATATTCTTTTACACTTTTACATAAACTTGGGTGCATATTGTCCAAAGATGTTGCTTTTATGCTCTTTGGGTTGGGAATTTTAATTGCAAATGTGTGAGAGGGTGAGTGCCAAAATTCAGTGATTTTGTTTCATAATTACAATGCTTCTAACTCTTTTTGAGTTCAACAAACTTATATATTTTTAATCCTGTTGATAGGCCTAAACTGTCATTTAATTTTGACACTCTGATAGCAAATTTTGAAGCATTAACATTTACATGAAATAAGAAAGTTTTAGTATTGGCACATCTGCCTAATTTAATCTGTGAACGTGGATTTGAAAGTTCAAATTTTACTTAGGAATTTCTCAAGTAGGATGAATTATAATTTTTTTGTAAGGTCAAAGTAAAATAAGTCTAATAGTTTTAAATTTGTTTTTTGCATACTAATTTTCTTTATTTTCTTTTCCCCCTCTCTCTATTTATGTTGAATAAGGATAAATTATGCTTTCAAATATTTTACTCACAGTTGGAAAAAAAGTTGGTAATAAGATTGTTTCTGTGATATTTTACGTATGACATTTCATTTTAATTGTTTAATAACATCTGTTTTGATTTGATGAATTCTATGAATAAATGTCATATTTCGTTAAAAGAATTTCTTTGTTGTCTTTTAATTTTCAAGGGTATACATATGTTATTTTAATATATGTGTATACATATGTTTATTTTCCCAGTTGCGAGATAAAGACAAGCAGAATATTAAAGATAAATTTGCAGGTTTCAACAAAGAAATGGAAGAAATAACGAGAATTCAAAAAGCATATGCTGTACCTGATGTTCAGTTGAGGGAAAGTTTGAAAAGGGATAATAAAGAATTCATTCTTCCCAAGTACACTATGTTTTATGAAAAGTAAGTCTTTACATTACTACTTTTACTTTTTTTAGTTTAGAAATATTCAAATAAATAATTCTGTATTTTTGAGCTTGATAGCATGTTCATTTCTTATAATACAAAATATGTACTTTGTTAAAATTTCTTGGTAAAGATGATTATATTAAGTATTTCTTTATTTCTAATTTTAGAAAATACTAAAGTTATTTGAGTTATAATCCTAAGTTATTTTATTTGAAATTCTGTGAAAAACTCTAGTTTAATTAATCATTTATGCAATGTGTAGCATGAATGTTTAAAATATATATCTACATATCTATTAAGTATACATTCATATATAATTTTTCTTCTAAATTTTATTTTCGTTTTTTGTCATATTTTGTTTTTAAGAATGTAAGAAAAAAATGTTTCATAACTATCTTGAGCTTATAAATAAGAAAATGTTATAACTGATATTTCAATTATGTTAAAATGTATGCTTAACTAAAGTGTTTAACTATTGGTAGCTTTGCCACATAAATTATATATTTGTTTGCAAATTCAGTTACTTTTTAAAGTTATAATGCTAGCTAATCATATGTACATGCGAGTCCAGTGGCAGAAAGTTTTGTATACTGTCTGTGACGAACTTTTAAAATTCTATAATCTGTCTTCAAATTTTGCATGTAATTTTCATGAATAAATAATGCATTAAACCAGGATTTTTTTTTTAAATAATTTTATTAAAAACCGTAGTAAGCATGATGTATTCTTATTATTTTACCTATAACTTTCCATCATCTAACTTCTTGTAGGCTTTCTAAATGGGAAGAATAAGCAGAACCATATATAGACAATAAAGATGCTTTTAAAAACCTTTGGAAGATACATAAAGCTGATTTGATCTATTTTGCAGTTGGGGAAATATTCTGATTTCTTTTTTTAAATGTTTTTCAAATTTTTAGTCCAGGGTAGTTTTTAATTAATATTTTGGTCAGGTTGGTGCCTTTGAAATTTTGAACTAAAGATTTTTTTTTCTCTTATTCACAATTGCACACACTACGTACAGGGGTCTTATTCATTCAGAAAAATCTGAAGTATTCAAAAGCAGATTTTATGGCAGCAAACAAACAATTTTGGAACAAGAAAATCAGTTTTTGGGGAAAGCAAAGAAAAAAAAAATTATAGCTACAAAATCAGTTTTGGGAACAGGAAAAAAGAATTCTGTAATAGCAAAATTGATTTTTGGAACAGAAAAAGCAACTTATGGCAATAACTTATTTTTATTTGTTTATTTGTGCCCCTTTGACGAAATTTGCATTTTTTGTGATCTTTTGACGAAGTCTGTCGTTTTCCAGGATCGTTCGACAAAATCTGTCGGGGGTTTTTGCAATTTTTTCAAAAAACGTACTGTTTTTCGCAGCCTTTTCCAAAATTTGTTGTTTTTTATACGATTTTATGATGAAATTTGTTGATTTTTTTTTTTTTTTTTAGCAAAATTTGCCAATTTTTCATGATTCTTTGATGAAATCTGTTCTTTTCTTGTGATTTTTAGACAAAATTTGCTCTTTTTTTTTTTTTTTTTTCAATCTTTTGGCAAAATTTGCATTTGTTTGATGTATCATTCACAGAATGGGCTTTTGTTTCATGATCCTTTGTCAAAATTGGCATTTATTTCATGAATGCTTGACAAAAATAGCTTTTTTTAGTGATCTTTTGCCATTATGTGATATGTCAAAGTGTTATGGTGTTTCTGCCACTGAGCATGCAAGATATTTTCTTGGACATTACTTTTTAGGGTTTTGTTTGCCTCACAATACTTTAATAGTCTAGCTTCTATGTCTCTCCATCAGTCACAAGCTCATACTCAAAAACTATTTTTTTTTTTTTTTGTCATCTTAGCAGAATTTCTTTTTAAAAATAAATTTGTGAAGTATTGTGCGATGGTCCCTTCCTCCAAAGAAAACAAAGAAGGAAAGTCCCATTAGAAAAGAATAGTACCTTAGAAAAAAATTAAACTTTTAAAAACCGATTAAGATCAAAGGAATAAGTATTCAATTCGGTAAATATTTTTTGTTTGCAACTATCTGCAGGCAATTTTTTGAAATAATAGATCGACACTTTGTTTCAAGTTATGTATAAAATTAAAAGGTATTTTCTCTTTTTTTATTTCGAATTTTGATATGTTTTTAATAAAACATATCTTTACTTCTTTTTTGCCACTTTGTTTACTTCATTACTTTTTTTTTTTTTTTTTTTTTTTGTTCTAATGCATTTTTTAAGAGGCCAAGAATTAATATTTATTATTCTAAATTATTTATGGATTTACTTCTGGGAAAAAAGTCATTTTCAGAGGGAAGCCAAATGTAATTGGCTTACCAGCTTTTGATTGATATTCAGATCTGTGATGACACAAGGCCTGGCTACTGCCTTGAGTGTACCACAAATAAAACAGAAAATAAAGTTGTACTTAGATCAGAAATACATCACAGTAAGGCAAGTCTCTTGCAGTGACTTTCATCATCGAGCTGCTAAATGTTATAGAAATGTTATTTTTCAGAGTTATTTTCATTTAAAGTAAAAAGTATTAAAGTTTGTAAGATTCTATTAGAAATTCCTGGAAGACTACATTTTTTATGTATGGATTTTTACTTTTTTTTATATGTAGATTAAAAACAAATAAGACCATTATATATGAAAACACATTATACCTGGTTTGTGATACAGTAGACTCCCACAAATCACTCCAACAATATGCAGCTCTCTAAAATCTGCACATAATTTACAGATGTAAACAATGAAACATTCATTTCAGATATAGGGAAAAAATTAGAATTTTTTTTTAGTTTATAACAATTCCATGTCTATTTTAATTTGTATTTTTTGTTAATATTATTGAATTGATGTTTTTTCATGAAGGAAGAATAAATTTATTTCTGAAAAAATTCAAGATATTACTGACATTATTGGTAATCACAAACTTATTACCAAATATTTTTGTGTTTTAAACAAACTTTGGTTATTAAGTCTGGCTAAACCTGAAATAAAACTTCCTTATTTTATTATTTTGATGTAAATTAGTAATATGAGGCAAATTTCATTGAATAATTTAGGAAAATTCCATTTAATCTTTATAATGAATATTCAACCATACATTATTGATTATTAATGTGTCCTTTGCTTTTAATATTTTAATTCTTTTAAAAATATCTCAATTTTTTATTATTTTAATTTATTACATATTTTAATATTTTATTATACTGTAAGCATTTATTATAGTTTTGATTGCATTATTAATTACACTCAAATAACTATTTAAAAGATGTAAACAAAGCAATGACCAGAAATCCACAAAATTCTAAAATCCGCATAACCTCTGGTCCCAAGCTGTGTGGATTTGAGGAAGTCTACTATATAGTAGTTCTTCAGTGTTTCTTTCTTTCTTTCATTTTCTTTATCTTTTTTTTCTTTTAATTGTGTTTTGTATAAATTTGTCATTCATTCTCACAATTTTAAAAAAATGTTGCAAAATAAATAAATAAATAAATCTGCTGTTAATGAAGCTTGTTGCAGAAAGCTTTTAAAAAAATGTGCAACAAGGGAAATTTCCATCTTAAAATTAATTCAAATTTTGGGCTAAACATAATAAATGTAGGACTGAAAAACAAACCTACCTGGGAAAAATTAGTTTTAAGTGTTAGATTTAAAAGTTAGAAGAAAGGAACTAGGAAACCTAATTTAGTTTTGAATTTTAATATATATACTACCTCTGACAATAAAGTTCGGTGAATGAATTCAGAATGACCGATCTGGCAATACTGGGGAAACAAAACACTGCACCTGCATAGAGGCAAGTGTTGACCATCTTACCCCACCATTGTTAAATTGAGTGTCATTTATGTTCTGTGTAAAATGTGCTTTACGAAGTGCTTGTTCAGTGTGTTGGTTCTCACCTGAGAACAGGAAAATGAACGAACAAAAGATCAGTTTAAAGTTTGATTTTAAGCTTTGCAAGACACCGAAAGAAATTCATGAGGGGTGATGCAAATTGAGCATCCACCCTACTCGTCAGATCTCAATCCTTCAGACTTCTTCTTATTTTCACGTCTGAAATTCTCTATGAAAGAGATTTGACCATATTGTTGACATCCAACGAAACTTGACGAAACTTTTGAACTCCATCTCAAAAGAAGACTTCTTGCGAATTTTCTAGGACATGTATAGCAGATTTCAGCGGTGCATTGTTATGGGAAATGACTATTTTGAAGGATGGTAAGGTGACTTTCATTAATATTTCATCTACATTAATGATACAGGACTGTTCACCGAACTTTATTGTCAAAGGAAGTATATATATATATATATATATATATATATATATATATATTTCTTTTTCCTTTCCTACAAAAGCTTAAGTAAATGAGGGTATGAATTTCAAAACTCGCTTATCAAAAATTTAAAAAATAAAGTTTTCCTTGTCAATCTATTCTACTGTTAAACCTGTACTGAAAAAACACTATAATCTGCAAAAACAGCTAGTTTTATCCTGTATTTTTGACATTATAAAGTCTTCATTTGCAATGAAAATCAATAGACACAATTACAATTTTTTTTTTTTTTTTTTGTGATTTCCCCAAATTTTATTTCCTGCATAAGGTGTGTTTTGAAACTTAAGTGCTAAAATGTTTTAATAAATATAAAGAAATATGGACATTATTATATAGATTGTTTATGAGTACTTATGATGCCCAGACCTGCCAACTGCTATGAAAAACTTGTAGTGGCTATGATTTTAACCTATAAACTGCGATTCAACAAAAATCAGTCTTAAACTATGATTTTTTGCAAAAAACACAAACACATTATTTTTCCAGTTGCGATTTTTAATCCATGCAGCATACTTTTTAGGTGTGGTTCTGTTACAAAATTTTAAAGTATGACTCCTTCGACATCTTAGAAATGCCTTAGAAGTGAAAAAGTTTTCAAGGAATACTTTGAACTCCTTAAAATAGCAAAATATTCCTTAAAAAATCCTTAACCTATCACTTAACAAAATTTAGTATTGAACAATGATTTAATTAAACTATACAAAAGTAAAAAATGTAACCTATCTTTTGTGGTGAATAATGCTACTTGTATGATAATCTTCCTTAAGTATGTATGACATGAAAAAAATTTGCCATTAAATAAAGTAAAATAAAAATCAACAGTTTACAAGGGTGAAATCTAAGCAATTATTGCCATTCTGAAAAAAAAATGTTTTTTACTTTTTTTTATTGACATGAATTGACATTTTTTACATTTTGGTATAAATCGCTCAACAGGTGATGTTGCTATGCTGCATTTTTTATGATTCCTTGAAAAACACTATCTTGAGAATTGATGCATGGATTCTAATCAAACTTCAGATTCAGTTAGTCAAATCAAACTTCAGTCAATATGAATTGATGTTTTTTTGCATTTTGTTGTAAATGGTTCAACAAGCGACACTGCTTTGCTGAATTTTGCAGAATTTACATGACTTTTGAGACAGGAACTAATGCACAGAATTTCATATCTTTAGAATTCTCATATGATGGACATAGATTGCCATTTAATTTTAACACTGTGATAGCAAATTTAAAAAAATTAACATGCATGAAATAGAAGAAAGTTTTGAAATTGCCACATCTGACTACTTTTTAATGTGCTGAATGTTTTTTTACCCATCAAAATTTACTTTTAAAATCTAAGTGAACTTGATTCATGATGCATCTCTCTCTCTCTCTCTCTCTATATATATATATATATATATATATATATATATATTACTGGCCAAATTGTATTGAAATTTATGGAAACAGTAAGATATTCTGTGCAGTTTTCACACTAACAATTTTTTTTTAAATTTTTGTTCTGTTCTATTTTAAAATCTTTAGTAATGATAAATAATCACTGAATAAACTTCTTACATCAATAAATTTTCTGCATCTCTCCTTTTTGTCTCCCCTCCCAGCTCACAAATTTAAAAATCTTTGAAATTTTTTAATTCTGTAAAACTTTCTTTGCTCTCTTTGTTACTTTATTGCAATAATAACAATAAATAATCATTTAGAATCTCCCTACACCAGGCAAGTCAAACTTGTATACCACTGCAGGCCAAATTAAGCATCATATACGAAGCCACTGACCACATGAAAAAAAGTAGATGATATTATTACCATTGCAAAAAATACAATGTTTTTGTACAAAACACAACCATCTTAAAAAAATATTCAAGCAAATTTCTGAAGTCACATTTTACTTCATCTTATTTTTTGAAAAATACACAAAGTTACTTTTCATCTATAAAATCTATAAAATATAATTGAATTTCATAAATTATATATATATATATATATATATTTAATAATATCGATTTATCGGATTTACATAATATCATAAATGAGCTTTTTAAAAAATATCAACACGAGTTGGATATATCACATAATATTGATTCTGATTACTTTCATACCTTAACTAATTTCATTATCTATAATAATTTTATCATGCATGATAACAATATATATATTCAAAATGTTGGTATACCACAAGGTGGTAGTACATCTAGTGTATTATCTGACTTATACTTATATTACTATGAACATCATTATTTAAATAATACAATACATTTATATCGATATATAGATGATGTAATTTTAATTGATACTGATAACACCTGTTTATCTCAATTCCCTGTTGATTATCCTTCTAATCTAGAACTTTCAAAAAACCTACTTTTTAATAATACAATCAATTTCTTAGATATTAAAATTATATTAAAAGAGAACAAATTTATAACTGATATTTATGACAAAAGGAAAGAATTTAATTTTAAAGTTAATACTGTCATGCAACCATGCTCCTCCCAATCTCTTTTATTAAAAGAATTAAAAACGAAGTGAAGAGACTAGCGCCCTCACCTAGAATTGAAGGGAGGTGAAGAGAGGAGCGCGGGTAAGGTGTTGGAGTGTTTAGATGTTGGTAGGGTGTGTGAAACACCCGAGTGAAGTTTTTCTTCAGAAAGCTAAAGAGTAATCTGGTAATAATTAATCCTGTACATATTCATCTCCTGTATATAGCTTGTGTCCTGTATATAGTTCAGCATATTAAAAATACTTATAATCCAGCATCTATAGTTCTGCTGTCGGTCACCCAGACATTACAGCACGCTCTCGGTTCCGAGAACCAGAGCTTTGAAAGATTAAATTAAATGAATCATATTTTCATACTGTTTGGATTACAAAAACAGAGGTGAGCAAGATTATTTTATTTTTGATTTTGTACTGTATTGTTTAGTATAATGTTCAAGAACGTCACCAAAGCAGATTTAATTTTGGTTCTGCAAGAAATCGGCGAACAGGCTGATCCGAGTTTAAAAGTGTCGGAGTTGAAAGATTTATTATTAAAATCAAAAGAATACGAGAAAGACAAAGAGTTTGTAACCGAATTTTTATCAACTACAGTTACCGAAAGAAAAAATGTGGAGGAAATTAATAAGTTGCGTTTGCAGCAACAGGCGGGAAATGAGGATATGTTCCGTAATGAAGGAGAAATTACACAAGTTTCGTTAGACAAACTTATTAAATCGGTGCAAATTTTGGCGATTCCGGTGCCTAAGAAAAACGAAACATGGAATTTGTTTTTTGATTCGTTAGAAAGGGCGTTTAAACATAAAAACGTACCCAAAGAATTTAAATCTGAAATTTTATTGAAATTAATAGGTGAAAAGGCAGGGAATGTTTTAGTATATATTAATGATGAGGATTTAACAAATTATGATAAAATTAAGTCAGTAATTTTAAAAGAATATGAGCCCTCCCCATTTTCCTGTTTGCAAAATTTTAGAAATGCTAAAAGACTACCCGGGGAAACACACCAACAATTTGCTTCGCGATTAAGATCATGTTTTTTACATTATTGTAAAATTCGTAATGTTAAAGATTTTGATTCGCTTATTGATTTAATAATATCGGATAAAATTTTCGAAACGTTGGATAGCGAACTTTCTACTCATATTGCAGTTAAACAGGGAGAAAGTTGGTTTTTGCCTGACCAGCTATCACGAGATTGTGATATTTATTTTACTGCGAAGGGCAGATCTTTTGAGGAAACAAAATTTGAGAAACGAAATGCTACTTATCGTGAAATAAATAATGAAAACGCTAAATATGTCCCGCCACAACTAAGAAACAATCCCGTTACATCTGAGAACAAATATCTTTCAAAATCACGGGAGTGTTATATTTGCAAATCCTCTTTTCACTTAGCTAAATGTTGCCCAAACCAGAGAAATAAATATGATATACCGAATAAAACAAGCGTAGATCCAGGTCAGAAAAAGTCTAAAGTACAGGGAGATTCAAATAAATTACCCTCAAAAGATAATGCTGTAGTCACTTATGTAAATTCCATGCATCTACAGGCTAACGATCAATCAAAAGAAATTACTTTTTATCCGTTAAAAAAAATCACACTTTATATCGACGGTAAAGAAATTGAGGCGATAATTGATTCAGGAACTGAAATTTGTATCTTAAATGCATCTCTAATCCCCAATTTAAAAATCGAAACGAAAGGGAGCATTGTGTTAGAATCCGCTTTTAAAGAAAAAATAAAAGCAAATTTGGTATCAATTCCTATAAGTTATAAATTGCCTAATTCTGCTATTTATGCAACAATCAATACTTTATTTGCTTTGACTGAAAATTTAAATATCCCTTGTTTAATTACTCCAGATGTATATGACGCATTGGTAAATTTTCAGAACGGCGAACTGAATGATGATAGCCCATCACAGATTGCAACATCTCCGTCTAAAAATAGCTCAAGTGAGGGGGAAAATTACGTGTGTTTCGTTTCTTCGGATGAAAATGATTCACAATTTTCAGAAAGCAATTTATTTCGTACTGCCCAAAAAAAGTGTCTTACTTTACAGAATTCATTCAAGGACGCTAGTTTAGGGAAAAATAATTTTTTGATAAGAGATGATTTGTTGTTTCATAAAGAAACAATTTGCGGAGATAAAATATATCAATTAGTGTTACCAGAGAGTTATCGGAATAAAGTATTACGATTAGCACACGATTCAATATTTGGAAATCATTTGGGAATGCGTAAAACTAAGGAGAGAATTAAATTAACATTTTATTGGCCAAATATTTCTAGAGATGTAGAAAATTATTGTAGAACTTGTAAGGAATGTCAATTAAAAAGCCCTGAGAAACAAACGGATAGAATTCCCATAACACCTGTTGTTCGTCCACCATACCCATTTCATACTGTAAATATTGATGTGATAGGTGAAATTGTGCCGCCCTCAGGTCGGAAACATAAATATTGTCTTACGTTAATTGATCAACATTCGAAATGGCCAGAAGTAGTAGCTTTGAGAAATCTTTCGGCGAAAACAGCATGTGATGCATTATTAGATATTTTTATGCGTACAGGAATTCCTGAAATTATATGTTCGGACCAAGCCACTAATTTTAGATCCGAATTAACTAAAGAATTTGAGAACCGGTTAGGGACATCTCCCCGCTTCTCAACTCCCTCGTATCCCGCCTCTAATGGGGCGATTGAAAAATTTAATAGGGTGTTTAAGCAAATGTTACATCATGTAATTCGTACTGATCCTGTTAATTGGGATAAACATATTCCATTTTTACTTTTTGCTTATCGGGAAGTGCCAAATTGCACAACCGGGGTCTCACCGTTCAAACTCATGTATGGCCGGGAAGCTAGAGGTCCTTTAGCAGTGTTAAAATCTTCGTGGTCGGGTGAAATACCTCTACCACTAAATCTTACTAAATCCGCGATAGACTATCTACAAGAGTTAAAGGTAAATTTGGAAAGAGCCGCTGATCTAGCATCTTTAACTGCGTCAGAAAAACAAGAGAATTATGCCCGATACTTTAATCGTAGTACTAGAATGAAAGAGTTCCAAATAGGTGATTTAGTTTATTTGCTCATACCAGATTCTACCAATAAATTATACGCTCGATGGACGGGACCAGGTGAAGTAATTGAAAGAATAAACCCCCACTCGTATAAAGTAAAATTACCGGACGGTAGTTTAAGACACATTCATGCGAATAAAATTCGGAAGTTTCAAACAAGAGTACAAACAGTTGGGGTAATTTTTGAAGACGATGTCGACTTTGGTGAAATTCACCCAACACCAAATAAAGTTAGTACCTTAAATGAAATTAGCGCTGAAGTAGATCTTAATCATTTAGAGGATGATAAACGATTAGAATTAAGGAAACTTTTAGAAAAACATGCACCATTATTTTCTGGTAAAATTCAAGTTGCAAATGTCGGAGCGCACAAAATTCGTTTATTACCGGGTGCGGAGAGGAAGAAACCGTATATTTATAAAATTCCGGAATCGTTAAAAAATGAAGTCGATAAACAAATAGAAGAGTTAGAACAATTAGGGCTTATAGAGAAAAGTGAGGCTGAAATAGCTTATCCTGTTGTATGTGTTGCAAAAAAAGATGGTAGCATGCGGTTATGTATAGATTTTCGACTATTGAATGCTGTGACAAAACCTTTTGATTACCCAATGGAAAATGCAACTGAATTAATCAATGAAATTGGAAGTGCCAATATAATTACCTGTTTAGATGTATTAAAAGGATATTGGGAAATCCCTCTAGAAGAACAGAGTCGTGATCTCACTTCTTTTAAAACTCATCATGCTCAATTCCGTTGGAAGGTAATGCCTTTTGGATTGCGCAACGCTGCTGCCACGTTTCAAAAATCAATCAACGATGCTCTGGGTGCACACCGTAATTATTGCAAAGCATATCTGGATGATATTGCTGTTTTTTCCAGTGACTGGGATACTCATATCAAACATTTAGACGCTGTTCTATCTAAGTTAACTGAATTGAAGTTCACCGTAAATGTTAAAAAATGCTCTTTTGCCCAAACAGAAATTAAATATCTAGGGCATGTCATAGGAGGTGGTAGGCATCAACCAGACCCGGAAAAGTTAAGTGCCATCGAAGCGATAGAATCGCCTAAAACCAAAACATCTCTTAAAAGTGCTCTTGGTTTGTTTAATTATTATCGCGATTACATAAAAAATTACGCAGAAATTGCCAAGCCTTTAACTGACTTGACAAAAAAGAAAGTGCCAGAGATCATTCCATGGTCTGATGTCGAAGAAAAAGCTTTCCAAACTTTGAAAACGTTGTTGTGTGAAGCTCCTAAACTTTATACGCCAGATCCAAAAAGGCCTTACACTATTCAGTGTGATGCCAGCTCCTATGGTGTAGGTGCCTGTTTGTCGCAACGAGATGAGAAAGGAAATCTACATCCGATCAGTTTTGCCAGCCAAAAGTTTACGGCAACACAACAAAACTGGTCAACTATTGAGCGTGAAGCTTACGCAGTGGTATGGTCAATCAAGAAATTTGAAGTTTATGTGTTTGGTGCCGCAATTGAATTAATAACTGACCATAACCCTTTAATATATTTACAGAAATCAGCACCTCAGTCTGCAAAATTACAAAGATGGGCATTATCTTTACAAAGATACAATATAACTATTTCCCATTGCCCTGGTGCACAGTTAAAAAATGCTGATGGTTTATCCAGACTAGTTAACTGTAGTAAGACTATCTAGTTGGTGCATTACTTTACGTTAAATTTTTTATCCAGAATTATACCAAGGCATCTTTTCGTCTGTTGTGAAAAATTTTTGTGTTTTATTTAGTATTTTTATGTTTTATATTTCTGTGCTTTAAATATTACTATTATAACAAGGCTTCTATACATCTGTTGTGAACTTTTTATTATATATATTTCTTATGCTATATCGTAGTATGGTTGCCATGTGTCAGATTTTGCTTTGCTCTGCGTAGCACAATCTTATCGGGGGGGTGTCATGCAACCATGCTCCTCCCAATCTCTTTTATTAAAAGAATTAAAAACGAAGTGAAGAGACTAGCGCCCTCACCTAGAATTGAAGGGAGGTGAAGAGAGGAGCGCGGGTAAGGTGTTGGAGTGTTTAGATGTTGGTAGGGTGTGTGAAACACCCGAGTGAAGTTTTTCTTCAGAAAGCTAAAGAGTAATCTGGTAATAATTAATCCTGTACATATTCATCTCCTGTATATAGCTTGTGTCCTGTATATAGTTCAGCATATTAAAAATACTTATAATCCAGCATCTATAGTTCTGCTGTCGGTCACCCAGACATTACAAATACCTTTACTAATTTTAAATCATGCCTTCATAATTCTGTATATCGTAATATAATACTTAACCATTTATATAGAATAAAATGTCTATGTTCTTCCCATTTAATTAATACTAATATTAAAAAGCTTGTATATGATGCTATAAATAATGGTTATCCTAAAAAATTCATATATTCTTTAATTTATAATTAGATATTACATGATCTTATAATTAATTCTTTGCGTAAAAAATGTATAAAAAAATTATAAAACATAAAAATAATAATAAAAAATTAAAAATGTTAAAAAGTAATAAAAATATATATATATAGGTTGGTTGGGTGGGTAGATGTTAGAGTACGGAGGAGGGTGGTGTTGTCTGGATAAAAACGCAAAGGTTAATTATTTATTAAAAAAAAAAAAAATGAGAGTGGGTTATTATTTTAACATAATTTTAAAACTGTTTAATTTACACCAATATATGGATATTTGTCTAGTTATATCTGTAATTAAATAGCTATATTTTAATTATCAAATTATTTTTAATGTTATTGATATAATTTTTGGTATTATTTTTAATATTATTACTATTATTATTATTTTTTATTTTTATTTTTTTATTTTTATTTTTATTCTTTAATTTTTATTATCCTATATTAAGATAATGAGTTTTTACCATGTAAAGTCACAATAAATGTTACTGATTAAAGTAACAATAATGTATTTTAAGTTATATGTTAATATGAATGTTATCTCTTAATTCTAATTTTAATCATTTTATTAATTTAATTTTATGTTAATATCGATTATTAATTATTTTTCCGGTTCAATTATATTTCCATTCTGCTTTATCTTTTTGTTTGTTATGGATAACTATTATTTTTACTTACTTTCAACTCCCTTTTGTAAAATATCTTTGTTCCTTGTTTAATAATTTGGTTTTTGTGTGATGGTAGTCCCAAATTCGTATTGTTTTGCTTTTTCATGGCAAATACGAAGATGAAACCACACACTCCATTTGTAGTTCCAAAGTATTTGGGACCTGATGATTCTGCTTTGGTTCTACAAATTTCATTTGTATTCATATTATTCTTTTTTCCTTACATGTTCAATGTACTATAAGTTATTAAATTCAATGGTTAATTTCAAATGGTTAATATTGTTTACTATAATTCAATTTAATTCTTTTATTGATAAAATCCATTGGTGAATCTTGTCTACTTTTAATGGTATTATATTAGCATTCAAATTATTATGCTGCTCCGCGCGTGTAATTATGAATGTATACAATTTGATATTTAATTGATATCTTTTCATTTTGAATAGTCATAATGAATTTTTTCCTATTGTGGTATCTTATATATAATTAATGTATAACATCCGTTGCTAATAGCAATTTTATAAATATGGTGCGCATAGGTAATTGCTGCTATCCGCATAACCTTTGTGTATTGTCTGTGAGATTTCTACAATGTAGTTTTCCGTTACCACTTAATAGGATTTCCATTAAGAGTTGCAAATCGTTTCATCATGAATATTATATGTGGTATTTTTATAATATTTTAACTGTTAATTTTGCTATTATGTTTAATTCATTGTCTTGATATATGGTATATTAAATGTCATAATCAATATTCATTATTTATTATTTTTTAATATTAAAGTAATACATTGAAATTATCATTATTCATTATTTTTTTATATTAAATAAATACATTGAAATTATGATCAGTTAAGCCTATGTGAAATGTAGTAACAATGTGAGGATTGTGCTGAGATGTTAATTGGATAAGTTTGTGGATTATTATGTACGGTGATTTTTTAATTTTTAAATGAGTCGATTTTGTGATTTTGCATTTATTGTACTGTGAGTACTATGATTCTTTTTATATGTGGTGTGGGTTGGTAGTATTATGGTCGTGTATTGTTTCCTTTTGGAGGTTTGAGTATTGCTTTAAAGCTTTGTACATACTGTATCTATTTTCATTTTATAGTTGTATTATTCTAGATCCTTTTCTTTAGTAAATTATATTAGTCAAGATACTCGATTATTTAACTGTAATTTTTCTATTTTTATCTTTTTATTATATTTGTATTTTCTCTTATATTATGGCAGTACTTAGTAAAAATCTCGATCCTGGCAAGATACACAATGCTTCTTTGCAGTGTAGTGCCCGGTACAGGAGCAATAATAGGGTTACTCCTGGACCGTCATCCAGTTTCCATATACATGCTCCTCCTCCTCAATTATATTTTCAGAAATGTTCTGATATCCGATGTAAAACTTGTCCATCTGCTTCTCAGTCACAAATCGTATCAGATCCTCATATTTCTATTTTTTGTAAGGCTTTTAATGTAATTTATAGTATAAAGTGTAACATTTGCAATTTGAAATATATTGGTGAAACTTCTGGTCCTCTTCATATACGCATGAATCAACATCGGTCAGATTCTGATAAAAATTTAGCAAGAAATATACAGTCTACAGCTGAAATACAGCATTTTCATAAACATAAATTTAAAAATACTACTATTGAAATAATATAAATTCAGAAAAATAAATCTGAGCGTCTCTATTTAGAGTCTTCATATATGAAATATTATAATACAATTTATCCTTATGGTCTTAATAGTGAGGTTTTTAAAAGATCTGTTAAAGTTTTTTCATCTATAAATGATACTACAGATTATTCTCCCATTTATCATAGTTTAAATCATCTTATAAATCCTAAAACTACACGTAACAAAAGAGGTAAAGGTTTATCTTCTAGTATTACTCCTAAAAACATTATAATTCAACAAATTAATAATCTGCATCGTAATTATTTAAAAAATTACAATTGGTTTCTAATACGTAAATATATTTTTGGAATAAAAAAGAAACATATAGTACAATATTTAAATATTTTTCTCAGTAAAACTTACTCTAAACATTTTTCAGATGTTTTTTATGATCTCATTATGACTCGTGTCAACCTTTACAATATAAATTTACTAAAAAAACCTAAAAATCTACAAACTAATACTCAAATGGTAATTACTTTTTCTAATCCAATATTTAATAAAATCAATATTAATTCCATATTAAATGATAAAAACTGTCAATTTCCTATTAATAATATTCATATTTCTAAAACCTTTAAGTATCCCATGTCTATCGGCAGAACGATTTTTAACTATAATTCTTTCGCTAAATCTTCTTTTGATGCTAGTACTTTACCCTGTAAATGCAATGACCCCTCTCTACAAAAATATATAAATAAAGATCATGGACATATTATTACTGGTAATCTTAATCTTGTAGATGATTTACAACTTAGAAGAATTATGGGTTATGGGACCAAGTACAGAATTCCATCCAAATTAAACATTAAATCTATCATAAAACAATTTACATATGATATAGATATATTTATTTATAAACTTGCAATTTATTATAATAAACCCATTGAATATTTTAATCAATGGAAAATATTAGTTACCGATAAATTAACCAGGTCCTTAAAATATAATATTTCACACCTAGAATATGTAAATACACAGCATCTGTTTAAGCAAATCAATAAATTACAACAAAACTTTGTAATAACTTATGTTGATAAATCTCCTAATAATTATGCCATTATTTGTAAATCTTATTATCATCAACTGCTTAAATCTAGTATATCTAATAATAACACATTCCAAAAAATTAATGATAACTTACTTGCCAATAATCGTAAAATTAAAGGATTCTATAAATTATTAGACATTAACCCTACTAACTTTAAATATCCTTATCTAGTCCTTATACCCAAATTTCATAAGCATCCTGTTAAATTCAGAACTGTTACAATTGGTTGCAATACTTATAATAATGCTGCTAACAAACTTCTATTAGTAATTCTTAATCAAATATATAATATTACAAAAAAAAGTGATAATACACATTGCATAAAAAATAGTTATGAACTGGTCCATATTATGAAAAATCTTAAATGTATAAAAAATATCACTACCTATGATTTTAAAGATTTATTTAATAATATCGATTTATCGGATTTACATAATATCATAAATGAGCTTTTTAAAAAATATCAACACGAGTTGGATATATCACATAATATTGATTCTGATTACTTTCATACCTTAACTAATTTCATTATCTATAATAATTTTATCATGCATGATAACAATATATATATTCAAAATGTTGGTATACCACAAGGTGGTAGTACATCTAGTGTATTATCTGACTTATACTTATATTACTATGAACGTCATTATTTAAATAATACAATACATTTATATCGATATATAGATGATGTAATTTTAATTGATACTGATAACACCTGTTTATCTCAATTCCCTGTTGATTATCCTTCTAATCTAGAACTTTCAAAAAACCTACTTTTTAATAATATAATCAATTTCTTAGATATTAAAATTATATTAAAAGAGAACAAATTTATAACTGATATTTATGACAAAAGGAAAGAATTTAATTTTAAAGTTAATACCTTTACTAATTTTAAATCATGCCTTCATAATTCTGTATATCGTAATATAATACTTAACCATTTATATAGAATAAAATGTCTATGTTCTTCCCATTTAATTAATACTAATATTAAAAAGCTTGTATATGATGCTATAAATAATGGTTATCCTAAAAAATTCATATATTCTTTAATTTATAATTAGATATTACATGATCTTATAATTAATTCTTTGCGTAAAAAATGTATAAAAAAATTATAAAACATAAAAATAATAATAAAAAATTAAAAATGTTAAAAAGTAATAAAAATATATATATATAGGTTGGTTGGGTGGGTAGATGTTAGAGTACGGAGGAGGGTGGTGTTGTCTGGATAAAAACGCAAAGGTTAATTATTTATTTAAAAAAAAAAAAAAAAAAAAAAAAAATGAGAGTGGGTTATTATTTTAACATAATTTTAAAACTGTTTAATTTACACCAATATATGGATATTTGTCTAGTTATATCTGTAATTAAATAGCTATATTTTAATTATCAAATTATTTTTAATGTTATTGATATAATTTTTGGTATTATTTTTAATATTATTACTATTATTATTATTTTTTTATTTTTATTTTTATTCTTTAATTTTTATTATCCTATATTAAGATAATGAGTTTTTACCATGTAAAGTCACAATAAATGTTACTGATTAAAGTAACAATAATGTATTTTAAGTTATATGTTAATATGAATGTTATCTCTTAATTCTAATTTTAATCATTTTATTAATTTAATTTTATGTTAATATCGATTATTAATTATTTTTCCGGTTCAATTATATTTCCATTCTGCTTTATCTTTTTGTTTGTTATGGATAACTATTATTTTTACTTACTTTCAACTCCCTTTTGTAAAATATCTTTGTTCCTTGTTTAATAATTTGGTTTTTGTGTGATGGTAGTCCCAAATTCGTATTGTTTTGCTTTTTCATGGCAAATACGAAGATGAAACCACACACTCCATTTGTAGTTCCAAAGTATTTGGGACCTGAAGATTCTGCTTTGGTTCTACAAATTTCATTTGTATTCATATTATTCTTTTTTCCTTACATGTTCAATGTACTATAAGTTATTAAATTCAATGGTTAATTTCAAATGGTTAATATTGTTTACTATAATTCAATTTAATTCTTTTATTGATAAAATCCATTGGTGAATCTTGTC
This sequence comes from Maratus speculifer, assembly GCA_964019185.1. Taxonomy (NCBI): domain Eukaryota; kingdom Metazoa; phylum Arthropoda; class Arachnida; order Araneae; family Salticidae; genus Maratus; species Maratus speculifer. The sequence continues at coordinate 44,772,854 of OZ025294.1, forward strand.
TACTTTTAATGGTATTATATATATATATATTAATTGTGTCCTCTGGTTTTGTTAATCTTGATCTAGCAAAAGCATTGCTATTATATTTTTGGAGGTAAAATATGTATAAAAAAATCATTTTTAATTAAAGAATCAATTTAATAAAATGACTTGTAATTTGTTTTATTGCTATTTATTTGATTCCATTAATTAAATATATTTTCTTGTTCAAATAATGTTTATTTGCACTGTATGCTTTAAAACATTGGCCGATTGATGAATAATCATAGAAATTTAGAATCCCCATATCCATATATTTTCGCTTTAATATGGAATAAATTCTGAACATTAATTTCAATTTCAATCATTAGAGCTGAAATTCATACTTCTTAAAATTCAAAAATTTCTTTATAATCTATTTTAAGAATTTTTCCACTCTGATGATTTTTGTAATAATGCCTGACAGTATCTAAAATTAAGTGTATTTTGTTTTTGAAAATTATTTTCTTAAAGTAATAAATTCTATTTGAAAATGCTAATACTACCTCTTATAACAAATAAGCAGAATGAAATATACTTTGAAGTTTACTCAGTGGCTTTCTAATTTCAAACGGAAACTCAATGTGTTTTATCTGTTGGTGCTCATTTAATAATCTATATTCATTATTTGCTGATTTAAAATGAAAATTGTAACTTTCTTTAACTGTTTGAAATTAACAGTTAAAGGTTAAAGGAAAGCAGAAGGTAAATCTCTTTACCTTCACTACTCATATTTCCAATACATTTCCAGGTTTTATAAATTAATCTGGCTATCTATAAATCTTTCTTGCTATAGTACTTATCTTTCATTGTATTTTCAAGCTCGACAATTTCTCTAGACATCATTTCTTCAATCTTATAGTGAATGATTTCAACGTATACAATATTTAATGTAATAAAGACAATGCTTGGTTTCACGAAGTAAATGAACTATTTTCATAGGCTTGGTGAAAGTACTTTGTTTTTCATCTAAGAAATATCAGTTTCAATTTTGACAATTTTTCTTTCTGATATTTAGCCAGATCTTTGTAAGATTTTTTTTACACTCTGTGGACCTGTTAATATTACATTCTTTCATAACTATGACAGTTCCTACCTATCAAACATAAAATTTTAGTTTTTTTTTAAATTTATAATTCCACTGTAAATCATCTTTGGGAAAAAAAAAAAAAAAAAAAAAAAAACGCTGATGTTGATTTTTAGTTTACCATATTATTCATAATGGTTAAAAACTTTAACTTTTTTTTTTTTTTTTTTTCCTTTGAAATCTTGATATTGATTATATGTATATGACTAAAAAATGAAAGAAAGAAAGGTTACACTAGTTTCTTCCTGTGACACAATTACTAACCTAAGTATTGAAAACAAAGAGCTAAAATTCAAAATTCATATATTCAAAACTGTACTTAATTAGAACCCAATTTTATTAATTTTATGATGCATTTCTTTGTATTTCATAAATACAGCCTATTATTTTGTAAAGTAGTGTAAAAAGAGAGTAGGAAAATGAAGTTTTAGTTTTGACATAAAACAAGTAAAGTATAAAATGAAGTGATAAAATTTTGACATAAAAAAAATAAAAATTATAAGTAAATTACTATAAAATTTTACAAATGTTTAAATTTTCAAATGCTCGATCCTGTGCTTATCTACATTACAATTGGTTATTTTTGTATCCACATTTCTTTGTTCTAAAATGCAAAATTAAATTATGTCTGTCGTTGTTGTCATATGAGTGGGATTTTTTAAATTCAGAATGCCATCACAATTCTGCAAAGAAATATTCCCTTTATTTAATGACAAAGTAAATAATAAAAATAGTATTATTCTAAATTTAAGAAAAAAAAAATCCTGCCAAACTGGTAACACAGATATTCATATCTTTTTAGATGTTTATCATCTCTAAGACCACAGTTGGTGTACCAGTTTTCATGCAGTCTATTTTCCCCCGGCAGGTTTTTAACAAAATTAAATACAAGTAACATGACAAAGACTTTGCGGGCCACATGTTGGACACACTTGCCCTACACAATTCTCCCCACCCAAAATTGCCTCTCTCCAAAACTCTTTTCTTTTTTCTCATTTTTCAGCCCCAATTGTAAACCTTTAGTATTGATAAATTACTAAGCAGTCATATATTCAACATCTTTCACACCCCCCCCCCCCCAAAAAAAAAAAAAAAAAGAATAAAAAAAGTCATATTTTTCTCATCCCTTAGCTTACAAAGTTTAAAATCTCTAAAATGTTTCTGTTCTGTTTGTTCCTTTATTGTAACTATAAATAATTGCTTTACTAAATTCCTCCCTTATCCTGCCCATGATTCTCCCCCTTCTTTTTCTATTATACGAAGTGCAGAAAGTCAAAGTTAAAATATGTGAAAAACAAATATTACAGTTCTGTAATATTTGTTTTCTGTTCTATTTGTAACTCTATATTAATGATGAATCATCATCTAATCAAACTCTGCCTATGAAAAAAAAAAATTACTTCCCTACCTTTACCCCCCCCCCCCCTCCTTTCTCTTCCTTCTTACACTTTTTAAGTCAGTGTAGTTAAGTAATCATCTTAATTCTTCCCTTTAAAATGTTAAATTCCACTCCATACTTTCTTTTTCCTCTTGCACATTAAGTTTACAATCTTCTTTTTACTTTCTTCTATCTTTACAAGAAGAAAGTATTGGATTCTTTTCGAAATTTGGTTTTGGACAGATTTACACATTTAAGGAGTCGGAGAACCCAAAAAGCATGTTTTTACAAAATGTCTTTCTGTATGTGACAAAAATTTTGTGGGCGCTCTATTTTAAAAACTAATGCACAGAACTTCACAAAACTTTAGATTCTATAAGACCTTGATATAAACTAGATCTGATTAGTTTTTGATGTATAACTCTCAACAGGTGATACTGCTACGCTGCATTATTTACAATTTCCACAACAGCCATATCTCAAGAACTAATGCATGGATTTTCTTAAAACTTTAGTTAGTATTTGATATAACATGGGGATGATTATGTTTTGGTGCAAATCACTCAACAGGTAACGCTACCATGATGCGTTATTTGTGATTATCATAATAGTTTTATCTCAAGAACTAATGCACAAATTTTTTGAAAACATCAGATTCAATTAGTTTGTGATATAGATAAGTGTTGTTTAGTTTTTGTTGTAAATAGCCTTTCAGATGATGCTGCTATGCTGCATTTTTTAAGATTTTGCAATAGCTGTGTATCTCAAGAACTAATTCATGAATTATCATGCATTAGTTCTTGAGATCACCAAACTTCAGATTCATTAGTACCTGATAAAAAATTTATCTTGATTAGTGTTTGTCTACATCATCCAGGATCTGGCACTGTTATGTAAATTTTTTTTAAAGATTTTGCAATAGCTCTATCACAAAATTAGAATTACAGATTTTCATCAAATTTCAATTTCAGTTATAAGTTGTTGCTGACTAAATTTTCATGTGAACCACCTAACCGGCGAGGCTGCTATGCTGCATTTTTCAGGATGTATTAACATGCATAAGGATATAAGAAAGTTTTGGGATTGCCACATCTGACTAGTTTTCTGCTGTATTAGTGATTTTGAAGTAATTATAAGTGATAACATTCTAAATTTTTACTGCCACATGCCAAAATCCTTCTCTCCTTCCCACCAGCCTGAATGTTTAAAAGTGGTACTTACGAAAATGAAACCCTGTATTAAAAATTGTATATTATACTTCATTGGTTATTCCATATTTTAGTGCTTAATTTTTTTTTGGGGGGGGAGGGGGGGTCCTTAAAAGTCTTTTATTTAAAGAAATATAAATATGAACCTTGTTGTTATAATACAGTTTGACTGTACTTAAGAATGCTCTTGTGGGAATATTTGAAACTTAGGAATATCGTCTGTTATATAATCTTATCGGTTAATTATTCAATGTTTGTTTTAAGTGGTATAACCAAGTGAAACTGAGCTCTCTTTTTAATTTCTCTGCAATTATATTTCTTTAAATAAACTATAATGTGTAATTTGAATGTTTTTTACAAAATTGTTTTAATCTCTTTACATTTATTATGTGTTTTTTGTTTCAGATATATTGATGCTGGGTTTACTAAGAATATTGATAAATACATTAAATATACTCCCAGTGACATTTCGAACATAATAGATACATTTTTTGATGCTGCTGCTTAAAGGCTACCATTAAGCATTAAAAAATGATGTGCAATAAAAGATACATTATCCATTAATGTACTTTTTGTTAGTTTTCTTCTTCTATTTTTACACACATCATTATTTTACTTTCACTGATTATGTGCTTTGTAAGATTTTGCATTCTACATTAATGTGAATGTAAATAAAGTAATGTATTTTGTTGTCTTTATTTTGTCAATAATTTAAAACTTCAAGAGAGAAGGCTTTATGGTACTATGCTTCTGTGTAATGTCATGTGCTTAAATCAAGTATGTTTTAAAAACAGATTGAGACTGTTAAGGAATACAAAAGTTTTAATTAAAAAAATAAATGTATGGAAACTTAAATTCTTTTTACTTCATATTGTATGAAGAAGAAACATCTTAAAATATTTACTTAAAATATTTTATTATGAAAACATAAAAAAATGTGTGTCATTCTCTACGACTTAACAAAATTGATAATTTTTTACAGCTAACCATTAAGAAAAGTTATTGATTGTATTTTTAGATATATCAAATATCAAAAGCTACCGTAATTTCGGGTGTATAAGCCGCGGCTCAAACAATTCTTTTTCGACCCAGAATTTTTTTAAAAATGAATGTTACTACTTAGATCGCCGTAAATATTTGTGTTTAATCATTAAATAAGATTTCTGGGTCCAAAAAGAATTGTTTGAGCCGCGGCTTATACACCCGAAATTACGGTATTTATAAATCATAATCTTTATTCTTAGAATAGATTCTTCGGTTATGCCTCAATTAACTCATAAAAAATGCTGCTATGTTTCAATTATCCCTTTTTCTAACCACTGATTCATTAACATAATGATAACGCCTTGTTCTAAATTTATTTTTGAAATAGTTTAATAACATCTATCCTCTGTTATAAAATCCTAATGAAACGAATGTATGAATTTTTTTATGAAATGTCTGATTAAACTATGTATTATGTTTTATGACAATTTCTCCCAAATTATGGAATATTATGTGGTGAAATTAAAATCAAAATCCTTATTGATCTGCAGATTTCAAAATTGGTTTTAAAATTTAATAATTCGAATTTGTTTTCAAGGTATTAATTTTTTCTAATCTGAATTAAATTTCTCTAATGATGACAACCAAATTACTCCATTTTTGTGGAAAAGGGAAGAAAACAGATAATGATAGGAATTATTAAATTTCTTTTTCTTCTGTCATTTTCAAATTGAAATCAAAATTATATTTTATTTCAATCAATAATGAAGATAACAGTAAGATTATGTTTTTCAAAAATGTCTGACAAAATAAAATCTTATTTTTACATGTTCGGTCTCGAGAAATCAATTTACATTAGAAAACCAAAATTGGCTCAAATAATTCCATCATAGCTTTTATTTTCTTCTTCTTTTTAGTTGATAAAGGTCTATAAACCCGAAATGATTTAGAAAAAAAAAATCTAATTTTCTAAGCATTTATTTAAATTTCTATACTGGAAATATTTTAAATAATTTAAGTGATGTTATATGTAAACGCTAAACAAAAGGGGAAAAGGAAATTAATAGGGATTATATTATATTATGTCATGTTTTTAAAATCTCGCACTATATTCCTGCAAAAATATTAAAAGAATTTTTGGCAAATTGTGATGTAAAATGAAAATACTCTTTAAAATCCTATCATGGAAGAAAAAGATAGATGGAGATACAGTATGCATAAAAAATGGTTTGCAATGTGATATGTGTTATTGCTGAAATTTAAATGCCCTCATTCGGGCGAAACTAAACAATCACATGGCAGGGCCTGAATTGTTTAAAATCAGCCATGCACTCATATTTAAGCATTATAAAGTAGCATTTCATTATATTATGAATTCAAATGCAACATGAATTAACTGTATCCCTGTTTAATTTTTCAACAGACCACAGATATATATGTTGTAATAAGGAATTTCAAAACTGTATATTAAATATTGTAAAAGCCACTTGTAACAAGTTCACCCTTCACCCGCTGAAACCTGAATGAAAAACTGGTTTTCTGAATCATGGATACAACAGTAAAAAACAACTAAGACTAATCACAATGAACCTATGAAACATTCTCTTTTGACAGAAGGTATTTAGAAGGTACTTAGAAGGTATAAATCATAGGTATGTCTTTCACTTAGACCATAAACTTTTCCATTTTAGACAGGTTTTCATTATAAACTATTTTCACTTTCATAGTATCCATGAAAACTGCTGAAACGTGTTTGCTCTATACACTGTTAAAAAAAAATCTGTAAAATTATTAAACTTTTTCTAGGAAACTGGAATTTTAAGAACTTTTCATGTAACACTAACAGGAAAAATTCATGAAAACCAATTCGCTTGCATGAATTTTTGCTGTTACCATCACATACAAAGTTCTACAAATCCCAGTTTCCTAGAAAAAATTTAATAACTTTACAGTTTTTTTTAATGTACAGTCGTCCCCGTTTAAACGAATATTGATGGTTCCAGAAAAAATATTCGATTAAGTGGGGTATTTGATTAAACGGGGAACACAGAAATGTGATATTTAATGCGTAATAAAAAGGTAAAACAACCATCTGCAGCATAATTAATTAATAGCATAATAAAATCGTTAATATAATTACATAAATTAGTAAAATAAATACGATTTCTAATATAAAGTAAGTACGTAATAATTTAATATCAGTTCATATAACTGTATGATTTACATTATATTTAATGTAGTTCAATGGAATTTGGTTAAAACTTTGTTAGCACAAAAAACGTGGATACGTTTTTGTGCGTTAGCACACGCTTTCTGCTAAATCATAGCGCCATTTATTAATAAAAATTTCACTTTTTTCGCTAAACCTATTCCAGTGCATATTGTTATGAAAACTGGGATTATGTTCCTTTTTTCAATCCCAATTTCCATTCTATCTCTCTTATTTTTGGATATTTTTGGCATTGTGTTTTATATTGCAACCTTACTTCTGCTACCTGGACTTCTGTTTTCTTATTTAACGCTTCAAAAACTGCAGTTTTTCATAAAGGTTTCTTTCCATTTAAAATTCATAGGTAGCTTTCCATTTAAAATTCATAGCAACGCCTTTTTCCGAACAAAACTGTGACTAAACTTAAAAATAATCCATTGACCAACTTATTTTACTCATTCGCAGAAAAAGGAAGAGAGATCATTTAACCTGTCCATTATACACCTGCCAGCCGAAATCGTTGCAGGAAGAACTGATAATTTGTCTTCAATGGAAATGAACCGAAAATGACAAAAGGTGGATAAAAATTCAATATGAAACGTGTTTTTTGTGCCTGTTTTCAAACATAGGTCACCCAGATGGTATTCGAATAAGCAGGGAGATTCGCGAAATTTATTCGGTTTAAGCGGGGAAAAATAACATAGATCCAATGATGATAAATTCGGTTCCGGAGAGTTCTATTCGAATAAGCGGGGCATTTGATTATCCGTTACCCGATTAAGTGGGGAGGACTTAGTATACTTTACTGGTTCATTAATGTATTAAAATAAATCTGTTAAATTGACCTATTCTCAAAGGAAAGTAATTGAAGATTTGACAGAAACAACACTATATATGCTTGCTACAGTTTGAAACCTATCTGAAAAGGGAATTTGATACAATTGCAATTCCTTTTTTAGCCAGTTTTCTGTTGAATGCAGAATCCTGTTGTAAATGGAACCATTTTAATGTCCCAACATGGAGGGATATTTATTGAAGTTTACCCGTTATTCTGTTTACACAAGTTTAATTATATTCAATGTTAAACCTCTTTATCTTGAACTTTGACAGGACCAACTGTTGCCGACACTTATGGCAAAAGACAAGTTTACATGAATGCAATAACTTTCATCAGCGTGACGTGACAGTCAACTCAACTCTGCATATGAACTGCAAATTGGTTTCAAACAAAATCCATAGAGTTCACAATCTATTATAAATGTACTATACCTTCAAACTGTTTGCAATATGAAAACTAAATATCGTTCAAAATAAGACAAGCAAGTGGAACGAGAGCTGAATTTATTGAACTTGAAAAAGTTTTCAAATCGAGCTGCAAGCATTTGGCCAACTTGCAACCTTTTTAAACTGTTTCACGGTTGCAATTTTAGCTTTGCTCTAAACTTACACATTTCCTGTCTATCTTTCTTTGAACTCTGTTGCTTGTTAGGAACAGGGCCGTAAATCCCGGGGGGGTTTGGGGGGGTGCAACACCCCCCCTAGGAGAAATCAGTCGGAAAATTCCCAGATCTATCGGAAAAAGTATGTTTAGTCGGAAAAAAAAATGGTATTAACCAATAAAATCTTATAAACTGGAAAATCATTCGGAAAATTACCCGTTCCACCGGAAAAGGCGTGTTTAGTCGGAAAAAATAGCATTACGTATTATCCTATAAAAACTTATAAATTGGAAAAACAGAAAAATCAGTCGGAAAAATTCTTGTTTGATCGGAAAAAATGTTCTTAACTTATAAAAACTTATAAACTGGAAAATCATTCGGAAATTATCCCGTTCCATCCGAAAAAGCGTGTTTAGTCGAAAAAAATAGTATTACGTATTACCCTATAAAAACTTACAAATTGGAAAAAGGAAAAGTCAGTCGGAATTCTTGTTTAATCTGAAAAAATGGTATTAACCTATAAAAACTTATAAATTGGAAAAACGAAAGTATCATTCGGAAAATTTCCCGTTCCATCGGAAAAGGCATGTTTAGTCGGAAAAAATAGTATTATCCTATAAAAATTTATATATTGGAAAAACGAATAAGTCAATCGGAAAAATTCTTGTTCGATCGGAAAAAATGGTATTAGCCTATAAAAACTTATAAATTAGAAAAACGGAAATATCATTCGGAAAATTTTCCGTTTCAATCCGGAAAAGCATGTTTAGTCGGAAAAAAGTAGTATTACTTATTAACCTATAAAAACTTGTAAATTTTTAAATCGGAAAAATTCTTATCCCATCGGAAAAAATGGCATTAAAAAATATATATAAAAAAAATTATAAATTGGAAAAACGAAAATATCAATCGGAAGTTTTCTGTTCCACCGGTAAAGGCATCTTTAGTCAGAAAAAATAGTATTACGTATTAACCTATAAAGATTTATAAATTGGAAAAACGGAAAAGTCAGTCGGAAAAATTCTTGTTCGATCGGAAAAAAAGTAAATTTAGCCGAAAAAAAGGGTATTAATCTATAAATATTTATGAATTAAAGAAATATTTTTGTAGTTTTTAATTAAATAAGAAAAACAAGTTTGATCGAAGAAAACCTATAAAATTTTATTCTCAGTCGGATTTATTTCCACTTGCAGTTTCTGATAAGAAAAATAAGAAGAAAAAAAAAAACAATTTAGGATGAAGAAAACAAATTTATTCTTAGCCGGAACTATTATTAATTAATTTAACTAATTGCTAATTTACTATTTACTTTAATTTACTAATTAATTAATATAACTTATTAATATATAGGATTTTATTTTTCTGATAAAACTACTCAGAAAAATTTTGATTTGTCAAATATTGTGTTCTCGGAAACTTCGATATGACAAAAAAAAAAAAAATATTCTTGTACATTTTCTAGTAATGTTAAAGTTATACCGTTAATTATAACAGTGATATTTGAGTAAAACCTTGATATTCCAATTTTTTTTTCCTTCTGTGTCTTTTGATTTGGATATATCGAAATCTACTTGTATTTTTTTACTGTTGGAAAGTTTTTAGTTTAATGTCGAAATTTTAAGATATACAGATCGAAGTGAAGAAACTTCTATTTTTTTATTCTAAACTTTAAATTTAATTAAAAATATGTATCACGGAATTTAGGTGGTATACGATGAAAATTCATTTATAGAAATACAAATATTTGGTATTTTTTCATATCAAAATTTGGATATTTTCCATTCTATTCAAATTTTACCTTTAATTGAAAATAATTATAGTCTCATTTTTTCCTACTATCTAAATTTGTGTTTTCTTTTTATTTTATTAAAAAAATAATAATAATAAATGCGAAATTGTTTATACTTACTTTTTCACGTAATTTTTGATTGATTTAAAAGATTGTTTAAGAAATTTATATGATACAGTATGAAAATTGAAAATACCCAAATACTTCGAATTTTCATCTCGAAATAATCTGGATATTTTACAGCCTATACGAGTTTACTTCTCTCAGAAGTAATACTTTCGTTAGCTTTTTCCTCAGTCAATTATATTAAATTTTTTAAATATTTTTATTATTACTACTACATTTTGTTTAGTCAGAAAAATGAGTTGTAACACCAAATTGTTACGCTGCTTTTAAGTTTGTCGCTAGAAAGAATTAAAACTTATATTAAGAAATCCCATATTTTTGACAATTTTTTGTCTCTGAAATATTCCCGAAACAAACAGATTTTACTAAAAAAAAAAAAAAAAAAAAAAAAAAAAAAAAAAAAACCGCTAAAGAGATTTTAACTGAATGCTAAAAAATAGAAAGATAAAACATTGTTCCTCTTCAACGTAAAACTTGGACTTGGGCACCTAAATGACTGGACGTTGCACCTCCCACCCTATGTGTCAGTTACAAAACAAACTGCGCCTGCGTTAACTCTTTGTTTAAACCGTTAGTATTCTGGCTCATAGTACGAAACCATTCAATTAAAAAGTGTTGATGGGAGAATATTTTGGTATATAGTTACTAGTTATATATATATATTTTTTATCATTTATGCCCCCACCTAATGTAAGAGACAAAAAGTGCAATGTGGGTTAGTGATTACAGGAACACACTTAATAAACAAAAGCATGCTGATAAAATTTCAGCCCATATACACATATACCGTTTTGCATTGTTGGAGCTCTAAAAAATCCTTTTGAAGTAAGCTAGCTATTTTATTACAGAAAATTTTAGATATGCAAAATGTGTAAATAATTGAATTGTTTTCGTATTTAAAAATGAATTATTTTACTTTTTTATTTTTTTATTTTTTATTTTTTATTTATTTATTTATTTATTTATTTATTTATTGAGGGGGCAGATAAATTATTTAATAACTTGTAAAAATGTACTGTTATTCGATATATATAAATTTTTTTAACAGTTAGTATCGCAATTCCCTAACTATTTGCTAGTTTTGTTACAAACTGGAGATGACAAGCTAGTTGTTATTTAAATTTCATGAAATTATTATCATTTTTAACTACATTTTTTTTTTCTTTCAATATATTTGCCTTCTTTTTTGCCAAACATTTTACAATTTGCAATTGCAAGTCAATGTATTTAGTATTATACACGAAGTTAAAATTGTATTATAGATCTTTTTATATTTTATAAATTTTATTTCATCATTATTTAAGAGTAATGTAGTATTTTAATAAAGTTTTGCCTACATGGCTTTTCATTTTTATTATCTCAAGGTTCAACAACTAAGAAAGTTCATTTATTTTTTGAAGTTCAAATGTCAATGTATGTAAAATATTCTATATTTTTAAAACTTTGTTATATAATAATTTTGTCTCCCTGCATAAAAATATTTTGATTATTATTTTATGGATAGATGTTTTTTTTTTCTTTTTGTGTGTGTAGATAAGAATCAAAATTTAATCATTTGAAGCTTGAAAATAATTTTAGCCTTGGGGGAGGATAAAACAGCGCAACTTTTGACTGTTTAAAGCTAATTGATGATTAAATGGATCTTTAAACCTCTTTTGCAATTTGAAATTTTAAAAAGGCATTTCAACTTTACTGGTACATTTTTTGTGCCTGATGTGCCTATGTGTGTGGGGGGTAGATGAAAAAGGAACCGGAATTTTATTTTTGGCTTATGCATTTCGTTTATTTCTTTGCTATTTTGCGCATGTTTTCTCAAGGAGGCAGAAAAACTATGTACAATTGCCTTCTTTATTAAAAATTTTGAGTATAATTTGAAAACCCTTTGAATTCGCTCCTGAAAATTTACATACTCTGCTTTAATAATTTATTTGTTGTTTATCTATACATTGCATCTAATATATTTATATGATGTATCTAATTATATATTTTATCTAATGCCGGGCAACAACGGGTGGGTCAGCTAGTAGAGATAGCAATAAATATATAAAATAGTTTGTCCTGACAGACTGATAATCAACGCACACCCCAAACTACTGAATCTAGAACCATGAAAATTGGAGAGAAAGTACTTCTTATGATGTAAGCATGCACTAAGATGGACATTTTGAAATTACCCTCTTTGAGAGGGACAAGCGGAGGGAGGTCAAAAATTCTGGAACGAATTGCCATATCTCAGCAAACATTTAAGGTAGGAGCGTAAAATTCCAGAAAATAAATCTACTAAAAAAATTATTAAACACATAATCCAGTGATTTTAGAAATCTCACCATAAAGGGGTTAAAAGGGGGGAGTCGAAAAATTTAGAACATTTGGCACATCTCAACAGTCTTTTCAAATAAGAACGTGAAACAGCAGAAAATAAAAATTTTAAAAACTAATCAAATACGTGTTTCAGCGATATTTTAAAATTTCCACCCCCGAGGAGTTTAAATGGGGGTGGAAACATTCCATACTTTTTTGGACATATCATAGTAAAGCCCTCAAATCACTCTTTCATATAATAAATCTTTCTCCCTCTCTCCCTGCCCCATCTTATCCTCTATTGGGGACAATTTTCGATCTTTTTTGAAATTGTAACGTTTTATCATTTTAGACCGGATTTTTTTTTTTTTTTTTTTTTTTTTTTTTCGGGGCCCTCCGATAAATATTACTTATAATATATGAACATTTTATAGTTAGGGGAAGGGTCTATTCTGGGAGGGAGGACAATTTCCTAAATTTGGAATACATCTCTCTTGTGATATATCGTTGGGTTCCTAGTTTGCCCTCACGGGCAACCACTTTTTTAATTTTAGCCGTACCTTTCATGTGATATATTGCTGGAAAGCCCTTTGACTGCTTATTCGTATTATGTACGACTCGTGTCCTTCTCGGGTGGAACGGTTATTGTATTCCACCAGAAGATCGCATAATAATGGGGAAAATACATTATATAAGACTAATAATAACATAATGTAAGATTATTTGACTATCTCGATACACTAAGTCATAATTACCTTGCGAATTATGATACACACACACACACACACACACACACATATATATATATATATATTAGTCTTCATGTTGGCCATAGTACTCGGAAATTTTCCTTCTTGGAGTCGGAAATTTTTGAGCCGACACCCCCCTACGCGATTAGGGTGGTTTACGCCCCTGGTTAGGAACAGGTCTGAGTTTTTGCCGGCAGAAAATGGTTTCTATCATGCCAGTGACAGAAAGTGGTTATAACTGGTTCTAACTGGCAGAAACTGGCATAAATTCATTTCATGATTTAGTCTGAGACATTTTTAGTAGTACTAAATTGCTTCTATACATTTTATTCAGGATAAATAACAAATAAAATATTGTGAATAGCTTTAATTAAAAAATAAATTAATTTGTATTAAAATTTGACAGTTTTGAATCTTTCATGAATAATCAGCCATATTATTTGCAGGTAGTTGAAAATTATGAAAATGATATTAAGGACATAGCAATTGTTAAAATTGTAAATAAATATCCTAATTTATAAAGAAGTTAAATATTTGTTACAAATGTTAAAATCTATTGCTGTTGCTTTAGATAAAAGTAAAAAAACGTAACTGTTCTATTGCAGCTGCTCATAAAATTTGCTTATGTTTATTTAATGATGGAAATTCACAAATGCAATATTCAAATCTCATTTAAAGCAGTGCTAGCTTCAGGGCCGTAGCAAGATGTTTTGAGCCCCCCCCCCCCCACACCAAAAAAAAGTATAACTTTGGGCCCCCTCCCCCCCACTTTCAACTGAATTTTTTGAGAAATATTTATATTGAAGTTTCCTATGAGGTTCAAATTATAATAATGTAATAAACAAATTTAATAATTAGCATAAATATTCTAAATCGTTATTAAAATTATTATAACATTCATAACCCTGCACAATACGAAATAAATATGCATTGCTTAAAGAAGCCGTGGCAGAATGTGTGCGACACTGTGACTGGCGTCGCAGACTTTTAAGGACACCCTCAGAATCAGCAATGCCACGGACGCGCTATTCCGCTTAAATTATGCAAAAAATCGGTGATGGGACGCAAAAAATAGCTCTTTCCCGTGGGACGCGTAATTTCGTCAAAATATTGCAAAATCAGAGCGAATTTCGTCCAAAGATAGCGAAAATAAGCTCAAATATTATCAAAGCATCGCGAAAAAATGGCAAATTTCGTCAAAAAATCCCTCAAAAGCAGATTTCGTCAAAAACTTGTGAAAAAAGAGGCAAATTTTGTAAAAAAAAAATCCCCCCCAAAACGGCAAATTTCATCAAAAAATCTCGAAAAAAAAAAAAAAGAGATAACGTCAAAAAATCGTGAAAAAAACGACAAATAGATAAGAGGTTTCAAGACAAGTATAAAAAATCTCAGAAAAAAAGACAGATTTCGCGTAAAGATCGCGAAAAAACGAAATTTCGTCAAAGGCACAGGGAAAAAAAAAAAGGTATTTCTGGAAGTGGATTTTTCTGTTTTATTATTATTATTTTGTAAGTGATGGGAATAATTTACACATACACATGCATGTTACCATAATTAATTAGCACTACAATAGCATAAAAAGTATATTTATGTAATACGTTGCATTTTGTTGTAATCAGGACCTGACTAAATCAGGGGCATGCAGGACAACTGCATCAGTTGCCGGGGCTCCCGATTGAGGGGGCCCCCCCAAGAGCAAATATAAAATTTTTTGTTAAAGCTAAAAAATAAAAAATGGGCAAAAGTGACCAAAATTCTTTATTTTTAGATTTATTGGGGCTCTTTTTTCATCTCTCCTGCTTTCGAATCCAATGCCCCCCCCCCCCTCCTCCCCTGAATGTAACAGTTACATCACAGGTGTATTTACATTTTAAAGGCTCACATTTGTTCTTATGTTTCTATAACCGAAGAAAAAATGTATTCGATAGTTTCTTAAAGTTATCTTTTTTGTGCTATTCTGTATACAAATGAGAATAGTACTTTACATGAAATTTACGTATTCAGACAATTAGTATAAAGTTTAGTTTTAGACACTTCAGTATAATTCAAGAAAAAATCCAAAAGGTAGAAGGGGAGCCTCCTTGAATTACATTTGCCCCAGGGCCTCTCACAAGCTAAGTTGGGCCCTGGTTGTAATAAAATTTTAATCATTTGTTTTCTATTGATATAGTTTGTTTTCTGCATATGTTGAGATAATACTAGATGCAGAGAGGAAAAGGAGAATATATGAATTTTGGTCACTTTTGGCACATTTTAAGCACTTTTGGCAACATCCTTCAATGGAAATCCTGATTATTGGGGGGAGGGGGGGGGCTTAAAAAGAGGCTCCTGGGGGAATTGCCCCGCATGCCCCTGGATAAGAAAAGGTGAATTTGAAAAAAGAAATGTTTAAAAGAAGTATTTTCTTACATTTTCAAAACAAATAAACTTTGGTAAAAAGTTTAATAGAATCGATTAGGGGGCCCCCTGGCATCGTCGCCCCCCACAAATGGTGGGTATGGGGGGCGGTCGCTACGGCCCTGGCTAGCTTATTTACTTCATCATAAGTATATGGGATCAAAATTGACATTTGAGCATAAAAAAATTGCTTTTTGATATTAATCTAAATTTTGTAGCAAATATAATAACTCCTTGTAGCAAAATTAACTCCTTTCCTAGAAACATATTTCCCCAAGGAAGTCCTAGAAAATGTCTTGCCCTCTGTAGGTGTTCTCCTTTACAAAAAAAAAAAAAAAAAATGATGAAAATGAGAATTTTTCAAATTTTACATCATCAATGACATTTCCAGTAAATGCTGGTCAAGAAAGAATATTTTCGAACCTTTTTAGGTGCGTTCGTAATTATGTAAATACGTAGCACCTATTGTCGCTCAGTTTTAGATAATTTTGAGGACATTTATAAAAAATTTAGTTGAACTTAATATCTTGAGAATTGACGAAGTTTTGTTTTTTTTTCTTCTAAAAACCCTGTTTTTTTGGCCCCTTGAGCCCATTTCTAAAGTTATCAAAAATCTGTCACGCGTAAACTTTTGGCCCATTTTTAAGAAGTAATATAAACATCAAACCGATTCGATATCTATTTTAATTAAGAAGTTATGGCGTTTTTTCGATTTTCACAAAAACCCTCCCTATTTCCACCCCCTTGGACCGATATTGCCCATTAACGAACTTAGTCGAGATTTTATACCCCTTTATTTTATGTATCAGTTTGGAAGAGATTGGAGCAAACTAAAGAAGTTATCGAGTCCATAAGAAATGGGTATATATACTTCTATAGTAAAAAAAAAAAACTAACCTTAAAAGGAATGATTCCTGGAATGATGCTGATGTGGAAGATTTCCGGAACTAACGAATCCGGGTTGTCCACTCCTTCCATGAGTCGAATAGACCAATCAGGAAAGGGCTCCGTCTATGCATCGCCATATGGGTTACCATAAAGAGAGGAAAGGTTACCATCGCCAAGTTTGTCGCCAACTTGGCGATATATCGCCAAATTTAGCGACCAAAATTAGTTGCCAAAAGTGACGCCAACTTGGCGATAACTGTAATATTTCGCCAAATTTTTAATTTCTTTACAACACCAGTCGTTTGATACATCATTTGAGAGGTTTGCAACTGCTTATTCATATAATGGATGTCTTGTGCGTTATCCCCCATTCTGCTCCCCAGGGGGGACACATTTTTATTTTCTTTATAACACCAGTCGTGTTACACAAGATTTGAAAGGTCTGCAACTGCTTATTCATATTATGGATGTCTTGTGTGTCACCCCCACACTCTGCTCTCCCCAGGGGGGGGGGGCGGTCACATTTATAATTTCTTTACAACACCAGTTGAGTGACACATCATTTGAAAGGTCTGCAACTGCTTATTCATATTATGGATGTGTTGTGTGTCATCCCCCACTCTGCCCCCAGGGGGACACATTTGTAATTTCTTTACAACACCAGCAACACCAGTCGTGTGACATCATTTGAGAGGTCTGCAGCTGCTTATTCATATTATGGAGATCTTTTGTGTCGCCTCCCACTCTGCCCCCCAGGGGGGCACATTTTTAATTTCTTTACAACATTAGTCGTGTGACACATCATTTGAAAGGTCTGCAACTGCTTATTCATACCATGGGTTATTGGCGAGCGCAGCAAGCAGGGGTAGACAATAATTTGGAATCGCGAAGCAGTTACGCGGGGGGTTGGCGAGCAGGGGGGCGGGGCCCCCCTAGTATATATATATATTATATAAATAGATAGATAGATAGATATGTATATAAACTTTTTTACTGATGGTAGTTTTGGGGTCTAGGAGTCATAATCGGCGTAGATCTGCAAAAAAATTTCAGAAATTCCAACATTGGTGCGATCGCAATAGATAGTATTTCATACGAAATCTACCTAAAAAACATACCAAAATAGACTCCCAAGCATTGGCGTAGCGTCGGGGGGGAAAGGGGGGGCACGTGCCCCCCCAATCATCTTACCCGGGCGCCAGAACAGAAAGCGTAGGGGCGCCAAAAGAAGGGATTTTTTTGTCTTTCCATGCAAAAATGTATATATATATATATATATATATAGAATTTGAAAAAAAGATCTCACAAAGCGAAAATTCAAACACAAAACTGAGCCAAGTGTATCTTTATGCATTCTGTCTCTACTCAAAAACCCTCTTCTGTGAGAAACTGTACCTCACCGACAATTACCAAAAACCAAGCGATTTCCCAAGCGTTCCAAAGATGGTATGTGTCTCGGACGCCAAAACGATAGGCGAAGGGGGCGTAAAATGAAGATTTGTTTATCTTTAAATACAAAAATGTATATGTATATATAATAAATTTGCATGAAAATGTCTCCACAGCCAGAAAATTGAAAAGACCAAATGCATCTGTTTACCTTATTCGATTTAAATAAGTTAGACTCAACTCAAAAATCCTCTTCTATGTGAAACTATACTTCACTGATAATTAAAAAAATCCAAGTAATTTTCATAGGAGTTGAAGAGAGGGCATGTGTCTCGGACGCCAAAACGAAAGGCGAAGGGGGCGTCAAATGAAGATGTTGTTTGTCTTTACATACGAAAATGTATATGTATGGAATTCGAATAAAAATGTCTCACAGCCTGAAGCCTAGCGATTTCCCAAGGGGTTTCAGAGGGGGCGCCAAATGAAGATTTTTTTTTGTCTTTACATACGAAAATGTATATGTATGGAATTTGAATAAGAATGTCTCACAGGCTGAAACCTAGCGATTTGCCTAAGGGTTTCAGAGGAGGCGCCAAATGAAGATTTTGTTTGTCTTTACATACAAAAATGTATACGTATGGAATTTGCATAAGAATGTCTCACACCCTGAAACCTAGAGATTTACCTAGGGGTTTCAGAGGGGGCGCCAAATGAAGATTTTTTTTATCTTTACGTACAAAAATGTATATGTATGGGATTAGCATAAGAATGTCTCTCAGCCTGAAACCTAGCGATTTCCCTAAGGGTTTCAGTGGGGGCGCCAAATGAAGATTTTGTTTGTCTTTACATACGAAAAAGTATATGTATGGAATTTGCATAAGAATGTCTCACAGCTAGAAACCTAGAGATTTCCCTAGGGGTTTCAGAGGGGGTGCCAAATGAAGATTTTTTTTTTGTCTTTACGTACAAAAATGTATATGTATGGGATTTGCATAAGAATGTCTCTCAGCCCGAAACCTAGCGATTTCCCTAAGGGTTTCAGAGGGGGCGCCAAATGAAGATTTTCTTTGTCTTTACATACGGAAATGTATATGTATGGAATTTGCATAAGAATGTCTCACAGCTAGAAACCTAGCGACTTTAATAGGGGTTTCAGAGAGGGCGCCAAATGAATATTTTGTTTGTCTTCACATACAAAAATGTATATGTATGGAATTTGCATAAGAATGTCTCACAGCCTGAAACCTAGCGATTTCCCTAGGGATTTTAGAGGGGGCGCCAAATGAAGATTTTGTTTGTCTTTACATATAAAAATATATATGTATGGAAATTGCATAAGAATGTCTCGCAGCCTGAAGCCTAGGGATTTCCCTAGGGGTTTCAGAGGGGGCGCCAAATGAAGATTTTGTTTCAAAAATGTATATGTATGGAATTTGAATAAGAATGTCTCACAGCCTGAAACCTAGAGATTTCCCTAGCAGTTTCAGAGGGGGCGCCAAATGAAGATTTTGTTTGTCTTTACATATAAAAATGTATATGTATGGAAATTGCATAAGAATGTCTCACAGCCTGAAACCTAGCGATTTCCCAAGGGGTTTCAGAGGGGGCGCCAAATGAAGATTTTTTTTGTCTTTACATACGAAAATGTATATGTATGGAATTTGCATAAGAATGTCTCACAGCCTGAAACCTAGAGATTTCCCTAGCAGTTTCAGAGGGGGCGCCAAATGAAGATTTTGTTTGTCTTTACATATAAAAATGTATATGTATGGAAATTGCATAAGAATGTCTCACAGCCTGAAACCTAGCGATTTCCCTAAGGGTTTCAGTGGGGGCGCCAAATGAAGATTTTGTTTGTCTTTACATACGAAAATGTATATGTATGGAATTTGCATAAGAATGTCTCACAGCTAGAAACCTAGCGATTTCCTTGGGGTTTCAGAGGAGGCGCCAAATGAAGATTTAGTTTGTCTTTACATACGAAAATGTATATGTATGGAATTTGCATGTCTCACAGCCTGAAACCTAGAGATTTCCCTAGGGGTTTCAGAGGGGGCGCCAAATGAAGATTTTTTTTGTCTTTACATACGAAAATGTATATGTATGGAATTTGAATAAGAATGTCTCACAGCCTGAAACCTAGCGATTTCCCTAAGGGTTTCAGAGGGGGCGCCAAATGAAGATTTTATTTGTCTTTACATACGAAAATGTATATGTATGGAATTTGCATGTCTCACAGCTAGAAACCTAGAGATTTCCCTAGGGGTTTCAGAGGGGGTGCCAAATGAAGATTTTTTTTTTGTCTTTACGTACAAAAATGTATATGTATGGGATTTGCATAAGAATGTCTCTCAGCCCGAAACCTAGCGATTTCCCTAAGGGTTTCAGAGGGGGCGCCAAATGAAGATTTTCTTTGTCTTTACATACGGAAATGTATATGTATGGAATTTGCATAAGAATGTCTCACAGCTAGAAACCTAGCGACTTTAATAGGGGTTTCAGAGGGGGCGCCAAATGAATATTTTGTTTGTCTTCACATACAAAAATGTATATGTATGGAATTTGCATAAGAATGTCTCACAGCCTGAAACCTAGCGATTTCCCTAGGGATTTTAGAGGGGGCGCCAAATGAAGATTTTGTTTGTCTTTACATATAAAAATATATATGTATGGAAATTGCATAAGAATGTCTCACAGCCTGAAACCTAGGGATTTCCCTAGGGGTTTCAGAGGGGGCGCCAAGTGAAGATTTTGTTTCAAAAATGTATATGTATGGAATTTGAATAAGAATGTCTCACAGCCTGAAACCTAGAGATTTCCCTAGCAGTTCCAGAGGGGGCGCCAAATGAAGATTTTGTTTGTCTTTACATATAAAAATGTATATGTATGGAAATTGCATAAGAATGTCTCACAGCCTGAAACCTAGCGATTTCCCAAGGGGTTTCAGAGGGGGCGCCAAATGAAGATTTTTTTTGTCTTTACATACGAAAATGTATATGTATGGAATTTGCATAAGAATGTCTCACAGCTAGAAACCTAGCGATTTCCCTAGGGGTTTCAGAGGGGGCGCCAGATGAAGGTTTTGTTTGTCTTTACATACAAAAATGTATATGTATGGAATTTGCATAAGAATGTCTCACACCCTGAAACCTAGAGATTTACCTAGGGGTTTCAGAGGGGGCGCCAAATGAAGATTTTTTTGTCTTTACGTACAAAAATGTATATGTATGGGATTAGCATAAGAATGTTTCTCAGCCTGAAACCTAGCGATTTCCCTAAGGGTTTCAGTGGGGGCGCCAAATGAAGATTTTGTTTGTCTTTACATACGAAAATGTATATGTATGGAATTTGCATAAGAATGTCTCACAGCTAGAAACCTAGCGATTTCCCTAGGGGTTTCAGAGGAGGCGCCAAATGAAGATTTTGTTTGTCTTTACATACGAAAATGTATATGTATGGAATTTGCATAAGAATGTCTCACAGCTAGAAACCTAGAGATTTCCCTAGGGGTTTCAGAGGGGGTGCCAAATGAAGATTTTTTTTTTGTCTTTACGTACAAAAATGTATATGTATGGGATTTGCATAAGAATGTCTCTCAGCCCGAAACCTAGCGATTTCCCTAAGGGTTTCAGAGGGGGCGCCAAATGAAGATTTTCTTTGTCTTTACATACGGAAATGTATATGTATGGAATTTGCATAAGAATGTCTCACAGCTAGAAACCTAGCGACTTTAATAGGGGTTTCAGAGGGGGCGCCAAATGAATATTTTGTTTGTCTTCACATACAAAAATGTATATGTATGGAATTTGCATAAGAATGTCTCACAGCCTGAAACCTAGCGATTTCCCTAGGGATTTTAGAGGGGGCGCCAAATGAAGATTTTGTTTGTCTTTACATATAAAAATATATATGTATGGAAATTGCATAAGAATGTCTCGCAGCCTGAAGCCTAGGGATTTCCCTAGGGGTTTCAGAGGGGGCGCCAAATGAAGATTTTGTTTCAAAAATGTATATGTATGGAATTTGAATAAGAATGTCTCACAGCCTGAAACCTAGAGATTTCCCTAGCAGTTTCAGAGGGGGCGCCAAATGAAGATTTTGTTTGTCTTTACATATAAAAATGTATATGTATGGAAATTGCATAAGAATGTCTCACAGTTTGAAACCTAGCGATTTCCCAAGGGGTTTCAGAGGGGGCGCCAAATGAAGATTTTTTTTGTCTTTACATACGAAAATGTATATGTATGGAATTTGCATAAGAATGTCTCACAGCCTGAAACCTAGAGATTTCCCTAGCAGTTTCAGAGGGGGCGCCAAATGAAGATTTTGTTTGTCTTTACATATAAAAATGTATATGTATGGAAATTGCATAAGAATGTCTCACAGCCTGAAACCTAGCGATTTCCCTAAGGGTTTCAGTGGGGGCGCCAAATGAAGATTTTGTTTGTCTTTACATACGAAAATGTATATGTATGGAATTTGCATAAGAATGTCTCACAGCTAGAAACCTAGCGATTTCCTTGGGGTTTCAGAGGAGGCGCCAAATGAAGATTTTGTTTGTCTTTACATACGAAAATGTATATGTATGGAATTTGCATGTCTCACAGCCTGAAACCTAGAGATTTCCCTAGGGGTTTCAGAGGGGGCGCCAAATGAAGATTTTTTTTGTCTTTACATACGAAAATGTATATGTATGGAATTTGAATAAGAATGTCTCACAGCCTGAAACCTAGCGATTTCCCTAAGGGTTTCAGAGGGGGCGCCAAATGAAGATTTTGTTTGTCTTTACATACGAAAATGTATATGTATGGAATTTGCATGTCTCACAGCTAGAAACCTAGAGATTTCCCTAGGGGTTTCAGAGGGGGTGCCAAATGAAGATTTTTTTTTTGTCTTTACGTACAAAAATGTATATGTATGGGATTTGCATAAGAATGTCTCTCAGCCCGAAACCTAGCGATTTCCCTAAGGGTTTCAGAGGGGGCGCCAAATGAAGATTTTCTTTGTCTTTACATACGGAAATGTATATGTATGGAATTTGCATAAGAATGTCTCACAGCTAGAAACCTAGCGACTTTAATAGGGGTTTCAGAGGGGGCGCCAAATGAATATTTTGTTTGTCTTCACATACAAAAATGTATATGTATGGAATTTGCATAAGAATGTCTCACAGCCTGAAACCTAGCGATTTCCCTAGGGATTTTAGAGGGGGCGCCAAATGAAGATTTTGTTTGTCTTTACATATAAAAATATATATGTATGGAAATTGCATAAGAATGTCTCACAGCCTGAAACCTAGGGATTTCCCTAGGGGTTTCAGAGGGGGCGCCAAGTGAAGATTTTGTTTCAAAAATGTATATGTATGGAATTTGAATAAGAATGTCTCACAGCCTGAAACCTAGAGATTTCCCTAGCAGTTCCAGAGGGGGCGCCAAATGAAGATTTTGTTTGTCTTTACATATAAAAATGTATATGTATGGAAATTGCATAAGAATGTCTCACAGCCTGAAACCTAGCGATTTCCCAAGGGGTTTCAGAGGGGGCGCCAAATGAAGATTTTTTTTGTCTTTACATACGAAAATGTATATGTATGGAATTTGAATAAGAATGTCTCACAGCCTGAAACCTAGCGATTTCCCTAAGGGTTTCAGAGGGGGCGCCAAATGAAGATTTTTTTTGTCTTTACATACGAAAATGTATATGTATGGAATTTGAATAAGAATGTCTCACAGCCTGAAACCTAGCGATTTCCCTAAGGGTTTCAGAGGGGGCGCCAAATGAAGATTTTGTTTGTCTTTACATACGAAAATGTATATGTATGGAATTTGCATAAGAATGTCTCACAGCCTGAAACCTAGAGATTTCCCTAGCAGTTTCAGAGGGGGCGCCAAATGAAGATTTTGTTTGTCTTTACATATAAAAATGTATATGTATGGAAATTGCATAAGAATGTCTCACAGCCTGAAACCTAGCGATTTCCCAAGGGGTTTCAGAGGGGGCGCCAAATGAAGATTTTTTTTGTCTTTACATACGAAAATGTATATGTATGGAATTTGAATAAGAATGTCTCACAGCCTGAAACCTAGCGATTTCCCTAAGGGTTTCAGTGGGGGCGCCAAATGAAGATTTTGTTTGTCTTTACATACGAAAATGTATATGTATGGAATTTGCATAAGAATGTCTCACAGCTAGAAACCTAGCGATTTCCCTAGGGGTTTCAGAGGAGGCGCCAAATGAAGATTTTGTTTGTCTTTACATACGAAAATGTATATGTATGGAATTTGCATGTCTCACAGCCTGAAACCTAGAGATTTCCCTAGGGGTTTCAGATGGGGCGCCAAATGAAGATTTTTTTTGTCTTTACATACGAAAATGTATATGTATGGAATTTGAATAAGAATGTCTCACAGCCTGAAACCTAGCGATTTCCCTAAGGGTTTCAGAGGGGGCGCCAAATGAAGATTTTGTTTGTCTTTACATACGAAAATGTATATGTATGGAATTTGCATAAGAATGTCTCACAGCCTGAAACCTAGAGATTTCCCTAGCAGTTTCAGAGGGGGCGCCAAATGAAGATTTTGTTTGTCTTTACATATAAAAATGTATATGTATGGAAATTGCATAAGAATGTCTCACAGCCTGAAACCTAGCGATTTCCCAAGGGGTTTCAGAGGGGGCGCCAAATGAAGATTTTTTTTTTGTCTTTACATACGAAAATGTATATGTATGGAATTTGAATAAGAATGTCTCACAGCTAGAAACCTAGCGATTTCCCTAGGGGTTTCAGAGGGGGCGCCAAATGAAGGTTTTGTTTGTCTTTACATACAAAAATGTATATGTATGGAATTTGCATAAGAATGTCTCACACCCTG
Organism: Maratus speculifer; assembly: GCA_964019185.1. Classification (NCBI taxonomy): domain Eukaryota; kingdom Metazoa; phylum Arthropoda; class Arachnida; order Araneae; family Salticidae; genus Maratus; species Maratus speculifer. The sequence continues at coordinate 44,797,688 of OZ025294.1, forward strand.
AAACCTAGAGATTTACCTAGGGGTTTCAGAGGGGGCGCCAAATGAAGATTTTTTTTTTTTTGTCTTTACGTACAAAAATGTATATGTATGGGATTAGCATATGAATGTCTCTCAGCCTGAAACCTAGCGATTTCCCTAAGGGTTTCAGTGGGGGCGCCAAATGAAGATTTTGTTTGTCTTTACATACGAAAATGTATATGTATGGAATTTGCATAAGAATGTCTCACAGCTAGAAACCTAGCGATTTCCCTAGGGTTTTCAGAGGAGGCGCCAAATGAAGATTTTGTTTGTCTTTACATACGAAAATGTATATGTATGGAATTTGCATGTCTCACAGCCTGAAACCTAGAGATTTCCCTAGGGGTTTCAGAGGGGGCGCCAAATGAAGATTTTTTTTGTCTTTACATACGAAAATGTATATTTATGGAATTTGAATAAGAATGTCTCACAGCCTGAAACCTAGCGATTTCCCTAAGGGTTTCAGAGGGGGCGCCAAATGAAGATTTTGTTTGTCTTTACATACGAAAATGTATATGTATGGAATTTGCATAAGAATGTCTCACAGCTAGAAACCTAGCGATTTCCCTAGGGGTTTCAGAGGAGGCGCCAAATGAAGATTTTGTTTGCCTTTACATACGAAAATGTATATGTATGGAATTTGCATGTCTCATAGCCTGAAACCTAGAGATTTCCCTAGGGGTTTCAGAGGGGGCGCCAAAAGAAGATTTCTTTTTGTCTTTACGTACAAAAATGTATATGTATGGGATTTTCATAAGAATGTCTCTCAGCCCGAAACCTAGCGATTTCCCTAAGGGTTTCAGAGGGGGCGCCAAATGAAGATTTTCTTTGTCTTTACATACGGAAATGTATATGTATAGAATTTGCATAAGAATGTCTCACAGCTTGAAACCTAGCGACTTTAATAGGGGTTTCAGAGGGGGCGCCAAATGAATATTTTGTTTGTCTTCACATACAAAAAAGTATATGTATAGAATTTGCATAAGAATGTCTCACAGCCTGAAACCTAGCGATTTCCCTAGGGATTTTAGAGGGGGCGCCAAATGAAGATTTTGTTTGTCTTTACATATAAAAATATATATGTATGGAAATTGCATAAGAATGTCTCACAGCCTGAAACCTAGCGATTTCCTAAGGAGTTTCAGAGGGGGCGCCAAATGAAGATTTTATTTGTCTTTACATACAAAAATGTATATGTATGGAATTTGAATTAAAATGTCTCATAGCCTGAAACCTAGAGATTTCCCTAGGGGTTTCAGAGGAGGCGCCAAATGAAGATTTTGTTTGCCTTTACATACGAAAATGTATATGTATGGAATTTGCATGTCTCATAGCCTGAAACCTAGAGATTTCCCTAGGGGTTTCAGAGGGGGCGCCAAATGAAGATTTCTTTTTGTCTTTACGTACAAAAATGTATATGTATGGGATTTTCATAAGAATGTCTCTCAGCCCGAAACCTAGCGATTTCCCTAAGGGTTTCAGAGGGGGCGCCAAATGAAGATTTTGTTTGTCTTTACATACGAAAATGTATATGTATGGAATTTGCATAAGAATGTCTCACAGCTAGAAACCTAGCGATTTCCCTAGGGGTTTCAGAGGAGGCGCCAAATGAAGATTTTGTTTGCCTTTACATACGAAAATGTATATGTATGGAATTTGCATGTCTCATAGCCTGAAACCTAGAGATTTCCCTAGGGGTTTCAGAGGGGGCGCCAAATGAAGATTTCTTTTTGTCTTTACGTACAAAAATGTATATGTATGGGATTTTCATAAGAATGTCTCTCAGCCCGAAACCTAGCGATTTCCCTAAGGGTTTCAGAGGGGGCGCCAAATGAAAATTTTCTTTGTCTTTACATACGGAAATGTATATGTATAGAATTTGCATAAGAATGTCTCACAGCTTGAAACCTAGCGACTTTAATAGGGGTTTCAGAGGGGGCGCCAAATGAATATTTTGTTTGTCTTCACATACAAAAAAGTATATGTATGGAATTTGCATAAGAATGTCTCACAGCCTGAAACCTAGCGATTTCCCTAGGGATTTTAGAGGGGGCGCCAAATGAAGATTTTGTTTGTCTTTACATATAAAAATATATATGTATGGAAATTGCATAAGAATGTCTCACAGCCTGAAACCTAGCGATTTCCTAAGGAGTTTCAGAGGGGGCGCCAAATGAAGATTTTATTTATCTTTACATACAAAAATGTATATGTATGGAATTTGAATTAAAATGTCTCATAGCCTGAAACCTAGAGATTTCCCTTGGGGTTTCAGAGGAGGCGCCAAATGAAGATTTTGTTTGCCTTTACATACGAAAATGTATATGTATGGAATTTGCATGTCTCATAGCCTGAAACCTAGAGATTTCCCTAGGGGTTTCAGAGGGGGCGCCAAATGAAGATTTCTTTTTGTCTTTACGTACAAAAATGTATATGTATGGGATTTTCATAAGAATGTCTCTCAGCCCGAAACCTAGCGATTTCCCTAAGGGTTTCAGAGGGGGCGCCAAATGAAGATTTTGTTTGTCTTTACATACGAAAATGTATATGTATGGAATTTGCATAAGAATGTCTCACAGCTAGAAACCTAGCGATTTCCCTAGGGGTTTCAGAGGAGGCGCCAAATGAAGATTTTGTTTGCCTTTACATACGAAAATATATATGTATGGAATTTGCATGTCTCATAGCCTGAAACCTAGAGATTTCCCTAGGGGTTTCAGAGGGGGCGCCAAATGAAGATTTCTTTTTGTCTTTACGTACAAAAATGTATATGTATGGGATTTTCATAAGAATGTCTCTCAGCCCGAAACCTAGCGATTTCCCTAAGGGTTTCAGAGGGGGCGCCAAATGAAAATTTTCTTTGTCTTTACATACGGAAATGTATATGTATAGAATTTGCATAAGAATGTCTCACAGCTTGAAACCTAGCGACTTTAATAGGGGTTTCAGAGGGGGCGCCAAATGAATATTTTGTTTGTCTTCACATACAAAAAAGTATATGTATGGAATTTGCATAAGAATGTCTCACAGCCTGAAACCTAGCGATTTCCCTAGGGATTTTAGAGGGGGCGCCAAATGAAGATTTTGTTTGTCTTTACATATAAAAATATATATGTATGGAAATTGCATAAGAATGTCTCACAGCCTGAAACCTAGGGATTTCCCTGGGGGTTTCAGAGGGGGCGCCCAAAGAAAGATTTTGTTTGTCTTTACATACAAAATTGAAATTTTGGGAAAAATTTATAAGTGATAGGGCCCTTGTAAATAATCATAATGCGAACTTGTATATTTATTCTAATTAACATTAATTAATTAACCTATTTAGAGCGAGGGTTATTTTTAATTATTTTTAACTTGCGATGTCTTATCACTAGAATTTCTTTTGATGTAGGATCACAATGATTTTTCATTTTAAGTAAATTAAATTGTACCAAAGTTACTTTAGGTATGGTTAGGAAATGTTTGGATAGAGTATGTAAAATTTTAACTAGTTATAAAGAGTGTGTTTATATCTATCCAGCAAACTGCAAAATTAAATGTATTTCGCTTATTAAAAAAAAAAAAAAAAAAATGTGCTTTTACATGTTACAGTATTAAGCATTCAAAATGCATTAGGTCAACGTTTTGTGAATCTAAAGAAATTTTGTTCTATGATTTTCGTGGGGGGGGGGGGGGGAGAGGGGCGTAAAATGCGAGAACATTGTTTCCCACTGGCACAAAATATCATTTTATAATTACTGCATTAATCAAAAATATGAAATAATATAAAATATAACTCAAGATTACCTTATTATTTTATAAGAAGCCCAAAAATAACTTCTGTTAAGTTGGTAATACTTTATTGTTATGATCTTATTAAAAAAAAAAACCTACAAACTAAAATTTTTATCATTGCTAAATAGTGTAAGAAATTGTTTTTTCAAGATAACTCTCAGATCCAAACCGCATTTTTTGACACATTTTTTTTATCCGAACAGGTACTGTGCTCTTATTTGCAATTGTATAACTGAATAGTATTTTTCACTTTTTGATAAATTCAGAAATGTTTTTAGAAGATGTCAATTTGGCATTTCGAATTGAATTTCTGGGCGGTGATAGTGCAAGTGAGGCAAAAAAGTTACCGCCATGAGACACTAACCTGCCTTAAGATTTAATTCGTTTTTCGGAAAATAGAAATAAAAACATTTGATCATAAATCTCTTCAATAATCACGATTGCAATTGTCATCCTTTTACGTTTATAACTTAGACAGAAAATATGTCAGAAAGTTTTTTGTTGTTAAGAAAGGGAAAAAAATATATTCATGTTCGAGAATCGGCTTAAATGTTTATTTAAATTTTTTATTTTCTGCGTTTGGCAACATATATTATTTTCATTAGTATAAATAATACAATGAAGATTTGGAACTAGAAAAGTCCTGAAAATTTTCACCATGATTTTCAATAATATATTCAACCGTCTTCGGGATTTATTATTGTTCTTATTCTTATTCTTATTATTATGGATTTTTTTTCCAGTCCATTTTTTCAAAGAATCTTGTAGAAAGAATATGAAAAATACTATTTTTTCTTTTTTAAAAGATATGTTTTCAAAAATAAATATTTTTGTAAATAGCAAAGATGATTTAATATTTTTCTGTAGAATTCAAAACTTTTTAAAAAAATTAAAAAGAATTACATTTTTTAGAAAATATATCGATTTTCAAACATCATTAATATTTAAAATTTTTAAATTAAAATTTATATTTATAAATCGAAATTGATTTTTTTTTTTTTTTTAGTATTATTTACTTATTATAAGTAGCATAGGATAACTCTTGCAATCGTTTTAAAAAGAAAAAAAAAAAAAAAAAAGACGGATTTACACGTTTCAAATACTGGAGATTCCGAAAAATATATTTTTTTTTTCCCCAGAAAAAAATTTGCCGTCCATCTGTGTGTCTGTAAACACCTCCCGAACTGACTCCCGAACAAATTGAGATAGAGGCTTGAAACTTTGTATGTTCTTAGTATGTAAGAATGAAACGAAGCCTATTTAATATCAGTAACGTGGATTATTCGGAACTATTTTTTTCGGACTCTCGAAAAATTCGTTCTGATGAAAGGTATTAAAGTTTTTCGAAATTTTGTATTTTAAGGAGTGGATGTAAAAGGCAATAAAATAGCACAAATTGTACATAAAGAACGAAGCCGATCGGATTAATAGTTGCCGAGATATTTGTAATCTTGTTTTCCACATTCTTCAATTTTTCATGATTCTGTATTTCATTCAAATTTTAATTCAAAGATATATTTTAATTGAAAATGAGACCCTTACATAATCCGACGTAGTAAATTGTTAGTTAATATGATAATTATTTTTGTAGTTATAAGATTTTTTTTTTTTTTTTTTTTTTACACAATTCGGTACTACTTGAGTAGCTTGTCGTTTTATATAATTTGTCGAAATTGGTTCATCAGCGATTCCTTAACTCCTTCGCGACGGGAGCCTTTTACGAAATTTTTGATATTTGTCAAAAAATTTTTTAAACAGAAATTTGTGCCTTATTAAATCGAGAAAATGCTCCAATTAAATAAGGCAAATTTTGCAGTAAAATTTTGCTGGTGGGAATAAACTAGGGTTCTTAAGTCTTTTTGGTGCACGTATACGTATCGCTTGTCCCCAAGGGATTAATAGAGCATTACTATGTATATTAAAAAAAAATTAAATATCTCATTTTATAAATATCTCAAACATGTTTTATTTTCACATATTATATTATGCATATCCGTGATGGGTAATTATTACGGTGGCCCCCAATGACAAGTTTTTATTCATTTTATTTATTCATTCATTAACTTATCTACATAAAAATTTAAGCGAAGCCGATAAAATATGGACCATTTTCATTGGTTATGACTTTCGCGAGAATAACAATTATAAATGTGTTTTAAGAACCGATATTAGTTTGACAAAATCGCTATAGAAATTATAATATGCCCAGATTGGAGATCAGATAAGCGGACAATCACATCGTATCTGAGCACAAACTCAATTTCATAAGCAGACTCGTGCTGGACCGAGTCTTATCTTTATATATATAAATTTTCTGTGCGTGTGTATGTCACCGAACTCCTCCTAAACGTCTGGACCGAATTTAATGAAATTTTTTGTGTGTGTTCCAGTGGATTCGAAAATGGTTTAGATTCACATTTCATCGAAATTGATACAGTACTTTTTATAGTAATTAGGCAAAAACTAATAGTTAGTGATTTTTCGCTAATTAAAATTATTGAATAAGTTCTCTAACTAGAGTGCGGACGGAATGGCCGAGCGGTCTAAGGCGCAAGATTTAAGCTCTGGCTCTCGGACAAAGAGATCGTGAGTTCGAACCCCACTCCTGACATACGTGTATGATTTGCGATGATATTTTCTGAATTATAATTTTAATTAACCGACTTCATAAAATCGTTAACTTTTAACTAAAAAGAGAGAAATAAACTTTTCTATAAATAATGGAACTGACTTCAAAAACTACTGCCAAGTGAAAAACACATTTCCTTACATAATTGTAATCAGAAATAAAATTAAGAGCGTAGTATTTATCATCTGAATTATTATATTTATGTACACTTATTTGATTTTTTGGAGTCGGTGCCAGGACAACGTCTGTCGGGTCCGCTAGTGTATATATATATATATATATATGTGTGTGTGTGTTTTTGTTGTTGTTTCAGCATAGTCGACTCAGAGCGAAACTGGATCTAGTTGTTTACAGTGGGACAAGCAATATGTTTCGAAGAAATATTAATAGATTAATCGGGTCTCTAAACAAATTTAAAGGACCTGGCCAACAAAAAAATTGAACGAACCTGCCGTTCCAGTTCGATAAAAAAAATTAAGCAGACCTACCGGCTCGATATAAAAATCTCTACTGGGCCGATAGAATAAGACTTTCGCAAGAATATGTATAAATGTGCGTCACGAGCCGATGATAGTTTGACAATATCAATAAAGAAATATACGAAGTGTCCAGCATATAGATCGGCATCGGACAGGTTTATGGCATACAAATCCGGGCTTATTTTTTTTCAGCAGACTTTTACCGGGCCAAGATCAGGCTTGTATTTTTTTACACAGTCGAGACGAGACAAAACTAGATTTAATTTTTCTCAGGATGTGGAGGGCAAGGAATATGTTCTGTAAAAATATTAATAGCGATAATGAACGTACATTAACATAATCTTTGTAAGCACAACTTAAGGTTATTCTCAAATTCCCAACTCAACAACGTGAGATTTGATACACTTTCTGACTCATTTTACTTTATAAAGGCATAAAATTGACAGGCCTGATGATTGAAATAATTTGGAATCGAACAGCATTTTCCATTTTTTTTAAATAAACACCTTTTTGATTTATAAGCTATTCTAATCACTTGATGACAAGTTTTTCTTTTCCCCAGTACTATTGCGTCTTGAATTTCGATTCAAAATGACAATTTTGGCAGTATCTTCTCAAAGACTTTTTGTCTTTGGCGAAAAATGGAAAATTCCATTCGATTCCATAGTTTCTGAATAAGAATCTCTGCCAATTTTATGTGTTTAAGAAAAGAAATGAATTCAGAAATGTGTCAGAAAGTAGCTAAATTGGATCATATTAATAATTTACTGAAAAGTACGGGGTCATCCATAAAATAAGTTTTCCGTGGCTAGAAAGAAAAAAAATATAATTACCCAAAAAGAGCTATTACAAAAGATACAGCAATGTTTTAACTACATCTCCACATTAGAACCAACGGAATTAAAACGCTTATCACAACGTGGGATAAGTTTTTGAGTCCAGTGTCATACAAGTCTGCCACCTGGGAATAAAGCCAGGAACTTGTTACAGTTGTCAACTCACGTCTCATCAACCGTAAAAATCTTGTTGAGGTATTCATTTCCTTCATCGTGATATCGCTACAGAAGCATCAATGCTGCTTTCCCGCGTTTGGTTTTGTGTTAAGGTGGAAGTTGATTAGGCACCCACCTGGCACACAGTTTCTAGATAAACAGGAGTTTCGTGATGGTTTCCTGCATTGAGAATCTTTTTCGCGCTATTTTAGAGCGATACCACGATGAGGGCAACGAGTACTTCAACAGAATTCAGTTCAATTGGATCCAACTTTCCGGGTAATTATGTTTTGTTTCTTTTAAAATGCCGTGGAAAACTATGTTTTTCGATGACCCTCGTATTTCAAAATCAACTTTTTTTATAGCTTCAAAAGTTAGGATTTTTTTAACCAACTTTTTTTAAAATTCTAAACTACATCAAGTTTTATAAATCTTTATTTGAATGTTGAAAGGTCTTAAATGTCTAAGCAATTATTAATGCTGCTATTGAGTATTTTCTGGCTTGTGAATACATAGCAATTTAAAGTATACTATAAAATTAACCAATTAATACTTATGTTTTTCCATTGTTTTTTTGTACGAGAAGGACCTGGTCGTAAACTATGAAAATATAAACGGGCCGGGCTTGGATGAAACTTTTAATACCCACGCCGGGCCGTGCTGAGCCCGTGCCTGAAAATTCCTGTCCATGTAGACCTCTAGCATGTGCCACTGGAGGGACATGCTAAAGAGACGGTCACCAATGCACAAAATTTATTCTGTAGCCACGATTTTATTCATTTTTTGACCGACAATCATTTTCAGGGAATTTCTTTATCTCTCTTGATCATTTTCCCCCCTGTTTTAAACATTGTGAACTCTTTGACAAAAAAATGCAGATTTCTGTATGTTATTTAGTTCTGAATTTCTAAATTAAAATTAAACTTTTAAAGTTCTAAAATAAACGCGAAATAATTATTTAATAGAATTAAGTTAGTTTTATGAAGCCTAACAAAAGAAAAATATTTTTTGTTACTTTTTTGGAGCTAAGAGGGGGGGGGGGGGCGCCAAATTGAAAATTTGCCAAGGGGCGCAGTTTTTACTTTGCTGGTGCCCCCTCAAAAGTTTTGGTCACGCTACGCCTATGCTCCCAAGACTATCATTTGCGAAATGAAATAGGCAACTGACGTCAGTTCTGATTACAAAGCAGTTCACTACAACAACAGGAACTTGACAATCCAGATTTACTGCGAATGACATACTACATAAAAAATAGTGCAAGGAAACCTGTAATTTTTATTCAGGGCCGTAAATCCCGGGGGGGTTTGGGGGGGTGCAACACCCCCCCTAGGAGAAATCAGTCGGAAAATTCCCAGATCTATCGGAAAAAGTATGTTTAGTCGGAAAAAAAATGGTATTAACCAATAAAATCTTATAAACTGGAAAATCATTCGGAAAATTACCCGTTCCATCGGAAAAGGCGTGTTTAGTCGGAAAAAATAGCATTACGTATTATCCTATAAAAACTTATAAATTGGAAAAACAGAAAAATCAGTCGGAAAAATTCTTGTTTGATCGGAAAAAATGTTCTTAACTTATAAAAACTTATAAACTGGAAAATCATTCGGAAATTATCCCGTTCCATCCGAAAAAGCGTGTTTAGTCGGAAAAAATAGTATTACGTATTACCCTATAAAAACTTACAAATTGGAAAAAGGAAAAGTCAGTCGGAATTCTTGTTTAATCTGAAAAAATGGTATTAACCTATAAAAACTTATAAATTGGAAAAACGAAAGTATCATTCGGAAAATTTCCCGTTCCATCGGAAAAGGCATGTTTAGTCGGAAAAAATAGTATTATCCTATAAAAATTTATATATTGGAAAAATGAATAAGTCAATCGGAAAAATTCTTGTTCGATCGGAAAAAATGATATTAGCCTATAAAAACTTATAAATTAGAAAAACGGAAATATCATTCGGAAAATTTTCCGTTTCAATCCGGAAAAGCATGTTTAGTCGGAAAAAAGTAGTATTACTTATTAACCTATAAAAACTTGTAAATTTTTAAATCGGAAAAATTCTTATCCCATCGGAAAAAATGGCATTAAAAAATATATATAAAAAAAATTATAAATTGGAAAAACGAAAATATCAATCGGAAGTTTTCTGTTCCACCGGTAAAGGCATCTTTAGTCAGACAAAATAGTATTACGTATTAACCTATAAAGATTTATAAATTGGAAAAACGGAAAAGTCAGTCGGAAAAATTCTTGTTCGATCGGAAAAAAAGTAAATTTAGCCGAAAAAAAGGGTATTAATCTATAAATATTTATGAATTAAAGAAATATTTTTGTAGTTTTTAATTAAATAAGAAAAACAATTTTGATCGAAGAAAACCTATAAAATTTTATTCTCAGTCGGATTTATTTCCACTTGCAGTTTCTGATAAGAAAAATAAGAAGAAAAAAAAAAGCAATTTAGGATGAAGAAAACAAATTTATTCTTAGCCGGAACTATTATTAATTAATTTAACTAATTGCTAATTTACTATTTACTTTAATTTACTAATTAATTAATATAACTTATTAATATATAGGATTTTATTTTTCTGATAAAACTACTCAGAAAAATTTTGATTTGTCAAATATTGTGTTCTCGGAAACTTCGATATGACAAAAAAAAAAAAAAATTCTTGTACATTTTCTAGTAATGTTAAAGTTATACCGTTAATTATAACAGTGATATTTGAGTAAAACCTTGATATTCCAATTTTTTTTTCCTTCTGTGTCTTTTGATTTGGATATATCGAAATCTACTTGTATTTTTTTACTGTTGGAAAGTTTTTAGTTTAATGTCGAAATTTTAAGATATACAGATCGAAGTGAAGAAACTTCTATTTTTTTATTCTAAACTTTAAATTTAATTAAAAATATGTATCACGGAATTTAGGTGGTATACGATGAAAATTCATTTATAGAAATACAAATATTTGGTATTTTTTCATATCAAAATTTGGATATTTTCCATTCTATTCAAATTTTACCTTTAATTGAAAATAATTATAGTCTCATTTTTTCCTACTATCTAAATTTGTGTTTTCTTTTTATTTTATTAAAAAAATAATAATAATAAATGCGAAATTGTTTATACTTACTTTTTCACGTAATTTTTGATTGATTTAAAAGATTGTTTAAGAAATTTATATGATACAGTATGAAAATTGAAAATACCCAAATACTTCGAATTTTCATCTCGAAATAATCTGGATATTTTACAGCCTATACGAGTTTACTTCTCTCAGAAGTAATACTTTCGTTAGCTTTTTCCTCAGTCAATTATATTAAATTTTTTTAATATTTTTATTATTACTACTACATTTTGTTTAGTCAGAAAAATGAGTTGTAACACCAAATTGTTACGCTGCTTTTAAGTTTGTCGCTAGAAAGAATTAAAACTTATATTAAGAAATCCCATATTTTTGACAATTTTTTGTCTCTGAAATATTCCCGAAACAAACAGATTTTACTAAAAAAAAACAAAAAAAAAACAAAAAAAAACCGCTAAAGAGATTTTAACTGAATGCTAAAAAATAGAAAGATAAAACATTGTTCCTCTTCAACGTAAAACTTGGACTTGGGCACCTAAATGACTGGACGTTGCACCTCCCACCCTATGTGTCAGTTACAAAACAAACTGCGCCTGCGTTAACTCTTTGTTTAAACCGTTAGTATTCTGGCTCATAGTACGAAACCATTCAATTAAAAAGTGTTGATGGGAGAATATTTTGGTATATAGTTACTAGTTATATATATTTTTTTTTTATCATTTATGCCCCCACCTAATGTAAGAGACAAAAAGTGCAATGTGGGTTAGTGATTACAGGAACACACTTAATAAACAAAAGCATGCTGATAAAATTTCAGCCCATATACACATATACCGTTTTGCATTGTTGGAGCTCTAAAAAATCCTTTTGAAGTAAGCTAGCTATTTTATTACAGAAAATTTTAGATATGCAAAATGTGTAAATAATTGAATTGTTTTCGTATTTAAAAATGAATTATTTTACTTTTTTATTTTTTATTTTTTATTTATTTATTTATTTATTTATTTATTTATTTATTGAGGGGGCAGATAAATTATTTAATAACTTGTAAAAATGTACTGTTATTCGATATATATAAATTTTTTTAACAGTTAGTATCGCAATTCCCTAACTATTTGCTAGTTTTGTTACAAACTGGAGATGACAAGCTAGTTGTTATTTAAATTTCATGAAATTATTATCATTTTTAACTACATTTTTTTTTTTCTTTCAATATATTTGCCTTCTTTTTTGCCAAACACTTTTACAATTTGCAATTGCAAGTCAATGTATTTAGTATTATACACGAAGTTAAAATTGTATTATAGATCTTTTTATATTTTATAAATTTTATTTCATCATTATTTAAGAGTAATGTAGTATTTTAATAAAGTTTTGCCTACATGGCTTTTCATTTTTATTATCTCAAGGTTCAACAACTAAGAAAGTTCATTTATTTTTTGAAGTTCAAATGTCAATGTATGTAAAATATTCTATATTTTTAAAACTTTGTTATATAATAATTTTGTCTCCCTGCATAAAAATATTTTGATTATTATTTTATGGATAGATGTTTTTTTTTTCTTTTTGTGTGTGTAGATAAGAATCAAAATTTAATCATTTGAAGCTTGAAAATAATTTTAGCCTTGGGGGAGGATAAAACAGCGCAACTTTTGACTGTTTAAAGCTAATTGATGATTAAATGGATCTTTAAACCTCTTTTGCAATTTGAAATTTTAAAAAGGCATTTCAACTTTACTGGTACATTTTTTGTGCCTGATGTGCCTATGTGTGTGGGGGGTAGATGAAAAAGGAACCGGAATTTTATTTTTGGCTTATGCATTTCGTTTATTTCTTTGCTATTTTGCGCATGTTTTCTCAAGGAGGCAGAAAAACTATGTACAATTGCCTTCTTTATTAAAAATTTTGAGTATAATTTGAAAACCCTTTGAATTCGCTCCTGAAAATTTACATACTCTGCTTTAATAATTTATTTGTTGTTTATCTATACATTGCATCTAATATATTTATATGATGTATCTAATTATATATTTTATCTAATGCCGGGCAACAACGGGTGGGTCAGCTAGTAGAGATAGCAATAAATATATAAAATAGTTTGTCCTGACAGACTGATAATCAACGCACACCCCAAACTACTGAATCTAGAACCATGAAAATTGGAGAGAAAGTACTTCTTATGATGTAAGCATGCACTAAGATGGACATTTTGAAATTACCCTCTTTGTGAGGGACAAGCGGAGGGAGGTCAAAAATTCTGGAACGAATTGCCATATCTCAGCAAACATTTAAGGTAGGAGCGTAAAATTCCAGAAAATAAATCTACTAAAAAAATTATTAAACACATAATCCAGTGATTTTAGAAATCTCACCATAAAGGGGTTAAAAGGGGGGAGTCGAAAAATTTAGAACATTTGGCACATCTCAACAGTCTTTTCAAATAAGAACGTGAAACAGCAGAAAATAAAAATTTTAAAAACTAATCAAATACGTGTTTCAGCGATATTTTAAAATTTCCACCCCCGAGGAGTTTAAATGGGGGTGGAAACATTCCATACTTTTTTGGACATATCATAGTAAAGCCCTCAAATCACTCTTTCATATAATAAATCTTTCTCCCTCTCTCCCTGCCCCATCTTATCCTCTATTGGGGACAATTTTCGATCTTTTTTGAAATTGTAACGTTTTATCATTTTAGACCGGATTTTTTTTTTTTTTTTTTTTTTTTTTTTTCGGGGCCCTCCGATAAATATTACTTATAATATATGAACATTTTATAGTTAGGGGAAGGGTCTATTCTGGGAGGGAGGACAATTTCCTAAATTTGGAATACATCTCTCTTGTGATATATCGTTGGGTTCCTAGTTTGCCCTCACGGGCAACCACTTTTTTAATTTTAGCCGTACCTTTCATGTGATATATTGCTGGAAAGCCCTTTGACTGCTTATTCGTATTATGTACGACTCGTGTCCTTCTCGGGTGGAACGGTTATTGTATTCCATCAGAAGATTGCATAATAATGGGGAAAATACATTATATAAGACTAATAATAACATAATGTAAGATTATTTGACTATCTCGATACACTAAGTCATAATTACCTTGCGAATTATGATACACACACACACACACACACACACACACACACACACACATATATATATATATATTAGTCTTCATGTTGGCCATAGTACTCGGAAATTTTCCTTCTTGGAGTCGGAAATTTTTGAGCCGACACCCCCCTACGCGATTAGGGTGGTTTACGCCCCTGTCCAGCATGTGAAACCATAAGCTAGGATCGACAGAAATATACGGTGGAATGACCACTGCAGCTTCAATTGCCATTTTTCTAGCGAGAAGAAATTTTAGTATTAGCCGTTCGTCGAAAGCTCGATGAAAAAAATAACAGTTCAAGTGTCCATAGTCACCAATTTTGTGATGATGATATTGTGGGCTAAATAAATATTGACTCATTAATCAGAAGGATTTTTATAAAAAATAGACCTTAATAACTTCGCAAACACAACAATAATTATTCGTGAAAACGTCACTGCGAGAAATGAGAGAGCGCTTCGTTAAAAAAGGGGTAATTCCATTAATTGAGTTGCCATTCGTTGAAAGTAAAAAGTTCTCCCACGCGGAGAGAATAACAGCCAAGCTCGAGTTGAGCCGCTACACATTCAAAACAACATAAATGAAATCAAGCAAACTTGCTAACAAACGCCTTGTTCACTCAATGACTGACTGGTAAATAATAACAACAGCTCGCATCGCTTCTCTTCTTATATAGGCTCGCAGCATGTGCGGGAAATTTCTAGAACCATCTCGAAAAATCCACAGAAGAACAAACAATGTATCAGTATATCAATAGGGGGGGGTTACCATAGAGTAGGGAAGGGTTACCATCGCCAACAATCGCCAAGTTTGTCGCCAACTTGGCGATATCTCTAATATTTCGCAAAGCTGCCATAGACATTCACTGAAAATAATAGACAAGTTTGCTTGATAACAGAGACAATGTAACAAAAACTAATATTAGTAAAGAAATGGAGCTTAATAAGATTATTTACATTATTTTACAGTACAAACACTAACTATTTACAAAATTCGTAACAATATTTTTCATAAAGTTCCGAGGGTAACCTTGTTCAGAACCCAGTCTGTACCACTCCACAATGTCATTAATCACATCTCCAATTTCTGAACTCAACCTATCAATACGAATTAAACCATTTCTGAAAATATTTCTTTTTACCGATTCATGAACACATGAATTGAAATTCATTAACTTTAAAGTTCGGAAACTAAAAGTATTCCGTTTATCAAATATCTTTGTAACCAATTTTTTACGCTCTAAAATTAAGTTTACATCCAGAAAATCAATACTTCTGCAATCCAATGAGGAGGGCTCTAATTTTAATGTTGTAGGGTAATATAAGAAATCTAAAATTATATTATCGTTATTTAATTTAACTATTAAAACATCATCTATGTATCTATAACACAAAATATTTTTATTTAAGTTATTGTTACGTTCATATAAATATAGGTATATGTCAGCTATAATAGAACTACAACTCCCCCCCATTGGAATGCCACGAATTTGTCTAAACGTTTTTTTACCGTCGTAAAGGTAATTTTCTTCTACAACAAATTTAAATAAATTCAAAAATAAATCGATATCATTTTCTGATTTACACTCAGTAACATAAAATTCCACAACTTTCTCTTTTAAATCCGTTAAATCTATATTATTGTATAGGTCTGCGAAGTCATATGCATACAGACCAATAATGTTTTTTATTTTTTTCAGCTTATCCAATAAGATGTAGCTATTTTTTTTGATTCCCTACCTGTCACTATATATATATATATATATATATATATATATATTATTATTATAATTCAATTCACTTCTAATTCTTCGTTTTGGTTTATTGCTTTATTGATAAAATCCATTGGTGAATCTTGTCTACTTTTGATGGTATTATATATATATATATATATATATTTCTGTTGCATAGTTACGATTTTCATATGTGTTTCAGTGATTGTAATGTGTCTAGGGTGTCAGGTAACTTTTAATTTCTCAAATTGCTTTTGATCCGTTTATCCGGCGTTTTATTTTGATCCTTTTAAGCGGCGATTATAGCCTATGTTTACCAGAAATAGTGTAGCTTTCAACGGTGAAAGAATTTTTCAAATCCGTCAAGTAGTTTCGGAGCCTATTCAATTCAAACAAACAATCAATCAAATCTTTTCTCTTTATAATATTAGTATAGATTAAAGTTTAATTTTAAAAAATTGGACAGCTGAGTTTTATATTATTTTGTTAATTACTTACCCATCATACGTAGTATAGGGTAAGTCTTGCAATCGTTTTGAAAATCGAAAATTTTTTTTGACGGATTTACACGTTTTAGATAGTGGAGATTCCGAAAAACACATTTTTAGAAAAAAAAATTTGCCGTCCGTCTGTCTGTCTGTCTGTAAACGCTCTATCTCCCGAACAAATTGAGATAGAGACTTGAAATTTTGTATGTAGTTAGTATGTAAGAATGGGACGAAGCCTATTTAATATCAGAAACCTCGATTATCCGGAACTATTTTTTTCGGATCCTCGAAAAATTCGTTCTGATGAAAGGTATATAAAATTTTTCGAATTTTTTTTTTAAGAAATGGACGTAAAAGGCAATAAAATAACACACATTTTGCATATAGAACGAAGTCGATCGGATTATTAGTTGCCGAGATATTTGTAATCCTGTTTTCCACATTCTTCGATTTTTCATGACCCTGTATTTCATTCAAACTTCAATTCAGAGGTATATTTTAATTGGAAATGAGACGCTTAATCCGACACAGTTAATTGTTAGTTAATAGAATTATTATTTTTGGAGTTATAAGGATGTTTCTTTTACGCAGTTCGGTACTACTTGAGTAGTTTGGCGTTTTATATAATTTGTCGAAATTGGTACATCAGCAGTTCTTTAATAAAGCATTACTATGTATATTAACAATATTTAAATTTGGTTTATGAATTGCAATGCATTGTATAAATACTTTTCACATGTTTTATTTTCATATACATATCCATGATGGGTAAGTATTACGGTGGACCCCAACGACTAGTTTTAGCTTAAAATAATATTTGTTTTAGAGTTAGACTGATCAATATAAGATGTATTTTTTGTAATATTTGTTTGAGAGGTAGACTGATCAATATAAGATGTATTTTTTACTGCAAGTAATTTTGTAGATTTATATTAAACTAGAAGATAGCCCGTTAAAATGACGTGTTTCCATTTTTGAAAGGATGGTAAAACATTACAACAACTTTTGGTCAATCATAGTCATTTTAGGTTTAAACAATTTTGAAAAATACAAAAATTGAACATGAGGGAAAAATCTAAAAAAAAAAAAAAAAAAAAAAAAAAAAAAAAAAAATAGAAATCTGCATTTAAAACTATAATAAAACCATCTGATGGATGGGGATGGATTGTAACGAACAAACAGGCCCGGACTGGCACCTTTGGGGGCCCTCGGCTAGAGACTGAAAAGGGGCCCCTTATGGGAAATTTAGCGAAAACAGAATATTATATTTTATTTTTAAATTTAGGTTTGGATGGCAAAAAGCCACATTTAGGCTATTTTGTTACTTGGAAAATAGTTGAGTAAAATATAAGCTTTTTGTAACGTTGTTAACTTACTTTCACAATATATATTTATATTATTTTTATACACCATACCTAAACTAATTCCATGCTAGAAAAAAAAAATAAGAATTTTTTATTTTAAGTGGTTATTACTTAGAAATGAGCGTGAGGAATATTTTTAGTTTTCGGCAATCAAATGACTGTGTCGAAGTCATAATAATCTAAATCCTACTGTGATACCTAAGTATATATTAAAAGTGACATAACAGTAATAAAAAAAAGTGGGTACGTGTGATCGCAGATCGCTCAGAGTATTTTCTTTAATATATCTTTCAAAACAACTTATCCTTTAATTAATAAATCCAAATTGTTGATTTATAATTATTAAATTCTTACATAGATGGTAGCATCAATAAATTTAAAGTAAAAGGAATATTTATTTTAATTAAATTAAAAATTTTCAAATTAAATTATTTAAATAAAATTCAAAATGCAAAATTCTTTTAAAAAAACGAAATAAAAAGAAAAATAGCGGAAATATAAATAAAATTAAAAATTTTTAAAAACGAAAAAAAATGTTTAAACGAAATTTAAAATGCTGAATCATTAATAAACCGCTCGCTTTTAAAATAGAAAGAAAATTGTAACTAAAAATATATATATATGAATGTTAGTGATAAAAGAATAATATTAACCCTTAAATCGGCAAAAAGTACGAATTTTTTTTAAAAAATTTCTATCTTACTAGGGGACTGCAAGAAGTGTAAGTCACCGATTTTGACGAAAATGGTATCGTTGGAAAGATCTCATTGTGAGGAGTAAAACTCAATCGAACTACCCATCGTGGAAACGAGTCGTTTTCGAGATATCTGACAATTTATATAACGTAGCTAGTGCATACTTACTGGGAAATCGCAAAAAAATTAGTCTAGATTTTGACGAAAGAGGTATTGTTGGAAAGATCTTATCGTGTGGAGTAAAAAATTAAAAAAAAAAACTACCTATCGGAAACGAGCCGGTTTCGAGATATCCGATAATTTGAGCCACGTAGCTAGTACATACTGGGCTAGTGCACACCTAACAGAGGACCGCGAAAAAATGCTGTCTCTATTTTGACGAAAATGATGTCGTTGGAAAGATATCATTTTGAGAAGTAAAAAACTCAATGGAGCTACCCTTCGAAAATGACCCGTTTTCGAGATACCCGACAATTTGTATCACTAGTATGCACACGTACTGGGAAACTGCATTAAGTGACATAAATTGTCGGATATCACGAAAACGGGTCATTTCCGAAGGGTAGCTCCATTGAGTTTTTTACTTCTCAAAATGATATCTTTCCTACGACATCATTTTCGTCAAAATAGAAACAGCATTTTTTCGCGGTCCTCTGTTAGGTGTGCACTAGCCCAGTATGTACTAGTTACGTGGCTCAAATTATCGGATATCTTGAAACCGGCTTGTTTCCGATGGGTTGTTCTTTTTTTTAATTTTTTACTCCACACGATAAGATCTTTCCAACAATACCTCTTTCGTCAAAATCTAGACAAATTTTTTTGCGATTTCCCAGTAAGTATGCACTAGCTACGTTATATAAATTGTCAGATATCTCGAAAACGACTCGTTTCCACGATGGGTAGTTCTATTGAGTTTTTTACTCCTCATAATGAGATCTTTCCAACGATACCACTTTCATTAAAATCGGTGACTTACATTTCTTGCAGTTTTCTAGTTAGTATGAAAACTTCATATTCCAGCATCACGGTCCGAACTGTGTGTTTAAAATAAAAAGAATGATGCCCAGTTAAACTGATGGCATAGAGCTCACAGGCTATGCAGACTAATTATACATTACAGCCTTATATAATAATGTCCTTCGAAAAAAAATAAGGAAGTAAGTACCCCCCCCAATCTTCCTTATTTATAATTATCATTGAAGCCCCAAAACTAATCAGGGATACGCCTTATCATATAATAAACCTGTATCCAAAATTCGAAGCAAATCGAATAATTCTGCATAAAAACCCATTTATGTAATTTAAGAAACGTTTTCCCCTGTTCCCTCCTTCATAATTAATCATTAAACCTCCAAAACTGTTCAGAAATTCAACTTATCAGAAAGAACCTACATCAAAAATTTAAAGCAAATCGGATAACTCTGCATAAAACTCTATTTAGCTAATTTAAGGGGGAGGTAATCGCCCGTACCCTCCTTTATAATTAACAAAAGAAAATACCAGAACAAATGAGCAAAGCATCTTACTACTATGAACCTGTATACAAAAATTAAAACAAATCGGTTAATTCTGTATGAAAAACTATTTACATAAATTATGAGGGGTAGTTTTCCCTATCCTCCCTTTTATAGTTATCCAGTGAATTCCAAAAACAAATCAGGGAAGCGCCATTTCAGAATAAACCTTTATACAAAATTTGAAACAAATAGATAAATTTTGCGTGAAAAACCTAAATTAAGACGGGGGGGGGTTACCCACCCCCATTCCCCCTCTTTAAACTTATCCAATGAGCACCCAATACTAATCATGAAGGCATCTCATTAGAATGATCCTACATCCAAGATTTGAACGAAATCTACTAATTCTGCAGGAAAAACCTATTTATATAAATTAAGGGGAGGGGCAATAGCCCCCGTTATCCTTCTTTTACTTATCGAATGAACTCTCAAAACTAATCAGGGAAGCGTCTTATCATAATAAGCCTAAATCCAAAATTTAATGTAAATCGGATATTTTTATCATGAGCTATCGCGTTACGTACGTACGTACGCACGTATATACATACATACAGAACGGGCGGGCACATAAGCTCTCAGGCTTTGATAGCCTGTGAGCTAAAAAATATTAATAGCGATAATAAACTTCTGTTAATGGAATCTTTGGTAGTAAAACTTAGGGTGGTTTTCAATCCACTTCTCAATAATGTGAAACTTTCTGACTAATTTTTAACTGTAAATGCGCAAAATTGACATGCGATAATTAAAGGACTATTAAAGGATTTGGAAATAAAATAATTTTTCCATTTTTGGTTAATAAAATATCAAATGGTAAGAGATTTTTATCAAGTGACTGCAAGTTTTTCCCCTTTTCAATGATATCGCTTCTAAATATTCAATTCAAAATGCTAACTTTGACAATATTTCCAAAAGATATAATGTCTTTATCAAAAAATGGAAGACACCATTCGATTACACAGGTTCTGAATAAGAAAAAACAGCAAAACTTATGCATTTCCGAACTAAATGAATTTAGAAATGTGTCAGGAACTAACTCTTTTGGATTTGAAAGAAGCTCTAATAAATGACAGAGAAATATTTTCACAAATATATTTTTTATAATACATCTTCAAAAGTTAATCATGTTTTTACCGTCTTATTTTTTCTTTAAATTTAAACTACATTAATTTTATAATGAATCTTTATTTGAATGTTAAAAATCTAGGCTTCTAAGTAATCATTAATGTTATTATCGTGTATTTTCTATGGTGAGAAAATATCGTGATTATAAAGTATAGTTTTAAAATATAAAATGTATCATAAATGTGTATGTAGTATTCTTTAAAAAGATCTTAACTGTATGTTAAGAAAAACTGATTTTTTTCTTTCTTTTTTTTTTTTTTTTTTTTTTTTTTTTTTGTGGAAATTGAATGGAATCGGGTCATCCTTACTACTTAACCAAGTATTAAAAGTTTTAAACATTTTTCAATGTTTAAAAATTTTCTCATTTTTTTCTTTCCTTTTCGTACTGTCGCTTTCGTAAAACTGCTTCATGTTGATCACACTATGAAATTGCACTAGTTATAACCATACTATACGACATTGGCAAGTGAGCGTCGCGATGCACTCTGAATCTGATTCTATGAGTACTGCAGAAACGACGATATATCAGTCACCAGCCCTATTCCATCTGTCCAACGACATGACACGATGAAAGTATATAAGTTACCATGAAAAAACTATCAATTGTTTAAAATTTACTGTAAACGTACATTATTATTGGAAAATGCTCAATTTTTTTCGTACGTAAATAGTAATTAAAAAATCGTATATTCCTTTTTTGAGTTGCGCTTCGGGGGCCCCTTTAGGCTAGGGGCCCTCGGCGATCGCCGACCAGCCGACCTGGCCAGTCCGGGCCTGCGAACAAATGGTAAATGCATAAATTTTAAAAGAATAAAGTAAGGTAAAATATCAATTATAAAAGAATACATTGTGAAACTACAGCCAAAAATATTTTTAAATACCGAGAGAAAATAATAAAAATATCCAAAATGTATAAAAAAAAATTTCCCATTTTGGCCATTTCCAGACGAATATGAGAGGGTAGCCAAATTATTAATTGAATGGGTAAAATAATGGCATAGAATATGCCGCTAATGAATTTCATTCACAAAATTACAGTAATTATTTCACAAAAAACATGCAAATTAACATGCATTAATAATGCAAAACATGTACTAATAATGCTATTTTAAAACATTTGTGAATTAACTATTTTAAACCATTAGCTAATACTTAAAAGAAAATACTTTATAAGATCGAATGTTTTGAGTTTGAGTTTGAGTGGACAGTGCTTTGAGGCCTATACCTACAATGGCTGTTGCCTCGATTGATCCAGAATACACAGAAACAAATACAGAATACTTTATTATTACAGAAAATCCAGTACATACATTAATTACACATCAAAGGGACAACACAGACATCCATGCTAGCCGGACTCGAACCGGGGACCAGCGATGTGGAAGCAGCGTCCGCTACCAACCACGCCACTGGGTCGGCGATATATATGAGATCGAAAACAAATGTCAACAATAAAGAGTAAACAATCGTGATTCGTTATGTGACAATGAAGTCATTCACGGCTGTAAAAAATAAATAATAATAATAATAATAATAATAATAATATTAAATAAATAAATAAATAAATAAAGCAACACGAATATAAAAATTCTAACAATATTGTATTTAAAACGCACCTTCGCTTTTCTTAAATAAAAAGTTTTAATTAAACACTGTTAAAAATTTGACTGTTTTGCTACATCGTCATTACACAGCTTTTATACAAAATGATTACTTTACCGTATTACACTGTTAAAAATTTGACCCATTTGTTGCAGCGTCACTCCACAGCTTTTATAGAATATCTCTTTTATGACCAATGAGAATGCTCCATATCACAGTAAAAGTAACCGCTTTATATAAAAGCAGCGGAGTGATGCTGCAGCAAATGGGTCAAATTTTTAACAGTTGCTGCAGCATCACTCCAACGCTTTTATAGAAAACTGTTACTTTGTGTGTGTTACTTACAGTGTATGCTATAAAAGCTGGGAAGTGATGATGCAGCAAAAGGGTCAAATTTTTAACAGTGCACTGCTAAAAATTTGACCCATTTACTGCGGCGTCACTCCACAGCTTTTATAGAATGTCTCTTTTATGACCAATGAGAATGCTCCATAACACAGCAAAGTAATCGTTTTCTATAAAAGCGGTGGAGTGATGCTGCAGCAAATGAGTCAAATTTTTAACAGTGTGAATATTGTGTTTGAAATAGGGAAAAGATTTATAAGCACAATAAAATGTAGTGACGTCATTTACAGCTCAAACTGTAAATCTGACAAATGAGAACGCTCCATTACGACTCTGGAGCGTTTGCATTGGACAAAAAATTGATAGCCTTTAAAATCGGAGATAACTTTTCACAATCGAATTTGTCATTGGTCACAATAAGTGTTTTTTCTCGTGGATGGGTTGACCCCGGAATCGTTGTACACGGAGGGATTTTATATACAGGGTGTCCGAAAAGTCTGGAAACGGTCGAATAATTCGAGAAATACATATGAGATTGAAAAACGTAAATATACGTGTTAAATATTTTTAAATAAGCTACTCAGTGATGCCACATTTGACCTTCGAAACCGACCCCCTGAAAGTCAGAGGGGGTCCAACTTTGAAATCTTAAATTATAACCCCCATTTTTTATTGCAGATTCGGATTCTACGGACAAAATTACGTATGTCTTTTGTATTTGATGTTTATTTCAAATCCTCGTTTATCACGGTATAATCGAGCATATTAAATCGATACATATTTCGGCTTTTCCAACGGGATTTTCCCTAATCAAAACTGATTGGGCAGAATTTTTGACGTCAAATTCCTCGTCTTTTGTAGGAATAGCGTTTCCTGAAAATCATTTGTGGCGATTATTTCAAATGTGCTATACTGTTAAAAATTTGACCCATTTGCTGCAGCGTCACTCCACAGCTATTATAGAATATCTCTTTTGTGACCAATGAGAATGCTCCATAACACAGTAAAGTAATCGTTTTCTATAAAAGCGGTGGAGTGACGATGCAGCAAAAGGGTCAATTTTTTTACAGTGTACTTTACTGTGTTATGGAACATTCTCATTGGTCATGCATGAAAGAGATATTCTATAAAAGCTGTGGAGTGACGCTACAGCAAATGGGACAAATTTTTAACTGTATAGCGCTATCGAAATAATCGGCACGGGTGATTTTCAAGAAACGCTATTCTTGCAAAAGACGAGGAATTTGACGTCATAAATTCTCCCCAATTAGTTTAGATTAGGGAAAATCCCGTTGGAAAAGCCGAAATATGTATCGATTTAATATGCTCGATTATACTGTGATAAACGAGGATTCGAAATAAACATCAAATACAAAAGTTACGTATTTTTGTCCGTAGAATCGGAATCTGCAATAAAAAATGAGGGTTATAATTTACGATTTCAAAGTTGGACCCCCTCCGACCCCCAGGGGATCGGTTACGAAGGTCAAATTCGGTATCACTGAATAGCTTATTTAAAAATATCTAACATGTATATTTACGTTTTTCAATCTCATATGTATTTCTCGAGTTATTCGACCGTTTCCAGACTTTTCGGACACCCTGTATATAATGAATGAAGCAGTTCCTTCTTAAACATTTTCTTTCGTCAAATTTCGACGGGTTCCACCTCGTATGTAATAATGGGAAGAATCTTATTTAATATCAGTAACCTCGATTATCCGGAAGTATTTTTTTTTTCGAACTTTCAAAATATCCGTTTTGATGAAAGGTATGTAAAATTTTTCGATTTTTTTTTTTTTTTTCTTTTTTTAAGGAGTGGATGTAAAATAAAATAAAGTAACACAAATTTTTCATAATGAACGAAGTCAATCAGATAATTAGTTGCCAAAATATTTGTAATCCTATTTTCCACATTCTTCGATTTTTCATGACCCTGCATTTCATTCAAATTTCAATTCGAAGATGTATTTTAATTGGATGTAAGATACTTAATCCGATGCAGTAAACTGTTAATTAATATGATTATTATTTTTGGAATTATAAGGATGCTTATTTTACTCAATTCGGTACTAGAGTAATGTGACGTTTTATATAATTTGTCGAAATTGGTTTATCAGCAGTTCATTAATAGTGCAAAACTATGTGTTAAAACTTTAAATATACCTTTAAATTTTATTTTGGAATTGCAGTGCATTTCATAAATAGTTTACACATGTTTTATTTTCATATTTTAAATTGTGTATATTCATGACGAGTAAGTATTACGGTGCCCCCTCCCCCCAACGACTAGTTTAATGGTGCAACTTGAATACTGACATATACAGAGGTGGATTTATTGATCATCTTGCCAGGTTGTTTAAAGTGAAATCGGAAGATTTGGAACTTTATGCTTATTGATGGTATGATGTCGAAGTCCTACCTCCTTCAAGCAACTCCAGTGTGTCCCTTCCAGAGTTGCTGGAACTCCACTCAGAGAAAAATACCTGGTTTCAATTTTACCTTTGACCCCCAAATACTGTATGTGAATGCCCAGTTTAAAATTGCTTCAAGAAATTTTTTCGTGGTAAGAGTTTTGCAACGTAGAAGGTCTTGGCTGATATTTTGTCTTTAACAAAGTGAAATTGAAACCATAAATTGAAGCTAATGCACATACCAAAGTCCGGAGCTTACTGCTACTGCTGACATTGGAAAATGTTGTAAAACTATTTCAAATCAGCTAAAATAAGTTGGTTTTGAAATACAATAACGGAACTCAGCACCGTGCGAAAGGGGGAGGGCGAAGGGGGCGGTCGCCCCGAGCGCGGAACTTTAGGGGGCGCCAAATTTATACTACCAATGTCATTTTTGGCCTGTTGCAAAAAAAAAAAAAAAGTTAGGTGAGGGGGCGCCAAACTGAAACTTTGCCCCGGGCACAGTTATCTCTTTGCACGCCCCTGACAGAACCCACCATTATTTTTTATGCATCCAAATACTTCCAAAAATGTACTAGTCCATCTAAAATAATTTGCAACACAAAATTAATTTCCTTAAAGACGACCCTATATCGAAACAATAATTAAATCGAATATGGTATCAAAAATAACTAGACATGAAACATAGAAACCAAAAGAATTATGGCTGTTTTAGACAAGTGTAACAAAACTATTTTTTCTAGCATGAACTATATTTGATGTGTGCGATTCTTACATTACTAGTTTCTATTGCTGAAATGAGAAGATTTTTTCTTAAAGATTAAAACCTTATCTCAAAACTTCACATGAGGAATTGACGGCTAATGTGATGGACACTTATGTGAAATCATTATCCAATATCTATCATAGCAAACGCGGTAGCGTTTGGTATAATATGTTTAAGAAATAGAAAGTGCAAACAACTTTCTAAAATTTCTGGCGAATCAGTTGAGATACGGCAGTGAAATTTTTTTTAAAGATAGAACTCGACGAGACAAATAAAATGATAGCATTCAAAAAATTACTGCAGCTTAGAATAGTTTTTTATTTAATTTTTAATGAAAAAATGAAAGCAAAAAATTCAACTAAGTCTAGCTAACGTTTCCGTGGATGGATTCTTCGTTTTTAGTTTATTTTAATCCTCATGGCAAAACTTAGAACAGTTTTTTTTTCATCTCTGTATGTTTGTCGGTCGCTGAGAAAATCGAATTTTTGTCTGAAATTTCCAGCTGAACATAGTCTTTTTCTTATATTTGTTTCTTCTTGTAATTGTTGCACGTTTAAATGAACATAAAAATTGCTATGTATGTAACATAAATAAATCGATTAGATAAATCACGTGAAAAAATACTTATTTGTTGTTATTTTCATGTATCATATTCACTATCTATTTTGACGAGCGAAGTGGAATATATTTTTTTTATTTATTAATTTCTCATTTATTTAAGTTAAAAGCCGCCTCTGGCAAAAAGTTTAGTCTCTCTTAAATTTATGCTAGCCACTGTAATATGATACTTTTATTCATAATTTTATTTACTTGCTTATCTGAAGGTCCATAAGATGAAATCAACAAATTTAGGCGATCAGGGCAAGATTTTGCGGAAAAGTTCATTATCCTGTTCTAGTTGGTGTGTTGGGCGAATAAATCAAAAATGGCGCCGAAAGACCGAATAGCAAATGTTTTTAACCGCTAAAGCGACGTAACCGTGTTTTTCCATCACGTAATATTTTATTTCAAAGACTGATTTAACACAAGATTGACATTAATATTATTTTTTTTTAATTGTACAAGACAAAAAGATATGAAAAGTTATTAAGTACAAACGTTCATACCAATACTTTTTACAGTTATTATTTTATAAATAATTAGACAAGAATGAAAAAATCTACAGGACAATTAAAAGATAACCGTAAAAATATGGTTTTACATTTATTTGCGCCTTTGAGATGTAAGGTAAGGGCATACCGGTAAGAAATCCGGTTTGGCGCAACACAAGAGCGGTGAGTCGGGCGCTCCATGATGATTCGGACGTGAGAATGTGTCAGCTTTTTTTTTTTTTTTTTTTTTGAAGGTACGTTAAATTATTCTAGGTCAATTAAATTATTACTTATTTTATGAATGTCTGATTAATATAAATCTGTTTGCCAAAGCTTGGTGCTATTTTGGCTTCAAAAAGGGAGGGTATGATGCCAAAATATATAAATAGCTCTGAAAACAAACTTGATGAACTTTAATTTTTGTTTTCGTACGAATTTTTTCTGTTTCTATATTAAAATGCGGCACAAATGTCATATACGAATCACATTGGCGTTAATTTTTTTCTAAAGCTAATTTGGCGAAAATCTCGTTTTGGAATACCAGTTACATACCGGGTGTCCCAAAAATGACTGATGGATTTTAAAATTCAATAACTTGCAAACGGTGACAGCTATTTAAAAAAAAAAAAAATTGCAGGAGGGTTATGTATAATGTCAGGAGTTTTTTACCGTAACTTTTTATTTTAGTTCGAATTTCAAACAATAGATGGCGCTGATAGCGATTGAAGGCCAGGTGATCATTGTTGAGTGAGGTCAGTTTCGGCGTCGACTTGGGCTTCAATTGCTGTCAGTGCCATCTATTGGTTGAAATTCGAACTAAAATCAAAAGTTACGGTAAAAATAACTCCTGACATTGTACATAACCCTCCTGCAAAAATTTTTTAAATATAGTCATTTTTGGGACAACCGGTATATATTTTTTGAAAGGTAATAACAATAAATAAAAAAAGGTTTGTTTAATAGAACAAAACAATTTATATATATTTATAACAATTTAAAAAAAAAAAGAAAAAATTATTTATTAAAAAGTAAAGAACAACATCCGGGTTGACATATCAAGCAAAATAACGACACTCTGGATTCAGTTAAATACTCCGATGAGCATATGACATTGGCGTCAGAAAAAGAAAAATTCGCCAACATGGTACGTATAAGACATCTGTGCCAAAAATGCATACCTATTTTATTTACATTACGTACGGTGCTACTTGATTATCAGGTCGACCAATTTCACCCATTTACAGAAATCGCCAAACTATTCGCCAAATTACTCAAAAGGAAAAATGTTGCCATTAAAAAATTTTAAGTTTAGAAAATTAATGAATTTAGGTTAAAAAAATAAAAGTCATTAACGAAAAGGATTACTTTAATGATGACGTTTAGTTATGACGTCGAGACGTACCAAATATATAATTTGATTTATTCAGGTCATTTCGAACAAAAGAATACCAATAAAAGTTTTCATATTTTAATGCAGAATTTATCAAATCAAACCATAAAGAGATATTTGTAAGATATCGCATATGTGAATAACATTGAAGTATTTTAAATGTAATAGTAGAATTTATTAAAGAGCATAAAAAATATGGTACTTACGTATTAACGCCACCGCAGCAGAAGTTGTGCTAATGTGCCAATAAAGAGCAATCTTGTTCGCACGCGCACAAAAAAATGGCATCAAAAATAGGCTAAAAGAGTACTAAAGTACTAAAAATGACGTCAAAATAAGCAAAAAAAAAAAACACTAGAAAGGCACGAACAACAAGATCACTCTTTATTGGCGCATTAGCACAACTTCTACTGCGGTGGCATTAATACGAAGGTACCAAAAATATCAATGTTAGCGGAAATTTGTAAGGAGTTCAATGCTTTATATTTAACCAAATAATGTCGGCGGATACAACCATAAAGTAACTTTAATAAATTATATATTATATTTTTCTCAATTAATATCAAGAGCTATTCGCTTATTGGCATAAAATTTATATTAAATAACAAAAGAACAAATAAATTAGTCAAACATTAATAAAAATATAAATAAATCATCGATTTTAAAATCATTTGATCACTTAACAAACAAGTGTAGCGGGTTTAATGTCAAGGAAGTGTAACATTTATGTTCATCCATTATTGGCATATAATCTTACAGTTTGTCTATCGTTCTTTGGTCGACGGGATAAATTAAGTAGTTATATATTTACTTATAGTATTTTTAATAAAATGAAAGAAAAACGTGCAAGTTAAATGTATCTGATATATGTATTTTTAATTTATGTGTTTTTTAATGAAAGTCATGTATTTTAAATAAAGCTAGTGACAGCTTTATATTTAAAATGAAATTATGGCGAAGGAAACCTATTTGGCGATTGTTTCGAGTAGCTAAAATAAATGTAGGGAAATAGCCGTCGGGCATATAAAAAATAAAACAATCAGATCGGAGCTGTTGATGACAGTCATAAGACTTATGCTGGTATTTATATAGGTACTATAGCAAAATTTGCAACATCTCTGGTGTTAAACTAGGACTCTCGAGGTAAGGCATTTGGCTGCTCAGCAGCGGGTAGAGTTCAAATCCCGTCGGATGTAAGTTCGTTTTGTTTAGAAATGCTTTTGTGTTAAATTATTATTCCTTCGGGAATATTCTTATGTTAATTGTTATTCAATTTCTAGAATTTTTCTAGTTGTGAATGTTTCATTTGAGAAATTACCTTGAATGTATTTAATTGGTATGGCTTTTAATTCTTTTAATAAAGTTCTGTACTTTTTTCGTTCAAATCCATGGTTTATTTTTCATATCATGCATTTTATATAGCAATGCAATGACTTTTATAATTATTCTGATACATCAAAATTTTATGCTGTTGTTATCATTTTATAAATTTTGACAGCAGCAATTATTTTTCTTTTTAAAATATTAGAAAATCTTCAGTTTTTATCAAAAAATTAAATGACTAGTATTAAAAAATGCTCTGACGAGCACCAAAAAAGGTTAATATGTTTTTAAGTATGAAAAAGGGTTTGTCAAGTGCTTCTGTTAATTACTGAGCATGAGGAAGGACAAGGGATTCCTTCTTGGCTACAACTCACTCAGGGGCGTGCCAGCAGTATTCGGCGCCTGTGTGCAGAACTGCATTTGGCGCCCTACCCCCCCCCCCCCTCCATCCCCTGCCTGTAAAAATAAAGCTTTATATATATAAAAAAAAAAAAAAACTGTGAATATCTATAAATGTATAGTTGTTATTCTTTTGGCGTTTTTACCAGATCAAATAAAGTTTTTTGAACCAGAAAATTTATTTAATAAAATGTGTCTTGTTTCTTTGCAGTTCGTACTTTATTTCATTAAATAAATAAATTTCTGTTTCCAAACATGCTTAAATTACTTGAAAAATAAAGAAAGATGGCAGCTATGTAAATAAAATCGGTAATGCAATAAAATCTGTGTAAATGAAAGCGCTCTCTATCAGAATCCTGTGTTACGGTAAAATTTCATTATCCCGGAGAAAATAATTATAACAATAGATTGCATCTAAAAGAAAGAAGTTTGTTTTTACTTTGCATGTATTGGCTATGGCTAACAAAATCTACCGCACATAGAGATGTGAAAACTTGCATAAGATTCGATAATGATATATGCACCGTGCACCTGACACACAATTTTTTTTGTTGTTAATTACCCGAAATATTAATTAAACCCCCTTAATAATCATCGCAAAATGGCGATCTTTCATTCCTCAACGAGATCAGGCTTGCGTGTTTCCCCAAACTAAGCAGTCCTTCCCACTGACCAAAAGCGTAACGTTTGATTTTTTCTGCATTTTCAAATTGAGATATAGTCAGATTCCGGTAGAATTACAAATAAATAAATGCATAAATAAATAATAAAAAAGAAAGAAAGAAAAACGATTTCAGTGGTATTTTTAATTACTATTTCAAAAAACCTTTTTATTTGGTCGCGATTCGCATCGGTTTTCAAGTTTTCCATTTCTCTGAAGTTTCAAACTTAAAAAAAAAAAAGACTATTGATACATTTTCCATATTTTTCAGGTTCTAATAATGTATCAAGTGTGTAAATATTAATATTTATTGTTTAAAAAAAATTTTTTTGAAGTCATTTCAAGGATTCGCCAAACATATTTTTTCTCTCTGTGCAAATTACCTCAAGATATCGTTCCCCAATTTAAAAATATGCGATTTGAATATCATTTCGCGCTAATAAATAAATATATATATGTGAGGGATTGTACGCATTTTCATTATTTGTTTTATCAAGATTTTTTTTCTTGGGAGATGGGCTGATTCAAGGCGGTTGGTGAGTAGGACATAAAGTGTACAGGATTTCAAAACACTTTTGTCATAGATCTATATTTTCCCATTCATATTACATTCAACATTTTAGTTTCTAATTTATTTATGTCTAAATTGAACTTTCTTTTTTTGCCATTTTAGTCTCTGTAATGTCTGCGGTTATGTGTAATGCTAATAAGTGCTCATATTTCAAAAATTCAATTTTATGTTCTGAAATGAAATGTACAAATCTTACAATCATTACAATAATTTATGCAGTATTTAAATAGACACGAGCGTATGCAGGGAGCGCGGGGATAGGCTCCCCCTTCAATCTTCGAAAAAATAAGAAAATTTAGACAACTATGGCCAAATTTAGTCTATTTTCATCAACTCTCCCCCTTTTTCACTATCATGGTAATTCCAAAGTACTAGATAGGTAAAATCTATATTATAAAGGCCAAACGTATCTGTGCGTAACGCATACGTCATGTTTCGAATGGCAACACTTTACGATGAAATTTCTCTTTTGCAATTTTCACTACTGCAAATATTTAAACTTCTAGACACCGCACATTTTTAATCTTTATACCGTTGTATAGGGAAAAATATGTACTTTTAAATGCAATTTGTTTGAAAACTCTATCTTAATTTCTTTTTGAGATATTAATTTTTTTGTAGTTTTTAATTCAATTATTCTGGAATTGGCAACATGAGTACCCCATTTCTGTGCGAAGTAAAGGGAAGATAACCATAAAGTAAAATGAAGGAATATAGAGGAATTATAATGGCTAGGAGTGATGCAAAAAATGTAATCATGAAATCTACTAGATTAAGCCCAAACTCAACCGTGTGCTTTCGCAAAAAAGAACTAAACTTTTAGTACTACAGTGTTTAGTTTATAATAAAAACACTACTTCAGAAAAAGCACGTCATTTTCATTTAGAGAAATTTTAGCTGATATCAAAGGATTCAAGCGCATCATATTGCAAACTGTTTTTGAGGTAGACTGTATCTCCATCTATATCTTCCCCCCATAGAAAATGGCAGATTACCATATATTTTTCTTTCAATTTTTCCATTGCAACTTCAAAAAATTGTAATTAATACACCTCTAGGTCAAGGGATATGTTTGACTTTTGAAAATAAGATAATTAAAATCATACACTGATTGGTACTACTAGGTTATCCAGTCGAACAAAAAATTATCGCCAAACTATAAGATTAAATGCCAATAATGGATGATCATGAATGTCACATTCAATGACATTAAATACGATTCACGTGTTTAAAATGTCATTAAGTGATTTTTTTTTATTAATATTCTACTAATTATTTCTTTTTTCGTTATTTAAAATAAAAATTATGTCAATATGTATAATTTGGCTATTAATTTGGCGAATTGCATAATTTGGCGAAATTGGTCGACGGGATAACAGAGTAGTACCCACTGATTAAATGCAATGTTTTAAAATTTAGTCTGTCTTTATGGAAAAGCAGTAACATGCAGTGTGTGTCATCGGACTGGAAATCTTTGTCCAAAATGCAGCAATTTATATTAGAGGACTTGGCGATTCTCTCCGGTTTGAATTTTCTTCGCCGAATTAGATAAGCAAAAAAAGATGATCTCGGCAATAATTACAGTTTTAAAATAACGTCCGGTTCCCCAGCTTTTTTCCAAAAATTTCTCAACTATAATAAAAATTTCATTGCTATTTTTTAAGACATTCTATTGTAATTTTATTAAATTACCATAATTTGCTTAATGTAATTTTTTTATAATTTTCAGTTCAATTTGCTAAAGCAGACGTTTTTTTAATTCTTTTTTGTTACCTGTCATTTTAGAAGAAAAAAAATTGCAAAATAAAATTATTAAATTTTTCTTTATTTTTGGAATAATTATATTTTTTATGTAATATTTTTTACTTCATTTTTATTTTCCAAATGTGTTTTCAGAAAAAAAAAAAAAAAAAAAAAAAATGAAGAAGTACATTTTTCTTGATCTCAAGTGGAAAAAAAAAAGATGTAAATGATGAAATCGGATTTCATAATTCACCAATATCCAATTAAAATGCAATTGAAAATTTGGTTTAGCATTTGTTCCGTGCGTAGTACCATAGCCTACTATAATACTAGTAAAAGCCTGTTTATTTGAGATTAATGTATGAAGTCTCCCGCCAGAGGACGCTGATACCTTGCCCAAGTTAATCAGACCAATCATGTAAACCCTGAACCAAAACAATGACACGTGTACAAACATGTGCACAGAACAGAAAGCAGCTTATTCAATGCTAATTTGGGCAGGGTTTGCGTCACGTGGACTTACACGTGGTTCAATGAAATGGTTCAGGGTTTGAAGCTGTTGCCAGCTTCACTTTTTCGGCGGTTTTTCGCGAAATGGCTCGGCTGGTAGTATTATAGTAGGCTATGGTAGTACTGACGTTATCTTGCGAATGACAACGTTTCACGATGAAATGACTTTTTAATGAATTTTTGTTACTGATATTTTTTTAATTTTCTAAACATAGCACATTTTAAATTTTTATTCCATCGTATAGGAAAGGAAATCTATTTTAAATTGTAATTTGATTGAAAACTATCTCATTTAACTCACTTATTACGACTTATTATTTTTCAGGCATTTTTTTTAAATCTCTATCACGTATCTATATTAAGAAATAATAATACACAATTTACACATAAATCTATAGATTTTTTTTCTATAATTTTCTATAATAACATTAAAACTGCATGAGTAAATAAATATAAGAATGATTAAAACACAGGTAAAAATGATTCAATATTACCAATATAACATCAAACAATTTAAATTTTCCACAGCCCAATAAGAAAAAAATGTTTTCAAATGTAATTTGTTTGAAAAGTTTATATTATTTAACAATTTGGCTGTAATTAAAGAAAAAACAATAGGTGCTACGTATTTACATAATTACGAACGCACCTAAAAATCATGTGCGTTTTTTTTTTCAATTTATCTCTAACGAGTGAAACACGATTACGAAAGATTAATCTATTTGCCCTTAGAACAATATAAAGAGTTCGGGATTTATTTCCTGCTATAATACAGCAAAATTAAAACTTCCTCTATCAATAATAAAATAAAATAATATAAATAAATATATATTTAACAGACATGTGATTGAATTACGCGCTCGAAGCATTGACATGATGAGAAACAAAATGCTGCCTTAAGTAACAAAATCTTCGGCTGATAACTTCTGACATGCGTCTAATACGGAAATATGACTTTTTAGAAAAATTTCACAGCTTTATTGGATTCCATAATTAATATTTTTCATTAAACCCTTTAGGCGGCTTAATCGTGTTTTTCCGTCATGTAATATTTTATTCAAAGGCTGATTTAACATAAGATTGACATTAATGTTAATTTTTTGATTGTATAAGATAAAAAGATATTAAAAGTTATCCAATACAAATTTTTATACCAATACTTTTTAAAGCTATTATTTTATGAATTAAACATGAATGAATAAATCTGCAGGACGCTTAAAGGGCTAAAAATGCTTTTTTAGTATTAGTTACAAATCTAAAAAGCATATTACATGTAAGAAATTTATTAGAATTTTCAAGAAAGAAAAGAAAATGCTTTTTTATCTTTACTATGTAACCCGGGAAGCCCGGGTTCGACCTACTAGTGTAGATAAAAGCTATTTATTTCACTGAAATATCTATGATGTAAAAAAAAAAAAAAAAAAAAAAAAAAAAAAAAAAAAAAAAAAAAAAATTGTTTAATACATAATAGTTTCCACAGAAATGATCATTAGTAGAAGAACTGAACAAAATATTGCTTTGGCTGCTTAAAGTAAACTGTACTCTTTAAGTGTGAAAATCAGTTTTAAACCTACGGCACAGAATGTCAACAACTTCAGGCTGATGCTTCATTTTTACCAGTTAAAATTTGTCCCATAGCTGACACCAGTATCTCCAATCAAAGATCTCTATACTGAACAGAACAGAGAACACTAACATACAAAAGGTTATACAAATGTAATGAATGTTATCAACTTTTTGACAATTTTTGGACCCTCGCTACCCCTTACGATATCATATGTTATCATTCCTCAATAACATTATCTTTTCTTTACTGGTAAACACAAGTATTATTTCAAACATACTTTACACCTGTTTTCTTAAACGCAGACTATATATATGCATACTCATAAGACAGAAGAATAGAAACATTGAGATATTCAATATTTTGAAAATAA
This sequence comes from Maratus speculifer, assembly GCA_964019185.1. Classification (NCBI taxonomy): domain Eukaryota; kingdom Metazoa; phylum Arthropoda; class Arachnida; order Araneae; family Salticidae; genus Maratus; species Maratus speculifer. Next base: position 44,833,450 of record OZ025294.1, read on the forward strand.
ATAATTTTATAGTCATTTTATTATTTTAATTTTCATTAATGAGTAATTTCATAAAAATAATTAACAAAGTATATATATATATACCTTTATAAATACATCCAAAGTAATTCAGACAATACCATTCAATAAACCAATGAAACCAGTATTTTTACAATCATATTATTGAAAACAGTTGAAGTTTGACGTGAAATAGAAGGCAGATTACCAAAATAATAAAAATTATATGGATAAATGGACATTAGAAGTCTTTTTCATTAAACTACTCTTCAGGGGTGCATAATTTAATGAAAAAGCAAAAACAACCAACCAGTTTCTGTTATGGGACGTGCTCAAAGCTAAGTAATTCGTCCCACAATGCACCCGACTGGTTGGAAGTTATTTACTATTACAAATTAGTAAAAAGATATTCATTGAAGAAAATAAAGACAATATGACAAAATAACAATAATATAATATTTCTTAAAAAAGTATATACTATATACTAAAATATTTACCATACCTATATCCTAGCAGAGAAAATTCTGGTTGGATCATTCAAAAATAATAAAATTATCAAGACACCCCACCCCTCACTAGAGATATCTTCCGATATCCTATGCCAGATTCCCCCCCTTCCCCCCTAAGGTGATAACGTTATGTATACATAGCCAGTGCCGTAGCTATAATAATGGGAGGAGGGAGGGGGCTCATATTTTCTGTCTGTGGCGCAGAAAGATAAATTAGTACATATTCACACTGTAGTTACTATGTTTCTCATTAAACTGTTGTAAGCTTCAGCAAAGAAAAGAATAGGATGATAAAAAATTCGAGTGTAAAACGAGTGAAATCTTAAACATCTCTTAGCTTCCTATGTGCAAATAGGATGAGCAAGTGTTGAAATAATTATTTTAGTTATAATTTAGTATTTTTGCAAAAGCTGTGAAAGGTCCTCAAAACTAATTATATTTTTAAACAGAATTTTATTTGAATTTTTGGAATATAAATTAATTTAGTGGCCTTGGAATCTTTTCCAGAGAGGTTCAAAATGTTTTAGGGGAAGCTGAGCCGCCCATAGCTACGGCCCTGTGCATAGCCCCCAAATTCTTGTTTTACATTGTTTCTCTATTTAAGATTCTTCAAAGCGTTCTCCGCGGACGCCACGATTGCGCCCTTAGGTTTTCTTGGCACCCATTAGAATGTATCCTCTTACTAGCTATTTTTAAGATTAAAAATCCATTTTAAGGGATACATTTTAAAAAATAAAAAAATATTTGAATAGTTTTCTTTCAATAGTTATCGATGATCTTAAATAAGTTTTAATTATTTAATGCTATTAAGTTGTTATTCAGTGATTAAGGTTTCTATAGCTTCTTCACCTACAAAACTTTTGAAGATAGCTTGCCCTCTGAAAATCTAATTTTAAATTTATTTTGAATTAAATTAGTGCTGCAAATTATTTTAAAAGAGTTTCTGAATCGCAGGGGACTTATAGCTATCAGTGTGAGATATACGCGCATCATATAAGACGTTTCTACCATATATAAGTCTACCTCTATTCATGGACTGATATTGTAGGGGAAACTTTTACCAGTATTTCCGAATAGTAATTTTCTTCTTATTTATGATAAATTCTAAAGTAAAGTGACAATTGATACTTAAAAAAATAAAATAAAAAACCAGGTGAAATTTAGCTCCTACGGTAATAAAACTGTATATTATGCTTTTCCACCGCAGTGAGATAATAGTGTTTCATATTTTCAGCTGTGTGAATTACAGCGCCTTTCATTATTTATAATTATATGAGGCGCGCCTCTGTTTATAAAGGTTGTACAGGTCTTGTCTAAATGATTTATTAGAGGACTCATAAGAAGAATAAAATAAAATTTTAAAGAAAGAAATGAATATTTATAAATAAGTTTGTATAAGATAAATCTACTAATGATAATTCAGATGCCTGAAAATATAATACATTTTAGTATGATTAAATCAAGAATTTTTTTCAAAATATTTGCTCCTCAACTGAAATCTTTTGGCGCCTTTATTACTTCGGCGCCTGTGTGTACCGCACACTTTGCACACTGGGTCGGAACGCCCCTGAACTCACTTCAATGCCAACTTTGAAAAAATCATATTTGCGCTTTTTCCATATAAAAGAAATTTGCGGTTCTTTAGTAGGATTTCCCACCGAGCTTTAGATGTTAACCAGGAGTGTAGTCGTAAAAATAACATAGGATATATGCTCTAAGCAGAGGGATACCCTAGAATGTGTATACTATAAGCTTTCTTGAGAAACAGAGAGTATGTGGTGTTCTATTAAAAAGTCCAGAAGGTATACGGCGTATAACCTGCATTACATCCCTGGTGTTAACTGCACAGTTCACTTTGCACTATACTATAAATCAATTTTCTGTGCAATTATACATTTAGGGCATGCTTGGTGCAGTGCATGAATGTGATACCTGCAGGAAATAGGTTTTTGGCACTATGTCGTCTTCCCTTACATTTATTGTCTAATAAAGCTGTATCTTTACTGATTATGCCTTTACACTATACATTTTTATAGTAACTGCGACTGATTTGTTTTCACGGAAAAAGCGCAAATATGATTTTTTCAAAGTTATACTAGTTATAGTATACATTTATTCAGTAGCAAGTAATTAAACGTAGAAATTGCTATTTTAAACTTAATCACTTGATCTTAACTTTATTGTAGGCCAATGTTATGTAACATGAAGCTCGTGATTTTTTATTATTAGCCTCCGAGGCTATTTCTTTCAGACAAGCTAAAAATGTCGTGTCATCAGCCCTGAATTTTCTAGTCAACCGATTTTGATAATTATTTTTTTTAATGAAAGCTATTTATTTGTAGTTGTGCCCATTTTAATTATTTTTTAATTTATTTCCATTTTTATATTTTATTTTTAATTTTAAAAGCTTTTTCATGACATTTCTTCAAAATGGTGGCAACAGAGTTTAGCTTTTCTCTCGATAATAAAAATTTATTTTCTAAAATGATTGCGTATAATTGTGCACTAATTGAGTTAAAAAAATATATTTACTGAGAAATAATATTAATCTATATTAATAAAAGAACAAAACGCTCTGTCTGTGTGTGTGTGTGTGTGTGTCTGCGATAGCTAGCAAAATCTACAGCATGTACAAGGCTCAAATTTTTTTTGAGAGTAGCCCCAAATCTCTCCTGATGCACCTGAGCTTCAGAATTTCGAAATTCTATTTATTAACTGAGTAATTAATTAAATTCCAAAGATCACTCTCATAAAAAATCGCCTTTTTTCTTCTTTTTTTCCCTTCATTTAGTTATGGTTGGCTGGTTGCATAAAATTTTCGCAGAAATAATTAAAAAAGCTGCAATAGACCTTTAAAATTCATAGATTGGCAAACTGTCATTTTAAATGATGATTTTTTATCACAGCGGTTGTAAACCATGGAGGAAAAAGATAGGTGGTGGTGAAGTAAACCGAAAAAAGGGTTGCAATATTAAACCATTTATTGCTCAAATTTTAATGTCCCAAACAAAAGCATGTGGAAGGGATTTTGTATTAATAAGACGAATTGAAAGAAATGAATTACAGCTAAAGCATATTTTACGAAGAAATAGTATTTTTTTAAAATGGTCTTTTTTCTACTATAGTATTTATTTAAAAAAATGTTTGCTTTTAAAATAATTGAAATTGATAAATTCGAAATAATTAAATGTCAAAATAAAATTAAATAAAATATTGAAAACATTTGATTTGAACTAAAAACTGTATTACTAAAAGTTTTCTTTTTTTTTTCAAAACTTTTTAATACTTTATAACGTAGATAAAAAATGTTTATGATTCAACAACATATTAATAATTCTATATCAATATATAAAATATATTTATGAAAACATTCAACTTTTAAAATCATGCATGAAAACTTAAATAACAAATATCAGTCTAAAATCTAGATTTCAGAGTGCAGACGATTTTAAGACATTAACGAAAGAATGTTAACTTTTCAAGCAAAATCTTAAATGATGCTTCTATATTGATATTTCAAAGTCATATGATAAAAATAATCACATAATTCTTGCCTATGATTGATATATTTGTATCTTTTATGCATTCCGATCGTGTATTACAGTCAATAATGGCACAAAACGTTATTTTTTAAACGAAACTTTAGTTATTTATACAATAACAGTTTAAAAGGTAAAAAACAAAGAAATACGGATTTAAACCAGTTTGAATTGATCGGCGTGTGAAAGCACATGGTTTTGTTGGTGTTTATTTGGACTTAATGTAGCGGATTTTAGGGTTATATTTTTGACGTCAGCCAAAGACATTATACTTCCACTCAATTTCTTTTTAATGTGTGGTTGTACGCAAATCTTTGGCATTTCGAACATTAGAATGTGTGAATTATTAGCTGTGTTGCAGTAAAAAAAAAATCACACAACATTTTTCTAGGAGTTTATTTTTTTTTTTATCATTGATAAAATTTAAATGTATTCTATTCAATTTAAAATTAAATTATGGCTTTAGTTTAGTTTTAAAACAAAAATAAAATATAGCTGTTTGGCGTACAATTGTTCGAATCCGCAAACGATTCATACACCATAGTAAATTATCAAATAGCAAAGTAAATTATTTATCAGAAATAGCCATAAAAAGAATAGTAGCAAAACTGATTATAACCTTAATGTTTGGACTAATTAGCACATAACCCGATCCCAACCATAAAAAAACAGACCACACTCCGATCCGTGATAGACAAAATTTCCGTGAGTATAAACCCGACCCGAACCTAAAAATTCTGTTTGAAAAAAAAAAAAAAAAAAAAAAAAAACTATGGATTTCATAACTGACCCGAACCAAATCTCAATCCCATAAAAATGTTCAAATGAAGCATAACCCGATCCAAACAAGGAAAAATAATTTTAGTGGGCATGAACCTAAATATTGTCTTAAAAAAAATTGAAATATGACCCGAACAAAATCTGAAACCGATAAAAATATTCCAGAGAGCTAAAACCCGATCCCAGCAAGACAAAATACTTTCCGTGGTCATAAACAGTAGTAGGAAAAGGAGAGTACGGGCTCAAGCGCAGGTGGGGCTGTGGGGCCGCGCAGCATCCCTCCGGCTGCCCCACCTGCTCCTCCGGCTGCCCCACCTGCGGCCCCGCCACCATCCCTCCTGGCCCCTCCTGCGCCCACCGTGCCACCGCCGCCCTCCTGCGCCCCCTAGTGGAAAAAAGGAACATTCTATTCTAACAGGATAGGTGAACAACCTTCCCTAATTAAAAATATTATCAATCACATCTCAACATTGAATCATACTATAAGATGAAGATTAAATTTGTATTTGAATTTTGAACAACCGTAATTTTAATGAGTATTATTAATTAAGCGAAACAATTAAAATCTCAGTTTTTAACCATTTTATGTAGATTTCTTCAACTACAAGATGAGATTATCAATTTAACTCAAGAAAGTTAAACATATATTTGTTGTGTTAAAACCATGTTCTCACACAATTTCTTGAAATTCAACAAAGAATTGACTATTACTCCAATACTTATCTACTTCAATCTCGACTCTCGATAGTATATAGATATTACATCATTACATACTTACAACTCTTTTCAAACGTTTATCAGAAAATCAAGCCAATCAAAGTCTAGTAGTTATCACACCTGTTCCTCAGAAATATTACTATCATATGAAACAGTAAAGAAAATTAATAGATATTTAATATTTAATAACTTCATACGTGAAATTACTGTCGAATGAGAATACTAATAATCAATAAAATCAACTGTTGGACAAAAAAATAGTACAGATTACCGAAAATTCAAATCATTTTTTCTACAAAAATTACAAAAATTAACAAATGAATGACCAGTTAGAGAAATAATTAAAAAAAATAATGAACATATTTACAAATTTATTAAAATCACACCTTTTTCTGGATTACAAACCACAATTTCTTGAAAAATTTAACACCGAATTTGTAAGATTTTAATCCTAGTATTACATACACTCAATAAATATTCAAAATTAACAAAAAAATAATTTTTTTAGTCTCATCAATAAGCAGAAATTCTATATTAAAAGAATATTTTCATAGTAGTACTTATAAAAATGAGAGTTTACAAACTGATTTTCATAATTTTATCACATTTAAACTTAATTTTTATACATAAAACATTATTTAATCAAATTTTATACTTTCTAATTCAGTAAAATTCAATACTTTTTTAGTTTTAAACCAATACCACAATATTTATTTACATCAAACTTGATTCTTTACCTTTTATATTTCCACATTACACAAGTGAGTTAAATACTAACTTGGAACGGGAGTTGAAGTCAATTGATTCAATTCGATTTTCATCGTATACGCATTTCCCCTACACGAAATTTCTTACTTCTATAATCATCTAATGTATTAAAACTAATCTACTCATATTTTTAATCAATTCATCAGATGTTTCATCTCGCACTTCTGAATTATCATCCACCAAGTTGCTTAAAATATAAATACTATCTTTAAAGTTTTAATGTAGTATACATGACTAATCTTGAGTTTCCATCTATACTATTAATCAAATTATCATATGTTTCATCTTACAGTTCAACGATTTCTGAATTATCGTCCATCTAGTTGTTTAAAATATTAATAAAATGTTTATAGTTTTTGATTATACATAGTATGTATGAATACAATCTTTAATTTTTAACAGTTCATATTTCAAATAACCTATTTTCGAAACCAAACTATGTGAATTTTACCACAATACTTATCATCATACAGAGATTTGTGTTTCATACTTTTTCTAAAAATTATCAGATATGTACTCCTCAGAGGAATTTCTATCATATGAATAAATGAAAAAAAAAATTAATTTATATTAAACGTACAGCGAAATTTGATTGCAATATATATGTATTTAATAAAAATAAATAAATGAGCGATTATTTATACATTAAACCTTTACTAAATATATATTTCTTGCGTTATAAAGATGTTTCAACAAGATGAACCAAAACAGCAGCAAACTTCAGAAATTAATGATCTGAATGATTCATCCCTAGCACATGTAGCGTTAATGAATAATACATATGTAAGTACTTATATGAAAAATACTAGAATTCGTATATGAATCGTAATTAGAGTAAATATAAAATGATTTGTCTTACTGCCTACACTTTAACAAATGCCTTTTTACCTATATTGTTGAAAAGAATCCTAATTGTTTGCATTTTATTTCTATTACAGATGTGTTCTATTTGCTACAAACATTTCTTAAGTAAATCGAATTTAACAGAACATACAAAAATCCATACAGGTGAAAAACCTTACACTTGGGAAGATTACCAAATGCTGTTTTCAAGAAGGCGTGAATCAAAAGTGCACACATCATCATATAAAGCATCGTCAGTTATATGTAAACTTAGTGAGGATATTCAAAAATTATTCAGACGTTTGAAGAATTTAGACATAAAGGAAGATATTTAGACTATATATCCATCATATTTTCATAACACTTACCACAATATCTCAAACTTAAAATTTGGAAGACATACACACTGCTGAAAAGTAATTTTGTTACCCGTGATTCTTCTAACCAGCATGAATGTATAGATATTATTTTGCAATGTATCCTTTAAATGCTCACATTAAATATTCCTTTATATACATATATCGTTGTGTTTATTTTTTAAAAACCTATTACATTAATAAAATAGGTTACACACACGTACATACACATAACATTTTAAGTGAAACAACACTCTCACAACTTAAAAAATGCATAAGAACATACAAAAATAAGCAGATGTATGAAAAAATATGCAAATTTACAAAATAATTTCACTGTTTTCTAGAAATACCAACAAAAAAATATTTAAATTATAAAAAAATTACAAAAGTGAAAAGAAAAAACACAAATGTAAAACAAAAATCACAAAGTGAAAAACTCACAACAAAGTTTTTGAAAAAAAAAAATTTACAACAAAAATTTTTTTACAAAAACCAAAACTTCAAAAATATTTTTCCAAAAAAATTTTTTTTCAAAAACATTTTTTACAAAAAAATTTTTTTTTCAAAATAAGTTTTTACAAAAGTAAAAAATAAAAAATCACAACGTTAAAAATATGAAAAATTTTAGTTAAAAAAAGTGTAAAAAAAATTGCAAAAAAAATTGCAAAAATTTCAAAAAAAGTTACGAAAAAAGTATCAAAATTTTTGTTCTTTTTAATAGTAAATACAATGGTTTCACCATTGCATACTGTATTAAAAAGAACAAAAATTTTGATACTTTTTTCGTAACTTTTTTTGAAATTTTTGCAATTTTTTTTGCAATTTTTTTTACACTTTTTTTAACTAAAATTTTTCATATTTTTAACGTTGTGATTTTTTATTTTTTACTTTTGTAAAAACTTATTTTGAAAAAAAAATTTTTTTGTAAAAAATGTTTTTGAAAAAAAATTTTTTTGGAAAAATATTTTTGAAGTTTTGGTTTTTGTAAAAAAATTTTTGTTGTAAATTTTTTTTTTTCAAAAACTTTGTTGTGAGTTTTTCACTTTGTGATTTTTGTTTTACATTTGTGTTTTTTCTTTTCACTTTTGTAATTTTTTTATAATTTAAATATTTTTTTGTTGGTATTTCTAGAAAACAGTGAAATTATTTTGTAAATTTGCATATTTTTTCATACATCTGCTTATTTTTGTATGTTCTTATGCATTTTTTAAGTTGTGAGAGTGTTGTTTCACTTAAAATGTTATGTGTATGTACGTGTGTGTAACCTATTTTATTAATGTAATAGGTTTTTAAAAAATAAACACAACGATATATGTATATAAAGGAATATTTAATGTGAGCATTTAAAGGATACATTGCAAAATAATATCTATACATTCATGCTGGTTAGAAGAATCACGGGTAACAAAATTACTTTTCAGCAGTGTGTATGTCTTCCAAATTTTAAGTTTGAGATATTGTGGTAAGTGTTATGAAAATATGATGGATATATAGTCTAAATATCTTCCTTTATGTCTAAATTCTTCAAACGTCTGAATAATTTTTGAATATCCTCACTAAGTTTACATATAACTGACGATGCTTTATATGATGATGTGTGCACTTTTGATTCACGCCTTCTTGAAAACAGCATTTGGTAATCTTCCCAAGTGTAAGGTTTTTCACCTGTATGGATTTTTGTATGTTCTGTTAAATTCGATTTACTTAAGAAATGTTTGTAGCAAATAGAACACATCTGTAATAGAAATAAAATGCAAACAATTAGGATTCTTTTCAACAATATAGGTAAAAAGGCATTTGTTAAAGTGTAGGCAGTAAGACAAATCATTTTATATTTACTCTAATTACGATTCATATACGAATTCTAGTATTTTTCATATAAGTACTTACATATGTATTATTCATTAACGCTACATGTGCTAGGGATGAATCATTCAGATCATTAATTTCTGAAGTTTGCTGCTGTTTTGGTTCATCTTGTTGAAACATCTTTATAACGCAAGAAATATATATTTAGTAAAGGTTTAATGTATAAATAATCGCTCATTTATTTATTTTTATTAAATACATATATATTGCAATCAAATTTCGCTGTACGTTTAATATAAATTAATTTTTTTTTTCATTTATTCATATGATAGAAATTCCTCTGAGGAGTACATATCTGATAATTTTTAGAAAAAGTATGAAACACAAATCTCTGTATGATGATAAGTATTGTGGTAAAATTCACATAGTTTGGTTTCGAAAATAGGTTATTTGAAATATGAACTGTTAAAAATTAAAGATTGTATTCATACATACTATGTATAATCAAAAACTATAAACATTTTATTAATATTTTAAACAACTAGATGGACGATAATTCAGAAATCGTTGAACTGTAAGATGAAACATATGATAATTTGATTAATAGTATAGATGGAAACTCAAGATTAGTCATGTATACTACATTAAAACTTTAAAGATAGTATTTATATTTTAAGCAACTTGGTGGATGATAATTCAGAAGTGCGAGATGAAACATCTGATGAATTGATTAAAAATATGAGTAGATTAGTTTTAATACATTAGATGATTATAGAAGTAAGAAATTTCGTGTAGGGGAAATGCGTATACGATGAAAATCGAATTGAATCAATTGACTTCAACTCCCGTTCCAAGTTAGTATTTAACTCACTTGTGTAATGTGGAAATATAAAAGGTAAAGAATCAAGTTTGATGTAAATAAATATTGTGGTATTGGTTTAAAACTAAAAAAGTATTGAATTTTACTGAATTAGAAAGTATAAAATTTGATTAAATAATGTTTTATGTATAAAAATTAAGTTTAAATGTGATAAAATTATGAAAATCAGTTTGTAAACTCTCATTTTTATAAGTACTACTATGAAAATATTCTTTTAATATAGAATTTCTGCTTATTGATGAGACTAAAAAAATTATTTTTTTGTTAATTTTGAATATTTATTGAGTGTATGTAATACTAGGATTAAAATCTTACAAATTCGGTGTTAAATTTTTCAAGAAATTGTGGTTTGTAATCCAGAAAAAGGTGTGATTTTAATAAATTTGTAAATATGTTCATTATTTTTTTTAATTATTTCTCTAACTGGTCATTCATTTGTTAATTTTTGTAATTTTTGTAGAAAAAATGATTTGAATTTTCGGTAATCTGTACTATTTTTTTGTCCAACAGTTGATTTTATTGATTATTAGTATTCTCATTCGACAGTAATTTCACGTATGAAGTTATTAAATATTAAATATCTATTAATTTTCTTTACTGTTTCATATGATAGTAATATTTCTGAGGAACAGGTGTGATAACTACTAGACTTTGATTGGCTTGATTTTCTGATAAACGTTTGAAAAGAGTTGTAAGTATGTAATGATGTAATATCTATATACTATCGAGAGTCGAGATTGAAGTAGATAAGTATTGGAGTAATAGTCAATTCTTTGTTGAATTTCAAGAAATTGTGTGAGAACATGGTTTTTTACATTAAGTTTATGTAATTTCAGTTACAGTTTTTCGACAATCAACCTAAAAATGGATAATTATCATAGTTAAAAGTTATGATGAAAAGATCTAAGCAATATTAATGTTAAAAAGTTCGTCTAATGTTTGCTCTTACGTTGTGAAAATTTCGAATAGTTTGGTTTGAAATATGAAATGTTTGTAAAAATTAAACTTTGTATTCGTGTATGTTTTGCATCATTAAATTGTAAAGATAATATTCATATTTGAAAAATGTTGTTGGGTGTTTTAATAATTTTCTGATAAGTAGATAAAAACAGATGTGAAAATTCTGTGCTATTAAAATATATAGGATCAAGAATAAAGTTTGATGAAAATAAGTATTGTAAAAATTCAGAAATTTTGAAGTGTAAGATGAATCATGTCCTAATTTGATTAATTATATGGGTAGAGTAGTTTTAATATGTCAAGTGTCTAAAGCAGCAAGAAACGATTTTTTAGGTTTTCTAGAATAATAATAATAATAATAATAATAAAAAAAGTATACTTTTGTTGTAAGATTTCGAATGCAGTCAAGACGTGAAAAATATAAGTATGAACCCTTTGTAAAGACATTCAAACTTTTTAAAAAGTTTAAGTTTAGTAATATACTGTAACAATATATGTAAGCGATGTATTTCAAAGTTGAAAATTTGTGTAAAAAATTGTCTTTTCTTGAAAATTGGTATTTATTTTTGTTTAATTAATGATACTTATTACATTTTTGTTGTTAAAAACTAAAATATACGTTTAATTCTTCTGTTAAAATTGATATATCCGTGTTGGAGGTGAGAAAAAATAGTGTAAAACTAATAAAATTTGTTTAAATTCGTCTTTTTATTCTTAAAATTAATATTTGCTATTGTTTAGAATACGTAATAATAACTTTTGAGGAATGTATAACCGGAAAATGTTAAAAAATCTTAGAAAATTGGTATTAAAAATATTAAATACAGTTGCTTCAATGATATCTTTTCGATATGTAAAGTGATTGTAGCATTTAGAAATGTACTTCTGAAGAATGTATAATCGGAAAATGTTAGAAAATCTTAGAAAATTGGTGTTAAAAATATTAAATACAGTTGCTTCAATGATTTCAAAAACAAACTCTGTTAAAAAATTCTGTATGATTTCAAGTGAAAATAATCTGAACCTGAATACATGGTATTTAAAATACAAAATTCACGATTATGAACTAATGTTGAAAACATGGGTAACATTAAATATACAGCTAATATTTAATTATAGATTAGGAAATTCTTAAAGTGTATCCAAATTTATTAAATATAGTATTGAATACAGTGAATAAGTGAAATATGTGAATAAGTATTGATATTTCCATGTTGCTTTTGAAAATACTAGTGTAAAACTAAAAAAAAAAGTTTAAATTCGTCTTTTTCCTCCTTAAAATTATTATTAAACTAGTGTAAAACTAATAAAATTTGTTTAAATTCGTCTTTTCCCCTCTGAAAAACTAATATTTCTATTATTTTGCTTAATTAATTATACTCATTATGACTTCCAAATTTTAATTTGGAGATGTTGTAGTAACTGTTATAAAACTAGAATGGATAAATAACTTAAATCTCTTCTTTTTTTTCACTCTATGTGATACTTTTTCTTGAACGTAAACATTTGTATACCTTTGTAAGTTGTGACGTCAAGATTCTTTGTTATGTTCCCCTACCTGGAATGCATGCATGGTGGGGTTGCAGAAAAAAGTTTTAGTTTAGATATGACGTAATAAGAAATGCTCTGCAGGTTCACATTTGTGTGTTGGGGATTTCTTTAAATTATTCGTTTATGCATTAAAATTCTACTTAGTTGGTATACATAAAGTACGATGAAATTTCCAATTAGAGTAAAAGTTAACCAAATTCGTTTAATTCGTCTTTTTTCGTTAAAAAATCATTAGTTTCCTTTGTTAATTGTTCAATTATCGAAATTCTTTGAGGTAACGACTGTTCAAAAACTAAAAAATATGTTTAAATTTCTATTTTAAGTTGTGTATTCTGATTTTATATTAAAAAATAAATAAATAAATAAAAAATATGAAGAAATCAGTTAAAAATTTAATATTTTCTGTTTTGCTTAATTAATAATGTTCATGAAGGAAATGGTTGTCCAAAACTGGAATGCATGCTTAAATTTCTTTCTATCAAATTGATATTCTGAAGTTTGAGTTGAAAAAATCGTAAGAAATCAATCTTTTTCTATAAAACTTGATATTTTCCATTGTTTTTTACTTAATTAACGATACTCATTAAGATTATAGCTGTTGAAAAACTAGAATGCATGTTTAACTTTCAACTTGTAAGTCGATACACTGATGTTGCAGTTGATAAAAATCGTAAGAAATCAGTCTTTTTCTATAAAATCGATATTTTCCATTGTTTTTTATTTAATTATGAATGCTCATTAAGGTTATAGCTGTTGAAAAACTGAAATGTATGTTTAAGTTTTCTCTCTTAAGTTGATAAAAATCGTTAGAAATCAGTCTTTTTCCATAAAACTTGATATTTTCCATTGTTTTTTTTTACTTAATTAACGATACTCATTAAGGCTATAGCTGTTGAAAAACTAGGATACATGTTTAACTTCCAACTTTTAAGTCGTTACATTGATCATATAGTTGATAAAAATCGTAAGAAATCAGTCTTTTTCTATAAAACTGGATATTTTCTATTGTTTTTACTTAATTAATACTACTCATTAAGATGTCTATGAAGCAAAATTCAAATATATGTTTAACTTTCTTGAGTTAAATTGATAATCTCATCTTGTAGTTGAAGAAATCTACATAAAATGGTTAAAAACTGAGATTTTAATTGTTTCGCTTAATTAATAATACTCATTAAAATTACGGTTGTTCAAAATTCAAATACAAATTTAATCTTCATCTTATAGTATGATTCAATGTTGAGATGTGATTGATAATATTTTTAATTAGGGAAGGTTGTTCACCTATCCTGTTAGAATAGAATGTTCCTTTTTTCCACTAGGGGGCGCAGGAGGGCGGCGGTGGCACGGTGGGCGCAGGAGGGGCCAGGAGGGATGGTGGCGGGGCCGCAGGTGGGGCAGCCGGAGGAGCAGGTGGGGCAGCCGGAGGAGCAGGTGGGGCAGCCGGAGGGATGCTGCGCGGCCCCACAGCCCCACCTGCGCTTGAGCCCGTACTCTCCTTTTCCTACTACTATAAACCCGACTCAAACCTAACAAATTCCATTTGAAAAATTCTGAAATTTGACCCAAACCACATCTAAATCCGACCAAAATATTCGAAAGAACCATAACCGGATTAGAGTAAGACTAAATAATTTCCGTGCACATGAACCCGATACGAACCTAAAACTTCCATTCAAAAAAGTACCTGAAATTTGAATCGAACCAAATCTGAATCTGACAAAACTATTTCAAAGAACCGCAACCGGATCCGAACAAGACAAAATATTTCCATGGATATGAACCCAATCCGAACCCGAAAAATTTCTTTGAAAAAATCGCGAAATCTGAACTGAACCAAATCTGAACTTGGCAAAAATATTCCAGTGAAACATCTCCTTATTCGAACGAGACAAAATAATTTTCGTGAACACGCAAGAAGACCCGAACCCAAAAGTTCCATTTGAAAAAAAAAAACCCGAAATCTGAATTGAACCAAATCTGAGCCCGATAAAACTATTCCAAAGAACTATAACCCGATCCGAGCAAGATGAAATAATTTCCGTGGTCATAAACCCGACTCGAACCTAAAAAATCCGATTTGAAAAAACCTGAAATTTGACTCAAACCACATCTGAATCCGATCAAAATATTAGAAAGAATCATAACCGGATTCGAGTATGATAAAATAATTTCCGTGGACATGAACGAGATTCGAACCTAAAAATTCTATTTGAAAAAATACCTGAAATTTGAATCGAACCAAATCTGAACCAGACAAAAATATTCCAAAGAACCGTAACAGGATCCGAATAAGACAAAATTTCCATGCTCATGAACCGAATCTGAACCTAAAAATTTTCTTTGAAAAAATCTCCAAATCTGAAATGAACTTGATAAAAATATTCCAGTGAAGCATGTATTTATTCGAACAAGGCAGAATAATGTCCGTAAACACGTAAGAAAACCCGAATCCAAAAATTACATTTGAAGAAAAAGCCGAAATTTGAATTAAACCAAGTCTGAACTTGACAAAAATATTTCAGTGAAGCATGTCTTCGATTCATTCTCATCTCTTCATTCGAATTAGACAGAATAATTTCCGTGGACACGCAGGAAGACCTGAACCCAAAAATTCCATTTGAAGAAAACGCCGAAATCTGAATTGAACCAAATCTGTTCCCGCCAAAAATATTTCAGAGAAACATAACTGGATCCGAGCAAGGCAAAATAATTTCCATGGACATGAATCCGACCCAAACATTTAAATCAAATTTCAAAAAAAACCTGAAACCTGAATCGAACCAAATCTGAACCCGTCGAAAATATTCTAATGAATCATAACCAGATCCGAACAAGACAAAATAATTTCCATGGTCATGAACTCAATAAATGATTGGGTAACATTTGGGTTGCAATTACATTACGGTAAGTCTGATTTTATTTAATTTCACGTTAGGTTAAGGTTAGATCACGATTAATTTAAAGTTAGGTTAAAGTTAAATTGCATTTATGTGATGGTTAGAATAAGAATAGGTTACAATAAAGTGACGCCTAGGTTACATTTATGTTATATTTAAGTTACGGTAGGGTACTGTTAAGTCGCAGTTAGGTTACAGACAGATTATGGTTACGGTACAAAAGATTACGGTTAGGAATTTGTCCACAGAATCAACATTACGCATGCTTTGATTAACTGACTTTTGTTAAATGGCTCTGAAATTATAATACTATATACAAATCTTTTATCATGGTGTATCGATTTCATTCACGGTATAGTCGGATTTAAGAGTGATATAATTAGTTTGAAATTCAAAATATTTCACTTGGGATTTCTATGCGAAAAAAATAATTGGTTACGTGATTTAACAGTGATTTTTACGGGTAAATATCAACACTTTAACACGAAAATAACGCAATCGTTGGATACATGTTCCCTCCCGCGTTTCTCATTGCTCATTTAAGTATTTTTAGAGCTTAATATTAGTTGTTGTTTTTAAAACCGATTTTTCACAAAGTAAGCTGCGACGTATTTCAGACAATGCATTTCTGCATGCTTCCAGTTAATGATAAAATCATACAAATTTCAAGTTCGTTTAATATTGTTAATACGGACCCGGGCAACGCCGGGCGGGTCAGCTAGTAATTTATTATAATTCAAAATTGTTTGCGTATTTTCCTTGCTCCATGTGCTTAAATTTGGGAGTCTAATGAAAACATCCAGCCGGTGAAAATTGACGCATATACCAAATTTTTGTGACGTATGCAAATAAATTGTGCTTTTCTATCAGCTTTTTAAATATAATTTTTCAACTATTTGGAACTATTTTTTTAAAGTAGCTGCATTCTGTAGGTTACTCTCATAGGTACCGTTTGGTACAATCAGAATTACAATTTGACATGTATTTTTCTGATTTGCTTGAAAAAACAATTATGCTTGACTTTTAATATCGTTACGTACTATGTGTATTATTAACCTTCGCTTCGCTGAGATAACTATTTCCTCCATGTTCTCTGATGCGGTTGTTTTTGAAAACATCCAGCCGGTGAAAAATGAAGCACACCAAATTTCTGTGATGTATGCAAATAAATTGTGGTTTTTTTTTCAGTTTTTTTACTATAACTTTTAAACTATTTGGAACTAATTTTTGAAAGTAGGTGCATTCACCAGGTTACCTTCATAGGTACCTTCTGATACATCGAAATCCGACAAGTATTTTTTGAGATTTGCTTGACGAAAGAATTTTTTTGACTTTTAATATCGTTATGTACTCTGAGTATAAGACTTCACTACGCTTAGCCAATTATACAACAATTTGAGCGGGCACCTACATCTATTTCAGTTTTTATTGAGCAAAAACCGTCAGAATTCTCGTATCGCGTTTGATTATCTGATGTTTCTAGTCCAAGAGCCGTATTCACAAAACGCTAAGTCAAAGAGCACAAGAAAAAATCCTTTATATTATATGGATGAGTAGGCATAGGGGAATCTAATGATCCATGTCTATCTGAAGTGAAGTGGGGGATAAGCCAAAAAGGAATACCACTAGTGGTTGACTCGTAGACTTAGCATTGTGTTTTTCTGCATCCAGTTTTCCGTGTTTTCATACTTTTGATTGTACGGAAAACACAATGATAAACCTACGAGTGAGCCACTAGTGTTATTAATTTTGGGCTTATGCACCACTTCACTTCTGGTAGACATGGATCATTAGATTCCCCTATGACTACTCTTCCATAATATAAAGGACGTTTTCTTGTGCTCGATAAATTAGGGTTTTATACGGTCGGCTCTTGGACTATTTCAATCGACTAAAATTTTTTATCGATTTCTTAATTTCAACTGATTTACAATTCCGATCGCTGTATAAAAGAATAAAACAAACTTTGCCACGTTGTATGGATGTGTATCCTCAAGTTGTGTTTTGGCATTTTTTTTAGTAATTAAATTTATATTCGTAGTTAAATTTTTAAATATTTTATTTTTGTTAACTAGGGGGCTCTGCCCCCTACCAGCTATGTTCGTCAACCCCTGTTCAAGCAACAAAGACTAAAAAAACACGCTAATTTGATCGGCTTTTTAAAGATTGGGAAACATTGAGCTATAAATATTTGGTAAAGATATTAAATGTAATGTTTAAATCTTATGTAGATTTCACTAAATTTTTCTTACCTTTTTATTATTCACGTAAAAACATTTTTGTATGAAAGGAAATATTATTTGTGCCATCTTAGAATTCACAACAATCGTGAACAAGTCGGAAATTTAGAATTTTTAGGAAGTTCTCAGTTCGTTTCGCGTTTTGATGTATATACATATATATATATATATACACATATATATATATATATATACACATATATATATATATACACACACATATATATATACATATTTTTTTCCTTTTTTTTTGAGACAATTCGTTAAGATGTATTTTTATTTTAAAAGTAACCATCATACCGAATTACAAGATTTTATCTTCAACCTATCACAAGAATAGCAATTTAGAACTGTTTTATTAATGGGATTTCTTAATAAATTCCGAATTTTTTTAAACTCTTCTGTGTCAACGTTTACATTTTAAAATTCATATTCGTTTTAACGGTAACATTTTAAACGTATCTGGTAATGTTTTTAATCATTTCTTACACTTAAATTTCATTTTTTTGGAAACTGTTCTTAGTGAGCATTTACATTTTAAAACTACCAATTATGCCAAACTTCAGTATTATTTCCCAAAAGGTATCATACTAATTGCTATTTTCGATCATTTTTACTTATACATATGATCCGGGATAGTAGAACCAGCATAAAACAAAGCCTATGTTGGAGCATAGTCGGAAGATTAATTTTCCCATCTTTAATTTCAAATTGGTTCTGTAGTTCCAGAGATTACCCTTTACAAACATTTTATTGTAAAATCGTATTTCATCATACACTGACGTCAAAGTTATCTGTGTTGATTCTTTGCTCACGCACAAAATGAATATTATTTACCATGGTCCTCTTTTTTTATAAAAATCACACTCAACTCAATTTTTTTAACAAATTTTGTTTACATTAGGAATGAAATTTTAAATGCCAATAACTTTAAATGACTACATTTTACAAGATATCTCTTCCCTCAAAAATTAATTTATTTTAAAGACCTATTTAAAAATTAACGGTACTTCTAGATTAACCCGTCGACCAAAAAACGATCGCCAAAAAATAAGATTTAATGCCAATAATGGAGGATCGTGAATGTAACATTCAATGATATTAAATACGTTACACGTATTTAAAACATCATTAAGTGATTTTTATTTCGACTTTTACTTATATTTTTATCAATATTCTACTAATTATTTGTTTTTTTATTATTTAAAAGAAAAAATATGTCGATATGTATAATTTGGCTAATAGTTTGGCGATTTGTACAGTTTGGCGAAATTGGTCGACGGGATAACCTAGAAGTACCAAATTAACTTTTATACTGTTTTATTAAAAAAAAAAAATCTCGAGGAAAAATATCCTATTGGTACATTAAACTTCATTTGATGTACCTAAACTGATTTACGCTACTGTAATGTAGATAGTACACTATCGTTGGCAGCTTTATCGCGTTGGGCATAATTTGTTAACTAAATAATAGTTTTTTGCTTTTTAAAGATAGAAATTTTATTTTTTTAAAACTGAATTTTGCAAAAGCACGTAGATTGAATAATTACCTGTCCGAAAATGCACTTTATACGTTTTTCTGTCCGTTATTTAAGTCTGTACCTTGATTGAAAAAAAAAAAATGTTTGACGAAGAAAATAGTGATTATTTTCAGTATCTCGACGATTTTTAAAAAATCCTGTATCTCTGTTTATAGCTATTTTATAAAGATGTGTTTGATCTTAAATTGAAGCTTTTCTTCATTAGATTCTCCTAGCTTTCGTTGTATTTCTCTGCAATACTTTATTTTTTTAAATATTTCAAATTTTAAAACGCCATGTTTGGTCGATTTAACATGGAGAAGTTGTCTCGAGTATATTAAGCAGTTAAACGGTCGTTATCAGTGTGACCGTTTTTTCAAGCTAAAAGCAGGCTAGAATTGGACTGACAACAAGCTAAAAATAAATTCGATGGTCCTGCCATCTATTGATGGTCAGTATATCAATAGACTGACAACTATCTTTTAGCCTGAATTTTTAGCTTGTTGTAAGACCTACAACAGTCCAGATTTCTTACAACAATCCAAAAACGGTCACACTGGTCGTTATGTTCTGGGCGTTTTTTCGTTTGGCAAACATCTTTTCTTTTTTGCTTGGCTTGGCAGAACGACCGTACTGCTTGATTACATAAAATGTGAAATAGTTTAACGTAATTGAAACGCCTCCCTATCAAACAATATTTTTACCCCTATACCCTTATGTATTGAAATACTTTTGTGTGAACCTGTAAATTAATAATAAATACTTTTTGCACCATTGATTGTACAGAATGCATATTTTAGTATATAGTTCATAGATTCATATCAATTTTATTATGCTTTGAAAAGTGTGACAGCATTAAAATGCATTTGAAGCTCTTTTTTTTTTTTCTCATTAGCCGTTAATGTAACGGAGTACTTTTGATTGTTCCTGTAGTTAAACTATACATCCGATTTTCATGAAATTTGAAATGACTAGACAAAATTATGCAACAATTATATATTTTAAATTTCAAACAATTCGGTTATGTAGTTTTTGCTCTGTCATATGCTGACTGACGGACTGAACGACGACTATAGGTGCTACGTATTTACATAATTACGAACGCACATAATATGGTTTTCACCTTTATTCTGTTACCGCCCAGGTTTGGATTTACTAGTTATCGTAAAACCTTGCGGCATTTCTAGCAACAAGCAAATACTTTTGTAGTATTATGAACATTAAAATATAATTTGGCAACACCATCATATATTATTAAAATTTGCAATTTATCATAAACTTTTTCAATATTTATTTTTGCAGTCTAATTAATTTTTTATTTCATGGAAGTCATTAAATTAGGGGACAGAATAACAATTCCTAGTAAAAATGTTAAAGGTGAAATCGCTTTTGTAGGAAAAACTAATTTCGCTGCCGGCATATGGTATGGAATAATTTTGGACGATCCTATCGGAAAACATAATGGAACTGTCGAAGGCAAATGTTACTTCAAATGTCCAAAGAATCATGGTATTTTCCTAAAAGCTAGCTATATTGAGAGAGAGCATGTTGATATTAAAAGGGCCTTAGACAGACGCCGTAGCTTGATTCCGAAACTAATTAATTATTCAAACTATCCGAAAACTGATTTTAAGCAGAAACCCGAGGTATCAAAGCGCAAAATTAAATCGCAGCTTCAAAATGAAAATTGTGCTATTCTAGGAGGTGATATGACCAATACTTACGCTCAAAATACGAAATCAACTACAGTAAGTGAATATAGTGATATCAAAAGTACTGCAGAGGAGAAAAAAATTCCGTTCATAAGGAAATATACTAACTGTTTAAAAATAAGTTCCGAGGTACCAGGAAGTCATTTTTGCTCAAACAAAAGTATAAATAAGTCAAATTATGATGATGTTGCTGGTGATCATGTTGAACATAATGACAAGAATTTGATTTTGCCTACTACAAAGAGCAGCTCTAAATCTGATAGAATAGACAATAAATATAAAGAAAAAATCGTATATCCAAATTATTTAAAAGCTAGTTCAAAGTTAGTTGAGAGAAACATTTGTGTAGCAAATGTCAGCGATATGAACTGCAATGGACTAAAGAATGCTTCTGAAATTCAAGCTTCACTAAGGTGTGAAGATAAAGACACTCCGGACAATCTAGTCAAATATCTTTATCATCAAAACACTTATCTCAAAGAAAGCAACTCATGTTCAACAAATAGAAATGAAATGCTTAAAACAATATCATCGTCCAGGAAAGAAGATCGCGAAATTCCAAAGGATGATCATATTGAAGACATTCCTGGCGAGAACACAGAAATAGAAGTTATGACAAGTGAAATTGAAGACTTGAAACGCAAACTGAAGAGCACAGAAATATCTTTACAGAAAGCTCTCAGTAAGTATAATGAAGCACAGGAAGAAATCAAATATTTGAAATACGATAACGAGTGCCAAAGGAAACAAATTAAGTTCCAGAAGATTCATTTGAAGCTACTAAAGATGATACAGGAAAAAGATTCAAAGGAAGTTGATGATTTTGATATGCACAAAACATCGAAACAAAAGAAAATTGGTGAAATTTTAGACAACACTATAAAGAAACATGGTAATAAATATGCAGCTACTTCGGACGGGAAGTTCGATTTAGTAAGCAGAAAAGCTACGATTTCTACACAGCGTGTTCTCCAATTAGAAGAGCAAAACAGATTAATGATGCAGGGTCTAGTTGAACTAAGGGATTTTTTAAAAACGCAAGGTAAATCTCAATTCATAGATTCGAAACCTTTGAATTATGATAGCGAGAGTCTCTTTTCAAACAGAAGAAAACGGACTTGTTCAGGATCTTTTGCTTCGCCTCCTATCTCAAATCCTGAAACATATACCACTGAGGAATCAGAAGCTCAGTTAAGAGAAAATTTGGAAATGCTGCGGGAAATAGCAAAATTAAACGAGCTTTTGACAGAAAAGAGAGAAAATATAAAGAATTGGGAAGTAAAAAAGGTAACTGCAGAATCTTTAGGAGATTCCAATTTAACATCAAAATGTGAATTAAATAATTCTCAACATCCAGGTGTACTACCAACACACAATTCTCCGAATAAATCAGTAACTGATATCAATATTGAAAACCACGTCGACCCTTTAAAAGTTGAAATGGATTTTGTAGGATTTCAAAATTCCTCGACAACCAATAAAAGCAATATACAGAATTATCAAAATATCGACTACAATTCGCAGGATTTTTCTCACATAACTAAAATAAAAAAGAAGATTAACGAGAATCATGTTGGAGATGGAGAATCTTTTGAATCAGAAGAATGTATTGATGAACTCAGCCATCCAGAGTCTAAAGGTCTCAAGTATAAAGAGAATTTTTCTTTGTCAAATACTTCTTTGGTAGATGTTTACAGAAAAGATCTTGAATGTCTCGAAAATTCCAATTCCAGGGAATTCAAAGTATTACCAGATTTTCCTCTGGATTTGCAACGTCAATCAACAAATATGATCAAGCAGCAACAGAACAAATCCAGCGGCAACAGAACAATGACTTTAACGAAATCAAAGAGATCCGACAGAAATATACATGCCATGAAATAGAATCGATGAATGTGTGAAATTTGTCAAATTTTGTATGACAATTAAAAAAATAAATTATGGTGAATTCAATGTTAATTACTTGATTGATTTGTGTTAATTAAATGATTGAAGGAAATAGATGTGCTGTTGGACATTACCAAAAATAAATACGTGTAAAAATGGCAAAAAGTCGCAAAAATTACAACGATAAATAGTAGTTTCATTTTAAAGTTTTTGGAATAATAGCAATAAACACAAAATTGTGATACCTGATGGTGACTTTGAAATAATTACTGTGAGATAAATCTTAATTTCAGAAATGTTCTAAAATCGAGGGAGTCGCCAAATCGGCGTTATTTGACTATATTTTTTGCCATACAAGCAAACAAGGGTGATAGTCGTGGCAAACAGTAGATATTTTATTTATATGATTGGTGTGCATTTTGTATGTAAGAATTATTTCGTTTGTATTTTTTGAAAAGTTTAAATATTCAGTTGTCCTTTTTTTTTTCTTTATTTAACATTGAAATTTTGGTACTACCCCACACACCACATACGTTCAGATTACATCCAGTTTTCCTCTGTTATATTCGAAATACGTCTTTAGATGTATTCCATGCCTAGCCATTGGGTTAAAATACGTCCAGAATTTGTTGAATGTTTGACATAGACGTATCTACAAAATATCTATACAAAATAAGAAATGCTAATTGTATGAAAATTCGACTAATCCAGTTTTCGCCAACTCCGGAACCAAATCTTAACCTATTTCATGACATAAAGTAGATGAAAACGGGACCAATCCAATTTATGCTGTTTTCAGAACAAAATATTAACGTTTCTACCACCATTTTTGGACATAACTTGGATGAAAATTGAACTAATCCAATCTTCGTAAAATTTCGAACTTAATTTGAACTTTACAGTCGCCATTTTAAAATGGTAGTATATGGAGGAGTCTAAGCGCTAATTTTTATTGCATCTGCATTTTGATTATAAAAGTAATGTGTAACCAGTGTACTGTGTGAACCAGAGTTTCATCTTTTATTATTATTATTTTTTTTTTTTTTTTTTTTTTTTTTTTACGTAATGAGAACTATTCGTAACACGGATTAGTATGTATTTTATAATAACGAAGTTTTCTACTGCGAAGCCTAACAGACTTGCACCTAATTCACAGAAACTTGTCGGATTTTCTTTTTATTATTATTTATAAAGGGAATTAATTATTAAAAACCCTTTATTTCATCGTTGATTAGAAATTGCCTTTATGAAGACAGACTCCACATCTATCAATCAACCGTCGTTTGGATTGGAACTTTGGGAAAACCGAGGGGTTCGACAAACTAGTTTTTGCTGTACCAGATTTATAAATCAAGTTGATTTAACTGATTTCTTATTGATTTATTTGAGATTTACTGATTTATTCGTGATTTACTGATTTACTTGAGATTTATTGATTTACTTGAGATTTACTGGTGGTTAGCATCGCTCTGATTGGCTCTTCAGATCATGTGACGTGACGATGTTTGCTCGACTCGTACTAGTGTAAAATTAATGACAAAAGAGATATCCATATGATATCGTTATTTTCGGACTCGCTACACGTTAGAAAGTATTCCTTATTCGTTCCTTTCATACAGTTCAGAAATCAGATATATTAATTATCTTACGTACTACAAAACTGTCTTTTTCGAAGAAAGAATTCATTTGACATGTGCTGCCATCTGTAGTTAAAATTATCATTTAATGGTGTTTCTAAATTGAAATGAGTTTCAAAATGATATAGTTATTTTTACAAGCAAGTTTACTTATTAATTTTACACTAAAATTAACTGTGTATTGTAAAAATTTAAATTCTATAATAATTTAAAGATGTTTTTAAAAAAATACATTTAATTTATTACATGATCATCAAATAGCATTGTATTTTAATCATATTATTTCTGAATTTTTCTAAATTTATGTTTAAAAATACTTTTTTTTAATATAAAATTGAATTTTTTTTTTTTTTTTTTTTTTTTTTTACTAGGAATAAAAGATAAATGAATAAATAAAATTTATCGTAAAAATATTCTTACAAGCAATCTAAAAAATTCTTTTTTATCAAAAAATTATGCACTCAAAGCAAAACTGTAAACATTTAATTGCTTGAAAATTTTCAGAACGTTTAAAAATTTGATAATTTCTGACATTTGTTGAAGCATTTTTAATCTCGAAAAATTTGCAAGTGTACTTATTCTGAAATATTGTGATTAAAAAGTGTTTTCGATTTTTAAATAAAATCGAATTTTTAAATAAAACTGAAAAAATCTAATGAAATTCAGCATTTTAAACTAAATTTCCGGACGTGACTGCTAATTGCTTCCTAATGACGACATTTCTGAAGTCCTAAAAATTATCATAAAATGCTAACTTAAAAACATTTCAAAATCATTTTTTACATTTATGAAAAAACTAGCAGGCTAAGCCCGCTGCGCTGGTCTATTTTTCAAAACAAAACATGAATCAAACAAAATATTGAATATGATTGCGTTTTTTAAAGCAACTTCACCTCGAATGCTCTTTCACATTTCTGAAAATCATACAAAACGCCAATGTATTTAAAGATAGAAAACCAATGATTATAAATGCACCAAAAAATGCATTAAAAGTTAGCAAACAGCTATTTCTAATTTACTGTCGAGATTCTTCATGAGTGCAAAACTCAGTAAGCTAGAAAAAACAAAACTGAGCCAAAAATAAAAACAACAACAATGGAATCAAGGCCCGTTGACGCCAAAATATATTAAAATAATAATAAAATATTATTTTGTTGTATCAGCTTATGCATTCGATAAAATTCGGGCTTTTAAGAAAAAAATATCTCAGTTGACCATTTATTGTAGAGTTTGATAGATAAATGAGGCAAGTATGAAAAGAGCAATTTAAATATTGTCTATTCACCATACTTCTAAAATAGCGAACATTATGATCGCAGAGATTGACCATTGAATTTAAACAATTTTCAAGTGATTCATTT
Source organism: Maratus speculifer (assembly GCA_964019185.1). Taxonomy (NCBI): domain Eukaryota; kingdom Metazoa; phylum Arthropoda; class Arachnida; order Araneae; family Salticidae; genus Maratus; species Maratus speculifer. The sequence continues at coordinate 44,859,419 of OZ025294.1, forward strand.
TCATTTGATAGTGTTTGAACTCTAAACCTCTCAACTTGAGGATATGGGTATCTGTGGAAACCTTAATACATCCTCTATCAATATTATTCGCGTTTGAAATGAAATAGACGCCCTCTCGCGGACAAAGTCTGAAACGAAATAGAACTGATACCGTGAGCATCTTCCGCTGAAATCAGTGTTTAAAAGGCCGATAAATAAATAAACAGTTCTATAATAAATAAATAAATAAATAAACAGTTCTATAACGCATGCAACGTTGGGTTCTTTGTATTAAAATTATCTAAAATCAAAATTTTATACACAAAGTTTAGATCTATAATATAAAAAAGTACATTTGACTTACTCATGGCAAAATAATATGACAGTAACACAATGCTTGCATGATTCGCTTGCTCCAGCTTTGCAAGAGCAAGAAAAAATTTTTATTTTCAAATTTTTGTTTTCCTTTACTAGCAAACCTGAAATAATATGGGGATTTCCTTTTGTTTGGCTTGTTTGTAAACACGAGCCTACAATCTCTATTTCTTCTTCTTTGCATTTTTTAATGCCGCACATTACTAATCTCTTTGAATTAATAATTGCTTCAGCTTCTCTAAAGCAATTACTAGATTTTCCAGCATCTAGAAATTCTAAAATTGTCGATATTTGTAATTTATCTCCCATAATTAAATAAAAAAGATAAAAAACTGCACTTTAAATAGCTCTTTAAACGGGTTTCGCTATGCTTGCTACAGCATGGAACAAACAGCACTTCGTAAACAAACGATTATCAGGTCTATACAACGCCACCTTTCGGTCATTACAAACGCGAATAGTATATTTCGTAACGTACATCTGCTCTTGATAAATCTATTACAGTGTTCCGTTTTTGGAATGCAGCAGAATAAATAAAGTTAAATAAAGTTTTCCTTAGAAAAATAAAGTGAATGTTTTTTGAATGTGTGAAATTCATTTTTTGATACAGATGTCATATACGCATCACATTGGCGTGATTGAAACAAAATGAACATTTTATGCCTCTTATGGTAATCCAGCTTTGTTTTTAATTTATTAATGAAGCATTTATTTACTTTCATTTGCATTTTAAAATGATACAAAATGTTATGCTCTATACATAGAAAAGTAAAATAGAAAATAGAAATGTATCTGTCATTTGAATGGCGCCAGAAATGTATCACCCCAACGTGGTGCATATATGACATTTGTGCCTCTTTCTTACAACATGGGTGTGTGCATTCGCACCTAAATTTAGTTATTTAGCTCTATTTTTGTAATAACTGGAGTTTGTACCATGTACGGTACTACTTGATTATTCTGTCGAGAAAAAAATTAATAGCAGATTATAGGAATAAATGTCAATAATCGATGATCGTAAGTATGATAGCAATTGATATTACACGTGATGCACGTATTTTTTTACGTCATAAGTGCTTTTTAATTCGACTTTTAATTAGTATTTTTTACTTATGTTTATTGTTCTTTCGTTATTTAAAATGAATTTATGTAAATTTGAATAATTTGGCGAAACTGGCCGACGTGTTAATCAAGTAGCACTCAATTTACATTTGAAAATACCATATTTCACAAAAAACTCCATTACAAACCCGGATTTGCAAGATTTCCTTCCAATACCAATGCGGCAAAATCCTCGTTTTAGAATAGCGAAGAAATGTGCATTTTTAAAAATTATTTTCGTTATTTTAAAACGAAAATATTAATAAATAAAAAAAAAGTTACTATAGCACAAAACAATTTATAGAATTTCTAAAAAGAAATTGAAAGTAAATAAACAATTTATTAATACAGAAACAACTATTGCTGGGTTACCATATCAGGCAAAATAACACCGTTTTGGCGATAGTCAGATACCTCAGTGTGTATATAATATCTGTGCCAAACATGTTTGGAAAAAACAATAATCGTTATTTATACAGCATGTTTAAATACTGTAGTATAGTGAAAAAAATGTATACATGACATATACGCACCACATTGGCGCTTTTTTTTTTTTTTTCTACTGATGCCGATTCGGAGAAAATTTTGTTTTCAAATACCAGTTACATATATAGTTTACAATTATTTTCTGTTATTTTAAATAGAAAATAACAATAAATTTTAAAAAGTTTAGTTAATAATTATAAAACAAAACTATTTATATCCTTTAAAAAATAAAATAAAATAAAATAAAAATTTATTAATAAATAAACAACAGCCAGGTTACCAAGTGAGGCATAAAATCGCCATTTTATTGCAGTCGCGCAAATGTGGCGCATGTATGACAAATGTGCCTAGATTAAAATAGTTTATATAACTGGGAAAAAAAGAAAAAAATTGTAAATAGACAATTTATTAATAAATAGACAATAACATCCGGGTTGCCATATCAAGCAAAATAATGACACTTTGGCGTCAGTTAATTACCCAGATGTATGTATGGTACTAGCGTAAGAGACAAATCGCACTAACGTAGTGCGTATGAAATAACTGTGCCAAAATTTTTTTTTTTTTAAGTTGCAGTTAAATTATTTTACAATATCTATGTATGTGGAAAGACATTTACCCTAAAATTTAAATATTATTCATTTTTGTGGTATTAACTGCTATATGTGTATTTAAGTTAAATGTAAATTTTTTTCCTAAAAATGCTCTCACACATTAAAAGAGAGAGAGGGAGAGAGAAAACAGTTTTTTGCGAACAACGCTTTTTTTTTTTTTTTTGGTTTAGAATCGCATTGATTGGCGACAAAAGTAGATTGAAACACCCAAATGAACAAACATACAAATAACAATTGGAGCCTTTTAAAAAATATTAATTCTGCGAGTTTCTTCTGTAAAACACATAACGGGAAAATTAGATTTAGAAATATTTTAAAAAAAAAGAAAGAAAAAAAAATACTTATGTTTTACCTAATGAAATTTTTGAGATGTTGTTTTCTTTTAATCTGGCTCGAAAGAAATAAATAGCAAAATATTGTGTCACTTCAAAACTTTCTTTCACATTGAGTTACTTTTTAAATATTCTAAATATTCTTTTTTTTTTTTTTTCGTTAAAGATATATATTTTCCTTTCATAATATTGTTTTGCATTAAACGGATTTTTTCTTTTTATCATTATTTATTTTAAATCAATGAATTAACAGGTTTTTTTATCGAAATGTTTATATTATTTTCCATTAGAGAAAGCATTTCATTTCTTTTTTGAAATATAATTATCGCCAAAAAATTAGTTTTTGCAACCCTTCCGTCAAAAATAACCAAAAAATACGAAATTTAGTACGAAAAATCAGAGTTATCCCTGTATATTTGTATCATAAACCTCCGCAAAAATATTTCCTATCGAATGATATAATCTGCAAAAAAATCCATCGGATAGTTTTTGAAAACACTCGTTTGGAAGTTTCAGAATTTCTGCTTTATAATATACTAGCAGGCTATGCCCGCTGCGCTGGTCAATATTTTAAAATCAACCGTGGATGAAACGAACTGGTGAATTTAAATTTGTATTTTACATAATTTGGACCTCCAGCAGCACCTTGTTTATTGCTGAAAACGATTTAGACACCATTGTGATATTAAATTATCTTAAACGGTGCGCAAAAACCAGCTATTTAGAAGTCACTATTTTAGTTTATTACTAACAGTGCACATTTGGAAGCGAAATGAGACCATTATGGCAACAGGATTTAAAATTTTCCCTTATCAGAAGAAATATTAATTATTACAGTCGTTACCATGGTACAACTTCTGAAAAATTTCTTCACAACTTTTCATTATGTGAAGCAGGAACCCAAAACTACTCCCACCTAAAAAGTTTATATGTATATTAAATTTTGTCCGCGCGATAAAAGGCACAATTATGCAAGAATCATCTTCAAACTCGTCAAATACATTGAGATGGTTAATATCTCAGAGAGAATTGCAAATGAGCAAAATCGGCCCAAGTGGGTGGTAATTGGGAAAGGTTCAAAAATTTGAATACCATCTTAACATGGCTTTCACAAAACCAGCTCTTACAAAACAATAGCAGGAAAAAAAAAATAAACATTTTTCGTTACAGCAAGTTGCCAACGATAAAAAAAACTTATTGCAAAATTTCCTCCTGAAAAATGAAAACACAATTATTTGCTCTTTCGTATTTAAGCATTTTCTCTTTAGTTATTTAAGATAAAATTATGTAAATTTGTATAATTTGGCGAACGATTTGGCGAAATTGATTGACGTGATAATCAAGTAGTAGCCAATTTACAGTTTTCATATTTCACAAAAGATTCCTACACAGACATCATATACGCAATAGGTTTAGCACGATTATCTTGCAACTACAATGTGGCAAAATCCTCCTTTTAGAATACTAAAGAAATTTATGTATATTTTATTATTTTCTATCATTTTAAACAGCAATTAACAATAAATAAAAAGTAACTGTAGAACAAAACAACAAATATCATTTCAAAAAAGAAAAAAATGAAAGTAAATAAACAACTTATCATCAGATAAACAACTATAGCTGGGTTACCATATGAGGCAAATAATGCCATTTTGGCGCCAGTGAGATACCTCGATGAGTATATGACCAAATTCGTGACAAAATTTCCATTTGGAAAAAACTTTAATCGGTATTTATACTGCATTTTCCCTATTTATGTATAAGAAAAAACTTTGACACAGATGTCATGTATGCACCACATTGGTGCAATATTTTTCTGGCGCCAATTTGGAAAACTTGGTTTTTAATTACAAATTTCATAAATATTTTTTAATTATTTTGTATTATTTGAAAAAATAAATGAATAAAAATTTTAATTAATAGCTATAGAACAAAATGATTTATATTATTTTAAAAAACAAAATGAAAGTTGATAAATAGTTTATTAATAAATAAACAACCATAGCCGGTTTACCATGTGTGGCATAAAATCGCCATTTTGTTACAATCGTGCGAATGTGATGCGTATATGACATCTGCACCAAAACTTTAAAAAGTTGCAATTAAATTATTTTATAGTTTGGATGAGGAAGACATTTATACTAATATTTAAACATTATACGCATTTTTTTTGCTATAACTGCTATTTATATATTTACAATTAAACATAAAAAAATATCCTAAAAATGCTCGCACACATTTAAAAGAGAGTGGGAGAATTTAGTAATTGTGAACATCGCTCCGGCTTATGCCTTCTTGGTATAAAATCGCATTGTTTGATGACAAAAGTAAATTCGAACACCCAAATAAAAAAATGACATACAATTAACAGATAAAACTATTTTTAAAAGTAATTCTGCTATTTTGTCCTGTAAGACACATAATGGTAGAATGAGATTTTAAAAATATTTTTTTTTTTTTTTAAATAGAAAAAATTTATTTACGTTTTATCTAATAAAATATTTAAAATACATTTTTGTTAGCCTGCGCGAAAGAGAATAGCGAAAGTTTGATTGAAGAAATATTGAAAATGAAATGGTCAATTAAAAAAGACTTGCAAATTTTATTCAGCGGGAATTTTTTATTTCAAAATGTTGAATTTATCTAGAGTAATAACGCATAATTGCATAAATTTACTTTAAGTTGCAAAATTTTTCCTTCAGTATTACTTGGTTATACCGTCGACCAATTTCGCCAAATTATACAAATCGCCAAACTATTAGCCAGATTATATAGATTAGCATAAATTTTCGAAAAACAAATTAGCAGAACATATATAAAAGTAGAAATAAAATGTCGAATTAAAAATCACTTGATGACATAATTAGTATTTATATTATGCTTAATGTCAAGTGAATGTGACATTTACGATCATCCATTATTGACATTTAATCTTGAAATTTGGGGGTAGATTTTTAATCGATGGGGTAATCTTTCCTTTTTCAGTTTTTAAATTTTAAAACTGAAATTTTTCCTGTAAAAGAAATTGATGAAATGGCGCAAGAAAAATTAAATTAACAATGGAAACATTTGCAAAAAGAAATAAAAAAGTTATACTCATATCTATATAGTTTACGATTCAATATTAAAATATACTCTAAAAATTATCTTCACTTAAAAAAAAAAAAAAAAAAAAAAAAAAAAAAAAAAAAAAAAAAAAAAAAAAAATTTGCGACCATTAAGAACCTAAGTCAGGCATTAAGTCAGTAGTGCATTTTTGGCTTAAAAACACATTCTTTGGCGACAAAAGCAGGATGAAAATGGTATAGAAACGAATAGTAACTCACAACTTACAGTGTCTTTTACCATCAGATCTGCTTTTTTCTGCTGTAAGTTATATTATACGGAAATTCGATAAAAAAGAGAAAGAAAATAATAAAAAGGGAAATAACTATCATTCAAAATTCATTTAATCAATTTCTAAAATTCATGTTTTTAATCTAACACCAGGGATAAGTCGCCAAAAGTTGAACCAATTGTTATATTTCGCGTTAATTTATTTTTTAAGCATTACAAATATTTTTTTCATTTTCAAGATAAATATATTTTTATAATATTACGCCTCATTTAAGCGATCTTTCTTTATTATTATTAATATTATCAGTAGTTATTTTCTGCTATTATTTGCAAGATATTTGTAATATTTCTAATATATATAGCCATTTTAATTGTTTTAGCAATTATAATTTTCGCCAAAAACAGCTACTGGCAACCCTTTTGTCAAAAATAACCGAAAAATACGAAATTTACTACGAAAAATCAGAGTTATCCCTGTATATTTGAATCATAAACCTTCGGAAAAATATTTCCTATCGAATGATACAATCGGCAAAAAAATCCATCGGGTAGTTTTTGAAAACACCCGTTTGGAAGTTTCAGAACTTCTGCTTTATAATATATATGATATGATATGATATGATATGATAAGAAACATTTCAATTTCCTCATATCTAAATGAAATCTGTGTAAATTATTTATTTTTAAAAATACTAACGCATTTTTTTTCTTTTCTTAATGAATGAAAGTAAATTAGGGGAAGTATCACAAAAAATCGCCACTTTTAATTTAAGAATAACTTTCAATTTAATAATTAATCATGAACCTCCCCTTCCCAAAGAAAACGCTATGACCCCCTCCCCTCTAAGTTGAGTATCGAATCTGCCTTTGCATGTTATGGACAATGCTTTATCAATATATGTTTTTGTTTTTTGTTTTTTTAATTCGTTGTTGAACCTTCTTTAACTGAATACTTCGCTTGGCATAAATATAAATGACAGTTTTCTTTATCATTTAATGCTTCAGAAAAATATGTCCACAGTTTACTTCTTTTTCTTTCCATAATAAAATAAATAAATGAATCAACAAGTCTGGTTCATGAGTTAAGGCCATTGTGATAATTATGAATAATGCCGCATAACAGCTCCACCTGTCGAGGGATTTATGCCATAATGTAATCAGAACCATCAGGGCCGTAACTATAATCTTAGGGGCCCCGGGGCAAAACCTCGGGGGGGCCCCCAGGGAGGGCAAATTGAAACTTTGCCCCGGGCATAGTTTCTTTTCTCGCACACCGCTGTTTAAATGTACATAGTATGATAAGCCCAAAAATGACTAAAAAATGTAAAATTGGGCAACTCTACTCAGCAGGCACTTGGCGGCGACGCCATTTTTGCCGATCCCACTGAAGTTAGCATAGGGAAGAAAATACGGACTTCTGATTGGTTGAATACTTTAAAGAGCATTTTATTTAGGTCCATTTTTGAGTATATGTAACTTAATCATGCGTTTCTGTTTAAAAACTTTTGAAAGATGAATTGTGATAATTTTTTTTTTCGATTTTATGTATTTATTAATAGACTAGCTGACCCATCCGGCATTGCCCGGGACCCGTTATGATAACCTTAAGCAAACAATTAACACTTTAGATCTACAATTAGTCAAAATTAAGCATAGGATATGAATTATTCGTTAAATAATATTTTAAAGAAATGCATAAAAAAATGAGTAAATGCTTTAAAAAAGGCCTTTGGACCTCAATAAAAACATCAGGGTGTAGGTCCTGAAATAAGAGTCCAAAACTCAACTTTAAAGTTATGCATTGAGAAGGTTTGATAATAATTGGGTGAAATATGCACGGAGAACAAAAATTTCAAGGTGCCTGAGCCGAGACCATAGGCAGTCTCAGGCTTTTAAATGGAATGTAAGAACATGTAAAATAACTAAGTGAGAAAATAGGTCCAAAAATTAAGATTGGATTAAGAGAGGGCAGTTTAAAAGCAATTTATGGTACAAAATCCTCAAGGGGCCAGGAACTTATTTCGAATGTAGTTGGGTATAAAATATTTTTTGTAGTTATTAAAGTAATGGGAGGACGCTAAAGCAATGTGAAAGAAAATTGCAAGCAATCCGGATCATTTTTAAAGAAATTGCACCAACGACCCCAAGAACGCGATTAATATTCAAAATTGGTGGTAACTAGACTTTGACGGTTTCTTAGTAAGCTGATGGATTTAAGAAGTTGTTTAAAAAAAGCGAGTTAATTGAACCATTTTAAAGGGATTTATAATAAGGGCCCAAAAAGGACAACTGACAGTTAAAAAGAGGGCCCTAACAAGAAAACATGTTAAAATATCTTAGTACTTAGCTCTTTAGATCTAAAATTAGTCAAAATTAATCATAGGGTATGAATTATTCATTTTAATAATACACTGCTCAAAACAATTAAAGGATATTGCAGTTTTAGGTGGATTTTGTATCTGGGAAACTTTTTAGCCGATTGATACATGGTCGGCAGACATAGTAGGTTATATGAGAATAAATTACACATGTTTGGCAGAAATTAATGCTTATTATGAAAATACTGATTCAAATAAAATATCCATTGAACAGGACCAAGCTAAAACGTCTAGCATTAAGCTACCTAGGGTCATTTGCCGGTTTTTAGAGGCAGAATTGAAGAATGGTCCGTATTTAAAAGTACATTTAATGAGCTTATTAATGATAATTCAAATTTAAAAGAATGAAAAATTATTTTATTTGCGTTCTGCTTTGACTGGTGAAGCGAGGAGTTTGCTTACACCAGATGAAAATTATGTTTCACTTTTCAATGCGTTAGAACAAAGATACGAGAATAAAAGAGTTATGGTAGATTGTCATATAAAGAATATTTTAAATCTTTGTGTAATTAAACAGGAATCCGCTAAGGATCTCCGCATTTTATTAGATATTGTAAAGAAAAATTTAAGGGCTTTAAAGATCTTAAAGTATGATAGAGATAATTTCTCGAACGCAATTTTGCTGAATATTATTTTAAATGAACTAGATAACGAAACTCGTAAACAATACGAACTAACATTAAAGGATAATGAAGTGCCTAATTTTGATGAATTTTTAGAATTTCTTGAGCGAAGATGCCAAATCTTAAATAGTATAAGTTCTAACGTATCCTCTAAATATACTGCAAAATCCTTATTCATAAAAACAAACAAACCTCAAAGTAAATGTTGCGTAATCTGTAAAACCGAAAACCACCCCTTATATCATTGTGTTAAATATAAAAACATGAAGTTAAGTGAGCGAACCCCACAAACACTCGAGTTAAGGCCTTAAGCTGGTTTCGTCACGGCCAAAAGGAGTTAAGGCCATTTGTACAAAAACAATGCTGTACCGCAAGTGAGCCGCCGCTAATTGCGGCAATCATCGCCGAGCCGTTAAAGGCTCGGCGATGACAGAATTGTTGCATTTACTTTGCCGGTAAACTCTTAATGGTCGGTTTCGGGCAAAAAAGTAATGGCCCTCCAACATCTAGAAAGCAGAGGGCTAATATAAACTGACCAGCATTTTTATTTTATGAGAGAAAATGTATATATTTTTGGTCTTTATTTCTTTCAAAAATTACTTTAAATCTGAGTTTTAATAAGAAGAGATTTATATACGAGATATAATTTACGAGATTTATATTTAAAACAATAAAATAAATGACATATTTTATTTAGTTTGAAAATATTTATATAAAAAATAAAAATTTTGCTCAAAATGTATATAGAATTCCAAGTTTTTTCTTCACCGGCACACTGTTGCATTCATTATTTATAAAAAAAAGTTGGAAAAAAAAGAATAAATATTTAAAATATAGTAAAATAATTTAAAATAAATATTAAAATAGAAAAACGCTTTTAGATTGTCCCTAAAGCAGTCCATGTCCACACCCCCCTCCTCCCAAATACTCAGTCATGCAAAACTTTAGCATACATGCATAAAATAATTTTTAATCGTACATGCATAATATATTTCTAAAATTGTCGATTTCTGTATTTCTAAAGTTGGCTCAGAAATACAATTAGTTTCACATTTTTTTTTTTTTTTTTTTTTTTCTTTTCTACGAAAGATCATTCTAAAATTTGAAAAATGGTGTTATTAGAAAAAAAAAAAAGAAAGAATGTATTTTGATTTATTTGCATCTGCAAGCGCGGATAGCTTTGCATGGATATATTTCAGTGGTCATACTGGAAATAATGAATATATTATTCAATTTATATTGATTTTAATAGCCAAAATAAACGGAACACAAATTTTTAAGAAATTGGAACAATACAAAGATTTAAATACAGTAAGATGCATTCATTGGAAATGCATATTATACAAAATATTTACAAGATATTTACTGATAAATGTGAATTTTTTTATGTATATATTTTTTAATTCTATAAAAAAGGTATTTGTTGCAAACAAAATGGAGGAAATGGCATTTAATTTGTTTCATCAAGAATTTTTTGCTGAATGCGAGTCAGTAAAGAAAAAAAAAAGGGGGGGGGGAGCATATAAACTGTTTCTAAAACGTAAATTTTTAATATGATTTCAAATATATATGCATTTTAAATAAAATTCCCGGGGGGAGGGGGATTTAAAATTCTGATTCAAAGGAAAAAAAATTCCCTGTATCTGTTAAATTCCTAACATTTATATGTATTTATTTGCTTTATTATATTTTTACTAAAAAAAAAAAATACAGATAAAGCCATCTATTGTTTTTCATATGTCGGATAACCGTCCCTTTCAAACAAAACTCATTAAAGATCAAAACACCATGTCGCCACAATAAACGATCCGACGAGTAATCGCAAAAAGTGGTCAGATCTGTTTGGACCTTAGGAGAATACATGCTCTCCTTCAAGGTCAACAAGTACAGGGGGGAATTTTCCAAGAATTTTGGACGGTGTGCTGATAAGCATTTCATTTCAGTTAGACCGTCACATAAGGGAGAGAAAGCGTGTTTAACGAATGCTACTTTCAATTTGGATATTTTAACACAATATAGGTATGTTTTCTTATGCTTATTCATTGAAGAATTATTAATTTATAATTCATTATAACCTCTTGAGTTTTTTTTGCATCGACATTACGATTGTTTGTTTCAGGAAACCTAATAGAAAGATAGGAAACATATTCATTTTTAAGACATACGTTTTTAAAAATGCAGTTGTATTTTAACAAATAGAAAATAATATTTTCTTTATACTCCGCTATTCATCGCTTATTCGTTATTTTAAAGTTTTGTATAAATTAGGAAAAGCAGCTAATTTAAAATTATATACTTTTAAGAATTTTTTAAAAGTTTGAAAGTTAATCATATTTTCATATAACAATTGTTGTTTTCTACTGTGCATGTCATTAAAAATATTGCAAAAAATAAAATAGTTTAATTTAAATAAAGTTTACACTGATTCTTAAAGGTAAAATTTATTTTTCTTTTCATATATTAGAAGTGAGAAAGAGCGATTTCATGTCTCTTGTATAAAATTGTGCAAAATACCATTTAATAGATGTTTCTTTGACTTAAAAAAAATCTTTTTTGTAGAGGTTTATTCAATTATTTTAGATAAAATAGCTATCGGTTTCATTTTAGATTCTTAAAATAGCTTCTTTAACGTTGTAAGTAACATGACTGTGAATGATGGTTTTTTCTTTTTTTTATTTTGAGCGAAAAAAAATTAACAATTTTTCATCGAAAATATTTCATTCATTAAACAATTAAATAAAATTGTCAGATCATTCAAAATTTTGATACATTTTCAATTACTGTAAATAATTCTCAGCTAATATGAAAAAATTAAAATAATATATTTTTTAAATAGCAAATATTATTGTTATGATGTATATATATATATATATATATATATATATATATATATATATATATATATATGTAATGTTTGATTATTAAATTATTCGAATAAAATCTAAATGAAAATTCTTTTGTATATTAAAATGATGCAAAAAATATTCGACAGGTTTCATAATAATTCTTTAATGAATAAATATAATATATTGGTGACAGCCATTAACAGGCTACTTCAGTCAAGCAAAACGATTCGTTCGGTAATATTAATCCTATAGAAGAAATCAATAAAGATATCTCTGTTACATTTTAATATTTTGAAACGATATTTTTACTATCAGATAGCTGAAATTAATCTGTACAAAGGCCTTTTTTACTTTTTCTATTTTGTTTGCAGATATTTTTAATGAGAATGTTTTTATTTTCGGAACCGGTTACGAAAGTGAAAGCATCCTCAGAAAAAATCTACAAAAAAAATCGAAAAAATAAAAAAAATTGTCTACGAATCGATCTCAGCAATCTAATGCAACAGATAATAAACAAAATAAAATAAAATAAATAAGTAATTTAAAAGTATTGGAATGTAACCGAGATATCTTTATAAATTCCTTCTGTAGGATCGGCATTATTTATTGGGTCTTTTCGCTTGGCTGAAGTAGCCTCTTAAGTCTAAAAACCAATGAAAATAAAAGAAAAAAACATAAAGCATTTAACTTAATACATGCATCACTAGCATAAATTCAAAATTTGTTCCATAAAAAATGTTTGTTGGAAGATTGTTTAAATTATAAAGTGTTTTTGCATAAAAAAACAATATATTATTAATCATTAGGTACACTTTTCAAAAAAGTTATAAATTTACTTATCTTCAAATTTTTCAAAAATTTCCAAAACTTATAAGTTGAAAATGAATTTGTTTATTATTTAATTATATGCTTTAAAAATTATTTTTAATTGCATTACATGTAAATTTTTAAAGCATATGATTAAATAATAAACAAATAAATTCATTTTCAACTTATATGCTTTGGAAATTTTTGAAAATTTTGAAGATAAGTAAATTTATAACTTTTTTGAAAAGTGTACATAAAGATTATTAGTATATTTGTTTTACATGCAAAGACAGTTTATCATTTAAATAATCTTCCAACAAATATTCTTTATAGAACAAATTTTGAATTCATGTTTAAATATTAATTCTTACAAACACAAAAATCTGGGTGAGGGGGATCTCCTGGCCAGCCTTTATTTTTAATGGCCTTTAAAAGAATAATTGTGGCCAGTTTGTGGCTGTCTGATATTTTTAATAAAAACGTTAATGGCACATTTGTGGGCAACTTCTTGTATTCATGGCCATGATCTTGCGGCCGCGTTCTGGCCGGCGTGACAGTTTTTTGACGGAGCCGTTACGGCCAAAGATGGCGGGCCGTTATTAAACACTTTGGGCCACCACTAACGACGCCTCTAGTGGCCCACCAGTTATGTGTTTGTTGGGAATTAACCTTGTTAAGAAAAATAAACTTTGCTTCAATTGTTTAAGTTCAGCCCACCTCATTAATTATTGTAATTCAAAAAGCACTTGTCATGTTTGCAAGAGCGCAAGCCACCATTCATCATTACATAATTATACAACACCAGTAAACAATCCTATAAACAATCTCCCAATACATGAAACAATAAATAGCAATTTTGTTTCGGAAGATTTATCACAAAACGAAACTACTGCTCATTCATTTTTTTCGTATGAAAATGATAATAATAAATCTGTTTTAATTAGCACTGCAATAATTTATTTGACAGATGTAAATGGCATCAAAATTCCTTTCAGGGCAATATTAGATTCCGCATCGCAGAATTGTTTTTATACATTTAAAGCAGCACAAATATTAGGCTTGAAAAAGGAGAAAATAAATATTCCTGTAAGTGGAATAAATAAATTGCCTATTTACATTAAATCTAGAATCAAATCAAAGTTGTCAATTTTTTTTTTTCATGAACAACATACATCTGACTTGTGTGCTCGACATGAAGCCTGTATCTTATAAGCCATCGTCAATATACAGGGACGAGATAGCACACAAGGAAATATTACAACACAAGAGAAGTACAACCAGGAGCTCCACACAAAGAGTGTGTGCAATGGAGCCAGTGGGATTCGAACCCACAACCTCACGATCAGCGGCGTGATGTCTTAACCACTCAGCCACGGAGGCCCTCAAAGTTGTCAAATAAAATGAATAGTACCAGTTATGATATTGAGTTATTAATCGTTCCAAACATCTGTGACTTCACGCCCTCGAAAAAGATAAACATATCAGATTTAAAAATTCCAGCAAATATTTGTTTAGCGGATAAAAAATTTAACATTCCAAGCAGTGTGGAGATAATTATCGGCGCTGAACTGTATTTTTCTCTTTTAAATGAAGAAAAAATAAAGTTAGGCAATAATTTATATTTGCAATCAAGTATTTTCGGTTATATTGTATCTGGTTGTATTTATGACAAAACAGTAAATAATAATAATACTAATTATTGTTTCTTAACAAAAAATCTTGAATTACTTAATGACACTTTGAAGTCTTTCTGGGAAATTGAAGAAGTACAAAATTTAAAACCCTGTAACAGTGAAGAATTAGGATATTGTAATGATCACTTCGATAAAACGCACTTCAGAAAACCGGATGGTAGGTTTGTGGTCACGATGCCGTTTAAACCACAGGTTTTAGAACCCGATTTGGGAAATTCCAAAAATCTTGCTTTGAAAAAATTAAACTCTCTGTGGCAACGTTTAGATCGAGATCCTGTTATGAAAAATTTATACACAGAATTTATTAAAGAATATAGAGATTTAAATCACATGCATGAAATAAAAGAAAACACGAACTTTAATGATGGCTATTACTTACCACATCACGGCGTTTTACGACCCTCTAGTAAAACCACAAAACTACGCGTCGTTTTTGACGCTAGTGCCAAGTCAACCAACGGAAAATCTTTGAACGATTTATTATGTAAGGGTGGAGTTCTGCAAGATGATCTTTTTTCGATATTAATTAGATTTAGAAAGCATATTTATGCTTTTACTGCGGATATTAAACAAATGTTTAGGATGATAGAAATAAATCCATTCCCAGTACAAATATTTAAAAATTTTGTGGAAAGACAGTATGTCATCCCCGGTTAAGGTATTTCAGCTAACAACAGTTTCGTATGGAACATCTTGTACTCCCTACTTAGCCACCAAAGTATTACAACAATTAGCTCTAGATGAGAAAATGGAATTCCCGTTAGCATCGAAAATTGTTTTGAAGGACTTTTATATGGACGATTGCCTATCGGGCTCATCCAATTTAGAAGAATTCAGATTAATGAAATCGCAATTAACAGAACTCCTCCTAAAGGGAGGGATGGTTTTACACAAATGGTGTACCAATGAGGTCCAATCTACTGATAATCACATGTTTCCCCTGGACAGAAATTCTGAAGAAATAACTTAAAACATTAGGGATGTTGTGGAACAGTTTCAATGATACGTTTAGGTATAAAGTTAATATCAACACAAAGAGTGATTTCACAAAAAGAGATGTACTTTCGCAAATTGCCCCCATTTATGATCCTCTCGGTCTCTTAGGGCCAGTGATTGCTAAAGCAAAAATATTCATGCAGGAGCTATGGCTTCTTAAAATAGAGTGGAATGAGAAGCTGCCCTCTCATGTTGCCAAACAATGGGAAACCTTCCTCGAAAGTCTTAAAGAACTGGAATCCATTGAAGTACCAAGATGCTTCCTAGCTGTGAACCAATCAGTGGTGCTAAATGGTTTCGCAGATGCGTCTTCCAAGGCTTATGGCGCAGTGATATACATGCAAACATCTAATTCTAGTAAAACCATCAGTCACTTATTATGTAGTAAATCCCGCGTGTGTCCAACCAAAGTAATAACAGTGCCACGTCTCGAACTGTCAGCATGTCTTCTTCTGGCTAAACTCACTAACAAGGTCTTAAATTCGTTAGATAAACAAGTAGCTTCAATAAATTTGTTTTCTGATTCAACTTTTGCTTTAGCTTGGATAGACACTGCTCCTCATCTCCTGAAAACGTTTGTGGGAAACCGCGTTGTGCAAATTAAGGAACAAACTAAAAACTTTCCATGGTTTCATATTCCGTCAGAACACAATCCAGCTGACTTGATATCAAGAGGTGCAAGTGTGGAAAACCTTTCTTCTAACCAGTTGTGGTGGCATGGCCCGCCTCTTTCAATTCTTGAAGAAACAATAGCAAAAACTGACTCTAATATAAGTGACATTAAAGATGAACATTATTCTAGTGAGCTTAAAGCTCCCAACAACTTGACATTCGCTATTCATAATGACTCTAATTTGTGTGATAATTTAATTAATCTTAGCAATAATTTCCAAAAATTAATTCGAATTTTAGCTTATATTTTCAGATTCATACATAAATGTAAAAAAGCAACATCTGCTACCGGCCCTCTGTTGCTGGAGGAATTAAAGAGAGCCGAGGTTTATTTAATAAAAAATGAACAGGTAAAGTATTTCAAACATGAAATTTCGGCCCTCCAAGCGGGATCTTCGGTTCATCGCGCAAGTAAGTTAAAATTCTTAAATCCCTTTTTAGATGGAGATAGCTTATTGAGGGTGGGAGGAAGACTAGCAAAATCAAATTTGAATTTTGACCATAAACACCCCATTATACTTCCGGCGAGCTGTCGCTTGACGAAACTAATTTTTCAATATTATCATAAATGAGATTTTCATGTAGGACCCCAAGCTCTTTTGAACACTGTGCGTCAAAAATATTGGCCGTTTGGTGGCAGAAATATTGCGCGTAAAATTGTACATGAGTGTTTACAATGCTTTAAAATTAAACCTATAACGGCTAGTCAAATGATGGGGGATCTCCCTCCTGAAAGAATAGTGCCCAGTTCCCCATTTTCAAATGTGGGATTAGATTTAAGTGGGCCTTTTGAAATAAAATATAAAGGTCAAAGAAAGGGTACTTTTCAGAAAATCTATGTTGCCACATTTGTATGTATGGTCACTAAAGCTGTGCACTTGGATTTTGTCTCAGATTTGACATCCGAGGCTATAATAGCAACTCTAAAAAGATTCTTCGCTCGTCGTGGGAAAAGCTCTGTAATCTTTAGCGACAATGCTACAAATTTCGTTGGGGCTTCAGCAGAACTAAAACGTTTACGCAGACTTGTTACGAGTGATGAAGTTTCGAACTTTTTAGCTTCTGAAGGTATTAACTGGAAGTTCTCCCCTCCTAGGGCGCCAAATTTTGGTGGCCTTTGGGAGGCAGGAGTCAAATCTTTCAAATACCACTTAAAAAGAGCTGTGAGCTCAGCTCATCTCATCTCACGATCGAGGAATTCCTGACAGTTATCACACAGATAGAGGCTATTTTAAATTCGCGACCACTTTGTCCTTTGTCAACGGATCCTGACGATCTTCAGGTGTTGACTCCTGGTCACTTCCTCATAGGAAAGCCTCTTAATTTAATTCCAGAACCCAATTTAAGTGAGGTCAAAGATAATTTGCTAAATAAATGGCAAAGGACTCAAAAATTAACGCAGTTAATATGGAAACGTTGGCAGAATAATTATCTGAGCCAGTTACAAGAAAAAAACAAGTGGCTATTTAAAAGGCCTAATATTCTGCCAGGAATGCTAGTTTTGCTTAAGGACTCACAATTACCCATTTGCACTTGGTCACTAGGCCGCATTAATAAGGTTTTCCCAGGCGTGGACGGGATAGTCAGAGTAGTTGAAGTTCGCACCGCTAAAGGTAATTTTAAACGACCTATTTCAAAAATAAGTATATTACCCATTGAGGACAACATCATAGATCCTAAACTTTAAATGTGCTTTATTATGTATTAATTTTCATGTATTATTTGTGTTTATTTTATTTATTTGTTTTTGCTTATAATCTGTATCATGTTGTGTTATTACTTGTATTGCATATGTATCTTGAAATATAAAAATATTTCAACGCCGGGCGGGATGTTCCGCTTCTGTATTGTGATCTTGTAACATCGCCTTGGCGACAAACACAGCCCACGCCAATTATACGCCAATCGGCAATTTAGTGTAACCCTATGCTCACGTGTTGTGTGACGCAGTGGATTGAGAGAAACTGTCTCTTAGCAACAAGCTCTAATGCTGCAACAAGCGACGACTCTTAGAAAATAAACATTCCATTAAAATTTACAGTCTACTTGCTATTTCTTTTTAATTTAGTTTTTCTTTTTAATTTAGTACACCTCCGTACAGACTCAATGAGGCTATTAATGACGAGTTGGGGTATTCTGCCCCACTCTTCCAGAAGAGCTCTTTCCAGTTCTTGGAGAGTTTGTGGGGGTTGTTGGCGGCCAGAAACTCGTCTTCCTAGAGCGTCCCAAATGTGCTCGATTGTATTCATGTCTGGAGAACACGCTGGCAATTCCATTCGAACTATTCCTTCCTCGAAAAGGAAATCCTCCACCAGGTTTGCACGATGTGGCCTGCAGTTATCGTCCATTAAAATGAAGTTATCTTCGATTGCTGCAGCATAAGGGACTACAATAGGTCTGAGAATCTCATCCCTATATCGGCAACCAGTCAGAGCTCCATCTCGAATGATGTAGAGGTCAGTGCGCCCGTCAATGGAGATACCACCATACACCAACACTCCTCCACCGCCAAATCTGACACTTTCGTGCACGAACGCAGGATTATTCCTACTGCCACGGTCCCTCCAGATTAAAATACGCCTATTATCCGGATGCACAGAAAAACGGGACTCGTCAGAAAACAGAATATTGCTCCATTCATTTCTCCTCCAGTTGACATGCTCGGTTGCCCACTCCCTGCGGTCGCGAAGATGCCTTGATGTTAATCTAACACATACCATCGGTCGGCGAGCATACAGACCTACAGCATGGAGCCGGTTTCGGACAGTCTGAGTTGAAATCGTGGTGCCTGTAGCCGAGCGAAGGTGTTGTTGGAGAAGAGTAGCGTTCATGTTTCGGTGTCTCCGAGCTGTTAACGCTAAATACCGATCTTCATTGGGCGTTGTTACCCGTCTACGACCTTGCCCTGGTCTTCGGCTTGCACATCCACTCTCCAAAAAACGGTTCCATATCCTGGAAATGACACTTTATGACACTCCAATGGCTTGCGCTACATCGGCTTGAGTTTGGCCCACTTCTAACCTACCAACAATTCTCCAAGCTTCTGAATCTGTCAAATGACTTCGCTGAGACATCGTACTCATCGAAAGAAAGCAATCACTGAATGCCGATCATCCTTGTCTTCATTCTCTTTTATCCAGTTGAAAGTCAAATTTCATTCGCTGCCGCTGAAGCGACGTTTTTGACGTCGAACTCAAAATTTACATACTCCACAGTTTGAAAACCAGAAAAATTTGCATTTGTGATTCTCTTCTTCTATTTTCGGCAAAAAAAAATTTCGTTTATATCTTTATTTTATATAAAACTTCAAATATCCTTTAATTGTTTTGAGCAAAGTGTTTTTTATCGAAATGCACAAATTGATTCGGAAAATGTTTAAATAAAAAAAGGGTCCTAGCCACGGATGAAAATATGAGAATCTTGTTCCTGAAAAAAGAGTTCAAGATTCAAATTTAAAAATTTTGCACTGAGAAGGAGAGAAATTTAAAAAGTAAACTATGTTTGCCTCACAAAATGTTCAGGGGCCCTAGACTGAGCCCTATGATTCCACAGGAGGCCAAAGTGTCTTATATGGAATGTCAAAACATTAAAATATCTAAATGAATAAAGAATTCTAAAAATGAAGATCGGATTAAAAGGAAACAATTTATTAACAATTTATTATTACAAAAACTTCAACGGGCCCCAAGGGGCCAGGAATTTATTTTGCATGTAGTTGGGTATAAAGATATACAGGGTATAATAGGGTTGGGTATAAAGATTTTTGTACTTATTAAAATGATGGAAAGACGCTATAACTATGTTAAATAAAATTGAAAGCAATTTGGTTCATGTTTAAAGAAGCTGCACCAAGGGCCTCAAGAAAGCAATTGACAAACAAAATTAATGGTAGCTGAAGTCTGAGAAATTCTTTTGTCGTTCATGTAATAGGTAGAGAACATAAAAAGTTGTTAGAAAAAAAAAGCTAGTGAATTGGACCGTTTTTAAGGGAGCTATAATATGGGGCCCCGTAGGGACCAACTGACAGTTAAAACCAGGGCCCTAATATGAAACCATGTTAAAATATTTTAGTACATAGCGCTTTAGATCTTTAATTAGTCAAAATTAAGCATATAGTAGGAGCTATTCTTTGGAATGATATAATTTTTTAAATGCACCAATTGATTGGGCAAATGTTTAAAAAGGGGCCCTAGGGTCCGAATAAAAACATCAGGTTTTCTGGATTGGTCCTGAAAGAAGAGTCCCAGGCAACTTTAAAGTTTTACACTAAGAAGATCAGAAATACAGGAAGTGAAATATGTTTATTTCACAAAATGTTGAGGGGCCCTGGGCTGGACCTTACGATTCCACAGGGGAACACAGTGTCTTGTATAGAATATCAAAATATTAAAATATCTAAATGAATAAAGAATCCTAAAAATGAAGATCAGATTAAAAGGAAGAAATTTATTGACAATGTATTATTACAAAAACTTCAAGGGGGCCTGTACCGGGCCCCAAAGGGCCAGGAAATTATTTCGCATGTGGTGAATTCCATTTTGTGACAGACATGACTGAGAGAACTTTTTTGTTCATCTTTAAGTACAAAATATTAATTGATAGTTAAAAAATTGCATGGGGTGATGTAAATATAGGCTTATACTATAAAAAAACAGTAAAATTTTAATTCAAGGAAAAAACTTAATTTAATTGAGGGTTAAAACCTGCCGTGACAGACATGACAAAATTTAGACATAGGTTTTGACTAGATACATATCATTTGCATAGACATAGATCATTTGCTCTTAATTGGTATGCATATCAAGTCCAGAATTTTTTAGGAAACAAAATAAGACTTGGATATGTGAAGCAGAAAGAAAAATATAGAAAAATTTGTAAATATAAAAATATTATAAAATATTTATCAGCGTGACAGACATGACAAAGTTTTGTGACAGACATGACACGTGTACAATTTTCTATGAATTTAAGTATTTTTTTCTTAAATATTACTTTCTTTACTTTTATCACAACTTGGAGATTACAATATGATATAACATTGGTATATTATGTTAAAAGAATCGCAAAATAAATTATAAAAAAATATTTAAATTTTATGAAATCCCTTGGAAGTGACTAGTGTTGGAGTTGAAACATTTGCTAATATTTGGTTCGTCTCATACCAGATAACATGATCTTCAGGTTCAAATTTAAACATGCTTTTAATTTTAGTTGGAACGAAGCATTTTATTTTATGTTGTTGCTGTGTCTGTGCGATTTGTGTTATTATTCCATGATAAATCTTATTATCTTATTGCACATTCACCCATTGGCTATATTGCTTTGTTGCATTTTCCAAGAGGTAATTTTCAGTGCATGAAGAAATGAAGAAATTGATTCCAGGACCAATTTTCCTCGCAGCTTCAGCACACTTACATGATGGTCTAGGATTTATATATCTAGCCTGAGTAGCACCAAGGAACTGATTCTTAATAGTCTCATCAATACATCCTTTTCCGTGTGATGTAACTGAAATATGCCAGACTGTTGGGAATTTGTTTTGTGCTATTGAAAATATATATTTTTGTCTGAAGTGTAGAGATGCTCCGTCAGATTAGAATTCAACCTCTTTGACTTTTAACTTTGAATTATTTATCATGATTTTTTTAAATGATCAAATAGTTAAACATTATAACAGCATAATTATCATAATTACCATAATCAGATATATCACTATATATGGCTCTGAAGAAACAGTGAGTCACTATAACAATATTGTAATATATATAGCAGAGGAAATATTCAGCCAATGAGCAGATTTAATCTCGTTCTAATAAATATGCAAATAGTTTTCACTGAAATGAGTTTGTACCAGAAGTTTTCTATTTGGCAGATTTTCTTTTAAATAGTAGAAAACTTTAGATTGTGCACGTTTCGCATCAAGAAATACCATAGCCATCAATTCCAAGTTAAATAATAATAACTTTCAAATCACAAGATTAAAGCAAAACTGCTTGAAAAAATAATTGTGACAGATAATATAGCTGAAACAAAGAAATTGGTATCTACATAATTATCTGGTAACTATTACATGAATTCTAAATTTAAGCATTTTGTTGAGTTGAGTTGTAAAGAAATATTATTGGCATCAACACTAAGTTAAAAAATTACAAAAATAACTTTCTAGGAAAGAGATTAAGGTAAAGTTGCTTGAAAAACTAATTGTGACAGACATGACTAGCGTGACAGACATGACAAAATGTAATGCTTTATATTTCACTCAAATTTTAAATTTATCTTTCAATTTTTTTATGAACTGTTCCTTTTGACATATAAAAAGAGAAAATAAAGTGTTAATAATTTTTATCAAGTAGATTTTCTTGAAAATAAAAAAATCGACATTTTCTGCGACAGACATGACACGAAGACTAATATAAAGTTTGGGGGCAATAGCAAAATAATTAAAATGTTTCAGGTGAAAATTTTGGTGTTTTTAAAGATATTGTTAGCCAATTTTTTAAAAGATATATTTGTTTCAAAAATCTATGTGATATTTAAATGTGTCAAGGGACATTAAACTAGAGATAAAAATAGCAGATTTTTGATTTCATAGTTAATCTTGATAATAATTAACTATAAAAATTTATTTTTACAATTATCTTATTATATCGTGTTATTTTCATGAAATTTGACTTATTTTCTATCAATTGGAACAAAAAAATACTCATTTAGTTCAAATTTTAAAAATGATGTCCATGTCGCATTTTCATGGAATTCACCATGTAGTTGGGTATAAAAATATTCGTGTAGTTATTAAAATAATGGGAAGACGCTAAAACTATGTTGAATATAATTGAAAGCAATTTGGATCATTTTTAAAGAAGCTGCACCAAGGGCTCTAAGAAAGCGATTAATATTCATAAATAGTGGTTGCTGAAGTCAAAAAAAAATTTTTTTTGTTCATGTCGTAATTGGAGGACCTAAAAAGTTGTTAAAGAAAGCTAGTGAATCTGACCATTTTTAAGGGAGCAATGATAGAGGGCCCCATAGGGGCCAACTGAAAAATACAATCAGGGCCCTAACATGAAAACATGTTAAAATGTTTTAGTACATAGCGGTTTAGACCTTTAATTAGTCAAAATTAAGCATAGAGTATGAATTATTTGCAAGAATAATATTTTTAAAAAATGCACCAATTGTTTGGGTAAGCGTTAAAAAAAGGACCCCAGGGCCCGAATAAAAATATCAGGGTGTTGGTCCTGACATAAGAGTCCAAGATTCAGCTTTAAAAATTTGCACTAAGAAGGTGAGAAATTTAGGGAGTGAAAAATGTTTAGCGCACAAAAAGATCAAGGGGCCCTGGGTCGGCCCTATGATTATCTAGGGGGCCCCAGTATCTTATATCGAAAGTAAAAATTTAAAAATATCTAAATGGAACAGGTATCCCAAAAATGAAGATCGAAATTAATAGAAGCAATTTATTAACAATTTACTATCACAAAGACTAAAAGGAGCCCTAAAACGGGCCCCAAGAGTCCAGGGTCATAACTGAAAAGTAAAAAGGCGAAGATATCTAAAAGGAGGAAGGTACTCCAAAACGGAAAAGATTAGATAAAAATGAGTCAAGCTATTAACAATTTGGCGCATAAAAATTGTAAGGGACCCAGGGCCCTGGCCCTTAAAATATTAAAAATCTGAGCCTCAGGTGCATCAGGACCTGTCTTGGACTATCTTCACCTAAAATTTCAGGCTTCTACGTGCGGTAGATTTTGCTAACCATTGCAGTCACACACTCGCACACACATACTCAGACATACACAAACAGAGCGTTTTGTTAACTTATTAGTTTAGATAAGAAGAAAGATTTTCTGGAATT
This sequence comes from Maratus speculifer, assembly GCA_964019185.1. Taxonomy (NCBI): domain Eukaryota; kingdom Metazoa; phylum Arthropoda; class Arachnida; order Araneae; family Salticidae; genus Maratus; species Maratus speculifer. Next base: position 44,883,513 of record OZ025294.1, read on the forward strand.
TTTAGATGTTTTTTATATTATTCAATCGATTAGAAGTCTATATTTTCTTCCTTATACTAGCTTCGGTGGGGTCAGCAAATATGCTGGCGAGACATGACACATTCGACTCGACAATTTGCTGTCTGCTGTAGAACTCCTTTTGCATGCGAAGCGCAAGGCGTTCATTGACGGACACATAAAAATATCTATTCTAGCACTTTAATTTTTTTTATTACTAACTTTTAGGTATGTGCTGGGCATTTTATAGGAACTTAGACTAGAAACTAAAATCAATAGTTTTTTTAACCATCAGTTTGGGACCCCTCAGGCTTGGGGGTCCCGGGGCAGTGCTCCGGCTGCCCCGGCGGTAGTTACGGCCCTGAGAACCATATTATATAAAGGACCAGCGGAATCTGAAGTTTTATGAAAATTCGTCCATTAATTCTTGAGATATAGCTGTAGTAGAAGTCGTGAAAAAGGCAGCATAGCAGCACCACCTGCTAGGTGATATACACCAAAAGCTAATCAGATCTATTTTATATAGAGGTCTAACTGAATACAAAATTTTGTGAAATTCCGTGCTTTAGTTCTTGAGACTAACTCTTGAGTTCTTGAGACTCTCACCCACAAGTTTTATATCACAGAGACAGACATTTTGATAAAATATGTTTTTTGAATCTATAACCCTAAAACGTATAAATCCGTCGAAAACCGGAATTCCACAGTTTTCCCGAATCCAATACTTTCATTCGAATACAGTGAGATTTATTGATTTTACACTGATTTATCGATTTATTACAGGATTTACAATTTAAATTTAATAATTTTGATTTGATTTATAACAGGATTTATTGATTTGTTAAAGGATATATTGATTTACTATAAGATTTACATCTTGATTTCCTGATTGTAACTTGATTCATTAAATGATATACTGATTTACTATTGGATTTATTGATTGTAACTAGATTTATTAAAGGATTTACTGATTTACTATCGGATTTACCGATTTCAGCTTTATTTACATAGCGGTAAATCTGCTGTGTACCAGATTTACAGCGTTGTCGGACCTCACGAACTATTTATATCCTTTAAAACAAGTTGGAAATTATACGTGAACGTAGCAAATGAGGGTGCGTTCGTACGATAACGAAGTTTTAAAAATATTCAGATCTTGCTGATATAGTAGAGCGTACTCCGGATACAGTATAATAGTCGAAATCTTTACGTTTCTGTAAATATGCAGGAAGTAATTTTTATCACACCTCAGCAACGTATATCTTATTCATAAAATGTGAAATAGTTGAATATAATTAAAACACGTACCAAACCATGTTCCCCGTATAGCATTATATAGTGGAATACTTTTGTGTGGCCCTGTAATTTAATAATAAAAATTCTTTGCATCACAGTTTGTACAGAATGCATATTTTAGTATATATTTCATAGATTCATGCCAATTCTATTATGTTCGAATGAGTCATAATATCATTAAAATGCATTTGAAACTTTTTCCCTATTGACCGTAATGTAATGGAATCCTTTTGATTGTCCCTGTAATTGATCTATGCATCCGATTTTCATAACATTTGAAATGACTCGACAAAATTACGCAATAATTATATGTTTTAAATTTCAAACGATTAAAATGCATTTAAAACTTTTTTCCCTATTGACCGTAATGTAACGGAATCCTTTTGAATGCCCCTGTAATTGATCTATCCATCCGATTTTCATAAAATTTGAAATGACTCGACAAAATTATGTTATAATTATGTATTTTAAATTTCAAACGATTCGGTAGGGTAGTTTTTGCGTTGTTATATGCGGACAGACGGACAGACAGACGGACTGATCGACAACAATAGGTGCTACGTATTTACATAATTACGAACGTACCTAAAAAGAAAATAAAAATAAACAATTTATTAATAAAAAAACAACAGCCGGGTTACCATGTGAGCCGTAAAATCGCCATTTTATTGCAGTGGCGCAAATGTATAGTGCATATATTACAAATGTGCCTAGATCAAAATAGTTTATGTAATTTAAAATAAAGACTAGTCGTTGGAGGCCACCGTAATACTTACCCATCATGGATATGCACAACATAATATATGAAAACATAACATATGTAAACAATTTATAAAATGCATTACAATTGCAAAACAAAATATAAACGTATTTAAGTATTTTTAACACATCATCATGCTCTATTAATGAATTTCTGATGAACCGATTTCGATAAATTGTATGAAACGCCAAACTATTCAAGTAGCACTGAATTGCATAAAAGAAAACATCTTTATAACTCTACAAATAATTATCATATTCACTAACGGTTTCTTGCATCAAATTAAGTGTCTCATTTGCAATTAAAAGATATCTTTGAATTGAAATTTGAATGAAATACAGGGTCATGAAAAATCAAAGAATGTGAAAAACAAAATTACAAATATCTCAACAACTAATAATCCGATCGACATCGTTTTTAATGCAAAATTTGTCTTAATTTATTGCCTTTTATGTCCACTCCTTAAAAAATTCGAAAATTTTTACATACCTTTCATCAGAACGAATTTTTCGAGAATTCGAAAAAAATAGTTCCGGATAATCGAGGTTACTGATATTAAATAGGCTTCGTCCCATTCTTACATACTAAGCACATACAAAATTTCAAGTCTCTATCGCAATTTGTTCGGGAGATAGAGCGGTTACACACAGACAGACAGGCACACAGACGGACGGCAAAATTTTTTTTTTTTTTCTAAAAATATATTTTTCGGAATCTCCAGTGTCCGAAACGTGTAAATCCGTCAAAATTTTTTTTTCGATTTTCAAAACGATTGCAAGACTTACCCTATACTACGTACGATGGGTAAGTAAAACTAGTCGTTGGGGGCCACCATAATACTTACCCATCATGCATATGTATATGAAAATAAAACATGTGAAAACTTTATACAATGCATTGCAATTCATAAACAAAATTTAAATATTGTTAATATACATAGTAATGCTATATTAAAGAACTGCTGATGTACCCATTTCGACAAATTATATAAAACGCCAAACTACTCAAGTAGTACCGAACTGCGTAAAAGAAACATCCTTATAACTCCAAAAATAATAATTCTATCAACTAACCGCGTCGGATTAAGCGTCTCATTTCCAATTAAAATATACCTCTGAATTGAAATTTGAATGAAATACAGGGTCATGAAATATCGAAGAATATGGAAAACAGGATTACAAATATCTCGGCAACTAATAATCCGATCGACTTCGTTCTATATGCAAAATGTGTATTATTTTATTGCCTTTTACGTCCATTCCTTAGAACAAAAAAATTCGAAAATTTTTATATACCTTTCATCAGAACGAATTTTTCGAGAGTCCGAAAAAAATAGTTCCGGATAATCGAGTTGCTGATATTAAATAGGGTTCGTCCCATTCTTACATACTAACTACATACAAAATTTCAAGTCTATCTCAATTTGTTCGGGAGATAGAGCGTTTACAGACAGACAGACAGACGGCAATTTTTTTTTCTAAAAATATGTTTTTCGGAATCTCCAGTATCTAAAACGTGTAAATCCGTCAAAAAAAAATTTTTTTCGATTTTCAAAACGATTGCAAGACTTACCCTATACTACGTATGATGGGTAAGTAAAAAGTAAATAATTTATTAATAAATAGACATCATCCGGGTTGCCTTATCAAGCAAAATAATGACACTTTGGCATCAGTTAAATACCCAGATGTATATATGACATTGGCGTCAGAAACAAATCGATCCATTGTGGTGCGTATATGATATCTGTGCCAAAAAACATTTTAAAAGTTGCAGTTAAATACAATATCTATGTATGTGGAAAGATGTATAGATGTATTTAAATTAAATGTAAAATTTTTTTCCTAAAAATGCTCTCATACATAAAAAACAGAACATAGTTCAAAAGATCGTCACTCCGTCTTGTGCTTTCTATTGTTTAGAATCGCATTGTTTGGCGACAAAAGTAGACTGAAACACTCAATTGAACAAATAACATACAAAAAATAATTAGAATTATTTTTGTAATTAATTCTGCGAGTTTCTTCCATAAAACATATAATAGGAAAATTATAGTAAAAAAAAAAAAACCCCTAATGAAGTTTTTGCAATGTTGTCTCCTTTTAATTTGTCTCGAAAAAAATAAATAGCGAAATATTGTGTCACCTCAAAACTTTCACATTGAATTGCTTTTTAAATATTTTTTAAGACACATTTTCCTTTCATAATATTATTTTGCATAAAACTGATTTTTCTCTTTTTATGATTATTTTAAACCAATGAATTAAGATTTTTTTTTCGAGATGTTTATATTATTTTCCATCAGAGAAACCCATTTCATATATCTTTTTTGAAATATAATTATTGCCAAAAAATTAGTTATTGCAACCCTTTCGTAAAAAATATCAATAAAATAAATTTATTACCAAAAATCATAATTAGCCCTGTATATTTGAATCACAAACCTCCGCAAGAATATTTCCTATCAAATAATGCAATCTAAAAAAAAAAAAAAAAATCCACCGGGTAGTTTTTGAAAACACTGAAGCCGAAGTTTCAGAACTTCTGCTTTATAATATAGGATTTGTCGAAATGTGTTTATCAGCAATTCATTAATTGAGCATTACTATGTACATTAAGAATATTTAAATATACGTTTTTAAATTTTGTTTTGGAATTACAATGCATTTTATAAATAGTTTTCACAAATTTTATTTTCACATATAATGCATATCCATGATGGGCAAGTATTACGGTGGCCCCCAACGACTAGTTTCGTAATCTGGTCGTTAAAACGAGACATTCATACAATTTTATTGTTAAAATGCATTTCCTTTTTCTCAGAGTCTATAAAAAAGCGTTTAAACTAAAGAAAAAATCCATTTTTGATGAATCTAGTCAATGAAGAAGTAGGACGTCAAATTGTATCTCTTTATTATTCCGCAATTCCAATGTCTCAGAGAGAAATTGCTATTCAATTGGGTATCTCACGCCGTTCTGTTTGCTATTATATTGATAAACACAAGAAAAATGAAGTTAGTTTATTGCATTCTAAACGGGGTCGCCCTTCTAAAAAACCTCTATCGAATTTTTTTTTCTTTTTAATCTGAGGCGGAACGGAATTCTGCAACGGCAGAATCTACATTCAAATTATTATTAATTTAAATGTAGAATTTATAAGTCTTTAAAATTTTAGTTCTTAAAAATATAATTTTCCAAATAGTAGTTTTAATTTGTTCAATTACAATTTTGCTTTTTAAGTTGCAATGAAAAAATGGAAACAAAAATATACGGTAATATGCTATTCTCTGTGTAGGAAAGAGATGGATGTACATTTGGCAGTATATCGTAGAAACAGTTTGCAATATGATGCGCGTTCGCACTCAAATTTAAATGCATTCATTCGACCCAAACAGAGCAATCATATGGAACAGCACAGATTTTTTTTTTTTTTACATCAGCTGAGCATTTTTTCTCGAAATGAGAATGATCTACTTATATTTAGGCATTTTAAAGTTTTATTTCATTTTTTTTTTTTTACTATAAAAACTGCAGCATTAAGTTTGTTCTTTTTTTTGGGGGGGGGGGAGGGGGGGGCAAAGCATCCATGTATTTGGGTTTAATGGAGCGGATTTCAGGATTCCATTTTTTTTTTGCATCACTCCCAGCCACTATAATTCCGCTCTATTCTTTCTTTTTACTTTATGGCTATTTTTCTTTTATTTCACACAGAAATGGAGTACTCAAGTTGACATCTCCAGAAAAATTGTATTAAAAACTACAAAAAATCTCAAACAAATTGAGATACAGTTTTCAAACAAATTGCATTTAAAAGCAAATTTAAAAGCATCATTCAATCGTAAAGCCTGAAAATGTGCGATGTCTTGAAATTTAAAAATTTGCAGTAGTGAAAATTGCAAAAGCGTAATTTTATCGGGAAGTGTTGCCATTCGAAAAATGACGTATGCGTTACGCACAGATACGTTTGGCCTTTATAATATAGACATATATATCTATATAAGAACATTTTGTAATTTTTTTTTCAGATTTTTACGAGTATGCCTGTATGGTGACCATCCTTGTTAGATATTCAAATCAAAAAAGTTTTTAGTTTAGCTTATTTATTTCATATTTCTGTATTACATTTTCAATAAAACACATATTAAAATCGGATAAAAATTATCTAAAACCAGTATGATCCTTCCACGCACTTTTAAACGACAGTTTCTTTATAAAATAGGATTCCAGCACTTCCAGAAACAGGGCTTTGCATCATCATACAGTTTTTCACAGCTTTCACGGACTCCTCCGACTGACGTATACGAGCTTCTCTCAACTTGACTATCGGCGAATCTCCGCAATCGACAGACTGGACATCATCCAATAAATCGACGGCACTCCAAAATGTTCGGCTGCTATGGTTTCGGAAGAAAATCTTTTTGCCAGCCAACTCTGGGATTGTAGCCGTCAAAAAGAGCAATATACAGCCTATTATCAAAAAACATATTCCCAATGGTAAGAATAATTTCCAGGATTCTCTCTCAAGTGGCTTGGGGTTGATGGACACAATCAAAGCGCCGAAGCCGAAGATAACAAAGAGCATGCCAAAAACATACAAGAGTAGCTCTGGCCAAGGACTCGCGCAGCATTTCATTTTTTAAGATTTCAATTCTGTAGATGAACCTGTAATGAAATTAACAAAATGGTCAGATTTTTATCAGGTACAAATAAAATACAGAATAATAATAATTTAAAAAAAATCTGACTAACACGCCTACGCCCCATGGTACAAAGCCTCATCTAAGGATAAAAAATAGGGTGTTTGGGGGGGGGGGGGTCTGTTTCTTGTATTATCAAATTTAACTAAATTGCTCCCTCCTATTTTTATTAAATCATTGAAGAATTTTATATTTTGAGTAAGAAAAAAAGTAAGGGATTTTTCTTCTGCGAAATTAATATCATCTGCCAACCTCGAAAACAGTTTTTTTTTTTTCGATCATATATGACGACCTCAGAAGCCAAGGGGTACAAGTGACAAAATGTCGATTTGGAGTAAATTGAGTTTAAAGACAATTGATGTTAAATTGGAACATCAATAACAATTGACTAAATTGAAATAGGAAACATCAGCTTGTTGCATTCTAATCTTTGAACTCTCATTTCAATAACTGTTAAAGTAATAGAGTACAATTTTCTTTAAAAGTATAATTAATCAATATTGTTTGTTTTTCGAAAAAAGTGGTTTATCTCTATAACTCCCAAATAATAAGAAAATGACCTATATTTCTTTACCTGAAATGAAAAAAGCATATTTCCAGATACCCTGCGCACTTAACTCATTTTTTTCAAATTTTGTCACTTATACCCCTTGGCTTCTGGGGTCCTCATATATGTTTAAAACTAACATAAGGGGTGGATGGAGGTTTAAGGGAGCATAGTCTTCGTCATAGACAAAAAAAAAAAAAAAAAAAAAAAAAAAAAAAGTAATTTGATTATTTGTTTTGAAAGTATCGGTAGTCCATAAGTTCAGAGTCGTGCGAAAGGGGAGGGGGGGGGGGGGGCGAAGGTGGCTGTAGCCCCGGGCGCGAAAAAATTTAGGGGGCACCAAATTTATACTACCAACGTCATTTTTGCCTGTCACAAGAAAAATTTGGAAAGGGGGCGCCAAATTTTAACTTTGCCCCGGACACAATTTTCTCTTCGCACGCCCCTGGGTCCAGAATTCACGCAATTCCCCCTTCCTTCACACACACACACGTCTTACAGTGCCACGAAAAGTCAAACACTTTCATGCATATGAACATATAGATTATCTGGAAAAATATTTCATCGCTTAATCATATCCTACTATAAAAAGTACAAAATATTGATTAATCAATACAAGGCTGAAACAAATTAAAAATATCAACTTTAAGAAAAAATTACAACCTAATTACATACCAAATTTGGGATCCCTGGACTAAAAACTGACTACAAAACTGACACGTACTTTTTAAATGTCATGAGCACAGGCGAAAATTACGGTATGTTAAATACATGTTATGTTTTATATAACTTTGGTTACCACCACTATTTTCCAACAATTACCCCAGTGATGCATTTCTACTAAAAAAAATGCTGAAACAGGCACAAAATTACTATTAAAATGAATTACATAAATATTGGGATTCCCTCCCTCTCTTCGTACATAGAGAAAATATTCCAGGAAAAACAAGTAAGAAAATTCATGAGTTAAGCATAGTTTATGAAACACTTTTCAACATTTCCTGAAATCTAACAAAACTTCGTTATTTAGGGAAATAAGGCGTTACTGTCCATAGCCAAATACGTATTTCCATATTTCTGAACAGGCCTGTATCTTTCAGTTGATATATATAAATAATTGTGAAATTTATTTTAGCAAGTGTTCCATGTAGGCAGACGATACCGCGCTACCTATAATTAAAATCTCAGTATCCAGAAACTGAAATAAAGTGTTTTTTCTGTTTTTATTCTTAAGTTGTGTTTGAGAAATGAGCTTCACAGCGTCAGGGCGGGAACAAATCATGTGTTTACTGGGAAAACTGCACCCAGCAATGGCGTCTCGCTGTACTTCCATTGTAAATACACACTTGGGGAGAGTGAAAACACAACGTATGTCGTGTAAAAAATCTTTAAATTTTAACTTTAACATACACGACATAACAAAGGGTGTGGGAAATATGCATCGCAATGACTGCGATTTAATGCATTTCTTGGATCGCATTTTAGTTAAATTTGAATCGGAAATTGCGATGCGATACCGCTTAAATCGAACCCTGTAAGCAATCAATAACATGTATAATCAAAATTTTCCACCTCTCCACATTTTTTCTGAATTTTGCCCTCCCTACACACACAAACGGAAAATCTCCCTTTCCTCCAAAAATATGAGAAGTTTTATTCTGTGATTTTATTTACAAATGATACGGTTAACCATCACAAAAAATTCAAAATTTTAACTTAATGAATAAAAATTTTAAAATGCGTCTAGGACCCCCTTAACAGCGTACAGCCATGTCACATTTCATATTTGTAACCTTAACAATATTTAATAATTTTTAATTTATTCGTCCTTTAAAATTGCGATTGTTTTTTAGAATCATTAGCTAACATTTACCTCTTAACCCTTTGCGGGGCAGGACAAATTCATTGCTTAAGTATTGAAATTAATGACTGACACCGGAATTTGAAAACTTTATTTGTAAATAAGAAAACTCTATACTTCATGCATTTAATAAACTAATTTTCTTTAACAAAATTCCGGTGCGAATGTGGCGTTTGGGAATTAAAATTAAGTGGTATATCTATGAAACCACCGCCCCGCAAGGGGTTAAGATGCGAATAGACTCATTCTACTGTTATGAGTATCGGCATCTTTTCTTGTGGACAAACGGTGTTTTTCATCTTTAATGGCTTTTATAACAAGCTGATGTCTGGCAAAAGAAAAATTTCTTCAAGTGCAGCTAAACTCGTTATCTCTTGGCCCAGTTTAGATTCCCCACATCCTTTTGTGAATGAACCTCAGTAGGGTCCAAGACAAAAGATCTTTTTGAAAAATTTTAAAGGATGGCAAAACAAGCGTTTAAAAAATCAGCCTTAAACCTAAGCAAAATTTATCAAAGTAATCGCAATTTTAGAACGTTTACTGATCGTGCTGGGACAGCGGTGTTGCCATATAAAATATATATCGGAGCAGTGCCGCTCACAATCAGTTTGCCTCCATTACTTTTAAAATCGGTTCGGTAAATCTGGTGATTAGTCTTCTAGAAGCAAACAAACACACAAAAAAGAAAAAAGCCATAAGCTAAAATCTGATTTCATTCGTCCCCAGGAAAATGAAGCCAAAGATATTTTCGGATTTCTTTGTCTGCCCGCGAACGAAATGCCTGTCGTTTACCATATATATAACATTAAACTCAATTCTTTTTCAGAAAAGTTTTGTTTAATACAGAACTACAAAATGTTTAATACAAAACTGATACAAAAGGGATGTGCGAAGCGGGGGGCGGTCACTCCAGGCGCAGAAATTGAGGGGTGCCAAATTCATGCTACCATCTTTTTTTGTATATTATATGTGGCGGGAGGGGGCGCCAAATTGAAACTTCGCACCTGAAGCAATTTTGTTTTCGCACGCCGTTGTTTACATTAGCGACGAAATTTTAAATACTGATAACCTTTTTAGGACGAGCGTATTTTACAGAATTTTTAATAATTTATCACGGGTTTTTCAAAACAAGTTTCGCATGCTTGCATATTGGTAAGATTTAATATATATATATATATAAAGAGTGAACGTTTAACATGATTTTTAGGTGCGTTCGTAATTATGTAAATACGTAGCACCTATTGTCGCTCAGTCCGTCTGTCTGTCTGTCCGCATATAACAACGCAAAAACTACCCAGTCGAATCGTTTGAAATTTAAAATACATAACATAATTTTGTCGAGTCATTTCAAATTTTATGAAAATCGGATGGATAGATCAATTACAGGGACAATCAAAATGATTCCGTTACATTACGGTCAACGGGGAAAAAAGCTTCAAATGCATTTTAATCGTTTGAAATTTAAAACATAATTATTGCGTAATTTTGTCGAGTCATTTCAAATGTTATGAAAGTTGGATGCATAGATCATTTACAGGGACAATCAAAACTATTTCATTACGTTACGGTCAATGGGAAAAAAGTTTCAAATGCATTTTAATGATGTTACACTCATTCGAACATAATAGAATTGGCATGAATCTATGAAATATATACTAAAGTATGCATTCTGTACAATCTGTGATGCAAAGAATTTTATTATTAAATTACAGGGCCACACAAAAGTATTCCACTACATAATGTACACGGGGAAACATTGTTTGGGGCGTGTTTTAATTATATTCAACTATTTCACATTTTATGAATAAGATATACGTTGCTGAGGTGTAATAAAAATTACTTCCTGCATATTTACAGAAACACAAAGATTTCGACTACTATACTGTATCCGAAGTACGCTCTACTATATCAGCAAGATCTGAATATTTTTAAAAGTTCGTTATCGTACGAACGCACCTCATTTGCTACGTTCACGTGCAATTTCCAACTTGTTTTATTTAATGAGATCAAGTTTTAATAACAATTTTTATATAAACGAAAAAAGTAAGAATAAAATTGTAAAAATAAATTTCTAAAAATAGTTGTAACTCTTAACCCCTGCCCCCCCCCCCCCCCCCCCACACACACACACGCCTAAAAAAATTCAGTGTTACGTTTAGAATGTTGTATTTTTAAAAGTGTCAATTTTTGGTCAGTGCGAAAATTATATCTTAAATCCGATTACTGATGTTAGACAATGCTGGCAATATTCAATGTCCGATTTCAAATTACTGGTTTTTACAAAATCTCAAAAAGTCGTAATAGATCTCGTGGTATATAGTTTTAAAATGTTCATTCTACATTATGTACCATGAAAGTCCAAGGACCTCTGAGGCTTTTTTTTTATGGGGGGGGGGGGGGAGATCACTTTTTATGAAGTTCCTTAAAACTATACTTTTTTTAAGGAAATCTTTAAGATATTTTTGCAATAAAAATACAAGTTGGAAATTGCACGTGAAGCGTAGAAAATGAGGTGCGTTCGAACGACAACGAAGTTTTGAAAATATTCAGATCTTGCTGATATAGTAGAATGTACTTCGGATACAGTATAGTGGTCGGAATCTGTGTTCCTGTAAATATTTAGGAAGTAATTTTTATTACACCTCAGCAACGTATACCATATTCATAAAATGTGAAATAATTTAATATAATTAACACACGTTTCCCAAACATTGTTTCCACGTATACCATTATGAAGTGGAGTACTTTTGTGTGGCCCTGTAATTTAATAATAAATATTCTTTGCATCACTAATTGTACAGAATGCATATTTTAATATATACAGTCGAGTCTATATAACGAAATCCACCGTTCCAGTAAAAAATTCATATAGAGAAATTCGATGTATGGAGAATGATGTTAAAAATCTTATTTAATGTGTAAATTTTGAACAAATATTATTTTTGATCTTTTTAATTAAGAATTTGAAATGTTTAAAAGTAAATATTAACCTAACATTTTCTTTCTTAATTATTTAAGTTGTTTCAAAAAAGAGAAGACATTTATTTGAAAGCTTGATGAAAATCAAATAAGGAAGACTTGCATTAATTTCAGACGAAGAAATCTAATTTATGTTGTTTTGATTTTAAAATTGTTACGCTCTCAAAAAATGCTAAAATTTTAGCAAGGAATGAAAAATTGTAGTTAACATTTTCCTCCATTTGAAGGCCTCTCTTATGTGCCTCTCATTGATTCTTTTCTTAGATGTGTATCAATCCAATTGACTGTTTTGAGAAGGATGTGGAAAGGTGTGTGGGAGGTGGGATGAATTCGTTGGATTTAAAGAACCAGGAGAGGAGTAAAAAAAAACTCAGCACTGAACGATAAATCAAAAATAACTGATGGAAAATTGATTCCATATGATTTCGAAGCTTTTTAAAACTGAATAAATTAAGACCAATTTATGAAAAAATTCGTTATATGGAGATATTTCGCTACATAGAGACTGTTTTTAATGTAATCATGCGAAAAATGGGGACCGTTCCTACTAGAAATTCGTTATCGATAAATTCGACGTATGGAGTTTCGTTATAGAGAGACTCAACTGTATATATATACTTAAGAGGTTCATGTCAATTTTAGTATGTTCGAATGAGTAGCACTATTAAAATGCATTTGAAACTTCCCCCCCCCGGTTGACCGTAATGTAACGGAATACTTTCGATTGTCCCTGTAATTGATAAATTCATCCGATTTTCATAAAATTTGAAATGACTAGGCAAAATTATCTAATAATTATATGTTTTAAATTTCAAACGATTAAAATGCATTTGAAACCTTTTTCCCCATTGACCGTAATATAACAGAATCCTTTTGATTGTCCCTGTAATTGATTTATGCATCCGATTTTCATAAAATTTGGAATGACTCGACAAACTTATGTAGTAATTATGTATTTTAAATTTCAAACGATTCGGTTGGGTAGTTTTTGCTTTATATACGGTCAGACAGACGGACGGACTGAACGACAACTATAAATGCTACGTATTTACATAATTACGAACGCACCTAAAAATCAAGTTAAGAATGTCATTGTTCTTTCAGGGAAGTATAAAGAGAAAAACGACAAACTATGTTTTTACGTACATAGTGATTAACGTGTGAACGTAGCTAATTTTCCAGAAATTGACATTGTGCAAAACTTAGTAATTATACTTTACATAAGCAGTGCGAAATCACCTATACTTATAAAAACAAAATATTTATTAATATAAATCTTCAGATATTTCTGAACGCTGCGAAATATTTTTCATTTCGAAATACGAAACTTCGATTTTCTGACTTTTGGCCACATAAATGAGACTTGGGGCTACTGTGGCCGGTGCATAGGTAAGAGATTAACGATAGAGAAATACCTATCGCATAGTCCTTTCTGTATTTCGTTGTTGCTAAACTGAATTGGTTTCAAGTTAGTACAGTAGACTCCCTCAAATCCGCACAGCTTGTAGTCTAAGATCCGGCTGCAGAATCAGTGTACTCATCGAGTGTTTGCTGAAAACCAAATTTTTACACATATTTATGATTAGGAGAATTTATATCTACTAGGTTGCCTATCAAAATGTGGCCGCTAGTATTTTTAATTAAATTATTAATAATTCATAATCCGTAAGAAATTTCACCGACTTGTTTTTTCAATAAAATGTCGTCTACTTTACGGCAACATCTATAAAGACTAAAAAATCATGGTTGCCGTTGCGCACCTGGCCGCACCTCTTCGCAGCCAGGTATACACAGGTATGATTTTGTTACATTTATACACCCACAACGTACATTCATAATTTATTTATCAAATTAAAGCTTATTTTTTTCTGTTTATTATTATATACGGTTGCCTAATTTAATCTGGCCGCAAATAAGGGTTGCTGGTTGTTAAATATAGTAAATAAAAGCGGTGGAGTGACGCTGCAGAATCGTTTGTTTCATACACTGTTAAAAATCTGCTGCATTTTGTTGCAACGCACTCCATCGCTTGTATATAATATCTCTATTCCAACCAATGAGAAAGCTCCATTTCACGGCCAAGTAACCGTTTTCTATACATCGCTTGTATATAATATCGCTATTCCAACCAATGAGAAAGCTCCATTTCACGGCCAAGTAACCGTTTTCTATACAAGCAAGGGAGTGCGTTGCAACAAAATGCAGCAGATTTTTAACAGTGTATGAAACAAACGATTCTGCAGCGTCAGTCCACCGCATTTATTTACTATAATTTAACAGCCAGCAACCCTTGTTTGCGGCCAGATTTAATTAGGCAACCGTATATAATAATAAACAGAAAAAAACTAGCTTTAATTTGATATATAAATTATGAATGTACGTTGTGGGTGCATAAATGTAACAAAATCATGCCTGTGTATACCTGGCTGCGAAGAGGTGCGGCCAGGTGCGCAACGGCAATCATGATTTTTCAGAGTCTTTATAGATGTTGCCGTAAAGTAGACGACATTTTATTGAAAAAACAAGTCAGTGAAATTTCTTACGGATTATGAATTATTAATAATTTAATTAAAAATACTAGCGGCCACATTTTGATAGGCAACCTGGTAGATATAAATTCTCCTAATCATAAATATGTGTAAAAATTTGGTTTTCAGCAAACACTATGAGTACACTGATTCTGCAGCCGGATCTCGTACTATTGGGACGAGATGTTTTGCAGATTTCTGGTCATTGCTTTGTTTACATTTTTAAACAGTAATTTAAATGTAATTATCAATGAAATCAAAGCTATTATAAAGGCTTGCTTATAGTATAAAGCTGTTATCAGATTCACGAACTTTACCGAGACAAATTTTTCAGCCAATTTTAACCCCAACTTTTTCCAGTTCAAAGAGAGAAAAAGGTTACATTTGTCTTTTGAAAAGCTGGAGAAAAAAGCCGGAAAAATGTTAGTACCAGCTAGTACCAGCCGTTAATATTTATCGCCTATTCGTACCAGTCGCTTATCTGATTCGTTCAAATGTTCGATGTTGGATGAAAAGCCTCTTGCCTACGGCAAACTTTTTTTTGGAACTGCAAAAAGCTGGGTGAACATTGCTGTTTGCTATCACACTGAGTTTTGGGCGGACATTTCGCGAAAAATTGGAGGAAATCATGTGTTGGCTCAAAAGTCTATCGAAATGTTGGCGAATCTGATAGCAGCTTAATAAAACATTAAAATATGTAAACTAAAATAAAAGCTTAAATAATTTTTAACATGATTAAAATATTAAAAGTAAAGGTCAAGTTAATAATTAATAATGTATGATTAAATATTTACGATAAAAATAAGATGTATTTTTCATATGAAATTTAATAACCAAAAAAGTTTGGTAAATACATAAATATATTTGGTAAAAAGATTGATTACCACTGATATCAGCAATATCTTAATTTTTTCCAAAATAAATTTATTCTTCCTTCATAAAAACACATGAGTTCAGTAATATTAAAGATAATTACAAATTAAGATATATATGGAATTGATCTAAAAATAAAAAAGTCCCTACATCTGAACTGAATGTTTCATTGTTTACATCTCAATTATGTGCGGATTTTAGACAGTTGCGGATTTTAGGGTTGCAGATTTGAGAGAGTCTACTGTACCTTTATAAATAGAGTAATGTAAATGGTATGTTGGAATTGAACATGCAAAACGACATCAATCGTTCAACAATGCGGACAACAATTTCAGCTTATTGGCATACACACAAAGAGCATAAATTAAGCACTCTTAGTTTGGCGTATCTGATTGTTCTTTTATTCGTTGAATTAAGCATTTTGTCGCGATTTGGCGCAATGGCGAGCGGCAGTGAGAACCCTCGTAATGATACTTTCTGAATACTCAGGAATATACATAAAAAAACAATTAAGAAAAAACTAAGATATACATTGCAATTACATATCTCTGTTTTTATAGCAATTATTAGAAAACCAGCATTTTTTTTAAACTAATATTTTTTTTGTTAACTATAGTAAGTCCTCGAGTTCATTCAGATATATCGCTGATTTAACATTTTTGTAAACAAAATATTATACCTTAACCACATTTTTTAAAGTTCGTTTTTAAATGTATTTATACAGTTATAAATATGTAGCACTTATAGTCGTTGTCTGGTCCATCCACCTGTCTGCATATAACAGCGCAAAAACTACCCAACTGAATGCTTTGAAATTTAGATTATCCGATTGTTGCCATGTTAAGCCACATTTAAAGTGGGATCATTATTTATGATGTTATTTATGGCGGTCGATTATCTACACTAGGGATATAGGCCCGAGAGGAATGTCTGCAGTGGGGGGGGGGGGGGGGTATTTCTAAGGATAATAACCTTTATTTACGCAGGATTATCCAAGTTTGTAGAAAACCACGGAAAACTCTGAACGGCCTGATTGGGTTCGAACCCAGCACCTCTCGTCAGCCAGCTTTGACAGCATAACCTCCGAGCCACTGATGAGGCCATTATTTATGAACTACTTAATATATGTATAATGTTAATAAATTTTGTATTAATGCATTTTTGTATAGGAGTGCAACAGATATTGTGTACCATGATCTGAATACTTATAAAGCTATAAAAAATAGTTGTACCATAGACTTTATATTTTACGAACCTCTTTTTTTACGAATTCGCTTTTACGAACTGATGTAGTTTTCAGTATCCGACTGGACTAATGTTATTCCCATTTACAAGTTTTCGATTTTACGAACACCTAAAAGACTGCTCGATTTGCCTCATTTGACATACAGTTTCAGATTTGCTTTTTTTATGTCGATTTTAATAATTTTAATTCTGCAATTATACTAACAAGGAAGGTCTCCATACTGGAGATACTCCGAATTTTTGGAAAAAAAATGCTAATTAAACTACTGATGTATGTAATAAAGGATCAGTGAAAATTAGCGGCGGAATCACAGTAAAAAAGCTAAAAAAAAAAAAATATTTTCGAATATTTGGCGTGAAAAGATGAAACAGTCACGCGATTTGGCGAGCTGCACTTTTCCTCGCCAAAAACAATTTTAATACAACTGAAAACTGGTTGGATATTTAGAATGCATGTAAATGGTATATAATGAAATTTTAGTATAAACAATGAGAGTTTAATATATATATATACATACATACATACACACATATACATATATATATATATATATATACATATATACATATATATATATACATATATACATATATATATACACATATATATATATATATATACATACATATATATATATATATACATATATATATATATACATATATATATATATATATACACATATATATATTATATATATATATATATATATACATATATATATATATATACATATATATATATACATATACATATATACATATACATATATACATATAACATGTATATATACATTGTTTCTTGAAATACTTATTTATCACTGGAAAAAATATTTTCATACATAAAAATTCATATTGAGAAAAATTATTTTCATACATTTAAGCGTATTCAAAAATAAAATCCAGGCGTTTCCATAGCAACGAAATTGAATCGACAAAGCTCATTTGGACTTTGAGTTTTAAACAATTTTAATTAATTATGAATTTTGTTTTAAATCTCAAATTTTGATGGTTAATTTTAATGTAAATATACATAACCATCGAAATATAAAAAAAAAATTATATTTAAAACAAACCAAAACTGACAAAACTAAAGTTATTTAAATTAAATTTATCTAAACAAGTTCAACATGAAACTTCTTTTTCTATTAAAATGTATTTGACATAAAGAAGTAGTTTTTGAAATTGCATTCTATCGCCAACCGATGATAAATCACCAAATAATGAAATTTTAATTTTCTACGGACACTGCATGGAGGTTCCGCCGAAATTTGTTCATAAACGTAGGGGCATAGCTACTGGGGGGGCGTAGGGGGGCGTCTCGCCCCCCTAATGTCGGCAACTTCGATGACAGTCGGCAAATTCTAGGTAGTCAGTATCAATCGATACAACTGTAAAACACCCGTTTTTTTTCCAATTTTACATGCTTTTACTTAAAAGATACACTAAAAAACACCAATCCTTAGTATTTTTCTAAAGGATTTCTTCCGAAAATCCGAAGTTTGCCTCACCATTTTTCGACTTCTCGTGACTGCTGTAAATAATTTGAAAAAAAAAAAAAAAAAAAAAAAAAAAATTCGGGAAAGACTAGTTTTTCTGAGAATTTGCAGTAGATGAGTAGAGTTCTTAGTAGATCAACTAGCATTAAAGATGATGACGACTTCGGTGAAGATATTCATATTTTTTCGTGTGCATGGACTTAACCCAGGAGTGGCAACAATCACACTTCGGCGACAATGTACCGTCCGAAAAAGACTGTTTATTGGACAAAAGGAAAGTTGAGTAAAAATGTTCTTCATTCTTATTGGACAGGAAAGCCACTATACAGGCCTCATTGAGTTTGTGGCTAAAATTCTAGGATTGGACAGAACTCGATTATCATATTAAAATGCAACTGATCTGCCAAAGCCATAACTTGGTGGAAACAACTGTCAAAAACTATATTTTAGGGGTCAATTGGAAGGTTTATCACTGTGTTTTCCTGCTCCCAGTCGTCTATGTTTTTCATATCTTAGGGTACAAGATAGGGACTTGCACGGGCCAGGGCTTGATCCGAGGCCCGCAGTCGGCCAGTCGAAATAAAGACAATTTTCAAATGGGTCGGGTCGGCAGAATTAAGACATTTTTATCAACGGGCTGATAAACGAAAAATACGGGCCCTGCCAGCAAATAAATTAAACGGACCAGCTAGGCCGGTAAAAAAAAAAAAAATCAGTGGGCCTGCCGGCCCGATCTAAAAGAGTAAGCAAAACCGGTAAAATATTGGCTAGTTTCAATGAATATGATTTTCGGGAAAATAAGTGTAAATGTTCATCATGAACCCATGCTAGTTTGATAAATCAATACAGAAATGTTGCATGTCCACCATAGAAGTCGGCATCAGGCATGGTGTCTGAGCCGAGTTTCTTTTTTTTTTAGCAGACTCGTGCAGTGCTGAAATCAAGCTTGCTTTTTTTCTCAGTGAAGTCGAGACGGGCTGGAACTGGACTTAATTGTTCTCAGGATGTATAGCGCAGACATGTTTTGTAAAAATATTAAAAACGATAATGTTCTGTTCAAGTAATCTTCGGAAATATATCGTAAGGTGGTCAAATGTATTGCTAATGCTAAACAGCACATTTTTAAACTACTTTTAACTGTAAAGGCTTAAAACTGACAAGCCTGACTATTGAAGCGATTTTGAATCCAATAGTAATTTATATGTATATATATAAGGTTGACAATAAAAGATTCTTGTTACGGCTTCAGGTTTTTCTCCTTTTTCGTGATGTCGGAACTGGAAATTCGTTTCAAAACGCTTTCTTTAACACTATTTTATCAAAGATGCATTGCCTTTACCAAAAAATAAATAACGTCATTCGATTGAATAGTTTCTAATGAGAACACCTGCCAATCTTATGCATTTCCGAAAATAAATGAATTCAGAAGTGTGTCCAAAAATAGTCCTTTTGTTTTGGGAAAACTTTAATAAGTTTCGCAGAAATATTTTCACAAATCTACTTTTTATTAGACAGCTTCAAAAGTATTCTAAACTAAATTATTATTATTTTTATTATTTATTATGAATCCTTATTTGAATGTTGAAACGTCTAGGAAAAGTAGTCATTAATGTTGCTTTTATGTACTTTCTGTCGTGCGAACGCATCGTAATATACTGTAAGATATACTGTAAATTTATTATATAAATATGTATGCAATATTGTTAAAGGAACCTTAATTGTAGTTAAGACAAAATTGTGATTTTTTTTTTCCTTACAGAATTTGAATTGGGCCAGATCGCGCAGGGCGGGGCTGTGTACGATAAATATAAACGGACCAAACTTAAAATTTTTACATTGGATAGGCCGGTCCAAGATAACTATCATTCGAGTCGGGACTGGGCCTGAAAATTCTGGTCCATAGTGAAATTCTGGCTCTAATACAGGAAAATTTGATGATAAACCTATCGATCATTGACGAAAATCAGGTCTGCAAGTGGCACTAAGAATGACTTTGGCAGACCAGTTGCATTTTAACATGCGAATATTGAAAATTCAGCCGTCAATTCGATGTGGTGATGATCCGTGCAGCTGATTCTCAGTCTGATGGTGTTTGTTTATCTTCTAGATATCCGCAGCTGATGTGACATAGGTAAAGTTCAATGAAATGGGTTGAATAATTGAATCATTTAGTCGATTATTTATGTCTAAAACCGATTACTGAAAAATTGACCTGTCTGTTGAATAAAATGTTTTTTTTTATCCCTTTTAGAGACTAGAGATATAGATCCACACGGGCCATAATTTTCAGGTTCGACCTGTTTGAAAAAAATCTTGGCCCGGCCCTAAAACGGAGTTGGAATTTCACCCGAAACCGGCTCGCAAAATTCCAACTCAGTCCGATTGAATTTCTACTAAATAGTGATTTTTACTTGTATGGAAAAGTTCTGATTAAAAAAAAATACCTTAGAATTTTTCTAACGTTTATGATCTTCATTTATATAGAAATGACGTAGTTTATGTTTAAAATGAACCGCTGTTTGTTGTATGTAAATGTTTCAGTTATCCTTAATACTATTAATCCGTATTCCATGTATTGGAGATATAAATATCTTAAAAATGGTATACAGTAAAATCTTCTAAAACGGAATCGCATAGGAAAGAAAAAAATCGTTATAGACATGTTTCCTTCTTAGCAGGTATAAAAATGTATTATATTTTATCCTCACATATTATGGCATTAATTTTGTATGGATGAAACGCAATTTTCAATTTAAAACATTATTCCGCCATAGGCAAATACTTTTTTATACATTTGACTACATTTTAATGAGCTTAGAAATCTACGATTCTTTAAAAAGAATAAATTTTTATATTTAATTGAAGAATAAAGGCGATTTTAAACTATGCTTTTTTTGCAAAAATTTTTGGCTCAGGCCAAATTTTACTGATCTTTCAACAGACCTGGCTACGCCAAGACAATGATTTTCATATAGGCTGGCTCAAAACTGGGACAAAATATTTTAGCCCGTGAAGGCTAAGAAGAATGAAATCAGTCCCGGCTTGGTACGGAAAAAATAAATTAGGCCCGGCCTGATCCGATCTTTCAGAAAAAGAAGGTCCCTATCCCGGCCCGACCTAGGAAGAGTAATAAAATAAATTTTGATTTAATCCTTTTTAATATAAATAAGTTTACTGTAAATAAATTCCAAGTAACTTCTTACTAAAAATTAACTTGTTTAATTAATTTGGATTCGAATTTCCTGCTGTACTATCAGCAATAAAATAAACAAATTTTCATTAATATGAAAATACGCAACTGGAATATTTATAGCAATACAGTAAAACTCGTTTAAGATACGCCCGCTTAAAATACGATCCCGCTTAATATACGAATTATCTTCGGTCCCTTGAAAACTGCCTATTAAACCTGTGTAAAATTACCCGCTTAATATACGTACGCATAAGATACGATCCCGCTTAATATACGAAGAAAAATTGGTCCCTAGTTGTCAAAAAACCCGCTTAATATACAAAATGGTGCTTATGCAATCCATTTATCATGGGTCTTTAGGACAGAATAGGTAAAATCTTATTTATTTTTCATAAGATGCTATCTTTTTACCTATTTTCTCTCTAAAATATGTTCTTTTCCACTGATTTTGCACGCTGAATTCTGATTGGCTTCCTGTTTTTCAACAAAATGCAAAAACAACTACCGCTTTTATTTCTTTTACCATCAAACTTCTCCTTACGGAGTAGTGGATGGATCCGAAATGTGATTGGTTTCTCTCTCTCCTGACTGGATGAGAAATTTGTTGGTGAAATCTGTCTGTAATTTTATTTTTTTTTTATTTTTTGTGCTGCTTATCTAGTTGCTTTTCATTATTAGTATATCATTTGCTTTTGCGCAGCGCTTTACAAAACATTAAGATCACAGAATAAGAACAGTATCAAGAGGAATGCAAAGATTGGGACTTATTTGTTAAAATTAACGATCATGTTGTGATAAGTGAAATTCGTTCTTTCGCGGATATAATTGCGGACGTCAAATGTTCCGATGAACTTAGATCTTCAGATGGAGTAGAAGACGACGCGGATGAAGAAACAGATGTACCAACCATACTATAATTCGTATCTGTAATGAGCTTGTTCAGCTTACTTTGACTGTCTCTTCGATGGATGCTGGTCCATCCGTCGAAGATTTTTTCTACCAAATCAACAAGGCAGAAAACTTTCATTTAAAATCTGGCCTTAAGGGTGTTCTAAAACCCAAAAAAAACAACTTTGTGACACATGCTTTAATTTATTTTTGTTCGAAAATGCATGAAAATAGTAGGTGTTGTCATTCAGAAACTGTTTAATTGCACTCAGTTTTTTGTTTTTAAAAAACACAATAGATTTTTCATAGCAAGCCTTCAAAGTTGACACTTTTGAGCACATTTCCGGATGAAAGCAGAAAAGCTGGTCGAAAAGCAGGAGAAAATTGGGTGATCATGTGATCGAAATAGCTTAGAACTGAATAGATAATTTAATTATTATAAAATAGAAAAATAAGTTTGATTCGAAATCGCTTCCATAGTCAGGCTTTCAAATTTTATACATTTCTGTTAAAAGATGAATTTGTAACTGTGTCAAAAAGCTTTGTGCTTATTGAGCAGAGCAGTTAAAAACACCCTTAAGTTGCAGTAAAGTGCAAGGTAAACGACTTTTTCTCAAGAAACTTAAACTACATCATGATTTTCATAACGTATCGAATAATATTGTTCCTTGCATACATTTAGTTTGTCTTTCAAAAAATTATTATGAAAATTTATTGTTCTTCCCCTTTAATAGGTAAAGTATTTTAGTTACTTTTTTCTCAAAATTAACAAAATTTTCGTTTTATTGTCTTATTTTTAAATTTGGCAGAGAATACTATATAAAGACATTTCAATTTTTTTACTCTATTAACAATTCGATAAAATTTTGGAATAAAAGAAAATTATTCTTACTTAACACCTCAAACTCAAATTTTCTAGAATATCTAAAAATGTGTTAGAAATGGGTAAAATAAAAGTCATAAATGGCTAAAATATGTTAATAACAATGTGCACTGTTTTTATGTGCATTATTATTCGAGAATCTGTGAAATCCGGATAAGATACGATCCCGCTTAAGATACGAAATGCTCTCGGTCCCTTGATTCGTATCTTAAACGAGTTTCACTGTATAACGTAAGGGGTAGTATAGAATGTCCATCTTTAAATCTATCTTATAGTCTCCTCAATAAGTGTAAAATATTCGATGTTTTAAAGTGAAAAATTTAACCCATTAATGCCCAAATTATTTTCTTCAATAAAAATGAAATTTTTGGGTTTCCCACCACTTTTAAAAGAAGAATAACTTTGATCTTGATTTATTGAGGTCTCTTAAAAAATAGTACTTATTTATCTTTCTATTTACTGGTGGGAAAAGTGCTTTTTTGTCTCTTTTGTAATTGCCCCTAAAAAGGGACGCTAGACACTAATGAGTTAATCTCGGTGGGTTAATAATGTTGAATTTTATATAGAATATACAGGGTGTCTTAAAATGAATTAACTGATTTAAAAATTCAATAACTTACAAATGGTCGCAGCTATTTAAATAATATTTGCAGAAGGGTTAGGTAAGATGTGAGAAGTGTTTTTTACAGCGTTTCTCGACTTAAGTTTAAAACAGAAGAAATACATGACATTGCTAGCAATGGTTGTTAAATTGGGGGCCGATATTTTGTTTCTCTTCACTCTCAGTCTTGTTGCGACAAAAGGAGATTAAATATATGAAATGACTCTCAGTTATTAATGTAATTTTGTTATTAGGAGTCCACTGCATATATTTAATCTTTCTTTCACACCAGAATTGAGAAAAGAAGCCAAAGGGGCTCAGATTTAGCGCCTGTTGCTAACAGTACCATCTATCCCCGCTATTTTACATTAAAATCGAGAATCGCGGTAAAAAACTCCTGCTATCTTACATTCTTACATAACACTCTTGTAGGAATTTAATTTTACAGCTACCACAATTTGCAAGTTACTGAGTTTTAAAATCAGTCAATTTTAGGACATCCAGTAGATGCATATATACAAATACAGAAACATACTTTTAAAGATATAAAAACATATATATTTTAAGTTAGTCGGCAAAATCGTCATTTACGCCCCCCTAATGAATTCTACTTAAATACGCCCCTGCATAAACGTATATATCCTCATGAGAAGAACATTCTGTAATTTGAGATTTTTCGGAGTATACCCGTATGGAGACCTTCCTTGTAAGACAGCTACAATATTTAAAACTTTTATAGATCAGTACAAAGGATTTACTTAAAAGGTTATTATTTCTTTTATTTATTTTTAATTATATTTACTTATATCAGACTTTTTATACTTTCTCTCCCGGTATGACAGAAATAAAGAGTTACTGCCTTAAAATATTAAAACAGGATGATACGATGCTTTCATATACAGCAACACAAAATTTACTGACTAATTCACACACAGTATTTCATACAAACACAATTTATTAAAATTTACTTGTTTAAACTTACCAAATAAAAAGATACTTTCATTAAATAAAGGCCCAAGAATAAAATTTCACCCCAAAGTAACATGAAGGACGAATTGAAGCCGACATATGAACAAATTAATTCACTAACGTGCTTTTAATTATTTCAGCTTACACCATTGTAAAATTAAACTACCCATCAAAAATACTAACAATGTATTTTCTCTCTTGTCTTCTAAAACATATTAGGCTGAAAAAACTGAAACAGAAAGAAGTTGAGTTCATAAATAAAACTGATCTTTGAAGAGGAACGTACAGTGGAATCACCGGTGACGTACTGGTAGGATCGGTTAGTTACCAAAGCGTTCAGTGCTGCTAACCGATATACAGGACCAATGTCGTTCATTGGAAGTTACCGAAGTGACTGGTAAGGGACAGAAATACACGCATTGTTAAAAATTTGACCCATTTGCTGCAGCGTCACTCCATAGCTTTTATAGAATATCTCTTTTATGACCAATAAGAATGCTCCATAATACAGTCAAGTAACCGTTTTTTTATAAAAGCGGCGGAGTGACACTGCAGAAAATCGGTCAAATTTTTAACAGTGCTGCTAAAAATCTGCTGCATTTTGTTACAATCTCACTCCGCCGCTTGTATAGAAAACGGTTACTTGACTGTACTATGGAGCATTGTTATTGGTCGGAATAGAGATATTACTTATATACAAGGGGCACTGCAAAAAATTTTACTATTTTGCTCCATCGTCACTCCCCTGCTTTTATAGAATATTTCTCTTTTGACCCACACTGTAAAAAATTTGACCCTTTTGCTGCATCGTCACTCCCCCACTTTTATAGAATTTCTCTCTTTTGACCCATGAGAATGCTCCATAATAGGGTGAAGTAATCGTTTTCTATAAAAGCGGTGGAGTGACAATGCAGCAAAAGGGTCAAATTTTTAACAGTGTATGCAGCAGATTTTTTAACCGAGAAAAAATATCGGTAAGTTGGGTCACGTGATTGGTTACATGAACATATATGACAACAACAATAAATGAATAATTACAGCAACGTAATACAGATGGCGCTACTAGTAATCAATACTAATGGAATCCAGTAAATGCGTAATTTTTTTCCCCAAGCACTTTCGTCGTTCCAAGCCCAAGTTCGCACTCTGATTGGTTGTTGCTCTCGGCACTGTTTTCATGTAACTTGGCGATAATCATACTTGGCGTAGCGATAGATGCTTCCGTCCGTCGAGTTTGATTTCCTTCCGAACCGAGTACAAAGTAACTTTTCTCCACTGGCGCACCCACGGGGAGGGCTAAGGGGGCTGAAGCCCCTCCCAGACCACAAGATTAAACTATTTAAAGTTTTCTAAAATTATGAAAGTTTATTAAGCTATTGCATAGCTTTTATCGCGGGCTTTGAGCGCGGTGACCGAATCCAAAAATTCCGTAACGCGAAAAATCCTAACACATCCGTAACGAAAAAACCTAACACTCGGCTAACGTCGTTTCCGTTCGGAAAACTTCGGGACGGTATCCTTCGGTAGACTTCGGCAGACATTGACGTGGTATTTTTCAGATATTAGGATATCAAGTCTCAAACTTATGTTTCTTATGATCTAATTTTCATAGCGCGGCCAAATTTTGTTTGGTAATTTATTATGAGACAGTGTTTATTTTGGTGGTCTTATTTATTTTGGTGACAGGAGACCCCCCCCCCCCACCGTGAGGGTCGAAAAATTTAAAATGCTTATAACTCGCGATCTAACTTTCGTAGCGCGGCCAAACTTTGTTTGGTAATTTATTATGAGACATTGTTAATTTCTGGTGACAGAAGACACCCCACGGTGAGGATGGAAAAATTTAAAATGCTTACAACTCGCGATCTAATTTTTTTAGCGCGGCCAAATTTTGTTTGGTAATTTATTATGAGGCAGTGTTAAATTTTGGGGACATTAGAACCCCCACGGTGAGGGTCGAAAAATTTAAAATGCTTATAACTCGCGATCTAATTTTCGTAGCGCGGCCAAATTTTGTTTGGTAATTTATTATGAGACAGTGTTAATTTTTGGGGAAATTAGACACCCCATGGTGAGGGTCGAAAAATTAAAAATGCTCATAACTCACGATCTAATTTTCGTAACGCGGCCAAATTTTGTTTGGTAATTTAATATGAGACTGTTAATTTTTGGTGACAGGAGACCCCCCACGGTGAGGGTCGAAAAATTAAAAATGCTTATAACTCGCGATCTAATTTTCGTAGCGCGGCCAAATTTTGTTTGGTAATTTATTATGAGACTGTTAATTTCTGGTGACAGGGGACACTCACGGTGAGGGTCGAAAAATTTAAAATGCTTATAACTCACGATCTAATTTTCGTAACGCGGCCAAATTTTGTTTGGTAATTTAATACGAGACTTAATTTTTGGTGACAGGAGACCCCCCCCCCCCCACGGTGAGGGTCGAAAAATTTAAAATGCTTATAACTCGCGATCTAATTTTCGTAGCTCGGCCAAATTTTGTTTGGTAATTTATTATGAGACAGTAATAATTTTTGGGGACATTAGACCCCCCACGGTGAGGGTCGAAAAATTTAAAATGCTCATAACTCACGATCTAATTTTCGTAAAGCGGCGAAATTTTGTTTGGTAATTTATTGTGAGACAGTGTTAATTTTTGGGGACATTACACCCCCCCCCCCCCCACGGTGAGGGTCGAAAAATTTAAAATGCTTATAACTCACGATCTAATTTTCGTAGCGCGGCCAAATTTTGTTTGGTAATTTAATATGAGACTGTTAATTTTTGGCGACAGGAGACCCCCCCCCCACGGTGAGGGTCGAAAAATTTAAAAGGCCTATAACTCGCGATCTAGGTAATTTATTATGAGGCAGTGTTAATTTTTGGTGACAGGAGACCCCCACGGTGAGGGTAGAAAAACTTAAAATGCTTATAACTCGCGATCTAATTTTCGTAGCGCGGCCAAATTTTGTTTAGTAATTAATTTATTATGAGTCAGTGTTAATTTTTGGTGACAGGAGACCCCCCACGGTGAGGGTCGAAAAATTTAAAATGCTTATAACTCGCGATCTAATTTTCGTAGCGCGACCAAATTTTGTTTGGTAATTTATTAAGCTATTGCATAGCTATTATCGCTGGCTTTGAGCGCGGCGACCGTGTCTAGGAATTCCGTAACGAGAAAAAATCTTAACACTCCGACTAACGACGTTTGAGTTTGGCAGACTTCGGCGCGGTATCCTTCGATAGACTTCAGCAGACATTGACGCGGTATTTTTGCATAAGTTGATAAAAAATGCTATGCAATAGCTTTACCGCGGCAGTCCCCGAGTGCCACACAATTTTTTTTTTTATTACTTTTAATAGATTCAGCAGAACAGAAATTTTGAAAAATATTACACTCTTCACATTTTTTTCTTATATGTAAATTTTCGTATGAAATTTGAAATATAAGCATTTTTTATATTTATTACTTAAAACAATAATTTATTTTTATTTATCAAAGAGGTTTAAGTCTTCAAAATTAGCCCAATCAAAAATTTTCAGAGGCCCTCCCCAGGTTTCGTTGATTGCTCCCCCCCCCCTTCCACCATCCAGTCCTCGTTTTGTATCCAGTCAATAGAAAAAATGTACTTGTGGGAACGACAAATCTCGTCCATTTTTAATAAAATGCAAAAAAATCGGACTGAGCTCATCTGCCAGGGCCAGATCAGGAAAATACTGACCTCTAATATATGTTAGCCCCCTCCAAAGCTTAATCTTGGATGCGCCAATGCTTTTCTCTTGCAGCATTGGATTGGATGGAACGTGTCTTACTGAAAGCTGTACTCTTTAAAAGTTTTTACACACAAGAGCACAAGACTACGAGGATAAGAATGAAGGAAGAATAAGAATGAGTAGGTTAGGTTTTAGGTTTACTCGTTGGCGCCCGCTGTTACTCATATCGTACCAAGAAATGACGAGGCAGACCAGTCATTCCTTAATCTACACCTAATAATCTTGTCCTACATCATGATCTCATCCCGTAAATCGATGACGTAGTCATTTGTGTCGCCGCCGCCCGCTCTATAAGTTTTTTTGGTCTGAACTCTTCCGTTAGAGTAAAGTTCAATGTTCTGTAGAAATTCACCAAAGCCGGGCCGGGTTCGGGCCGAAATTTTAATTCTCGGGCTGGGCCGGGTCGGGCCAATATTTTTTTCGTTCGGGCCGGGCCGGGTCGGGCCAATATGTCTTTAGTTCGGGCCCGGGCCAAAATTTTGACTTTCGGGCCGGGCTCGGGCCTGGAAATTTCGGCCCGTGCAGACCTCTACTTCAGCCTATCATAGGGCATTCACATGGGTAAAAAGAGAGATAGTCTATAAAAGCGGGGGAGTGACGATGCAGCAAAATGGTAATTTTTTTTACAGTGTAGAAAATGATTACTTCAGCTTATCGTAAAACCACAGACTTCTAATATACGTAGACGCCACATTCCATTGTTGTCTCGGCATGGTTTCGAATCCAATATCTTTGGCGAAAAGATGCCGTTTTTTGGCGGTGATCACTTTATTGGCAACTTTCAGATTTCACAAAGAGAAAAGCAGAAGTGCCGTCAACTCAAGACAAATCGCCTAATCCACGAAAACATGGACATGAGGATGAAAATTTAAATTTCTTTAAATATGATTGAAATTTTGCATATTAACTGTTAAGAGTGTACTATTTCATATTTTATCAAAAAAGAATTAAATTTTTGTCATTAACATACTTATTTTAATTAATAAAGTGACACTATGACTTTGTAAAATAGACTGCGGCAAAAATCTTTACACTTCATGGTCTCGTACAGCTGAACAAACATTCTGAAAATCTCCAAACTTGGATATATATGATCTGACAGCTATTATTGAGAGTTTTTGTCTGCAGAGAAGTGTTCACTAATCTTCATTACAAAAGGTAAGCATATTTAATTACTCTTAATTATTGTGTCACACCCGCAACAAAAAGTTACATTTATATGTCTGCAGAAAAATATTTTTGATTTAAAGTTATGAAACTTTATATTCAAAAATAGTTTATTAAGATACTTTGAATTACAGACACAAAAGAAATTAAATAATATATTAATTATAATTATTGAGCGTTGCGGGCGTGACAAGTCCCTGTTGCGGGTGTGACATTTAATTAAAGTCACATCCGCAACGTCTTTTAAAATTGATTACAAATGCATGTTTGAACAAATTATATGTAAATTTATAAAAGAATAATATGCTGGAAACATGTACTTGGAAGCTTTAATTATACCCTTTGATTTAATAGAGGGAATTCCAGTTAATAAATAAAAATTTGCATCATTTGAGCATGTGACACTGTGTGCAGTTGATTTATTCAGTTTGGATTGATAAAATTGTTGCTTTACTGCAAGAAAATAATTTTATTAGTGATATAGGATTAAGAAATTAATTTAAAAGGTAAGATTTTTATAGAAATTAAAAAAAGAAAATTACAAAACAATATTTTAGCAATTTTCTTTAAATTTGTTAATTTTGTTTTGTTTTTTATATACATTTTTTTATTTTGTTATTTGATAGTATTTATCTAATATATATATTTTTAGCTTTTTTAAATAAGTAAATCAATATTAGGGGAAGATTTTTTCTCTCTTTTAATTCAAATTAAATAAAAAGTAGAAGTAAGAATAATAGAAACTGTTAAAATGTTTATTAAGTTAGCATAAAATGTATATAGTCAGTTTGAAATTAACCAAAATTTAACATAATTAACTTTATGTAAGATTAGAAATTTCAAGGGATAACTACTAAAAATTTGTTAAGCATATATTTTTGGACTTGAAGTGCTATATTTATTCAGTTTACACATTAATTTCTTCTCTTTTGCAGAGAATAAAGAGTACAGAAAGATCACAATATCATTGAAAAAAGATTAAGGAAAACCCTTTTAAATATGAAGCATATCTACAACAAGAGAAGGAAAGAGACAAAGCAAGGAGAGAAAAGAAGAGACTATTTTGAAAAATCATGGTAAAGGATGGCAATCCTTTTGCATTTCATCTCATGGTAAAGGAATTGTGGATGGGGATGGTGCAGTTGCCAAAGTAACACTAGCAACGCTCTGCAACTATAAATTCAGCTTCAGATTTTGCCATGTGTGTAGAAAAAGTCCTAAAAAATATAAAAGAACTTTGCTGAATGTGAAATTTCAGAAGATAGTGTGAAAATGCTTCATGAATGCTGGCACCAAGCACAATCGGAACTCAACATTCAATCTATGCATCATGTTGTTTTTATTGACTTAGGAACAATTAATGTAGCAATAACTTCAAAAAGCGATCTCAAGAGAATTTGTTTGTTACCATATTTTGTCAAAAATATAATATCCAATGATAAGAGTGCAGTTGGAGATTTTGTAGAAGTTGTTTTATTCTCCACATTAAAAAAAAAAAAAAAAAAAAAAAAAAAAAAAAAAAAAGTGGAAACTTTGATGGACAAATAAGACAAATGAATGAATAAGAGTAATTATAAGAGTATAGAATAAGAGTATCGGAATAAAAATCAAGAAAATGTGTATATTTGGCTCAGTCAGTCAGATGTATCCATACTTTGACAAGGATATAATATCCAACGATGAATGTGCAGTTGGAGATTTTGTAGAAGTTGTTTTATTCTCGACATTAAAAAAGTGAAAACTTTGATGGACAAATAAGACAAATGGATGGTGACGATATAGAATTCGAATGTTTGAAAAAAATTTAAGAAAACATGCATATTTGGCCCAGTCAGTCAGATGCATCCTAGGGGAAAAAAAGGGCATTTTTGTAAAAATAGCTACCACCACCAGAAATTATAAATTCAAGATTGGAAATGAAATTTTTTTTACATTTTCCTCTCTAGATATTATAATTGTAATATTGATTAATTCTTTAATTTAAAAAAATCTGCCTTGAAAATATTTGTGTATGTCATTATTTTATTGGCTATACAAGTCACACCCGCAACAGGGCGTCACACCCGCAACGAGAATTTTCAATATTTTCCACAAAAGCAAGAATTGAGTAAGTAATTTAATTTTTTCATAGAATAATTATTTAAGTATTACTGTCTAATATATAAAAATATCAATTCACTCAGTTGTCATAATTCGCAGAGTTTTGCATTTTTGCACTGAAAGATGAAAATGCATGTCCTTTTTATGTCACACCCGCAACAGGCGGAAATTATTTTTTTTTATAAATAAATGATACATCGGACAATTTTCAGATTTGGATAAATGTATGTGTAAGTGGTCTACATTGAAATTCATACAAATTGAAACCAATGCTCAAATTTTTTTTTGCTGGTGACTAAATTAAGTTGTGTAAATGTCACACCCGCAACTTTGGATTGGGCGAAATGTAACAATATGAGTTTTGGTGGGAGGAAAACCGGTTTGACGCGCTAAACTGCCCTCCGTCACGTGACGGAAGGCAAAGATGTCGGAGTAAGAAAAGGTTACCGATGTGGTGTCTAGGTATTAGTCGCATTGTCGTGAAACATTCTCATGGGTCAAAAGAGAGAAATTCTATAAAAGCGGGGGAATGACGATGCAACAAAAGGGTCAAATTTTTTACATTGTAGGTGAAGATATCTTGCTACAATCTTGCTCTTACGCTGTTAAAAAATTGAGTTTTGCTGCATCACCACTCTACCGCTTTTATAGAATATCTCTATTTTGACTAATGAGAATGCTCCATAATGTAGTGAAGTAACCGTTTTCTATAAAAGCGATGGAGTGGCGATGCAGCAAAAGTTTCAATTTTATAACAGTGTACACTGCTAAAAATTTGACTCATTTGCTGCAGCATCACTCTACCGCTTTTATAGAAAACGGTTACTTTACTGTGTTATGGAGCATAAAAGAGATGTACTATAAAAGCTGTGGAGTGACGCTGCAGCAAATGGGTCAAATTTTTAACAGTGAATGCTCGATTCTGAACTCATTCCATATGATTTGTTTATTTGTTTATTGAACAACATACATCTGATTTGTGGGGCCTCCGTGGCTGAGTGGTTAAGACACCACGCCGCTGATCGTGAGGTTGTGGGTTCGAATCCCACTGGCTCCATTGCACACACTCTTTGTGTGGAGCTCCTGGTTGTACTTCTCTTGTGTTGTAATATTTCCTTGTGTGCTATCTCGTCCCTGTATATTGACGATGGCTTATAAGCAGGCTTCATGTCGAGCACACTAGTCAGATGTATGTTGTTCAATAAACAAACAAAGAAACAAAATCTGATTTGTGTGCTCGACATATGAAGCCTGCTTATAAATCATCGTCAATATTACAGGGACGAGATAGCACAAGGAAATTTTACAACACAAGGCGACAATTTTGATCCCACCAAAGTTCTGTTCTAGACGAGTTCTAGCAACGCCCCGTAAACGTCAGAGCCATTCTGATTGGCTCGCTTAATACAGATATCAAGACCATAGTGGTTTTTAATGTCTTAGCAGCAGGTGTTTTGAGATGAGTGAATTAGTTAAATAGTGTATCATTGTTCCCCAGTTTTGTACATTCCTAGTTGGGATTTTAGTAGCAGAAAGTATTTATTTTAAGAATTCGTTTTAGTGATTGCAATTTTAATGAATTTCATACATTTTTAAGACTTATGTTAGAGATCTATCCATATCCAATGAAACAAGTTGTTTGATTAAAAATAATTGCAATTAATTAAATAATAATAAAAATCCTCAAACTGTAGTGCGAAAGTTTCGTATGGGTTTTCTTGTGTAATAGTAACCTTCAATCAGTAGCGTAGCTATGTTTTTTGGCGCCCGGGACCAGCAAGAAATTTTGCGCCCCCACCCCAATATAGATATATAACAATTTCTCTCAATTTGGCGCCCCTAGGCCTCGGCGCCCGGGGCGGAAGCCTCCTCCTTAGCTACGCCACTGCCTTCAATTGCTTTTAATTACTTTTTTAAATGCCATATTTTTTGTAACTAAATATACTAAATATTTCTTTTTATATATTAAATCAATTCTTCTAATACAAATTTATTTATGTGAATTTGATGCAGTATTTTTAAATGCAGATTATGCAGTGAACGAAATATGTGTCACTATTTTATATTCTTAATAATCATTATTATTATTATAATTATAATATTAAATATTATTAATTATGATAATAATTATAATTGCTATTAATTATAAAGTTTACATACTTTTTATTTTTATTATATAAGTTTATTTTAAATAAATAATAATAAATGTTTATGATAGTTATCATATTATTTTTATTTAAATAAAATTAATAAATATTATTATATATATTCTTTTATACTTTCCAAACAATTATACATTTAAGATTTCACATGTTTCGTAATTAAAAAAATTAATTTACTCCCCCCCCTCCCCCCTCACCACACACACACACACACACACACACAAAAAAAAAAAAAAAAAAAAAAAAAAAAAAACTTATTTTAAAATTTTATCTGGATTTTATTTTTAAGCTTTTAAAACTACGTATTTATGGTTGTGGATAGAATGATTTACGATTTAAAGTCTAAAAAAAACTGATATTTCACATTAGCAAAACAAAATTGAATGGGGGGGGAAGGGGGTTAAAAGGAATTTAAATCTCTGTGGAGACAATAAACATTGATAAAACAAAACAAAATACTCTTTTTTGTCACAATGCATAAAAAACAATATAAAGAAAAGCACTAATAAATTACAAAAATATCAATTTACAGGTATTTCAAAGTTTTTCTTTTTTTACTATACATAATAATAATACAACTATCTTTCTGAATTGGGAATGAGAACTATGGCTTTAAATATCCATAAAAATTGTATGCTAAATTATTACTAAGCGGCCGTCCATAAATGATGTCATGCTTGAAGGGGGGGGGGGGAGTTCAGGAAATTGTGACAGATTGTGACAATGGTGTGGGAGGGGGTAAGAAGAAATGTGACATTACACATTTTGGTTAAAATGAAAGCATTAAAACTCTGTAGTAGATTAAATTAGCAAGTATGAGGTTATTTTAAAATTGAAATATTTTGTGTTCATAAGGATGTAAGGCCAAATTCTATACAAATTCCAAAATACTACTGTTTTCAATTGCTCTTTCATATTAATATTTTATTACTATTAATATCTTCAATATTAATAGTAACAGATGATTAATAGATAATGATGATGAGTAATAGATATTAATAGATGATTGTAGATAATTATCAATTAATATTATCTATAATCATCAATTACTATTTCTATAACTATTATTATTATTTTGTAAATCTTATTTCATACAAAATACAAATCATTTTTATTGTTCAGCTCATAAATGTTATTAAAACACATAATTAAAGTTTTAAAATAAAATTTGAAATGTGATCTAAATCGTAGTGCTTTGTTTCTGAACTGCAAGTATATGTTTATGTAATATAGCATGTGACAAGAGGGGGGGAGGGGGTAAAGTGATGTATGACACTTTGTGACAAAGGGGGGGGGGGAGTCAAAAATATGGAAAAAATGCCTGACATCATTTATGGATGACCCCTAAACGTTTAAGCCTTTCTTTACTTTTTTTTTTTTTTTTTTTTTAAGGAATACATTAACTATATTGTTACACCCACAGTATGATTATTATTTATTTTTTCATTTTTGCGCTTTACATTAGAATAACATTCATTCAAAGTTTCTAACTTTTTTGGAAAAAAAAAAAACTGTTCACTTACATTTCATGATTATCTGTAAAAAAAAAAAAAAAAAAAAAAAAAAAAAAACATTTTTTATTGTGTTCTGAAATTAATTTATTTGCATCAAAAATTCAATATTATGTGCTAAAATGTAAAATTTCAACTAAGGTTACATTAAAGTAATTAAGACAAAAATAAATAAGTAAAAAATAATCATTAAAAAATTTTATACCACTAAATATGGAAATTTGAAATATGTTATGAAGGTACAGAAGCATTCAGTTACAAAGTCAGGAAACTGTTAAGAGAATAGCCCCCCCCCCCCTTTCCCCAAAGTACGTACCTTATTTTGCAATGTTTTATGATTTAGATATGGAAATTCCGCCTGCAAATACAGCGTTTTATAAATAACAATCCGTTTTAAGATTTTTTTTCTTTAGTAAATTTTAATTTAAATAACATTTAAAACTTATAAAACAGTTTTAATCTTTAAAAATTTTGAAAAAAATAATACCAAAAAAAAAAAAAAAAGGTTTAGTATAAAAATGATAAAAAATTTTCTGCAGGTATTTTTAGAATTTTTTAAAGGAGAAAATAGCAATTTCATCATCCGAAAATGAAAAGTAATTTATTCAAATTTAACTTCTGCATCATGAAAAATGAAATAGCCGAAAACGAACATCCGAATAAATGTAAAAAGTCGCCGCATGTCTGACCACTTCACCTAACTCTGGTTAGCCAATCAGAACGGCTCTGAAGTCTAGGAGGAGGCGCTAAAATTCGTCTAGAACAGAACTTTAGTGGGATCAGAATTGTCGCCAACACAAGAGATATACATCCGGGAGCTCCACACAAAGAGTGCATGCAATGGAACCAGTGGGATTAGAACCCTCAACCTCCTACGCTCGAAGGCGTTTAGCGGCGTGGTGCTTTAACCACTCGTCCACTGAGGCTGCTTCAATATGATTTCAATGGAATGTGTTATTGCCATGGAAATAACAAATTATCCCACAGAAAAATACAGTGTTCGGAATTGAGCATGAATATAACAAGCTGAATTCGAGTTTGAAGGCTATTTTACATTTATGAGTATTTATGGGAATTTTATCGAACCAATTTAGAAATTTAGTTAAAATTTCCAAAATTTTAGTTTGGAATAAAATTTTCAAAGTATTAGTTAAAAGATCTAAAATTTCTCAGAATGTAACAAAAATTATAAAATTGAAAAAAAAAAAAAAAAAAAAAAAAAAAAAAAACCTGTTTGTTAGGATGAGCGAAGCGAATCCTCTACTAGGCCACTCAAATTACATTTTGTCGTACACTTTACAAAAAAACTATTCAATATTTTAACTTCAAATTAAACACAAAAATAAATTATGATCTGTAGATTTGCACAATATAATTTTTTTACAGTAAAACGCTAAAAAAATTATTAATTTAATTAATTTATTTTACATGCATTTCCAATACGGACGCATTTTAGCAAATAAATAAAAAATGAAACGCGTATATTTTTAGAAAAAAGAAATATAAATCATGGAGTAAGTAATTATAGATAGAATCATGATTAATTTAATAAATAAAACATTTTTTCATTATTCCGCAAAATCGTTTGCACAGGTGATACTTAAACATTTTAAAAGAATTGTATTAGGTTTTTTTTTTTTTTTTTTTTTTTTTTTGTAAAGTGGCAACAAAAGAATTGCAAACAAAAATATAAACAAATATATAAATGAAAAATTAAAAGAACTGCGTGAAGTTGTTGCCTCCATTTAAGCTCTTTATAAATGTACTAAAGCAAAGTTGGCCGATTCAGAAACGACAAATAGACTTTAACCATTTCTTACTTTATCATTTGGATCTAAAGTAATGTTACTTTCTTATTTGTGGACCGAAAAAGGTTTAGTGAACGGGACTTTAGACTTTGTTGCACGTATTAAATAAAATCACAAGCCACCAGACCAGATATCGCGAATAATCATGGATAAATTTGAATACTGCAGTAATTTAAGATATAAGAATTGGTGCGTATCGATTCCCCCAATAATTAAATTCTGTAAAAATGGAAGCATAAATTGCTCACGGAAAGAATTTCTTCTGCAGTTAGCTTTTGCTGTTACAATTCATAAATCCCAAGGTTTAACATTAGAGGAAGCAGTTGTAGATATTGAGGATATATAGACACCAGTTGGCTTAAAAACGTACGTAACGTTGTCGAGAGTGAAAATCCTTCAAAAATAGGCATTCAATAGAAATTTTCCTTACGAAAAATTCTACAATATCAAAAATTCTCATACCCTAACATGTATAAAAACGAAGAAATTAGAATAAAATGTTTTACAGTTAAAAATTCATAGTATCAACGAAAGCAGATTTCAAATGTTTTTCCAGAAAATATGATTTTAAAGAAGTAACTTTCTTCAAGCTCTCTTCAAATATATTATTCTAAAATAGCTATCAAAGATTATCTGATGTTAATTACAAATATTGGAAACATGCATATTTCAAACAACTTTAAAAAACACCAGTGGCTACTGGAAATTGTAAAAACATCTTTAAAAGAGCTTTTAGTTGAAAATTTAAAAATATTTTGTAAAAGTTTGCTTCGAAAATATTTTATTGTGCCAGTCTTACATCATAAATAAAAAATTTAAATATTACCAAAACATAAAATAACGTTTTTGTTTAATAAAGATGCAAAAATAATATTAAAAAATATTGTTACTTTCAAATATCTGTTTTATAAAATAATGCTTCGCGAATCCAAACAAAGCATGGCTTTTGCTAGTTTATTTTAAAATACGATGCATAAAATATTCTTTAAATCATGCCATAAATAGTAATTTAATTCGGGAAAATAAAACTTCATAAATGCAAAATCTCCTGCAAACTCGAATACTGCTGGCGAAATTTACACTGTAAAAAATTTGACCCTTTTGCTGCATCGTCACTCCCCCACTTTTATAGAATATCTCTCTTTTGACCCATGAGAATGCTCCATAGTAGGCTGGCGTTTTCTATAAAAGCGGTAGAGTGACGATGCAGCAAAAGGATCAAATTTTTTACAGTGTGGTATGTTCACTTCTGAACGGTGTATTCCACTATCGAAGTATCTGTTATTTCCATGACAACAAAGCATTCCACTGAAATCACCATGGAACTAAGAAAGATAGGGAAGTAAGACGAAACCTGTTTTACATTAGAAGCAGGGAGAGAGTCGATGCTACCGGATATCTGTGAGGTCACCAGGCCCGGACTGGCTCCGTTGGGGGCCCTCGGCTATAGATTGATATGGGGCCCCTTACTGATAAAGTTATTTTGAATAGAATGGTAGAATAAACATTTGAAAATTAGGCTTAAATGCCTAAAAACCATATTTAGTTATTTTGTCACTTGGAAAAAAAATGAGCAAAAGAGTTAGCTTTTTATGGTGTAGTCTACTTATTTTCACAATAAATATTTATGTTATTTTATCTACGGTACCTAAACTAGTTCCAAGCTAGAAGAAAAAATTATACTAATTAATTACAAGTGGTTTATTACTTAAAAAGAGAGGAGTACATATTTTTACAGTTAAGCATTAGAATTACGTCAATGAAGCCATAATATCTTAAGTACTACTGTAATTCTTAAGTAGACATTAAAAAGGGACTTCGGTACTCTGAACTATTCAGGGTAATGTTTGTACAACTTGTCTTCGAACTTTTGGGTCATAATAAATATATGTTGTACGCGGCATTATATATTCTTTATATTATAATTTCATTTTATAAAAAAAATAATTCATTTTGTTTGTAATGTCTTCAGAATTCATAAAATCAGGTCTCCCAAAGGGCCCGCCATTTAACTATCAATATTTTTTTCATAAAATTTTACATTAGGTTTCTACAACATTTGCGATAGAAATAACCTTCGAAGATGGTTTCTACAAAATTTTCAAGAAAAATGTAAAGAGAAAAACTTTTGTAAGATAATACTGATGTTTCAAAATCGGACCATTTGGAAGCCATGCAACATGCATAACAAAGTACAATTTTAAAAGGAAACTTCCTTGTTTATATTAACATATCGACGGTACTTATAAATTCCTTGTGGAAAATTTAATAAAAAATGTATTTAATCAGTCTAATAATAAAAGTTCTTACTCTTACCATACAATATACTTTACTCGATCTAATTTAGATAGAATAGAAAAACAGTCGAAGTTAAATATTTTAAAAAAGACGTAATTTTCTTAATCATTTTCATAGGTAAACCTTTTTTTTCTTGAAAAAAAAGTTATATGAAATATTTTCGACGGTAAAAGCCTTTCCATTTACCGAGAGAATCATAATACATTTAAAAACATTGCTTTTATAAGAATTGTAATATTTCCGTTACTGTATTTTTGGTTAGTTAATTTGATTATTTTTGTAAATATTTTACAAAATAATTATAAATACCTATATATTTAATCAGTTTTAATGAAAAAGCACTTGTAAATTTCACATTATTTAAAAATTCCAGTATATCTTCAGATATTAAAGAAGATTATTATTGATGTGAAACCATTTCTTGATAAATAATTTGGTAGATAAAGGGTTAATTGCCGATTGATAGCACTAAAACAATATTTAGAAACGAAACTTAATCCATGTACGGAAGTTCTAAAATCCGCTGTCTTGTTTGATCCATTTCTGAGATAAGAATTAAGCAATCGAATTTCATCTGAAGTTATCCCAGCTGACTCGCCCGGCCTTGCTCGGCGAGCCAACATAATAACATTAATTTAATAAATTAACAAGTGATAATAGCTTTAAATATACCTAAAATCCGAAATCAGATAGTTTCACTTTACACCGCTAGGGCTCTGTTATAAACAAGCCTCTATTTGCACGAAGCTTCGTTATTTAACCTATCTGGAGATATGTTAATTTGAGGGAAAAAGGGCTCAAATAAACTAAAAATCCTCTGGGAAGCAAACGGTGGTAAGAGGAGATGAAAGTTTTTTTTGACAAATGCTAAATCAAGAATATTGGATTCCTTAGTTAAAAAGTTGAATTGGTTCCAGAGCCATGAACTTAATTTATGAATTTTTTTAAATTACTATTCGAAAATAGGGGAAATCACTACTTATAAGATAACCTTAAGACTGTGAAAGCTGAGAAGTATAATGTAATTTGGAAATAATTTCAAAAAGCTAAGAGCACTAGGAATTGTGTTATTAAGAAAAGGTTCAGTTAGACAAAAATTGATTGAAAATCAAGTTGAATGAGCCAAATTTTGTTGAAATTGGGCCCATAGCACACAAAATAAGGTTGCGCCCTATGATGGTAAAATGGGACAGTAAAAAGTGTAACAGAATCCCAACCTAAGTTGAATGAAGTAATCACTTTTCAAATCGATCTCATAAAACTCGAGAAAAGAATGAGATTTTAATGCTTGAAAATAATGATAAATAAACTGAAGTTTATAGAATTTAGAAAACACAAAGGGCAAGAAATAAAAGGAAAGAAACCCTTCTGGGTCAACTTTTAATTCATATCAAGGAATTCTTATCACAGAACACATTAATAATCTTCATTTAAGTTCATAAAATTCTTTTAAATTGTGTTTTTAGCATTTGTAAAAGTTTAATAATTAATGTTTTTTTGTATTCGAAATTAGATAGAAGGTTAGTTTAAATATGAATCGCTTGGCATAAACATGAATTATATTTTGCTTTATCATTTGATGCTTCAGAAAAATATCTCCTCTTTTTATTTCTTTTTCTTTTCATAATAAAATAAACAAATGAATAGAAAAGCTCATACAAAATCCAAATCATTTGAGATTTGAAAATAACCGATACAAACAGATTGATACGCATACACTGAATAGATTGATACGCATACACTGAATAGATTGATACGCATACACTGAATACGGAAACAACTGTAACTGGCGCCTATTGTCAGAGTCTGAATACAATTTCACATCTTTACCGCATTAAACTGTCTGGCCACATTCATGAATTACACAAAAGTAAGCAGCATTTGAAATTAGTTTCACTTATTTCGGTTGCGTATTGACACGGTAACGACCAGTGCCTTGCGAAAGGGAGGATCGAAGGGAGCGATTTCCCTGGATGCAGAAATTTAGGGAGCGCTAAATTTATACAACCAACGTCATTTTAGTGGGTTTAGCGTCATGTTGAGGGAGGAGGGGGCGCCAAATTGAAACTTTGCCCGAGGCGCAGTTTTTCTTTGTGCGCTTCTGGTAACGACAAACGAGTCGTATTTCTAAGTAACAATTCGGTACTTCGTATCTTAGAGGATACCCGTTACTTAGTAACGAATATGTGCGATTTGCAACAGCTCTATTAGTGATCAGCACGACGCAATAAATCTCCGTAGGGAGGTTTTGATGCTTTAAGCCGTTGTCTGTAAATCGCTTAGGACAGCACAGAGATACATGAGTCAGTCAGCAGCCCTCTTCCGTCTGGTTAATGACAAAAAATACGGCATCACTAAATAGACTATCATAAACAAAATCAATTGGCAACCGCATAAAATTTATTGTAAACTCGGTTGAAAAAAAAAGATTATTGGGAAATAGTCAATTAACCTGATGTAATTTTGCGTAAAGTAATGCATACACTATTTTTGGTTCACCTCCGGGGCCCCCTTGGGCTTGGGGCCCTCGGCAATCGCCGACCGGCCGACCTGGTCAGTCCGGGCCTGGAGGTCACCCATATCCCAGCATTCTGTAAGCATGGCAATAGTTTGGCGCGCTTTATCGTGACGGGTGCTGCTACAGCGAGAGGTAAAACCGGTTTAAAACATGCCAAGTTATTGCCAATCGCCAATACCAGCCGGGTTGGCGGCAGCTGCCGACCTGAAACTTAGTTTCAGGGTCACACCTGTCCCAAAATTCTCGGCTTTCTTCAGAGCCGATCCGTTGACCGGTACTCTTTCCTTATCCTACTTAGTTCCATGGAAATCATATCGAGGGAGTTCAGAATCGGTGCCTGAGAGCAAGATTGTACTAGCCAATGATACTCACTCCATAGCCTTAATCTCCTTCCTTTGCATCAATGCTGAGTGATGTCAGTTTGTGCCTGAGCGCCAATCGCCGTCAACGCCATCTATTGTTTGAAATCCGAACTAAAATCAAAAATCACGGTAAAAAAAACTCCTGACCGTATACATAAACCTCCTGCAAAAATTTTTTAAAATAGCTGTCACCGTTTGTAAGTTATTCAATTTTAAAATCCATCAGTCATTTTTGAGACACCCGTATATATATATATGGGTGATTCTACGATAAGAAGTAATTTGTACGGCAATCCGTTTAAAACAGATTTTTTATTCTATATGTTGCTATTTTTTGCAATGAATATGAATAGCATCATCTTAATATACTTTATTAAATAACATAACGATTGAATGCCTAATTAAAACACATTTTTCTGAAATTTCTTACAAAGTCTAAAAAAGTCTCTCCCCTGACATGTCCCCATGCCGGTTTCAATTTAACTTTCTAACAATACATATATTTTTTCCGTCAGATGCTTAGCTAAAGTATGTTTAATTGGAATTTAAGTAATTGTACTTACGTATTATAAAATAAAAAATAAAATAATTTTGTTAATTTCAAATAATTTTTAAAATTAACTTTTGTCCCGCTTTTTTTTTTGTGTATCTACCCTGTCAAATTCCGTTCCGCTGAAACAAATACAAATTCAAGGATGGCTATATCGGAAGTATCCCTTAAGGACATCTATTGGTTTGAAGTTAGCAATACTAAACGCGCAAGCCATTTAAGCGTCGCCATTTTTAGTTGTTGCGACGCGACCGTGCGGTGTAGTAGTTTTGCACGGTGATCATGTATCTCCCCTGGTAAGTCATAAAACTTATAATATTCATGTGATTCAATTGCATTTACTGCCCTAATTAAACAATACGGTAATAATTAAAGTGAAATACACAATTAACCCCAAAACTAATTCAGCCAGTT
This sequence comes from Maratus speculifer, assembly GCA_964019185.1. Classification (NCBI taxonomy): domain Eukaryota; kingdom Metazoa; phylum Arthropoda; class Arachnida; order Araneae; family Salticidae; genus Maratus; species Maratus speculifer. Next base: position 44,926,993 of record OZ025294.1, read on the forward strand.
AAAAAATTTGAATTTACACGAAAATGTCTCTCCCCTGCCGTATTTCCCCTGGCAAGATAACTGCCAGGGGAGCAAATCACTGACCAGAAAAAGTTATAAAATATGTATAAAGTGACTTGCCCTTATATGAAAAAGTAAATAAATGGGACAAAAATCATAATTTAAAGGTTTTTGATCAAACTCAAACTCTTCTTTTTGGTCGAATTCTCTTTCTTATGTTTTTGAACCTCTTATCGTAGAATCATCCATATATAAGTAAAAACGAAAATTTTTTGCTTTCAAACGCATTCAATTAACAATTTTTTTCTTATGTAGAAAGTATATAATGTGCCGTATTGGTCGATTTTTTAATAAAATCAGAATATAATTAAAAATATGCTGTAAAAATGGGCATTTGAGCCGAATTCCGCTTAAAGTAATTCTGATAAAACAGTTCTTACAGAAAAATGAAGCTAAAAATTTTTCAAAAGCGGTCAAATAAAGTTGTTAAATTGGGTTTATCTCCAATTGAATTGTATTTATTTTTTGTTGTTGAAATGAGCACTATTCGAAGTCTATCTCCGCCTATAAGCCAATCCGACAGGGATTTTTTAAGATAAAGACAGAAATTATTAAATTGTCCTGTATTTATCGAATTGCATAAATTTGAAATTTTCATAAAATTACATATGGGCAAAACACCAACAATCTGAATTATACTTAATATCCATTAATGGCATTTAATAATTAAATACACATTTGTTTATATCACCGTACATAATGTAATTCATTTAAATAGGGCGATGTTAAAAATAATTCCTTTTGCACTGGATCACAGAAGCCTACAATTACATGAAAATATACAAATAAAATGTTTAGAACACAAAAATCAGCATTATAACCAACAGTAAAATACAAAACTCTTTTACCCCCCCCCCCCCGCCCATTCCCTAACATATTCAAAAGATTCATCCACATATAAATAAAAATCAATATTTCTTATTTATTGTCTTACATGCAAGAAGTTCACGGGCCAAAAGTGGCCCGTGAACTTCGTCAATTTACTAGAAAAAATTGCAATTTTTGTGCAAAAGTCATAGAAAAAAATCGTAGATTTCGTCAATTTACCGCGGGAAAATATAAAATTTCGTCAGTCACTTAAGCATCGCAAATTTCTTTTATCGGGCACGGAAAAAGCGCGAATTTCATTGATCAAGTGCGGAAAAATCGCACATTTCGTTCATCATGTGTGAAAAAATCGCAAATTTTGCTCATGAAGGTCGGAAAAATAGCAAATTTACTGATCGAACACGGATAAATCGCGAGTTTTTGTAGATCAGGCACGGAAAAATCGCGAAAATCGCACATTTCGTTGATCGATCAAGAAAAAATCGTCAGATTTGTTGATGCACGAAAAAATTGCTTTAAACTCATCGGCTGCGGAAAAATCAAGTGTTTTCTCGGTTTATCGCGTGAAAAAAAACGCGAATTTCCTTGATCTGGCACGAAAAATTCGCGAATTTTGTCAATCAGGAACGAAAAAATCGCAAAATTAGTCAATAAGGCACAGGATAATCGCAAATTTATTGATGATGCGAGGAAAAATTGAAAATTTCGTTGATCATCTGCGAAACAATCGTGAGTTTTGTAAGTTTACCAAGAGAAAGAAATCGCGAACTTCATCTTGCCGCGTAAAAAAATGCAATTCGTAGATCATGCGAAGAAAAATCGCAAATTTCGGCGATCAGCTCTATAAAAATCGCGAATTTTGTCGATTGACTTCGTAAAAATCGCGAATTTCATCGATCGCCTTCCTAAAAATCGGATATTTCGTCGATCAGGCGCAGAAAAAGCAAAAATTTCGTCAATCAGCTGCGGTAAAACCCGCGAATTTTATCGATCATGTGAGGAAAAATTGCGAATTTTGTTAATTATGCGCGAAAAAATTGTGAATTTTGTTAATCCAGCGCGGAAAAATTGTGAATTTTCACGATCGGCTTCATAAAAATCCCGAATATCGCCGATCGGCTTCGTAAAAATCGATAATTTCGTCGATCAACCGCAGAAAAATCGCGAATTTTATTGATCTTGCGAAGAATCAGCTTTGTAAAAATTGCGTTTATTTCGTCTATCGGCTTCGTAAAAATCGCAAATTTCATCGATCGGTTTCATAAAAATCGCGAATTTTCTCGATCAGTTTCTCAAGGATTGCAAATTTTCTTGATCAGGCACGGAAAGATTGAATTTTCTAGATCAGTTTCGTAAAAATTGAATATTTTGTAGATCACTTTTGTAAAAAGCCCAAATTTGGCTCATAAAAATCACGAATTTTCTCGATTGGTTTTATAAGGATTGCAAATTTTCTTGGATCAAGCACGGAAAGATTGAATTTTTTCGGTCAATTTCGTAAAAATTGGGAATTTTGTCGATCACTTTCGCAAAAAGCCCAAACTTGGTTGATCACCCATGGAAAGCCCGAAAACTAGCCTTTTTCGCGCCCGGGGCAATCATAGATTTTGGCGCCCCCCACCCTCCACATATATGCATTCTTTGTATCAAACACACCAAACAAAATCTTAATTTGGCGCCCCCTTCACCTTCTGTTCTGGTGGCGCCCGGGACACGTGCCCCCTCTAGTTTCGGCACTGAAAAGCTGCAAATTTTGTTGACTGGGCATTGAAAAATAAGGAATTTTAGTGATAACGCAAGGAAAAATCTTGTTGATCGGCTCCTTCGTTCATAAAATTCATTTTTTCGGCACCAGCCACTTATCTTTGTTTTTCAGCACTTTTAATAAAACAAAATGTTAACTCTCCTGAATAAAGTCGAGGAATACTATTAGATTTTAAGAATAATCCTTGCTATATCTGTTCTTTATACAAATGTAAAAAGTGCTGATATATCCTTACCAGCTAAATAGGATATTTTTACTCGTTAAGCAAACCTAAAGGTGTATCTCCCGCACTTCCCTCTGAAAACATATTTTTTATCCGATTATAGGCCACAGATCACCTTCGAAATTGAATTCTCTGCATGTTATTGAATGTGGCCCTTGACCACCCAGACATATTTATAAGTGGCCTTTCTCTTGAAAAGGTTGTGCACCTCTACATTACACGATAATAAATAAGGTGGGATTTTTTGCGACATATTTTAATTATGTTAAACGATCTCAAGTACCTTAAAAATGACACTTGCATGATAAACTCCGCTGAAACTTAATATTTCACAGATAATATGAAGTGCATAACATTTACAGGGACACAAAAATATTTCAAATCGTATATTCTATCCGAAGTATTGTATATTATCGATGATAACTGATGGATGGATGAAATGCATTTTCAATAATGATATGCCCTTTTAAGTTTTACTAAATATATGCATATTACATGGTGCGTAAAAATGCTATAGTTGATATAAAGGGTTACATAAAGTTTATTGAATATGAGGGTAATTGACTTAAAGGTGATTTTTATATAAAATATGCATTTTTATGTTGAACTGCTTTCAGTTTTATATATGTTTGTAGAATATAGATAAAATGATATACAGGGTCACCCAAGAATGATAATTTATGGAAATGTGATTTAAGTAGTTTAAGAATATTTTGGTTTGAACTAAATGTTAACAAAATACTGGTGTGTAATGAAGGTACTAGATAAACTACAAGGCTACAGAAAAATATTCAAGTATTTTTCCGTCTATTAGAATAAAGTGCAGAAATTTCAACCAGTTAGGCATTTTCTTGCTAAACTAAATTTCCTATTAAATGGTATATATATCAGCCGACAGATCAAATACAGGGCTGTTCAAAGATATTAGAATACATATTTGGCTATGGACAGTAGCATTTTATTTCCCTAAATAACAAAGTTTTCTTAAAGATATCAGGAAGTGTTTTATAATCTTCTATGCTTAACGCATGATTTTTCTTACTTGTTTATTTTTTTATGTTTAACTATAGTAAGTTTATTTTCATTTATTGGTAATCTTTACTTTTATTCTGTTAAAATACATTGCAATAGATACTTTATTACTTTTATCTAAACAGTATTCCTTTTAATATTCAATCTCTCTCACTTGCTCTACATTGCATCCAAATCATCTTTGAACAGAAATATCAACAATTCCTATCCTGAACAGTGTTAGGCCGATTTTTTTTTTTTTTTAGATATTTCGAATTCTCACCAGTAAGTTTTAATAGTACTTTTTTTTATATTCCCTAAATAAAATAAAAGGAAATTGTTATCCAAAATTGTCTAGTGTAAACTCAACATTTCTAAATAAGAATCTGTTAGATGTATCAACACTGATCCCCAAACATACAACTATGATATCAAGTGGTTTCTGAAGAAACTCAGATGGGTGACAACAGATAACATTGTCTGTCTGTCATCAGCTACATTTTCTATCCCATGACAACTCATCCCCAATAGGTGTTTTCCAGATCTTTCACATCTGGAGATTTTGTAACTGTGTTGTGTATTGTAGGTGAGCTGTGATTACACAGGCTTTTTAACTAGATAAATCTTTATTAAACATATAAAAAACTCAATTGTATAAATAACATATTGTAAATAAAACATTAATTATTATATTAGATGGCCGACCCACGGCCTTTAACAACGCGACCCTTCATCGACGAAGTCTTACAGCAAGTGATCGAAAAGCTCCACTGAGTTCTCCAGCCAATCTGCATTCTCGCCAAAAGCATGCCACACAGGACCGGAGGATGCCAATGTCCCATTCCACTCGCTATCCGCTAAAACTCAAATGTTCTTGTCCCGTTCCATTCACTCACCGCTATAACCTTGAACTGAATTATGAATCAGTTTCCATTTTTCAGATCAGGTGAATTAATGTCACTACAACTGCATAATGAGAAATAGGTATATAAGCTAAGAACTTACCTGTATCCCTTAATTTCATTTTATTACTGTGACTGTATGTTTCAGACCTCTGCTGAATTAATGTTTTCTCTTCATTAAATGTGTCTGCATAACTTATGTTTTATGGCATTTTTAAGATATGTCAATGTTCGGAAGCTGTTATTAAGTATGTTTTCATTCTCTGTCAGGCAACATAAGTCTTATCCAGGTGTTATATTGTTTAAAGGATTCAACATGTGACTGAATCAACAGGATATTTTTGTTTTCCAGGATGAAAAAATTTTATCTTGAAATAATTTTATCTTAATTTGATGAAAAAATAACTCTTAGCACATTCTCTACATCTGTTCATACAATTGGTCTTTATTTTTCCTCTGTTAATTTAAGCTTGCTCTCAAATATTTTTATCCTTTTGCTGTTTAAAGCTCCATTTTTTCCAGTGGTACCTTTTATTTATTTTAGCATGACTCTTGATAAAAGTCTGACAGATCAACTTGGTCATGTCTGTTTAGGGTTATCAGTGAAATCGATGCCCTAAAATTTAGGATGGGATTGTCAGACAAGTTGTAAATGGAATTGTTTACGATGTCATCTTAGTGTAACACAATTATTTAGAGAAAATTCAATCCATTTATAAAAGAGTAAACTTTGTTAACCCCTTAGGGGACGATGAGATATATTATAGCCCATGTAATTTTAATGAAGACTTTCACCAGAAATTTTTATTACATTTTACTATGGTAAATTTTGATGGAAAAAAGTTGTAAAATGACTTTTCCCTTTTTTAGAAACAAGTTTTTTTTCCTAAAATACCAGTGTGAATTCAAAATTACAGAAACAATTACTTGCCTCTCAAAGGTTGAAAAAGTCAGTGTTTTTTTCAGTTTTTAGAAACATACAGGTATTGTGGCTCCGTCATGCTTAATCTTGTTTAAAAATTAAACTTGCTTTCTTTAAAAATAAATATATTTTTGACAGTTTACTACATTTGAATTTCATATACATTTAATGTTAATACCATTTAAAATCTATACATTTAAATTTAAAGCAAAAGTTAATATTGAATAAAGTTATGATTTATTAAAACTAATTTTCTTTTAAAGCAAATCTTATTTCATTTAAAGCTTTTTATATTAGATTTATTCTGTGGCATCAGCCTATTCAAATTAATATGCTTACATAATGTTCACTTGTCAATACAAACCACACACGTTTGGTTAGATTGGAAAGATATGCATTATGAAATCTGGTTTTTAATTTTTAATCTTTATTTTATGTTACATTTAAGTTTGCAATAAAGCCGTATTTATTTTAATTTGGTTTAATTCTCTGTTCTTGAATTTCTTTTCCAGCTTAAAACACAGATCAACTGAAACAGGTTTTTAAAGTCAAATGAATTCTGATGATCAACTTATTTTCCCTAAAAACAAAAATATCAAACAAATATTTACTTATTGTCGTAATGGCGGGAGATAATTTCAGTTGTCACTATCAGTTTAGCAGCCCTTGACAGAGACATCTCCATCTACTGCAGTTTCCTAAAGCTTATACATATACAGATCCCCTCCTCCTCCTCGGAAGAGATGGATTATTGTATTATTTAATTATCATTACTAAAGATTTAATAATAGCAAAAAAAAACTGAAAATTTTCCATGCTTGGTAAGAGCTAATAAGAGGAGAAGAGAGTTCTAAGTGGGAAAAATTTAGACCATTTGTTATTTTTTTATTTTAATTATAATGCAGTAAAAAATAAGGCAAACAATTAAGACAGAAAAGGTTTAAAAATTCAATTTGAACATTTTTAATTTATGTGCACTGCAAAAAGTTCTTTTTGAGGAAAAAGGAAAGTAAATTTAAAAAAAAATCTAATTTTTTTTTTTGTTTTTGAGAATTTTTATAAAAATAGTTTTATTTTGGGAAAAGGACATGTAATTACCCTTTAACTCTTTGAGCCTCTTGAGAGCTTTCCTGCATTTTCATAAAAATACTTAAAAAATAATCTTAATTAAAATTTTCTTTCCCTGTCAGTTTCTAAAATACATTTCAAGCTTATGCATCTTGTAATACAATTTTGATTAAGATATTTTTGCATACAACAACAGATTAAAGCTGTTTTTGAGAAATAGAAAAATATGGGCAAACCACTCAGAGGGATTTTCCATTATCAAAATATTTGTTTTTGTACTGTAGCAGGCTGCAAGAATATGCTCCACAGGTAGTTGACTACAATTCTTATGTGATACTTTTATTTTTCCATTTATATTGATAAAAAATTACAATAAAAACTCTTTTAGGAATACTGATCAAATGAAAAAAAAAAGCAGTTTGAAAACCTGGAAGTAAAAAGACTTCTGGAGACTCTACATTGTTCATAACGTTTTTCTTTTGAATTTACTCAAAGTGTCTAGTTTTTGATAAATAAAACAAGGAAAGAAATGACAAAAAAGTTTATTTGAAAAAAAAACTGCCAAAACTGAAAACCAAAACATAAGACATAATGAAAACAGACATTTCCTTCTGAATGCAGTATGCAGTTTATATACATTTTATGAAACCAAAGTCAATCAGAATAAAGAATAAAACGCTGATTAAATAAAATTTATCTTTCCAAAGAAATTACTTCACTATGATGCATAACATAAAGTTCACTTTTACAAATATTAGTCACAAAATAATGTATTAAATAGAAATTTTGAATACATGTTCACAAGCACAACTAAACCTTATGTTATATTGGGAATAAAATAGACATAATAAAAACAAAATACATATCAAACTGCTCACTTGAAACTGCACAGATATTTGAAAATAGAATTTTTGATTATCAACCCCAAACTAGATATTTTTCACTACCATTAAAACTGTACAAGACATGATTTGTCAGATAATAAAATGAGCTGAAATTTTTCTTCTATACATAATGTGTATGTAATTATTATATATACACAGTTTTACAAAAATAGATATTTAACTCTATTAATAAATCAAATTTCTGGAGATAAAAGGAAAAAAAGTTCAAATTCAGGGATTTGCACTCATCTGTATTAAATTTATATATATGTCTGCATAAGTATGAAGTATAATTGGTTCCATGAAGATGGAATTCAATAGCAGTATTGCACAAAACTACTGAAAAGTTTAAATGTCAGAGTTCTCAGAAAACATCTATTTCTGCAGTAAGAATGCAATGCCAATAAAATGTAGTAACAGTAAAACTTATTAAATAATAATATATGACCTATTCTAAGACCAAATCATGTATTTTAATATTTTAGAAGGCAGAAGGCTGTGAAAGATTAAGAAAAATAAACACAATTTTTGATTATTTCAGGCAATTTAATAAACAAATTTAAATATTTGTTTCTTTTAAAGACATTTATCTTCAGGGTAGCAAAGAATGCTGAAAATATTCAGAAAAATTAATATAAAAAGTATTTAACAAGAAATTATAAATAAGTATAATAAAACTGTTTGCATTTAAAAAAAAAAAAAAAAAAAAAAAGCATAATTAGCATGTTAAAGCAAAGAACAGAATTTTCTCTAGCAGATTAACTTCATCTTAAATGGCAAACAATTTAAGACTAAAATCTGAGAACCCTAACGATACAAGGTTATGTTTTGGTTTTCCCAATTTCCAGCATAATATCAAGACAAAATTCCAACAATCATCTTTTTTGATTCCATTTCGAAAGTATGAATGTTAACTATATTAATAAATATCTGATGTACATAGTAGAACAACAAACATGTTTGATTTAATATGGGGGTATCACAAATTGCATTTCTCAATTTCTAAACATAAGTATTCAGCTGAACTTACATCAACATCAGAATATAAAGAATGAACTTCCAGCAAATAAACTTTAAACTACAGCTGAACACATGCATGGCTAATTACACAAAAAGATCAACACAATAAATGAGTATCATTCTTTAAACTTCAAAATTAACAAGTAAATTTTACTAATACAGAACAATTCAAAATGATATCATTGATTAAAAATGACAACTTTGCTGCAAACAATGATTGAAAGAAAAAATTTGATACAATACAGAAGGAAGTTTTGTTTACATATTTCATAATTCTCTATTCTACGATATCACTCAAAGTCACTTTTTTAAAGTAATTTCTAAAGCATGAGTAAAAACAGCAAGCAATTAAAAAGGGGAAAAAATTACTTTACTTTTATATACTAATGTTTTAAAACATTGTCATAATAAATACGGCAGGGTTCCCAGCAAAACATGACTGATAAATTCCCTGATTTTCCATGACCAAATCTCAAAAATTTCTTTAACCAAACGAGAATACAATGAAATTTGAGACTTATTTTCACAATCCTTTTCAAAACTATGTTTTTTCTGCAATTATTCTTCAAATTTCTTTTTTTTCCCCCTTCTTGCAATTGTTTGATGAATTTTGTGGGTCCCCTTCCCCCCCCCCTGACTTTTCCAGTATATTTTAACATTTCCATGACTTTCCCTGACTACTTTGAAATTCTATGCTACTGGGAAACCCGTGCGGCCCAATATAAATTTGTTCTCTATACTTTCACAAATTTTCTGTGTTAAAAGTAATTTGACAGAAATTAAATTACACACTATATAAATTATATTGCTTACTTCACATTGTAATAGAAATTAAGAAATCATTAATGTTAAAACATTTTCAGAATGCTGTAGGAATTAATTTTTGGCCTTAAGATTTTACAGTAGTGTCACACGCATTAGATGAAGAAGAATTATATACAAACTTGCAACACAGCTTTAAGTAATAATACAGATTAAATCTCTTTAAAAAAAAAAAAAAATAAAAAACTGGGGAAAATGTGTTGTAAAGCATCATGGCAAAAATTGGTTACAAAAACTTAACCCCTCCCCCCCCCCCAAAAAAAAAAGAAAGAAAAGAGACATTTATAAAAAGATGGAATATTGTTGACCCAGAAAAGATTTTTCTCTGGCAAAAAAGCAAGTTCAAGAAAAGTTCTTGTATTTTCACTAAAGCAACTGTTATTAACAGTATTTATATGGATATGTTACAGATATGGTAAAAGAGCATCAGCAACAGACTTTTTTCATTTGAGAGAGAAAAAACAACACAATTGTTATGTATTCAAAACAAAGCTTTCAACTTCCCTTTTTATTGCTTAAATATTTCCTTCCAATTATTTATAATGAATTTAATGACATTCGTAATCATGACAACAATTTTAAATCATCCAGTAATAAAATTAGAACATTTTTACTGAAGCAACACTCAAAATTTGTTAGCTACTAACAAAACTAATACAAGTCTTGATACAAACTAAAAATACCAGAAAGTCAGCATAAAAAAGTACAAAACAGAATATTTATACAGAAACAATATATACAGTTCAACAAATCTTCCTTTTACTTTCAACAACTTTCATAGATATCACTAAGTAAATACATATTTTAAATCTATAGTCTCAAAAAATACATTCTAATTTATCACATGGGTTATATGTAACTCAGGAAAATGAACCATGTCAATTCTGATTCTATAGGGTTTTACAATATTTATAGAAATAGTTTATACATTAGTTATATAAATATGGCGTCATAGAAAGATTTACTAATAAAAAACAAAACAGTAAGGCAAAAACCATTTAAAACATCTCAGGAAATTCACAGTCCAAAGTGATCACAATTATTCAATACACTTCATAACATTTATTTTCATACATGTTAGCCTCATGCAACAATGTGTTAAGAGAGGAAATGTTAAAAGGAAAATAACCAAAGAATGAAGGAACAATCTTATTAAAAAAAAAAAAAAAAGGCCGAGTACATTTAAACTAAAATATTTTCAAAGTCACACTTTGTAGGGGAGAGAAAGAAAATATTCAAGTAAAAATTATTATTATTATTTTTTACACTTTATGGCTTAGTTACAATACCTAATTACTTAAATTGCACATAAAGCACCACCGATTACACCCTCTAATTATAGAAAAAAAAAAAAAATGCAATTTCATTTTAAACTGTAAAAAAATAGCCATGCAAATTTTAATGATCACAATATAAAACAGTTATCAAATGAAAATAAAAGGACTTTGTATGTTGTAAAATAAACATGATTATGAAATTGATCTATTGAGTAGCATCTATTGAGAATTAGAAAAAACAGTATTTCATGCATAATGAAAAAATTATATGGTATATTTCTAATTACTTTTTAATGTTACGATTTTATTTTTTCATTTCCACCCTAGTCCATTTTAACAATCTTAAATTCTATTTACATTTCCCCCAACTGCACTATTTATGTCTTTGTAAATGAACCCCTCCCCTCTCTTCAAGAAATATCTTATTTATGTCTAAAGACCTTTTGAATCATTTTAAATGAAAATTACAATTTAAAAATGTGTAGTAGGATGTAAAGAAAAGTGGTAACCCTCCCCACCCAAGAAAAAGTCATTTTCTTCTTATAAAGAAGCAGTGCATTTTATAAGTTTAATATAGGGAATATATATATATACATACAGGGATGAGATTGACAAAAAAGTAAAAAAATCTGAAAACTGCGCGAACGACATTTGAACAATAATACTTATGAATTTCAAGCGGAATAAATATTGTAATTGCTATTAAAATTTATATATTACATGAAAAAATGGACTGTTATATCAAAGTGCAAAAACAAAAGTAAAAAACTAAGGAAAAAGTATAAAACTTTCCCAAAAATTTAATTGGTGAAATTTCTTTAAAAATTGAAGAAAAGTCTGAAGAATCTCATCCCTGTATATATGTAAATGAGTACAGCATTAACTATTAATATATAAGTTTTACTTTTTAGCAGTCGTTTGTTCATTTGAATTTTATATGATGTATGTTTGGGTGAAGATGCAGGGTCAGATAACATTCAATAATTAGATAATTCAAAAAGCTTTCAAATAAAATTATAAAAAAGGAAATAAAGTAATTAAAAGGTTAAATTTAATTTAAAAAAAAAATTATTTTTTTTTTTTTTTTTTTTTTTTTTTTTCAAACATGCATTTTTAAATTATAGAGAAAACATTTTTGGAATTTGAATATTTTCCTATTTAAATTATTGAAATTTTAGATTACTCTGATATGACATCTAGCTACTTTTCACAATTTAATTTTTCAATATGCAGAAAATGGTATTCTTTAAAAAAGAAGGAAAATTTCTGAATACACATAAATAAAGCAAAGAAAAGAAATTTACTGCTAAACTCATCGAACAGCAGACATGTAATTATAAATACATTTTAAATCATTACAACATTGGTGAAATGTAAAAGTCGTAACACAAAAAGCATTAGTCCTTCCAATGCTTTATTGTATTTCTAATGTACATAAGTGATGCAAGTTGAATTCTAACAACTTTAAATTAATGGTTAACATATGAAATAATGAGTTGAATGAGTTTCACAAAAAAAGCAGTTTGTGAGCAACAAAAGATCAAATGAATATTAGATGTCTTGAATAATGAATAGAAAAGAAAATCCTCCAAAATTTAAAAAGAGTCGTCTTCTTATTTTTACTTTTCTGGCACCTCCAATGCTCAAACAACTGGCTGGGGTTTAATATATCTAGCATGACCTTTCTGTACTAATGCCATGTTTATGTCAATATGCTGCAAAGGTAAAAAATATTTTCAAATAAATTTTAATAACTGGATAACAACAAATATCTATTTTACACATAAAACATAATTTAAAGGAATCTATTTTACACATAAAACATAATTTAAAGGACAATACAATTATATATTTAAAATGTTTATTTTTATTTTTCTAGTAAAATGTAAATTTATTAGATTTATAGACAGAGTCAGATAATATAGACGAACATGCAAATGCCATTTACAAAAAGTTTTGATGCTTTTTATGAAATTTCTTAAAATTATCAAGACCATGGTCAATGATGCATGTCACAGAATTTTGAGAAAGTCAGAATTTCCCCCCCCCCCCCCAATAGTAGGGGGAAAAATTGCTAGAAATTATTAGCAAGGTTCTATAGTACAATATTTTTTGAAAGAAGTGCTGTGGTGCATATAAATTTAAAACTTAAAAATACAATAAGTGGAGCACTTATGCCAGAATGGCAGGTACAGTGCTCCCCCCCCCCCCTTCTTGTCAGGGCTCGTAGCAGAAACAATGCAGCACAGAAGCGGGTGCTGCAGATTATTTTAGGCTTTGCAGATTAATTCAACAAATTAAAAATAAATTTTCTGTTAAAAAATAAATGTTAAATGTTGATCTCTTTTAAATAAAGCTTAGTGGCACTCTACTCACATATAGCTTTTCATTTTTTTTTCTTAGCGGCGATATACGACTCTGAAGCGAAGCAGCATTTTTTTGCAGAAAATTAAAAAAATTATTTGAGTTTGCAGACAGTTTTACATTTTATCTAAGTCTGCTTATGGATAGAGACAAATGACAAGCTTCAACTATTTCTGACATTTATGGCCAGGGTGCCATTTATTTTTCTTAATTAACTAAACTCATCACTTTTATTTTAAAGTTTGTGCTGAAATTTATGCAAATTTGAGGCCTTTACTGATACTCTAATCCAAACCAGCCCATTCTGATTTCAGAATTAGAATTGCATTATGAAGTTTTTATTAAAAAGGTGTTAACATTATTTCTGAGAACAAAGAATATGCACAAATTCAGTTCAAAATAATTCTCACGATTTTTTTTTTCTTTTTAAATATTTGATTTAAGATTATGCAGCAAACTATTTGATTTTAAAATAATACAACAAACTAAAACAGCATAATTAAATCTTGTACAATATTGAAAATTAAACCTAAATGAACTTACCTCAACGCCAGTTATTCTATATAACTGTACAAAAGGAACTCCATTTTCAGCATATGCAATGATAAAGCCTTGAAGAATTTGGCCTTGTGCTAACTCTTCAAAATATGCAGTTGATTGAGGTGGCCACTCTGTCTTATCTGGAAAATTAAAGGACTTTTAATAAATATATAGATATAAAAAAAAACCTTTCAGTTATATTAAGAAGCTGTACAAATATAACATTATCAACTTTTTGGTAATTTTGGACCCCCTCCCCCCTCTCTCTTCAAGTATCTTACATTATCATTCCTCCTTCACCCAGATTTTAATTTATTTCTTTTGTTTGTAGTGATAGACAAAACTGGCTACATTTGCATACTTTATTAATTAAAATAAAGAGAAGTCAAAGTATTACTTTAATCAAATAACACTTAAAAGAAAAGTATTTTGTAATAGCTTTTTAGTACATAATCTAATGCATTCAACAGTATAAAGTCTTGTTGTACTTGCCTGAAAGGGAGAGGGGTGGGGGAAGATAGAAATTCTTATAAAAAACACAAAACATTCTTTTTCTTTCATTTATTAGTAATAACAAGCTTAATTTCAAATATATTTCACATATGATTTCTCGAATCCTGATTATATATGCTTACAGATTTGAAGATTAATAGGAATGCCAAATGTTGAGGTACACTGTACTTTAGAATTAAATAATTTTAATAATAACTTTGTATTTTCATTTAAAAAAAATAGATAACCAACTTAAAAAAAAGATAACATACTATTATGAACCAAAGACCATGTTACAAAAAATTACTGCATCAAAATTGATATTGATACATAAAAGACATCTCTTTCCCAATAGAGGTATCTTACTATATCATATGCTAGACATTCCCTTACCCTTAATGATGTTATATAAGCACAGTCCCTAACATATTTATCAGCTAAACATAATTACCATCTGGAGGAGTGACGAGTCCCAAGTAACATTCAGTAGCTTGGAATGGCACGTGCATGCATTGGTAGCTAAAAAGGGGGAAAAAATAAATACATAAATATAATTTAAGAAAATCTTGACATTTTACAAATTATAACTGTTATCCAGGCCATCAACACCATGCCTGTACAATATATTTAATAATGAAATAAGTGTAAGTTAAAATTTATTACATTTACTTTCACCCTCCTTCCCATTTCAATATTATTTCTTTAAAAGAAAAAATTAAAAATTAAAATTTTGACGAATAAAAAATTGAGATGAAAATGATTAACAAATCTAACAGTTCATAGCAAGATAAAATCTGGTGTTAACTTTAATTTCTAATGGCATTTTAAAGATTATGGGGGAAAAAAAGGAGGAGGGAACAATGATATAATTTAAAGGTTTCTTTAAAAAACATTTACAGTAGCTAAATCTTTTGTTTTCTAAACATATAAAACAATTCAACACTACCTATTGATATGTATTTCAGAGATTTGTAGTCATAAAATCACCATGTAGCACTGTTAAAGGTGTTGGCCAGTCAGGTTTCCAATTTCCCTCACTAATACTAAATGTATGGTGGTCAAATGCATTCTTTATTTTAAAAATACCTCATAAAGAAATTAATATATGTAACATTTTTAATGTCTTCTTAAAGGATCTGTAGTTAATAGTTGGCAAAATATTTCTAAACTATATACTTAATTTTTTTAAGTGCCTTTATTTAAAAAGGCATAATAATAAGTGCCTTTTTAAGTGAATTATTTTTTTTTAATTTTACCCTTTGCCAAAATATTATATTTAAAGTAAAGTAATAAGTGTTTTGTCCATTAACAAAAGAAAAACTCTTGAAGAAAAGGAAAATATTAATTGGACCATCATTTGGCGATCAGCACATTTCCTTGCCAAAAGCAAATGATTGTAATGCAATTGAAAATTGTTTGATGATGGATTTTTAGAATGCATGTAAATTGCATTTAATGAATTTAAACTTAAACAATGAGAGCTCTCTCTCTCTCTCTCTATATATATATGTATATACATACATATTATATTGTGTATATTATATATACATACATACATACATATATATATATGTCGCATTTTCAGGAAACGACAGACTTCAAGGGGATGAGTTTTAATTATGATTTATTTAAATATTTTAAAACATAGCAAAATATTTTCGCAGGTCTTTACATCATGAGTTCTGGAGGCCAAGTGCCTAGATGTATCTGTGAAATTCCTCATCTCCCGAGAGGTTGCCAGTTAAAAAGGCCATGTGTTTTACTTAAATTAATACGATAAACTTAAGTTTCTTGTTGCTCTGTAAAACCCGTGATTATTAGTCATGGGGCCCGTATCCACATTGAGGGGCGATTTATTAAAAAAAGTAATAAATAGGTCTGATTTTTTGTATTTTCTTACAATTTCCCCCCCTTCCAGACAAGTCTCCGGGGATGGGCCGGCTTCCATCCATAGTACTCACCTGAAAAGGGTAAACAGTTTTTACATTAAGTGAGCTAATGGGAGATGAGTTATTTCTTTCGTATACTTTGCAAATAATAGAATAACAATAATAAAAATGTACAAATATCATATCTAAAAACAACACTGTTATAAAATGTACACACTATACGTCATTGAACATGATAAAAACAATTGTATTAATAAATGCAAAACACTCAGTAAATATTATACATAGAGTAAGATAATCAAAATAAGAAATATGTTGCAGATGGATTCTGAAAAGTCCAATGTTATTTACATTTTCAAATTTGTATGGAACTGTCCTGACATAGTTCAAGAAATAGTACTTTTACACATGACACAATGTTCACAATAATGCAAAAATAATTTAAAATTCAAATATTCATAATAAATCAAAAAGGTAATTAAAATTCCAAATATTCATAATAATGCAAACCGAGATCAGATATAATATAATATCAGTTCATATGATACCAACTATTTCAGTTTGTTGGTGTAAGTAGTTTAAATTGATTACTAGGAAAAAAGTATCTTAGTTTGGAAGCGTGTATTACTTCATAATCTTTTTTTGTAAGCCAGTTAGGCTTATTTATTTTGAAACTTACATTGGATAATTTTTCCATAATTTGATATGGACCAGAAAAAGGCGGACTTAACTTCCGAGTATTCGGATAGTGAAATTCTTCCACTATGACAAGGTCACCAGGTTTAAAAGGCGCTTCCACAAACTTTAAATCATACCTGACTTTATTTTTCAAGTGATGTTCACTTGTTCTTTGGAAAGCCTCTTTTCTGGCTTCCTCTACAGGGGGATAATAATTTTCATTGCCTAATACTGATGGATAAGGTAATTGGCCGAACATTAAGTATGCAGGAGGGTACTTGGTTACTGAATGAGGTGTGTTATTGTACTCATTAATTACTTCCTGCAGAATTTTGGGCCATGGGACGTTTGAAGGGGTAGAATTTACTTTAAGTCTTAGTCGGGTGCAAATTGACTGATTCACACGCTCATTTTTCCCATTACACTGTGGTCTATGAGAAGAAGTAAGTAATTTTTTTACATTCTGTTTATGTACCCATTTACGAAGTTTAGACGCTGTAAACGCAGGATTTCTATCCGTTAAAATTTTCTTGGGAAGTTGAATATTAAAAATCTGTTTAAGAATATTAATGTAGACTTCAGTTGTAACATTTTTAGACGCAAAACCCCAAACATAACGAGTAGCGTGATCAATAGCTATGTGCATATACCTTTTAGATGAATTATAATAGTTAAAACCTCCTACTGAATCTAATGAAATTATATCGAAAGGTAATTCTGCAGGTGGTAATGCCTCCAGAAGACCAAATTTTGGTTGGTGTGATTTTTTGTTCAGTTGGCAGACCTCACAATGCTTGACAAATTGTGTAATATCGTGGGTCATGCTGCTCCAATAGTATTGTGGGGAAATTAAATTTAACATTTTTTGGATTCCAGGATGGCCAAATTCTGTATGGGTATTTATTAGTAATTTCTCTCTCAAGGAGAATGGTACTACAATTTTTTGAAAACCCTTTTTGCGAATTATTACAATGTCATTAACTTTTTGAAATTTAGGCCCGGTTATATTATCTAATTGTTGGTGTTCTTTAATTTCATCTGACGTTAATAAATGAATATGGGGATTTACAGAAAAGGTGGGATTTCTTGAAAGCATGTCTGCTTCAAAATTGGTGGATCCTTTGTTATATTTTACAGTATAATCATACATACTTAATTTTAGTGACCATCTGAATAACCTACCTGTTAAATGCTTCACCTTCTTAAGCCATACTAAGGAGGCATGGTCAGTATGTATTGTAAAAGGTTTTCCGTGAAGGTAATAATGGAATTTGTCAAGGGCATCGATTATTGCTAGACATTCCAGTTCTGTGATAGCGTAATTTTGCTCGTAGGGCCTTAATTGTCTCGAGTGGAACGCAATGGGATGCAAGTTCCCTTTTTCATCCATTTGTTTTAAGACAGCACCTACGGCTTCCTTTGAGGCATCAGTATAGACATGGCATGGAAGGTTAGGATTGAATAATTTTAAAATAGGCCTAGAAATTAATGCGTTTTTAAGCAGTTCAAATGATTGTTGACAGGCATCTGACCATTCCCAAGGAGCATCTTTCTTTAACAATTTATTTAGAGGGGCTCTAATTTTAGCGTACTTGTCTATGAATTTATGGTATACGTTTACAGAACCAAGGAACCTTTGCAATTCTTTAACGTTTTTTGGAGGGATTAATTTTTTAATAGTTTCGGTGTTAGCATTGTCTGGTTTTATTTGGCCGTTACTAATTTCATAACCGAGGAAGTCAATTTGAGATTTAGCAAAGTTACATTTGGAAAATTTTAATTTTAGATTTTCTTGACGGCAAATGTTAAATATAGTTTTAAGGTGATCCATATGCTCGGCATAGGAATCGGAATAAACTATAAAATCATCAAAATAATTGGTAGCAAAATTAACTTTATGTTTATCTAGGATTCTTCGAAGAGCTCTTGCAAATTGAGCTGGGGCATTTTTATAGCCAAAAGGAAGAACCAACCACTCATAAAGACCTTGATTGGTTGCAAAGGCCAACTTCTCTGTGTCTGAAGGATGAAGTGGTATATGCCAGTAGCCAGAGGCTAAATCTAGCGTGGAAAAATATTTGGCATTGACAAGTCTGTCCAAAAGCCAATCTATACGGGGCAATGGTTCCGAGTCAGTCTTACAAATGGCATTGATTTTTCTGTAATCAATACAGAGACGCGTTTTACCTTCTCCTTTTTTATATGCCAGAGTGACGGGAGAGGAATAAGGACTGCAGGACTCTTTAATAAGTTTAGCTTCCAGTAATTCTTGTATTTGTTTTTGAATTTCTTCATTGTCCCTAGGAGATGCACGGTAAGGTCGAAGCGAGATAGGAAGTTCCGAGGTGAGAGTTACCCGCTGAGGTTCCCATCTGACTCTACCTACGTCATATCTATTGCGCGCAAAAATATCCTTGAAGTCGCTTAGAAGCCCTTCCAACTGTGAGTTCTCTTCAGTAGTACAATGACTAAAACTTTTGTCATCATAATCCGAGAGAATTTGAGTATCAAGATAACATTGTCCTTGTTGCGACAAAATTTCTTGATTTGATTTGGAAGGAGAACGAAGCGGCTTCTTGCAATTCATATCATCCGTTAAAGTTAAAGTATGGTTAAATGGGTTTTCCTGAGAAATTTGATTGAAAATATTTTGATCATGCTTAAGAATGACTCCATCCTGAGTCAGAATATTCGTGAAAAAGTCCATCGATATATGGAATTTTTGTAATTCTGGAGTTCCCAGTATCGCATATGGCAAGAATGACCTAACTAGGTATAAGGTGCTATTTTGCCTGATATTTCCTATTTTGAGGGGTACGTGAAGTTTTTCAGAAATCTGAACTTGTCCTTGGGTTTGATTAACATTAAGAGGATGACAGCTTTGAATAGACGTCATATCCAAAGCTGCAACTAAGTTTTCCGGAATAAGGGAAAGGGTACTTCCGCTATCCAATAAAAATGGTATTTGAACCTCATGACAAGTTTTTGGATACGTATGATTATCGTAATTCCCGTATCTGAGGTACCCCGGGACTATAAACCGTCATAAAGCATTATGGGGTATTCCTTGATCAGGGGAATACTCATGGGCATTTTGTGATTGAAATTGATTGCTGTGGGTTGCCAAGTTGGGGTTCATTGTTGTTCCTGTATTGCCCTGGACATCATATTTATGAAGTAAAGTATGATGTCTTCGATGGCAATTTTTACAGTTCATCTTGGAGGGACATTTATTTGAAAAGTGGCCACCACGCAAACAATTGATACATAATTTGTTTAGTTGGATAGTTCTCCAACGGTTATCTATGGGCATATTCGTTAATTTTCTGCAGGTATGGGTAGCATGCGACTCAAGACAAACACCGCATTTAGTATTTTCTTGACTTTTGGGGAATTTATATCTATCGGAAGAATCTCGGGAATAATTTGCATTTCTTACATCTGTTTTAGTTGGATTCTCCAACGCTAGCATACTTTTGGCATGAGTCTCTAAAAATTTTAAAAATTCCGTGAGACTAGGCATATCATTATGAGTAAGAGAGAGCTCCCATCGTTCTTTTAGATTATCATTTAGTTTTTGAATTATAGTATAAATTATCATGTTATCCACCAAAGCATTTTGAGTCAAATTCAAAGACTCTAGAATTCGAAGTGACTCATTACAAGTATCTATTATGTCAAAAATAGCTTTAGAGGAAGAGGGGCAATTTTTCATGTTTTTTAAATTGTATAACTTACTTATTTGTGCTATCGCTAAATCCCTAGTTTTATCGTAGCGAGCGCAGAGAGTGTCCCATGCATTTTTATAATTAGCTTCCGAGAGAGGAAATCCAGAAATTAATTTATGAGCAGGACCCTTTACACTAGCCAGTAGATATTGCAATTTTGAGACGCCCCCCAACTCCAAATTTTGATCTATAGTTGTAAGAAAAATCTCTTTAAAAGAGAGCCATTGATCAGCTTCTCCGTGAAAAGGTTTCAATTCAAATTTTGGAAGATTAACAGTTTTTACACAAACATTACCTGTAGTTTTATTTAGACTTTCTGAACCATCCTCGTGAATGTTTAAACTTTTAGTTAACTTATTACGTGATGTATTTATTGCTATGTTTAAATTGTCTAATTTAAGTGCAATCTCATTATATTCATCAATTATAGGATCAGTTTCCGATGCATCGCTCTGAAGAATGGCATTTTCATGGAGTTTATTTAATTCGGTTTCAATATCCTGAACCTGTTTACCATATAAATCTAACTCTTCAAGAGTTACAGTTTCATTATCAATTTTGGGATTTATGATATTTTTTATACGAGTGATTTTTCCCTTAAGAACAGTTTTTTGTTTTTTAATAGCTTCCATTTTTAATTAATTTTATGACAACTTCCTAAAAATCTAAATATAAACAAATTCTAAATGACCTTCAAAAAAAAAAATAATAATATCAACATAATACAAGCATCTGCATAGAATTGTGAAATGAAATAAATAAAAAGAATTAATTATATAAAATAATCAGACGTAAATATGGATATCCATTTTTTCTTTCAATTTAAAACATAATTACACTTAAAACCATGGTTTGTAGAAGTAATAAAACTAAACACAATATCACTACAAATAGCACTTACCTTTAATTACTTATATTAATAAACATCATAAAAACAATAAGAATAATAATATCATATATAAATAATATCAACCCCAGGGTATACACATACACTCAACCAAAAAAAAATAAAAAAAAAAAAGCAATTTTAGTGTGCGCACATGAAAAACTATGCGTTTTCTTTCTTTTCCTTTAGATAGTAATTACAGTAGCACTTTTTGAAGATTATTGATAACTCACTACGAAGCAAACACCACTGTCTAATTCGGATACTCATTATCACCATCGAAGAATAAACACATACGGCACCACGAAAAAAAAAACATAGATCACAAACATCTTGAGTATCAGTTTCACCCGGTCGTCGGAGCGCTTTGACTGACATGATTTATGGAACTACGGAGGATGAACGATCAACACACAACTGCATGCCCCGTTCAGGCAGAAAAATCGCTCTGGTAAGATGTGAAGAATAGCAGAAAAATAGCATCCTAGTATTTCACGATACAACCCACTTTTTGGATGAAAATTCACGAATCCCGTGTTTCAAATCCGGCAAGGCCCGACGAATGGTAGAAAAATATCTCAGTATCCCAACATGGAATACGCTTGCTGGATAACTCATGACGAGATGTTAACCCCTTTTCAGGGCCTCTTTCGATGTTTCGTGTCATAATGACCGCTCTCTTTGCTATCCTTTGTGGGTCCGGTATTTTTAATAATGTCCATTTTCGTAAAATATTTTCCCGCACTAGGTATCATCCTGCCGACTATGAAGAACTGTCGCATTTTCAGGAAACGACAGACTTCAAGGGGATGAGTTTTAATTATGATTTATTTAAATATTTTAAAACATAGCAAAATATTTTCGCAGGTCTTTACATCATGAGTTCTGGAGGCCAAGTGCCTAGATGTATCTGTGAAATTCCTCATCTCCCGAGAGGTTGCCAGTTAAAAAGGCCATGTGTTTTACTTAAATTAATACGATAAACTTAAGTTTCTTGTTGCCCTGTAAAACCCGTGATTATTAGTCATGGGGCCCGTATCCACATTGAGGGGCGATTTATTAAAAAAAGTAATAAATAGGTCTGATTTTTTGTATTTTCTTACATATATATATATACACACACACACAGGGCTCATACTCGTTTTCGAAGAAAAAAATCCCCTGAGAATCTCCTAATGTATTTCCTAGGATATACAATTTTTCCATGTCAACAATTAACAACATGCCTTAAATCAGTATCATGACATGTCCACCTTCTCAAAATAAAATAAAAGCAAGGTAATCTCAAAAATAGAGTCTATACATCACTTACATAAACAATATGAACAAAACTTAAGAAAAACATTAATTTGTGTAAAGAGATGAAGTCTGTATGTCTTTAAAAACTTCGTAGCCTGCTGAAAGAATTTAATTTCCACTTTATAAGTTTAGTATCTCTTTGAAAAACAATATGAAGAGTACAAGTGCCAATGTCAATTTAAAAAAGAGTTCACTGAGTTCAATGAGTTTATCCTGAGTTCAATGAGTTTATCCTGAGTTCAATGAGTGTTAATATTTCACTCAAATTTTAAATTTATCTTTCATTTTTTTTATGAACTGTTCCTTTTGACATATAAAAAGAGAAAATAAAGTGTTAATAATTTTTATCGAGTAGATTTTCTTGAAAAAAAAAAAAAAAAATCGACATTTTCTGTGACAGATATGACATGAAGACTAATATAAAGTTTGGGGGCAATGGCAAAATAATTAAAAAGTTTCAGGTGAAAATTTTGGTGTTTTTAAACATACTTTTAGCTATTTTTTTAAAAGATGTATTTGTTTCAAAAATCTATGTAATATTTAAATGCTTCAAGAGACATTAAACTAGAGATTAAAAATAGCAGATTTTTGATTTCAAAGTTAGCCTTGATATAATTAACTATAAAATTTTATTTTTACAATTATCTTATTATATCTTGTTATTTTCATAAAATTTGACTTATTTTCTATCAATTGGAACAAAAAAATACTAATTTAGTTCAAATTTAAAAAATGATGTCCATGTCGCATTTTCATGGAATTCACCACATATTAAAAAAGTATGTTTATTATATTTACACAGACATGTTAAGTTCATTTTGTGTGCATTGATAGTTCTTTCTTATACACAACTATTTGGCCTTCGTAACTCAGTACTTGGCCAATGCTACCCTGTGCACCCCTAAATATTTTAGTATCATACTAAATATTTTAGTCATACAGTTTTTTCTAGCTTTATATCTGTCGAATTAATTTTTTTTCCAGAGCATATCAGACAGGATAGCTGATTGGAATAAGTAAGCTGGTCACCTAATCTATGTATCATAAAATAAGTAAATTGCCTTCAATATAAGTATTAACCACAGAAAATGAGGATATCTTTTCACCTTAAGGGCCCTGTCCTTGCTCGAGGAAACGCTCGCTGGCTAATGCTATTCCTATGGGGAAGCATTTTTCTAATAACTCTTTCGCATTTTGACATTTTAAAATAATTTTTTTTTGCATTGGATAGCTGAGGTGCATGCCGACAGCGCACCTTTTTTACTTTTTCAATTTTGGTTGCAGATATTTTTTACAAAGTTAGTTTCACTTTCAAAACCGGTTTTGAAACTGAAAGTGCTTTTTAAAATATATGTGGGTAAAGTTTAACGTGGTTTCCCCACTTTTTGCCAATGTTCCGAAAAAAAAAAAAATCATATTTAAGTTTTCTCCCCCCCCCCCCTTTTTAAACGTAAGTTTATCTTATTTTAAAAGTAACTTATTTATTTCTTTTCACTTACGTTTATCTATTTTCATTTAAGCTATTTAATTCCAGCTGCATCGCATATGTTTACGTTTTTCTAGCGCTAACTTGAGCGCATGCATGGTTGGTTGTCGCATGGAGTCACTTCAGGTAATCGTCAGTTACGCTGACGCAAAACGCAACGCAATCTCCCTGCGCGGAGAGTAAGTTTTCGTAAGTGCCGGTGAACTTCACAAATTGTGAAGTTTATCGGCGTATTTCTTTTCCAGCCAATCAGAGATCGGTTCTTGGGTTTTTGGTTTTTCGTTTGCATTTCACTACGATATCTGGCAATGCTTTTAAGACCAGCTGGGAAAATAAATACCGGCGGTTTTAAAAGTCTATTCGTTCTGCTTCGTTCTGCGGTATCGCTGCATAGCATTGGAATATGAAGTGAAAATTATTCTTTACCGGAATGACCATTAGAAGTCTTCAAAGTTTTTTTTAGCATTCTTTTATGAAGATGCTATTGAGTTACGCCGGATTTTTTTTTCGAAGATACTACGTTAAAGGCAAGGCAAAGGAGAAAGAAGCTATCTCTGATTGGAAGAGATGAGTATAAAAATATATTTATTGTTAATTTCGTTATTTTTTACTGACAAATAGTCAGTTTATTTCAAGTTGTTTTTTTTTCCAAGTTACGTTATGCCATTTTGTCTATTGAATAAAAAGTAGTGTTTTAAATCCATGTTTTTTCATTTAGAAAATCACCTTGCATGAATTTTTACAGATTGATAGTGAATTTAGCAACTGACTTTTCATTAAGAAAATATATTTACTTGATTTAATGATATGACAAGATATTTTCAAGGTTATAACAATGCATTATCAACACTTCATACTGGTTATTTTTCCTGTATTGCTAGGCTAACAAAGTTTAATTTGTTAAATTTTAAATGTCACTAACCCACCAGGGGTGTCGACCTGTACATCGCCGTAACGACATAAGATTAAAACCCCGACCAGCCCCTCATCTCAACTACTTTTTAAAGCTCTTTTTTCAGAAGTTTAAATCTAATTTATTAAAATATTTTTCTAAGTTATCAGTAGGAGTTGAGGCGCACCCACAGATTGGTAGCATAGTAGCGTGGTTGAGATCTACAGCTACCTAGTATACAGGAAATATTTTGGATTAAGTTTAAATGTATTTATGAAAGTGAAATTTTTTATAGTAAGAAGAGATAGTGAAAAGAAATGGCTTCTTTTAATGATAATGCAATTTTAACTCGAGATAATTATCAAGCCTGGTCTTTAGAAATACAAAAAGTTTTAGATACAGAGGGACTTACTCTTTGGTTAAATAAAACCCAATGGCCAGAGGAAAGTAAACTTACCCCTATTGAAAAACTTCGATGTGATCAATGGAAACTGCGTGCTTCCGGTATACTTAAAACTTACATTTCTAGTGACATTAGTCCTTTAGTCGCAAGGTTAAGTGATCCTGCAGAAATATGGGACACTTTAAAAGAGCATTATGAAGTTACAGGGATAACTTCCAAAATAAATAGTTTTAATGATTTCTACGATATTCATATGCACTCAGACGAGGATATATCAGGTTTTCTATGTAGATTTGAGGAATCTTATAAGCGGGCAACTAATGCCGGGGTTACAATATCAGATTTAGATAAATGCTACAGGCTAATAGGTCATCTCCCAGATCAGTATCAGTACTTAGTTCGAGAATTTAAAAAGTTACCGGAGGATAAATTTACTTATAAAAATATTAAAGAAGAACTTTTAAGCGAAGTATCAGCTCGGGAAAGTCGTGAAAAGCGTAAAAATGAATCTTTGGAAACATTTCAAAGTGTGAGCAGTATTGATAAAAACGAAGAAGTTACACGTTGTAGATACTGTGGTAAACGAGGTCATAAATCGGAATTTTGTAGAAATAAAAATTTAAGTTTAAAATCTAAAAGTGACAAGCCTAATAACACATTTTTTACTGAATTAGAAACAAATGATTGTTATTCTTCAGAACTGTTACCCCCATGTTGGGAATGGACACTTGATTCTGCAAGTACGGCACATGTTTGCCAAAATAAAAACTTTTTTGTTTCTCTTAAGTCACCCCCTCCCGGAGCTATTGTCCGTATGGGAACAACTCCCCATCTAGTAAGAGGTGTAGGAAGAGTTTCTTTTCAAATTAAAGATAAAGATAAAATTCATACTCTTGAACTTACTGACGTCATGTATGTGCCGAATATACACCGAAACCTCATAAGTATGAGTAAAATGGACAAGGCTGGTTTACATGCCAAACTCGATAATGGTTTTAAAATTTATGACAGTAAGTGGAAATATTTATACACCGCTCAACGTAAAAGTAACTTTTATGTTCTTAAAGCTCTAAAAACAAAATCCAAAGGAACAGAACTCCAACATGAAAAGTTAACCCAAGTTAAATCAGATAGTGGGGAAGCAGAGAAAGAAACTAAAGTAAAATTTCGGTCAAACTCTTCAACCCAAGCTAAATCGGAAAATAAAGTTTCTAATATTCCAACTTCACCCAGTAAAAATACCTCATATGCGAGTAAAGTTAAAACTTCCAGGCCAGAATTGAAATCTAAATCAAGTTTAAGTTTAAAATCTAATTCAGCCCAGGAAGATAAACCAAAAGTTGAACCTAATTCCAAAATAGTTAACTCGGGATGTAATGAAGTTTCTGACAAAATTGAAACGCAAACTTATAATAGTAGCAGATTACCTATTCATAACCGACTTAACTTTAATCAAGCTTATGCAGCAGATAGAAATAACATCATGCTGTGGCACGAGAGACTCGGCCATAGTAATATTAAAGTCATTAGGCAGATGGTCAATAATAAACTTATTGAGGGTTGTGATAAACTTCAAGGTTCCAAACAAAAATGTGAGCCATGCATATTAAGTAAGAGCACAAGAGCTACTCATCCGAGGCTTTCACATATTCGTTCCAAAGCAATTTTAGACCTCATTCATTCTGACATCTGGGGTCCTGCGCCAGTAGGCTCTAGAAACGGACATAGGTATCTTCTGACCTTCATTGACGACTACAGTCGCCGAGCTTTTTGTTACCCCCTACGAACGAAAGATGAGGTTCCTTCGAAAGTAAATAATTTTATTGAAGTTTATTGAAAGACAATCCGAAAGAAAAGTAAAGGTCATTCGTACCGACAACGGCCTCGAATTCTGCAATAAGCAAATAAATGATTTAGTCACCAAACTAGGAATTAAACACGAAACAACTTCGGCATACAGCCCCCAGCAAAATGGGGTTGCTGAGCGTTATAATAGAGTACTTTTTGAAGGGGTTCGCACCTTTAGTCAAGCAGCCAACCTCCCTCCCAAACTCTGGGTTGAAGCTGTAATGGCAGTGAACTATATTCGTAATAGAATCCTACATACAGGAATTAATGCAATCCCGTTCTCAAGGTGGTATGGACAAAAACCATCTGTTCGCCATTTTCGCCGTTATGGCTGTGTAGCATATGTCCACCAGCCAAAGCTACAACGTAACAAGTTACAGCCCAGGGCTAAACGTGGTGTGTTTATTGGGTATGGACTCGGCACAGCCGGCTATAGAGTGTGGTTTCCTCGTGAAAACCGAATTATTGAATCAAAACACGTCACATTTGATGAAGCTCAGTTGGGAAATCCGAAGCAACAACCACAATTATCTCATAACAGTATTCACGATTTTGAAGAACCGTTTACCGTAGGTTTATCCTCTAGTCATGTTTTGCCTGACGTACATCCCGAAGAACCTTCTACTTCTAGCATTCCAACATTAGCAGAAATAACAAAAGAAAAGAAGCCAGATGATGGAAACAAGGAACTAAGTGCCAGTAAATCACACGACAACTCTTCAGATAAAGAAAGTTCAGAAGATGAGTATGATTTTGTTAAAAAGATTGAATATGACACTACTGGCAATGGCGATGAAGAGGAGGATAGTAAACTCATTTTCACAAGAATCGTCACTACAAGAAAAAAGGGGGCGGCAGCAGGTAGGCATGACATTTATATAATTGCACCCACTGGTGAACGTTTACGAAGTACTAAAGACCTTGATGAATACTGTAAGCAAAACAATCTTTCATATGACTCTGACGTAGCCAATTTTTCAACAAGTAATGATTATCAAGGACCCATTACCTTTTCTAAAATTCATGAAGCTAACTTAACAGAAATTGTCATTCCAAAGTCTGCAAAACATGCTGCGACTCTCCCACAAGCAGAACAGTGGAAAGATGCCATGAATAAAGAAATCTCAACCATGTTAGCAAGGAAAGTCTGGACTCCAGTACCATTCGACCCCACTAAGAAAGTCATCGGTACGAGATGGGTTTACACGGTAAAACGAGATGCATCTGGGGAAGTTCAAACTTACAAAGCCAGATTGGTTGCGCTTGGAAACAACCAACGAGAGGGGTTAGATTACAATGAAACTTTTTCTCCAGTAGTCAACTTTTCTTTGATACGTCTTTTTATCGTTTTATTCTCAATGATATTCAAATGGAAAAACTGCCTACTTGACGTAAAGTGTGCCTACTTGTATGGAAACATCGATAAGGAAACGTATATTCGACAACCATGTGGATACGTAATACCAGGTCAGGAAACTTGCATTCTTAAACTTAATAAAGCAATTTATGGCCTGCACCAGGCAGGAAGGTGTTGGTTCCACGACCTCCATACAAAACTCATCGCAAATAATTTTTCTGAAGTACCGGGGGTAAATTGCGTCTATGCATATAAAAGTATC
The DNA here is from genome assembly GCA_964019185.1 of Maratus speculifer. NCBI lineage: Eukaryota > Metazoa > Arthropoda > Arachnida > Araneae > Salticidae > Maratus > Maratus speculifer. The sequence continues at coordinate 44,955,899 of OZ025294.1, forward strand.
GCAATAGTTTTGGTCTATGTTGACGACCTCCCCATTTTTGCAAAAGATGAGGATGCTTTACGGGAAGTTATTAGTGTAATAGAAAACATTTATGAAGTTAAGAATTTGGGAGCCATTCACACTTTACTAGGAATACAGTTCAACAAAGAAGATAATAAGTTTAAAAATATAACCTGCTCTCAATATATTGAAAAGTGTATGCAACAGTTTAATGTTCAATGTCTTTCTAGGATAACATTACCAGCTTCTCCTGGCTTTATTCCAGTTTCAGCTCAAGAGGGTGAAGAACTGCCCGAAAATCTTCCATTCCGAAGTTTGCTGGGTTGCTTGCAATACATAAGCCACAGATGTCGACCCGATATCGCCTGGTACGTATCTTCAATCTCGCAATATACTGAAAAGCCATCGCACCTGCACTATCGGACGTTGTATCGAATACTGCTCTACCTGGCCAATACAGCTAACCTGGGACTGAAGCTCCAAACATCGGAACCACCTTTACAAATTATAACCTACGTCGATGCATCTTGGGCAAACGATCTAGATGATCGTAAATCCTGGTCAAGTCACATAATCCTCTTAAACGACAATCCCATACAATGGCGTGTCGCCAAGCAGACCTGCACGGCTCTCTCTCCAATGGAGGCCGAGTTCATCTCAGCTAGCGAAGCTGCAAAGGAAATAAAGTTCCTATCTGATACTATCCACGAAGTATCGAAATTCTTTCCTCAACTATTTCAACCAGGCTCAATACAGCGACCTATCATGTTATGCGATAATACAGCAGCCATCTCCTTTACAAAGACAACGACGGACAATGTCCGAACTCGTCATATTGATTTAAAGTACAAGTTTGTGAGAGACCTTTATCAAAACGGTGTCTTTGACATAAAACATGTGTCTTCAAAAGAAAATTTAGCCGACTTGCTTACGAAAGCACTGAGCAAAGATCAGTTTCTGAAATTTCGACAAATATTGATGCAGTAAAAGTAATCGGTGTTAAAAAAAAAAAAAAAAAACTTTCATCTAATCCCTTAGGATATATTTGGAACTATGCCATACGTCATAGTCCTATTCTTTTTTTAGAAAGTCAATGAACTTTATTAGAACTTTTCATGAACATTTAATATAGAACTTTAAAATCAAATTCTTTAAGTCAAGTTGGACTGTGAGCTATTCCAGCCATTTTCTACAATTAAGTGTATCTGCATCATATATTTTTCTTCTGCATCATATTTTTCTTTTGCATCATATATATATTTTTCAAAGTAAATTTTCTGTACCTGTATTTATGTTTAATGTTACAAATGTTAATTCAAAGTATATATATGTATATTCTAAGTGATTTAAAAGTGTTTAACTCAATAACTCCATGTGGCAACCAGCTGGGGAAAAGGGGGCGTTCTGTGGGTAAAGTTTAACGTGGTTTCCCCACTTTTTGCCAATGTTCCGAAAAAAAAAAAATTCATATTTAAGTTTTCTCCCCCCCCCTTTTTTAAACGTAAGTTTATCTTATTTTAAAAGTAACTTATTTATTTCTTTTCACTTACGTTTATCTATTTTCATTTAAGCTATTTAATTCCAGCTGCATCGCATATGTTTACGTTTTTCTAGCGCTAACTTGAGCGCATGCATGGTTGGTTGTCGCATGGAGTCACTTCAGGTAATCGTCAGTTACGCTGACGCAAAACGCAACGCAATCTCCCTGCGCGGAGAGTAAGTTTTCGTAAGTGCCGGTGAACTTCACAAATTGTGAAGTTTATCGGCGTATTTCTTTTCCAGCCAATCAGAGATCGGTTCTTGGGTTTTTGGTTTTTCGTTTGCATTTCACTACGATATCTGGCAATGCTTTTAAGACCAGCTGGGAAAATAAATACCGGCGGTTTTAAAAGTCTATTCGTTCTGCTTCGTTCTGCGGTATCGCTGCATAGCATTGGAATATGAAGTGAAAATTATTCTTTACCGGAATGACCATTAGAAGTCTTCAAAGTTTTTTTTAGCATTCTTTTATGAAGATGCTATTGAGTTACGCCGGATTTTTTTTTCGAAGATACTACGTTAAAGGCAAGGCAAAGGAGAAAGAAGCTATCTCTGATTGGAAGAGATGAGTATAAAAATATATTTATTGTTAATTTCGTTATTTTTTACTGACAAATAGTCAGTTTATTTCAAGTTGTTTTTTTTTCCAAGTTACGTTATGCCATTTTGTCTATTGAATAAAAAGTAGTGTTTTAAATCCATGTTTTTTCATTTAGAAAATCACCTTGCATGAATTTTTACAGATTGATAGTGAATTTAGCAACTGACTTTTCATTAAGAAAATATATTTACTTGATTTAATGATATGACAAGATATTTTCAAGGTTATAACAATGCATTATCAACACTTCATACTGGTTATTTTTCCTGTATTGCTAGGCTAACAAAGTTTAATTTGTTAAATTTTAAATGTCACTAACCCACCAGGGGTGTCGACCTGTACATCGCCGTAACGACATAAGATTAAAACCCCGACCAGCCCCTCATCTCAACTACTTTTTAAAGCTCTTTTTTCAGAAGTTTAAATCTAATTTATTAAAATATTTTTCTAAGTTATCAGTAGGAGTTGAGGCGCACCCACAATATATATCTGCAACCAAAATCTAAAAAGTAAAAAAGGTGTGCTGTCGGCATGCACCTCAGCTATCCAATGCAAAAAAAATTATTCAAAAATGTCAAAATGTGAAAGAGTTATTAGAAAAATGCTTCCCCATAGGAATAGCATTAGCTCGCTAGCGTTTCCTCGAGCGAGGACAGGGGCCTTAATTTGTGTTAAATATCTCTCATACATATATATACCTCATACAATGTGCATCTTTTTAAATAAAATATTGGGGAAAACAAATTAGCACGTGAAAAAAACATGCTATGTATTTAAAATAGACAAATCAGTTTTGCTGGGAAGGTAAAAATGGAAATATTTTCACATAATGACAAATTTCATTATGAGTATTTTTACGAAATTCTTTAATTTTTCTTGATTGATAAATCTCCCGATTTTTCCATGATTCATTGATTCTGTAGATGCCTTGTATATTCTCTTCTCAAATCTAAAATGTACATATAATTAAATTCCTCCACCTTTTGATAATGTTAAAAACAGAAGATGTGCAGAAAATTTTACATAAAAAAAAAGAAAGAAAGAAAAGCACTTACTTTATTTGCCTCAGAGCTGCTCTTGGCAATATACTGTATCCACCATAGTCCAAGAATTTCACTCTACACTCATCCGTCTCATAAAAAACTTCATCAATTTCAGCTCTGTACCAACAGTTAGAAAGGTTAGCAGCACATATGAAGCCTATAAAGAAAAAGGACATTTTAGCTTATTGAAATTAAAGTGAAAAACAGGAACATAACTCAAAACAATATTGATAATTTGCATTCCGTATCTAATCAGGGTTCATACAGAGTTGGAAGAAAAAATCCAAGGAGTACATGAAAAATCCAAGGAGTCCAAAAAATTTTAAGGACTTGCCACTTTTGTTGTTATTTATGCAGCATGCACTGGCACAGCCCCAATTCCGCAGGGATTCTGCAAGTTACCACCCGCGAGAGGGGGAGGGGTATCCGCAATCTTCAGACCAAATCGGCGCTTTCCTCTGATCTTCAGACGGAATCAGCTATTTATCTGCGATATTTTAGCAAAATCGGCGATTTATTGCGATCTTTTGTCGAAATCGGCAGTTTTTCTGCGATCTTTTGACAAAATCTGCGTTTTTCCGTGGGTTTTTTTTTTTTTTAAATGAAATCAATGTCTTTTTCGACGATTTATAGACAAAATTTGCATTTTTACACGATTTTTTCACAAAAACGGCGTTTTATCCCCGCGATCTTTTGACGAATTCGGCATTTTTTCCGTGATCTTTTGATGAAATCGCTGTTTCTTTTTCAATGATCTTTTGACAAAAAATTTGTAAGCGATCTTTTATCGAAAACAGCGTTTTTTCATGCGATTTATTAACGAAATCGGCATTATATCCGCAATCTTTAAACGAAATCGACGTTTTCCCGCGGTCTTCAGACAAAATTAGAGTTTTATCTGCGATCCGCACAGGAAATTCGCGTTTTTCAGCGATCTTTTGACAAAGTTCGTTGACAAAAACATTGACGAAATCGTCATTTTCCCTCGAAATATTGACGAAATGTGTGCTTTTTCGGCGTTCCTTTAACAAAATTTGTATTTCTCCGCGCGCAAAACCGTACAAGTTGGCAACTATGCGGAACTGATAACCCAATTTCAAATTTTCGGACGAGAATCACCCTTGAATTTACCATTATCAGCAAAACTGAGGTTGATGAATAGTATTATGAAAGTTGTATATCTAGCTGTGAAGGAATTAAACAGTGCAATCACTTTTTGAAATCAGAAGCTTAGAGGTGTGTCTGGATTATTCTTTTCACTTTTCTTTCCCTTATGGCCGGTGAAAAGTAAATCACTTTGGTGGCTATTAGTATGATCCCAACCAATCACTGCTGTGCTTCTGATGAATGACGTACACAAAAAGTTTACCGTGCGTTATACAATCGCGATTTTTTTTTCCGGGAGCAATATCGCTCGCGTGCAAAACCGCAATACAATTTAAGGAGTTTTTAAGGAGTATTTTGTTTATCTAAGTAGTTCTAAGTACTACTTGGGAACATTTTCATTTCTAAGTAGTTTCTAAGGAGTATAAGGAGTCTGTGTGATCCCGGCTAATACTTTAAGGGGATCCAGGACATAAAAATCTGCAAAATTTCTAAAATAATTTTATTACACTAAAAAGGTCTTTTTCTGCTTAAAATGTTGTTTAAATGTCTATCTTAACAAGGTTCCCAGCAAAACATGACTGTCGAATTCCCTGACCAAATCTCAAAAAATTCTTTGACCAAATTGGCATACAATTGAACTTGCTGCTTATTTTAGCAATCCTTTATAAAATTAGCCTTTTTTTTTCTTCAATCATTCTTCAAATTTTAAGATTTTTTTTTTTTTTTGCAATTGTTTAATGAATTTCTAGTCATTTTTCACCTCCCAATCCTAAAGACTTTTCAAAAAAATATTTGTAAATTCTCTAACTTTCCATGATGCTGGGAACCCTGTTTAATTAAAAGAGGATTTCTCCCCCCCCCCCCCAAGGACGTCACCACATCACCAGATGCAATGATTCCTGAAATTGTAAAACAGAAAAGACAATGTCTTTAGACTCTGGGATTGAAAGTGAGTTAGAACAAAACAAGCCTCTGATTACAACCAAAGCATTGCACTGAAACAATCAGATATTATCTAACATAGATTTCTGAAACAACAGATGCCGTTCAAAAATCATTGTATAATATAGAAAAAGAATTCTAGGAAGCACATTTAAGGATACGCAAACCTTAAATCATTAATATTTAATGTAACAGTAAAAATTTAAGTCATCAGAAATCCGACTTTTATTCTTTTCGACTTTGTTTTTGTGTTCATTTTGTTTAATAATAATTTATTGAAATGCAAGAACAGTTGTGAATTTAATATTGTCTTAAATTAATTTTAAATACAGCTTTTTATAATTATATTTTCCTCCAATTCCAGTTACTACCACACTCAGCTTATGACAACACTTTTTTCTGGTCCTGAGAATGCCGGGATAACGAGGTTCGACTGTAGATACTCTCATCTTTTAAATACCAGTAGCAGAAAACTAACAGATTGTAAAGTTATATTTTGATAGTAATTAAATGTAGTTAACCTTTCCCTTGTAGTTTAATTATTTCACTTATACACACTGGGAATACAGGCTTTTGATACTGTTGATAATGCATACTTTGTATAAAAATTTGTTTTTTTTCATAGTATAGGTTAGCTGATAGTTTATAGAGGTCATACAATAATTTCCATGACTGATTTTAATATATCCAACACCCTCATACTAAGTGGGTCCTGAAAATTTTATTTAATTAAAAAATGGGTTGCATATAATAAAGATTAGGAACAGCTGCTCTAATCAGTTTAAACATTAATTGCAATAGAATATAAATATCTATTTTTAAAAATATATAATGTAAAATAAAAAACGTTTTTACCTTTCTCCATATGAGGAAGAGGAGGGGCAGTTAAATCTCTATTATACATTTCTGACATCTGAAATGTCAAACCAACAAGAGAATGAAAAGTGGGATGTGTAGGTTGTTGTAAAAAGAAATGACCAGCAGTTACTGTGGCAGATAACATGACATCAAATGAAGTACCTTCAGGCAGCCGCAACTGCAACAGAATTGCATAATATAAATTACCATACAATAATAATAATAAAACAATTGCAGATTTTGCAAACATAGGTAGTCAGAACTAAAACTGATAAAGTCCACCTTTTTTTCCAATTAAGTTCAGAACAAGTTCTTGCTCTGCCGATTATCAAAACAACAAATCAAGTACTAGGTTGAAAATGTGAGTAGGGTGAATTTCACATGAACTGCCAGTTTGATGTCCTGATGTTTAAATCTAAATTTCATATTAATAAAGTTATTTTTTGATATTCTAAAATCAGGTAGTAGCACATCTTTTTATGCTTAATTCAATGCATTCATTAGATTTTTTCAGAGTTGTGAAATAGGGATTTTTTTTTGTACTTTAGTTAGCAAGTAATGGGAATTTACTTGTCCTGAATAAAAAACTCGTAAAATTTCAATTTTTTTTATGCTTCCAAACATTTAAAAATTTTTATATATGGATTAAAAGTAAAATATCCTGCGTTAATTAAACAAATAGATAGTTTATATATTTAAAATTAGTATCTAAGAGTTAAAATTTTAAATGTATTTTTTGTCCGCATATGCAGAACATGAGTGTTACTTTAGGGAAGTTAATATTATTTGTTTTCAAAATATTTGTATATTGCAGTTGGCAACGGTAGTGAGAAAACAATGTTGTTTCTTCTTTACAGTGCGCTTATTTAGAACGCGATAATATTGTTCTATAATTGCTATTTATCAGAATGTTCATTTCAACATGGTGAGTATTTTTATTTTCTTACAGGAGTGTTACCCATTTATTTATTATTATTTTTTAACGTATAAAAATGTTAAGTTAGGGAATGCTGTATTTTTTGTTCAGGAATCAATAGGCCCAACTAAAATTTCAATAAAACAGTTAGAATTTATTTTAGTGAAGAATTCCTTAATAAATGTCATGAGTGTTACCGTACATGAGTGTTACCTTACATGAGTATTTACTTGGAAAAAGTAACACTCGTGAGAAAAGAAGTTAAATAATTCTAAAACTATAAATCATGTGTAAGATTTAAATTATGATTATAATAGATTCATCATTCAGGGATATATTTTGTCATATTATATATATTTATAATTATTTAAAAATTGTAACAGGATTTTCATGTCTGCACACGTGTTTTGTAAGTGCTATTTAAGATTCAAATTTTAATTCTTAATAAATAATTTTCAAAGGACTATCTATTTTACACAAATCATAGTTTAAACTTTTAAAAATCTTTTTATATATATATATTGTTACAAAAAAGCTGTTTGCTGCAAGATGAGTCTTATCGCTTGTCATGAGGGTTACCACTTTTCATGAACGTTACTGTAACTAAGAATCAGAATTTTATTAATGCATTTGTTACTTCACTTAAATTAATTGTTTTGTCTATTAGAACTTTCTAATTCTTTATTATAACTACAATGAAAATAATTAATTTTTAATTAAATTTGTTTTTAATCAGAAGTTATACCCTTTATTTAAGAAGCAAAGTAATACTCATGACATAAACAACTACTAGGACTTCCCTCAGAGGGATTAGTCTGAGCGATATTGCTGAGAATACACATTTAATAACTTGCGATAAGTAAAGAAAATGAGATGTTACCTTTAATTGGTCATTCATTGTGATAAAATATAATGATGAAAATAAGCATATCGAATCGTAGAACTACAAAATCTTGTTGCATATACTATTTTTATAAAAGAAAAGCAAACCATGCATAGATATAAAATTGGAAATATGCAAAATGTTAAAAGTAATACAGAAAATAAAACACCAAATTTTCCTATATTGGAAATATAGCTCTTTGAAATGATGTCATGAGCATAAACAGAAGCTTCGCACCGATTTGAGAAACTATAAATAACATAAACTATTATGTTTGAAGAGAAATGGAGTGTATTTTATATGGTGTGAAATCCGTCCGAATAGTTTATAATGTTGAATATCTGTTTTCCACGGATGCAATGAGGTTGTCGATAAGAGTTAAGAAATCCTCTTTTAAAAATTTGTCCTAAACGAGCACTTACATCTTATAAGTTACTGTGATGCCAAAGTTATAGTTTCTGACCCCAACAGTATCCTAGAAATTGCAATATTCTCAATAAATTGGGTTTAAAACTTTTTCTAGAAAAAAAATGTTTAATATGTGAAATTAAATTGTCGAATGTTTTAGAAATCGTTCATAACGAGAATATTATATCTTAAAAGTTGCCACAAAAAGAAAAATAAAAGATTTTAAATTTTTAGTCACATCAACATCAAAGAATTCTCAATTTTAGAACTTTTTTTACTCGTGCATTGATGGTGATTATTGTTTCTACGCAAAATATAGTATATTTTGCAGCAAAGATGGTTACCAACATTTTTTGCCCACATTATTTTTTAAATCGGCTAGGTACTCCCAATGCTAACGAAAAACACACAAACGTTAATGCTTTATAGCATAGAAATACAGAATCAAAAGCTATTTATCTCCTATTATATACACATAAACAGGGGTGGGGAAATACATCATTTTGCTCGCCAGTGGCGAGTGGATTTTCTCATAAGGCGAGTGCATTTTTAGTTTTTGAAAAACTGTAGGCAATAGGCACATTATCAGAAACACTTTTTTAATCTAGATATTTTAACTTTCCAAATTATTACAGTGTAAGTATGGTACTAAGTTCTATCTAATATTAATCTTAACTTTGTTACATATATTTCTTAATATTATACAAAAAAGAATTATGAAAGTGCATTGTAGTAATAGTAATTTTGTCTGTAATCGCGTGCGATTTTGTCATAACTATTTTCAACTGCAAGGGTTGCATCTTGCGGGCTGGCGAAATAAATCCTTGGCTGGTAAGAATTTGGAAAATTCCCCCACCCCTGCACATAAATTATCTAATTAGTGCTAGCAGATAAATTTTTAAATATACATAGATCAATATAATGCTTCATTTTTCTTTTATTAGTATTTCTTAGTATTCATTTTTCATTTATTTGTATTATTCAGTAAAAAACTCACTTTCTTAAGCCCGAATTACGTCAAACTTTTTATAAAAGCGCCTAAGTCCATATAACAGCGAAGTATTGTGAAGAGTATTAAATACAAGGTAGACACTTAGCCAAACGCAGGTAATAAATCGCCAAATATTGTCCTTTTCGCCCTCTCTCGAAATGCATTTTTTTTTTTCGTATATTTAAAAAACACGATTTTGAGTCATCTTATTTAAAATTCAAATAAATAAATGAGAGGAAGCAATAATAGCATAAGTCAAAACATTCATAAGTCAACATCAAGGAATTGTATCGTAGTTACACATGTGGAAAAAAGCTGCTTTCGGCCAAAAAACGTTGTCTTCACTAAATTTGAATCCGATTAAAAAAAGTACCGTGATTAATTAAAATGTTATAGGCAGAGCTTCCAAGTCTCCGGCATTTTGGGTACCGGTATTTTAATACAGAAAATGTTTTATTAAATTGGAACATTCTGCAGATTTAAAAAATAACTTTTCCTATAAGAAAATTCTGCTATGCAATAAACGAGGGTTTGGCATCTCTATATAGAAATATTTCGTAATCTACTTTTTAACCTTAAAAAAAGCAACGACCATTTTTCGGGTACAAAAAGTATTGCTAATTGTTCCATTTTGCATACAAGGTACTGATTGTAATATTGATATATCTATGGTGATAAATTTCCAATAATTTTTAAAATCCCATTTATTTCATTAAAAATATAAATCTTTTATTCATTTAGTTTAAAATAAATGGTTTTTAACTAATTTCATAATACTTTTGAAATATCACTTTTCATTGAAATATTCATACTTAATCCATAACGTACATAATATATGACTCTGTTATTACATAAGTCACCTTTTTATTATCATAAAAATTATGTTTTTACTGATTTTTATTAACACAATAGGAAAAATGTTGTGTTTTGAGCAATATATGTCCGCATTTCATTTATTTATTTATTTTAACAAAATTCTTTATATTTAGAAGAATTTTTATTTAAATAGGAAATCCAGATGTCGCTGTTAATAAAGAAGAAAGTTACAAAAAAGGGTACAAAACGAGTAGACACATACTATCAAATATGAAAAAACGACGAATCCCAAAAAGACGTCGTATGAAATATCATCTTTTAAAGCAAAAAAACGAGGTCTGATTATCGAGCTTACTGATTACAAAATGTGCATTACATTAAAAAAAAAAAATGCTGCAAATATTGATTATTTTTTCTTTTGTGCAGTTTTGGCTTCGAAAGGTGCGCTATGTTGCAAAAAGATATAAGCGCCTATGAAAACACACCTGGTAAACTTTCATGCTCAGTTTTACAAATAAATATGGCACATATATGCCCTATATACACCGAGGTACCTAATTGGTGCCAAAATGGCGTTTAGTTGCCTAACATGCTGGTTATCATATAAATGTTATAATAAATTGTTTGTTCTAAAAATATTATCATTTATTGATTGTTATATCTTTTTTAATAACAGGAAATGTTTCATTGTTTCCTTTTTTCTTCATTTTGAAATAAATAAATACCGTGTTGTTATAGCATGCTATATGCATCTGGTAATCAAAACAATGTTTTCGCCTAATTGGCATAAAAAATCTCGCCAAACCCGGTGCTTATATCTCTAGTATATTATCTCAAGTATTTTATTTATGCATACTATAATTGTTTTTACATACCACTTACTTCTTCTGATATATAGAAATAGGTAAGTGGCTCCTTTATGCAGTATAAATTGAATAAAACTTTAAAAAATAGCCCCGTTGCCACTTTTTGGATCGAATTAAAAAAAATCAATGTCTAATTCCAGTATTGCTCCCAGGTATGCATACATACTCCATATTTCAAAGTTGTATGCCAACAGGAAACGGATGAAAAATGGGGGAAAATGTCACATATGCACCAGGGTACATATTTGGCATCAAAATGGCATTATTTTACCTCAGATGGTAACCCGGCTTTATTTATTTATTATTTGTTTATTTACTCATAAAATGTTTATTTACTTTCACTTCCTTCTTTTAATTATATAAAATATTTCTTTTTATAGTTATTAATTATTATTATTATTTTATTTACTGTAAGTTCTTTTTGAAAATAGAAAATAATTTAAAAATGTGTATGTAAGCGTTATTTGAAAACGGAGTTTTCGCCAAATGGGCTTTGAAAAAAATTGCGCCAAATCTGATGCGCTTGTGGTATCCGTGCCGAAAAATTAGTGACCAGAATTGACTTCCATACACAAACAAAATATAAGTTAAAAGAAAACATGCAATGAAAATAAATATAAAGGGAAAATGATGTCATAAAAGAAACTTTTTATTTAAAAACGTAATTGTTTCTAATTTTCACACGCGAAATATGTAAAACATTCTTTTAGCGATCAAAAAGTGCTGTTAAGAGATTATCACAAAATCTCAAAATCAAAGTTTTTATGACATTTTTTAATATAAAAAAATAACAGTTTTATTTTCCTGCATGATTAAATTTTAAAATGTTTTATTGCATTCAATATTTCTGAGTGCGAAAATGATTACTATTTACTCCATGTACTGATTCGGTTATCTACGAAAATGTCCAGCCGGTGAAAATCACGCTCACCAAATTTCTGTGACGTATATGCACATAAATTGTGCTTTTTTATCAGTTTTTTTAATATAACTTTTAAACTATTTGGAATTAATTTTTAAAAGTAGGTGCATTCACCAGATTACCTTCATAGGTACCTATTGGTACAAACAGAATCAAAATCCGACAAGTACTTTTTGAGATTTGCTTGACAAAAGAATTTTTTTGAATTTTAATATCGTTACGTATCTCTGAGTATAAAGACTTCGCTTCGCTCAGACAATTAAAATGCTTTAAATTTATGAAATAGATAAATACTAATACATTTTTGATTTATTAATACGTATGTAAGAACCTTAAGCAAATTTTTAATTAATTATTGATACAAAAAAATCAGAATGTTTTATAGAGGTCACTCTTATGAGAAAAATAGTGACTGGGCAAGACATTTCTTGAAATTTCTGAAATATAAATAAAAAAACTCGCAAATAATCTACTGCTTAGAATGTTGTAAACTATAAGCAACTCATACCTGAGTAAACTTTTACATTTAAACCAAATTATTTTTTCAAATTTTGTTTCACCTAATATGGCAATACATTTGAAAACCACCCAGTAACAAATGGTGCTAATTTCCTATGATTCTTATGAAAGACCATTCATTTCAACTACTCAGGTTTTTATTGTCTTGTGGATATCCTTTACTTTGATTCTGAATGTCCATTATAGTATTTTTGAGTTAAACATTGTCCACCTCAAACTTTATTGAGATGAAGATTTAAATAAGTCAAACTTTTGAGTTACTTAAATATATGTATATTCTTTAAAACATTGATTTATACACAGCCACCATCAATAAAGATGAATAATATTGGACACTATGTAAGTTTGAAAATTATTCTATTAAGGCACTTCAACACTTATGTGAAAAAATATTTATGTTTACCGGCAATGATATCGCAGATTCTACCCTAGGTCAAATTATACTTGAATACACTATCTATGCATTAGTTATATCACTGGCAAATTAAGCCAATCTCTTTTGGAGGTACAAAGCAAGGCTTATCCAATGCAATACAGGCTGTACAGGTCTATCCGAAATCTCAAATATTCAACTGGGAGAAAAAAAATATCATTAATTATATTGCCTTGATTTAATGAATCTAATATCAATTTTCAAAATGACTAACATTCTTTATAACTAATATCAAGATATTATCAATTTATGACTGATATCAAAAAGAATTACATTTTGAAATGAAAGCATCAAAAGAATAAAATCAAAACACCGCAATAAAACAGTAATGTGAAGGAACTTAACATTGATAATATAAAAGTTAAAAACATGTGAGGTTTACATAATATGTCTCACAACCTTTCGAGAGGCATACATGCTCAATTTTAAGAAGAAAAAGAATTCTAATCTTCTTCCTCTTGAGAAGGAGCTTGTGAAACATCTCAAAAGGTTTCTGGGCACATTTAATTAAACCAGACATCTTTATATGAGCTTTTAATATTTCAGCTTTTAAGTAAATAAATATATGTTTTTAACTTTTGCATTAACAGAATATTCCAAACACTCCATTCTGAACTAAAATACAAAAAAATCATCTTCCAAAAGCATAATAAAAATTTTATCATGTTTGAAAATGCAATTTTAAAAACAAAGTGGAAAAAAAAAAAAAAAAAAAAAAATTCAAAATAAAAATCAAGAAAATATAAAACGTGAAGGATATTAATCACCCATCCTAAAATACCATTTTTATTTGTATACATATGCACTGAAAAATATAAACCAAATGAATTACCATTAAATTTTCAGGACAGGGCATAAAAGGCAAAAAACAAATTTGAGATAATGTAACATTTGGAAAGCGCTCAGGTGGAAATTTCTCTCTGATTTTCCGTAGTGCAGTATTAATTTCATCCTCGGTACCTGTGGATAAAAAACAAAGATTTACTTTGATAACAGTGTTATTTTTCTGATCAGCATTAAGCTAATATAAAAACAGTGAAATCTTTCTAAGAAGACCACTTATTACACTGTAAAAAAATTGGTTTTTCAGAGAGGTGGTCTTTGAATAAAGGAGATAGAAGTTGCATAAAATACAAAATACAAAAAAATATTATTGAATTAATTTATTATGTTTCATGTCTAGAGTATGCTAAACTATAAAAATCAAAATATAGGACATATATAACCTTTAATTACAATCAGCATTAACTTGGATAAGAGATTATCATGGACACGTGACACCAGACCATTTTTTAAGTACTTTCTATCAACATTTTTTTTTTTTAAATTATTAAAACACTGGTAATAAGTCAACAAACAAGGAAACTCATAAAGTAAAAGTATATTACCCAAATATAATTAAATTAGGGATAAGTGTTATCTAACATAATAGAATAAATATAGCTAATACAGTGTTGCAGATTACTGCATTATTATGCTACTGGAAAGACTAAAAACAAAAACATTTTGTGCAGGAATAAAAAAAAAAAAAGCAACATTATAAACAGGGTTGGGTTTTTGACATGACAAAGGTTTAAACCGTCAAAAACCCAGAGTCGCAATCTGCTGTGGTGCACTAGAATTTGTTGTTAAATTTTAAAACTAGCAACAATTTCCATACATTATGTTGAAATTTAATTATATTATGGGTAATTAGCAGGTCTTTAAATATTTTTAATTAATAAAAATTAGGGTAAAAATGATAGATTTCAAATCTTAGAAATTTATTTCGAAATGGACATGCAGAAATATTTACACAAAAATTATGTTGAAATATCTTGTTTATTTAATATTATCAGTTTAATATTAAAAAAAAAATTTAAGTTATTTAGTATACATTTTGACTCAGCTAATATTTATAAGTGTTAACGAATTAAGTGTTGTAAATGCAGGATTTTCAAAAGTGTGGAACTTGATACACTTTTTTTTTTTTTTTTTTTTTTTTTTTTTTTTATGCTATACACACTATATACATAATATCAATATCCAGTAGGTTAATTCGAATTTAAATATAATGCATATTATTTGTTATATGCATGATTATTTAAACATCATTTTAAACCATTTTTATCTCTGACCTCCCATCATACAGCACACACACTAATAGTATTAAAAATACAAATAATGCTTTCTTTTATAGCAAGGTAAGACAAGAAATAATTATTCAACAACTGAATAGTTAAGATATTTAACAAAATTTTATAGTATTAAGTGGGGGAGAGAAATTCATAAGCACTTGTATAAGCTAATTTTTCAGCATAATAGATAAATAGGCTGAATATTGTAAATAGATGCTCAGATATTTATTGAAAGGAGTTATTTTTTTTATTATCTTTATGTTAGTTTTAAATTCAAAAAATGACTGACGATTTAAAATTCAGAATTACTGATTTTTCTGAAAAAACAGATAACAATTGTAAAAGCCCGACGTAGCACATAACCAGTTTTGAACATGTTCCTGTTCCTAATCGATTACGGAACATATCTAATCTTTAATTTTATTTTAAACTGTACACTAAATTTGGTTATAAATAAATTTCTTCATAACATAATATCCCTGCATATTTTAAATAATATATTAAAATTTAATAAATAATGTTACAAAAGATAAGTTTTCCAAAGTCTAAAGTTTTATTTAACATTTAAAATATGTTTCTTCAAAAATTTAAATTTATTTCTTCTACAACATATTTAAAAACATTTTCTTTATTAAATGCAAATAAATTTTACTTATTAAATATAAACATAGGTAGATTATATATGTGTAAATAAATATTTTTATTTACATATAAATATAGGTTTTTGACATGACGGTTTAAACCATGGTTAAAACCGTGAAAAACTTGCCAACCCTGATTATAAATAATGCAACAAACACAGTACAATGAAAAAATATGCAGCATGTGTTGCATTGAAACTAGACTACCAAAAACATGAATGGTTAGCAATCATGATTTTCTATCTGACTAATGGACGTAAAGAGTAAACAGTTTCACTAAACATGTAACGAGTTTAAAAACTTGAAACTTTGAATAATTACATAAAAAATTAGAATTTTTTTATAATTCATATGCCATTCTAATAATCTAATTGTAGTGGTTCCCTAACTATGGGTGGCGACCCACTGGTGGGTGGTCTCTGCAAGTGTTTCGGTGGTTGTGGAACAATCAAGCTTTACCAAAAAACTTCAACAGTATATAATATTTCAATGGAAAATCCTTAATTTTTTTTCTGCATGAATATCAAAGCAAATATCTAGAAATATCTAAATCAGCTTTGAGATCCTTGAGACTTAAGCACATGAGAAGATTTTTTTTCCCCCTTACTTTGTAGTTTTTGAAATACAAGTACAGAAAATATCTGCATGCAGAAAATGACAAAGTTAAAATTAACCAATTTTAACTTTGATATAGATGCCTACATCAGTAAACACCAGTGCACAAAAATCTCACTGATTATAAAATTATGCATTGATACTAATAATAATTAAACAAGAGTATAAAGTACTGTATCATATTACATCAAGATCTGAATAATTTAAAAACTTAGTTATAATATAAACGCACTTCATTTGCTATGTTTGTCGTGCAATTTCACTTGTTTATAATAACTGTAAATTTAAATTCTAAAAAATAGCTTATATAAATTTAATTATTGAAAGTTTATAAAGTTTGATTTCATTTATATTATAGTTGTAATTTAATCTTGTTTAACTTATTACAATTTTCAAAAATTAAAATTTCATTTAATGACCAGACTGACAATAAAAAGGGATGGATAATAATGATCCATTATACTTTAATAACTGAATTAAAAAATAAAACCTTAAAGCCTCAAATAGGACACAACTTGGCAACTTTTGGTCCAGCAACTTACCGATTGAGAAGACATTTACAGGAAAGAGTGGAGAAAAAGAAAGCATGCATACAAATACAGTAAAGAACTTATTCAGTATTTGCATTGAAACTCCTACAGAAATGCAAAAAACATCAATTTTTCATGAGGATTATATAACAAAAGTTTTCCAAGAAACAGTCTTTTTCAATTCTATAAAACAAATTCATATTAATTTTTCAAAACTACTTGGACTGATTCACAGGGAAAAAAAAAAAAAATACTAACATACACCATTGAAATTAGCTTAAAAATGTCTTAACAAATCTCAAAATATACTGTACTTAGCCTCTTCGCTACTGGCGATTACTACAGTATTTTTAATTATTACTGAATTATTTCTTCTCTCGCTTGACTTCAAAGCAAGATTTTTGTTTTATTTTCATTAGCTCGAATCTTAGAACTCGAAACATATTATTCTTATATTGAAATTTCATTTATATTTGAGTATCATTAATAAAACGGGACAAAACTGATGTACCCATTTGGGTACTCAGGGATTGAAGAGGTTAGATATGTAAAAGAGAAGAATAAGATTAGATTGCAGATAGAAGATCGTTTTTAAAAAATTAGAACAATGAGCTATATTTGCTGAGTTGTTAGAAGATAACTTTCACATTTTTTAAAATCTTAAATTAGCTGCCCAGTGGCAGAACTATCTTCAAATGTCTGCTATGCTTATAACATTTAAAAAAATAGTCTGTAAGATGCAACGTATATAAATGTATTCTTTGTACTGTTGTAGTGCTAATTAATTATGGCAACGTGTGTGTATGTTTAAACTATTTCCATCATTAAAAAAATTATTTATGGCAATTTTTTTCTTTTGTGCCTTTGACGAAATTTCTGTTTTATCGTGATCTTTCAACGAAATTTGCATTTTTGCGCGATCTTTTAACGAAATTTGCCTTTTTACGCAATCTTTTGATGAGGTTTGAAGATTTTTCGTGATCTTTTGAGGAAATTTTTCGTTTTTCCGCGATTTTTTTTAGACGAAATTTGCTGTTTTTTCGAATTTTTCCGTTTTTCGCCATTTTTTAACGAAATTCTCCAATTTTTTTGACGAAATCTGTCATTTTTTCGGAAATTGAGAAAATTTGACGTTTCTCACAATCTTTTGACGAATTCGGCTGTTTTTTGACGAAATTTGCCGTTTTTAGCAATGCTATGATGAAATTGTCGTTTCTTTCCGCAATCCTTTGAAGAAATTCGGACTTTTATCGGGATTTTTTGACAAAATTTGTCGTTTTTTTCCGCATTTTTTTAAAAGAAATTATTCGTTTTGCAATTTTTAAAAGAAATTTGCCATTTTTTCGCGATTTTCTAATGATATTTGCATTTTTTCTCGCGATCTTTGGGCGAAATTCTGGCTTATACCGCGATATTTTGACAAAAATAAGCGTCCCACGGTACGCAAAAAAGTTACTTTTTGTGTCCCATCCGTCCGTGGCCTTGTTGAGTCGTCAGGGGTCCTTAAAAGTCGCGCACATTCTGCCACAGGGATTATCTGTATATAAGAATTCTGCCCTTCAACCATCTTACAATATGATTTTAGACTTAAGGCTGCATTCACAAGAATAGTATCATCTTTCATGACTTACAGATACACGATTCACTCTCACATAATATCCATTAAGATGATTTTATATTAAGTTTGTTTTGCAACCTAGATTGATATATATATATCTGAATTTCTGGATTAATGACCATCTTTAAAAAAATCAGAACTGAGTGCCATAAGTTTTTGGAACAGAATCACTCCTGAGTAATAAGTTGCATGGACTAAAAACTGCAACTGGAAAGAAAAATGGTGATTTTTTTTTATGCAGAAATTCGTTGTAACTATGGATTTTTTAAAACAATTGGCAGATATGTAAAAGTTTGAAACCAGTTTTATTTTCAAATGTCAAAAAATTATCACGATCCTAAAAACCTTCAGCTAAAAATTGCTAAATATTAAAATATTGCAGTGGAAAAATTTGCACAATGGGCTAAGATATTTTAATTGGAATTTTAAAAAAAAAATGAATATGAAGCTCAACAAAATAATAAAAATTTTTATAATTCGAAAACCGCAAGACAAAATTTACTATATTAGGCGAAAAGTTTGAAACTTAATTCATTTAATCAGTAATAAAAAAATAAAAAAAATGATATTTGGGGTGGATATTTTGGGTGATATTAGAATTTGCAAATACGTTTAAAAGGTCAAAATATACTGTATTTGGCTAAAAAGAATAAAAAAATTAAACCGATTATTATTTAGAATTATTAGAAAAGAAAAATAGTCAAAACATAAAAATTAAATAACGCTCCAAAATCAGCTTCCAAGAGCGCTACTTCAAATAAGCAGTACTTTCCTAAATAGAAAATTTTATAGCGCTGCATGCAGCAGTCTTCTCATATTATATATTCTTTTAACAAATTAGTAAATGTATCAACTCACCTGTTATTAAACATATTTTATTCTGACTACTTGTAGGATGACGTTTAATTAAAATATCGGCATTTGTTTTCTGTTTGATCAAATTTACATTCTTGCCTTGTCTTCCTATTAATAGTCCTACTAATTTTTGTGGGATTTCGAATGCATAGCTTAATTGTGCAGCACTTTCTTGTGTTGGAGAAAAATGAATCTCACTGCCACCTCTGCCACTATCAGTGGAACCCTAAAAAAAGTAGAGAAAAAAGAAAATTGTCAAAAATCTTTCAAAAAATAAAAGAGGATAAATAGAAAAATTTCACAAGTTATTGAAATACAAATATCAAAATATCATTATGTTAAATTATTGGGGATGAACAGTAAATTGCAGAACACACAGCAAAAATAAAATTTTCATTATATGTGTAGATTCCCATAATTTTTAAGGTGCCATTAGCTCTTAAACTAAAATATTCCAGCCGCCAGATTGTGGAAGAATCACAACAAAACAATAACATTAGTATGGGAGAAATTTTCAGAAATTCAAGCTGAAAAGTTATTAAGGATGTTGGAAAAAAAAAACTACAGTTGCAAAAAACCCAGTATATATATACACACTTTTATAAATAAATACATCCAAAGTTATTCAGACAATACCATTAAATAAACCAATGAAACCAGTATTTTTACAATCATATTATTGAAAACAGTTGAAGTTTGAAGTGAAATTGAAGGCAGATTACCAAATTACTAAAAAATATATGGATAAATGGACATTACCCAGCAGCAGAATTTTTTTCTGCAGTCTGCAACGCAAAAAAAAAAAAAAAAAAAAAAAAAAAAAAAACAGTCTGCAGACCAATCTCTCGCTTTTTAAAAAAGGAGTTGCCTTTGTTCTCAGAATTTTTAGCACCTCATACATTGTCCGAAAGAGGGGGGGGGGGGGGGTCTCCCTTTTGACAAAAACTGCGGGTTTTTCACGATCTTTTGACGAAATAAATTTGCATTTTTTTCGCGCTTTCTTGACAAAATTTGACGTTTTTTCCGATCGTTTGACGAAAACTTTTTTTTCGCGATTTTTTGAATAAATTTACCGTTTTTTCGCGATCATTTGAAGAAATTTGTCGATTTATCGTGATCTTTTGACGAAAGCTGCCATTTTTTGCGATCTTTTGACGAAAACTGCCTTTTTGTTGCGATCTCTTGAAGAAACTTGTCATTTTAAGCAGTCTTTAGAAGAAATTTGCCGGTTTTTCGCGATTTTTTTAAAAAGAAATTTGCAGTTTTTTGGAGATTTTTTGACGAAAATCGCATCTTCGTCATCATTTAACAAAAATCGTGTTTTTTCCAGCGATCCTCTGATAAAAATAGTATTTTTTTCGCGATTGTTTGATGTATTTATATATATTTTTTTACGATCCTTCGGAGAAATTTGCGCTTTTTTCTGTAATCTTTTGAAGAAATTTGTTTAATTTAGCGCGGTTTGTACTCGCGTTTTTGTTGTATTTCATCAGTTACCCCCCCCCCACATATAAATGTCAACAAATTTTAATGCATTGATCCCAGAGATAATAAAATTTGTCGCCGAAAAAGCGGAATTCCACGTTTCCGCGGAAAAGTAGCATGTCTGTTTGATAAATTTTTATATTTTATCCTATTCCTAATGGGAAAGATAGATCTTAGTACCATTAATTGTACCATTAACTAACCTTAAAAAAAAATCTAGATTTAAACACAGGAACTTCATTAAGAAACCACCTCTCGGAGAGACCAATTTTTATTAGAACGAAACGTGGTCGTATTAAGGAAGTTTTACTGTACATTCATTTTCATTATGTATAATTCACAAATCATGACTTTTAAATAATTAAATTTGAGAAAGCTTCAGTTTAATTCAGAAAATTTTGCGAAGGGTCATGTTTAGAAGAAAATTTACTTTTTGAATACCAGCAAATTTACTATAACTGCAATGATAATATTACAGGGTTCCCAGCAAAACATGAAGGGCCAATTCCCTAATTTTCCATGATCAAATCTCAAAAATTTCTTTAACCAAACGGGAATACAATGAAATTTTCTACTTATTTTCACAGTACTTAGTCAAAACTAATGTTTTTGCTGCAATTATTGTTCAAAATTTCAATTATTTTCCCCCTTGCGATTATTTGATGAATTTTGTGATTTTTTCCCAGAGACTACCGTATTTACTCGTGTATAGGGCGCACGCGTGTATAAGGCGCACCCCTACTTTACAAGTAAAAATAGCGATTTCTTAAAATCTCGTATATAAGGCGCACCATAAATTTGATACCCTAATGAGAGAATGACCAAATGAATTTCAGTAAAAAAAGTCTTAAACATTACACCAGACCAGAAAATAAGACGAAAATGCATTTTTAGACTTTGGGTTGTAAGAGAATGACGGGAAATAGGAATGAGTGACGGTACAGAGAATTGCTAATTTAATTAGCGTTTAGATAATGTCACTAGCTCTGTTGTACAGAAAACTGCAAGGAGTGAAATAAATATTGCAGTAATACTTCAATTAAGTAACATTTTCCGAGTTTTAATATCTTTTTTGAATAATTTCTTGTTTGTATATAGTTCGACTGCATCCAACGGTAAAAAATTATTCCGTGTATAAGACGCACCTATGAATTTTGTCCTATTTTTTTGAAAAAAAAGTTCGCCTTATACCAACACGTCCTATATAGGACGTGTTGCTTATACACGAGTGAATACTGTATTTGATGACTTTGGCATCATTTTTAATTTTTTAAGACTTTTTCGTAGCTTTTTAGAAAATATTTGTAAAATCCCTGACTTTTCCTATATATTTTGAAATTTCCATGACTTTCTCTGACTACTTTGAAATTCCATGACTTTCCATGATGCTAGGAAGCCTGTATTAAGATTGTTTCTTAAGTAATACACGTCGTTCCATTACATTAAATGTCTTTATAAGGTAATACAAGGTGACATAAAATAGAAACACGAAGTTACGCCTTGAACGATTTTATTTTAAAAAAAGAAACTTATTTGAAGTACCTGCTAACAATAAGTACGATGGCACACTTCTGCAAATTAAAGAAAGGTCAACTGAATCATTTCTCTAAATGCATAAATTTAAGAATTATTGAAAGATTTCTTTTTCCAATTCAAGAGGAATTAAGGAAAGATCTAAATGATAAAATATAGGTCATTGAAACGGCTAATAGTTTTATAACTATTAATGTTCGACTATTAACAATTAAAACAGGGTGGGGTGAGAATTAATTGCACTCACACTCATAATCACCAAGAGAGGAAAAATTACAATGACAAAATTTCAATAATAATGAAAAACCAGTTAAACGTGCACAAGTAAGGTAATTCCAGAGAGTTGCTTCGTAATGCTGAATTATCATGCAAAAAATGCTACGGTTGAATTGCTCGTCTCCAGCCGAATATGTTGATATATCACAAGAATGTTTGCAATTCTACTTAAAAAATCCTTAAATTAAATAATAAAAAAAGAAAAGCGAGGGATAAGATCAAAATTAATAATAAATAAAACATGATTTTTTAAAAATTTATATATTTTTATAATACACAATGATATATTATTTATTTTTTTAGGAGGACTAAACATTTTGGCTGCAATGGGATGTAGAACTAGAGGTTTGCACGAGCCGAAATTTCCAGGCCCGAGCCCGGTGAGAACGAAAAAAATATTGGCCCGGCCCGAGTGAATTTCTACAGAACATTGATCTTATCGGAACTCTTACGGAAGAGTTCAGAACTTTTTTTTTTTTTTTTTTTTTTTCATGTTTATAATCTCTATTTATGTAAAAGTACCGTAGGCTGCGATATTTACTCTTTTAATGAACCTTTGTTTGTTGTATGAAATGTTTCAATTATCATTAATATTATTAATCCATATTCCATGTAAAAAAATAAAAAATGATGTATGGTAAAAGTAAAATCTTCTAAGGCGGAATCGCAATGGAAAGAAAAAAAAATGTTTCCTTCTTAGCAGATGTAAATGTTTAATATATTTTTTTTCTCGCGTATTGTTGTATTCATTTTGCATGGATGAACAGTTTAAAAGAAATTTGCAATTTTCAGTTTAAACACAAAATTTTTTACACAATGAAAATTAAAAATTCTATATATTTTAAAAATAATGGAACAAACTCATTTTTTTAACTATGCTTAAATATACCACCTTAATCCTTTCTGGTAAGGACAAATTGTGTTCGTAAAATGAGAAATTATTGTCTGACACCAGAATTTATAAATAACTTCTTTAGACATTAAAAGCTCTTTTATTAAAGCTTTGATTGTAAAAGCAAAATTTCACTAAAATATTCTTGGTGCCGATTGCAAGTTTGAAATTAAAATTAGGTGTGAACAGAGTGGACACACTGTATCGGAAAGAGTTAAGTATTTATAATTAAAATCAGTTAAAAAATAATCCATAATTTAAGGGGGGAAATGGAGCTTGGAGAAAAAAATTGCAAAAAACAGGCCAAATGTGCAAGTTTTACACCTAACGTGTACAACTTGGTAAGTATGGGGAAGGGGTGTCATCGATCCTAGCTATGCCACTGATACTAGATCTACATCAGAAAGTCAGAGGAATAATGAATTACAAAGTTTCATAAAATAAAAGTATTGTTACTGCACGGTTCCCAGCAAAACATGACGGATAAATTCCCTGATTTTCCATGACAATCTAAAAAAATTCCCCGACCAAATCTCAAAAATTTCTTTAACCAAACGAGAATACAATGAAATTTGCGACTTATTTTCACAATCCTTTTCAAAACTAATGTTTTTTTTTGTAACTATTCTTCAAATTTTTAGTTTAGGGATGGGAACTGCAAAAAAGCAAAACGACAAAATACGCGTGAACAAAAAATTGCACCATATTGTATTCACACGCGCGAATGAAAAATTGCACCACATTTTGATAACACGCGCGAATGAAAAATTGCACCACAAGGGGGTACTTTTTGTTTAATGAATAGGTGTTATCAGAAGTTTTATTCACTTTGAAAGACTTGAAACAATCAAAAAAAGATTGTGAAGCAGGAAAATCTGTTTTTGGAGCAGCAAAAAGAATAATTTGGAAGCAGGAAAGTTAGTTTTTGGAACAGAAAAATTCTATCCACCAGGCATTAACTTTCTTTTCTTGCCCCTTTAACGAAAATTGCGTTTTAAAGCGATTTTTCGACAAAATTTGCCGTTTTTTCGCGATCTTTTCTCGAAATTTGCCGGTTTTTCGCGATCTTTTGACGAAATGTGCCAGCAGTTTTTCGCGATCTTTTGACGAAAGTTACCGTTTTATCACGATTTTTTGATGAAAATTGTAGTTTTTCGCGAATCTTTTGACAAAATTTGCCGTTTTATCGCGATTTTTGGACGAAATTTGTCGTTTTTTCGCAATTTTTTGAGGAAATCTGCCCTTTTTTTTTCGGGATTTTGTAACAAAATTAGCCATTTTTTCGCGAATCTTTTGACGAAATTTGCGGGAAATTATTCGTTATTTCACTATTTTTTTTTAGTGAAATTTCCTTTTTTGCGATTTGTTGACGAAATGCACTGTTTTTTCGCGATCTTTTGACGAAATGTTCTGTTTTTTTGCAATCTTTTAAAGAAAATTACAGGGTTTTTTTTGATAAAATTTACCGTTTTTCGCGAATGTTTCGACAAAATTTTCCGTTTTATCACGATTTTTGGACAAATCTTGTCATTTTTTCTAGGAAAACCGACTTTTTTCGGGATTTTATAACAAAATTAGCCTTTTTTTCACTAATTTTTTGACGAAATTTGCCGGAAATTATTCGTTATTTTTTAACGAAATTTGCCTTTTTTGCGATTCTTTGATGAAAATTACGCGTCCCACGGGACGCGTAAGCCCCATTTTTTAGCGTCCCGTCGCCGATTTTTTGTGTATTTTACGCGCTATAGCACGTCCGCGGCATCCCTGTTACATATTTCTGAAATCCGCGGAAAAAGCGGAATTTTTGGGGTGAAAAATCTGAAACTTATCAAAATAACAAAAAAGCGGAAATCCGCGGAATTTCCATAAATAAAAAAGCGGAAATCCGCCAAAAAGCGGAAAATTCCCATCCATCACTGACAGGGCTAGGGAATTACATCATTGTACTCGCCACTGGCGAGTAAATTTTCCTTCAGGGCGATTGTAAAAGCCTAAATAAGAGGATCTGTAAATTGGATGCATTTGAGAGCAAAAATGGATTTAAAAACGAGTCAGAAAACAAACGCAATTTCTTATTTGAACACTTCCTTAAATTTTCAGTCAACGATGATTTCTGAAAATTCTGTTCAAAATACACTTTTTGGTAGCCTTTTTTTAAATATATTCCGTCTTTATCAAAAAACTGACCAGTGCATCACATTATGTAGTTCCTAAAATAAGAGGATCTGTAAATTGGATGCGTTTGAGAACAAAAATGGATTTAAAAATGAGTCAGAAAAAAACGCAATTTCTTATTTGAATACTTCCTTCAATTTTCAGTCCCGATGACTTTCGGAAATTCTGTTCAAAATACCCTTTTTGGTAGCCTTTTTTGAAATACATTCTGTCTTTATCAGAAAATTGACCAATGCGTCACTTCATAAAGTTTCTAAATAAGGGGATCTATCATTTGGGTGCGTTTAAAGACAAAAATGAATTTAAAAATGAGTCAGAATATAAGCTGTTTGGATTTGAGGTTTTTTCTCCAAGTCCTATTTTTGTTTAATTCCTTTTTGCTATACGAATTGGTCCTATGAAAAACTTGTCAATATAAAAGTTGTAGATATTTTTGAGAAGATGTAAAATAAATTTAATCAGATTTGATAGCTTAAAATTGACGGAGTTATGGATTTTTCTCTTTTTTTCAGCGCCCTTTTTCTTTTCGTTTTTAATTTTTTTCATTGGTAAAAGTTGGTCCTATCAAAAACTTGTAAATACAAAAGTCTTAGATAATTTTAAGAACATTTATAGAAAATTTAGTTGGACTTGATATCTTGAAAATTGACGAAGTTATGAATTTTTTTCTCTCAAAATCCCTGTTTTTTTCGCCCCTTGAGCCCACTTCTAAATTTATCAAAAATCTGTCATGTATATACTTTTGGCCCATTTTTAAGAAGTAATATAAACTTTAAACCGATTCGATATCTACTTTAATTAAGGAGTTATGGCGTTTTTTCGGTTTTCACAAAAACGCCCCCTATTCTGACCCCCTTGGTCCGATTTTGCCCATTAACGAACTCAGCCAAGATTTTATCCCCATTGATTTTATGTACCGGTTTGGTAGAGATTGGTGAAGAATTATAGAAGTTATGGTGTCCATAAAAAAGTGAGATATATAGATAGATAGATAGATAGATAGATAGATATATATAAACTGGTGCGATTGCAATAGGTAGTATTTCTTACGAAATCTACCTAAAAAGTTAAGCTATTTTTACCAAACAACTAGATATATGCGGAACAATGTCTATTTTTCATATTAAAAACTTCAGAAAAGCAGACAAATTTTGCAAATATATCCACAGTAGAATGCCAAAACTCAGTTTGATTTACTCGGCTCAATTTTCCTTCACGCTATTATACAGCAACTTGGAAGCAGGTTACTTCATCCAAGAGAGGAATTAAGAGGTAAGACAGGCAGAAGTTCAAGATGAAATAAGAATAGAAGTAAAGTCACGTTTTAGATTGGTGAATTTAAAAAAAAGATTAAACCTGACAGGCAGGCAGTTTTTAGTTTTATGCAATGGTCAGACAGAGACATTAATACCACAGTCACAACCGTAATAAATATTCAATTTAGGATTTTTACGCTGGGATTTTAATTCTCGATTTTAATTCTCGAGGAGAAAGGGAGGGAGGGGGGGGGGAGGGGGGGATGTTGAAATAGATAATACAATAAAACTTTGCTAATGCGTCGCCCCTAAGTAAGACATTCTATTCTACCCTTGGGACTCGACGAGCGTGACGCTTTATATGGGGTAATAGCAAATTATTTTTTATAGGAATAAAATTAGTTATATTCAATTTTATGGATATGATATTGAAATGTACTTATGTTGGCGATCTTTAATATTGCTTTATAGTACACTTAATTTTCTTTTATAATACGCTTAGTTAGAAAAACATTAATAAAAAAGAAAAGTGACCAGTTAAACTGGTGGTATTGAGTTCACAGGCAATTCATGCTCATTATATTATACTCGTATTTCAAAGAACGATGCTTTTCAAAAAATAATTTTGATAAGCCCCAGTTTCTCCCTTTTCTACTTAACTAATGAATCTCTAAATATAATCAGGGAAATCCTTACCAGACTAAACCGGTATATAAAATTTGAAGCAAATAGAATAATTAATTTTGTATGAAAAAATCATTTATCTAAATTAAAGAGGGCATTAGCCCCTCGTCACCCACCATTATACTTAACCAATGATCCCCCAAAAACTAACCAGGGAAGCGCCTCATAGAATGAATCTAGAAAAAGAAAAATTTGAAGCAAACCAGATATTTCTATCAACAGTTATCTCGTTACTACATACACACATACAGAAATGGCGGATATATTAGCTCTTAGGCTTTGACAGCCTGAAAGTTAAAAAGAGAAATTCATATAGAAAACACAACTACAAAATATTTTATTGCCGATAAATGACTATTTAAAGATAATCAAATTATATTACAGATATGAAAACATTTATAATTTTATCTTCGGTGTTTTCAAGAGGCATTAAAAATTTAAATACCACTAAATGCAATGTAAAATATAACTACATCGACTTGCAGTACAGGGTGATTCAAAACGAATGGCTGAATGAAATGAAATGCTAATATATTTTGTCCAATTCGTTTCAAATCATACTGTATTATGGGAGTTTATTAGAGTTGATACTGGCTCTTTTAGTTCTTTATCCCAAATGCCATCATTTTTTACCTATCGTTGTGACGGTTTATCAATGTTTCTTCTTTTTCGAAGGATGGTTTAGGATTAGGATTTGTTTTAACACGAATTGTTTCTTTGCTGGGACTTACGAAATTAAAATTATATGCGGGTTGATATAAAGGAGACTGTAGCAAGTGACGGTTTAAAGCGTAAAATACAATATAATATTAATTACAGGTGATATTAAAGTTCTGGCTGCTTAACTTTTTGATTTCGAATGAATTCTTATTATAATAAGTTTTTATTTTTCATTCAAATGAAGAAATGCACGTACTACGTTGATAGGAGTACGGGAGAAAAAACGTTCAAGGGGAAAAAAAAAAGATATAGGAGGAACGAACTTTTTTGGCACGGAAGCAAGTCAAAAAAGTAAGTGAACAAAATATCAACATCTGAATCTGGGTTAAATATTCCGTCTCAAACCTATTTGAATAATAAAGCTATTTTTTCTTTCTTTTTCGCGAGACCGGTTAAGTTATATTACTTATGTGCTCCACCCTGCCTTTGAGGTTTTGGCAAGCAGGCCACTGCCCTTTGCATATAACACGACAAACTTTCATGAATGAGGGAGAAAAAAAAAAAAAGAGCGAAACAGGAATAATTCATTTAGACAAAAGATAACAAGAGTTGCATCTCAATTTGTAGTCGAACGCATTTATAACTCTGATGAAAGGAGAGCTCGATTACGAAAACCAGGGGGAGGGGAAGAAAAATGATTAGAATATTTAACACACAGCAGAAAACTTATTGCTACGA
This sequence comes from Maratus speculifer, assembly GCA_964019185.1. Taxonomy (NCBI): domain Eukaryota; kingdom Metazoa; phylum Arthropoda; class Arachnida; order Araneae; family Salticidae; genus Maratus; species Maratus speculifer. Next base: position 44,984,818 of record OZ025294.1, read on the forward strand.
AAAAAAAACAAATATAAGAAGCAAAAAATATTAAAGGCCCCCCCCCCCCCCCCCAAAAAAAAAAAAAAAAAAAAAAAAAAAAAAAAAAAAAAAAAAATCAGGGACGATTAAAATTTTTAATAGCAGATATTTTTTTTAGAATGATACTTTCATATTCGGAGTCTCTTTCGAAAGCGAAAGAAACAAAAAAATATCTGGAACCAAAATCGAAAAAGTTAAAAAAGCAATCTAGAGATAGATTTCAGCTAACCAATGCAAAATAAATATAAATTATAAAATAATGTCGAAATGCAAACGAGATATTAGAAAAAAACTCATAGATTTAACATTTGCTCGCGAGTATCTCCGCCTGCAGAGACAGAAGCCTTAAAGTGACCCGCCCGCAAGTGAATTTGATAGCTCTATTAGAAAGGATACGGTTAATGATGTGTCAAGTGAAAATTAATATATACAGTCGACTCTCGTTAATTCAAAATCGGATAATTCGAATCTTCGCTTAATTCGAACTAAATATGAAGTCCCGAAATTTTCAATGGCAGAATAACGTTAAAAATTTTCATTAATTCGAACTAACGAGAATTCCGATTTTTCATTTTTCTCTTCTTTCTCACGATTTTCAGATCGTTTGAATAACTTTTTTTCTTTGATTTCTATTCTCCGAAAATTGTTCAGAACAAATATACATATAATCCAATGAATTTGATATCCACTTTCTTAGTGCCCCGTCAGTCCATCAGTGACGCTTTAATTTTTTCTTCCATTGTGCTTGTTTATAATAATTGTTTATAGATTGTTTATAAATCTTTTAGTTAGTTTATGTATTTATACAATCTAAGTTAATATTGAGTTATACTCTAATGATAACAGACGGAATAAAAAAAAAAAAAAAAAAAAAAAAAAAAACCCACTATAACATTAATAAGCATGTTTTCATTTCATATTTTTCATAATTCGAACTTCTGATAATTAGAAAATCACTTGTGGTCCCGACGAGTTCGAATTAACGAGAGCCGACTGTATTTGAAAATGGAGGAGCGTATTAATCAATACGAAATACAAAACTGATGCAAGAGAATTTGATGAACATTACTTCGTCGGTTTTCTGACTAAGGAAAATTTACTGTGTCGAGTTAGAGTCGGATTGATTTGAAATAGCATAGTTGTGTGTGACCAGAATTCTACAATAATGTGGCCGTCTTCGAAACAGTTGCTTAGTTTTATAAAAACGCAAACATTGTTCTCCAGAAAAAAGAAAAAAAAAAAAAAAGCACTTCGCGAATTGCAAAGAAATTATCGCTCAATTTTGGCCAGAAATCAAGAAAAGTAACTAAAAATGGCATTTCACATCAATAAAACAAAGATCAAACACATATTTTTTTTCCTATTATGCATAGTCGTGCGTTTCGCCATCACGTTTTACACCCGAAGAGAGGAAAATTAATTCTGACACCAAGTCTACGTTAGCTAAATGTATTCCATCCATAAACTTTTATGATGGTAAAATTTTTCGCGCAAAGCTAACTCATTTAAATAAATACTGGTTTCGTTAAAGCAGCGCCGTGCGAAAGGAGAGGACGAAGCGGAAACTTAGGGGGCGCCAAATTTATACTAGCAATATCATTTTTGGCCTGTCACAAGAAAAAGTTGGGGGAGGGGGGGGGGGGAGGTGCCAAATTGTAACTTTGCCTTAGACGCAGTTTTCTCTTTGCACGCCCCAGCAATTCAAGACTACTTTAATCTCCAAAACGTAGAAATCCATATGGACCAATAAATGCTGTTTATAAACATAGTTTTTAACTATGTAAAATCTGCCCCGGGATGTGATGAATATCACTTAAGGGTGTTCTTAAATCAAAAAGGACAACTGTGTGACATATGCTTTAATTTTTTTTTCCGGAAATGCATGAAACTAGCAGGTGTTATTATTCAGAAACTGTCTAATTGCACTAATTTTTCTGTTTCATAAAAAACACAATAGATTTTTCATAACAAGCCTTCAAAGTTGATGGTTTTGAGCACATTTCCCGACGAAAACAGAGAAACAGGTCGAAAAGCTGGAGAAAATCGGGTGATCACGTGATCGAAATAGCTTAGAACTGGATAGGTAATTTAATTATCATAAAATGGAAAACTAAGTTCTATTCGAAATCGCCTCCATAGTCAGGCCTTCCAATTTTATATCCTTACATTAAAAAATGAATATGTAAATGTGTCAAAACCTTTTACGCTTGTTAAGCGGGGCAGTTGAGAATAAAGATGGGAATGCTCGAAAAAAAAAAAAAAAAAAAACCTGAAAGATTGGGAAAAAACTTTTTTTTTTTTCAGTTTTTTTTTCCGAAGGCTATTTTTTCAATTTTTCCAAACTGGAAAAATTGAAATTTCATTTGTAAAATAATATATTGAAAATTTTGTAATAGCTACATTCTCATATTTTTATTTTTATGTTGAGTGCCCATACGAAAACTTTAATGTGGGTATATATGATCTTTCAGCAGAAATCTGTTTGAGAAGACTTGAAAGGATCCTTCACATTTTTTTTTTCTAGTTTGAAACACAAGATCCTTTGCAAAATTTCTCTTGAAAAATAGACATTTTGGAAAAAAGTTTAATCTCCAAATTGAATCTTTTACTAATGCAGTGATTGAAGAACAAAAAAAATCTCATGCCATATAGCAACTGCATCTTATCAAGTTGCATATATGTATGAATAACCTTATTAAAAATGTCTAAGTAAGAACCTAAATGTAGTAATTTCTAAATAATAAATTCTAATTATATTTTGTATAAGTATATACAAGTTCACAATTTCAAAAACACAGGATTACAAGAAAAAAAATCTAGATATATAATTAAATGCAACATCTCTTTTTAAAATTAATTAATCTGCAAAATTATTTCAATAATATGCCGATTAATGGGAATGGTAAAATTAAAAATTTAACATAAAATTTGAAGTATACATTTACTACTTACTTCTACCTTTACACGAAGTATTATATTCGTGAAAAATTTGAATTCCAGTTTTTGGTGTATTTAAACATTTTAGAAGGTCCTGAACATCATTTGGTAGTTTTTGGAAAATATCTGTCACTCTGAGTGAATGTGACAAAAATTTTATGGGCACTATCTCGAGAACTGATGCACATTTCATAAAACTTTAGATTCAGTTACACCTTGATATAAACTTGAGATGTTTAGTTATTAGTGTATATCGTCCAACCGATGGCGCTGCTATGCTGCATTATTCATGATTTCCATAATAGTTCTATCTCAAGAACTAAAAGATGATTTTTCATCAAACTACAAATTCAGCCAGTTCCTGATATATATTAATGTTGTTTAGTTTTTGGTGTAAATTGCCCTATAGGTGGCACTACTATGCTGCATTTTTCAAGATTTTGTTATAGCTGATTAGTTCAATGTTTTTTCAAGGTGTTAAATCTAAAATTGACCACCACTTTACCTCCATAATGTACATTAATGTTGCAAAACATGGGCAGTTAGCATTAGAAAAGTACAACTGCGATGAAAGAAAAAATCCATGTTTTATTAAAAGTAAATAAGTTCCAAATTATACTTTCCTTCTTGATTAAACTTTGAATTTTAGTAGTTTTCTAAAGCACAGTAGAAGTTTATCTCTGTGTGTGTGAAATTGCTTTTGTTAACTCCTCGTGATCATTTTCTATTTGCAGTGTTCTGTTTTCATAATTTTTGAGTTCCACTCTTAGAAATATGAAATTACGATATGGAAATATTATTGAATATGGTTTCTTTCTCAAGAAAGGAATACCAAATTTCAGGAGAAAAAAAAAAAAAACAATATTTAATTTAACTTAAAGAAAAACATTTTCCTGGTTTCGTTCAGTAAAAATCTAACAGTGAATAAATCCTATGGCTCACTTAGATCTGCAACTAAAAAGCAGCAAACTAAAACTTAGTTTTGTTTGAATTTAGATTATAAAACAAAATCAAAACTTTTTTAAGCTGAGATTCGAAAGCTATACCAAAACTAAACATATTTTTTTAAAGGAAATAAAATTATAATTGTAAGAAAAAAATGTAATATTGTAAAAATATACATATTTTAAACAATGGAATTTTTGAATACTGATATTTATAATAATAACAAAACTGCAATAATTTATTTCATTAAACTAGTATCATTTACTTAAAAACTATACTTATGTAAATGGGATACATAATTTATTTCATTCCAAACTGTAGGCATATTGGTTCAAGTTTTTACATTAGGTCAATTGGTAGTTAAACATGTAACTGAAAAGTCATTTCAACAGAGATATAAGAAACAGTAGTGTTTAATAAAAATTCTTAGGCTGGGAAAAAAAAAACACTAAATTTTTATAAGCAGACTTCGCTTCTTTCTTTTTATTTTGTAACATAAAGTGAAAATAATTTTCTCTTAATACAAATAAATGTAAAAAAAATTTTATTATTTAATATTTTCTAACTTTTTCGTTTTTTCCCCGAGATTAAAAAAAAAAAGGTAAAAAACCAGTTTTTTCCGCCACTTATATTTTTCCGGAAAATTTACATCTCTAGTTGAGAACACCCTTAAGGCCCCTGTCCTCGCTCGAGGAAACGCTCGCGAGCTAATGCTATTCCTATGGGAAAGCATTTTTCTAATAACTCTTTCGCATTTTGACATTAATTTTTTTTTTTTTTTTTTTTTTTTTTTTTTTTTTTTGCATTGGATGGCTGAGGTGCATGCCGACTGCGCACCTTTTTTACTTTTTCGATTTTGGTTGCAGATAATTTTTACAAAGTTAGTTTCACTTTCAAAACCGGTTTCGAAACTGAAAGTGCTTTTTAAAAAATATCTGCAACCAAAGTCGAAAAAGTAAAAAAGGTGCGCTGTCGGCATGCACCTCAGCTATCCAATGCAAAAATAAATTATTCAAAAATGTCAAAATGCGAAAGAGTTATTAGAAAAATGCTTCCCCATAGGAATAGCATTAGCTCGCGAGCGTTTCCTCGAGCGAGGACAGGGGCCTTAAATAAACAATTTTGTATATGTGTGTCATGAAGAAATAACACTCTAGAAATAAAAAGGGCATGGTGCTATTTACTTAAAAGGGCACTACTGCAGCAGAAAAGGGCAATTTCCAAGAAAAAAAAAAATTGTTATTGCCTTTAGAGGAGGGGAGACGGCAAAATACGTAATTTTTAAGTATGGTAAATCAAATTTAATTTCGAATGATTTTATGATATAGAAATAAAAAATGATTGAATAGTTTCATGTTTTTTTTTTTCCAAAAGAAATGAAAAATGTATATCATTTTTGTGCACGCAAATTTAAAAACACTATGGAATAAAGAAAATTTTTATTAGAAATCTCTTGGTAAAACTAGTGGTGCACTTTACTACTTTTAAAAAGGGCAGGGTGCATTTTCATGCCTGTTTGTAACACTTGATTTATCCCCTGAAAAAATAAATCTTCATTTTTTAAAATAAGTTACAGTAGTATATAAATCATAATCACCGATTAACTTCATAAGTATCCCATGAGCCATTACATAGAATTGCTTTTAACTTTCAAATATTTTATTCTTTAGTGGATTTTACTCCTATAATATTTATAAACTATAAAATCATCAAAAAATGTTACCTTTTTTCACCCCTTGCACATTTATTGCTATCCACCAAAAAAGAATTTTGTTAAAAGATCGCGAAAAACGACAAATTTTATTAAAAGATCGCGAAAAACGGCAAATTTTATTAAAAGATCGCGAAAAACGACATATTTTGCTAAAAGATCGCGAAAAAAACTGCATATTTTGCTAAAAGATCGCGATAAAACGGCACGTTTTGCTAAAAGATCGCGAAAAAACGACAAATTTTTGTTAAAAAAATTGTAAAAAAAAAAATGGCAAATTTTGTTAAAAAATCAGGAAAATCGACAAATTCTTTAAAAAGATCGTAAAAAACAGAATATTTTGCTAAAAGATCATGAAAAAAAGACAAATTTTGTAAAAAGATTGTAAAAGAAACCCGGCAAATTTTGCTAAAAATCACGAAAAACGCCAAATTTTATTAAAAGATCGCAAAAAACGGCAAATTTTGTAAAGAGAGCGTAAAAAAAGGCAAGTTTTGTTAAAAGATCGCGAAAAAACGGTAAATTTCATCAAACGATCGCAAAAAGACGCACATTTCAAAATAGGGGCGCGGAAAAAAAAAAAAAAAAAAAAAAAAAAAAAAAAAAAAACACAATTTTGTACCGAGAATGGAATTGCTCCCCCCTTTCTCCCATTTCTGTTGTAACCTTTCAGAAAATTTGCTGTGAATTTCATATTTTTTCACCTCTGTGATTCTAATCAGATTTTCCACAAAATCAAAAAAAATTGAGTCGGTCAAAACTCCGAAAATTCGAATATAAAACGTATCGCAAATTTTGACAAATTATTGGGGGGGGGGGGGGTGCAAATTTTGTTATAGAATCGCATGAAATAAACTAATTCTGACAGAGAATCGTGAAAAGATACGAATTTCGTTCAGGGATTACGACAAAAACAACGTGAATTTCGCAAAGTCGCGAAAAAAAAAGTTTCTTCCACAGCCCTTTGATATAAAATTTTCATTTTTACGAGGCATTTTGATGAAATTCGCGCTTTTTGTCTCTATACTTAGATAAAATTCGCGTTTTTCCGTGGCTCTCTAACAAAATTTCTATTTTACTCCCGATACTCTGACAAAATTGGCATCCTTTCGATGGCTCCTTGACGAACTTCGAAGTTTTTTTCCGATTCTTCAAAATTCACACTTTTGTATGCTGCATTTTGATGAAATTAACGCTTTTCCGGCGATCCTTTGTCGAAGTTAGCGTTTTTCTCGCAATTCTAAAACGAAATACGCTTTCCCCCACGATTCCTTGATGAAATTCGCGTTTTTTTTTTCTTTTTCTTTTCTTTTTTTTTCATTTGTTGAAATTCGCGATACTTTATATGCCTCAATTTTCTGATCCATGATATAAGAAAAAAAGAACAGAATGTTTTTAGTTCTTGGAAATTTCGGGACAAAACCTTATAAAAAAAAAACTTGACCTGTCAAAGACTTGTTTATCGCAATGCACGCTTTGAGAACGCGCGGTCTTAAATGTATGAATGAGAAGACAACTAGCAGGCGCGCATTCAGTTCGGACGCAACAGCAGTAAAGGCGTTTTTTCAAATGAGGGGAAAGAATGGCGCTATTTTTTTGAATGAGCGACAAGAGGGGCGCTAGATTTTTAATGAGGAGCAAGAGGGGCGCTATTTTTTAAACTAAAGGGCGATTTGTTACTTTCGAATCAAGCTTCCCAGCTACTAACGTCCAGATGAAAGGAAAGCTTCATAGAAAAGTTAAAAAAAGCATGCCGATTTGTTGTAATTAACTCCGGAATTTCCGGGGCACTTTTAGTAAAATCCTCGGAACACAAACAGGCATGCATTTTGTAAATTTGAAAAAGGGCAGGGTGTTACACCCTTCAAAAATGGTCTAGAATGAACACTACTGTTATGTATGAGCGATCTGCACGTCCCTAGGGAGAATCGCCTTCCGTGGAGGTCTTCTCTTTCTAAGGGAACCTAACACGTATTTATGCAAAGATATTTAAGATGCAAAGAAAACCACAGAAAACTTCAAATGGTTAGGTCGTCGGGCGCGATTGGGTTCGAACCTAGTACTTCCCGTCGACCAGCTTCGAGAGCAGAATTTTTCGGCCACTGATGGGACAGCACTGAAAGAAACGGTGTTCCATAAATTGTAGCGGATATTTTTCAGTTTGACTAGAGTACTATTGAGAATAAAATTTCGATATTTATAGTAGACAGAGAAGAGTCAGCATTCACCATCACCTCATTATGTTTACAATCAAATTTTGGTGGGGCTCAAATTTGTATCATCTTATATCTAACTCCATTTTGTCTGAATTTATATTTTTAAATAAAAAATGTGCGAAAAAATTGAAAGTTTATCTCTTTTGGTATTTCTGGGTAATCTGATTTTTGGAGTCTATGTGCACAGAAAGTAAGCGAAACCGCGACGAAAAATCGGAATTTTTACAGATTTCGCCAAAATTTTTGCAAAATACTATTTATACCCGTCCGAATGTTTCAAAATTTTTGTAGGTTATGTAAATACGGTCTACTGAGATCCTGTAAAAGGTTTGTGTTAAATACGGACGTTTAGTTACTTTTAGCGTAGAAAAAATAAGGTCTACTGAGATCCTGTAAAAGGATAGAGTTAAAATACGGACGTTTAGTTGCTTTTAGCGTAGAAAAAATATAGTCTCCGAGAGGCGTGAAGTGACTTGCGTTTGCCGGTGTATTTTGAAAGGATTGAAATTCATATTTTTAAAAACAGGCTACACCATTGACTAGAAGATTTCAGCTTTAAGAGCATATTTTTGTTTTGTCAGTACATCTAAAACTGCGCCAAGAAGGGTAGTTGTTATAAGGGAGAATAACTTTTTTAATAATGGAGTTTGATTAGTGTTAATTGCGACATTTTTTGAACTGCATTGAGATTGCATTTGAGAGTAAAAATACGGCTGGTCTTCGGTTTTTAGCTTTAATATGCAATTTGGCCGATGTAAATTAATGAAAAAATATTCTTTGAAATTCCTTTCATTTTCTACTGTTGATTAAATAAGATTTCTGCGCGAGCGCCACCCTTTTTTCTGCTCTCGCTAGGACCGAGATTAAATTTTCAATGAAAGCGAGTTGTTATTTTTAATTAAGAATTAAATTAATTTTCAGAATTTTAAAAATCTGAGTCTTAGGTGCATCAGAAGAGACTGTGGAATACTCAAAATTTTTTCAGCTTTGTACGTGTTGTGGATTTTGCTAGTCATCATATACACACGAGCAGACATACACAAGCAGATCAAAACCTTTTATTATTATAGTTTTTCTTTCCTTCTTTGGAGTCTGCATGTTCTCCTCCTCTTCCCATCAAACCCTCGAACAAGCGGTTTTAACTTGTGCGGTTAAGGGTTAACCTATTACTAGAGATTTCACACGAAACAAATTAAGGAATCAGCAGGCTGCGAATCACGTTTAATTATTTTTATTTCCTGCGAGCTGTTTAGTTACAGTTTAGTAAATACCAGAATTATAACAATCGTGTCTATGAATTGTAGATTTAAATTCACAACAAATGGAAAACCTATAAATTAAATGTGCCAAAACCCGTTTATTCTTGTTTAACATTACCCGCTCAAAATATGAAGGAAAAAAAAAAAAAAACTAATTTAAGTCCAGTAAATTTAAACAAATTAACACACTAAAGAGAGAGAGAGAGAGAGAGGAGAAAAAAAAAAAAAAAAAAAAAAAAGGCTAACCGGATAAGCGAAAGTGGTTGGAGTCTGAAATAAATATGGAACAAATGTTTTCCGGCAAGGAAGTAATCAGGGTGTGACAATGACTACAGGGGAAGAATCAATTTATCGGGATATCATCGTAAACAGTTGCTAGAAGTGACACTCAAGAAAAACAATTGCACATCCCAGAAGTTTATCAGTCGTCCTGAGGATGTATGGCTGTTTATTTAATGAGACAGGGATAAAGCAAATGGCATACAAAAGCTAGATTTCGATGAATCAAATATATATTCCAAGAAATAATAAAGAAATACCCTTTTTTTAATTTAAATTTGTTGAAATAATACCCCATATTATTTAAATATTGACCAAGGCTCGATCCAAGCAAAATTTGGCACTTGTTTACGTTTAGGGACACTTCACAAAACTATTTCATCAAATAATACTTTTCATTAATTATTTTTATATTATCAGGGATGAGAGTGAGAAAAAAAAAACAAAAAAAGAGGAAATTACGCGTGAGGTAAAAATTGAGCAAAAACGTTGAAATAACGCGTGAGGTAAAAATTGAGAAAAAAAGTTGATATAACGCGCAAAGTAAAAATAGAACAAAATAATTGAAACCGATGCGTGTTAAAAAAGTTAAAGTGAAAATGGTACATTAAATATAGATTGTCATTATTTGAATTGAAGCACCCACACACATATAATACAAAAATACATTAAAATAAATAAGAACACAAATATAAGAATGGGTAATGAAATTTTATTCAATAATTTTGATATATAAAATATATCAATCTGAAAATTTTTCAAAAATGCACAATTATTCTTTAAAACTTTTATAAGCAAATTCATTTAAAAATCTACCTTCAAAATAACTTATGGCACAGTCATAAAACTCAAATTTGGCTTAAATCTGTTTGCATCCAGTAGGGAAAAGAATTAATCAGTGTATAATTAGAATTTAAGCAAAGCAGAAGTGCACATTTCCCTGAAAAAAGCTATATTTCATTTGGCGATTGGTAACAGAATTTATAATCCCCATTAGGCGAATGGCGATCGATCGCGTTTTTTTAATCGCTATGTGGCGACTGTCAATTTTCACCCATATTTGAAGTAAAATTTAGCTATTAGTTTGGCGATTTGTATAATTTGGCGAAATTGGTCGACGGGATAGCTAAGTAGTACCAAATTTGACAAATATAGATATTTTAATATTGCTTTAACATTTTTCTACTGTCTTTGTATGTTCAAATGCCTTTGTCTTCTTGATACTGAATGCTTTAAATAGATAAATTTCTTACTTTTAAGAATAAAAATTATTTTTCTTTTAAATGCACTTTCAGCTATAAAATAGATTTCTTAAAGTTTAATTTCATGCATTCAAACTTACCAACTGGAAATTGACATTACTGCTAAACAGAAAAACAAGACATTCGTAAAAAGCCAATTTAAGGCCGCTGGTCACCCACTTTCCGAATTCCCCTCCGTAATGTTAAGTCTATGGGCACTTGATACATTCTTATATTTAAAATATATCCTCAGAAAATTAATATTTTTAACCTCTTTTGGTATTCACATCTTAAAAGAATATCACTTTTTTATTAGTTATCAAAATATTTCTAAAATTTATGCTTAATATTTTGTGTGTTAAAAATTGTCGACCTGGAAGTAAAATTTTAACACTTCATATAAAATTAAGCATAGATTTTAGAAACATTTTGATAACTAATAAACAAGTGACATCCTTCAAGAAGAGATTCACCGAAAGAAGTTAAAAATATTAATTTCCCGAGGGGCTATTTCAAATATAAGAAAGCATCAAACACCCACAGACTTAGCATTATGGAGGGAAATTCGGAAAGTGAATGACCAACAGTGTCAAGTCAGTGTCAGTCTCAGTCTAATGTCAATAACCGTTGTCTAAAATTATTTACCAGGTGTTTCGCTGCTAAGTTCCTACCCTATTTTCTCCCTCCCCAGTTCTAATACACCTGCTTACGCAAAGACGAGAGACATACAAGAACAAAATATAAAACCCAAATTCACTCGAGATCGGAGAAAATCTAAATATCAAGATTACTTCGTAAAGAAATGAAGGGTAAAACTGAGGTAGTACTGATATATGCATTTATTACTTAGGAAAAAAGTCGCATAACAATAAAAAATTATTTAAATTAGAATTAGTGTTACGGACCAATTGTTACAAAAGAATTATTTTGTTTTTAAGGAAATCCTTACAAAATTTGATAGTAGTTTATGAGCTACGTAACAAAATAATGCAATTTCAAAATGTAAATAATGAAAGTTAAATTAGATTTATTTTCAGTATTATTGTATTTAATAGTTTATGCAACTTTTTTCAGTGGCATATGTCATTTTGCTTTATTGGATGTATTTGGTTGTAGCCCATATAAATGTCAATATAAACATATTTCAAACAAAAAGATTCTTTAAAGGAATGCAAGGAAAATTTATTCTCTCCTAGCAGAACAGCGGTCGTAAATAATTTTTTCGAATAGCTTCTTTTCCTCATTTACAGGACTGCCACAGACGACTAATTTTACACTCTGTCCACAGCAGTATTTTCCTAACATAAATTTTGAAATAGATTTTTCTTGAAAATATTGCCTGAGTGTCTACTAAGGTTTTCTTTTTTGGAAAAGTGGTGCCAATTAGAATGAAAAAATAGTCGCCTGTAGCAGTCCTGTATTTAGCGGGCAGGTGGCTGATGCAAAGACACCGCATGCTTCAACCTAGCTGTGGCTCCAATTATTCGTTATCAGTAACATGCCAATTTAAGAAAACATTACAGACAGGTATAATCATTCACAGGACTTAAAAATTTTAAAGGTTCCCAGATGAAAAGTGTTTCGCACGATCTTTTGGCGAATTTTGAGGCATTTTCGCGATTTACATGTTTTTGACGGTTTGAACCATTTTTTGACACTTGTCATGTCAAAAACCCAACCCTGCAACTGAAATTCCTTACTTTGAAAAAGAAAGGACGTACGTCGTCGTAGCTCAGTCAGATAAGCAGTAACCAATCATTCAACGAGTCCGGGTTCGAAGCCGGGACGCGCTCCTGTTGTTTTCCTCATTTTTGGTTTATAAATATACTTGTAAATATAATTTAATAATCTCATTGTCAATTAAAAATTATAATGCATATCAATTCTAATTTTAACCTATTTACTTTTTTCTGTAACTCAATAATTGTATGAAACATAAATAACTTTTTTTCAAAACAATTTTTAAAATCTATTTCACACATTCTTTATCAATGCAATGATATTGAACAACTGTGTCAATTCGTGATTTAAACAAACGTCATTCACGCATTGCTTTAACAAGGGAATTCAATACGATGATAAAATTACTGTTTTTAAATTAATAGGCATAATGATATTAAAAATAAGCATAAGAATTATAATCATAATCTATTTTTTGCATATTTAAGATTTTTAAATAATATAAAATGTACGATTGCTCTTTGAATTATTTTGCTTATATTTTCCTACTTTTATATTTTGCTTAGTATTTACTTTCTTTCTGCTTTTATTTTAACTTGAATTCTTGAATATGTTTTTTATTTTATTATAAATAGACCGCAACAAATTTTGGAATTTCTATTATTCAATAACAGATCGATTCCCCAAATGATGAGAAATAATGGTTTAAAATCAAAAATGTTAACTTAATTTTTAAATATTCTAACTTTGCAGTTAAGGTACTTTATTAAGATTTTTAATAAAGATGATTAAAGAATGAAACAAAAAATGCAAAAAGAAACAAACATATAGCGCAATCGAGCATCGAGGTCAGCGGGCAAACTCCATATCACCTGAACCACAATCAACCATGCTTTTTTTTAAAGTTGGTATTTAAAATTATGTGCTATTAGACACCTCCCCCCTGTTTCTCAAGAAGTAAGGAGCGTTGTATAAAATCCATTGAACTTGAAGATAAGTGGTCTCTGCCCTACAACATATATTAAAATAATCAAAATCTGTAATTACCAAAGTTAGTCCTTTCCTTATTAGAATGAACATAAAAACACCAATAAATTCCAAAATTTTCATCAAAAAATTGCATGACTGAAAATGGTCTCAAACGCGGTAAGTAAATTTTTTGCCAATTGTGCTTAACTCAAAATTTCCACATTCTAAAGGGGGAGCCGACCAATCACAGCAAGCAACCAAGCATGATACAATTTATCTCGAGTCGATAGAAAAAATTAAAATCAGCTGATTTTCTTTTGGGCGATAGTTCAAAGAATAACAATGTCGTGTGCAAACAGGTGAAACAATATTAGGATCCAACAGCTAAGAACGGGGAACTGACAAGAAAATATTAATCTAAAAAATGAGATCTTTCTGATTTCAATTTTGATTTAGAAGACAAAAAAAAAAAAAAAAAAAAAAGTCCAACTGCTATAAAATAGCATCGTTAAATCATATTACTTAACAAAAAAGAATTTATCGAAGCATGCAACGTGTGCAGGGGTCACATTCACTTAGAACGATTTGGAGTAGTCAAAAACAGATTTTGGAACAGAAAAATCCACTCCCGACAATAACTTTTTCCCCTCCAAGCCCCTTTAACGAAATGTCTTTTTTTTTTTTCACGATATTTTGACGAATTTTGTCGTTTTTCGTGATTTTTTGAAAGAAAATTTGCAGGGTTTTTTCGTAACATTTAACAAAATTATTATTATTAAGTTAATTCCAGTACGAAATTAGCATTTTTTGCTTTTTTTTTTTCACGATCTTTTGACTAAATTCGCGTTTATCACGCTTATCCATTCACGAGACTGCCGATTTTTCTTAGAACGATTGATTTGTTTTTTTTTTCGGCGACTATGTCGAAATTCGCGATATATTTTATGTCCGAATTTTAGAGGTCTGAACGGGCTGAAATTTCCAGGGGCCCGTCCTGGTGTAAAACTCAAAAGCCTAGCCCGTTTACATTTTAACATTTCTAGGCCTGACAATTTCTGCTATTTCGAAAAAATTTAGATTTTATCATATAATTAAAATTTCTTTAAAAGAATACTGCATACATATTTATGGGACAATTTTACAGTATATTTTACAGAAATTATACAATAGCAACAATGATTGCGTAGATTAGACTTTCAACATTCAAATAAAGATTGATTAAAAAATTAATATGATTTTCTGAAATCCAAAGGAGCTACTTTCTGATACATTTCATTTAAAAAACGTACAATATCAGCAAGTTTTTTTATTGAGAAACTATGTAATCGAATGGCGTTATACATTTTTTGATACAAGCAATTTAAGAAATTAAATACCGTCAAAGTTAGCGTTTTGAATCGAATTTCCGGAAGCAACAGCATGTGAAGAGAGAAAAATCGGCAACCACGTGATAAGAATCTCTCATATCTCAATGAGTATATCCAAGTACCTTATTTACCAAAAATGGAAAACGCTATTCGATTCTGAATCCCTTCAATAGTCAGACTAGTCAATTTCATATCTTTACAGTTAAAAATTAGTCAAAAAATGTGTCAAACTTTCGCGTTATCGAGAAGTAAATTTAAGAACCAGTAAGAAATATATTTTCTAAGATTACGTTAACATAAGTTCTTTATCGCTATTAATACATTTACAAAACATGCTGTTTGCCCTACACATCTTGAGAATAATTAAGTCTAGTTCCAGCCTGGTTCGACTATATGTAGAAAAACAATGCAAGCCTGATCTCGGTCCGGCACGAGTGCTGAAAAAATACTGAGCCCGGGTAAAGACAAAGTAACTGTCCGATGTCGATCTCTACATTGTACAATTTACATTTCTGTATTGGTGTTGTCAAACTTGTACGAGTTCGTGACGCACTTATACTTATTCTCGTTAAAACCATATTCATTGTATATAGCTCACATTTTAACGTTCTTTCGGAAATCTTTTTAATGGACCAGCAGACCCGCTATTTTATTTTATTTTTGTCGGCCTGGCCCGTTGGTAAACTCGGAATCATATCGACGTCAAAAGAATGGGCCTATGGCCAGGCAGGCCCGTACAGACCTGTATCGAATTCTCAGATTTATAATTTAAAAAAAAGAAAAAGAAAGAAAGAAAAGAAAAAAAAAAATGATTGCTTTAAGACCCCCCAACACTAGTCACGGAAAAAGACCCGAATGATAATATTAAGTCTATGGGGGGGGGGGGGGCGTTATTTTCAAATATCTCACCAATCAATATCTATCAATCGCAACAAATAATTGTATTAATATATAACATACAATTTAGCTTTTGGTAAATTAAATTAAAAGAAAATTATTAACGTGAATTGCAGAAATTATTTATACTTACTCTAATGAAAATTTAGTTTATCAAGATACAGTGCATTAATAAAACCCTGTTATTGGCATGAATATATATATTTTTTTTTATTGAAATTTTTTAACAGTAAGACATTTTTGGTTAAGTATTAGGGAAAAGAAAATAGAAATTTTCTTTGTTTTTTAGCTTTGCTCTTGCACAAGGTAAATTTCTTTCTTTCTGCTTTTTTCTTGGATATTACACATTAAAGATATCTACTGATGTCGCTGGACTTTAAAAATCCTGGGTCTCCAGGACCCAGAACTTAAATTCTGAGTCTCTTTTTTTTACAAAAGTGGGTCCTCACTGATAAGTCATTTTTAGATGCAAAACTTGAACTTGTTCATTTGGAATAGAAGACTGAAATGCAATAATTTTTGTTTTAACAATAATTAATGAATAATTAAAATCAATATTTTTTTTAAAACTATTGAGAAAAATTTCATTTATTTTTTAAAAAATAAGTGTGCAAGATACAAATTTAATTATAAATTAATGCTTATTTGAGTGTAGAAGATTACATGTATCACTATTGTTTGCATTTCTTTTTAAAAAGGGCAAGATTGATTTATTGAAAAAAAAAAAAAAAAAAATTTTTTTGTTGAATATAAGGCAGACTTGCCAAGTTCTGAAAGCTAAAAATCAGGAGATTTCGTTTCAGAAATCAGGAGATATTTTTGTCTATAGAGATGCACCGGATGCGGATTTTTGCCGGATACCGGATAATGGATATCCGGCACAAACTTTTACCGAATATCCGGTATCCGGCCGAATAATTTCTCATTTTTAATTTTAATAATATTTCCATTTTATGCTTGTTTAAAGAGAAAAAAATTACTATAATTTTATACTATGCAAGTATTAATAGCTTTCAATTAACTTATTAAGTCAAAGTTACTTAAAAACATAGTAATAATTAAATATTGAAATGTAATATTATTTTGCCCTTTCATTTTTACTTATGAAACTTCTAACTTTACATGCATATTTTTTTCTATCTTTTCTTTAGTCTCTATCACCAGATTTAGATAGTGACTTGAGGTTTTTATAGATGAGTTGTATCGATTAACTAACAGAAAAAAAAAATTTTACCCTGTTGACACATAATTAACAAAAATGGGATAGTTGTGTATGTTACTCCTCTTGACTCTGAGTGAGAGTTACAGTTTTCCTATTAAGCTCTTTTTGCATTGCAGAGCAAGTTTTAGAATGAACTTTATTTAAAAGGTCACTTGCAATTTTAACATGACTGGGTGACTTATAACAAGGCGTAATTCAATTGCTTTGGAAATTTTTACTAAAATATGTTTTAAAAAAAATGCAATTTGTATATTTTTCTTTTGTTTTTACCACATTTTTTTCTACTGTAGACTGCTTAACTCGTGCAATTGATGTTCCAGCAAAATTTGAATGGTTTCTTTAATATCAGCACCATTTTGTTCTTGATTTTCTAAACAAACACACTTTGAATCTGGAGTATGACTATTCATAAATAAACTCTTTAGTTTGCTGGAAACTTTATTTTTCTACATGGTTTTTAATCCTCAATACTTTAGCACTTATAAGGGTGACCCTGCGTCCAGCTCGCTATAATTTACCGTATCCTCCCAAAGGTCAATAGCGAAGGAGATCGAGAGATATGGGAAAATATGCGTTTTCGCCTGTTACTTAAAACCACATTTTTTGGCGAGAGGGTGGACAATTTTCGCCAACTTTCGCAACAAAACCGCAGAACAGAGTTTTAAATACTGATCCGATATAAAAATTTAAACGAAGTTGATAACATATGAATAATTTTCAATGGATACGATTTCGATACATACGATTTATATACGATTTCGAATTATAAATATCGAAATATTTCCGCATTGAAAAATCTCTATCCACTCCCTCAGCGCTAAGAAAGCTGAAAAGATGCAAAGGCAAAATAAATCATTATTTAAAAATATTTTGAAAGAATTTTATAATAACTTATTTTAATGGTACTTATAAGTACCATCGGTAGATAAAGGGTTAATCGACAGACGTTTTCCATTTTTTTTTTTTTTTTTTTGGCAAACATAAATGATCTTTCAGAAAATACATTCAAAGTTGGCATTTTGAACCGAATTTCTGGACGTAAGGAAAAAAAACTACCCAGAGAGAGAAGAAAAATTTGTTGCTACACGATCAAAATTGTTTATAAGTCAATAATATATATAAGTCGATTTATTTAATAAAAAATGGAAGACTCGTTTCGATCAGATATCGCTTCCATAGCCAGCTTTCACAATTTTCTTCCTTTACATTCAAAACTGAGTTAATAAATGTGTCAGAAATTTTGTGCTTATTAAGCAGTGTATACTTGAAAACGGATTTAAGTATAAATGCGCTTCAAGAGAATAAGCTAATTTAACATCAATACAAAAATAAATAAATAAATAAATAAATAAATAAAAAATGTGGATATAATAGATATTGGCATCGGTCGATTACATTGTGTTTTAGTCCGGGTTTACTCGTTGCAGGACTCTAGTCATGAATATCAACTTTGCGACTTTATGTTTAAAAATAAATTAGACAATATGTCACAAACTTTCTCGTTTGTTGAGGAGGGAACTTGAGAACAACCCTGAGAGAAAATAAAACAAGCAATTAATAAAGAAAAAAAAAAAACATTTTCCAAAGGATTAAAAATTATCTAAAAAAATAAGTAAAAATAAGTATTTATGGATATACAAAATAATTATTCCCTTTAGTAAATTAAAGTCTAATCTATGAAATACTGCACCAATATGTATCAAAACTTGATTTGGAAAATTCAATGCACGAAGTATACAAACACACATTCTTAGGACCTTTGTATTCAGTATAGCTTACGGAATCGCTTTACATTTATACAATTATCGTTTTTCATTTTCATTTATATTACATCTTGGATCAATCAGTGGCGCTGCCAGTACCATCATCTGAGAGATGCTTTGAATCATATTTACTCATAAAATGAACAATTTCGTTTATTGAAACATACTTATGCTTTCCACTGCTTTGATTTTCACACATCATACTTTTACTTAAACACAAAGGTTTTCTGTACATCTTATCAGTTTTTAAATTTTCTGGAATGTATTTTAAAGCTGAAATCTCTTTGTTTACTCCACTAATGAATATATGAAATACCTCAATATTGTTTTGGCTATTTTTTTATTATGCGAATGACACGGATAATCACGAGGAAATTTATGGGTTGGAGTTGTAATAGATCATAAACTGAAGAGGGTTCAAAAAAATCTTTATTAGCATCATATAGTATATACAGGACATGGCAGAGAGCCTATTTCTGGCTGTGCCTCTAGACAGCTATTTTAAATTTAAACCATTGTTATAAGAGTAAATTTAAAAAAAGTTCTGTACACAAAAATAATGTGGCATATTTTTATTGTTTTTTAAAGTACTAAACATACTTTTTATTTCGTTATACATGAAAATCGCTAAACAGAGAGTTTAAAGTAACATTCAAAAATTTCTCTTTCCCCTCAAAATTTCTGGTATCTCATACCTATTGTTTCAATGAAAAATTAAAAGGTTTGCAGCTTGCATGAAAATTGAAGCGTAGCGTCGTATTAAGACTGCTCTTAAAGTTTTCTTTAACTTAATTGACGATGCTCCTTTTCTACCCTAATTATCAGATTCCTTATTTTGAAAACTAAAACCGAAACTAGAGGTCAGCTAGGGACAGAATTTCAAGACCAAGCCCGTCCTGACTCAATTTCTATAAAAAATTCAGATTTTCCTCGAGATATAATTAAGAATATCTCAATACCCCCTACGAGCTACGTTCGTCAACCCTGTACCGACTCTAACAATGAGTTAATTTGATCGGATTTGTAAAGTTTGTGGAAAATGTAATTATAATAATAATAATAAAATGCGATTACAAAGTAAACGAGTGTTTATTTATTTATTTATTTATTTTTGAGGAGAGTACAAAGACGAATCAGCTGCTATTAGTTGCTATTTTCTGTTTGATTAAGTAAGATTGTTAACGATTTTCAAAATCAGCGAATATAAAATGTATTTAATTAACACAATCTTCCTTCTCTGTATTTTTAAACAATGCTATAAGGAAATTATTTTAAATAAGTGATTTTGAATGCTACGTTTTAAATCTGATGTAATTTTCAGCAAATGTTTCTTTCTTTTCATAATATTCACGCAAAATTATGTTTATCGTTAGAAAGAAAATATTATTTGCGCTGTCTTAGAATTAACAATAATAGTTAAATTCATTTTTTCAAAATATGAAATAAACCTCTCGTGTGGGTGTAAATACATTTTTTTTAATTTTAACTGTTTGACAATATAATTAATTTGAAACTTTAAATTTGACGTAGCTCTCATTTATTTGCGACTTTTAATGAATATTGCTGAATTCTTTCTTTTACTTAAAAAAAAAAAAAAAATCTCTTTTCAATGTAGTTTTTTATATTTTAATTTTCAGTGTTTTCCACCTTTTAATATGTAATAATTTAATTTTAAAATGAAAGTTTTTTCCTTTTATAATAGCCATGTTTAAATAAATTTTTAATTTGAAAGAAATCTTATTCCTTGCGCTGTTTATGCAGTTAGTAACAAGTTAAAATAATACCCTTTTCTAACATATCTAAAAAATATCTTTCGAAATGCTGAAATTTAAATTTAAAAAAGAAATAAATCCTCAAAAAATGAGTCAAAATAAAGAAATAAATGCAGCTCTAATGTATAAGATGATCTAAAAATGTTTTAGATGTAATAAAAACTCGTTTAATAATTTGAACTTTAGCATTAAATATATCTTAAAATAATTATTCGGTTTAAAAAACGTCTACATCAGCATGTTTTTCAATCATTCCTCTATAATACGATCAATTTTCATATTATTGTACATGACAGTTTTCCTAATGTTAACAAAAAAGATCAACAGTTTAGAAAAAAAAATGTTACAAGCGATGACAACGTTTAGTTATTTTTTTAATATAGAACGATACTGCATTTATATATAAAATATGACAGTATATTTTATTTTACCGTGCGTTCGAAAAATAGAACATGCACAATAGCAACATTATTAATCACTTAAATACTTAGACTTTTAAGCATTCAAATTAACACTCATTAAAATAATTAATGTAGTTAATGCAGTTTAGAATAAAAGAAAACAAAAGGTTATAAACATCAAAACTTTTGAAGCTGTATAATAAAAACAGACTTTTGAAAACGTTTCTTTCTAATGTTTCCGGACACTTTAGTAACGGAAAAGAGAAAAACCTGTTGTCATGTGACAAGAATCGCTTATATCTCGACAAATAGTTTATTTATTAAAAGAAAAAAAATTAAACCACTGAAAAATGGAATACTATGAACTACCTGTTATTGAAAACAAAAAGAATTTTTTTAATTTTTACTATTTTTACTAGAGTTAGAAGTATTTTTGTCCAATCAGCTGATTGTGCCAATCCCCTTTGTTTACCTATTCGCCGATTCACATCCGTAAAATTTAGCCTAGTTTTTAGTTTTATAAACAAAATGTTATTTTGCACTGAAATTATTAATTTTGTGATTTCGCAAAACAATACTTTAACTGTAACTTTTAACTGTTTCTTTAAGCGTTTGTTTATAATGTATTTAGAGGAATTGCTTTTTGTCCCCAATCTTTTTAGCGTAAATTAAAAAATATTAATATATTTAAAATATTAGAAATATTTAGTATATTTAACAAAAATTTCTACAATAAGAGGTATTTATACCATGAATATTTCTAGTAAAATTTGAAAAAAATTCATTAGAAAATACAAAATGTTACTTTTGAGAAGATTTTTTTAAAATTCAGATACTTCACGTCCTTTGCATGAATTACTGTCGAAACCACATATTTTATGTTAATTTATCATAAAAACATAAAACACTTACATATAAGCTAGAAATGATATTATGTCCCTCAATAGCTGAAACTGTGTCAGTAAGAAAATATTAAGTAATTATAACCACTGTATAGTTACTAAAACCTGTTTTTCTCAGAATGAATATTTTCGTCGTTTTCATGATTTCAAAATGTTCCATGCGAAATTCTTTATGCCCAATTTTTATGATTTTTTGTTTAAAATGCTCTTTATGTATGTGTTAACAAATGTTACTAGAAATAATTTTTGAGACGCATGTAAATTTTTTAAATTTCAGTTATATGAAATTTTTAATGATTTTTTAACGGAAAATACAAAAGAATTAAGTTAAAATCATTTTTTTTTTAAATGTTTTAGAAGTAATATGGTAAAAATGCTTAGTAACATTTGTTAACACATACATAGAGAGCATTTTAATCAAAAAATCAGAAAAATTGGGCATAAAGAATTTCGTATGGAGCATTTTGAATATTGCCATTTTTTGTTAATTTAAAAAAGAAAAATCTGTATCTCAAAAACTATTGAATATATATATTTTTTTTAAATGTGAAATAAGAGACATATATATATTATGATTATTTCCAGAAATTAAAAAAAAAAAATTCATTGAAAATTAAAAAAATTAGTTTTGAGAGTCTACTGTAGCCTTAAAATGTTCGTATTTCATCGGTTTTGTTTACATTTTTATAATGGTTGTACTTTTTATATTTTTTAATTGATGTATGTCAAACACGCATCGGATTGTGCGGTATATTTATATTTATTTTCCAGAAAGCCATATCCATTTAAAATAGTTTGTATTTCATCGGCTTTGTCTAAATTTTTATAACAGTTCCAAACGGCCCGGTTAATTTTTTTGAAGGCTCGTCCCATTTGTTTTTGTCAATCGGGTTGTCCTGACCAGTTTAAAAGGTTTACCTCATGTAGTCGTATCGGGCCGGGAACGGGCCTCTTGTCGAGCAGATCTCTACATGAGCCCATGACAGTAATCTAGGCCATTAACACACACACACACACACAAAAAAGACTATTCTCCCCTTTCTTTGAAAATTTTTTTTTTCAGAAGTATTTATTTTTTGCACAAAACTGGATAAATTTAGTGGAAAGATAGTTTACTTATTTAATATTACTTCTTTAATATCTGATTGAAATTAACTAAATTTTCATCTTTATTTTAAAGCAAGATTCAATTAAAGTTTAATATATTTGTAAAGCAGAATCTAACTTTATTAAAGGGTGTGTCCAATTTATTTAGGAAATCAGGATTTCTATTCATTTCTTATTAAATTCTTACACTAATAAAGAATATGTCATTATAAGATAAACTCTTATTTATTTTCTACATTTTAAGTGTTTTTTATCGGAGCACTTTGATTTTTTAAAAAATAATGTAATTAGGCATCAAAATGGTAACAAGCATAATACAAACTATCTCTCTTTAATCTTGCCTCACATGTTATTTATACTGGTAAAATCCATTATAGCGAAATAAATATGCGTTATGTAAATCAGATGTTGACATATTTTTCTCAAAAGCGTAAATAATTTTTAAAAAGTTTTTTAAATTATTTGTCTCATTTTTACACTCTTATCAATTGCAAATAAACATATGTATTGTAAATTTCAGGAGAGTAAATTTTAATTAAAAATTGTTTTAAGTATTTTTTATAGATTTATTCTGGCTCAGTAAATTTCTCCGTTATTAAAGATAAAATATTTATTAGGAGAAAAAAAGTACAATTTTAACAATAGTCACTTATTTTTTACACGATTTCTCCTTTGGTGTTCAACTGAAACATCACTGAAAAGCGCGTAATACGGTGCTTATTTTCTTCACTGAAAAAATGCGTAGAAATACGGCCCTTATTTTCTTTATAAATAATAAATTCATTTAGCCAATCGAGCGATAAAAAGCCTAAATCAATCACTCACAGAAGCATTAACCCCAAATCAGTTCCGAGCTGAGAGAAAATTTAGAATAGGACTTCCATTGTCCGAGGACCCTACCAATTAACCCGCGCAGAACGCAGGCATCCCCTTATAAGACGGCCCCATTGTACACATTTCTGACTCAGAATTTTTTATGTATTAATAGCAACTTCATAAAACTTTTAGATTAGATATTTAGATCTTCCTCTTTTGTTGATATTCATAACTCAAATTAATAATAAAGTTATTAACAAAACACTTGAGAAGAACTATAAAAGTCAACTACTACATTACGGCAATTAAAAAACTGAAAGCAAAACAAAGTTGAAACTGTAGTTGATATTATAGTTTTGGTTTTACAATTACAGTTATGACAGAATAATTGAACATTGCAGTTAAATTTTGACTGGTGAAAATTACAATAAAACTTTTTAGAGGTGTAAAATTACTTCATTACTGAAATTTAAGAACAATTTTTAAGAAAAATAAAAAATTTGAAGTTGTAGTATATATTCTAGTTTTGGTTTTACAATTCTGACAAAATATTGTCATATTTTAAATATATCTTCATTTACATATAAACATTATAATTTCATAATTGTGAAAATATACAAGTATTTATTTTTGTTAACATTGCTTTTTAATAAGATAAGGTTGTCAAGGAGCAAATTAGTTTATTTTTTTTTTTTTTTTTTTATGTAAAAAACAGAATTTAAAAAATGTTTTACTATCCGGCAACCGGATATTAAAATATTCGGCCGGAACGAATATCCGGTTTGAGTGCCGAATAAGCAGGATATCCGGCAGGAGCCGGATATCCGGTGCATCCCTATTTGTCTATGAAAACTTAAGAATTTAATCATATAATGTTTTCACGTATTTTTAATTTGACTAAATATTATAAAAAAAGGGGGCATTTTGTTACTCATAAACTTGTTTAAAAGCTATAGTAAAGATCATAAGTAAGTCTTAATCGAAACAAGTTATTGATAATGCAGCAGATGATCATAGTAACAGTAACAAATCTTAAAGATTCATCATTTATAATGAATCCGAATGTAGTTTATCGCATAAAATACTACTGATCAATCATACTAAAGAACAATTATGCATGTACTAGAGTTTTCGTCACTGAATCACAACATATTTTATTGTAAAATAACAGAATATTTTAAAAATGTGAAAAGTCAGGAGAAATATGTCAAAAATCAGGAGTATGGAGAAACATCTGAAAATCAGGAGTCTCCTGCCGAAATCAGGAGACTTGGCAAGTCTGTATAAGGGTATTTTTTGTTCAATGAATGGGTGCTTTCAGAAGTCATTCATTCAGAAAGATTTAGAGGTATCAAAAATGGATTTTGGAGCAGGAAAGTCTGTATTTGGAGTGGCAAAAGAATAATTTTGAAAATTAATTTTTGGGTTAGTTTTTTTCAGAGTCCCTTTGATGAAATTGTTAGTTTTAACACTATCTCTTCATGAAATCTGTCATTTGTTGGAATCTTTTGGCAAAATTTAAAGGGTTTTTTTTTTTTTTTTTTTTCAAAAATTTGCCATTTTTTGCGAATATTTTGACGAAATCTGCCGTTTTTTCGCGATCGTCGGACGGAGGAATATCGCGAATTTTGTCAATCAAGCTCAAATAAAATTACGAATTTCGCCAAACGACTTCGTAAAAATCGAGAATTTTATCGAAGAGTTTCGTGAAAGACACGAATTTCATCAATCGGATTCATAATCGCAAATTTAGTCGATAAGGTTCGTAAAAAAAAAAAAAACGATTTTTGTCGATAAGCTGAAGAAAAATCATGAATTTCATCAATCTGGACCTGAAGAAACAATTTTATCGATCAATAGAGGAAGAATCGTGAATTTCATCGATCAGCTTTAGAAAATCGCTGATTTCGGCGATTGGCTTCTTAAAAAATCGCGAATTTTGTTGATCAGGCGCGGAAAGATCGTCAATTTTTTTTTCGATTATCTTCAAAAAATCATTAATTTCCTCGATGAGCTTCGTAAAAATCGCAAATTTCTTCGTTCAGACTCAGAAAAATCGCTACTTTTGTCCATTAATGTCGGAAAAATTGCGAATTTGATACATCAGAGCAAAAAAAAAAAAAAAAAAAAAAAAAAAAAAAAAAAAAAAAAAAAATCGCGATTTTCGTCAATCAGTCCCGGAAAAATCGCAAATTTTGTGAACAAGGTTCGAAAAAAACGCGAAATTTCTCGATCAGGCTCGTTAAAATCGCGAATTTCGATGATCAGGCTCGGAAAAATCGCGAATTTTGTCGATCAGACGTGGAGAAATCGCGATTTTCGTCGATCATGCGATTACAAATCGCGAATTTCGTCAGTCAGTATTGTAAAATTCGCGAATTTTGTTGATTAGGCAGGAAAAAATCTCAAATTCCGTCGATCAGGAGCTGAAAAATTGAAAATTTTATCAAGTATGAGAGGAAAATTTGCAAAATTCATTCATCGGCTTTGTAAAAATCGCGATTTTCGTCAATCGGTTTGTAAAGATCGCGAATTTCGTCGATCAGTTTCGTAAAAGTTAAGAATTATGTTGATTGATTTCATAAAAAGTGCAAATTTGGTCGATCAAGCGTGGAAAAATTGCAAATTTCGTTTATCAGGTGCTGAAAAATCGGGAACTTCATTGATCAGGCATGCAAGAATCATGGTGACTAGCTGCTTCCTTCTCCTTCATTCATAAAGTTCACATTTTTTCAGCACCAACCACTTATGTTTGTTTTTTAGCAATTTTAATAAAACAAAATTTATTCTCCTGAATAAAACCGGGAAATATTATTACATCTTGAAAATAATCCTTGCTGTTTCTATTACATACATATACAAAGATAAAAACCGATTGAATTGGATATTTCGATTGGGTAAGTGAAATTAAAGGAATAACTCCCCCACTCCCCTCTGAAACCATATTTTTTATCCGATTATAGGTCACAGAGCACTTGAAATTGAATTATCTCCGTGTTATTGATGTGGCCCTCGACCACCCAGACATATTTGTCAGTGGCCCTTTCCTTAAAAAGGTTGTGCACCCCTATTTTAGAGCAAGACAACTTTTTGTAAAACATCTGCATTCCAAAGAAAATGTTTCAAACAGAGGGGAAAAAATACATTTATGAAACTACAAATATTTATTATTAATAATCAACAAAATTCTTGATAAGATTTTCAAGGTATCTATCCTATATTTCTGTTTCCACAGCAGTTTATTCTTTGAATGCGCTTTTGGATAATAAACATTGAAATAAACTCAAAATTTTCGAGCAAACGGAATCAATTAAAATAGAACGCATATTGAAAAGTTAACGGATAAAGATTAAAATTTTTATACAGAACTGGTAGTTGAAGACAAGAAAAAAAACAAAAAAAAGCGTATTTACGAAATAACATTTCAATTCAGATACTGTTTAAAAAAAAAAAAAAAAAAAAAGGCAGATGCCGTTTTTTGACAAATTTCTTTTGATAACTGTATCATTGAAACTTTATCACATATCCTAGTGAAAGGATATCGGTAGTCGCACACTTAGGTTATTTGTTTTGCTCAAACACTTCAAATAAAGATAGAGTAACTTAATGTGTTTGCAAACAAGCGTTACAGTAATTCCAATCACCTGCTTTTTCATTGTTCATTTCTTATCAAAATGTTTGCTCAATGACTTATTCTTCTACTTTGGTTGTTTTAAAAGTACTCCTGAAACATTAGCATACATAATTTTTAAAGGCAACATCATTCATGCTATACGTGATACCCTATATGCTTTAATTATTAACAGATAACTGAATGTCCCAGCATAAATATACTATATGATATTACTATGAGGCTCTGGGACTGCATTCATTTACGAATCCAATAAAGTCAATTGGATAACTTTTGCCCAAATTTAAGAAACCAAACTGCTGCCAACCACACGCTAGTGTTGCTACCGTAATTTATGGAATAAACGCCGCGGCGTTTACGAGTTTAAAAGTTAAAATTTTCATATATGCGGCGTTTACATCAGGGCGGCGTTTACGAAAATTTTGAGCAAATTATTCAGAATTTCAAAAGAAAAAAATCCCTTTTTTCTTCCTTGCCCCGCGTTCGCGATGTTACCGATCGTAGATCAACAAAGGGAGATGGTCACTCCGGCTCCCCATTGTTTATTGACAAGCATTGTTATGTCCTCTAATCCCTTTTTAAACTTGTCTAAATACAGCTTTTGAGACCTAGACCCCTTCTATGGTAACTAACTAACTTGGCAACTCTTAATGGCGATTTTCAAAAAAAAATTTTGGCAAAGAAATCTTATGTTTATGTAATCTATGAATATGGTAGATTTTGAGTTTGGATCGGATTTGAGATTCAGATCAAAATTTTAAGTGTCTCATTAAACATGAATTTCGCAAACCGGAAAATCTTTTAATCATATAATTAGATATAGACAAAAAAGCTTTTTCAATGCGCTGTAATTTTTTATGCTTTATAAACCGACTAATAGGGAAGTAGAAAATTAAGTAAAATCATATGGAAAAAGTTATAAAATATGTTAAGTTATAGATTATAAAAAAACTAGTTTTCATTGCCGTAATATATCTTAACCCTTTAGTGCATAATGTTGCCTATTGCCAAGAAATTAAATTTTTTTACCTTATCATTTATTTACAGTTGTTTCTTAAGTAACTTTATACTTTGCGTATTCATTCTGATCCTATATTAGGTTTAATTCATTAAGTATACCATAAGTGATGATATTTTTTTATAACTTACAAATAAAAAGAAACTTGTTAAGCTTTCCATTTTCCTAGCCATAGATGGATTTCTTACAAAAGTAAAAACATATTTAAAATGCAAAAATTCTTTTTCAAAATAAAGGTTTTAAAAATTATTCTCATAATGTAACTGGTCTTTACATATTTTCTTTCACATGAAATTTTAAACAATTATCTCAATTTTACGAAATTGCTTGTTTACTGTCTTAGACAAACTTAGAACTCTGTTATAACAACCCAATCTTGATATCCCTTCACCACCATTAAAATAACGTTAAGGTGGACTTATAATTTGTCCCTTAAAAGAAATAAAAATTAAATGTCAAATCATAATGCTTTTGTTTAAATCTAACATATTAATTTTTTTTTAATAAACTGAATGCAGCTTTAGTTATAATAGACTGTAGCCCCCCCCCCCTCTTCCTCGACTTTTTGGTCGACTTTTTTTCGCGTTCTGTCGCGAAAATTGATTCAAAATTTTAACTTCGACATTCGCAGCTGAAAGTTTCATTGTTTTATAGGAAATTAAAAACGCTATTCGTTTTGTATGACAATAACACTACATATGAAAATTCTTTTATTAATGAATAAAAGTAAATTTGAGATTTTTTCAAAAAAATTCAATGTAGATTTGAGAGTAGCTTTTATTACTGAAAAATACTTACAGATTAGAATTATTCATTTTTTGTATTTTATAAATGGCCCAAAAAAAAAAAAAAAAAAAAAAAGCATGATTTAAGATGAATTATCCGAAAATGTATTATTACATATTTGGTTATATATGCAGGAGCTAAATAACATTATTACATTCATATGAGTCTGTGCATAACATTTTTTGAAAGGGTAAATTTAATATTATACATATATTTTTACTTAACTTGACTTTCATATAAAGGTGGAATTTTATAGTTAGTTTTTCACTCACTTTCTGATATATTAAAGATCTAGAAATTACATATAGTTAGTTTTATATTCCCGATTACAAACTATTTTTAAAATTTTGGAATATAATAGTACTTAATTTTGATTATATGGTAGGAAAAATTTTAGAAATCTTAGATAGTTTAATAATATGGCAAATGATATTTTTAAAGTCTGTTATTTCGTGTGGTTTCTTACGATAATTTTAAGAAATACATTCACAAAAATATGAAAAAAGAAGAAGAAGAAGCTTAGCAAAAATTAACATTCTTAATAAAATTTCATTAATATTGAATCTTTATTCTGCATTTTTTATTAATGAAAATGCGATATCACATGAAAGGAAATTTTTACTTACAGCTTTAAGGCTTTTTTTAATTTTAATTTTAATTTTTTCTTTTTCTTTTTTTTTTTCGCAGTACATTGTAAATAATATTCATTATAGACATATTTATTGTGCGCAGTATGCTTTTTGTACCAAAAATGCTCAAAAGAAAAGAGTAAATAATGTCATTTTTGCATTACTGAAGTCATTTTCTTATTAAAATTGAAAAGAAAACTAAAAGACGATTTTTTTTTCTCTTTGCAGTAATTTATGCTACTATTATTTCCGATATTCGTTTCAGATACCAAAATAGTTCCCAAAGGAAATTTTATAATTTTTATAATTCCTAAATGCAAAATATTAAAAACGTAATATTATTGAAAGATTAATTTGTTTAAGATTTTGTCATTTACATTCAGTTGAGCAATGGACCGTAATATTCCATTCGGTTCCAGGCTATAAAAACCGCAATTGAACTTATCGTACACAGATGATTACAGAAATTTATACATTTAATACAGAAAATTACTACACTTAAAAGAATATATGTAGTTACGCATTTATTTCCAGCTAATAACTAATAAAGAAATAGACCCTATTCTTCATTTTGGTTCAAGGCTATAATAATAGTCATTTTGCCAATTGTGACATCACAGGAAATTTTTGAAGAAATCGCCTTCAAACAAAATAGTCATTTAGTTTCATGAAGTCGTTTCATTAGGATTTTATATATATAGGGTAGCTATGAAACAAAAGCAAGCTTATCCATTTTTCATTACTCAACCTATCTTATAGTATAAACTGAGAAAAATGGAAAAAAAATTATTATACTGAAACAATAAATAACTTATGCAAGTTAGACAGTTATTTTCCCAATGACTATTCTAATTAAATATTGTCCCGCAACATTATTGGTTGTACATTTAAAAATCCAAGGTCAAATGTAAAGCTAGAAATATTATATTATTATTATTATTATTATTTTACCTTTATTTATTTATTTCATTTTTTAACGAGAGGGGGAGGGGGTTAAGAGGCTACTGCTAGAGCAAAAGTTCTGTGTCTACAGAGTAACATAGTCAATAGTTATAGAAGAATATTTTACAACTTCTTTTATTTGAAAATATCAAAAGTATCATACACAATATATTGAAAATAAATATCAAATATATGAAAATATCGAACTTCATTTTATTTTTTAAATAAATATCGGATATTTATCATGATGCATCAAAATATATATTCATCGATATATATCACCGAATCCAGTGTTTACAGTACAGGAGCACTTTTTTTAGAATCCTCCCTTGAATTTTAATACTATTTTTATATGATACCATTTTCATATGGTACCTGAAGCTGTTATGTAACGCTGTGCGTTTTCACGTTTTCGGTTTTGGTTGCATTTATTTAATATGACGATACTTTAAATTGCAAAACCGACAACAAACAGCTTCCCGAAAGTGAAAGTATCTGAATATTAATATTATTCGGTGAAATACAAGTATTACACGCACACAGAGGGTTTTACGCAATAAATAAATATTAATTATTAATTGTATTAATACAAAAAAAATCTTTGTTAAAAGAATAATAAGACTGTAAGAACTATACAATGCAGAGCTGAGTAGTTCTAATATACTAGAAAAGTATGAATATTTTCCTAACTGATTTATGACAAAACTAATTCGGTCATTTAAAAAAAAATTTTAAGAATTTGTATTTTTTTTCTTTTTTACTGTAGGATTTAGCATTGTTCATTAAGAAAATACCATGTTTTATAGAAAAATGTTTTAAATATAAAATAAGTAACTTTTTTTTAACATAACTATAAGCTTTTCTGCTTTTTTCACTCTTTAATCTGTTGTGCAGTTAAATGTGAAATTAAACGAAACTAAAGCCAGAAAAGATATTTCTAATGAATCTATAAATAACTGGTTGTTTAAATTAGACCAAAGTTGTCCAACCATTATTAATTTTGTCATTCTGTAGATAAAAAGCTTTTGCTACGGAAATGGTTTCTACCCCCCCCCCCCCCCAACAACAACAAAAAAAAAAAGTTACTTTTTACTTCTGAAGCTGAATTCTTAAATGTAGAATCAATAATAATGTGGGGATGCAATATTTACTTAGAAAAGGTATTGAAAGATGAACTGTCTAATTAAGTTATTTAAATATTCATTGGAAATAATCTTTACTGGTTTTAGTTTTGTGAAAAAAAAATTAATGAAAAAAAAAACACGCATACATTTTGTTTTGACGTTTTTCAATTTGTATTTCAAATTTTGTTGCATAAAACGTAACATTTTCTTAAAATTTCATACTAAATCCTATTTTTTTTTTTAAAGCAAATTGTGACAGTTTTTAACTAATTTTCATACATAAGTTTTAAAAAAAAGGCGCTTAGAAGATTGCTTTGTTAAGTTTTCATGCTAAATTTATTTATTTATTTATTTTTTAGTTTCTAATTTAAATTAGGTCTGAAAATATTTATAATGTTTAATAAGTTACTTTTAAACTATCAAATATGTAGCAAAGATATCAGATATTTTTTTATATTTTTGAAAATATATTTACTAAACCTGAAATTAATATTGCTATCACAAAATTATAGGTTCTCTATTGAAAAATTCTGTTTCAATCATGTAAAAAAAGAAAAAAAACTTTCCTAAGCTATAAAAGCATTTCCAGAATTAAAAATATTCTTTGTCCACTGAATGACACAGTCAATAAAAATTGAAAAATATAATTACACATATTTTGACTGGAAATATTTAATTTATTTGTCTCTAAATTTCATGATATATCCTGGGAGGTCATTTGATTTTTCAGAATATCGTGAGTATTAAATGCATTTACGAATGAACGTTATACACTATCTACCAAAAAGTATTTGTACACTTTCAGTTTTTGACATTTTGTCAAATATTTAAAAATATACTGGTCGGATTCTTCTGGAACTTCAGAAATATAAAGATTATGTTTCACTTTATATTTATTTACATTCATTTGTTAAGCGGGTAATTAGGGGGCCGGCAAAAAAAACAAAGAATAATAGAAATATTTGGGATCGCCCTGTACATGAAAAAGCACGAAACGACTTATCGCTTTAGAATACAAATATATGAATACAGTAGAATATGTACACTAATTTTTGTGAGAATAGCATGTATATTTATGGCGATAGAGCGATTTTTTTGAAAAATTCAAAAAATTCTGGTATGTTTTTTGTTTATATCATGCTGGGTTTTTGACCAAATTTAACGCAAATTTCAGAAAAATTTGCAAAATGCAGTAGAAAAAATGTAGCGCAATTGGAATATAAATATATTAAATATTTTATGAAATATGAGTAGTTGTATAAAATAATTTTTATCTGCGCATGCGCGAACTAGAAAAACATTTTTTTTACATCATTTAATAGTGAATTCTATGGAGTGACTTATAAAAAAAATCCAATCAAATATCGTGAAAATTCAAAAAGATATCATTATTTTAGTGAGATGTTTTTACTCTGCTCTCTAAAAACGGCTGAATCTTAAGGGATTCTCCACCAATTGACATTTTTTAATAACTGATAAAAAAAAAAAAAACTAGTATTGAATTAATACAATATCTAATACAATATTGCTGCTAATAAGTACTTGACAATTGTGATAGAAAAGAAAAAGAGCTTTATTCACATTCAGGGCCAAAACTAAGAGAGGGTTGGGGGAAAAGGGCATGTGCCCCGGGCGCTAGGATGAAAGTGTCCCAAATGTACATTTTGTTTGGCGATTTTTTCCATGTCTATGTTTAGCATGATATTGTCAAAATCGTCCCATTCAAAGCATTTCTCCTATACCAAAGCATAGAAGAATCTAATGATGATGGCATAAAGATCCCACAGAAAGCAGATTTTTTTTTCGTTTTGATTCGGTTTCACGATTTTAAGGTATTTTTTTAAAACAAAGCAGACTACTTTAATCAATATTACATATTTTAAGTTTTAAAATAAGTCGGCTATTAATAAATTAGAATTTTTTTTTTTTTTTGCAAATACTTTTGCAGATCCTTTGCAAAGAAGAAAAGGGAGGGGGGGGGGGGAGTTCACCAAAATTCATTGAAATATAAATATATTAAATATTTTCTAAAATGTTCTATGTCATGCAATATTTTCAACCAAATATAAAGACACATTCAGAAAAATTCGCAAAATGTAGTAGAAAGAATAAGGTGCTATTGAAATATAAATATATTAAAAGTTTTCTAAAATATGAGTACATTTGTATGAAATATTTTTTAATCAGCGTATGCGTGAACGATAAAATTTATCATTTTACATAATTTAATATTCAACTCTATGGAGCTACCCATAAAAAAAATCCGATCGAATTTCGTGGAAATTCAGAAAGTTATTGTGGATAGGAGTGAACTGATTTTCAATTGGTCTCTGAAAGCAGTTGAATGACGTCAGATTTTACGCAAATTGCAAAATCTCCATTTACGTTTTTTACTGGTGATTTACTTCTTTTCTTAGATAATTACCAGAACGAACCTATTTCAGGATAAAAATAATTATAAAAAATCGAAGCATTTGTGTCAAATCTACCCATTGATACATAATTGATAATGGCTCTTATGCAAATGCCGATATCTGCGATCCTGAAATACGTCAAGTTCTCCACTGTTAAATGTGGTGTCGAAAACAACACTGACATCAATCGCATGCATGATGCCAAGAAGAACAGAGCTGTCTGATTTTGAGAAAGGTGTGATCATCGGGTACCACCGAAATGGCCGATCTTTAATCGACATATCTAGCGAGCTTAATTACCCCAAAACGACTGTGGCTTATGTGATTAGAAAATGGAAGCTGAATGGTGATTGTCAGAATGTGGCCAGAGTAGGCAGACCGACGAAACTGGGAGATAGAGACCGACGGGTTCTGTCTAGAGAAATTCGGAAGAACCGCAACCAACCAATGTTACCCATACGCCAAGAATTTCAACAAGCTTCAGGATGTGTTGTTTCCATGAATACCATCCGTAAGGAAGCTCATCTGCTTAATTTTTATGGCCGTGCTGCCGCCCATAAGCCTTTAATCACCAAGTCCAACCGCGCAGCTCGGTTAAGTTGGTGCAAAACACGCCAGCAATGGACTGTACAGCAATGGAAACAGGTTCTCTGGAGTGATGAATCAAGGTTCAACCTCTACCGTTCTGATGGTAGGGTCTGGGTCTGGCGTCTGCCTGGAGAACGCCTCCTACCAGAATGTATTGTGCCCACAGTTAAATTTGGCGGAGAAGGAATTATGTTCTGGGGTTGTTTTTCCTGGTTCGGACTAGGACCCTTGGTCCCAATTCATGGTAAGCTAAATGCCGATGCCTACTGTAATATACTGGACAACAGTGTACTTCCTACGTTGTGGCAATACTATGGATTGGACCCATGTTATTTCCAGGATGACAACGCAAGCTGCCATGTAGCGAGGTCCAGCATGGATTGGTATGCTGATAATGGAGTGCATCGACTCGAGTGGCCTGCCCAGAGCCCAGACCTGAACCCAATAGAGAACCTCAGGGACGAGTTGGATCGTCGAATTAAGGCGGGTGACACACGCCCAAAATCAGTAAAAGAGCTTACCTGCCTTGTGCAAACAGAGTGGAATAAAATACCATTAAATGTAATACAAGGACTAGTTGAGTGCATGCCCAGGAGAGTCGCAGCTGTAATTGCCTCTCGAGGAGGATCTACAAATTATTAAATGTGAACAGGGCCAAAACCAGTCTTTTTTTCCCGAGGCAAACGTGGATTTTGAAGGTACCCCTTTCCCCCTCCTTCGCAAAGCATATTTACAAAGAAAATTTCTCCAATTTATTAATAGCCGACTTATTTTAAAACTTAAAATATGTAATATAAAATAACGTATTCTGCTTTATTAAAATACTCCAATTTGATACTTTAAACCGAATCAAAAAAATTCTACTTTCAACAGGATCTTTAAGGCCCTTGTCCCTGCCCGCGAAGACACTGCTGAGCTAATGATATTCCTGTGGGGAGGCATTTTTCTAATAACTCTTTCGCATTTTGAAATTTTCAATTTTTTTTTTTTTTTTTTTTTTTTTTTTTTTTTGCAGTGGATAGCGGAAGTCCCTCTCAAAATCGCTCCTTGACTACTTTTTCGATTTGAGTCATAGATATTTTTTATAAAGTTAGTTTCACTTTCAGAACCGCTTTTGGAAGTGAAAGAAACATTATAAAAATATCTACGCCAAAATTGAAAAAGTAATCACGGAGCGATCTCGAAAAGGACTTCCGCTATCCAATGCAAAACATATTTAAAAATGTCCAAATGCAAAAGAGTTAGAAAAATGCATCCCCATAGGAATAGCATTAGCTCGTGAGCATCTTCGCGGGTAGGGGCAAGGACCTTAAGCCATCATCATTAGATTTTTTTATGCTTTAGCATAGCCCAGATATAATAATTTTAACAATATTATGCTAAACATAGCCATGAAAAAAATCGCCAAACGAAAGATACATTTGGAACACTTTCATCCTAGCGCCCGGAGCACATGCCCTTCTCTCTCCCCCCCCCCCTCTCTCTTAGTTTTGGCCCTGAATGCGAATAAAGCTCTTTTTCTTTTCTATCACAATTGTCAAGTACTTATTAGCAGCAATATTGTATTAGATATTGTATTAATTCAATACTAGTTTTTTTTTTAAGTCAGTTATTAAAAAATGTCAATTTGTGGAGAATCCCTTAAGATTCAGCCGTTTTTAGAGAGCAGAGTAAAAACATCTCACTAAAATAATGATATCTTTTTGAATTTTCACGATATTTGATTGGATTTTTTTTATAAGTCACTCCATAGAATTGACTATTAAATGATGTAAAAAAAATGTTTTTCTAGTTCGCGCATGCGCAGATAAAATTTTTTTGTACAACTACTCATATTTCATAAAATATTTAATATATTTATATTCCAATTGCGCTACATTTTTTCTACTGCGTTTTGCCAATTTTTCTGAAATTTGCGTTAAATTTGGTCAAAAACCCAGCATGATATAAACAAAAAACATACCAGAATTTTTTGAATTTTTCAAAAAAATCGCTCTATCGCCATAAATATACATGCTATTCTCACAAAAATTAGTGTACATATTCTACTGTATTCATATATTTGTATTCTAAAGCGATAAGTCGTTTCGTGCATTTTCATGTACAGGGCGATCCCAAATATTTCTATTATTCTTTGTTTTTTTGCCGGCCCCCTAATTACCCGCTTAACAAATGAATGTAAATAAATATAAAGTGAAACATAATCTTTATATTTCTGAAGTTCCAGTAGAATCCGACCAGTATATTTTTAAATATTTGACAAAATGTCAAAAACTGAAAGTGTACAAATACTTTTTGGTAGATAGTGTACTTCATAAATGTAAGAGAATTTAGCGATTTTGTTTTTAGATCAAATAAGAAAAAATCACTAAAATATTAAAAAGATTTTAGTATTTTGTTATGATTTAAACCTTTTTATTTTTAAAACTCTTCAAACATATATTAGAGTTAAAATTCTAAAAAAAATTTTTTTCCTGTAAATAACATATTCCACGAAACATACACAGAGATTTTCCTCCGCGATATTAAAATTTTCAGATTTCATTATAATCTATACAGATATGAGATATCTGTGATTTACAACAAAATAATTTATCTTTATTTGCAATTTTGTATTTAAAAGTATAATATCATGGAAATTTTCAGAACTTCTAAAATAAAAGAAAAAACTCTAATTTATACACCATTTCTTTTAATTTTACTCTTGATCCTGCCAATTTTATCGTTAACATTGAGGGTAATTTCATTCCATTAAAAATTATGTAGAAATCGCAGACTAAATGTAGTTTATCATCTTTATTTAACTGGTACTTTTGAAAGTTAATATAATATATATATACTTTTTCCATGGGGGAAAATTTTTCTAAAATAAAAGTACTTGATAAGTACAATTTTGTTTTAAACAATAAGATATTGGATTGTACGAAAATTATTTAAATCCTCTTAAAGCTTAATGAGTAATGTTAAATGTGCATTTCTAAATTTATACTTAGATTGAGTTAGAACTAGTTTATAGCAATTATTTTGAAAATTTTCATTGTTTGAAGAGATACGAATCGCGCTCCATTTTGTAAAGAATGAACTGCTTAAAAAAAGTGGATTTTTTTAGCATCGTGACACCTATTCCAATATCATAATAATAATAATATTTATTATTATTTGTTTGTTTGCAATAAATTCGTTTTCTCATGCATAATAGTCTTTTTACAATTTCGTTTTTATGCATTGATGAAATATATTTAAGTTTAAAGTTTGTTTTCACAAAGAAAAAAAAGAAAACTTTTTCTGTTTAATTGCATGTAAAACTTTTAATATTTAGATGTTTACAAAATATATTAATTTCTTCGAGTGATTTTTGTTTTATTGGAAAATTCTTCACACTTCTTTAAAAAAAAATGTCGCCAAATAGTAAGATAAAGTAGCAAAATGTAGTTAGGATTTTTCCTTGGATAACTTACACATTTCACCCCTTTTTTTAATCCTTTACACAAAAGAGGTAGGAGAAATCCTTATCTAGCTTTACTTGTCAATCTTTAAGATGAGTCCTATTCATTATAACTAAATGGGCATATCCAGGAGCCGGACTGACATGCAACCATCAACAAATGCAATACATCATGAATCA
The DNA here is from genome assembly GCA_964019185.1 of Maratus speculifer. Taxonomy (NCBI): domain Eukaryota; kingdom Metazoa; phylum Arthropoda; class Arachnida; order Araneae; family Salticidae; genus Maratus; species Maratus speculifer. The sequence goes on from OZ025294.1 coordinate 45,023,080, forward strand.
CCCTTTTCCAAGAAATACGGTGACCGGAGTAAGCAGGAAGGGACAATAGATGCCTGCTTTTATTGCACTTCGTTGTAGAAACAAAGTATTGGAAACAGGTGCGTGCGAAAAGAAAACTGCGCATGGGGCAAAGTTGCATTTTGGCGCCTCCTTCCCCCAACTTTTTTTTTTTTTTTTAATGACATGTCAAAAATGACATTGATACTATAAATTTGGCGCCCTTTAAATTTTCGCACTCGGGGCGATCCCCCCCCCCCCCTTTTCGCACGGTGCTGATTGAAAAGTTTTTTTTTTAATTTCACAATTGAAATGTCTCTTTTGTTGGTACATTTTAATTCTGTTAGAAAAACTACAGTATTTTCGATCCCCTACTAGTGCAAAATTTTCCAGTTCTCATTCTTATGATGATTTGCATAAAAAAAAAATATTTATCGAATAATAAGAGCTAAATTTTGTAATTTCCTTTTTATGACAACTGATAACACATATTTATTGGTGCACTTTAAGGCATATTCCGTAAACGTTAAAAAAAAAAAAAAAAAAAAAAAAAAAAAATCCAAGAAAGTTAAAAAAATTTTCTAATAAAGAAAAAAGTGAAAAATTATTTATATTCTATTCTTTTATATTTAAAAAGGACCCAGTGAATGTGTCATCAAAACCGCGATGTTTGAGCGTGGAAAAAGAAATTAATGAGCTTCAAACAAGCGAAAAAGAAAACAGTAAGACACGATAAGCAAAACGCGTTTTCTTTTTATTATTAAAAAAAAAAAAAAAAAAAAAAAAAATCTATATTTTCTTTGATAATTTACCGATTTTGTTCAAATTTTCAGCAAGTTGCAATAATAGTGAATCAGGTTGTGTAATAAATTTTTGTTAAAATATAATAAGTTATTCAAAAATTACAACATCCTACAAAAAGGTCCAGTACAGAGCAACTCCAAAGAAAAACAAGTGCTCAGCAGTTCTTGGACTTGGACTTGGACGAGATAATTGTCAGAGTGCCTGCTCAGCAGTTCTTCGAAAGTCAACGTTATCGGAATAAGGCTCCGTTCAGATTGCAATACTCTTCCCTTCAACTGAATTCTTGGAAAAAGTGGGGGAAGTCTTTTGTATAGGATCGACTTGCAGTTTCTTCATAATAGAAACAAGGGGAAATAACAAAAGAATCGGCAGATAAGCAATCCACCCTACTTGACGGAAAGATTTTTCTTTTGCCGGACAACCGCTCCTTTCCTGCAAAATTCATTAAGATAAAAAAGCGCCGAGTCGTCACAACAAACGAACCGACACCAAACTTCAAAAAGTGGTAACATGTGTTTGGGCCTGCAGAAAGGAATAGTGCCGGATTTTTTTTTTCTTTTTTATTATTGTTAAACAAAAAATATTTTCGGTGGCGTGACGGGCTTACAAACTGATATACATTTCGAAAAATGAAATATATTCAAAATTGGGAGCGGTGTTTTCGAGATTTTACAGTATGTATTTAAAGTAAGAAAAACAACATATCAAAAAAATTTCAGGAAAAAATTCCGGATCCGGAAGTTCCGGAAAATCGGTTCTGTAATATTTTTTTTGACAGTTATTTTAATAATTTAATTAGTCTAATAATTCCATTTTTTGCCGTATTTATGCGATATTTTGGGTATGTTATCGCCTCCTTAATAATGCAAAATAACTTCTTCTGACTGCGGCGTTTACGACGGGTGCGGCGATTATGACGATTTTTTTCAAAACGATGTCAATATTTGAGGGTGCGGCGATTACACCGGGTGCGGCGTTTCTTCCCTAAATTACGGTATTTATACTTTGAGACAAATTTTTGCCGATAACCCAAGTGATACGGCAATTTATCTCTCTCTCTCGAGATAAAGTTACTCTTATGAACATCAAAGTTACCCCCCCCCCCCCAGTTGACCGTAACGTTTTCTTATTTAAATATCAGTAATGAAATTTCAGCCATGTGTTTCTTGAACATTTCACTTGCGGCAAATAACGAAAAAATTCAGTTCTGGAAAGGAATGCATTTTCACACAGAAAAAAAATTTTCAGCACTTGATCTGTTTTCGAATAGATAAAAAAAATTGTAAAAAACTTGGTTTATCTTGAACTGCACCACACCATCTACTGATCAATAATATATATATCCAGACTTGTATAAAACTTCTGCGAATGGGTTAAAAACTTTCTGCAAATTAACGTTAATAAAATTACGTGTTATATTATTTAGATATGGGCGAAATGCGCGTTTTTTTTACGCGATTCATGGATGAAATTTGCGTTTTTTTATGCGATCTTTGGGCGAATTTCGCGTTTATTGCGTGATATTCGGATGAATTTCACATTTTTTACGCGGTTTTTTGTCGAAATGTGCAATTTTTACGCGATTCTTTGATGAAATGCCTGTTTAATATGAGATTCTTGATTGAAAAAGTTCAAAAATAAAAATGGTTTCTTTCCTAAAATTTTCTGACAAGTTCAGAATTTTGCACAAAATTTGCCGCACGGCGTGCGTCTATATTTATACAACTCCTTATATACCGTCTAAATATTCAGCAATTTCTCGCTATTTCAATGCCACACAACACATGAAAGTATTTAATAGGGTGTTTTAAAATTATGTTCAAAAGAAGCGTTAAATGAATACAGTAGAACTCCGATAATTCGGATTAATTGGGACCAGGCCCAATCCGGATTGTCGAAAATCCGGATTATCCGGAGAATGTGAATAAATGAAATAAAATAAAACATACTCACAGAAAATCACCTTTATACTGAACATATTTAACATTTATGGTCAGTAAAAATGTTTTTACTTTGTAATTATAAAATTTGTCATACTTTGCTGTGCCAGTTTTGTTGGTCAGTTTTGCCATGGTTTCGCATGGTCACAGATTCTCATGAGCATAAGTAGTTCATTGGATGTAATCTCCACATGATGTTCAAAATAAATCATTAATTGTTCAAAATGGGAAGTTGCTCCATTATAGTTTATAACTTCTGGTTGATCATCATTGCTAATGGTTTTCGTCTGCATCGTCATCATTTTTTTTTCAGTTGTGCACAAAGCGATTATTAAGTCATTTGTAAGCGAGGTATACTCTTCATTATTTTCTACTTCCAACAAATTGCTAATGTCATTGATATTGATATCAACATCTGAGCAATCATCAATCTTTTAAAACAAGTTGACAAAATCTTCAGGTGTAATTTCTCTTTCATTCTCGTTTATTCCTCATTCTATTTCTATTTTCCACAAGTGATTTGTAGAAGGGTTTTGGCACGAAGACAAGGTAACAGTCCCAAGAGACCTATGGACTGGCTGACAAAGGTCTGAAAGCGATCCTTATCAGTCAATGTGTCTATAAGGAATATTTTACTTTGCTTTCTTTCAATGCTCTGAGTAAAACTTTATTAAGCAGTAAGCATTAATGACATTTCTAAATGGATTAAATAGAAAATTGTGAAAATTGGAAATGCCAAAGCTTAAATGATGCATAGTTGTTCTTTTCATAGATAACATTAAAGAGTTTAAATAAGAAAGCTTGGGGTATTCTTCCGAAAAGATTTCAAAAAATACTTTTTTATTCAGAATACGAGGCTAAAATAATTTCATGTTATAGAAATTTGCCGATCACTTCTCAAACTTGAAACAAGAAAAATCGACCAAACCAATCCGGATTATCCGGAGATCCGGATTAACGGGGTCCGGATTTGCGGGGTTCTACTGTACTTTAAAAACCTAGTTAGGTTTAAAAGAAATTTAATAAAATTTTAAATATCAAGAAATAAACGTGTGTTCGATACTTTAAAACATTTTAGAATCAATGTAAGGAATAGATAAGAACAGTTAGTTAAGATAAAAACTTAATGACTTCGTTTTATTTGTATGAGACTCAGCAAATCTAAATGTATAAGTAAATTTGTTATTCAAATGATCACATCCGATTACTTAACTGATTATGTCTACAAAATTTTGCAAGTATTCATTTTAATTTTATCTGTTCGAGAGCTTCTACATTAAGATTAGTGTAGCAATTAAAAATAGAAATGCGAAGATACATTAAGAGCCAAAAGTAAAATTATGTCTACACGTCACTAAGCAAATAAAATCAGTCAACACACGCCACTTGTAAAGCATAAATTTTAAGATATTTAGTTACAAATAAACAGTGCTAGAGCTTAATCGAGAGAGAAAAAAAAAAGTAAAGGACACAAATATATTTATACGTATTACACAAATATATATACAAGGGAGAGGGGTGATGTGGAACACATTTTACAAAAGTAAGAAAATTAACTTTGACACAAAAACAAACATTTCAACTTAGAATGCAAAGTGTTACAAATAAATGAAGTTTCAACATGCGTCTCATACCTTCCCCACTTACAGAAGGGGGTATAGGACAGCAATAAAACAAAGGTTATAAAGCACAAATAATCTAGAGTCGGCTAGCTACACAATCAAAGATTGTTGGTTGATAACGTATGTGCCACAATATTAAATATTGCAGTACCTTCATGGCTGGAATGAAAATTCAAGATTGTCATAGATGACATTAAAAAATAATCAATTCAGTTTATTTAAATTTTAAAGTAAATATATTATCAATGTCATTATTAATATCTCTAAAAATATTTGCATGATAACAATTTACATATATATATATAAAATTTACTTTTTCTTTCGAGACTGGCACAAAGTTGCTTCGCTTCCTTATTTAATCTCTGATTTTGAGAACTACAATAAGGAAACTTGCAATATGAAAAAAATTGGTACGAAAGGATTAAAAGAGCAAAAGACGTTCGTGGAGAAAGGGCTAAACTAAGCAGTAAACCGCGTCTTTATTTAATAATTATTTGAAGTAAGAATAGTAATCACAACAACTGAAGCAGGTGAATAAAACTTATTTACGTTTTGATATTCAAATCATCAATAAATTCAATAACAAAAATAAAAATCAGGTCCAGACTTTTTTCAGATGGTCCTGTTTGTTAAATTGAGAAATTCGTCTTATATTTGTGAAAATTCTAGTCATAATTTTGTAATTTTAAATTATCGAAACCTTTAGGTTCTATCCTTCATTATACGAAAAAGCTAAGTAATATGATCTTTGGTGAGTTCAACTGTTTTACAGGCCAGATTATATTTTTAAATGATTCAATTTGTGAAAAGTTCAGTTTGAAGGTGAAAAAAATCTGTAAAAGCTATTTAAAAGAGGAATAATTTTGTGACAAGTCCTAGGTCGGAATAAAATATTTTGTGAAGGGTCCTTTAAAGGACCTAAAATTTTCTTAAACATATCCCTGGGAAAGGAATCCTAAAACAAATGTATAATAGTAGAATAACATCCAGATGAGGTTCGAGTAGTATTCATGAATACAAAAACTGTTCACTTCATTTAAAAAGCATCAAATTGATTAACCAGTCCAGAAGCGGAACTGAAAGGAGCAAAAGACGCGGAATCACGATTTGTAAAAGAAAAACCAGATTAAAATCAAGTTGAACAAGTAGAGAACTCAACTAGTTTAATTTATATTCACATACGCACGGCATAACGTATTTACAAACAGGAAATAAAGCAAGCAAATACAGTGAATGGAACTTTTCTCCATAGAGTAAAGTATAGCAATAGAAATCTTCAATAATGTACCATAAGCATTTTCTTCTTTATTCTATAAATAATAAAAAAAAATCCATAAACTGAGTAGGGTTGAAGCATTCCAGGGTTTCTAGGCCAGGCATATTCTTGACCCCCCCCCCCCCCCCGCCGCTTATTCCAGCAGATCGACTTATTCATTTTGCATTTTACTATACCTTTATTAAATGGAATATAGAACATGACAATGGTAATATATTCTAAAAGTGATTTCTTATCAATTTACCATAAATATAGAATTTTAAATTAGTATGTGATCAAAAATTACGACAGAAAGAAATTATGGTTAAAAAATAAATTTAGTTAACTGTTCTTGCATTCCATTAATTACTGATAATTCTAATTGTTCAAATTAACCTTTTAACAGATGTTACCGGCCTCACAGAGCACTGTTTTAATTTAATTTGTAATTTTCAGTTAAAATAAAAATGCTACCAAAATTTTTGTTCCGTTTGAAATTTTAGTGCTATTTAGTACTATCAATAGATTTTTAAATAGGTAAATGTTAATTATAACTGCTTTAGAACAAAAACACCATCCTATTAGTTAATCATGCCTTTTATTCATCTTTCCATCACCGCTTCACACTAGCTATGTTACAATTTATGTCACATCAGTTAAAGGTTAATATTTGAAAATTACAACTAAAAACCCTCCTACATTTTTTGAATGGCTAATACCACTGCCAACCAGAACTTGCAAAAATGCCCGTCGGGAAAAAGTCTGAATTCAAGATTGAAACGAAATGAACTAAAAAAACAATACCACTAAATAAGATAAATGTTTCACAATAAATCAGAAAAGTTTATTCGAATGACACTAAAGAAGTTACATAAGGCCAAACTCAAGGATGCTGATAATCTGAATAATCCGATATAAACCGCAGATAAACAGACAACAAAAATTATAAAATACCATGAGAAGAAACCCGGCCTCAACAGAATGGTTGATCAAAGATATGGAAGAAAGTATGTTTTGAATGCATAGGAAGGAGTAATTTAGTTATGATACATATAGAGCCTTTATGCCAAGATAACCTTACCGTAAAAATCATAAAAGAAGGAAAGGAGGGGAGGGGGGGGGGCGAATGACAACCTGCATTGCCGTTCTTTCTCGCCCCCTCCCCAAAGCAGTTTCAGGAGGGTGATTCACGTTTTCTGTCCTTTACTTTAAAATATAAAACCCTTCTTGGCTCCCCTCTCCCCCCCCCCCCCCAAAAAAAAAAAAAAAAAAAAAAAAATCTACTTTCTTGCTTTGTATACAAAAATGTGCCCTTATTGTTTCCTTGAATAATTAAAACAGACGTGTTTCTTGAAATGAATGTCCTAATTCTGGAATATCAAAATTGCATCTAAAAATCAAAAGAATGAATAAAAAGTCTTTAAGGTTCCTGTCCCTGCTGGCGAAAACACTCACGGGCTAAAATTACTTCCACTTTCAAAACCAGTTCTGAAAATGAAAGTGCCATTCTAAAAAATAACTGTAATCAAAATCGAAAAAGTAAAAAAGGTGCAATGTAGAGACGGACCTTGGCTATCCAATGCCAAAAGAGTATTAAAATGTCGAAATACAAAAGAGATTAGAAAAAGCCCCACAGCGTGATTTGTCGAAATACAATATGTCGAATTTAAAATGTCGAAATACAGTTGGCAAAAAAAGTATTTGTACACTCTAAAATTTTTAATTTTTAACTAAATAAAAACAGATATTTTGTCAAAAATAGTTTTAATACAGACTGTTTACCGTGCGTTTTAAATTACACAACAGAAAATTTCGATAAAGATGTAAAATAATTTTCTAATAGGAAAAGTTTAAAAATTTCTTGCAAAAAAAGTATTTGTACATTTCTCCATCCTGATATGTACTGTGTTTTATAGTGTTTATAGTTCAAAGGACTACTTTTACAGAAGCTGTTAATAATTTTTGAGTTCATATTATATTTGTCTGACATTTAATCTAATTTGCTCTTGAAATAATTGAGTATAGAACCTAATACTAGAGAGGCACCTCTAGATATATGAAATCCTATGATTGAGCATAATAAAAATTTAAATTCGCAACAAGAATTTGTAAAAGCTATTAAATTACCATTTACAACTATTGGATGTATAGTGAGAAACTATGAATAAATTAAAAGCATCGAAATTCAATGAAAACCAGGACTTCTTAGCAAACTAAAAATGAGGGAAAAAAGGAGTGTTGTTAAAAAAGCTTTAAAAAATCCTATGCGTTCGGTTCAAAAATTTGCTGGCGACCTTGCGACATCTTCTCGCATCAGAGTAATACCTCAAACACTAAAAAATATTCTTCTCAATGCAGATTTAAAAGGAAGAACCTCAAGGAAAAATCCATTCATCAGCGAAACAAATAGGCGAAAACGCATAGTATTCGCTTTCGCATACAGAAGTAAATCATTGGATTTTTGGAAAACAGTAATTTTTTCTGATGAGGGAAAATTCGGAATTTTCTTACCATCAAGCATTCGAAAAAATCGGCGTAAAAATAAAACTGTTCTAGATCCAAAACGTATACTTCAAACTATCAAGCATGTTGGGGGGAATATTATAGTTTTGGGGTGCATAGCTTCTAATGGAGCAGAACATTTAAAATTTATTGACAATGGAAAGATAGGTTTAACATACATTGATGTGTCGCGCCATAAATTATTAAACTGTGTGAAGAAATTATGCATAGAGGAAGCTTTTCACTTTCTGCAGAATAACGACCAAAGCATACTGCTGTGATCACCAGCACATGCTTACGACAATACTCCAAGACAACTGGTAACTCTTCTAAAATCTCTAGACTTGAATCCAATAGAAAATTTGCAGATGCTATTGGATGCAAAAATCCGAAAAAAAATATGTATTGGTAAAAAACAGTTTTAAAGAAGCTCTTATTGTGTCATGGAATAACATTAACCAGACCGATACAAAAAAGTTGGTGGAATCAATGTCACGCCATCTAGAAGTAGTCATAAACGCTAAATGAATTCGCACAAAATATTAATTTGTATCATTTTACTAAATTTTCATTAATTATATTACATTAATATAGTGTACAAATACTTTTTTTGCATTATATTTTTGTATATTTGTTTATTATAATGCAAAAAATCGATTCGTTTAATTTTGTTTTTGCTTCTATAATATTATAATGCATTAAATTAATGTATTACAGTATTTTTTGCTTAAATCTGTTGTTTAATTTCATTATAATTTAAAAAAATGAAGTGTACAAATACTTTTTTTGCCAACTGTACAAAAGAGATTAAAAAAAACGCCACACAGCGTGATTTTCCTATCTTCAAATAAAAGTTTTCGAAAACTAATGTGGACTCAACACCACAGAAACCTGATTATTTGATCCTATAAATTTTTAATTAAAGAAACGATAAATTGAATTGGCACGTGTGATATCTAACATTACGTGCAGTTTCTTTTCTCAAGACTAAGTCAACTTCGAATTGTTGTCACTAACAGTGTTGAATTCAGACATTTTTCATTGGGAGGGACATCTGTGGCTCCGGCGGGGGAGTTGCATTTTTGACCATTGAAAATACTTCTCCCGGGTCACCCCCTGAATTCAACACTGGTCACATTCGTATATTTAAAATATCGCCTCACGAAATTAACATTTTAAATTTCTTTTTCTGTGTACTCTTGTTAAAGGATATACTTTTTTTTTTCTCCAGTTATCAAAATATTTCTAAGATATAAACTTTTGAAGTGCTAAAATTTTAGTCACAGTTTGTTAGCTTTTAACGCATAAAATATTAAATTAAATACAGACTTTAGAACTATTTTGAGAAGTGAAATAAGAAAATGTATATATATATTTGGAAAAAAAGGAAAACATCTTTTATGAAGAGTATACACAAAAAATGGAGATTATTTCCGGAGGAGATATTTGTTAACTACAAATGCATTTGATGCCGAATTGATTTAAAAAGTATTTTTTCAATGTAATTCGAGGAAGTTCATAAAAAATGACAAACAAGTTTAAAAAAGCAACAGAAAAAGCGATACAATTGAATGGGAAAGATGGTCGGCGATTAATATGAAATGCGTTAAACTATGTAAAATATTTTTTTTTTTTTAAACGGTTTAGAAGAATAATAGGAAGTCAAGTCATAGTAGTAACTAGTGCATTTAGACGCAACAACTTGGCTTCGACCTATTTTATGTTTATCAAGATAAATGCGTGTTTTTTCAACAACAAAAAGTGATAAATTGAATTAGTATCATTTCATAAAGATTTTTAAGTATTTTATAGGAAATTACATAAGAACATTACAAACAGGCTTCAAATTTGAAACTAATTATACATATTTACTAAAATTCCAGTTTTTAAATACAAACCTTTAGTCAGTTTTGACTTAAATTATATTTAAATTTAGAATTATTTACAACATGATCTTAACAATCCACAAAACAATGTTTGTCATAAGTTTTAAAATATTAAGTTTCGATAATAAAACCATCTTTTGTTGTTGTTTTTCAATTAGTAACTTAAAAATTCCGAAAAACCAGGTAATATATTAGGCATTCTGAAAATCAAAATGATATTCCAAATAAACTAATATCTTTATTAAACTCTGAATGGACAAGTATAGAACTGACTCAAAAATAAATAAAATGCAACTTAAATAAACAAAATATTTGTAAACTATTAATAATCATGCCGAAACAAGTGAAAAAAAAAAAGTTTAATATTGTTCTTATACAGTCAATATAAGTCAACTAACTCAAACTGCAAAACTTATTTTCTTGATGTTCAATATTGGGCGACTAAAATCACAAATATAAAAAAAAAAAAACTTACCGAATCTTTCCAAGTCCAAAAAATTCTACGGCACCTCCTAAAATAAACCATCTGAAAAAAGGCTATTGATCGGTTGTTCAAGATGATTTCGCAATACAATCAACACTATACAACAGCATGCAAAGCAAAGCAAGCAACACAGATGCACAACAAATAGATTCAGTTAAGCTAACTGCCAACCGATAAACTATTGTATTTGTTCATGATGGCCGAAACTCCAACGTGTAAGTTGTGTACATGATGTTTCAGTGCAATATTTCCCCCCTATTTTTATCCTCGTGTTCTATGCGTGCATGCACTTACACCTGAATAATGAAAAAACATCTGTTACATCAAACAGCGTGGCAATTTTCATTTACATGTACTCAAAAACAACGCAGGTTTACTGCATTTCACGAATTTCAGATTTCAGCAGTAATAACTTGAATAAGTATAGGATAACACAACAAAAACAATAAAATCGGTAAAAATGGTACACAAAATGAAAAAACAATCGGCAGCTTTTTCAAGTTAAGGGGCCACTTCACTCAAATGAAAAGACCCGTTCGCTAATGCTAATCCTGTGGAAGAAATTTATAAAGATATCTCGCTTGCATTTTAATATTTTTAAATGATTCTTTTTGCATTGGATAGCTGAGATTGATATGAATGCAGGCCGTTTTTTACTTTTTTGATTTCGTTTACAGATATTTTATACGAGAATGCTTTCATTTTCAGAACCGGTTTGGAAAGCGAAATCACCCTCACCAAAAATATCTCCAACCCAAATCGAAAAAGTTAAAAACGGGCTGCATACTGATCGGTCTCAGCTATCCGGTGCAAAAAGAATCATTTAAAAATATTAAAATACAACCGAGATATCTTTCTAAATTTTTTCCATAGGATTAGCATTAGCGAACGGGTCTTTTCATTTGACTGAAGTAGCCCCTTAATATCGGAAGGGGGAGGGGATATTAAATTGTATTCATTCAGAAAGGATAAAGAATTATTTGTAGAAGAATTTTTTTAAATGACAAAATGCTTAATTGTGGTAGTTGATATTTTGGGAAAATAGGCCATTGGACATTTTAACAGCGGTTGATTAATTTTGTGATAGAAAGTCATCCAACACTTTTCTTCCATACTCACCAAATCGAAACACACTGGTAAAGGGTCCATTTCTGAATCTTGTTGTTACATTTCGATATCGAAGAGACAGTGGTTACTGTTTTTTTCTGACAACATCCCCCTCCCCCCCCTTTTTTTTATATTGGCTGTAACATGAGGATGATGCACCTGCCTGTCTAATTTTTTTTAAAAATAAATAGAACCATCCTTGCTAGAATGTAAAAAAAAAAAACTCTTTTCTGCCATTTTCCGGGTTCGTAAATATCGTTATCGAAAATATGTAATTTTCCGATGCAGATATCTATACTGTACAAGTTACATAACATTTTTGTATTGATGTTGTCAAACTGGTATCGGCTCGTGACGAATTGTTATACTTATCTTCGTTAAAACTATTTTCATTGAAAATACAGTCGAGCCTCTATATAACGAAATCCATCGTTCCAGTAAAAATTCGTTATATAGAGAAATTCGATGTATAGAGTATGATGTTAAAAATAGTATTTAATGTGTAAATTTTGAACAAATATTATTTTTGATCTTTTTAATTAAGAATTTGAAATGTTTAAAAGTATATATTAACCTAACATTTTATTTCTTACTTATTTAAGCAGTTTCAAAAAAGAGAAAAGACATTTATTTGAAAGCTTAATGAAAATCAAATAAGGAAGACTTACATAAATTTCAGAGGAAGAAATCTGTAATTTTTTGTTGTTTTGATTTTAAAATTACAATTGTTACGCTCTCAAAAAAAATTCTCAAATTTTAGCAAGGAATGAAAAATTGTAGTTGATATTTTCCTCCATTTGAAGGTCTCTCTTATGTGCTCTCATTGATTCCCCTCTTATATGTGTAACAATTCAATTGACTGTGTTTTGAGAAGGATGTTGAAAGGTGTGTGGGAGGTGGGATGAACTTGTTAGATTTAAAGAATAAGGAGAGAAGTAATATTTATAAAAAAAAATAAAAATAAATAAACCTCTCCACTGAACGATAAATCAAAAATAAGTGATGGAAAATTGATTCCATATGATTTCGAAGCTTTTTTAAAACTGAATAAATTTAGATCAATTTATGAAAAAATTCGTTATATGGAGATATATATTTCGCTATATAGAGTCTGTTTTTAATGTAATCATGCGAAAAGGGGACCGTTCTTACTAAAAATTCGTTATATGGAGAAATTCGATGTATGGAGTTTCGTTGTATAGAGGTTCGACTGTAGCTCATATTTTACCGTTTCTGCATAAATCTTTATAACTGACCGGGCCGATAGGTCCGCTAAATTTTTAGGTAGATTTGTATGAAATACTATCTATTGCATTCTCTCCCATGTTGGAATTTTTGAAAAAATTTTGCAGATCTACACCGATTATGAGTCCTAGACCACAAAACTACCAGCAGTAAAACAATATATATATATATATATATATAGTAGAACCCCGCTAATTCGGACCCCGAGAGTCCGGATCTCCGGATAATTCGGATCGGTTTGGTCATTTTTTTTTTTTTTTTTTTTTCAAGTTTGAGAAGCGATTGGCTAATTTCCATAACATTAACTTGTTTCATCGTCGTATTCTAAATAAAAAAACTTTTTCTTCTAAATAAAAAAACTTTTTCGGAATAATTAAGCAAACATTATTACTGTCTGCAAATATTCAATAAGTTTAACATAAAGGTGATTTTCTGTTAGTATGTTATATTTTATTTCATTTTTTTTCTAATTCTCCGGATAATCCGGATTGGGTCCGGTCCCAATTAACCCGAATTATCGGGGTTTTACTGTATATATATATATATTATATATCACTTTTTTATGGACACGATAACTTCTTTAATTCTGCTCAGATCTCTTCGAAGCTGATACATAAAATCAAAGGGCATAAAATCTCGGTCAAGTTCGTTAATGGGCAAAATCGGACCAAGGGGGTGCAAGTAGGGAGGGTTTTTGTGAAAACCGAAAAAACGCGATAACTTCTTAATTAGATAATTAATCTTAATTTATCTTAATTAAAATAGATATTGAATCAGCTTAAAGTTTATATTACTTCTAAGAAATGGGCTAAATGTTTATGCGTGACAGATTTTTGATTAAGTTAAAAATGGGCTCAAGCAGGGCTCCCAACACATTTTAGTCCTCAAAAAGGGGGAAAGGGGACCATTTTTATTTAAAAAGGGGACTTTGGGGGACCATTTTTGTTTAAAAAGGGTACTTTAGGGGACCATTTTTATTTAAAAAGGGCACTTTGGGAGACCCTTTTTGTTTAAAAAGGATACTTTGGGGGACCATTTTTATTGAAAATGGAAACCAAAAAAAGAATCATGTGTGTATAAAAATATAGCACAAATTTTCCTAAATAAGAAAGTAAATTTTTAAAATAACACCAGAAAATATGTCAGATGTTTATCTTTATAAGATTTCAATAAACAATGTACACAATTTTATTTAAGTACATTTAAATATCCTACTGAAAAATATACTTAAATTATAAAAAAAACTTTAATATATTTAAGCATTCACCTTGATAATTCTCGTTACAGGTAAAAAATAATAGGGATCAGTTAATAAAAACAAATAAGTGGGTAAATATGATCACAGATCACTCGGAGGGTTTTATTTAATATTCCTTTCAAACCATTCTAACCTTTAATTAATAAACCAAAATTGTTAATAACTAAATTTGTTAAAAGTTAATAATTGTTTATAATGATTAAATCCTTACATAGACGGGGATGATATAAGGCAATGAGAATGGAGGTAGAGAGAGAGAGTGAAGAATAACATTATTCATAACCTGGCCTTTCATTTAAGATATTACAGGACAAATTGTAGATTAAATTTTTTGAGAATTTTTTTCAATAGCATCCCCAGGCGACAGAAAGGGAAGAAAAGATGCTAATTGTTAAGATATGTTGAGCGGATTTTTTTTTCTTAATTTTTTAGAAAATTTATGGAGTGGTAATGAATGCAAATGAACATTAAAATATCTGCTAGTGATGAAAAAATGAGTTAAGACAGTGGGAAATGGGTGCTTAGGCTAAGAGTTTTAAAAGGATGTGTGGTAAAATTTTCTGATTCGCCATCCCCCAAAAACATGTACATGAAGAAATGCCCCTAATTGTCTGGGTCAAAATAGACCCTAGCAAGATGTGGGGCTCGATGAGATACCTCCGTTGGTCAACCCTTCAAATGAGATTGAATCTCGCTGTAGTTTAATTAGGGGTTGAGTTAGAAAATTGCTTAAAATATTTAAGTTAGACCCTGGCGATTTAAAAAAGAAAGTTAGAAATTTAATCCCACCGCCCCCACACACACTTCTTAAAATTTTTTTGTGTGTTATAAAAAATATCTGAGATTTTAAAATCGATGACTTGATTACTTTTCTTAATTTCATTCTTTTTTTTTTTTTTTTTTTTTTTTTTTGGGCTAAAATTAATATTTTGATTAGTGCTAACTACTACCACTCATAAATAAAAGGGGCCAATAAGTTCATTTTATATAGCCTGTAATTACAAATCAGACATAAAATAACGATAATTAGTGGAGAAAACCTTAGATTTAAATAACATGTCATACAAAAGCATTTCTTTTTAAAAAGCGATATTTGAATAAAATAAAATCTTAATTTTTTTTAGAAAATTACACATTCAGAATTAGTGTAAAAAAATAGGCATATATGCACAAGTTTAAAATCTATAAATGCAGTACATGTAAATATTCTGTACTCCTGGGAACAATCCTTGTCAAACTAATTGGATGTGGCAATCCCAAAACTTTTTTCTACCTCATGCATGCTAATACTTCAAAATTCACTATCACAATCCCAAAATTAAATTGCAATCTATGCCCATCATGAGAATTCTAAATATAAGAAATTTTATGCATTAGTTATTCAAATATGAATATCACTAAACTTGTGCAAATTCCACAAAATACAGCTTAGGAGCACCATCTATTGAAAGATTAACACCAAAAGTTAATGAGTAACAACTTTTGTCAACATCTAACTGAATCCTGAGTTAGACAAAAATTTGTGTATTAAATTAGATAGATTTACTGCAGAAATCCTAAAAAAAAAAATGCATCATAGCAGCGCTACCTGTAAATGAATTTACATCAAAATGTAAAAAAGGTGAATTCATCTTAAGAATTAATTGAATCTAAAGTTTGATGGAATTCGGAGCATTAATTCTGGATATAGAACTATTGTGGAAATCACAACAAATGCAGATTAATAATGCCACTTGTTGAGCAATTTATACCAAAATATAAAAAATGTCAATTCATGTTAAGGACTAACCGAATCTGAAGTTCGGTAAAATTCTGTGCAGTGGTTTTGGTAATAGAGCGATTGCAGAAATCATGAAAAAAGCTGCATAGAAGCGCCACATGTAGAGCGATTTATACCAAAAACTAATCAGCAACAATTTATAGTGGCGGTCAAAAGTTTTCGGCTGGCATAAAATTTTTCGTTATTTTGAAAGTATATCCATATAAAGAGGAATCTCAAAGTGATACTCATATATTTTATTCAAATAATAGTTAGGAATTTATTTATGGAATAACAAATGAATATCAATAAATGCAACTGACAAAATTAATTGCAAAAAAAAAAAAAAAAAAAAAAAAGCATGCTTTCAAAAGTTATCGGCCATCTTGGAAAAAAAATTGTGTTATAACAGAAAATCACAGTGATCAACTAGATTTATAATTAGTATGCTGTTGTCATACCTTTAGCAAAATGTACCAAGGTGCAGCGACTTGGCATCGATTCAATAAACAGTTGAAAATAGTCTGTGGTACGGGTACGTTTATCCAATCATCTTGAAATTTTTGGGAAAATCCAAAATTGGGAAGTCCATGCTGAATTGGAGTTTTAATAATAATTTCAAACATGTTTCTAAAGTTCATTCCAAAGATTTTCTATACTTGTTACAAATGTTAAAATCTATTGCTGTTTCTTTAGATAAAAGTAAAAAACATGACTGTTCTTTTGCAGCTGCTCATAAAATTTGCTTAACTTTACTCAATGATGGAAATATTATGGAAACTCACAAATGCAAGTTTCAAATTTCATTTAATGCAGTGCTAGCTTATTCATATCATTTTAAGTATGTGAGATCAAAATTGACATGTGTGCGTAAAGAAAGAGCAAGAAAACTGCTTTTTGATATTCATCTAAATTTTGTGCCATATATAAAAACCTCTTAGCAAAATAAACTCCTTTCTCAGAAACTTATTTCCCCAAGGAAGTCTTGAGAAATGCCATGACTTCTGTGGGCGATTGCTTTTAAAAACAAATACTGATGAAAATTAACATTTTTCAAATTTTACATCCTCAATGACATTACCAGCAAGTAATGCTGGTCTTGAAAGAATATTTTTGAACTTTTCTTTCATTCAGAACAAATTAAAAAAAAATCTAGGTTAAGAAAAGGTTAGCAAAATTAATAATATACATTATAGAATGTTCTTAGTATATTATTACTTTTTCCACAAAAATGAATCTGTTCTTTCACTATTGTAAAATAATTGTACAAGATATTCCATTTAAGTTTTTTTTTCTGTTATTTTTGTGCTACAATTATTTATATATTTTTAACAAGAACCACCTTTTTGTATGTAGTAGTAGATAATCTTTAAGGTAATTCAGTGTATTATTTATTTAAAAATACTCTGAACAGTGATGTTAAAATATCATAGAATTTTTTATACATTTCTTTTTCTTTTATAATTTTTAAATAGAGATTCAACTGTAAACAATAATATCAATAGCAGAGTTTCCCCCAGGTTTAAAAAGGGACAGGGCGCTACTGTTCTGAAAAGGGCACTTTTTACATTCTTCAGGGACTTTTTTGATTTTTAAGGGCACTTTTATAGAGTTGAATCTAGAATCTACCGGTTAAAAAAAATCACCGAAAAACAGAAATTCCGTCAAAGAATCGAGAAAAAAAAAAAAGAAAAATTTTGTTAGAAGACTGCGAAAAAACGGCATGTATTGTTAAAAGATCGCAGAAAAACGGCCAAATTTGTTAAAAGATGGCAAAAAACATCAGATTTTGTTAAAAGATCGCGAAAAAACGGCAGATTTTGCAAAAAAATCGCGAAATAGACAAATTTCGTGAATAAACGGCAAATTATATTAGACCACAAAAAATGGCAAATTCTGTCAAAAGATAGCAAAAAACCGCCAATTTTGTCAACACGAAAAAACGTAAATTCCGAAAAAAAAATCACTATTGACATTAACTTTTTTTTGTGCCCCTTTGACGAAATTTGCATTTTTTCGCGATCTTTTGACGAATTTTGCATTTTTTTCCAGATTTTTTGGCAAAATTTGTCGTTTTTCGTGAATCTTTTCACAGAATTTTCCATTTTATTGCGGTTTTTGGACAAAATATGCCATTTTTCTGCAAATCTTTTGACGAAATCTGCAATTTTATAGCGATTTTTTGACGAAAGTTGTTGTTTTTCGTGATCTTTTTGCGAAATTTGCCAGAAATCAGACGTTATTTCACAATTTTTTAATGAAATTTGTTGGTTTTTTGTGATTTTTTGACGAAATTACGCGTTTTGTGGGACGGTAAGAGTTTTTTTTGCGTTCCATTGCCGATTTTTTGCATAATTTACACGTTATAGCGCGTCCGCATCATCATTGAAGAGTTGCGCTTTTTCTGATGTGGGGCAAGAAGGGCACTATTTTTATGAATGAGCGATAAGAGGGGCGCTAATTTTTGGATGAGGGGCAAGAGGGGCGCTAATTTTTAAACTAAAGGGCAGGAGGGGCGCCGCACCCCCCTGAAACTCTCTGGGGGAAACTCTGGTATTCAGATTGGGTGCTTGGGCTGGCCATTTCAAAAGCGAAGTATTTTTGTGCAAAAGCCACTTTCTTTTTTTAGGGGGGGGGGGGGGGAAGCATGCCAAGGCCCGATATTGAAGACCGGTCAAGCAGTAGCTTAATATAGTAACTTTTGTGTTCTGCAATTTTTTAATTTTTAAGAATTTTAATGAGATTCTTAAAATACCTGTATTTTGTGGCAGGGTTGGAAAAAAACCAGGTTTTTTTGAAAAAAACCAAAAAACCGGTTTTTTTGGTTTAAACCAGTTTTTTTTAAAACATCCCTTTTTACTACATATACATGCATATTTATTGATAAAAATAGACATTGTTGAATTATAAGTAGTATAAATTCATTTGAAAACAATTTAAATTAAATAATTATTGTTAATTATGTAGAAAATTGAAAAAAATCATATTTTAATTTAAATAGTTATTAGTAAAGTCTTATGTTCAAACAATAAGCTACTCTACACAGTGAAACATTGATGCTTTGAAAATCTTTATAAATAATCTTTTTTATTACTTATAATAAACATTTGATGTAGTTTGATGAATATAATATTCTTTTCTACAATTAAAAAAAATAAAAAATAAATTTGAGATTGTTCTTGGGGGTTTTTATGTTTTGAGAGACAATTTGAAATCAACATTTTTGGTCATTAGATTTAGCAGATAACTGAGTGGAAAAAAATAATTTGTTATTATTTAAATACTATAACTAGCACCCAATTTTTGAATACTCATTCAACTTCATATTTTGATTTTAATTCTTAAAGATAATCTCCCCCATAGAAAAAAAATTTCTCTTATAGTTTCACTAAAATCTTAAAGATCATCCAGTTATGTAGCTCCATATTCAAAAGCATCGTGCTTGTTATGATAGATTGCTTTAAATAATCTGCATTTTTTAAATGAAAATATTTTATACTAAATACGGATTATTTTTTAATCCATTTTATCTTTGATCAATTCACATATTCTAAGATTTTTCTTCAGAGCAATGGAATATGGTCACCAATGCATACTGAATTTCATCCTATACATAAAAAAACCTAGAATCACTATATTTAATACTTTTTGCTGAAATAAAGTGTTAAACGTAGAAATATTTATATCTAATAATTTGCAAGTCTAAAATTGTAAATAAAAATGAGAAAATATCATTAGATTTTTTTGAAAAAAACCAATTGGTTTTTTTGAGAAAAAAACCAGTTGGTTTAAACCGTGGTTTAAACCATGGTTAAAACCAATTGGTTTAAACCGTGCCAACCGTGTTTTGTGGCGATTTTTTAACATTTAAATTCATGAAAGAATTTCAGCTACCACGCTTTTTTTTATACCCATTATAATGTTTTTACGCCCACTTTAATAAATTTTGTCTTCTTGGATTTTTAAGCTTTTAGTGATTTTCAGAGATTTTTTTATTTCAAAGCGATTTTTTTCAGACACAGAAAAGGGGACTTGGGGGACCAAAATACAAAAAAGGGGACTAAAGGGGACCTTTTTCTAAAAAGGGGACTTTTGTGGGAAAAAGGGGACCATTTGGGAGCCCTGCTCAAGGGAAAAAAAACAGGGTTTTGGGAGAAAAAAATTCATAACTTCGTTAATTCTTAAGATATCAAAACCAACTAAATTTTTTATAAATGTACTCAACATTATCTAAAACTTTTGTATTTACAAGTTTTTGATAGGACCACTTTTTACCGATGAAAAAAATTAAAAACGAAAAGAAAAAGGGGGGAGAAAAAAGAAAAAAAAAATCCATAACTTACCCAATTCTGAAGCAATCAAATCTAATTAAATTTATTTTATATCTTCTCAATAATATCTACAACTTTTATATTACCACGTTTTTCATAGGACCAATTCTTAAATCAAAAATAAATTAAACAGAAATAAGAGCTGGAGAAAAAAACCTCAAATTCAAACTGCTTATATTCTGACTGATTTTTAAATTCATTTTTGATTTTAAACGCATCCAAAATGGTAGATCCTTTTATTTAGGAACTATATAATGTGACGTATTGGCCAGTGTTTTGATAAAAGCAGAATATACTCTTGAAAAGGCTGCCAAAAAGGTTATTTTGAACAGAATTTCCCGAAGTAATAGTGATTGAAAATTGAGGAAGTAAAACAACTTGCGCTTTTTCTGAGTCATTTTTAAATCCATTTTGTTCTCAAACGCATCCAATTTACAGGTCCTCTTATTTAGGAACTATATAATGAGACGGATTGGCCAATTTTTTGATAAAGGTAGAATATATTTCATAAAAGGCTGCCAAAATGGGCACTTCGCACAAAATTTCCCAAAGCGATCATGATTAAAGAATTAAAGATGTATTCAAGTAACAAATTGATTATTTTTTGACACATTTTTAAATACAATTTTGCTCTCAAACGCATTCAATTAACAGTTTTTTGTTATTTAGAAACTATATACCGTATTTTCGGGTGTATAGTCCGCGGCTTATCCTTCTATAGTAAAAAAAAAACTAGCCTTAAAAGGAATGACTCCTGGAATGATGCTGATGTGGAAGATTTCCGTAACTAACGAATCCGGGTTGTCCACTCCTTCCGTGAGTCGAATAGACCAATCAGGAAAGGGCTCCGTCTATGCATCGCCATATGGGTTACCATAAAGAGAGGAAAGGTTACCATCGCCAACAAGCGCCAAGTTTGTCGCCAACTTGGCGATATATCGCCAAATTTGGCGACCAAAATTAGTTGTCAAAAGTGACGCCAACTTGGCGATAACTGTAATATTTCGCCAAATTTTTAATTTCTTTACAACATCAGTCGTTTGATACATCATTTGAGAGGTTTGCAACTGCTTATTCATTTAAAGGATGTATTGTGTGTTACCCCCCATTCTGCTCCCCAGGGGGAACACATTTTTAATTTCTTTACAACACCAGTCGTGTTACACAAAATTTGAAAGGTCTGCAACTGCTTATTCATATTATGGATGTCTTGTGTGTCACTCCCACACTCTGCTCTCCCCAGGGGGGTCACATTTTTAATTTCTTTACAACGCCAGTTGTGTGACACATCATTTGAAAGGTCTGCAACTGCTTATTCATATTATGGATGTGTTGTGTGTCATCCCCCCTCTGCCCCCCAGGTGGGCACATTTTTAATTTCATTACATCACCAATTGTGTGACACATCATTTGAGAGGTCTGCAACTGCTTATTCATATTATGGATATCTTATGTGTAACCCTCCCCTCTGCCCTCAGAGGGGGCGCATTTTGTAATTTCTTTACAACACCAATTGTGTGACACATCATTTGAAAGGTCTGCAACTTTTTATTCATTTTATGGATGTCTTGTGTGTCACCCCCACTCTGCCCCCCAAGGGGGCACATTTTTAATTTCTTTACAACACCAGTCGTGTGACATCATTTGAGAGGTCTGCAGCTGCTTATTCATATTATGGATGTCTTTTGTGTCGCCTCCCCCTCTGCCCCCCCAGGGGGGCACATTTTTAATTTCTTTACAACACCAGTCGTGTGACACATCATTTGAAAGGTCTGCAACTGCTTATTCATACCATGGGATATTGGCGAGCAGGGGTGCCCAGAGAGGGGTTTGGTGACGCAAAATGCGCCATACAATTTAATTTTGGGGGGGAATTTGAGAAAAAGTACTTTTTTTTGGAGGGGGAAAGGAACGTTTTTAAATTCTAAATATTTCCCCTTCTATTTTACTATTAAAAATATTCTTGGTTTTTTAATATCACTTTTGAATTTTTTCAACATTTAATTTCCTGTATTTTCTTTCTTTAAATTCTAGATTAAGGCAATAATAATTCATTCTGCTTATGCTGAACTCGCTATCTTTTGAAGGTGCAGTAGATTATAAGTAGAATACATTTTAGAATTAATATTCTGTTTAGGAGGGGGATCACTGTTAATGTATGGCGATTTTTTGGGGGGGAGGAGGGAATTTGCGTCATTGGATTTGGGGAGGGGGAGGGTCAATGTTAATGTATGGAGATTTTTTTTGGGGGGGGGAGGAATTTGCGTCATTGGATTTGGGGGGGATGGTCACCACTGTTGGCGAGCGCAGGAAGCAGGGGTAGCCAATAATTTGGAATCGCGAAGCGATTACGCGGGGAGTTGGCGAGCATAGCGAGCAGGGGGGCGGGGCCCCCCTAGTACAAGAAAAAAAACCTTCGAAAAAGCCGCTGTGGCTTATACACGGTGCGGGTTATACAAAGATTTTTTTCTTTAAAAATTGGAAATCGTGATATTTTTTCTACAACTTTTAAACCTCAAAAAATTTGAAAAAAAAAAAAACATCGAAATTTGTAAATTTTTTTCGCTATGCCGCGAAATATAGAGAGTTCTCTCATGTTTGTAAAAGCTTTTATTATTATTATTATTGTTTAAATACAGTTATTTTTGGGTTTGGAAGAACTGTCGCAACTATCGCCAATATTGCACTAACCGGCAGCGAGAAATAATGACGTTCGAACGCAGTTTGCTCTTGATTTGAGAGGGTAAAAACAATAGCATAACATGTTCCTTATTTTAAACTTACTTTTTGCTGAATAAGTCGTTTTAACGTTAACTGTAATCAGTTTTTTAGTAGAGATGTGTCATTTGTTGAGGAACGATTCAAAAGGAGCGATGCCGGCAGTGGAACTAAACGAACGATTCAAAAAAGAAACGAAATCGGTCCGAAACTTCGAAAAGGGCAAAATCCTCGGACTCGTTCCGAAATGAAACAACTCCGAAAAGATTCGATTCCTCGAACTTGTTCCGAAAAGGAGCAATTCCTATGACTCGTTCCGTAATGAAACGACTCTGAAAAGGAACGATTTCTCGGAATCGTTCCGAAATGACGTAAATCACACTTTTTTTTTTGTTGTTGTTGTTCTTTGCAACAGGGCAGGGTAGATTATTTTTTTTTAAAAATAAACTAAAAATGATCTTAAACTAAAAACTGTCAAGGTAGGAAAGGTTCCAGATTTTGGATTTTGTACTCTACAAACACAAAGGGGTGCTGCAGCACCGATTTGCGAGCAAACTATTTTCCGATATTTTATTCATAAATTTTTTTAAGGTCTCGCGTATAAGTCGACCCCCCTCCACTTTGAAATTCTTTTTTTGTCTAAAATTTCTCGACTTATACGCGCGTATATACTTTAATGGCTTCTAACTTCGAACCCTAATCGAAATATACGTTCATAAATGGTGTATAGCCCGCGGACTATACACCGATGCATCTCCGCGGCTTATACACGAATTTTTTTTACTACACTGCTCGATTTAAGAGTGCGGGCTATACATCCGAAAATACGGTAATGTACGTATTCATCAATTTTTTGATAAAGGCTAAATATATTTTTAAAAAAGCTGTCAAAGTGGGCACTTCGAAAAAAAAAAAAAAAAAATTCCCAGAGAAATCTTGATTAAAGAATTGGGGATCTATTCAAATAACAAATTGGTTATTTTATGACTCATTTTTAAATTCAATTTTGCTCTCAAACGCATTCAATTGACAGTTATTTGTTATTTAGGAACTCTGTAACGGGCCCGTATTGGTCAGTTTTTAGGTGCGTTCGTAATTATATAATACGTAGCACCTATAGTGGTCGTTCAGTCTGTCCGTCCGTCCGCATATAACAACGCAAAAACTACCCAACCGAATCGTTTGAAAATTAAAATACTTAATTATTACATAATTTTGTCGAATCATTTCAAATTTTATGAAACTCGGATGCATAGATCAATTACAGGGGCAATCAAAAGTATTCCATTACATTACGGTCAATGGGCAAAAAAGTTTCAAATGCATTTTAATCGTTTGAAATTTAAAATACGCAATTATTACATAATTCTGTCGAGTTATTTCAAATATTTTGATAATCGTGTGCATAGATCAATTACAGGGGCAATCAAAAGTATTCAATTACATTATGGTCAATTAGGAAAAAGTTTCAAATATAGTCTATACGTTTGAAATTTAAAATACATAATTATTACATAATTTTGTCGAGTTATTTCAAATTTTATGAAAATCGGATGTGTAGATCAATTACAGGGACAATCAAAAGTATTCCATTACATTACGGTCAATGGGAAAAACTGTTTCAAATGCATTTTAATCGTCTTACACTCATGCGAACTTAATAAAATTTATATGCAACTATAAAGTGTATGTTATAATATACATCTTGCATAATTCATGCCTGTTTGTAACACTTGATTAAATCCCCTGAAAAAATAAATCTTCATTTTTTTAAATAAGTTACAATAGTATATATAAATCATAATCACCGATTAACTTCATCCCCTTTCAAATATTTTATTCTTTTGTGGATTTTACTCCTATAATATTTATAAACTATAAAATCATCAAAAAATTTTACCTTTTTTCACCCCTTGCACATTTATTCCATTCCACCAGAAAAGAATTTTGTTAAAAGATCGCGAAAAAACGACAAATTTTGTTAAAAGATCACGAAAAAACGGCAAATTTTATTAAAAGATCGCGAAAACGGCATATTTTGTTAAAAGATAGCAAAAAAACTGCATATTTTGCTAAAAGATCGCGAAAAAACGGCACATTTTGTTAAAAGATCGCGAAAAAACGCCACATTTTGCTAAAAGATCGCGAAAAAACGGCAATTTTTGTTAAAAAAAGTAAAAAAATGGCAAATTTTGTTAAAAAATAATGAAAAACGACAAATTCTTTAAAAAGATCGTAAAAAACAGAAAATTTTGTTAAAAGATCATGAAAAAAAAGACAAATTTTGTAAAAATATTGTAAAAAAAACCCGGCAAATTTTGCTAAAAATCACGAAAAACGACAAATTTTATAAAAAGATCGCAAAAAACGGCGAATTTTGAAAAAAGATCGTAAAAAAACGGCAAGTTTTGTTAAAAGATCGCGAAAAAACGGTAAATTTCGTCAAACGATCGCAAAAAGACGCAAATTTCAAAATAGGGCGCGAAAAAAAAAAAAAAAAAAAAAGCACATAACTTTGCAATGGAATTGCTCCCCCCTTTTTCCCACTTCTGTTGTAACCTTTCAGAAAATTTGTTGTGAATTTCATATTTTTTCACCTCTGTGATTCCAATCAGATTTTCCACAAAATCAAGAAAAATTGAGCCAGTCATTTCGGAAATTAAAAAAATCGGTCAAAACTCCGAAAATTCGAATATAAAACGTATCGCAAATTTTGACAAATTGTTAAAAATGCAAATTTTGTTATTGAATCGCATGAAATAAACGAATTCTGACAGAGAATTTTGAAAAGATACGAATTTCGTTCAGGGATTACGATTTAAAAAAAAAAACGTGAATTTCGCAGAGTCGCGAAAAAAAAAAAAAGTCTCTCCCACAGCCCTTTGATATAAAATTTGCATTTTTACGAGGCATTTTGTTGAAATTCGCGCTTTTTGTCTCTATACTTAGATAAAATTCGCGTTTCTTCAACGGCCCTTTGAAAAATAGCATTTTTTCTGCGGTCATTTGACGAAATTAGTCTTTTGTCCGCGGTCATTTAACAAAATTCGCGTTTTTCCGTGGCTCTCTAACAAAATTTCTATTTTACACCCGATACTCTGACAAAATTGGCATCCTTTCGATATCTCCTTGACGAACTTCGAAGTTTTTTCCGATTCTTCAAAATTCACACTTTTGTCTGCTGCATTTTGATGAAATTAACGCTTTTTCGGCGATCTTTTGTCGAAGTTAGCGTTTTTCTCGCAATTCTAAAACGAAACACGCTTTTCCCCACGATTCCTTGATAAAATTCGCGTTTTTTTTCTTTCTTTTCATTTTTTTCTTTCTTTTTCTCTCTTTTGTGTGTGTGAATGATTGACGAAAATGTTCGGCAATCATTTGTTGAAATTCGCGATACTTTTTATGCCTCAATTTTCTGATCCATGATATAAAAAAAAAGAACAGAATGTTTTTAGTTCTTGGAAATTTCGGAACAAAATCTTATAAAAAAAACTTGACCTGTCAAAGACTTGTCTACCGCAATGCACGCTTTGAGAACGCGCGGACTTAAATGTATAAATGAGAAGACAACTAGCAGGCGCGCATTCAGTTCAGACGCAACAACAGTAAGGGCGTTTTTTCAAATGAGGGGAAAGAAGGACGCTATTTTTTTAAATGAGCGGCAAGAGGGGCGCTAGATTTTTAATGAGGAGCAAGAGAGGCGCTGTTTTTTAAACTAAAGGGCGATTTTTTACTTTCGAATCAAGCTTCCCAGCTACTAACGTCCAGATGAAAGGAAAGCTTCATAGAAAAGTAAAAAAAAGTATGCCGATTTGTTGTAATTAACTCCGGAATTTCCGGGGCACTTTTAGTAAAATCCCCGGAATTCCGGGGATTCCCCGGAACACAAACAGGCATGATAATTTGTGGTGCAAAGAACATTTGTTATTGATTTACAAGGCCACACAAAAGTATTCCATTACATAATGGTATAGGGAGAACATTGTTTGATGAGCATTTTAATTGTAATTCACTATCTACAATTGACAGTTATTATGAGATTGATATATGAAAGTAATATTTTTAAAACTTCGTTATCGTACGAACGCACCTAATTTGCTACGCTTCACGTGCAATTTCCAACTTGTTTGATAAAGGCTAAATATATCCTTCTATAGTAAAAAAAAAAACTAGCCTTAAAAGGAATGACTCCTGGAATGATGTTGATGTGGAAGATTTCCGGAACTAACGAATCCGGGTTGTCCACTCCTTCCATGAGCCGAATAGACCAATCAGGAAAGAGCTCCGTCTATGCATCGCCGTATGGGTTACCATAAAGAGAGGAAAGGTTACCATCGCCAACAAGCGCCAAGTTTGTCGCCAACTTGGCGATATATCGCCAAATTTGGCGACCAAAATTAGTTGTCAAAAGTGACGCTAACTTGGCGATAACTGTAATATTTCGCCAAATTTTTAATTTCTTAACAACACCAGCCGTTTGATACATCATTTGAGAGGTTTGCAACTGCTTATTCATATAATGGATGTCTTGTGTGTTATCCCCCACTCTGCTCCCCAGGGGGGGACACATTTTTAATTTCTTTACAACACCAGTCGTGTTACACAAGATTTGAAAGGTCTGCAACTGCTTATTCATATTATGGATGTCTTGTGTGTCACCCCCACACTCTGCTCTCCCCAGGGTGGGGGTCACATTTTTAATTTCTTTACAACACCAGTTGTGTGACATATCATTTGAAAGGTCTGCAACTGTTTATTCATTTTATGGATGTCTTGTGTGTCACCCCCACTCTGCCCCCCAGGGGGGCACATTTTCAATTTTTTACAACACCAGTCGTGTGACATATCATTTGAGCGGTCTGCAGCTGCTTATTCATATTATGGATGTCTTTTGTGTCGCCTCCCACTCTGCCCCCCCCAGGGGGGCACATTTTTAATTTCTTTACAACGCCAGTCGTGTGACACATCAGTTGAAAGGTCTGCAACTGCTTATTCATACCATGGGGTATTGGCGAGCGCAGCAAGCAGGGGTAGCCAATAATTTGGAATCGCGAAGCGATTACGCGGGGGGTTGGCGAGCATAGCGAGCAGGGGGGCGGCGCCCCCCTAATATTTAAAGAAAACTGTCAATTTGGACACTTCGCACAAAATTTCACAACGCGATCTTGATTGAAGAATTGTGGATGTATTCAAATAACAAATTGGTTATTTTATATCAATTAAATTGCTCTCAAACGCATTTAATTGACAGATTTTTTGTTATTTAGGAATTATATAATGTGCGTATTGGTCGATTTTTTAATAAAGTCAGAATATATATTCAAAATATGTTTTTAAATTGGGCATTTGAGCCGAATTTCGTTTAAAAGGATTTTCATAAAATCAATTCTTGCAGAAAAATGAAATTAAAAAAATTTCAAAAACGGCCAAATAAAGTAGTTAAACTGGGCTTATCGTTGATATTTTATTTTTTGTTGTTGAAATAAAAACTCTTCGAAATCTACCTCCGCCTATAGGTCAAGCCGACAGGGATTTTTTTTTTTTTTTTTTTGAAGATATGGCCCGTTAAAAAATTCTGAGCCATTCCGTCGGAATCGTTAAAATTTCCGGAAACGGAGTCTGTCATTTTACACTCCGATTTCGCAGTGAACCGGTGAAATAGTAATTGGCGATTTTGATTTTTTAATCGATATACTATGGCCAACTCGATTTAATCGGTGTCCCTAAATGTAATATTTTAATTTTTCTTCAAAAGTTGAAGGTAAAGTAGTCGGGTGTGCAAATCCCAAAACAGGGACCGACTAATAGCCGGTCGATTACATATATATATACAGTAAAACCCCGATAATTCGGATTAATTGGGACCAGACCCAATCCGGATTATCCGGAGAATAAGAAAAAAATGAAATAAAATAATACATACGTACAGAAAATCACCTTTATGTTTAACTTATTGATTATTTACAGATAATAAAAATGTTTACTTTGTAATAAAAAAGTTTAATTTTTTGTTGCGCCAGTTTTCTATACCTTTTGTGAGCCGTACGGTCACGCATCTGTTTGAGCATAAGTAGTTCGTGTGTGTAGTTTAAATAAGAAAGCTTAAGGTATTATTTCGAAAAGATTTCAGAAAAAAGTTTTTTTTATTCAGAATACGACGATGAAACAAGTTTATGCTATGGAAATTAACCAAATCGTTTCTCAATCGCTTGACCAAACCGATCCGGATATACGGGGTTCTACTGCATATATATTCGAAAGATACGCCCTACCCCCCGAAATAAAAATATAATAATAATGATAATAATATGCGAATGAACAACATAACAAAGGGTATTGCATTAATAAATCAGTCCTTCACATTTAAATGTTTTTAGAATCCGTAAATGCGATAATTTTGCTAGGGAGGGGGGGTATACACATTTATGTGCCTGTGGAGACACATTTTATACTGTACAAGAAAAATGAGATAACTTACCAGGCTGTCACAATAAGAAGCCCCAGGACTTTCCATCATCTCACCATTTGTTTGCACAATATTTGCACACTCTACAGGCAATATTAAAGAAGTGCAGGGATCTGTACTAATTTTATCAGAATTAAGTTCAGTCTGTGAAAGTTGTTGGGTTTCATTTGAGTTCCTTTCATCATAGACACACACATTTTTACCGCATTCTTTGGCAGATTTCTCGTTTCTAAGTGCAGATAGTTCAGTTTCAGAATTAGAGTCTCCGTTAACACACGCACTGGATTGTGTTTCACAGTTTGTACCCTCTATTTTATCCATTCCGTTTTTATTGATGGCATTCAAAAGTTCATCTTTGGCTGGAGCAGTTAAGTCAATAACTTCAAAGCGCTCGACTAACTCGATTTCGTTTTCCAGATGGAGTCTTTCGTTAGAGTTTATGATATCTGTAGGACATGTGTTAGATTTCTCATGCCCTTTAGACTTTTTCTTTTTTCCTTTAGATGTCCCATTTTGTTGTGTGCCGTTCTGAAGCACACATTTTTGTGAAATACCGTTTTGCTGAACGCCATTCGACGAAATGCTTTTTTCCTGTACATTTTCCTCTGAAATATCGCTATCCACAATATCTTGTGAGCTGTTGTGCGGTATCGCATTATCTGATACACCGTTATGTTGCACACTTGTCTGCGAAGTACCGTTCATAAGTACGTCTTGTGTATCACTATGCTGTTGTAGACATTCATCGTGCGATAGACCATTTTGTTGAGCACAACCGTGTACATTCTGTTGCACATTATCATGGGAGATCCCATTGTGTTGCGAAGCATCTGTATGAGATTCGGGCGTCTGCGTTTCTTTTAGCTGCATAGCTGATTTATCTTCGCAGCTGTTTTCTGTAATTTTGTGTAAAATCGAATCAATGCCGAACTGAAAAATATGTTTTTCAAACAACGCAGGTGATGTGGAATCTTCTACTTGAGTACCTGTACCTGAAAGACTTTTCGGAGATTTTTTCTTTTTCAGAAACCAAAGAACGAAACCAAAAAAAGGGATAGTAAATGTTAGAAGAATTCGCGAGGTGTAACCGGCCATGTACTCCGGCCACCCACTCGCAAGAATTAGTCTTCCGCTAACTGCAGACTGGCACCAGTACAACCTTTCTTAATAGACTCCCAAACGAAACCTAGAAAAATAAAAATACATTTTTATTAATCAATCAGTTAGAAATGAAGTCAGAATTTCATAAACATTATTTTAAGTTTTTTATTGTAAAGTTTACGCTTTTTCAACACAGTAGAAAAGTGTTTATGGCTTCGGTCTGCCTGGCTTTTCCTGTATATTTGAAAATTTGCCCGATTTTACCATGTCTACTTTAAAAATTTCTTTGACTTTCCATGACGCCGGGAACCCTGCTACGGCCTATGAGAATAAATAGATTGCGGTGACTTTTAATACTAAAATAATGGCTTACAATTTCAAACTCACTGAAATTTATATACATCCGAACACTACAAGATGCCTACTACACAATTATGGTATTGATAATAGCATTTGTCGTTCATTTACAGAGACACACAAAAGAATTCCATTAAATTAAGGTCTATGGAGGCATGGTAACAGAAAGTGCGCGACTCGCGATGTGCGTCGCAGATTAACTTTTATTCTTGCAGATAAATTAGCCAGTTTAAAAAAGCCAATTTGGAAGGGGGAAAAAAGTGGACAAGACGCCAAAAAAAAGGCAAATTTTATCCAAAAAATCGCGAGAAAAAATGACAGATTTCATCAAAAGATCGCGAAAACCTGCAGATTCTGACAAAAGATCGCGAAAAAATGACAGATTTCGTCAAAAAATTACGAAAAATGATAAGTTTCGTTAAAAAATCGTGAAAAAAAACGGCTAATTTCGTCAAAAAATCGCATAAAATTTGGAATCCTTCTCAAAAAAAATCTTGAAAAAAAAAAAAAAAAAAAAAAAAAGAATCTTTTGTTGAAAGATCGCGAAAAAACGACAGATTTCGTCAAAAAATCGCATAAAATTTGGAATCCTTCGTCAAAAAAATCTTGAAAAGAAAAAAAATGAATCTTTTGTCGAAAGATCGCGAAAAAACGACAGATTTCGTCAAAAGAATCGCGAAAGAAAGATTTCATCAATAAGTCATGAAAAAAAATATATATATATTTCGTTTAAAAAATCGCGAAAGAAAGGTAAGTTTCATAAAAAAAAAAAAAAAATAGCGAAAAAAACGATAGATTTCATCAAAAAATATCACAAATCGGCAGATTTTAACAAAATATCGTAAAAACGATATGTTTCATAAAAAAATCGCGAAAAAAAGCAGATTTCGTCAAAAAAAAAATGGTAAATTTCGTGAAAAATCAACATATTTCGTCAATCACATAAAAAAAAAAAAAAAGTTAAAAAAGCGCCAAAAAGTTGAGTATTTTTCTGCTACAAAATTGTTTTTCTCTTTCTTTCTCCAAAAACTAATTTTCCTGTCCCAAAATTGTTTTTTTTTTTTCCCCCTGTTTCAAAAACTGATTTTTCTGCATCAAAATTCGATTTTTGATCATAAATTAGCACTGCAAATTTTAACAAAATTTTAAATACACATCCAGTGTATTTAAAAAAATTATCATTCAGAATTTTCTTTTTTCTTTTTCTTTTTTTCCATAATATTTACTTGATGTTTTAAGTTTAAGGGTGCATTTCGATTCAAACTGCTTATTTTCCGATTTATTTTTGAATTCATTTTTGCTCTCAAATACACCAAACTTTCAAAATCTCTTATTTGGAAAGTACACAAGGTGCCGTGATGGTCGATTCTTTGATAAATGTAGAAAATATTGCCCCCAAAAAAAAAAAAAAAAGCGATCAAAAACGGCATTTCGAACCGATTTTCCCCTAGCGGGAGATCTGGGAACGAAAAAAAGGGTCATACTGATAAGGTAATTGTTTATAAATCAAATTCTAATGAATTGAGCGTAAAAAGACATCACACGGCACCTCATACGTCCCTTCAAGAATCCCCTCAGCCAGTTTCATGTTTCTACTTTTAAAAATGCGTCTGAAATTGTATCGGAAAATTTCGAGCTGTTGAAGGTGGAAAAGCGTTTTTTCGAATACACCCTTAAGGTACCACTGCTATAAAACTATAACATATATACTTTATGGTAAAGAAATAGTGACTTTAAATTTTCAATGCAACCTTTTTGAATAATTTTTAAGATTTTGATATTTAAAGTGATTTTTATCTCTCTCCCCCTTTTTTGAAAAAAAAAAAATAGCACATTTCAACATTTTATTATAATAAACTTTATTTTAACATTTTATTATGATTTAACAAGTAAACAGATGTCCAAAGACAGAAAACCAACGAATATAAATGCACAAATAAAGTATGAGTTGTGCATTTATATTCGTTGGTTTTCTGTCTTTGGACATTTGTGCACAAAGGTTTTATTTACTATTTTAAAGTAAACAGATGTTTTGAGGAAACGCTCGCGAGCTAATGCTATTCCTATGGGGAAGCATTTTTCTAACAGTTCTTTCGCATTTTGACATTTTTAAATAATTTTTTTTTTTTTTTTTTTTTTTTTTTTTTTTTTTTGCATTGGATAGCTGGGGTGCATGCCGACAGCGCACCTTTTTTACTTTTTCGATTTTGGTTGCAGATATTTTTTACAAAGTTAGTTTCACTTTCAAAAACGGTTTCGAAACTGAAAGTGCTTTAAAAAAAATATATCTGCAACCAAAATCGAAAAAGTAAAAAAGGTGCGCTGTCGGCATGCACCTCAGCTATCCAATGCAAAAAAAATTATTCAAAAATGTCAAAATGCGAAAGAGTTATTAGAAAAGTGCTTCCCCATAGGAATAGCATTAGCTCGCGAGCGTTTCCTGGAGCGAGGACAAGGGCCTTAAATAAACATCAATTTTGTATATGTGTGTCATGTAGAAATAACACTCTAGAAATAAAAAGGGCCTGGTGCTATTTCACTTTTGCAATTTTCATTACTGCAAATTTTTTAACTCCTAGACATTGCATATTTTCAATCTTTACACCGTTGTGTAGGGGAAAATATGTACTTTTAAATGCAATTTGTTTGAAAACTAAATCTTAATTTTTTTTTTTTTTTTTTTTGGTAATTTTTAATTTAATTTTCCTGGGGGTGGCAACTTGAATTCTACATTTCTGTGGAAAGTAAAAGATAAAACGCCATAAAGTAAAAAGAAGAAATACAGGGACTTGAGTGAGTGATGCAAAAAATGTAACCCTGAAATCTGCTACATTAAGCCCAAACACAACCGCGTGTTTTTGTAAAAAGAAGGAAACTTTTTATACTATAGTTTTTAGTAGGGATGGGACGAATATTCGGCCACTATTCGGTATTCGGCCCTTTTGCCGAATATTCGGTTGGCCGAATATTGAAGGCTTGTTGACCGAATGCTTCGGCCGAATACCTATAGCCGAATGATTAGAGATATCTGGCCGAATATTGCTAAAATCTCGCCGAATAGTGAAATATATCTGGCCAAATAAATTTAGGATTTAAAGAATTTCATTTCTTGCAATTATTATTATTTTTAAAATCTAAATTGGCTATATTATGGCATATTCATGAAGTAACTCTCATTCATACTTACAAAATATACAATTATTCAGATACTAAAAATATACAGCCTTTCTGTATTTCCTATAAAAGTTAGTGATATTTTAGAAAATGCTGCCCAAATTGGAGATTGAATTGTATGGCAAATGTCTTCATTAGAGAATGACTTATCACATATAAAAGCTCCTATGAAATTCATAACTTATTTTCTACAAAGTAAGAAATGAAAAAATTCACTGACTGACTGAGTGAGTGAGTGAGAGAGAGAGAGATTAAGAATATTATTGATTTTGGATGCAAGAAAGAGTAAAAGTATTATTTGATAGTAAACATGAAGTACATTCTTCATATTTTAATGGAAATATCTTATTTTCCTGACTTACTGAAAATGAATTTGATCTACATTAGGATGAAAGGATATAATGCAATTTCATAATTTTTTTTTGTGTCAAAATAAGTTTTTTAAATTAAAAAATACATTCAAAAGCACATTTAAGAATAATAATGATTAATAAGCTCCTATTTTTTAAATTATATATAATCAAACGTTATTTTCTTTATTGGAAAAAAATGTTAGTATTCGGCCGCCGAATATTCGGTATTCGACCAAATCACTATTTGCCCCATCCCTAGTTTTTAGTTCATAATAAAATAAAATGCTATTTTAGAATGCTTAAATTTAAGCAGATCATTTTTATTTAGAGAAAAAAATGCACGGCTGATATCAAAGGATTTAGTACCTGTTCAATGTGATTCTTTTTTCCTCCGGGTTGAATTTTTTTCGCCGAGTTAGACAAGCAAATAAAGATGATCTTGACAATAATTCCAAGTTTAAAGTAATGTCCGGTACGGTTCTCCAAGTTTTTGTCCAATTGTTTAATACATTCAATTGTAATCATATTAAAATAACATTATTCGCTTAATGTAATTTTTTATAAATTTCAGTTAAACTTGCTACAGCAGACGATTTTCTTTAGTTCTTTTTTGTTACCTGTCATTTTACCAGAAGGAAAATTATTCAATTTTTCTTTCTTTTTGGAATAATTATATTTTTTATGTTATTTATTTTCTACTTTATTTTTAGCACCATTTTATTTTCCACATAGAAAATTGATCTGAAATAGAATTAAAACGATGTAAATGACGACATGAAATTTCATAATTCGCCAATATCCAATGTTTAAAATGTAATTGAAAATTTGGTTTGGCAGGATATACAAGAAAAATCATGCGTTAAGCATAGATTATGAAGCACTTTCCAACAGTTAATGAAATCTTTAACAAAACTTTGTTATTTAGGGAAATAATAGTGTATAGCCAAATATACCCAAATATGTATTCCAGTACATTAGAACAGCCCTGTATTTCATATGTCAGTTCATATAATGGGAAAATTTAGCTCAGCAAGAAAATACCTAGTAGCTAGAAATTTCTTTTTCAGCAATTCATACTATTAGATGGAAACATACTTGAATACTTTTGTTCAGCCCTGTAGTTTACATTCTACCTTTATTACACGTCAGCATTAGGCTAAAATTTATTGTAAACTAAAACACTTTTAAAACAACTGAAATCACATTCTCATAAATTATCATTCATAGGCGTCCATGTACCGAATTCTTTGCGTGACCCTGTATATCCATTTATCTATATTATGCAAACATTTCTCAGTAAATTGAATGCAGCTCAGCGTAAAAATGCATAGCTTATTTAAGAACCACGTTTAAATAATTTACGCTCACATTCAGTAACGTTGGTGAGCTCTTTTGGGTAGCCCTGTATATCAACTATAACATTTATACACACCATATAATGTGCATATATTTAGCGAAATACAAACGCGAATATCATAATTAAAATGCATTTCATCCCTCCATCAGCCATCATCGGACACATATACGGTACTTCGGAAAGAATATACTATTTGAAATCTTTTGTATGGCCCTGTAAATGCTATGTACTTCATATTATGCAAGACAGTAGCGTATAATTTATATTAAGCTTCAGTGAGACATATCAATTTTATTATACATGGAAAAGCTCAATATATTTAAAATATGTCACACACAATTCCCCCTTTTACCATCATCTAATGGAATTCTTTTGTGTGGTCCTGTAAATGAATAACAGCTACATTTTCATCTTATA
The DNA here is from genome assembly GCA_964019185.1 of Maratus speculifer. Taxonomy (NCBI): domain Eukaryota; kingdom Metazoa; phylum Arthropoda; class Arachnida; order Araneae; family Salticidae; genus Maratus; species Maratus speculifer. The sequence goes on from OZ025294.1 coordinate 45,059,213, forward strand.
TTTTATAGAATGCATATTTTAATACCTTTGACAGGGTATAACATCCTTAAAATTCCTTTGAAACGATTTTTCCCCATAGGCCGTAATGTAAAAGGAAACTTTTGATTCGCCCTGTACATAAACTAATCATGGTAGAAACTTCATTTTCGATAGGACTTGTGCTAGGGTAAACGTCAATAACGTCCTAAAATTTCATGGCAATCTGAGTATATTAACGATTTTTCCCCATAGGCCGTAATGTAATGGGAAACTTTTGATTCGCCCTGTAGATAAACTAATCATGGTAGATACTTCATTTTCAATAGGACTTGTGCTAGGGTAAACGTCAATAACGTCCTAAAATTTCATGGCAATCCGAGTATATTAACAATTTTTCCCCATAGGCCGTAATGTAATGGGAAACTTTTGATTCTCTCTGTAGATAAACTAATCATGGTAGATGCTTCATTTTCAATAGGGTTCGTGCTAGGGTAAACCTCAATAACGTATGAAAATTTCATAGCAATCCGAGTATATTTACGGGAGTTAGAGCGCGGACAGACGGACAGACAAACCGAATGCATAAGCACTTTTCAACTTTGTTGGAAAGTGCTAATAAAAATCAAGGTTTGCGTGTTTCACGAAAAATACGGCATCTTCTGTGCACGTTGAAGTGACGGAGTGCAATGTTTGTGTATTTTAATGTTTATTTTTTAAATTTGTGTTGCGTATTTTAATTTATAAAACGAATTTTAAATTTGTGATAGTTAACTTTGGCGCAAGCCTTTTAGAAAAAAAAAAAAAAAAAACAAGTAAGAAAAATCATGCGTTAAGCATAGATTATGAAGCACTTTCCAACACTTAATGAAATCTTTAACAAAACTTTGTTATTTAGGGAAATAATAGTGTATAGCCAAATATACCCAAATATGTATTCCAGTACATTAGAACAGCCCTGTATTTCATATGTCAGTTCATATAATGGGAAAATTTAGCTTAGCAAGAAAATACCCAGTAGCCTTAAATTTCTTTTTCAGCAATTCATACTATTAGATGGAAACATACTTGGATACTTTTGTTCAGCCCTGTAGTTTACATTGTATCTTTATTACACGTCAGCATTAGGCTAAAGTTTATTGTAAACTAAAACACTTTTAAAACAACTGAAATCACATTCTCATAAATCATCATTCATAGGCGTCCATGTACCGAATTCTTTGCATGGCCCTGTATATCCCTTTATCTATATTCTGCAAACATTTCTCAGTAAATTGAATGCAGCTCAGCGTAAAAATGCATAGCTTATTTAAGAACCACGTTTAAAAAATTTACGCTCATATTCAGTAACGTTGGTGAGCTCTTTTGGGTAGTCCTGTATATCAACTATAACATTTATACACACCATATAATGTGCATATATTTAGCGAAATATAAACGCGAATATCATAATTAAAATGCACTTCATCCCTCCATCAGCCATCATCGGACACATATACGGTACTTCGGAAAAAATATACTATTTGAAATCTTTTGTATGGCCCTGTAAATGCTATGTACTTCATATTATGCAAGACAGTAGCGTATAATTTATATTAAGCTTCAGTGACATATATCAATTTTATTATACAGGAAAAAACTTAATATATTTAAAATATGTCACACACAATTCCTCCTTTTACCACTATCTAATGGAATTCTTTTGTGTGGCCCTGTAAATGAATAATAGCCACATTTTCACCTTATATTTTATAGAATGCATATTTTAATGTTTGACAGGGTATAGCATCTTTAAAATTCCTTTGAAACGATTTTTCCCCATAGGCCGCAATGTAATAGGAAACTTTTGATTCGCCCTGTACATAAACTAATCATGGTAGAAACTTCATTTTCGATAGGACTTGTGCCAGTGTAAACGTCAATAACGTCCTAAAATTTCATGGCAATCCGAGTATATTAACGATTTTTGCCCATAGGCCGTAATGTAATGGGAAACTTTTGATTCGCCCTGTAGATAAACTAATCATAATAGAAACTTCATTTTCAATAGAGTTCGTGCTAGGGTAAACCTCAATAACGTCCTAAAATTCCATGGCAATCCGAGTATATTAACGATTTTCCCCATAGGCTGTAATGTAATGGGAAACTTTTGATTCGCCCTGTAGATAAACTAATCATGATAGAAACTTCATTTTCAATAGGACTTGTGCTAGGGTAAACGTCAATAACGTCCTAAAATTTCATGGCAATCCGAGTATATTAACGATTTTTCCCCATAGGCCGTAATGTAATGGGAAACTTTTGATTCGCCCTGTAGATAAACTAATCATGGTAGATACTTCATTTTCAATAGGGTTCGTGCTAGGGTAAAGCTCAATAACGTATAAAAATTTCATAGCAATCCGAGTATATTTACGGGAGTTAGAGCGCGGATAGACGGACATCCGGCCAGACAAACCGAATGCATAAGCACTTTTCAACTTTGTTGGAAAGTGCTAAAAAAAAATGTACGTGCAGTCATTTCTTTACTTTTAGCATTTTAGTATGCGCGTAAGATTTTTCATATGCGCAAAATCTATACTGTTACAAACTACGAATAAATGTGCACGGGTGTAGCTCTAACGTTATTTTGCGAATACCTACATTTCAGGATAAAATGACTTTTTGCAATTTTTGTTACTGCAATTTTTTAATTCTCTAACCGTCGCACATTTTCAATTTTTATTCCGTCATATAGGAAAAGAAATTTACTTTCGAATGCAATTTGATTAAAAACTGTATCTCATTTGGCTCATTTATTGCGAGCTTATATTTTTCAAGCATTTTTTAAAAAATCTCTATCATGTATCTCCATAAGAAATAATGATACACAGTTTATTCATAAATCTATAAATATTGTTCCTGATAATTTTCTATGATAAAATTAAAGTTGCATGAGGAATAAAATAAAAGAATTGTTAAAAATGCAGATTAAATTATTAAAATTACAAATTCAATATGTAACAGGGATGAGAGTAAGAAAAAAACTAAAAAGAGGAAATTACGCGTGAGGTAAACATTGAGCAAAAACGTTGAAATAACACGTGAGGTAAAAATTGAGAAAAAAAGTTGATATAACGCGCAAAGTAAAAATAGATCAAAATAATTTAAACCGATGCGTGTTAAAAAAGTTGAACATAGTGAAAATGGTACATTAAATATACAGGGTGGTCATAATAACACTTTGCGGTATATATGGAGCTCTAGCGGTCGGTCCGCTCAGCCGATCTAGGTGAAATTTCAGATATAGCCATTCAGAGATATGAGCTCGAGATTCTGTGAACGAGAACAAAATGGCGCTCACGGTTACGGTTATAGTTACAGAAACTCGAAAATTTCCAATAGCAACACCCATTTTTTTTCATCGCAAAATGCTCAGCGCATGCGAAAACCTTAAAGAGCGTTGGAACCGTACGTGTATCGCAAGAAAAGGACATGTTATGCACGCACAAAAAACCGTTCTGGGAATCCCCCCCCCCTTAAGAAAAAACTCGATTGGGGCGCAAGGAGGAAATTTGCATATGACGCAGAGTCAGTACACTAATCCCTGATTACAATACAGATCGGAGAAACTAAAACTTTTATTTTTATTACACATTTTCCACATGGGTGTCATCACAGGCAATTAATGGTGGTGGCACCCATGTGGAAAATGTTTAATCAAAATAAAAGTTTTAGTTTCTCCGATCTGTATTGTAATCAGAGATTAGTGTACTGACTCTGCGTCATATGCAAATTTCCTCCTTGCGCCCCAATCGAGTTTTTTCTAAGGGGGGGAGGATTCCCAGAACGGTTTTTTGTGCGTGCATAACATGTCCGTTTCTTCCGATACACATACGGTTCCAACGCTCTTTAGGGTTTTCGCACGAGCTGAGCATTTTGCGATGAAAAAAAATGGGTGTTGCCATTGGAAATTTTCGAGTTTCTGTAACTATAACCGTAACCGTGAGCGCCATTTTGTTGTCGTTCACAGAATCTCGAGCTCATACCTGTGAATAGCTAGATCTGAAATTTCATTTCGATCGGTTGAGCGGACTGGCCGCTAGAGCTCCGTATATCGGCAAAGTTTTTTTATGACCACCCTGTAGATTGTCATTATTTGAATTGAAGCACCCACACACATATAATACTAAAATACATTAAAATAAAATAAGAACACAAATATAAGAATGGGTAATGAAATTTTATTCAATAATTTTGATATATAAAATATATCAATATGAAAAATTTTCAAAAATGCACAGTTATTCTTTAAAACTTTTATAAGCAAATTCATTTAAAAATCTACCTTCAAAATACCTTATGCCACAGTCATAAAACTCCAAATTTGGCTTAAATCTGTTTGCATCCAGTAGGGAAAAGAATTAAGTGTATAATTAGAATTTAAGCAAAGCAGAAGTGCATATTTCCTTGAAAAAAGCTGTATTTCACTTGGCGATTGGTAACAGAATTTATAATCCCCACTAGGCGAATGGCGATCGATCGCGCTTTTTTAATCGTCATGTGGCGACTGTCAATTTTCACCTATATTTGGTATATATATATATATATATATTATTTAACCCCGAGAAAAATTAAAAATTGTACTGAAATATTTAATTTTCATTAATATTTAATTTTCATTAATATTTAATTTTTCATTGATATTAAGTATTTAATTTTCATTAAAATCCTCTTATTTCAACAAAGAACCACGCAAATTTTGTCCAAAGACTGCGCAAAAAACGGGAATTTCGTCCGTGAATCGCATAAAAAACGGGATTTACGTTCGTGAATAGCGTAAAAAACGGGAATTTCGTCCATGAATTGAATAAAAAAAGGGGAAATCCGTCCGTGAATCACGTAAAAAACGGGAAATCGGTCCGTGAATTGCGTAATAAAAGGGAAATCCGTCCGTGAATCGCGTAAAAAACGGGAAATCGGTCCGCGAATTATATAAAAAACAAGAAATCCGTCCGTGAATTACTTTAAAAACGGGGATTCCTTCGGTGAATTGCGTAAAAAACAGGAAATCTGTCCGCAAATTGCGTAAAAAACGGGAAATCTATCCGCGAATTGCGTAAAAAACGGGAACTCTATCCGCGAATTGCGTAAAACTTGGAATTACGCCCCTGAATTGCGTAAAAAACGGAAAATCCGTCCATGAATTGCTTTAAAAACGGGAAATCTCACCGCGAATTGTGCAAAAACGGGAAATCTCTCCGCGAATTGCGTAAAAACGGGAAATCTCTCCGCGAATTGAGTAAAAAACGGGAAATCTCTCCGCGAATTGAGTAAAAAACGGGAATTACGCCCGTGAATTGCGTAAAAACGGCAATTCCGTCCGTGAATTGTGCAAAAAACGCAAATTTCTTCCATGTCTAATGATATAATACGTAATTTTACTACACATTAAATTTGCAGAAAGTTTTGACCCAATATTTTTATGTGCGCAGAAAGTTTTTGGTTTTATACAAGTCTGCCGATAACAAAGAAAAAAAATGCGATGCGGACAAATCGATTGCCGACGTTAGTACGGGGGTTATCAGGGGTTTGATTTCGCAAAAAAGCACCAATGATCCAATTGGCCGCAGTTTCAAAACACGTCATTTTACTTACCCTATCACTAAGGCAACCAAGAAGATGCCATAACGAAAGTTCACTTACCCGTTTGATCGCCATTTTTGACCAATTTCGTCGTGGTTGAAAATGGCGGCGCGGCCGCATAAAATAAGAAAAATTGTGGAAATCCGCGGGTTTTGAAAATAAGCAAAACGCGGAAATCCGCGTTTCCGCGGAAAATTGGCATGCCTATATGTAATCAAACAACTTAAATTTTTACACTGCCAAATAAGAAAAAAAAAATACTTTGAATTTGTTTGAAAACTGCATTTCAATTTACTGATTGGCTGTGGTTAAAAAAAAAAAATCAGGTACGAGTTATTTTTAAATTAATCTCTACCGAGTGAAACTTGATTACTATAGATTCATCTATTTGTCCTTAGAAAAATATAGAGAGTTTGGGATTTGTTTCCGGCTAATATACTATAGCAAAATTGAAATTTCCTTTATAAATAATCTATACTAATAAAATAACAAATCGCTCTGTCTGACTGTGTGTGTCTGTCTGCGATGGCTAGCGAAATCTATGGGACGTACGAGGTTCAAAATTTTTATGAGAGTAGTCCAATATCCCTCCTGATGCATCTGAAGCTCAGAATTTTAATATTTTGATTAATTCAAGATATATTAATTACGAAGTGGAACTCACTTTCTTCAAAAAGTCATTTTTTTTTAAATGTTCGGGGAAAGAAATCGTTTGCACATGCGCACAAACCCTTTTACGCACCTAAACGATAGAAGAAACCATTTATTGGCGTTTATTTCTGCTTTTGGATCATTTTGTTTAAATCCAAATCAACCGAACTGCTCGGCGCAGTTAAACTTAGCAGACATATTTCGAAAGATCATACTTTTAGCTCTCAAATGCTATAATCAAATCGAAATAATGTTGCAGTTAACGATTTAAAAAGAAATATTCAAAAAGAGTCGTTTTTTCCAAAACCATTTTTCTCCCTTTTGTCAATGCTCTTCCAGGGTGTAATTTTTAAAATGTAAGCAAACAAAATAAAAGATATTAAAGTTAAAACTTTCTTCTAACCGATGGTGCAATTGGTTTTAAAATATTTGGATTTTGACTCTTTTAAATACACTGGCAAAAGAAGGTCATTTTGCGACTTGCAGAGAGGATATTTTTTATATGCTAAAATTATTTTAACGTACATATTTCAACTCAATCTTTTAAAATCTTCTCAATAGAACAAATTTATACTCCCTACAGAAAATTCGAAACATTCGGACAGATAGAAATATTTTTTACAAAATAAAATGTGCGAAAAATTTGATTAAATCAATAAAAACAGATCGTTTTCATTGCGGTTTTGCCTTAGCAAAGCGCAATCCTATAGGTACCGGCAAACAAAAAACATATTCTTAAAGCTTAAAAACATTCTTATAATCTATGATGCAATCGGTTTTTAAAATATAAGATTGAACCCTTTCAAATACACCGGCAAAAGGAGGTCACTTTTCAGCTCAGAAATAGAATATTTTTTCTACGCTAAAAGTATCTAAGCGTACATATTTCAGCACAATCTTTTAAAAGCATCTCAATAGACCAAATTTACACCCTCTTAAAAAAATTAAAAACATACGGACGAGTAGAAATATTTTTTACAAAATAAAAAGTGCGAAAAATTTGACGAAATCAATAAAAACCAGATCGTTTCATTGCTGTTTTGCTTTTCATGGCGCAATTGTATACGTCCTGAAAAACCGAAAGTATTTTTTTAAAGCTAAAACACTTTTATAATCTACTAGCTGTTACCCGTGACGTCGTTCACGTAGCATTAAAAAGATAAACACTTTTATTAAACAAAACGTTTCATTAACAATAATGTAAAATATATTTAACACTTATCTTATAGGAGGCTATGCAGTAGTTTTTTTTTTTTTTTTTTTTTTTTTTTTTATAGGGGACTTAAAGAACTTAGTTAGTTAAATAAAAGGGAAATGTGTTAGATAATATGAACAATCGCGAAAATGAAATTGCAACCACTTATACTGTAGAACAATTGTAACGCACCCCAATTGTACAGAAATCATGTTGTAGTGCATTTCAAAATTCCATATCAAAGAAAGAAAAATTATGTGTTAAACCTAGGTAATTAAAAAAATATCCAACATTTCCATAATACATAACTTCGCCGGCCCATTATTTTCTGCAGCTGTGTATATGATCTATGTGTTTGTAAATATTCTAAATACAATGTTAAAATTTTGCTTAGTAAAAAAGTATAACGAAGATTAAAATTCACCTTTGGCAATTTCTAATAATAGACAGAAACTTACTTGAATTCTTTTTTATAGTCCTGTATATTACGTGCAAATATTTATACGACCACATATTAAGCTTAAATTATTCAAGCAAAAAACCCGATTCAATTTATTGAATTCATATTTCCGGCTTCCGGGAATCGCTATTGCACAGGTGACCATATATCCAGTTTATTGTATAGTCCGATACATGATTTATTTAAATTTTACAAACATCTCTTGTTATACCAAATGTAGCTTAACTTGAGGATGCATTAGTTTTCCTTAAAATACATACAATAATTGAAAAAGCTCTTCAGCAATCTTTTCTAATAGACCATACTTTGGATACAATATCTGAGATCTGGACACAGGTCCAAAATCTTTTATGCGTCTCTGTAAATGAACAACAAATGTGATGCAAATCATACTTAACTGCAAGCATATTGTAGTAAATTTCAGTATTTATCATTGTATAGATTATCTCAGTATATTAATTTCATCATGTTTGAAATAGTGCAACGCAATTAAAATACGCTGGGAATATTTTCCCCCGTAGACTATTATATTACCGAACATCTTTCTGCGATTTTGTAAATGAATGTTAAATCTTTTCACCCCATTTTCTACAGAAATCCTGTTTTCAGGCATGAGAGTGGGTAAAGAACAAAAAGTCTGAAAATACGCGTAAGTTCAAATTTTATAAAGTCTGAAAATACGCGTAAGTTCAAACTTTATAAAGTCTGAAAATACGCGTAAGTTCAAATTTTATAAAGGCTGAAAATACACGTAAGTTCAAATTTTATACATATGTATAAAAAAACTGCGTAAAATCTTATTTTGCACAAAAAGAAAAATGTATAAAAGCTATATCACTCAGATTAGCTTTCAATTAGCTCACAAAGCAATTTTTAAAATAAAATAAATGCAATTCTTATAAATAGACAACAATAATGTATGATAATGCATACTTATATTAGAATAATTTTACTACAATATAAAATCACTTACTTAATGTTTTGATACCATATATACAGGTCCCATAAACTGTTAAGTTTCATGTATAGCGGGTCTGATTTAAAACAGTAAAGCAATCAAAATCTAGAAATATCACAAAAAAATAAAACTCTTGCAACTTTTTATTTTTTATTTTGATCCAGTAAATTTCATAACAACAATGTGTTCAGAAACACTTTTTTTTAAAGTATTATATATAGTTTCATTTTTTCAAAAAAGCTTGAGACTACTCTTTAAGTAGTATAAAAACAGTTACACAGCAGACTCCCTCAAATCTGTTCATCTTCGGACCAGAGGTTGTGTGGATTTTAGAATTTTGTGGATTTCAGGTCATCACTTTCTTTACATTTTTTAAAACAGTAATTTGAATGTAATAATGCAATTAAAATTATAATGAATGCATACAATATAGTAAAATATTAAAATAATTAAATGAATAAACTAAAGTAATATAAATTAAGATAGTTATAAAAAAATTAAAAGTAAAAGTCAAGTAAATAATTAATGTGTAATTTTAAATATACATAATAAATATGAGATACATTTTCCCTAAATTATTCAATGAAACTTGCCTCTGAAATGTACCCTACTAAATCACATCAAAATAATAAAGTTTTATTTCAGATTTAGCCAAACTTAATAACCAGAAAAGCTTGTTTAATATATAAATATATTTGGTAAAAAGATTATGATTACCAGTAATATCATATATTTTGAATTCTTTTTCGAAATAAATTTATACTTCCTTCATGAAAAAGCATGAGTTCAGTATAATATTAATGAGAATTGCATATCAAATTACATACCGAATTAATATATAAAAAAAAAAGTAATTTTGACTCTTACATCTGAACTGAAAGTTTCACTGGTTACATCTGCGATAATGCAGAGATTTGAGGGAGTCTACTGGTATAAATTGAAAATTTAAAATGTTATTTTTTTTTTTCATATTTTTAAACATATCAATAATGGTGAGTTTTTTTGTTTTTGGTAACGGCTACAATTTTTCGAGTTTTGGCTGCATTTTTACAGTTATCAGTATCCTTGAGCTTATTGATGAGAGCTCTCTTTTCCGTGGTATTGGCTGGATTTGCTTAGTTGGATTTTGAGACTGAAGATTAGATACTTTCAAAGGAATAACATTTTCTTTTCTAGTTTTTTTTCTCTCTTTCTGAAGGAAGTTCTGTTTTTTGAGCATTTTTATTTTTAAGTCCTTTGAAGTTACTATTGTTTTGTATTGGTATTGGCTGGTTTTGTTCAGTAGATGCTTGGATGGATTTGTTGGGAAGATATTTAGATTTTTGAGAGGGTTCAAGATTCTTTTTAGTAATGGCCACAGTTTTTTGAGTTTTGGCTGCATTTTCACAATTATCAGTATCGTTGTCAGATGAGAGTTTTCTTTTCCGTGGTATTGGCTGAATTTGCTTGGTTGGATTTTGAGACTGAAGATTAAATACTTTCAAAGGAATAACATTTTCTTCCCTAGTTTTTTTCTCTCTTTCTAAAGGAAGTTCTGTTTTTTGAGCAATTTTATTTTCAAGTTCTTTGAAGTTACTACTATTTTTTATTGTGTTGGCTCGATTTGTTCAGTAGATTGTTGGATGGATTTATTGGGATGATATTTAGATTTTTGAGAGGCCTCAAGATTCTTTTTATGTTTTAATCTCTATGTCTTGGCTGCCTCAAGAGAAATTTTTAATTTCTTTATCGATTTCTTGAATGTTACAATAATCATATCGAGTGACAATACCTTTTCGAATGGTAGCCATTTTCTTGCCAACCTGAAAAAGAAAAAAAAAAGATATTGTTCAGAACTTAAACAACTAAAGTACATATTATATACAAGATATTACATAAAAGCATAGTCCTGAAAATTGCATTAGCTTCAGAAAATACACTATTACTATATATACTCTGGTATTTTATACTAAATAAAAAAGAAATTTTATTCTATGTAATGAAGGAATTGTAGAGTTTATTTATGTCAAAATTAAAAGAATATATTTTCGAAAGTTCAAGCAGTAATAAAAAATTATCAGAAAGTTTCTTATAATTACATAAGCAGATTATTTATTTAGAATAAAATATATGTGTTAATTTTTAATTAAGTCACACAGTCCTAATACAATTGTTTAATGCTTTCGCTATTGCTGAGACACCTATGAGATGTGAGCAATTTTAAATGATCCTTTCCCATTTGATAAATATGCATTGTATTAATGGATGCATGTCCCAGTGCTATAGGGCAAAATTGGGAAATCTCATTAGTGGCCACTGACCAGTAAGACTAGTTTTTCAAGTGGCCACTTTGTTTAAAAATACTAAATAGTTAAAATTTCTATAAGTATTAATCTAAAACTAAATAACTCAAATAAATATGTTAATATAAATATATTGGAACCTAAAAAAGTAGAATCATTGATGAAATGTAAGTAATTTGTATTCTTTCTTTGTAAAAAAGTGGCCACAAGGTGGCCGCTGATAGACAATTTTTCACTGGCCACTTTTTTGCATTTACTGGCCCTGTGGCCGGTGGCTAGTGCTAATTTTGCCCTTTACCCAGTGCTATTCCTGAGTAGGACTGGCAGTTTTTTTTTCACTGTAATATTGATATATGATTGTAGTTGATGCATTAAAGTAATAATTTTATTGAACTGAAACTAAACTAGAAAACTAATATTTTTGTAATAATAAAGTAAAACTTATTTCAAAATTACAAGAAAAAAAAAAAAAAAGATTTATACACACACAGAAATAAAACAAGATTAACAGAAATATTGATATGCATTTTGCAGATGGAGAAGAATTGAACAGTGGTTGTGAGTCCCCCCCCCCCCTCTACAGCGATCTTCGGACAAAATCGGCGTTTTTCCGCTACCTTCAGACGAAATCCGCAATATTTTACCAAAATCGGCGATTTATTGCGATCTTTTGCCAAAATCGGCGGTTTTTCCGCGATCTTTTGACGAAATCGGCGTTTTCCCATGCTTTTTAAATGAAATCTGCTTTTTTTCGACGATCTTTAGACAAAATTTGCTTTTTTACGCGATTTTTTCTCGAAAACGGCGTTTTATTCCCGCGATCTTTTGACAAAATTGGCGTTTTTTCAGTGATCTTTTTATGATATCGGAGTATTTTTTTAAATATTCTTTTGACAAAATATTTTTAAGCGATATTTTATCGAAAACGGCGTTTTTTTCCGCGATCTTTTAACGAAATCGGCTTAGATGCAGTATCTTCCCGCAAGCCGCCATTTTGTTTCCCTGTTATTTCTCATACATGGTTATTTAACTTTAAACTGCAAGATGCAACTGAAATGATTATTTAATGATTGAATCATACATTTCAAAAAACTACATGAAATTAAACAAGACAATCTACTGTAGAAAATAAAGGATTTATCTGCGATATTTGGTGAAATTGCCGTTTTTCCGTGATCCGCACAGAAAATTCGCGTTTTTCATCGATCTTTTGACAAAGTTCGTTTACAAAAACATTGACGAAATCGTCGTTTTTTCACGAAATATTGACGAAATGTATGCTATTTCGGCGATCCTATCACGGAATTTGCATTTCTACGCAATTGTTTTTTCCGCGCGCAAAACCTTACAAGTTGGCAACTATGCGGAACTGATAACCCAATTTCAAATTTTCGGAAGAGGATGCCTTAAATTTTCGGACGAGAATCACCCCTGAATCTTTCTCCAGTCACTGGACATTTTGTCTTAGTAGGTCTTATACCCCCCCCCCCCCCCAAAAAAAAAAAAAAAAAAAATCTGAATGCGCAATTGGTAAAAACCGAATAAAATTCCGCTTTAGGTTTCTTATTGTATAGTTAAGTATTCCGTGGTATTCCTGTTGTAATTGTAAGCACTTTGAAAAGTTATTTTACGACAGGATTTCTTTATAAAAGAATATTTTATAATGTTAAGAATGCAAAAAATGCTATTTATATCGCATGCATAAGTTTTGCTAAACAAATAACAATGAAACTTGTAAAAGTTAAATTGTCGGGATTAAGAAAAATATTCCATTATTGACAGGTTCTCTTTTCTTACGGTTTCACTGTATTAAGTTCCACTCGATGCAGACTAACAAATATATGATACGAAAAATTTTTAGAGAATTTATGCATCCTGAAAAATCGGAACTTTTGGCGTTTCACTGCGCGGGACGGATTCTGAAAATGATGAAAATTGGGACACCTAGAAACACTATTTATATCATACATTGCATAGAATTGTAAATACCTTATCAAAGAAAAATCGTATTAAAAAAAAAAATCTTACATACCTTTTTACTCTTCAATCTTTAATAATTAAGACACATCGTCCACTTTCTGCATCTAACACATGGTAAGAAATACAGACGACCAGCAGAATGAGAGAGAAGAAAGTATGGGATCCCAGTTGTTCAAAAATAACGCTCCAATATTCAGGTTCCAGGTTTGCCATAAAACTAATAATCAGCTTTCACAGAGGATTCTTTTGCAAAGAGAAGTCGCCGGGATGCCAGGACCTCAGAGTAAGAAGAAAAGCAGTTTGGCGCACTTCTTCCACCTACTTATTGGTGGGAAGGGAGATGTTAGCTTCAGGAAAAGGTTACTATGGCCAGGACTTTTCAGCTTGGTAAAATTGCAGAGTGCAATGCTGGCGAGATATGCCTCTTTTGGCGCATTTCTTTTCCGTTTGCAAGAAAAAAAAACAAAAGTCGGAATTTTTTTTTTTTTTTTTTTTTTTTTTTTTTTACGAATAAAAGTCGGAAATCTCCTCAAATTTATAAAAAGTCGGAAATTTTCTCAAATTTACGAAAAATCGGAAATTCCGACTAAAGTCGGAAGAATCTCATGCCTGTGTTTTAGTGCACTTCAGAAACTGCTATCAATTTCAATTTTATTAAAATAACCTTAATAAAATAACATTATTAAAATACGCTGCAAATGGTTTTTCTTCACAGACTATGATATATTGAAATACTTTTGAGCTCCCTATACGCACACTATAAGTACTACACTTAACATATTCGATAGTAACCATGTTCTTGTGAACCTTAAAAATGCATGTAAATTTCATTACATTTAAAATTATGTAACATTATCAAAATACACCGCAAATGATTTTTTTCGTCTTAAACCATGGTGTAAAGTCTCTTTTGAGTGCTCCTGTGATTAAGCTATAATCATGGGTGCAAGTTTAAAATTTTGCCAGGACTGAAAATATATTGAATCATCCCCCCCCCCCCCCCCAGTGAACAAATACGCACGTGCATGATTCACGTTTTTTCCATGACCGTTTGACGAAATTCGCTTTTTCCCACGATCTTTTGACAGAAATCGCGTCTCTATCACGATCCTTTTTTTTCAAAAATATATAGAAATTTTTATTTATATGTAAATACACCTCCACGTGTTTTAATACACTAAACGTATGTAATAACACAGACGTCAAAATTTTAAGACTATAACATAAGTAAACTAATTAAAGTTCACTCCTGACTATTTCAGAAAATTTTTAACTCACTTCAGGATTAAAATACTGGTTTCAGAGTTGTATGATTTTTTTTTTTCCAGCTATATTTTTAACGATTATTTTCTGAATCATCACCACTTGAATAAAAAAATTCCTGAAATTCAGAGCAAAATTTTATGAGAAAGTACACTCAAGAAGGGAGAGTGAGAAAATCCCTCCTTACGCAAATTATACATTTTTCTAATGGCATTTTACAGGTTCCCCCTCCCCCTGCAATGCTTTTCCTGGCGATACTTACGGAAAAATCACACTTTTCTAGCGATCTTTTCACGAAAAAAGGTTTTTTTGGCGATTCTTAGACAAAATTTGCACTTTTTAACTCGATCTTTCGACCAAATTTATGCTATTTTAACTATCTTTCGGTGAAATTTGTGTTTTTTTCCGTAATCGTTTGACGAAATTTGTGTTTTTTCCGTTATCGTTCGACAAATTTTGCGCTTTTTTGCTATCTTTCGATGAAATTTGTGTTTTTTCCGTGATAGTTTAACAAATTAGTGCTTTTTCCGCAATCGTTCAACGAAATTCGTGTTATTCCCACGATCATTCGACGAAATTCGTGTTTCCCGCAATCGTTCGACGAAATTTGTGCTATTTTCTATTTTTCGATGAAATTTGTGTTTTTTCCGTGACCGTTCGACGAAATTCGCGTTTCTTCCGCAATCGTTTGACGAACTTTGCCTTATTTTCGTTATCTTTCGTTGAAATTTGTGTTTTTTTCCGTAATCGTTCAACGAAATTCGTATTTTTCCCCGCGATCGTTCGTCGAAATTCCTGTTTTTTCCGCAATCGTTTGACGAATTTACCATTTTTCCACGACAGTTCGGCGAAATTTGCATTTTTCCAGCAATCGTTCGATGAAGTTTGCATCTTTAGTGCGATGAAATTGACATTTTTACCGCGAAATTGTGACGAATTGCAGTTTTTCGGAATCTGTTGATGAAATTTGCATTATATTTGCGATAATTTTGACGAAAATCCCGTCCTTTGAGCTATTCTTTGCTGAACGTTTTTGGCACGATTTTTTTAAATAAAATTTGTCAGGTTTTATTAGATTTTTTAATGAAACTGGCGTTTTTTTTACTGCCAACAATTGATGAAATTGGCCTTTTTCATCATCATCGACCATACCGAAATCTGCTTCTTTTAGTCCAAATTTTCGGTGTATGGTCGATTTTCTTTAAGTTAAAAAAAAATATATATTGCCTTAAATTTTTGGAAAATTCAGAAAAGTATGACCTCTGCCCTATAGCACTGATTGTGATTCTGGGTAGTAAAAAGATAACTGCAGCAAATTTTACAAATTACTTTTTAAACATTTACACTTACAACAAGTTATATGAAAGGTTACTGCAAAGGAAGTGGCAAGGAAATCCTCCCTACACAAATTTTTCTGATGATCCTTTGACAAAATTCGTACTGTTACCACGATCCTTTGATGAAATTTGTGATTTTTCTGCTATTTTTTGTGAAAAATCGCGATTCTTGACGGAAAAAAAAAAACCTTTTTCGTAATCATTTGACTTGCAGGGGTTTTTTTTAATTATTTTTTTTTAATGAAAAGAGCGTTTTTATACTATCTTTCAACGAAATTTGTATTTTCCCTCTCTTTTGACGAAATTTGCGCTTTACCGCAATACTGTAACAAAAATCCCTTTTCTTTCTTTTTCTTTTTTTGCGCGCGCGATATTTTGGTGAATATCGCGTTTTTGGCGATTCTTTGATGAAATTTCCGATTATACTGCGATCGTTTAGCGAAATCGTCTTTTTTCTTCTGCCAACGATTGACGAAATTAATTTCTCTGTCGACCATGTGACGAAATTAGCTATTTTTTTTTTTTTTTTTTTTTTTTTTTTATCTCCGAATTTTTCGGCAATGATCTATTTTTTGATTGAAAAATTGGCGATTCTTCGCAGCGACTGACGGAAGGAATTCGTCTTCGTGATGCATTTTAATGATAAATTGATGAAATCACGGATTATTTGGTGAAACTGTTTTTTTTTTGTTGTTGTTGTTTTGTTTTTCTTTTTAATTATGAGTAACTGTCGAAAATTACAATTTTTATAAAGAAAGGTTCGATACATTTCGCGACATATTTCAACGACAATAACAAAGTTTCCAATACCGCGAAAAGCCAAAGAAACTTACGATGTTTTTTTTTTGCATAAGATTTACGAAATTTGGGATTCTTAACATGGGTGATTGAAGCAATTTATGATTTAAAAAGAAAAAATAAATAAATACGCGGAATTCGGCAAACTTTAAAAAATATATTTGCAGAAAATCCATATCCTGTCAAAAACATGAATGTGAAAGAATGCCAAGTTCGTTAAAGGTTTTGCTAATAAAAGAAGTGAGATCTAACTGCAAACCAAGTTCTTTCGGAGCTCCTTAAATCATATCTCCTGTCATGCATAATATTATTCAATTGCTTAAAATGATTTGTTATGTTACTTGTTATTCAATAGAGCGACTTAGCAAGTTTTCTCTTATTCAATTTTTTCTATTTAGTTGATCAGAAATTAAAGTTGATCCCTTCCTTAACTTATCAGTACCTTAAATTCAATATACTTATTCGAACATTCGATTGACTAGATCTTTGCCAATCAGATTCTATATTAAATTGTACTCCGACTCAAAGATTAAAGTTGGCAGCTGAAAACCTGCCAAGTCGCTCCATTGAATAACAAGTAACATACCAAATCATTTTAAGCAATTGAATAATATTATGCATGACAGGAGTTATGATTTAAGGAGCTCCGAAAGAACTTGGTTTGCAGTTAGATCTCACTTCTTTTATTAGCAAAACCTTTAACGAACTTGGCATTCTTTCACATTCATGTTTTTGACAGGATATCATTATTTTTTGTCAAATCATTTCTTTTATGAGCGAAACCTTTAATGAACTTGGCATTTTTTTACATTCATGTTTTTGATAGGATATCATTATTTTTTGTCAAATAAGTAGGTATTTGTTTCCTTTTTGAAAAAAATAGGTTAAATTAGTTTTATTTAATATTAATTAATCTTTCAGCTTTTTCCTGCATTTATTCACTGTTTTTTTCAGTCAAATTTAAAATTTTAACATTAGGACTGCTTATGTTCCTTTAAATTCCACTAATAAGGATGTTTCTTTTACATTATTGGGCACTACTTGATTATTTCGTCGACCAAAAACGTTTGTAGCCAACTTGGCGAAATATCGCTATATTGACGACAAAAATTACGCACCAAAAGTCATGCTAATATGGTGTTATTTCTGGTATTTTGCAAAATTGCCATAGATTCCCATTGTAATCTGGTAATTTATCCAATAATTTTGTTAGAGCAAGGACTGTCGCCATCATTTTGGCATCTTTTTTTCTTTAAATCGGTTCGCTAACTACCCAAGATAGCTTAAATATTGCTATTTAGAAAGTTTTTAGAACGCTTTCGCGCATTTTTACCCCTTTTAAATTTTGTATTTGTTAACAAATGTTCTTAGTGATCATTTATATCTTATAATTAATGAACATGCCAAATTTTATGCTTTTAGGCCCTTAACATACAGACATCGCATTTTTAGAACGCTTTTTGCTCTTTTACCCCCTTTGGATTAGTGGAATCGACATAAGATATAGCCTATATTGGAGCAAGGACTATCACCATCATTTTGATATCATTACTTTTAAGATTGGTTTGTTGTTTGCTGAAACTGCTTTAAAATCCCAATTTAGAGCATTTTTAGAACGCTTTTCGCACATTTTCACCCCTTTTGAATTCCGTATTTTTTATCAAATGCCCTTAGAGATCATTTATATCTTATAAATAATTAACATGCCAAATCTTATAGTTCTAGGTCCTTCAGTAATACAAAAGTTGCATTTTTAGAATGTTTTTTGCTTCTTCACCCTCTTTTGGTTAATGGTATACGCATAAAATATAGCCTATGTTTGAACCGGGGCGAATACCATCATTTTGGTATCATTAATTTTGAAATCGGTTCGGTGGTTTCAGAGATTAGCCCCGATACTCACCAAAAGTGTCGCCAACTTGGCACTATATCTGATATTTCGCGACATTCCCATAAACTCTAAAATGCCAAATTTTATGTTTCCAGTCCAGTCCCTTAATATACAGACATCGCATTTTTAGCATTTTTTTTTGCTCTTTTACCTCCTTGAGGTTAGTGTAATCGACATAAGATATATCCTATGTAGGAGCAAAGACTGTCATCATCCTTTTGATATCATTACTTTTAAGACCGGTTTGTTGTTTGCTGAGATTGTTTTAAAATTCGTATTTCGACCTTTTTTAGAACGCTCTTCGCGGATTTTCACCTAATTAAATTTTATATTTTTATAGCAAATGTCATTAGTGATCATTTATATCTTATAAATAATTAATATGCCAAATTTTGTGCTTTTAGGGCCTTCAGTAAAACAAAAATCACATTTTTAGAATGCTTTTCGCTTCTGTACCCTCTTTTGGTTAGTGGCAGAGACATAAGATATAGTCTATGTTTGAACCGGGGCGAATACCATCATTTTGGTACCATTACTTTTGAAATCGGTTCGGTAGTTTCTGAGATTAGCCCTGATACTCGCCAAAAGTGTCGCCAACTTGGCACTATTTCTGGTATTTTGTGAAATTCTCAGAAACTTCCATTGTAATCCTAGAACCAACCATTAATGTTTAATTAATGGTGATTTCTGATTTTTTCCTATTTATAGATCCAATAACCTACCTCCACACCAAATTTCAACTTTCTAAGTCACCTAGAAGTAGTCAAACATTTCTATGAGTGAGTCAGTGAGTCAAAACAGTGGTTTTCAGACGTCAATATCTCGTGAACGGTAAAAGATTTTTAAAAAAAATTTTAGGATTCGGAAATTAGAAGATGGTCTTACACGACACAAAAAATTGCAAGTGTGTAGGTCAAATAGAATTTAAGCTATTGAGGGGTCAAAAGTGGCTGGAAATGGTTCGGGTAATATAACCCACGGGCGGTGTGTCGCCTTTTACTTTGTGAACTTGGCTGACACACTGCCGTGTGTCTAGATCTAAATTAACTTCGCGGCCTAAAAGAAAAAAAAAAATCGTGAGGGTGGATTGCTGAAAAATATTTATCTTTTCAAATTTATAGGAATTATAGTAGCGCTGCGAGGTCTGTAAGTGGTCGTTCTCTTGAAAAGGTTGTGCACACTTATTTTAGAGGGAAACACAATTTGATGGTTTTTGTAAAGTTTCTCTAACACTCTGAGTCTGTACGTGACAAAAATTTTGTGAGCATTCTATCTCAAGAACTGATGCACATAATTTCACAAATCTTTAGTTACACCTTGATATAAACTGGAGATGTTTAGTTATTAGTGTATATCGTCCAACACATGGTGGTGTTATGCTTCATTATCATGATTTCCACAACAGATCTATCTCAAGAACTAGTGTTCGGATTTTCAAAAAATTTCAGAATCAGTTAATCCTTGATATAATTTGGTGCTGATTAATTTTTGTGTAAATCGCTTTTGTATAAATGATGCATTATTCATTATTATCGCAATAGTTCTATCTTAAGAATTAAAAGACTATTTTTCATCAAACTTCAGATTTAATTAGTTCCTGATGTATATGAATGTTATTTAGTTTTCGGTGAAATTGCCCTACTGGTGGTGCTGCACTTTTTGTGATTTCACTATAGCTGATTAATTGAATGTTTTTTCAGGGTGCTGAATCTAAAAATGGCCTACATCACATGCAGTATTGCTGCAAAACATGGAGAGTTTACATTAGAAAATACAACTTCGATGAAAAACATTAATATTTTAATATAAATAATTATGTTCCAAATTATACTTTCCCTCTTGATTAAACTTTGAATTTTAGTAGTTGTCTGAAACATAGTAGAAGCTTACTTCTGTGTGCAACAGATTTTGTTTTTCCACAAATTCCTTACATCTTTTATTTGAAGTGTTGTGTTTTATAGTTCATATATCTTGAGTTCCACTCTTGAAATATGAAATTAACATATGGAAGCATTATTGGACATGGTTTTTTACTCAAGAATAGGATATCAGATTTCAGGATAAAAAGATAAATTTTACGTTTAATTAAACTAAAAACATAATTCTTGTGTAAAAACTTGATATGATGCAGGCCCTTATTATCGCATGGGCAAATCGGGACCTTGCCCAGGGGCCCCGAGCCTCAAGGGGCCCCCAAATCAATATATTTTCCAACTTATACTTGTCAAATATATAAATTTCATTTTTAAAAGATTCCACTAATCTTTCTGCAAAACAAATTTCATTTTGAACTCACAGTGCTTTTACAAATCTAACCTCAAACGCTTTTTCATCCACCAATCAAAACTGCCCAGTTGACCTGCAGCCTCGCCCATAATCCTCTCAGCTACAAATCATAGTTACCGTTCAACGGTTGTTTGAACTCCAATGGTCGATTTGTGACTTCCAGTGACGTCATTAATGTTGCTTACTTTAATCTTCATAGCTCCATGGTTGGAGTTGAGGTTTGGATTTTAGGTTACAAAAATAGGATTGGCAACAGTTAGCTCTACAACAACGCGGCGTACGTGAAAATCAAGGCCCCCTTATCATAATCAGGCCTCGCATTCAGGAGAAAATCTATTGTTGAAATTGTCTCTATAGCTGCCAACATATTAACTGATTTTGTCTCGTATGTAGCGCCATCTGGTGCGTTCTACTAGTCATTAAGGCCACTTTCATAATAATAGACTTGGCAATTGCTAAGTTTTCGTGGCCCCAGTAAACTTGGCCAGAAACCTCGTGATTTTTCCCGTTGTTAGCGCACTCTGTTGTAATAACAAATGCATAAATTTTATAATTTGTTTTCCACCCGGGCCTTGTTTTCTATATATGCTTTTTCCTTTTCTTTTCGATATGCTGTAAGCTTGTATTTTTCAAATGAGATTTGTTATTTTTCCAATTTTCGAAAGTTCGGCAGTTTTTTGTTATTTATTTTATTTTTTTTTTGGCATAAAATGTACTTATTTTACAGTAATTATTTATGAAAAATGGTGAACTATTGCGTACCGCTGTGTATCAAAAGTATTCAATTACATTATCGTCAATTAGGAAAAAGTTTCAAATATATTCTATACGTTTGAAATTTAAAATACATAATTATTACATAATTTTGTCGAGTTATTTCAAATTTTATGAAAATCAGATGCATAGATCAATTACAGGGACAATCAAACGTATTCCGTTACATTACGGTCAATGGGAAAAAATGTTTCAAATGCATTTTAATCGTGTTACACTCATGCGAACTTAATAAAATTTATATGCAACTATAAAGTACATATTATAATATACATCATACATAATGTGTGGTGCAAAGAACATTTGTTATTGATTTACAAGGCCACACAAAAGATTCCATTGCATAATGGTATAGGGAGAACATTGATGAGCGTTTTAATTGTAATTCACTATTTACAATTTTATGAGATTGATATAAGAAAGTAATATTTTTTAAACTTCGTTTTCGTACGAACGCACCTAATTTGCTACGCTTCACGTGCAATTTCCAACTTGTTTATTACTCTTTTAGCAATTCTCAAGAATTAAAGTTCATTATATGGGATTCTTTTGAGAAGTTGTGTATATGACATATAGATTTTTAAATTAAGCTTAATTTAAACCTCAAATTTAAATTAAGCTTATAATATGTGGCTCTGTAAAAGGATACGAGTATTACATGAACCTTTTATTGTAGGGAAGGTATTATTGTGAATCCCAATAATACATATCAATTTCATTATGCTATAAATATAATATCTATTAAAATGTACTAAAAGTATCACTATCTATAGCAACAATTGTATATAATTTCATTTAGATCGGGAAGCAGGAGCATAGACAATCACCTTATCGAGGTCATGGATGAAAATCTAGGACTAGTTAAATCTTGATTAGCATATTACAACGCAATCGGTCTGCCAAGGAAAATCTGTGTAGAAAATAAAAAACCCAATTTTAGCAGATGACTCATAAGTTTACGATTTTTTTCCTACTCCCAAACTTCCATGATTTTATACTTTTGGGTGCAGGAAAGCACAATGGTAAACTTATGAGTTAACCACTAAAATAGGGTTTTAGGGGTTTTCATCGAGATATAATTTGGCAGACCAATTGCGTCTTAATATGGGAACCGAGATTTAACTAATCTTATATTTTCATCTGTGAACTCGATGAGATGATAGTCTGTGCTGCCGCCTCCCGGTCTGGTTGTGCGTATACATTCTTCTACCTGACTAATAAACGCTACGCTCAATATTTTCGATTAAAAACATGTTCTCATGCCTAAAATTTAAAGTATTCCCCGATCTTATATTTTAATTATTTTTAGTCTCCCTGTATAGTTAGCTATATGTATAAACCGGATAAAAATCATAAACATTAAAAAAATGAAAGTTATAAGAAATTTATAAATCACTTAAACTAAACACATCTCAAAGTTTATCCTCAAAAATAAATTCTTTTTGTGCTACGCTTGTGGTGTAAATCTTTATTTGGCGCTTCTTTCTTAATTAAACTTACAGCCAATTGGCTCATTAAGCAAGTATAATTGGCGCTAAACTAATTTCATTTTTTTAACCGTATACTTAATATCGCATTGTTCTAGAATAATGCTTATTTGCAGATAACTTTAAATGCGAAACCGGAACATATTACAGAAAAATAGCCAATACTGCATTATATAATATTAAATCGATACTTTTTCAAAGTACCTTTCTCAAATAGAGAAAATGGTCTTGGCGAGAAAAGGAAATTTGGCAACATATTTTCTGGAATCCTATTTTCTGTTCTCATAGAGAAGAAATGTTTTGCAATAGTTATACAATATATTTCATATAAAAAAGCCGATTTTCTATTTTTATGCAAAAACATAAGTAAATTGTACATAAAAACAATAATAATATTCATATAAATTCTTAAAAGACAAACGAAACATTTTACAAGTTTGTTTTCATTACTGTTTACATCATTTGGCAATAAATCATACTTTCTGAAGCCGAAAATTATAAAGTACCATTAATTCTTACTTTTAATTCATCATTTCAGTATATTTTTTTACGTACATATTTTAGTGGAATTTGAAAAATATTTTTTATAATATTGTGAATAATACAGTTTGATTTTTCCTATGCAATTAGAATATTACTAATAATATGCACCAGGTGGCGATACTTACGGTATAAAGTTGGTTTATGAGTTCGCAACTATCCGGACATTTTCTCCCATACACATTTTTCTGATTGTAAGGCCTATTATTATGATAAAGTGGCCTTGCTGAACAATATATTTGAGCGACAGAGGGCGCTAACAACGTGAATTTTAATCACGTGTACTGCAGACAAAGGAAACTTAGGGAATGACAAGCCTTGTTATTATGATAAGTTAGCCTTGGTGAAAATATTGGCGAAGCGAAGTTTGATTATCAATATCACGTGCGTTTCGAGTAAATTTTGTCTGTATATCTACGATGTCTTCCCCTTCTTTATCTCGTGTTTATCCATCAGGAGCTAAAAAGAGACAGTTAAAACGTAAGAGAGAAGCTTCTAAAAATCAACAGACTTCTCTGGCAAGCTACGCTTTCACTGTAGAAAAAAAACACGATTTGCAACCGGAACAAGTAGTAAAAGACGAGGTACAAGAAGTCTTAAATGAGATTGTGCTTCAGGTAGCCAAAGAAGAAGTGCAACTTAATACTCAATTTCATAATAATGTACTGCCAGTGCCAGTTCAAGCTGTTTACCTACCATCTACATCTGATTTTGCTGCCGAGAAAAAGGAAATTTCGTGGAGTTCAGATCCTGCAACTTGGAATACTATCAACAAAGAAATGGTTGAACATTTCATTATTAATCCACCTCCTCAAAATACCAACTTACTGCCGGACACTGAAAGACTTTTTGCTGGAGTAAAAAGAAGCCTCACCATTAACCATTTTTATCACACTAAAATAAATGGTGAGAAACTTTTAAGAAAATGGCTCGTCTTATCAGCATCCTCAAAAATGTTATTTTGCTGGATATGCAAATTAACAACCTGCAATAGCTCATCTAAAGGACAGTTAATTACAGGGTTTTGTGACTGGAAACATGCTGCTTCCAGGTTAAAAGAGCATGAAAACTCTGCAGCTCACAAACAGGCCATGATGAATTTTTCTATTCAGTCTAGTACCTTACGAAGAGTTGATACTTCTCTTATTCAGCAATTTGAGGATGAAACTAACTACTGGCATTCTGTACTTACAAGGGTTGTTGCAGTAGTTAAGTTTCTTGCCTTACGTTGTTTGCCCTTTTTTGGTGATGATGAGACAATTGGTTCAATTCATAACGGAAATTTCCTGGGTTGTATTGAACTCATTGCTGAATTTGATCCATTTCTATCAAAACATTTGGAAAGATATGGCAATCCTGGCAAAGGAAATGTCAGTTATCTTTCCTCTACTATCATAAACCAATTTATTGATGTGATGGCCAAAAAAGTGCACAAACAAATTATTGAGGAAATTCTGCATGCAAAATACTATTCTATTATTGTTGATTCAACGCCGGACATTACACATCTGGACCAGCTCTCTTTTGTAATAAGATACGTCATTGAAAATGAACCCGTGGAACGGTTTCTTAGGTTCATTCCTATGTACAGCCACAAATCGGAGGTTTTAGAAGACATTGTTTTAACAACTTTAGAGGAAGCTGGAATCGACATTTTAAACTGTCGAGGCCAAGCATATGATAATGCTTCTAACATGGCCGGTAAATACTCAGGCTTGCAAGCAAGGATAAAGAAAATTAATTCAACTGCTGAATTTGTTCCTTGCGCAGCACATTCATTGAACTTAGTTGGTGTTAATGCTGTTGAATCTTGCAGTGGTGCAGTGCATTTTTTTATGCTTGTGCAACAGGTTTATACTTTTTTTTCAGCATCAACACACAGATGGCAAGTATTGATTGATGAATTGAAAAATAACAACAGTAATGATTATCTAACCTTAAAAAATCATTGTGTAACGAGATGGTGTGCTGATGCACAGGCTGTAAAAGCTTTAAGGAAAAATTACAGTGTAATTTTATCTGTTCTTTCAAAGCTAAGCAGTGATGATAATGAAAATATGTGCACAAAATCTGAAGCAGGAGTTCTCCTCAAAAAGTTAAAAAAATTTGAAACTGTATTTAGTATTGTTCTATGGGATACTCTTTTGCAAAGGCTTCACTTAACAAGCGTAAATCTCCAAAAATCTACTACCAATTTAATCGAAGTTATTCCACTGTATCACTCATTAATTGCATTCACTCAATATGTGAGAGATAACTTTGATCATTATGAGAAGTTAGCCAAAGATCTGTGTGAAGAGGATGTTGAATATAATGTTTCAAGGAAAAAAATAAAGCCAAAAAGCAGAGATCCTCATGCAATTAACAGCAGTGGCGTTGATTTCACACCCCGTGAGCTTTATAAAACTGAGATTTATAATGCTATTTGTGATACACTGATAGTCCATCTATCAAAACGCAAAGACCCATACGAGATTACAGTCAAGAAGTTCGCTTGTTTGACTGCCCTAAAAGAAAAATCGAATGTCTGGGAAGAATCAATGTCTTTGCAAAAATGTTATCCATCAGACATAGATGATTCTTTTCCAGATGAACTTCAGCAATTTTCTTCTCTTGTTGAAGAGAAAAGTAGTATAGGGGATATGTTTTTAAAATTAAAAGAACTTGAGTTAGATTCAACTTTTCCTAATGTTGACAGCGCGCTTCGCATTTTTCTAACATTGCCAGTTTCTAATTGCTCAGGCGAAAGATCTTTTTCATTATTGAAAAGATTAAAATCCTCATTACGTTCTTCGATACTGCAAGAAAAATTAACATCTTTAGCACTACTGTGTATCGAAGGAGAAATCACTCGAAAATTGGATTATAGTGATATAATCAATGATTTTGCAAGTATGAAATGTAGGAAAAAAAGTGAGTTGCTACATAGTAAATATTTTAATGCCTAATAAATATATTTTTAATTTATATTAATTCTCATGGCACAGATGTCATATACACACCACATTTGCACATGTTTCTTTTTCAAGCCAATTTAGCATGGCACATCTGTGCCTAGGAGAAGATCTGTTTAGTAAGTTTATAACAATTGTTAGGGAAATAAAATGGGAAAAATTAAAGATTTCAGTGAAATGTACTGATTAAATGATGCTATTTGTATGCATTCAATATAGCTATAAGTATCATGTTTATTTTGTTATTTTTTATTTTAATTCTTTAAAATATTTTTATTATATACTATATCAATATAATAATTATTTATATCAAATTATCATTCATTTATATTTATTTCCTTTTTTTAAAATACTAGAATCTTTCATTTTATCATGTTATTTTATTTTTATGTTGCAATAAAAAATCATATGCTGTTATTGGATGCAATTTGTAACTTATATTCAAACACAAAATATTCACCAAATTGGTGCGGGAAAGAAACACATGCAAATGTGATGTGTATATGACATCTGTGCCATTCTCATTTCCTACTATTTATATAATTTAACTTATTTCAATTTCTACTGAGCTAGTAATAATGGTTTATTTTGTTAACTTGTTTCCAGAAGGATATTTTTTATTGAAATGTGAATTATTCTTATCAATGTTAAAGTTTATTTACAAAAATGCATTTGGATAGTTACATACTATAAAAATAAAAAACAGATTTCAACCAAACTAATTTATTAATTTGTTGAATAAAATTATTGATTAAATTGATTATTAGTTGAATATAATTATAATTTGTTGAATAATTGTGATTGAAAGTCTTACATTTGTAAAAAAGTTATGGCTTCTCATAGTGAAGTTAAAATGTGACTTACTAGTTTTAGATAACTATTCATTGTAATGATTATTATTATATTTTAAATAAATGGTTAAATAACTATTTTTTATGAATTTCTTTTTGCTTATTTCTTTATTAAGTTAATGTTATGTTAGTATTTTATTTTAAGGAAAAATTTGACAACTGAAAACAATCTTACTGGTTTTCTCTGCAATAATTTATGTAATAAAGGGGTAATTCCTGATCAAAAAGTATCAGCTTTTTGTTGATAGTATCACCTCTCTTTTTTTTTTTTTGTTGAATTTTTGTTAAATGCTTACTTCAGTATTTATGCTCTTATAATTTTTATATAATTAAGAATTAACCTGCAAACGAGGTAATCCTCAGTCAGCATCTTTTTTGATGTAAAAAAAGCAGTAAAGTTAGTTTTTCTTAGATTGTTAATTAAGATAAGTAGAATGTGTTTTAAAAGCTTAGATATCTCATAAATGTGGAATAATACATAAACTTTATTTTTGAGCATAAATAAAAATTTATTTGATCTACAAGACTCCTAACATTTTACAAAATTTCAATTAGCCAAAGAATTTTTATGCATTTTCGCAACTTTTACAAGTTCACTGTGAATGGATTAAATAATACCTTGTAAAATTATTATTTAAATTAAAATTTTATTTCTGTTGAGAAATGTAACGATGGGATTAGTTAAATATTGTTGAAATATCGATTATAATATGAAAAAAAAAAAAAAAACTTAAATATAATAATTATAAATATAAAATATTTTTAAGATATTCCTTAAGGGGGTCCATTACTGGTACATCTATCCTTGATCAACTTCTGTAAGTCATTTAAAATAGCATATTTCAAAACTATTTTTAATAGCTAAAATAGTTTATAATTGAACCAAAAAGAGAGGAAAGTAAAATATTTAAATTTTGAAGATTTTTGTAAAAATGTGCCTTAACTAAACCAATGTTATTTTATAAAAAAAATAGTAAGCAATTTCAAAACAATTTTTCCCAAAACTAAATTAGACGTAATTGTACAATTGAAAAGTTTGTTTAAAATATCCCTGATTTTTTTTTTTTTTTTTTTAATGAGATGAGAACATGTTTTAACACTCAAAAGTATTGTGACCAAGATTTACTGTGGAAAGACGTTGATCTGGAATTTGCCCCAGGTGACCCTAATACATACGAGAATTTAACACTTATACCAGGATGAATTATATTAAAATACTTCTATTGTTTAATAGAACACATTTATTAAGTAAGAAGTAATATTTTGATTTTAAAAGATATACTGATTGGATCAGCAATGAACTTAAATCATGTGTCTAAACTTTAGTGATTGAAAATAATTAGTTTTAAATGTCATGAGATAGATTTTCTTCCGTATTCAAAGTTTTTTCTTTTAATTATGGAAGTATTTGACACTTTTCTGTAAGTTGAAATTATTAAATTCATCTTAAAAAAAATAAACAAGTTGCTAAAGTTATATAAGAGTTTTGGCTATTTTTCTTTTAACCAGGTGCCAGTGTTATATGCACCTATATAATATATACACTGACACCCAACTAACAGAGAAGAGAAGTATCGTAATATACTTTCAAGATGCAAATTGTTAAAAAGTGTATCTCAATTTAGAGTTCACTGAGTTTTCACAATTTTAAAATAATTTCCCAGCAGAAGTTATTTTAAATCTACCCATTGAAAATAATCTTATTGTAGAAGATTTATGCATTTATTTTTAAAACAAAGTAAACAGTTCAACATTTGTTTATGACTGTTATTACATAACAAAATTTAAACTACACTAATATGCAAATAAGTGGTATTTTTCTTTTAGCAGAGCGTCAGTATTATGTGTAATACTGTCATATTTTACATATACATCTATATATATATATGTATGTATGTATAACACTGACGCCTATCTAACAAAAACATATCGAGTTTAGTTGCATACTAAGAGGAAAAAAGTATTTTTATTAAAATACATAATTTAGAATTGACAGAGATAAGAATTTTCTATTAAAAATCCAAGGTACATAAATGTTGTTTATGTATTACGCATATGACTGACCATCAGCTCTGTTTGATTAATGTTGTAATGATTCGAATGGGGGGGCCCCCTAATTTTTCTTTGCCCAGGGGCCCCAATTAGTCATGATCGGGCCCTGATATGATGCATATATATCAGGGCTGCAAAAAAGACAGCTTTTTCTAAAAAAAGGCCAGGCCGGCCGGCTTTTATTGGAAAAGACCGGTCTTTTGTAGAAAAAGCCGGCTTTTATCCAATGTATATACTATTACTATTTATTTTTAACAACTTCTTTTGTTAATTTACCTTACTAATGGCTATTTTATGTAAATTAAAACTAAAATCCTATAAAATTAATTTAAAATCATGTTTCAAATGTCCACTTTTTTAACCAGTTAATTTAGCCAGTTAAAAATCTCAAATAGCCAATATGATTAACAGACATCTATACTATAGATCTAGTGGCACATCCTATGCTTAGTTATTTTCATGTTATTATGGGTAAGGATTATATCCAAATAAATAATATACAAAATTATATACTGTTTATAAAATACTTCACTTGAACAATGGCTCCTAGCATATATGAATGTGTTAGTATTATGAATAAAAATAGTCACTTGTTTATGTAAGAAGTTTACAAGACAGCATTCTACTTTAAAAATAAGAAAATATAAATAATTTTGTCATAGCTTTTATATTTATCTTTCTAAGTACAGTAAATTCTCTAAGTCAGACTGAGTAAGATGGAAATTTGTCTAGTTCGAAAAGGTTAGTCCTTGTGAATCCATAGACAGTGTAAAATTTGTCTAAGGCAGAATATCATTTACTGTGAACAATTTTCTCAGTTCTGATTGATTCTAACTTATAC
Organism: Maratus speculifer; assembly: GCA_964019185.1. Taxonomy (NCBI): domain Eukaryota; kingdom Metazoa; phylum Arthropoda; class Arachnida; order Araneae; family Salticidae; genus Maratus; species Maratus speculifer. Next base: position 45,089,414 of record OZ025294.1, read on the forward strand.
AGAGTTTACTATACATCTCTTTTTCTTCATTTGTTTTTTCTTAAGGAAAGAGCAGCTGACATAGTGTGGGTTGAATTACTGTGGGGTGGCAATGGCAAGAAACATCTGTCTGTTCTTTAAATCTCCTGCAGTACACATGACCTTGGCTAATCTGATTGGTCTCTGTTTAACTGGTCTATGACTTGATTGGCTTATATTGCCATAAATGTTTCTGCAATGATCACTGATAAAAATGCAGTGCTGTGGTAAATTGGTTGATGGAAATGTTTGTAAACATGCCCTTTCCTTCTATACATATTGACTAAATATTTTGTTCTTGTTCCTTCACAAATCTTTCCACACATTAATAGGAGAGGAATTTATTTGGGTCAATTAGTAAACTTTCCCATCCACAAATTCCTCGTATTAGGAGAGGTTTGGTGTTTAATCTAATAGGTTACTGGATTAGCAAGATTCCAGGAACTAATGCATTTACACTTAAAAGAGCATAAATATGGGAGAGGGAATTTAAAATACAACAAATGGTTTTGTTTGGAACAAGATCAGTGTAGTACTGATATTTAAAATGTAAGTCAAATGACTGGTATTATATTTGGAAAAAATCATTTGAACTACTTAAAAAAAAAAAATGATTATTGTCTAAATTTTCTAATAAATATTCTTCCCATCTGTTGATCACAAGAACATTTCTACTGTCAGTTCGCTTATATTTTAATTGACAATTTATTAGACAGTTCATTTTTATGACACTAGTAATTAAATAGTTATTAATTAATAATACATTTCATTTTAAGAATAGTTTTTGTAAAAGAAAAAGTTTTAATAAAAGCCGGCTTTTTTAAGAAAAAGCCGGCCTTTTTCAAGCGGTTTAAACCAGGAAAAGCCGGCCGGTTTAAACCGGCTTGGCTAAAAGCAAGCAGCCCTGATATATATACATATCCCCCCCCCCCCCCTGGTTTCAGTGGGTAAAAATCTAACAGTCAATAAATCCTATGCCCTTTTTTTTATTATTATTGCAGACCTAAGTAAATCAAACTAAAACTTAGTTTTGTTTGAGTTTAGATTGTGAAACTAAATCAAAATTTTTGAAACTTGAAAGCTATACCAAAACTATTTTTTAAAGGAAATGAAAATTATACCTAAGGGAAAAAATGTAGTATTGCAAATATATACATTTTTTAAACAATGGAATATTTGAATACAGATATTCATAATAATGACAAAACTGCAACAAGTTGTTTCTTTAATTTAAATTAGTATCAGGCATGAGATTGCAAAGAATTTTAAAAAGAAGAAAAGCACATAAACAAGAAAACGAAAAAATTATTTTAAATAGCACGCATATAAGACAATTAAAAAGGTTATTTTATTAGCACAATAAAATTGTCAACATTTTTGTTTAAATCCTGTTTTATTTTATTTTACATTTTAATTATTTATCCTTTTATTTATTTTTAGGGAGAAGGGATGTTAAAATTCAAATTTTAACATGTTTTCACTGAAAACATCAATCAAACATGGCAAGCTAATGTTTAATTTGCCACTTAGCTACAAAAAGTTTTTGAAAACATTATTGCAGAAAATTTTACACGATCCTTTGACGAAATTTGCATTTTTTTCTGCACTCCTTTAAAAGCAGTGTTTTTTCCCTACGATCTGTTGACGAAAATTGCGTTTTTTTGCGCGATCTTTAAACGAAAATCACTTTTTTTTTTTTTTGCAATCTTTTGATGAAAATCGCAGTTGTTTTGCAAAAATTTGAGTAACTTTCTCGTGACTTTATGACAAAAAAAGCATTTTTTCTCGATCTTTCGAAGCAAATCGTATTTTTCTCGCAATCTTGACAAAAATCGCGGTTCTTCGCAATCGTTTGGCGAAAAGCGTGTTTTTTTTTTGGGGGGGGGGGGGGGGGGGGATCTTTTGACAAAATGAAAAAAAAAAAAAAAAAGCAAAAAGACCTCTGAATTTATCAGGACAATGTGTCACAAATTTTGTGATCACAGATAAATGTAGATAGAGAGCTAGGGAAATCCCCCCCCCCCCTCATTCAGTGCTAAATGGACTCTATTCTTGTGACGTCAAAGTCACGTGCCTTGGGGAAACATTCCCCCACATCATAATTATTAATTATACAACGACTCGTTTCCCAACTCGTTTTGTATGTCGTAGAATAGTAACGGAGCATATTTTTGTGCCGCGAAGTCACGTGTTTTGGGGAAATATTGCCGAAATACAATCTCGAACTCAAACGGAGAATAGGGTCCATTCAGAGTGTTGCCCGGAAGAAATATCTCCAAGAGCCAGGGCTCGAAAAATAGCGTTCCCGGGATCTCGGGGAACCCAGAAATCATTTCTGGTAACGTATAATATTTTTTCATTCAGGTTTTCAGTCGGTAACCTAACAAATCATTGTGTCCGAAAGCAATGACGCGGATGTGTTATAACGTGTAATTTACGCAAAAAATCGGAGATCGGACTAAAAAAATAGCTCAAAAGCGGCCAGTGGGTAGCCCCCCCCCCTCCCCCCCCCCGTAATTTTGTCATAAAGGTTTTTAAATAAAGGTGTTTGCCGGTAGCCAGTTATTTGAATCACTGGTTAATAGAATCAGTATTGTAGTGTATCAAATCATAATGCATTTTCAGAGTTTTCCCCAGGTTTAAAAAAAGGGCAGGGTGCTACTGTTCTGAAAAGGGCATTTTTACATTTTTCAGGGCACTTTTTCATTTTTAAGGGCACTTTTATAGAGTCGAATCTAGAATCTAGCGGTTCAAAAAGTCATGAAAAAACAGAAATTTCATCAAAAAATTTAAAAAAAGGTAAATTTTGTTAAAAGATCACGAAAAAAAAAAAAAAAAAGGCAAATATTGTTAAAAGATCACGAAAAAATGGCCAATTTTGTTTAAAGATCGCCAATAAAGGCATATTTTGCTAAAAAATTGCGAAAAAGGTCAAATTTCGTGGAAAAAACAGCAAATTTTATTAAAAGATCGCAAAACCAGCAGTTTTTGTTAAAAGATTGCAAAAAACGGCATATTTTGCTAAAAAATCGCGAAATAACGAGAAATCTCATGAAAATATCGCAAAAAAGAAAAAAAAACTTTTCACAGAATTTTCCGTTTTATTGAGATTTTTTTCGCAAATCTTTTGACGAAATCTGCCGTTTTATCGATATTTTTGACGAAAGTTGTCGTTTTTTGCGACTCATTTAGCAAAATTTCCCGTTTTATCACCATTTTAGGAAGAAATTTGTCGTTTTTCCATGATCATTTGAGGAAATCTGCCGTTTTGTGACGAAATTAGCCATTTTTTTTGCGAATCTTGCTGGAAATTAGTCGTTATTTTGATATTTTTAACGAAACTTGCTGGTTTTTTACCAAATTTTTGACGAAATTACCCGTTCCACAGGACGCGTATGAAGCTATATCTTGCGTTCAGTCGCCGATTTTGTGCGTAATTTGCGCACTATAAGCGAGTTCGGATCATCGCTGGAAGGCTGCGTTTAGAAGGGCACTATTTTCTTTTGAATGAATGACAAGAGGGGCACTAGTTTTTGGATGAAGGGCAAGAGGGGTGCTATTTTTTAAACTAAAGGGCAGGAGGGGAGGAGCGCCCCCACTGAAACCCTCTGGGGGAAACTCTGCATTTTCTCCTCATTTACATTAGTCATGTTTCATTTAAACAGCATTAACAATATTAGAGTTAGAAAACATAAAAGCCGGAAAAGACAACAATGAACATACATGTCAACCACTAAAATCTGTCATTAAGGTGTTTTCCATCGATGACATCGAGTTTGGCATTCGAAATTACCATTCTTTTAGCATAAGACGTCTCGAAAAAGTGACTTAGTTCAAATAATCAATTTTCACTTAACTAATGCTTGTAAATATGCACTTTCACAGCTTTAAGTAGAATTTTTGCCATTTAATTGGATTAATTTGTTAAATGGAATTCGATTCAACAAAGAGGCGGCTTCCAAAATACGTCAAAACGTTTAAATATTAAAACTAGTTTTGATTCATGTAGCGATGTTACTTATCTCTGGGAGGGGTTTTAAGCCCAAAACCTCCCCCTTGGCCGCGCCACTGTGATTCATATTCATAAACTGAAAGCCAATGAAAATAACTTTAAAATAAGGTTTTTAAATTCATAAAAAAAATTGTGCTTATAATTTTTTTTTATGCAACATTTTTTTCAATAGATTCATTGACACTCACAGAGCAGTCAAATTTTCTTTCTGATATTTCACCACAGTATTCATTTTAATTTTTCTTTAATTTACTTCAGTTTTGAAGATGGTGTGAATCTTGGAGGGACGCTGAAGAATCAAATTTAGAAAAATCAGTTTCTCAAACAAATTTGAGAGAAATTGCTAAACCAGCAAAATCTTGTCATAAAGAGATCACTAAATGCTTTTTTTTTTTTTTTTTACTACTTCCAAAAACAAATTCACCTTTATTTTCAGGTCTTTGTAGACTGAATCCATTGAATTGCGAAGCTGATATTAAATTCAAAATTTAAAAGTTTTATTCTTCTACATCATAGGTTCCCAACCTTTTTTGAGCCACCGCCCCCTTTACAAGAGAAAAAAATGCCAACGCCCCCCTCTTCCATAATAATTAATTATACAAAATACTAAAATATTGTAGCATATTATCTATATTTTATCTGTCTAGCTATCTATTAAGAATCACAAAGTTGATGTTAGTTAAAACAACCATCAAATGTAGTAAAAACCTGTTTATTAAAAATTGAAATATTAACAAAAACCACAATTAAAAAAAAAAAAAAAAATGGTTGAGACTGATTGAGTTTTATGAATTTGTTCATGTCGGATTCTAATATCTTTAACATATGTCACAAATTGTTAGATTCAAAGATGTCTGTGCCTTTCTTTAGACAGTAGATTAGCTACTGCACGGAACCCACTCTGAGCTAAATCTGATGAAGAAAAAGCAATCAAAATTTTATGTACTCTCATTTAGAGATGTAAATTTTCCGGAAAAATATAAGTGGCGGAAAAAAACTGGTTTTTTACTGGTTTTTTTCGGAAAAAAACGGAAAAATTGGAAAAATTGATTTTTCATGACTGTTACTCCCAAATAAATTATATTTTCTTAGAGAATATTAAATAATAAACATTTTTCCCCATTTATATATATTAAATGAAAATTATTTTCACTTTATATTACAAAATAAAAAGAAAGTAGCAAAGCCTGCTTTTAAAAGTTTAGTTTTTTTTTTTCAACAGCCTAAGAATTTTTATTAAACACTATTGTTATTTATATCATATCTCTGTTGAAATGATTTTTCAGTTACATGTTTAACTACTAATTGATCTAATGTAAAAACCTGAGCCAATATGTCTGCAGTTTGGAATGAAATAAATTAAGCATTCCATTTACATAAGTATAGCTTTTAAGTAAATGATACTAGTTTAAAGAGATTATTGCAGTTTTGTCATTATTATGAATATCAGTATTCAAAAAGTCCATTGTTTGTTTAAAAAATGTATAATTTTACATTAGTACTTTTTTTCTTAGAATTATAATTTTATTTCCTTTATAAAATATGTTTAGTTTTGGTATAGCTTTCCAATCTCAACTCAAAAAAGTTTTGATTTAGTTTTATAATCTAAATTCGAACAAAACTAAGTTTTACTTTGGCTTACTCAGGTCTGCAACTAAAAAATAGTGTAGGATTTATTGACTGTTAGATTTTTACTCACTAAAACCAGATTTTTTTTTTTTTTTTTTTTTTTTTTTTTTTTTTTTTAAGTTTAATTAAATGTAATTTTTTTTTCTTTTTACCCTAAAATCTGGTATTCTATTCTTGAGTAAGAAAAACCATATTCAATAATGTTTCTACATGGTAGTTTTATATTTCTAAGAGTGGAACTCAAAAGTTATGTAAACAGAACACTAGAAATAGAAAATGCTCACTATTTGAGGAATTAACAAAAGCAGTCACATACAGGGGTAAACTTCTACTGTGCTTTAGTAAACTACAAAAATTCAAAGTTTAATCAAGAGGGAAAGTATAATTTGGAACATAGTTTCAAATATGGTTTTTTTTTTTTTTTTTTTTTTTTTTTTTTTTTTTCATTGCAGTTGTACTTTTCTAATGCAAACTGCCCATGTTTTTGCAACATTACTGTACATTATGGAGGTAAAATGGAGGTCAATTTTAGATCCAACACCTTGAAAAAACATTCAATTAATCAGCTATAACGGAATCTTGAAAAATGCAGCATAGTAGTGCCACCTATAGGGCAATTTACACCAAAAACTAAACAGCATAAAAATATATTAAAAACTGTCTGAAGCTGTAGTTTCATTTAAAAAAAAATCGACTTGAGGTAAAGCTATTGCGATAATCATGAATAATGCAGCATAGCAGCGTCATCTGTTGAGCAATTTACACCAAAAAGTAATGAGCACGAAGTTATGTCAAAGATTAACTTATTCTGAAGTTTTATGGAAATACATACATTAGTTCTTGAGATAGAACTGTTGTGGAAATTATGAATAATGCAGCATAGCAGCGCCATCGGTTTGGCGATATACACTAATAAACTAAACATCTCGAGTTTATATCAAGGTGTAACTGAATCTAAAGTTTTGTGAAATTATATGCATCAGTTCTTGAGATAGAGTACCCATAAAATTTGTCACATACAGGCTCACAGAGTGGCAGATATTTTCCAAAAACCATTAAAACGTGTTCAGGACCTTCTAAAACGTTTAAATACACTAAAAACTGGAAGTCAAATTTTTCACGAATTCAATACTTACTTCTTGAAAAGATAGATTAAAGTAATAAAAGTAGTAAAAAACTTCAACATTTTATGTTGAATTTTTTATTTTATCATTTCCATTAATCTGCATATTATTGCAATAATTTTACACATGAATTAACTTTTAAAAAGAGAAGTTGCATTTAATTACATATCTAGATTTTTTTCATGTAATCAAGTTTTTGTGAAATTGTGAACTTTTTGTATATACTTGTACAAAATATATTCAGAATTTTTGAATAAGAAATTATTACTATATTTAGGTTCCTATTTAGAAATTTTTAATAAGGTTATTTACATACATATATGCAACTTAATAAGATTCAGCTGCTGTATGGCATGCGATTTTTTTTTCTTCAATCACTGCACTTGCGAAAGATTCAATTTGTTGATTAAACATTTTCTGAAATGTCTATTTTCAAGAGAAATTTTGCAAAGGGTCTTGTGTTTCAAACAAGAAAAAATGTGAAGGATCCTTTCAAGTCATCTCAAACAGATTTCTGCTCAGAGATCAGATTACCCACATTAAAATTTTCATGTGAGACACTCAACACAAAAATAAATAAAATAAAATTTTGAGAATGTAGCTATTACAAAATTTTCACTATATTATTTCATAAACAAAACTTCAATTTTTCCAGTTCGGAAAAATTGAAAAATAAGCCTTCGGAAAAAAACTGAAAAAAACCAGTTTTTTTCCCAATTTTTCCGGTTTTTTTCCGACCATTCCCATCTCTACTCTCATTCCAGGGTTGCAAAAAAGCCGGCTAAAATTAAAAAAAGCCAGGCCGGATGGCTTTTATTGATTTTAGCCGGCTTTTTTTGGCCAAAATTGGCCTTTTTTGGCCATAATTGGCTTTTATACGGTGAAGCCTTTTTATTATAAGCAACACATTTTTAAGTGTCGTTTAACTAATTTTAATGATGTTTAATTTACTTTGAGTTTAATAAATTTATTTCTTAATATGAAAAATTGAGATTTTAATTATGATTCATTGAGAAATTGGGTTATAGCCCAAATTTTCAATAATGAAGACATTAATACTAGAATAACGCATTGATGGAGTTGCTAGTGGTTTATAGTCAGAATTACAAATATGTCAGCTAAATTATAAAATGGCCATACCAAGTGCTTTTTCTGATTTACATTGACCTTTAATCCTACCTTTGTTTTTCCATTTTTATTGCTTTATAAAATTAAAGGTTACTTAGTTACATGTTTTATTACTTAACTAATTTTAAGAGTTATTAAAATGTCATGTTTTATTCGCTATAAACATTTAAAATCATACATAAAAAAAAAACACCATTTCTCACTATTGATAATAGTATTTTGAATTATGCAGATTTCATAATATATTATATTTCACAATTTATTTCAGTATTCTCAATTAGCATATGCATAAATATATTCATTCATGCAAGTAGGCATATATGCACTTTTAAATAACAAAGAGCTATTCAAAATTTTAATTCAGCAAATTTTATTAGAACATTTTTTGTTGCTTAATTTTATGTAATTATGTATTAAACTTTCTTCAAATATTGAATCCTTCCTAATTTCTTTCAACATTGTTCATGTTATGACTTAATCTTTACATATTGACCTGTAACAATTGTTTCCATGAATGCTTTGATGTGTTTCATTTTGTTAGTGTTCATTTTAGGCCATTTTTGAAGGATGCAGCACCCTGCCTTTTTTAAAAGTAGTAAAATGCACCTCTGATTTTACTCAGAAATTTTTGATAAATATTTTTTTTTTATTTCGTAGTATTTCTAAATTTGTGTGAAATTTCCAAAAATGATAGAATTTTTTCATTTCTTTAAGAAGAAGAACATGAAACTATTCAATCATGTTTTAATTGTATTTCTAATTTTTATACCATAAAATCTTTCGAAATTAATGTTACTTGATTTATCATATTTAAAAATTATGTATTTTGCTGCTTTCTTTTTTCCCTTTCTAAAGGCAATAACAATTTTTTTTCTTGGAAAAGTGTTCTTTTATGATACAATAGTACCCTTTTTAATGAATAGCACCTTGCCCTTTTTATAGCTATAGGGAACACCCATTTTATCATAATTCCATTAAATATAATTCTTAAGAATGTGTAATATAAGTAGAACTATGTAGAGGTCTGCACGGGCCGAAATTTCCAGGCCCGGGCCCGGCCCGAACGAAAGAAATATTGACCCGACCCGGCCCGGCCCGAAAGTTAAAATTTCGGCCCCAGCCCGAACGAAAAAAATAATGGCCCGACCCGGCCCGGCCCGAAAGTTAAAATTTCGGCCCGAGCTCGGCCCGGTCCGGAAAAAAGTTTAAAATTCGGCCCGAACCCGGCCCGGCTCGAGTGAATTTCTATAGAACATTGATCTGTAATCTTATGGAAGAGTTCTGACCAAACAAAATTATATTAGTCTTTTTTTTTTTTCCATGTTTATAATCTCCATTTATGCAGAAGTGCCGTAGGCTGCGATATTTATGCTTTTAAATGAATCTTTGTTTGTTGTATGTAAATGTTTCAGTTATCACTAGTATTATTAATCCATATTCCCTGTAATGGAGACAGAAAATCGAAAAAGCGGTATATGGTAAAATTTCCAAAGACGAAATCGCTTTGGAAGGGAAAAAAAAAATGCATTCCCTTCTTAACAGATGTAAATGTTTTTAATATATTTTTTTCTCCCGTATTGTTGTATTCATTTTGCATGGATGAACATTTTAAAAGAAACTTTCAGTTTTAAGTTTTAAAAAAAATTCCGCCATAATCATGTTTTGTGTGTGTGTGTGTTTAATTCTATTTTAAAACGCCTAGTAATCTATGATTCTTTAAAAGGAATAAATTCTAATGTTTAATTGTAGAATAATGACGGCTTAAAAGTATATGCTTTTTTTGCAGAAATTTTTGGACAAAGCAAAATATTACTGATTTATAAAAAGTTGAGAAAAGGATTTTCATATAGGAAGATATAATAGGAACTGATTATTTTGGTCCATGAAAACTAGGAAGAATGGAATCAGTCTCGGCTTCGTACGGAAAAAAAAAGTTAGGCCCGGCCCGGCCCGGCCCGGCCCGAATGCCATTATTGGAAATCGGCCCGAGCCCGGCCCGTGCAGACCTCTAGAACTATGAAATGTAGAAGTTTAAAACACATTTTTTGAGTATATTTTCTTTTCTCCAAGATTTATATTTTTCAGACATAATGCCTTCACAGTTGACTCCTAGCAGTTATAAAGACTTATTTGAAAAATTAAATAGAAATTTATAACTTTTTTAGTAGTAAATTATTAAAAATGTATTTAAAATAAAACAATCAAAATTTAATATGGATTCAATACAAATTAACACTTTAAAAATAAAAGCCGGCTTTTTGTAAGTGGATAAAACCAAAAAAAGCCGGACGGCTTTTTTTGGCCCGGCTAACAGCCGGCAACCCTGTCTCATTCACAATCCAGGTTAGAGAGCTGTATTGGCTTTTGAGGTTGGAACTCTTGGTATCCATTTCCAAATTCTACTTTTAGTTCTGGTTTGCTTGGAGTTCCTCTTCCAAATATGATGATACTGCTGTATCTGTATTTGAGAAATTATCTAAAAAGGGTAAACAGTATACATTCATGTCGAGGACTAACAGAATCTGAAGTTTGATGAAAATCTGTGTCGCAATTTTTAAGATAAAGCTGTCGCAGAAATCGGGAAAAAACAGAATAGCAGTGCCACTTGTTGAGTGATTTGCACGATAAACAAATCAGTATCAATTTATATCAGGGACCACCTCAATATAAATTTTTGCTAAATTCCGTGCGTTGGTTGTTGAGATAGAGGGCCCACAAAATTTATATCACATGCAAACAGAGTCATAGACTCACAGAATCACAAACAGACATTTTGTAAAAACACGTTTTTTAAAATCTCCGACCCCTAAAACTTGTAATTTCGTCAAAGACTAGAACTTGAAAATTTTTACGAAACCAAAATAATTTTTTTATTTTTTGTAAAGATAGAAGAAAGTAAAAATATCACATATCTTTGTCTTTTCTAGTATCAGCACGCATTTATTCAAATGCTCTTGTAGCCTAGAAGGCTTCGTGGCTTCATTTGAAAAACTGTTTGGTAAATTAAGCCAATAGGTTAACGACTGGTTTGTAGGAGAGTTCCTAGATCCACATTTCAAATGTTTACCGTATATACTCGCGTATAAGTCGAGAAATTTTAGACAAAAAAAGAACTTCAAAGTGGGGGGGTCGACTTATATGCGAGACCTAAAAAAATCTATAAAAAAAATATCGGAAAATAGTTTGCTATCACCTAAAAAAAGGAGATGGGCAAAATCGCCCAATATAAGGAATCGTTCCAGTCAGAATCGTTCACCAAAAGGAATGAGTCATTCGAAGTTGTTCCGAAAAAAGGAATGAATCCGTGAAAAATGGAACAAAAAAAGGAACGAGTCCAAGAAAAAAAAGAAACAAATCCGAGAAAATGGAACGAGTCCAAGAAAAAGCGGAATGAATCCGATTTTTCTTCGTCATTCCCTGATTCCGGTTTATGACATTAAGCATAATTTTTCGGACGACACATTTCGGAACGAATCTGATAGATCGTTCCTTTTCAGAGTTATTTAATTTTGGAACGAGTTTTAAGATTCCTTCTTTTCGGAACGATTCAGAGGAGTCCGTCTTTTTCGGAAGGTTTCCGAGAATTCGATTCTTTTCAGAGTCGTTTAATTTCGGAATGAGTCTGAGGAATTGATCCTTTTCGGACTCATTTCATTTCGGAACGAGTACGAGGAATCAGTCCTTTTCGGAGTCGTTTCATTTATGAACGAATCCATGTCCATATCCTTTTCGGGGGAAAGTCAAACGGTTCCCCCTTTTAGGGGGTCGACTTATACGCGGGTTTTCAATTTTTACTTATTTTTAACAACATAAGTTAGGGGGTCGACTTATACGCGAAGTCGACTTATACGCGAGTATATACGGTAATACTGTACTGCCGGCATTTCTTCTTCGATTAAGATATTTTGAAACAAATTTTTTCCCTATTTAAGTTTAAATAAATTTACTTTTGAACAAATTTATAGATACATCGATTTTTAACACTTTCACTAAGAATAAATTAATTTCTTGAAGTGATTCAAATCACGGATTCGTTTAAAAATAACTTCTCAGGCATACGTCGTCATACTTTTCTGGAAATACAGGTTAATAAAAAAACTGTTTAAAACTTTTAGCTAGCCACTTATCACGAATTTTGTACTCCACAATTTTTGAATTCATAATGATATTCAATCCGCGTCATAGCGATTTTTCGTGTTCCACTGGGATATTTTGACATTCTTGAAAGAATTGAGTAACAAGTTTTTCGCCTGATAAAATAAATTTCTGTTCTCCTCGATTTTATCCCTTCTTCGTGTTGTGTGTGTTTTTAAACATTAGTAAAATAAATTCAATTCCTACCCTACCCCCCTACCCCGCATATCTAGGTTCGTTTGTATAGATTTCCATTTAAAGGTGCAGTTATATTTTTGTCACGGATTAGGGACCTCTTATAATAGAGGCTGACGCAAATCCATTTTGTTTCGGATAATTGGTACCCAGTTCGGCATGAATCTACTGCGTCGAAGCCTAACCCTCGAAATTTTCGAAGGTTACTCCCGGAGCTGGAGTTGCCAAATGGTGGAAATTAGCTTGGTTTTTCGACTGGGTACCAATTCGGGTGCCAAATCCAAGAGCAGAGGATATCAGTTATTTTCACTATATTAGTTCCTAAACAGGTAGGTATGCCATGACCGCCCCCCTTGACTGCCCTAACGCCCCCCATTTTTCTCTAGACTCGATACCGCCCCCCTGGAAGGCTCCAGCGCCCACTGGGGGGCGGTACCGCCCCCGTTGGGAACCTATGTTCTACATGAAATTGACCATTCGGATGTTCTGGTTCATAACAATTAGCATTTGAAACAAGACATTTTCTGTGAATTGTGCTGTAGGTGTGGACGTTTATAACATTTGGATTTTTTTGGAGCAAAAATGTTTTTAGTTTCCCTTTGTTGATGGACATTTGTCTGAGCAAACACCAATGCAATTTCCCCTCAGCAAACCAAAGCTTTAAATACTTTTTTATTTATTTATTTATTTATTTATTTATTTTTTTTTACAAGCTCAAATGTTTTTCCTGTCATCATGTTCATCAAATCATTGCAGAAAAGATACTAGTTTGGTCAAAAAAAAAGAATTCTGATGCAGAAAAATCCATTTTTGAAAAAAAAAAAAAAAAAAAAATGTGACAGCAAAATTAGTTTTTGGAGATAGAGAGAGAAAAACAATTTTGTAGCAGCAAAAACTAGAATTCTGTTGCAGAAAATACACAACTTTTTTTTTTGGTGCCCCTTTAACAAAATTTCATTTTATTGTTGTGATTGTTTGATGAAATATGCAGCTTTTCCGCAATATTTTAACGAAATTTACCATTTTTTAAACGAAATTTACCATTTTGCAATTTTTTGAAGAAATGGTTTTTTTTTTTTTTTTCGCGATCTTTTGACAAAATCTGTCGTTTTTTGCTATTTTTGATGAAATTATCATTTTTTCTCGATCTTGTGATGAAACTTACCATTTTTTTCGATTTTTTAAATGAATTTTTTTTCCCATAACTTATTGATCTCTCCTTTTCTCGTGATATTTTGACGAAATCTGTCTTATATTTTCGCTATCTTCTAACGAAATCTGCTGTTTTTTCAATATTTTTTTTTTTTTTTTGTTACGAAATATTCTATTTTTATATGATTTTTTGATGAAATTAGCCTTTCTTTCATGATTTTTTTGACGAAAACTGCCACTGTTTCGTGACATTTTGTCAAAATATGCAGTTTTTCTGCGATATTTTGATTAAATCTATCTTTTTTCATGATCTTTTGTTGAAATCTACCTTTTTTTTTTGCTATTTTTTTTATGAAATCTATCATTTTTTTGCGATCTTTTGATGAAATTTACTGTTTCTTTTTTCGCGATTTTTTAAACGAAATTTGTCATTTTTTTAAATGATCTTTTGACAAAAGATACCGTTTTTTCAAGATTTTTTGACAAAAGATACCATTTGTTACTAGATTTTTTTTTATGAAATTAGAAGTTTTTCACAATATATTAACAAAATTTACTATTTTTTCGTGATCTTTTGACGAAATCTGCCATTTTTTTTTCACGATCTTTTGTCGGAATCTGCAGTTTTTCACGATCTTTTTATGAAATATTTCAGTTTTCCTTGCGATCTTTGGATGAAATTCGCCGTTTTTTTTCGCGTCCTGTCCAATTTTTCCACCCCAAATAATAATTTTTTTTACTTTTCCAAGTTGCCAAATTTGTCTGCAAGAATAAGAATAAATCTGTGATGCACGTCATGTACTTTCTGCTACCAGGATGAATTTAAACATAACGCTCTTTAAAGTATTCAACCAATCAGAAATCCGTATTTTCTCCCCTATGCTAGCTTCAAAAATTGCATCGGTGCAAGGTCCCAGTCAAATAGGGTTGCGCAATTCTATGTTTTATAATTATTTTTTGGGCTTATCACACGCTTAAACAATGGCGTGCAAAAAAAAAAAAAAAAAAAGAAAGAAAGAAAAACTACACAGGGGGTGAAGTTTCAATTTGCCCCGGGGCCTCCAAGTTTATAGTTAAGGCCCTGAGTGGCAGAGAGCTTTGTAGCTGTCTGCAACAAGGTCTTAAAATTACATAATCGCAGTAGCCATCCAACTAAAGGTTAAATTCAATATTTGTATTAGTAGCCAGTGGCCAGTAGAGGCTGAATGTTTAGTAGCCACTACTGTCAAGTTAGTGGCCACTAATTACTATCATAGATGCCACCAAGAAGAAAATATCGTATAAATTCCAATCAGAATATTAAATAGTTAATAATTACTTTATATGTAAAGAAAACCATAACTTCATTCAAACTTAGATTTTTTTCCCCATTACAGATAATGAAAATGGGGATTTTTTTTTTTTTTTTTTTTGACCACTTGATGAATTTAGTAATATTTTCCGCTATTGGGCAATGGATTTCGCAGTCTTTTGAAGAAATTTGCTGTTTTTCGCAATTTTTTGACGAAATTTATCGTAGCTTCACGATTTTTAGACAAAATTTATTGTTTTTCCACGTTTTGAATCTAAATTTGCTTTTTTTTTTTTTTTTTGACGGAATTTGCAGTTTTTTCTCAATTTTTTGAGGAGATCTACCTTTTTTCTGGGACCTTTTGATGAAATCTGCCGTTTTTCCGTGATATTTTGATGAAATTAGCTCTTTTTTTTTTTCAATTATTGACAAGGATACACCGTTTTTTCGCGATTTTTTGACGAAATCTGCCATTTTTTCGTGATTTTTTTTAATGAAATATTTTTTTTTCGTGATTTTTTTAAAACCAAATCTACCGTTTTTTCGCGATTTTTATACGAAATCAGCCGTTTTTCGTGATCTTTTGACGAAATATGCCGATTTTTCGTGATCTTTTGACGAGATCTGCCATTTTTCCGCGATCTTTTGATGAAATTAGCTTTTTTCCCCTTGCAATTATTGATAAAGATTACCGTTTTTTCGAGATTTTTTGACGAAATCTGCCGTTTTTTCGCGATTCTTTGACGAAATATTCTGCTTGTTCGTGATTGGTTTTTTTTTCTTAACCAAATCTGCGTTTTTTCGCGATTTTTTTTTAACGAATTCTGCCGTTTTTTCGCGATCTTATGGCGAAATAAACCGATTTTTCGTGATCTTTTGGAGAAATCTGCCGTTTTTTCGCGATCTTTTGGAGAAATAAGCCGATTTTTCGTGATTTTTTGACGAAATTGGCCGATTTTTGCGATTTTTTGACGAAATCTGACGTTTTTACGCGATTTTATGACGAAATCTGCCGTTTTTTCGCAATATTTTGACGAAATCTACCTTTTTTTCGCGATATTTTGATGAAATTTGTCATATTTTCATCATTTCTCGATCACATTTACTTTTATTACGCGATTTTTTACCGATATTTGTCGAAATTTTTTGATTAAATTCGCGTTTTTCCGCGATCCTTTGACGAAATTAGCGATTGTTCTTCGAACGATTGGCAAAATTGGTTATTTTCGGCGACCTTTTGTCAAAATTTGCGATATATTTTATGTCCTAATTTTCGGATTTATGACCGACTTTTTTTTCAATTTTCCGAAGTGATTGATCGCCAAAATGGCGATCAGGTGCATAACATAAAGTAGCCAATTTTTTACATTTAGTCGCCCTGTGGCCGGTGGCGACCGCGAATTTTAACCTTTACATCCAACTATCCAACACGGCAATGGGCACTGAAGATTCATCCACCAGCTTCAAAAGAAAGACCGAGCATTTAAAAAATGCTGAAATATACTTTAAGTTTTGACATTTATGATATTTGTTTCATAATTTTTTTTTATTTTCTTATAAAGGCAAATTTTTTTTATTTTACAGGATATTGTTTTAGTAGACTTAATTTGGCACAGCCTGGTAATTTTATTACAGCAGAACCCCGATAAACCGGATCCTTTTTTTTTTTCAAGTTAGAGAAGAGATTGGCTAATTTCCATAACATTAACTTGTTGCATCATCGTATTCTGAATAATTAAAAAAAAATTTTTTTTTTTGCCAATCACTTCTCAAACTTGAAAAAACCAATTTGGATTATCAGGGTTCTACTGTAACTGTATGCTGCAGACTGATATACACAAAATTCTGCTTCTGGGAATATATAGGTTTATATTTCTGTGTTACACACAAAGAAAACTTAAATATTTATTAAATTTATAGTATAATTTTGTTTCACACATGGTAAATAAAAGTTTAATAATCATTTGAATTTTCTAAATGTGCAATACTTAAAAAATAATCTGATTAGAAAAATTAAAGTAAATTTATTAATTTGAGTTTATAAGTACTATAAAAAGATTTACTTACACATAAGTACGCATTAAAGAAATTTAATTATTTATTCAATTTCTGGAAAATAATTATAAAAGTTCAGTAAATTTGCATAAAGAGCAATATTGTACTATTCCAGAAAATGAATATTATTCGCTGTTAAAATTAGGGATGGGACGAATATTCGGCCACGATTCGGTATTCGGCCCTTTTGCCGAATATTCGGTTGGCCGAATATTGAAGGCTTGTTGACCGAATACTTCGGCCGAATATTTAAAGATATCTGGCCGAATATTGCTAAAATCTCGCCGAATAGTGAAAGATATCTTGCCAAATAAATTTAGGATTTAAAGAATTTTATTTCTTGCAATTTTTTTTTCTAATATAAATTGGCTATTTCATTCATGAAGTCATTCTCATTCTTATTACAAAATATACAGTTATTCGATTGCTAATAAATACACAGCCTTTCTGTATTTCCTATAAAAGTCAGTGACATTTTAGAAAATGCTGCCCAAGTTGGAGATTTAATTGTACGGGAAATGTCTTCATTAGAGAATGATATATTACAATTCAAAATATTAAAACACTTATAGAAAAAAAAAAAGAAAAACACTGCCTTATTCTAAAACACTTGAATATTTATTAATGTCTGCAAATTCCATGCACATGTAAAAAAGGCTCTTATGAAATTCGTAACTTATTTTCTGTAAAGTAAGAAATGCAAAAATTAATTCACTAGGTGTACTAACGAAGATTCATTTTCAAAATTAGATATCAAATATCACTATTCCAAATACAACGGTACATCTGAAAACAGAACTGGTGGCAAACTAGATACGCATTAGATGACACAACTTGCTTTATGAAGATGGTTTTATAAGTATTTAAACATGAATTCTAAAATACTGAATAAAATAATTTTTTATTCTATAGTTTTCACTTTTAAATAACTATTTACTGACTCTTAATTACTGACTTAAATATGTAACATTATTATGTATATATTTTTAATTTACATGTTCCTTCATTCATATTGTTATCAATTTCTGTTTATCCTTTTAATGCTTGTTGAATAAGTGGAATATTGAAGTTGAATATTGTATGCGCCAATTCAAATGTTAAAGACTTTGTTACCATATGCATTCTACTTTAAGCATAACCTTTTGCTTTAACGTAATTTATAATTTAAAGCTTGGCAACTGATTTCAGAACAGTTTCATTCTTATGAATTTAGTTTTCATTAGGAACACAAACTCTAAATGATCAAATTTACTTCATTAGAGGTTATTTCAGAAAATATCTCCTCATGAGTTCTGAGAGAGAGAGAGTAAGAATATTATTAATTTTGGATGCAATAAAGGGTAAAAGTATCATTTGATAGTAAAAGTGAAGTACATTCTTCATATTTTAATGGAAATATCTTACCATCCTGATCCTGACTTATTGAAAATCAATTTGATGTACATTAAGGTAAAAGAATATAATGCAATTTCATAATTCTTTTGTGCTAAAATAAGTGTTTCAAATTTAAAAATACATTTAAAAGCACATTTAAGAGTAATTAATGAGCTTCTATTTTTAAAATTATATATAATAAAAATTGATTTTATTTACTGGAAAAAAAGTTAGTTATTCGGCCGCCGAATATTCGGTATTCGGCCAAATCACTATTCGTCCCATCCCTAGTTAAAATTACTTTTATTACTGGTATTGTAGTTTAGAGTAGAACTTGATGTTTTCTTGTTGTCGTCAAAAAAATTGTAATAGTGTAAAAGATTATAAAAAGTGAATTGAGGCAAAAAAGATATAAAGAAAAGGATTGTTTCTAAGATGAATGCTTTGGTTTAATAACAGAAAACTTTTTGAAACTAGAAAAAAAGATAAGTGAATATTTTTCAGGAAATGTATTTAATACTAGGGATGCACCGAATAGTCACTTTGACCGAATGCCGAATATTTGGCGTACAGGTGAACCGAACACCGAACATTCGGCTAGCCGAATAGTAACTCCTAGGCCGAATACCGAATATTCGGCTCACCAAATAACTTTATATTTCAAAGTTTAAAGGCATTTTAAAATGTTAAATTTTAAAACTGTTTTACTTGATATTTAAAACAAAAATTTTCATTTTGATAATCAAATGCATTTTTCAAGTAAACTTTATGCTGAAGAAAATCTGTTTTGAGTTATTTAAGAAGAGGATAGTTATAAAACATTTTTAATCAATCAAATTTTAAATTTCATAGACTCTTCTGTGAATTAAAACAAATGAACAAAATTTTCTTAAATTCTAAAACACACATTTTAAAATCAAAGAGAAATTGTGAAAAATAGTACAGGATCATATATTTGTTTGTCAGGAAGAGACTAAAGTAAAAGTAAATAAATAATACAATCTATTCAAATTTTATATGATGGCAACTCAGCAAAAATAATTTTTACTCCCTTTTTAAGCGAGGAAATTTTTAAATACATCCTAGATCGGTGCCTGGAGTGGGCGATCCTTTTCAGCGATTGTAAATAATGTTCTTAAAATCTTAGAGATAAACAGATTATTTACTGGACAATGTACAGAAACTTACATTTGTACATAATTAATTCCTATGAAAATCCTCGTGATTGGTTACTATTCTTAAATAATACTTAACAAACAGCAAATAAATAATATAAAAACATTCTCTTTTATTTAAATATATGATTCTGTTTCTAATTATCCTGAACACCTTTATAAGTTGACTGTTAAATGTATAAGTGTTATAAGATTTTTAAAAATATGTTTTAAAAGTTTTTTTTAAATATTCGGTTGGCCGAATATTTCGATATTCGTCCAAACCGAATATTCAGCAACATGGTCGAATATCAAATATTCAGTGCATCCCTATTTAATACTACGTAAAAATTAGAAATAACATGTTATTAAAGGGACTGAAAATTATAAAAGACAATTTCAAAATAGCTGAATGAAAAAGCATTTAGTTGACCAAACATAAAATGTTATGAGAATAAATAATGTAATAAGAATATATAGTGCAGTATTTATCCTCGTATATTATTATTAGATTTAAAAACAGAAATTATAATATTAGTAACCTCACGAACAAAATGTCTTAATATAAAAATAAAATAATAAGGCTACTCAAACTATCTAATCACTAAACACATAGATCTTTAAAACCAAAGTATATTTCAATAATCAATTTAAGCTTTTTCTTATAAAATATTTTATAATTTAAAAGTCAGATTTGTTCTTAATGAAATGTTTAAAAGTAATTTAAATCTTTTTATTATTATTATTTATCTTTGAGGCTTATCTTTTAATTATTAAAAAAAAAAAAAAAAAAAAACTGGTAAGACGATATTGATTTTAATCAAAATTTATGAATTAATATTCGACTGCAACTTGGCCGAATAATCGGTATTCGGCCAAACCCCTATTAATTAATATATTATATTTATATTACATTAATAATTAGTACATAAAATTCAAAGTTCTCTATTTCCACCAAAACAATAATCTTGGAAACTTTGCAAGAATATATATATATATATTAAATTAAGTCTGTTCTTAGCATATATTCATTAAGATTTTCATTAAAAATTTGGAAGCATTATTTTCTGCTTTGTCATTTGTTTGATGTCAACAAGAATGTAATATTATAAAATATGCAAGGGGTAGTTATGAATAAAATACTGAAAGATAAATTTTAAGTGTTTTTATTATTATTATTCTCGTAAAAAATTTGCGAATTAATAATCTAAACAAATTACGTATGATCCAGGAAGAGACATAGAATACCACCACGATATGCTGCTTACAATTCAAATAATGCAATTAAAAATTTAATAAAATTATTTCACATCAAAATAGGAAGTATGCAATCGCACTTTAGAGAACATTACATTAAAAAAAATTGAGGAACAGTATCACTGTTGGCAAAACGCTTCGAATCATATTGCTGCTTTTTATGCTTAAACAACATAACACTTATACAATTAAATACTTAATCAAGCCACAATAATAAAGTATAAAAAATATTTTAAAAAAAATCACAGTTATAAAGAGCAACGCACGCATTTTATAAAAAATACCAACTTATTAACTTAAATTAAATGACACATATACAGGTAACATATGTTTCCAATGTCAACAAATAAAACTCTATCGGTAAATATTAAAGAATTCTCAACACTTGTACAACTACTTAATTAAAACTAAAATCATGAAATGATAAATATTTAAAATCAATAATAAATTAACGTAATAATACTTACGAAATATTTTTACCGGCTTTTTTATATAAAGATTGCGTAGTTGACGGGAAACAATATGGTCAAGACAATATAGACAAACAGATCAAGGATAAAATGTCCTAAAATAACTCTATTTACAACACAGTGTATGCGATCTCAAATTTTATATCAAGTAATAACAACAAAATGACTTTCTCCACAAAATAAAAATAACAACCACGTGTGCAAAGACAAGCAATACGCCATGAGTACTTTTCTCTCACTAGAACGCAAATAATGCCGACAAAATTCACAATAAATTAAATAACCGAGTTTAGTTGTTGGGATAAAGAAGAAACATCAGCAAGGTACCAATAGGGGTGTTCAGAGCGAGGTTCAGCATAATGTCACTGACCGATTTCAGGACAGTACGAAATAAAAATCAAGGCGAATTGTGACGTCAGGTACAATTCAACTGGACAAATTTCATTGGTGCCCAAAACTGCATATTATCTGCTTATCTCTTGGGCATATTTTCTGAATTTTTACTCAATCATAACCATTGACTTTCTCATATACGTAGACGCCAAATCCCATTGTTATCTCGGCATGGTTTCGAATCCAACATGTTTGGCGAAAAGATGCTGTTTTTTGGCGGTGATCGCTTTATTGGCAACTTTCAGATTTCACAAAGAGAAAAGAAGAAGTGCGGTCCAATTCAAGACAAACATAGCAATATGAGTTTCGGCGGGAGAAAAACTAAGGCTTCTATAATAGGAGCTGACGCAGCTGTTAGATTTGGAGCCCAAATTGGTGCCCAGTCGAAAAGCCAAGCTAATTTCCACCATTTTACAACCGACCTGTTCTCACACGGCGGATAAACTAAGCCTAACAAGGCCGGCTTACAGATTGGCGACTTTATCACTATGCGCGCGCCGCGCACTAACAGTAAATAAATGAAATCTGCTTCTCGCTGATTTTTACCAGCTGAAAGAAAAAAAAAAAAAAAATTGCGAACGCGACAAGAGAGAAAGTGAAGTTCTTCCGTTAAATTAATTATGTATTGTACGTAAATGTAAGGAAGTGCACCACTAATATTAACACTAAATATTCTTCAATTCTGTTTAGTTTTGAAATCTTTATTTTTTTTTAAACATATTTTTCCTCCTATCGTTTTTATACACTTTTCTATCTTTCATTTTTATATATTGCTAAAATGATAGTTTAACCATAACTTCATTACACTTGTCCATTGAGAAATTTAAATTATTTATGGTGTTCTTTTTGTTAGATATGCACTATTATTTTCTCTTCAGTTTTTATTTTTTTTCAACCAAAATTTGCTGACTATTTCCTTTTTTCGGTCAATTAAGTTGAAATTTTTTAATAGAATAATTACTTATTTTGATAAATATGTAGAAATTAGTTATTTATAATTATTTTTCCATAGAAAATGATTTAATAACTCACACATTTTAAAACTTTTTATTGATTTACATTTCATCATTATTTATATCAGTTAGACGTGTACGCAATTCAAATATGGGAGACACAGTTTGCCCATAAAAACATTGTCTAATATCCATTTGCACCACATCTGATTTTATGCCCCTGCCACACACATACATAATCAAATTTGGTATGTAATTTTTGTGAAATGGATAATTTAAATGTGTTTTGACATATTAAATTTTTAATCAGTATTTTGCAAATTCAGAATAATATAAAATTAGATTTATCTTATATACATACAGACACAGGGTTTAGTCATTCAATATTTATTTTCAAAATATCATGGAATTTCTCATATTTTACATTTAATTTCAAATTATTGTACACTACTTTTTATATATTTTCAGTCGAGGCAAGAGTGAAGAAATTTTTTTAACAGTATTCACAATGTTATTTTGTAGATAAAGAACAGTTGGTATGCGTATGCCAATGATTTTTTAAGACATTGTCCCCCACCAAAAAGATAATTATATTTAGTCATTGTCAATGAATACCCACTATATGCATTTTTTGGAAATTTCAACATTTTGACAAGCCAAATTTTTGTATAAATAGACTGCTATATTGGTCTAAGCATTATTATATAAACTGTAATCACAAATATATATATGATATATGCTATGCGAATCATCTAGAATATAAAAAAGAACTGCTATTTCTTTTTTCTTTAACTTAACCTTTCAACTTGGAACAAATAATTACGTGGATATATTTACTTAGAAATTATATAAATTAGACAGTTTATCTTTCAAAACAAGTTTTTACAGCTTCATTAGAAAGAATGTTTTCTTGTTTTGGTTTGCTCAATTTAAGAGAATGCTTAACTTATGTGAAAATAATAGATTGCTAATGTTAATCCCATTGAAGATTTTTTTAATGGATATCTCATTTGAATTTTGTTTTTTTTATTTTCCATTAAATTGCTTAGGTCAATCCGTATAAAAGCTGTTTTTTACATCTTCAATTTTATTTCAGTGATTTTTTTTTTTTTTTTTTTTTTTTTAAATAAGGATACATTCACTATTGAAACCTATTTCAATAGTAAAAGTATTCTAATAAAAAACCCCTGAAACAATATAAAAAATAAACTTTGATCAACTTCAGCTAGTCTGGAAAAAAAAAAAAAAAAAAAAAAAAAAAAAAATGAAACGCAACCCAGATATTTAAAAAAAATTCTTTCATACAATACTTAAATACAATAAGGATTAACATAAGCTAATGATTGTTAAAAAAGTCAAACGTATTTAAAAAAAAATGATAGCGAACATTTTTAGAAAGTCAAAAGAACAATAACAAACAACATAAGGCAAATAAATAAGTTTTTATTTTTTTAAAATTACATAACTCAATTTTTTTTTTTTTACTGTAGACATTACATTATCTTTTTATAAATTTATTATTTTTTATTCAAACTAAAAATGTAAATGGATTTGGTACACATCAAAAGATGGAGCTGAACTGAAAAGAAAAAAAAAATAATTAGTCATCAACAAAATAGCAAATGCACTGTAATGTTTATTTACAATTTATATAAAGTAAGCATTTACATTCTATGGAAGATACAAAGCAGCTTTTCAATAAGGTATTGTAAAAGGGCTTTTAATTACACCATCTTATTTTATTCTTCTGCTTATTAAATTCAGGGGTGATATTTATAAATTTTCTTAAAAAGCTTAATTTGGTTAAAAAAAAAAAAAAAGAGTTTTTGTTCATCTTGTGCTAAACTTACAAATATATAAGTAATTTTTCTTTTCACATATATTTTTAAAATTAACTGAAGTACAAATTCATCGAAATGAATCACGCGTTAAGAACATTGCAGTAGATAAGTTTTAGAAAAAATGTCTCATAATTATTTTTAATGTTAATATTCAAATTTTAACTAAACATGAAAAATTCTTTTATGTTAAGTACAATTTCTGAAATGTTTTTGGAGTTTGATGAATAATACTTTTTGAAACAGCAAATTCCTAACTCCTTACGGCTCAACAAATCAGATTTGAAAAATGTTTACTAAAATATTAGAATACATTATTTTAAAAATGTAAAAAGTAATTAAAAAACAATTAGAACTTTCAAATGAAAAACTATCGATGAAAGGATACTACTTAAAATCTGCAATTAATAGAAAATTACACAATTCTCATTGATTTCAATGAGTCATTTTGAAACATTGTTGTCAATTTTCTAAAACAAAACTCTAAAGCACAGAACTTACCTTTGCAAAACATCTTTTTTTTGAATATCGACAATCTTTAATTAAGGAAGTTTATATTAATAATGATGTGAAATTGCTCAAACAAATAATAAAACTTTGGCATGAATAACTAAAACAGTATTACCATCTGTGGAGAAGTCGAGGAAATATTAATAATAAATGCTGTGTTTATTTGGACAAATATCAATGCTTCACCACAGGGCTCGAAATCAAGAAATTCATAAACTGGGATACTATTTAAAATTTTTTTGAACTATACTATACAAAACAGCCTGCTATACGAAATTTTTTAAAGTATAGAGAAGGTATTATATTAGGTACTTATTGGTTACCCAGGCACCAGTGTTGTCTGCCTAGATGCAATGAACATAAATTTCTTTTTAATCATACAAAAACAATTTAAAAAATACATCCAAGATTCTAAATAATAACTTTTAAAATATACAGAAAGCTATATAGTGTTTGGTGGTGGTGGGGGAGGGGGGGGGGGGGGCGTGATTGCAGAAAGGTAAATTAGTTCATATTCACAATGTAGGTACTAAGTTTTTTATTAAACTGTTGTAATAATTTCATTTCAGGCTAGAAAAAGAATAGAAGTAGGAAGGAAAAAATTAGGAAAATATACCCTTATTTATAGGTGTAATGTTGATTTTTGAACAAAAAAAAGTTTTGTAGAAAGTTCACTTTAGAGGCATCAGGTTGAGAATGGAAGATATCTGATACATGGTCAGAAGAAAAAGTTAACTTTTGATTAAAGCATGGATAAATATTTATGTGAAAAATTAATGATGGTCAACGGTCAAATGTGTTAAATAACGATTGAAATATAACAGTCCACTGGCATGGGAGATGAATCATTTCATCTCGTGTAAAATTATTTAAGTATGATTTTTGGACGAAAAAAAGTTTTGCAGAAAGTCAACTTATGAGGCATCAGGATGAGAATGGAAGATATCTGAA
This sequence comes from Maratus speculifer, assembly GCA_964019185.1. Lineage (NCBI taxonomy): Eukaryota > Metazoa > Arthropoda > Arachnida > Araneae > Salticidae > Maratus > Maratus speculifer. The sequence continues at coordinate 45,115,052 of OZ025294.1, forward strand.
ACATGATCAGAAGAATAAGTTAACTTTTGATGGCAGAATGGATCAATATTGATGGTCAAATGTGTTAAATAACGATTGAAATATAACAGTCCACTGGCATGGGAGATGAATCATTTCATCTCTGGTAAAATTATTTAATGATGATTTTTGAACGAAAAAAAGTTTTGAAGAAAGTCGACTTATGAGGCATCAGGTTGAGAATGAAAGATGTCTGAAACATAATCAGAAGATTAAGTTAACTTTTGATGGAAGCATGGATAAATATTGATGTTCAAAAGTGTTAAATAACGATTGATATATAACAGTCCACTGGCATGGGAGATGAATCATTTCATCTCTGGTAAAATTATTTAAGTATGATTTTTGAACGAAAAAAGTTTTGCAGAAAGTCAACTTATGAGGCATCAGGTTGAGAATGGAAGATATCTGAAACATGATCAGAAGAATAAGTGAACTTTTGATCGAAGAATGGATCAATATTGATGGTCAAAAGTGTTAAATAACAATTGAAATATAACAGTCCACTGGTATGGGTAATAAAATGACAAAATTATTAAATATAGTATATTTAATTACCAGAGTAAGAAAATCGTTAAAAAATTTAATAGACTAATACAAACTCAAATAAAAACAAAATGACAAGTAAATGTGCCATAGTTCAATAACAGTAAACACATGCATTTTGTTTACATTACATTTAATGCAGATCGTGGTTTCAAATTTTGTTATTAGAATTTAATTTACGTACTTTATACAGGTTTAAGAAAGTAGATGAATGTGGTTTATGTGAAATTTTAGAGTAAAAAATGGACGATTTTTTTTTTCGAATATTATCACAATTACCATCTTGAGCCTCTAAGTGACAACACATTATTATTAAAGAGTTACTTCGATCACGTGTAAGGATTTGCTCGCTAATGCTAATCCTATAGAATAAATTTATAAAGATATCTCTATCACATTTCAATATTTTTAAATGATCTTTTTTGCAATGGATAGCTGAGATCGATCTGTACAAAGGGCGTCGTCATTTTCAACATTCGATTTTTATTGCTGATATTTTTAATGAGGATTATTTCAGTTTCGGAACCGGTTTTGAAAATGAAAGTGTCTCCTTTAAAAATAACTGTAAAAAAATTCTACTGATTTTTGAATTGAAGTGAATGAAAGAAACTATATAAATTTAACATGTTTAATTTAAGGCAGAATTTTTGTGATTTTCCCCAACCCAAAAGGCTTTTTTTATGAAAAAAACCCATTCGGGCTTTTTCAAAATTTCAACTTTAAATTACATAAGGTAATATATTTCATAATATCAGTAAAGTTCACTACCCCTCCAAAAAAAAAATGTCTTAGTTTTCACAATGACAATTTTTAAAACAAGTAATTGCAACTTAATTTTCTAAAAGTATGTGTAAATATCACAAACACTAAAACTAATTTTTGTCTATTAAAAAATAAATAAATAAAGAAAATTCCATTTTTTTTTTGGCACAATAAATATAATGTTGTTTTAAACTGATTTCTGACTGAAGGAAATGAAAGGAATAGTATAAATTATTAGTCTGTTTAACTTGTGTAAGATTTATATAAAGAAATTCAGTTGTACTTGGCGTAATATATCATTCTTACAGTAATCTAGTCCCATGAGATTCAAAATAATCTTTTTAAATATATTTCATTTTTTTTTCTTTTTATATATTTATTTTTACTGTTAATTCATACTTAATGCAAAATTATACCCTTGCTTAACTGATACACTCCCTGGCCAAATTATTAGACGCACTCATATTTTCTTGAGTCAAATCATATTACTAGCTTCATAGATATATATTACTGTGTCAATAGTTACAATTGATGATATACATCATATATAGGATTACACTAAATTAAAAGCATGCCAATGACTTTTAAATTATTTATTTTTGTAAATTAAACTAAAGATAACTGAAATTTTAAAACTTAAAACATGAAACTAAAAAAAATGTAATATTTTTTGGAGCCTCTTTTGGCGGCAATCAGTGCCTCTATTCTTCGTTTCATGCTGTTAATACAAAATTGAAATGTTTCTTGCATGTGCGAGTGATGTTTCCAAACATAGATAAGTTTTCCTATGAGCTGCGTTTTGTTCGTTATGAGCCCTTTGGCCAGTTTTTTTTTTTTTTTTTTTCATATGCTCCCAAACATTATCAATGGTATTCATGTCTGATAAATTACTGGGAACAGTTCAGCACAGGGATATTTTTTATTGAAAGTAGGCCTTGACGGATTATGCTATGTAACAAGGAATTTTACCTTGCAAAAATACAAAAGGTTCTTTATTTTCAAAACCATCATTTTAGCTGTAGAATAAACCGATTTTGCAAACCTCTTTATACTGGTCTTGTGAATTTGCTAAGAAGTCATAACAAACAGAACCCAGCTCATAGAAAATCATACCCATGTCTGGGATCGTCACCCATAAATATAAGAAACACTTCAATTTTGTATTTAACAGCATGCCACGAAGTATAGAGGCACTGATTGCCGCCAAAGGAGGCTCCAAAAAATATTGACATTTTTTTGAGTTTCAAGTTATAAATTTAGCAATTTAAACCATTTTTAATTTAATTTGCAAAAATAAATAATTTTTAAGTCATAGGCATGTTTTTTATTTATTATACCCTACAAATAATGTATATAATTAATGCAGTTATTCACACAGTAATATTTCTATGAAGCTAGTAATATGATTCTACACAAGGAATAGAGAGTGCGTCTAATAATTTGGCCAGGGACTGTAAATGAAAAATTTAGGTATTATGCATATGAAAATTAGAAGTTTGAAGAGTTCTCTAAAAATTTTTAATAAAACCCGAAAAAGCCCGGGTTTTTTCAAACCCTGGTACTAATGTGGCAATCCCAAATTCGGGATAGGGGTTTGAATTGTTAAAATATCCCTGAGTCAAAGTTATCATTTTTCCCACTAATTTCATAGCCCTGATTATAAGGAACAAGTTAATGACACAAAGACTAAATGATATCTAAAAAATTACCTGAACAGAATTTGATATAGTAAATGCACTTGGGAAAGGTGGCAAAACGTTTTTTTGGATTTCTTGAAATGGAACCTAAAATGAAATATAATCTCAAATATTTAGATAACAATATTAAAAAAGATTAATGTCAATAATGCTAAACTAAAAACATTTTTCAATCTAACATTCTGTAGAAAATAAATTTTTAAATATACAAAATCAATTTTAATACAATATGCAATGAACTATAAATTTAATTCATAAGTTATAAGATTTAGAAAAAAAATAATCAGTTAAAAAATAATAATAAATAAATCTTGGGATTAACATTACACACTGTTATTTAAAATTGTGACAATCATTTTTTGTACTACGGTTCTAAAATGTTAATAACCTAAAATAACCTTTTAACAGTTGTTGGACAACAATTTTGGCTTAGAAATAGGAAGCTTCATAATCAGAATGAGCCTGATTATGAAAGATTAGCCTTTGTTAAAGTACTATTGGAGAGTTAATGAGACTTGTATTATTAATTTAGATATCTTTTTTTAGATTTCATAATTATTCTATGCTGCTCAGTTATTAAATAAAAGGGAAAAGTTCTAAAATCAGTTTAATCATATTTTTAAATATTAGTATTTTCAATTATTCAACTATGTAAATTTTGATGAGAGTTGCATTATTAGGTACCGTATTTTCGGGTGTATAGTCTGCAGCTTATACAAGAAAAAAACCTTCGAAAAAGCCGGTGCGGGTTATACAAAGAGATTTTTTTAAAAAAAAATTAGAAATTGTAATATTTTTTCTACAATTTTTAAACCTCAAAAAATTTGAAAAAACATTGAAATTTGTAAATTTTTTTCGCTATGCCGCGAAATATAGGGAGTTCTCTCATATTTGTAAAAGCTTTTATTATTATTATTATTGTTTAAATACAGTTATTTCTGGGTTTGGAAGAACTGTTGCAACTATCGTCAATATTGCACTAACCGGAAGTGAGAAATAATGACGCTCGAACGCAGTTTGCTCTTGATTTGAGAGGGTAAAAACAATAATAACATGTTACTTATTTTAAACTTACTTTTTGCTGAATAAGTCGTTTTAACGTTAACTGAAATCAGTTTATTAGTAGAGATGTGTCATTTGTTGAGGAACGATTCAAAAGGAGCGATTCCGGTAGTGGAACTAAACGAACGATTCAAAAAAGAAACAAACTCACGTAATCGGTCTGAAACTCTGAAAAGGGCGAAATCCTCGGATTCGTTCCGAAATGAAACAATTCCGAGAAGGTTCAATTCCTCGGACTTGTTCCGAAAAGGAGCAATTCCTATGACTCGTCCCGTAATGAAACGACTATGAAAAGGAAGGATTTCTCGGAATCATTCCGAAAAAGAACGACTCCTCTGAATCTTTCTGAAATGACGTAAATCACACATTTTTTTTTTTTTTTTTTTTTTTTTGTTCTTTGCAACAGGGCAGGGTAGATTACTTTTTTTTTTTAAATAAACTAAAAATGATCTTAAACTAAAAACTGTCAAGATAGGAAAGGTTCCAGATTTTGTACTCTACAAACACAAAAAGGGTGCTGCAGCACCGATTCGCTAGCAAACTATTTTCCGAAATTTTATTCATAGATTTTTTTAAGGTCTCGCATATAAGTCGAACCCCCTCCACTTTGAAATTCTTTTTTTGTCTAAAATTTCTCGACTTGTACTAGCGTATATGCTTTAATGGCTTCTAATTTCGAACCCATATAGCCCGCGGACTATACACCGATGAATCTCTGCGGCTTATACACGAACTTTTTTTACTGCACTGCTTGATTTAAGAGTGCGGGCTATACACCCGAAAATACGGTATATAAATTTATATATATTTTAGTATACATCATATTATTCTACATTACTTGGTTATAGAATTATGGAAAAAAGTTCTATAATTATCAGGCTAATCATGTTTTGAAAGATTGGATTGATTTCAGACAAGGGCATCAAATTCAATGCTAAACAAACAACAAAGTATAAATAAAAAAACAATAAATCTTATTTTAGCAGTAGTATAAATTGATTTGCTGTTGAAGATTAGATACAGTCAATTCTATATCACTATCAGTAGCAATAACAATTTGAATCAATATTTAAAACTGAAAAATCATTTCTCAGAATAAACATGTAATTTTTTACCGCATTATCAATTAAGATTAATTGATTAGAAAAAGAAATTACCTGTATTTGATTGCCTGGAAGAGACTCTGATGTTGTAGTACTTTTTCCCTTGGCAAAAATAGTAGGCACAGCATCTCTCTTCAGCTTTTTTTGAACCACTAGCATTATGTCCGTCATACTGTGATTCTTCAAAGTGAGCCTTTAACAAAATATAATCATATCAATATTACATTGCATGCTAATTCTTTCCATTTTAAATGGATTTTAAAAAATTATAAATAAAAAAAATTACAGAATATAGCCTCAATTTAGCAAATTTATATCAGGAACTAACTTATAAAATGAAGATATGTAAGTGTGAATATTGAATTTGACAAACCATCTTGTTTTAAAAAATTGTTGAACATTTTCTGTTAACTCTGGGAAATCTGCCAATATATAATAATCTGCAAATGTCTATTATCTGTACGACACATTGGAATGTAAAAAATGAAAATTATCATAGTCATTATGATAGTATCTCATAACGTTAAATTTGATGTTTTTTCCAGTTATCTATTTTCTAATGAATAAATATTTAAATATAAATGGGATATAAATATTTAAATTTCTTTGAGTAACAAAATTTTATCTCTGAACAAGAGATAATGAGTTTTCATAAACTACAGAATGTATATATATATATGACAATAAGTTAAAAATGAAATTACCATTGTGTTGTGTCAATGTTTAAAATAATGAATAATCACTAAAATTTATACCCTATGTGATTTAATTTTTCTTTAAAATCAACTTAGTTACTCTAAAAATATATTAAAGTAAGCAATATTACATTATATTTTACTTCTCCATTGTAATTAAATTTTTGTGTAGACTTAAATTATAAAAAATAAAGTGTAAACAAAGGAATTTTCTACAATATTTAAAAATGTATAATTCACAAAATTCTTGGTCCCTAAGTGTGCAGGTTTCGTATGCTTGGAGGCAGTAAATATTTATCAATTCAAACATTTAAGGATATTCAAAATTTCAGGTAATATCCTAAATCCATGTTTTAATATAACCCTGGCATTACTTTTGAAATATAGTTTTATTTTCCAGTTGTATTATTTATAGTTTTAATTTCAAGTGCACAAAATGCTATGTTTCTAGATGGAGAAGAAAGATAATTTAACATTTCAAAGGTATCTAGGTTTTCAATTTTTATGTCATTAAAATTGCTAAAATTTCATTTTAAGAAATGCTTCCTTCGTTATAAGTTTAAGCAACATACATTCATTATTTATCTATTTATTTTTCATTGTATAGGGTAGAGTGCCAATAATGGATGTTCCTAAATGTTTTTAGCTCATTAAAAAATTATCAATTAAATTTTTTATTACATTATTTTTTCATAGCTGCCCTTTACACGTTTTATAATCTAGGTTATTGTTGAAACTCTTAAAACAAGTAGGAATAAGTCCCCCCCTCCCCCCCCCCCAAAAAAAAAGAAAGAGCTGACTTCATTTAATAAATTTATATATTCATTATTTTGTTGCCTATTTAAATAAAATTCACCATTTAAATAAAAAAAGTTACAGAAGTTTTTAAAAATCTATTATTTTCTATTGTAAACATTTATTCACTATGACAAAAATATTTCTATAATATTAATGAAATTTATGGTAATAATGAAACTAATAGGTTTGCACATCAGTGGCCTTAAATGTCATAGTTCTGCAGTTTTTAAATTATTTTAGTTGGTGTTTAAAGCATCCAACCTGTAGTATCATTTTTTTCCATATTAGTAATATTAATTATTACAAATATTTTTGGTGATCTAACTGTTAAAAATAGTGGAAAATAAAGGAATCTATGCACTAATACTTGAAAACTTTATTATATATATATTATCCTCTAAACCTTGTACTGCCTCAATAATTTTATAACAGCAATTCATTGATATTTATTATTTTAAATTATCTAAAATAATTAAAATACATTTCTGGCAATAATTATGATGATTAATTCAAACAGCGAATAATTCTCACAAATATTTGATTAATTATTCATATCCCAACTATTTACTTTATTTAAGGTAACTATTTTGTTTCATTTGTATGTTTTTATTAAATCTTGGTTTTAAATAAAGTCAGTAAAACAATTGTATATATCTATTACTATTGGTGCGGAATATATTACTGGAATCTTAAGTGTTTTGAGAGTGATTGAATGTTGTTCATAAAATCATATAATATTGAAGAAAAAAAAAATTATCAATTAAAAAAAAAAAAAAAAAAACTTAAGACATTTTTTAACGTTGTCCATTATTACACTATTCCCGGATTCTAGTTACATGACAAACATAATGTAATCAGACTTTTATTCATTGAAATTTCATATACAGATATTTCAGCTAAAACTATTTTATATGTATTTTAAAAAAGTATTTGGAAAAAAAAATAATTTTATTACGCTAGAATAAATAAATTACAATGGAAAGTACTTTAATGCTCAATACTTTAAATATAAATTTGTTAGGAAATATAAAATAGGTAAAATTTTTATTACAGAACTCTGCGGATTTGTAAACATTGGCGAAATCAGAAAAATACGTCGCCAATAACAGTAAACAATTTTAAACAATAACGATCTATGTACATTCTTCTTCAGATAAATCGATTTATGGATGAGTAAATTTCGAATAAAAATGTTGAATAACACATTCAAATATTAAAACCGATATTTTAATTAATAAACAGATCACACTCACCTCACAGATTCTGGCATTCTGACCAGGAACCCATCCGCTTGCTCCACAGTAGTCGATCCATTTTCTTTTTCTTTGTTCATTAGCAGGAAATCTGAAGATGGCCTTTATGTCGGGAATTGTTTTTACAATCATTAGCGGAACACTGGACCATGTTTACAATTAAACTATAAAAAATAATAGCGGAAAAAAAATCACGTCAAACGTCTAGCGTGCACAAAGCAATGGCGGACAACGCATTCGAATATGACAGTGACAGAGCCTTTTAAGTATGGCAACCCAACTTCAACTCCCGCGCGGTAGTTTGGTGTTTGATGGTAAAGTGGGCACCAATATTCCGCAACAGAATGGAGTTGCGGCAGCCTCTATTATAGGAGTTCTAAGAAAAACCGGTTTGGCGTGCTAAATCTGCCCTCCGTCACGTGACGGAAGGCACTCATGTCGGCCTACGAAAAGGTTGCTATTTTGGAGTCTAAGTATCTTAAGGTCATTGATCATAACAGATTATTAAAGTCTACCAGATTTATTTTCATTGCAAAATATTTTTGTTACAGTTTGTTTTGATAAAATTATGTACATTTAAAAAAAAATTGAAATTTATGATTGAAATTTTAATATGAATTCTCTAAATAGCTTTATCTTAAAAAAAAGAGAAAGAAAAAGAAAAAAAAAGGCGAGAGGGAGAGAGTCTAATCTACGATTTTAGGAAAATTATTGTCTAGAATCACGAAATATTTAAACAAATAAATGAACAGTATTTGTTTGTTTAACCCTTAAATGCCTGAATTTTTAAAAATCAATTTAAAAAATGTTTTCAGCTTTATTTTCTTAAATAAATTATGGGAAAAATACTTTAAAAAATCATATTTTGTATTAAGTATGATTTATGGCTAAAAAACAGTTTGTTGCCTATCAGCAACACTAGGCTTTAACTGAAAAAATAATTTATCTTGATAAAATTCTATAATATTAAGTACACGTGAATTTTAAGAACTATGATAAGGAATTTTCAGAAAGTATTAAAAAAATAATTAATTATTATTACAAATACAAAAATTTATTGCAAAATATTATAAAAATCAATGTAGAATACAAATTAATTTGTTTAATTTATGATACTTGAGAGTATGAGCACAATTTAAATTGTTAATGAATTGTATGGAAATTTTTGAAACAATTGTTATTTCTATTAAAGCACAGTCCAACACCACATTTTTCACATTTTGTGAAAGTGTATCCTTTACAGTTTGGCAATTTACACCTCATCTTTTTGTCTTCTAATACAGGCATATGTCCTATTTGGTCTAGTCGAACATCTTTAGGTGGTACATACTGTGAAGGACCTCTATGCTTTTTTGCCTGAATTTCTGCTTCAATCATTGATGAAGGCCTTCCACGCTTAGGGATGTATTTGCTTCCCACCATGCATAATGATTGTGCAAGTTCTGCTCTGAACTTTGATTGAGGCAATATCTCCGATTGTTGACCATTGGCATTCAAAACTCTTTTGTAGAGAAGCCATGCGTTTACTACAGTCAAGTCAAGCAAATGATAAAAGATTCGTAGATACCATTTTCGACTACGAATATTAATTTTATAACGGGCCATTAAACTATCCAAAAGGTCAACTCCTCCCATATGTCGATTGTATTCTTGAATGACGTATGGACAATCAATTTCAATGGTCTTTTTTTGAATCCTATCAAAACGATTGACTTTTTTTACTGGATTTGTTCCAGCGAAAGTAGATAACATCGTGACAAATTTATTGTCTTTCCAAACTAGTGACGAAAGGTCGATGCCATCTACAGTTGTGATATATTCAGATGAAAAACCTCGATCTTGAGCTTTTAAGGAATTTTTATCGGGAAGTTTGCATCCAGGAATTCTATTTCTTCTAACTGTACCCAATGTATGGATACCAGTGTTTGCCAAATGTACCATCAGCGGCAATGCTGTATAATAGTTGTCAAAATACAACTTATGATTTACTGATCTTGGTATTCTTCTCGACAGTCTAATGACTACATTGCTTGAAGGGCCAAAGTCGGGTTCGGTAATTGGTCTCGTTAGCATATTTTCTTGACCTGAATATACTTCAAAATTATAAGCATACCCAGAAATACCCGCAAGTACAAAAAGTTTAAAATCCCATTTATGGGGTTTATTCGGCATATACTGCTTCATGTAATGTCGAACCTTAGTAGCACACATTTGCTCATCAATGGAGAGCTTTTCCTCAAATGGGATAGAAGCAAAATTGTTGTTTAATATATCAATAATAGGTCGAAGTTTGTGTAACCTATCATGATTCGGATCATCTCGAGGTAGATGTTTTTGGTTGTCATTGAAAAGAATAAATTTTCTGATTTTTTCAAATTGATCTCTACTCATTGCATCCTGAATCAAAGGAAAACCAAGTTCACGACTCCAATACAATCGAACACTGGGTTAATGCACCAAAGACATGTATAATATTATACCCAGAAACTGCCTTATGTCTTGTGATGTAAAATTCGTAGGTTTAGAAGGATCTATTTGGCAGGCATATAAGTTGCTTTCATAGACAATTTTTTCAATAAGCTCATCTGAAAAGAAATATTTGAAAAAAGCTAGAGGTGTATCTAGTTCTTTCACTTTGGATGGAATAATTTCATTTCCACTAAACTTTAACTGGTTTTCGTTTATCTTTATATTTCCTTTTTTCCAAACAACATCCCGCTTTGGCAGTTTAGATTTCTTTGACATGCCTTTACTGCATGTAGGAATAGCTATTTCAATATCATTATCAGAGTCTACATTTTGAAGAGAAGTTACATTTTCAGTGGTTTCACTTTTTGAAGTTGTTTGAATATTTGACGCATCTAATTCACTGTCTTCTGATTCATCTGAAATTCTATCTAAACTCACTTTTGCCTCCCAATCCGAATCATCATCATTTGAAATATCGTAGTCATCTTCACTATTCGACCAGTTATTAACCAGTTCTTCTATTTCTTTTTGAGTCAAATACTTTTTTGGAGGCATTCTAAAAATGATAGAGTAAAGTTTTCAGAAAAAAATTGCAGAAAAATCTGTCATATATCTTTAACGCTTTCGGGTCTGACTACTATTAATAGTAAATATATTTTCATTGAGTATGATTTCGCCTTAAAAATTATTTTCGTTATTTATCTGTCTTTAATAACAATAGTATATGTCTATATATTTTTAATTATGACTCCTTTTAAGTTTCTGCATTCAGTAATAATAAAAAGCAATAATAGTTTGATTAATTCTCTTTGCCGGTTAACGATTCTTTTATTTTACGCATATTTTTCACTCTTTAAATGTAAAATTAGGGCTCCATTTGCGAACAAATAAGTTGTAACAAATAATAAAAAATGTTATGTATTTTTAACATTCTTATAATATTACATTTCCAAATGTCTTAAAAATGCCTACCTTAGTCTATTGTCACACGAATAGTATACAAAATAATTATTTTTGGTAAATTTCAAAATATAATATGTTCTTTATATTTCAGAAAACGTTAACTTTTACGATTTGGACAGCTACTTTTAAAATTATTAAAGTAAAAGTAACCCCCCCCCCCAAAAAAAAAAAAAAAAAAAATCGGACCCGAAAGGGTTAAAAATAATAAACTACAGTTATATACTACTACAAAAATAAAGTACTTCTATTGAATATAAAATAAAGCAAAACTAAAACTAAAACTGCTCATTGTTCTCTAGGCTTAACTTAATGCCTGTTGTTGACAATCAGCAACACACACAAAAAACTACTTACAACAAATATTTTACAGTTAAATATCCAAACAAATTACCAAATACGGACTACATACCTTACTTTTTCATGTGATAATTTTTATTTGATCACTGCAGAATAATATAAAGTATTTCACAACTTTCCAAACAAAAGAACATAGACATGTAGCAGCAATTGAAAAAATTATTCTGTATGTATTCTTAATGGCTGTAGTGCTGCCATCTATACGTTGAAAATTGATTTAATTATATTGTGAGTATGTATTTTAAAAGCAACACTAGGTATTAGAGCAATAATATTATTCTAATAGTATTTTTGAAGACTAAATTGGGTTTGTTGCCGAAAAGCAACACACGGCATTTAAGGGTTAATAAAACAACATTTAATTCATAGTTATTTCGAATATATAATGAAATGAGTTTTAAATTAAAAGAATGAAATGTTTGCAAGTTAAATAATAAAAATACGTTACGATCAAGAAAACATTGGAACTCATCGTCAGGAATTGGTAAATGAAAAAAAAAAGGAGCAAAAATTGAATATTTTATATAGTATTATATTCTACACATATTCTAAACATTGATAAATGTTATATTCTCATAGGAAATACACGGGTGTATGCAATTTTGTATAGGGCAGTTGCAATCAGCTGATTTATTTTTCATCCGCCAATCAAACCTTGGCGTTTGACCTCCAGCCGCACCCATAATCCCTCAGCTACCAATCACAGCTGCAGTTTAACAGTTGTTGACCTCCAGTAGGCGATTTGTGACGTCTTATGAAACTGCCCCATAAGTTGGCTCATCAAGAATTTAGTAAAATATGAGAGTACTACAAAATTCTGCCTTTACATATTAACTACTTACTAATTTTCATGAGTCGTCTTTCATTGCATTAAAAAACATAATTAAAATCGAATTTATTTAAATCAACGACATTTGTATTGCATGATTAAATCTTTATAACGAAAACCAAAATATGCAACATTTTATGTTATATCGATAATTTCCCATAACATTAAAATTTACGTAGCTTATAAATACGACCAACTATATCTGAAACAAATCTATATACATTAAAAGATCTTTATATTATATCCCTTATAATCAATAATGCGGATAATATATTTTTGCATAATATAGATATATAATGCAAACACATTCATTTATTGTTAAATTATCTTATAAAAATTATCCAAACATGCCTGAACAAAATCATTACATTACTTGTTCCAAAATTTTTACATTTAATATTTAATAATAGTAATATTTTCAATTAACAAAATCTTAAAATTTAATCCTATAAAGAATGTCAATATTTCTATAATACGGATTGCAGTTGTTAAGTACAAAATTCATCGTTTACTTTTATTAGCTGTGCACTAAATAAAATTATGTTATAAAGATCTTCCACTGTGTATGTAAAATTTTCTCCTCATCCTCTCCACACACACAAAAATGTTTTTTTTAGCAAGATTTAGTTGAAAGCAATAAATCAATTTTAATCACCACTACATTAAAACTCCATAAAATTTTCATTTATATTACACTGATAAACAAATTTTAACGAATTTTCGATTTCTCTATATACGTTGGGTGTTTCTTATAGATTTCAAGCTGCTCAAAACGAATATGTTTGTAAAAATCTTCTATCACCCTCCAATTTTGAGAAATTTCATTAATACGTTTTGGAGTATGTAGGCATCGTATAGGCATTATAATTATATTATATTACTCCCTTTCATGTATTTGATTCACACAAACATTCCTTTTTCTTATTACAACGATAGAAGATACAGCAAGAGAGTAGAAACAGATGTCCCCCTAATAAATTTTATGTTAGCGACCTTGAACAGACAGCTCTAGCCACCCCCACAGTATTTGACTTTAACGCAAATCCCTGACAGTGGAAACTTATTTTTCGAGGCAAATATATTACTACTAGCGGACCCGACAGACGTTGTCCTGTCACCGACACCAGAAAATCAAATAAATATACTTAAATATAGTAATACGCACGATAAACACTACGCTCTTAATTTAATTTCTTATTACAATTATGTAAGGAAATTATTTTTCACTCTTCAGTATTTTTTGAAGTCGGTTCAATTTTTGATAGAAAAGTTTATTTTTCTCTTTTTTGTTAAAAGTTAACGATTTTCTGAAGTCAGTTAATCAAAATTATAATACAGGCTATATTACTGTAAAGCATACACGTTTGACAGAAGCGCGGTTCGAACACGCGATCTCTTTCTTCGAAAAGCAGAGCTTATATCTGGCGCCTTAGACCGCTCGGGCATTCCGTCCGCACTCTATTCATCGAACTTATTCAACACTTTTAATTAGCGAAAAATCACTAAATATTAGTTTTTGCCTAGTTACTAAAAAAGTACTGAATCAATTTCGATGAAATGTCAATCTAAATCATTTTCCAATTCACTGGAACACACACACAAAATTCCATTAAAATTGGTGCAGTTGTTTAGAAGGAGTTCAGTTACATACACACGCACAGAAGATTTTTATATATAAAGATAAGCATTGAAAATTTCAGGTTTTTGCGCCGAAGACATCGCCAAATTAGGAAAATGTTAATTATCTCACGAACAACTGGATTTAAACGAATTTGCTTAGTACCATTCGATTCAGAATGAAAAAATACACTAAAATGTTATCAGTTGAAAAATATCTACAAAAGCCGATTTTAAAAGAATTTTTTAAAAGTTCGCTCTTTTTTCTACTCCTCTTAGGGGTGGAATTTTCGAAAATCCTTTCTTAGCGGCACTCGATGTTGTAAGAAGTATTTCTACCCCAATTTTCAAGATTTTTGGTTCGGTAGATTTTTTTGTGCTGTGATTAATATGAAATCCTGACTTTCTTTTATATATATAGATAAGCATTGGAAATTTCAGGTTTTTGCGCCGAAGACATCGCCAAATTAGAAAAATGTGAATTATCTCACGAACTACTGGATTTAAACGAATTTCCTTAGTACCATTCGATTCAGAATGAAAAAATGCACTAAAATATGTTATCAGTTGAAAAATAACCACAAAAGCCGATTTTAAAGGAATTTTTTAAAAGTTCGTTCTTTTTTCTACTCATCTTAGGGGTAGAATTTTCGAAAATCCCTTTTTAGCGGCACTCGATGTTATAAGAAGTATTTTTACCCCAATTTCCAAGATTTTTGGTTCGGTAGATTTTTTTGTGCTGTGATTAATACGAAATCCAGACTTTCCTTTATATTTATAGCACTTTTAATTAGCGAAAAATCACTAATTATTAGTTTTTGCCTAATTACTAAAAAAGTACTGAATCAATTTCGATGGAATGTGAATCTAAACCATTCTCGAATCCACTGGAACGCACACACAAAATTTCATTAAAATCGGTCCAGTCGTTTAGGAGGAGTTCAGTGACATACACACGCACAGAAGATTTTTATATATAAAGATGAGCATTGAAAATTTCAGGTTTTTGCGCCGAAGACACTGCCAAATTAGGAAAATGTGAATTATCTCAGAAACTACTGGATTTAAACGAATTTGTTTAGTACCATTCGATTCAGAATGAGAGAATGCACTAATATATGCTATCAGTTGAAAAATAACTATAAAAGCTGATTTTTAAGGAAATTTTTAAAAATTCGTTCTTTTTTCTACTCATCTTAGGGGTGGAATTTTCGAAAATCATTTCTTAGCGGCACTCGATGTTATAAGAAGTATTTTTACCTAAATTTTCAAGATTTTTGGTTCGGTAGATTTTTTTGTGCTGTGATTAATACGAAATCATGATTTTCTTTTGCATATATGGCACTTATAATTAGCGCAAAATCACTTATTAGTGTTTGCCTAATTACTAAAAAAGTACTGAATCAATTTCGACGAAATGTGAATCTAAACCATTATCGAATCTACTGGAACGCACACACAAAATTTCATCAAAATCGATCCAGTCGTTTAGGAGGAGTTCAATTACATACACACGCACAGAAGATTTTTATATATAAAGATGAGCATTGAAAATTTCAGGTTTTTGCGCCGAAGGCACTGCCAAATTATCTCACGAACTACTGGATTTAAACAAATTTGCTTAGTACCATTCGATTCAGAATAAAAAAATGCACTAAAATATGTTATCAGTTGAAAAATAACTACAAAAGCTTATTTTTAAGGAATTTTTTAAAAGTTCGTTCTTTTTTCTACTCATCTTAGGGGTGGAATTTTCGAAAATCCCTTTTTAGTGGCACTCGATGTTATAAGAAGTATTTTATCCCAATTTTCAAGATTTTTGGATCGGTAGATTTTTTTGTGCTGTGATTAATACGAAATTCTGACTTTCTTATATATATAGCACTTTTAATTAGCGAAAAATCACTAACTATTAGTTTTTGCCTAATTACTAAAAAAGTACTGAATCAATTTCGACGAAATGTGAATCTAAACCATTCTCGAATCTACTGGAACGCACGCACAAAATTTCATCAAAATCTCTCCAGTCATTTAGGAGGAGTTCAATTACATACACAGGCACAGAGGATTTTTATATATATAGATAAGCATTGAAAATTTCAGGTTTTTGCGCCGAAGACATCGCCAAATTAGGAAAATGTTAATTATCTCACGAACAACTGGATTTAAACGAATTTGCTTAGTACCATTCGATTCAGAATGAAAAAATACACTAAAATATGTTATCAGTTGAAAAATATCTACAAAAGCCGATTTTAAAGGAATTTTTTAAAAGTTCGCTCTTTTTTCTACTCCTCTTAGGGGTGGAATTTTCGAAAATCCTTTCTTAGCGGCACTCGATGTTGTAAGAAGTATTTCTACCCCAATTTTCAAGATTTTTGATTCGGTAGATTTTTTTGTGCTGTGATTAATATGAAATCCTGACTTTCTTTTATATATATAGATAAGCATTGGAAATTTCAGGTTTTTGCGCCGAAGACATCGCCAAATTAGAAAAATGTGAATTATCTCACGAACTACTGGATTTAAACGAATTTCCTTAGTACCATTCGATTCAGAATGAAAAAATGCACTAAAATATGTTATCAGTTGAAAAATAACCACAAAAGCCGATTTTAAAGGAATTTTTTAAAAGTTCGTTCTTTTTTCTACTCATCTTAGGGGTGGAATTTTCGAAAATCCTTTCTTAGCGGCACTCGATGTTGTAAGAAGTATTTCTACCCCAATTTTCAAGATTTTTGGTTCGGTAGATTTTTTTGTGCTGTGATTAATACGAAATCCTGACTTTCTTTTATATATATAGATTTCTTTGTTCTGTAAGACTTTTTAATTAAATTTTGATTATAATTATCGTATTTTCCTCTGCAATATGTAAAACATGTCTGGAGGATGCGTTAATGAACCCGATTCTTTTTGCTGTGTGTGCGGGGAGTTAACTTTGAAAAAGCATCGATGCGCCTATCATATGTACTTTGGATATAAAGTAGGTGAACGAGATAAGAAATGGGCACCTCGTTCTTGTTATACACAATGTGCTACAAACCTCCGGACGTGGATGAAAGGTACAAAAAAGTGTATGTCCTTTGCTAGACCCATGATATGGCACATGCCGAAGAATCAAATAACTGACTGCTACTAATGTATTACAAAAATTAAAGGATTCTTTGCAAGAAGTAAGCATAAAATTAAGTACTTAGATTCAGCAATGTGACCAGCATTACATAATGATGATTTACAAATACCGAAACCGAATTTTACATATGATGATGCAGCAGTAGAAATGGAAATCGCTGAAACTGAAACTTCCTCTACATCTGATATGAACTATTCTCCTGGCATAAATGAAGAACCACACCAAATTACTCAAAAAGAATCAAATGATTTTGTGAGAGACTTAAATTTATCAAAGAAAAACTCAGAATTACTTGATCAAGATTGCAAGGTTGGAATCTCCTGAAAAACAATACAAAGATATCTATTTATCGAGATTGATATAAGAAATATTCAACATTTTTTTAAAGAAAAGATGATTTATGCTATTGTAATGATATAAGTGGCTTAATGTCTGCTTTAAATTGTCCATATAACTCGGAACAATGACTTAAAAGAGAGCACCCACAGATAAGACATTTACCGCTACATAAAGTATGAAATTTCTTATTAATATCATTTCTTTTTACAAAAAATCTATATTTTTCTGAAAATTTATAAACAATGCATACTTTCAGTGTTTTAAATATATAGATTTTTAGCTTTATAAATGTTTATTTAAAAGTTTGTCATTACTAAAATACCAAATGATAAATTTCATAAGGTGTATGTGTTGAATAAATACTACAAAATTGAGATTTTCAGGATTTTGAATTTTTTAAAAATCTGTGGGTGATGGAAACTTTTTAATGGCATATTCTTTCACAGCACCACCTAAAATATAAAAGTCACCACATACTTAGTTAGAAACAGAAACCTTGTTTATCAGTGTTATTAACTTCAAATTTTAAATTATTTTAAAACAAAATTTATATTTTAATTTTATGGATGTCTTTATTCTGAATCAGTCTAAACTAACAACTGGGAGATAAACATTTAGTTCAGATGTTTTTCATTACATAAAGACAAATTCTAGCAGATACTGGGTAAAAATTATATGCTTTTTTTAACAATTAATTTTAATGGCAATATAAAATTGAAAGTGCTACTGAAATTACCATTTAAACAGTTAAATACGTTACAATGTCTTTAAATTAAGCAAGAAAAGCTATTTTGGAACGAAAATTTTAATACTATTTTTTTCTCATTTGTAATATATTCATACAAAGTAAAAATAAAACCTTTTAATTTTTAATTTGCATATATTTTGAAAACATGTAATATTTTATTTTTTCTAAGATAAATATATAGGAGAGATTTAAATATCACCATAAATTTAACATATTTCATTAAAATTGTAATTTTTGATAGAATTTATAAGTAAACTTTTATAAACTATTTCTTCTAAGATAAAATTTACAATGATTTTAAAAGGTTTGTAAATTTATTTTATAAATTGTATTGTATTGATATATTGTAAATATTTCAAATATGTGACAGTAGGTTTAAAAGGGATAGGGACGTAGCTTTAGGGCGGCAGGAGGGGAGCCTCCCATCAGGGGCCTCGCTAAGGGGGGGGGATGAGGAGGGAGCCTCCCCCCCAAAAAAAAACATTTGTGAATGTTGTTACATTTGGCAAATTCACAAACTTAGTTGGCAAATTTTCTTTAAAATTTTAATAAAAATTATAATATATTTTCAATTTTTGATAGAATTGGCAAAAATTACCAAACTAATTGGGAATATTATTAAACTTTTAACAAATAAGGGCTATAATTCATTTTCTAATTGTGGTAAGTTGGCAAAATTGTAAAATGAGTTTGCAAATATTGAAATTTGACTTGGCAATTTTAAGTCCCCCCCCCCAATAAAAAGTCTTAGCGATGGCCCTGCCTCCCCTCCCAATATGTTCATGTAGTAGGGCGCCAAAGAAGGTTTAAGGGCGCCGTCAGGCGCCCGGGAAAAAGGCTTTGTTAGTAATAACAAGTAATTATAAAATAACTTAATTTTAAATGAAAAATTACAAAGTAAGTTATTATTCAATTACAAAACATGAAAAAGGTGCTTAATTTTAGACTTGTTACTACCTCTATTCCCCCACTCCTATCCCGAAGAAAATGTATGCATCCAAAATAAAAAAATTCAAAAACAGACTTGTAATGAATTCCAGGATAGATGTACAATTATTTCCTTTTTATGGTAGTTGTTGGTCATCCTTAGAAATAGATAGAAAGGGAAAAGAAGTGTGGAAACGACTGTAGTGCGTTTGAATGGTTCTATAATATGTTTTAGTTGTAGGGCGCCACAGAAGGTTTAGTCAGGCACCTAAAAAAGAGGGTTTCAAAAAGGGCACCATGGAAGGTTTAAAGGCGCCGTTAGGCACCTAAAATTTTTATTATTAATGTGGCATTCTTAGATTACATTTTGCACACAAAAAAAGAAAAAATAATTAAATAATAGTAACGTGATTTGGAATTAATATTATTGTAAATTTATAAGAAAATAAATTATGGTTTAAAAAATATATAGGAGATCCATTGCATTTGAGACATTTTAAGATTACTACCAGGCACTATCCCCAGTGCGAAAACAAGAACACATTCCGGAAATGGACATTGTTCGATACCTACATGTAATTTGATCTTTCAGAGAAAAGCTCTCTCCTTATTCCAATCCAAGGTTGGTGGTCCTGGACAGGGTCATCTGACCTTAACTATTTTAACTCCCCTCTTATGTCCTTCCTTGTGTGAGGTTAGATAATTTCCAGGAGTCACCTACATACATCTTTGTTGTCCAGTATCTAGTGTTGTCAGATTGTACTGAAGCTGATAAAGCGACTTTTCAAAATTAGCGATTTTTTTCGTTCAATTTTTAAAATAAAAATAAAATGCTGTCTTTCGTAGTAGTCCTGAGAGAAGAAATTCAGTCATTCATGAGTGATGACTGAAATAAAGCATAAAAACAAAAAAACAGGATCTTACTACAGAGAACAAAACAGAAAAAGAAACGGAGAAATGATGCAAATTTACGAAAAAGTGGATGAAAAACGATGATGCAGTCGAAGGTAAAAAAATGTACATATTTTCCTTTAGTTAAGCATGTTCTTAAAGTACAATGTTTATATTTCTGACGCAATTGTGAGTTCATTTATTATCATTGCTATTATTAGTGAGGAAAAAAATCGAATAGCATTCTCATTTTTCCGGTAAGTTTAATTTTTAATGATTTTTATTATTTATTTTCTAAACAGATAGCTATTTTTTGATTAATGGTGATTTCTGAAACTTTTACATTAATTTATAATCGATCTAGTTTTAACCCAGCACTGGGCAGGAATGAAGCTTCCCCCAAAATTAAAAGAAATATATGTTTAAGGGTTAAAATTTTCAACGTTAGAACACCAGAATATTCGTATTCCAAGCATACCGGTTTCGGTAGCATATAGCATACCTTCCTCAGTGTTCTATGCTACCGAATTATATGCTACCGAAACCGGTATGCTTGGAATACGAATATTCTGGTGTTCTAACGTTGAAAATAATTTTAACTTTATCATATTGCACCAGGCAACAACCTATTACTTAATGTTTAAGGGTGTTCTCAAAAACATGATTTTCCACCTTCAACACCTCGAAATTTTCTGATGGAATTTCAGACTCATTTTTAAAAATAGAAACACGAAACTTGCTGGAGTGATTTTCGAAGAGATGTACAAGGTGCCGTATGATCTTATTTTTCGCTCCATTTATTAGAATTTCATTGATAAACAATCATTGCTTCAGCATGGTCCTTTTGGACCTTCCCTCATGGTCCTTTCCTCGCTTCGGAAAATTCGGTTCACAACGCCCACTTTGACAGCATTTTTCACACTATTTTCTGTCTTTATCAAAATATCGAGCTTTACGGCGCCTTGTATAGTTTCTGAATAAGAGAATCTGTCAGTTTGATGTATTTGAGAGCAAAAGTAATTCAAAATTAAATGCGAAAATAAGCAGTTTGGATCGGAATACACCCTTACTTACAAATGTTTTTCGAAAAAGCACTCAAACATAGTAAGTTGCAATCGAATGGAACCAAAAAAATATTCAGTTTTACATGATTTTTTTTTTTTTTTAGGTTTTTGGTATTCACATATTGCATAAAACACTGTATTTAAAATTGCAACATTATAATTAAAAATGCATTGTTCTGATCAAGTAGCACTCAGAGTTCTCGCTGTCGCTCGCCATTGCGCCAAATTGCGACTAAATTCTTCATTTGGCAAGTAAACAAGTGATTAGATTCGCCAAATTGCTGGTGCTCAATTTTTGGTTTTTCTTTCTTTTCTTTTTCGTTATCATACAGATGCATATATACATACTAATATTAAAAAATGCTCTGACGAGACCAAAAAAGGTTAATATGTTTTAAAGTATGAAAAAGTGTTTCACAAGAGCTTCTAATTGAGAATGAGAAAGGACAAGGGGTCCCTTCTTGGCTGCAATTCACTGTCAATGCCAAATTTGAAAAAATCATATTTGCGCTTTTTCCATATAAAAGAAATTTGCGTAAAAATTTCTCTCTATACTTTTTAGTAAAACTTTCAATCGTGCTTTACATGTTAACTGCATGGTTGACTCTGCATTGCAACTGCACTACAAATCAGTTTTCTGTGCTGTTTTACACTGCGACAGTTTATGGTGGGACTGCGTGAATGTGATACGCAGCAGGTAGTGTTGAATGCAGGAGGTGGGCCGGGGGGACATTCCCTCCCGAAGGTATCAAATGCTCCCCCCCCCCCCAATAAAATTTGAGATTTTGTGTTTTTAATGGTAAAAAAAAGTATAATCTCTTTAGAACTCTATTGTGCCCCCCCCCTCCCGAAGCCACAGAAGACCCTCCCGGAGAAAAGTGTCTGAATTCAACACTGGCTGCCGGAACTATGGTTTTTGGCCCTATTTTGCTTTACATTAATGTTTAATCACGCTGTGTCTTTTCTAATTATGCCTTTACACTACACAATTTTATCGTAACAGTGACTGATTTCTTTTATATGGAAAAAGCGCAAATATGATTTTTTTCAAATTTGGCAGTGACAGTGAATTGCAGCCAAGAAGGGACCCCTTGTCCTTTCTCATTCTCAATTAGAAGCTCTTGTCAAACACTTTTTCATACTTTAAAACATATTAACCTTTTTTGGTGCTCGTCAGAGCTTTTAGGTAGATTTCGTAAGAAATACTACCTATTGCAATCGCACCAGTTTATATATCTATCTATCTATCTATCTATCTATCTATATATATATCTCACTTTTTTATGGACACGATAACTTCTATAATTCTTCACCAATCTCCACCAAACTTGTACATAAAATCAATGGGGATAAAATCTTGGCTGAGTTCGTTAATGGGCAAAATCGGACCAAGGGGGTCGGAATAGGGGGCGTTTTTGTGAAAACCGAAAAAACGCCATAACTTCTTAATTAAAGTAGATATCGAATCAGTTTAAAGTTTATAATACTTCTTAAAAATGGGCCAAAAGTATATACATGACAGATTTTTGATAAATTTAGAAGTGGGCTCAAGGGGCGAAAAAAACAGGGATTTTGAGAGAAAAAAATTCATAACTTCGTCAATTTTCAAGATATGAAGTCCAACTAAATTTTTTATAAATGTTCTTACAATTATCTAAAATTTTTGTATTTACAAGTTTTTGATAGGACCAACTTTTACCGATGAAAAAAATTAAAAACGAAAAGAAAAAGGGCGCTGAAAAAAGAGAAAAATCCATAACTCCGTCAATTTTTAAGATATCAAATCTGATTAAATTTATTTTACATCTTCTCAAAAATATCTACAACTTTTATATTGACAAGTTTTTCATAGGACCAATTCGTATAGCAAAAAAAAATTAAACAAAAATAGGAGTTGGAGAAAAAAACCTCAAATCCAAACGGCTTATATTCTGACTCATTTTTAAATTCATTTTTGATTTTAAACGCATCCAAATGGTAGATCCTCTTATTTAGAAACTGTATAAAGTGACGCATTGGTCAATTTTCTGATAAAGACAGAATATATTTCAAAAAAGGCTACCAAAAAGGGTATTTTGAACAGAATTTCCGAAAGTCATCGGGACTGAAAATTAAAGGAAGTATTCAAATAAGAAATTGCGTTTTTTTTTCTGACTCGTTTTTAAATCCATTTTTGTTCTCAAACGCATCCAGTTTACAGATCCTCTTATTTAGGAACTATATAATGTGATGCACTGGTCAGTTTTTTGATAAAGACGGAATATATTTCAAAAAAGGCTACCAAAAAGGGTATTTTGAACAGAATTTTCAGAAATCATCTTGACTGAAAATTTAAGGAAGTGTTCAAATAAGAAATTGCGTTTTTTTCTGACTCGTTTTTAAATCCGTCTTTGCTCTCAAATGCATCCAATTTACAGATCCTCTTATTTAGGAACTATATAATGTGATGCATTGATCGGTTTTTTGATAAAGACAGAATATATTTTGAAAAACGCTACCCAAAAGGGTATCTTGAACAGAATTTCCCGAAGTCTTCGCGATTTGAAAATTTACACAGTTTTCACATAGCAAATTGCGTTTTTCATGACTCGTTTTAAAATCCATTTTCGCTCTCAAATGCATCCAATTTACAGATCCTCTTATTTAGGAACTATATACTGTGACGCACTGGCCAGTTTTTTGATAAAGATAGAATATATTTTTAAAAATGCTGTCAAAGTGAGTATTTCGCACAAAATTTTCCGAAGCAATCATGATTAAAGATTTAAGGATGTATTCAAACAACAAATCGGTTATTTTATGACTCATTTTTAAATTTAATTTTTTTCTCAAATGCTTTCAACAGACAGTTTTTTGTTATTCAGGAACTGTATAATGTACTGTTTTGGTCGGTTTTTTAATAAATTTAGAATCTATTTCAAAATATGTTGACAAAATGGGTATTTGAGCTGAATTTTTCTTAAGATGATTCTGATAAAACCAGTTTTTGCAGAAAAATGAAATTAGAACTTTTTCATAAACGGCCAAATGAAGTTATTAAACTGGGTTTATCTCTAATCATATACATATATATATATTATTTTATTTTATTTTATTTTATTTTATTTTATTTTTGTTGAAATGAGCACTCTTCGAAATCTACCTCCGCCTATAGGCCCAGCCGACAGGGATTTTAGGTAGATTTCGTAAGAAATACTACCTATTGCAAACGCACCAGTTTATATATCTATCTATCTATCTATATATATATATATCTCACTTTTTATGGACACGATAACTTCTATAATTCTTCACCAATCTCCACCAAACTTGTACATAAAATCAATGGGGATAAAATCTTGGCTGAGTTCGTTAATGGGCAAAATCGGACCAAGGGGGTCGGAATAGGGGGCGTTTTTGTGAAAACCGAAAAAACGCCATAACTTCTTAATTAAAGTAGATATCGAATCAGTTTAAAGTTTATAATACTTCTTAAAAATGGGCCAAAAGTATATACATGACAGATTTTTGATAAATTTAGAAGTGGGCTCAAGGGGCGAAAAAAACAGGGATTTTGAGAGAAAAAAATTCATAACTTCGTCAATTTTCAAGATATGAAGTCCAACTAAATTTTTTATAAATGTTCTTACAATTATCTAAAATTTTTGTATTTACAAGTTTTTGATAGGACCAACTTTTACCGATGAAAAAAATTAAAAACGAAAAGAAAAAGGGCGCTGAAAAAAGAGAAAAATCCATAACTCCGTCAATTTTTAAGATATCAAATCTGATTAAATTTATTTTACATCTTCTCAAAAATATCTACAACTTTTATATTGACAAGTTTTTCATAGGACCAATTCGTATAGCAAAAAAAAATTAAACAAAAATAGGAGTTGGAGAAAAAAACCTCAAATCCAAACGGCTTATATTCTGACTCATTTTTAAATTCATTTTTGATTTTAAACGCATCCAAATGGTAGATCCTCTTATTTAGAAACTGTATAAAGTGACGCATTGGTCAATTTTCTGATAAAGACAGAATATATTTCAAAAAAGGCTACCAAAAAGGGTATTTTGAACAGAATTTCCGAAAGTCATCGGGACTGAAAATTAAAGGAAGTATTCAAATAAGAAATTGCGTTTTTTTTTCTGACTCGTTTTTAAATCCATTTTTGTTCTCAAACGCATCCAGTTTACAGATCCTCTTATTTAGGAACTATATAATGTGATGCACTGGTCAGTTTTTTGATAAAGACGGAATATATTTCAAAAAAGGCTACCAAAAAGGGTATTTTGAACAGAATTTTCAGAAATCATCTTGACTGAAAATTTAAGGAAGTGTTCAAATAAGAAATTGCGTTTTTTTCTGACTCGTTTTTAAATCCGTCTTTGCTCTCAAATGCATCCAATTTACAGATCCTCTTATTTAGGAACTATATAATGTGATGCATTGATCGGTTTTTTGATAAAGACAGAATATATTTTGAAAAACGCTACCCAAAAGGGTATCTTGAACAGAATTTCCCGAAGTCTTCGCGATTTGAAAATTTACACAGTTTTCACATAGCAAATTGCGTTTTTCATGACTCGTTTTAAAATCCATTTTCGCTCTCAAATGCATCCAATTTACAGATCCTCTTATTTAGGAACTATATACTGTGACGCACTGGCCAGTTTTTTGATAAAGATAGAATATATTTTTAAAAATGCTGTCAAAGTGAGTATTTCGCACAAAATTTTCCGAAGCAATCATGATTAAAGATTTAAGGATGTATTCAAACAACAAATCGGTTATTTTATGACTCATTTTTAAATTTAATTTTTTTCTCAAATGCTTTCAACAGACAGTTTTTTGTTATTCAGGAACTGTATAATGTACTGTTTTGGTCGGTTTTTTAATAAATTTAGAATCTATTTCAAAATATGTTGACAAAATGGGTATTTGAGCTGAATTTTTCTTAAGATGATTCTGATAAAACCAGTTTTTGCAGAAAAATGAAATTAGAACTTTTTCATAAACGGCCAAATGAAGTTATTAAACTGGGTTTATCTCTAATCATATACATATATATATATTATTTTATTTTATTTTATTTTATTTTATTTTATTTTTGTTGAAATGAGCACTCTTCGAAATCTACCTCCGCCTATAGGCCCAGCCGACAGGGATTTTAGGTAGATTTCGTAAGAAATACTACCTATTGCAAACGCACCAGTTTATATATCTATCTATCTATCTATATATATATATATCTCACTTTTTATGGACACGATAACTTCTATAATTCTTCACCAATCTCCACCAAACTTGTACATAAAATCAATGGGGATAAAATCTTGGCTGAGTTCGTTAATGGGCAAAATCGGACCAAGGGGGTCGGAATAGGGGGCGTTTTTGTGAAAACCGAAAAAACGCCATAACTTCTTAATTAAAGTAGATATCGAATCAGTTTAAAGTTTATAATACTTCTTAAAAATGGGCCAAAAGTATATACATGACAGATTTTTGATAAATTTAGAAGTGGGCTCAAGGGGCGAAAAAAACAGGGATTTTGAGAGAAAAAAATTCATAACTTCGTCAATTTTCAAGATATGAAGTCCAACTAAATTTTTTATAAATGTACTTAAAATTATCTAAAATTTTTGTATTTACAAGTTTTTGATAGGACCAACTTTTACCGATGAAAAAAATTAAAAACGAAAAGAAAAAGGGCGCTGAAAAAAGAGAAAAATCCATAACTCCGTCAATTTTTAAGATATCAAATCTGATTAAATTTATTTTACATCTTCTCAAAAATATCTACAACTTTTATATTGACAAGTTTTTCATAGGACCAATTCGTATAGCAAAAAAAAATTAAACAAAAATAGGAGTTGGAGAAAAAAACCTCAAATCCAAACGGCTTATATTCTGACTCATTTTTAAATTCATTTTTGATTTTAAACGCATCCAAATGGTAGATCCTCTTATTTAGAAACTGTATAAAGTGACGCATTGGTCAATTTTCTGATAAAGACAGAATATATTTCAAAAAAGGCTACCAAAAAGGGTATTTTGAACAGAATTTCCGAAAGTCATCGGGACTGAAAATTAAAGGAAGTATTCAAATAAGAAATTGCGTTTTTTTTTCTGACTCGTTTTTAAATCCATTTTTGTTCTCAAACGCATCCAGTTTACAGATCCTCTTATTTAGGAACTATATAATGTGATGCACTGGTCAGTTTTTTGATAAAGACGGAATATATTTCAAAAAAGGCTACCAAAAAGGGTATTTTGAACAGAATTTTCAGAAATCATCTTGACTGAAAATTTAAGGAAGTGTTCAAATAAGAAATTGCGTTTTTTTCTGACTCGTTTTTAAATCCGTCTTTGCTCTCAAATGCATCCAATTTACAGATCCTCTTATTTAGGAACTATATACTGTGACGCACTGGCCAGTTTTTTGATAAAGATAGAATATATTTTTAAAAATGCTGTCAAAGTGAGTATTTCGCACAAAATTTTCCGAAGCAATCATGATTAAAGATTTAAGGATGTATTCAAACAACAAATCGGTTATTTTATGACTCATTTTTAAATTCAATTTTTTTCTCAAATGCTTTCAACTGACAGTTTTTTGTTATTCAGGAACTGTATAATGTACTGTTTTGGTCGGTTTTTTAATAAATTTAGAATCTATTTCAAAATATGTTGTCAAAATGGGTATTTGAGCTGAATTTTTCTTAAGATGATTCTGATAAAACCAGTTTTTGCAGAAAAATGAAATTAGAACTTTTTCATAAACGGCCAAATGAAGTTATTAAACTGGGTTTATCTCTAATCATATACATATATATATATTATTTTATTTTATTTTATTTTATTTTATTTTATTTTTGTTGAAATGAGCACTCTTCGAAATCTACCTCCGCCTATAGGCCCAGCCGACAGGGATTTTAGGTAGATTTCGTAAGAAATACTACCTATTGCAAACGCACCAGTTTATATATCTATCTATCTATCTATCTATCTATATATATATATCTCACTTTTTTATGGACACGATAACTTCTATAATTCTTCACCAATCTCCACCAAACTTGTACATAAAATCAATGGGGATAAAATCTTGGCTGAGTTCGTTAATGGGCAAAATCGGACCAAGGGGGTCGGAATAGGGGGCGTTTTTGTGAAAACCGAAAAAACGCCATAACTTCTTAATTAAAGTAGATATCGAATCAGTTTAAAGTTTATAATACTTCTTAAAAATGGGCGAAAAGTATATACATGACAGATTTTTGATAAATTTAGAAGTGGGCTCAAGGGGCGAAAAAAACAGGGATTTTGAGAGAAAAAAATTCATAACTTCGTCAATTTTCAAGATATGAAGTCCAACTAAATTTTTTATAAATGTTCTTACAATTATCTAAAATTTTTGTATTTACAAGTTTTTGATAGGACCAACTTTTACCGATGAAAAAAATTAAAAACGAAAAGAAAAAGGGCGCTGAAAAAAGAGAAAAATCCATAACTCCGTCAATTTTTAAGATATCAAATCTGATTAAATTTATTTTACATCTTCTCAAAAATATCTACAACTTTTATATTGACAAATTTTTCATAGGACCAATTCGTATAGCAAAAAAAAATTAAACAAAAATAGGAGTTGGAGAAAAAAACCTCAAATCCAAACGGCTTATATTCTGACTCATTTTTAAATTCATTTTTGATTTTAAACGCATCCAAATGGTAGATCCTCTTATTTAGAAACTGTATAAAGTGACGCATTGGTCAATTTTCTGATAAAGACAGAATATATTTCAAAAAAGGCTACCAAAAAGGGTATTTTGAACAGAATTTCCGAAAGTCATCGGGACTGAAAATTAAAGGAAGTATTCAAATAAGAAATTGCGTTTTTTTTCTG
This sequence comes from Maratus speculifer, assembly GCA_964019185.1. NCBI lineage: Eukaryota > Metazoa > Arthropoda > Arachnida > Araneae > Salticidae > Maratus > Maratus speculifer. Next base: position 45,144,209 of record OZ025294.1, read on the forward strand.
ACTCGTTTTTAAATCCATTTTTGTTCTCAAACGCATCCAGTTTACAGATCCTCTTATTTAGGAACTATATAATGTGATGCACTGGTCAGTTTTTTGATAAAGACGGAATATATTTCAAAAAAGGCTACCAAAATAGGGTATTTTGAACAGAATTTTCAGAAATCATCTTGACTGAAAATTTAAGGAAGTGTTCAAATAAGAAATTGCGTTTTTTTCTGACTCGTTTTTAAATCCGTCTTTGCTCTCAAATGCATCCAATTTACAGATCCTCTTATTTAGGAACTATATAATGTGATGCATTGATCGGTTTTTTGATAAAGACAGAATATATTTTGAAAAACGCTACCCAAAAGGGTATCTTGAACAGAATTTCCCGAAGTCTTCGCGATTTGAAAATTTACACAGTTTTCACATAGCAAATTGCGTTTTTCATGACTCGTTTTAAAATCCATTTTCGCTCTCAAATGCATCCAATTTACAGATCCTCTTATTTAGGAACTATATACTGTGACGCACTGGCCAGTTTTTTGATAAAGATAGAATATATTTTTAAAAATGCTGTCAAAGTGAGTATTTCGCACAAAATTTTCCGAAGCAATCATGATTAAAGATTTAAGGATGTATTCAAACAACAAATCGGTTATTTTATGACTCATTTTTAAATTCAATTTTTTTCTCAAATGCTTTCAACTGACAGTTTTTTGTTATTCAGGAACTGTATAATGTACTGTTTTGGTCGGTTTTTTAATAAATTTAGAATCTATTTCAAAATATGTTGTCAAAATGGGTATTTGAGCTGAATTTTTCTTAAGATGATTCTGATAAAACCAGTTTTTGCAGAAAAATGAAATTAGAACTTTTTCATAAACGGCCAAATGAAGTTATTAAACTGGGTTTATCTCTAATCATATACATATATATATATTATTTTATTTTATTTTATTTTATTTTATTTTATTTTTGTTGAAATGAGCACTCTTCGAAATCTACCTCCGCCTATAGGCCCAGCCGACAGGGATTTTAGGTAGATTTCGTAAGAAATACTACCTATTGCAAACGCACCAGTTTATATATCTATCTATCTATCTATCTATCTATCTATATATATATATATCTCACTTTTTTATGGACACGATAACTTCTATAATTCTTCACCAATCTCCACCAAACTTGTACATAAAATCAATGGGGATAAAATCTTGGCTGAGTTCGTTAATGGGCAAAATCGGACCAAGGGGGTCGGAATAGGGGGCGTTTTTGTGAAAACCGAAAAAACGCCATAACTTCTTAATTAAAGTAGATATCGAATCAGTTTAAAGTTTATAATACTTCTTAAAAATGGGCCAAAAGTATATACATGACAGATTTTTGATAAATTTAGAAGTGGGCTCAAGGGGCGAAAAAAACAGGGATTTTGAGAGAAAAAAATTCATAACTTCGTCAATTTTCAAGATATGAAGTCCAACTAAATTTTTTATAAATGTTCTTAAAATTATCTAAAATTTTTGTATTTACAAGTTTTTGATAGGACCAACTTTTACCGATGAAAAAAATTAAAAACGAAAAGAAAAAGGGCGCTGAAAAAAGAGAAAAATCCATAACTCCGTCAATTTTTAAGATATCAAATCTGATTAAATTTATTTTACATCTTCTCAAAAATATCTACAACTTTTATATTGACAAGTTTTTCATATGACCAATTCGTATAGCAAAAAAAAAATTAAACAAAAATAGGAGTTGGAGAAAAAAACCTCAAATCCAAACGGCTTATATTCTGACTCATTTTTAAATTCATTTTTGATTTTAAACGCATCCAAATGGTAGATCCTCTTATTTAGAAACTGTATAAAGTGACGCATTGGTCAATTTTCTGATAAAGACAGAATATATTTCAAAAAAGGCTACCAGAAAGGGTATTTTGAACAGAATTTCCGAAAGTCATCGGGACTGAAAATTAAAGGAAGTATTCAAATAAGAAATTGCGTTTTTTTTTCTGACTCGTTTTTAAATCCATTTTTGTTCTCAAACGCATCCAGTTTACAGATCCTCTTATTTAGGAACTATGTAATGTGATGCACTGGTCAGTTTTTTGATAAAGACGGAATATATTTCAAAAAAGGCTACCAAAATAGGGTATTTTGAACAGAATTTTCAGAAATCATCTTGACTGAAAATTTAAGGAAGTGTTCAAATAAGAAATTGCGTTTTTTTCTGACTCGTTTTTAAATCCGTCTTTGCTCTCAAATGCATCCAATTTACAGATCCTCTTATTTAGGAACTATATAATGTGATGCATTGATCGGTTTTTTGATAAAGACAGAATATATTTTGAAAAACGCTACCCAAAAGGGTATCTTGAACAGAATTTCCCGAAGTCTTCGCGATTTGAAAATTTACACAGTTTTCACATAGCAAATTGCGTTTTTCATGACTCGTTTTAAAATCCATTTTCGCTCTCAAATGCATCCAATTTACAGATCCTCTTATTTAGGAACTATATACTGTGACGCACTGGCCAGTTTTTTGATAAAGATAGAATATATTTTTTAAAATGCTGTCAAAGTGAGCATTTCGCACAAAATTTTCCGAAGCAATCATGATTAAAGATTTAAGGATGTATTCAAACAACAAATCGGTTATTTTATGACTCATTTTTAAATTCAATTTTTTTCTCAAATGCTTTCAACTGACAGTTTTTTGTTATTCAGGAACTGTATAATGTACTGTTTTGGTCGGTTTTTTAATAAATTTAGAATCTATTTCAAAATATGTTGTCAAAATGGGTATTTGAGCTGAATTTTTCTTAAGATGATTCTGATAAAACCAGTTTTTGCAGAAAAATGAAATTAGAACTTTTTCATAAACGGCCAAATGAAGTTATTAAACTGGGTTTATCTCTAATCATATACATATATATATATTATTTTATTTTATTTTATTTTATTTTATTTTATTTTTGTTGAAATGAGCACTCTTCGAAATCTACCTCCGCCTATAGGCCCAGCCGACAGGGATTTTTTTTAATACTAGTCATTTAAATTTTTTGATAATTATATATTGAATATAAGAAAACCTCAGTTGCTTTTAAATATTCCCAGAATTTTTCTCATTTCGCTCAATATTGAACTATTTAATCAATGGACAAAAAACGTGAAAAAACGAAATTAATTTTAATTTGTTCGTACAGAAATTGACAGATTCAATTAATTTTAGATAATACATATTTTATAGAAAAATAATGCGAATAGAAATTTTTATTCTTTTCGCATAGGTTTCGTGGCATTCTTATCTACTTGTTTTAAAAAGCAGATGTTATATATGTCAAATATTTCCGCCATTAGCGCGATTTTTGTGATCATGACACCCAAAGGTCGCTAAACATAATTTTATAGTCAATGCACATAAAAACGAATTTTCCCATTTAAATAATAAAAAAAAAAAAAATAAATAAATAAGTAAAATAATTTTATTTCTCCTTCCTGATATCTATTCGAATAGCGTATTCCAATTATTGAATGACATTCTAGGACATTTTCAGGAAAATTTTTCCTTAAATTATCTTCCTTGGAGAAAGTCGCTCGAAATACAGCCTTAATAGATTTACGTCAAATCAAGGATGAAAATATTACTGAAAATTCATTTTTAGTATTATTTATAGTATAAAACCTCAGTTCACGATCATAATCCATTTTTGTATCTGACTTTCTGCATGTGATATAAATTTTTTGGGCGCTCTATCTCAAGAACTGGCATGGGATTAAAAAAAATTATATTCAGGTAATCCCTGATATAATTGATGCTGTTTACATTTTGATTTAAATCGTTCAACAGGTGGCTTAACCGTGTTGCATTTTTCATTATTTTCGCAATAGTTCTATCTCGAGAATTAACGCACAGATTTTCATCAAACTTCAAATTCAGTTAATCTCTATGTGAATTGGCTTTGTTTACGTTTTGGTTTCAATAACCCAACACATGGCGCTGCTATGCTGAATTGTTCCGATTACCGCAATATCTCTATTGCAGGAAATAATGCACAAATTTTCACCAAACTTGAGATTTAGACACACTTTGATTTATATTACTAGGGGGGCCCAGCCCCCCTGCTCGCTATGCTCGCCAATACCCCATGGTATGGATAAGCAGTTGCAGACCTTCCAAATGATGTGTCACACGACTGGTGTTGTAAAGAAATTAAAAATGTGCCCCCCTGGGGGGCAGAGTGGGAGGCGACACAAAAGACATCCATAATATGAATAAGCAGCTGCAGACCTCTCAAATGATATGTCACACGACTGGTGTTGTAAAGAAATTAAAAATGTGCCCCCCAGGGGTGCAGAGTGGGGGTGACACACAAGACACCCATAAAATGAATAAACAGTTGCAGACCTTTCAAATGATGTGTCACAAAATTGGTGTTGCAAAGAAATTGCAAAATGCGCCCCCTCTGAGGGCAGAGGGGGGGTTACACACAAGATATCCATAATATGAATAAGCAGTTGCAGACCTCTCAAATGATGTGTCACACAATTGGTGTTGTAAGGAAATTAAAAATGTGCCCCCCTGGGGGGCAGAGTGGGGGATGACACACAACACATCCATAATATGAATAAGCAGTTGCAGACCTTTCAAATGATGTGTCACACAACTGGTGTTGTAAAGAAATTAAAAATGTGACCCCCCCTGGGGAGCGCAGAGTGTGGGGGTGACACACAAGACATCCATAATATGAATAAGCAGTTGCAAACCTCTCAAATGATGTATCAAACGACTGGTGTTGTAAAGAATTGAAAATTTGGCGAAATATTACAGTTATCGCCAAGTTGGCGTCACTTTTGACAACTAATTTTGGTCGCCAAATTTGGCGATATATCGCCAAGTTGGCGAAAAACTTGGCGATTGTTGGCGACGGTAACCTTTCCTCTCTTTATGGTAACCCATACGGCGATGCATAGACGGAGCCCTTTCCTGATTGGTCTATTCGACTAATGGAAGGAGTGGACAACCCGGATTCGTTAGTTCCGGAAATCTTCCACATCAGCATCATTCCAGGAGTCATTCCTTTTAAGGCTAGTTTTTTTTTACTATAGAAGGATTGCTCATTACGTGTTTTGGGTAAATCTCCCAACAAGTGTGGCATATATATGCTGTATTTTTCCCGATATCCGCAACAGTCCTATTTCAAAAACTAATGTTCGGAATTTCATGCCTTTAGAATCCTCAAGGTGAGCATATGATTGTCATTTGATTTTGGCACTGTAATAATGAATTTTGACGCATTAAATGCATGAGATAGAAAATAGTTTTTGGGTTGCCACATCCGGCTAGTTCTTTATAATCGGATTAATCGACGGTTCATCTACACCGTATATGGAAGTTGCAATCAGCTGATAAACCATTGTATTCAAGTGGAGGTAAGGGTAGTTCAACCAATCAAGACTGCGTATTTTAGTCGTTTACCTCCAGCGTGACGTCAATTGCAACTGCCCTATTGTTTAGCTATTTTGATTACACTATCATCGTTCTTAAGTTTTGTCACTACTTCTTTTCATAATTGATCAGTAATTCGCTTAAGCTTCTTACTACTGCTATCACTAAATGCTTTTTCATTTTTAAAAGTCATAATAAAGGCTAAAATTTTCGCAAAACTGATTAAAATTAAAACAATAAGTTGACTTTTTTACTGTACTGAAGGTCACAAAGCACTCTGATACGCGCACTTTACTCCAAACTTGACTTATAACAAGAATTATTTGAGGGTTGCCAACTGAACTATTCGACAACTTTGGTCGCGAATCGAGTTATCCTACGCCGAAAGGCTAAAATTTTGATCACTGAAGTTGGTCATAAACCGAACTTGTCAAAAACAGAGGCGGCCGTAAACCAAGGTTCCACTGTTTTTTGGCCGATAAGTTTGCAAATATGGCATTATTTATATATTCATTGGCGATTATCATTATGAAACTTGGCGATTTAGCCGATTAAATTTGCGATTTTAAAGTAGAGTTTGCCAATAACGGAAAATTGAGAATTTCTATTAGAAAAATGAGGATAATTACTATAATTTTTATGCACGGTTTTAAGTAAACTCGGATTTTTTCCCATAATTTTAAATTTAGTACATTTGGAAATGGAAGGCAGGGGCGTAAACCACTCTAGTCGAGTAGGGGGGTGTAGGCTCATAAATTTCCGACTTTCAAGAAGGAAAATTTCCGAGTACTATGACCAACATGAGGACTAATATATATATATATATATATATATATATATTATAATTCTCAAGATAATTATGACTTACAAGGAAGGTCTCCATTGGGGGCATACTCAGAATTTTTTTTAAAAAATACGAATTAAACTACTCATGTAGGTAATAAAGGATCAGTGAAAATTAGCGGCGGAATTACATTATTAGATATGTAAAAAAATAAAATAGTTTGGAATAATTGGCGTGAAAAGCTGAAAGTGACGCGGGATTTGGCGAGCAGTGCATTTCCTCGCCAAAAGCAGACGATTTTAACGAATCTGAAAATTGATTTTAATTGACTTCACTGTTAAAAATCTGCAGCATTTACTGCAACGTCACTCCACTACTTTTATAGAATATCTCTCTTCTGACCAATGAGAACGCTCCATAGCACTGTGAATTGACCGTGTCATACACTGTTAAAAATCTGCTGCATTTTGTTGCAACGCACTCCACCGTTTGTATATAATATCTCTATTCCAACCAATGAGAAAGCTCCATTTCACGGCCAAGTAACCGTTTTCTATACAAGCAAGGGAGTGCGATGCAACAAAATGCAGCAGATTTTTAACAGTGTATTTTTCAATTTGGAACAATTTTAATCAATTTAAATTGTGTTTTAAATGATAAAATATATTAATTTCATTTTGTTATAAGTACATATAAACGTATATGACAAAATTACACTTAAAGTAAAGTAAAAATGCAAAACTAAAATTACTTAAACTAAACTTATTTAAATAAATTGAACATAGAAAGTTTTTTCTTTAAAAAGTATTCGAAGCGTAAAAGCGTATTTTTCAAAATTTCGTTTTTTCGCCAACCGGAGATAAATCGCCAAATAAACGAATTTTTTATTATTTTTTTACGGACGTTATAAGGAGGTTCCGCCGAATTTTTTTTTATAAATATATATAACTATATGAGAAGAACATTCTGTAATTTTTTCAGATTTTTCTGAGTATGCCCGTATGGAGACCTTCCTTGTTAGTGTATCGAGATAGTCAAATAATCTTATATTATGCTATTATTAGTCTTATATAACAATATATTTTACCCATTAGTAGACGATCTCCTGATGGAATAATCGTACCACCCGAGAGGGACATGGGTAGTGCATAATATGAATAAGCAGTCACAGGGCTTTCCAACAATATATCACACGAAAGGTGTCGGCTAAATTTAGAAAAGCGGTGACTTGTGAGGACTAAGTGGGTATCCAACGATATATCACAAGAGAGATGTAGGCCAAATTTAGGAAATATTTCCCCTCCCAAAGTAGACTCTTCCTCTAACTGTGAATTTTTAATATATCATAAATAATATTTATCGGAGGGCCCTGTAAAAAAATCCGATCTTAAATGATAAAACGCTACAGTTTAAAAAAAGATCGAAAATTGTCCACGGTAGGGAAATTGGAGGGGGTCAGGGGAGGGGAGAAAGGTTTATAATATAAAAAAAATGATCTGAGGGCTCTCTTATGATACGCCACATGGCCCAAAAAGTATGGAATTTTTCCACCCTCACTTTAACCCCCTCGGGAGTGGAAACACTTACTTAATTAATTTTTAATAATTTTATCTTCTGCCGTTTCATGCTATTATTAAAAAAGACTGCTGAGATGTGCCAAATGTCATAAATTTTTCGACCCCCCCCCCTTTTAACCCCCTGAGGGGGGATTTCGAAAATCGTTGGATTATGTGTTTAATAATATATTTAGTAGATTTATTTTCTGGAATTTCACGCTCCTACCTGAAATGTTTGCTGAGATATGGAAAGTTGTTCCAAAATTTTTGACCCCGTCCCCCCGCTTGTTCCTATTAGGGGGGGGGGTAATTTAAAAAATTCCATCTTAGTGAACACGTACATCATAAGAAGTATTTTCTTTCCCATTTTCATGGTTCTACATTCAATATTTTGGACCGAACGTTGATTATCAGTCAGTCAGGACAAACTATTTTATATATGTATAGATATCTCTACTAGCTGACCCACCCGCCGTTGCCCAGCCATTAGATAAAATATATACTAGATATATCATATAAATACATTAGATGCATTATATAGATAAATAACAAATTATTAAAGCAAAGTATGTGAGTTTTCAGGTGCGAATTCATTGTGTTTTCAAATTATACTCAAATTATTCTTAAAAATAAATAAATAAATAAATAAAGCAATTAAATAGAGCCAACAGTTTTGCTGTCGCCGTATGAAATCATGCACAAAATACAAAACAAAAAAACGAAATTCATAAGTATAAGTCAAAAGTAAAATTCTTGTTTCTCTACAACCCCCCTTTCCCTACACACATACAGACAGGCACACCAGACTCAAAAAAAAAAAAAAAAAAAAAAAAAAAAAATGTATCAGTAAAAAATTTTAAATTGCAAAAGAGGTTTAAAGATCGATTTAATCATCAATTAGCTTTAAACAATCAAAAGTTGCGCCATTTTATCTTCTCCCAAAGCCGAAATTATTTGCAAGTTTCAAATGATTAAATTTTGTTTCTTATCTATACACACACTCACACACACATACACACACACACACAAAATCTATGTACAAAATAATAATCAAATTATTGTTATGCAGTGAGACAAAATTATTATATCTGGTACTATAACAGTTTTAAAAATATAGAATATTTTACATATATTGACATTTGAACTTCAAAAAATAAATTAACTTTCTTAGTATTAATGAAATAATATTGATAAAATATAAAAAGATCCATAGTACAATTTTTAACTTCATGCACAATACTAAATACATTGACTTGCGAAATGTAAAATGGTTGGCAAAAAAGAAAGCAAATATATTGAAAGAAAAAATTTAATTAAAAATAATAATAACTTCATGAAATTTAAATAATAACTAGCTTGTCATATCCAGTTTGAAAGAAAACTAGCAAATAGTTCGGGAATTGCGATACTATCTGTTAAAAAAAAAGTTAATATATATCAAATAACAGTACATTTTTACAAGTTATTAAATAATTTATTTGTTTCCTCAATAAATAAATAAATAAATAAATCTATTATTAAATATGAAAACAAAAGTTATTTACACATTTTATATATCTAAAATATTCTGTAATAAAGTAGCTCACTTACTTCAAAAGGTTTTTTTGGAACTCCAGCAACGCAAAACGGTATATGTATATGGGCTGAAATTTTATCAGCATGTTTTTGTTTATTATGTGTATTCCTGTAATCATTATCGAAAATGGAATTAAGTACAGATTGCACTTTTTGTCTCTTACATTTAGGTGAGGACTTAACTGATGCAAAAATATTGAATTATTAACCAAATACCAAAATATTCTCGCATCAACATTTTGTAATTGAATGATTTCGTACTATGAGCTTGAATACTAACGGTTTAAACAAAGAATTAATGCAGGTGCTGCTTGTTTTGTAATTGACACATAGGACAGGAAGTTCAGCGCCCAGTTGTCTAGGTGCCCAAGCCTTATAGTCTAAGAGCCAGTGAAAAGCTACCTATATGTATTTGACCAGACCTGAGTTTTCGTACATTGAGGCTCCTATACATACTATGCATGAGATGGGGAGTCACTAAGCCCAAAGTGGTGGACGCGGCTACTGCGCAGGAAACATAGGTATAAATTTTTGGCAAAATTTAAATCCATTTGACCGCGTCTGCCGTTTTGAAATTTTAAAATATATTATTAGTATTATCGGAAAACAACAATGGCAGACCATTATCGCGCGGTTAACATTGCCGCAGACAGTTTTGAAAGTGCTGAAAAAGATAAAATTTTGGAAAGTAATTGACCAGATCTGCCATTAATGTATTTTGTTTATTAGGGTCTTAGAAACTTATATTGATCACGGCAGACGTCTTCTTTGAGTACACACTTCCGCAGACAACCAAATCTTATCTATTATCCGGCCAGATGTATATGTATTACGTTTCCTGTTTTACATCAATATGATTTACTTTATCATTGTATTTATAAAAAATAATATTTAATTTTGCAAATTATGTACGAAAATTTATAAGTTTGATGATAAAAAAGTAAATACATTTCGAAACAATGTCAAATATTATGCTATATTGCAGATAACAAATAATCATTCAAATATTGATTTTACTTTATTCTTTTTATTCATTTAAAACAAAATTTAAAAAAAAAATAATTAAAAAATGAATCATGCATACATTAAAAAAGAATTATTTTTTTTCATTTTTTTTAAACTCACCTATCATTCTGGGACGATTCTATCCTAAAAAGGGATGCAAGGCTAAGATGGGCATTTTCTCGTCTGCGCTGTCTTTAAAATTGGCCCTACTTCTGTTATTTTCTACTTCCGATCAAAGTTTAAAATTCTATCACCGTAATTTTCGGCGTATAATCCGCGGATCAAACAATCATTTTTCAACCTAGAATTTTTTTGGAACTACAAGGTTATCCCGTCGACCAAAAAATTATCGCCAAACTATAAGATTAAATGCCAATAATGGATGATCGTGAATATCACATTCAATGACATTAAATGCAATTCACGTGTTTAAAATGGCATTAAGGGATTTTTATTTCGGCTTTTTATGAATATTTTTTATTAATATTCTATTAATTATTCGTTTTTTCGTTATTTAAAATAAAAATTATGTCAATATGTCTAATTTGGCTATTAGTTTGGGGATTTGTATAATTTGGCGAAATTGGTCGACGGGATAATAGAGTAGTACCTTTTTTTAAACAAAGTGCAACTTAATAGATCGCCCTAAATATTTATCTTATCTCATTAACCTCCTGACTGCCGCCGGCTGATTTTTTCACACCCTAAGCTGCAGGTTTCACTGCAACATAAGCAATATTTAAATTAGTATAATTCCACAAATAAAACCCAGTTCTGAAAAATTAAGTTAGGATTGATGCTATCAAAGATTATACACCGATACTAATAACATATTTTGTATCAGGTTGGAAAAAACATATTTTTATAAGTATTTTTAATAAATTACAGAGAAAACAACGTTACAATATTACTCTTTGGCTGGGCTGTCAGGGGGTTAAATAAGATTTTTGGGTCCATAAAGAAATGTTTGATCAGCGGATTATACGCCGCAAATTACGGTATTATCACGTTTTAATTCAAATTAAAACGATATTTAGTGTTCAAACGGCTAATTCGAGTAGAAATAAATCTTTCAGGAGTAACAGTACGACAATTTTATATGTCATTCAATTCTGTGATCAAGAGACAGAAAAAGAAAAATTAATTGTTCCGATAGTTGATTCTATAAAACGAGCCAGTCAAATTGCCGGTGATTCTAGTAGTACTATTAAAAAAATCACAGAGAAAAAAGAAATGCGCGTAATACTGTTTTTTGTTCATCGCTAAATAAGTGTTAAAAAGAATGTCATTGAAAAAAACACCCATAGATGATTTCGATTGCAGCGTTATTAGAGATTTTTTTTTTCATATAGAAAACAATTCCGCCTTTGAATAAATTGCTTCCTAATCTCTATAAATAAAAGGAATTCTGAGGATAATTAATTGAATAATTGAATAATTATTTGAGGCACAGGGGAAAGCAAATCTTGGCAATGCGCCAACTCGGTCCAGAGGAAGCAAATCTTGGCAATGCGCCAACTCGTAAAAGGAATAAAGCAGAAGAAATATAAAACAGATAATGTATTTATCACAAAAAATCGTCTGCTAAGAAAATCTTTTTTCATTTTAAACTTCTATAAATAAAAGGACAGATAGGCTCTCAAACAGTGAATCGTCGAATATAATTGAAGAACAAATGGAAGAACAAATGGAAGAACAAATGGAAGAACAAATGGAAGAACAGATGGAAGAACAGAAAGAAGAACAGATGGAAGAACAAATGGAAGACCTCTTCATTAACAATAAAAAAAGATATGCAAACGAAACCCCAGAACACCGAGAAGAAATTGTGGGGTTGTAGAACTGGCATTCAGATAGTCTTCGGGCTACTGAGGGCGGGCAACCGTCTAGTTTGAAATAAAGAAATTTTGCGTCAATTACTCCAGAAAATTGGTTTTAAAGCTAAAGATGCCAAAAGAAAAAACTTAAAACGAGAAAAAAAATATATTTTAATTTTTTTTAGTTTTTATAAATATTAACTACGAAAACATTTTTACATAAATCGATAATATTCCCCAAAAACGGATTCTTGAAAAAAATGTAGCTAAACAACCTGTTCACCTCTATTTCGATATAAGGTAAACCAGACACTTCACGCATGCGCAATAGCGTTGAGAGTTTTACGATACGACAACAAATAGTATGTATTTTATAAAATTCACGAAATACGAGGCATCTGATGAAAGTTCACAAATATACTGAAAACATCTGGCAAAAACCATTAGTACGGGAAAATAACATGCCCTCTCAGGTATAAAACCTCAGTTATTTGAATGCTATAGCATTCAAATAACTGAGTTCAATTTTATAGTTACTATAGTAACTATAAAATTGAACACTATAGGCTAGAATGAATACAATAGTAATCCATAGGGTGGAAAAAGAGAGATAACTATAGACAGTCTTTGCATACATCTGACCTGGTAATACATATGATTTGGTTGTCTGCTTAAGTGTGTACTCAATGAAGACGTCTGCCGTGATCAATATAAGTTTTTAAGACCCTAATAAACAAAATACATTAATGGCAGATCTGGTCAATTACTTTCAAAATTTTATCTTTTTCAGCACTTTCAAAACTGTCTGCCACAATGTTAACCTCGCGATAATGATCTGCCATTGTTGTTTTCCGATAATACTAACAATATATTTTAAAATTTCAAAACGGCAGACGTGGTCAAATGGATTTAAAATTTGCCAAAAATTGATACCTGTGTTACCTGCGCAGTAGCCACGTCCTCTACTTTGGGCTTAGCGACTCCCCATCTCATGTATAGTAGGTATAGGAGCCTCAATGTAGAAAAACTCAGGTCTGGTCAAATACATATAGGTAGCTTTTCACTGGCTCTTAGACTATTACTTTGAAGAGAAAAAAAATGTTCTATCTTTCTATTTTTCAGAAGTCAGTTAAAATCTCTAGCTGTTTTTAATTTGTTTGTTTAAGGAATATTTTAGAGACAAAAAATTTTCAAAAATACGGGATTTCCTAATATAAGTTTTAATTCTTTCTAACGACAAACTTTAAAACAGCGTAACAACTTGATGTTACCCCTTATTTTTCGGACTAAACAAAATGCAATAGTATTAATAAAAATATTTTAAAAAAAAAATGAATACAACTGATTCATGGAAAAAAAAACGTATTATTTCTGAGAGAAATATATTCGTATACTGTAAAATATTCATATTATTTCGAGATAAAAATTCAAAGTATTTGAGTATTTTCAATTTTCATCCTATATCATATATATTTCTTAAGCACTTTTTTAAATCAATCCAAAATTACGTAAAAAGGTAAATAAAAACAGTTTCACATTTTTAATTATATATTTCTTAATAAAATAAAAAGAAAATACAATATTAGTTAGTAGGAAAAAATAAAACCATAATTATTTTCAATTAAAGGTAAAATTTGTATAGAGTGGAAAACACCCATTTAAATTCCGTGATACATATTTCTAACTAATCTAAATTTAAAGTTTAGATAAAAAAAAAATAGGAGTTTCTTCACTTCAATCAGTATAGCTTAAAATTTCGAGACTAAACTAAAAACTTTCCTATAGTAAATAAATACAGGTAGATTTCGATATTTCGAAATCAAAAGGCACAGAAAAAAAAAAAAAAAAAAAAAAAAAAAAATCGGAATATTAAGGTTTTACTCAAAATACCACAGTTACAAATAACATTACCATTGCTACAATCTGTACATAAATAATTTTTTTTTTCGTCATATCGAGGTTTCCGAGTACACAATATTTGACAAATCAAAATTTTTCTGAATAGTTTTATCAAAAAAAAAAAAAAAAAAAAAAAAAAAAAATCCTATATATTGATAAGTTATATTAATTAGTAAATTAAACTAATTAATAAATTACCAATTAGTTAAATTAATTAGTTCCGGTTAAGAATAAATTTATGTTTTCTTCGTTATAAATTGTTTTTTCTTATTAGAAACTACAAGGGGAAATAAATCCGACTAAGAATAAAATTTTATAGGTTTTCTTCGATCTAACTTGTTTTTCTTATTTAATTAAAAACTACAAAAATATTTCTCGAATTCCCATATATTTATAGATTAATACCTTTTTTTTCGGCTAAACATACTTTTTTTCCGATCGAACAAGAATTTTTCCGACTGACTTTTCCGTTTTTCCAATTTATAAATTTTTATGGGTTAATACGTAATATTATTTTTTCCGACTAAACATGCCTTTTGTAATGGAACAGAAAATTTTCCGAATGATATTTTTGTTTTTTCAATTTATAAGTTTTTATAGGTTAATACCATTTTTTCCGATCGGACAAGAAATTTTCCGACTGATCTTTCCGTTTTTCCAATTTATAAGCTTTTAGAGGTTAATGCGTAATACTGTTTTTTCCGACTAAACATGCTTTTTTCCCGATGGAAACGAAAAATTTTCCGAATGATATTTTAGTTTTTCGAATTTATAGGTTTTTATAAGTTAATGCCATTTTTTCCAATCGAACAAGGGTTTTTCCGACTGATTTTTCCATTTTTCTAATTTATAAGTTTTTATAGGGTAATTACATAATACTATTTTTTCCGATTTTCCGATTAAACGGTATGCCTTTTCCGATTAAACGGTAAATTTTCCGAATGATATTTCCGTTTTTCCAGTTTATAAGTTTTTATAGGTTAATACTATTTTTTTCCGACTAAAGATAATTTTTCCGAGCGATCCGGTAATTTTCCGACTGATTTCTTCTGGGGGGGTGCTGCACCCCCCCAAACCCCCCCGGGATTTACGCCCCTGATGGAAGGGAGAGGGAAAGTATATCTTTGCAATTCTTTTTCGACAATATCTCAAGCAAAAATACTTTTAAATGCCAATAATTGCTGATCGTAAATTTTACATTCACTTCACACCATCACAAAAGTTTTTTGCATCACCATGTGTTTTTTCATTTGATGCTTTCTTGGCACAGATGCCATATATGCACGACATTGTGCGATATTCTTCTGACGCCAATTTTGCAAAAGCTTAGCTTTCAAACTTCAATTACATACATATATATTAAGGTACTACTTAGTTATCCCGTCGACCAATTTCGCCAAACTATACAAATTGCCAAACTCATAGCGAAATTACACATATTAGACATAATTTTCATTTTAAATAACATAAAAAAATAATTTGTGGAATCTTAATAAAAAATACAAATAGAAAGTCGAAATAAAAATCCCTGGTACTTCTAGGTTATCCCGTCGACCAAAAAATTATCGCCAAACTATAAGATTAAATGCCAATAATGGATGATCGTGAATGTCACATTCAATGGCATTAAATGCGATTCGCATGTTTAAAATGTCATTAAATGGTTTTTATTTCGATTTTTTATTAATATTTTTATTAATATTCTACTGATTATTTGTTTTTTCGTTATTTAAAATAAAAATTATGTCAACATGTATAATTTGGCTATTAGTTTGGCGATTTGTATAATTTGGCGAAATTGGTCGACGGGATAACCTAGAAGTACCAAATCCCTTAATGGCGTTTTAAACACGTGCATCGTATTTAATGTCATTGGATGCGACATTCACGATCATCCATTATTGGCATATAATATTATAGTTTGGAGATAGTTTTTTGGTCGACGAAATAACCAAGTAGTATCTCTATTAACTATTTTCCATCATTTTCAAAAGAAAATAATAATGAATAAAAACCGGTGATAACTGATTATCCCTTCGACTAAAAAATTATCGCCAAATTATAAAATTAAATATCAATAACGGATTATCATAAATGTTTCAGTTTACATTAAATAGTTTACCCATGTTTGTTATGCCATAATGTGATTTTGAATTCAACTTTTTATTTGTACTTTTATTGATGTTTTACTAATTTATTCCTTCTTTCATTATTTAAAATAAAAATTATGCCAATATGAATTACATGGTGAATAAATTGATGATTTGTACAATTTGGCGAAATTGGTCGGCGGGATAATCATGTAATATTGAAAAGTTTAATTAATAACTACAGAATGAAATGAATTATAAAATTTAACAAAATTAAATAAAGGTAAATATATATATGTAAGAAAATACAAAAAATCAGACCTATTTATTACTTTTTTAATAAATCGCCCCTCAATGTGGATACGGGCCCCATGACTAATAATCACGGGTTTTACAGGGCAACAAGAAACCTAAGTTTATCGTATTAATTTAAGTAAAACACATGGCCTTTTTAACTGGTAACCCCCCTCGGGAGATGAGAAATTTCTATACATCTACGCACTTGGTCTCCAGAACTCATGATGTAAAGACTTGCGAAAAGACTTTGCTATGTTTTAAATAAATCGTAATTAAAACTCATCCCCTTGAAGTCTGTCGTTTCATGAAAATGCGACAGTTCTTCATAGTCAGCAGGATGATACCTAGTGCGGGAAAATAATCTACGAAATATAAACATCATTAAAAATACCGGACCCACAAAGGAAAGCAAAGACAGTGATCATTCTGACTCGAAACATCGAAAGAGGCCCTGAAAAGGAGCTAATGTCTCGTCATGAGTTATCATCCAGCAAACGTATTCCATATTGGAATACTTAAATGCTATTTTCTACCATTCGGTCGGGCTTTGCCGCATCCTAAGATCTTTGTCCTGGACACTGGATTTCTTCTTGAGCGGGACTTCAACTATCGCCGTTCGTCCCCCCTCCTGCCTTCTGTCGTGCCATGAATTACTTCGGCCGGTCTCTCCGAATTTGTGATTTATTTTTGTTTGTGTTCATCTGGTTTCATCGAAGTGTGGTGCCGTATGTGTTTATTCTTCTATGGTGATAATGAGAGCAATGTTATCAGCAAAAATGTCGGGTACTTTGTGTTTTATTTCCAATAAAGTGTTTGAATGCAGTCATCGAGTCATCATGAAACGCGTAAATCTTTTCGATTTCAACAGTTCTGTTCGCTTTCTAGTGATTCATCAATAATCTTCAAATAGTGTTCCTGTAATCGCTTCGTTACTTATTGAAAGAAAAACTCGTGTTGCGTGAATTTATTCGACATCTGTTACATGAGTATACTCAAGGGGTGGTACAGTGATTTATGATTAAAGGAATGTTTAATTTATAATATGTGAGCTCACAAGTGTACACTATTTTATTTATTTATTTATTTGTTTGTTTATATTAGTGCGCATGTTTTTTTCCCTAATTCCTTGATTATAAAACTAATTGATTAAGGTAAGTAATATATCTCTAGTGTTATTGTTTTTATTACTTCTACAAACCATGGTTTTAAGGTGTAATTATATTTTAAATTGAAAGAAAAAATGGATATCCATATTTACGTCTAATTATTTTATATAATTAATTCTTTTTATTTATTTCATTTCACAATTCTATGCAGATGCTTGTATTATGTTGATATTATTATTATTTTTTTAAGGTCGTTTAGAATTTGTTTATATTTAGAATTTAGGAAGCTGTCATAAAATTAATTAAAAATGGAAGCTATTAAAAAACAAAAAACTGTTCTTAAGGGAAAAATCACTCGCATAAAAAAATATTATAAATCCCAAAATTGATAATGAAACTGTAACTCTTGAAGAGTTAGATTTATATGGTAAACAGGTTCAGGATATTGAAACCGAATTAAATAAACTCCATGAAAATGCCATTCTTCAGAGCGATGCATCGGAAACTGATCCTATAATTGATGAATATAATGAGATTGCATTTAAATTAGACAATTTAACCATAGCAATAAGTACATCACGTAATAAATTAACTAAAAGTTTAAACATTCACGAGGGTGGTTCAGAAAGTCTAAATAAAATTACAGGTAATGTTTGTGTAAAAACTGTTAATCTTCCAAAATTTGAATTGAAACCTTTTCACGGAGAAGCTGATCAATGGCTTTCTTTTAAAGAGATTTTTCTTACAACTATAGATCAAAATTTGGAGTTGGGGGGCGTCTCAAAATTGCAATATCTACTGGCTAGTGTAAAGGGTCCTGCTCATAAATTAATTTCTGGATTTCCTCTCTCGGAAGCCAATTATAAAAATGCATGGGACACTCTCTGCGCTCGCTATGATAAAACTAGGGATTTAGCCATGGCACAAATAAGTAAGTTATACAATTTAAAAAACATGAAAAATTGCCCCTCTTCCTCTAAAGCTATTTTTGACATAATAGATACTTGTAATGAGTCACTTCGAATTCTAGAGTCTTTGAATTTGACTCAAAATGTTTTGGTGGATAACATGATAATTTATACTATAATTCAAAAACTAAATGATAATCTAAAAGAACGATGGGAGCTCTCTCTTACTCATAATGATATGCCTAGTCTCACGGAATTTTTAAAATTTTTAGAGACTCATGCCAAAAGTATGCTAGCGTTGGAGAATCCAACTAAAATAGAGGTAAGAAATGTAAATTATTCCCGAAATTCTTCCGATAGATATAAATTCCCCAAAAGTCAAGAAAATACTAAATGCGGTGTTTGCCTTGAGTCGCATGCTACCCATACCTGCAGAAAATTAACGAATATGCCCATAGATAACCGTTGGAGAACTGTCCAACTAAACAAATTATGTATCAATTGTTTGCGTGGTGGCCACTTTTCAAATAAATGTCCCTCCAAGATGAACTGTAAAAATTGCCATCGAAGGCATCATACTTTACTCCATAAATATGATGTCCAGGGTAATGCAGGGACAACCATGAATCCCGATTTGACAACCCACAGCAATCAATTTCAATCACAAAATGGCCATGGGTATTCCCCTGATCAAGGAATACCCCATAATGTTTTATGACGGTTTATAGTCCCGGGGTACCTCAGATACGGGAATTACGATAATCATACGTATTCAGAAACTGGTCATGAGGTTCAAATACCATTTTTATTGGATAGCGGAAGTACCATTTCCCTTATTCCAGAAAACTTAGTTGCAGCCTTGGATATGACGTCTATTCAAAGCTGTCATCCTCTTAATGTTAATCAAACCCAAGGACAAGTTCAGATTTCAGAAAAACTTCACGTACCCCTCAAAATAGGAAATATCAGGCAAAATAGCACCTTATACCTAGTTAGGTCATTCTTGCCATATGCGATACTGGGAACTCCAGAATTACAAAAATTCCATATATCGATGGACTTTTACTCGAATATTCTGACTCAGGATGGAGTCATTCTTAAGCATGATCAAAATATTTTCAATCAAATTTCTCAGGAAAACTCATTTAACCATACTTTAACTTTAACGGATGATATGAATTGCAAGAAGCCGCTTCGTTCTCCTTCCAAATCAAATCAAGAAATTTTGTCTCAACAGGGACATTGTTACCTTGATACTCAAATTCTCTCGGATTATGATGACAAAAGTTTTAGTCATTGTACTACTGAAGAGAACTCACAGTTGGAAGGGCTTCTAAGCGACTTCAAGGATATTTTTGCGCGCAATAGATATGACGTAGGTAGAGTCAGATGGGAACCTCAGAGGGTAACTCTCACCTCGGAACTTCCTATCTCGCTTCGACCTTACCGTGCATCTCCTAGGGACAATGAAGAAATTCAAAAACAAATACAAGAATTACTGGAAGCTAAACTTATTAAAGAATCCTGCAGTCCTTATTCCTCTCCCGTCACTCTGGCATATAAAAAAGGAGAAGGTAAAACGCGTCTCTGTATTGATTACAGAAAAATCAATGCCATTTGTAAGACTGACTCGGAACCATTGCCCCGTATAGATTGGCTTTTGGACAGACTTGTCAATGCCAAATATTTTTCCACGCTAGATTTAGCCTCTGGCTACTGGCATATACCACTTCATCCTTCAGACACAGAGAAGTTGGCCTTTGCAACCAATCAAGGTCTTTATGAGTGGTTGGTTCTTCCTTTTGGCTATAAAAATGCCCCAGCTCAATTTGCAAGAGCTCTTCGAAGAATCCTAGATAAACATAAAGTTAATTTTGCTACCAATTATTTTGATGATTTTATAGTTTATTCCGATTCCTATGCCGAGCATATGGATCACCTTAAAACTATATTTAACATTTGCCGTCAAGAAAATCTAAAATTAAAATTTTCCAAATGTAACTTTGCTAAATCTCAAATTGACTTCCTCGGTTATGAAATTAGTAACGGCCAAATAAAACCAGACAATGCTAACACCGAAACTATTAAAAAATTAATCCCTCCAAAAAACGTTAAAGAATTGCAAAGGTTCCTTGGTTCTGTAAACGTATACCACAAATTCATAGACAAGTACGCTAAAATTAGAGCCCCTCTAAATAAATTGTTAAAGAAAGATGCTCCTTGGGAATGGTCAGATGCCTGTCAACAATCATTTGAATTGCTTAAAAACGCATTAATTTCTAGGCCTATTTTAAAATTATTCAATCCTAACCTTCCATGCCATGTCTATACTGATGCCTCAAAGGAAGCCGTAGGTGCTGTCTTAAAACAAATGGATGAAAAAGGGAACTTGCATCCCATTTCGTTCCACTCGAGACAATTAAGGCCCTACGAGCAAAATTACGCTATCACAGAACTGGAATGTCTAGCAATAATCGATGCCCTTGACAAATTCCATTATTACCTTCACGGAAAACCTTTTACAATATATACTGACCGTGACCATGCCTCCTTAGTATGGCTTAAGAAGGTGAAGCATTTAACAGGTAGGTTATTCAGATGGTCACTAAAATTAAGTATGTATGATTATACTGTAAAATATAACAAAGGATCCACCAATTTTGAAGCAGACATGCTTTCAAGAAATCCCACTTTTTCTGTAAATCCCCATATTCATTTATTAACGTCAGATGAAATTAAAGAACACCAACAATTAGATAATATAACAGGGCCTAAATTTCAAAAAGTTAATGACATTGTAATAATTCGCAAAAAGGGTTTTCAAAAAATTGTAGTACCATTCTCCTTGAGAGAGAAATTACTAATAAATACCCATTCACAATTTGGCCATCCCGGGATCCAAAAAATGCTAAATTTAATTTCCCCACAATACTACTGGAGCAGCATGACGCACGATATCACACAATTTGTCAAGCATTGTGAGGTCTGCCAACTGAACAAAAAATCACACCAACCAAAATTTGGTCTTCTGGAGGCATTACCACCTGCAGAACTACCTTTCGATATAATTTCATTAGATTCAGTAGGAGGTTTTAACTATTATAATTCATCTAAAAGGTATATGCACATAGCTATTGATCACGCTACTCGTTATGTTTGGGGTTTTGCATCTAAAAATGTTGCAACTGAAGTCTACATTAATATTCTTAAACAGATTTTTAATATTCAACTTCCCAAGAAAATTTTAACGGATAGAAATCCTGCGTTTACAGCGTCTAAACTTCGTAAATGGGTACATAAACAGAATGTAAAAAAATTACTTACTTCTTCTCATAGACCACAGTGTAATGGGAAAAATGAGCGTGTGAATCAGTCAATTTGCACCCGACTAAGACTTAAAGTAAATTCTAGCCCTTCAAACGTCCCATGGCCCAAAATTCTGCAGGAAGTAATTAATGAGTACAATAACACACCTCATTCAGTAACCAAGTACCCTCCTGCATACTTAATGTTCGGCCAATTACCTTATCCATCAGTATTAGGCAATGAAAATTATTATCCCCCTGTAGAGGAAGCCAGAAAAGAGGCTTTCCAAAGAACAAGTGAACATCACTTGAAAAATAAAGTCAGGTATGATTTAAAGTTTGTGGAAGCGCCTTTTAAACCTGGTGACCTTGTCATAGTGGAAGAATTTCACTATCCGAATACTCGGAAGTTAAGTCCGCCTTTTTCTGGTCCATATCAAATTATGGAAAAATTATCCAATGTAAGTTTCAAAATAAATAAGCCTAACTGGCTTACAAAAAAGGATTATGAAGTAATACACGCTTCCAAACTAAGATACTTTTTTCCTAGTAATCAATTTAAACTACTTACACCAACAAACTGAAATAGTTGGTATCATATGAACTGATATTATATTATATCTGATCTCGGTTTGCATTATTATGAATATTTGGAATTTTAATTACCTTTTTGATTTATTATGAATATTTGAATTTTAAATTATTTTTGCATTATTGTGAACATTATGTTATGTGTGAAAGTACTATTTCTTGAACTATGTCAGGACAGTTCCCTACAAATTTGAAAATGTAAATAACATTGGACTTTTCAGAATCCATCTGTAATATATTCCTTATTTTGATTATCTTATTCTATGTATAATATTTACTGAGTGTTTTGCATTTATTAATACAATTGTTTTTATCAGGTTCAATGACGTATAATGGTACATTTTATAGGTGTATATTACATTGTGGGTGTACATTTTATAGGTATAATTATCATATCTAAAACTAGTGTTGTTTTTAGATATGATATTTGTACATTTTTTACTATTGTTATTCTATTATTTGTTAAGTATACGAAAGAAATAACTCATCTCCCATTAGCTCACTTAATGTAAAAATTGTTTACCCTTTTCAGGTGAGTATCATGGATGGAAGCCGGCCCATCCCCGGAGACTTATCTGGAAGGGGGGAAATTGTAAGAAAATACAAAAAATCAGACCTATTTATTACTTTTTTAATAAATCGCCCCTCAATGTGGATACGGGCCCCATGACTAATAATCACGGGTTTTACAGGGCAACAAGAAACCTAAGTTTATCGTATTAATTTAAGTAAAACACATGGCCTTTTTAACTGGTAACCCCCCTCGGGAGATGAGAAATTTCTATACATCTACGCACTTGGTCTCCAGAACTCATGATGTAAAGACTTGCGAAAAGACTTTGCTATGTTTTAAATAAATCGTAATTAAAACTCATCCCCTTGAAGTCTGTCGTTTCATGAAAATGCGACATATATATTTTTAATAAACATTAGCCCGGTTATCATATGAGACAAACTAACAAAATTTTCGTGCCAATTAGGTACCCTAATGCGTATTTGACATCACATCCCTATTTAAAATCAATTGAATGCTATTTAAAATATGAACAGAATGTGAAGTTTTTGTTTTACTCTATATTTTTCCCTCATGTAAATTAGGATGTTATATGATCATAATTAAAAAATCTTACATTTAGTTCCTGAAGAGAAATTTTGGTTTTCCCAGATACTTTTTTTCGATGTACTTGTTTTTTTTCCCCTTTTTAGCACTTTCCAACAAAGTTGAAAAGTGCTTATGCATTCGGTTTGTCTGACCGTCTGTCCGTCTGGCCGGATGGCCGTCTGTCCGTCTGTCCGTCTGTCCGCGCTCTAACTCTCGTAAATATACTCGGATTGCTATGAAATTTTTATACGTTATTGATGCTTACCCTAGCACGAACCCTATTGAAAATGAAGTATCTACCATGATTAGTTTATCTACAGGGCGAATCAAAAGTTTCCCATTACATTACGGCCTATGGGGAAAAATCGTTAATATACTCGGATTGCCATGAAATTTTAGGACGTTATTGAGGTTTACCCTAGCACGAACCCTTTTGAAAATGAAGTATCTACAATGATTAGTTTATCTACAGAGAGAATCAAAAGTTTCCCATTACATTACGGACTATGGGGAAAAATCGTTAATATGCTCCGATTGCCATGAAATTTTAGGACGTTATTGACGTTTACCCTAGCACAAGTCCTATCGAAAATGAAGTTTCTACCATGATTAGTTTATCTACAGGGCGAATCACAAGTTTCCCATTATATTACGGCCTATGGGGAAAAATCGTTAATATACTCGGATTGCCATAAAATTTTAGGACGTTATTGACGTTTACCCTAGCACAAGTCCTATCGAAAATGAAGTTTCTACCATGATTAGTTTATCTACAGGACGAATCAAAAGTTTCCCATTACATATTTTAAATATATTAAGCTTTTTCATGTATAATAAAATTGATATATGTCTCTGAAGCTTAATATAAATTATATGCTACTGTCTTGCATAATATGAAGTACATAGCATTTACAGGGCCACACAAAAGATTTCAAATAGTATATTTTTTCCGAAGTACCGTATATGTGTCCGACGATGGCTGATGGAGGGATGAAATGCATTTTAATTATGATATGCGCGTTTATATTTCGCTAAATATATGCACATTATATGGTGTGTATAAATGTTATAGTTGATATACAGGGCTACCCATAAAGAGTTCACCAACGTTACTGAATATGAGCGTAAATTATTTAAACGTGGTTCTTAAATAAGCTATGCATTTTTACGCTGAGCTTCATTCAATTTACTGAGAAATGTTTGCAGAATATAGATAAAAGGATATACAGGGCCACGCAAACAATTCGGTACATGAACGCGTATGAATGATGATTTATGAGAATGTGATTTCAGTTGTTTTAAAAGTGTTTTAGTTTACAATAAATTTTAGCCTAATGCTGACGTGTAATAAAGGTACAATGTGTATATTTGGCTATACACTATTATTTCCCTAAATAACAAAGTTTTGTTAAAGATTTCATTAAGTGTTGGAAAGTGCTTCATAATCTATGCTTAACGCATGATTTTTCTTACTTGTTTTCTACTACTAAAATTCAAAATGTTAGGGCACTTGAGAAAATCATCCCATGTCATATAAAATGCATGTTATTTGAAAAATTAACCATGGATTCGGACAAAAAAAATAACACTGCGTTCACAATTTTATTATTTAAAGAACTGAAACTAAAAGCTTCGCAATTCGCGTTTGTAATGACCGAAAGATGGCGTTGTATAGACCTGATAATCGTTTGTTTACGTTTGTTTGTTTACGTTCCATGCTGTAGCACTGTAGTATAGAACCAGTTTAAAGAGCTAGTTAAAGTGCAGTTTTTTATCTTTTTTATTTAATTATGGGAGATAAATTACAAATATCGACAATTTTAGAATTTGTAGATGCTGGAAAATCTAGTAATTGCTTTAGAGAAGCTGAAGCAATTATTGATGCAAAGAGAATAATAATGTGCGGCATTAAAGAATGTAAAGGAGATGAAATAGAGATTGTAGGCTCGTGTTTACAAACAAGCCAAACAAAAGCAAATCCCCATTTCATTTCAGGTTTGCTAGTTAAGGAGAACAAAAAATTGAAAATAAAAAAATTTTCTTGCTCTTGCAAAGCTGGGTCAAGCGAATCATGCAAGCATTGTGTTGCGGTCATGTTATTTTGCCATGAGTAAGTCAAATGTACTTTTTTATATTATAGATCTAAACTTTGTGTATAAAATTTTGATTTTTGATAATTTTAATACAAAGAACCCAACGTTGCATTCGTTATAGAACTGTTTATTTATTTATTATAGAACTGTTTATTTATTTATCGGCCTTTTAAACACTGATTTCAGCGGAAGATGCTCATGGTATCAGTTCTATTTCTTTTAGTTCGACTTTGTCCGCGAGAGGGCGTCTATTTCATTTCAAACGCGAATAAAAACAAATAACCATGTTTTTCACGTGATTTGTTTAATTTGAATGAATTATGATACATACATGACAATTTTTAAATTAAATTTGGTGGCAATGAATAAAAAAAAAAATACAATCGCAACAGTAAAAGACAATATTCAACTGGGGGTTTAAGACATAAATTCGATTTTCTCAGAAACCGTCAAACATACAAAGATGAAAAAAAAACTGTTCTAAGTTTGATCAAGACGATAAAAATATACCAAAAATGAAGTTAATCCATCCATAATAACGTTAGCTATTGCTTGTTGAATTTTTCGTCTTCATTTTTTCGTTAAAAGTTAAATAAAAAACTACAGTAAACTGCGATAATTTTTTGAATGCTATCATTGTATTCGTCTCGTCGAGTTCTATCTCTTGAAAACAAAATCACTGTCGTACGTCAACTGGTTCGCCAGAAATTTCAAAAAGACGTTCGCATTTTCTATTTCTTAAACATATTATACCAAACGCTACCGCGTTTGCTATGATTTTTAAATATTTATAGCGGATAGTTGAAATTAGATTAATAACAATCGTTGTCGCAGTTATAAAAATTTAAGTTTTTTAGAACATATTGAAAAAAAAGGGGGTACATTAAAATTTAAGAGTTTTTTTTTTTTTTTTTTTGTGCTACACGGCGAATTTATTTTGCTAATACTTTTTTCATTTGGCGAATGTTTTCCATTTTTAATTAGCTAAATTACTAACGTTGGTCAAATGTCAGCGAGAACACTGGTAGCACTGATTCCATTCTTGCAAGGGTTACTGATAAAGTGGTAAAAAAAAATATTTTTCAAAAATGTTTTCAACTGACAAGGAAGGTCTCCATACGGGCATACTCAGAAAAATCTGAAAAAATTACAGAATGTTCTTCTCATATAATTATATATGTTTATACAAAAAATTTCGGCGGAACCTCCTTATAACGTCCGTAAAAAAATAATAAAAATTTCGTTTATTTGGCGATTTATCTCCCGTTGGCGAAAAAACGAAATTTTGAAAAATACGCTTTTACGCTTCGAATACTTTTTAAAGAAAAAACTTTCTATGTTCAATTTATTTAAATAAATTTAGTTTAAGTAATTTTAGTTTTGCATTTTTACTTTACTTTAAGTGTAATTTTGTCATATACGTTTATATGTACTTATAACAAAATGAAATTAATATATTTTATCATTTAAAACACAATTTAAATTGATTAAAATTGTTCCAAATTGAAAAATACACTGTTAAAAATCTGCTGCATTTTGTTGCAACGCACTCCCTTGCTTGTATAGAAAACGGTTACTTGGCCATGAAATGGAGTTTTCTCATTGGTTGGAATAGAGATATTATATACAAGCGGTGGAGTGCGTTGCAGCAAAGTGCAGCAGATTTTTAACAGTGTTGCACAAGCTACAACTCCGCTAAAAATCTGTACCATTTTCTGCAGCGTCACTCCACCGCTTTTATAGAAAACGGTCAATTCACCGTGATATGGAACATTCTCATTGGTCAGAAGAGAGATATTCCATAAAAGTAGTGGAGTGACGTTGCAGTAAATGCTGCAGATTTTTAACAGTGAAGTCAGTCAAAATCAATTTTCAGATTCGTTAAAATCATATGCTTTTGGCGAGGAAATGCACTGCTCGCCAAATCCCGTGTCGCTTTCAGCTTTTCACGCCAATTATTCCAAACTATTTTATTTTTTTACATATCTAATAATGTAATTCCGCCGTTAATTTTCACTGATCCTTTATTACCTACATGAGTAGTTTAATTCGTATTTTTTTCAAAAAATTCTAAGTATGCCCCCAATGGAGACCTTCCTTGTGAGCAATGGATTTTTTCTTTGGCTTTATTTTTGTTTTATATTATAATAAAATTATGTTTAGCGACTTTTGGGTGCCATGATCACAAAAATCTCGCTAATGGCGGAAATATTTTATATTTATAACATCTGATTTTTAAAACAAGTAGTAAAGAATGCCACGAATCATAAGCGAAAAGAATAAAAATTTCTATTCGCATTATTTTTCTACAAAATATGTATTATCTAAAATTAATTGAATCTGTCAATTTCTGTACGAATAAATTAAAATTAATTTCGTTTTTTCACGTGTTTTGTTCCTTGATTAAATAGTTCAATATTGAGCGAAATAAGAAAAAGTACTGGGAATATTTAAAAGCAACTGGGGTTTTCTTATATTCAATTTATATTTATCAAAAAATTTAAATGACTAGTATTAAAAAATGCTCTGACGAGCACCAAAAAAGGTTAATATGTTTTAAAGTATGAAAAAGTGTTTGACAAGAGCTTCTAATTGAGAATGAGAAAGAACAAGGGGTCCCTTCTTGGCTGCAATTCACTGTCAATGCCAAATTTGAAAAAATCATATTTGCGTTTTTTCCATATAAAAGAAATTTGCGTAAAACTTTCTAGCTTTACTTTCTAGTAAAACTTTCAATCGTGCTTTACATGTTAACTGCATTTTTGACTCTGCACTGCAACTGCACTACAAATCAGTTTTCTGTGATGTTTTACACTGCGACAGTTTATGGTGGGAGTGCATGAATGTGATACGCTGCAGGCAGTGTTGAATGCAGGAGGTGGGCCGGGGGGACATTCCCTACCGAAGGTATCAAATGCTCCCCCCTCCCCCAATAAAATTTGAGATTTTGTGTTTTTAATGGTAAAAAAGTAAAATCCCCTTAGAACTCTATTGTGTCCCCCGCGAAGCCACAGAAGACCCCCCCCCCCCCCGGAGAAAAGTGTCTGAATTCAACACTGGCTGCAGGAACTATGGTTTCTGGCCCTATTTTGCTTTACATTCATGTTTAATCACGCTGTGTCTTTTCTAATTATGCCTTTACACTACACAATTTTATCGTAACAGTGACTGATTTCTTTTATATGGAAAAAGCGCAAATATGATTTTTTCAAATTTGGCAGTGACAGTGAATTGCAGCCAAGAAGGGACCCCTTGTCCTTTCTCATTCTCAATTAGAAGCTCTTGTCAAACACTTTTTCATACTTTAAAACATATTAACCTTTTTTGGTGCTCGTCAGAGCATTTTTTAATACTAGTCATTTAAATTTTTTGATAATTATATATTGAATATAAGAAAACCTCAGTTGCTTTTAAATATTCCCAGAATTTTTCTCATTTCGCTCAATATTGAACTATTTAATCAATGGACAAAAAACGTGAAAAAACGAAATTAATTTTAATTTGTTCGTACAGAAATTGACAGATTCAATTAATTTTAGATAATACATATTTTATAGAAAAATAATGCGAATAGAAATTTTTATTCTTATCGCATATGATTCGTGGCATTCTTATCTACTTGTTTTAAAAATCAGATGTTATAAATATGAAATATTTCCGCCATTAGCGAGATTTTTGTGATCATGGCACCCAAAAGTCGCTAAACATAATTTTATAGTCAATGCACATAAAAACGAATTTTCCCATTTAAATTAAAAAAAAAAATTAAATAAAATATTTTTATTTCTCCTTCCTGATTCTATTGGAATAGCATTCCAATTATTGAATAATATTCTAGGACATTTTCAGGGAAATTATAGGTTAAATTATCTTCTTTGGAGAAAGTCGCTCGAGGAGTCGTCAGGTCAAACCAAGGATGAAAATATACTGAAAATTAATTTCTAGTATTATTTGTAAAATTGACATTGAACTCACCAACTGTAATTAAATTTTTATATAACATACAGTGGAACCTAATTCACGATCATAATCCATTCTTGTATCTGACTTTCTGTATGTGATATAAATTTTTTGGGCGCTCTATCTCAAGAACTAATGCATGGGATTAAAAAAATTATACTCAGGTAATCCCTGATATAAAGTGATGCTTTTTACATTTTGATTTAAATCGTTCAACAGATGGCTTAACCGTGTTGCATTTTTCATTATTTTCGCAATAGTTCTATCTCTAGAATTAACGCACGGATTTTCATCAAACTTCAAATTCAGTTAATCTTTATATGAATTGGCTTTGTTTACGTTTTGGTTTCAATAGCCAAACACATGGCGCTGCTATGCTG
Source organism: Maratus speculifer (assembly GCA_964019185.1). Taxonomy (NCBI): domain Eukaryota; kingdom Metazoa; phylum Arthropoda; class Arachnida; order Araneae; family Salticidae; genus Maratus; species Maratus speculifer. The sequence goes on from OZ025294.1 coordinate 45,174,107, forward strand.
AATTGTTCCGATTACCACAATATCAAGCAGGAATTAATGCACAAATTTTCATCAAACTTGAGATTTAGGCACACTTTGATTTTTATTATTGCTCATTGCGTGTTTTGGGTAGGTAAATCTTCCAACAAATGTCGCATGTATGCTGTATTTTTCCCGATATCCGCAACAGTCCTATTTCAAAAACTAATGTTCGGAATTTCATGTCTTTAGAATCCTCACGGTGAGCATATGATTGTCATTTGATTTTGGCACTGTAATAATGAATTTTGACGCATTAAATGCATGAGATAGAAAATAGTTTTGGGGTTGCCACATCCGACTAGTTCTTTATAATCGGAGTAATCGACGGTTCATCTACACCGTATTGTTTAGCTATTTTGATTACACCGTCATCGCTCTTAAGTTTTGTCACTAATTCTTTTCATAATTGATCAGTAATTCGCTTAAGCTTTTTACTACTGCTATCACTAAACGCTTTTTCATTCTTAGAAGTCATAATAAAGGCTAAAATTTTCGCAAAACTGATTAAAATTAAAACAATAAGTTAAATTTTTTACTGTACCGAAGGTTACAAAGCACTCTGATACGCGCACTTTATTCCAAACTTGACTTATAACAAGAGTTATGTGACGGTTGCCAACTGAACTATTCGACAGCTTTGGTCGCGAATCGAGTTATCCTACGCCTAAAGAGTAAAATTTTGATCACTGAAGTTGGTCACAAACAGAACTTGTCAAAAACAGAGGGGGCCGTAAACCAAGGTTCCACTCATAGGCGTAACTAGAGAAAATATTTCTAGGGGGGGGCCACGGCCCCAGCTATTCGACAGTTTTTAAACAATAATTGTAAAAACTATTATTGTTTGGAAAACAACAATAGTGTGACAATGTTGTTTTATAGTAAACTGTTTGATAATTCCCAAACAATAATAGTATTAGTAACTAGTCGGATGTGGCAATTCAAAAACTTTCTTTTTCTGATTTATTTTAAGATTCACTTTTGCTCTCAAACGCACTAAACTGGGGAATTCTCTTATTTAGAAACTATATTAGATCCCATAACTGCGATTTTTTGATAAATGCAGAAAATATTACAAAAACTGCAGTCAAAGTTTGTCTTTTGAACCGAATTTTCCAAAGCGGGAGATCTGGGAACGAAAAAAAGGGGCATGCTGAGAAAATAATTGTCGATAAATCAAATTCTAATGAATTCAGAGAAAAATGAAGGCATTCGGCATCTTATACCATATCTTCAAAAATTATCTCAGCAAGTTTCATGTTTTTACTTTTACAAATGAATCTGAAAATGTATAGGAAAATTTTGAGCTGCTGAGAGAGAAGAAACATTTTTTTCGAATACACCCTTAATGCGTCAAAGTTTACTACCTCAGTGAGAAAATAAAATGGCAATTTATGATCATTGTGAAGATTTTAAAGACATGAAATTCTTTGCATTAGTTCTTAAAACAAGACTATTGCGGAAATGTGAAAAAAAAATGCAACATAAAAGCGCCACCTGTTGGGCGATTCATACCAGAACATAAACAGCAACAATATTTATCAAGCTATACCTGAATGTGAAGTTTGGTAAAGTTCACTGATTAGTTCTTAAAATAGAGCTATTGCAGGAATTGAGAAAAATTCAGCATTGCAGTGCCGCATAATGGGAAACTGACAACAAAACATGAACAAAACTAGTTCATTTCATGGATTTACTGAATCTAAAGTTTGATAAAAATTCGTGCACCTGAGAACCTGAGATAGAGCTATTGCGCAAATCGTGAAAAATGCAACATAGCAGTGCCACCTGTAGAGCAATTTACACCAAAATGCAAACAACATCGATTCATGTTGAGAACTAACTGAATCTGAAGTTTAAAGGAAATCCGTGTATTAGTTATGGATATATAGCTGTTGCGAAAATCGTAAAAAATGCACCATAGCAGCGCACCTGTCGAGCGATTTGCACCAAAAACTAATCAGTATCAATCTATATCAAGAACTACTTGATTATAATTTTTAATTAAATTCCATACGATAGTTCTTGAGACAGAGCTATTGCAAAAGTCGTGAAAAATTTAGCATACCAGCGCCTTCTGTCGAGCGATTTACACAGAAACCAATACAATATCAGTTCATGTTAAGTACAGTGGCGCAGCCAGGAAAACTTTTTGGGGGGGGTTTCAAAATCAAAAATTTAGCTTTTTTTCAAAAATGTCTTTCATTTTAAGCATATTATTAATTATATTTAATTATAATATTAATATTAATTAATAATAATTAATTAATGAAATTAACTTCAAATTAATTAACATTTTTTTCAAAATGTACCAAACAAGAAAAAAGGAATGAAAATTAAAACAAGAAAAGTAATAAAAATGAAAAATGATATTTCATGCTTTAGTACAAAAACATTTATTTTAATTTTATTTCCATTTTTCTTGGTTATTTTGCAAGATTATCTAAAACATTTCTTCTGTTATTTATGTATCTTTATGGATGTACATTAGCGCTAGGCCATTTAATCTGTCTTCTGATACAGAATTTCTCAAGTACGATTTCAAAATCTTTAATCTTGAGAAAGAGCGTTCATTACAGCACGTGGTAACTGGCAATGTAGCCATTATAGTTAATAGAATATGTATACTCTGAAAAAGCATTTTATTGCATATACAAAGAGCATCTATAGCATTCCGGGGTTGTTCCGTATAAGATGCTAAAAATTGGTGCCACAAAATTATTTCCTCTGTGACATTATCTTGAAAATCATGAAATTCTGTCAATGTTTTTATTTTTTTAACGTCTTCCATCTTATTTGAACTGTCTGTTAAGAACTTAAAAACTGAAGAATTTTACACTCTAAAAAGGCATGTCTGTTTTGTAAATAATAAATGCATCATAAAATTAAGAAAATGAATATTTCTTACCTGTTTTCCAGATCCAAAATATAATCCAAAATCATGGCCAGTACAGTCTATTTTAAAATTAGTTTTTCTCTCAAAGAATTATTATTTAATCCTAAATCAGCAGTAATAGGTTGAGTAGAATTAAACGTTGATTTTTCACTGCAATCTACAGAGTCCAGATCCTTTTCACTTGAACATTGAGGAGTGTTTACATTATTTATATACTTATTCTCTATTTTAGATTTTTTTTCTTCTCAAAACACGATATAATATCATTTTGAATCCTTTTTTTTGCCAGGTTTTGAAGCGGACATTGTGGTAGCAGATCCAAAACCGAAATATTCTTTTTTTTTTTTTTTCCACTATACTATAAAAAAAAGCACACAAATACAAACCCAGACAATTATGAAACTAGAAAAAAGAAAGAGAGAGAGAACTGAAACACATATTTCTGAATAGATGCAAAAAGAAGGGAGTTAAACTTATTTCATTGTAACATCTCATTCTTGGTAGTGACAGATTGACAATTAAAGGGTGGATTTATTTTATTCCTCCAGTTTCGGCCAGCGTATCTTCTACGAAATAGGCTCTTATATAAAAGGGTTTTTTTTAAAGTGTCAATTCGTAATGGGTTAATATAAAGCAGAATTGCCTTGTTCAGCTGGGTCAATAGAAAAACCATTAAAAAGGCAGGATTCCGCTTATTTCTTCTTTTCGACGTCAGCAGAAGTCCTAAAGACAACAAAAGAGATATACAGCTTTGAGAGATCCACATCTGTAAGGAGGGGGTTGTAACATCATCGATCTCTGCGGGAGTGACATTACTTAGTATGCTAAATGCTACTTAGCTATAACATGCTTATTCTTTTAAATGAGCTTTACAACTTTAGCATTTTAGGCATATGGTCATCTTTACTTACCAAAACAAAAGAATGTGAAGAAACTTATTTCCCGTAAAGACACTTCAGTCACCCCTACACTTGTGAAATATCCCTGATTCTCAGAAATGGGGAGGGAAAAGGGGACTTAAAATACAGATTTCGGCCGAAAGCATCGGATAAATTGTTTGAATCGGTAATATCGTCTTTGAAAAGAAAGGGGGGAAATCGAATAAATGACGGGAAAACAATCTGAACCTAAGTTGGTGTTGGGGGGGGGGGGGGGTTAAAATCTAACCCCTTCCCCTTGGTTGGACTATTGGGAGGGAAGATATGGCTTAAAATACCGATTTTAGCTTGTCGAATTCGAATGCTTCCGAACCGATAATCTGTTTGAAAGGGTTGTTTTTCCTGGAGAGAAGGAAAGAAAAAAATTTGAATAAATGACTGGGGAAAAAATCTCTGATCCTGGGGGGGGTTTTAACCCCAAAACCCCCCCCTTGGCTGCGCCACTGGTTAAGTACTGACTGAATCTGAAGTTTGGTTGATATCCGTGTGCTAGTTCTTCAGATATAGCTGTTGCGTTAATCGTAAAAAAAAGCAGCGTAGAAGCGCCATCTGTTGAGTGATTTGCAACAAAAACTAATCAGTATGAATTTGTATTAGGGTCTACCTGAATATGAATTTTTATTACATTCCCTGCATTAGTTCTTGAGATAGAGGGTCCACAAAATTTATGTCACATATAGACAGAGTCAGATTCACATATACACAAACAGACATTTTGTAAAAACTTGTTCTTACTAAAAACTAGGAATCTCTGATCTCTAAAACTGGTAAATCCGTCAAAAACCGGAATTCGAAAATTTTCACGAATCCAATATTTTCTACCGTAAAGATAGAAAAAAGTAAAAATAGTTTTGTTAGAACTGATAATAATACTCAAAGGAAAGCTCACTTGTTAATGCATTCCTGAAAACGTATAATCTATCAAAGAAACTAATTGGATGAAACTTTCTTCTGTCTTTAGTTGCTATCAGATTGAAAAAATTTACGAGCAACAAACTTTTCAACCGATTTTAACTCCAAATTTTTCCCGTTCAAAGAGAGAAAAAGGTTATAATTATTTGCACAAAGTTGGAGGAATAGTAAGAAAATCAATGCTACTAGTACCAGCCGTTAATATTTATCACCTATTCCTATCAATCGCTTATCTCTGATCCGTTGAAATGCTCGATGTACAATGAAAAGTCTCGGCTAACAGAGATTTTTTTGGAACTGCAGAAAAAAGTTGGAGGACATTGCTGTTTGCTATCACACTGGGTGTTGTGAGGATATTTCGCGAAAAGTTGGAGGAAATCAAGTGTTGGCTCAAAAATCTTTCGAAATGTTGGTGAATCTAATAGTGGCTTTATTCATCAAGTTTTCGATTCAAAACAGTGGCTGGGAGAGATAAAGTTGCTTATAAACAACACTGTCGCCATTTTGACGTGACAACGTCTTGTAAATTGGTTTGCCGGGAGACACTTCAAGAAACTGCGTTACGTTACGTTACGCTCTGCTCACGATACGCGCTCACTTTTCTCTTAACTTTTTCCGGTCACTTGTGGGACCATTTTCTGAACGTGAATGTGAATTCGCTGCAAGGAAGGGGCGGTGCTTAATAGGAATTTTAGATAGTATCAAACTAAGACGAAATACGTTATGTATTAGTTATTAGTATAAAGTACAAAGAAAATAAGTGTAGTTTATTTCGTAATTCGGTGGTATATTATGGAAAACTAATGATATGTGATTAGTGAAAGCCATTTTACTTTAGTTATATTCTGCTCATTGAAAAATTCTTTAATATGCTGTTTACAAAATTCAACATTTGACATCAATAAACATGAAGTAAAATGTGTTTAACAAACACAGTGTATTGCAAGTTATTGTATGTATATTTGTATATAAATACGGATGTATGTGTAAAGGTAAAAATAAAATTTTGTTAATATGAAATTCAGTGCGAGATTCTTTGTATAAATTAATGTTTTAAATACAATTCTTTGTATAAATAAATGTTTTAAATTGTTACTATTATTTCATCCTTCTTCCTACTATACGAATGAATATTCACATTAAAATTATTTTACAACTCAAAGTCGTTGTCACGTAAAACTTTCGCCCGTATACCGACTTTACAGGCAACCAATTTTTTGACGTGACAACGTCTTGTAAATTGGTTTGCCGGGAGACACTTCAAGAAACTGCGTTACGTTACGTTACGCTCCGCTCACGATACGCGCTCACTTTTCTCTTAACTTTTTCCGGTCACATGTGGGACCATTTTCTGAACGTGAATGTGAATTCGCTGCAAGGAAGGGGCGGTGCTTAATAGGAATTTTAGATAGTATCAAACTAAGACGAAATACGTTATGTATTAGTTATTAGTATAAAGTACAAAGAAAATAAGTGTAGTTTATTTCGTAATTCGGTGGTATATTATGGAAAACTAATGATATGTGATTAGTGAAAGCCATTTTACTTTAGTTATATTCTGCTCATTGAAAAATTCTTTAATATGCTGTTTACAAAATTCAACATTTGACATCAATAAACATGAAGTAAAATGTGTTTAACAAACACAGTGTATTGCAAGTTATTGTATGTATATTTGTATATAAATACGTATGTATGTGTAAAGGTAAAAATAAAATTTTGTTAATATGAAATTCAGTGCGAGATTCTTTGTATAAATTAATGTTTTAAATATAATTCTTTGTATAAATAAATGTTTTAAATTGTTACTATTATTTCATCCTTCTTCCTACTATACGAATGAATATTCACATTAAAATTATTTTACAACTCAAAGTCGTTGTCACGTAAAACTTTCGCCCGTATACCGACTTTACAGGCAACCAATTTTTTTTAAAGAAATATATAAATTAGTTAATGAGTTATAAGCAATTTTGATCGCATGACAACCATTTTTCCTCCTTTTTGTCGCTTCCATGTCGCAAATTCGTTTCAAATCATCCACTGTGAGAATCGTCTTCTGAAAGATCTTATCAAAGAATGAAGAACATTTCTCACTTACATAGCTTTTTAATCCCGAATCTAGGAAAAAAAGTTAGAGGAAAAAATGACATAAACTAAAAAAGCGAAAAAAAAAGTGACACAGTAAAAATGTTACTGGAAAAAAGGGACAAGGAAAAAAAGTTACCGGAAAAAAAAGAGTGACAAGGAATTGATTTTGGGGATTTATTAGTGATTTTGGGGATTTATTGGTTAAGTATGAAAGGGGGGTGGGGGGAGGCTCTTAATTTAGGTAAATGGGTTTTTCATGCTAAATTAACTGTTTTGGTTCAATTTTTGGATATACGTTCATACTGAAAAGACGCTTGTTGATTGGTTTTGGGAATGGACGATTATCCCACCCCCCTCCGTTCTAAATAAAATGAATGAGTTTTTAAGCAGAATTATTCAACGTGTGTCAATTTTGGATATAGGTTTTTTCTGACAAGGCTTATATATGGTATTGTGGTGTCGTGTCCCCAGTTTCTCTTTATTCAGTTGGTTTATTTGTTAAGTTCATCAATAACACATTTTTAGTTCAAGTTCTTTATTAGAACTATAGATCAATTAATAAAAAAATAAATAAAACGACATTACAACTACATAGGAGCCACACTCCAATATTACATTTCGCTTAGAACATCTAAGCCACCTTACATCTATGTACTCTGTAGTAAATTAACAGCACATGTCTCTCTTCCAACTACTTTCTTCCCTCTCTACGCTCAACAATCCCACCCCTCAGCTCATTGCCACTAGACCAGTGAAATCATTTTCTAGTTCCTTGAGGTCAATTGCAGCTATTTTTCTCAGTTTTAGAACGAAAAGATACTTTCACCATTTTCACAATGGGATTTCGCTATCTATCTTCTCCCCAGATTAAAGTTGTCAGTACGTCGTCGCAGTATATAATGCCCGAAGAATTTTGGGAATTTAATGGTAAAGTATAAAAGAGGAACGAGGGATAACCTCTCTTAAATTAAATAAATGGCTTTTTACGCAGAATTATTCGATTTGCTTAAAAAATTGAATGTAGGTTCATTATGATCAGGGGTATCTCTGAATAGTTATGAGGTTCTTTGGCTAATTAAAAAGTGGAAGGACGGGCGATTATCCCCCCCCCCCTTAAATTTGATAAATTGTTTTTATGAACAATTATCCGATGTATTTCAAATTTTAGATATAGGTTCTTTCTAATAAAATAAAATCCCTGAATAGTTTTAAGGGTTTGTTTACATATCCTCAATAGCTATTTGCATTTAAAACTATGGTTTATGTTTCTGCATAGCATTTTTCAGTATTCTATAAATATCCTAACAAAGAAAAAAAATATCCTGTTTTTATTAAAATCATTTTTTTTTAATTTAAATTTGTTTTTTAATTTTTTAAGCGTTCAAACAATGAAGATCTATCAAGAACTACAGGTTTCTAAACAATTAACTTTCTAATTACTAACATAAGCTATTAATAAAAGTAGTAATATAAATAAGCTTTAAATGATGGATCAAGAAGACGTTTCTTGCGAATACGACGTACCGGCAAATCAGTTAACTCTTTCAGGGGCAGAAGAATTCCATTTATAAAATGATGAAATAAATGACTGAGACCGGAATATTCAAACAAATTTCTTAGAAAGAATGCAGGTTTTTAATTGAGATTTTTTGCATGTTGCTGAGAAACTAAAAAAAATTGGTTGCCTGTAAAGTCGGTATACGGGCGAAAGTTTTACGTGACAACGACTTTGAGTTGTAAAATAATTTTAATGTGAATATTCATTCGTATAGTAGGAAGAAGGATGAAATAATAGTAACAATTTAAAACATTTATTTATACAAAGAATTATATTTAAAACATTAATTTATACAAAGAATCTCGCACTGAATTTCATATTAACAAAATTTTATTTTTACCTTTACACATACATACGTATTTATATACAAATATACATACAATAACTTGCAATACACTGTGTTTGTTAAACACATTTTACTTCATGTTTATTGATGTCAAATGTTGAATTTTGTAAACAGCATATTAAAGAATTTTTCAATGAGCAGAATATAACTAAAGTAAAATGGCTTTCACTAATCACATATCATTAGTTTTCCATAATATACCACCGAATTACGAAATAAACTACACTTATTTTCTTTGTACTTTATACTAATAACTAATACATAACGTATTTCGTCTTAGTTTGATACTATCTAAAATTCCTATTAAGCACCGCCCCTTCCTTGCAGCGAATTCACATTCACGTTCAGAAAATGGTACCACAAGTGACCGGAAAAAGTTAAGAGAAAAGTGAGCGCGTATCGTGAGCGGAGCGTAACGTAACGTAACGCAGTTTCTTGAAGTGTCTCCCGGCAAACCAATTTACAAGACGTTGTCACGTCAAAAACTAATTATTATTATTATTATTACTACTACAAATTAATGAATTCATTAGTTCATTCGTTCGTGACACATAACATAGTTTATACATTAAAATTTTCTAACATATATATTTTAATGTTTTATATTATACTTTGTGATGTGTAATATGGGACATTTATTAGTAAAAATCCAGTTTTAAATGATAAATATTCGGCGTAAATTAAAATGACAATTAAAACAAATGATTTAGCATATTACCTTTTTCACAAGTAAAAAAAAAAAAAAAAAAAAAAAAATATATATATATATATATATATATATAAATAAACCAGTTTTAAATGCAAAATGAATTGTAATAATTATAAGGAAAAAGGTAAAATGTGTTATGTTTTCTGGCGTAATTGTTTTCAATCATTAAATTAAAAAATAAAGAATATTTCTTTTTATTTGTTATTTGCGTTCGGTTGCATTCAACTCGCTTTTTAATTTACTTGGGCATTTTTGCGGCAAATCTTTACCGAGAAATCCCCTGATCGTCAAATTTCCGAAGAGACTAGCCGCCCGCGATATGTACCGGACATCCAAAATTTGAAGCAAATCTGATAATTCTGCGTAAAAAGCCATTTTTTTTTTTTTTAATTTAAGGGGGATTATCCTCTGTTTCTCCCTTTATACTTAGCTATTAAATCCTTGAAACTATTCAGAGATTCACCTTATCAGAAAGAATCTATATTTAAAATTTGAAATACATCGGATAATTCTGAATAAAAACCGACTTATCGAATTTGAGGGGGAAATAATTGCTTGCCCCCTCCTCATTTTAATAAGCATAAGAACCCCCATAACTAATTAGAAATACGTCTTATCATAATAAACCTATGACTAAAATTCGAGGTAAATCGGATAATTCTGCGTAAAAAGGCATTTATTTAACTAAGAGGGATTACTCCCCATCCTCCCTCTTTATACTTAGCCATTAAACCCTTAAAACTATTCAGGGATTTACCTTATCAGAAAGAACCTATATTTAAAATTTAAAATACATCGAATAGTTCTGGATAAAAACCGATTAATCTAATTTGAGAAAGGGGTAATTACCCGTCCCCCCCCCTTTATAATAAGCAAAAGAATCCCATAACTAATCAGAGATACGTCTCATCATAATGAACCTATGTCCAAAATTCCAAGCAAATCGGATAATTCTGCGTAAAAAACTATCAATTTAATTTAAAAGAGGCTTTCCCCGTCTCCTTTTTTCTTAACAATTAAACACCCAAAACTCTTCAGGTGTATACTACTGTGTATAATCCTTATCAGAAAAAACCTAGTATATCCAAAAAAAAAAAAAAAAAAAAAGACACGTTGTATAATTCTGCTTAAAAATCCGTTTATCTAATTTAGGTCGGATGGGGTGAGGGGTGGTAATCACGTGTCCAAAAATTGAACCAAAGCAGTTAATTCAGCATGAAAAACACATTTACCTAAATTAAGAGCCCCCCCCCCATCCCCTCTATATACTTAACTAATGAATCCCCAAAATCAATTCCTTGTCACTTTTTTTCCGGTAATTTTTTTTCCGAGTCATTTTTTTCCGCTTTTGTAGTTTATGTTACTTTTTTCGGGTCACTTTTTTTTTCGTTTACCCACTTGCCTATTTCATGCGTTTTTTAAAAAAGAATTAATAAAACAAGTTGGAAATTGCGCATGAAGCCTAGCAAATGAAGTGCGTTCGTACGATAACGAAGTTTTAAAAATATTCAGATCTTGCTGTTATAGTACATTAGTATTTCAGATATCGTATAATAGTCAAAATCTTTTTTTTTTTTTTTTTTTTTTTTTGTGCTCTTGTAAATATACATGGACATACAACTTTTATTACACCTCAGCAACGTATACCATATTCATAAAAGTGAAATAGATGAATATAATTAAAACACGCCCCAAACAATAAATCCTCGTATATCATTATGTAGGGGAATATTTTTGAGTGGCCGTGTAAATTAATAATATATATTTTTTGTAGCATAGATTGTAAAGACGGATGGACTGACAGACTGAACGACGAATATAAGTGTTAGTTTTTTATATAATTACGGACGCACTTAAAATTATTCAGATTTTGATGTAAAGATGATGATGACACAGTATTTCGGATACTGTATAGTAGTCAAAATCTTTTGTGTGTCCCTGTAAATACTATCTGCTTTCTTTTATACAGAAAATAACTTATAACATTCTTCAGCAACATATATCAGTCTCATAAAATTTTAAATAGTTAATTACAATTAAAATGCGCTCCAAACAATGTTCTCCCTATACCATTATGTAATGGAATACTTTTGTCTGACCTTGTATAAATCAATAACAAATGTTCTTTGCATCACAGATTATACAAAATGCATATTATATTATGTACTTCATAGATGCATATCAATTTTATTATGTTCTAATGAGTGTAACATCATTAAAATGCATTCGAAACCTTTTCCCCATTGACAGTAATGTAACAGAATTTTTTTTATTGTAATTAATATATCCATCCGATTTTCATAAAATTTGAAATGACGCGACAAAATTATGTAATAATTATATATTTTAAATTTCAAACGATTAAAATGCATTTGAAACTTCTTTCCCCAGTGACCGTAATGTAACGGAATACTTTTGATTGTCCCTGTAATTGATCTATACATCGGATTTTAATAATTATGCATTTTAAATTTCAAACGATTCGGTTGGGTAGTTTTTGCATTGTTATATGCGGACGAATGGACAGATGGACAAACAGACTGAACGACAACTATAGGTGCTACGTATTTACATAATTACGAACGCATCTAAAAATTGTTTGAAAATAGTCCCTTTGGATTTGAGAACAAACTTAATAAATGGATAACATACGAAAACTGTAACGTTTAAGTAAATATCTTTCGAGAAACTTAAATATAAATGAATTATATACTTTTCAAACCTACCTGGATTTAAATAATGCTTGAAGGAATTCGAAGATTTAGAAAAATGATCTCATATATCCATCTTTTTCATAATTTTCTTCTCTGAAAAGGATTTAATATTAGTCATAGCGAAACGCACAATAAAAGAAAAAAAAAACACCTTAGCACTACAGCAACAACAGAAGCATGCGAGCATGTGTTTTTGTGTTTTTTCCTGGAATTTGAGAGTTCAGCCCCGTTTCCAAAAAAAAGAGCAAGAAACAGATGTAACTAATTAAGACCCCCCAATGTTGCAGTATATAAAAACCCGAGACAGTGACAGGAAATGACCATTTCTTTTAGCCTTCGGCTGATTTCCAATCGTACAAATGAATGCAGTCCTCTTTCAAAAGGAGTGTCCGGTTTTCGTTAAAAGCTGATACTGTTACCATGTGCTGTTGGGGGTGATCGATAAGTAAGAAATAATTGTAAAAAAGCGAGAAAAGAGACTACGTCTGAAAAATATAGACTTGACAAATGCAAAAAATAGACAGTTTAGCGAACATGTCTCAGTACATTGTATAATGTATATTCTCTCGAAAAAATAAATTTTTTGCGTTCTAAGATTACTACACGAGTTTAAAATTCTAGGGGGGGCCGTGGATTGTCTGGGGTGGGCCCGGCCCCCCCGCAGTTACGCCTATGGTTCCACTGTTTTTTGACCGATAAGTTTGCAAATATGGCATTATTTATATATTCAGTGGCGATGATCATTATGCAACTTGGCGATTTAGCCGATTAAATTTGCGATTTTAAAGTAGCGTTTGTTATTAACGGAAAATTGAGAATTTCTATTAGAAAAATTAGGATAATTACTATAATTTGTATGCACGGTTTGAAGTAAAGTCGGATTTTTTTCCATAATTTTAAATTTAGTACATTTGGAAATGGTAAAGAAAGGGAAAGTATATCTTTGCAATGCTTTTTCGACAATATCTCAAGCAAAAACACTTTTAAATGCCAATAATTGCTGATCGCAAATGTTACATTCACTTCACACCATCACAAAAGTTTTTTGCATCACCATGTGTTTTTTCATTTGATGCTTTCTTGGCACAGATGCCATATATGCACAACATTGTGCAATATCCTTCTGACGCCAATTTCGCAAAAACTTAGTTTTCAAACTTAAATCACATACATATAATATTAAGGTACTACTTACAAGAAAGGTCTCCATACGGGCATACTCAGAAAAATCTGAAAAAATTACAGAATATTCTTCTCATATAGTTATATATGTTTATAAAAAAAATTTCGGCGGAACCTCCTTATAACGTCCATAAAAAAATAATAAAAATTTCGTTTATTTGGCGATTTATCTCTGGTTGGCGAAAAAACGAAAATTTTAAAAATACGCTTTTACGCTTCGAATACTTTTTAAAGAAAAAACTTAAAAAAAGAAAAAAAACTATGTTCAATTTATTTAAATAAGTTTAGTTTAAGTAATTTTAGTTTTGCATTTTTACTTTACTTTAAGTGTAATTTTGTCATATACGTTTATATGTACTTATAACAAAATGAAATTAATATATTTTATCATTTAAAACACAATTTAAATTGATTAAAATTGTTCCAAATTGAAAAATACACTGTTAAAAATCTGCTGCATTTTGTTGCAATGCAGTCCCTTGCTTGTATAGAAAACGGTTACTTGGCCTTGAAATGGAGCTTTCTCATAGGTTGGAATAGAGATATTATATACAAGCGGTGGAGTGCGTTGCAGCAAAATGCAGCAGATTTTTAACAGTGTTGCACAAGAAACAACACCGCTAAAAATCTGTACCATTTTCTGCAGCGTCACTCCACCGCTTTTATAGAAAACGGTCAATTCACCGTGGTATGGAGCATTCTCATTGGTCAGAAGAGAGATATTCTATAAAAGTAGTGGAGTGACGTTGCAGTAAATGCTGCAGATTTTTAACAGTAAAGTCAATTAAAATCAATTTTCAGATTCGTTAAAATCGTCTGCTTTTGGCAAGGAAATGCACTGCTCGCCAAATCCCGCGTCGCTTTCAGCTTTTCACGCCAATTATTCCAAACTATTTTATTTTTTTACATATCTAATAATGTAATTCCGCCGCTAATTTTCACTGATCTTTTATTACCTACATGAGTAGTTTAATTCGTATTTTTTTCAAAAAATTCTGAGTATGCCCCCAATGGAGACCTTCCTTGTTAGTTATCCCGTCAACCAATTTCGCGAAACTATACGAATTGCCAAACTCATAGCGAAATTATACATATAGACATAATTTCCATTTTAAATAACACAAAAAATAATTTGTAGAATCTTAATAAAAAATACAAATAAAAAGTCGAAATAAAAATCCCTTAATGGCGTTTTAAACACGTGCATCATATTTAATCTTATTGGATGCGACATTCACGATCATCCATTATTGGCATATAATATTATATACTATTATTTTTTGCACAATCAAACTGATTGGTAAAGTTATCATACGAATTGAATATTTCCAGCTGAGCGAAAAATTGCCCAGGCCGGGAATCGAACCCGGATACTTGGCTTACAAGGCCAATGCTTTACCTGTTAAGCTATCTGGGCGATAACCGGCTGGGATTTTTCGCTCAGATAACCTTATTGGTCGTAACATCTGGTCTGTCATTTGAAACAGCTCGGCAGAATAAACCGCAGGTAATGGAACTCCATATAACGATGAATACGTAGATATACTATTATTTTTAATAGTATATCTACGTATAGCCCAGATAGATTAACAGGTAAAGCATTGGCCTTGTAAGCCAAGTATCCGGGTTCGATTTCCGGCCTGGGCAATTTTTCGCTCAGCTGGAAATATTCAATTCATATAATATTATAGTTTGGCGATGTTTTTTTGGTCGACGGGATAATCAAGTAGTACCTATATTAACTATTTTCTATTATTTTCAAAAGAAAATAATAATGAATTAAAACCGGTGATAATTGATTATCCCTTCGACCAAAAAATTATCGCCAAATTATAAAATTAAATGCCAATAACGGATTATCATAAATGTTACATTCAGTTTACATTAAATTGGTTACGCATGTTTGTTATGCCGTAATGTGATTTTGAATTCAACTTTTTATTTGTACTTTTATTGATGTTTTACTAATTTATTTCTTCTTTCGTTATTTAAAATAAAAATTATGCCAATATGAATTACATGGTGAATAAATTGATTTGTACAATTTGGCGAAATTGGTCGACAGGATAATCAAGTAGTATTGAAAAGTTTAATTAATAACTACAGAATGAAATGATTTATAAAATTTAACAAAATTAAATAAAAGCAGATATATATATATATTTAATAAACATTAGCCCGGTTATCATATCAGACAAAATAACAAAATTTTCGTGCCAATTAGGTACCCTTATGCGTATTTGACATCACATCCCTATTTAAAAGCAATTGAATGCTATTGAAGATATGGACAGAATGTGAAGTTTTTGTTTTACTCTATATCTTTTCCTTATGTAAATTAGGACGTTATATGATCATAATTTAAAAATATTACATTTAGTTCCTGAAGAGAAATTTTGGTTTTCCCAGATACTTTTTTCCGATGTATTTGTTTTTTCCCATTTTTTTCTACTACTAAAATTCAAAATGTTAGGACACTCGAGAAAATCATCCCATGGTCATATAAAATGCATGTTATTTGAAAAATTAACCATGGATTCGAACAAAAAAAAATAACACTGCGTTCACAACTTTATTAGGTACTTACGTATTAAAGCCACCGCAGTTATCTTTTGGATTCCTTGTTGCCTTGTTTTTTGCTGATTTTTGATGCCATTTTTTAGTGTTTTGGTGCTTTTTTAATGTTTTTTTAGTGCCTTTTAGTGTATTTTTAGTGCCCTTTAGTGCATTTTTTTGCTCATTTTTTGATGTCATTATTTTTGTGCACGTGCGAACAAGATTGCTCTTTATTAGCGCATTAGCACAAGTTCTGCTATGGTGGCCTTAAAACGTAAGTACCCTTTATTATTTAAGGAACTGAAACTAAAAACTTCGCAATAAAAACAAATAACCATGTTTTTCACGTGATTTGTTTAATTTGAATGAATTATGATACGTACATGACAATTTTTTATATTAAATTTGGTGGCAATGAATAAAAAAAATCTACAATCGCAACAGAAAAAGACAATATTCAACTGGGGGTTTAAGACATAAATTCGATTTTTTCAGAAACCGTCAAACATACAAATATGAAAAAAAAAACTGTTCTTAGTTTTATCAAGACGATAAAAATAAACCAAAAACGAATTTAATCCATCCATAATAACGTTAGCTATTGCTTGTTGAATTTTTCGTCTTCATTTTTTCGTTAAAAGTTAAATAAAAAACTACAGTAAACTGCGATAATTTTTTGAATGCTATCATTTTATTCGTCTCGTCGAGTTCTATCTTCTGAAAACAAAATCACTGTCGTACGTCAACTGGTTCGCCAGAAATTTCAAAAAGACGTTCGCATTTTCTATTTCTTAATTATATTATACCAAACGCTACCGCGTTTGCTATGACTCCTAAATATAATTTTGTTATGTTTTATCAGTTGTACATATGCATTTCAAGTTATTGTCACTCTTCTAATGGGACTTTTTCCTGCCTTGCGGTGGACATTACAGCTTAAATTTAATTTATCTGAAAAATAACAGTTTTCAATTAACTCTATAAACATCACGATCGATGTACCGACGTGCAAAGTGAACTCTTCTATCTGAAATTCCAAAATTCACTATATTGCCATTGATTATGGGACACTTGCGATTTTAGACATTTTACTAAATATCTAGAAAAATACATGAGGAATCATCTCGAAACTCTTAGTGTATAAATATAATAGTATACGTCATACATCTCCGTGAAGATTTTTTACCGAAACTCCATAGGGGACCGTCAACAAATTAAAAAAGAATGAATATCTTTTGAATAACCCTGTCAAAACTAAAGTAGCAAAAGCGCGCAAACTCTAGATTATAATTGAATGCCTTATTGTAATACACTGTGTTCATTTTTATGCAAATAACATGCATACTCGCAGAGTGTAATTAAGGTTTTTATAAAAATGGTCCCAAATTTTTCTAAGTTTTTTCCTTATAATTTTCAGAGTTCTTAATATAAAATAATATTTTTTTCAGAAAATATGACAAACAACATTGCACACAGTACCCTGTAATCAGAATTAAAAAATAATGAAAATTGTATACAAAATGAGTTGGTTTACTAAATAATTTTTTACTGCGCATGCGTCAACGATATCAAAATTTCATTTGCATATTATGTTAGCTAAATGGAAAGAGCAACTTTTGTGAAAGTCTCAAAATTATAGCTTGAAAATTCTGAAAGTAATCGCCTATAGAAAAAGGACAAAATCCGTTGTTTCCAAAATGAAGCAAAAAAATGAGGGATTTTATCCAAAAGTAGTCGTAACATCCCGTATTGTGTATTCTATATTGACACTAATCAATGAATATATGGATACAACCCCTCTTGTTTTTGCTTCATTTTGAGAATAATGGATTTTCAACTTATTCAATTGACGATTATTTTCAGAATTTTCAAGTTATGATTTTGTGACTTTCACAAAAGTTGCTCTTTCCATTTAGCTAACATAATATGCAAATGAAATTTTGATATCGTTGACGCATGCGCAGTAAAAAATTATTTAGTAAACCAATTCATTTTGTATACAATTTTCATTATTTTTTAATTCTGATTACAGGGTACTGTGTGCAATGTTGTTTGTCATATATTCTGAAAAAAATATTATTTTATATTAAGAACTCTGAAAATTATAAGGAAAAAACTTGGAAAAATTTGGGACCATTTTTATAAAAACCTTAATTACTCTGCGAGTATGCATGCTATTTGCATAAAAATGAACACAGTGTATTACAATAAGGTATTCAATTATAATCTAGAGTTTGAGCGCTTTTGCTACATTAGTTTTGACAGGGTTATTCAAAAGATATTCATTCTTTTTTAATTTGTTGACGGTCCCCTATGGAGTTTCGGTAAAAAATCTTCACGGAGATGTATGACGTATACTATTATATTTATACACTAAGAGTTTCGAGATGATTCCTCATGTATTTTTCTAGATATTTAGTAAAATGTCTAAAATCGCAAGTGTCCCATAATCAATGGCAATATAGTATGTCTTTATTTTAAATCGAGATTGAAATGTTCTATGCATCTGAGTTTTTTGCGTCACTAATTGCTATTGTGATAAATTACTTTTGACGAAATTTAATGATATCCAGTATTCAGCATACTATTGCTAAACTGAACATGTTGTTAAGGGGTTATATAAGTTTTTATTCTAGTGATTGGATAAAGGGATTTGGAAATAATTGATTTTTGCTTTTAAAGTAGCCATTGTCAAAAGAGAAAATTAAATTTACTTTGAAAGACTGTCATTTAATGTTAAAAAATGACAGGAAAAAAAGTATTCGTTAATATACTGTATAATAGAATAATCGTGCGATCAATTTAGAAAATGCACATTAGAAAAAAATAACTAATTTAAAGTTTTGTGTTATTATTTTTTACTTATATGTATTTACTGGGGAACTAAGATAATAAAAGGGAAAATATGTTATTCCACTTTACAGAAACTGGAATATTCAGCATATTTGGTATATAGACCACTGTTATTTCCTTGAAAAGGGGTCGATTGTTCATCTAGAGATTTAACATTCCTTTTTTACATTCGTGGGAGTGGGCTCGATCTCGGAGGATCTCACCAGAAAAATTGAAGGCTAAATTCAATTATATTGACCAGCAAGCTTCTGGCGATAGCTACGGCTTTGAAACCACTATAACTCTATTGTAATTAACTTTGCGTTCTGTATTTTTATTTTTCTTCCAAATACAATTGTTCTTATCATGTCAGGAAAATGAATTTAAGGATCCAGGATCTGGATTCTCTTCAAACATTCTACATTGCCTTTTTAGACGTTGAACAAACAAGATCTGAGACAGATATTTTATCAGTACATGTGCATGCACGCTTAAAATGGAAATTTAAATGGCTGCATCACTTATATTAACTAAATAGATGCCATTGCCATGAATAAATAACTAAAGATAAAAAGTAGCATAATTAACCCTTCCCTCTCCTAAAAAACGTGCAAATAATTCAAGGGCGGCAAAACATTAAAAGGCGCCAAATTTTGGTCCCCCCCCCCCCAATAAAAATTTCAAGCTACGCCCCTGGTGATAATACAATTATTTTAAAAACAACTCTTAGAAATTTAAATAAAAATTTACCATGTATAAGAAATAAATTTTATAAATCAGAAAAAATAACTGAATTTTATTTACAAACTAATGATCAGAGGCGGATTACCCATTAGGCTGCGTAGGCTGAAGCCTAGGGGCCCGGAAGAAAAAGGGGCCCCGATGCTACGATTTTTTTTTTCAGATTTTTTCTTCATATCAGCTCTAGAAAGGCCGTTTTTAACTTTTTTTTTTCCTATTTTGTTTGCAGGTTTTTTTAAATAAAGTTATTTTTACTTTCGAAACCGGTTTCAAAAAGTAGAACTATCCTAATAAAAATAATAATATAATAATAAAAAAAATCTTCAATTATACTGAAAGAGTACAAAACGCATTTGTAAAGAAGACCTCATCTATCCAATGCAAAAATCGCTTAAAAATATTGAAATGCAAACGAGATGTTTAAAAAAAATTCTACCATAGGATTAACATTAAGTTTGTTATGGTTTATTTTATGTCGGCCGATTATCTACACGTGATATATAGGTCTTAAGGGATGGGGTGCCCTCCATGTGTGTGTGTGTGGGGGGGGGGGGTAGTCTTTCTAAGGGACGATTGAAGATTTCAGTATAATCTTCAATTATACTGAAAAAGTACAAACGCATTTGTAGAGAAGACTTCATCTATCCAATACAAAAATTGCTTAAAAATATTGAAATGCAAACGAGATGTTTAAAAAAATTTCTGCCATAGGATTAACATTAAGTTTGTTATGGTTTATTTTATGTCGGCCGATTATCTACACGTAGTATATAGGTCCTAAAGGATGCGGTGCCCTCCGTGGGGAGTCTTTCTAAGGGAACCTAACCCGTGTTTAAGCAAGGAATAACATTAGAGAGTGAGTGTTCTTGCTTGAAGCAGCTGCTTAAGAGGCTACACTAGACATAGAGAACACGGGAACGCTAATGTTAATCATATGGGGGAGTTCTTTGAAAATTTCACGAATGCATTTTAATATTTTTGATTGAAATTTTTTGCGAAGAATAACTGAGGACGATCCCTAACTGGGCACGTTTTTACTTTTTGGATTCAGATTTTTTTTTTTTTTTTTTTTTTTTAATTACTTTAACTTTTAGAACCGATTTAAACTGGTTCTGAAAGCAAAACTATCACGTACCAAAAAAAGAAAAAAAACTTTAACAAAAATAAAAAAAATATATAAAAACTAGCGTGATTATAGATCGTCTTAAACTATCCTATGAAAAAAAAAAAATCATTCAAAAATATTAAAATGCGTGCGAGAAATCTGCAAAGAACTGCCCCGTAGGATTAGCATTAACATTAGTGTGATAGAAACTGCTGATGATAGAAAAATTCTTTCAACTACAAAAGCGCGTATAATTTAAATAGAGCTTTTGTTTTATATGTTGCTGCATATGTTTACAATATGAAATTTTATTTTTTATATGGCCCTAATTTTTCCTTTTTTGTGCCAGAAAATAGAAAAATGTATTGCTTTGAGGACCGGGGGAGGGAAGAGGAGGTTGTCCACAAAATAATCTAGCCTAGTTAATCCGCTTCTGCCTAGGATAAACTAGTTCAGACCAATAAACAGCAGTCTAAACTAGTTTATCCTATAAGAGTTAGACCAAACTAGTTTGGCCTAGGAAAATCTAGTTTGTCCTATGGGCCTTAGGATAGACTAGTTTGGCCTAGGAAAAACTAGTTTATCCGATGGGCGTTAGGATAAACCGGTCTGGCATAGGAAAAACTAGTTTATCCGATGGGCGTTAGGATAGACGGGTTTGGCCTAAAATCGGGTTTGGCCTGTAACACATACATTCAGATCCCGATCAAGCTGAAGTTGGGCCCAGGACCTGTTAAAATGTTGCCCCCCCCCCTACCTCCCCATTCCCGGTAACAGTTAAAAAAAAAAAAAAAAAGTGGATTTATTTGATGAGTTGACAAAGTTGCTTGGGTGAAAGTTTCAAGTTTACAAAAAAATTTAACTTACAAGAATAATCAAGAAAATTAATTGCCGTCTACTTTCTCAAATAAGCGTTTGTATAATTCACAAACATCTGTGATCCACAGTTTATGTTGCAGAATAAATGAGGACGTCTTTTTCAAAACTTGCCTTATCCAAAATCAAAAATACTGTGTTTTCTCTAACAGTCTAATAATCATTTTAAACCATAATTCTAACATTGTGAAATCCTTGTTTCTATTGAATCCAATAAACACAGTATGCATGTTTTTTGGCATTGGTTTTCTGGATACGGCAAATTTCGAAAATTATAGGTACTCTCAAAATGAAAAGGACTTTTACAGTAAAGTGCCTAGGTTAAAAGCTTCTAAAAGTTTTATTGAGTCATTCAGAATATTTAAATTTTACATTTCTTATTTTATAAAATAATATTACTTGAAAAGTACTTGATTAAGGAAAAAAAAAACCAGCCACATAATTTGTGGGCCCCTGAAATTGGTGGGCCCAAGGGCAAGGCTCGGAGGCCCATGCATTAATCAGGCCCTGCACACATTATACACAACTCAATATTTTCTAGATTATATACATATTTTACAAATTGACTTGGTAAAATTTAGTTTAGCAAGAAAACGCCTTACTGGTTGAAATATCCCTTTCAGCACTTTATACTAATAGATGGAAACATACTTGAATACTTTTGTTTAGCCCTGTAAAATACATAGTACCTTTAATACACAAAAGTATTTTGCTAAAGTTTAGTTAAAAAAAATTCTTTTTAAAGTACTTAAATCAAATTTCCTCATATAATGAAATAACTCATATTAATCCTCAGCAATGTATATCAAATTGATTATATATGAAATCGTTTACCACAATTAAAATATGTTGCAAACAATTCCCCCCTATATTATTATGTATTGGAATTATTTTGTGTGGTCCTGTAAATGAATAATAACTATTCTTTTTGCTGCATACTTACAAAATGCATATTTTAGTGCACGTCAGAGATACATATAATTTCGAAGATGTTTGACAGGATGTAACATCTTTAAAACACCTTTGAAACGATTTTTCCCCATAGGCCGTAATGTAATGGAAAATAAGCTGTAAATAAATTAATCATGGCAGAAACTTCATTTTAATAAGGTTCGTGCTCGGGTAAACATCATTAACATCCAAAAATTTCATGACAATCCAAGTTTATTTACAAGAGTTAGAGCATGGACAGACGGCCAGAAGGCCATACGGACAGACAAACTGAATGCATAAGCACTTTTCAACTTTGTTGGAAAGTGCTAAAAATTAGCAACGTACATTGATCTCGAAGATACTAACCACAGTATCTAGAATAATTATTACATAATTCAAAATTTAAATTAATTTAGATCTAGATACCGTGATACTGACCAATACTAGAAGAACGAGAGCAAGCGAGGGAGTGATTGCGTTCTGGTGTCCAGCTGACATCACAGGAGGAAAAATGCTATTGCGGATCCAATGGTGATCCCTACCGTGTATTCTAGATATCATGATTTTACCCAACTTTTTCGGCAAACTATTTTTCTTATAAAAAGCTTCAATTAGTTAATTTTATCAAAATCTTTAATTTTTTTAAAAAATTAAACAAACTATAAATATTATTAATAATTTACAGGCTACACATGATCTGTATTTTTGAAAAACAAAAATAAATGAAGATTAGAGAACAATAAATCCAAAGTAGTCACATAGTTGCTTAAAAATTCTTTATTATCATTCAAATAATTGTAGAAAACAACTGATAAAGAATCAATTTTACAATAACATTAAGAGTATATTTCAGAACATCATATTTTTACAATTATATATAAAATGTTTCAGTACTCTATAACAACACAGCAAACATGTACTATAAAAGTATTGAATGTATTTCATTTCTATTGAAAAAATTTAGCCAAACAAATACTATTAGCACAAATGTGAATTATACTACTGTCTGAAATATTGCAATTAATAAATAACTTAAAATGCTGATACATTTTATGCATACATATCAGTGCTTCTCAACTGATTGCAGTACACTGTTTGCCACATAAAATTTTGTAATGCACTCAAATGATAGGGAACTGTCTTTTGCCTAAGATTTTATTGTTTAGTCACTAACTTAATTCTGATATGACATTTTATAATGATTTTATGGATTTTCAAAATGCTTATATTTTATTTAGATATTTTACTTATAGAGTAAAATGAAGAAATGTGAATGGACTTATGGGACCCCTAGTAAAATGCAAAATAGAATAAAATAATAAAATTTCTTTAAAATATATTAGAAAATATAGAACATCGGAATATTTCAAAAGAAAGTAACCTCTTTTATAATAAATATGCAACATACTTCAAAGAAAAGAATCTTTTCCCCAATTAATGCATGATGTACAAGTACTGCAAGAACAGAAATAGGACTGTGTTTCTGTTCATACAATAATTGTACGTGTCTTAAACTGATGAAATTAAAATCCATTCCACAAAAACATGTTGCATAGTTTATACTTTTATGGGATATATAAGATGTCTTGAATTTATATTCATTGAGAAAATTAATTTAATTAAAATCATAAATAATAGTAACAACAACAAAAAACATTTTTGAGCACAAAATAAAACATGTTGGGATTAAAAGAAAAAAAAAAAACTTTAAAAAATGCAACCTTATACATCACAGATTTAGATTTTAATGGGTTGAACATTTGAACATGCACTTCAAAGATTATTCAGAATAAAATTTATAATATGAGATTTGAATAATTTTTAAGCTTCTACCAATTATTAATAGAAGCTTCATGTGCCATTTGTTTTTATGCATGATCCATAAATTAAAAAAAAAAAAGAAAATAATAATAATCCTTTAACATTCATGATTATAACACGTAGGGATATTTAACATCTTCCTTAACAAATTTTTTCATTAATTTTACTTTCCCAAAACTCACCAGTAATCTATGATTTTTCTTTTCCTTTCTTATATGAAAATCAGTCAGTAAACTTTCAGTCATCAAATTACAGGAAGAAAGAAAAAATCATATGTCAAGTACTTTGAACACATTCATAATAATGTAACAAAACTGCACAATTTAAAATAAATACACAACATACATAAGTACTTGTAATACGTTAATCAACATAAATATATTAAATTACAACATATTCAGTTATATCATGTATTATTAAGGTATTTTCCAATAAAATTACTTCTAGAGAGCAGATATTGTTAGAGCCCTTAGCAAATGTTCCGTATATCCTGTCAGTTATAGGATACTTCAATAAAAAATATTATTAGGATTAACTTGCTTTACTTTCTCGCCTGTGATATATACTAACAATCCTGTGATCATATCCAGAATCTTTAACAAGCTAATTTATTTTGTTTTAATGACAATAAAAACTGAGAAAATAGAATGAAAATAATTTTTTTGAGATGAATATTTTTAGAAGAAAGGGCTTTGGATTATAAAATAAATTTATCTGATTATAAAGTTAGTCTTAGGAAAGCAGTCATACCAATGTTTTTTTTATATACAATTGCTATCATTATTTTTATTTTTAAAAACTCAAAAAGATCCAGCATAAAAATAAAATACATTTACAAATAAGTAAATGTTAAAGTTTTTGTCTATATAAAAATGAAATGTCGATAAAATTATATTTTTAGTAAACGCAAATACTACAACATTTACTACTCTCTTAAAAAGTCAGCCACAAAATAACTCAAGTTGATTGGAAAGCCACTCATCTCACATTCTGAAAGGCAGCTTCTCGAAAACAGTTGAAATAACTCGAGTAAACGAGTTATGTTTAAGCAATTTAAATCAAGTTGAGCCATTTAAATAACCAATTTAAATCAAGAAGATTTAATCGCTTGAAAACAACTCATTTATGATAAAAAAATTTACAGCTCTTACCTGAGAAGTCAAGTCCACTCTTTCGTTTTAAGAGTGTACCTAATTGATTCAAATGTTTATAAAAAAAATCTTTTAAAATAACTAATAATATTTATACATAAAACATAAATTGCAACCAATATTGCTTAAAAAATACATTCTAATATACACTTCTATTTAAGTTTTTAATAAAAATATTAAATAACAAAATCTCTTATAAATTAATAGTTTATCGTTTAAAGTAACTCTTGAAAATTTCCTAAAGAAATGCCTATTTGATAATGAAATTATCCATCTATAAAGCAATATGTGCAACTACAGACACATGGGAGTCATACATACATCGAATTATCACATTTCGCTGATATATCTATACAAGACAGTAGCTTAGAATTCCTTAAGTTTAGAAAAAAATGTATTATTGCTCTGTGTAGTTATAAAATACAATATTCTAAAAAATTTGAAAAATTACGTCTTTATTTAACCATATGCAAATATATGCATTTCAAAACCAAATTTCAGCTGTTCCCTTCTACAATCAGAAAATTATCTACATTTTTTAGCAACCCTCTATATGATATAAAGATTTTTATTTATTAACATGCATTCCAAAATTTTGCTCATTTAAGAGATACATATATTTCAGTTGAAAATTCCCCTTCATCAATTTCCTCTAAAAAGGAGAATGGTATGCGAATTTTTTGTGGAGCCTTGTATATGAGGTACAGAATTTATATATAAAAAGTAACATAAAAAATTATTTAAATTTAAAAGCAAATACTAAATTTTAAAACATACTCTCCAGCAATTATTATGCAAAGACAGTACTGTAATCAATTTCTTTTGTGTGTCCATGTAAATTAATAAAAAATGCTATGAACGCTCTATTTTAATCTGATCATTAGGAAATTCAGAGATTTATATCAGTTTCAATGCATTTGAAATAGCGTAATGTCATTAAAATACTCTCCAAACAATTTTTCCCCATATACCATAATATAATTGAATTCTTTTGAGTATTTTATTTGTATAACTTTAAGAGCAGTAGTAAAATACGTTAAAAGTATTTAATTTTTGAGAGATTCAATTATGTGCAAGAAAACTAGAAAAAATGGACAGTTTTAGAAAAAAAAAATTAGTTATATTGGAGGCCAACATTGTGTCAATATCATATTCATCAGAAATATTTACAATTTTGGTCAAATTAAAGCCAATGCAAACCGTATTGACTTAATAGTGTTTTGACAATAAAAAAGTAAATATTTAATTTAACTAAGGTTTGTTTGCATTTATTACAATGCATAAATAGTGTTTTAAAGTTCCCTGAAATCAGGCTTCATATATGATATTTAGGAAAAAACATTATGTATATTTTCTGGTAGTGATACCACATTTTTATAACTTCAATAATATAGATTTCAAAATTTTTTAAAAACAAACCAATGAAAGCTAGTGGCATAAAAGTGTACTATGATGCAATCCTTGGGAATTCATAATTTATATGTGTATACATACACACATAAATAAATGCACACACAGACAAAGAGAGAAATACAGCATACATTTCTCCCCAGTTTATAAATATTAACTGAATGCTTTAAATAAAGAATTACTGAAATTCTTAACAGCAAAAGATGAACATAAATAGTGGTAATAATTATAAAACAGAACTTCATAGGAACAGGAGGAAGCCTCAATCTATAATGAAATATGATGCATATGTGATTAGTTTACAATATGTTTTTACAGAAATGAAGGGATAAAAATTACTTCATAATTATTTTGAAAGTAACAAAATTAATAGAAAATCAAACATTTTCAGATACTGGTTAGATTTATCAAAATTTAACATAGACATTAAATTATCAGTTTTTTGTATTTCTCATTTGAATCAGATAATTCAAAAATACTAATTTTACAGCAACACTATTACAATTTTTAAAAAGTGAAAAAGCTAACACTGTATTATAAATGCCTATAATCAGTGTTCTCACTGGCATTTGACCAACGTTAGTAATTTGGCTAATTAAAAATGAAAAACATTCACCAAATGAAAAAAGTATTGGACAGATAGATTCGCCAAGTAGCACTAAAAAAATTATCTTTAATCCTTTAATGTATCCCCCCCCCCTTTTTTCAATATTTTCTAAAATAGGCTTAGTTTTTATAACTGCGACAATGATTGTTATTAGTCTAAATTCAACTATTCACTACAAATACGTTAAAAATATCTATATATTAAAAATATGCATAAATGCATATATATGAAAAGTAAAAGAAAAGAAAAAGAGAGAAAAAGAAAGAAAAAACAAAAATTGAGCACTCTCAATTTGGCGAATCTAATCGCTTGTTTACTCACTAAATGAAGAATTTAGTCGCAATTTATCGAAATGGCGAGCAACAGCGAGAACACTGCCTATAATACAAATAAAGATTTTTGAAAAGTAAAGTCAGACATCTATTTAACAAAGTTCCTATATCAAGCACAAAAAAAAAAAAAAAAAAAAAAAATAATAATAAATAAATAAATAAAGCTAAATAGAAAAGACATTAAATAGAGACTAATTTTTAAATTTTATTCAATTAAAGAAAAAAAAGGGAAATAAGAAAACAAGAATAAAATAACATTATTGTCCAAGACTACTGTATTTTTAATTTTAAGAATATAATTTTACATTTAAAATTAATGAATAATTTTTATGATAGTATTGTATTTAGTATAGCACAGCATCCTATTACCACATGTATCCTTCAATTTAATTACTAAAAGAATGTACTAATAATATGCGAGTCACTTGTTTGAAAAAGTTTTTTCTTTCATAATATGCCTCGCATTTTTGCAATGCATCTAAAAACACTCTTTAGTTATATTTTCTTGAAGCTGCACAATTATTTGAACTGTGCGAAAAGAAAAAAAAAATTTGAATGTCAAGAAATATTTTTAAGAAATAGGAGAAACAAAATTTAAATCACATATACACACAAAAAGAAACTTTGTTAAATATATAATCCAGTTTACTATTTGGCGGTTATTTAACAAAGAAATTCATAAAATGTTCTTGTTTTCAAGGAAAAAAAATTATAAAATGGAGAAATTTGCAAAATAGAAGTTTGTTAAATAGAAATCTAACTGTGTTTTTTACTCCTTCTTTATAAAAAAATATTCTATTTTATGTGGATTTAAGTCTCTAATTTGTAGAATGAAATGCATATATACTTAGCTGAAAATGATAAATTTGACACTAATGCTTTTTTTTAATATTTAAGAGTTTTAATACATAAGCAAATAAAGCAAATTTAGTAGTTAATAATTCAAGTAAAACTTAAAATAAACTTCTCAATGTTTGACTAAATTTATTTTAATAATTTATATTTTTATATCAATAATACATTAAAAACACTGAAACACATTAAAATCAGTAACATCTGGTAAGATAGAAAATTCTAATATGCTAAACTGATTATTATTATGTTTAAAAAGTCTATTTATTCAACTTCTGTTAAATTTGTGATAATCAGTGTATTTGTCAAAATTTTGTGGTAGAATTTTTTAATAAAGTGTTAAAAGTAACTCCAGAGTAGTAATTATGAATTTGAGGAAGAACACATGCCAACAAATGTATTTTTAGTAAAAAAAAAAAATAATAATAATAATAATGTGAGATTAAAACATATATATATATATATATAATCAATGTATTGCAATATAATCCTTTCTGAAAAAAAATATCAGATACTGAATTTTATTATTAATTTATTAATAACATTAATAACATTCTATTACAATTTTTGTTTGTGAAAGAAAATAATAAAAATTTTTACTTGAATAATTAAAAAAATATCTATAAATCGGCAAATAAACATAAACAGTTTTAATGCAATGTAACTATAAAATTTTGTTGTGGCATTCTTTGAAAAATTAGCTATATAGACTTGAAATAAATATATAAGTAAATAAAAAAAGGGATTAAGTGAGAAAATTACTTATAATTAATAAGTTTTGCATGTTTTTTTATTATTATTTACTTTTAATTAAATTTTTCTTCTGGTTTGATGTTAACTCATTAATACTCATTAATTACTCATGTTAACTATAACATAATCTAATGCTATTGAAATATGAATACATGACCTCTGGGAAGAGCAGCAGAGGCGGGCTGTGATACCTTGCTGGATTTTAAAATACTAATCAAATTCTTTTACTTTTAAGAATTAAAAAAAAAAAAATCTCTCCTAAGGCAAAATATATTTGAAAAGAAGAGAGTTTATTGCCAGTGCATGAAAGAAAATATTCATGTTCAGTTATCTTGACAGTAATTTTTTTTCATATATACTACTTCTCTTTACTTATAAAAATTATTATTATAACTATGATAACTTAATCAGATCTAATGTTTGACATTTATAATTTTGATAGAGTACACATTGTGAAACACAAAAAATATTTTAAAGTAACAAATTTAAACAAGATTTTCAAAATATTATTCAAAATGCAGGTTGATTTCAAGCAATGTTAAATTGTATGTAAAATTAAAAGCTATGAGCTGAAGGAATTTTTATCCCATTAAGAGCTGTGCATAAGGATGAAGAAAGAAAATATCACAGAGTGTAAACACAGATAGATGCTATATAAAAATAAAATTTCACAATAAATGATAAATCAACAACACATAGAAATCTAAACAATCAACTGGTCCCAATAATAACAGAAATGAAACATAAAAAGGATTCAAACAAAGATCTAACAATAACAAGGCTAAATAAATAATAATAAAAACAAAAACTTTTTGGTTACTATGGCACCACTTGACATCAAATGTATATGCAAGTGCAAAATCTAATTGAAAATAGGAATGGTAAAATGTATGCAACTTTATAAAAAGAATAATTATTTTACAAAAGGGAAAAAAAATCAGATGGGAATAGCAAGCCTAGAGAATTTAAACTGTAAACTCTGAAAAAACTTATATATGCAGAGTGTTCTATTAATGGCTGAAAAACTGAAAACAGTAAGACAAACAAACTTGAATGTGTAACTCAAGGTCACAATACACTTATTAATCAACAAATAAGGTGGTAAAAGGGGCGGGGACATCTTTGAAGTGGATCCTATATTTTTATTCACAACTTTAACAGTAATGAAGATATTGTAACAAACTTTTCAGTGGACATAACTTGCTTTTTCCAAAATATACTAATAATATTCTCATCATAAGTACAGGAAGTGGCCACCATCCATGCATAAAATATAGTGAGCTGGAAGTTCCATATCTTGAAAATGGCTGACATGTAATGATGGCATGGTGTATGGCAGCAATGACCTTATTATACACTTTTGTTATTTTGTGCAATGTAATGGTGTGAACTCGAAATAAATGTAAGCTTGGCAAAAAAAAAAAAAAAAAAAAAAAAAAAAATCCTTGTATTACCATGTTATAAATGAAAAACTTGGTTTATCTGAAAGTGAGATTTTGAATTCCTGTATTTTTGAGAATAAGAGAATTGTTACATTAATTTCATAGTACATTTTTTTATGTTACTAAGATGTACTATAGATGTAATCCCTCAGTTTGTTGTCTCAATAATAAAATACTCTGTATGTAATATTGTTTATCCTTAGAGTTTAATTACGAATTTAACATTTTTAAGCTTAATATGACATGTTGAATAGATTAAGCATTGAAAACTTATGAATAAGAATTACTTTATCAATGCTTATTCTTGCACAGAAATTATTTAATAACAATTCATGAAAGGAAATAAACAGTTTTGTGAGCCAGAGAAATATCTGCCACATTTGGTATCCCATTTGGCACAAAATTAGTAATGGTGTCATCATAACCAAAAAGTACTAAAAACAAAGAATTATATGTGCAACACAATAACAACAGCTATTAAAGTTTTTAAAATGTAACAAGAAGAAATCCTAAAACGAGAATTTAAAAATTATATACTTTTAAATTTTACATTGAATTATGTTTCATAAACATCTTTGCACAGAAAATAGATACCTGAACTGTTGTGTGCCCTTATGGGAGGGTCAATCCATTTCAAGTGGTCCAGCACTGGTCGCTCGACCATTTTTAAAAAATCTGAAATTTTTTGTACAACAACCCTAACATGATGGAAGTTCAAAATGACTGTTATTTGAATTTTATTATTTTTTGTTTGTGTATGGCAGCCATCTTTGTTTCATCATGTGCAGCGATTTTCTCAGATACTAGGATACACAAAATTGTAATTATCTCGTCTTTTATTTTCCCAAGTGAAATGGGGTTTGCAGCATTTTGTTTAGAATAAAATAGGCTAAATGTACGGTGGTAGAATAATTTTGAAAAATAAATTTTTACAAGTGAAATTTAAGCACAAAATTTTAAAAATTTCCCAAAATCTATCCATTTGAAAAAGGAAATTTTTCATGCAAGGAAAACTGTCAACCTTACACAATTTTTTCTACAAATAGGTCAAAAGTGCATGTACTCATACACCAAGTAACAGATCTGGGAGTAGATTTCTCTTTTCGAAAAACGAAATTCGTCAAAAGTTTCAAAAAGCACACGTTTTAGGCTTTGATATCTTTGGTGGGGCACGAGATAAAAATCTGAAATTCTGGCCTTTGATAGTATTGTGTAGTAGTGTTATGTACAAAAAAATTCAAGAAGGAGATTTGACTACAAACTGAGATATGACATGGACAATATGTGAAAACAATACTGCCAAACTATTGTAACCTATTATGTAATTGTTCATACCTCCAAAATTTTAAATTAATGATTTATGGTACAAAGTTAAATGTTAATTACAAATATCTTCTTCAAATGCTTCTGTGTTATTTAAACGATTCAGAATGTATGCTAAGCCTATACACTATTTGTCCAGATGAACAAACCTACTAGAAATGCTGTTGCAACAATTTTACTTGGAACACATTTCAGAAAAAGTAAATTACAGACAATGGGTTGCAACTGATCGAGTTGACATGGTTTCAATTATTAAACCTAGAGATTTACATTCCAGTTAACAAGGGATGACAAGACCTGGGTGGCTTCAAATAAAATTTTGAGAAAGAACAGCCTGATGAACTGACAACAGTAACTGGTCGAACTCATAACATCTCTCGTAAATAGCGTTAAGCTATTTGTTGAGCATATATAGTATCTTTGTAAATTAAACATTTATTATTAAACTATTTTCAACAAACAATATTTTCTGTGTAAATATTGAAATAAAAGAGACTAATCTCATTTCTCCTAATGTACTCGTAATAGCATTTCTTAACATTTTTTAATCACCGTATCTCAGCTTATAGTCAAATCTCCTACTTGAAATTTTTTGTGCATAACACAACTATAAAATACTAACGAAAGTCAGAATTCCAGATTTTTATCACTCGCCACACAAGAGATATCAAACTTCAATGAGAGGAAATAGCTGCACACAATGAAACAAAGATGGTCACCATGCTCAAACGAAAAATATTAAAATTAAAATAATAGTCATTTTGAACGTCCCTCATATTAGGGTTGTTGTACAAAACAATTTCAGATTTTTTAAAAACAGTCTATCAACCAAAATATTTTCGGTGCCATTGAAATGGTCGAATAGCATTTCTAGTAGGTTTTGTTCATCTGGACAAAAAGTGCATTGGCTTAGCATACAATCTGAATTATTTGAACAGAATGATGATCATGATTTAAACAGAATTTGAAGATGATCATTGTAACTTTGCATCATCAACCATTAGTTTAACATTTTGTAGGTATGAACAAACACATAGTAAGTTACAATAGTTTAAAAGTATTGTTTTTACATATTGACCATGCCATATCTCAGCTTGTACTCAAATCTCTTTCTTGAATTTTTTTGTGCATAACACTACTATAAAATATTATCAAAGGCCAGAATTTCAGATTTTTATCTCGTGCCCCACCAGAGATATCAAAGCCTAAAAAATGCGACTTTTGAAACTTTTGACAAATTTCGGAATTTTTTTCACAAAGAGAAATCAACTCCCAGATCTGGAACTTTGTGTATGAGTACACGTACTTTTGAACTATTTGTAGAAAAATTTGTGTAAGGTTGGCAGTTTTCCTTGCATGAAAAATTTCTTCTTGCAAACGGATAGATTTTGGAAAAAATCTTACATTTTGGGCTAAAATTTCACTTGTAAAAATTTATTTTTCAAACTTATTCTACCACCGTACATTTAGCCTATTTTATTCTGAACAAAATGCTACAAACCCCATTTCAATTGAAAAAATAAAAGATGAGATATTTACAATTTTGTGTATCCTAGTATCTGAGAAAATCACTGAACACAATGAAACAAAGATGGCCGCCATGCACAAATAAAAAATAGTAAAATTAAAATAACTGTCATTTTAAACTTCCGTCATGTTAGGGTTGTTGTACAAAAAATTTCAGATTTTTTGAAAATGGTCGAGCGACCAAAAAAATATTTTCTGGACCACTTCAAATGGATTGACCCGGGATATCTAATATAAATAAAAATGTAATGCAGATAGATGTTTTAGAAAAACAACAACAAAAAATATCTGACATTAAAGTACTTCATTGAAACAGTTTTTAAACATAATTGCAAAATTTAGAGCTTATCATAAAGTGTTGCAAATTTCTCATCAACTTGAGGGAAGAATTCATCTAATATTTCATAAACATTTTTGCACAGCACTTTGATTCTGAATTACAGTCAAACTGCTCATTTTGTTAATCCCTTTTTCATTATCTCAACAACATATGATGTCTGATGACGGGAAATGGAATTATAATTTCATAGTTGGTCAAAATGCTCATTAACCCTCCAGTTTCCAAATACGATATATCCAAGATTTTCATATTTTTCAATTTCTTCCCATTATTTAACCTCTAAATAAAACAAATATAGAAAATTTTAAAGATTTTTTAATTTTATTTTGTTATTATAGTATCTGTAGTGTGCATTGGGTACTGGAACACTAATTCTTTGGCAATTTTCACAGACAATATTTCTAAAACTATTACACTAACAATAAATTATGACAAAATATCAGTAATCTCCTTTATAAGTCATAGTAAATAACAAATTTAGGCAACAACAAATGATAAAATTCCTATGTATAGTTTTTGCTCTTATAAAACTTTTTTTAATGGAATGATTTTGACCAACTCTAACATTAAATAATTATTTGATTTAAAAACTGTGCACATCAGCTTGTTTATCAAACATTTCTCTATAATACCACCAATTTTCATATTTTTGTAGGCAACAGCTCTCTTAATATTAACGAAGAAATACTTCCAAACACAAAAAATTCACTGTCGGCAACGGTGACAGCATTAGTTACTTTTTTTTTTAAATAGAGAGATTACAAGGGAAAAAAATCACTTATTCGGATGTATAGGGAACTGGAGGATCAAATGTTTCTTCTTATTCAATATCATTGAATTCAATTTTGAGCAACTCACAAGAATTTTGCAACAGCCTTTATTGCTTTATATCGAGGATATAAAGCAATAAACATTTGAAAACAAAACATTTGATCCTACTGGAGGATCAAATGTTTATTCTTATTCAATATCATTGAATTAAATCTTGAGCAACACACAAGAATTTTGCAACAGCCTTTATTGCTTTATATCACAATTATCTTACGATTGATAATGAATATCTTTTGTATCCATAGGAAATGAGTGAACAAGTTCATTTTTAATTTAAGTACAAAATAATTATTTTTAACTCAGTCACACTAATTGCTAAAGATGATACACGAATGATAACTTTATCAATCAATATGATTAAATAAAAAATAATAAAGTATATATATATCTATCAATTAATGGAATTCCATTACTTGCAGTTTATTATGTTTCAAAAAGAAGACCAGGTGCTACTGCTACAATGTTATTTAAGGGATTTATGCTAACCAGTTATCAATCCAGATAGATCAATAAGCAGAACATGGCCAATTTAAGACAAAGGTTCTGTCTTCAATTCCCAGCCTGGATATATATATATATATATATATATATATATATATATATACAGGTATTTTTTCATGCCGTTGTAAAAAAATGCCCATTCATTGAATACAATAGTCACAACAGTTTCAGAAACAATTTATAACTTCCATGTCAAAACTGCGGATACAAATTTGAATAAAATTTGACATTAGTATCGCTAGAAAATTTCATAAAAATGCATTATTTCAGAAATAAAAACTGTCAGGGAGTGAAATTAACTTCTTCACCAATTTCCATATCAGTATTTCACAAAACTGTTGCAAATATTTTGAGAGCATTTGCTGATTCAACGTCAACTGTAGATTTTGATGTTAAAAAAAAAAAAAACTGTTTACAAACAGAAGAGAGGCATAAGTAAGACATCAGCAAGAAACAAGATATATAAGACTGTTGAAATTAATATACCACATTAATTTAGAAAGTTCTAATAGTTAGCTAAGAATTTTACAATACTAGTTCAGAACAAGTGAAAAATACAAGAAAGTCACAAAATTTAAATATTTGGAAAACATATAAAGAAAAAAAATTGTGAGCAATTGATCAACAATAAATAAAGAAATGAAAGTAAAAGAAATATATTTGATACTTTGGCTATAATATATATATATATAGCATATATATTTATAGAAAGACCTTGTTCTAATCTAAATAGCAAAACAAAAAAATATTAATTAATAAATAAAGAGCACAAGTAACAAATTACTGCAGCTAGTAAAATACACTATGTTTTTTGACAAAGGAGAAACAATAATAATAAAATTAATAACAATAAAACTTTCAAAGATTCAAGTAATTTATAAAATTTCATTTAAATAATCATTACTATTTTTAAAAAAACTGCTAGAGAAATAAATTACTTTCAAAATTTCATTTTTTCACATTTTTCTAGAGTATTATGGTTTTATAAATGTTGACAATTAAATAAAAATAACATTAAAAATAATTTAAAAGATTACAATCAATTTTGTTACTCAGTTGTGATAATTTTCCATAGCTTTTTAGAAAAGTAAAGCAGACTAAATAATAATAAAACAAAATTTAGATTTTTATAAACTAAGAATTTGCAGCTTTGATATTGAATTCATATTATGAAAAAAAAAATAGTAATAAATAAATTAATTAAACAGTAGAAAAAACTATAATGAAAGTTCACAAACTAAAGTTATGCTGAAAGTGAAGGAAGTGCATTTAAAGCCTTATAAATATCTTTTAATGAACAGATCTATATGCTTCATATGCACAGTCGGTGACTTTATCAAGATCGATATTGATAAACAAACAATTTAGGTAAAAAATTTTTAAATGAACACGGCAAACAAAAATCACAAGATTACAGATATAAAAAAAGCAGGTGCTCTAACAAAAAATGGTCATATGTGAACGTGAATTATTTTATTCTATTTTTTAACCGTTTAGACGCCGAGTTAATATCGCAATGTAATTATAAATTTGTTTGGCCTATTTTATAGCTTCAAATGTATTAATTTATGCATACAAATTTAGAAAATACAAAAAAAAAAAACATTTCTGCAGTTTTTTTGGCTGTTTTTATTTCAGTGTTCGCATTTTGGAACGTGATTATTGCTTGACAACCTATGCAAATATAACAAATTATTTTCTGCCATATGCTATTGTACATTGTTCTTGAGTATTTTCTCGAATTCCAAAAACATTTAGATTTCTAGCGGTAAAATGTAATTAACATAGAGAAAATGATAAAAGCAAATAGTATATTTTTCATGCAAATTAATGAATTTACATATTCCTTAATACCTGTGATAAATACTTAAACATAAATATTTTCTTTTCAAAAGTTCAAATCAACCGTGTATTTTATAGGAAAAACAAGAACGTTGTTATTATGTTGGAATTTTTTTTTTTTTTTTTTTTTTTTTTTTTTTTTTTTGTATTACAAATAATGCAATGTTCCCATTTGGAAACATTAGCATTTAAAGGGTTAATATTATAAAGCATCTCAATTCCAATTTCTAGATAATACAAAGGAGGCTGAATCATTGCATATATCCTGCAGAGTAAAAAGATAACCATTGATTCTTGGTTAATGCATGAGAGATATAAACTTGATTGATAAATTATTCAACTAGTTTTAAAATCAATCGGTAAAAGCTCTCTGTAATGCAGTCTAGCTAAAGCTGCAGTTCTCTTGTTGTATTTAATATCTACTATAGGTTCTTTTATCCCATTTTTTAACTTTCTACTTGTTATTTCTATATAATATTGCAATGCACTATCACCTTTTCCTTAGATTTTCCTTTTCACCCTAACTTTCTGATCTAAAACCATCACAAATTGTGCAATTTTTAAATGTCAGTTTGTGTGTGTGAAATAAACAGATAAACTATGGCCAATATATGAATGGATGAGGAAAAGTGATACAATATCAGTTTGTAGATTAAATATGAAGCAAAATCTTCATTCCAACTCTCAAAAGTGTGAAAAAATAAAGCATTTTTAAAACTTAAGAGCTTAATCTTATAACTGGAAAATAATAATAATAATGACATTTTTATTGAACAGAAATTGAAGAGAGTGGAAAGAAAAAACTCATAGAGGTTTATTTTCGTATACTTTGTTTTTACTGTCATTTTTCACACACAAACAATGCAAAACAATGTTGAACTGTTTAAGGAAATTTTCTTAAATAATTCATAAATTAATAGTAGTTATAAATATTTTTTTTTTTCTAATTGTACATATATTGTATTATTCTATCAATATTGTTTAACTTATTTTACCATCACATTTCCTCTTATGAATAAAAAAAAAATAGTTTTATGACAAAAAATGCAATAAAAATGGAATTTTTAAAATGAACTGGAAATGCAAACTGAGAAAATTTGTCGAAAAGATTATATTCATTATAAAAAAAAAGGAAATGAAATCATTCAGGAAGAGTTTAAATGTATAAACCTAAAATAAAGAAAATTTATAATAAAGAAAATGCATCATCTCATAATATTAAAAAGAGTGGCTGAGATTCTAGCTTGGAGGCCCATTTATAAGAGGATTTGGAAGCAAGTGGAGTACAAAATAAATACTGTGTCTTAATATTTTTATAGAATAATTAAGAGGCTCTCAGAAAATGCTTCTCTTAATCCCACGGTTTTCCTTTTAGTTCAGATGAATAGTTTCATTTTTAAAATGATCTGACATTTTATTGTACAAACAATTTACCTCCTTTAGAGAGTACATTTCCAAATTTAACTGAATTACTATTGAAAATGATTACTGAACAAAGGAATTAATTAAAAAGTTATAATTTAAAACATTATTACAAATCCAAGGCTAACAATTGCCATAACATAATATCAATTTTACTTAAAAAAAAAAAAAAAAAAAAAAAATTATATATATATATATATATTATGCAATGACTGAATGAAACATTGTAATAAATAAAAATAATGTGAGGAAAAAACTAAATAATAAATAACAATATAGTTACTGAATCATTTCAAATAAAACTGGTGTAAGCTTTAAAATCTATCTGCTTAACAATCAAATAGATGAAATAAAACAAAATTGCTTGAAATTGATACCAATGCAAATCAACAATTTCATTCTTTAATATTTAATTAACAGTAACAAGTTAATATAAAATGATTCACAGTTTATGTGATTAAAAGCTTGAAATAAAATAGAAATCTATCATACTTGTTATTATTAATTTTTAAAATTAGAACAATTCATTAAAATAATTCACACCCACATAAAATAAAAGTATTGACACTCATTATTGCATTTGCCCCTTTCAAAATTAGAATACAATCTATATATTTTGTATAATAAATTTGGTAATAGATACCATTCCTAACAGTCGATTGAGAATACATGCAATTATAAAATTCAAAATGCATATTTTAGTAATGTAAATGCAATTTCAAATATTTTACTACAAATTTAAATGATTCAAGAATTGTTTTTAAAACAAGAATATTTTTTTGCATCAATTCAGTTCTTTGTTGACAATATATTCACTCAATTTGTTACAATATAATTGAATAATAATAACAATTAAAAATAACTGCACAACAAGTATAACAATTTTGCAATGTTTAAAATATTTGTGCCTTCAAAATCTATGTATTTGTCCTTCAATTTTAGGAAAAAATATTACAAATATTTTATAATCAAGAAATGAGATTATTATTTAATTCAACTATTCTCCTGACAATTTTCTAACTAGATCAAAATTGCTTAAGTTTTTTATTCATTTATTACTACATATTTCCCACTTACAAAAAAAGAAATGAACAATATTAAATTTAGCTTTAGGATGGATTAGTATTTCCCACTTACAAAAAAAGAAATGAATAATATTAAATTTAGCTTTAGGATGGATTAGTATTTTTAGATTTTTTATACATTGTATGAACTCTGCAACAATGGAAAATAGTGAATGCTCAGAATTTTAATTGAAGGTCAATTTATTTCAAATAAAGCAAAATCAGCACATTAAATAAATAACTATATACTAGATTACTAACTTCAGATAAAAACTATAAAATTGATAGAAAAAAAAAATTATTTGTAGACTAGACCAGCCAGTTAATTTACATATCTTCCCATGTAGCATGTACCATACCAAAAACATTCATTTTACAAAAATTCTTTATTACAATAATAAAAATAACTTATTCTCATCTGAAAATTAAAATAATAATAATAAATAAATAAATAAAAGATGATAAAAAAGATATTTTAAATTATTGTCTAAATTTCCATTTGGATATGGAATCTTCAACAGATATAGACTGAAACCATGTTAACTCTTTAATTCCTTCGCAATGGGAGCCTTTTACGAAATTTTTAATGCTTTGTCACTGGTTTCTAAATACAGAAATGCATGCCTTTTTAAATCGAGAAAATGCTCCGATTGAATTAGGCAAATTTTACAGCATAATTTTACTGGTGGGTATAAACAAGGATGCTTAAGCCTTTTTGCGCCATGTATACATGTCGCTCGTCCCCAAGAGATTAAAACCCTATGTCTGTACTCAATAGGAAACATAAAAGATCCTTGAAAAATTTATCTATTTTAAAGAGGAAAAATGTCAAAAATATAAAAAGTTGCATGTCAACATACTAGTGGTAAGATTATCTCCTTATGAAATAATAATACTAATAAAAAATGATTAATTTTCACTATTATTTTAGATTATGAAATATGCAATTATTATATATAATAATAATTATGTTACATTAAAATTATTATTAAAGCATGCTGTTTTTTCTTTTAACAAAAATATCACTCAAAAAAAAAAAGAAAAAAAAAACTTTTATACCTGTCTTAAGGCAATAATCATTACTGACCTTAATATCTTAACCATAAATAATAATAAATAATTAATAAAAGAAAAATCAAAACTTTTACTGCAACAGTTATGCAGATTTTAAAAATTATTTTTAATACAGCACCATTTCCATACATATCACATTCTTTCCTGTTTAGCTTGTAGA
Organism: Maratus speculifer; assembly: GCA_964019185.1. Classification (NCBI taxonomy): domain Eukaryota; kingdom Metazoa; phylum Arthropoda; class Arachnida; order Araneae; family Salticidae; genus Maratus; species Maratus speculifer. Next base: position 45,214,966 of record OZ025294.1, read on the forward strand.
ATATAGATATTTTTAAAGGAATTTTTTATTTCAAGGTTCTTTTTTAAAATCACACTAAGGGAACATGGTTGATAAAAAGTTTTAATTCTATAATAAGACATATTTTAATAAATCAATACATGCTATGGACCATAATAAAGAAATATAGTATAATTTCGATAATTCATGGTGTACTGTAGTGAGAAGCATAGATATTATTGCAAAACATAAACACCTGTTTCTTCTTAAAGCATAATCTTCATTTATTTTTTTCAACCAATAACAAATGAATATATTATTAATGAAGGATGTAGAGAATACTCATTCTAAAAACATGAAAGTTTAGAGAGTAATGTTGACTAAAGATTAATGTTGCACTTTTAATAGCTGCAAAATCTAGCTCATTTCTGCAACTTTAGAAATTTTTGCTCCCCCGCCCCCTTTTACTTTCTTCTAATCCATCATGTAATACATTGTCAGATAGGTTTGGGTCCTGTTTTCCATTTGGTTGTCCCATTTTCAAATCTTGCCAAAAAATATATTTGATGTTGGCAAATGTTTTTATGCCTTCTGTTACTTCCCCAGACCATTAAGAGCTTAGTTTATCCCTTCCCCCGATCACTTTAATGTTTTCCGACTCCTTCATATTATACATCACTGGAAAGCTTTTTTCTCCACATTCATCTTTTGTTCTGAAATTCATATATTTTTTTTAAATTGGCAGCAGAAGTATCAATTTATTTAAATTATGATTCATGATCAGATTTTCTGCCAAATGATTGCTACGTTTTGGAATTACTGTTTTTCAGCTTATTTGTGTGAGTGAGTATCAAAGTATCAATTTAGAACATCTGAACTATAATTTCAGAATGGATTCTTATTATGATCGATGCTGTTTTATGCGACATTAATCAATACTCAATTTTTTCAGAATTGCCTATCACTAATAAAAAATAATTTTTTGGCTTTTTCAGCTGTGTTATAACCGATGTAATTTTATTTTAAAATAAATAATTTATCAAGGGTTTATTTTGAGAATGATTATTTACAGATTTTTTAAAACAAAGATTCTGTAAAGAGTCCTACTTTAAACTATAAAAAGTTGTGAAGAGTCCTTTAAAGGATCCAGTTTTTCCCTAAACGAATCCCTGAAATTGTATATGTAGCTTTATACATTTATAAAAACCAGAATAAAAAGTAACAGTAAACATTTTTCAATTTTGAAATTTAATGTGAAATAGGAAATTAATGATAATATAGTTAAAACAATGGAACCACATTTAAAAAATATACATATATTCTCACTACAATCACCACTCATTATCAAAAGTGCACCACATATAAGAAAATTCCCAATGTAGTTTTTCTTGAAAGCCATTGTTATAAAATTTTAAATATAAAACAAAATAACAACCCACAGTATGCTGTTCTGTTCTACCATTATTGCACAGTAAAAAAAAAAAAATATTTAAAGAAAAGTAAAGTAAAAATGGAAATATTAAAAAAAAAATATTGGTAATATTGAATGCCTAAATTTATTAAAAAAAAACTTTTCAGTTTCACAAAGGTAATTTTATAATTCTATTGAAATAAATATATTTTTAATGCACACTCATGTATGTTCATGTTTTGAGCATTGTGCTTTTTAAAAAATGTGCATTTTGGATGATAGAAATTGGTCAACAGGTGATAGATTTTAGTATATATACATCACCATTTAAATACAAAAATCTAAGCAATAAAATTAGTTGTAAAACATAATCATGAATAAACATTAAAAAAAAAAAAAAGATGCAGAAAACAGAGACATTTGAAACACATATAAATGGAATAAATAAAGAGTTGATCTCAATTCGTAAATAAAATAACATAATTATTACAAAAAATGGTAATAATAACAAGTTTTTCACAATCATTTACATTTTCACACACACACACACAAATAATAATAAAAATCTGAATGAGAAACTAGTATAAAAACTTAGGAATCAAATAAATTTGCTGAAATTATTTTAATAAAATAAAACAATTTATGAATCCAGAAAAGATTTCACAATATATGTACTTTTAATATATTTAACATCTATAAAGCTAAAACTTTTTTAGCAAATTATCCATATCTAAGTAAAATATTAATGAGTAGGTATCTATGCAACTTAATTTGTTCTTTTAACTGATATAAATTCAAATTATAAGAACTTTAAGATCTAAAATTATTTCTAAAACACATATGATTTTTGACTTTTTTAAAAACTGGCTTAATAATTCTAAGGAATACTTAAGATTTCACTTGCTTAAAACATTATTTAAAAGAACAAATAAAAAACAGAATTAAAATTTTTTATGATTGTGCTATTTTTTCTACATTTCTTATTAAAATATAACAGAAAAAATATTCAGGAATATAAAAAGAAAAAAGTACTAAAAATATATTCATACTTCTTTGAGCAAATCAAAAAGTAAAAGAGGCATGGAAAACTACCAGCTGTTGACCAATACATAAAATATATGAAATGTGGAAGAGTATAACAGAAGAAGTATTAAAATAATTAATTTGACTTGTTTTTTATATCATACTCATCTAAAAATTTTCTTAATTTAGTTGGATAGTCTGTCATAACACCAGTCGCACCAATTTCAAATGCCTTTTTATAATCTTCTTTATCATTTAGTACCCAAAAATATGTCTAAAAAAAGATAGAAAATTAATAAAATGCTATACATTCAATCTACTTTTCAGTAATAATAAAAATAATAATTATTATACACATATATATAATTAAAAATTATGCAATGGGGAAAAATCATCTCTGATGATTGTGTTTCAGGGGTCATGTGCAAGTTAAACATTTACATTTAAACTTATGATTACCTCCCCTCCCCCCCTCCTTAAATCTTGTTTAAACATACTTCAGCATTTTTTTTTTTTTTTTTTTTTTTTTTTTTTGATAAAATGCTGAAATTTTGTACATGATCTTATCAGTGAATTGAGCAAACTTTATATAGTGGAAATTTTTTTGTGTGAAGGTCAAATTTGTATTTCTTTACATTTAATTCCCTGAAGATTTAAATCAATTAAATAAAATTTCTTTTCATGTAAATTTGTAATTTATAATATGGGCAAACTTTATGAGGTGATACCAACTTTAACAACAAACTTTTTGTATAAAGTCTAGAGTTGAAAGCTTTAAAACAACACACTTATTCAATCAAAAGTACAGGATGGCTCAATCCAATTATAAACAAATACATTTGTTCACAATTTTGAGTTAATGAGGCTATTTTAATAAGATTTTCGTCAGAAGACATGTCACTTTTTGAAATATGATGGCATCACAAAAAAAAATAGTGGAAATGCACAATAAATTTGCCAAGACACATGTCAAGAAGTATGTAATATGAATTATTCATTTATCATTCTCCTTATAACAGAAAGTACAGATGGCACACATCACAGATTTTCTTTTCTCTTTTGCAAATTTTTGTTTCCATCAGACCTTTTTTACCCTTTATACTATTGTTTAGCTCTTTAGTACTTAATACAAATACTTAATATTATTATAAACTAAAATAAATAAAAAGCATAAAGATGTTACAAGTAAATGATTGTTTAATTAATGGTTCAATTGGAAAATATTTCATCTGCTGATTATTTTCTACCCATATCTGTCACAGATACTTGAAGAATTTTCTACTACTGCAATCATTCTGAAATATAAAGTGTCTAGTTCAGTGTTTTTTGGATATGGATAATAACTTTTGCCATTTCTTATGATTTCATTACATTTACTGTAAGTAAGTCAGATCGTGGCTAATTTTATTATTGTCAAAATTATGAACAAAAATCTGTGTTCAGGTTGTAAAAAGATGCCTGAATTTTTAACAAAATAAATAGTTTGTGACACTGGTTCCCTCAACAGAAATTGGTTATTGATGGGTATTTTACCATCTTTTAAAGTATGGGCAATTTCTCTCTTTTTTTTTTTTTTTAAATATTTTTTATAATGGTCTTTTACTAGAAAAATATTATAGTGTAAAAAAAGTTAATTATAGATATCATAAAAAATTAAAAAGATAAACATTTTTTAATAGAAATCTCATTGAAACTTTTTTATTTAATTTTTCCAAACATATTCATAGAATTGTATAAAATTTTGAATTTTCAGTACTTATCAACAAATAATTTGCAAAAAAAAAAAAAAAAAAAAGGGAATGGAAATCAGATTCTGAATGAAGAAAAAGAAAACAAGTTGGAAATTGCACGTGAAGCATAGCAAATGAGGTGCGTTCGTACGATAACGAAGTTTTAAAAATATCACTCTCATATATCAATTTCATAAAATTGTAAATAATTACAATTAAAATGCACACCAAACAATGTTCTCCCTATACCATTATGCAATGGAATACTTTTGTGTGGCCTTGTAAATCAATAACAAATATTCTTTGCACCACAGATTATGCAAAATGTGTATTATAATATGTACTTTATAGATGCATATCAATTTTATTACGTTCAAATGAGTGTAACGCCATTAAAATGCATTTGAAACATTTTTCCCCATTAACCGTAATATAACGGAATACTTTTGATTGTCCCTGTAGTTGAACTATGCATCCGATTTTGATAAAATTTGAAATAACGAGACAAAATTATGTAATAATTATGTATTTAAAATTTCAAACGATTAAAATGCATTTGAAACTTTCTCCCCCATTGACAGTAATGTAACAGAATCATTTTGATTGTCCCTGTAATTGATCTATGCATCCGAGTTTCATAAAATTTGAAATGACTCGACAAAATTATGTAATAATTATGTATTTTAAATTTCAAACGATTCGGTTGGGTAGTTTTTGCGTTGTTATATGCGGACAGACAGACAGACGGAAGGACGGACTGAACGACAACAATAGGTGCTACACATTTACATAAATTACGAACGCACCTAAAAAAGGGGGGGGGGGATTTTGCTGGAAATTGTAACAACACAATCATCCCTGAGTAAAATAATTATTAAATAACTAAGACAAGATTGAAAGGATTTTTTTCACTTGGGACAATTTTTCACATTTCTTTCTTTCCAAAATAAATTTATAAAATAATTTTAATAAGTTTTTTGGGTCTTTTTTTTTTTTTTTAGTTTCTTAAATCAGCTTATTATAAAAACAGACTTTCTTTTACATGCATAGTTAAACATAACATAGCCAAATGAAATCAAATTTCATAAAATTAACCAAAAAATCCCCAACAATTTTTATTTTTTATGAAAACATAGCAGTTGAATTTTATGTCCAGGCATCCCATAATTTTAACAACCATTAAAGAGTCGCCTAATGCTAAAAACCTGCCCTTTTAAAAGCAAAGAATATAAAATTAAACAAAATAATGTATTTTTATTCTGGGTTGTCTGATACAGAGGCACATGTCCCACTTGTTCATCCTTTAGTTAGGCTCTGGACTAAGATAAAATTATAACTTATGCAAGCGTTCAATAATTTAGTAAAAACCCCTAATGGTCCTTAATTTTGTTAGAAGGAAAACAAGAACATATGAATCTAAATTTTTTAATAATATGTATACTTCCAAATAAAACAATTAGTTTAATCAGTATCAATTTTTGATTGAAACCAAATGCTTTAGATTATTATTTTTTTTTATCTCCCCCTTCTTCTCTTAGTGAATGTTGCTAATAGATAAGGTTAATAGATTTTATATTTATAAGGAATTTTGAACATTCATTAAAAAATTTTTGGCGTATAAATTTTTGAATAATGATAATAAAAATAGGAATGCAATACAGTAGACTCCCTCAAAGCCGCACTCCTAAAATCCGCAATTCTCTAAAATCCGCACATATTTTACGGATGTAAACAATGAAACATTCAGTTCAGATGCACGTGCAAAACTTGACTTTTTTAGTTTTATATCAATTCCATATATTTTTTAATTTGTAATTTTTGTTAAGGTTATTGAATTCATGTTTTTTCATGAAGAAAGAATAATTTATTTCTGAAAAAATAAAGATATTGCTGATATCATTGGTAATCACAATCTTATCAAATATATTTATGTATTAATCAAGATTTTTTAATTATTAAGTCTGGCTAAATCTGAAATAAAGCTTCATTATTTTATGATCTTTATGTGAATTAGTAATGTACCTTTATGAGGTAAGTTTCATTGAGTAATTTAGGAAAAACACATATACAGTAGACTCCCTTAAATCCGCACAGCTTGGGACCAGAGGTTGTGCGGATTTTAGAATTTTGCGGATTTCTGGTCATTGTTTTGTTTACATTTTTTAAACAGTAATTTGAGTGCAATTATTAGTGCAATCGGAACTATAATGAATGCCTACAATATAATAAAATATTAAAATAAGTAATAAATAAAAGTAATAAACATTTAGATATTTTTTTAAATGATTACAGTAATAATAGCAAAGGTCAAGTTAATAATCAATAGTGTATGATTAAACATTCATTATAAAGATTAAATGTATTTTTCCAAAATTATTCAACAAAACTTGCCTCATAAAAGTACATTACTAATTCACATCAAAATCATAAAATAAGGATTTTTTTTTTCAAGTTTAGCAGGCTTAATAACCAAAAAATCTTGATTAATGCAAAAATATCTTTGGTAAGAAGATTGCAATTACCAGTGATATCAGAATATTTTCCAAAAAAAAACTATTCTTCCCTCACGAAAAAAACATGAATAGAGTATTATTAAGAAAATTACAAATTAAAAATATATGGAATTGATACAAAACTTAAAAAATCAAATTTTGGCCCAATATTCAAACTGAAAGTTTCATTGTTTACATCCATAAAATATGTGCGGATTTTAGAGAGTTGCGGATTTGAGGGAGTCTACTGTAATCTCTATAATGAATATTTAATTGTTCATTATTAATTATTAATTTGACCTTTGCTTTTAGTATTTTTATCATTTTAAAAACTGTCTAATTTTTTATTATTTTAGTTTATTACTTATTTTAATATTTTAGCATATTGTAAGCATTCATTATAATTTTGATTTCATTATTAATTGCATTCAAATTACTTTTTAAAAAATGTAAACAAAGCAATGACCAGAAATCCACAAAATTCTAAAATCCGCAAAATCTCTGGTCCCAAGCTATGCAGATTTGAGGGAGTCTACTGTATTTAGGATTTTAAATATACACTTTATAAAATATGATAAAACGTCAAATAACAATCACTCAATCAAATAACATAATAAATAAATAAAGCTTAAAACATAAATAATTCATGCATACTTGTATTCCTCTTTTAGCTAGATGGTCGAACAAAAATTTTCTCATGAGTAATCTAAAAAAAAAAGAAAAAGAAATATTACTGAGTAAAAAATATATATATACATATATATATATTATGAATAAGAGTATTATATTTAAATATTATTTAATGCATAATAAAGTTTAATACATCAAAAAGCAGAGTGACATATGAAGACAGAGGTAACTTGCCTTATCAAAAAAAAAAAAAAAAAAAAAAGTGTTACCTTTTTTTAAACTATTTTGATTGTAAACCTGTACAGAAATATTACAATATACAACAAAAATAGTTTTATTGGGTAGTTTTGACATCCATTTTCTGCAATTTAAAATCTTTGTCTACTTTCGAACTTCACATTATCCTTTAAGACTTAGGAACAAAACTAGCTTTGCTGCTGTGCAAGTGTAGATTAGTGCACAGCAAGTTTATAAGCTAATATCACAGCAGTTTTCCCTTACTCCTTTGTAACACACTGTTGTATTTGTTAATTTTTTTTATTAGTTTTACTTATACAGACTAATTAAATAAATGTTACCATCTTTCTTGAGTAGAATGAACTTTGAATCAACTTTTAAATTTTGTGAAGGAAGGAAAAGAAAAAAAAAAAAAAAAAGAACTTGTGGACAAGCACAGAAAAAAAAAAAAAAAGTTTTAGAATAGAGTTTGCACATTTGTTATTATCACAAGGTGAAAAGATTTATTGTTTATGTTTCAGGCATAAAGCTAAGGCATTTCTGGTCCTTCCAAACTACATTTGCCAGAAAAGAAACCGAAATACAGGATATCTGACAGACACTTTCATCAAGCCTTTTACATAAGCATAGACAAAATTGCATAAGGCAAGGTTTACAGTGTCAGTTTTTTTTCTACTCCTTTTTCAGGGAGTATGTTATAATAGATGACACCTTTTTTTAAGTTTATTAGTGATAATTAATTTTTTAGCAAATATCTCATCAGTATTATTAATTAATCATTAATTTTAAAACCAATACCTTTAATTTGACACCTTTTCTCATTAAAACTGGTTATTTTTATCCCATTTCGTATTTCTCTTCTAGCAATTTGTTTTTAAAATGTTTTAAGTTTTGCCCAGTCTTTCTTTTCCGCATCTTACATCACTCTTGTAAAATGGCTTCTTCCTGTGCAATTGGAAAGGAAGGCGTGGCAGTGTGATGCCATACACATTACTCTTTTTGACCGTTTTCATTTGCAGGTGCTTGTTTTGGTGTTGGCATGTTATCTTTTCATTAAGCTTTCATCTTGCAATTTCTGGAGGTTTTTTTCTCATCAGTAGAATCTTGTGTTCCCGCAAAAGAAGCAGGAGTTTTTGCTTTACTTTTGTGCACTGATTTCAAGCGCATTGATTTTCGAGCATGTTTCTTTTTTAGTGTGAAGCTAGGCACATTGCTCAAGAAACTATGGCTTTTTCAACTTTTCTTATGTAAAATAATTCTCAGTTTTAACCATTTTAATTATCTTAAGAAAAGCTTTGTAAAATAGTTTCTTACGAAGGGAGTATCATGCATGGAAGTCAGCATCCACATGCTTGAAGCCCGAAGACTAGAAATGAAAATTTTCAAGTGCTTCAACATCCAATCATATTCATCTTACCTACATCTCTTGCTTGAGTCTGTTTTTTAATACAGATCTTTACAGAATAGTTTTTTTAAAGTTCATTTTTCAACAAGCAGGAAAGATGAATTAGAACCCGTTGTTTATTTCACTGAAATAAACTGACAGCATGCTCAGTGATAATTAAAATTATAACTGAACCTGAATAATTTTTTCCATAGTTTCTTTTAAATAAAACATCGAGAAACTTTTCTTTCTCCAAAAAGCATTTTTTACTCTATGAATTAAACATTTATATATTTCATGATCTTTCTAGTTTGACAATTTTCTCAATGCAATATATCTGACTTTTTTACCAAGTCTTTCATATAAGCATAGACAAAATTACATAAAGTAACTTAAAAAAAAAAAAAAAAAAAAAAAAAAAAAAAAAATGAAAAAAAAAAAAAGAAAAAAAAATTACTGCTTAAACAACTTATTTAAGAAGATGACAAGGTGAGTTATTCTCCTATGAAGCAATATAAAATCCTTGTGTTTTTATTTTATTTTTTTAAAAACAGGCACTGCTAATATAAGGACTAAGAACTATGGTCTCTTCAGATTAGTGGAAATGCATTTCTCAGGATCCTAGAATGTTAAAATTCAGAGTGCAAAATTTGTACAAGAATCATTAAAAAACTGGAATTTCTCCTCCAGAAAAGAGAGAAGGAGATAGAACTTGTTGGAGTAAAATCCATAGTGCTATGCTACATTCTAAAATTAAAGTGTGTCAGTTCACATTACGAATGAGGTAAAACCAAAATGTAATTCTTTCCCCAGTGACTGGAACACGAAAAGTTTATGGAGGATTAACAAAGAAGCAGATGGAACTTTATTCCAGTTTAAATACCAACTTTCCAGGGATAATTTTGATTGTGATTTTAAGATAAGTTTTAAATCTCCCCCAACTGAAACTTTCTCAAAATGTATAAGATTAATGCTAAAAATTAAAAATCTGATTACATTTCTGAATGCTTCATAGAAGAAAAACTCACCTTGTCATCTTCTTAAAAGATCGTTTGAGCTATAAATTTTTTTTAAAAAGTTACCTTATGTAATTTTGTCTATGATTATATGAAAGGCTTAATGAAAGTGTCAGATATATATTGTATTGAAAAAATTAAATCAAAAGGTAAATAATAGACTATGGTCAAATATACAATTCACAAAATAAAGGCAAAAAGTTTCCATAAAATGCTGAGAGAAAGAAAAAAAGGGAGTATATAATTTTTCATTTGATGGCCAGTAAAAACTTGTTTTGCTCAAAGTTCTTCACCAAGCTGCCTATAACTCCAGACAAATGTACTAATATAAATTTACCATACATTCAGCAAACATCAAGAAACACAAAAACAGGGAAAGAAGAAATATTTTTTATTTGAGGTGAGAACAATTGTAAAAAGGGATCAAACAAGAAATCCTCCATAATTTTTTTAAATTTTTAAAAATCCTTAAACCTGGAAGGATTCGAAAAAAAAATCAAACTTTTTTCATAGTTGTTTTAGCCTTAATAAGAACAACACAATGAAAGGGATGCTGTGAAAGTCACAATGAAAGTGGTTCATGGATTAGCTCCTTTGAACATTAAACAGACTGACTTTATTTTTTCCACAGGTGTGCCATTCTTATTTGCTGCCAGCCAGTTTTTGAGCAGATTGAGAAAAATCTAAACAAAGAGCTCGGGAAGAGTGTATGCACTATCCAAAAGATTATTTAAAATTTTTTTCTCTGTTTAGCAGAGTATGGAATATAAGCCAGGAAGTTTCAATTTATGATTGCAAATCAGTGTTGACTACAGCCATAAAACTTTATGGTCAGAACAGCTATCTTCATTAAAGGTGGCCCCTACTACAAGATTGATGTAGGTGTCTTTAAATCCAAGAGTAAGGAAACAAAAATTTTAAGATCTCTGAAACTCTAGCAATTGCCATGTTATGTCCTTGAGAAGAAGGAAAAGCATAAGGATGTCGATGCATTGTTAGAAAAACATTTCAGTGAAAACTGATCAGAAATGGAAGACCTTACTTCCTACAAAAATATGATACATTTCTTTTAAAGATTTTTAAGTATCTTAATCATAAAAGCCTCATAGTTATTTTATTTTATTGTTAATAAGTTAACATTTTTTTAAAATAAAACATAATACTAAATTTTAATTATACTTATTTGTTATTAGAAAAATTATGTTTGAACCCAAGATATTACTGTCTGATGATTAAAAATAGAAACTATAAATTTCTATTAGCAAGCTTGTTAATGATGTATTTTTTAAAGAAACTGGCATCAAAATTTCTTTTATCTTAAACCTTTTCCAATTAATTAAATTAATTAAAATAGATTTTCCACTTTAACATACCATAGAACAATGAGTTAGAATAATAATAATAAATACAAAAAAAAAAAGGAGATATTTAATGCATGTGACCACAAAGATTTTTTGCAATCTCCAAAAATTTTATTTTCTGAAAAAAAAAAAAAAAAAAAAAAAAAAGTTTTGAAACTTATATCTTCATATGTAATGCTACAAACAACTGAAACTGAAATTATGAAACCAAAACAACTAGCATAAATAATAATGCATGTATTATGCATACTTTTCAATAATCCACACAACCCAGGGGTTCCACAATTTATTTCTAGAAATCATCATGCTGGGATTCCTAAAATAATAATAATAAATATATGATTTTTAATGAAAATGAAGTAAAAATATAATGAACTTATGTACATCAGAACAATACACTGGCACTTAGATATATATTCATGCCTCAAAATGACTTGGGTTACATAAAAATTTTATTTTAGAAATAGGTCATAGATAAGAAGTACTCATGACCATTTATACTTTGACAAGTTTCAAATTGTCTGAAGCGATGTGTAAAGTAACATATTAATTCTGATGATGATATATTATTATGATATATTAACTCTAAATAATACACATACTCTAGTAATTTTCACGATTTGTTTTTAACTTCAAGTGATTTTCTGGATGGTATTTCCTAGGAAAAACTAAAAATTAAACCTGCAGTATTGCGATCTATTAAAGATAAGCACACAACCCTGTTTTCTTGACCACGGATACTGAAATGTTACTTAGCATATGTCCCAGCCAGATGGTCAGCTTAACGTATGACCCTCAGTGTTATCTACCTTGAAGAGATGAAAGGCTGGATGAACCTTGCCCAGCCCAGAGTCAAATTTTGAACCTATTGTGTGGTAGTTGGACATACTAACCATTATGCCATTGTGCTTCACTTTTAGCAAAAACTATTTCAAGTAACAATCTGAATGTAAAGAATCAATGAAAGATTTATTATATTAAATTAAATAATATATATGTATAAATAACAGTTGTTCTTTTTTTTCTCACAAGGGAAAAAACATTATTTATATTAAAAATTAGCTAATATAAATAACAATATAACATTATGAATGTGCAATAATTTAACACAAAATGATTATTAAGATTATGCATACAATTAGATTTCAGATAATAAGTGTGCAATTAAATATATCTACACAGAAATAGATAAATATTGCAATAATTAAAATTTATTTTTTAGAGCAAAAAGAATCAACAGAGCCACAAATGTACAGTAAATGTAAAATGGCTAAGCAATCTCTAAAAACATTAAATTGGCTAAAAATTTACTTATACATAAAATTATGAAAATTTTGCAGATACATATAATAATTTATCAAACAACTAATTTATTTCTCAATTAATTAAGTTCTCTGCCAGGAAGTTCCTGACATTAATGAGAGAAATGTTTAATATGAATTAATGTTTAGCTAATTTTATTTCCTTTATGCATTGCATTTATTTGTAAATTGTTATGTACATACTCGAGTTATGGACATAAATTCTTATTTATGAGATTAAAATGAATAAAAGAAAATTTCATATAAGGGACTACTACCTATCTCATTGTGGACAAAATAACAGGAAGGTACGCAGCTAAGAAGCTTGAGTTGATGAACAAAAGATAATCTTCTTTGATGAGCTGTCATTTGGTAAGCAACAGCAGTAATATGTGAGGTTGCCCAGAAAACAGAAGGGATTTTTTGGATTTTTAAAAGGAAAAGATGGAATAACAGAGAGAAAATCAATCAAAGGCTGAGAATTGAAGGCACAAGTTATGCACTCTTAAAAAAAAAAAAAAAATTTAGATAGACTTTTTTGGTTGTTGCATTGAATAAGCTTTATTTAGTATGGCCAAGAAAGATGGGAATAGGGAGTTGATAATGTTATAACCTAGAGTGTAGATAACATTCCATAGTGTAATTTAATGAACAGCAGGATCTACTATATCCTTTAAAAAAGACTGAAATATTGTGTTTTGTTATAAATATTCAAGTGTAACTATTCTATAACAATCTATTCTATATCTATTCTGTTCTATAACAAATCTTCAGTTTAACATTATTTTAAGTACCCTAGAGAAATGATTCTCAACCTTACATTTTGTCCATTATCACGCACTTATACAGGTGCATGATGTATAATAAATTTATATGCTACCCCCCCCCCCTGAAATCACAGTAATAATTACTACAATAGCAACAGCATCTATCAAAGGATAATTTTTTTTAAAGTAATAAGAATACCAAAGATTTATGCAAAAGTTTACTTTCAGACAAACAAGCAAAATAAATAAATAAATAAATAATAAATAAAATAAAATACATAAATAAAACCATATTATTTGTTATTCTATGATTTAATTAATGCTTTACATTAAAAGAAAAAACTTCATTTGAATTTCGGTACCATATTTAGAAAATAGCTTTGACAAGTTAATAAAAAAAAATTAAAAAAAATATTTTCTAAGTTTGACTTTATGCTGGTTTGAGTGCTTTCCAATTTGTTTTCAAGTTTTTCATTTTTTTCTGCATTTTGAATCTGTGGTCTTGGTTTCTCACATAGAAACAGAAAAAACAATGCCAGAGTACCTTTTCAGTTCTAACAGTATCTTTGTTTTAAAAGATAATAATATTTAGTATATTTTTTAAAAAGAATACAGTAGATTCCCTCAAGTCTGCAAAGCTTGAGACCAAAGGTTGTGCGGATTTTAGAATTTTGCAGATTTCTGGTCATTGCTTTGTTTACATTTTTTAAACAGTAATTTGAATGCAATTAATAATGCAATCAAAACTATAATGAATGTTTACAATACAATAAAATATTAAAATAAATAATAAACTCAAAAAATAAAGAATTGGATAAATATTTTAATGATTAAAATATTAAAAATAAAGGTCAAGTTCATAATCAATAATGTACCATTAAATATTCATTATAAAGATTAAATGTATTTTCCCTAAATTTTTCAAGAACCTTGCCTCATATAGGTACATTATTAATTAACAACAAAATCATAAAATAAGGAAGTTTTATTTCAGGCTTAGCCAGACTTAATAACCAGGGTTGGAAAAAAACCAGGTTTTTTTTGAAAACCCCCCAAAAAACTGTTTTTTTTTTGGTTTAAACCAGGTTTTTTTGGTTTAAACTGGGTTTTTTTAAAAACATTCTTTTTTAGTACATATAAATGCATATTTATTAATAAAAATAGACATTATTGGATAATAAGTAATATAAATTCATTTGAAAATAATTTAAAGTAAATAATTATAGTGAATTATGTAGAAAATTGAAAAAAATCATATTTTAATTTAAACAGTTATTAGTAAACAGTCTTATGTTCAAATAATAAACTACTCTACACAATGAAACATTGATGCTTTGAAAATCTTTATAAACAATCTTTTGATTACTTATAATAAACATCTGATGTAGTTTGATGAATGTAAATATTATTTTCCACAATTAAAAAAAAAAAAAAACTAATTTGAGATACTTCTTGGCAGTTTTGTTTTTTGAGGGACAATTTGAAATCAACATTTATGGTCATTAGATTTAGCAGATAACAAAGGGGGAAAAATAGTTTGTTATTGTTAAAATACTATAACTAGCTTCCAATTTTTGAATACGCTCTTATAAAACTTCATATTTTGATTTTAATTTTTAAAAATTATCTCCCCAATCAAAAAAAAAAAATAAATATATATATATATATATATATATATAATTTTACCAAAATCTTAAAGATCATCAAGTTATGTAGCTCTGTATTCAAAAGCTTGCATATGTTATGATAGATTGCTTTAAGTAATCTGTATTTTTTTAATGAAAATATTTTTAACTAAATATTGAATATTTTTAATCTATTTTATCTTTGATCAATTCACATGTTCTAAGATTTTTCCTTACAGCAATGGAATATGTTCACCAATGCATAGTGATTTTCATCCTATACATAAAAAAATAACCTAGGCCCGCTATATCTAATACTTATTGTTGAAAAAAGGTGTTAAAAGTAGAAAATATTTATATACAATAATTTATAAGTCTTAAATTATAAAGAAAAAGGAGAAAATACCATTAGATTTTTTCGAAAAAAACCAATTGGTTTTTTTGAGAAAAAAACCAGTTGGTTTAAACCGTGGTTTAAAGCATGGTTAAAACCAATTGGTTTAAACCGTGCCAACCCTGTTAATAACCAAAAAAACTTGATTAATCTACACTTTTAAAATCCAACTGTATGTATGTATGCATGTGACGCTATCTCCTACGATCCTGGAAACGGAAAAACATCGTGTTTGTTTTGAATTGAAGGGAAAAAATAGAGTTGCCCATTCATATCTCGAAATTCCAATTAGTTGGTAAGTCATTAATTAAAAACATTAAAATTTTAATTACTTTGCCTATGTATGCTTACACAGCTTGAAAAAGATCCCTCCCCAAAGTAAACCGACAATGAATGATAAAAGGAGAATATTTTTCTCTTTTTTAAATAGCCATCATGGGCGTTTTAACAGAGTCAAACAATGAGATTTTTAAACAGATTGTTCTTTTCTTGGACTAACGGTCTACATATATGTATTTTTTATTTACAATTTTTTTTTAATTTTTTACAAAACATCGATTTTCAGTCCTTTTTTTCAAAATTTTCGAGGACTGCATTTTTAAATTCCAATCTTGAGAGTTCTAAGAAAATCAGACAAAAAATGATTCCGGGTTCTAAATTCTCATTCCTTCCTGAGAGTAACAATGTAGTTTTTTTTCCTTTGATGTTTTTCAAAAAAAAAAAAAAAAAAAAAAAAATCTAAAGGTTATTATTATACAGTTTCCACAAGTAAATATTTTATTTCTCCCAAAGTTATTGTACTATCGACTTGCTTTTTCTTTTAAAATGTGTTTTTAAACATTGGCTAACTATTTGTAGAAGATAGAAAAAATTGGTTGAGTGGTTAGTTGGAAAATGATAGGTAACCGATTAAGAATAAACATTTTTTATCTCGTCAATTTTTTTGGTATTGTCACTCAAAAATTTTTTAGTTCTTTATTTAAACATGATTTAAAAGTATTTAAAAAATTGATTGAATATTAAAAATAATAATAATAATTTCCATGAATGCGATGATGAAACAAAATAATTACAGGAAATCTATTGAAGAGTGTTTTTGGCATCATGCCAAAAGCGAGTATTTCAGGGATCTTTTGAGTTTTATTTCTGCTTAAAAAAAAAAAAAAAAATATTACTTTAAAAGTCATCAAAGGAGTAGAAGTGACCAATTCATAAAATATAGGACATTTTTTGTGAAAAATATAGGGCATATATAGGAGATTTAGTAAATAACGTTAATGGAAATATTTTTCTATAAAATATTTTTTTAGTACATAATCCATGTTAGTTTATAAATTTACAGAATTTATTACAAAGGTACAATATTAAAAAATGTGTAAGATTAAATTTTCTTATTGGTGCAAAAAAAGGAGATTCTTATTTGACATCATCAATAATTTCCTTTAAAATATACGAGTCAAGGCCATGAGATATGGCATATATTTTTTTGTCACGTCTTGTTCCTATCAACAACAGTGGTCATTCCAATTAACACAGCACAAAAATAATTCATAAAAACAAAACAACTAGTCTCAATCTTGTTTTGTGGATTCTACTGGCAAAAAAAAAGCTTGAGTTTGAATATCAAATAAAGAAAACATGAATTGATTGTGGACTTTAAATGAGGAAGAGAAGATCTACAGTTCCAAAATTCTGTGACTAATTCACATTTCCCCAATTATTTATTCCAGTCAAAAGATGGAATACAAAATTAATTTTGTAAAATGTTTGCAGATTCCTCTTTGCCACAAGTACACAGTTAAGTTTAATCATCTTTACTCTTCACACGCCATTCAAGGATTTTTTTTTCCTATGCTCATCAATCTGATCAAAACAAGCATCATAGAATTTCATCAATCTATGTTCACACTGTGTCACTGCATTAATGTAATGCAATAAATATGTTTTTTCTACATTGAAATAAGTAAAAATTATGAATAACAGCTAATACACAATGAGCAAAACCAAAATAATCACAATGCAACAGATAACTACATTAAAAACAGACATCAATGCTTAATCTCCCTGGATATAAAGGCATGTCAGCGATTTGTGCCACACCCTCCCTCTTATTTCTAATTCATTGAAAGCATGAGCATTGTGTGCAAGATTGAACTATTGCTGTTGTATGGAAATAAGGAAAAAAAAAAAAAAAAAGAATTGTAAATGCTAGCAGGTGATAATATTAATACCCAATATATGAGGGAAAGTAGAAAAATATAGGAAATATAGGGCAGTTAGAGAAATATAGGACATTTTCGAAGGTTATTTTATAAATATAAGATATATAGGAAATATAGGACAACTCTGACCCCTGCATCACCCAATTCACAGATATATTCCGTGTTCTTCAAGTTTAAAAAGGTAAACCGACCAGAATAGTGGGCGAAGGCCACTAGTACATCCATATATTTGGTAAGAAGATTGTGATTACAAATGCTATCAGCAATATCTTGAGTTTTTTCAGTATGAAAAAAAATATGAAGTCAGTAATAATAGCAAAAATCATAAATTAAAATATGTATGGAATTGATATAAAACTAAAAAAGTCAAATTTTGTCCCTATATTTGAACTGAATGTTTCATTGTTTACATCCATAAATAATGTGTGGATTTTAGTGAGTTGCAGATTTTAGGGTTGCGGATTTGAGAGAGTCTACTGTACTTTATTATAAATCAATTTCTGTTTTTTTTTTTATTTATTTATTTATTTTTTAAATATTTTCTATGGTTTAAAATGCCATGATGTTTTTCTGGAAAAGAAAAAGGGAAGAAAAAAAATGTATTTGGGGTATTTTTCTGGTTTTGACAATATTTTTTATTGTTATTTATTATTACAAGGAGGAAAAAAAAGTAATTGCTGGAAGTTGCTTCATGAAATCAAACAAGACTGTTATTTCAGCATCTTCTCATAGATTTTTTAAGGTAATTGTGCTTTCAAGATAAGTTATCAATATTGGAAGATACCTTTTTGTGTTTTAAAACAGTGAGAATGCTGTCTCCGGAAGAGTGTCTCCAGAGGGGGGGGGGGGGGGTCACACACACTCCTCCCCGGAGCAATAAAATGTCCCCCCCCCCTGGAAAATTTGAAATTTTGCATTTTCAACGGCCAGAAAGCACAATCCCCCCCTTTTAATGGAACTCTATAATGTCCCACCCCCCCTGGAAAATTTGAAATTTTGCATTTTCAACGGCCAGAAAGCACAATCCCCCCTATAATGGAACTCTATAATGTCCCCCCTCCCCCCCAAAGCCACTGAAATCCCTCCCGGAGAAAAGTATCTGAATTCAACACTGGAAGCAGGGGTTTGCATTTTATTATTTAGATTTTTCAGAAAGTTTTATACAATACTACTTTGACTAATGTCAGCAATTCATTTTAAGACTAGTAACAAAAGTCGAGCTACACAAAAACAAACAACAAAATAAATAAATAAAAATAATATGAATAAAATAAGTAATAAAAATTCTAAAAGATCTAAAGAAGAAATTCTATTGCATTTACACATTTAACATAAGAAGAAAAATGTGTTTGCGATACAAGAATTCAGAATAAGTTGTTAATTTAAATTTATTGTTCTTCTAGCTACCTGTTTGAGAATGAAAAAAAAAATCTTGCAATAAAATTTGAGCCAATATATATTTTTTAACTTTAAAAGCTCTCTGGAACAACAGCTGGAGTTTTCTAAGCTTTTTCTATTGATTTTTTTTATTTGTTCGTCACTGTCACTTGATTGTTGCGGGAAAGTTTCTATATAGCCAAAAGTTTTCAAAAAAGTTCAAAATAAATCTTAATTAAGGAAATTCTTTTTCTAGTCTAGATGACATAAATGTAGGGTGATGCAAATCAGGATACTGCTGTATATCTAATGTCAGAATTGACAATTACTATAAAGGTCCATTTACAGTTTCCCTCAGTTCACCCAAAAAGTTTTTTTATTAATAAATATAAAATAATGTAATATATATATATAAATATATATGTTCATTTACAAAAACAGACTGAATCTCTAGATTTGTTTGGATAGATTTTCATTTAAAAATATAATATAATACAAATTTGAGGTGTGCACTGATGGGATCTTCCAACATTAAATCTTTTCTGAAGAAAAATATGAGTTCAACAATGATTTTAAGTACATTAAGGCCATTATCTTGTGTCTGAACAATGCTGGGCAGGTCAGCTAATTACTATTATTTTTAAAAAGTTTGAAGTTTTAAGAATTTTGTACAATTGGTCCAATAGAAAAATCTTAAAGTTGTGGTTGTATAAGTCATAAAGTTTGAGCCGTGTAAATTAGAAATATCTCAGAAGACAAAATTTTAAATTAAATTACCTCAAAGCAGTGTTTCTCAGTTAGTACAGTAATTTCTAAAAAAATTAATAAATTTGATTTTTTTAATAAAGAAAATGAAATTCACTATATAATATATATATATACAGGGTGTCCGAAAAGTCTGGAAACGGCCGAATAACTCGAGAAATACATATGAGATTGAAAAATGTAAATATACGTGTTAAATATTTTTAAATACGCTACTCTGTGATACCAAATTTGACCTTCGAAACCGACCCCCTGGGGGTCAGAGGGGGTCCAACTTTGAAATCTTAAATTATAACCCCCATTTTTTATTGCAGATTCGGATTCTACGGACAAAAATACGTAACTTTTGTATTTGATGTTTATTTCAAATCTTCGTTTATCACAGTGTAATTGAGCATATTAAATCGATACATATTCCCGCTTTTCCAACGGGATTTTCCCTAATCGAAACTGATTGGGTGGAATTTTTCATGTCGAATTCCTCGTCTTTTGTAGGAATAGCGTTTCCTGAAAATCACCCGTGGCGATTATTTCAATAGTGCTACACTGTTAAAAATTTGACCCATTTGCTGCAGCGTCACTCCACAGCTATTATAGAATATCTCTTTTGTGACCAATGAGAATGCTCCATAACACAGTAAAGTAATCGTTTTCTATAAAAGCGGTGGAGTGACGATGCAGCAAAAGGGTCAATTTTTTTACAGTGTACTTTACTGTGTTATGGAACATTCTCATTGGTCATGAAAGAGATATTCTATAATAGCTGTGGAGTGACGCTACAGCAAATGGAACAAATTTTTAACTGTGTAGCACTACTGAAATAATCGGCACGGGTGATTTTCAGGAAACGCTATTATTGCAAAAGACGAGGAATTTGATGTCATAAATTCTCCCCAATTAGTTTCGATTAGGGAAAATCCCGTTGGAAAAGCCGAAATATGTATCGATTTAATATGCTCAATTACACTGTTATAAATGAGGATTCGAAATAAACATCAAATACAAAAGTTACATATTTTTGTCCGTAGAATCCGAATCTGCAATAAAAAATGGGGGTTATAATTTAAGATTTCAAAGTTGGACCCCATCTGACCCCCAGGGGGTCGGTTACGAAGGTCAAATTTGGTATCACTGAGTAGCTTATTTAAAAATATTTAGCACGTATATTTACGTTTTTCAATCTCATATGTATTTTTCGAGTTATTCGACCGTTTCCAGACTTTTCGGACACCCTGTATATTAATGTATAAAGGGAAAAAATGATAGTTTTTTATGGATTTTGACTTTATTATTATTTTTTTTCAGATAAGGCATATACCCAAAAATATAACACCTGGACTTCAAAATCATAGCAAGACTAGGTTTGCAAACTTTTTTGCAATAAAATATTAAAACTTTTGTTATTGTTTTTCACAATTTAACAAATACATTTTTATTTTAACTACAAAATATAAATAAATGCAAAAAGAAGTAATAGCCTACTTTAATTGATTTCTAGTCTATGATCAAACTTCCGCCAAATTTCATTCTCTCAATTCAAACCTTTCTGGTCGCTTTAATCAATAAATAAATTTTTGAATAAAAACTTCATAGACAGAAATTAGATAGTGAGATGTAAAACCCAGATATATCACTAATGAAATACATATGCATTCCAATAGCTCAAAATGTATTTTTTCATAAGGTAACAATCAATAAACCTCAGAAAAGTGTAAAACAGCTTACTCTTCATAACAATAATGTGATACATCTGTTCAAAACTCTGAGTTATCCTTTCTTCCTCTTAATAAAATTATAGATTGCACAGTGTTTATGTAAATAATTCTTCAATCTTTAATTTCAAATTTTTTAAAAATAATGAAAAAAAAAAAATTATTATTTCTTTTCACCACAATATCTAGCAATACAGGGGAAAAGTACAATAATAATCCTGCAATTAATAACATTTATAAAACAGTAATGACTTTAGATAACTTTAACAACATGAGCTTGATTTGAAGTCTTTAAGATCCATCAGTGTATTAACTGTTATTAGATTTATTACGAGAAAATCATTGTATAAAATAATGGCAAAATACTATGAAGCATGCAAAAAAATATATATGATTAAAAAAAATACATTTATGTAAGTTAATTTAAGTAATTTTATACAATTTTTATATAAACATAAATTATCAATAATAGTTTTAAGTTTTGTTTACTAACTTGTATATAATGGATGGCATAAGCAGTTCCAAGCATGATTCTTTCAAGGGCACAAAAGGCAACAATCCATTGTAGGTGAGTATTAAAAGAACAATAACTCTTTTAGCAGAAAAATAAACGGGAATTTCAGGATTCTAGATATAAAAGAAAAAATACATAATACAAATCATACTAATTAAATATGTTTATAAAATACTGCAACAAATAAAAATTATTATTATTATTATTTTCTTTACAGTCCCAAATTATGAATCACCAGATGATCAAGAATATCACTAAGTCATAAAATCTCTTCAAATGGTTTGCAGCCCTAAAGAATTAGCATATGTTTATATTATCATCATATTCCTTTTTTATTGATATTCCAAAAAAAAAAAAAAAAAAAAAAAAAACATATTTCATACGTTTTTAATAAATTGCTTGTGAAACAATTTCTAAGGGTGAGGGCTGGATGCAGTGAGATATAAATGCTTTATTCCTGGATTCACGATCCGACCGTCTTACATCGTGGCTAGCAATGAAAGAACTCCAAATCGCCGTTTGCGGCTAAACAACATTTTGCTGGCGCTGATGGTGCCATCCAGTGCACATCATAACAGATATAACATTCTCTTCCCTCTTAAAGGAAATATTTAAGTTGTTAGACATGCACAATACAATAAAAAAAATAAAGTCCCTGACACAGTTCAATTCCAAAGTCTAATGCTGCAAACGTGCAGGTTTTGCTTTTGGACGAGTGGAATGTCTAGGAAGTGGCGCTCTTAGATTCTGCAAAACTGCTTGTGGCGAGAGAGCCGGAGGGTCTGCCTCAGAACTGTGATCTAGGACACTTACCTGTGGAGACAGCATTGGAGGTAGAAGGATGTCTGTCACCTGATCAGCTGGTAACTCTACTACATCTCTCGGTTGCACTGTAGACACTGACACATCTGATCCTGGAGAAACAGAATCTGATAGTTCTGGAGCTGGAGGAATTTCCTGTAGAGTGTCCTCTTGTCTGTAGCGAATTTGATCAATGTGTTGTGTCCAAATACCCCAAGTTGTCTTGACTTTGCACATTGTATCCCCCATTGTACATGTAACTTTTCCAGCAACCCAAGATGAGCCCCGGTAAAAGAGCGCACCTAGACTGGAGTGCCTTCTGTAAATTTGCTATTATGGGTATCTCCCCTATCAGATGTTTTAGCTTTAGCACTGCGGATAAGATTCAAACGCATGCGAAGAGGTCGTCCAAACATTGCCACAGCTGGAGATATACCCGTTGCCTTGGATGGGGTATTTTGAAACTTCTGAAGAAATCTGGTCAGTCTTTCAATGAAAGTGCCTTCTTTAGCTTTCTTCAATGCAGTTTTTACTGTATGCACTGCTCTTTCTGCTAAACTGTTTGAATTCGGATGGTACGGTGCAGTTTTAATTGGTGCAATGCCATTTCTTTTCAAGAAATTTATGAATTTGTCACTACGGAAGCCAGGTTTGTTATCACTTACTAAGCTCTCTGGTAAGCCAAAGTGTGCAAAAAGGTTACACAGAGTTATTATAGTTGAAGTTGCTGTGGTAGCAGATGGTCTCAGATATTCACATTTTTCTGGATGTAACTTTACATCTGCTGCTTGCAGACAAGAGAGAACTTCTTGTAAGTTTTGTAGATGTTCCGCTTCAACTTTACCAGTTACTAGAAGGTCATCCAAGTATTTAGAGGCTCCTTTTACCCCTTGTAAAATCTTGTCAATTTTTCATTGAAAAATAGCCGGGGCGGAAGCAATGCCAAAAGCCAGATGTGTGTACCAGAAAAGACCTCTTTATGTGTTTATAACTACCAGGCATCTTGACTCTTCATCGAGTTCTAGTTGAGAATATGCATCTCGCAGATCTAATTTAGTGAATGCTGCACCCCCAGACATTTCCGCAAATAAATCTTCAATATTTGGCAGAGGGTACTGCTCTAATTCGTTGCCTTATTGACTGTTAGCTTAAAGTCACCACATATTCTGATTCTGCCGTCTTGCTTCAGTATAGGAACAATAGGAGCTGCCCAATCAGAAGTTTTAACTGGTTCTAAAATGCCATCTGTAAGGAGGCAGTCTATTTTCTTGTTGATTTTTTCCTTGTATGCATATGGTACAGGACAAGCGTTGAAAAATTTTGGAAGTTCACCCTTTTTACAGGTAAAATGAACTTTAATTCCTTTCACTAATACCAAGCCTGGTGAGAAAACATTCTGGAATTCTTTTAAAATTCCATCTAGCTTGAGCTGCTCAGTCCTTACACTATGTAAAGTGTGGTTCATGTTAGCTGCAAATACATTCATTAGGCTTAGTGGAACAATCCAGTTTCGCCCAGCTAAATTAGTGCTTCCCTGAGAAACCACCAGCAGAGGTAAAGTCTCTGTTCTTGCTTGGAACACCACATGCACATTTGTAACTCCCAAAATATTAATGGTATTGTTGGTGTAAGACTGGAGCTTAATATTAATTTTCTCCAAAGGAGGGCAGAATCTTCAAATTTTATCAAACAGTTTTACAGGCATTATGGAAAATGGAGCCCCAGAATCAATTTCAAAAATAACAGGCTGGCCCTGGATCTGACATGTAATTTTAACTGGAGGGTAATCTTCCTTGTTGTTTCTTAAATTAAACATAATATACTCTTTACTGCCTAAATCTTCTTTAGATTCTGCTACTAAGTTAACTTTAGATTTGTAACCTAGTTTATTCTTTGATAAACATACCTTTGACAGGTGCCCCTTTTTTTTACAGCTATAACAGGTACTATTTTTATGTTTACAGTCTGAAGAATGGTGTTTGGGATCACCACAATGATAACACTGCTTTCCTATACGGCTGTTATTTGAAGTGGACGCCTATTTAACAATCTCGTTTTTTCGTGGCCATTGCACCGCAACTTGTAATTTTTTTACTTCAGGAACGACAGATATCTTCAGATCAACAGCATCCCTTGCAGCTGCTTCCATTGAAATGGCAATTTCCAATGCTCACAAAAGGGTTAATTTGTTTTCTGACAACAACTTTCTTTGTATCCTTTTGTCTTGTATACCACAAACGATCTGATCTCTGAGCATCATATCCAAAGATTCGCTGTAGTTGCAATATTTCGCTAATTTTTGTAGCTCTGCGACATAATTGGCCACTGATTCATCCACGCGCCGCATGTGGCTGTTGAACTTGAATCGCTCCACTATTTCTGAAGGCACTGGATCGTAATGTCCATTGAGGATACCGATTAGTTCCTTTAATATCTTAGATGTGGGTGCAGCCGGCAATAGCAGATTCCGAAGCAATCTGTAAGTGGTCAGTCCAACCACCGTTAAGAAAACTGATGGGGAAATTACTTAATGGTAATTCCCTGGAAAATAGAAATGAATAATTTGCAGTGTCTATATGCTAGTGGTGCGTATAGGCTGAATTGCTTGCCCAGTAATAACTTGTCATTAAGAATAAGAAATGTTGAATATTAAATGGATGTATATTGAGAAGCAGAAACTAAACAAATTTAAGTAACAAATAACAATCTTTATTAAAAGCTTAGTTAAAATTAAACAAATAGGTATAAAAGTAAAATCATTTAGATAAAAATAAATAAATGCTATCAGACATAAACTCTTGTATTAAATTTAAAAAAAATGTTTTACCCTTTACTACATACAAACATGGAACCAGAGCACCAGATAAAACATAAAGGAATCTATTTTGTATTGTAAAAGGAAAAATTATATTTTTACTTTAAATAAAAATGTATAACGCTATTATAAAAAGTAATATTTTATCTTTAAGTTTAATTAGTCTATCTATTTCTTAATTCATCTCAAAAAATATATTTGCATATCAATTTCTAAGTACTGATGTTGTGATAAAAATGAAATTACAAAACTTTAAATTTAATTTATAAATATTTCTCCTTCCAACTTCAATAAAGTCAAGTCAACTTCTTTCAGTAGTAAAGGCTCCCAAGGCACCTAAGCTGCCACTCAAACGTACCTTTCTAAAATATCTCACCTGTCACTTAAGATATTCTCCAACAATCTTTTCCTGCCACTAAAAGATATAGATGGAGGGTGGAGCAGAGAATAAACAATGAACCAGCTTAACTACAGTAACATTCCAACAGAGATCTCATGCAGACACCAGCTACAGATACTCCCAGGAAATAGGTTGTAAAACAATCCCCAAGCCATTAGTAGGACGTAACTATCCCAAGCACCTGACACAGTCATCTGAATGTCTAGGTCTCGGACCACTCTAGCACCAGCTATCGTAATGCTTGTTAAAAAAAAATACAACTGCAGTAAGCAAAAACTCATTGTCCAAAAGATGAAGTTGACCAGATTATTTCAGAATAAAAAATACAACAGACAAAGTCTGGAGTTAAAAATATGTTTAAAAAGGAGAGACTGAAAGAAATTATATGTTCTTAAAAGAATAAATAAAATAAAAACTCATCTGACATCTGCCGTAGGTGGTCGGCATTCCGCTAGTTCACGTGGATATAATCATCGACACATCCTTTCAATATGACAGTCCCTTTTTACTAGAAGCACATTCATCCTAAATCCACAGCTCCAAATTCACCAAGCAAGACTTCATAATTTCACTTTATATTTAAAAGATAACTCTACTGGCATAATGCATGTTTCAATTCCGAATTTCAATCATATTGACACTGCACGAGACAAGGTGACGACACATCGACAAAACAACTGAGTTTAAATATCCTATCCTCCTCACTGAAAACGCCCTCTCACATGACATCCGCTTCCTGGTCTTATGTCACTTCCGGTATCTCGAAAGTTTGCGGGCAAGATGATCCAATAGCAGTCAGCCATAGGGAAATGACATATGCTCATTAGGGTGGGCCAAAAAAAACTTTTTTTCGATTTTCAATTATGGCGGGTGCGGAAAAGTGGCCACTGGTGGCACTCAGTTCACACAAAAAATTTGAGATTTTTATGGACTTTTCCTTACCCTGCCGCAAATGGCTTGAAAATTTGCAAAAATGCTGATTTTTGAACTTTTTAGCTAAAAAGTTAATAATGTTAAATTAAATTTATTTTGGTTGTATTTACTTCAAAAGGCATCTATAACGTACCAAATGCTTAAATAAGTTCTGGTAATACATTATTTAATTGCTAAATGCATTTTAAATAAGCCGATTTTTATAGCTTTTTCACGTATAACAGGCAAAACATGTATTGGTTGGAATCGTTCGTTAATTTTTCTCTTATTTATGTTCCTTGGTCTTTAAATTTTTTCTATGCATCAAAGGTCATATACAGTAGACTCCCTCAAATCCGCACAGCTTGGGACCAGAGGTTTTGCAGATTTTAGAATTTTGCGGATTTCTGGTCATTGCTTTGTTTACATTTTTTAAAAAATAATTTGAATGTAATTAATAATGAAATCAAAAGTATGATGAATGCATACAATATACTAAAATATTAAAAAATTAATAAACTAAAATAATAAAAATTTAGGCAGTGGCGTAGCTAAGGGGGGGGCAAGGGGGGCATCCGCTCCGGGCGCCGAGGCCTAGGGGTGCCAAATTGAGAGATATTGATATATCTATATTGGGGTGGGAGCGCAAAATTTCTTGCTGGCCCCGGGCGCCAAAAAATATAGCTATGCTACTGAATTTAGGTATTTTTTAAAATGATTAAAATACTAAAAGAAAAGGTCAAGTTAATAATCAATAATGTACAATTAAATATTCATTATAAAAGAGGAAATGTGTTTTTTCTAAATTATTCAATAAAACTTGCCTCATAAAGGTACATTAATAATTCACATCCCATCAGGATCATAAAATAATGAAACTTTATTTCAGGTTTAGCCAGACTTAATAACTAAAAAAGCTTGATTAATACATAAATATATTTGGTAAGATTATGACTACCAATGATATTAGCAATATCTTTATTTTTTTCAGAAGTAAATTGTTCTTTTTTCATGAAAAAACTTGAATTCAATAACCTTAACAAAAATTATAAATTAAAAAATGTATGGAATTGATATAAAACTGAAAAAATAAATTTTTGCACCTACATCTGAATTGAATGTTTCATTGTTTACATTCGTAAAATATGTGCGGATTTTAGAGAGTTGCAGATTTTAGGAGTGCGGATTTGAGGGAGTCTACTGTATATGGGCAGTGGACAGCAGTATAACTTAAAAACAAAGCTGGAAGGTGAGAAAGGGGTGAAACAGGACTCTAAGCGTGCTCAATGCCTCATCGTAATATTGAGGGAGTGAAGGAAGATATAAAAGAGAAGTGAAAATTGCGATAAGGGATTGTTATTATTTTATCATACTCAAAATCTGCAAAATTTGTTCAGTGTGGATGTAAAACCTTTTCCTAGCGAGATTCAGTACTTTTTGGATCGTTTGACGTACCATTACAGTGTTTTGTGCGTTTTATTATGACAAGCTTAGAAATGGCTATTATGAAGGTCCATGGCAATGTAAAAGACACGCGACAGAATAAAAAGTATCCTTTTTGGGCACCATGCTTGTTCAAAGACTTGCAATTGCCAACTTATATTGATATCATACGACACTACTACTGGTTGCGAAGCGATATGGCAGAAAATCGAAAAATCCAATATTAGTCAAATAGATGATGTTATTAAAATGGTAGATGAAAAAGTTACCGAAATCTGAATAAAAGCCAGTGTTTTTCCAACGATCAATTTATAAAAAGATTAAAAACTATTAAAAGAAGCGTAGATCATTGGAGAAATCCTGAAATCGTATGGACTTGAAAGTAAAGACAGCCCGCGAAGAATTCGTTTGATATGGTGAAACCTTTTAGTAATTTTTAATCATTTTTGTAAATTGATCGTTGGGAAAACACTGGTATGGAAGATTTATTTTCAGATTTTTTTCAAAAGCTTTCTTTCAATGGTAACTATTTCAGCTACCATTTTAATAACATTATCTGTTGACTAATATTGGATTTTTCGATTTACTGCCATATCGCTTCGCAACCAGTAGTAGAGGTGCATGATATCAGTATAAGTTGGCAATTGCAATTCTTTCAACAAGCATGGTGCCACAAAAAGAATACTTTTCATGTTGTCGCGTGTCTTTTACATTGCCATGGACCTTCATACTAGCCATTTCTAAGCTCGTTGTAATAAAACGCACAAAACACTGTTATGGTACGTCAAATGATCCAAAAAGTACCGAATCTCTCTAGGAAAATATTTCACGTCCACAATGAATGTATGTCACAGGTTTTGAGCCTAGTAAAATAATAACAATCCTTTATCGCAATTTTCTCTTCTCTTTTATTTCCTCCTTAACTACCTCAACATTACGATGAAGCATTGCTTATTCTTTGAGTCCTGCTTCACCTCTTCGCACCTTCCAGATTTGTTTTTGAGTTATACTGCTGTCCGTTGTCCAAATATATGACCTTCGACGCATAGAAAAAATTTAAAGACCAAGGGACATAAATAAGAGAGAAATTAACGAACGATTAAAACCAATACATTTTTTGCCTGTTATTTGTGAAAAAGCTATGAAAATTGGCTTATTTAAAATACACTTAGTAATTAAATAATGCATTATCAGAAATTATTTAAGCATTTGGTACGTTAAAGCTGACTTTTCAAGTAAATACAGACAAAATAAATTTAATTTAACATTTTTAACTAAAAAAGCTCAAAAATCAGCATTTTTGCAAATTTTCAAGCCATTTGCGGCAAGATAAGGAAAAGTCCAAAAAATCTCAAATTTTTTGTGTGAACTGAGTGCCACCAGTGGCCACTTTTCCGCACCTGCCATAATCAAAAATAAAAAAAAAGTTTTTTATGGCCCACCCTAATGCTGATGGGCATGTTACGCCTCCTATTGCTAGATGCGATAACTCGTCAGAAAAATATCGTGAGTAATCTCTGAAGGATCGAATATATCTGCCGGGGGAAACAAAATGCTGATGCCTTAAGGGTGTAATTATTAACAAGTAGTGAAAAGTAAGTAGATGGAATATCAAGGGCTATTAATTATGCTGAAGTACAAAAGAAAGATAAATGTATTGTATTTTATTATAAGTTGAAATTTAAACACAAGAAAAATAAAGGTAAGTGTTTAAATTGAAACTTTATCTCCATTGTACTTTAATTATTTAAAGGTAAAAAAATAAAATTTATTTTAAAAGTAACTTTAATTTAAACAATTGTAAATAGATATAGCAATATGTTAAGTAAACGAAAGGTTGAGTGAAATGACAAGAACTTAGGGAAAACATGTCTATTTCCTGTCAAAAAACAGCATGTTTCCTATTGTCGTCTCCTATGGCATTTGCGATAAAGAATTATTCCAATCTCTCGGCATATTCGCTCCAGGATTCAACCGATGGATTAAACCGATGCAGCCAAAATAAGCTATGCCAGAACTTGAATAAAATAACTGTGAGGTAGCCAATCGCCGATTAAGCCTGCTCCGCTAATGCCGTAACGTCCACCCGCCGATCGGCACTTAGGCCTATCAGATGTTGACTTAAGTTTAAAATATTTAAAGTATATATTTTACAGTTTTATTTCAGAAATAGGGGGTATTCAGAATTTCTTGACAAAAAAACTCTAGAATGTCTATAATGTATACCTCCATATACCTTCGACTTTATCCATGAATATTATATTATTTAATGTTATAGTATTTATTTTTGTATCTATATTATATCTGCACACTGCATGAGCTAGGTGATATTGACTGCAATCTTAACATAATTGTAGCTGTGGGAGTTATAGTGAAGAAGTACCGAAATTTTATATTTTGGCTACTATAATAAAGTGTGCCCATTTGAAAGAGTTAGTTGTACTCTTTCAACTAGTGCCACCTGTTAGACTTTTTGCAATCTCAATCCTTGGTCTTTTTGTTCATCTTTGACTGGCTCCCTTACAGACACATGTCTGCTTAAGCTGATGATAAGCTGTTATTTTTTTAAGTTCAAAACATGTCCTGCATTGTTCGTATTTTATTGTGCTTCTTATAAAGTGCTTCTTATTCTATTAATTAATCCATTTATTATAGAATTTAATATATGAATCAGAATATTGGATCAGATTATGGACAAGAAGCAATTTTTTAATAAAGAATCCTGCATGAGGACTCTTGGACCAATGGGGCAGGCTGAGTCTGGCTCATATACCAACCAATGGTGGTTGCTTAATACATACATAGTTGCCAATATTTTATAATAAAAAAAAGTTACATAATTTTTCCAGGGTGTCTAGTAGCAGATAAATGAGGAAAAAAGATATGTAAACAAATGGCTATTAAAAACAGGATATAAAAAATACACAAAGCTCAAATTATACTATTACTTCTATCTTAAAAATTTTTTTTTTGTCAGAATCGAAATTAAAAATATTCTTTTTCTCCTGCTTACTTTTAATAATAATTTACTTTCCAATTTTTACAAGACATTTTGAATCTTTATAACTAAAACACAATTACTTATTAAAATGTAGATTGGATATACTTTTATTTTGTAAACAGATGTCTAAATTGTCCTTCTAAGAAAATTAAGCCAATAATTTCATGAATTCACTCAAACAATATTCCATTTCTGTCGCTCTATCATTTTTCTAAAATAAAAACAGAATCAAATATAAATCAAATCAATTTAAAATCACAAATGATGTAAAATCAAATATGAATAAATAAGTAAAAGAAAATATAATCTGGCTTTAATATTCAATTAAGTTTAAAATAAAAAAATCTCAAAAGAAAAAAAATAGGGATAAAAACAAGTTTAAGATGTAAATACAAGAAGATTTTCAAAAAAAAAAAAAAAAAAAAAAAAAAAAATGCAAATAAGAGGAACATATATTAC
Organism: Maratus speculifer; assembly: GCA_964019185.1. Classification (NCBI taxonomy): domain Eukaryota; kingdom Metazoa; phylum Arthropoda; class Arachnida; order Araneae; family Salticidae; genus Maratus; species Maratus speculifer. Next base: position 45,246,716 of record OZ025294.1, read on the forward strand.
ATATTGCATAATACTGAAAGTAAGCCTCCTTTTAATCCACAGGAAATCCTAATGATTTAAAAAGGGACATATAATTGGGACTTTTTTGAAAAGGATATGCAAATTGGATGGATATTTTGAAGGAAAGGCCTTACAAATGGCACTTTTTCAAAATGGAAAACTGCACATATACTAGGGGGAAGGTAATATTCAAGGGGGCTTACTTTTGGTACTTTATGATATATATATATATGTATATAAATAGGAAATTATACATATCTATTTCCAACTACTTGCATTTTATTAAAATGAAAAAATAAATGCTCTAAATGTAATTACATTGACATTCATGCTATAAATGGAAGAGAACTGAACACAGCTAGTTATGATATCAGGACTTTAAACAATTTATATGTACTTTTTATTCTGGTTCAGTTTAAATAAAATATTGTGTTTCTGTTCATGTTTCTTATATCTTAAGTAGATATGAAAGTTAAAATAGTTTTAAATACAAAAGAAAAAAAAATCTTGCATCAAGCATAGATTATGAAACACTTTCCAATACATTCAGAATAATGAAACAAAACTGTGCAATTTATTAGGTTAAAACATTATGTCTAATTTAACAATATAGAAACACATAGCACATTTGAAAACCCAATTTCAGCTGACTCCATCTACAATCAAAAAATTGTCTGAATTCTTTGAGCAGCCATGTGTATGATATATAGATTCACATCTTTCAACAGGTTTTCCAAAATTTAGTTCAGTTAGAAATACATAATACTTTAATTGAAAATTCCTTTTCAGCAATTTTTGCTAATAAGGAGAATGGTAAGTGGATTTTTTTGTGCAGCTCTGAATACAAGGTATGGAATCTATTGACAATAAGTAAAGAAAAAAAAAAAAAAAAAAAAAAAAAAAAAAAGTTACATTTAAAGGCACATTCCAAAATTAGAAACGTACTGCCAGCAATTACTATGTATGCAACCGATTTCTTTTACATGTCTCAGGAAATGAATGACAAATGCTATGAATGCAATTATTTTGTATGCAACCAATTTCTTTTGTATGTCCCAGTAAATGAATGACAAATGCTATGAATGCCCCATTCTATCATGACCACCTGGTAGTAAAATTCAATGATTTATTTTACTTTCAATACATTTGAAATAGCATAATGTCATTAAAATGCAAATGATTTTTTCCCATGTACCATAATGTAATGGAATTCTTCTGAGTAACCCGGTAAATGAACTATTAATCCCACGTACTTCATATACAATACCATACATACTTAGATGACCCTAAATAAAGTTTAACAATAGCATGCAAATCTGAGTATATTTACAGGAGTTTGAACATGGTGAAGATGGAATGATGGACAGACAAATCGAATGCATAAAAACTTTCCAATTTTGTGTGAAAGTGTGAAAAAGAAAACAAGGTTTTATAATTTTACAATGTTTATCTGTAAAATCACACCCAGTTTCATGATTGCAATTCATGTTGTTCTAAACATGTCTGTAAAATATATTTCTTTTTGTATTTTTCAAATGTGTTTGTATTATTTCCTATTGATGCAAACATTTGAATAAATAAATAAATAGACACCTGCTATTATAAACTTTAAAATTCAAATTTTATAATCTTTGGAAAATTATGTAAGAAAATATATAATTCTGTGAAAATTACTTTTAATAATCACAAATTGGTGAAGTAATCAATACAGAGACAATAAAGACTTACCAGTTTATAACATTTTTTAATAACATCATTGCTGAAATTACCCCAGACTGTTAGGCTTTCTCGATTGTACTGTTTAATAAGATTGTTCACCTATTAAAATTGTAACAAATAATAAGCTATAATAATCAATTAATAATTGTAAACAATGATAGTTAGAATTTAAATGCAGAAGGGGGGGGGGGAGGGACAGTAAAGTTTCTTTGCTAGAAAAGATTTGAAATAGCTTGCAAAATTTTGTCCTCTTAGTTTCTTTCTTTTAAAAGTATGGGATTTTTCAGGGAATATTTTTTAATTTTCAAGGAAAACCATAATATTTTTTATTTTAATAGTGGAAGTATTCAAAAATCAATTTGTCAATTGAACATGGAAAAAACTGCGAATTTTGCCAAATAGACTTAATAATTGGATAGTCAATTTGGTAAATTAATTGCTGAATAAAATCTAATATCCTAGAAGGACCATAAAAATATTGCAAAAAGTAAGGGAAAAATTAACATTTTTGTCAATCAGTCAAAGGGAAAAAAATCACAGATATGAACATTCGATCACAAAAAATAAAATCAAATTTATCCACAAGTCTTATTAAAGAAAAATTATCAATTTTGAATATGTATTGCAGAAAAAATCAAAAATTGCGTCAAAATATTTCGAAAAAAAAATCATGAAATTAGTCAAAGAATCATGGGAAAATTCAAGAATTTCATGAAATGATTGCATATTTTGACAGTCAGCTGCAAAAAATAAAAATCCGCATTTCAACAAACGATTGTAGAAAAAAATAGCAAAGAAAAAATTTGGGCTATTAAATACATTTTAATTGATGATTTATATAAGATTTGATAAAAAGACAACAGAAAGATATACAATATACTAAAACCTCATCCCTGAAATAGTTTCTAACAATGCATCTCATCAAAATCCGGTGCTACTTAGTTATCCCGTCGACCAATTTCAAAATTATAGAAATAGCCAAGCTATACAAATTGACATAATTTTTATTTTAAATAATGAAACAACAAATCAATTAGAAAAACATTAATAAAAATATAAATGAAAGATCAAATTTAAAATCACTTGACGACATAAAAACGTGTGTTTCATGTTTAATATCAATGAATGTGACACATACGGTAGAGGTCTGCACGGGCCGAAATTTCCAGGCTCGGGCCCGGCCCGAAAGTTAAAATTGCAGCCCGGGCCCGGCCCGGCCCGAACTAAAGAAATATTGGCCCGACCCGGCCCGAACCAAAGAAATATTGGCCCGGCCCGAAAGTTAAAATTGCGGCCCGAACCCGGCCCGGCCCGAACGAAAAAAATAATGGCCCGATCCGGCCCGGCCCGAAAGTTACAATTTCGGCCCGAGCTCGGCCCGGTCTGGAAAAAAGTTTAAAATTCGGCCCGAACCCGGCCCGGCTCGAGTGAATTTCTACAGAACATTGATCTTTAATCTTATGGAAGAGTTCTGACCAAAAAAATTATATTAGTCTTTTTTTTTTTCCATGTTTGTAATCTCCATTTATGCAGAAGTGCCGTAGGCTGCGATATTTATGCTTTTAAATGAATCTTTGTTTGTTGCATGCAAATGTTTCAGTTATCACTAGTATTATTAATCCATATTCCCTGTAATGGAGACAAAAAATCGAAAAAGCGGTATATGGTAAAATTTCCAAAGACGAAATCGCTTTGGAACGAAAAAAAAATGCAATCCCTTCTTAAGAGGTGAAATGTTTAATATATTTTTTTCTCCCACATTGTTGTATTAATTTTGCATGGGTGAACATTTTAAAAGAAACTTTCAGTTTTCAGTTTAAAAAAAAAAAATCCGTCATAATCATGTTTTTTTTGGGGGTGTGCAGGGTTGGTATAAAAACCAGTTTTTTTAAAAAAAAACAAAAAAACCGGGGTTTTTTGGTTTAAACCAGGTTTTTTTGGTTTAAACCGGGTTTTTTCCCCATCATTACTTAAAAAGCATTTACAAGAAAAAAAAAAAAAATTGAGTTTTAGAAAGTCATGACTTTTTTTTTTTTTGTTAAACATTCACATTGGTACTTAATTTTTTGATATAATTAAATAATTAAAGCATATAAAAATTATAATTAAATTACTTATAAGTTTAGCTTTCTTTAGGGAAATATTTATTGTTTGAAAAATGTTGAACTACTAATTTATTAGTATACTCATATAAGCCTTTAGATAATAATTATAGAAATAATTATTATGTAGGTTGATAATGTAGAACATAATGAGGGGTAAACAAACATATTTCACTAAAACAACAAAAAATAAGCAGAAATAGAAAACATTTTCCTATGCTTAGTTTATAAATCATTTACTGTATCAATAATATCAACATCAACAAATGATTATTAATCTTTTACTATATATATATATTTATTTAAAAAAAACCATCAATATGCATTTTTTAATGCTAAAATAGATCACATGTGTATCAACATACTTGATTTATCAATGAGTGTAATATTTATACATATTGAAACATATGCTTTGAAAAATTACTATTTTTTTCTTTTTTTTTAATACAAGCTTTATTTTTCCTAGTTAAGTATATTTAGGTTCAAACAATTTCTTTATAAAAACAATTCTATTTATTTAATTTTAATTATAAGCTTTAAATAAAAAGACAAGTTTTGAGGCCTTTTCTAATCCCAATTTATTTCTTATTTTTGTCTATACCAGTCCAAATGTTGGAAATATTCTTTCAACACTCGCTGAATAGGCTTTTGCTGTTATAAGTTGTACAACTTCAGTAAAGACGTAGCTATTAAATTTCTTGATTTGAATTTGCTGACTCTTTCTCATTTTATATGGGGTAACTTCCTTTACTGCATTCTGCTAAAAAAAAATGTTTTTCAAAAGGTGAAGATCAGCATAAAATTTACTATCAGTGCAAGCTAGAGTTATATGGATATTCTAGTTTTGCAAAATTTAATGCATCCTTTTTTTTCTTGGTCAGACAGTTCACTTTGACTGTACCATGATATCAAGCATGCATGGGTGTTAGAGCCATTTTATACCTGGACTCAAAACACTGCGAGACTTCTTTACTTATCTTTTTTCTCTTGATATTTTTTGAGGATTTTTCCAAATATAAACTACGTCAACAATGGAACAATTATTACTTTAGATATTATCCAGGGCAACTGCAATAGGCTTTAACAATTCAAACATATCTTCAACATTTCTTTTTAGATTAAAATTAGACATAGACTTTTGAATATTTTTATCATTAACATTCTTATTTTCATCAAAAATTTTAAGTGGGGTAATTTTTAAGGCAAACATCTAAGGCATCTTGAAAAACAATTCCATCAAATATAATAAGGGAGAACTAATTTGACAGCATTTGCATTGCATGCAATTTATACATTTGGCTCTCGAGCCTGTTCTTGGTATATTTCTATTTTCCTAAAATGAAAACCAGATTATATCTTTCTTTTTTCTAATTTTAGACATTCTTTTACTTCAATATAAATAAGTAGCTTTCTTAAAATAAAATATAGTACAAATAGAATAAAATCATAAAGTAAAACTCTAATGCAAGAAAAGCAAAAGGTTATTGAAACCAATAACTACAGAGCAGAGAAAATTTACAATCATTCGTTCATTAGCATAGAGAACAAAGAGTAACCAATGGAGAGAATGACTTATGTTATGTAATCATTAATGCTTTGATATATGATGCAATTTAAATGGTAAAATTGCATTTTCACTATTTTTTTAAAAATAAAAGGCTTAAAGAAGAAACAAAACAAACAACTTTTTTTTTCCTCCATAGCTCACATTAAAAAAATTAGTTTGCCATGTAGATTTATAACTAGTAAGAAAAGATGGGCAGATTAAAAGTGTTTGTCACTTTAAAAATTTATTAATGTCTTTTAAAAAAAGCAAAAAAAATGCTGTGCTTGTAGCTTCTGTATAACTTGGATTTTGCATATTTTAATAATGTGTAAAATAAATGAAAACATTAAAAAAAAGAAAAAAAAAACAAATGAAAAAAAAACCAGCATGGTTTTTTTTTAAAAAACCACTTGGTTTAAACCATGGTTTTAACCACGGTTTAAACCAGCGTGGTTTAAACCAAACAACCCTGAGGGTGTGTGTTTAATTCTATTTTAAAAAGCCTAGTAATCTACGATTCTTTAAAAGGAATAAATTCTAATGTTTAATTGTAGAATAATGACGGCTTAAAAGTATATGCTTTTTTTGCAGAAATTTTTGGACAAAGCGAAATATTACTGATTTATAAAAAGTCGAGAAAAGGATTTTCATATAGGAAGATTCAATAGGAACTGATTATTTTGGTCCATGAAAACTAGGAAGAATGGAATCAGTCTCGGCTTCGTACGGAAAAAAAAGTTAGGCCCGGCCCGATACTGCAGCAAAAAAATTAAGGCCCGAGCCCAGCCCGGCCCGAAAAGATTAGTGACTGGGCCCGGACCGGCCCGGCCCGAAAGGATTAGTGACTAGGCCTTGCCCGGCCCGAGTCTTCAGAAGTAAGGCCCGAGCCCGGCCCGGCCTGAATGCCATTATTGGAAATCGGGCCGGGCTCGGGCTTCGGGCCGAGGCCCGGCCCGTGCAGACCTCTAACATACGGTACCCCATTATTAATACTTTTATTTAATCATAGAGTTTTGCGATAGTTTTATGGTCAATGGGATAACCAAACAGTATCCAAAATCCATTAAGTAGAGATGTAATTTTTCCATTGTTTTTCTCCATAAAAAAATTACATCTATTATAAATAATTTACCGATTGAATAATCGTGTTTCAATATTAATCTAATCCATTAAGTAGAGTTTTTAAAAAGTTAATCTTGGATAATTGATTTATTGATAAAATTTCTCTCTACAATTATATAACCAAGCAACATAGAGTAATATATTATATACTAACATTCGTCTCATTCACATCCATAAAATAAAATTAAAAAAGCTAATCTTTCGAAATCAGGTACATCTCATTATAGAATTTTAAACTATAATTTTACAACTTAGCAACACAGAATGCTATTTTACATACTAAAACCTTCTCTGAAAAATTGTGTAACTAACAGTTCAAATTCCATTAAAATATTTTCAGCAAAATCCGTCCGACCTCGATGAATTTAAATCCGAACTCGATATCAAAAATTATGAAATATACAAATATAAACATAAAATTGCATAACATTTAAAGTTGTTCTAAATATATTTTTAACAATTTATGACATGGAAATAATTGTTAATCCCCATCTTATAATTAATTTTATAAAATTTACATTAAACTTATCAAAAGAGAAGTTTAATACAAAAAAAAAAAAATATATTTCCATAAAAGGATTCTCATGTTTTCCTCCTTCAACAGAAAATCTGATGGACAAATCAACGAAATCCATTATCTTATACTATAATGTGACTAAAAATTGTGTGTGTGTGTAAATTTTATCTCAAAAACAACTCTAATGATTTTTGCAAAAATTTGGATTTTACCATTTTCGGGCATGAGAAGACTAGGGCTCGGTCACGTGTTCAAGAAAATTCGATTATTGAGTCATTTTGGGTCAGGATCAAGCCATTTATATCCAGAGAACGCTTGAATCGATTTTAAGGAAATTTTGCATGTTCAAAATGTCACATGTTCGAAAAATTTCGATTAGTGGGTCATTATGGATCAAGCCATTTTTATCTAAAAAATGGCTCTAATGATTTTGACCAAATTTTATATTTTATCGTTTTGGATTACAAGAAGACCATTGGGTTAGGTAACATGTTCGATAAAATTTAGTTAGTGGGTCATTTTTGGGATCATTGTGGGTCATGCTATTTTTATCTAGATTTTCTTATGCAATTTTGACTAAAAATTGCATTCTATGGTTTTTGGGCACGAGAAAAACATTGGGCTAGGTTACATGTTTGAGAAAAAATTTTAATGGGTCATATTGGGTCATTAAGGGTCTGGGTCAAGCTATTTATATTTAAAGAACAGCAGAATCAATTTCATCGAAATTTTGCCTGTAACAGTTTTTTGACACAAGACATCTAATGGGCTAAGTCACACGATCGAGAGATTTCAATTATAAGAGTCATTTGTGGTTCATGGTCAAGCTATATCTAAAGAACAGGTGGATCGATTTTAACAAAATTTTGTATACAACATTTTTTTGGCACAAGAAAACTCTTGGGCTACGTCTCATGTTCGAGAAATTTTGATTACTGGGTCAGGGTCAAGCTATTTATATTTAAAAAACGGTAGGATCGATTTTAACAAAATTTTGTATACAGCATTTTTTTGGGCACGATAAAACTCATGTGCTGGGTCACATGTTTGAAAAATTCAGATAAGTGTTTCTTTATTGGGTCATTATGGGTCAAACCAATTTTATCTAAAAATAGACTCTAACGATTACCACAAACTAAAATTTCCAAATTTTGCATTCCACAGTTTTGGATTACAAGAACACCATTGGATTAACTCATGTGTTAGAGAAAATTCATTTATTGGATCATTTTTGGGTCATGCTAATTGTATCTAGAAAATGACTAGTTCGATTTTGACTAAATTTTGTATTCTATAGCTTTTGGACATGAGAAAATCATTGGACTGGGTCACATGTTCAAGAAAATTCGAGTAATGGGTCATTTTGGATTATAATGGATCAGGGTCGAGCGAATTATATCTAAAAAATGGCTCAATCGATTTTAGCAAAATTTTAATGATATAGTAATAATACAGAGTGAATGATACAATGAAAATACTATATTGAGTTGAACCCAGATGTAATTTTGACCGAGCTTAGCTCGGTCACCCCTGCTAGTATGATCAACTGCATGAAACCTAAATTACCATTTATATGATGAAAAATAACACAACTTTTTCTATTTTCTATAAAAGGTATATATGATAAATTATAATCAATTCCATCCTTAAAACAATCCATCATAATTTTCAGGTCCTTGAAAATTAGCTTAAATTAAAAATATTACACCGTAATCTGAAAGATTGATGCTTTTACCGGTAAACAGGAAATATTGCTCGATTGTTTTTTATCAGAATAAAAATATATGGTAATGAGGCCGCAGAACCAGTGGAGGGGAATTTTACAAGCTGCTCATGTCCAATCATCTTTAAATGATTACTTAAAAGGTTCTTGGAAGTCTGACAAAAGCAAGATTATGTGGAGTGAGGAGAGCATTATAGCATTTGAGGATTCGAAACGTCATCTTGCAAATGCAGCTTTCTTTTTTCATCCTTCAGTAAATTCTTAACTTGCCTTGTATGTAGGTGCTAGTGATTTCTTTCTAAGTGCAGTGTTGCATCAATGGACTGAGTGTGATCTTCAGCCATTAAATTTTTTTCATGCAAATTGTCAGATACAGAAAAAAAAGTATTCCACGTATGATAGAGAGTTATTGGCTGCTTATTCTGCTATTAACCAATTTTGTTTCATGCTGGAATCTCATAATTTTACCTTATATCACAAACCACTTACTTATGCTTTTTCCCAAAAAAGGGAGGATCAGACCATAGACCTCAGCGAAAGATTGCTTTTGATGCCCTGCATAAAATTTCTCATCCTGGTTCCAAATCTACCATTAAACTTATCACTGACCATTTTGTTTGGCCTAATATTAAAATCTGATTGTGATAAATGTGCAAAGATTTGCCATGCAAGCAAGTTAAAATTTTGACTAACACTAAAACCTCAATAAGTAATATTACAGTACAAAATCAACATTTTTCTCATATCTAATTGTATTTAATCAACCCTCTTAAAATTTTAAAGTTTTTTGAATTGCCTCACAGTTATTGGTAGATTTACTCATTGGGTTGAGGCTGAGCCTCTTAAGAATATGGAAACAGAGACAATTGCTGGTGTATTTTATAAAATTTGGATTGTACATTTGTCGTTCACAAAATTATAACAACTTACCAGGACCATCAGTTTGAATTATGTCTTTTTTGCTCTCTGGCCAACTTGCTAGGCTCCTAACATATTCACACTTGTGCTTTTCACTCTCAGGCTAACAATATGATTGGAAATTGGCATGGTACATTAAAGTCCACCCTTTAAGCATACCTGACAGATTGGTGTATGTAGATATTCCTGACGGTTTTGTTCAGATTAAGAGCTACGCTCGGGCAAGACTATACCAGTTCAGATGCACACCATCTGAACTGGTATATGGAAAAACGATATGGTTACCAGGTGAATTTTTTTTACCTTCTGATGAAAATATCCATACTTCAGATGTTATTAAGTTACTGAAACAGTTTATGAAGTAGCTATGATCTACACCAACTAGGGTGCAAAGGCAGACTATCTTCTTCCCTCGAATGGACTTGATGAAATATACCCATGTTTTCATTCATCATGATCAGGGGTGGAGAATTTTTCAAAAATGTTACCAGCTAAGGATTTATTTCACCAGCCTGCAACATGTAACACACTGGCAGTTGAAAATAGTTATGACAAAATCGCACACAAAATTACTATTACTACAATGCATTTTTGTAATTCTTTTTTTATATAATACTAGCAGGCTATGCCCGCTGCGCTGGTCAATATTTCAAAATAACCCGTGGATGAAACGAACTGGTGAATTTAAATTTGTATTTTAAATAATTTGGACCTAAAGCAGTGCCTTGCTCATTGCTGAAAACGATTTAGACACCATTGTGATATTAAATTATCTTAAACGTTGCGCAAAAACCAGCTATTTAGAAGTAACTATTTTAGTTTATTACTAAGAGTGCACATTTGAAAGCGAAATGAGACCATTATGGCAACAGGATTTAAAATTTTCCCTTATCTAAAGAAATATTAATTATTGCAGTCGTTACCATGGTACAACTTCTGAAAAATTTCTTCACAACTTTTCATTATGTGAAGCCAGGAACCCAAAGCTACTCCCACCTAAAAAGTTTATATATATATTAAATTTTGTCCATGCGATAAAAGGCACAATTATGCAAGAATCATCTTCAAACTCGTCAAGTACATTGAGATGGTTAATATCTCAGTGGGAATTGCAAATGAGCAAAATCGGCCCAAGGGGGTGGTAATTGGGAAGGGTTCAAAAATTTGAATACCATCTTAACATGGCTTTCACAAAACCAGCTCTTACAAAACAATAGCAGGAAAAAAAATAAACATTTTTCGTTACAGCAAGTTGCCAACGATAAAAACAAAACACACAATTAAATTCTCACTACAATAATTACTTTATTATTGCAAAATTTCCTCCTGAAAAATGAAAACAAAATTATTTGCTCTTTCGTATTTAAGCATTTTCTCTTTAGTTATTTAAGATAAAACTATGTAAATTTGTATAATTTGGCGAACGATTTGGCGAAATTGGTTGACGTGATAATCAGTAGTAGCCAATTTACACTTTTCATATTTCAGAAAAGATTCCTACGCAGACATCATATATGCAATCGCAATAGGTCTAGCACGATTATCTTGCAACTACAATGTGGCAAAATCCTCGTTTTAGAATACCAAAGAAATTTATGTATATTTTATTATTTTCTATCATTTTAAACAGCAATTAACAATAAATAAAAAGCAACTGTAGAACAAAACAACAAATATCATCTCAAAAAAGAAAAAAAAAATGAAAGTAAATAAACAACTTATCTTCAGATAAACAACTATAGCTGGGTTACCATATGAGGCAAATAATGCCATTTTGGCGCCAGTGAGATACCTCGATGAGTATATGACCAAATCCTTGACAAAATTTTCATTTGAAAAAAACTTTAATCGGTATTTATACTGCATTTTCCATACTTATGTATAAGAAAAAACTTTGACATAGATGTCATGTATGTACCACATTGGTGCAATTTTTTTCTGGCGCCAATTTGGAGAACTTGGTTTTTAATTACCAATTTCATAAATATTTTTTAATTCTTTTATATTATTTGGAAAAAAATAATAAATAAAAAAGTTTAGTTAATAGCTATAGAACAAAATGATTTATATTATTTTAAAAAACAAAATGAAAGTTAATAAATAGTTTATTAATAAATAAACAACCATAGTCGGTGTACCATGTGTGGCTTAAAATCGCCATTTTGTTGCAATCGTGCGAATGTGGTGCGTATGTGACATCTGCGCCAAAACTTTAAAAAGTTGCAATTAAATTATTTTACAGTTTGGATGAGGAAGACATTTATACTAAAATTTAAACATTATACGCATTTTTTTTTTTTTTGCTATAACTGCTATTTATATATTTACAATTAAACATAAAAAAAGTCCTAAAAATGCTCTTACACATTTAAAAGAGAGTGAGAGAATTTAGTAACTGTGAACATCGCTCCAGCTTATGCCTTCTTGATATAAAATCGCATTTTTTGATGGCAAAAGTAAATTCAAACACCCAAATAAACAAATAACATACAATTAACAGATAAAACCATTTTTAAAAGTAATTCTGCTATTTTGTCCTGTAAGACATATAATGGTAGAATTAGATTTAATTTTTTTTTTTTAATAGAATAATGTTATTTACATTTTATCTAATAAAATATTTAAAATACATTTTTGTTAGCCTGCGCGAAAGAGAATAGCGAAAGTTTGATCGAAGAAATATTGAAGAGGAAATGGTCAATTAAAAAAGACTTGTAAATTTTATTCAGCGGGAATTTTTCATTTCAAAATGTTGTATTTATCTTTAGTAATAACGCATAATTGCATAAATTTACTTTGAATTGCAAAATTTTTCCTTCAGTACTACTTGGTTATACCGTCAACCAATTTCGCTAAATTATACAAATCGCCAAACTATTAGCCAGATTATATAGATTAGCATAAATTTTCATTTAAATAACGAAAAACAAATTAGCAGAACATATATAAAAGTAGAAATAAAATGTTGAATTAAAAATCACTTGATGACATAATTAGCATTTATATTATGCTTAATGCCAAGTGAATGTGACATTTACGATCATTCATTATTGACATTTAATCTTGGAATTTGGGGGTAGATTTTTAATCGATGGGGTAATCTTTCTTTCTTCAGTTTTTAAATTTTAAAACTGAAATTTTTCCTGTAAGTGAAATTGACGAAATGGCGCAAGAAAAATTAAATTAACAATGAAAACATTTGCAAAAAGAAATAAAAGAGTTATACTCATATCTATATAATTTACGATTCAATATTAAAATATACTCTAAAAATTATCTTCACTTGAAAAACAACAACATTATTGCGACCATTAAGAACGTAAGTCAGGCATTAAGTCAATAGTGCATTTTTGGCTTAAAAATACATTCTTTGGCGACAAAAGCAAGATGAAAACGAATAGAAACGAATAGTAACTCACAACTTACAGTGTCTTTTACAATCGGATCTGCTTTTTTCTGCTGTAAGTTATATTATACGGAAATTCGATAAAAAAGAGAAAGAAAATAATAAAAAGGGAAATAACTATCATTCAAAATTCATTTAATCAATTTCTGAAATTCATGTTTTTATTCTAACACCAAGGATAAGTCGCCAAAAGTTGAACCAATTGTTATATTTCGCGGTAAATTATTTTTTAAGCATTACAAATATTTTTTTTATTTTCATGATAAATATATTTTTATAATATTACGCCTCATTTAAGCGGTCTTTCTTTATTATTATTAATATTATCAGTAGTTATTTTCTGCTATTATTAGCAAGATTTTTGTAATATTTGTAATAGTTATAGCCATTTTAATTCTTTTAGCAATTATAATTTTCGCCAAAAACAGCTACTGGCAACCCTTTTTTCAAAAATAACCGAAAAATACGAAATTTACTACGAAAAATCAGAGTTATCCCTGTAAATTTGAATCATAAACCTTCGGAAAAATATTTCCTATCGAATGATACAATCGGCAAAAAAATCCATCGGGTAGTTTTTGAAAACACTCGTTTGGAAGTTTCAGAATTTCTGCTTTATAATATATATGATTAAGAAATATATACAACAGAGGTAAGTTTAATATAAGATAAAACTTAGTACTATATTACACAGGGTTCATACAGAATTTGCTAAATGAAAAATAAGGACTCTGTAAGGACTTTGTAAGGGCTTTGTTAAAAGAAAAATAAGGACTTCCTAAAGTTAAAAAAGAACAGTACATATAATTACTTACATAAAATTTTAATCGTAATAGATTGAAATTTTACATAAAACATAATTATATAACAAAATATATAACATCAGTTGGCTAGCAACTGTTTTTTAGCATCTATTTCTTTGGTCAGGGAGGAAATTTCTTCCTTTTTTCTTTTGCAGATTTTCTACAATTATTCGATTTGATAAATAATTGAATATCTTTAATTGATTAAGGTTTATCAGCTAATTCATTAGCCTTATTTTCTAACTCCAATACTTCTTTTTCAAGAAGCCATATTTTTTTTATTTATTTTTTTTTTTTTTTATAAAACCTAAGTCATCTTAAATTAATTTCCTCTTATTTCCTGCAGAGGAAGACTTGCTGTTAACCATGCTACACATATCCAGTGAAATAATAAGACTACGATCAAACACAGATTAGCGGATGTCGCTGGACTTGAAAAATCCTGGGTCCCAGGGATCTAAGACTTCTAAAATTCTGGAACCTTTTTTGGGGACCTCCTTTTTTACAAAAGCGAGTCCCCACTAATAAGTCATATTTTTAGACGCAAACATTGAACTTGTTCATTTTTAAAAGAAAAATTAAATGCTGCAATAATTATTGTTTTAATTATAATATGTAAACAATTAAAGCCAATATTAATTTTTTTTTAACTATTAAGAGAAATTTTCTTTACTTTTTTAAAAATAAAAGTGCAAGGTATAAATTTAATTATAAAATAATGCTTATTTGATTGTAGAAGATAACAAGTGTCATTATTGTTTGCATTTCTTTTAAAAAAGGGCAAAACTGATTTATTGAAAAAGACATTTTTCCTGAAAAAAGAATACTTTTGTTGAGTAAAAGGGCATTTTTTGTTTAATGAATGGGTGTTTTCAGAAGTTACATTCACTCAGAAAGATTTGGAACAATCAAAAACAGATTGTGAAGTAGGAAAATCTGTTTTTGGAGCAGCAAAAAGAAATAATTTTGAAGCAGGAAAGTTAGCTTTTCGAACAGCGATCCTGGCATTTTTTTTTTTTTTTTCTTTTTTTGCGCTTTTTTGATGAAAATTACGTTTTAAACCGATCTTTTGAAGAAATTTGTCGTTTTTTCTCGATTTTTTTTGTCGAAATTTGGCGTTTTTTTTTTTACGAAATGTGCCGTTTTTCGCGATCTTTTGACGAAAGTTACCGTTTTATCACAATTTGTAGATGAAAATTGCCGTTTTTCACGAGTCTTTTGACGAAAATTGCCGTTTTTCGCGAATCTTTTGACAAAATTTGCCATTTTATCGCGATTTTTGGATGAAATTTTCGTTTTTTCGCGAGTTTTTGAGGAAATTTGCCGGAAATTATTCGCTATTTCGCGATTTTTTAACGAAATTTGTTTTTTTTCTCGATTTTTGGATGAAATGTGCCGTTTTTTCGCGATCCTTTGATGAAATGTGCCGGGTTTTCGCGATCTTTTGATGAAAGTTAATGTTTTAATCACTTTTTTTAATGAAAATTGCCGTTTTTCGCGAATTTTTTGACAAAACTTGCCGCTTTATCGCAATGTTTGGACGAAATTTGTCGTTTTTTTGCGATTTTTTGAGGAAATCTGCCTTTTATCGGAATTTTGTAACAAATTTAGCCTTTTTTTCGCGAATTTTTTGTCAGAATTTGCCGAAAATTATTCGTTATTTCGCGATTTTTTAACAAAATTTGCCTCTATGCGATTTTTTGACGAAAATTAGGCGTCCCGTGGGACGCGTAGGCTCCATTTTCTTGCGTCCCGTCGCCGATTTCCTGCGTATTTTAAGCGCTACAGCGTGTCTGCGGCATTTTTGGCGGATTATAGAACAGATTGGCGCAATTATTTGGCGAAATATCTTTTCTTTGCTATTCATTTCTCTATTTCAAAGAAAAGGTAATTTTTGATGGTGAATATTTTTTACGATTGGTGTTTGTAAATACGAGGTTTCTACGTCGCAATCGGGAAACAAAAGAGGCAGCTTTAATGTCCAATCAGAAATAAGAGAACTGTAACAAAGAAACTTGATTTTTTTTTTTTTTTTTTTTCAGTTGCCATATTTGGCAAATTATGAATGTTTCAGGGGTGATTCTGGGTGATTTTTTTTTTTTTTCGGAAATGCACATCGCATTTTCAGAAATCGGCGGCGCGGGGGGAGACGGGATTCCGCGAATTACCCCCCCCCCCCGGTTTTTCCGCGATCTTTTAACGAAATCCGTGTTATATCCGCAATCTTTAGACTCGAAGTTTTCCCACGGTCTTCAGACGAAATCAGTGTTTTATCTGCGATATTTGGTGAAATTGCCGTTTTTCCCGTGGTCCGCACAGGAAACTCGCGTTTTTCAGGATCTTTTGACAAAGTTCGTTGACAAAAACATCTACGAAATCGTCGTTTTCCCACGAAATATTGACGAAACGCGTGCTTTTTCGGCAATCCTTTCATGAAATTTGCATTTCTCCGCGATTGTTTTTTCCGCGCGCTAAACTATACAAGTTGGCAACTATGCGGAACTGACAACCCAATTTCAAATTTTCGGAAGAGGATGCTTTAAATTTTTGGAAATTTCGGACGAGAATCACTCCTGGAATGTTTGGCGATTTTTTAAAAACATTTTACGGATCGCGTTAATATTAAGCTCACGTTAAAAAATAAGGACTTTCAATAAAAAAATAAGGACTTTAAGGATCCTTATTAAGGACTATCGAAATATAAGGAGTTTATAAGGACTTTTAAGGTCCGTGCGAACCCTGTTACACTATTAATTTGGAAAATTAAAATATCTAAGTTAAAACAATGTCTCTATTGCCTACAGTATTTCAAAAACTAAAATTGCACTCGCCTTGCCAGAAAATCCACTCGCCACTGGCGAGCAAAATAATGTATTTCCCCACCCCTGATCATGATGCTGTGCAGACATCCCTGGGACCACCATATGATGGTTATTTTTTGTCATTGACAGGACAAACAAATATTTCAGAGGCAAAAAAGATGTAAAAGAGTCAGTGGTGTCAATTGATAGGCTAAAGCTTGCTTTCACTTTAATAGAGGACGTGTCAGCCACATCGACAGATGGCAAACAAGACAGAATAACAAAACCAACAAGACATCAATTGAGTCATTCCTTAGTTATAATTAGCTTGACCCTGACCGATTATGACCCAAAATGACCTACTAATCATATTTTATGAAGCATGTGACCTAGCCTTATGTTCTTCTTGTGCCCCAAAATGATAAAATTAAAAATTTTGTCAAAATTGTTAGAGGCATTTTTAAGATAAAATTTATGTACACAGACATGCAAGATTTGCTTGTATTATAATATAAGATTTTAAAATGTTTTTTTATTAGACATAATTTTTAGATACTTCTTTTAGATTAAATTAAACAAAATTATTCATATATGTTAACTGAGCTCAATTAATACAGTAGACTCCCTCAAATCTGCACAGCTTTGCGGATTTTAGAATTTTGCGAATTTCTGGTCATTGCTTTGTTTACATTTTTTAAACAGTAATTTTAATGTAATTAATAATGAAATCAAAAGTGTAATGAATGCTTACAATATAATGAAATATTAAAATAAGTAATAAACTAAAATAATAAAAATGTAGATAATTTTTAAAATGATTAAAATACTAAAAGCAAAGGTCATGTTAATAATCATTAATGTAAAATTAAATATTCAATATAAAGATGAAATGTGTTTTGCCTAAATTATTCAATGAAACTTGCCTCATAAAAGTACATTACTAATTCCCATCAGGATCATAAAATAATGAAGCTTTATTTCAGATTTAGCCAGACATAATATCTAATGAAGCTTGATTAATACATAAATATATGTGGTTAGATTATGATTATCAATGATATCAGAAATATCTTTATTTTTTCAGAAATAAATTATTTTTTCTTCATGAAAAAAACACGAATTCAATAACCTTAACAAAAATTACAAATTAAAAAATGTATGGAATTGATCTAAAACTAAAAAAGTGAAAATTTGCACCTATATCTGAACTGAATGTTTCATTGTTTACATACGTAAAACATGTGCAGATTTTAGAGAGTTGCGGATTTTAGGAGTGCGGATTTGAGGGAGTTTACTGTATATAACATATTAATATCATAAACATGTAATGACAATTACAATTTTTTTTATAAATATGAAACTGAAATACTTACTTTAGAAATAAGAAGATCGTTATCAATCTTTATATCTATATTAATGGCAATTTTAGGGAATTTTTCAAATACATCACTGAGTAGAGGAATTTTAGCTTCTTCTAAAGTTGTAAATGATCCCCCTAATAATTAGAAATCAATGACATTATTTACATAAAATATAATAAAGCTACAAAACAAATCATGAGACCTTATTTGTCCAATACATAAACAGTTATTAGATACTAGTAATAAAACAATTTTAAATAAATCAGTTATTGATATTAAAATTATGTACAATTAATATTTATTTAATACCAATACTGATTTTCAAATACATATGCAAAAAATCTTATCAAGGCATCAAAGTCCCTTCCCTAATTTTAAAATAAAAAAAGGTAAAAGAATACCTTTTACATTCATAAGGGCATTAAAAATTTTTTAAAGGCACTACTTGTAATATTTAAAAGTTGAGTCATGTCATGACAAACAGTGAATTCTTACTGTGCAAGAAATTCTCTAAAAATACAAATGGTGTAAAAGGTGCTATTATTTAAGTATGTGACAAGAAGCATGTTATTTTTTGTATGACTGCTAAGAAGGGTGCTATTTTTTAAATCAAAGAGCAGGCAGGGTGTTAAACCCTCTTGAAACTATATGGGTGGAATTCTGATTACAATAGTATTCTTTTTTTACATTATATGCACAACAACAGCAAATAATTTTGCGTGAAAACTTTTAGATGATGAAATATAAACTACTGTAACTGTAAGCAAATCCCTAATTTTTTCTTAAGCAGTCAAAAAATTATGAACATATATTTATATTTCTTATCTTTATTGCATTCATCTCTGAACTTCAGACAACATTTCCAAAGATACAGAAAATTTATTAAGATTGTGTTAGACTTTGACATTCACCAGCAGTGGCTAACACATTATGATGTAACGCCAGGGCCGAAACTAGAGGGGGGCAGAGGGGGCACGTGCCCCGGGCGCCACCAGAACAGAAGGTGAAGGGGGCGCCAAATTAATATTTTGTTTGGTGCGTTTGGTATAAAGAATGCATATATGTGGGTGGTGGTGGGCGCCAAAAATCAAGTTTGCCCCGGGCGCAAAAAAGGCTAGTTTCGGCGCTGTGTAACGCTACAAGTCTGAGATTTATCTTCATATTCAGATTAGGTTTATTTAACCTTTTATCCTTTTGAGGTCAATTAAATGAGAATCTAGAGCACCTTGGAGCTAAACACTAGGAGGTCCCATCTCAGGTTGACCATTTAAACACAGCATAAGCCATAATGTCATGAGCACCTCAAGGCATAGAGCCAAGAAAGTGGAATTTAGACTACTGCAGATCATGATATTTCCATGAATATAATGCTACAGATTTGTTTTTCACTTATATCAGACGTTATCAGTGGCATAGCAAAGGCAGTGGGTGGAGGTCCAGACTCCTCCCCCCCCCCCCCCCTTAAACTAACAAGGGCACCACCAAACATGGTGCACACAGATTTTAATGATTTCAAAGTATGTTGTAGGGGTCATACCACTAATTATTCAGCTGAAAGGATTCTTTCAAATGGGCCTTAGTTTTTGAGAAATTGGGGGTCAAAGTTCAGCGTATATTTCAAATATTTATTAGTACGAGCGCCGCATGTGAATCGGTGGCGTCGTGGTAACGAACGAGCCTGCAAGTCGAAAGGTTGCGGGTTCGAATCAGTCCTTGGCCTTTTACTTATTTTTATGTTTTTTTACGCTTCGCAAATTATAAGCAGAATTGAAAATTCGACAGCTTTGAACCTATTGATATTTTCTGAAGAGGACAGTTTACATTGTCAACATTTTTTTATTATTATTTTTTCAAAATATGGTGAACTGACTGCACTTCAGGGTTCAATTAAAAGTACATTTTGCAACAAATAAATAAATAAAAATTTGTATTTAATCAAAATTTTGAAAAAGTATAAGAAAATTTCAATATTTTAAAAACTCCACTACTTTAAATATTAATATTTTTAGATTAATCAGTCACTTTTTTTTCTTTTCAAATGTGTATTACACAATATTGTGCTTGGACTTTTAGATAATTTAATACTGCATTTAATGTAATTTATATTACTAAAATACTTAATTCGTGATAAATATGTTTAAAAATATATTAAAAGTAAAAAAAAAAAAAAAAAAAAAAAGGTTTAATCATCATTTGTAAAAGTGCAAAAATAAGATCAATAACAAGAAATCTTCATTTATTCTGATAATTACGGAGGAAAGCAGACGATTAAAAAAAGTATTTTTAAATGTATTATAAATTTTATCTGATTAAACAGACGATACGGAAAGAGTGTTTTGATTTGTTATAAAAATAGATGTAATCTGTCATTTCTTATTTGTGCAAACAATAACTTATGTTTATGTTGAACTTTGGAGATAAATGTATTTACAGAAAATTGGAAAATTGAAAACTTGGATAACTGGCAACAACTTGCATTTTAACATTACTGCATTAATATTTTATTATTTTTTCGAAGATATGCATTACTTGAATAATCTAATCCTAAAGACATTTAAAAAATTGCACCCGAAAATTATTTTGTATTATTTATACATATACAAAAAAAGGCAAGTTTTCATTTAGAATGCTATAAAATAAAAAAGCGATAGGAAAAAAAAATCATTATTTCAGGATTGTGCTTAAAATAAAAAACGCGAATAATAATTAATAAAAAAAAGTTCTAGGCGTAAACTAGTTTTGTAGTTTTGTCAATAGAAACATTCGTTTAAAAATTGCAGAAAAAAAATAAATTTTCATGAAAAAATTTAAAATTGTAATTTATTAAGAAAATATCAAAAGCTGTAACAATTTTGTAATAAAAATACTTAAAATTTGTAACGTGTAAAAATACAAAAATAAATAAATAAAAGCCGATGACTGATTCGAACCCGCAACCTTTCGACTTGCAGGCGCGTTCGTTACCACGACGCCACTGATTCACATGCGGCGCTCGTACTAATAAGTATTTAAAATATACACTGAACTTTGACCCCCAATTTCTCAAAAACTAAGGCCCATTTGAAAGAATCTTTTCTGTTGAATAATTAGTGGTATGACCCCTACAACATACTTAGAAATCATCAAAATCTGTGTGCACCATGTTTAGTGGTGCCCTTGTAAGAACTGATTTACTGGATAAACAGTAAAAACAACTAAGACGGAATCACAAAGAGCCTGCAAAAAATCCATTTTAGACAGATGTTTGTCTTAGAAAGTATATTTCAAGGGTATGTCTTTTGCCAGACTATGAACTTTTCCGTTTTAGACAGGTTTCCATTATTAACACTTTCTATTTTCACAGTATCCATTAAAACTGATGAAACGTACTCTATAGAACACCTCTGAAGATTTTAAATGTATTACAGTAAAATCTATGAAGATGATGCACATTATTTAAAGACAATCAAACTGATTGGTAAAGTTATCATACATATTGAATATTCAATTCGCATAATAATGTTAAAATAATAGTATATCTACGTATCCATCGTCATATGGAGTTCCATTACCTGTGGTTTATTCTGCCGAGCTGTCTAAATGACAGACCAGATGTTATGGCCAATAAGGTTATCTGAGCGAAAAATCCCAGCTGGCTATCACCCAGTTAGCTTAACAGGTAAAACATTGGCCTTGTAAGTCAAGTATCTGGGTTCAATTCCTGGCCTGGACAATTTTTCGCTCAGTTGGAAATATTTAATTCGTATTCTGCTCATATATTAATTGAGAAGGAAATTAAGGATTCTCTTTTGAAATATTATTTACTGTTGAAACTGTTATTTTTTTTTTCCTGAATAAATAAAAGATATATTTTTTTAACAAATGTTGATTATTCTATGACCCACTAAATCAATCATCACCACCAACTATTGGGTCACGATCACGACCTATATGTTGGGAACCATTGGTTTGGTAAGACATGAATCATAGAAATCCAAAAGAGCTATTATAGCTGTTTTTGACAACTGTAACTAAACTATCTTTTCCAGCATGAGCTATATTTGATGTGTGTGCTTCTTACATTATTAGTTTCTGTAGATAAAATTGCAAAAACTTTTTCTTAAAGACTAGTATATAACCCTCGTCAAAAATGATGGAATTTTCACTTGCATTTTATTTTTATAATACTTCATACAAATAAATAGAATGAAGATTTTATTATTGATTAGTTTGCATTGTAGAAAAGCATATTTTAAAAATAGCAATAAATTTCCACAAATACAAATGATGGGGATTTTTTTTTTTTTTTGGACCTAATTTTTGAACAAATTTTAATTTCAAAACAAACAGCAGTATTTATTACAACAACAATAATAATAATTAGCAAAGTAAGATTCAATTTCTGAAGATTTCACAAAAATTAAAATTTAAAATTGAAATTTTTTAATATTTTAAAATACATTGTCTTTATATTAAAAGTATGACTCGGCAGCAGTTTTAGTCATGGATGTAGTATAGATTCTTAGTTCAATGCTTTTTAGTCATTGATTACGAAGCTTTGTGCTTTGTTTTTAAATTTAGATTTGACACCACTTATGCAGTTAATATAAGCAACTTTTTTAAAAAAAACTGTAGTTTCTTATAGAAAATAGCAGAAGCAGAAGGTATTGATTTAAATCAAAATCAAATTTTAAAAACTTCAGCTATGCAACTTTAAAAATTCAATCTGTAAATTATAAAACCAAATTTATTATTAGTACTAGTATATAACCCCCTCAAAAATGACAGATTTTTCACTTGCATTTCATTTTCATAATATTTCATACAAACAAACAGAATGAAGTTAAAAGATAGAAAACCAACAATTATAAATGCACAAACAAAGTATGAAAAGGGAGCAAACAGCTGTTTCGAATCGCTCAGTTTTGCTTTGTCTAGCTCGCTGAGTTTTTGCACTGAAGAAGAATCTCGATAGTAGATTTGAAACAGCAGTTTGCTCCCTTTTCATACTTTATTTGTGCATTTAAAATCGTTGGTTTTCTATCTTTTAACATTTTTTCACAAAGGCTTTATTTGCTATTTTAATAAAAAGAATGAAGATTTTATTAATAAAGAGTTTGTATTGTAGAAAAGCATATTTTAAAAATAGCAATAAATTTCTACAAATACAAATGATGAAGATTTTTTTTTTAACTTGATATTTAGTTTTTGAACAAATTTTAATTTCAAAACCAAGAGCAGTATTTATTACAATAATAATAATAATAATTGGCAAAATAAAACGTCAGTATTAGCAAAATAATTCATTTTCAAATATGGCGATCACTTGAATATTTTAAATTTTTCCTGCTGAAAAAAAGGAGGGGGGGGGGGGGAGCCCTCCTCACATAGTATAAATTATTCATTTTTTATATTTATAAAAATGCAATCTTTCAGGAGTTTTGAAAGTGATTGCTGTATTTGAAAATGGGTTTCTTATGCAGCTCACTTTACCTATCATTTTCGAAAACGGCTTTTGGTGTGAAAAATCACCAAGTTTATGGTGCACATTTATAAGTCATCTGTTCCATATCATGCACTAAATATACTAATTACATCAAAGCAGATAAAATTTTGATTTAAGAGCATGTGAAAAAAAAAATTTCAGTTATACTAATGTAGCCTTGATAATATGTTATATATCCATTACAACTTGAAGGGGGGAAAAAAGCTTATTTTATTTATAGCAATAAGAGTATAGGAGTCTTATGCTAGCATCTTAAAAAATTAATAAAACTAAATTTAAATTCAAATCCACAATAACTGAGTAGCACAATGGTTTAAAAACAGATTTGTGAGTCCTTTGTTAGTTCATAGATGGCAGCACTAAAGTTTTGCGAGATGAGAGTAAGACGGCATTTTGAGTCGATGATAAAAAAACTTATCAGTTCACATTTCTGCTGTTATCTTTATGCATTATAATTGGGTATCATATGCATGTTTTATATGAAAATATGCTGAACAAACATTATTTCAAGTGGAAGAAATTTTAAAGCATCATTTTAGCATCTGTTTTCAGCTAAACCTAATGTGGTGTTTAGCTACAGTCGATATCCAGATCAGAATGGTTTGTCCTGGAACTGTTCCTACACTTTTCTGAAGACACATTTTATTATAAATAGATTTCTTTTGCAAAATTTTAAATTAAATGTACCAGTTTTTCAAAGCTTAGATTATATGCATTGAAAATTTGCTTGCATTGTAAACGAGATTTATATTTTTCATCAAATGTCATTTAAATATTAAAGGAATACATAATATCTTGCACTACATACATTAATTACATCAAAGCAGATAAAATTTTGATTTAAGAGCATGTGAAAAAATAATTTTCAGTTTTATTAATGCAGTCATGATATCTTATATATCCATTACAACTTGAAGGAAAAAAAAAGATTATTTTATTTATAATAGAAAACAAAATTAAAAAAATTAAGCAGATAAATGCTAGTATCTTAAAAAATTAATAAAACTAAATTTAAATTCAAATCTACAACCGCTGAGTAGCACAATGGTTTAAAAACACACGAGTCCTTTGTTTCCCAAAATCAATCCTTTGGAAAGGCGAATGCTTTATCTTTTATAATAGTCCCAAAAATGTTTATAAAATAGTTCATTGATGGCAGTACTAAAGCAGTGTGATGAGAATGAGACGGCACTAGGAGTCGATGAAATACAATCGTACTCTTAGATGATAAAAACCTTATCAGTTTACACTTCTGCTGTATCTTTATATATTTTAATTAATTGGGTATGATATACATGTTTTATACGAAAATATGCTGAACAAACATTATTTTAAATGAAAGAAATTATCATGTAGCTGTCATTATAGCATCTGTTTTCAATTAAGTCTAACATAGTGTTTAGCTATGATTGATTTGCAGATCAGAATAGTTCGTCCCGGAATCATTCCGTACACTTTTCTCCAGTCGCATTTTAATATAAGTAGATTAAAACTTTATCTCAAGAACTCCCATGGGGAAAAAATGGTTCATGGAATTGGCCTTACATGCAATGGCGGATCTAAGGGGGGGGGGGCGATCGCCCCCCCCCTTGAGCCCAATAAAGGATCTGCAGAACGACATTGAATGTCCGCACGAAAAAGTTGTTGGTCCTAAACTCGAGACCGGCGTGACCCGACCCGGGTCGCGCCAATTTTAACTTGTTATTCTTGGACTGGGTCAGGTTTTCACACTTTCGGAACTGGGTCGGGTCATGCCATACTCAACTTATTATACTGGGACTGGTCAGGTCTCACACTTTCAAAATCGGGTCGAGTCGGGTCTTATTTTTTTCTGCAGAGCTCGATCGAGCCACATGGTTTTTTCCAGGTCGGGTCTGGACGGGTCAGGGCGTAGACTTCCTTCCTACTAGAGGTATACACGGGCCAAAATTTTCAAACCCAGGCTCCGTCCGGTATAAAGGTTAAACACTCGATCTGGGATAGACACAGTCCGTATGCTGTGGCGGGCCTAAGGGGCGGGGGGGGGGGGGGGGGGGGGGGGGGGGGGGAAGAATTCCCCCCCCCCCCCCATTGGGCTAATAAAGGGTTTACAAAGTGACATTAAGTATCCTCACGAGAAATAACTTGGGGCAAAACTCGAGCTCGTCACGGCCTGGCACGGGTCGCGAAGGTGAGAGTCCACGAGACTTGGACTGGGTAAGGTTTTTTCTCTCATTTTGAATCGGGTCGTGTCCTGATCTTGCTTTATTTGGAGATTCGGGTGGGGACAGGCTTTTTCTTCCAGACCAATCCTGGTCTCAATTTCATTTTTCCTAGAAGTTTGCACTGGACAAAATATTTCCAGGTCGTGGCTCGGCTCGGAATAAAAGCGAAATATTCGGTCCGTCTCTGATCTAGATATAGTATGATAAACATTATTGGCTTGACTGCGATCTGTGCAGCTAAACGTTCGGTATGTCTCTGATCTGAATTTCTTCAAAGGATCACGTTCACGGATAAAACGAATTTCATTAAAGGATCGCGTAAAAACAAAAATTTCGTCAAAGAATCGCGATCAAAACTGGGTCAACCATTCTCGCAAGCAAGGGCGTGCGAAGAGACAACTGCGCCCAAGGCAACGTTTCAATTTGGCGCCTCCTTCCCAAACTTTTTCTTGTTTCAGGCCAAAAATGACGTTGGTAGTATAAAATTGGCGTCCCGTAAATTTCCGCACCCGAGGCGACCGCCCCCTTCGTCCCACCTTTTGCTCGGCTCTGCTGGCAAGAGTAAAAATCGAATCTGTAACTGATTCAAATCCGAAATGTATGACAATCTACTCCGATATGCTAAGCGCTGCTAAAAAGTAAATGTCAACCCGACCAATAGCAAAATATAGTTGTTAACCGGATCGAGACCCAACCCGAAGCAAAAAATCAGAAATTAACTTGACCCGCAGCAAACAGTAGAAGTTAACTGGCTCCAAACGCAACAAACAACAAAAAGTAAAAATTAACCCAACCAGCAGCAAAAAATAGAAGCGAACCGGACATCAAATTTTGTGAAATGATCGGGGAGAAAACACGAATTTCTTCAAAGAATCGTGAAACAGATGCTTGTTTTGCCCAAAAATTGCATAAAAGAACGAAAATTTTATCAAAGGATTCACCCGAATTAATTCGAGTCAATCTGGACCCTTATCGCAAAAGTAAAAAACAAATCCTAAACTGCCCCAAATCAGAATTGGATGTCAAACTGCCCCGAATGCGCTAAGCACAGCTGAAAAGTAAAAGTGAACCCGACCAACAACAAAATGTAGCAGTCGACCGGACCCAAACCTGACCCAAAAGCAACAAAATCAGAAATGAACTCGAACCACAGCAAAAGTCAACCGGAACCAAACATGACCCAAGTAGAAATTAACCCGACCAGGAGCAAAAAAATGGAAACCAACCGAACCCAAACCCGACCCACAGCAAAAAATGGAAACCAACCGGACCCAAACCCGACCCATAGCAAAAAAGTAAATGAAACACGACCCACATTAAGAAAATGAGTTCCAACCCGTGCATCAGACTGGAGTTTCCAAATTTCTAAAATCGCCCTCCCCTTGAGGACTCTCCAGATCCGCCCTTGCTTACATGAAATCATTATTCAATACATAATACAGCATAAGTTCTTAATTCAATGGCAACAATTTATCATGGAAATTGCTGTTTTAAACTTAACCACTTGATCCTGAATTTGTTCTAGGCAAATGTTTTGTAATATAAAACTTGATTTAAATAAATTTAATTCTTTAGTATACATTTAGTTTTATCACATCACAGTGTTTGTAGAATCTTTTTTCTGGCAAATACTAATGTAACTTAAATCTTTATTATGCTGCAATTATAGAGATTGATCATTGTTTTTTAATCCATGCTTTTTTTAAAATTAAGAAATTTTAAGAATATATTTTAAATTTATTGAAGTTACTCAAAATACTTCTTTTATACACACCCAGTCAGTCCTATCAAGTCGTGATTGCAAGGTGTTAGAAAAAAGTTCTATTTCAGATAGGTTTCCATTTAAAGAAGTGTAATTAATTATTCTTCTAAGATACACAATCTCAATAAGATCTATTGTTCATTTCGCTGGGGTCCTAAACCTGAAATTCTTCCATTTGAGTCAGGATTCCGTTATAGAAAGATTCCGCTTTCATAGGTTTTACTGCGTCTCACTAAAGACCGGTAAAAATCTCCTTTCAGACAGGCTTTTAACAATTTTTAATGCATGGCAATTCTTATTAAGACTATGTAACGCTTCTGTTAAAGGCAAGATTCTATTATACATAATCCCTATTTTGACAGGATTTACTATTCATATAACATAAATATACAAAAATTGTAAAAAAGAATCTGCTTTTAACAAAATTCTGTAATAAACATAAATGTTCCATACTGCTGTCGAAATAAATACTATAACAATTTAACCTGCTAACACAAAAACCTGCTAAAATAGAATTTTTCACAAACATTTGCAATTTTATCTTGACAGGTCCTACTATATATAAAAATTAAAGGAAAAATTCTGGATCCCTCCTGAAACAAAATCTTAGCTAGCTATGCCACTGGATGTTGTAAAATTTTTATATAAAATATGTAGATATAATAATACTTAAAATGGTGATACATTCTTTAAATTTACTTATACATAACCAATTTTCAAAGTTATAATTAAAAATCAGCGAATTATTAAATGGATTTCATTTTGAAATAATATGTGTAAAGTGTAAAGGGAAAGAAAATATATAAATAACAACAATAATAATAATCATTTAATACAGTGCTAATGGGTTTTATCAGTATTTGTAGAAAAAAATAGGAGAAAGCAAATTAAAAAGGTAAAATAATTCAAAAATAGATTTCAAAAATTATTTTTTTCTTTAATTATATTTAAAAACATTATACATTGACACAAAATCATTTAAGGAATTTTTAAAAAAATACAGGAAATGTTTCATGTTTTTAACATCATGAAATTATATTAATTTTTTTTTAATTTATATTTAAAAAAATGCATTTTTTAATATAAAAAAAGCTTAAAAATCAGTCAAAAAATTATATAAGAAAATACAATGGCATTTTCTTAATGTAAAAATATTATTTAGCTTTTTATATTTTTGGAAAGGTTTTTATTCAATACTAAATCAGACTTATAATTACAAACTATAATTATAATTACTAATATTACATACCTTTCAGGTAATCTTTACAAAGATTCCGTTTCAGTGGAGGTAAATCCTACAATCAAATAAAAATTAATAATAATAATAAAAAAAATGACAAGCATGCCTATAAAGCAAAATTTATTTTAAACTTACTTCATAATTTAAGTCTGATATGTTAACATCTATACCAGTGACTCGTAACAAATTATTATCATGAGATACAACTACTTTTTCATCTTTTGTCATGTGTAAATCTAGCTCTAACATATCAGTCCCTTGTTTCACAGCACTGAAACATAAACAATAGTAATAAGAGTAACATAAAAATTTATGATTCTGAGACAAAAACTGCAAGTAATCAACAAGGAGAAAAATATATGAAAAAAAAATATATATATAAATATTTAAAATTATTTAATAATATTTTATAAAAATACCAAAAAGAAAATTCCAAGCAAATTTATTTTTGCATTTCCTTCTGTGGAATCTTTTGTGTTTGATGGTATGGTTAACAGCAAAATTAAAGGATTCTTTCTGCAATGAAATTTACAACCAAAGCCATGACAAAAGCTGTGCAAAGGATATTTCAACATCAGTGGCTAAAAGGGATAAGTGTTTCACTGATGCCATCAGTGTTTATTACCTATGCACTGATAATCAACTTCCCCCACACCCTCAATAATAATACTAATAAAACTGCAGCAAGCATCAACTTGATGCTGCAATGCTGTTTTCCAACAATTTTATACTGCAATAAAAACTAAAAATTAAAATTTGTATACCTGAAATTGATTTTTTTATTTATTTTTGGTGAGCAAAAGATTTAACTATACTAAATATAACATGCATGTTGGTATTCATACTGTGGATGGAGACAAATTGAACAGAACAAGTCACAACACAGCTTTCAGAAGGTCATTGGTAATGATTAAATTTCCTTAAAAATAACAGAAAATAAAAACAATGTGTTGTACAAAATATGTAATAAGTACACAGAAAGTCGAATATGTTCTATAAAATTTGGTATACTATAGAGTTTGTATGTAGTTGTATAAAACAACCAAGATAACCAAGTAATCATTAAGTTTGGTTGTTGCTTCCCTCACTCTCCTCCCCAGAAAAAAAAAAACAAAGAAAGTGAAAAAAAGAAAAGAAGGAATTGCTTTTAGAAGTTAACTTTTAAAAAATGTTAAGGAAACACAATCACCTTGTAAAAATAACAAATGAAATCATCCAGGAAAAAAAAAAAAAAAAAAAAAAAAAAAAAAAGAAGAAAAAAAACTATTTTAAAGTAAATTAATATTTTTCTTTCTTTAAACTAAATTTGATGGGAAAAAATTGCGAAGGAAGAATAAGTGTTACTTATAGAGTTGGGTTTTTGACATGACAGTGATAAAAACCATATTTTTACCGGTCAAAATCCTAATATTTTTGATTTTCTTCTGATTTAAAATGCAAGTGTAGTATACATTTCTAGACTGATTTTACCTTGTTGTTCTTGTTATTCAATATTACCTTTGTTAAATTTATTTAAAAGAAGCTAATTTATTAAATAGGGAAAATTTTAAAATGCAATAATAAAGGAAAAAACAATACTTGTCATAATCTCCTTTACTATAGATTGTACTAACTGCAATAAACATTAATATTAAATGATAATAAAAGTTTATTATAATTATTAAATAACACTCAGTATACATTTTTAATAAAATTGCATTAAAATCATTTTATAGATGCAAGAATGCAATTATATGATGGTATGAGAATAGATGTCAAGAATGGATATTAGTCACTGAATAAAATTGAATATTCTTAGATATAATATTTTAAAATGAATGTTTTATGCATTTCATAAATGCAATTAAATTATGATTTTTATTTTTACTTCAATAAGTAGAATCTTAAAAATTCTAAATTAATAAAATTTTGAACTGTAAGACCTCATTTCAAGTAAAAGCTCTTAAAAATCTAACACGTGGCAAAACAATATTTAAGAAAAATTAATAATAATAATTTATATATTTATGTACTATAGTTTTTATTTCTTAACTTTAGTGCAAATATATATGAATTTTATAGACCATTCCAGCATCCTATATTTTTAAACATAAATTTTTGCCTCAATAGTTGTGAAATATTTTTAAAATCATAATTTATTAAAGCTACCATTAAATCAAACTATTTATGACCTGTATGCATTTTGTTTAAAATTATTTAGATATTATTTTAAGTGAATTGAAAGAAATAACATAATGCATATTTTTATTGCATACACATTTACATAATTTTAAATAAAGATTTGTGTAATTTATGTATGAGTAAAAATTTTTACCTTTAAGATTATTATTAAATATAGAGCGATTCTTAAATGCTTTATTTTTTAATGGAGTTAACATTTTTACTTTTTAATTAATGGTTCTTTAGAGGGTCTACATGTCAAAAAAAAAAAAAAAAAAAAAAAAAAAAATCAATCATTATTTTTATGCTGAATGATTTTTTGATTAATAGGGTAGAACATTTACTTTTGTTTATTACAGTCTCTTCCTTAAAATAAATAATAATAACAATATTTATTTTTAATTATTAACTACATGACCATTAAAAACTTTTTTTTTGTTAGTTTTATTTTTTAAAAACATAAATTTGAAACTTGATGCAAATAAAAATTTATAATGTATAGTTTTTATTACTTGAATTTTATTTTATATTAACATACATTTTTTACAAATTAAACCATAAATATCAAGGTAATTTCTTTCAGAGTTCTTGAATGACTATTTTTCTTTCTAAATTTACAAACTTTTCTTACACATATATTCTTGATAAATGGTCAGAAAATATATCAAAAATTCTAATTCAACTCAATTTATTCAATTGATAATTATATGAAAAATATTTTAGCTTAAACATTTTAAATATAAAATAATTATTCTTTCAGAATATTGTTGAGTGTTAAACTTTATTTCATTATAAAGCATTTAAATTATAAATAAAAAGTATATAACTTCTCTTCCTAATAAAATATGCCATCATTGTAATAAATTATTGACAAAAATATTACAGAAATCATTTTTCCCATCTTGCGCTCGAGCCTGCATCCTTTACAAAAAAAATAAGAGCTTTAAACTGCTGTGTTACCTCTCTACACTAGCAGGAATTTGTTCTATTTCTTTTTAAATCAAAGAAATTCAAAAATAAGTTAGTGCAAGTGCATACGTAGGAAAAACAGTCTGAAAACTGGCCTTAAAAAAATCGCTTTCTGTTTTAATATATATGATCAAGAATATGCAAATAATAACTTAATAAGCATTTACTGTAGTGAATTGATATTTTCATTAGATTAGATCCGTACAGCTAGGGACCAGACCTTGTGAAGATTTTACGAATTTCTGATCATTGTTTTGTTTAAATTTTTTAAAACAGTAATTTGAATAAATAATTCAGTTGAAAATATAATGAATTCTTACAATATAATAAAATATTAAAATAAGTAATAAACTAAATAATAAAAATTTAGAGAATTTTTAATATGATTAAAATATTAAAAGCAAAGATCAAGTTAATAATCAATAATTATTCTTTATAAAGATGAACTGTATTTTTCCTAAATTATTCAATGAAACTTGCCTTATAAAAGTACATAACTAATTCACATCAAAATCATAAAATAAGGAAGTTTTATATCAGATTTAGCCAGACTTAATAATAAAAAAAGCTTGATTGATACATAAATATATTTGGCAAGAAGATGGTGATTACAAATGATCTTGAATTTTTTTCAGGAATAAATTTATTCTTCCTTCATAAAAAAAAAAAAACATAAATTAATTAATATTAACAAAAATTACAAATTAAAATGCATACTATAGAATTGGTATGAAATTAAAAAATGAAATTTTGCCCCTATATCTGAACTGAATATTTCATTGTTTACATCCACAAATTATGTGCAGATTTTAGAGAGTTGTGAACTTGAGGGAGTCTATTATATCAAAGCTTATAGTTGTAATATTAAACAACACAAACTAACTTTGTCTAAGGAAAAATAAAAAAATATCTATACGTCAAAATACTCCTCTTTATCTTTTTATTTTACAGATGATGGTTAAAGTTTAATAAAGAAATCTTTAAAGCATCAACAAATTAAATATTTAATGCATGTTTGTAAATAAATAGATATTGATAATGGAACTATTCAAATAAATTAAAAAAAAATTATTAAATCTCAGAAACAAGCAACTCACTTGTCAAAAGCAGCAATAGTATTTTCAAGTGATTCTCCAGCTCCTATAAGAAAAAGTTTTAAGAAATACTATAAGATATTTCAAATAGTACATAGTAAAATTATTTACAACAGATACTCTTACAACAAACAATTTCTTAATTCGCAGAAATCTATATGCTTACATATATGCATGCAACAGATGAGGAAAAAAAAAAAAAAATTCTAAACATGCACTGTTTTTCATATAAATAAGAATGGGAAAGGGTTAGGACAAAATTGTTTTACTATTACTTTTAAGCTATAATAATTAACAAACACATACATAATCATACATCTCTAAAATTTATTAATAGACATTTTCAAAATATGCATATACATAAATATTTATATGTGTGTATATATATAAATTCTACAGGTGTACATAAGACGATTACAACTCTCTACAAACATAAATTAATTTGTAGAAAAATTGACAATAAGTTAAATTTAAACATTTCTAGTAACTATTATAGAGTTAATCATTGATTGTGTTATTAATTTGATCCTTTTTAATGTAAATAATTCAAGAAGCAATTTAAAAACCTTTTTATCAATGAAATAATTAAAAAAAAATATATATATATATATAATCATACAAATTTGAGAATATAGGCTGTCAAAAGCAGTGGGGCCCACAATGCTAAGTTCGTATGAAAAGATTTTCAAGAGGATGAAACTAGACTGTTTGTGCAAAAAAGAGGACCATTCTCTATGTGTAAAATTAGCCTGAAGCTGTATAGGCTTATTGCAGTAATCCTAAAAAATATCAGGCTAATTGGAAAAAGGAAGATGATTCTTCAATTAAATGGGTTCTTAAGAAATACCTTAATTAAAAAGAGTTGGATATCTCAATTAGTCTATAGCATATACATGCAATCACTACAACTTATGTGCAATACAAGCCTTATATGCATGTCCTATATGACTGTAAATTGTAATAATAATAAATATAATATAATTTGGAAGGGTTCATTCCAGTGCCATATTTTTTTTTTCTCTCTCTGACAGAGAAAGATAAATTAGTGCATAATTACATTGTAGATGCTATGTTTTTTATCAAACTGTAATAACTTCATTTTATGCTAAGAAAAGAACATGATGATGAAAATTTCGAGTATATAACTAGTGCAATATTAAACTTTATAATAGCTTCATATGTGCAAATAGAATGAGTGAGTGCTGAAACACGTATTTTAGTTACAATTTAGTATTTCTGCAAAAATGTGAAAGCGTTTCAACTAAATTAAATTTCTGAACAGAATTTCATTTGGATTTTCAAACATAAATTCATTTAGTGATCTTGGCATCTTTTCCAGGGATAGCTCAAAGTGTTTTAGTGGGGGAGGGGGCTGAGCCCCCCCTTAGCTACAGCCCTAGTTCATTCTATCGGAATGGAGAAACTATGAAAATCCATCTTAGATGCATTTAACTTTTAGCTACTTATTTTAGAATCAAAACTACATTTATCCTGAAATAAAGGGAAAGACAAAAAGAAAATATTTACCTCCTCTGTGGCTAATATGTCGACAGTAAAATTTCAGCTTCTTTTTCTTATGGATAAGATTAGGAAATTTGTAAAGAATTAGTGAGGACGCAACATACCCTCCAAATAATGCGAAAAAGTACATAATGTACGTCAACATATCATGGTAGGATCTGTACAATCTGGAATATGAAATAATTATAAAACAATAACTACAAGAACGTTATGTAAAACACAATGTACAAAAATAAATAACGATCGCAATAACTTTTTTTATTCAATCAGAAAAAATTGAATACAGAGATAAAAATGCAAGTAAATCAAACAAAAGCTACAAGAAGTACACAAATAATTTTTAAAAAACCCAATTTATTGTCAGGAATGAACATAAAAAATCGATCCTATTTAATATCAGTTTTAATAGAACCCAGCTCATGTGGCTTTTTTAAAATCCTCATCAGGTGGCAAATATCCTCATCAGTTTTTTTTTTTTTTTTTTTAACGCAGTCTGTGTAGGTTTTGTTAAAAAAGGTAAGAAAATCAACAACACGCGGTATTTCAAAACCCTGTTTAATACTACGGCACAAAATAATATTTAATCAGGCATAAGACAACTATAATAAACACTATATATATTTTTTCATACTACACAATCACTTACATTAAAAAAACTAATTATATATATTAACTCACAAAATAAACAAGAAAAACAGTTAACGAAAGATTTATTTTATTTCATTGTAGTCGTCATAAATTTCCGTAATCTTTTTTATAATATAAAGCGTTTTTTTCTTCACAGGGAAATTCAGCAGTAAAATAATACAGTTTTATTTTATTTGTCAACACACAGCTGCACAAATATAAACAAAACATGAAAGTGAAACCAAGGCCCACTAGATCTAAAGGTCTATCTATTTGAGATTAATGTATGAAGTCTCCCGCCAGAGGACACTGATACTTTGCCCAAGTTATTCAGACCAATCATGTAAACCCTGAACCAAAACAATCCAGCTTCACTTTGTCGGCGGTTTTTTGCGAAATGGTTAGGCCGATAGTATTTAGTCGGCGTTGGTGAAACAGAGGCCGTGTTCAGCTGTTACGCGCGCTGCACGCGCACGCTAGGAGCCACGGACATGGAGTGGATACTTATACTTGGTGGGATGCGCGTTCAGTCCTCGCTACTGTGCCACCAGTTACTGTAGCTGTTCGCTCAGTAACAGATGGAGAACAGATCAAGGATGTAATTACTTGTAGTGACAATTATAAAGATAATCTGTTACAAATGAAAGTGAGCTGGCTGGCAGAATGGTCAGAGTGTTAAGCTTGAACCCAGACGATACGGGTTCGAAACCTGCGCGGGCTAAAAGTTGGTTTGTGTTTTTTTTTTTTTTTGGTTGCTTTTTATTAATAAATAAGACATTTTTATTAAAGGTAAATTTTATATTAATAATACAGAAGCACATGTATTTCTATTATAATAATAAAATACTTATTTAAATATGAGAAAATGAGATTTTTGCGGAGAAAGTTTTAATATTCCAAATTTAGAATATTAAAAGGATAATTAGAACGATATTAATATCGTTCCAAAGTGATTTATATATATATTAAGAAAATGAAAAAAAAGTTTTCTGCGAAAATATCCGTATACGCATAAAATAATTATTAATGTTCTTCTTCTTCTTTTTTTTTTTTTTTTTTTGAAAATTTTAGAAGTAATTTTTTATTGAGATTAGGATGCAAATATAATGCATGCGTGGATATTTTACGGTGTTAAAATCAAAATGGAAAATATTATAAAAGCAAAATGTAAAAGATATACATTTTTTTAAATTAAGAATATCTGCATACATATATTTTAAAGAAGTGAAATATTTGGAGTTTGCCTTCTAGTTTTATAATGAATAAAGTATGATTAGAATGTTTATAATTTTTCTATTAAAAGTATAAATAAGTGTTTTGCTTATACTAACATAATTTCGGATGTTCGTTTGTTTTTCATATTTTATGACATATTTTGGCCTGTTATCCACACGGTATTAAAATATACAATCATTAAATAAGAAATATATACATACTAAAACTTCTTCTGAAAAATTATCTAACTAACAATGCAAATTCCATTGAAATCAATCCAGTATTGTAGATTACAAATCAATCTTGTAATATGTGGATACAGGGCCATCGCTAAGACTTTTTATTGGTGGGGGAGAAAACCTTAATATTGTCAAGTCAAATTTTTATATTCGCCAACTCGTTTTATAATTTTGCCAAGTTAACGCACTTTGAAAATGTAATACAATTCTTATTTGTAAAAAAATTAATAATATTCCCAATTAGAGTTGTAACTTTTGCAAATTCTATCAAAAATAGAAAATGTATTGCAGTTTTTATTAAAATTTTAATTAAATTTGACATAAAAGTTTTAAATTCTGAAAGTGTAACAACATTTGTCAATGTTTTGGGAGGGTAGCCCCCCCCCTTAGCTAGTCCCCCGTGTGGATATCTCAACCTTGGTTTATCAACAGCATTCTATTAATTACAACAATAGAATCAACAGTATTCTATTATTTAATACGAAAAGTATAAAGCAACTGATAAATGATTTTTAAATAAATAAAAATAAAATTATTAAAAAAATTAAATCACCAATTGTTAAATTGTATCAGTCAACCTACCAACTTTGACAACAAACAACGTGCAACCAATAGGGCAGTTTCATAAGACGTCACAAATGGACCATTGGAGGTCAAACAATCATTGTGATTGGTAGCTGAGAGGATTATGGGTGTGGCAGGAGGTGAATCGCCAGCATTTGATTGGTGGAAGTCTCGGTGGAGGTAAAGTAAATCAGCTGATTGAAACTGCCCTATAACAGATAAGCACAAAACGCACAATTACGTGATCAAATCGCCCATCATTTTTTTTTGCGTCGCGCGCGTCAAGGTTGATTGTCATTTTTTAAATGCTAATCGGGCTTAATTACATGAAATAGGTCACGTGATACTTTTCCGGAATACCTTTAATTTTATTTGAGTGGTCACAGGTATGTATTTCTGTTACGAAAATCATATTTTGAAAGGATAAAGAGATATGGTATTTGTATTTACCAATTCTGAACCATAAAAATAATACAATAATTGAATAAGTTTAAAATTCTCTTCTTCGATAGCACCTACTCCAAGCAGAATCTTCTGAGCGCGCGCGCACAAAAAAAGCCGCTTTTGAACACGGCCAGACGTAGCAGCGCTCTTATGTGTTGCCAAAAATATTAACAAATATCATCAGAAAAAAAATGCCTACCCCCCCCCCCCACACACACACAAGAAAAAGAACTTATTATTTTAACTTAAGAATTTAAGAATGATTTGAATGTTTGATAATTTGAATTTACAAAAGAAATATTTCCTTTAAAACGATTACTCAGATATTTGAAAAACTATTTAGTGAAAAAATATCAGTTTTGAAACATCTAAAATAGGATTGTTTTGATTTGAGTTTTCTGATTTTTGATTGGTGGGTTATTTAAAAATCCGACGGATCATACGGATAGCTGAAATATGTTTTATTATTTTACTCAAAAACTTTTATGGGATTTAATTTCACCAGATCTAAGTTTATCTTTATTTTAATTGTTTGCTCTGTATATGTAAGTCATAAATATGTTTTAGAATCGATTTTATTGAGCTAATAAGTTCATTCAGGGATACGATATGTTAATCAAATAGTTATATATTCATTCATTTTTAAACTTTTACATTTATTTTTTTTTCTATTTGTAGATTCTGAGCAGTGAATTCACTCGTCTCAATAAAGTGAGTATATATGCAATTATACTCATAATATGTAACTGATGTTTTTAATAATTATCATTATGTTTCCTATATTGTTTTCTTTCTGCGTGTAAAATACTAAAATTCATCACATTTAGTGATGATAATATTTGCTTTTTTTTTTTTATATAAAATACTAATAGATCAGCGAATTTTGGAAAATTTTATATATATATTTTAAAAAACTAGTGCTGTTTCAGGCAGTGTTGAATTCAGACACTTTTTTCCGGGAGGGATTTCAGTGTACTTCGGGGGGGGGGGGGGAGGGAATTGTACTTTCTGACCATTGAAAACACAAAATTTGAAATTTTTTTTGGGGGGGGGGCATTTCATTGCTCTGGGGGGAATGCCCTCTGTGTTGTTACTACGTGTATATCGGAGGTTTAACTAAATATAAGGCAGCTTTTATACATTCCACGAACATTTATTAAACTACACAAGACATAAATAAAACGCGTACAAACTTTTGGAACTTTGGAACTGAAACTCCTCTCAGGTGCGGTTACACGTGATAGCTACCGTTAATAAGGATTACACAGTTAATCCATAGAGTCACTTATAACACATCTCCCTTTCTTTGAAAGTTCAAAGATTCAGTCTTTTGGGAGGGCGAACAGTTCTGCCACTTCTTGTTATATACGCCTTATGTACAGGTACAGGCTTTGTTGGAGAATTGGGCAACTCAGCTGTTGTGGTTTTCATTGGAGTCGTCACCTCAGTACCAGGCGATTCAAAATCACCATCTGGCTCCAATTTGGGTTGAAAATCTGGAGATGGCACAAGATTCTTTCTGTTTCTTCTATAAATTTTCTTGCCCGATTGCACAAGATATGATCTAGGATATGGTGATTTTTCTAATACTTTACCAGTTACTCGCTTGTCTGTAATCCACACTGCTTGACCCTTCTCAAGATTTGGAAGATCTCTGGTTCCATGATGTTTATCATAATTCCTTTTCTGCTTCTCTATCCGCATTTCTTCTTTCCCTTCTAAGATAGTTTTGTTGATAGCTTGAGGTTGAAGTTGAGCTTTAGACACGGGAAGAGTCGTTTTTATTCTTCTGCCCATCAAGAGTTCAGCAGGACTGAATCCGTTTTCAAGAGGAGTTGCTCTGTAAGCCATCAGTGCCAGGTAAGGGTCTTTAGACTTTTTGATTCTTAATTTTACGATTTTAACTGACGATTCTATAAATCCATTGCTTTGAGAAAATTTCGGACTGTTGGTGATATGCAAGAACCCATAGCTCTTTGAAAATTGCATAAATTCTCGAGTTTTCACAGGATCGAACTGAGGACCATTATCAGATCTCAGAACATCTGGAATTCCATGACGTGAAAAGATGGATTTGCAATGGTTTATTACTTCTGCAGATGTCAAGTTATTTAGCTTGGCGATTTCAGGATACCGTGAATAGTAATCCGTAACAAGAAGATACCAGGAATTTTTGTATTTAAACAGATCAAGACCTAATATTTCCCAAGGACGTTCTGGAAACTGAGTTGGAATTAGTGGTTCATGTCTATTACTTGTTTCTTTGATGCATTCTATACAATTTTTCACTTTATCTTCTATTTGTTTATTAATTTGTGGCCAAAACACTGAACATCTGGCTCGAGCTCGACATTTTGTAATACCGAGGTGGCCTTCATGAATTTGATTCAGTACTTCGGCTTGGTGTGATTTGGGAATAATAATTCTACATCCTCTCATCAGCAATCCTTCTTGAATTGATATTTCGAATCGATGCTGCCAGAAAGGTAAACACTGAGGATCCAGATCCTTTTTAGAAGGCCATCCCATCATTGCATATGAAGTAAGTTTTTGACATATTGGATCGGCATTTTGTGCTGCTTGGAGTTCTTTTAACCTATTCCGAGATGCTGGGAGATTATCTGTAATCATCTGAATGTAGGCATCTATTTCTTCCTCCAATTCATCCCTTTTTGTTGCTTGCATTTGAGGGCTTCTAGACAGAGCATCTGCTGCATATAATTCCTTTCCTGGAATATGCACAATATCATAAGAATATCTCATCATCCTGAGTTTCATTCTTTGCAGCCTAGGAGAGAGGTCATCTAAGTACTTACGAGAAAAAATTGGAACTAAAGGCTTGTGATCTGTCTCAATTCTGAAGCTTGCTCCTGTTAAATAATCTCGAAACTTTTCGCACGCCCATACAATGGCTAGCGCTTCCTTTTCAATTTGGGCGTAACGACCTTCCGTTGGAGTGAGTGTTCTTGAAGCATAAGCAATTACAGAAGTACTGCCATCTTCTTGTTTCTGACGAAGTGTTGCTCCCAAGCCATATGATGATGCATCTGACGTAACAATTGATTTTTTATTTGGATCGAATATTTTTAAAACTGGATCCGAAGACAAAATTTTCTTCCAGCTCAAAAATGCTTTTTGTTGATCATGATCCCATACAAAGTGTCTTTTATTGCTAAGCATTGATGTCAACGGATGAAGTAGTTCGGCATAATTTGGAATAAAACGCGCTAAATAGTTAGCAAGGCCTAATAATTGCTTTAATTCTTTCTTATTTGTTGGCGGTTTGCAGTCTTGGATGGCAGCAATTTTCTCATTATCTGGGTGTATTCCTTCACTGTCAACAATGTGTCCTAAAAATTTTATGCTTCTTGCAGAAAAAACACATTTTTTCTCATTTAAAGTTAGATTAGAAATCTGAAGACGTTTTAAAACTTCTCTTAACCGCTGATCATGTTCTTCTTCGGTAGATCCCCATACTAGGATATCGTCCATGTGACACACTGTTCCACATAAATTTTCAAGAACTTGAGACATTCGTCTTTGAAAATGCTCTGGAGCTGACGAGATGCCGAAAGGTAATCTTAAAAATCTGAATCTTCCAAATGGGGTTATAAACGTTGTGAGATAGGAGGATTCTTCATCCAGTGGAATCTGCCAAAATCCTGAGTTGGCATCCAACTTTGAAAAAAACTTAGCACCTGATAACAAATTCAATGTATATTCTACTTTCGGAAGTGGGTGAAATTCTCGCAAAACATTTATATTAAGTTCTGTCAGATCGACACAAATTCTTACTGTTCCATTCGATTTGGGCACTATAACAACTGGTGAACACCAATCCGTAGGCTCACTGACTGGAATTATAACTTTTTGCTCGACCATCTTTTTAATTTCATTTTCCGTTTTTCTTAAAAGAGGTATTGGTACACGTCGTGGTGAACTAACAGCATACGGAATAGCTCCAGGTTTCAATTTAATTGAATAACACCCTTTCATTAGTCCTAAGCCTTCAAAAAGTTCAGGAAATTCTGCAGTAAATTTATTAACTGAAATTTGATGAAGATTACTTAAGTTTGGCCCCAATCCAAAGAAAAGTAATGCTGGCTTACCCAGAAGGCAAGTTTGCAGACCGTCGATTACATAAATTTCTTCTTGGCAACATTTCTGTAAAATTTTAATACCCGTTTTGAATTTTCCTAACACTTTTAATGGATTCTTATCAGGTCCACACAAAATTTTATCAGCTGTGTCTAGAGATGTAAATTTTCCGGAAAAATATAAGTGGCGGAAAAAAACCGGTTTTTTACCGGTTTTTTTCGGAAAAAAACGGAAAAATTGGAAAAATTGATTTTTCATGACTGTTTCTCCCTAATAAATTATATTTTCTTGGAGAATATTAAATAATAAACATTTTTTTCCCATTTATATGTATTAAATGAAAATTATTTTCACTTTATATTACAAAATAAAAAGAAAGTAGCAAAGCTTGCTTTTAAAAGTTTAGTTTTTTTTTTCCACAGCCTAAGAACTTTTACTAAACACTATTGTTTGTTATATCATATCTCTGTTGAAATGATTTTTCAGTTACATGTTTAACTACCAATTGACCTAATGTAAAAACCTGAGCCAATATGTCTGTAGTTTGGAATGAAATAA
This sequence comes from Maratus speculifer, assembly GCA_964019185.1. Classification (NCBI taxonomy): domain Eukaryota; kingdom Metazoa; phylum Arthropoda; class Arachnida; order Araneae; family Salticidae; genus Maratus; species Maratus speculifer. The sequence goes on from OZ025294.1 coordinate 45,288,914, forward strand.
ATTATGCATTCCATTTACATAAGCATAGTTTTTAAGTAAATGATATTAGTTTAAAGAAATTATTGCAGTTTTGTCATTATTATGAATATCAGCATTCAAAAATTCCATCGTTTGTTTAAAAAATGTATATTTTTATATTATTACTTTTTTTTCTTAAAATTTTAATTTTATTTCCTTTATAAAATATGTTTAGTTTTGGTATAGCTTTCCAATCTCAATTCAAAAAAGTTTTGATTTAGTTTTATAATCTAAATTCAAACAAAACTAAGTTTTACTTTGGCTTACTAACTCAGGTCTGCAACTAAAAAATAGCATAGGATTTATTGACTGTTAGATTTTTACTCACTGAAACCAATTTTATATTTCTAAGAGTGGAACTCAAAAGTTATGAAAACAGAACACTACAAATAGAAAATGCTCACTATTTGAGGAATTAACAAAAGCAGTTACATATAGAGATAAACTTCAACTGTGCTTTAGAAAACTACAAAAAATCAAAGTTTAATCAAGAGGGAAAGTATAATTTGGAACATACTTACTTGTAATAAAATATGGGGTTTTTTTTCATTGCAGTTCTACTTTTCTAATGCAAACTGCCCATATTTTTGCAACATTACTGTACATTATGGAGGTAAAATGAAGGTCAATTTTAGATTTAACACCTTGAAAAAACATTCAATTAATCAGCTATAACGAAATCTTGAAAAATACAACAATTTACACCAAAAACTAAACAACATTAATGTATATCAGAAACTGTCTGAAGCTGTAGTTTGATTTAAAAAGAAAAATCGTCCTTGAGGTAAAGCTATTGCGATAATCTTTAATAATGCAGCATAGCAGCGCATTGAGCAATTTACACCAAAAAGTAATGAGCAAGAAGTTATGTCAAAGATTAACTTAATCTGAAATTTTATAAAAATACATACATTAGTTTGAGATAGAACTATTGTAGAAATTACGAATAATGCAGCATAGCAGCGCCATCGGTTTGGCGATATACACTAATAACTAAACATCTCGAGTTTATATCAAGGTGTAACTGAATCTAAAGTTTTGTGAAATTATGTGCATCAGTTCTTGAGATAGAATGCCCATAAAATTTGTCACATACAGACTCACAGAGTGGCAGATATTTACCGAAAACCATCAAAACGTGTTCAGGACCTTCTAACACGTTTAAATACACCAAAAACTGGAAGTCAAATTTTTCACGAATTCAATAATTACTTCTTGAAAAGATAGATTAAAGTAATAAATGCATACTTTAAAAATTTGTGTTGAATTTTTAATTTTATCATTTCCATTAATCTGCATATTATTGCAATAATTTTACACATGAATTAATTTTTAAAAAGAGAAGTTGCATTTAATTACATATCTAGATTTTTTTTTCATGTAATCAAGTTTTTGTGAAATTGTGAACTTTTTGTATATACTTGTACAAAATATATTTAGAATCTTTGAATAAGAAATTATTACTATATTTAGGTTCCTATTAAGACATTTTTAATAAGGTTATTTACATACATATATGCAACTTAATAAGATTCAGCTGCTGTATGGCGTGAGATTTTTTTCATTCAATCACTGCACTTGCGAAAGATACAATTTGTTGATTAAACTTTTTCTGAAATGTCTATCTTCAAGAGAAATTTTGCAAAGGGTCTTGTGTTTCAAACAAGAAAAAAATGTGAAGGATCCTTTCAAGTCTTCTCAAACAGATTTCTGCTCAGAGATCAGATTACCCACATTAAAATTTTCATGTGAGACACTCAACATAAAAATAAATAAAATAAAAAGTATGAGAATGTAGCTATTACAAAATTTTCACTACATTATTTCATAAATGAAATTTCAATTTTTCCAGTTCGGAAAAATTGAAAAATAAGCCTTCGGAAAAAAACCGAAAAAAACCGGTTTTTTCCCAATTTTTCCGGTTTTTTTCCGACCATTCCCATCTCTAGCTGTGTCTAACTTCAGCTTTGACAAAAAATTTCGGTATACCGTAACAGGTATTGCTGTGTGGTCAGCACCGCTATCAATTTTGAATTTAAAATTCTGGTTGCATATTTTCACAGGGACAGTCCAGTTCTGGTTTTCTTCCCCTTTTTGCTTAACTATACCCAAAAACGAAATTTCAGAGTGTTTTCCTTGCTTTTTAGATAGACAAACTTTAGCATAATGTCCAATTTTGGAACAATTTAAGCATTTAGCGTCTCTAGCAGGACACATCCGTTTTTCATGTTTTTGTTTACCACACCATTTACACTGTTCTGATGCCTGGTTAGTCTTGAAATTATTCGCGTTCGTTTTATTTCTGATAGGTTGTTTACTTTCGTTTTTAAATTTTCGCGAGTTTTGTAAGCTTGAAGACTTATTTGAAAAAACAGCATTTACTGAAGTTACTTCATTAGCAACCAATTTCTCTTGTTGTTATTTAACGGATTCGCTTAGACGCACTTTATCAATAACTTTCGTCAAAGTAAGTTCCGAATCTAACTGTAATTTTTCACTTAAATTTTTGTCTTTTATCCCAACAACAATTCTATCTCTAATCAGCTGATCATGCAAAGCCCCATATTCACAATTTTCAGCTAATTTATATAGTGCAGTAATAAAAGTGTTTACAGATTCACCATCGAGTTGTATTCTTTTATTGAATTGTGCTCTTTCAAAAATAGTATTTTTCTTAACTACAAAATGATCATTAAATTTATTAAGAACAACAGTAAAGTTAGTTAAATCATTTCCCTGCAAGCCAAACGAAGCAAATATATCTTCGGCTTGTTCTCCCATAATATAAATAAAAGAATTTACCTGTTCTTCTCCTGATTTCGCACTTAATCCAGATGCAATCCGATAGCGTTCGAAGCGGATTTTCCATTTAGACCAGTTTGCAGGTGTACAAAATGTAAAATGTTCCGGTGGCTGTAACTGAATGCCTGCCATAACACTATATCATACGATAAAACTTAACTTTCAATTATGATTTTTTCTTTCAAACGAAAAAAATGTTCACAATATGTTACAACGTTTTACCGCTGCCGCCATGTGTTGTTACTACGTGTATATCGGAGGTTTAACTAAATATAAGGCAGCTTTTATACATTCCACGAACATTTATTAAACTACACAAGACATAAATAAAATGCGTACAAACTTTTGGAACTTTGGAACTGAAACTCCTCTCAGGTGCGGTTACACGTGATAGCTACCGTTAATAAGGATTACACAGTTAATCCATAGAGTCACTTATAACACACCCTCCCTCCAGGCCACCCCCTGAATTCAACACTGGTTTCAGGCATAAGCTAAGATTTCCTCAGAAGTTTATATTGTATTTCATCTCTTTTATAAGATTTTCTTTGATAAAATATTAATTCAATTCTATTGTTTAGACAAGAATCCAGCCAGACTCATAAAAATATTGTGTTCTACTAAAATTTGAGAAAGTTTTCCTTTTGTTTTTTCATTTTCAGCAATGTTTTTTCTCTGCACGTAGTTAAGAAAGTTCTTTATCCCTCTGTAAGCTTAAAATATTTAAAATAATCAGTAGCGTAGCTAGGTTTTTTGGCGCCTGGGGCAGGAATAAATTTTGCATCCCCCCTCCCCCCAATAAAAGAAAAAAACATCTTTTTGGCTTGTACCGTGAATGAAGAAAAGGCGGCTTTACTCTGTTTTTAAGGAATCAGCTAATTTTACACAAACACTCTAAACTAAAATGCATGGAAACTGATTATAAAAGATTTTTAGTTTTCGGCAATACTAAATTTGAATGGGATTTTAAAAAAATTGGTGGGACGTTCACTGATATGACTATGTTGATTTAAGCATATGAGAGCAGCAAAGATGAAAATAGATTTTCGAAAAGCCACATTAGCTATAACCACTAAATTACCCCGATTATGGAAAAAAAAATCTGTTTCAAAAATGCAGCAGCACCAGAATTTGAAATTGCTGTACTTATCCATTTTTATTATCTTCTATCTTTACAAGATGAAAGTATTGGAATTGTGAAAAATTTAGACTTCTGGTTTTTGATGGATTTATACGTTTTAGAAGGTATTAAACACGATTTGATGTTTTTTAGAAAATGTCTGTCTGTCACTCTCTGAGAGAATTTTGTGGGTGCTTTATCTCAAGAGCTAATGAACGGAATTTCACAAAGTTTTAGATTCTTTTAGACTTTGATAGAAACTGGAAATTTAACTTTTGGCGTATATGGCTAAACAGGTGGTGCTGCTATTCTGCATTAGTCACAATTTTTACACTAGCTATTTTTCAAGAACTAATGGACATTTTTATTTTAAATAAAACTTTAGATTCAGTTAGTCCTAGATATAATTTGTAGCTGAGAACTTTTTGGTGCAAATCACTCAAGAGGTGTGCTAATCTCAGCTTAACTGAATTTGTACAAAGCTTTTTATGTCGATTTGGTAAAAAAAAAAAAAAAAATGTTTTGTATGAGTCAGTTCTGACCATAAACATTTGTAGCTTTTTCCTTTTTCATGCTTGGCAATTTTTACTTTTAAAGAAGCACAAAAAGCTGCGGTATATTTGTTTTATTAACCAACCTCTATTTATATGTAACTCTTTCACTTTCCCTTTAATATCGTTTGCTATACAGTAAAATCTTTTAAGATGGAATCTCATGGGTAAGAAAAAAAATGCGCTATATGTAGAGATGGGAATGCTCGGGGAAAAAACCCAGAAAAATTGGGTTTTTTTCAATTTTTTTCTGAAGGCTTATTTTTCAATTTTTCCGAACTGGAAAAATTGAAATTTCATTTATGAAATATTGTAGTGAAAATTTTGTAATAGCTACATTCTCATACTTTTTATTTTATTTATTTTTATGTTGAGTGCCCCACATGAAAATTTTAATGTGGGTAATCTGATCTCTGAGTAGAAATCTGTTTGAGAAGACTTGAAAGGATCCTTCACATATTTTTCTTGTTTGAAACGCAAGACCCTTTGCAAAATTTCTCTTAAAAATAGACATTTCAGAAAAAAGTTTAATCAACAAATTGAATCTTTCGCAAATGCAGTGATTGAAGAAAAAAAAATCTCATGCCATATAGCAGCTGAATCTTATCAACTTGTATATATGTATAAATAACCGTATTCAAAATGTCTATATAGGAAACCTATATTTTGTACAAGTATATACAAGAAGTTCACAATTTCACAAAAACAGGATTACATGAAAAAAATCTAGATATATAATTAAATGCAACTTCTCTTTTTAAAAATTAATTCATGTGCAAAAATATTTCAATAATATGCCGATTAATGGAAATGGTAAGATTAAAAATTTAACATAAAATTTGAAGCATGCATTTATTACTTTTATCTATCTTTTCAAGAAGTAAGTATTGAATTTGTGAAAAATTTGACTTCCAGTTTTCGGTGTATTTAAACATTTTAGAAGGTCCTGAACACGTTTTGATGGTTTTTGGAAAATAACTGTCACTATGTGAGTCTGTATGTGACAAATTTTATGGGCACTCTATCTCAAGAACTGATGCACATAATTGCACAAAACTTTAGATTCAGTTACACCTTGATATAAACTCAAGATCAGGGTTGGATTTCTTCCAGAAGAAACCTATTTCTTCCAGGACAGTGGAAAAAACTGGAAAAAACCGGAAGAAATGGAAAAAATTGGAAGAAACTGCCAGAAACCAAAACAAATGCTCAAAGTTAAAGTATATTAACTATATAAAGTATAATTTCATGAAATCTAAATTGGAAAATTTAATTATTATTATTATTATTATTATTATTTTTTTTTTTTTGCAAAGATAAGTTATTTTTGTAATAACAAACTTCAGGTTCAGCAGACATTTCCAGGTGATGGATTTTTGCTACTCTAGAGGTAGAGGGATTTTATTATTATTATTATTAATTACACTATTTATGTAACATGAGAGAAAAAAACACCTGTAAATTGTTTATTTTTCACATAAAAATGTCTTATTTTAACTGGTAATTTATTTGAAAATCATCTTGTGGAACACAGTAAATAAATTTGCAATTATTTATACTAAGATCTAGCATGAATATCTCTATTGCTGTAGTATCATTAATGCTGTAGTGTTCTAAAAATATCTATGGGTATGTGAAACTGCTTTTAAACTCTCTTGAAATATAGGACTTGGGGGGGGGGAAATCTTCATTTTTTGCATTCATCAAATTTAAGTTGAGAAACTAATTGCAGCATCCTACTGCTAAAAAACTTTTTTGCTGTATTTGCTGCATTGTACTAAAAAAATTTAGATTTTTTTAATATTAGGATCAACCGATAACAGGTTTCTAAGGCCAAAACCAATTCTCAGAAAATTCAAAGTTTCAGCCAAAAATGAAAACATCAAAAAAAAAAAAATTAAATTGTATGTTTTAAAGTAATTAATACATACATAAATGTAAATTAATTATATGTATCATATTTATTAACTATGCACAATTGTTAATCATCCAAAAACTTTATTTTCATATACAATAAAAGATAATTCATCAATGACACAGGAACATTTTCTAATTATACAAATTTCATTTAATTAAAAAATATTTTAGTTTTAAGTATACACATCTTGATTTTTCTTCTGTAATGATTTTTGTAAATGATCATTTATTATTCTAGAACTTTCTCAAAGAATATTTGAAACACTAATGCAGTTTAACCTAAAAATTTTCTATAAGATGATTGTTAATTTATGACTAATAATTATAAACAATGAAGTTCATTGCAATACACTCATTAGAGCTGATACAGCTCAAATCAATGACTAATGTTGAAATTTTCCGAAGGAAGAAACAAGAATTTTGGAATACTGAGAGTTTTAGTCAAGCTGAATTTTCAGCCCATTTTTGACAAAACTCTGATTTTGGGTCGAAAATGAAACCATATTTTTGACCAATCTCTGTGTAATACAGTAATATTTAAAATTTAATATTAAGCTTTTAATATTACAGTAATTATTCTATATTACCATATTTTCGGGTGTATAGTCCGCGGCTTATACAAGAAAAAACCTCCCAAAAAGCTGTTGTGGCTTATACACAGTGCGGGTTATACAAAGATTTTTTTTAAAAAATTGGAAATCGTGATATTTTTTTTACAATTTTTAAACCTTAAAAAATTTGAAAAAAAAAAACATCGAAATTTGTAAATTTTTTTCACTATGCCTTGAAATTTAGAGAGTTCTCCCATGTTTGTTTTTTTTACTGCTTAAATACAGTTATTTCTGGATTTGGAAGAACTGTCGCAATTATCGCCAAGTATTTGCACTGATAGATGTATAATAGCCATTGTGTTTGTAGAGTACATAATCCAAAATCCGGAACCCTTCCAATCTCGACAAGTCTGAATTTAAGATCATTTTTAGTTTACTTTTCAAAAAAATAATCTACCGACCCTGTTGCAAACAACAAAAAAAAGTGCGTGATTTATATCATTTCGGAACGATTCAGAGCAGTCGTTTTTTTTTCGAAACGATTCAGAGGAATCGTTCCTTTACAGAGTCGTTTCATTTCAGAAGGAGTTCAAGGAATGTAACTTTTCCGGAGTCGTTTCATTTCAGATAGTGTCCAAGGAATCATTCCTTTTTGGAGTTGGTACCTTACCCTGTTGCAAAGAATTAAAAAAAAAGTGCGTGATTTATGTCATTTCGGAACGATTCAGAGCAGTCAGTCTTTTTCGAAACGATTCCGAGGAATCGTTCCTTTACAGAGTCGTTTCATTTCGGAAGGAGTTCTAGGAATCGAACTTTTCCGGAGTCGTTTCATTTCAGATAGAGTCCGAGGAATCGTTCCTTTTCGGAGTTGGTGCATTTCGGATCGATTCCGTGGTTTCGATCCTTTTAGGAACCAATGACCTAAGATACGTACGTATACATTTTATGTTTGAAATTTTGAATTTATCACCGATTTTATTTTACTTTTCGGAAATTTAAAAAAAAAATATCACGCTTCTTTGAAAAAAATAATGCGTGTAAATGCCGCATCGCTTGAAATTTTATCTTAAAACACGTAAATGCCGCGGCGTTTCTTCTGAAAATTACGGTACTGATAATCTTAATTTTTTAGCCCAATTACTGTAGATATTATGCATCACGAAAAAATTTGGTAAATTTGTGTTAAAAATTATGACTAATGGCTTCTAATTTCGAACTCTGGTCGAAATATACGTTCGTAAATGGTGACTATACACCGATGCATCTCCGTGGGTTATAAACGAACTTTTTTTACTGCACTGCTCGATTTAGGGGTGCGGGCTATACACCCGAAAATACAGTACTCACATTAATAAAATTGATGTAAATTAAAAGCTTTTATTTAAATGGGTTTCATTCTATCATTGGTAAAGAATCCCTACTATTTACTACTAGTTTCAGAAATTTAAATAAATAAAAAAATATGTTGGTTAAATTGAAATGAATAACATTTAATTAATTTTGTGCATTTTAATTTTGGATAAAAATTTCTTTTCATTTAGCCAATGGTTGAAGATCTTTAGACAGGCGTTGTGTATGATCTTGGCTAAAAAACTGATGTAATTATTAATTTAACATACATATTTATCTAAATTTGTTTTGGTCCAATGGAATTAATTCATATAAGATCATAGGAAGACGATATTTAGTATATCTTACAAAATTGAAAGTATATGGTAAATTCCACAAGAAAAACAGTTTCTTCCACTTGGAAGAAACCTATTTCTTCCGGCTGGTTTTTTGGATGGTTTTTTCTGTGGTTTTTTCCACTGTGGAAGAAACTTGCCAACCCTGCTCAAGATGTTTAGTTATTAGTGTATATCACGTTTTTTCGTGATCTTTTGACAAAATCTGCCGTTTTTTCATGATCTTTTGATGAAATTAACTTTTATTTCTTTTTTCAATTATTGACAAAGATTACCGTTTTTTGACGAAATCTGCCGTTTTTTCGCGATCTTTTGGCGAAATATTCCGATTTTTCGTGATCTTTTGACGAAATCTGCCGGTTTTATGCGATCTTTTGATGAAATTTGCCTTTTTTTAATTATTGACAAAGATTACCGTTTTTTCGAGATTTTTTGAAATAATCCGACGTTTTTCGTGATTATTTTTTTGGCGAAATCTGCCGTTTTTTCGCGATATTTTGACGAAATCTACTGTTTTTTCGCGATATTTTGACGAAATCTGACATTTTTTGCGACATTTAGACGAAATCTGCCGTTTTTTCGCGCTCTTTTGATGAAATTTGTCGTATTTTCATCATTTTTTGACGAAATTTACTTTTTTCTTCGATTTTTTTTACCGATATTTTTCAAAATACTTTGATTAAATTCGCGTTTTTCTGCGATCCTATGACGAAATTAGCGATTATTTTTCAAACGATTGACAAAATGGATTTTTTTCGGCGATCTTTTGTCAAAATTCGCGATTTTTTTTTGTCCTAATTTTCGGATTTATGATCTTTTTTTTTTCTGAAATGATTGATCGCCATTTTGGCGATCAGATGCATAACATAAAGTCACCAATTTTTAACATTTAGTCGCCATGTGGCCGGTGGCGACCACGAATTTTAACCTTTATCAACAGATGAGGCTGCTATGCTGCATTATTCATATTATTCATGATTATCGCAATAGCTCTATCTCAAAGACTAAAGGACATTTTTTTTAAAAATCAAACTACAGCTTCAGACAGTTCCTGATATATATTGATGTTGTTTAGTTTTTGGTGTAAATTGCCCTACAGGTGGCACTACTATGCTGCATTTTCAAGATTCTGTTATAACTTATTAATTGAATGTTTTTTCAAAGTGTTGAATCGAAAATTGACTTCCATTTTATCTCCATAATGTACAGTAATGTTGCAAAAACATGGGCAGTTTGCATTAGAAAAGTACAGTTGCAATGAAAAAAAACCCCACTTTTTATTACAAGTAACTATGTTCCAAATTATACTTTCCCTTTTGATTAAACTTTGAATTTTTGTAGTTTTCTAAAACACAGTAGAAGTTTTTCTCTGTATGTAACTGCTTTTGTTATGATTTGAATATGGTTTCTTACTCAAGAATAAAATACCAGATTTCAGGATAAAAAGAAAAAATAATGCTTAATTAAACTTTAACAAAACTATTTTTCTGGTTTCAGTGAGTAAAAATCTAACAGTCAATAAATCCTATGCTATTTTTTAGTTTCAGTCTTGAGTAAGCCAAACTAAAACCTAGTTTTGTTTGAATTTAGATTATAAAACTAAATCAAAACTTTTTTGAGTTCAGATTGGAAAGCTATACCAAAACTAAACATATTTTTTAAAGGAAATAAAATTATAATTGTAAGAAAAAAAGTAATAATGTAAAAGTATACATTTTTTAAACAAACAATGGAATTTTTCAATACTGATATTCATAATAATGACAAAACTGCAATAATTTCTTTAAACTAGTATCATTTATTTAAAAACTATACTGGATATAATGGAATGCATAATTTATTTCATTCCAAACTGCAGACATATTGGCTCAGGTTTTTACATTAGGTCAATTGGTAGTAAAACATGTAACTGAAAAATCATTTCAACAGAGATATGATAAAACAAACAATCGAGACTGGAACTTAAAATTTAGTCCCGCGTGCAGATCTAAGAAGGAAGCCAGTTCCAGTTCGGAATAAAGAACATTTTAAACCTGGCCGAGACCTCAGAAAAAAAAAAGTAAGTTTTCGGACTTAGGTCGGCCCAATCCAGAATACAGGTTTTTTTTTTAACAGACTCGCTGAGACGATAAAAAGCATGAAATTGTGAGGGCTAAAGTTATGAAAAAACTCCTAATCTGCGTGTCTGTAAAAACATTGTTTTAAATAATTGGTAATAAAATCAGAGAGAAAGGAGATGGAAACGGTAAAAGTGAAACTGAATTAGAAGTTTAAGCTACAGAAATAAGTTATTTTATTACAAGAAACTTTTAAAAAGCCCGTAAAAATTTTATTAAGTGCCAATGTTTGTTTAAAGCTTCAAATGCATTTTCTTCATGATTTTTTTTTGACATTTTTAGGTGCGTTCGTAATTATGCAAATACGTAGCACCTATTGTTGTCGTTCAGTCCGTCCGTCTGTCTGTCTGCATATAACAATGCAAAAACTACCCAACCAAATCATTTGAAATTTAAAATACATAATTATTACATAATTTTGTCAAGTCATTTCAAGTTTTATGAAAATCGGATGCACAGATCAATTACAGGGACAATTAAAAGTATTCCGTTACATTACGGTCAATGGGGAAAAATTCAAATGCATTCTAATCATTTCAAATTTAAAATACATAATTATTACCTAATTTTTTCGAGTTATTTCAAATTTTATCAAAATCGGATGCATAGTTCAATTACAGGGGCAATCAAAAGTATTCCGTTACATTACGGTCAATGGGAGAAAAAGTTTCAAATGTATTTTATTGGTGTTACACTCATTCGAACATAATAATTCCCGCCGGGGTTTCGAAATGTTATAGTAAAAAAACGAAGACGAATATGAAAAAAAGAAACATATGAAATTATTCTGAAACTATTCAAGTTTTACTTACATACATTACAGGTGTTCTATGTGTGAACCCTTGGTCACACGGCCTACATCAATGCGATAGTCCAGTTCCTGCCATACTCTACTCAACATGGTACTGTCTATGTTATTGATAGCACGTGTTATCCTTTCACGCAGATCAGCTAAATCACATGGCATATGTTGTGCAAAAACCTGGTCTTTCACATATCCCCACAAGAAAAAGTCACACGGTGTTAAATCCGGTGACCATGGAGGCCACTTTAGAAGAGGTACGTCATCTTCAGAAGCTCGTCCAATCCATCGATGAGGTAAGTGTGTGTTCAGGTATTCACGCACATCACACAAAAAATGGAGAGGAGCACCGTCTTGTTGAAATACGAAATCATCCTCATGTTCCTCTAACTGTAATTGATCTGTGCATCCGATTTTCATAAAACTTGAAATGACTTGACAATATTATGTAATAATTATGTATTTTGGCATTAGCTTTGGCATTAGCCACAGCTGCAACATATCCAGGTACACTGCACCGGTAATGGTCTTCTCTGTAAAAAAGAATGGCCCATAAACACGTGAGAAGGACATAGAGCAAAACACATTAACTTTTGGGGAATCCTGATAGTGTTCCACTACAGAATGGGGATTTTTAGTGCCCCAAATGCGTACGTTGTGGCGGTTGACAGTGCCACACGTGTGAAATGTGCTTTCATCATTAAAAATCAATTTTTACATTAATGTTTCACATTCATGGACATCAATGTAAAAAGTGAAACGAGAAATGCAATCTGCTGAAGTTAACGCTTGCACCAGTCCCAATCTGTACGGCTTCAAACAAAGACGTTTTTGCAGAATTTGCTACACTGTTGGTTTAGAGTAGTGATGGGAATGCTCGGAAAAAACCTGGAAAAATTGGGAAAAAAACTGGTTTTTTTCCGAAGGCTTATTTTTTAATTTTTCCGAACTGGAAAAATTGAAATTTCATTTATGAAATAATATAGTGAAAATTTTGTAATAGCTACATTTGTGATGGCGTTTCTGTCACATATTATCTTGTCTTCTCCCCTTTTTAGAAAATGAACAAGTAAAATCGAAACTTCAAAATTTTAACTGGAAATTCCCCCCCCCCCCCCTTAAATAAATACTTAAAGTTAATATTCTTGCATTTAAGGTTTTAATGCTGTACTTTGTTATTTTCCCTTTTATAACTTTGTATGTGAAATTAATTCCTTTACAAACCCTCTTTCATATGATAAAAAAACACCATTTCATTCCCACTCTTTGTTTTGGATTTTTATCACTTTGAAAAAGGTCTATTAATTCTTTTCTCGTCACAATAAAAGTTAACCGAATGTCAGTCTTCCTTAGATCTGCACATTTCTGCATTCTTTCCCATGTTAAATAGATCCAACTGTGGTTTATAATAAGTTTATCCGTTAACATTCTCATGCACTCAGCTAATCTTTAAAATCTCCCAGATGTCATGAATCATTCGGCATGTAATTCTTTCAGTATCTGGAAGCACACGTGCGTATGCAATCGACACTCCTTAAAAACCACAGGACTTCAGTATTACACCAACGTTAGCATTTTTGTTACTAAGCATTAACGGATTCGCATAACCTTGACGCTGTAAAAAAGTATAGCGCTGTACATCTTCCCTGCCTCAGTGACTCACTTCTGCTCAGACCATTGGCCATGTAACACCACGCAAAAAGGGGCGCTGTGCCCCTCTCCGGCTAATGCCGTGCCTGTGGGCAAATGATGTGATTTCCCGTATTGCTAGCGACTTAGCATTGTAAACCTTCCATCGTTCACCTTCTAAATAAACACCTTATTCTGTCTGCAATTTATGTTGGAGTTTACTTCTCTGCGCTCTCGATATCTCTCCCTGGGTTTGCCTGTACGATCATCTGCACAACATTCTCATACTTTTTATTTTATTTATTTTTATGTTGAGTGTCACACATGAAAATTTTAATGTGAGTAATCTGATCTCTGAGCAGAAATCTGTTTGAGAAGACTTGAAAGGATCCTTCACATTTTTTTTCTTGTTTGAAACACAAGACCCTTTGCAAAATTTCTCTTGAAAATAGACATTTCAGAAAAAGTTTAATCAAAAATTGAATCTTTCGCAAGTGCAGTGATTGAAGAAGAAAAAAAATCTCATGCCATACAGCTGCTGAACCTTATTAAGTTGCATATATGTATGTAAATAACCTTATTAAAAATGTCTAAATAGGAACCTAAATATAGTAATAATTTCTTATTCAAAAATTCTGAATATATTTTGTACAAGTATATACAAGAAGTTCACAATTTCACAAAAACTTGATTACATGAAAAATATCTAGGTTAAATGCAACTTCTCTTTTTAAAAATTAATTCATGTGTAAAATTATTGAAATAATATGCCAATTAATGGAAATGATAAAATTAAAAATTCAACATAAAATTTTGAAGTGTGCATTTGTTACTTTAATCTATCTTTTCAAGAAGTAAGTATTGAATTCATTAAAATTTTGATTTCCAGTTTTTGGTATATTTAAACATTTTAGAAGGTCCTGAACACGTTTTGATAGTTTTTAGAAAATATTTGTCACTTTGTGAGTCTGTATGTGACAAATTTTATGGGCACTCTATCTCAAGAACTGATGGACATAATTTCACAAAACTTTAGATTCAGCTATACCTTAATATAAACTCGAGATGTTTAGTTATTAGTGTATATCGCCAAACCGATGGTGCTTTTATGCTGCATTATTCATAATTTCCACAATAGTTCTATCTCAAACTAATGTATGTATTTTTATAAAATTTCAGATTAAGTTAATCTTTGACATAACTTTATGCTCATTACTTTTTGGTGTAAATTGCTCAACAGATGACGCTGCTATGCTGCATTATTCATGATTATCGCAATAGCTTTACAGGGCTTGAAATTCAATTTTTCGAAGGAGGGGAGTCTCCCTACCAACATTTACAAATGGAGGGGAGTTTAGCTGTTTGGGAGGGAGAAAAAAATGCTTAAAACCCGCTATTATTTTATGTTCTATTTAAAGAATTACCAGAATACAGACATTGCAAAAACGACCGAAACAATTTTTATCAACAATTCAGAATAATTATGCAAAATGCGTTAAAAACTTTTATACTGTCTAGTCTTTATTGGTGGTAAATTCTTTCCTGGTACTAATTATTTTTGTTGCAGGTCTAATTATTGTTTTGATAATAATTAATAAAACTATTAATTAGTTTGATATATTTATAATTAATTGTTATAATTAAAACCAATATTATTTTTCTGTATATTAAATGTACAAGATACAAATTTAATTATAAAATAATGCTTATTTGAGTGTAGAAGATAAGAAGTATCACTATTGTTCGCATTTCTTTTAAAAAGAGGCAAGTCAAATTTATCGAAAAATATTTTTTCTTAAAGAACGAAAACTTTCGTTAAGTAAAAGGGTGCTTTTTGTTTAATGAATGGCTACTTTCAGGAATTGCATTAACTCAGAAAGATTTGGAGCTGTCAGAAACGGATTTTAGAGCTGCAAAGAAATAAATTTTAAAAAATAATTGAAGCAAGAAAATTAACTTATTTAACAGAAATATGCGCTTCCAGCAATATTATTTTTTGGGGGAGGCCGGGGTGAGAGGTTCCCTTTGACGAAATTTGCATTTTTTAGCTATCTTTTAAAGAATTTTTTTTTTTTTTACGATCTTTTCAGGAAATCTGCCGTTTTTTCGGGATTTTTTGACGAAATTTGTCGTTTTTTCGCGAATCTTTTGAGGAAATTTGCCGTTTTTTCGCGAATTTTTTGAGGAAATTTGCCGTTTTTTCGCGAATCTTATGAGGAAATTTGCCGTTTTTTCGCGAATCTTTTGATGAAATCTGCGATTTTATCGTGATTTTTTGACGAAAGTTGACATTTTTCGCGATCTTTTGGAGAAATTTGTCGTTAATCTTTTGTCGAAATTTGTTGTTTTTCACGATTTTTGGACGAATTTTGGTGTTTTCTCGCGACTTTTTTTGACGAAAACTGCCGTTCTACAGGACGAAATTAACCTTACTTTCGCGAATCTTTTGACGAAATGTGCGGGAAATTCGGCGTTTTTTCGCAATTTTTTAACAATATTTGCCATTTTTTACGAAATCACGCGTCCTGTGGGACGCATAATAGCTGTTTTTTTGTGTGCCATCTCCGACTTTTTGCGTAATTTACGAGCTATAGCGCGTCCGTGGCATCACTGTTTCATAATTTTTGAAATTAAATGCGCTAATTTTTTATTTATTTATTTTTATTAATTAATTTTTTTTTTATTCGGAACAGAATCATCTTTTTTTCGCCGCGGAAAATAGAACGAAACTCGTCAATCGATTGCTGGAAAAAAATTGCGAAATTTGTCGATCGGTCGCGGAAAAAAGTGATTTTCAATGATCTTTTGCGGTAAAAAACTCACAAAATGTGTCGATCAGTCGCACGAAAATATCACAAAATTCGCGAAGCGGTCGTGGGAGTTGATCATAGTTTCAAAATGTAAAATTTTTTGGGAGGGAGCCTCCCGTCCACGTTATTCTTTTGGGCGGGATTTGAAAATTTTGGGCGCGAATCCCGCCATCCCGCCCTGAAATTCAAGCCCTGGCTTTACCTCAAGGACGATTTTTAAAAAAAAATCAAACTACAGCTTCAGACAGTTTCTGATATATACTAATGTTGTTTAGTTTTTGGTGTAAATTGCCCTATAGGTGGCACTACTATACTGCATTTTTCAAGATTTTGTTATAGCTGTGTAATTGAATGTTTCTTCAAAGTATTGAATCTAAAATTGATTTCCATTTTACCTCCATAATGTACAGTAATGTTGCAAAAACATGGGCAGTTTGTATTCGAAAAGTACAACTGCGATGAAAAAAAAACCCCATATTTTATTACAAGTAACTATGTTCCAAATTATACTTTCCCTCTTTATTAAACTTTGAATTTTTGTAGTTTTCTAAAGCACAGTAGAAGTTTATCGCTGTATGTAACTGCTTTTGTTAATTCTTCAAATAGTGAGCATTTTCTATTTGTAGTGTTCTGTTTTCATAACTTTTGAGTTCCACTCTTAGAAATATAAAATTACCATGTGGAAACATTATTGAATATGGTTTCATACTCAAGAATAGAATACCAGATTTCCGGATTAAAAGAAAAAAATTACATTAAATTAAACTTAAAAAATATATATATATATATTTTTTTGGTTTCAGTGAGTAAAAATCTAACAGTCAATAAATCCTACGCTATTTTTTTGTTGCAGACCTGAGTAAGCCAAAGTAAAACTTAGTTTTGTTTGAATTTAGATTATAAAACTAAATCAAAATTTTTTTGAGTTGAGATTGGAAAGAAAAAACTAAACATATTTTATAAAGGAAATAAAATTATAATTCTAAGGAAAAAAAGTAATAATGTAAAAATATACATTTTTTAAACAAACAATGGAATTTTTGAATACTGATATTCATAATAATGACAAAACTGCAATAATTTCTTTAAACTAGTATCATTTACTTAAAAACTATACAATGTAAATGGAATGCATAATTTATTTCATTCCAAACTGCAGACATATTGGTTCAGGTTTTTACATTAGGTCAATTGGTAGTTAAACATGTTACTGAAAAATCATTTCAACAGAGATATGATATAGCGAACAATAGCGTTTAATAAAAATTCTTAGGCTGTGAAAAAAAAAACTAAACTTTTAAAAGCAGGCTTTGCTACTTTCTTTTTATTTTGTAGTATTAAGTGAAAATAATTTTCATTTAATACATATAAATGGGGAAAAAAATGTTTATTATTTAATATTCTCTAAGAAAATATAATTTATTTGGGAGAAACAGTCATAAAAGATCAATTTTTCCGTTTTTTCCGAAAAAAACCAGTTTTTTTCCGCCACTTATATTTTTCCGGAAAATTTACATCTCTAGTTGAGAGATCCCCAATTCTCGGCTTCCGCTAGCGGTTGATTTTGTCAGGCATCTTAAAAATGTTTCCCGTACACGATCTATGGTGTCCGCAGATGGACCAGGCCGACCACTTCGTTTTCTGTCACATAAGCATTCCGTTTCTTTAAATTTCCGGTACCACACATGAATTGTTTTGTCAGTTGGTCCCTGTTTTCGATATTTATTACGAAAGGCCCGTTGAACTGACACCACTGATTCAGATTTTGCAAACTCCAACACACAAAAAGTTTTCTCTTCGCATGTAAACGCCATTTTTCTTTACTACAACTGACTTCAATACAGATGTTACTGCCATCTACCGGCAACTAATTAAATTAAAACTTGAATAGTTTCAGAATAATTTCATATGTTTATTTTTTCATATTCGTCTTTGTTTTTTTACTATAACGTTACGAAACCCCGGAGGGAAATTTGAATGACCCTGTATATACATTTTGCACAATCTGTGGTGCAAAGAACATTTGTTATTGATTTACAAGGCCACACAAAAATATTCCATTACAAAATGATATAGGAAAAACATTATTTGGTGCGCATTTTAATTGTAATTTTAACTATTTACAATTTTATGAGATTGATATTTTTAAACTTTGTTATCATACGAACGCACCTCATTTGCTACGCATTACGTGCAATTTCCAACTTGTTTGTTTTTAAACTATTAACTCATGAATTGTTAAGGAAATAAGGTGCACATTTCAACTTGCCCTTTTTTTATTTATTCTACATTAATTTTCTTTCAGAAAATTTGAAAAAAAAATATTTACTTTTGAACATACTACTTTTTGAAAAAAATAAGTAACATCATTTCAAAAATAAATACTGTTAATAATATAAAAATTAATATTTAAAAAATCCTAAAACAAAATTAAATTTATATTTTTCTTCTTTAATTTAATGAAAAAAAAATTAAATTCGAAGTATAATTTTTATAGTTATTATAATGATTTTAAATTACGGCACTTAAAAAAATGCTAATGACGTTAATTTTTTTAATGAAAAATTTTAAGATATGATTTTTTTTTTCAAATTATAACCATCACAATTTGTGTGGTTAACCATCACAAAAAAGAAAATAAAAATCAAAAATCTAACTCAATTGTTGAATATTGTTGAAATATTTTTTGAATGTTTCCTGAAACTCATAAAGTAGCATGTTTCTTTAATTGCACGCACTTCAGTTTGTGTCTAATCCTTTAAAACCTGACGAATTATTTAAAGGTGTATTTTTGTAGATATTTTATTACCAATTATTTAAAACAGTGTTTTTTCTGACACGCAGATTAGGAGTTTTTTCATAGCTTTAGCCCTCCTAATTTCAGGCTTTTTATCGTCTCAGCGAGTCGATTAAAAAAACCCTGTATTTTGGACCAGGCCAATCTAAGTCTGGGATATTACTTTTTTTTTCTGAGGTTTCAGCCAGGCTTAACATGTTTTTCATTCCGAACCGGAACTGGCTTCCTTCTTAGATCTGCACACAGGACTAAATTTTCAGTTCCAGTCTCGACACATAACATACTTAAACTAACACTCTTTGACTGACCTAATCTTTGCAAAAATAACTAAAATTTACTCAGCCCAAAAAATTTTACAAAAAATGCATATTTTTAAATCGACATTATTTTACAATAAAAACTTTAAAATTCATTTTTTTAGTTGACATAAAGGGAAAAAAATAAAATAAAACCAGTAAAAAATTATTTGCATATAATTATTATTATAATTATTAAACATTTATGTTATAATTATTAAACATTTTGCATTCATACGGAAAGGATAAACAGGGTTCGTACAGACTTCTTAGAAACTACTTAGTAGGGATGCACCGAATAGTGATTTTGGCCGAATACCGAATGCCGAATATTCGGCCGACAGGTGAACCGAATACCGAATATTCGGCTAGCCGAATAGTAATTGTTGGGCCGAATACCGAATATTCGGCTTTCCAAATTCTTTTTATATTTTAAAATTTAAAGGTATTAAAATGTTACTTTTTAAAACAGTTTTACATAATATTTAATAAAAGAAATTTACATTTTGATAAACAAGAGCTTTTTTATAAGAATATTTAGTATTGAAAAAAAATCTGCCTTGAGTTATTTAAGAAGCACAATTATGAAACTTTAATTAATAAAATTTTCTATGAATCAAAACAAACATTTTAAAATCAAATAATGAAAAAATGGCCGAAGAAAAATTTTACAGTCTGATAATTGTTCTTTTTAAATAACTCAAGGCAAATTTTTTTCAATATAAAGTACAAATACTTTCAACTTAATTTTGAATAAAGGCATGTTTGGCTCATAGTTCTTTTCTTATGAATGGTGGTATTTTCCACCCTTCCCATCATATCATATTTTACAGAAATCAAAGCATGTGAGTTGAAAATATGTTTTCTAATTTATTGTTAATATAATAAACGAACACACAAGTTTTGACCTAGAGTGAGATGAAATACAATGTACTTATGACTCAATAAGTTGATTATGATTATGGTTTCATGAACAAAAATTGTCTGCCTTGATAGCTATTACTAATCTCAAAAGTTGTTTTTTTTTTCTTTTAAAGGACTTTTATTTGGGAGAAAGCAAGAAACAGATTATTTACTAAACAAAATTTAGAAACTTGTATCTGCACATAATTTATCCCTAAGAAGAATCCTAATAAATCACCATTTTAATCCTTCTCATGTTTAATTTTCTTAAGTTATACTTTCCAAACAGCAAATAAATAATGTAAAAACATTCTATTTTATTTAAAAATGATTTTGTTTCTAATTGTTTTAAATATAAATTAAAAAATTGACAGTTAAAAGTAGAAATAGTGAAAAGTTTTTAAAAGTTTTTATTAAGTATTGAATGGCCGAATACTTTGATATTCGGCCATACCGAATATTCGGCAGGCCAAATAATTTCATATTTGGCCAAGCCGAATATTCGGCTCAACCGAATAGTTTAATATTCGGCCTAACCGAATATTCGGTAACATGGCCGAATAGGCCGAATACCGAATAGATACCAAATATTCGGTGCATCCCTACTACTTAGAAATGAAAATGTTCCCAAGTAGTTCTTAGAACTACTTAGATAAACAAAATACTCCTTAGAAACTCCTTAAATTGTATTGCGGTTTTGCATGCAAGTAATATTGCTCCCAGGGGAAAAAAAATTACGATTGTAAAGCTCACGGTAAACCCTTTATGCATGTCATTCATCAGAAGCACAGCAGTGACTGGTTGGGATCATACTAATAGCCACCAAAATGATTTACTTTTCATGGTCATAAGGGAAAGAAAAGTGAAAAGAATAATTCAGACACACCTCTAAGTTTCTAATTTCAAAAAGTGATTACACTGTTTAATTCCTTCACAGCTAGATGTACAACTTTGATTTCTTCTTCATAATATGATTCATCATTCTTAATTTTGCTGATAACTGTGGATTCAGGGGTGATTCTCATCCGAAAATACCAAAAATTGAAGGCATCTTCTTCCGAAATTTTGAAATTAGGTTATCAGTTCTGCATAGTTGCCAACTTGTACAGTTTTGCGTGCAGAGAAATGCAAATTTCGTGAAAGGATCGCCGAAAAAGCACGCATTTCATCAATATTTTGTGGAAAACGATGATTTCATGAATGTTTTTGTCAATGAACTTTGTCAAAATATTGCTGAAAAACGTGAATTTCCTGTGCGGATTGCGGTTAAAACGGCATCTTCACCAAATATCGCAGATAAAATGATAATTTCATTAAAAGATCGTGGGATAAAACACCGTTTTTGATAAAAGATCGCTTTCAAATATTTTGTCAAAAGTTCATTAAAAAAAAACACCGATTTCATCAAAAGATAGTGGAAAAAACACAATTTCATCAAAAGATCGTGGAGATAAAATGCCATTTTCGAGAAAAGATCATGTAAAAATTCAAATTTTGTCTAAAAATCATAAAAAAAAGGTCAATTTCATTAAAAAAAAAAAAAAAAAAAAAAAAAAGTGCCAATTTTGTTAAAAGATCGCAATAAATCGGCGATTTTGCTAATATATGCTTTAAATATAATGCTTTAAAAATATCGCTGATTTCATCTGAAGATCGCGGGGAAGTGCCGATTTCGTCTTAAGATCACGGATACCCCCCCCCCCCCACCTCTCGCAAGGGGTAACTTGCAAAATCCCTGCAGAATTGGGGCTGTGCAAGTGCATGCCACATAGATAACAACAAAAGTGGCTAGTCCTTCAAATTTTTTGGGCTCCTTGGATTTTTTCTTCCAAACTCTGTATAAACCCTGGATAAACAGTTATAATTTATTACCAGAATATATGAAAGAATTATGGTTTAAAGCTCCTCTCAATTTAACTCCCCCTTATTTAACCATTTCATTTGTAAAAATGGACGAGCGTGTGAGCCAGTATACAAATTAAACATGTTCTTTTGATACCAAAAATGTGACTCTAAGTTGTCAACAGGCTTTTTGATTTATAAACTGGGGGATATAAACATAATTTAAAATTATTTTATCAATTAAATTGAAGATTTAGTGTGTTCTATTAACGACTAATTTTATGAACATTATCCAACATTAATAGTACTTTCTTTTCTGAGATTTTGTGGGACAAATTTCAAGGAGAATTGATTCAATCATCATAGCTTATGATTTTCTTCCAGTTTTTAGTTCCTCATTCCTGAGCAGGGGGGGGGGGGGAATTTCAGACCCTATTTCAAATTGGTTTTTGATTGTCGTACAGTTTGTAGTTCTATCTGCACCGCCAAGGAGCATTTTTACCTGGAATTTCATGGGCCTGATTTCTGCTAATTTTTTTCTCCATGATTTTTATATTTCTACTCCCTTTTTTAGCACTTTCCAACAAAGTTGAAAAGTGCTTTTGCATTCGGTTTATCTGGCCGTCTGTCTGTCTGGCCGTCTGTCCGCGCTCTAACTCCCGTAAATATACTCAGATTGCTATGAAATTTTTATACGTTATTGAGGTTTACCTTAGCACGAACCCTATTGAAAATGAAGTATCTACCATGATTAGTTTATCTACAGGGCGAATCAAAAGTTTCCCATTACATTACGGCCTATGGGGAAAAATCGTTAATATACTCGGATTGCCATGAAATTTTAGGACGTTATTGACGTTCACCCTAGCACAAGTCCTATTGAAAATGAAGTTTCTACCATGATTAGTTTATCTACAGGGCGAATCAAAAGTTTCCCATTACATTACGGCCTATGGGGAAAAATTGTTAATATACTCGGATTGCCATGGAATTTTAGGACGTTATTGAGGTTTACCCTAGCACAAGTCCTATTGAAAATGAAGTTTCTATTATGATTAGTTTATCTACAGGGTGAATCAAAAGTTTTCCATTACATTACGCGGCCCATGGGGAAAGATCGTTAATATACTCGGATTGCCATGAAATTTTAGGACGTTATTAACGTTTACCCTAGCACAAGTCCTATCGAAAATGAAGTTCCTACCATGATTAGTTTATCTACAGGGTGAATCAAAAGTTTCCTATTACATAACGGCCAATGGGGAAAAATAGTTTCAAAGGAATTTTAAAGTTGTTATACCCTGTCAAACATATTAAAATATGCATTCTATAAAATATAAGGTAAAAATGTAGCTAATATTCATTTACAGGGCCACACAAAAGAATTCCATTAGATAATGGTAAAAGGAGGAATTGTGTGTGACATATTTTAAATATATTAAGCTTTTTCATGTATAATAAAATTGATATATGTCACTGAAGCTTAATATAAATTATACGCTACTGTCTTGCATAATATGAAGTACATAGCATTTACAGGGCCATGCAAAAGATTTCAAATAGTATATTCTTTCCGAAGTACCGTATATGTGTCCGATGATGGCTGATGGAGGGATGAAATGCATTTTAATTATGATATTCGCGTTTATATTTCGCTAAATATATGCACATTATATGGTGTGTATAAATGTTATATTTGATATACAGGGCTACCCAAAAGAGCTCACCAACGTTACTGAATATGAGCGTAAATTATTTAAACGTGGTTCTTAAATAAGTTATGCATTTTTATGCTGAGCTGCATTCAATTTACTGAGAAATGTTTGCAGAATATAGATAAAGGGATATACAGGCCCACGCAAAGAATTCGGTACATGGACGCCTATGAACGATGATTTATGACAATGTGATTTCAGTTGTTTTTAAAGTGTTTTAGTTTACAATAAATTTTAGCCTAATGCTGACGTGTAATAAAGATACAATGTAAACTACAGGGCTGAACAAAAGTATTCAAGTATGCTTCCATTTAATAGTATGAATTGCTAAAAAAGAAATTTCAAGCTACTGGGTATTTTCTTGCTAAGCTAAATTTTCCCATTATATGAACTGACATATGAAATACAGGGCTGTTCTAATGTACCGGAATACATATTTGGGTATATTTGGCTATACACTATTATTTCCCTAAATAACAAAGTTTTGTTAAAGATTTCATTAAATGTTGGAAAGTGCTTCATAATCTATGCTTAACGCATGATTTTTCGTACTTGTTACAATTCTCTTGAGTTTTTCTGGAGCGTGCGTAGCATGCCTGCTTTATAGGGATGTAGATAGAAGAGACCTGTACAGGAGATTCAATTTGAAAGAGAGAAACTTGTGTGGAGGCTTTTAGTGATTAGAAATTCATATCTAGCACACCAGGTCTACACTGCCTGAAAACAGTGAGGGCCCATCCCATAAATTCATTTTCCAGAGATTCTTTTTTTACTTTTAGTATGAGTAGAGATTTTAAAGATTTACTCTTTGTTTGAAAAAAAACGTCGGATGGATCAGCTAGTGTACAAATGAAAAATTTTCTTTTGATACCAGAAATATGACACAAAGCCACCAACAGGCCTTTTTATTTATAAACTGGAGGCTAAAAAGTTAGAAACATCCATTAGTGATTGACAACTATGGATCTCCCCATTTCTCCCTACATTTACTGAATTTCTTCAAAACATTCAAAAACACACAATAAAAGGTAATCAAATCTTATATTATCAAAATATATAATTTCAGTTTAAAGTTCCTCTCAATTTAGCACCATATTTCAGATGCATAAATATCTTAGATCCAAGTATGATGAGCCATTCATAAAAATATTTACTGAAACTCTTTCTTTCTTTATTTGGATAGAACAAAATATCTTCTTAAAGAAAACTTTTCCACACAGGCACGGAAATAAATATAATAATAACAATCCTTATTTATTTTCAAAATATGTGAAAGATTTTCAGTTTAAAGCTATCTCAATTTGGTACCCCTCGGCACCCAGGGCGAGCGCCCCCCCCCCCCCCCTTAGCTACGCCACTGCATGAGTACTTTTAAATTTGTGCTAAAGTTTCAGAAATGTATAAAAATACTTTTTACTGGATTATAACTTATGACTGAAAGAACATATGTAGAAATTTGGAGCTTGCAGATGGATGAAGAACCTTCTTAAATCTATGTGCTGGGGAAAAAAAAAAAAAAAAAAAAAAAAGAAATTTAAATACAGTAGACTCCCTTAAATCCGCACATAATTTACGTATGTAAACAATGAAAGATTCAGTTTATATATAGAGACAAAATATAACATTTTAAGTTTTATGTCAATTCCACATATTTTTTTAATTGTAGTTTTTGTTAATATTACTGAATTCATATTTTTTCATGAAGGAAAGCAAATTTATTTCTGAAAAAATGCAAGATATTGCTGACATCACTGATAATCAAAATATTTTTACCAGTTAATACTCATATATTAATAAAGCATTTTTGGTTAATAAATCTGGCTAAACCTGAAATAAAACTTCTTTATTTTATTGTTAATTATCTAAATTTTTATTCTTTTAGTTTATTACTTATTTTAATATTTTATTGTATTATAAGCATTCTTTATAGTTTCGATTGCATTTTTAATTGCAGTCAAATTAAGATTTCAATAATGTAAACAAAGCAATGACCAGAAATCTGCAAAATTGTAAAATCTGCACAACCTCTGATTCCAAGCTGTGCATATTTGAGGGAAAATAAGTAATAAAATGAACAAAAAGAATAAGTAATATTCCCATGGGTTAACATGGGATTCAAATGTTTGCTTCCCAAAAGATAAATCCTCTTAAAGCTGAGGTTTCAGTTATATATTTTTCATTTTTATGTCAATTTTACTTACTGTATTTTCGGTGTATAGCCCGCACTCCGAAATCGGGCAGTGCAGTAAAAAAAGTTTGTGTATAAGCCGCGGAGATGCATCGGTGTATAGTCCGTGGGCTAAACACCATTTGCGAACATATATTTCGATCAAGGTTCGAAGTTAGAATCCATTACCGTAAAATCCCATTAATCCGCCCTTCCCGATCAAACGCTCCCACCCCACTTTATAAAAGATTTGAAATTTTCAAAAAATCCCGAGAAAGCGTCTTCCCTCTCAAAAAAATTGCTGAAAATGAATCGCTTGAGAACAGAAAGAATCATGATGAAATGAATGAATCATGAATCTTTGATGAATGTGCATTTTTTTTAGATTTAATTGATTTCATGCTTTTTTTCAAACAAATTTCTCCTTTTTTGCGTTTTTTTGACAGAATTTATGTTAAAAACAAAAAAAAACGCAAATTTTTTCAAATATTGCTTCAAGTATCAAAATTCATGATTCATACAAAGATTCACAGATCATTCATTTTATCATGATTCATCCCTTCAAATTTTGTGAAACGACTGAGGAAAAATCCCATGTAAGCGCCCTTCTCTATTATTTTACAATTTCTGTGACGTTTGGGGGGAGGGCGGATTAACGGTATTTTACGGTAAAGTATATATGCGCGTATAAGCCGAAAAATTTTAGACAAAAAAGAATTTCAAAGTGTGGGGGGGCAACTTATACGCGAGACCTTAAAAAAAATCTATGAATAAGATATCTGAAAATAGTTTGCTAGCGAATCAGCGCTGCAGCATCCCTTTGTGTTTGTAGAGTAAAAATCCAAAATCTGGAACCTTTCTTACCTTGACAATTCTGAGTTTAAGATCATTTTTAGTTTTTTCTCAAAAAAATAAACTATTCTGCCCTGTTGCAAAGAAAGAAAAAAAAGTGTGTGATTTATGTCATTTCGGAATGATTCAGAGGAATCGCTGTTTTTCGGAACGATTCCGAGACATCCTTCCTTTTCAGAGTCGTTTCATTACGGAACGAGTCAGAGGAATTGTTCCTTTTCGGATTGATTCTGAGGAATTGTTCTTTTCCGATTGAGTCCGAGAAATCGAAGCTTTTCAGAGTTTCGGATTGATTCCGATGATTCGAACCTTTAGGGAACCTTTCTAAAAAAGGACTGATTTTTGTCCTTTTTGGAATCTTTCCGAAAAGGGCAGATTCTTTTTTACAGACTGGAATCGTTCGTTTAGTTTCACTGCCAGGATCAGTCCTTTTGAATCGTTCCTCAACAAATGACACATCTCTACTAAAAAAACTGATTACAGTTAACGTTAAAACGACTTATTCAGCAAAAAGTAAGTTTAAGATGAGTAACATGTTATTCTGTTGTTTTTATTCTCTCCAATCAAGTGCAATACTTGGCGATAGTTGCGACAGTTCTTCCAAACCCAGAAATAATTGTATTTAAGCAGTAAAAAAAAGGCTTTTACAAACATGAGAGAACTTTCTATATTTCGCGGCATAGCGAAAAGAATTTACAAATTTCGATATTTTTTTCTAATTTTTTGAGGTTTAAAAATTGTAGAAAAAATATCAAGATTTCTAATTTTTTAAAAAAAATCTTTATATAACCCGCACCGTGTATAAGCTGCAGCAGCTTTTTCGAAGGTTTTTTTCAAGCCGCGGACTTTACACCTGAAAATACAGTACTCATAATATGAAGTACAGAGTAAATCTTGCAATCATTTAATATAATCAATTTTTTTTCTTTTTTCTGACGGATTTATATATTTTAGATATTGGAGATTTCGAAAAACATATTTTTAGAAAGAAAAAAAAATTGTCATCTGTCTGTGTGTTTGTAAAATGCTCTATCTTCCAAACAAATTGAGATAGAGATTTAAAATTTAGTGTCTACTTAGTATGTAATAATGGGAAGAAGCCTGTTGAATATCACTAATCTCGATTATCTAAAACATTTTATGAGTTATTAAACATCAAAATGGGTCCGGGACTTTATAAACACCCTGTATATTATTTGTTTTATTTTATTTTTATTGCTTAAAAAATAATCTTATAGTTTATTTTATTTTCCAGAATGAACAAGAATTCCAAATCTAGAATTCCATTACCAGTTGCTAAGCAGAAATCTACTAAACTGTATGTATGCAGTGACCTTTTTAGAATTTTGTTGTTTGACATATAATGTTTTAGTTTATAGAATATCACAACTAAAAATTAAAAAGAAAACTTTTTTGTTTTTTTTTAGAATAAAAAAAAAAAATTGATTTTTATTCAATTTCCCAGAAGCAGAATAGCCACAATGCTGCATCACACGTTGGAGACTCTTGAGAAAGTCAGCAAACTATTTTTCAGTTGTAAAAAAATTAGAAAAAAAAAGTTTACTAGAAATTATTTGACATGTGCTATTTGTAATATGATTCACACCACACATGATTGACATGTTAAATTATAAATCAGGGACGATTCTGTTCCCAATTTCCAAAAAGATTAAGGCAAACATTTCCAAAAATTAAAAAACAATTGGTCGTAAATCTAAAAATTTGCACATAAAATGTATTGCGAATTTCGGCTTATGGTCTTCAAGAAAAATCAATTTTGTCAATCGTTCGAAGAAAAATCACCCACTTCGCCATAAATTTCAAGAAAAACGCTAAAGGATTGTGAACAAACGGCAAATTTTATCTAAAGATCATGAAAAAAAATTTTTTTTTGTGAAAAGATCAGGAAAAAAAACGACGAATTTCGACAATAGATCCCTTCAAAAATGGCAAATTTTGTAAGCAGATCGCAAAAAAATGGCAAATTTCATCAAAAGATTGTCAGAAAATGAGAAATTTTGTCCCAGTATCCCAGAAAAAAGGTGAATTTCATTAAAAGACTATGTAAAAATGCAAATTTTGTCCAGGTAATCACGAAAAAATGCAAATTTTGTCAAAAGATTGCGAAAAAACAGTAAATTTCATCGAAAAATTGCAAGAAATCCACAAATAAGCGAAAAAAAGTAAATTTTGTCTGGGTATCACTTACAAAAACAAGAATTTTTTCAAAGAATCACGAAAAAAACCCCGACAAATTTCGTCTGAAGATTGCGAGAAAATGACAAATTTTGTCAAAAGATCTCAAAAATCCCAGAAACTTCGTTATAAGATCACAATAAACCAACAAAACTCATAAAAAATTGTGAAAAACCCATTAAATTCATCAAAAAATTGCGAAAAAAACAAAATTCGTCAAAAAATCACAAATTACGTCCAGGTATCATGAAAAAAAAAGCAAATTTTGTCAAAGGATCATGAAAAAAAAAAGCAAATTTTGTCAAAAGATTGCAAAAAAAAAAAAAAAAAAAAAGCAGATTTTGTCAAAAAAATCACAAAGACATGGCAAACTTCGTCAAAAAATAAAGAAAAACTGCCAATTTTGTCAAAAAATTGTGAAAAAAACCAGGTTAAAAAAAAGGTTTTTGTTAAAACTAGGTTTTTTTAAACATCTTTTCTTATCATAAATACATGCATATTATTGATAAAAATGGACATTGTTGGATATATTAGTATAACTTCATTTGAAAATGCTTGAAATTAAATAATTAGTGGCAATTTATGTAGAAAATTGAAAAAATTCATATTTTAATGAAAATGTTATTCGTATTAGTCTTATGTTCAGGGAATAAATTTCTCTATACAGTGAAATATTGATACGCTGAAAATCTTTATATACAAACTTCTGGTTTCTAATAATAAAAATTTGATGAAAGTTCTTTTCCATAGTTATTCAAAAATAAATTTCAAATATTCTTAGTTTTGTTTTTTAAGTGATTGTACAAAGTCAAAATATTTAATTATTAGATTCAACATGCATTGAAGAAATGTAACTTTCATTGCTAAACAGTCAACAAAGTTAGAATATCTGGTATTCAGAATGATTGATCCCATAGATAGAGTAAATCTGGAGTTTGTGTTATCCCTTTTAAAGTTAATAGCAATTTGTAAACTTGTTTGTATAAGGGCATTGCCACTTGCAAATTACTTGTAAGCTGTAAGGATTAAAAAGCATATGACATGCATCAAAAGGGGTAGGTTATACACAGCTCTATCACATTTACATCAAGGTATAGTTATATGAGTGAATCTAAACTCTTGAGCAAAACTTTAAGGGGTGATTGTACACATCAAGACAAACAATAAGTATTAAATAGAAAACTAAATGTCCCAAATGTCTCCCAAAAAAGATAGGTGCCATTAATGTTTAGGGTCCAAAATTTCAAATGATTATAAAAAACTGAAAAATTGTTGATTCGTTTGCAGTTTTTGCTAAAACTATTCTTTGTATCAGTATTTTCTTGAAAATAAATTTTAAAGATAGAGTTGGAAAAATACTGATAGATGGCGCATGAGAATTTGGAGTAATTTATTCTTATCCGTTATTTTTTGTTTTTCATTAAATGCTTTCAAAAGTTTAGACTTAAGCTTAAATTTTGAGCTCAAAATCTGAATTGTTGGGATTGGCTAAGTAGTTCAAACTGAACTGTGTTCAGGATTTTAAATTTGAAACATCCCCCTCCTTCAGAAAAATTGGTTGATTCGTTTGCAGATTTCGCTAAAATTATTCTATATCTCAGCATTTTCTTGAAAATAAATTTTAAAGTTAAAAAAATACTGATAGATGGTGCTTGAGACTTTGAAGTAACAAACAACTTTTTTTTACCGTCATTTTTTGTATCTCATTAAATGCTTTTAAAAACTTAGACTTAAATTTCAAACTCAAAATCCGAATCAATGGGAGTGATTAAGTAGCTAATACTTAACTATTGTCAGGAGTTAAAATTTTAACCCACTCCCCCCTCCTCCTGAATACACTTCAGTTTGTGCAACTTAACCACTCACAACAATTCATAGTTTGAGCTCAAAATTTAAATTTAAGTCTAAGCTTTTAAAAGCATTTAACGAGATACAAAAAATAAAAGCTAAAAATAGTTGTTTGTTACTCCCCTGTAAGTGCCCTCTATCGGTATTTTTTAAATTTTATCTTTAAAATATATTTTCAAGAAAATACAGAGATAACGAGTAGTTATAGTGAAAACAACAAACGAATCAACCAATTTTTCATAAGAGGGGAGAGTTCAAATTTACTTCTGAACGCAGTTCAGTTTGAGCTATTTAACCACTCATAACAATTCAGATTTTGAGCTCAAAATTTAAATTTAAGTCTAAGCTTTTGAAAGCGTTTAATGAGGTACAAAAAATAATGGTAAAAAATAGTTGTTCATTATGTCAAAGTCTAAAGTGCTTTGTATCAGTATTTTTTGAACTTTATCTTTAAAATTTATTTTCAAGAAAATACTGGGGTAAAGAATAGTTATAGCAAAGACTGCAAATGAATCAACCAATTTTTTAGGAGGTGGGTCATTCCACATGAATTCAACCAGTGAGTGTTGCATCATAGTCACAGATTTTTTTTTAATTTTTATCATAGACAGACACAGTAGTGAAACCCTCAAATCTGAAATTTAAAAGTAATTTTCACAATAGAGGCTGAGAAATAGTCATTTGAAAACTGACCATTTTTACGAAATGGTGGCCATCTTGGAATTGTATCAGTGTCTAAATATGGCCATAACTTGACAACTAATGGCTCAAATTTTATATATCTGGTACCAATTTGAAGCTATTTGTACAAAGAATGCATATTGCACATCAAAACAATAATACATTTTTATTTCTTTACTTTTTATTGTGTGCAAAGTGAAAATTTCACCCCAAAAAAGGGCAGATTGTAATGGCTCATAAAAAAAATGATTCCTTATTCAAAAAATAATGGTTAAAATAAAATTTTCTAACATCTAAATTAATGTAAAAGTATATTCAAAACCTCATTTGTACTAATTTTGTAGGAATCTGCCCCCAGCCCCCCTCCCCCCCCCAAAAAAAAAATAGACAATTGAAAAAATTTTACACTGAAAAAGATAAGAAAATAATTAAGGAATATAATGAATAATTATAAAATACCTATAAATGCAATGCATACATATGGTGATTTACTTCACATATAGGGGTGAGTGGGGTAGAATGGAACAGTAGGTTTTTCTCTTTATGTATCATTTTAAATATTTCATCAATCACACATTAGGTGAAGTAATGGTACCCCAATCTTCAGTTAAAAAAAGTAGCTGATTTACATAAGCTTGCAATTATATAAAGAAAAAGATTATTTCAAAAATCAAAAGTAAATTTAGTTCATATACTTTCTACGCTTTCTGTATAATGGTTTGATTATGCATAGATATTACAATTTCTCTATATATGGAGCATTATACTGTAAAATTAGAGAGGTAAAATTTGTTGTTTTAAAATAAATGGCTTTCTACACCTAAGGTGTCATTGACCAAATAATGATTATTTTAAAATCTGTAAGTATTCTTAATTTAAGAAATGTTGGTTAAAATGAAATTTTCTAGCATCTAATTTAAGAAATATTGGTTAAAATGAAATTTTCTAGCATCTAGTATTGTGTGTATATTATATAATTCAATAAAAAAATATCAGTTTGCAGTTATTTACACTAAATATTCATTTTTACAGTACTTTTTATTTCATTTCATTCAAAATATGATAATATAATTCTCAAAACATATTTACATAAATATTTTAAATACCTTACTATGGAATACATGAAAAAAAAAGGCACATAATATTTTCTCCAGAAATGTTGAAGAAATACTAGCTGTAAATTACAGAGTTGAATTATTCAATTGTGTAATTTAAATAAAATAAATATATATAAATGAGTTAATTGAGTTGACATTTGTTATTTTTTGTTCACACTGAGTTAAAATATATATGAACAAAAATCTAGATACGATGAGACAAAAAATAAATAAATAAATAAATAATAACAATAATATAATACAAATCCAGGGCAAAACATTGAATATGATGAGAAATAAGCCAAAGTTTAAACTTACACATGGAACAAATCTAGACAAAATAAGAACAAAATATTTACTTACATGCATATAACTTTATAATATAATAGTTTTTTCTTCAGATTTAAGCTAAAAAGGATTTAATCAGTTTTAAAGTTTAAAAATAATGCTTGAATTGTTCAAGTTTCCTCTGGTGCAACAGTATATGTTCTTCCTGTAGCAGTTACAGGAATAGACACTTCTTTTATTATTTGTTCATTAGGGCTGGGCGATATCGGAATTTTAATATCGTGATATATCGCTGACCAAATATCGATAATTTTCGATATATCGATATATTTCAATTCATTATAGGGTCATAAATGAGCTGTCCTCTGTATAAAATACTACAAACACATAATATATATATATATATATATACACACACATGTATGTGTATGTTAATTATCAAGAAAAAAAAAAAAAAAAAAAAACAATACCTTAACATATTCAAAGGAACAGAAATTTTAATTTTTATGCATTGATTCAAAATATGCAAATCTTTTACCTGCATATCTGATCTAAAGTATGTGTTATTGAAAACTTTTGGAAGTTAAACATTATAAATTATTAAAATGAAACAAAAAAATGTACATAAGACAACAATTAGACAATAGATATGTTAAATGAAAATACTTTAATTACCTATAACTTTATAATTTTTTTGTTACAATGCAAAAAAATTTGCATTTCTGCATGTTTGGGCAGTAAAGAACACCTTCTTTTCGTAATTACATTTCCCCCTGTACTAAAAATTCTTTCGCATGGCACACTTGATCCTTGAACTGCCAAGTATTTTCTAGCAAGTTTAGCAATGTTTGGGAAGGAAGCTTGATTTTCTCTCCACCATTTTAGAGGATAGTCATCAATTCCTAATTTTGGTATGCATAAGTATCTGTCTATTTCGTCATTTATAATTTCATTTGGATCATTAGAAGTAATATTGTCTTCCTCCTCAAACAGAAGTGAAAGACCTTTCTTCTTCTTTTTTGGAGGTTCTGAATTTTTATTTTGAATTAATGCTGAATTGTCCAATTCAGTTAATTCAGCTTGGATCAGTTCCTTGACTTTAGTTTTGGCAGTGTCAGATATATAACTGTTTTTAAATCGGGGATCAACAAATGTGGATTTTATCAGTAAAGCTGAAACATCTTCAACTTCATATTTCACAAAAGCATCACAAATGCTCTCCTTTATTGCTTTTTTAAGTTTGGAATCACTGCTTTCAATTTGCAATTTTTTTTTTATTTGTTGGATCACTGGAAGGATGACAGAGGATGTAACATAATTTTCTGATGCCAATATATCTGTAATATTCTGTAAAATTGTTGTTATTTCAACTAGGCTCTCTAAAGAGGATATTTCAGGTCCTTCCAGCATCAGATGCTTTTTTTCTGGAAAATTCTGCAGCATTTTGCAGATTGGTAGCTGGTTTGCTAAAAATCGCTGGCATAACTTTGTGGTTGACCACCATCTTGTTGGACAGGCTGAAGGCAAGCTCCTTTTTTCACATTGTAATAATTCTTGAGCTTCAGCCAGGTCCCTCTTCATCTTCCAACTGTGAGCAATTTGACTTTGAAGGCATTTTAATCGTGTCAAAGCTTTTTTTACTTGAACAACTTCTAACGCTTTATTTACGCCTATGTTGATGGTGTGAGGAAAACAAGGCACATGCTGCATTTTTGAGTTTTTAATTGCATTTACAATATCCGCCCATTGTCAGTTGTGCATGACACAATTGATTCCGGATCTAATTTCCATTCAGCTAGCTTAGCATGTATTATGTCCTGCAAGTTCTCAGCTGTATGGTTTTTTTCAAAATGGAAGCAACACAAGCATACAGAAATCAGCTCCCAGCTGTCATCGATAAAGTGCAAAGTAATACCCACATATGGATGCCCTGCACCTGCAATAGAAGTCCAACAGTCACAAGTAATTGAGGAATAGTATCCTTGTCCCTGTGGTATCATCGATTTTATTTGTTCAACTGCATCATTATATTATAGCTTTGGAATAGCAGTTCCAGAAAAATATTTTCTCCCAGGTAGAGTATATCGAGGATTTAATGTTTTGATCATTTTTTTAAAGGATTCTTCTTCCACCAAACTATAAGGCTGCATGCTTATTGCAAGAAATTTTGTAACAGAAGCAGTACAATGGTCTGAACTTTTAGAATCTAAGGGAGCATAATCGGTAAGGGTCATTTGTTTATTTGTCTTGTGGATTTGGCCTGATGTGGATGCAATATCATGAGAATTAGGAACTAAAGAAACTTGAGGAATTATATTTTTTTCTGAAGATTGTGGATTGTCGACATCACCATCACTTGCTCTTGTGACGACTGCTAAATTTGACTGGTCATGGTCAGAACTATAAATAAGAAAAATATAACACATTAAAAATATAGGCACATATATAATTATTTTAAATTTAAAAAGGGTAGGGGGTTCAAAAAACATGTTGAGGAAAATGTAAAATATTGCAGTTAAATTGAACAGGACATACAAAAAAGTATTAAAAAATTATTTAAATGACTTGCCAAAATTCTTTTTGTAAATATGTAAGAAATATAGAGAGTAGAAGTCAAAATTACATTTAATATCTTTACATGGTTCATACGCTTTGGAAAAAAAAAGAAAAAATGCTGGAAAAATAGTATTCATTTTCAAGGAACGAAAAGGGCCAGAAATAAAGTATTCGTTTTCATGGAAGGAAAAGTGCCGGAAAATATCGCAAACTTCGACAAATAGGCGTCGAAAAGTATCAATTTCAAAAATCGTTCGCATGAAAAAATAGGCAATTTAAAGAAAAGATTGTTGGAAAGTGCAAATTTTATCAGAAAACAGGAATTTCGGCATAAGGCCGCGAACAAAAGTGCGTATTTCGTCAAATACTAGAGAAAAAAAATTTAACAAAAGATTGCAAATAAAGTGCAAATTTCATCAGCGGACTGCAGAAAAAACGCGAATTGCATTAGAAGATTGCAAAAATTTACAAAAGATCGAAAAAACACGAATTTCTACAAAGGATCGTGAACAGTGGCGTAGCTATGTTTTTTGGCGCCCGGGGCCAGCAAGAAATTTTGCGCCCCCACCCCAATATAGATATATAACAATTTCTCTCAATTTGGCGCCCCTAGGCCTCGGCGCCCGGGGCGGACGCCCCCCTTGCCCCCCCTTAGCTACGCCACTGATCGTGAAAAAACGCGAGGTTTATTAAAAAATAGCAAAAAAAAAGGGGGGGGGGGGAGAAATTTCGTGAAAAGCTTGCCAAAAGACCAAAATCGTCAAAGGATTGTAGTAAAACGGCAAATTACGTCAAAGAATCGCGGAAATAACACAAGATTCTTTAAAGGATCCCCAAAAATACACGAACACACATTTTAACATACATTGCGGAACAATGAATTGAATTTCGCAATACGGAAAAACACGAAGTTCATCAAAGAAATTATTTTTTCCTCTTAGAACTATTTTTGCAAATTTCGTCAATTATACATAAAAATAGGCACGAATTTTTTTAAACTGCCACTGAAAAAATAATGCAAATTTTATCAATCCACCGGGAAAAAAAAGAAAAAAAAAAAAAACATAGAATTCGGGCGATAAAACTTCAAATTTCATCAATCTGCCGAAAAATATCGCGAATTTCGTCAATTTTAGCTAATGCTCATAGAAAAAAAAATGTTGAATTTGGTAATCGATTGTCCCGATTGAAAAAATAAAAGTGAAATTTGTCAATCGGTAAAAATCACGAATATTGTGAATCAATAAATAGTTCAGTGAATTATATTAATTCCAAAATTTTCGCTGAGTAACTGATAGTAAAATTCTTAATCCTTTTCATACATTCATTTTTTATAAAATCTTTTGTAGTTGAAAAGTAAAAGTAACCAATCTAAGCTTTATTTATTTATTTATTTATTTAATTTTTTTTGTATGATAAGCGCAAATGCTAAAAGGTTTGAAAATTCAGAAAATATTTATGAAAAATATTTAAAACTATAATTTGTAAGAAATTGCACAATTTAAAGTGCTAATATTTGACTCTTGATGAGTATTCACAATTCCTAAAATTTAACTAGTTTACTCCTGCCTTTTACTCTTGTAATAATACTATACCTTTTATTTTTTTGCACTTGAAGAAAAAGAAACCAAGAACTGTTTTCCTTACCTTTTACTATTATTGTATGTGAAATTTCTTTCCATAGTACCTTATAGAGTTAAAATACA
Organism: Maratus speculifer; assembly: GCA_964019185.1. Lineage (NCBI taxonomy): Eukaryota > Metazoa > Arthropoda > Arachnida > Araneae > Salticidae > Maratus > Maratus speculifer. The sequence continues at coordinate 45,325,860 of OZ025294.1, forward strand.
TTATTCCTTAAAAATTCTCTAATAATGTAATGTCTTGAAAATGTCTTTTATAAAAACAATAAAAGATCTGATAAGATTTCTTTAAAGTAGATAATCAATGAGGTGGCTATTTTCCGTATGTTATTTGTTATTTATAACGGCCGATTATCTGCCGTAGGATATGACCCCTAGGGAGGAGGGGGAGGGGGGACTTTTAGGGAATCTAATCTGTATTTACGCAAGGTTATCCATGGTTCGAAGAAAGCCACGTTAAACTCCAAACGATTAGGCCGACGGGCGCGATCGGGTTCGAACTCAGCATCTCCCATCTTCTAGTTCTGAAAGCACAACCCTTCAGCCACTAGTGGGGCTATTTTTTTTATGTGTTATCCTATGCCTTTCATATGTATGTATCTAAATAGTCCTTGAATAGTGTTGAAATAGTGCTTGAATTTTATTTACTCACGTGTGTATGAACCATGTTTTAAGAATGATAAAAATACATTAAAAAACTGAAATATAGAAATTATTTGAGCCATGGGCTAAGATTTTATTACTTTGGAAAATATTAACTTTTTTAATTATTTATTTTAAGTGGGATTTAAATTTTTTTTTTTTTTTTTTTTTTTTTTTTTTTTTTTTTTTTATTTATTTATTAAAATTGACTTGGAAGAAAAATAACTAGAAAATACCTAGACATTAAATTTCTGAATTGAGCAGGATGGTGGATTTTTAGATGGCTTCTTAAGTTACTAAATGTACCTCCTTTAGCTGATACACCCTGTTTGCATAGTTTGCAAATGGAGAAATCGCAACGAATAATTTTACCATTTTCATCTGCAGGAAGGCCATAAAACTGCCATACAGGGCTTTTTGTATCCTTTTTTGACAATACATGATGGAATTTAGGACAATCTTCACGATTCCGAGGTGCCATCTTGTTTATCTATAATTGTAAAATAAGTTGATATAAATAAATAATGCTGTTATTAGTCAGAATACAAATGAAAGCATTAAAACAGTCAAATAATTTTAAGAAAACAGGAAATTTCTTTAATATAGTACAAAGTCCCAATTCCGGACATTTTACTAACTTCTTTTTTTTTTTTTTATTAATGCTAGAATGATTTTTTCCTTTTTCGATTTTGCTTAGGATGCTTTTACTTTCTAAACCGATTTCAAAAATGAAAGTAATCCCATAAAGAAAACAAAAACTTAAAAACAAATGATAAAAAACGACTTTTGTTGAAAGAAATCGACCTCAGCTGTGCAATGCAAAATAATAATAATAATAATAATAAATTAATAAAGAAAGTAAGAAAGAAAAATAAGGAAATGCAAACGAGGCATAAAAAATAAGATTAACATTGAGCGGATATTTTCGCATTAGTGAACTCCTGAAATAAAAAGGAGCCATGATATTTAAAATCAAAACTATCCTCATTATTTTATGAGAGATAAACTGTTCTATTTTTTTTTTTTTTTTTTTTTTTACTTATAAAAGGGTTTCGTGAAAGTATCAACTAGTTTGAGTTGTTTAAGTGCACGAAAAACACATTCAACGGCACATACAAATGAAAAAAAGAAAAAAAAATAGAAGAAGAAAAGCAAAACCTTTTTTTTTTCTTCACCATTAAAAAAAAAAAAAAAAAAAAAAATTCCATAACTCCTAAGTTTATTTACCGATTTTTTTCAAATTTTCAGAAATTTGCAATAACAGTAAACTAGGCTGTGTGACAAATTTTTATTAAAATATAATAAGTTATTCCAAAATTAGAGCATCTTTTACAAATGTCCAGTACAGAAGAACCGAAAAAGTAGGAAACAGGAAACTATCCATCGCTTGTTTTTGTTTATCGAACTCGGCGAAATCAAAACTTGAATGTTTATATAATCATATTGTCATCTGCTGTGGATGGGTGATATGTTTTGCTATGCACAAAGAAACCATGCATAGATTTTTAGCGATCTTTCGAAATGAAAAGTATTTTCCTTCCTAATTTGAGAAAGATTTTCGAATTTTTTTTTTTTTTTTTTTTTCCGGGATTTTTTCAAACACCCGTACGAAAGACGGATGAAAATACTATTATTCAATAAACTCGAAAACGAAAGTGAATCACAATGAATAAAAAATAACTTCCGCTTTAAGTAAAATTTCTAGTTAAAATAAATGGCATAATAGAATTATCATGCATGTAAATTATTAATGTTATTAATAAAAAATGTAAAATAATATGGGTTATAATATAATTACAGTTGGCTCTCGTTAATTGGAACTCGTCGGGATCACAAGAAATGTTCGAATTATCCGAAGTTCGAATTATGGAAAATATTAAATTAAAACATGCTTAATATGGGATTATTACAAAGGAATCAATGTTATAGTGTTTTTTTAATTTATTTCGTCTGTTATCATTAGAATATGACTTAATATTAAGTTAGAATGTATAAATACATAAACTAATTAAAAGATAAGAAACAAGCACAATGGAAGAAAAATTTAAAGTGTCACTGATGGACAGACGGAACACTAAGAAAGTGGATATCAAATGAATTTGATTATTAGTATACTCGTTCGGAACAATTTTCACAAAAAAAAAAAAAAAAAAAAAAAAGTTATTCAAATGATTTGAAATCCGTGAGAAACAAAAGAAAAATGAAAAATCGGAATTCTAGTTTGTTCGAATTAAACGAAGTCAAGACAAAATGAGTTCGAATTAATGAAAATTTTTAACGTTATTCTGCCATTGAAAATTTCTGGAATTCCTGTTTAGTTCGAATTAAGCGAAGATTAGAACTATTCGATTTCGAATTAACGAGAGTCGACTGTATTTATTAATACTATTAATAAATGAAAAACCAACATACAAGAAATATCTATAAATTGTACTCACCTTCTTGAAAATATGTCAATTCTGTATTCCATCAGCAAAAACTGTATACAACTTATCAGGAAAACAATAGCCAGCCAACGAACTCCGATGAATAAAGCGGTACAGTAGACTGTTCGCCCATATTCCGGTATGTGCGCGACACCGGCACAAAATTACAATTATCACGCAAGCTCCGATTTCGGCGCGAATATTTGCAAAAGTAACCAACTTCCGCGCCGATAGAAATAGATTCGAAATTCCGTAACTCCGTAATCAATTCCGGAAGAAGGATGAAATACCGTTTGGAACGATATATCGGAAGGCTTGGAATCTCAATATCATTACCGCGGTTTTAAAGAAATATCGATATATAACGAAATTACGGTATATCGCCCAGCCCTATTGTTCATACAGAATCCAACAAACATCTGAGGATTTTGGCCATGAATATAAAGAATTAGCGCCATGAGGATACATGAACATAATTTTATAGTCGGTAAGTTCTTCACAGTAATCTAAAATTTTCCCAATCCACCAATTTATCCCATATACACATGCAACATATTGTTCACTTTTAAATATCAATGGTCTGACAATTTCATTGATTCCCAAAGAAGCAATAAATTTTGTTGATGAACTGTCTGAAACTCTGGAAACCAGCATTTGGCAATCATTGATTGGGAATCATTGATTGGCAGTGATTCAGTCTTGTTTCTATGATTGTATCTGCTTTTCCATACCTATCTGCTAATTGACTGTTTGCGGTTTCAATTTCAGATTTTGTTACAAAAAAACTTTCAATTCTTTTAACAGATTCTTTTGCAAAATTATAGAGATCAAATGCATTTAATATACCATCTTTAAATGGACGCTGAAGCCTTGAAATAATCTTTTTCTTTATATAATTGCAAGCTTATGTAAATTAGCTACTTTTTTCAACTGAAGATTGCAGTACCATTACTTTATCTAATATGTGATTGATGAAATATTTAGAATGATACATAAAGAGAAAAACCTACTGTTCCATTCCACCCCACTCGCCCCTATATGTGAAGTAAATCACCATATGTATGCATTGCATTTATAGGTATTTTATAATTATTCATTATATTCCTTAATTATTTTCTTATCTTTTTCAGTGTACAATTTTTTCAATTGTCTAATTTTTTTTTTTTTTTTTTTTTTTGGGGGGGGGGGAGAGCTGGGGGCAGATTCCTACAAAATTAGTACAAATGAGATTTTGAATATACTTTTACATTAATTTAGATGTTAGAAAATTTTATTTTAACCATTATTTTTTTAATCAGGAATGCTTACAGATTCTAAAATGATAATTATTTGGTTAATGACACCTTATGTGTAAAAAACCATTTATTTTAAAACAACAAATTTTACCTTTCCAATTTTTTTTTAATTTAAAGCACACAGATGGAGCAATGTTTTTACCAAGTTTCAGAAAAATTTATGAGGATTTATTTTTTTTATGAGCTATTACAATCTGCCCTTTTTTGGGATGAAATTTTCACTTTGCACATAATAAAATGTAAAGAAATGAAAATGTATTATTGTTTTGATGTAAAATATGCATTCTTTGTACAAATAGCTTCAAATTGGTACCAGATATATACAATTTGAGCCATTAGTTGTCAAGTTATGGCCATATTTAGACACTGATACAATTCCAAGATGGCCGCCATTTCGTAAAAATGGTCAGTTTTCAAATGACTATTTCTCAGCCAATATTGTGAAAATTACTTTTAAATTTCAGATATGAGGGTTTCACTACTATATCTGTCTATGATAAAAATTTAAAAAAAATCTGTGACTATGATGCAACAAGTTTTCTTTAAATTGGTTGATTTCACGTGGAATGACCCAGGTGGGGCATGTTTCAAATTTGAACTTCTGAACACAGTTCAGTTTGAGCTACTTAACCACTTCCAACGATTCAGATTTTGAGCTCAAAATTTAAGTCAGATTTTGAAAGTATTTAATGAGGTACAAAAAACAATGGTAAAAAATAGTTTTTCATTATGCCAAAGTCTGAAGCGTTGTCTATTGGTATTCTTTTAACTTTATCTTAAAAATTTTTTTTCACAAAAATACCAGGGGTGATTCTCGTCCGAAAATTCCGAAGTTTCCGAAAATTTAAGACATCCTCTTCCGAAAATTTGAAATTGGGTTATCAGTTCCGCATAGTTGCCAACTTGTACGGTTTTGCGCGCGGAAAAAAACAATTGCGTAGAAATGAAAATTTCGTGATAGGATCGCCGAAATAGCATACATTTCGTCAACATTTCGTGAAAAAACGACGATTTCGTTAATGTTTTTGTAAACGAACTTTGTCAAAAGATCGATGAAAAACGCGAATTTCCCATGCGGATCGCGAAAAAAACGGCAATTTCACCAAATATCGCAGATAAAACGCTGATTTCTCCTGAAGACGGCGGGAAAACTCCGATTTCGTCTAAAGATTGCGGATATAACACCGATTTCGTTAAAAGATCGCGGGAAAAAACGCCGTTTTCGATAAAAGATCGCTTAAAAATATTTTGTCAAAAGAATATTTGAAAAAATACGTCGATTTCATCAAAAGATCAAGGAAAATACGCCGATATCGTCAAAAGATCGCGGGAATAAACCACCATTTTCGAGAAAAAATCGCGTAAAAAAGCAAATTTTGCCTAAAGAACGTCGAAAAAACACCGATTTCACGTTAAAAAAAACATGGGAAAACGCTGATTTTGTCAAAAGATCGCAATAAATCGCCGATTTTGCTAAAATATTGCTGATTTCGTCTGAAGATAGCGGAAAAACACCGATTTTGTCCGAAGATCGCTACAGGGGGGGTCACGACCCCCCCCCCCCCCGATTTCCGAAAATGTGATGCGAATTTCCGAAAAAAAAATTTCATTCAGAATCACCCCTGAAAAATACAGATATAAAGAATAGTTTTAGCGAAAACCGCAAACAAATTGATTAATTTTCTGTTTTTTATAATCATTTGAAATTTTGAATATTAAACTTTAATAGCATCTATCTCCTTCTGAAGAGGTTTGGGACCCTTTGTTTCCTATTTAATATTGTTTCTCTTGATGTGTACCATTACTCCCAAAAGTTTAGATTCACCCTGTAGATATCCTATTTAGAGAGGTTAAATTCATTGTACATGCATCACAATATAATATTTGTATAATCAGAGAGCATTTGGAGATATTGGTAAGAGACAAGAGAACTTGTAATGATGTTTTATCTTACAATATACCACATATATATATGGTTTAACATACTTGGAATAAATGGTGAATTTGGTTTTGAATATTCCTTCCCTCCTCCCCCCTCTTTTCCAGTTTCTACAGCAACCCCCCTATTTCCTTTCCTTCTCTCCTCCTCTTCCCCTCTTTCCCAGTTTCTATAGCAACCTCCCTATTTTCTTTCCTTCCCTCCTCCTCTTTCCTAGTTTCTATAGCAACCTCCCTATTTTCTTTCCTTCCCTCCCTCCTATTTGTCGTTTGTTGGTTTCACCCATAAACTTCTCATATAAGTACCGTAATTTAGGGAAGAAATGCCGCACCCTCAAATATTGACATCGTTTTGAAAAAAATCGGCATAATTGCCGCACTCGTCGTAAACACCACAGTCAAAAGAAATTATTTTGCCTTATTAAGGAGGCGATAACATACCCAAAATATCGCATAAATACGACAAAAAATGGAATTATTTGACTAATTAAATTATTAAAATAATAACTAATTGTGAAAAAATATGTAGGAATAGAATATTTATATTACAAAACTGATTTTCCGGAACTTCCGGAATTTTTTCATGAATTTTTTTTTATATGTTGTTTTTCTTACTTTAAATACATACTGTAAAATCTCGAAAACACCACTCCCAATTTTGAACATTTTTCATTTTTCGAAATGTATATCAGTCTGTAAGCCTGCCACCAAAAATATTTTTTCTTTAACAATAATAAAAAAGAAAAAAAAATTTTCCAAGCACAATTTCTTTCTGCAGACCGAAACACATTTTACCACTTCTTGAAGTTCGGTGTCGGCTCGTTTGTTGTGGCGACGCAGTGTTTTTGATCTTAATGAGTTTTGCAGGAAAGGAGCGGTTGTCCGGCAAAAGAAAAACCTTTCCGTCAAGTAAGGTGGATTGCTTATATGCCGATTCTTTTGTTAATTCCCCTTGTTTCTATTATGAAGAAATCGCAAGAAGATCCTATGCAAAAAACTTCCCCACTTTTTCCAAGAATTCAGCTGAAGGGAAGAATATTGCAATCTGAACGGAGCCTTATTCTGATAACATTGACTTTTGAAAAACTGCAGAGCACTTGTTTTTCTATGGAGTTGCTACGTACTGGACCTTTTTGTAGGATGTTGTAACTTTTGAATAACTTATTATATTTTAATAAAAAATTATTACACAGCCTAATTCACTATTATTGCAACTTGCTGAAAATTTGAACAAAATTGGTAAATTATCAGAGAAGATATTGATTTTTAGGTGCGTTCGTAATTATGTAATACGTATCACCTATTGTCATCGCTCAGTCTGTCTCTCCGTCTGTCCGCATATAACAACGCAAAAACTACCCAACCGAATCGTTTGAAATTTAAAATACATAATTATAACATAACTTTGTCGAGTCATTTCAAATTTTATGAAAATCGGATGCATAGATCAATTACAGGGACAATCAAAAGGATTCAGTTACATTATGGTCAATGGGGAAAAAAAATTTCAAATGCATTTTAATCGTTAGAAATTTAAAAATATAATTATTACGTAATTTTGTTGAGTCATTTCAAATGTTATGAAAGTCGGATGCATAGATCATTTACAGGGACAATCAAAAGTATTACATTACATTACGGTCAATGGGGAAAAAGTTTCAAATGCATTTTAATGATGTTACACGCATTCGAACATAATAGAATTGGCATGAATCTATGAAATATATACTAAAATATACATTCTGTACAATCTGTGATGCACAGAATTTTTATTATTAAATTACAGGGCCACACAAAAGTATTCCACTACATAATGCTATACGGGGAAACATTGTTTGGGACGTGTTTTAATTATATTCAACTATTTCACATTTTATGAATGATATACGTTGATGAGGTGTAATAAAAATTACTTCCTGCATATTTACAGAAACGTAAAGATTTCGACTACTATACTGTATCCGGAGTACGCTCTACTATATCAGCAAGATCTGAATATTTTTAAAACTTCGTTATCGTACGAACGCACCTCATTTGCTATGTTCATGTGCAATTTCCAACTTGTTTTCAATAATAAAAAGAAAACACGTTTTGCTTATCGTGTCTTTCTGTTTTCTTTTTCTCTTGTTTGCAGCTCATTAATTTCTTTTTTCCACATTCAAACATCGCGGTTTTGATGACACATTCATGTTGTCATTTTTAAATATAAAAGAATAAAATTTAAATAATTTCTCACTTTTTTCTTTATTAGAAAATTTTTTAAACTTTCTTAAATTTTTTTTTTTTTAAGTTTACGGAATGTGCCTTAAACTGCACTAATGAACATGTGTTATCAGTTGTCATAAGAAGGAAATTACAAAATTTCACTCCTATTTTTGGATAATTAATAAAAAATTTAAAAAAAATGCAAATCTTCATAAGAATGAAAACTGGAAAATCTTGCACTAATAGAGGATCGAAAATACTGTAGTTTTTGTAACAGAACTAAAATGTACCAACAAAGAGACAATTGTGAAATTAAAAAAAAAAAAAACTTTCCAATCAGCGCCGTGCGAAAGGGGAGGGAGCGATCGCCCCAAGCGCAAAATTTAAAGGGTGCCAAATTTATACTATCAACGTCATTTTTGGCCTGTCATAAAAAAAGTTGGGGGAAGGAGGCGTCAAAATGCAACTTTGCTCCGCGTGGAGTTTTCTTTTCGCACGCCCCTGTTTCCAATACTTTGTTTCTACTATGAAGTGCAATAAAAGCTGGCATCTATTGTCCCTTCTTGCTTACTCCAGTCACCGTATTTCTTAGAAAAGATTGAGTCATGATGTATTGCATTTGTTGATTTACAATTGGTAACATCGCAAACACGGAAAAAAGAAGAAAAAAAATGATTTTTTTCTTTTGAAACACTGAATAATTTGCTCAAAATTTTCAGAAATGCCGCATATTTGAAAATTTTAACTTTTAAACTCGTAAACGCCGCGGCATTTATTCCATAAATTACGGCAGACGCCACATTCCATTGTTCTTTTGGCCAGACTTTGACGCCATCATCTTTCGCTTTAATCGCCAAAAAGGTGCTGTTGTTTGGCGGTGATCCCTTTATTGGCAACATTCAGATTTCATTCTCGCAGTAAAATAAATGTAAACATAGAAGTGGAGAAAGATTCTGTGGAGTTTTTGGTGGGTGAAAAACCGGTTTGGCACACTAAATCTGCCCTCCATCATGTGACGGAAGGCAAACATCCTTGCATTAAGAAAATGTTGCCAATGTGGAATCTACTTATGAGAAGTCTGTTTCACCCTCTGATATTTAACCAGCGTGTATTTTTGTATGATGCTACAACAGTTCCTCCTGATGATCTCTAGCATTGTGCTAGGAATTTTAACATCTTGAAAAGTTTTAAATGTTTTTAAAACTTCTATATACTTGCACCTATTTAATAATAAATGTATTATTAATTAAGTAATCATCTTGTTTATTTATTTGAAAGTATTTTATTTTCTACAAACTTTTTTCTTGTATTCCGCCATTAAATTTGACTGATTCTTTGTTAATGTATATCATATATCATATATATATATACATACATATAACATGCATAATTAGTTTCATCAGCATTTTTTTCTCAAAATATTCTCAGTATACACTTTAAAGAGACTTTCTTTGTTAATGTGAAATAAAATGAGATTTTTCTTCCTTAAAAATGAAAGATTTCATGTAATATAAATATAATACATTGATTTGTCATTAAGTAGCATCAATTTTATTGTTGTTGCCAGTAGTTATATTTTCTAAAGTATTTTTAAACTCTACCTATTATGTTGCATAAATCTTGCTCATTTGACATATGGATTAAAAATAATCTGACAATTTTTTAATTCTTTTAAAAGGATCATATATTCATATAATTGTTTTCTGTGTATTTTCCTAAAGGTCTGTCAATATTATTCTGATTTTTGATATTTTTTAGATGCAATGATGAAGAAAGTTTGGACACTAAATTTTGCCTTCTAAAGAAACAAACAACAGGTGTGAATAGATCTACAAAAGTATGTTTGACACAGAAAAATTTAGAAAAGAAGACTGGTCTACAACCTGAAAAATCAAGAAATTTAAAAGACTGCAATAGAAATCCAGATTTTAAGAAGAAACCTACATACTTAAAAACTAGCTTAAAATGTGGTAGAATTAATTCTACTAATAAAATATTTGAAAATAATGTAAAATCAAGTGATAAAAATAAATTTACTGCATGTAAAGCTAATCTGAAATCAAATTCTGCAAATAAAGGAATAACAAAGACAATTAATAAAAACATAAATACTAATAGTAAAAAGACACTGTCATCTTTTGAAACTAAAACAATATCAGATTCAGTTGAGGATAAAAAAGAAAATTTGCCTTCCCCAATTAACTATTCTTCAGAGCAGGAGGTATGTACACCACAGAGAAATCCAATAGCATCTAAACAAGATTGTTTTCCTGCAAGTAAGTGAAAAATTACAAAAATATGCAATGAAATTTTTGTTTACTAAACGTTAACAATTTTTTTTTTTTTTGCAATGAAATTTTTGTTTATTAAACGTTAAGTTTTTTTTTGTGTGTGTGTGTGTGTGTTTTTTGTATGGTTTTGTCAATAGAAATGTTTATATTTTAAAACCAGCCTAATTTATGCATGTAAGTGTCTTCAGTATGATGTTTATCCCCAATTTATTACTCTTTAGAACAGGAAGTATGTGCACCAGAAAGAAATGAAATAGGATCTAAACAAAATTTTTTTTGCTCAGGTATACCCTCTGCTTGCTTAGAGCGTATGTTCTCTGATTTTACTTACCTATCATACGTAGTATAGGGTAAGTCTTGCAATCGTTTTGAAAATCGAAAAATTTTTTTTGACGGATTTACACATTTTAGATAGTGGAGATTCCGAAAAACATATTTTTAGAAAAAATTTTTGCCGTCCGTCTGTCTGTCTGTAAACGCTCTATCTCCCGAACAAATTGAGATAGAGACTTGAAATTTTGTATGTAGTTAGTATGTACGAATGGGACGAACCCTATTTAATATCAGCAACCTCGATTATCCGGAACTATTTTTTTCGGACTCTCGAAAAATTCGTTCTGATGAAAGGTACATAAAAATTTTCGAATTTTTTTGTTCTAAGGAATGGACGTAAAAGGCAATAAAATAACACACATTTTGCATACAGAACGAAGTCGATCGGATTATTAGTTGCCCAGATATTTGTAATCTTGTTTTCCACATTCTTCGATTTTTCATGACCCTGTATTTCATTCAAATTTCAATTCAGAAGTACATTTTAATTGGAAATGAGACGCTTAATCTGACGCAGTTAATTGTTAGATAATAGAATTATTATTTTTGGAGTTATAAGGATGTTTCTTTTACGCAGTTCGGTACTACTTGAGTAGTTTGGTGTTTTATATAATTTGTCGAAATTGGTACATCAGCAGTTCTTTAATATAGCATTACTATGTATATTAACAATATTTAAATTTTGTTTATGAATTGCAATGCATTTTATGAATAGTTTCACATGTTTTATTTTCATATACATATCCATGATGGGTAAGTATTACGGTGGCCCCCAACAGCTAGTTTTTTATGACTATACTATAGACAGGGGCGTGTGAAGAAAAAGCTGCACCCAGGGCAAAGTTTCAATTTGGCACCCCTCCCTCCCGACTTTTTCTTATAACAGACCCAAAATGGCATTGGTAATATAAATTTGGCACCCCCAAAATTTCCGTTCTCAGGGCGACTGCCCCTCCCCCCCCCCTTTTTTTTTCTTTTTTGCACGCTGCTGACCACTGGCATTGTACAATATTAAAAAATTGTGATCCACATATGCAGTCTTGTAAATACAGTCGAACTTTATTAACGAGAACATTTATAGGGAAATTATTTTTGTCTTTGTTAAAAGTAGTTTGCATTATCCATACTTTAAAATTTTATTAATTCTATGTAATAAGAATAATTATACATACGTATCTTCGAAATTTACAGTGTTGCTAGTGTTGATTTTATTTCCTAAGATCGATTCGTAATGATTATGGGTGGAATTTCTTTGGTGGAATTATGGAGAATATCTTTTAGTGGAATTATTTTTAAGGAGAACTAGCCATTATTTGCATACATCCAAAGAAGTTCACCAAAGCTCCAGCTATCCAACTTGATTTATTTTTCTGATTAGAATTTAAGTCATCACGATCACACATCTCTCAATTTAATTGTTATATGTAAACATCTTTGTGAAAATAACTTTAATTAGCATTACATATTTTTTTCATCTCTTAATGCAGTTCTTAGAATGGAATTTTACCTTTTAAATAAGTAAAAAGGGAAATTATCTAACAATTGCAGTTATCAAAACAAGAGACATTTCCATTCTGAGACTAACATTCTTTCAAAGATTTTGAGTTTGTAAAAATCATCAGTATTCAGCACAATTGCATCGAAACGTTGGAAAAACTTCCTTTCTTACGCTATATAACAAAGCTATTTCACAGCTATCAAACTTGCTAATAATGGAACCAATGTCTAACTATTTAATAAAACTTTTTTTTTTTTTTTTTTTGTAAGAAAATATCTATTATTTTTTTCACTTCATATTAAAAGTTAAAAAAAAAAAAGACTATATATTTAGAAATTTTTACTTTTACATCAAATTCAATATTTACTAATTGTCAATGCAATATATGTGTTTATCTTATAAATTTATAAAAAAAATTGTGTGTGCCAAAACAAGATATTAGTGGTGAATGCATTCCAATGGACAAGTGGTTGGTGATCCCTATAAAAGTTAGAATGAAAATATTCTGAAAAAAGAGATCAGGGAATTATTGCAATGTTCAACAGTCTAAAAACTCTATACATTTATACTTATATATTCATATTTTTACACTATATTTTCAACAATATCTCTGAAAATATAATGGCTAAAATTAAAGGAAATATATTTTTGAGTTCAGTGTAATGAAAGCTTTCATAAGCATTCAGTATATAAAGTGAAGATTTTTTTTTCTCTAAGTAATTTAATTAGCCCCCTACCCTCCTCTTCAATATATTTGTAAATGTTTAATAATCTGTAAATATGTGTATCAACAGCCTTTATTACTTCCCTCAATTTGAGCTTTCTACATTTCATAATTTATGATTAAAATGGCTGCGACAGATGGGCAGACAGACACCAAAGTTTGCACTGTATTTTCGATATCTCTGTAAATATAATATCTAAAATTAAAAGAAATATATTTTTGAGCTTAGTGTAACGAAAGCTTGCATAAGATACCCCACACAATATACAACGAAAAGATTTTTTTTCTTCAAATAACTTAATTAGTCCCCTATTCCCCTCTTAAATATATTTGTAAATGTTTAATAATCTGTAAATATGTGGGTCAACAGTCTTTATTACTCCCCCTAATTTGAGCTTTCCATGTTTTATAGTTTGAGTAAAATAGCTGTGACAGAGGGGCAGAAAGACACCGAAGTGATCTTATAATGGTTCCAGTTTCACTTTATAAATGCGGAACCCTAAAAAGAGAGGAATATGCTGATGAAGTTATCTTTAATTGTGACAAGACAGGTCTATTCTACAAGTTGACTCCAGAGAAAACTCTTAAAATTTTCTCACAGAGAAGTGTGTTTGAGATAAACAATCTTAAGAGAGGCTGCCTGTATTTTATGTGTAAATATGGCTGACAATGAAAAAAGAAAATTATTGTTCATAAGGAAATCAAAATACCAGAGAAGCTTTTCAAAAATGTAAAATAAAAATCTGCCTGTTTGATATGATCAGAAAGCATGATGACGTCCGAAATATTCTGTGAGGAACTCAGATTATGCAGGGATGCCACTTTTCCACCAAATGGTGGATTTCCGCTCTTTTTCATTTTTAAGAATCCGTGACTTTCGTTAAGTTATTGTGGAATAAAATAACAATTTTCGTCAAACGATCACGAAATGAAACAGGGATTTTCGTCAAACGATTGCAAAATAACATTGCAATTTTTATCAAACTATCGCAAAATAACACAGCAATTTTCTTCTAACAATCGCAAAATATAACTGCATTTTTTTCTAATGATCGCAAAATATAACAGCGATTTTCGTCAAAAGAACGCACAATAAACAGCGATTTTTGTCAAAAGATCGCAAAATATAACTGTGATTTTTATCCAAAAAATCGCAAACTAAACATCGATTTTCTTTAAATGATCGCGATTCACAATAGCGATTTTCATTAAACGAACGCAAAGTATAACATCAATTTTCGCCAAAAATAGCAAATTATAAAGGTGATTTTTGTCAAAAGATCGCAAAATAAAACTGCACTTTTTGTCAAACAATTGCGAAATGAAACTGTGATTACCGTGAAACAATCGCGAAAAAAATGGTGATTTTTATCAAATGATTGCAATGTAAAATGACGATTTTCGTCAAACGATCGCAATGTAAAACAATGATTTTTGTCAAACAATAGCGATGTAAAATGACGAATTTCATCAAACGATCATCATGTAGAACACTGATTTTCGTCAACTGCTTGCAATGTAGAGCGGCGATTTTCGTCAAACGATTGCGATGTAGAATGACGATTTTTGTAAAATGATTGTAAAATAAAACAGTAATTTTCGTCAAACAATCGCAGAGTTGAAAAAAAAAAACCTTGCAAATTTTTGCTAGCAACTAGTGGAGTAATCGTCAAATGTATTGCTGGGTTACCTAATTTGATTTAAAATGATGTAATACATAAAATTCCTTACTGAACCTGTTGCTGGGTTACCTTAATTGATGTAAAATACTAACTAAAGAAAAATCATTTTTATTTACTCTTATAAATTAAAAGTTTACAAAAAAAAGTTTTAATTCTTTATTTAGTTTATTATAACCAATATAGTTTACAAAATTCGCACATAAATGTTGTAGAAAATGTGAATTTTATTTTATGCATAATTTCCTCTTTTTTGTTATTTTCTGAGTGGCATCCCTGATTATGGGATAAGGAATTTCAGAGAAAGAAAAAAAAATAATAAACTTTTGGATAACTGCCCTCTACATCCATCAGTGAATAATTTAAGTTCCATTGAACTATTTTTTTTTTTTTTTTTTTTTTTTTTTTTTGATAAAGAAATGTGATAAAGAAAGAGATGATGATAAAGAAAATATACCATTATTAGAATCATTGAAAATGTGAAACATTCAAGAAATTAGTCCACAACAAGATATTGATTTATACATTTTTGTGCATGATGATTTGACAATATCTGAAACACCACTTGACTGTTAGATTGTTGCATCAGTCTCGGAATCAATCTTATGAAGATAATGAGGATGAAAGTGAAGAAGTATTGTCTAAAGTGTCTGAAACTTTAAGTGCTATAAAAACTTTATCATGTTTCATTGAATATTGAATTCCATACTGACTGTTCAGAAATTTGGCAAAGTTCATCATAAATGTTGGAAGTGTAATTTTTACAGTGTTATCTAGTCAAAGAAAACAACACAAAATCACTCCTTTTTTTTTTTTTTAAATAGACATCTAAGCAGTAAAATGTTTTTTTCTTCTCTTTTCTGTATGATTTTGTGAAACTCATAAAATTTTTATTTAAAATCCTAATTATTGTCTGTGCAATTATGCACCTTTTTCTTTTATATTATGCACACACTGCATTTTATTGATTATTGCCTTTAACATACCATATTTTCTGGTCCTCTGAAAGTACATTAAAACTAGTGTCAACTGTATTTAAATATCTTTTTGAGTTAGACCAAAAATTACATTTAAATTCTGCATAAAATCATTCACTGAACTAGCTCTTATACTTATCTAAATATATTTATTTTGTAGATGAAAATGTGGAATTTGAAGCAAATGAGATTTACAGGAAGATGATTTTAAGTAATACAGGACTTTCGCCAAATGTACGAAATAATATGCCTAGAATTACGTTATCATCTTTTCAAGTAAGTAAAGCTAATCTATAATCAGTGTAATTTTTATATAATGTTGTTTACTTTGATAATGATTGTCAGCTTTAACTAATTGACCATCCAAAAAAAGGCAAAATTGTAATGTTGTTGTCTCTGTAATTATTATTATTTTTTTTTTAACCCGGGAGAACTCGCTATGAGAATTTCTCTCACGGTACCCATTTCTTTTCTTTTACTTTACAGTCACTTAATATCAATTTTTTTGTTTGGCTTAGTACTTTTATTCAAAAAAGAGGTAAAGTAATCGAAATCACTTTTTGAAATTTTATTAAAATGAAAAATATTCTTAAAAATAGTCTTAAAAAGGGTACGATGGAGAAAGAAAGTATCATGTGCGAGTTCTCGCGGGTTAAAGAAAGATTTTTTTTCATTTTCAACATAATATAAAACATTCAATTATTCGTATGAATATAATCGTTGTATTAATCTTAAGTCAGTGCTTTAAAACTGCATGATATCTGTAAACTTATATTAATTTAATGAATACAGTACAGAACCATTTATCCGAAATGGTTAGGGTCAGATGTATTCCAGATAATTGGTTTTTCCAGTTAATTGGTAGGGCATTAAAGCAGCATCCATTTGATAAGTTTTATGGAATATATGTAGATGTGGTATTGCTTTTAATTTTAAATTAATTATTAGATTACTTGAACTAAAAATCAGATGCAAGTAAGATTAAATGTTAGAGTTTGAAAGTAGGTAGTTTATGGAAATTCCTTAGGAACAAAAATTCTTCTGTTTTCTCTTCATAAAAATGAAAACATCTATAATATAACTAATATATGCTTCTATTTCAAATACTAGATGCTGTTATCAAACTATACAATTGTTTCAAGCAATGTATATGTCAAACTGGTAGTGTATGACATTTTTTCTATAAAGATTCTAACATCAGTCTGTTAGAAATATTATTCCGGATAACTGGTTTTCCGGTTAACTGGTTTCTGGATAAATGGTTCGATACTGTACTTCTATTGCAGTAAAATCTACAGCTTAGTGAGTAGATATATCAGCTTACACATTTACAGTACTGAAAATTCTTTTCAGAATATTTACTTGAATTACTACATGTTCTTATATCCACCTAAAAATGTCAGGGAAAATGATAACCTCTCAAATAACAAGATGATCAGGGTACATACCTGAAAAATATGGAAATGTTAAGAAATTTTGTCTACCTGGAATTATGAAAATATTAGTCCCCCCCCCCCCCCTCCTCATTATATAATAATCACAATAATCTGAATAAAACTAGCAAAAGCCATTCTTTGTTTGGATTTGCGAAGCATTATTTCATAAAATAAATATTTAAAAGTAACAAAGTTTTTTATATTACGAGATGAAACCCGTCAAAATATGATGTAAAAAATAGGCTTTAAAATATCCTCATCACTTCATTCTTCTATTCAATGTTTTAAGCTAATTAATTTTTATACAAAAATAGAGAAAATATTTTTCAATAGTATTTGGACAATTTGCAGAAGAAACAGAATTTTAATGTTTTTGACTGATAATTTCTATGCATGGAGGACGAGGATTCCATATTTGGTATAGCTTAGCCATTTCCAAACAGGATACTTTCCTCCTTATAAAATAACGTACCCAATGGTTCCTTAAAAAGTAATGAAATATAATTCTTATTGTAACATGATTCAAAAGATAGTTCAAGCAGTTTGACATGATATTAATGTTATGTTCCACATAAACTGAATGCCTGTCTTTTTGGTTAGCACATTTCAGTTTTGTGACAAAATGCTGCATTCTATGCTTTAAATTCTATTTTTTTAAAAGTTGATTGAAAGAATTAAAAAATAATTCCTGCATGAAAATAATTTAAAATGTTGCTAAATTAAGAGTCTGTTTTCAAATAAATTTCATCCTAAAATTAATTTGATTCCTGTTTTATCATGTAACAATTGAAATTGTACAGTATTTAGATTTTGAAGTAATGTAAATACGATAAAACTAAAAGCGATAGTGATGTAAGTTGTCACCATTGTTAAACATTTGTAAAAATTGTAATTGGGATTTTTGTGCCATTCAAAAGAAGACAACAGAAAATTTCACTGTTTACACAATGAAAGTAATGCGGCTTTGTCAATAATAAAGTTATGTTAAATGAATTTATAAGAAATCTACAAAAAATAACCCTATAGAATATAAACTGTACATAAAGTATTTTTTTACTGTAAAATCATTCTGTATTAATCTTAATTTTCCTGAAATTCCGTCAATTCTTTAGTTTTCTGAATTTTTTATTAAAAAATGATTACATCCTACCAAAAATTATTATTGTTTAAAGTGAGAGAGAACATGTCATCAAATTGAAATATTCTATAAAGTCTCTTTTATAATGTTTACAATGTAAAAAAAAAATTTTAATTAAGCATATAGCCTTTTACACCGAAACAAACTGTTTATGCGTACTTTATATACATTTATATACATATTTTATACATACTTTATATACATATTTTTATGCTTAACTAGCATGTATTACAATAAAAACATATTTTCTGTTTCATCGTAAGGAAAAAAGGCATAAAATTAAAATGTATAAAAATAAGGTAAACTGAATAAACATTATCCTCAAACTCACAGCAGTGTGATTTTTATCTTATCAAAATAAAATACACGTGTATAAATATTTTTTTTACCGAAATTTTAAAGTGAATTAAAAAATACGCTTAAAAGTCACTTATCTGAACATTTTTCATTATTTTCTTTTTTCTGCCTCAATTTTTCTAACACATGCGTTAACTGATGCCTCTTTATCCCCAATATCTACAATTGCTTTATCTAATGTAAACCTTTGGATTTATGAATTGTAACCGCAAAAGCTAACTGCAGAGGATATTGTTTTATTGAGCAATTTATATTTCCATTTTTCCATAACTTAATTATTAGTGGAATCAGAATGAAGCCATTCTCATCAGTTGAATGACTGTAGTTTTAAAATTTAATCATGATTATTTGCGGCACCTGATCTGGTGGACCATGATTTTCTTCATAAATAATATCTGCAATATGGTCTAAAGCCCCATTTACTAAATCTTTTTCAAACCACAAATGAGAACGTATATTACTTTAGACCCAATTAAAAAACTAAGAAATTGTTTGAGTCTGTTTGCCATTTCAGAATTGGCCAACTTTGCTTTAGTACAATTATAAAGAGCTTGAATCAAGGTTGGTGCAGTTCTTTTAATTTTCCATTTGATTAACAAATTTAAAAATTAATTTTATTTGTTTACAATTATTTTGTTGCCCCTTTACCAAAAAAAAAAAAAAAAAAAATCACAATATAACTTTTTTAAAACTACATAAGTATCGTTTGCGTAAATCATTTTGGCAGAGTAATGAAAAGATATTTATTTATTTATTTATTTAATCATGATTCTATTTATAATTATTAACTCCATGAATTTTTTTCATTCTGAAAATGTATGTGTTTCATTTTTTATTTATTTGCAAAAATGAGTTCGTAATGGAAAAACATGTATGGAAAAAAAAATAATAATAATAATAATAAAAACAATGTTTTTAAGGTTATTCTGGGAAAAAACAATATTCTGCAAATCTACAGATCATAATTTATTTTTACGCTTAATTTCAAGTAAAAATACTGAGTAGTTTTTTTTTTTTTTTAAGTGTACGACAAAAAGTAATTTGTGTAGACTAGTAGAGGATTTGCTTCGCTCATCCTACTAAATATAAATTCATATGAAAATATGACTGATCCAGAAGTATTTCTATCTTTTACAGTTACTCATTTGAATTCTTGGCACTTTTTAACAGTTTGAAGGTTGCCAATTCATGTAAAATGACTTCCTGTCCTGAATGTAAACTCTTGTTAGTTCTAATGCTCGATAAATGAGGTAGCCCAGTAGACTAAAATGTCTGTTTCCTTCTGATAATTTAAAATTTTCTAAAATTTAAATTTTCCAAGGGAGGGGTTTACCTGGTTTATTCTCCCTACTCTGAAATTTTACTATTTCATATTTATTTATCATGATATTTGCTTCATTTAAAAAAAATTTTCGATGTATTGAATACATTATATTTAAATATGTTAAAATTGAAAATTAACTTCCTTGCATAATCTGGTTATGTACTAATATATAGCACTTCAATTTGTCCATAAAAAATTGATTTATCTTTTTATATCATCTTCAAAACTAAATTTTTTTATTTTGCTTTGTATGATTAGTAAACTTTTTATTAAACTTCTGCCATGTGTCATACAAAATATCCATATTACATCATGGCTAATAATTTTGTAGTATATTGTTGTTTTTCTTTTTTTAAGTGTAGGTACTGAATTGTTAAAAACCACTTTTTAAAAAAAACTGATATGTTGCATGACCATAATTTAATTATGTGAAAAATAATGAGGGTAATTTCTTAAATAATAAAAAGTGCAGTTACTTATTTATTTTGATTTGCTTCCTTAGCAAGAATTTCTTTCTACCATGTTTTGACAAAATGAACATTTTCTAATGATTTATATTAGAAAACAGCCGGATGGCATCGAAAAACAATCAGAAATTGCACTGTGTTAAATAAAAGTCAAATCAGAGCTGGCTTGAATCTATGGTACGTTGGAGTGTTCAAACTTAGTAGAATTATTGATGTACCACCAAGCGTATAGTCGTAAAATTAACAGAGGATACACACTCTAAGCAGAGGATGTGTACTATGGCCTTGAGAAACAGAAGGTGTACGGTGTTCCTTTAAAAATTCCAGAAGGTACACAGCATATAATCCCCGTATACTCTCCACTACATCCCTGTATACCACATTTGATAGAAACCTGGAGACAACTGTGCATGGGTGAAAGGAGATAGTGCATGTTGAAAATGGGGAAGTCCGTATGATCTCTGGAAAAGTTTATTAAACTTTCCAGATGTTTTTTGCATTTGTGTTTCTGTCATTGAATTACGTGGTTTTAAATATTATATTGTAATTATATTATATTAAAATAAGTTATAAAAAGACAAATACAGTTAAAAAGATAATTTAAACATATGGTTATTAAACTAACCATAATATTTTCCCCCTCACAATATAGTGTAACTTAATCATTTTAGAATTAACGACTTCTTGGCATGATTTTAAAAAGTTGCTAAATTGGTGATTTTTTTAAATATTTTTTTACATTATTTATTTACATTATTGTTACATATTTGTTACGTTATTTATTTATATTATTTGTTTATATTGGATCTGAAATTTAGGTTGATAGAATTGACGAATTTATTACATAGCAGCCAAGTCCGATTTTCCCTACTGTGTGAATGGAATCGGCTTGGCATTCTGCTAACCGAAGTTCTTTTAAATGTGGTCTAACAATGTAAAAGCTATTGATTCACATATTTGTAAATTTATTAGCCATTCACAAATATTTTAAGGAAAAATTTAAAGGGCTAGTTAAATTATTGGAATACATATATATATATTTGTTTTTGTGCTTCAGAAAGATCTCATAACACTGAGTTCAAAAAATATATTTGTTTTAATTATATATATATTTTTTCTCTCTCCCCCCCCCCCCCCCCCCCCCTCAGATATTTCACTGACAATGTAGTGTTTCCACCCTATTTCGGAGTCTGCTGAAACTAAAATTATTAAAAAATTAGTGATAGTAGAAGTTTATTTAAACCTTGTAGGAAGAATATAGTCTAAACCAGCCATACTCAACCCTTTTGTCGCAGGCCACAAACATAAGTTTGTGACATTCGGCGGACCCCATTATTAATGTTGCCACGTTGTCCTTAATGCGGGATGTTCGGGGCTCCAAGAACTGTCTTGCTTAATCATTGTGCAGGATAACAAAAGTAGTTTTAATTTAGTAAGCATAACACCAAATAACAGGACCGATTTTTTTCCCCCACAAAATCACATAAAAGAACAGTGAATGTTTAAAAAATTTCTCATGCACTTCTTAATTTTATAGATAAAAATTCATGACCATGTGTCTTGGGCCACATATAAAAGACTGCCAGACCACAGGGAGTATGGCTGGTCTAAACTATAATGTCTAAAAGCTAGAACTTTTAGAATTCCTTTTATAAAAATTTCAATATATTTTTATTTTTAAATCTAGATTTATGATAAGCAATTATTTAAATAAATAAAAAATAATTACGAGAATTCTGAAATAGATTTGCAAGTTAATCATTATTGATAATTGTTGTTTATGAAGGTTTTGAGAAGGGCATTGGGGAGTGTTATTTGAGCTCATCTTAGAGAATAAGTATTCCTAATATTTCTATGAAATTGACATTTTCATAGCATTATTATAGGATAAATGTCTACAAATATTTTACTTTTTTCAAAAAATTAGTAGTTAAGTAATTTAAAATTTTTAATTTAATTTTAAAATATTCTCGAATGCTTTGCTTCATAATTCACTGGATATAAGTTACAGCTGATTTTTAAAATTTATATTTATAAGGATAGTGAATTTTTAGTATAGTATAATATTTTATGCATTTAGTTTTTTTCTTTCTGCAGTCTCAAAGACCATCTATCTATCAAAAAATGACATTGCCTGCTGATCCATTAAAGGAGGCATTAAAAGCTCTAGAAAATACATGCCTTTCAGCCAAAAGTAAGTTTTTTTATTTCATTATTATTAAGATTTTAAGTTGGAAAATTTTAATGTTACTTAGCTATTTGTACAGTTTTACCCCAGTAACTTTAATGAAATAGCTCTTGGGGGGTTCACACACCATATAAAAAATTTTCTCTTTCTTTTCAACCATCATGATTTTGTGCCATTTTTACATACTAAAATTGGTGTGGAGTGTCTGTTTATCTTCTTGGCGTAATTTCAAAGAGTTCAAATTCCGATACAAGATATTTTAGTGTTTTATTATGTGCATTAATTTTAATATATTGCGTACGTTCAATTTTATAACCATGCATGGCTGTTTTGCATAGTTTGCTTCTCTCTTTTTTAACCGTGTATACAAATTTATATAGAATATTTTGTAATTGTATAGTTCATTTTCGTCATTTGAACTTGTGGCAGTATATGGTAAATTAAAGGTAGCATCGTATTTTTTTTTCTTTTACTTTTTGCAAGTTATTATTAAATCTATGTTCTCAGCAATATCGCTCAGACTAATCCCTCTGAGGGAAGTCCTAGTTAATTTTATAAATATTCAGAGCTTGAGGCATTAGCTGTTAAACTCATATGTAAAAATGCATGAATACAAAATTTGATATGATGATATATCTTCAATTCAGTGATCTGAAAATAATCGGATTTCATCTTAAATAGGATGTAATCATCATTATAAACAAGAATCATTACCTATCATGGTATATCATAAAAATGCGTAGCTCATTTAAAAAACACTTTTAATCTATTTTCATTCATACTCTGTAACTTTTGCAAATTCCGTTGTGTTACCCTGTATATGATCTGCAGCATTTATACACACAACATAACATGCAAAAATGTAATTAAACACAAAAACTTATATCTCATCTAAAAATGCACTTCCAGTAAAAATTGTAGCATACAATATTTCTGGTACAATATAGTATCTGAAATCTTTTGTCAGTTCCTGTAAAAAATGTTAGCACTTTCTGTTATACAGGAAATAATTTGTAATAAATCTCAGCAGTATATATCAATTTCATTATATATGAAATAATTTAACATGATTGAAATATACTGAAAAGAATGTTTTCCCATATATCATTATCTAACATAATTCTTTTGTGTAGCTCTGTAAATGAATAATAAACCTTTTTTTGCATCATGCAACGTACAGATTGTATATTTTAGTACACTTCAATAAATGCATATAAATTTTACCCTGTTTGAAAGGCTGTAACACCATTAAAATGAACTTGAAACAATTTTTTTTTCCCATTGATCATAATGTAACGGAATAATTTTGATTGTCCTTGCAATCAAACTATGCATCCGATTTTCATAAAATTTGAAATGACTTGACAAAGTTATGCAACAATTATATATTTTAAATCTCAAACAATTCAGTTGGGTAGTTTTCGCTGTGTTATATGTGGACAGACAGACGAACTGAATGGTGACTATAGGTGCTATGTATTTACATAACTATGAGTGCATCTAAAAGACAGCAGCTAAATGAAACAAAATATTAGAAAAATAGATTTGGCATGAAACACAACTAATAAATAACTAATAATTATTCACTAATTTTTTGTATGGTAAACTGACAGTAGAAAAATGCCTATCACATAAACCTTTCTGTGTCATTAGTTGTTGCTGAACTGAATTGGTGCAAGTCTAAATCTCTATAAATAATGCAATGTATATAACATTGTGCAATTGAATATGAAAAGCGATATCAATCAGTCAGCAACAGAGATACAAATCTTGTCTGTATTGGCACACACAAAAAGAGCAGAAATTGAGCATTCTGAGTTTTGCGTGTCTGATTGTTCATTTACTCGCCAAATGAAGCATTTTGTCATGATTTGTCGCAATGACGAGTGGCAGCGAGAAGTCTGTTATCCCTGCAGGAAAACTTGCAAATAACAAGTCGAAAGGCCAAGTAAAAGAACTTGATTTTGTTTTACAAATTTTACTGTAATACATCTATACTCTTCAGATGTGTACTATAGAAAGAATGTTTTAACAGCCTTAGAGCCTACTTGTAAAAATGAAATCTAAGAATAATTTTCTTAGTCAATAAACCTGTGAAAACCTGTCTAAAACAGATTTTTCCATCATCTCTTGTTTAGAGGGAGAAGGATTAAGCTCCCCCTCCCAAATCCTGCCCTTGGCTGTACCCCTGCTCTAAAAAAAACTTCCTCCCCCCCCCCCCCCCTTCCCAAGAAAGTTTTGAAATGGTGCCTCTGGTATATGCATTTATAATTTCATACATCTTGTAACATGTTGTTGTCAATACTAAGCTAAAAATTGTCTTAATTAAAATTCTAATTTGCAAAATTATTAATAAAATTTAAAACATTTATTATTTTATCAGATTTCTATTTTCCTGTTGATTATTTTCTTGGGAGATAATAAACAGAAATTTAAATATATGATATTAGTGCTGTTAAATAATTTTAAAGATTTGTTGAACTATTGATTTTAGTGTATTTATAAATCATAAAAAACTTATCATTATTATTTTTTAAATTTTACTTTGGTTATTCAGAATTCTTATGCAACAGAAATTTTGTAATTTAAGAGTAAGTAATTTGATAATTTACACATTTCTCATTAAAATATAAGAAAGTTATATGATTTATTTATGATTTATCATGCAACTTTACAAAGATGCTAATACTGTTTATTTATTTATTTATTTGTTAATTTTTTTAATAGTCTACACTAGTCACAGAGAGAAATGCTCAAGTTAATTTTAATCTTAGGGTCATGTTTACAGAAGGGTAATCAAAAAATTACAAACACACAATAAATGTTGTCATTACCACATACTCTATGGGAGGGGGGGGGGGAAATGTTAGTGAAAAATCTGTAAACATTGCTCTTATAGGATTAACATTGGCTTGAGCGTTTCTTTCCATGACTAGTATAGGCCCATCACTAAATAGAACTTTTGTATCTTTATTATTATAAATTTGTATTATATTTAAAAATTTATTTATAATTTTTAAAATAGGAATCAAGAAAGAAGATAAATTAATACAGTCACCACGTAGAGTAAGTAGCATTAAAATTTCATTTTATTTTGTCTTTTTTTATATTTCAATTTCTTAAATATACAGGGTGATTCATAAAAGATGGGCAGAACTTTAAGGGGTTATAGTACACTTAAAGACAAATAATATTAAATAGGAGACTAAGGGTCCCAGACGTATTCCCAAGGAGATAGGGGGCATTAAAGTTTAGGGTCCGAAATTTCAAATGATTATAAAAAATGGAAAAATTGGTCGATTCGTTTGCGGTTTTTGCAAAAAGTTTTCTTTATGCCAGTATTTTCTTGAAATAAAATTTTAAAGTTCAATTTCAAAAAATGCCGATAGGGGGCGCTTTAGACTTTGGAGTAACAAACAACTATTTTTTAACGTTATTTTTTGTATTTCTTTAAATGATTTCGAAAGCTTAGACTTAAACTTAAATTTTGATCTAAAAATCTGAGTCCTAACGAGTAGTTAAGTAGCGTAAACTGAAATTTGAAATTTGAAACCCTTCTCCCCCCAGAACAAAAATCAGTTATTCCCGATCTTTGTGTCGTTGATTAGGCTCTAACTACTGCCGCGTTTTGCTAAAATTATTCTTTATGTCAGTATTTTCTTGAAAATAAATTTTAAAGAAAATTTTCAAAAAATTCCGATAGAGGGCGCTTTAGACTTTGGAGTAACGAACAACTATTTTATACCGTTATTTTTTGTGTCTCATTAAATGCTTTCTAAAGCTTAGACTTAAATTTTCAGCCCAAAATCTGAATCGTTAGACGTGGTTAAGTTTCTGGGGAGAGGGGTTTGAAATTTCTACTCCTGAGCACAGTTCAGTTTACCATGTCCACACATTGTGTTCTGTGATACGAGGTAAAAAGACACAAATTAGGATTATGTTACCAAAGCATATTTATTAACATGTAATTACAATAAATGTTCAAAATTGTGACCACCAGAGGTTATGCACGCAGAACAACGGCGAAGAATGGAACGGCGAACATTCGCGAAAACATCAGGCTTTACGAGCACTTCCCCTACAGCGGCGGAAAGTCTGGCGACCAGTTCCTCGGGGGATTCAATGGGTGTCTCATACATAAGAGCCTTCAATTGTCCCCAAAAAAAGAAATCGAGGGGTGAAAGATCTGGCGAGCGAGCAGGCCAAGCAACAGGACCACCTCGACCAATCCATCTGTTCGGAAATGTGATGTCCAGATAGTTGCGGACGTCTCGTACATAATGGGCTGGCGCTCCATCGTGCTGGAACCACATGACCCGCCGGATGCGTGGAGGAACAACGTTTAACAGGTCTGGCAGCACATGTTGCAGAAATGTGAGGTATGTTTTACCGTTGAGGCGTTCAGGAAGAAGGTACGGTCCGATTAGGTGGTCTCCGAGGATTCCTGCCCAAACATTGATAGAAAAGCGTCTCTGATGAGCATGTGGATACGTAGCATGTGGATTGACATCCGCCCATACATGTGCATTGTGTGTGTTAAATGTACCTTCACGTGTGAAGGTACATTCATCGGTGAAAAGCACAGTTCGTCCAAAATGTGGATTTAGCACGTTCTGCTGCAGAAACCAGCGGGCGAATTCAATACGATTTGGATAAGCCCCTGGAGACAGTTTCTGGACTCGTTGCACATGAAACGGGAGCAACTGTTCATCCTTCAGTACCCTCCAAGTCATGGACTGTGAGGTATCCACCCGCCTAGCCACTGTTCGTGTACTTGTACTTGGCTGCGCCGCTACTACATCCAGAATGGCTTCAGCAACAACTACTGATTCGTCCTTTTTTGCACGACCTGCATTCGACCGGGAAGCGAGAAATGATCCTGTCTCACATAACTGTCTGTGCAAGCGCTCGAAAGTTTTGCGGTTAGGCAACCGCCTGTTGGGAAATCGCTCTCCGTACATTCGTTGTGCCTCTGCACCATTTCCATCTGCCGCTCCGTAAATTAAATGCATCTCAGCCTTTTCCTTATTCGTGAAGGGCACCATCTTCCGATTCATTACTACAGCGACTTACACTTGACTCATCGTTCAGTGGTTTTTACGCCTGAATCGTGTCGAAATTTTGCATACGTGTTCTTCTTCTTCCCCATTTGACATTTGCATACTTTCTGTCTCCTTCTTCACCCGGTGACTAGCGTCAGGAATGGAGCTTTAACGTTTGCATGAGCGACGTTTCCAACTGTGCCAGTGCCTTTATGAGTGAATTCCGACTATGCAGTCCTTGACGAAAGTTGTATTTTTGCCTCGTATCACAGCACAGAATCGTTGGGCATGGTTAAGTAGTGCAAACTGAACTATGTTCAGAAGTTGAAATTTGAACCCCCTCCCCTCGCTACTGAACCACGCTCAGCGATTCAGATTTTGAGCTGAAAATTTAAGTCTAAGCTTTAGAAAGCATTTAATGAGACACAAAAAATAACGGTATAAAATAGTTGTTCGTTACTCCAAAGTCTAAAGCGCCCTCTATCGGAATTTTTTGAAAATTTTCTTTAAAATTTATTTTCAAGAAAATACTGACATAAAGAATAATTTTAGCAAAACGCGGCAGTAGTTAGAGCCTAATCTACGACACAAAGATCGGGAATAACTGATTTTTGTTCAGGGGGGAGAAGGGTTTCAAATTTCAAATTTCAGTTTACGCTACTTAACTACTCGTTAGGACTCAGATTTTTAGATCAAAATTTAAGTTTAAGTCTAAGCTTTCGAAATCATTTAAAGAAATACAAAAAATAACGTTAAAAAATAGTTGTTTGTTACTCCAAAGTCTAAAGCGCCCCCTATCGGCATTTTTTGAAATTGAACTTTAAAATTTTATTTCAAGAAAATACTGGCATAAAGAAAATTTTTTGCAAAAACCGCAAACGAATCGACCAATTTTTCCATTTTTTATAATCATTTGAAATTTCGGACCCTAAACTTTAATGCCCCCTATCTCCTTGGGAATACGTCTGGGACCCTTAGTCTCCTATTTAATATTATTTGTCTTTAAGTGTACTATAACCCCTTAAAGTTCTGCCCATCTTTTATGAATCACCCTGTATATCTATTTAGCATTGCCCTTGAGAACGAGCTAAATACCACATTTCCAATATTGTTCCAATTTTTGCCAACTCCTAAGTTTGATATAGTTTGTTATTTGAGTTATTCCATATTTCGATGTTGATTTGTAGTATTATCTAATGGTTCTAAATATATATATATATATATAATATTAATAATAAGTAGATAAAGTAATAAATTATTCTTTGCATTGTTTTCTACTTTGCATAAACTGCAAGATATTTTAAGCACTTGAACTAATTTTTAGTAGTTTTAGTCTTTTGAATCTGCATTATTAGTTTATCTGAATTTCTCTTAATTATGACCACTTCCATGACATTGTAATTAGATTAAAACAAGAAACTTATTATGATAAAAATAAGTGCATAAATAGTGTCTTAGACTATGAAAAGTAAATAAAAACAAGATAAAGTTCATTTATTGTAAAATGGAATAAAACTTCTGAACAAATTTATACTGGTAGTATAAAACAGAAATTAAGGAAAATCTTGACTCATAGCTCTGTGAGCTCTGTGAGCTCATAGCTTTGTGAAATTATATAATTTAGAAATGGCATTATATTTATATTTGAAAGGTAGAAAGCATTAACCTTCATTTCATATTTTGATTACACGCACACACACACACTTGCATATAAATATATATGAAGACCCCAGAAGCCAAGGGGTATAAGTGACAAAATTGAAAAAATTGAGTTAAGTGCACAGGGTATGCTTTTTTCATTTCAGATAAAGAAATATAGGTCATTTTCTGATTATTTGGGAAGTTATAGAGATAAAACACTTTTTTCAAAAAACAAACAATATTGATTAATTATACATTTCAAGAAAATTGTACTCTATTTTTTAACAGTTATTGAAATGAGAGTTCAAAGATTAGAATGCAACAAGCAGATGTTTCCTATTTCAATTTAGTCAATTGTTATTGATGTTCCAATTTAACATCAATTATCTTTAAACTCAGTTTACTCCAAATCGACATTTTGTCACTTGTACCCCTTGGCTTCTGGGCTCCTCATATATACACACAGTAGAAATAAATATGAGTTTTTATTAAAAAACTTTTTATGTAAAATAAATAAATGCATTTAAAAACTTGATTAGATAAAATCTGAGAAACGTTATTTATTTATTTTAACTTATTCCAATTTAATTTTCTTTTTATCTAATTTTTCCCATCATGCATCTTAACAGAAAAACTATCAGAAGTATTTGTAAAAATCACTGTATTGTGAGTTGCATGCTATTTGTTTATTATCTCTGTTGGCGAACAATGCTTAGGTCTGAGCAAAATTTGCAATTGTTGCGCATCTATACGTTTTTAAGTTTAACAAGCATTAAAAGTTTAAAAGAAAACAAGTTTAAAGTAGAAATAAAACGTTTTTACTTAGATAGATGCACGTATAGTTTTTCGTCATCTCCCGAGCATGTTTGTTTACAATATCCGAGAGCTGGCTTTTCCGATCTGCTTTTACCGAGTAATGTTACTGCGTAACAGCTGAGTAACAGTGATTTTAGCGATCGCGTCACTTGCCGTGAACGGCAGTGGTTTTTGACGTCATACCGCGCGGCCAATAGCGTCTCGGATATGTGTTGCAGATAAATCTCGATGTATTGTTGAAAAGAGTTTGTATTTACAGTGGCAACAGATATATGCAAAACAAGTTCTTCAGAATCTTGTATAAATAGTTTGTAATGCGATGGCTTGTTGCTTCTCTCTAATTTTCTTTTCAAATGTCGCTTAAGCACATAATCATGTAACTTTAGTCATCTTTATTTTTAGTTCTCTTAAGTTTACGGCAAAGTAATGTCGTAGTTTTGTTTACATTTGTAAATGTGTCATCTTAGTCAATAATAAAAGTTTTGGTCATGGAAAACTGTTGTTGTTAATTAAGCCTTCCACAAAACCACTGCAAATACTCTGCTCGGCCCATTTTAAATGGCCGTCAGCAATAATGATTTTTTATTTTTTTAATATGTACTAAAACATTATGGAGTAATTTTATATATTTAAATGTAAATTATATAAATGAACTTAAAATTATAATGGAATCAAATATTTAAATTTTAGTGTAAATGTCTCCCCCCCCCCCCCACACACACACATATGGTAAAGTAATTTAATGTAAGATATTTAAAATATTTCTCACCACACTTTACTGCGGAAACAGACAGTTTGTATTCCACAAGCATGTGATTACTATAGCCTCAAACTCAGATCAACGAAAGTTGTGCAACTTTTTATTTATTTATTTTTAACATCTATACTAATATTATAAAGAGGAAAGATTTGATTGTTTGTTTGTTTGAATTGAATAGGTTCCGAAACTACTTGATGGTTTTGAAAAATTCTTTCACTGTTGGAAAGCTACACTATTTCCGGTGAACATAGCCTAATTTTTAATTGATTTATTCAAATATTTTCCTTAATAATTCAAAATTTCATTAGTTTTCATACTGAATCAATTAAATTTTTTCCAATAAAAAATAACCATTTTCTTTCCCGTTGCCAACAAAATCAAAATATGGAACAATATTTTCTCCTCGGCAATTAATTTTTAGTTGAACAGTATCCATGTGAAAAATTAAAATAAAAAAAAATTCAAAGGAAAATAAATATGACGTCATTTATTATATTATCGGAAGTTTTGTTTGCACAGATATCATATGCACACCGAGGTAACTAATGGACACTAAATTGATGTTACTTTGCCTGGCATGGCAACCTGACTATTGTTATTTAATTATTAATAAAATGTTTTTTTTATTTCCTTTCTCTTCTTTAAAATTATGTAAACTGTTTTGTTCTATACAATACTAATTGTTATTATTTTTTAAATAGAAAATAATTTAAATATATATGAAACTGGCATTTGAAAATGATGTTTCCACCAAATTAGTGTAAAAAATTATCATGCCGACCTCGGCGCGTACAATGACAACCAAAGCACAACTGCGCTGTTTTGTTTATTTATTAAAGATACTTTTAGATCATAAATCCGATTACAGAAAATTAGTCAGATAATTTAATTAGAAGTTATTAAATTTATGTTTTTTTATTATGAAACAGACGAAGAAAAGAAAATTTACTATTGCTGCCTGACTGGAGAATTAACCTTGATGTTATTTGATTTTATGCTTAATGTTATTTTAAAAAACTATCGAAATGGCGAATTTTTAATTATTTGTTTACTTTTTTTGTTTATATTATTGCAAACATTTTTCCACTTTTATACACGCATCACCTTGGCGTGATTTTTTTAATGATGCCAATTTGGTGAACACTGCGTTTTCAAATACCAATTACATTTATATTACTTTTATTTATTTTCTATTATTTTAAAAAGGAAATAATAATAATAAACTAGATCAATAGATAATTATGGAATAAAACAATTTATATAATTTTAAAAGAGAAAAGAAAAATAATGAAATAGTTTACTCAAAAATAATCAACTATTACCGGATTACCACGTGAGGCATAAAATCGCAATTTGCTGCAATCGCGCCAACAAGATCCGTAGATGACACCTGCACCTAAATATTATTGGCAATATTGTTGTTTATATAATTTGGTAATATTTGATAATCCCATCGACCAAAAAACTATCGCCAAAGTGTAAGGTTACATGTCAATGGATGATCGTAAATGTCACATTCATTTGACATTAAATTTGTTATATGTAATTGTTACTTCATCAACAAATTTTAATTCAATGTTTATTTGTATTTCTATTAACATTTTAGTAATTTTTTGATTCTTTGGTTATTTAAAATAAAAATTATGTCCATTTGTATAATTTGGCGAAATTGATCGAAGGAATAATCTAGTAGTACCCATTATTTATTTACAGTCTATCTGGATATTTAAATTGTTAGAATTAGCGTACTTATCAGGCCCCCGCCAAGTCATACGCCAAGCAGTCGTTAAATCTGTGTTTTAGTCTTACTATTATATCTTTTTCATCTGCAGTTATTTCACTATCACCAAAAAAGCAATATTTTCAATGTGTCGGAAAAATTATTATAATGAAAAAATATTTGCAATTAATTTATCATTCATTACAATTAAAAAAATTGTAAGGAAAATAAATATACTTTAAAATTGGTTAAGAAAAAAATATACTTGAAATCTCGACAGCTGAAAATTTTGTTTTTCATAATTACGTAGCAGTTTTAATTAACGATAAGCCCTATCAACAGAACTTTGTCAAATATTAAACTATTAGACACTACTTCATTACCCCGTCGAACAAAAAACTATCGTCAAACTTAAGATTAAATGCCAATAATGGATGATTGTAAATTTCACATTTATTTGAGGAAAAACATGTAATAAGTCTGGTACATTTGTAACAATATCGTTTCTAGCACTTCTAATGTTTGACACTAAAAATCATAATGGAATTACAGAAGGTAGAAAGATTTTATTAGATGCAAACTAAAGACTTATTTTTCTACAAAATTTAGTCATCAAAATTATTCTGATTTAACGGCTACATGTTTGCAACTATTCTATAAAAGGAAGAGGCAGTGAAACTGATGTAATTTTAATGTTATTCAAATAATACAGCTTTAAAACACACTTTTTATGCTTCATTGTTCTAATAAATATATAAGTGAAACACCCTTCTTCGTCTGCCAACCCCACAGAGGGCACTCCTTTCCTTAGGGCCTATCCCACGTGTTGATAAATGGCCATCATAAATACAAACAAACAAAAACTCTTCTTTATCTGTCAATAATTCTTTACATTTTTTACTCTATGTATTCTTGCTGGAACAGATTAAGGTAGATAGGAAACTACAGTAGACCTGCTAGAAGAGGACGTTTATTAAAAAATGTAACATGAAATGACATTGTATGTAGGCTACCAGAACTACACATAGTGCAAGTTCAGATGTCGGGATTTTAAGAACTAAGAAATGATAATGTATTCAATCCGAAAGTTAATAGAGTTTGATAATCAATCTCACTAATCATTGCAATGCCCTCTAATGTAATAGTGTGATGACTCGAGAACATTTTGATTCCTGTTGTCATAACGGTCTCATGTCCATACAAAACTCTACTAAAAAGGATAAAATAAAAGAGATGGTGCTTAATTGCCCAAATTTTCGTCAAGACTTGCAATAGTACAATATTGCAATGGCATTGGCATGATTTTCAGCAATATGGAAGAACATTCCAAGATGGTCTATACTGCTTTAAAATAAAATTTTTATATCACCATTTTCTTTGAGTCAAGGTTCGTTTGGAAATATGGACCAGCGAAGCGGGCACAGCCTGCTAGTATTAAATATATTGGCAATTTCACTTACAGAAACATCCATTGCTTCAAAAATGGGAAATTAAAGATTATTTCTAACATTTATGCAAATATGCAGTTCTACTATATAAAAAAAAGCCAAAATTTTTAAATGCAAAAATTGCTTGCTGATTTAAATTTTCGATATTTTTTATACTTTATTTCTTTTTGTTTTTTCTGCATAGCTTTTATTCTTTTAAAAGGGTTTTGTTAAAGATATTCAACTAATCTTCCATAATCGGGTCACCCAGCAATTAGCATATTTACTGTATTATTGAAAAATTTGTTTGTTTGAGTTGCATTCAAGAAAATGAATTTGATTATAGAAAAGAAAACAGATTTTGCAGTTAGCGATTTCTAGAATTATAGTTTTTCATCATGGCTTGGCCATGTATTCAGAAGCTTCTTCTGTTAAGTCATTGACAAACAACTGTGGAAAAGGTCTTTAGAGCTAATAAAAAAATTGAGGCAGAGCTCTTAAAGAAGAATCATACGTAGCCCTCAGGATAATTTCAGATCATCAAAGCCTACCGTAAAGACAACCATTTTTAGGTGCGTTCGTAATTATGTAAATACGTAGCACCTATAGTGGTCGTTCAGTCCGTCCGTCTGTCTGTCTGTCCGCATATAACAACGCAAAAACTACCCAACCGAATCGTTTGAAATTCAAAATACATAATTATTACATAATTTTGTCGAGTCATTTCAAATTTTGTGAAAATCGGATGCATAGATCAATTACAGGGGCAATCAAAAGTAATCCATTACATTACAGTCAGTGGGGAAAAAAGTTTCAAATGCATTTTAATAGTTTGAAATTTAAAATACATAATTATTATATAATTTTGTCAAGTTATTTCAAATTTTATGAAAATTGGATACGTAGATCAATTACAAGGACAATGAAAAGTATTCCGTTACATTACGGTCAATTGGTAAGAATGTTTCAAATGCATTTTAATGGTGTTACACTCATTCGAACTTAATAAAATTTATATGCAACTATAAAGTACATATTATAATATACATTTTACATAATTTGTGGTGCAAAGAACATTTGTTATTGATTTACAAGGCCACACAAAAGTATTCCATTACATAATGATATAGGGAGAACATTGTTTGAGTGTTTAATTGTAATTCACTATTTACAATTTTATGAGATTGATATATGAGAGTAATATTTTTAAAACTTCGTTATTGTATGAACGCACCTCATTTGCTACGATTCACGTCCAATTTCCAACTTGTTTTCTTTATGTGGGCCTCAAGCATAAGTTTCTGACTTTAGGTAGGTTGCAATAGACTTATTAAAAAATTTAAGAATAAACAATAATTAAAATAACATAAGTACTCTAACAAAGCAGTATAACAAAGTTAATATTATCACTATATATAGGTTTGTCGTGGAAGAAATATCACTAAAAAATTTAACACTTCTCTTTCGAAATAATAAGCATCGTAGTAGATTTCTATCACAAATGCTGTAGAAATATGCAGCAAAGTTTGCTGTTTAAAATTGATACTATAAAATGTTTTTGTTGCATTTTTTCCTGCGACCAAAATTCAACCCTAAAAAGTAGTTATCAGCTATATAACAGATAACTACTTTTTAGGGTTGAAAATAGATATAAAACATATTATAACAAGCTGAATTTATAAAGAGATTTTCATTAATCAATTCCATGTTTATCTGAATGAAGAAAAGTAATTGTCAAAATATACAGTGTAAATTTAATTTGGCAGGATGTTTGATTATTGTTCAAGATTAAAAAATGCATGCATCACTGTAAGATGAACAGGACTACATGCAGAAAGAGCTTTTGACTAAGAAAACAGCTTTTAACACAATTCTAGTTAAAATATGTTCTGTTATGTATAATTATCTTTCCATGGAAAAATATAAAACAATGCTGAAGTTCATAAATATTTTTTTATGTGCATCCCAATTAATTATATATATATGGACAGGGTTGGCGAGTTTTTGCCGAAGGTGGAAAAAACTGCAGAAAAAACCTGGTAAAAACCGTCCCAGCAAAAATAGGTTTTTGCCAAAAAGGTGGCAAAAGGTAGGCTGTCCATTTAATTTTTTTCCCCGGAAAAAGAAAAAATATATTACCAAAAAAAAAAAAAACTGCATACTTAATTAAAAAATAAAAATTATTCTAAATTTATTTTAGCTTTTAAGTTAAATAAGTATAATTATGCACTTTATGAAAGAATACTAACTTTTATAACAAGATTATAAATGAAACAAGTAAGAAAAATCATGCATTAAGCATAGATTATGAAGCACTTTCCAACACTTAATGAAATCTTTAACAAAACTTTCTTATTTAGGGAAATAATAGTGTATAGCCAAATGTACCCAAATATGTATTCCAGTACATTAGAACAGCCCTGTATTTCATATGTCAGTTCATATAATGGGAAAATTTAGCTTAGCAAGAAAATACCCAGTAGCTTGAAATTTCTTTTTCAGCAATTCATACTATTAGATGGAAACATACTTGAATACTTTTGTTCAGCCCTGTAGTTTACATTGTACCTTTATTACACGTCAGCATTAGGCTAAAATTTATTGTAAACTAAAACACTTTTAAAACAACTGAAATCACATTCTCATAAATCATCATTCATAGGCGTCCATGTACCGAATTCTTCGCGTGGCCCTGTATATCCCTTTACCTATATTCTGCAAACATTTCTCAATAAATTGAATGCAGCTCAGCATAAAAATGCATAGCTTATTTAAGAACCATGTTTAAATAATTTACGCTCATATTCAGAAATGTTGGTGAACACTTTTGGGTAGCCCTGTAAATCAACTATAACATTTATACACACCATATAATGTGCATATATTTAGTGAAATATAAAAAGCCATCATCGGACACATATACGGTACTTCGGAAAGAATATACTATTTGAAATCTTTTGTATGGCCCTGTAAATGCTATGTACTTCATATTATGCAAGACAGTAGCGTATAATTTATATTAAGCTTCAGTGACATATATCAATTTTATTATACATGAAAAAGCTACATAATAGCTACATTTTCACCTTATATTTTATAGAATGCATATTTTAATATGTTTGACAGGGTATAACATCTTTCAAATTCCTTTGAAACGATTTTTCCCCATAGGCCGTAATGTAATAAGAAACTTTTGATTCGCCCTGTAGATAAACTGATCATGGTAGAAACTTCATTTTCAATAGGATTTGTGCTAGGGTAAACGTCAATAACGTCCTAAAATTTCATGGCAATCCAAGTATATTAACGAATTTTCCCCATGGGCCGTAATGTAATGGAAAACTTTTGATTCACCCTGTAGATAAACTAATCATAATAGAAATTTCATTTTCAGTAGGGATCGTGCTAGGGTAAACCTCAATAACGTCCTAAAATTTCATGGCAATCCGAGTATATTAACGATTTTTCCCCATAGGCCGTAATGTAATGGGAAACTTTTGATTCGCCCTGTAGATAAACTAATCGTGGTAGAAATTTCATTTTCAATAGGACTTGTGCTAGGGTAAATGTCAATAACGTCCTAAAATTTCATGGCAATCCGAGTATATTAACGATTTTTCCCCATAGGCCGTAATGTAATGGAAAACTTTTGATTCTTTCTGTAGATAAACTAATCATGGTAGATACTTCATTTTCAATTTTGTTCTTGTTAGGGTAAACTTCAATAACGTATAAAAATTTCATAGCAATCCGAGTATATTTACGGGAGTTAGAGCGCGGACAGACGGCCAGACAAACCGAATGCATAAGCACTTTTCAACTTTGTTGGAAAGTGCTAAAAAATACCAATTTTATATAAATAAATAGAAACTTCATTTATTCATGTTTATACAATTATTAATAATTCACATAATGGAACTATTGAGACTGAGTAAAGCATTTATGTTTATTGTTTATATATGTTAGAAATTCGAAGACACAGTTACAGTAACCTAAATTTAATTTAATATAAAGTTATATTTAAAGCAGAAAACTATTAAATTTCAAAATTTTCAGCATTAACTTCCTCACAACTTAAATTTTGCTGTTTTAGCATGGCATAGCAGTAAACAAGTTTTGAAAGAGTATCTGTTGATAGCTTATTTCAAATCTTAGTTCGTACAAATGAAAAATTTGAAAAAAATATTTCAATAGCAGCACTACTTGCTGGACATATTTGAAGGTGTGCTACTAATGAACAGAAGTTTTTTGAAATCGCACAAGCTTATTCAATACTTCTGCACCAGTTACTTGCACTGACACTATTAATCACTTCTTTTGCAAAATATGAGCTAGGAAAGGGTTTTTCTTTTAGTTCGAAATTAATAATATAAGATAAAAATCGGGATTGATTTTAGATAACCATGCTTTACAGCTTTCTTTTTGTTCATAATTTAGAAGTTCACCTCTGTACTTTTGTTGTAACAAAAGATGACATGGCAAAATTGTTTGTTCAAATCTCTTTTTTAGTTTTGAAAAATGTGGTTTTAACTCTTCGTTTTTCAAAAGATTTAGCCATACATGACAAGCATCTGCTATGGTGGGGGGTAGTACAAAAAGATAAAGTGACAGCAGGGCTACTTACTGAAAGTAAATCTAAATAATTTAACATTTTGTTCCTTTCTTTGAGTGTAAAAGAGACAGAAAAAAAATCTCTTTTCCTAATAAGACATAAGTTTTTTCAATATATAATTTTCAGTTTAATTTACTTATTTTATCTTTAACAAACTAGTTTCATCAGATAAATAGTTGTAAAATAGTACCAAAGATAGATATTTAGATATTTATATTTCTTAAGTCTCATGACATAAAACAAAAATAACAAAATTGTATAGAATCTTTTGATAACAAAAAAAAAAAAAAAAAAAAAAAAATACATATATATATTACAAATTAAAAATTTTTTCGCCAAAACTAACCTTTATACTATCTTAATTTTCTTATAATAAGGTTCCGTACTTACTTCAAATTATTAAATTAAAATCTTGTTTCTAAATCTAATCTGTTAATCTTTATGCAGACGATATAAATTCTTAATTTGCCTTAAAAAACATTATTCCAGTATGTGTAAATTTAAAAAGATGGCTCTAAATTAAAAATATTCTTAATTAAACTTTATTTCTTAATATTCCAAATAAAACTAATTTCTTCTATGTTTTTATCAACCCTTTTTAAGACAGTCTTATTAAATTTATTCCAAACCCATATCTTTCAAAAAATATCATTATTTTATTTTATCTATTTATTTATTTTTCCTACGTCAACCTTTGATAGTGTGCATATTAATAAATTCATTTCTTTTCTTTTTCTCTTAAAATTAATCATTTATAAAAATCGTCTGCCTAAGAAATCCTGAGTCTATTATAAATTGGTTAAATAATATTTTTTTAAAAATAAATTTATCGTCTGTGGAAAATAGTCTCGTAGCTGGACAAGAATTCTGTTTACATAAAAGAATGATGGTTTGAGGCTACAGAATGTTCCAGAATTTTCTTTTTAGATTTAAAAAGGGGAAGCCTCGAGTTGAGAGGAAGATTTTTGGGTTTTTGCTTCGATGAGACGGCTCGCTGAAATAATGATGGAATGTTTGCAAAAGGAGCTTTTTCCTTTCTCATGATTACGGATTAAATAAATGAACTTACAGCAGCCAATGAGTAATTATTTGAATTCTCTACATCTATTATTTTATTTTCCTCGGTGGCCATGACTTCTCTGCGGTGAAAGGGAAACCTGGCGTTGATGTCTCTGGCTCCTAACTTTTAAATCATCACATATATATTAATGACTGATAAAATACTTTACTTACAGGGGTCTGTCTAGACTTTTCTCACAGGGGCCTGCTTTTGTTAAATTGAGAAGTTTTTCTTGTCTTTGTGAAAATTCTAGACATAGTTTTGTGAATTTTAAATTATCAGTGTTTTCAGGTTCTACCCTTCATATGTAGAGAAGCTAAGTAATATATTTTTTGGCGAGTTCATTTGTTTAGTAACAGGCCAGATTTTATTTTTAAATGATTAAATTTGTGAAAAGTTCAATTTGAAGGTGAAATGTCTATTTGAGAGACAAATAATTTTATGACGGGTCCTGTTTGAGGTTAAAGAATTTTGTGAACAACCCTGTTTCAAGATAAATTATTTTATGAAGGGTGTTTTAAAGGACCTAAAATTTTCCTAAACATATCCCTGACTTAAGATTAAAAAAAAAAAAAAAAAAATTAGGTATGTAATTTCTTATTTTGTTCTTAAATTCCTAAGTAAGACTGAATCCCACCTATTTTTTAAAGATTTAAAATATTTAATAATAATTAATTATCAAATTAAATTAAAATATTAAATAGTGCACTGTTAAATTTAATTGTTTATACCATTACTATCCTTATTAGCATGCAGATTTTATTACACATTAAAGACTAATAGGTTTTTTCCATTTTTGCCATTTTTTCCAGTTTTTGCCACTGTCCTGGCAAAAAATACCTTTTTGCTGGCAAAAATGCCAACCCTGTATATGGATTAATGGTTATCTGCTTTTGGGCCACATGGTGGCTCATGGGCCGATAATTGAGAATGGCTGATCTAAATAGTGATGTAATAAAAGTTGCCATTGATAAAGACTTGTTTAGTTCTGTAAAAATGGTGAAATGTCATTATAATCAATATCTCGAAAATGAAAAAAGCTCAGAAAATGCTAATAAAAAAAGATTGACAAAAACGATGAAAATGAATTTATATGTAACCATTAATTGTAAAGAAATATATATCAACTAGCAGGCTATGCCCGCTGCGCTGGTCAATATTTCAAAATCAACCGTGGATGAAACGAACGATGATGAATTTAAATTTGTATTTTAAATAATTTGGACCTCCAGCAGCACCTTGCTCATTGCTGAAAACGATTTAGACACCATTGTGATATTAAATTATCTTAAACGTTGCGCAAAAACCATTTGTTTAGAATTAACTATTTTAGTTTATTACTAACAGTGCACATTTGGAAGCGAAATGAGACCATTATGGCAACAGGATTTAAAATTTTCCCTTATCTGAAGAAATATTAATTATTACACTCGTTACCATGGTACAACTTCAGAAAAATTTCTTCACAACTTTTCATTATGTGAAGCCAGGAACCCAAAGCTACTCCCACCTAAAAAGTTTATATATATATTAAATTTTGTCCTCGCGATAAAAGGCACAATTATGCAAGAATGATCTTCAAACTCGTCAAGTACATTGAGATGGTTAATATCTCAGTGGGAATTGCAAATGAGCAAAATCGGCCCAAGTTGGGAAGGGTTCAAAAATTTGAATACTATCTTAACATGGCTTTCACAAAACCAGCTCTTGCAAAACAATAGCAGGGAAAAAAATAAACATTTTTCGTTACAGCAAGTTGGTAACGAAAAAAAAAAACCACACACACATTAAAATTCTCACTACAACAATTACTTTATTATTGCAAAATTTCCTCCTGAAAAATGAAAACAAAATTATTTGATCTTTCATTTTGCTTCTATTTTTATTTGCTTCTTCGCATTTTCTTTTTAGTTATTTAAGATAAAAATATGTAAATTTGTATAATTTGGAGAAAGATTTGGCGAAATTGGTTGACGTGATAATCAAGTAGTAGCCAATTTACACTTTTCATATTTCACATAAGATTCCTACACAGACATCATATACACAATAGGTTTAGCACGATTATCTTGCAACTACAATGTGGAAAAATCCTCGTTTTAGAATACCAAAGAAATTTATGTATATTTTATTATTTTCTATCATTTTAAACAGCAATTAACAATAAATAAAAATTAACTGTAGAACAAAACAACAAATATCATTTCAAAAAAGAAAAAAATGAAAGTAAATAAACAACTTATCATGAGATAAACAACTATAGCTGGGTTACCATATGAGGCAAATAATGCCATTTTGGCGCCAGTGAGATACCTCGATGAGTATATGACCAAATCTGTGACAAAATTTCCATTTGGAAAAAACTTTAATCGGTATTTATATTGCATTTTCCCTACTTATGTATAAGAAAACACTTTGACACAGATGTCATGTATGCACCACATTGGCGCAATTTTTTTTCTGGCGCCAATTTGGAGAACTTGGTTTTTAATTACCAATTTCATAAATATTTTTTAATTATTTTGTATTATTTGACAAAAAATAATAAATAAAAAAGTTCAATTAATAGCTAAAATGAAAGTTAATAAATAGTTTATTAATAAATAAATAACCATAGTCGGTTTACCATGTGTGGC
This sequence comes from Maratus speculifer, assembly GCA_964019185.1. Lineage (NCBI taxonomy): Eukaryota > Metazoa > Arthropoda > Arachnida > Araneae > Salticidae > Maratus > Maratus speculifer. The sequence goes on from OZ025294.1 coordinate 45,368,285, forward strand.
ATAAAATCGCCTTTTTGTTGCAATCGTGCGAATGTGGTGCGTATATGACATCTGCGCCAAAACTTAAAAAAGTTGCAATTAAATTATTTTACAGTTTGGGAGACAGGAAGACATTTATACTAAAATTTAAACATTATACGCATTTTTTTTTTTTTCTTTTTGCTATAACTGCTATTTATATATTTACAATTAAACATAAAAAAAATATCCTAAAAATGCTCTCACACATTTAAAAGAGAGTGAGAGAATTTAGTAATTGTGAACATCGCTCCAGCTTATGCCTTCTTGGTATAAAATCGCATTTTTTGATGACAAAAGTAAATTCAAACACCCAAATAAACAAATAACATACAATTAACAGATAAAACCATTTTTAAAAGTAATTCTGCTCTTTTGTCCTGTAAGACACATAATGGTAGAATTAGATTTTAAAAATATTTAAAAAAAAAAATAGAAGAATGTTATTTACGTTTTATATAATAAAATATTTAAAATACATTTTTGTTAGCCTGCGCAAAAGAGAATAGCGAAAGTTTGAAGAAATATTGAAGAGGAAATGGTCAATTAAAAAAGACTTGTAAATTTTATTCAGCTGGAATTTTTCATTTCAAAATGTTGAATATATCTATAGTAATAACACATAATTGCATAAATTTACTTTGAATTGCAAAATTTTTCCTTCAGTACTACTTGGTTATACCGTCGACCAATTTAGCTAAATTATACAAATCGCCAAACTATTAGCCAGATTATATAGATTAGCATAAATTTTCATTTAAATAACGAAAAACAAATTAGCAGAACATATATAGAAGTAGAAATAAAATGTCGAATTAAAAATCACTTGATGACATAATTAGTATTTATATTATGCTTAATGTCAAGTGAATGTGACATTTACGATCATCCATTATTGACATTTAATCTTGGAATTTAGGGGTAGATTTTTAATCGATGGGGTAATCTTTCCTTCTTCAGTTTTTAAATTTTAAAACTGAAAATTTTCCTGTAAGTGAAAGTGACGAAATGGCGCAAGAAAATTAAATTAACAATGAAAACATTTGCAAAAAGAAATAAAAGAGTTATACTCATATCTATATAATTTACGATTGAATATTAAAATATACTCTAAAAATTATCTTCACTTGAAAAAAAAAAAAACATTATTGCGACCATTAAGAACCTAAGTCAGGCATTAAATCAATAGTGCATTTTCGGCTTAAAAACACACTCTTTGGCGACAAAAGCAAGATGAAAATGGTATAGAAACGAACAGTAACTCACAACTTATAGTGTCTTTTACAATCAGATCTGCTTTTTTCTGCTGTAAGTTATATTATACGGAAATTCGATAAAAAAGAGAAAGAAAATAATAAAAAGGGAAATAACTATCATTCAAAATTCATTTAATCAATTTCTGAAATTCATGTTTTTATTCTAACACCAGGGATAAGTCGCCAAAAGTTGAACCAATTGTTATATTTCGCGTTAATTTATTTTTTAAGCATTACAAATATTTTTTTCATTTTCAAGATAAATGTATTTTTATAATATTACGCCTCATTTAACCGGTCTTTCTTTATTATTATTAATATTATCAGTACTTATTTTCTGCTATTATTTGCAAGTTATTTGTAATATTTCTAATAGATATAGCCATTTTAATTCTTTTAGCAATTATAATTTTCTCCAAAAACAGCTACTGGCAACCCTTTTGTCAAAAATAACCGAAAAATACGAAATTTACTACGAAAAATCAGAGTTATCCCTGTAAATTTGAATCATAAACCTTCGGAAAAATATTTCCTATCGAATGATACAATCGGCAAAAAAATCCATCGGGTAGTTTTTGAAAACACCCATTTGGAAGTTTCGGAACTTCTGCTTTATAATATATATGATAAAACATGAAAATATGAAATAAAAGGAATATATTCAAAATATGCAGAACCATAGTAGATTCATCAGACCCCATATGTATGTATAAACCATTAAATTTAATACAAAATTACCACATTGAAACATGGAAAAAATAATTTGAAATTAATATAATCAAAATTTGTGGAACCAAAGTAGTCATCAGACCTGCAAGTACTTTGGAGCTACAAATAAAGTGTGTGGTTTCATCTTCGTATTAGCCATGAGAAAGTGAAATAATGCAAATTTGGGGCTACTAACACATATAAAAACAAAATAAAATGGAGAAAAACATTAAAAATAAATCACAACATTCTTAAAATAAAAAAACATACCATCTTTGTTGTGCTCACAGGAGAACTTTGTCATTAAAATCAAACCAGATATATATGTAGAATGAAAAAACTAACACTGCCTGCATAGTAATTTAGACCTAACTCTCCGTTAAAATTAGTATACTTAAAGTATATAAAAGGGTATAAATTTATTAAATAAAAAAGTATTGCTAAAGTAATTAAATTAACCCAAAATATAATTAATAACAACACGTTCCCAAAGAAAGAGGTCACAGTACCACCTAAACTCCGGAGCGCTTATGCTGGCAAGATCTAGACAATTACACCAATAAAAGCTAATTAAAAATATTTAACTTGGTTTCCTATCTTTCAATCCCCCCAGCACAAATCTAACATAGGTGTTGGATGCACCTATACCCTGGGTTCATTCTATAACAAAAACCCAAATAATGTTATCTTGTAGGGGCCTCTAATTTAGCAGGACCTCATAATCGGTCGGCCTAGTCAGGTAATTGACAACTCCGGAATATATAGTTACCAGGGTGTTATTGATAAAGAAAAGAAATTGAACATTGTGTTGTGATATTTTAGGAGATTACCCAACCTATGGCCCTATTGGTTAGCTAAGAGAAAAAGTAAGACTTAAAATACATTAAAATTAGATTTCCCCATACTTAGCTACCCAACCCCATAAAATATATTTAATCACTATTAACTTTAGACGAAAAGAAAAAAAAATATCTAGAATTTTATTAGATATGCAAGTATGGTTAGCTACTGAAAAAAAAAAAAAAAAAAAAAAAAATTAAAAAAAAGCTTTCATAAATGACAACTAAGTGTTCTAATAAACATAGTTCATTTATTAAAGATAATTAAATTAATAATATATTTACAAAAAGGTAAACAAGTGAATCGTACTCCTTAAGTAAAAGGTTACACCTACAGCCAAAATAAACTATATTTTACATCTACGTTTGGCATATCGCACAAGTTGACAAAGTCTCCTGGGCAAGATATTGCTTAAATTACATTTATAAATTGGCATATATATACATATTGAAGAACATTATAAACAAAAAGAAGGGTACCTGATACTCCACTGAACATAAGAAGCATCACCGGTACCTGGCCTGGTGTGTATCCATTCAGGGGGTATTTTAGGTATTTCACAAGCCAAGAGGCCAAGCCTCAATGGTTAACACTGGGGAACTTTGGGCATAAAGAAAACCAAGCTGCACCATAGAAATTATAAAACAAATATCCTCAGCAGCTCGTTCCTCTTCCTCTTCCTTTATCTGATCTCTGTTTTCTTTTTCGAGCACGAGGAAAACTCACTGTGAGCCCAAAATTTGCATGAAGAGTCCTGACTGGTGAGCGAAAATTAACATACACATCATAATTCTACTCACCAGCCAATCGGCTCTCCTTGCCCCCCCCCCCCCCCTCCTAGTACCCTCTCTAGTACATACGATCTGCCCCCCTCTAGTACATATGATCAATAGGGCAGGTGAAATCCTATTTTTAGCCTTATGCTATGTATTTTCAATAGCAAATGATTAGTTTTTGCTTATATATATGAATATCTGTTCCTGATAAAATCGGTCTACAATATAGGCTTTCATCTGTATATATATACACTTGTTTTTGTGTTTGATTTTTCTGTTATATAAATAATTCATGCAAAATGTTTATAGTTATTTCAATTTATATTGAAACTATGAATAGTAGTATTGTATAATGGTTATATATATATATGTATGTACGGCGTTACACGAAGAAACTTTTTAAATCTGCAGATGATTTTGCTGATCAAGATGAAAAGCAAAATGATATGATTTTATAAACAAAATCAAATAGTTTAAGAAAGTCTTCCAAAATAAAGGGGGGGGGGAGAGGTGCAGAAATTAGATGAATTAGATAACAAAAAAGTGCAAATAAATTCACAAGAAACTGATTTTAACATTGTATTGTTTTGTTTATTATCCAACCCAAAATTCTAAACCATGTGTTTTATTGAAGTTTTAAAAAATATATATATGTATGTGTATATTAAATAAACAGTGTTTAATGCATATATTTTTAAAATACTGTGCTGATTTATCATTTTTACTTTATTTTTTTAAAAATAGAACAGAAAAGTAGATTTTATTATTATTAATATTTGATCTTGTACAAGGTAGACCGAGCCTTGCTCGATAGTTACACAGCAGCAGAATTTTTATCTGCAATCTGCAATACAAGTAGAAACTTTAAAAATAGTCTGTAAAATTTAAGGATGAATGTCTTCTTTTCAATCCCTTGCAGTACGTTGCATGCACTGATACCTCCCAAATACAGTCGACTCTCGTTAATTCGAAATCGGATAATTCGAATCTTCGCTTAATTTGAACTAAACATGAAGTCCCGAAATTTTCATTGGCAGAATAACGTTAAACTTTTTCATTAATTCAAACTCATTTTCTCGTGACATCGTTTAATTCGAACTAATGAGAATTCTGATTTCTCATTCTTCTTTATTTCTCACGGATTTCAGATCACTTGAATAACTTTCTTTCTTTGATTTTTGTAAAAATTATTCCGAATGAGTATACATATAATCCCATGCATTTGATATCCACTTTCTAAGTGCCCCGTCTGTCCATCAGTGACACTTTTAAAATTTTCTTCCATTGTCCTTGTTTCTAATCTTTTAATTAGTTTATGTATTTATACATTCTAATTTAATATTAAGTCATATTCTTATGATAACAGACGAAATAAGCTTAAAACCCACTATAACATCAATTCCTTTGTATTTTAAACGTGTTTTCCATAATTTGAACTTCGAATAATTCAAACATTTCTTGTGGTCCCGACGAGTTCGAATTAACGAGAGTCGACTGTATTTGTGATTAACATAAAAAAAACTACTTTTAAGAATAAACTACCTTTGTCTTTAAAATTTTTAATACCAACAGGCATTGTCCAAAAGAGAAAGAAAATCCACTCTCGGCACTATTGATTTTTTTCTGCACCCCTTTGATGAAATTTGTTTTTTCGCAATCTTTTGTTAAATTTGCAATTTTTGACAAAATTTTCCTTGTTTTTGCAATTTTTTTAATAAAATTTGCCCTGATTCTGCTTTTTTTTTTTTTTTTTTTTTTTTTTTTTTTTACAAAATTTGATGTGTTTTTTAAATTTTTTACGAAATTTGTCATGTTTTCACAATTTTTTGTTGAAATTTACATTTTTTATAATATTTTAGCAGAATTTTTCCTGTTTTTTCAATTTTTTTACGAAATTTGATATGTTTTCATGATCATTTTACAAATTTTACTGTTTTTTTTCATGAAATTTTAACAAAATTTGTGGTTTTTTTTTTTTTTTTTTTTTTTTAACTTTATTTCTGAAAAAAGTTGATTGATTGTTTTGTATTTAAACTTACAAAATCAGTAAGCAATATATTGTGAATACTGTGCAGTTTCATTATAACAATTAGATTTTAATAGAGTATAAAATATGTTTAAAATGTTTTTCTCTCTAAATAAGGCATTAAAAATCAGAATATGCATGTCACATAGCGATGCAAAAAATAAAAACAACAACAAAAAAAGGAAGCTCTTAAACTTTTTACTCTTTGGATTTTTTCTTGCCAGTTCTGTATGAATCCTTTTTCATCTCTAGTTATTTTACTATCATCAAAACATCAATAATATTAAATTTTATATTTAAACTTTCAGATAAGGAAAACAAGTGTGTTAATTTTATAAAAGCTGGTATAACCAATATTTTTCGTTCATGTTTTTAGAGAAGGGGAATTAAAGTTTATTAATTGCTTGATATATTTAAAAATCAGCCGTGACTATTAAAATACTGTGCGAACGATAGCAATAATTCAGGTAGGAGAGACTCAGGACCAAGATCTAACTATGTATGTGGCATTTATTAATGACAAATAAAAGAGTATTACACTCTTATGGGGTGATCCCCGGTAAACAGACAAATACTTGGATACTACATCTTGACAGCAGGACGGTCAAAGATTGAATGATTCATGACATCAGATAAGATAGCCAAAATGCATCGAACTAAATGTGGTTGCCCTGAAATCATAGTAACCCCATACGTTTTGTTCCCAAAGAAAGTTTAAATTAAAAACGTGCCAATCGGACCGTTAATTTGGTGTTTAATATCTCATAGTGCAAATATGCATGCCAACACCGATTGCTGGGAACATCATTTCTAATCGCATAACATAGATTTCAGACGCCGATTTTAATATAAACAGAGCGTTATATTTTAAGCCGAAAAGAGACTTGTAATGTCTATTAATCTTAAAAATGAATGCTGTAAGAGGATGAATCATCACAACAAAGGAGCATATAGTCTAAAATGTCTTTCTATGTACTCTTGTACTCTTTGATCAGACGAAATTATACTCGCATAGATAATGATTTTAGGATGAGAAAAGGTTTGTTTTTTATTTATTTTATTAACGGCTTCGGCTAAGCATGAGAAACCCACGTAACTGAAACTTAACATGCCAGAGAAAAGAGATAAATATATTCTTTTTAGAAAGTAAAAGGGAGGTTTAATTAATTTGAAATTGCAAAAGATAATTTAAATTTTAAACTTTAGAATTTAAAAAGGAATCTAATAATAATATGTGATGCCATGTTACTTTCAACATCACAGCTGGCTAACATTATTTTATCAAATAACATAAGTTTGCCATTGATATTTTTCATTATGTTAACATAGTTTAAGATTAATTTCTTTAATTAGATGTGAAAATATTTGCTATTCCATTATTATCTGAATTATTAATGTTGATTTTTGTATAACATTTTATGAATATATTTTCAGGAAACTTTTAGAGATTCAATTTACACTCCACATGGTGATCCTAATGAAGAATTTCTTAAAAAATTAGAAAATTTTAAACTCAAACAGCTACAGAAAACTGCTCCAAAAAGTACCAAAAAAGTCACTTTTAACCTTAATATCCAAGGTATTTTTTTTATTATAAAATATATATGAAGTACATAAAAGTATAACATTTTTGTTTATTTTGTGTGTTCTGTAAATAACATTTATTGTATTATTATTACAGTACAAAGACTAAAGTTTGGAATTCTTGAAACTTTTCCAAGTCTGAACTTCGGATTTTTCTGGATTTTTTTTGTATATTTTGTGTGCTTTGTAATTAACATTTATAGTATTATTATTACAGTACAAAGTCTATAGTTTGGAATTCTTGAAACTTTTCCCAGTCTAAACTTTGGATTTTTCAGAACTTTAGGTCATCAAAAATATTGCTTTTCCTATAAACAGAATCATTAATGTCACTGCTTAAAAGGCAAAATATGGCATTCGTATGTTAAAAATATAACATATATTGCATATTACAACTATTAACTGGATTCATACAGGTCCTGGAATTTACAATCCAGGGAATTCTTTAGTACCAAGTTTTTTCCTATAGAAAATTTCTCCTAAATAGGTAAAATTTCATGTGTTTTAACTAGGTTTATTTTTATTATGAAAAAAAAAATAAAATACTGATATTTCACCTGGAAAATAACAGTAACCATACGAACCCTGAAAAAGAAATCCATAACTTCTTTAAAACCGATTGAAATTTATATTACTTCTAAAAAATTGACCAAAAGTTCATGCATGACAGATATCTTTAAAAATGGGCTCAAGAGGTGAAAAAAGTAGGGTTTTTGGGAGAAAAAAAATAATCATAACTTAGTCAATTCTCAAGATATCAAATCCAATTAAATTTATGAAGAGGCTTTTTAGGTTAGAGGGTTTTTGTGACCTCCCCCCCCCCCTAAAACAAATTCCACAACTTTTTTAAAACAGATATCAAATCAGTTAGAAATTTATATTACTTCTAAAAAATGGACCAAAAGTTTATGCATGACAGATTTTTGGTACCTTTAAAAATGGGCTCAAAGGGTGAAAAAAAAAAGTAGGGTTTTTGTGATGGAAAAAAAAAAAAAAAATCATAACTTAGTCAATTCTCAAGATATCAAATCCAATTAAATTTATTAAAAATTTTCTTAATAATATCTACAACTTTTTGATGGGGCCAATATATATAGCAAAAACAAATTAAGCAAAAATAGGAGTTGAAGGAAAAATTGTATTAAGGGTGCATTCAAATTTAAACTGCTTATATTATGACTCATTTTTAAATTCATTTTGCTCTCAACACATCCAGTTGGCAGGTATTCTTATATAGGAACTAGATAATGTAATGTATTGACAGTTGCAGGTATTGTGCAAAAGCTACTGTTACTCCATACTTTTATCTTAGATAGGAATATAATTTATACCATAATTATAAAATATTGAAATTTTATGTCATGTTTCAGATTTAATAAATAAAAAAGCTTAGTTGATTAAAATATGTCTTGAAAAAATTATTGTGAATCGTGATTGATTTGATATTAGCTACATCTTAATTTTTTCAGAAATTTATATTTCTTTATTTAAAAAAAAGTTGAATTTAGTTGTATTAACCAGAATTAATATTAAAATGCATATTTAATATTGACAAAATAAAAATTGAAACATGGAAAAATGAATGCACCAAAAATAAACAAACAATTTTGTTACAGTTTACACTTCTAAATATTGTGCAGGAGCTACCTTAAGGTAAATTTTTACTATAAATGTGCTAATTTATATCAAAACAAAACTAACACAATTTTATTTAATAATTTATCAGTTGTAATAAAAAAAAGCAGGATTAACAAAAATATAAGATTTAAAAAAAAAAAAACATTTTATTGCCAGTGATTTGAGTGAGTTGGATTCTAAATGTTCAAGCATTTTAAGGTTACAGATTTAAAATAGTTTACTGTATTTCATCTGCATCTCCTTAATTTAGGATTATTGGTATTATTAAATTAAAAACTTTCTAAATGAATAATATAATGATTTAGCCCAGGCATATTCAGGTCATGTTTATAAGGTAATTTAACAATATGTGCAATAATTTATACTATGAAAAAAATTATAATCTGCACAACTTCTGGTCCCAAAGAATGAAACATTAAGATCTTCTATTATATAATCTTCTATTATATATTAATAAATTGAGACTATTTGTCCACGTTTACAGGATAAGTTTTAATGGTTTGTGAAATATGATTTATGTAATGCACATTACTCTATATAATACACATAACCTCTCATTTCAAGGGGTGTTTTATGCAGATCTTCTACTAATACAATAATATATAATTATTACTGCATTAATAAATGCAATATCTATTTAAAAAAATTTCTGTACAATGCGTTTATTTATTTATGTAGAAACAAAAGTTAAACACAAACACGGAATACAAACTGACACTGTTAAAATTTTAAAACTTATATTAAACATTAAATTATTTACAAAAATGAAATATTTACAGGTTTCTATTTACGAGTTACTTATATTCGTCTTAGAACATTGTAGCTTTATGTTTCATCACATCTGAATTAACCTGCATTTTCTGGCAGCATTCTTTTTCCTGTCGTTCACTCACAACAACTGTTCGTTTATCTTTTCTTCACTTCAGTTTAAATGTTGGCACTTAACCACACCTTTCATTCGGCTACGGTACTGGAGTGCCATTGTCATCAGAGTTGCGATATATAGAAGGAAAAATGCGCACCTAATAGTGGAAAGCGAGTTCCCACGTTTTAAGGTTGAAAATACTCTAGAAGATTGCTTATAAATAAATGCATATTACAATAGAACTTCCCTTTAATGAAGCCCCTATTTAATAAAGTTTTCTATTTAAGAACATTTTATGCGAAAACTTGACTTTGAACACCATTAACACATAAATTAATCTCCATATTATAAAAAATGTCACATATATATAACAAAGTTCCTTCCACTTTTGTGCATGTGCAACATTTGAATAGAGAGGTTGCTGTTCAATGAGTGTTTGAATATATTTCAGAGGATTGTATTAAAAGGAAATTATTTATTTATTTAATCATTTGCATTCAAAAGAAGAAATGCTAAATGCTTTCAATACAATAAAAAGGGAATTGCAGTTCTACAAAAATGTTACAGATAAATTGTTTAGATACTTAGAAAAGTGCGACAAAAATTTATGAATTGTGTATTTTTAATAAAAAACTTGTACAAAGTAATATTACAGACTTTTTAATGTTAATGATTTTGAATATCCAGAAAAAAGAGAAAAGGTATGCTTTACTTCAGTTTTTGTTTACCTTTCTTTATTCGGTGTTTTTTAGAGACATTTTTCTGATTAAATTTTTCTCATACTTCTAAATTGTAATTTAGGATTAAAGTACATTTATCTAATATTTTCATTTTATGTGTAGTTTTCATTTGATGCATGTGTATTTTATGATACAAATTCAATGAATTTGAGTTTATTTCTGTTTAACGAATTTTTTACATAACGAAAAATTCATGTGTAATTATGAGGTTTTGTTAAATAGAAGTTTCACTGTATTTAATTTTTTATGAATGATTAATTTAGAAATCAATTGTGCTTTATTACAACATATTTGCTATTATTTTAAGTTTTGAAAATCAGAATCTTTTTACTGTCAAAATTATTAAGTTGAAAAACGTTCTAGGAAGAAAAAAAAAAAATCACTTGCTAAATTTGAAATGGCAGTTCATCCTAAATTTATAACATAGCTGTGATAAATTCTCATTAATATATGAAGATATATAATTCTTACTTAAAAAAATAATATTTGATGGTCTAAATGTTTTTTGCTTTTTTTCAGAATGCCCATCTAAGAATATCTGTGATATCCAACATAATCTTTTAAAGAATTCTGAGGTAAGTTGTGTAAGTTTGTCACTGTATAAGTACAAATTCTGGTAAATTCTAGCATTTATCAAAGTAAGTTAGTAAAAGCACAAAATAAATTTTCAAGGGTTTCCGTTTTAGACTTCTGTAGGGCAATAGAGGGTTAAATATATAAAAATAATGACTCTATTCTGTTGGTTAGACCTCAGGATTTGTGATTTTTAAAAAAAATTTTTAGATGAAAATCAAATTGATTTTTGAAATTTAAATCAGATTTTTTTTATTAAAATCAAATTTTTTTGATTAAAAAAAAAAAATCTCAAACAATATTATTGTTTTACATTACTTTTCATTTAATTTATAAAATATAAATTATACATACTCACACATGCATGTTATAAATATTACCAATAAATATTAATGATGTTACACAATTTACATAAATGATTCAAAAATAAAATTTTAAATTATGAAAAAGTCTTTACTGCACAAAATGCATGGAAAACTACAAATCAGATGTCAAAAATTAATTCAGCCAGTAAAACATGTAACCAGCAACCTGCCAAGTAAAACATGTAAACCAGTAACCTGCAGCACATAAAAATTTTAAACAAATTTGAAAGCAAACTCAGTTGTTAATTTTTGTTTTATTTAAGTACTGGTTCAAACAAATGAGTTTAGCAGCTTTATAAGCAAATTTAGTAAGTTTTAGCTGCTAAATTAATAATTCCCAAATATATCCAACCAAAGGCAGAAAACATTTTCTCTGCTGAAACAGATGAAGCTATTGCAAAAAAGAAGTTGATCATGAATTCTGTGAGATTTTTAGTTTTTAGTATTAACCTTTTCAATAACTGTACCAGATACCTTCCACCATTCTAAAGGGGTGATATGCACTATATTAAATTCAAACTAAACTTCATTGAATGGTTCAGATTTTGCTCAAACTTTAATATAATGGACATCACCAAGTCATAAAATTTTATTTTACCTAAACTTGCAGAAGTTTTTCTAAATATTAATGAGTAAATATCCGAATATTTAATATTTTCCTTCTTGGGTTTCCTTATTCCTAAGATTCCTTCCTAAGATTATTTTATGATTTGATTGTTAATTCAAATGAAATTTGACAGCATTTTTTTTTTTTTTTTTTCGAAACTTTACATTGTATTTTACTTTTTGACAAAAATTAAGCTTTAAAATTTTAAAAGCAGTTTGATTTTCTGTATTATATAAAACTGAATTATATTAAAGTGCATTGTTATGTTTGTTTGCGTCTTAAATTTATTTAAAAATAACTTAAAAGAAAAATTGATTTAAATCATGTTTTTTTTAAAATAAATTGATTTAAATCATGATTAAAATCAAGCTGATTTAAATCAACGAACCCTGCTGGGCATCAGTGGTAAATCACAAAATATTGTTTTGTTTGGCATTATTTGAACTGTAACCTTTCCCATGATTAATTTTGTACTGTTTTCCTAGCATTCTTTTCAAACAGCATCATTGGAAATGTTTTGTGTCATTGAAATAAGTTTGTGTTGCTGCATTTCATTTTATAATTATGAAAACTTGGTATTTGTTGAAAACAGAGCAAAAAGCTGTAAGTTTTTGTGCAATAAAACTTGTAGAGGAGGAATTCAATCATTTCAAGGTTAGCCATTAGTATAATTTTGTAGATCTTGACAATGGAATTCATAATAGAAAAATTAAAAGGTTTTGGGGTAATTCAAGATTTCATAAGAAGAAACATCATGGTTCGACTCTGGATCATTTACTCTTATTTAGCTGAGCTTATATTAAGAAGGATAGCACTAAAAATTTATTTTAGACTTTAAGTAATATATTTTTGGGGGGCATCTTTAATAATATGAGTTACTTTTTCAAACTTTCATTATGAAATAAATTCTTTATAGTTTTTTTTTCTTTTTTCAAATATTTCTGTTGGTATATTTTAGGTACAGTGGATTCTCTCTTTTCCGAACACTCATGGGTCCGACCAAAAATGTTCAGATTATGGGGGTGTTCAGTATAGAGGGAGAATTGGAAATGCATTACTACTACTACTATGTATTGAATTTATAGTTGGTATAAAATGTTTAGCATGGTTAGTCATACCTTTGTGCAATGCCAAATTAAAGTTAGTCAGTTTTGTACTATACCATCTCATTTTTTTTATTAATTTTTTTTTACAAAACATACATTTATATTACAATTCACCTCTTGAAAACATAATCAGTAAATTATTTAAATAAATAATTTTAGTGTGTTTTTGCATTGTATGTACTCATGCAATGTACATGTTATCTGGCTGTTTAAGAAGTAGAAAAGCTTTGAGGTGATGTTATAGTCTTATTTCGTCAGTCTCTACTGTTTCTGCTTCTCCTTCAATTTCCTCTTCCTCTTCAACAATGTTGTTCTTGCAAACCATGAAAACAAAACCTTCATCGGCTTCGAGATAATCTCCAAGCTCTGTTTCAGTATGAAGCTTCTGAAGAATTGATCCCAAGTCACTCACAGCTGTTGCTTGTCTATTCATGTTTGCCCATTCTCACATAGGAATTCAACTTTATAGAAGCATCTTTGGATGGTGTAGGAGATTGTTTAATTTTATGCTGTTGTTATCCAATAGACAGCATCCAGTTGACCTTCTTCTGCTGTATTTGCCACCTCCATCACCAGGGACAATTTTTTTAGAAAATGGATTTGGTAAGTTTTAATGGTCTTGATTACACTTTGATCCAGTGGTTGGATTATAGAAGTGCAATTTGGTAACAGGAACTTCAAGGTTATGTTGCTCAGCTGCATGATTGTAAGGGATCTGGTATTAACAACAACAACAATTTTTTTTTCTTCCTTTCTCTCTTCATTATCTCGTTAATTCTCTCGAGATACACTATGAGAAAATTGTGAATATCATCTGGTTTATAGTGTGTAGACAATGATGTGATCTTCACATTTTTTAAACGTTTTCTGATCACAAGTGATTTGAGCTTCTCATCCATAAAACTGATACAGAGCATAATGGCAAATCTTTGTTTTGACATTTTCCCAGCTATGCGATTTTTACTTCTTTTTGCTTGAGTTTTGTTCGGAAGAGCTGTGAAAAACAGGTTGATTTCACCAGTATTGAAAATGTTTGCCATATTGAAATCCTTCAATATATTCAGAAGTTTTATTTTCTATTCTTCCACAATGTTGATATTTACATCTGCAGCTTCCCCATTGATTATTTTGAATTCGATATATGTTAAATTTTAAATGAGTTGTTACATACAAAGCGTTGTGTAGAGAATTATTATAATAGGTATCTTAAATCTTAACTTTTAATAAAATAATTGTTTATAATTTAATAAGGTATTATTATAAGCCAGATTTCTGAAAATAAAATATATGTAAAAATTATTACTCACCCCAAATATGATATATGTTGAATGTAGAAAGACAAATAAGCCATGAGTGTACTTGAACTACAAATAATTTTATTGAAATATAAAATAAACAGTGTAACTCAGGATCCTGATGTTTAAAATTCATTCTCAATTTTCAATATACATATAACTAATCTATTTGACTTTACAGATTATCTTACTTGTAAAAATTTTAAGATCCAAAGATATAACAAATTCTTTTTATGAATTAAATTTGGTTATATACACTGATCCCTATTATACAGTGAATCATAGCACTTCGGAGGTATTGTTGCAGAAATATGAGTTTTAACATAAGCGATGAAAGAAGACAAGTCACAATTTCACATGTCCGAATTATGATGATAAACCGACTATAGGTGAGAAATAGAAAAACTTTCCTGGGAATCAATTGAAGTAAAACGCAATTAGCCAATCGTTAGTCGGCAGTCATTGTAGGTCGCTGGAAGAAGTCTAATCCATATAACGCATCAGCTAAGATATTTTCAAGTAAAGGTTAATTGGAGAATTCTAAAGATGTTTAGGCTGGGATCTGGAGTGCAGATGACAAGGCAATTTAGTGATGAAGAGACCATATAGGCTCTTTCATTGCTTTTAATCTAAGTAAAGCAATGATGTAACTCATCGTTTGTTGAGGGAGACCCTCATCGATCCGAATGCCCCAAAGAAGTTCCGTTGCATGTTGAATACTCTAAGCTAGCTGTTAATTGACTTAAAAAAATTACTTATTAAAAACATTAAATTTCTCATTTGAAACAAAGATTCTGTATAGGCAAAATTATATTATAAATGAGAGATGCTTGCTAGGCCTTACAGCCTAACAGCAAAAAGATCCCCCACTTTCGTACATCTAGAATAGACCAAAATTATGAACAGACTGAGAGAAATTGAAAATGACGCCGCCAAAAATGATTACGTTTTCAGCACACAGAGCCAATCAGAAAATCAGAAAAAAGGCTTGTTGATAGCAGAGAGATTTTAAACCAAAGTTACCGTAAAAAAGTAACCGTGAGTGGCAAAGTCAAACGAGCGAGATTTTAAGAGACGCTATTGATTCTCAAAAAAGGATGTCTCAGGAGATAAAAATTTCCATTCCGCCTCTGCAATATGGCGTTAAAAAAAACAAGATGATGCTCTAAAAATGCGTGGGAGGGTAATGGTGGTGTGAGGACAGATGAAAATGGCGCTCGTTATTTTAAAGCAAGAAAAAATCTAGAAAAAATAGTATAACACGTATCTGGTTAAATAGTGGCTTAATTTCGCTGAAATTTTACCAGAGGAATATGAAAAAATAGTTTTATTGATTGAATATAGATTGAAATATGAATATTAAAAATAAAGGTTTTAGATTTTATGTATTTAGAACTTAGTAAATATTGCAAATAAAACCACATTGCGAATTTTTAAAAATAAAAGCAAAGTTAGCAGATTGCTAAAAGTAACTAATATCATTGATTAAATTAATAGATATTGATAAAATATGGGGATTAATATTAAATAAATTTATTATTAGGAAAATGTAATTTATTATATGAAAAATGGGATTATTAAATAGAGATTGAATTTTAAATCTTGTTTACTTTAAAATATAAATATTTATTTTATGCAAATTATATCTTAATTTTGAATAGGAAATGTTATGTAAGGTTTTTATAGCATAATATGAGCCAACAATCCTTCTGATGCTTTAATTCTGCAATTTTCTGCTTTTCTGAAAAATCTGAAGTTGGAGTCCAGTGACAGGATGATTCTTTGTTCTCATTTGACAAAAAACTTCTGAACATTAATGTTTATGCACTTGTTTCCCATTTTCTATTCCAAAATTCTATACTTATTTGAGTTTGTTAAACCTTTTTATTCTTCTGCAACAAGTTTCACTGAATTTCCATGCTGCGAGAATTTCCTGAATTCCGATTTCAAACACATGTTCAGTTTACAGAGAAGTGAGGCAAAAACGGGGATCGAAAATAGCATTCATAATAGTGGGGTGCTCAAATTAGAGGGTGTTCAGAATACAGAGAGTTAATCTTATGTTAAGTCTATGGAGTTTCGCCGGGACCATCGAAATGCATTCATAATACCGGGGTGTTCAG
Source organism: Maratus speculifer (assembly GCA_964019185.1). Taxonomy (NCBI): domain Eukaryota; kingdom Metazoa; phylum Arthropoda; class Arachnida; order Araneae; family Salticidae; genus Maratus; species Maratus speculifer. The sequence goes on from OZ025294.1 coordinate 45,384,805, forward strand.
ATACAGAGAGTCCACTGTATCTTTAATTATTTCGTGTCTGGTGTAGTATTAATCAATACAAAAAACCCTTAACGGGTTAAAAGCTTGTGACGCAGCAGTTTATCTTACATCTCTAAGAATTTTAAATTTGGGACTTAAAACTAATGATATCAAAATTTATGTGACGCTATGCTATTAATATATATATATATATATTAAAATTTATTCATTAATGCTTTATCATTTACATCTTTCATAATTTCGAAATATGAATCTTAAAAGTTATGATATCAAAATTTAAGTGACGCCTTGATGAGACTTTAAACGATGTTTTAAAATTCTATTTATTTATTTATTTATTATCTAAATACATTTACATATCTAAACAATACTTTTCATTTTCCAATACACTGTTAAATACATCACTTACACTGAATATATATAATGCACTGAAATGTTTTATTTGAATAAATTGGCTTATCTTTTGTGCTACGCTATCCAAAATCAAAAGTAACATTTAAATAAATATTTTTGCACCATTGTATCTAAACTAAGTTAAATATATGCAAATAGATACAATGACGCAAAAATATTTATTTAAATGTTACTTTTGATTTTGGATAGCGTAGCACAAAAGATAAGCCAATTTATTCAAATAAAACATTTCAGTGCATTATATATATTCAGTGAAAGTGATGTATTTAACAGTGTATTGGAAAATGAAAAGTATTGTTTAGATATGTAAATGTATTTAGATAATAAATAAATAAATAAATAGAATTTTAAAACATCGTTTAAAGTCTCATCAAGGCGTCACTTAAATTTTGATATCATAACTTTTAAGATTCATATTTCGAAATTATGAAAGATGTAAATGATAAAGCATTAATGAATAAATTTTAATATATATATATATTAATAGCATAGCGTCACATAAATTTTGATATCATTAGTTTTAAGTCCCAAATTTAAAATTCTTAGAGATGTAAGATAAACTGCTGCGTCACAAGCTTTTAACCCGTTAAGGGTTTTTTGTATTGATATCATTGCTTTTTTTAGGTTAATGATAAAAAAAAAAGACTAACGCAAAAAATTCATATTCATGATTCATTCGCCTTTAATTACCCCTCCCCCATCCACTTAAAAAAAAGATATTTCATATTTTATTAATGTGTGCTGTACTACTTGATTTTGTTAAAAACAACTCTGTAGTAAAATACATTAGTAAAAGATAAGAAGGTAATGTACATTCAGCACCATACATCTCAGAAAGGGTTTTATAATCTATGCTGTATGTATCATTTCTCATTCTTGTTAACTATGTTTATTCTTTACACATGTTGATACATATACTGCAGATGGATTAAAATGATCAGGGATACAATATTCAGAATATGCTGGAAAGTATTTCATAATCTATGCTGCATGCATGATTCTTGTTAATTATGTTTCAACCTATGTATAGGTTGGTAATATTGCAGATTGATTAAGACTATATGCGTTACAATATTCAGAATATTCTGGAAATGTTTCATAATCTATGTTGCACACATGTTTTTCGTTCTTGTTAGTTATGATTTGTTCTTTATATAGATTGGTAAAATTACTGCAAATAGATTAAAATGATAGGTTTACAATATTGAACATGTATTGGAAAGTGTTTCATAATCTATATTTATGCATAATTTTTCATTCTTGTTAGTTTATTTATGTTTTCCTGTTTGCATAGGGTGGGAAGATTACTGTACAAAGATGAAAACTATAGGTTTAAAGTATTCAGAATGAATTGGAAAGTATCTAAACATACTGTATGCAAAAATTTTTATTGTCGTTAATTATGCTTTGTTTTTTGCACAGAATGGTAAAATTCTTGTACATGAATGACAATAAGTTTACAGTATTCAGAATGTGTAGGAAAATGCATCATAATCGATGCAGTATGCATGATTCTTTGTTCTTGTTAGGTATGTTTTGTTCTTTGCAGTGGGTGGAAAAATTACTGTATATGGATGAAAATAGGTTAATAGTATTCAGAATACGTTGGAAGTTGCATCATATTCTATGTTGCACACATAACTTTTCGTTCTTGTTTTTTTTTTTTTTTCCTTTACACATTGATAAAATTATTGCAGATGGATGAAGGCATTTAATTAAATCAGGCTTATATTAAAATTGACAATATATATTCTAAAATAATCAATGTACCTATCATTTGTACAAGAATGTCCTGATTGGTAATTGCCCCGGTGTAATTGATAATTACAATGTTCCCAGGGTAGTTACCGAGAATCAAAAAATTTTAATTAAGCAAACTTTAAATAATATTTTAATCAAAGCCTATATTTTATTGAATAGAAACATGGTGAATCATTAACCATGCTAAATTTGGTCACATCTATTGTAAATATTAAAAAGATATTTAGATGTTAGTGTTTTTTGATCAGGAATTACCCAGGTCCACCCTATAAGTTTCATACTTCAATTAGGAAAATGTTTAACTGACAAAGAAAGAAAATCAGGACTCTCTTATTTATTAAATATTTTCATTTCATATGAAACTTTCCATTCTTGGGCGACTTAACTTACAAAATAAAACTAATATATTTTTATTGAACATTTCAGTCACTAAGCATAAAACATGCAAAGTACATAAATTTAAACATTTCATGTTTTTTAGATTTTAATTTTTTTTTTTTTTTAAACATAATTTTATGAAAAAAGCAGACAGCTATTAAAAAATATTCCATATTTTCTTAGGGTTTCTTGCAGTGCAATACATCAAAAGTCTTTTCTAGATTTTCAACATTGTACGTAATATTTTGACGACTTGAAATTTTTTTATTTTTTTCTCATAAATCATGTAAAATAACATTTATCCATTAAGAACCACATTTGATTTACTAAACAGCTATAAATACAAATTCCAATTGAAATCTACCCTAAACCCGAAAAATTTAAACCAGATTCAAATGGAATTTTCAGGGGGCATTTCAAAATATATTATTTTGTCACAGGTAAAAAGGTTCTAATTAGAAGTTTTTTTTTTTTTTTTTTTTTTTTTTTTCTTGTGTTTTTTTCAATTGGGTTAAGGATAGATTTCAATAGGAATTTTCAGGTTCTGGGTAGTGCATGTTGACAGAAATTAATTCGTCTTTCTTAAACAGATTAATGTTTACACTGATTTTCATTTCAGTTCAAATTGGGTTCTTGTCAAAGTGTATCAGCAGAAATTATTTTTCCTTTTTCGGATCAAATTAAGATTCTATAGAATTTTTTTTTTTTTTTTTTTTTTGGGGGGGGGGGGGGGGATGTTGGAGTGAGTCCAATTCAAATGTAATTTTCAAGTTCTGGTCAGATTGCATTTCCACAGAAAATATTTTATTCTGTGCAGGGATTGGATTTAAAATAGACTTCAATGGGAATTTACAGCTTCTAGTTTGTCCGTATCAATGGAAATTACATTTTCTTCCTCGTTTCAGGATATGGTTGGATAAATTTTTTTTAAGGTTCAAATCTGGTTATGGGTTGACTTGAAATGAAATTTTTAAGTTCTTGTTGAGTTACATTTCAATCTATAATATTTTGTTGCAAATAGATTGACTACTGGAGGGATTTTTTTTTTTTTTTTTTTTAGTGTTTGGATTGTGTTTAGGATAGACTTCAATTGAAAATTTCCGGTTCTGGTCAATGTATGTTTTTTTTTTTTTTTCGGGTTTGAATCTCGATTCAGTTTGACTTGAATTGAAATTTTCAGGTTCTTGTCAAGTTGCATTTCAAGTACTAGTTTTCAATTCTGGTCAGTGGATGGGGACGGAAATTATTTTGTCTTTCTTGAACAGATTTATATTTCCTAATTTTTTTATTTTACCTTTTTTTTTTTGGGGGGGGGGGGGATTGGATTGGGTTTCAGGTTAAGAGTTCGGTTCGCGTTTGAGATAGACTTCTATTGGAATTTCCATGATCTGGTCAGTACATATCGACATAAATTGTTCTTTTTTTTTTTCTAAAATCTTGATTTGATTGGATTTTTTTTTTTTGAGGGGGGGGGGGGAATTGAATCTGGTTTCGGATTGACCTCAAATGGAATTTTCAGGTTCTTGTTGAGTTGCATTGCAAGTATATTATTTTGTCGCAGATAGATTGGGTTACAATTGGATTTTTTTTTTTTTGGGGGGGGGGGGTAGTATTTGAACTGGGTTTAGGATAGATTTCAATTGAAATTCTTGTCAATGTATGTGGACAGAAATTATTTGGTGTTTCTTGGACAGACTTGTGTTTCCATTGTTTTTTCCTTTTCGGGTTTGGATTAGGTTACATGTTAACTTTCAGACTCTTCTCGGTGTGTATCGGCAGAAATAATTTACTCTTTTTCGGATTAGGTTAAGGTTCGATAGAAATTTTTTTCTGGTTTCGATCAGGTTCAATTCAAATGGAATTTTCAAGTTCTGGTCAGGTTGCGCTTTAATGGAAAATATTTTGTCCTGTATAGATATTGGGTTCTGGTTATATGGAATTTCCTTTTCCAGGTTCAGATTAGGTTTATTGGAATTTTCAGATTTCTGATCACGCGTATCTATGGAAATTAAGTTTTCTTTCCCGAATCGAGATATGGTTGGATAATTTTTTTTTTTTCTTGGGGGGGGGGGGGGGAGTTGAATCTGGTTTCGGTTTGACTTCAAATGTAATTTTCAGGTTCTTGTTCAGTTGCATTTCAATGTATTTTATTTTGCAGCAGATAGATTGAGTTACTCTTGGAGGGATTTTTTTCTTTCTGGTTTTGGATTGTATAAGATAGATCTCAATAGGAATTTTTCGACTCTGGTCAATGTATGTCAATGGAAATTATTTTGTCTTTCTTGGACAAATTTATCTTTCCATTAAATTTTTGTTGGTTAAGAATGGGTTTCAGGATAACTTTTAGGTTCTTGTTGGCAGAGTTGTATAAAACCAAAAACTTTCTGCAAATTAATTTAATGTTGGGTGTAATTCACATTTTTTGCGCAATTTATGGTCATCATTCATGATTTTTATGCGATTTATGAATGTAATTTGCATTTTTGAGCAATTTATGGACATAATTTGCAATTTTTATATGATTAATGAATGTAATTTACATTTTACATGATTTTTGGACGTAATTTGCTATATTTATGCGATTCATAGATATAATTTGCGTTTTTTGAGCTTTCTATCAACGAAATTTGCGTTTTTTGATCGATTTATTGACGTTATTTTTTTTTTTGTAGGATTTATGAATGTAATTTGCTTTTTTTACACAATTCTTGGACGTAATTCGCATTTTTTGCAATTTATGAATGTTATTCGTGTTTTTTTGCACGATTCATAGAAGTGATTTGCATTTTTTGAGTGATTTATGAACATAATTCACATTTTTATGCGATTCATGGACGTAATTTGCATTTTTTGAGCGATTCATGAATGTAATTCACGTTTTTTATGCAAATCATGAATGCAAAACGCTATTCTTTATTTTTATGCGATTTATAGACATATTTTGCATTTTAGCTTTCTGCTGCCAAAATTCATGTTTTTTGAGCGGTTTATGAACATAATTCCCATTTTACTACACAATTCATAGACGTAATTTGCGTTTTTCATACAATTTATGAACGTAATTCTCACTTTTTTACCAATTCATCGACGTAATTCACGTTTTGAGGGATTTGTGGACGTAATTCGCATTTTTTTATGCAATTCGCTTTTTTTTGAGCGATTCATGGACATAATTCGCAATTTTTATGCGATTAATGAATGTAATTTAATTTTACATGATTTATGGACGTAATTTGCTATATTTATGCGATTCGTAGACGTAATTTACATTTTTTGAGCTTTCTCTCAACGAAATTTGCGTTTTTGGATCGATTTATTGACGTTATTTGTATTTCTATAGGATTTATGAATGTAACTTGCTTTTTTTACCAATTCTTGGACGTAATTCGCATTTTTTGTAATTTATGAACATTATTAGTGTTTTTTTGCACGATTCATGGAAGTGATTCGCATTTTTTGAGTGATTTATGAACGTAATTCACGTTTTTAGGCGATTCATGGATGTAATTTGTGTTTTTTGAGCGATTCATGAATGTAATTCGCCTTTTTTATGCAATTCATGAATGCAAAACACTATTCGCTATTTTTATGCTATTTACAGATGTAATTTGCGTTTCAGCTTTCTGCTGCCAAAATTCGTGTTTTTTGAGCGATTTATGAACATAATTCTCGTTTTACTACACAATTCATAGACATAATTTGTGTTTTTCATACAATTTCTGAACGTAATTCTCACTTTTTTAAACAATTCATGGACGTAATTCATGTTTTGAGCGATTTGTGGACCCAATTCATGTTTCTTATGCAATTTGCTTTTTTTTTGAGCGATTCATGGACATAATTCGCGATTTTTATGCGATTAATGAAAGTAATTTACATTTTACATGATTTATGGATGTAATTTGCAATATTTATGCGATTCATAGACATAATTTACGTTTTTTGAGCTTTCTATCAACGAAATTTGCGTTTTTTGATCGATTTATTGACGTTGTTTGTGTTTTTATAGGATTTATGAATGTAATTCGTTTTTTTAACCAATTCTTGGACGTAATTTCCATTTTTTGCAATTTATGAATGTTATTCGTGTTTTTTTGCACAATTTTTTTATGCAATTCATGAATGCAAATACTTAAGATTGAATCTGGTTTCGGATTGACTTCAAATAGAATTTTCAGGTTCTTGTTGAGTTGCATTTCAAGTATATTATTTTGTCGCAGATAGATTGGGTTACAATTGGATTTTTTTTTTTTTTTTTTTTGGGGGGGGGGGGGGGGGGTAGTATTTGAACTGGGTTTAGGATAGATTTCAATTGAAATTCTTGTCAGTGTATGTGGACAGAAATTATTTGGTCTTTCTTGGACACACTTCTGTTTCCATTGTTTTTTCCTTTTCGGGTCTGGATTAGGTTTCATGTTAACTTTCAGACTCTTGTCGGTGTGTATCGGCAGAAATAATTTTCTCTTTTTCGGATTATGTTAAGGTTCGATGGAAATTTTTATTCAGGTTTCGATCAGGTTCAATTCAAATGGAATTTTCAAGTTCTGGTCAGGTTGCGCTTTAATGGGAAATATTTTGTCCTGTATAGATATTGAGTTCTTGTTATATGGAATTTCCTTTTCCAGGTTCAGATTAGGTTTAAGATAGACTAATTGGAATTTCCAGATTTCTGATCACGCGTATCTATGGAAATTAAGTTTTCTTTCCCGAATTGAGATATGGCTGGATAATTTTTTTGGGGAGGGGGAGGGGGAGGAGGAGTTGAATCTGGTTTCGGTTTGACTTCAAATGTAATTTTCAGGTTCTTGTTCAGTTGCATTTCAATGTATTTTATTTTGCAGCAGATAGATTGAGTTACTCTTGGAGGGATTTTTTTCTTTCTGGTTTTGGATTGTATAGGATAGATTTCAATAGGAATTTTTCGATTCTGGTCAATGTATGTCAATGAAAATTATTTTGCCTTTCTTGGACAAATTTATCTTTCCATTAAATTTTTGTTGGTTAAGAATGGGTTTCAGGATAACTTTTAGGTTCTTGTTGGCAGAGTTGTATAAAACCAAAAACTCTGCAAATTAATGTTGGGTGTAATTCGCATTTTTTGCGCAATTTATGGTCATCATTCGTGTTTTTTAATGAGATTTATGAATGTAATTTGCATTTTTGAGCAATTTATGGACATAATTCGCAATTTTTATGCAATTAATGAATGTAATTTACATTTTACATAATTTATGGACGTAATTTGCTATTTTTATGCAATTCATACATAATTTGTGTTTTTTCAGCTTTCTGTCGACGAAATTTGTGTTTTTTAATCGATTTATTGACGTTATTTGTGTTTTTATAGGATTTATGAATGTAATTTGCTTTTTTTACACTATTCTTGGACGTAATTCGCATTTTTTGCAATTTATGAATGTTATTCGTGTTTTTTTGCACGATTCATGGAAGTGATTTGCATTTTTTGAGTGATTTATGAACATAATTCACATTTTTATGCGATTCATGGACGTAATTTGCATTTTTTGAGCGATTCATGAATGTAATTTGCGTTTTTTATGCAAATCATGAATGCAAAACGCTATTCTTTATTTTTATGCGATTTATAGACGTAATTTGCATTTTAGCTTTCTGCTGCCAAAATTCGTGTTTTTTGAGCGATTTATGAACATAATTCCCATTTAACTACACAATTCATAGACGTAATTTGCGTTTTTCATACAATTTATGAACGTAATTCTCACTTTTTTACACAATTCATCGACGTAATTCACGTTTTGAGCGATTTGTGGACGTAATTCGCATTTTTTATGAAATTCGCTTTTTTTGAGCGATTCATGGACATAATTCGCGATTTTTATGCGATTAATGAATGTAATTTACATTTTACATGATTTATGGACGTAATTTGCTATATTTATGCGATTCATAGACATAATTTGCATTTTTTGAGCTTTCTATCAATGAAATTTGTATTTTTTGATCGATTTATTGACGTTATTTGTGTTTTTATAGGATTTATGAATGTAATTCGCTTTTTTTACCAATTCTTGGACGTAATTCGCATTTTTTGCAATTTATGAATGTTATTATTATTTTTTTTTTTCACAACTCATGGAAGTGATTCACATTTTTTGAGTGATTTATGAACGTAATTCACGTTTTTATGCAATTCATGGATGCAATTTGCATTTTTTGAGCGAATCATGAACATATTTCACATTTTTTATGCAATTCATGAATGCAATTCGCTATTTTTATGCATTTTATATAGGTAATTCCATTTCAGCTTTCTGCCGCCAAAATTCGTGTTTTTTGAGCGATTTATGAACATAATTCATGTTTTACTACACGATTCATAAACGTAATTTGCATTTTTCATACAATTAATGAATATAATTCTCGCTTTTTTACATGATTCATGGACGTAATTCACATTTTAAGCAATTTGTGGACGTAATTCCCATTTTTTATGCAATTTCCTTTTTTTTTAGCAATTCATGGATGTAGTTCACATTTTTTTATGCGATTCATGCATGTAATTCATATTTTTTATGGGATTCATGCATGGAATTCATATTTTTTATGCGATTCATTGATTGAATTAACGTTTTTATTGCGGTCTTTGGACGAAATTCACGTTTTTCGCGTAGTATTTTGTCGAAATGTTGGGTTTTTTTTACATGATTCTTTGTTGAGATACACTTTTTTTTTTTTTTTTTTTACGCAATTCTTTGTCGAAATAAATAAATAAAAATTGTTTCTTCATAAAATTTTCTGCACATGGCGTGCGTGTATATTATACAACTCTGCTTGTCAGTGTGTATTGTCAGATTTTTTTTTTTTTTTTTTTTTTTTTTAGATTGAATTAAGGTTTGATAGAATATTTTTTCGGGTTTGGATGAGGTTCAACTCAAATAGAATTTAAACAATTACTTTTAGAAATGACAAAACTAAAAAATTTAATTATTTATCGCCCATTATTAGCTGTTAGTATTTAAAAATATTTACTTGTTAGTGTGTTAGTAACAGTAACTTTACATTATTTGAATTAAAAATTTTTAATTTCTTGTATTAAATTGAATTTTAAACATGTTTTCTTCTTAGGTATGTTATGCAATTTATTTAAATAATGGATTCAAATTTATTTGAGGATTTTGTGTTCATAAGTAGAAACAAGGCCTGTTTTTTTTTTTTTTTTTTTTTTTTTTTTTTCAGATAAAAAAAGCCTTAAATTATCAAACATTTTTGTAAAAGAATGTTAGAAAGAAATACTTCAATTTCGTGACAATGAATATGAAATTAAAGCATCTATAGAAAAAAAAAGGGGGTAAATTTATATTTTATGAAACTCATTATTAAAGCATAGAAGTATAAGTTATTTCTTTTTAAACCAATGTTATCGTTAATATTTGGTTAAGAATTATTTGCTTAACCAACTTTAAATGCTTGTAAATTCTAACATTATAAAAATATATTAAGATTTTCCATTTTAGATGTCCAATTTATAAATGCAGTTAATTAATAATGCTATGTTCTAAGCTGTAAGGCTAATGCTTTTATATTTTGATTATTGATTTCTATAACGTATTATTAACTATTACAATACTTTTGTATTCAGTTTGTGATCTGAGACAAAATTTTTCATGCTTGGATTTAAATAATCAGACTCTTAGGAAGAAAAAAAAAAAAAAAAATTCTATTTTGAACAGCATCTAATGCAGACTACAATGATGCGCTGTAGTACCTCCGTGGCAACTGCTAAATAACATTTTAAAATATAAACATGGAATTTCGAAATTATTAATGAAATAATAGGATGCATGAAATATGTTAAAGCTACAGTAACTAATGGATAATGAGAGCTGAGTGCATGTCAAATTACTGGATGCAGCAAACTTATGCAATGGTCTCTAAAACACATGAAATTTCTCAAAGCCGCAGTCAATAACAAATGTATGAACATTATGCCCATATGAAAACAAACAACAAAAATTAATAGATGCAGCAAACTATGCGGTAACATGCAGATTCCCAATATCTGGAAGAAATGAGTGATACCTGAACTAAAGAAATCCAGTGACAATATTGTGAAACAAATACATTAAAACAACAACGTTTACATTAGAAAAAAAGGGCCTAAAACTCTCACTCGCTAAAATAAAACTCGTTAAAGCAGTCCAACTACTGCATGTATAACACTTAGAGCACATGAAAACAAAACAAAAACAAAACACTCAGGCTGCAGCAAAATTGCTGTGCAACAATACGTAAAATACACAAAATTAATTAAAAATGCAATCACTAATGCATGTTGTACAAGCACTGTGTGTACATGAAGAAAAAAAACAATGAGTGCAACTAATTTGTTTTTAAATCTCTGAAATCTTTATAGCCACAGTCACTAATGCATGTAAGAACAAATTAACTTCATTACTTTCTTTTGAATTATCAAAATACTGCTGTAATTTGTTGATAAATACTAGTTTGTTCACAATTTCCAATAATAAGTGCACTTACTTATTTTAAAAATTGTTTAAAACCTGGATTTACTGGCCATTAAGCTAAGCTAAAAAGGCACAGTTTCAAAATGAAAATTAATAGCGACAAAAATGCATAAGAAAAAGTAATAAATGCATTTTGAATAACATATTCAAGCAATTTTAATCTAAAAATTAACATCCTGGGTTATTAATCACAGAAATTATATAGTGGTGTACCGAGTAGTACTTTGGCCGAGTAGCCGAGTACCGAGTACTCGGCCACTGACTACTCGGCCGAGTACCGAGTAGTTGTATAATAAGAAAATAAAACACTGATGTGCGCATAATGTGAGCTTAGGTGTACATATATATAAATATACCTGTGTGTACATATATACATATATAGTATAAATAAATTAACTCAATAAATTTGAAATTTATTTGTGCACAAAAAAAAAAAAAAAAAAAAAAAAACAATTGACAGACAATAATTATTAAAGACAATTTTTGACAGTTCAAAACTAATAAATAAGGAGAATTGATACATGACAACTACAGTTATTAACTAATATAAAATTTAAGTATTCTTTAACCCTCCAATTTATTCCAACCATTGAAATCTGTCTATCAAAAATAAAAAAGTTTATTGGTTACTGTAACAATTCATTGAATAATGCAAACATTTCATATTTATTTTGTAACTGTCTGTACCTTATTTTCTTTTGATTAAAAATATGTATTTGCAGTTTCTTTTCATTTTTCATGTGTACAGATTATTACTCAGTAAAAAACTAACCTTTTTCAATGAAACTTATAAATGTGTAAATTAAGATTGCCTTAAAAAGCAAGCTCTAAAATTGATGAGTTTAGATGATCTAGAACTTGAAAATCCACCAAAGTAACAAAAAATAAATATGAGAATGCTAATGTCGGCAAACCAAAAGAGAAAATGCTAGCAAAAACTTCATCTATTTTCTGGCAATGTTTTGAGGAAATTGTGAATGAACAAAAAGATTGTGGCACTAGCACTAGTTTAAAATCACCACATGAAGAATTGGTACAAAAAGAGATACAGGCTTTCTTAACAGAAGACTGTAAAACTGACACTCCATTTGCATGGTGAGGGGAAAAAAAAAAAAAAAAAAAAAAAAAAACTTTTCCGATTATGTGCAAACTTGCAAAAAACTCTTATATGCACCTTCAACAACTGTTTATTCTGAACGTAATAGAGACCGGACAAATTTATAGTAGTAAAAGAAATGCCCTGTCTACTGATAATGTAGAACGTTTGGTGTTTTGAAATATAATAAATTTAATTATTAATTTTTTATTGCATTTATAGTATTTTCAGTTTCTTTATCCAAAATAAGTCTTTTCTGTTTTCCTATATATAAAAAAAGTATTTTTATTTGTATAAATGTGAAATTTTTTTAGGGATTTTGTTCTTAACTTTTTTTATATTTTGCAGACATATTGTTAAATACAGAGTAAATAGTTTTATGAATTATTACATATATTATACATTGAAATTCAAATAACTTTTTACAGATCAGTTATAAATTCATATGCTTAAAAAATGAAATTCTTACAACTACTCGGTATTGGCCGAGTACTCGGCAAATTGGCCGAGTAGGCCGAATACCGAGTAATTACCGAGTACTCGGTACGGCTCTAGAAATTAATAAATGAAATAAAAAAGCACAATTTTTACAACACTTTAAAACTTAGTATTGTTAATTAATTCATATAATTATTGTTAATTAATTCATATAATAAGGATATCTATAAACTTAAAAACAATCTATTTTGAGAATTTTAGAATTCACAAGCACTTGGTTAAACTGTTGGTCAATTATAAATATTGTTTGTTTACCAAAATTTAGCAATAGTTTACACATTCTGTGATAGTTTATGTTGGTTTGAAATCAAATCAACATGCTAACTAATGTATACATCACTTATACTTTTTAAATAATACTTTAATAATGAGTGCCAAAAAATATTTATTTACCTTTCTTTTTCATTATAGATGGTTTAGCTTCACGTTCGTCTCCTGAAATTGAATATTTCATGCCAACATACAGCACGAATCAATTTGTTTTGATTCGTGTACTTGGATTCACCATATTATTTTATCCAAAAAAGGGGGCCTTTCAGTTTCTCCAAATAACACAATACCTATATTACCATAATAACCATTATTTCGCAAATTACACAACATGAACATACATGCTAAAAACAACAAGTGCCAAGTACAAAGCTTACCGGCAGCGAATTCGATTACGATTCAAAACAAAACTATCTAAACGGCGTATGAATACATGGAATTCTAAAGCAAATTTATTAAAAATAATTTTTGTTTGTAAACTTTAAAAGAAAATCATAAGTGAAAAGTATATTGAATATGTATAATTAAAAAATATTTTCCTATTTTAAAAAAGGATTCAAAATATTTTTTCCACAAAATGCAAAAATATCCAATGTAAGAAACGTAATATTTTCTTCTTACGAAAAATAAAGGCAAAATAAATAGAAATTTGATTTAGTATATATTTATTGAATGTTTTAAAGCGCATGATAAGATGTTTTTGTAGTTTCAAAAACATTTATTGCTTCGATGCGGGTGTGTTAACTGTGACCATTACTACATTTTCCTTTTTGCAGTGTCTCCGTCTGCTAACCCATAGAATAACATGTAATCCGCGAGCTAATATAGTCCAATTTTCCAAGATCAATATATAACAAACAAGAGTTTTCCTAGAAACAAGGCAAGTCTTATTCCCTCTATCTTAAAGAGATTCATATTATATATAAGTTTTAATAAAATCTCCCAGCCCGTTTCCTAGATCTCATTATCAGGAACAAACACCATCGTTTTCAGTTTAAAAATGGTTATCGAGATCTAAAAATATACGGCACGTAGAAATGTAAAAATTATAGGATAGGATTAGACTGGGAATATAAGACTATATTAAAAAAATTGGACCATTCTGACCAATATTTGCTGAGTTATTAGAAGGCGGCTTTTCCGATTTTCTTTGATGTTGAGTTAGCTGTATATATGAAGTTCCGCATCTACCCTTATGACGATGGTAGGTTTTGACGATGGTAGGTTTAAAGCTGCGTTACTTGAAGGCTGCCGCCTTCTATGATAGTACATGTCTTTTTATTGAGTATTATTTTGTTTTAACAGTTACTTTTGTTACTTTCTCTTATAGAAATGATAGTATATGGCTGGACCTGTCTTATTATGGCTTCATTTATATTTTGACTTTTAATAATAACAATAATAATAATAGTTTGCTTAGTACTCTTTGCTCTGTTGGCGATTCTTTATTTTTACATATATAGGGTGTCCACTCTCAACGGTGGCCAATGGCTAATTTCTAAACTGTTAGTCATAGACATATAGTTCCATTTACATAAATGCTTTAAAAAAGGTAAAGAAGTATTTTTAAAGCGATTTAGGTCAAAAAAAAATTTTACTTAAAAAATTATGAAAATTAAATTTTTATACGGTCTCCTGGTCCTATAAGTGATACTTAGTAATTTTTTACCACTACTCTAACAAGAAGGACAAAAAAAGTCCCATTGTGATTAAAACTGACCGAGTCTGTTTAAAGTTGAAGGATCTTTTTTGCTGCAAAATAGGGGTCAGTCACAAATTTACTGGAAATAAAAATAAACGTCAGATAGAAGATTTAATTTTAAACATTGAGAGTAAAATAATTTTTGCAATATTGTTTTGGAATATATGTTGATGTTTACATAGTAAAGCAAAATATACAATTTGTGCAAAAAATATAAGTAAAAAAATAACAGAAATTCTGTTAAATTTAATTATGAAAAGTAACAGTCACAATTCATTACAAAATGATACATATTTAAAATTCTATTAGATTACTTAACCCAATAGAATTTGATGTATTCTTATAAGATAAATAAATGGTATGCACCTAAAATTGTATTAATATTACATTGTCATTGGATATAAATAAGTATGCAAATTGAACCTCGATTGGATATATGGAAATGAGTTAAAATTTGAATATAAGTTTTGAACTAGGAAAACTTACATACGAACGTTATGAGTAAAATAAAAGCTTATTAAAATAACATACCTTTTTAAAATAAAATCACAAAAAGAAACAGCTTCATTTGCTTACAAAATAAAACATATGTAAAAATACAATTGAGGATTTGAATTTCAAAACTCGCCTTTACCGCTTTTGTTTACTCTATCAGTCTATAGAAATCTGCACTATTGTAACACTACAGTCTCCAAATTTATAATGAAAGCTAATGGACGCATTTAAAGATTTTTAGCGATTTCCCAAAATTTGATTTTCATGATAAAGAGAAGTTTGAAATTCATGTCTTTAATTATTTAATAACCAATCTAGAAGTTAATTATTTAAAATTAACACTACCGTAAAACTTATACGGTGTCAGCACCTCCAGTTAAATCGCTTTAAAAATATTTATCTCATTTAAAACATTTTTGAAATTGGAACATATGTCTGCGATAAATGGTTTAGGAATTAGCCTTTGGAGAGCGTTGAAATGGACACCATTTATAATATTTTAAGCACTTAGTGTACGTTCAAAGCTTAGTCGAACTCATCCGTTTTTAGCTATAGAAAAGTGGTTTAAGTCATCAAATTTAAAATTTCATAACTCGGTCAATTTTAATGTTAGATGAATGGGATCTTTTCTGTATTGCTTGCTAGAGTGTTGGGAAAATTTTACTAAATATTACTAATAGGACCAGGGGACCGTATAAAAATTTAATTTTCGTAATTTTTTGATAAAAATTGTTTTTGACCTAAATCGCTTAAAAAACAATTCTTTACCTTTTTTAAAGCATTTTTGCAATTGGAACTACATGTCAAAGACACGGTTTAGAAATTAGCCATTGGCCACCGTTGAGAGTGGACACCCTATATTTCACTCTTTAAATTTACAGGTTACTTGTCTGAATGAGTCATATGTCATAAAACACAAAATACATTAAAGTTGTAATGTCTGTTAAACCTTGTTGTAATGCAATATTTTCCGAACATTTCTAAAAATTCTTTCTTAATGTTTTATCTCACCAATATGAATTGAATAGTACACAAAATAAGTACATTCGTTAAAGTTAGGCCAATAAGATAATCTTCAAAACTTCAGTAAACTTGTGAACTTAACTGTGATTAATGGTATTACAGTAAAAATAATTTTGTTCTCAGAATGAATAAAATTCAGACCTGAAAGTTTTTTAGGAATTATAATTCAATATTGAAATACCTTATACTATAATGTAAACAAAAATTGTGTGTGTGTGTAAATTTTATCTTAAAAACAGCATTAATGATTTTGACAAAATTTTGTGCTTTACCATTTTTGGGCATGGAAAGAACATTGGGCTAGAATACATATTGGAGAAATTTTGATTAATGATTCATTACGGGTCAAACCAATTTTATCTAAAAAACACCTCTAATGATTTTGACTAAATTTTGTATTCTACTGTTTTGATTACAAGAACACTATTGGATTATGTCACATGTAAGTGAAAGTTTTATTGGTGGGCTATTTTTGGACAGCTATTCAACTTTAAATCCCATAATTTTTTTCATTTTTCTGTATTAAAATGTTCTTCATAATTGAGCAAATGTTCTTCATTTGCTGTAATAGTGCAAAGCTCTATTAAAAAAGGTCTTTAAAAAAGACTGTTTCCCAAATTTTGCAAATTCTTTTGTAATCTGATCTAATTGCAACAGTTGCATTGGTCAAATTTTCTTAGAAGCATGGTAGATTAGAACTTTTCTCTTACTACAATTTTCATCTTAACAGCAATGCAACAGCTTTGATGTAATCCTTTTTGTGAGTTAAACTTTACCAACTTTTTATGACTTTTACAGGATTTTGTTGATGAGGGATGTTAATGAAATCCAAAATGCTCTTTTAATTGTTTTTGGTATTTTAAAGCTTTAATGTAATAGTAGTGCATTGTCTATAGTTTTAATGATATTTTGTAATTATGAATATGCTCTGACATAGTCCTATTGTTTATATCAAAACTTTTCAATGTTTGCATTTACAATTTAATATTTATGCACTTAGCAAATGTTATATTTCCAGTTTCACAATAATTTTGGATTATTTGTCATTCTTCAGGTCCTTGTGAATGTACTATATTTCCATTTATTTGCGACTTTCAAAAGGATATTTTTTTTCCGCTCTTAAGCATGAATTTTTAAAAATCTCATCCTTTTTTTTTTTTTTTTTTGGTTTCAGCATAGATTATTGCAAATAAATGAAAAGAATGAAGAAAATACATCTAATTCTCCTCATAGTGAAAAGAATGATGAAATCAAATTAAATGATATTTCTTTAAACCATGAACACAGTAAAATAGAAAGTCCAACCAAAATTTATTATAAAGATGATACTTATCCTGTGTGTAATGAAACAGAAGTATCTGATCAAAGTGATATTTTATCAGAGAGTCATCCAGGAACAATGGAGTTCACGACATCTGTTAACAACATTAGGGAGACCACTCTACAGATCTTAAAAGAAATTTCTTGTGAGAGTTCTCCTCCAGATTTTGTTTGTGAAAATAAGCACAATGAAAGTTATGAAAATCCTTTAGAAACAAATAATATATTGCCTTCAGAACAAAAACTGATTAAACAAAGTGCCAAAATATATACCCCAAAACCCATTTCATTTTCTTCCAAATCGATACTGAATCAGAGTTACAGTCCTGAGTTTCTAGTCAATAGTAAATCTGTAATTGTAACTGATTTAGCACCAATATGTACTCCACTGGTTTTAAAAAGCCAAGCAAAGAATATAATGTTCAGTCCAGAAGTTGAAAAAGGTCCTATTCCATTAAAGTTGGATTTTACAGAAGAGGAAAAAGACACTCCTAAAAAAGAAAGTAAGTTTATCATTTGTGTCTTTTAATATATATCATATTTGCATTAAACTTATCATCTTAAATACTATTTATAACACATAACTTGTGAAGTTAAATATTTATTGAATATATAAAAAAATGGCTGTACATAGCACATTAAGCCCCAGATATAGTTCTAGATAGCATGCATCCACTACTGGATGCATTGGGGATGAAGATTAAAGTTCCTTACATATCTGTGAACTTTCCATCTCAAGAAGTTCATCAAGCATTCAGAGACATTTCATTTAAGAATCCTGTTGGATTCATTTAGACTGATAAATTAAATTCAGAAAAACCTTTATGTTTTTATATCTATCTTGTATATTAAAACTTTTTGTCCAGAATTATGAATTCATAAAAATTTCATCTTCTAAAGTTTTTTTTATGCATACATTAAAAGATTTACACAATTATTTAATAAATTTTAGAAGGATTTTGACAATTAAAGTTAATTAATTAATTTTGTATTTATAAGGATTTTGTGCAATATTTAGAATTCTACTCAAATCTTTTATTTAAAGTATTTTATAGAATTGAAAAAGTATGAATATAATTCTCTTACAATAGCAATATAAAAGTTTTTCCGAACTGAAGCTTTTCACCCACATTCTTTCAAAACCATAAAAGCTGAAGAGGTGCAAAAGGAAAATAAATGATCCTTTAATTTTTTTTTTTTTTTTTTTTTTTTTCTGCAACCAACAGTGCTTTTGGAATAAAATAAAGTATGTATAATACATTCTAAACTGTATTGCTATTAAACAATGTATTAAATAGATTTTATAACAAGTTATTTTAATGGTACTTTACATTGGGGCATAAAGATTTAAAAGCATATTCATAACAAACTAACATTTTCAAAAAATAAATCATTGTTAAATCTTTAAAAAAAACTTCATAATAATAAATTGCCTGCACTCAATGCAATGTTTCAATTTTGTGTAGAAAATAATGCTTTTGATAATATCTCAATTTATGCACAATAAAGTTATTTAGAACTGTTGTTTGTATAACATAATAATAAGCTAAAATTTAGTCTATATTGGGAATATACTCAAATTCAAAATGTGATAGCTTTGTAATTTGAATAAAAAGACTAAAATATACTTGTTTCCATGAAATTGATATTAATGTAATATAGTGAAGATTTCCATTCATTTAGTGTTTAATTCATTAAAATTATGATTATTTCTACAAAGCTATTCTATTGTTGATTCAGGAACAAAATTAACTATAAATTATGTGCAATTTAAGCTAACTTCTATAGTGTATGCTTAACGGACTCTACTCCCTACATGTTACACTCACTAACCCTCGTCAGACTTTGCAGTTTCTAAAAACATGATCATGTATATTATTAAAAATATTACCGATTACAGATAATTGAATGATGTTTTTGTGAACAGCAGCTATCTTCTTAATCAGATTATCATGCTTCATACGTTTGAATGGGGCATTTTTTAGTTACCATGGCCTCATCCACTACTATTATAACAACCTGACAGCTGTTATAGGTATTGGTAAGTAAGATCAATTACCTATTTGAAAATCAACTTGTATAAAAGGGTTTGTTTAAAAATGTTTCTGCAACTCAGACTTTTTTAATGATGCTATAGACAATATCCTTCCTTTCAGTTCGAGGTTAAAAATCTCCATCCATTGTCTTGAGAATAACATTCTGAACCACAGTATTGAAAAGCCCTATGTTTTGAAATTTTACTCTTACATTTTGTTTTGACCAGACTTTTATAATGATGCTATAGACCAGGGCTGTCCAACCTTTCTGCAAGCAGGGGCGCACCTCAGCTCTTGATACTCAATGAAGGGCGCCATTTTTCATACGATTGAAAACATGCGGCAGTATTGCTGCACAACATTAGTATACATACACATCTTAACGCTGTTGGAATGAATTTTAAGGTAGCATACAAAAAGCACCTATGGTTTTGAAGTTACATATAATAAATTTCAAATTATACATTTTTCTACATAAGGTCTACCTCAATAATGTTTGTAGAGTAAGGTACTAACTTTAAACATGCCTATAATAAAAACAATCGCAAAAAAAAAAAAAAATAAATAAATATGCATGGAGATCAAAGATATCGTGGGCTTCTTTTAGGATGCTAAAATACGATGTCTTATTGTGAAGGCTTGAATTTAGTTTTATAAAAAGTACGAAAAGAAAAACAAGCATGATAGTAACCAATTTACATAGCTAGTTCCAGGGAGATAGTCTGGTGGTGCTTTCATAGATGGAAAAAGTTATGCGCTATTTTATTAATTAATTTTTCTAACCAAATTCAAAAGAAAATGGCCTAAAATTTCAAAAATCAAGAAGAAAAAATTAAGCTTTTTTATCCCTTGTATAAAACAGCCAGGCCAGTATAAAAAAAAAGCTGAAATTTCATGCATATGCACAGCACATGCGTCTTCAAAGAGGCGGGTGGGGGAAGTGAAAAAGATTAAATTTCTTAAATGCTAAAAAAAATTCTTAAATATTAAAAATATTATTCTTAAACATTAAAAATAGCTATTTCCAATTATCACCAAATTTAACCATCTTAATTACTCTTTATGAATAATAACTAGAAATCGTGAAAGTATGCACCATTAAATTTTCATGTTTGATGTTTCTGGTTTTTAATAATGTTTTCGCAGTTTTGGAAATATTTGTCATGGTAATAAAAATGATTTTAGGGAAACATTTCTTTATAATATGAATTTTATTTCTAAAAAATACAATAACAGGAAACCTTCAAAAGGGCGCCAAAAAAATCTTCAAAGGGCGCCATTTTTTACAAATCATGGTCATGTAAGTGCTGTTTTACCAAAACTATCATTGGCTCACATATGAATGAAAACGATGGAAAAATTGAATGAACTAAACTATGATTTGCTCTCTCAACCCCCATATTCTCCAAATCTGGTTCCCAGCGACTATTATTTGTTTCTTAACTTGAAAAGAAGGTTTCAGGGGAAGAAATTTTCATCAAATTAGGATGTCATTGCAAAACTGATGCATATTTTGGAGACCTTCACAAATTTTGCTATATGAAAGGTATTCAAATGTTAGAAAACCGCTGGAAGAAATGTATAACTCTGGAAGGAAAGTATGTTGAAGAATAAAATAAATTTTTGATAAAGAAAACATTTTTTCATTGTTCATCCTGGGACTTTTCACCCTATGAACTGTATGCCATATTCCCCTGCATTAATTGACATGCCGGAAAAAAAAATCAAGGTACACCAACATGCTGGAAAAACTCATATTTATCGGCATGAAATAAAATATGAGGTTTCACTATTAGAGGATGGGCGGCTAAATTATTATGGTCTTTCGAACAGTATTTTTCATTTAAAGAAAAAAATATCAATATTTATTGTTCTCTTTGTCTCTCTTTATACATATATTAATTTATATTTAAGTGATTATTAGTTTTTATGTATCTTATTATTTAGAAAAAATTTCATATGATGTTTCCTCTAAGATAATTAAATTATCATATAAAATAACTTTTTTGATGATAAGCATATATTTAGTTCTTTATATATTTAGATAATTATTATATTTTTCCTTACTTTATATATAGTAAGAATATTTCTGTTCATGTAATAATTTATGAGATAATCTATTTTTACATTGTAAATATTGCATAGGTGCTAGGGAGAATGCTTTTTATGAAATGAAACACACACACATGGCACATGAAACATGCTTTTATTATCTTGAATACTTAAAAAAGGTAAAATAAATAATTAGAAAATTGGGGTCAAACTGTATATTGCACCCTTCCTCCTCAACAGAATTCTCTGCTACTGAATATAACTAATGAACCTCATACCTTTCCGTTTTTGAAGATCTCCATTTTTTCCAGCAAAGAAGGAAAGACCAGGGACTAATATTAAAAAATCCGATCTCCCTTGAATTTTGTGACATGCCTGCTAATCCGGGGGAATACGGTACATAGGAGAGAATGGGTGGTGTGGGACACTTTTTACAAAAGTTGGTAAGAAAATCAACTTTGTTTGACACAAAAACAAAAATTTCAGTTTATATAAATATTGGATGGGTGCTGAGGAAAGAGCTTTGTATGAAATGGTATGAGACATATAAAACATGTTTTTATTCTATTTATGTAAAAAAAGAAAATTAAATAATTAGAAAAGTGGCGACAAACTCTATTGCACTCTTCCTCCCCAACAGAAGATGCTGAATATAGCTAATGAACCCCATTCCATTCCATTTTCGAAGTTCCTCGCTTTTTGTGGCATGTCAGGAAAGATAAGGGACTAACTTTTAAAAATTTGGCCTCCCTTGAATTTTGCAGCATACTGGCTTATGGGAGCGGGGGGATACAGTAAACTTTTTTTCTACAAACAAATCAGAATTTTCATTTGAGTTTTCTTTTTAATCTACTAACTGATGACTATTTGTTCCTGATTTTTAAAGTCTTAAATACCATTGAAAGTATGAACTACAATAGTATATTCTGAAGGATGCTTTAATCTTACATTAAAAATGGGAGAAGAAAATTCTCTTGAATAAATAAAAATATCTGAAGTTATTATGAAATTTATGATTGTTTCAGGAATTTAAAAGTTTAATACATTCATAGCTATTCTGAAATCCAAAATTTTGTTTTAATATTATACCATATAACTATTAATACAGCTCTGCACTTTTAGTATATGTTGTGTTTATCTGTATAGTCAATATTTCTATAAATAGACGTTTTTTTTTTCTTTTTTTTTTTTTTTTTTTTTTTTTTTGTTATTTTTATAACTTTTTGTAGTACATGAAAATTTTTTTAAATTCTTATAGTATATTTTGCAATGGTATTTGATTTGAAATCTTTTTTTTTTTTTTTTTAAATTTATAAAAGCTTTAATAATTATTAATATGTTTAAGGTAACAATGTAAATGATAATTGCTACAAAAAATATTTATTGCTCATCTGAGTAAACATTTAGCATGACAAGGCTATGTGCTAATAATTTTTTTGCAATTGTAGCTATGCTATCATTTACAATCCACTTCCTGTATTAACTACTTGTGACTATTAAAGCTTTATTTTTTAGTTTTCAAACATAAATAACGTCCTATCATCTGCTTTATTAAAATGTTTTCATATTTAGTTTTTCACAAATTAATAATGAAGCAAAATATTTATTTTATTTATTTTTCAGCCTGTAAAAATCATGCTTTGTTCTCTCTGGGTAATATTCTGACCATTCAAAAACAATCCGAGGAATTAGCTGACCAAGAATGTTACTTGTCACTGATAAATGAAAATTTTCCTGTTATATGTGGAAGATATTTGACAAATCCTGTTGCAATAACTCTTAATGAAGGAGATGACATGGTAAACAAAAAATATTTTTAGTTTTTCAGTTATATTTTCCTTACACTACCCTTTATCATAATTTTAAAGGGAAGATTTTTATTACTTTGTTTATTCATTTCTATGCATGTGTGTTTCATTATCTACACATCTGTTTGTTGACTTATGAAAAATCATTTCAACTTTGTTGCATTTTAAACTCCTAAAATATCTATTTAAACTTCCAAAAAGCACGAAAACAAGAAGAAAAATCACACAAACAGTTACTTGGACAAACACGTTTATTCTTCAACAAGCCAAAATAAATACTATTTCTAAAAGTCAGTTATGATTAAAATACAATGCAGTTAATCAACTTGAAAATGCAAATAAAAAATATGCAATTTTTTTAAACTTATTTAAAGAAATACTACAAAATACTGTATAATTCATAAAATATATTTTTAAAGTCAAAATTTGTACTAAAAAATATTTATTTAGTTTAACCTCTACTAATTAAAAATTATGAATTTTGCAGTATATCCTTCATGACATATCCTCTAAACTTCCCTGCATACTATCACCATCTCTTGACATCTAAATTAGTTATCTTTGCTAACATTACTTCCTCACCAGTATCAAAATTACAATTCTAAGAAAATATGGCAAATTGTAGGAAAAAAATAAGCCAGAAAAAAAGATTAGAAAAAAAAGCAATGCTGAATTTTTTTGTATGCTAGCAAAAATAAAAACAAAATCATGTGTTAAAATTTTTTGTACATACACATTTTAAAAATATATATATTAAAAAAAAAAAAAAAAAAAAAAAAAACTTTAGCAACATCAGCAATATTATGCTCCTAATCACAAAAATTAATTATTTATTTATTTTTAACCCTCAGAAATATTTAAACCTGAAGAAATATGCACATCAAAGCTAATAAACTGTTCAACACCTTGTATGTTACCTTGTTGCGAAAAATTATGCAATACAGTATTCATTATAGTGCACAAAAAGTTATTGTACACATTTCCAAAACTAAACTTATAAAATGTTCAGAATAGGTTCATATTTCTTTGTAATAAATGTCAAGATTTAATTTAAGATAGATTAGTGCTAAAATCAATTTTTAAAAATTCTGTCCTGAAATCTGAGAGGCATTTTCTTTCTTTTTCCATATTGAGTGTTTATAATGTGCTTCTTATTATCAAACATAATCTAAGAGGTTGGGAAAGAGAGTTTATAATTGGTATATTTTTTAAGTCATTGAAAAAAAACCCTTTCTATTATTAATTTAGTAAAGTAAAAAAAGGGTAAATACAAAGGAGAGAAACTTCATATTTTGGCAGATATCCTCTTAAAAAAATAATCATATCCCTGTAAAATTCCTTTCAACAAAAAGCCCTTAAACAAAATTGAAAATCTTTAAATTTTCTTTGCACATTTTTTTTCTTTGTTTGTTATTTTATTGTAACAATAAATAATCATTTATCCTACCCCCTTCCAAAATTACTGCTCCTTCTCCTTGTCCCTGTCTTGTGCCAAACATGCATAGTTTAATCTCTATAACTCTAATTTTGTATTTATGATTCACTATAGTAACAATAAATAGGGTTCATACTCGTCATAGGATAAATTTTAATCATTAAATTCAAGCAAATCTCAAGGGTAGGGGTTGGAAAAACTGCTACTTTTCGTAGTGAACTACAACTAATTTTTAGAAATAATCACTACTTTGCTATGTTGAAGTTATGGCAAAATACTACACTTGAAATTGAAGGCACAGAATTAGAGTTGCATACAGACCGACCCAGTCAGTCGAAAGCCAACAAAAAAAATCATCAATTCATAACTGACCAAATGTCCAAAGTATTTAAATTTAAAACCAAAGTGAAAGAAAATCCATAATTTAATACAATTGCAGAAAAATAGTCCAGAATAGGATATATATGCAATATCAGTTTTATCTTTTTTCTTTGCATAAAAATTAATATTACAAACATACTCATTATTGTTCAGATATGTAGTTTTTCCATAATAAAAAATTACTCAGGACTGTCAAAATTTTAGCTCAATAGAAACTTTGAATGGCTTCCACCTCTTTTGAAAAATATTTTTAATTTACATTGAAATTTATGCTCATATACCAAATTTCAAGTAACTTGGATTAAAAGATTTGGAACCTCTTTTATCATAATTGTTTAGTATGAAATAGGAAGTTATTATTAGAAAAATCTGTAAATAATCGAAATTGATTCATCTATAAATATTTTTGAGAAGCCAATTTCTAGAAACTTATAAAATGTATATATACAAAATTTCAGCACATCTTTGATCACACCTACCCATTTGTTTATAATTTGGCTATTCTCTTTTCTGATAATTTTAAAATCGGAGTGGGACAGTTATTTTAGAGAACCTTATTTATTCGAAAACATAAAATATCCATATAATTCAGCAATGAGAACAGCCAAACTGCAGAAAAGAGGGAAAAAATTTGCTTTCGTTCTGCATATATATAAATATCCCGAGCATGGAGCAAAAATTTAAAACGATGATGCAGAGGAAGTTTTAAGATTTAATATTTTCTTTGACTGAAATATTTTTAAATTAAAAAATGTATTTCTATAATGAATTAAAAATAAATAAAAAGTGTGATTGCTGAAAATTTTTGGTTTCTTTCTTATGAAATGCATATTTGCAATTAATTTGTTTCTGTATTTATGCATTTAAAATATAATTATTAATATTTTCTTTTTCAGCATTTTATTCCTATACCGCTCTGACAACATCCTCTAACTATTGTATAGATATATTTGTAAAATTTGTATAATAAATTATATATATATATGTGTGTGTGTGTCATGAATTTTAATTTTTATTGTGTTTTTATATGTTGCCCTATTCTTTGTTCAGAGATAGGTGACGAGTAAAAATCGACTAAAAATTTGTTTTTCACAAAAATGCTGCTGAAAATTTGACTAGACTGAAACTCAACCAAAAATATCATTTCTTCCTTCAGAAATTTTCAATATTACTCATTGATGTACTGTATTGGCTCAAATGAGATACATTTTTTTTTTTTATTGCTATGACCTTCATTTTTATTAGTCATGACTGACTCGAAATGTGAATGGAAATTATAAAGCAAGCAATGCATATAGGACTGCTTTTCACATGCTCATTAAAAGCTGCAGACTTAATAGTAATAGATAAGTTTTAGTTTGAAACTGCAAAAGTGTTTCAAATACTCTTTGAGAAAGGTCTAGTTTAACAGATGAGAGTTTACAAAAATCACTACAAGTGATAAACCAAGGTGTGTATACCTAAAATATTTTCTAATTAGATGAAATTCATGTAATTAGAAAATCATTTTGTGCCATTCATGAATTATATTTTATTTTATTTTACATGAAAATAAAAAGTTTTGGTCAAAGGCACAGAGAGAGCTACATATATAATTAAAAATTATATATAGTTAATAAACACATATACTTAATTATTATGTATACTAGTTGCCCTTGATGCAACCAGTTTGATCTCCCTTATGTAATGCTAAGTGTTTTATAATATTTCTTTTATTCATAATTTAATTTACCTCGTCAATCTTTAGCCGAATTGGTAGATTTTGGTATGGAAATCAAAGATTCCGTATGTATATATATATATATATATATAAGCATATTATATATATGTTAGTGGGACTCAAGGGATTAATTGCCAAAAAATTGTTAACATTGCATTTTTCGAATTTCATTACTTTAATTTGAAATATGATCCTTTCACTGATTTTATTTAAAATACACAATTTTAATTTAAAACTGAAACATTAAAATTCATGACCTTTGTTTTTATTTCTTAGAAAGAAAAGAAACGAAAAATAATTAATACTACCACAAGCCATGACATTTACTTTTAGCATCAAAGTACCTAATATCTTAATTTACCAAGTTACCATGCAAAAAATAAAAATCTAACTGGCGACTTAAAAATTGCTATTGATGAGATTTTCACCCGACTAACATAAAAGTACCAAGAATTCTCTTTGCAATCATGACAACTTTTATGTAGTTTTATTCGAAAAATAATTTTGATGGAAAATGGCCGCCTTGCATATGAAAAATGTAATTGTTTGTGAAATTGACATGACTTGAACAATTATAAAATAGATAAAATAATGGAGATGAAACAATATTTGCTGATTTATCACCAAAATGGCTTCCTGGCATATAAAAAGCGAAGTGATCAAACCAAAACTGTTGATAATAGTCACATGACTTAGACTTTTATTATAGAGATTTATTTAGGTATTAATTTCTTTTAAAAAAGAAAAAAGAAAGAGTGCATTTTTATTTTTGTTTTCGGATGAAAATTGAAAGATTACTGAAATTCAGTTTCAGGTTTGGTCTCAGTCAATCCGTAATTACAAACATTTCCATCTCATTAATGCAGAAAAAATTAAATTATCTAAACATCAGTTACTCAGGTGATCTTTTTTTTTTTTGATAGTTTTAAGTTATACTAACTTTGTAGCAACCCAATTGTGTTCATTTAAACTGTATGAGACCTTCTGATTTTTTATTTTTTTTTTGGGGGGGGGGGAAGAAATTTTAAAAGAGTAAGGAGTCATATTTACAATTCATGTTAACTAAAAATTATGAGAATTACATTGTGAAAATTTATTATGTTATTTTGATAAAATTATAATAGAATGCTTTCATAGCAGAATAGTGACATATATGCAACAAAATTTAATTGGTTGAGAGAATTTTAGACTAACAGTTTTTACAGAAAGTCGCCATTTTTATTTGTTATCTGATTTCCAGCCATTTAAAACTGAGAAGAAATTCTAAAAATATTGAATTTATAGCTCAGTGTTTGACAAGGATAATTAAATTTTAAACTAAAAAAAAAAAAAAAATCCATTTACAGATTTAAAAAATTACATAAGTACACTTGTGAACTGTTCACATCTGCCCCATCTATCAACTTTCACCTAACTTATGTAAAATGTATATACAGTGGACTCTCTCTATTCTGAACACCCATGGGACTGACCAAAAATGTTCAGATTATGGGGGTGTTCATATTAGAGAGAGATTAGATATACATTACTACTACTACTATGTAGAGTGACCGAGCCAGTATTTGATCAAATATGGTTAGTACTACAGGGGTTTTATTATATTTCTTTCTTTTTAAGTTTTAGAGGTTAATTAATATGATTGCTATGCTACTATATTTAATGAATATCCTTAATAATGAACCCTTAACGAAAATAAAATCTGCTCAAATTAAACAGCAAAATAATTATAACCAAAAAGTTTGCCATTTTCCAATAGTTGATCAATCGAAGTAATGAATCGAAAATTCAAAAATTTATCTTTAAAAGATCATGCTTAAGATATGATTAACAATAATTCATATAAAACTATTATTTGAAATAAGCAAGATGAAAGTGGATTATTTTAGCTTACCGTGTCTCCAACTAATAAAAAAATAAATGTGTTTATATTTTCTAATAAAAAACTAGTCGGATGTGACAATCCCAAAACTTTCTTCTCTCTCTCTTCTTCTGTTAATACTTCCAGAAAAATGAAACATAGCAGTGTCACCAGTTAGGTAATTTACACCAAAATCTAATCTGCAACAACTTATTAAAAGTTCTAACTAAATCTGAAATTTGGTGAAATTCCTTGTATTAGTATTTGAGATAGAATTATCGCAAAAATCGTAACAAAAACTGCATAGAAGCACCAAATGTTGAGCGTTGAGCCATTTATTCTAAAAACTAAAGAATACTAATTTATATCAGGGATTAAATGAATTTGAAGTTTGATGAAAATCCATGCATTAGTTACCTGAGATAGAGCTATTGCGATAATTATGAATGATATCAGATAGCAGAGCTACCTCTTAAGCAATTTATACCAGGCCCATATTATATTAAGGACTCATGGAATCTAAAGTTTTTTGAAAATACGTCCATTAGTTCTTGAGATATAGCTACTGTGGAAATCGTGAAAAAGGCAGAATAGCAGCGCCATCTGTCTGGTGATATACACCAAACAATCAGATCCAGTTCATATCAAGGTCTAACTGAGTCTAAAGTTTTGTGAAATTCCGTGCATTAGTTCTTGAGATAGAATGCCCACAAAATTTTATAGAAACTCACAGAAAAGTCATTTTGTAAAAACATGTTTTTTGGAATCTCTGACCCGTGAAATGTGTGCATCCATTGAAAACGCAAATTCAAAAATTTTCCTGAATCCAATACGTTCTTCTTCTAAAGATAAAAGAAAGTAAAAAACATAAAATGGCTTCTCCAGCAGTTGACAACAATGTGACAATAAGTGCTCTAACATTTAACTAAACATTTTATCTAAAGTATTCAAACAAGTTGCAACTTCAAGTATGTGCTAAAAATCTAGCAGTGATTTTGGCTGTTTATTTTTTTTAGTCAATTTCGTTGAATCATTTTATTTTTCTGTAATAGTTTCTTTGAATTTCCAAGATAGGATTTCGAATTCAGATCGCAAACACATGTTCAGTTTACAGAGAGGTCGAGTAAAAATTGGGACGAAAAGTAGTGTTCATAATATCAGGGTGTTCACATTAGAGAAAGTCCACTGTATATAATATTTTTTATTGAAATTAGGAAACAAAATTTTTTGTAGACTTACCTAATTAATGCCATTATCAAATGTAATGCTGATATTCTATTTAAAAAAATGTCTTGAATGAATTTTTACTTAACACCTTCAAAAACAAACAAATTACAACAACTGAAAATTCAGCCAAAAGATTGTGCCCATACTGCCATCAATTGGTCATTCTTTTTACTTCAGATTAACTGAGTGAAACAAGTATTGTTCACATGTAACCTCCTCTTCCCTATGTAAAATGCTACTTTCTGTGACAATTTCGTGCATTTCCACGATTTTTTGCCTAAATTTGTGCTTTTCTACATAATTTTTTGACGAAATTTCATGATTTTACCATGATCCTTTGACAAAATTTGTGTTTTTCAAGCAATCTTTTGACAGAATTTGCAATTTTTTTTACCATGATTTTTATTCGACACTTGTAACTCCATAACTTATGTCACATATCCATAATAATTATAGGTAAATTGTTCTAATTGTTCTTTTCTGAAAATATGACGAACAACACTGTACACAATACCCTGTCATCAAAGTTGAAAAATAATAAAAATTGTACGAAAAATGAGCAAGTTTACTTAGATAATTTTTCATTTCGCATGCATCAACAATATCAAAATTTCACTTGCATATTGTGTTAGCTAAGTGTACGGAGCAACTTCTATAAATATTTTTAAAACGTAGCTTGAAAATTTTGAAAGTGGTCGTCCATAGAATCAGTTCAAAATCCGTTATTCCCAAAGTGAGGCAAAAAGATGAGCGATTGTATCCATAAATCCATTGATTAATGGCAATATAGAATACACCATACGGCACATACTACAATATTTGGATAAAACCCCTGATTTTTTTGCTTAATTTTTGGGATAATGGTTTTTTTAGTTAATTCTATAGACAATCACTTACAGAATTTTCAAGCTATGTTTTTGAAATTTTTACAGAAGTTGCTCTATACATTTAGCTAACACAATATGCAACTGGAATTTTGGTATCGCTGATGCATGCATAGAGATGGGAATGCTCAGAAAACCCCCAGAAAAATTGGGAAAAAAACCCGGTTTTTTTCAGTTTTTTTCCAAAGGCTTATTTTTTAATTTTTCTGAACTGGAAAAATTGAAATTTTATTTGCAAAATAATGTATTGAAAATTTTGTAATAGCTACGTTCTTATACTTTTTATTTTATTTATTTTTATGTTGAGTGTCCCGCATTAAAACTTTAATATGGGTAATCTGATCTCTGAACAGAAATCTATTTGAGAAGATTTAAAGGGATCCTTCACATTTTTTTCTACTTTGAAACACAAGACCCTTCGCAAAATTTCTCTTGGAAATAGACATTTCAGAAAAAAGTTTAAGCTACAAATTGAATCTCCTACAAATGCAGTGGTTGAAGAAAAAAAATCTCATGCCATAAAGCAGCTGAATCTTATCAAGTTGTAAATATGTATGATAACTTTATAAAAAATGTCTAAATAGGAACCTAAATATAGTAATGATTTCTAATTCACAAATTCTGATTATATTTTGTACAAGTATATACAAGAAGTTCACAATTTCACAAAAACAGGATTACATGAAAAAATATCTAGATATATAATTAAATGCAACTTCTCTTTTTAAAAATTAATTCATGTGCAAAATTATTTCAAAAATATGCCGATTAATGGAAATGATAAAATTAAATATTTAACATAAAATTTGAAGCATGCATTTATTATTTTCTTCTATCTTTACAAGAAGTAAGTATTGAATTCGGGGAAATTTTGACTTCCAGTTTTTGGTGTATTTAAACATTTTAGAAGGTCCTAAACACAATTTGGTGGTTTTTGGATAATATTTGTCACTTTGTGAATCTGTATGTGACAAAAACTTTATGGGCACTCTATCTGAAGAACTGGTGCACATAATTTCCAAAACTTTAGATTCAATTACATCTTGATATAAACTCGAGATGTTTAGTTATTAGTCTATGTCGCCCAACCGATGGCGCTGCTATGCTACATTATTTATGATTTCCACAATAGTTCTATCTCAAGAACTAATGTATGGATTTTCATAAAACTTCAGATTAAGTTAATCCTTGATATAATTTCATGCTCATTACTTTTTGGTGTAAATCGCTCAACAGATGATGCTGCTATGCCGTATTATTTATGATTATTGCATTAGCTCAATCTCAAGAACTACAGAACGATTTTTTATCAAACTACAGATTCAGCCTGATATCATACGGCACAATAGTGCTGTATAGTAGAGCTCTGCTGCATCTCTAATGTTAAAGTCCAAAGTTTGCCTCTTAATAACTTTGGACCCAATCATCGGATTGCGACGAAATTCAAAAGGGGAAGTGTCCTACCCTAGATCTCAAAATGTACAAAAATTCATCCAGATCCATCGATTAGTTTCGGAGATCCTGAACCCCTGTTTTGGCACTTTTTGCTCGTGAAACAACAAAAAAAAGAGAAACAACACAATTATAACCCGAATCAGGAAACATTCAGCGACGTGTAATATCTTGATTGAAAGCTTTTAATTTAGGGATGTGCCTTTCGAAGGTCCGGTAAAAAAATATCAAAAATTAAGGAAATGGCACCCATTTAAAATTTATATAACGCTATTCCTTTCATAATTTAACAGTATAGAAATCTCTCCTTTATAATTGCTAATTCAATTGTTGCTTTCGAATTGCCACCAACTGAATAGTTTTGAACCTTTGAAATTGACGTCATTCGAAACAGAAAATGCATATTTTTCATAAACATATATATAAACTGTAATTAAATATGCGTTAAAACAACATCGCACCTTTATTTGAGTGTTTTCGAAGTAAAACAGTTACTACAATATAGATATTTCAATTAAAAAGGGATAATTAGGGAAAAAAAATTCTTCTATATTTATAAAAATAACTATTTGAAAATGAAGCTATGAAAATCTGTGTAGATACATATCGTCATAAGAAAATCTACGTAGATACCGAGAAACTGCAGTGGGACTACCATCTGGGAGGGGCGGTTCTATCGCCAAATGTCGCCAAGTTTTTCGCCAAAAATTAAAGCCAACTTGGCGTCATTTCAAGTATTTCGCCAAACTAATATGCCTACTTATAATTTTAAACTAATACTAATAATAGTTTAGATTTGTAGTTGACGGTGATAGATAAAGTTCCTGAAAGGATCTGAAAAAGCTATGAAATCATATAAAAAACTGGTGGAACCAGAGAGAAAAGTAGAGCTCGATTTAAAAAAAAAATCTTACTGTAAAATTTGGAAAATATTTTCAATGTGCGTGTAAAAGGGAATCAGATGATCTGTAAAGCTTATGAAATAACCCAAATTTTTGTCAGCTGAAAATGAGGACTGAGCTTTACTGGGGCTTTAAAATCAATCGGGGAAAAAGAAGCATTTTTAACTCTTTCCGTATTTCAATCATCCATAAAAAGTTTAAAAAATTGGGTTCATAACTATATGTTACAGGCTGATGTAATGAAGTATGAGAACGGTTCGTTCTGTACAAAGTGTGAACACAATTCCATACCAGCTGTTTTGATAACTGGAAGATCAAAGCTCCAAGTAAACTCAAAACCTTGAATAGATACGATTCAATCATATACTAAATATTTGTGTTCAAACATACTTATCTACATCAATTGCTCAACAACTTGATTATATTAATGTTATACTTTAAATATCACATCATGGTTTATATTTGTTTAGCACTGTGGGGCTTAACCGATTTGAGACAACATAACAATATATTCTATTGACTGCTTTCCTCAGTAATCATTTTAACTGGATAATAGTATAATTTTGAATATAAGGCACCAGTACAGCTCAGTCCTCATTTTCAGCTAGCAAAAATTTGGGTTATTTCATAAGCTTTACAGATCATCTGATTCCCTTTCTTTTACACGCACATTGAAAATATTTCCCAAATTTTACTGCAATATTTTTTGAAATCGAGCTCTACTTTTTTCTCTGGTTCCAACAGTTTTTTGTATGATACATTAATGTTGTTTAGTTCTTAGCGTAAATTGCACTATAGGTGTCACTGCTATGCTGCATTTTTCAAGACTTCGTTATAGCTGATTAATTGAGTGTTTTTTCAAGGTGTTGAATCTAAAATTGACCTCCAATATATACAGTAATGTTGCAAAACATGGGCAATTTGCATTAGAAAAGTACAACTGCGATGAAACAAAGTAATCCATATTTATTACAAGTAACTATGTTCCAAATTATACTTTCCCTCTTGATTAAACTTTGAATTTTAGTAGTTTTCTAAAGTACAGGAGAAGTTTATCTCTGTGTGTAACTACTTTTGCCAATTTCTCAAATAGCGAGCATTTTCTATTTGTAATGTTCTGTTTTCCTAACTTTTGAGTTCCACTCTTAGAAATATGAAATTACCATATGGAAACTTTATTGAATATGGTTTCTTGCTCAAGAATGGAATACCAGATTTCAGGATAAAAAGAAAAAAAAATTATGTTTAGTTAAACTTAAAATAAATAAATAAATAAATAAATAAAAATATAAAAATATATTTTCCTGGTTTCAGCGAGTAAAAATCTATCAGTCAATAAATCCTATGCTGTTTTTTAGTTGCAGACCTGAGTAACCCAAACGAAAACTTAGTTTTGTTTGAATTTAGATTATAAAACTAAATTAAAACATTTTTGAGTTGAGGTTGGCAAGCTATACCAAAACTAAACATATTTTTTTAAGGAAATAAAATTATGATTGTAAGAAATAAAAATGTAATATTGTAAAAATATGTACATTTTTTAAACAAACAATGGAATTTTTGAATACTGACATTCATAATAATGACAAAACTGCAATAATTTATTTCTTTAAACTAGTATCATTTACTTAAAAACTATACTTATGTAAATGGAATGCATAATTTATTTCATTCCAAACTGCAGACATATTGGCTCAGGTTTTTACATTAGGTCAATTGGTAGTTAAACACGTAACTGAAAAATCATTTCAACAGAGATATGATATAACAAACGATAGTATTTAATAAAAATTCTTAGGCTGTGGGGGGGGGGGGAAAAAAACTAAACTTTTAAAACCAAGCTTTGCTTCTGTCTTTTTATTTTCTAATATAAAGTGAAAATGATTTTCTTTTAATGCAAATAAATGGAAAAAAAAATGTTTATTATTTAATATTTCTTAAGAAAATATAATTTATTTGGGAGAAACAATCATGAAAAATCAATTTTTCCGTTTTTTTTCGAAAAAAAACCGGTAAAAAACCAGTTTTTTTTCCGCCACTTATATTTTTCCGGAAAATTTACATCTCTATGGCATGCGCACTGAAAAATTATTTACTAGATCTGCTCTTTTTTTATACAATTATTATTTTTAAATTCTGATGACAGGGTACTGTGTACAGTGGCGTAGCTATGTGTTTTGGCGCCCGGGGCCAGCAAGAAATTTTGCGCCCCCACCCCAATATAGATATATAACAATTTCTCTCAATTTGGCGCCAATAGGCCTCGGCGCCCGGGGCAGACGCCCCCCTTGCCCCCCCTTAGCTACGCCACTGACTGTGTATAATGTTGTTTGTCATATTTTTGGAAAAGAACATTATTTTATATTAAGAACTCAGCAAATTATAAGAAAAAAACTTGAAAAAATTTGGGACTGTTTTTATAAAATTCTTAATTTCTCTATGAGTATACATGCTATTCACATAAA
Source organism: Maratus speculifer (assembly GCA_964019185.1). Classification (NCBI taxonomy): domain Eukaryota; kingdom Metazoa; phylum Arthropoda; class Arachnida; order Araneae; family Salticidae; genus Maratus; species Maratus speculifer. The sequence continues at coordinate 45,420,489 of OZ025294.1, forward strand.
AATAAACACAGCATATTACAATAAGCCACTTAATCATAATCTAGAGTTTGAGCGCTTTTGCTATATTAGTTTTGACAGTGTTATCCAAAACATATTCGTCCTTTTTAGGTGCGTTCGTAATTATGTAAATACGTAGCACCTATTGTTGTCGCTCAGTCCGTCTGTCCGTCCGTCCGTCTGTCTGTCCGTCTGTCTGTCTGTCCGCATATAACAACGCAAAAACTACCCAACCGAATCGTTTGAAATTTAAAATATCTAATTATAACATAATTTTGTCGAGTCATTTCAAATTTTATGAAAATCGGATGGATAGATCAATTACAGGGACAATCAAAAGGATTCCGTTACATTACGGTCAACGGGGGAAAAAGTTTCAAATGCATTTTAATCGTTTGAAATTTAAAACATATAATTATTACGTAATTTTGTCGAGTCATTTCAAATGTTAGGAAAATCAGAGGCATAGATCAATTACAGGGACAATCAAAAGGATTCCGTTACATTACGGTCAATGGGAAAAAAGTTTCAAATGCATTTTAATCGTTTGAAATTTAAAACATATAATTATTACGTAATTTTATCGAGTCATTTCAAATATTATGAAAGTCGGATGCATAGATCATTTACAGGGACAATCAAAAGTATTCCATTACATTACGGTCAATGGGAAAAAGTTTCAAATGCATTTTAATGATGTTACACTCATTCGAACATAATAGAATTGGCATGAATCTATGAAATATATACTAAAATATGCATTCTGTACAATCTGTGATCCAAAGAATTTTTATTAAATTTCAGAGCCACACAAAAGTATTCCACTACATAATGCTATACGGGGAAACATTGTTTGGAGCGTGTTTTAATTATATTCAACTATTTCACATTTTATGAATAAGATATACGTTGCTGAAGTGTAATAAAAATTACTTCCTGCATATTTACTGAAACGTAAAGATTTCGACTACTATACTGTATCCGAAGTACGCTCTACTATATCAGCAAGATCTAAATATTTTTAAAACTTCCTTATCGTACGAACGCACCTCATTTGCTACGTTCACGTGCAATTTCCAACTTGTTCAATTTGTTGACGATCCCCTATAGAGTTTCGGGAAAAAATCCTCATAGAACAGGGCTTGAATTTCAGGGCGGGATAGCGGGATTCGCGCCCAAAATTTTGATATCCCGCCCAAAAGAATAACGTGGACGGAAAGCTCCCGCCCAAACAATTTTGCATTTTGAACCTATGATCAACTCCCACGACCGTTTTGCAAATTTTATGTTATTTTCGTGCGAGTAATCGACACATTTTGCGAGTTTTTTACAGCGAAAAATAATTGAAAATCACGATTTTTTCAAATTTCGCATTGAATTTCAAATTTCGATTTTGACAAATTTCGCAATTTTTTTCCTGCAATCGATTGATGAGTTTCGTTCTATTTTCCATGGCGAAAAAGAGGTGATTCTGTTTTCTGCTCCGAATTCCCCCTCCTCCCCCCCCCCCCCCCCCGCAAAAAAAAGGTTTAATTCTAAAAATTATATAACTGTGATTTCGCAAATGTGCTATTGCGCGTAAATTACGCAAAAAATCGGAGATGACACACAAAAGAAATAGCTGCTATTACACGTCTCACAGAACGCTTGAAAAGTTTGCGAAAAAACGGCAAATATTGTTAAAACATCGCGAAAAAATTACTAATTTCCGGCAAATTTCGTCAAAAGATTCGCGAAAGAATGCCTAATTTCGTCGCAGAATTCTGTAAAACGACAGTTTTTGTCAAAAAGGTCGCGAAAAAAACGTCAAATTTCGTCCAAAATATCGCGAAAAACGGCAATTTTCGTCAAAAAATCGCGATAAAACAGCAGATTTTGTCAAAAAAAATCATAAGAAAGGACAGATTTCATCAAAAGTTAGCAATAAAATGCAAATTTCATCAAAGAGAACCTTTCCCCCAAAATAATATTGTTGGGAGTGCATGTTTCTATTCAACAAACTAATTTTCCTGCTTCAATATATTATTTTTTTCTTTGCTGCTCTAAAATCCGTTTCTGACAGCTCCAAATCTATCTGAGTTAATCAATTTCTGAAAGCAGCCATTCATTAAACAACCATTTACTCAACGAAAGTATTCGTTTTTTAAGAAAAAGTGTTTTTCGATAAATTTGACTTGCCCTTTTTAAAAGAAATGCAAACAATAGTGATACTTCTTATCTTCTACACTCAAATAAGAATTATTTTATGATTAAGTTTGTATTTTGCACATTTAATATAGAGAAAAATAACATTGGTTATAACAATTAATTATAAATTATAAATATAAATTTATTAAATCAGTTAGAAGTTTTATTAATTATTATTAAAACAATAGTTAGACCTGTGACAAAAATAATTAGCACCGGGAGGGAGTTTACCATAAGTAAAAACAAGACAGTATAAAAGTTTTTTTTAAATACACATCTTGCATAATTATTCTGAATTGTTGATAAAAATTGCTTCAGTGATATTTTTTTATGTCTGTATTCTGGTAATTCTTTAAATAGCACATAAAATAGTAGAAGGTTTTAAACATTTTTTTCTCCCTCCCAAACAGCTAAACTCCTCTCCATTTATAAATGTTGGTAGGGAGATTCCCCTCCTTCGAAAAATTGAATTTCAAGCCCTGCAGAAATGTGTGATCTGTACTATTATGTTTGCATAGAGTTTCAGGATAATTCCTCATGTGTTTTTCTAGATATTTAACAAAATGTCTAAAATCGCAAGTGGCCGGTCATCTTTGGCCATATAATGTATACTTTTAAATGAGTAATACATATATATTATGTAAATATGCAGAAAAATAACTAAAACCCGGGTGGGTTGGATTTTTGTCCAAAAACCCAGGTTTTTGCCAGTCCTGGCCACCACACTTTCCTGATTTAAGCAGATGTCTTTCTTTGGGGTGCACTGAAAAGTGCTGTGTACGCAACAAAAGCAAATTAGATCTACAGGCAGGTTCATTGGAGAGTAATGTGTGAAGCCTCTCACCAGAAGAGTCTGATACTCTGCCCAAAATTCAAATTTGACTTTGACTGTAACTTCAGTGCAAAACAATCCAACCATTATCTAGGCAGGGTTCTGAGTAATAATTTTGGAGTATTGTGAAAGTTCTAAATGTGTTTACATTTTATTATTTCACTAGCTGACCCGCCCGGCATTGCCCGGGTCCGTATTAACAATATTAAACGAACTTGAAATTTGTATGATTTTATCATTAACTCGAAACATGCAGAAATGCATTGTCTGAAATACGTGGCCACTGACTGTGTGAAAAATCGGTTTAAAAAACAGCTAATGTTAAGCTCTAAAAATACTCAAAATGAGCGATGAGAAATGTGGGAGGGAATATGTATCCAACGACTGCGTGATTTTCGTGTTAAAGTGTTGATATTTATCAAAAATCACTGTTAAGTCACGTAACTAATTATTTTTTTTTCACATAGAAATCCCAAGTGAAATATTTTGAATTTCACTCTTAAATCCGACTATACCATGAATGAAATCGATACTCGCTCGTAGCTAAATTGTTGGCATGTAGTATTATAATTTCAGAGCCATTTAACAAAAGTAAGTGTTATTTTTAATCAAATCATGCATAATGTCCACTCTATGGATAAATTCCTAACCGTAAACTTTTTTACCGTAACCATAACCTGCCTGTAACCTAACTTTGACTTAACAGTACCTTACCGTAAATTAAATATAACATAAATGTAACCTAGCCTTCACTTTATTGTAACATATCCTTATTCCAACCATAAAACAAATGCGATTTAACTTCAACCTAACTTTAACTTAACCGTGACCTAACTGTAACCTAACGGGATATTAAATATAATCAAAGACTTACCGTAATGTAATTGCAACCTAAATGTTACCAAACTATATATTGGTTTCATGTCCATGGAAATTATTTTGTCTTGTTCGGATCTGGTTATGATTCATTAGAACATTTTTGTCGGGTTCAGATTTTAGGTATTTTTTGATATTGAGTTATAATGTTCGGGTCGTATTCATGTCCATGGAAATTATTTTGCCTTGCTCGGATACAGTTATGGTTCTTTGGAATATTTTTGTCGGGAACAGATTTGTTTCAATTCAGATTTCGGCTTTTTCTTCAAATGGAATTTTTGGGTTCGGGTTTTCTTGCGTGTTCACAGAAATTATGCTGCCTTTTTCGAATAAGAACATGCTGCACTGGAATATTTTTTTCAAGTTCAGATTTGGTTCAGTTCAGATTTCGTGATTTTTTTCAAAGAATTTTTCTAGGTTAAGATTCGGTTCAGGCGAATGGAAATTTTTTGTCTTATTCAGATCCGGTTACGATTCTTTGCGTCAGGTTCCGATTTGGTTCGATTCAAATTTCAGGTATTTTTTCAAATAGAATTTTTAGGTTCGGATCTCGTTCATGTCCACGGAAATTATTTTATCATACTCGAATCCAGTTATGATTCTTTCGAATATTTTGGTCGAATTTAGATGTGGTTTGGGTCAAATTTAAGTTTTTTTCAAATCGAATTTTTTAGGTTCGAGTTGGGTTTATGTCCATAGAAATTATTTCGTCTTGCTTGGATTGGGTTATAGTTCTTTGGAATATTTTTGTCAGGTCCAGATTTGGTTGAATTCAGATTTCGAGTTTTTTCTTCAAGTATAACTGTTGAGTTCGGGTCTTCTTGCATGTTCACGCATGTCACTGTCTTGTTTGAATAAGGACATGCTTCACTGGAATATTTTTGCCAAGTTCAGATTTCGTTCATTTCGCGATTTTTTCAAAGAAATTTTTTGGGTTCGGATTGTGTTCATGTCCATGGAAATGTCTTGTTTAGATCCGGTTGCGTTTGTTTGAAATGGTTTTGTCAGATTCAGATTTGGTTCAATTCAAATTTCAGGTATTTTTTTGAATGGGAGTTTTAGGTTCGTATCGGGTTCATGTCCACGGAAATTATTTTGTCTTACTCGAATCCGGTTATGGTTCTTTCGAATACTTTAGTCAGATTTAGATGTGGTTTGGGTCAAAGCTCAGGATTTTTCAAACGAAGTTTTTTAGGTTTGAGTCGTTTTTATGACCATGGAAAGTATTTTGTCTTGCTGGGATCGGGTTATAGTTCTCTGGAATATTTTTATCGGTTTCAGATTTCGTTCAAGTCATATTTCGTTTTTTTTTAAAGAAAATATTTAGGTTCGGGTCAGATTTCATGCCCACAAAAATTATTTTTCCTTGTTTGAATCGGGTTATGCTTCACTTGAACATTTTTGCGGGATTCAGATTTGGTTCGGGCCAGTTATCAAATCCATAGTTTTTCCCAAACAGAATTTTTAGGTCAGGGTCGGGTTTATACTCACGGAAATTTTGTGTATCACGGATCGGAGTGTGGTCTGTTTTTTTTCTGGTTGGAATCGGATTATGTTTAAATTAGTCTAAACATTAAGGTTATAATCAGTTGTGCCACTATTCTTTTTATGGCTATTTCTGATAGATAATTTACTTAGCTATTTGATAATTTATTATGGTGAATGAACCGTTTGCGGATACAAACAATTGTACGCCAAACAGCTATTTTATTTTTGTTTTAAAAACAAATTAAAGCCATATTACAATTTTAAATTGAATAGAACACATTTAAATTTAATCAATGAATAAAAAAATAAACGCATAGAAAAGTGTTGTGTAATGTTTTTTATTGCAACACAGCTAATGACTCATACATTCTAATGTTCGAAATGCCAAAAATATGCGTACAACCATATAGTAAAAAGAAATTAATAGAGTGGCAGTATAATGTCTTGGGGTGACGCAAAAAATGTAACTCTAAAATCCGTGACATTAAGTCCAAATAAGCACCAACAAAACCATGTGCTTTGAAACTCCGATCAATTCAAACTGGTTTAAACCAGTATTTCTTTATTTTTGTTTTTTACCTTTTAAACTGTTATTGAATAGATGACTAAATAGATGACTGTTTAATAAATAACGTTTTGTGCCATTATTGCCTGTAATACACGATCAGAATGCATGAAAGATACAATTAGATCAATCATAGGCAAGAATTATTTGATTATTTTTATCATATGACTTTGAAATATCAATATAGAAGCATCATTTAAGACTTTGCTTGAAAAATCAACATTCTTTCGTTAATGTCTTATAGTCCGGGTGCTACGCATCCGAAAACTGCAAATCGTGATAAGAATATACCACTTGGTGAGTATGTACTTTATGATAATACAATGCATTTCAGAGGGGGAGGCATCTCGTAAAGTCGTCTGAATTCAAGATGGCGTCTATTATTCAAAATGGTGTCATATTCTGAATTTCCTTAGTATGCGTGATATAAATGTGTAATTCATGTCGATTTCGATGTTTTTAAAGTCAGTTTTTTGTTTTTAACACTTTTCAATATTATTTAAAAGAGTAAATGAATTCGATTTATCTGTCTGTTTGTCTGTCTGTCCGCCAATTCTTCCATGCTCTAACTCACTTAAATGTACTCAGACTGCCATATAAATTTTATAGGTTTTATAAAGTTTATAATAGCATGTTCGGAGTAAAAAAATAATAGTGTGTATTATTTTTTATGTAAAAATGTATAGCATTTCTAGTCCATTTACAGGGCGCTGAAAAAATGTAAGAATTGTCTAACTGTTAGTCTGGCCCTGCTCTTTTTTGCTTAAATTTACTCGGATATTCGTGTAATTTATGTATGTGTTATGTCTATATGTAATTTTAAACACATTTTATCCCCACTTACGTAAAGACATTGAGAGTTTTCGATGTCAAAGAATAGATTTGATTTGGGATACATACATTACACCAAGCATTAAAGGAGAAACTAGACAGAAGACCAGACGACAAGTGCAGCCACATGTTAGATTACCGAAAAATTGGCAAGATTTCTTAAGAAATTCAAATAACAAAGAAGAGCTTGCAGCGGACTGCTCCGCCAAAGTAGCGCTAAGCTACCAAGCTAACAAACTTTCACCGCCTTTGGCGAGACTGACTTTTCCCGGCAACCTCTCCGGAGGAACGAACATTCTTGCCCAGACTTCACGAGTGGATTCGAACTGTGCTCTGTTGAGCGAGCGTGTGTGTATGACGATCTCACTGTCTGCAACACTAATTCTTAATTAATTTAATCATGTAACCTTTTATTTGTTTTGTTTTTATTAAATATGTTGTTAATGTTTTACTTTCAGGCTGGCATTATTTATTATTCCTTTCACATAACAGTTTAACTTTATGGCGCGCGTTAAGCCATGCGCCTAACTGGTGACCCGGCATTTTATTAATCTTTTTTAATCTTTTAAACTATGCGAAGTCCAGCCGTAAATATTTAATAATATTAATTTTTAATGTTATCTTAGTTAATAATTCTTTTCATTTTGCGAAAATTATCGTAATTTTTTTTAAAATAAGTGACATGTGGTTTTCTGCAAGAACGGGATTATCGTCGATTAGCAGGTATGTGATCGATTTTTTAACATTTTCTCTGTGACTGGTCAAACTTTTCGGCTTTACGTACGAATTAACATCCCTCCCCCATTGTTTTTTATAGTATCATGATTTTTATTATTATTATTGTCTTTGTATTTTATCTTTATGTAATCAGTATTTTATCAGTATTTACCTTGTATTCCCTATTAGTATTGTGTTAGTATTTATCAGTATCCCCTAAGCTAAGCATCCTATAATAACATGACTGGATCAGACTCCGAAAATAATGGTTCTGCGGTTGCATCGCAGGTATCTCACGTCGCCGTAAAAATTCCTCCTCTTTGGAAGGCGAATATAAAGCTCTGGTTTATCCAGGTTGAAAGCAACTTTGCGCTTGCTAAAGTTACAAATGACTTAACAAAATACAACCATCTTATTTCCTCAATTGACCCAGAAACGTTAAGCTCAGTTTCAGATATTTTATTTGCTCCTCCGGAGACTGATAAATACGAGGCCTTAAAAACTCGGCTTATTACGGAATTTTCTGCTTCTGAAAATGAGCAGATGAGGCGGCTTATTTCGGAAATGCACCTGGGCGATGATAAACCTTCACAATTTCTACGAAAAATGCGAGAGTTAGGGGGGAAAAGCATCACTGACGATTTCCTTAAAACGCTATGGCTTCAGAGACTACCATCAGCAATACAAACGATTTTATCTATTAGCTCAGAATCGTTAGACAATTTGGCCAAAATGGCCGACAAAATTTCTGAAGTGCGTAACTCAACCGATAATATTTTCGCTGTCAGTCAGACCGCTGCAGTTTCTGCAGACAATACCCAACGCGTTTCGCCGGTAGATGACGTCTCCGCACTTCGGAATGAGATTGCCGCATTAAGTAAACAAGTCGAGCGCCTCGCTCGCGATCGGAGCAGAGGACCAGGGCATCGTAATGGTTCTAGACACCGTAGTTTTTCTCGCGGACGCTCCCGTGAACGTAATACTGATTATTGTTTTTATCATGCACGATTTGGAAAAAATGCGAGAAAATGTCGCTCACCCTGCACCTATACTAGTACCACTGATCAGGAAAACTCGCAGTAGCGGCTGTCGATCGAAATACATCGGCGGCAGTCGCAAAATCATGTCGCTTACATGTTTATGATAAAAAATCGCACCTAAAATTCCTAATTGATTCAGGATCGGATGTTTCATGTATACCACTCTCAAAAAATTTAAAAAATCTACAACCTGATTCACTACAATTATTTGCAGCCAACAATTCCAAAATTTATACATATGGTACTAAACTTATGAATGTTGATTTAGGTCTTCGGCGAAATTTCACTTGGAAATTTTTAATTGCTAATGTTCCTGTCCCAATAATAGGGGCTGATTTTTTACAACATTTTGGCATCTTAATTGACCTTAAAAAACAGAAACTCATTGATAGCATAACAAACTTAACTCAGTCCGGGATAGTTTCAAATTCTGACCAACATTTTTCTGTCAAACTAATTTCTGGTGAGTCCATATATCATCAAATATTGTCAGAATTTCCAGATTTAACTAAATTGACACCTGGTATTACCTCTGTTAAGCACAATACAGTGCACTACATTGAAACAACCGGCCCGCCAATACATAGTAAGCCAAGAAGGCTCCGTCCAAAACTATATAAGGCTGTAAAAAAAGAGTTTCAATTCATGATGGACCAAGGTATTTGCCGTCCATCTAAATCACCTTGGTCGTCCCCACTCCATGTAGTATCGAAAAGCTCAGGTAGCATTCGCCCCGTTGGGGACTACAGGAGATTAAATTACAAAACAGTACCGGATCGGTATCCCATACCTCACATCCAGGATTTTTCTAATACCTTGCATGGCAAAAAAATTTTCTCAAAATTAGACATTGTTCGTGCCTATTTCCACATTCCTGTGCATCCGGACCATGTACAAAAAACAGCAGTTTGTACCCCATTTGGGTTATTTGAATTTCCATATTTAAATTTTGGGCTATGCGGAGCTGCACAAACTTTTCAGCGATTCATGCATGAAATTCTGGGTGATCTCCCATTTTGTTATATCTATTTAGATGACATTTTAATATTTAGCGCTAATGAGGAGGAACACAAAGCACATTTAAGAACCATTTTAGAGAGACTAAATAAGTATGGATTAACCATAAATGTTTCTAAATGTATATTTGGTGCATCGGAAATTTCTTTCTTAGGCCACTTAATTACTAGCGATGGCACTAAACCCTTACCTGATAAAGTTGAGCCTATTCTAAATTATCCTCAGCCCGAAACCATTAAAGATCTTCAGCGATTTTTGGGATTTTTAAATTTTTTTCGGAGATTTTTACCAAACATAGCAAACCATCAAGTGTTTTTAACTTCCTATTTAAAAGGGGCGAAGAAAAATGATAAGACAAAACTTGACTGGACAGAAAAAGCAGAGGAAGAATTTAATAATTGTAAAAAGTTAATTGCAAATGCGGTTCTATTAGCACATCCAAAACCAGATGCTGAATTAGTTTTGCAAGTCGATGCATCAGATTTTGCTATAGGCGGATCATTGTCGCAGATAGTGGATAGGGAATTACAACCTCTCGCCTTTTTCTCTCGCAAACTTTCTCAAACAGAGAAAAAATATAGTGCATATGACAGGGAACTTTTAGCCGCATATGCTGCCATAAAACATTTTAGACATATGCTTGAAGCGAGAAATTTTTCCCTATATACGGATCACAAGCCACTCACTTTTGCTTTCCATCAGCGCTCAGATAAATGTTCTCCAAGACAGGCTAGGCAATTGGATTTTATTTCCCAATTTACTACCGATATTCGTCACATAAAAGGGTCAGATAATATTGTGGCAGATGCACTTTCACGTATAAACGCTATAAGTATGCCAAACCCCATAAATTATACGGAAATTGCCCAAGCGCAGCAAACAGACCCAGAACTGGAAAGCCTAATTGCTAATTCGGAAACTTTACAATTTAAAAAAATCACTTTACCTGATTGTGACATTCCTATTTATTGTGACCTATCAACGGGTACAGCTCGACCCTATATTCCTCAACCATTTCGTCAAAAAGTTTTTTTAACTTTACATAATTTATCGCACCCCAGTATTCGTAGTTCTTCAAAATTAGTTCGGTCCAGATTTATTTGGCCTTCTATGAGAAAAGACTGTACTAAGTGGGCTAAGCATTGTATCCCATGCCAAAAGTCGAAAGTAATTCGCCATACAAAATCTCCATTAGGGAAATTCACAGACCAGTCACAGAGATTCGATCATGTACATCTCGATCTTGTAGGCCCTCTCCCTCCTTCTCAGGGAAACTATTACTGTTTAACGATGATAGATAGATTCACGCGATGGCCAGAAGCGGTTCCAATACCAGACATAACTGCGCAGACAGTGGCTAAAAATTTTTACACACAGTGGATTGCTCGATTCGGCTGTCCAGCCTATATTACCACTGACCAGGGCAGACAGTTTGAGAGTGCCTTATTTAGTGCCCTTGCCCAGCTGATGGGCATCAAACGAAGCCGCACTTCCCCATATCATCCTCAAACGAATGGATTAATAGAGGAATTCCATCGCCCTTTAAAAGCAGCATTAAAAGCCTACAACACTGACCAGTGGTCTGCAGCCTTGCCCACATTGCTGCTTGGTTTTCGATCAGTCTTCAAAGAGGATGTTGGTGCGACGACTGCTGAGTTAGTTTATGGAAAGCCTCTTAGACTACCAGGCGAATTTTTCGACGCGACACCAGCAGATGCCTCACCGAAGCAACTTGTGGAGGACTTAAAGTCCCATTTTGCTGCAGTGCGACCAGTCCCCACTTCCTGCCATGGCCAGAGATCAATTTTCGTGCACCCACACCTGACTGTATGTTCTCACGTCTTTGTAAGACATGATGGTGTACGAAAACCTCTTCAACCTCCATATGATGGGCCATTTAAGGTCATTCTTAGAGGTAATAAAACCTTTGATCTAGAAATCAGAGGGTGTAAGCAAACTATCTCGATTGACAGACTCAAGCCAGCTTTCACAACAATGGATAGTGAAACCCTTGAGAAACCTTTATACCCTGAAAAATCTGTCCCAGTTGTGAAACCTTTACTCAACGAAAAACCTGTCCCAGTTGTGAAACCTTTACTCAACGAAAAACCTTTCCCAGTTGTGAAACCTTTACTCAACGGAAAAACTGTCCCAGTTGTGCAACCTTTGTGCAATCAACAGCCTGTACCAACTACCCGTACTGGACGACTCGTTCGGCCACCCCGGCGTTATGTTCATTTCCAATGACACTGCGGAGGGAGTGTGCAGCGGACTGCTCCGCCAAAGTAGCGCTAAGCTACCAAGCTAACAAACTTTCACCGCCTTTGGCGAGACTGACTTTTCCCGGCAACCTCTCCGGAGGAACGAACATTCTTGCCCAGACTTCACGAGTGGATTCGAACTGTGCTCTGTTGAGCGAGCGTGTGTGTATGACGATCTCACTGTCTGCAACACTAATTCTTAATTAATTTAATCATGTAACCTTTTATTTGTTTTGTTTTTATTAAATATGTTGTTAATGTTTTACTTTCAGGCTGGCATTATTTATTATTCCTTTCACATAACAGTTTAACTTTATGGCGCGCGTTAAGCCATGCGCCTAAAGCTTTTTAATCTACTTGGAACGCTGGCAATAAATACCATTAAAAAAACATAAGTTATAACCACTTCAGGAGAAGAAGTTAAAGGCAATCTTACTGCCGTAAGTTCCTTAATTGGAAAGACTTGCCTTGGTCATGAAGAAGCTGATTCAAGAATAATATTGCATCTCAAAGACATGATTGAAAAAGGACTGAAAAATATTGTTATACGCTCTGTAGACACTGATGTATTAGTTTTAGCGATTGCATATTTTTTTATCCTTTCAGATAGATGCCTAGAAATTGTTTGGATTGCATTTGGAACAGGAAAAAATTACAGATTTATTCCTGTTCGTACCATAGCTGCAGCAATAGGAAGAGAAAAGGCAATGGCTTTACTAGGATTTCATGCTTTCACTGGATGCGACAGCAATTCGGGTTTCACAGGAAAAACGAAAAAGCCAAATTAGAAAACATGGATTCTTTTTAAAGAAGCTACTGCTGCATTTTCATACCTATCAAAATCACAAACTTCCATTCCTGAAAGTATTTTAAATATTTTAGAAAAGTTCGTAATATTGTTGTACTGTTCAACAAGCAATAGCATAAGTGTCAATGATGCCAGACAAGAATTGTTTATGACTAAAAATCGTTCTCTCGAACACCTTCCACCAACCAAGGGTGCACTTCAACAACATATTTTACGCAGTGCTTTCCAAGCTGGACATATATGGGGACAAGCAGATCAGCATGAAATACGCCCACCCTTTCCAAACAAATGGGGATGGTGGTTGGATAATTCAACATGGAAAATAAAATGGTCGGAGTTGCCAGAGATTTCAGACTCTTGTGAAGAGTTTATAAAATGTATGTGTAAAATCTGTAAAAATAAATGTGGCTGTAGAAAGGTTGGACTTTCTTGCACATTACTGTGCAATTGCAAAAATGAATGTGAGAAATATGATGATACCAAGTGATGTTTCTCTATTCTAGAGATTTATATTGTTGCGTATATAGGGTTCTTTTGATCTTATGGTTATACAACTTCCAACTCTTGTTTCTTAGAAAAGTAGAAAATAATTTATTTACAGATTTTCAGAACAACAGAGTCTTCGAAACTCACAAATATTACTAGATATTCAAAAACAACTGTTCAAATCTATCATACAAGTGCAGATATAGGTCCCAGAGACTCTTTATACAACATCTCAACACTAAAATCACATTCAAAATAACGTAAATAAGACTCAAGCAAACTTGCTTAAACAATACCCTAGAAGTTCACTCAATGACTGACTGGTAAATAATAACAGCAATAGCTCGCATTGCTCTCCTTATATATGTTGGTAGCATGCGCCGGAAATTTCTACAACCTTCTAGAAAAATCCAGAAACCAAGGAAAAACATTCAATGTATCAGTAGACCTAAGGGGGGGGGTTACCATAGAGAGGGAAGGGTTACCATCGCCAACAATCGCCAAGTTTGTCGCCAACTTGGCGACCAAAATTAGTCGCCAAAAGTGACGCCAACTTGGCGATATCTCTAATATTTCGCAAAGCTGCCATAGACATTCACTGAAAATAATAGACAAGTTTGCTTGATAACAGAGACAATGTAACTAAAACTAATATTAGTAAAGAAATGGAGCTTAATAAGATTATTTACATTATTTTACAGTACAAACACTAACTATTTACAAAATTCGTAACAATATGTAACATTCATTTTTTAATATATTGTATAAGTAATGTATTAATAAAAAAGTATTTTAAAAATTTATTTATTCCTTTAAAGTTTCTACTGTAAATGACAAAAATATATTACTAATTGTCCTATGTTCATTTTAGTCATATTTCTAGTATTAAAAAGAGAAGAGTATCAAAACGTGGAAATTAACATCAGATATACCCTTGTAAGATACCGAGAAATAAAAAGGCAAAAGATTTTAAATAATTGTCAAAATTTTGAATTCCTATAAATTTATACAATGCATCAATTTCTTATATGCATTTTAATAACTAGTATTAAAAAATGCTCTGACGAGCACCAAAAAAGGTTAATATGTTTTTAAAGTATGAAAAAGTATTTGACAAGAGCTTCTAATTGAAAAAGAGAAAGGACAAGGGGTTCCTTCTTGGCTGCAATTCACTGTCAATGCCAAATTTGAAAAAATCATATTTGCGCTTTTTCCATATAAAAGAAATCAGTCATTGTTACGATAAAATTGTATAGTGTAAAGGCATAATTAGAAACGACGAAAGGTGATTAAACATGAATGTAAAGCAAAACAGGGCCAAAAACCATAGTTCCCGCAGCCAGTGTTGAATTCAGACACTTTTCTCCGGGAGGGTCTTCTGTGGCTTTAATAGAATAGAGTTCGAAGGGGATCATACTTTTTTACCAATAAAAACACAAAATCTCAAATTTTATTGGGAGGGGGGGGGATTTGATACCTTCGGGAGGGAATGTCCCCCCGGCCCACCTCCTGCATTCAACACTTCCTGCAGCGTATCACATTCACGTAGTCCCACCATAAACTGTCGCAGTGTAAAACAGCACAGAAAACTGATTTGTAGTGCAGTTGATGCAGAGTCAACAATGCAGTTAACATGTAAAGCACGATTGAAAGTTTTACGCAGATTTCTTTTATATGGAAAAAGCGCAAATATGATTTTTTCAAATTTGGCATTGACAGTGAATTGCAGCCAAGAAGGGACCCCTTGTCCTTTCTCTTTTTCAATTAGAAGCTCTTGTCAAATACTTTTTCATACTTTAAAAACATATTAACCTTTTTTGGTGCTCGTCAGAGCATTTTTTAATACTAGTCATTTAAATTTTTTGATAATTATATATTGAATATAAGAAAACCTCAGTTGCTTTTAAATATTCCCAGTACTTTTTCTTATTTCGCTCAATATTAAACTTTTAACTAGGACTTCCCTCAGAGGGATTAGTCTGAGCGATATTGTTGAGAATATACATTTAATAACTTGCGATAAGTAAAGACAATGAGATGTTACCTTTAATTGGTCATTCATTGTGATAAAATATGATGAAAGTAAGCATATTGAATCATAGAATTACAAAATCTTTTACATAAAGTTGCATATACTATTTTTATAAAAGAAAAGCAAACCATGCATGGATATAAAATTGGAAATATGCAAAATGTTAAAAGTAATACAGAAAATAAAACACCAAATTTTCCTACCTTGGAAATATAACTCTTTGAAATTATGTCATGAGTATAAACAGAAGCTTCGCACCGATTTGAGAAACTATAAGTAACATAAACATATGTTTGAAGAGAATGGAGTGTATTTTATATGGTGTGAAATCCGTCCGAATAGTTTATAATGTTGAATATCTGTTTTCCACGGATGCAATGAGATTGTCAATAAGAGTTAAGGAATCCTTTTTTAAAAATTTGTCCTAAACGAGCACTTACACCTTGTAAGTTTACTGTGATACCAAAGTTATAGTTTCTAACCCCAACAGTATCCTAGAAATTGCAATATTCTCAATAAATCGAGTTTAAAACTTTTTCTAGGAAAAAAAATGTTTAATTTGTGAAATTAAATTGTCGAATTTTTAGAAATCGTTCATAACGAGAATATTATATCTTAAAAATTGCCACAAAAAAAAAAAAAAAAAAAAAAAAAAAAGATTTTAAATTTTTTGTTCCTACGCAAAATATAGTATATTTTGCAGCAAAGATGGTTACCAACATTTTTTGCCCACATTATTTTTTAAATCGTCTAGGTACTCCCAATGATAACGAAAAACAGACAAACGTTAATGCTTTATAGCATAGAAATACAGAATCAAAAGCTAAGTTATCTCCTATTATATACACATAAATTATCTAATTAGTGCTAGCAGATGCATTTTTAAATATACATAGATCAATATAATGCTTCATTTTTCTTTTATTAGTATTTTTTAGTATTCATTTTTCATTTATTTGTATTATTCAGTAAAAAACTCACTTTCTTAAGCCCGAATTACGTCAAACTTTTTAGAAAAGCGCCCAAGTCCATCTAACAGCGATGTATTGTGAAGAATATCAAATACAAGGTAGTAAGACACTTAGCCAAACGCATTTAATAAATCGCCAAATATTATTCTTTTCGCCCTCTCTCGAAATGCATTTTTTCCGTACATTTAAAAAACACGATTTTGAGTCATCTTATTTAAAATTCAAATAAATAAATAAGAGGAAGCAACATAAGTCAAAACATTTTATTTCAGCATCAAGAATTGTATCGTAATTACACATGTGGAAAAAAAACTGCTTTTGGCCAAAAAATGTTGTCTTCACTAAATTTGAATCCTATTTAAAAAAGTACCATGATTAATTAAAATGTTATAGGCAGAGCTGCCAAGTCTCCGGCATTTTGGATACCGGTATTTTAATACAGAAAATGTTTTATTAAATTGGAACATTCTGCGGATTTAAAAAATAACTTTTCCTATAAGAAAATTCTGCTGTGCAGTAAGAGGGGGCTTGGCATCTCTGTATAGGAATATTTCGTAATCTTCTTTTTAACCTTAAAAAAAGCAACGACTATTTTTCGGGTAAAAAAGTATTGCTAATTGTTCCATTTTGCATACAAGGTACTAATTGTAATATTGATACATCTATGGTGATAAATTTCCAATAATTTTTCAAATCCCATTTATTTCATTAAAAATATAAATCTTTTATTCATTTAGTTTAAAATAAATGGTTTTTAACTAATTTCATAATATTTTTAAAATATTACTTTTCATTGGCCATTTTTTAAAGCATTTAGAAAATGGTTGTTGTTTTCAGTCAAATATAGATTTTGGTCTGTCCGCATTTTATTTTATTATTATTATTATTTATAAATGGTGGAGAAATATTCATATTTAATCCATAACGTACATAATATATGACTCTGTTATTACATAAGTCACCTTTTTATTATCATAAAAATTATATTTTTACTGATTTTTATTAACTCAATAGGAAAAATTTTGTACTTTGAGCAATAGATGTCCGCATTTCATTTATTTATTTATTTTAACAAAATTCTTTGTATTTAGAAGAATTTTTATTTAAATAGGAAATCCAAATGTCGCTGTTAATAAAGAAGAAAGTTACAAAAAAAGTTACAAAACGAGTAGACGCATACTATCAAATATGGAAAAACGACGAATCCAAAAAAGACGTCGCATGAAATATCAACTTTTAAAGCAAAAAAACGAGGTCTGATTATCGAGCCTACCGATTACGAAATGTGCATTACATTAAAAAAAAAAAAAATTAATTAAAAAAAATACTGCAAATATTGATTTTTTTTTCTTTTGTGCAGTTTTGGCTTCGAAAGGTGCGCTATGTTGCAAAAAGATATAAGCGACTATGAAAACACACTTGGTAAACGTTCATGCTCAGTTTTACGAATAAATATGGCACATATATGCCCTATACACACCGAGGTACCTAATTGGTGCCAAAATGGCGTTCAGTTGCCTAACATGCTGGTTATCATATAAATGTTATAATAAATTGTTTGTTCTAAAAATTTTATCATTTATTGATTGTTATTTCTTTTTTTTAAACAGAAAATTTTTCGTTTATTCCTTTTTTTTTTTCATTTTGAAATATATAAATAACGTGTTAGTATGCTATATGTACCTGGTAATCAAAACGATGTTTTCGCCTAATTGGCATAAAAAATCTCGCCAAACCGGTGCTTATATCTCTAGTATATTATCTCAAGTATTTTATTTATGTATACTATAATTGTTTTTACATACCACTTACTTCTTGTATAGAAAAATAGGTAAGTGACTCCTTTATGCAGTATAAATTGTATAAATCTTTAAAAAATATCCCCCGTTGCCTCTTTTTGGATCGAATAAAAAAAAAAATCAATGTCTAATTCCAGTATTGCTCCCAGATATGCATACATATTCCAAATTTCAAAGTTGTATGCCAACAGGAAATGGATGAAAAATGGGAAAAGATGTCACATATGCACCAGGGTACATAATTGGCGTCAAAATGGCATTATTTTACCTGAGATGGTAACCCAGCTTTATTTATTTATTATTTGTTTATTTTCTCATAAAATGTTTATTTACTTTCATTTCCTTATTTTAATTATATAAAATATTTCTTTTTATAGTTATTAATTATTATTATTATTTTATTTACAGTAAGTTCTTTTTGAAAATAGAAAATAATTTAAAAATGTGTATGTAAGCGTTATTTGAAAACGGAGTTTTCGCCAAATGGGCTTAGAAAAAAATTGCGCCAAATCTGATGCGCTTGTGGTATCCGTGCCGAAAAATTAGTGACCAGAATTGACCTCCACACACAAACAAAATATAAGTTAAAAGAAAACATGCAATAAAAATAAATATAAAGGGAAAATGATGTCATAAAAGAAACTTTTTATTTAAAAACATAATTGTTTCTAATTTTCACACGCGAAATATATAAAACATTCTTTTAGCGATCAAAAAATGCTATTAAGAAATTATCATAAAATCTCAAAATCAAAGTTTTTATGACATTTTTTTTAATATAAAAAAAATCACAGTTTTATTTAAAATGTTTTATTGCATTCAATATTTCTGAGTGCGTAAATGATTACTATTTACTCCATGTACTGATTCGGTTATCTACTAAAATATCCAGCCTGTGAAAATCACGCACACCAAATTTCTGTGACGTATGCAAATAAACTGTGCTTTTTTATCAGTTTTTTTAATATAACTTTTAAACTATTTGGAATTAATTTTTAAAAGTAGGTGCATTCACCAGATTACCTTCATAGGTACCTTCTGGTACAAACAGAATCGAAATCCGACAAGTACTTTTTGAGATTTGCTTGACGAAAAATGTGTATGTAAGCGTTATTTGAAAACGGAGTTTTCGCCAAATGGGCTTAGAAAAAAATTGCGCCAAATCTGATGCGCTTGTGGTATCCGTGCCGAAAAATTAGTGACCAGAATTGACCTCCACACACAAACAAAATATAAGTTAAAAGAAAACATGCAATAAAAATAAATATAAAGGGAAAATGATGTCATAAAAGAAACTTTTTATTTAAAAACATAATTGTTTCTAATTTTCACACGCGAAATATATAAAACATTCTTTTAGCGATCAAAAAATGCTATTAAGAAATTATCATAAAATCTCAAAATCAAAGTTTTTATGACATTTTTTTTAATATAAAAAAAATCACAGTTTTATTTAAAATGTTTTATTGCATTCAATATTTCTGAGTGCGTAAATGATTACTATTTACTCCATGTACTGATTCGGTTATCTACGAAAATATCCAGCCTGTGAAAATCACGCACACCAAATTTCTGTGACGTATGCAAATAAACTGTGCTTTTTTATCAGTTTTTTTAATATAACTTTTAAACTATTTGGAATTAATTTTTAAAAGTAGGTGCATTCACCAGATTACCTTCATAGGTACCTTCTGGTACAAACAGAATCGAAATCCGACAAGTACTTTTTGAGATTTGCTTGACGAAAGAATTTTTTTGACTTTTAATACCGTTACGTACTCTGAGTATAAGACTTCGCTACGCTCAGACAATCAATGGGCAAAAAACGTGAAAAAACGAAATTAATTTTAATTTATTCGTACAGAAATTGACAGATTCAATTAATTTTAGATAATACATATTTTATAGAAAAATAATGCGAATAGAAATTTTTATTCTTTTCGCATAGGATTTGTGGCATTCTTATTTACTTGTTTTAAAAATCAGATGTTATAAATATGAAATATTTCCGCCATTAGCGCGATTTTTGTGATCATGACACCCAAAGATCGCTACACATAACTTTATAGTCAATGCACATAAAAACGAGTTTTCCCATTTAAATTTAAAAAAAAATTAAATAAAATATTTTTATTTCTCCTTCCTGATATCTATTGGAATAGCTTATTCCAATTATTGAATAATATTCTAGGACATCTTCAGGGAAATTATAGGTTAAGTTATCTTCCTTGGAGAAAGTCGCTCGAAATACAGCCTTAAAAGATTTACGTCAAACCAAGGATGAAAATATACTGAAAATTCATTTCTAGTATTATTTGTAAAATTGACATTGAAATCACCAGCTGTAATTAAATTTTTATATAATATACAGTGGAACCTCAGTTCACGATCCATTCTTGTATCTGAATTTCTGTATGTGATATAAATTTTTTGGGCGCTCTATCTCAAGAACTAATGCATGGGATTAAAAAAATTATATTCAGGCAACGCCGACTATATAGTACCGGCCAAGCCATTTCGCGAAAATCCGCCGAAAAAGTGAAGCTGGATTCAGCTTCAAACCTTGAACCATTTCATTGAACCACGTGTAAGTCCACGTGACGCAAACTCTGCCCAAGTTAGCATTGAATAAGCTGCTTTCTGTTCTGTGCACATGTTTGCACACGTGTCATTGTTTTGGTTCAGGGTTTACATGATTGGTCTGAATAACTTAGGCAAAGTATCAGCGTCCTCTGGCGGGAGACTTCCTACATTAATCTCAAATAGACAGGCCTTTAGTTCTAGTGGGCCATGATTCAGGTAATCCCTGATATAAATTGATGCTGTTTACATTTTGATTTAAATCGTTCAACAGATGGCTTAATCTTGTTGCATTTTTCATTATTTTCGCAGTAGTTCTATCTCGAGAATTAACGTACGGATTTTCATCAAACATCAAATTCAGTTAATCTTTATATGAATTGGCTTTGTTTACGTTTTGGTTTCAATAACCAAATACATGGCACTGCTATGCTGAATTGTTCCGATTACCACAATATCTCTATTGCAGGAATTAATGCACAAATTTTCATCAAACTTGAGATTTAGGCACACTTTGATTTATATTATTGCTCATTGCGTGTTTTGGGTAAATCTCCCAACAAGTGTTACATATATGCTGTATTTTTCCCGATCCGCAACAGTCCTATTTCAAAAACTAATGTTCGGAATTTCACGTCTTTAGAATCCTCACGGTGAGCATATGACTGTCATTTGATTTTGGCACTATAATAATGAATTTTGACGCATTAAATACATGAGATAGAAAATAGTTTTGGGGTTACCATATCCGACTAGTTCTTTATCATCAGAGTAATCGACGGTTCATCTACACCGTATTGTTTAGCTATTTTGATTACACTATCATCGCTCTTAAGTTTTGTCACTACTTCTTTTCATAATTGATCAGTAATTCGATTAAGCTTCTTACTACTGCTATCACTAAACGCTTTTTCATTCTTAGAAGTAATAATAAAAGCTAAAATTATCGCGAAACTGATTAAAATTAAAACAATAAGTTAAATTTTTTACTGTACTGAAGGTCACAAAGCACTCTGATACGCGCACTTTACTTCAAACTTGACCTATAACAAGAGTTATGTGAGGGTTGCCAACTGAACTATTCGACAGCTTTGGTCGCGAATCGAGTTATCCTAAGCCGAAAGAGTAAAATTTTGATCACTGAAGTTGGTCATAAACCGAACTTGTCAAAAACAGAGGGGGCCGTAAACCAAGGTTCCACTGTTTTTTGACCGATAAGTTTGCAAATATGGCATTATTTATATATTCAGTGGCGATTATCATTATGCAACTTGGCGATTTAGCCGATTAAATTTGCGATTTTAAAGTAGCGTTTGTTAATAACGGAAAATTGAGAATTTCTATTAGAAAAATTAGGATAATTACTATAATTTTTATGCACGGTTTTAAGTAAACTCTGATTTTTTTTTTCATAACTAGGGGGGCCCCGCCCCCCTGCTCGCTATGCTCGCCAACCCCCCGCGTAATCGCTTCGCAATTCCAAATTATTGGCTACCCCCGATTGCTGCGCTCGAATATCCCATGGTATGTATAAGCAGTTGCAGACCTTTCAAATGATGTGTCACACGACTGGTGTTGTAAAGAAATTAAAAATGTTCCCCCTGGAGGGCAGAGTGGGAGGCGAACCAAAAGACATCCATAATATGAATAAGCAGCTGCAGACCTCTCAAATGATATGTCACACGACTGGTGTTGTAAAGAAATTAAAAATGTGCCCCCCCTGGTGGGTAGAGTGGGGGTGACACACAAGACATCCATAAAATGAATAAACAGTTGTAGAACTTTCAAATGATGTGTCACACAATTGGTGTTGTAAAGAAATTACAAAATGCGCCCCCTCTGAGGGCAGAGGGGGGGGGGTTACACACAAGATATCCATAATATGAATAAGCAGTTGCAAACCTCTCAAATGATGTGTCACACAATTGGTGTTGTAAAGAAATTAAAAATATGCGCCCCTGGGGGGCAGAGTGGGGTATGACACACAACACATCCATAATATGAATAAGCAGTTGCAGACTTTTCAAATGATGTGTCACACAACTGGTGTTGTAAAGAAATTAAAAATGTGACCCCCCTGGGGAGAGCAGAGTGTGGGGGTGACGCACAAGACATCCATAATATGAATAAGCAGTTGCAGACCTTTCAAATCTTGTGTAACACGACTGGTGTTGTAAAGAAATTAAAAATGTGTCCCCCCCAGGGGAGCAGAAATGGGGGATAACACACAAGACATCCATTATATGAATAAGCAGTTGCAAACCTCTCAAATGATGTGTCAAACGACTGGTGTTGTAAAGAAATTAAAAATTTGGCGAAATATTACAGTTATCGCCAAGTTGGCGTCACTTTTGACAACTAATTTTGGTCGCCAAATTTAGCGATATATCGCCAAGTTGGCGACAAACTTGGCGATTGTTGCCGATGGTAACCTTTCCTCTCTTTATGGTAACCCATACGGCGATGCATAGACGGAGCCCTTTCCTGTTTGGTTTATTCGACTCATGGAAGGAGTGGACAACCCGGATTCGTTAGTTCCGGAAATCTTCCACATCAGCATCATTCCAGGAGTCATTCTTTTTAAGGCTAGTTTTTTTTTACTATAGAAGGATTTGAAATTTAGTACATTTGGAAATGGAAGGGAGAGGAAAGTATATCTTTGCAATGCTTTTTCGACAATATCTCAAACAAAAATACTTTTAAATGCCAATAATTGCTGATCGTAAATGTTACTTTCACTTCACACCATCACAAAAGTTTTTTACATGACCATGTGTTTTTTTCATTTGATGCTTTCCCGGCACAGATGCCATATATACACGACATTGTGCGATATTCTTCTAACGCCAATTTCGCAAAAGCTTAGTTTTCAAATTTCAATTGCATACATATATATTAAGGTACTACTTAGTTATCCCGTCGATCAATTTTGCCAAACTATACAAATTGCCAAACTCATAGCGAAATTATACATATAGACATAATTTTCATTTTAAATAACACAAAAAAATAATTTGTAGAATTTTAATAAAAAATACAATTAAAAAGTCCAAATAAAAATCCCTTAATGGCGTTTTAAACACGTGCATCCTATTTATTGTCATTGGATTCGACATTCACGATCATCCATTATTGGCATATAATATTAAAGTTTGGCGATGGTTTTTTGGTCAACGGGATAAGTAGTACTTCTATTAACTATTTTCTATTATTTTCAAAAGAAAATAATAATGAATAAAAGCCGGTGATAATTGATTATCCCTTCGACCAAAAAATTATCGCCAAATTATAAAATTAAATGCCAATAACGGATTATCATAAAGGTTACATTCAGTTTACATTAAATAAGTTACCCATGTTTGTTATGACATAATATGATTTTGAATTCAACTTTTTATTTGTACTTTTATTGATGTTTTACTAATTTATTTCTTCTTTCGTTATTTAAAATAAAAATTATGTCAATATGAATTACATGGTGAATAAATTGATGATTTGTAAAATTTGGCGAAATTGGTCGACGGGATAATCAAGTAGTATTGAAAAGTTTAATTAATAACTACAGAATGAGAACGATTTATAAAATTTAACAAAATTAAATAAAGGTAAATATATATATTTTTTAAATAAACATTAGCCCGGTTATCTTATCAGACAAAATAACAAAATTTTCGTGCCAACTAACAAGGAAGGTCTCCATTGGGGGCATACTCAGAATTTTTTGAAAAAAATACGAATTAAACTACTCATGTAGGTAATAAAGGATCAGTGAAAATTAGCGGCGGAATTACATTATTAGATATCCTTCTATAGTAAAAAAAAACTAGCCTTAAAAGGAATGACTCCTGGAATGATGCTGATGTGGAAGATTTCCGGAACTAACGAATCCGGGTTGTCCACTCCTTCCATGAGTCGAATAGACCAATCAGGAAAGGGCTCCGTCTATGCATCGCCATATGGGTTACCATAAAGAGAGGAAAGGTTACCATCGCCAACAATCGCCAAGTTTGTCGCCAACTTGGCGATATATCGCCAAATTTGGCGACCAAAATTAGTTGTCAAAAGTGACGCCAACTTGGCGATAACTGTAATATTTCGCCAAATTTTTAATTTCTTTACAACATCAGTCGTTTGATACATCATTTGAGAGGTTTGCAACTGCTTATTCATTTAAAGAATGTCTTGTGTGTTATCCCCCATTCTGCTCCCCAGGGGGGGACACATTTTTAATTTCTTTACAACACCAGTCGTGTTACATAAGATTTGAAAGGTCTGCAACTGCTTATTCATATTATGGATGTCTTGTGTGTCACCCCCACACTCTGTTCTCCCCAGGAGGGTCACATTTTTAATTTCTTTACAACAACAGTTGTGTGACACATCATTTGAAAGGTCTGCAACTACTTATTCATATTATGGATGTGTTGTGTGTCATCCCCCACTCTGCCCCCCAGGGGGACACATTTTTAATTTCTTTACAACACCAATTGTGTGACACATCATTTGAGAGGTCTGCAACTGCTTATTCATATTATGGATATCTTATGTGTAACCCCCCCCTCTGCCCTCAGAGGGGGCGCATTTTGTAATTTCTTTACAACACCAATTGTGCGACACATCATTTGAAAGGTCTGCAACTGTTTATTCATTTTATGGATGTCTTGTGTGTCACCCCCACTCTGCCCCCCAGGGGGGCACATTTTTAATTTCTTTACACCACCAGTCGTGTGACATCATTTGAGAGGTCTGCAGCTGCTTATTCATATTATGGATGTCTTTTGTGTCGCCTCCCCCTCTGCCCCCCAGGGGGGCACATTTTTAATTTCTTTACAACACCAGTCGTGTGACACATCATTTGAAAAGTCTGCTACTGCTTATTCATACCATGGGATATTGGCGAGCGCAGCAAGCAGGGGTAGCCAATAATTTGGAATCGCGAAGCGATTACGCGGGGGGTTGGCGAGCATAGCGAGCAGGGGGGCGGGGCCCCCTAGTGTAAAAAAATAAAATAGTTTGGAATAATTGGCGTGAAAAGCTGAAAGCGACGCGGGATTTGGCGAGAAGTGCATTTCCTCGCCAAAAGCAAACGATTTTAACGAATCTGAAAATTGATTTTAATTGACTTCACTGTTAAAAATCTGCAGCCTTTACTGCAACGTCACTCCACTACTTTTATAGAATATCTCTCTTCTGACCAATCAGAATGCTCCATAGCACGCTGAATTGACCGTGTCATACACTGTTAAAAATCTGCTGCATTTTGTTGCAACGCACTCCACCGCTTGTATATAATATCTCTATTCCAACCAATGAGAAAGCTTCATTTCACGGCCAAGTAACCGTTTTCTATAAAGTAAGGGAGTGCGTAGCAACAAAATGCAGCAGATTTTTAACAGTGCATTTTTCAATTTGGAACAATTTTAATCAATTTAAATTGTGTTTTAAATGATAAAATATATTAATTTCATTTTGTTATAAGTACATATAAACGTATATGAAAAAATTACACTTAAAGTAAAGTAAAAATGCAAAACTAAAATTACTTAAACAAACTTATTTAAATAAATTGAACATAGAAAGTTTTTTTCTTTAAAAAGTATTCGAAGCGTAAAAGCGTATTTTTCAAAATTTCGTTTTTTCGCCAACCGGAGATAAATCGCCAAATAAACGAAATTTTTATTATTTTTTTACGGACGTTATAAGGAGGTTCCGCCGAAATTTTTTTTATAAACATATATAACTATATGAGAAGAACATTCTGTAATTTTTTCAGATTTTTCTGAGTATGCCCGTATGGAGACTTTCCTTGTAAGTACCATAATGCATATTTGACATTACATCCCTATTTAAAATCAATTGAATGTTATTTAAGATATGGACAGAATGTGAAGTTTTTGTTTTACTCTATATCTTTTCCTTGTGTAAATTAGGACGTTATATGATCATAATTAAAAAATCTTACATTTAGTTCC
Organism: Maratus speculifer; assembly: GCA_964019185.1. Classification (NCBI taxonomy): domain Eukaryota; kingdom Metazoa; phylum Arthropoda; class Arachnida; order Araneae; family Salticidae; genus Maratus; species Maratus speculifer. The sequence goes on from OZ025294.1 coordinate 45,446,948, forward strand.
TGGGGAGAAATTTTGGCTTTTCCAGATACTTTTTTCCGATGTACTTGTTTATTCCCCATTTTTTTCTACTAGTAAAATATTACTTCTCTGTTATCCCGTCGACCAATTTCGCCAAATTATACAAATCGCCAAACTAGCCAAATTATACACATTGACATAATTTTTTATTTTAAATAACGGAAAAGGAAATAATTAGTAAAATATTAATAAAAATACAAACAAAAAGCCGAAATAAAAATCGCTTAATGACATTCTAAACACATGAATCGTATTTAATGTCATTGAATGTGACATTCACGATCATCCATTATTGGCATTTAATCTTAAAATTTGGCGATAATTTTTTCGTCGACGGGATAACCTAGAAGTACCCTAAAATTCAAAATGTTAGGACACTCGAGAAAATCATCCCATGGTCATATAAATGCATGTTATTTGAAAAAATAATTATGTATTCGACCAAAAAAATAATAACATTGCGTTCACAACTTTATTATTTAAACAACTGAAACTAAAAGCTTCGCAATAAAAACAAATAACTATGTTTTTCACGTGATTTGTTTAATTTCATACATGACAATTTTTATATTAAATTTGGTGGCAATGAATAAAAAAAACTACAATCGCAACAGTAAAAGACAATATTCAACTGGAGGTTTAAGACATAAATTCGATTTTCTCAGAAACCGTCAAACATACAAAGATGAAAAAAAAAACTGTTCTAAGTTTTATCAAGACGATAAATATAAACCAAAAACGAAGTTAATCCATCCATAATAACGTTAGATATTGCTTGTTGAACTTTTCGTCTTTTTTTTCTCGTTAAAAGTTAAATAAAAAACTACAGTAAACTGCGATAATTTTTTGAATGCTATCATTTTATTCGTCTCGTCGAGTTCTATCTTTTGAAACTAAAATCACTGTCGTACGTCAACTGGTTCGCTAGAAATTTCGAAAAGACGTTCGCATTTTCTATTTCTTAAACATATTATACCAAACGCTACCGCGTTTGCTATGATATAAGATTGATACTGACTATTTGGGATATCCTTATCACAAAATGAAATTTTATCCCTCCTAGCACCTCCACAAATTTCACTTGAATTAGATGGTGATCTTTATAAAATTTATCTACATATTACAAATGTATATTTTCTTGTTTTGGTGTGTCACTGTAAATAAGCGATAAATACTATGCACACCCTAACTTTTCGTCTTTTTTTTCTCGTTAAAAGTTAAATAAAAAACTACAGTAAACTGCGATAATTTTTTGAATGCTATCATTTTATTCGTCTCGTCGAGTTCTATCTTTTGAAACTAAAATCACTGTCGTACGTCAACTGGTTCGCTAGAAATTTCGAAAAGACGTTCGCATTTTCTATTTCTTAAACATATTATACCAAACGCTACCGCGTTTGCTATGATATAAGATTGATACTGACTATTTGGGATATCCTTATCACAAAATGAAATTTTATCCCTCCTAGCACCTCCACAAATAACACTTGAATTAGATGGTGATCTTTATAAAATTTATCTACATATTACAAATGTATATTTTCTTGTTTTGGTGTGTCACTGTAAATAAGCGATAAATACTATGCACACCCTAATATGTAGCAAGTATTTGATAGTTCATTGCAGCATTAACATTGATGTATATCAATTTGAATGTGTTTTAAAGAGTATAACATCATTAAAACATATTGCAAACGATTTCGCCGCATGCATAATATTGTAATGTGATTTTTTTCAGCACCCTGTAAATGGACTAGAAAAGCTATACACTTTATTTTTTACTCCAAACATGCTATTATAAACTTTATAAAACCTATAAAATTTACATGTCAATCTGAGTACATTTAAGTGAGCTAGAACATGGAAGAATAGGCGAACAGACAGACAGACAAACAAACAGATAAATCGAATTCATTTACTCTTTTAAATAATGCTGAAAGTGTTAAAAACAAAAAACTGACTTTAAAAAGATCGAAATCGACATAAAATACACATTTCTATCACGCATATTAAGCAAATTCAGAAAATGACGCCATTTTGAATAATAGCCGCCATCTTGAATTCAGACGACTTTACGAGATGCCTCCCCCTCTGAAATGCATTGTATTATCATGAAGTAGATACTTACCAAGCGGTATATTCTTATCACGATTTGCAGTTTTCGTCTTATTTTTGTCGCGTAGCACTCGGACTATTAAAATCGTCTGCACTCTGAAATCTAGATTTTTGATTAATATTATTATTTAAGTGTTCATGGATGATTTTAAAAGAATCTTTTCATCACTATATTTTATATATTGGCATGGAATTATAAATATGTTGTTAAATCATAAACATTTTTCATCTACGTTATAAAGTATCAAAAATTTCTGAAAAAAAAAGAGAAAACTTTTAGTAATTCGCGTTTGAAATGAAATAGACGCCCTCTCGCGGACAAAGTCTGAAACGAAATAGAACTGATACCGATCTTCCGCTGAAATCAGTGTTTAAAAGGCCGATAAGTAAATAAACAGTTCTATAATAAATAAATAAATAAACAGTTCTATAACGCATGCAACGTTGGGTTCTTTGTATTAAAATTATCTAAAATCAAAATTTTATACACAAAGTTTAGATCTATAATATAAAAAAGTACATTTGACTTACTCATGGCAAAATAACATGACAGCAACACAATGCAATGGGTTTCGCTATGCTATAGCATGGAACAAACAACACTACGTAAACAAACGATTATCAGGTCTATACAACGCCACCTTTCGGTCATTACAAACGCGAATACAATTTTTTACTTCAAATCATATGTTTTCAATATTTTATTTAATTTTGATTTGACATTTAATTATTTTTAATTTTCCAATTTCAATTATTTTAAAAGCAAACATTTATTTTAATAAATAATATAATAGAAAAAAACATTAAAAAAATAAGGTTTCTTCGTAAAATATGCTTCAGCTGTAATTCATTTCTTCCAATCCGTCTTATTAATACAAAATTCCTTCCTCGTGCTTTATTTTGAGACATTAAAATTTCAGCGATAAATGGTTTCCCTCTTGCAAACCTTTCTTTTTTTCGGTTTACTTCGCCACCACCTATCTTTTTCCTCCATGGCGTACATCAGCTGTGATTAAAAAAAAAAAAAAAAAAAAAAAAAAACCTCATTTAAACTGACAGTTTGCCAACCTATGAATTTTAAAGGTCAGTCTCAGTTTTTAAAATTATTTCTGCGAAAATTTTATGCAACCAACCAACCATAAGAGAATGAAAAGACAAAAAGCTAAAAAAAGCGATTTTTTATGAGAGTGAGGTTTGGAATATAATTAATTACTCAGTTAATAAATAGAATTTTGAAATTCTGAGCGTCAGGTGCATCAGGAGAGATATTGGGCTACTTTCGGAAAAATTTTGAACTTCGTACGTACCGTAGTTTTCGCTAACTATCGCAGACACACACACACAGAGCGATTTGTTATTTTATTAATATAGATATAGATAATGAATCAAAAAGAGTTTTATAAAAATATTAACATGAAGCATCAAATAAAAAAAAAGTTACTTTTCAACAGAAACTCTTAGTGATATTTAAAAAAATAAATCATGCAGTATCTTATCATTTTAACAATCTTCAGAATAATAAATTTCATTGAAGTTTATTCATAAATTTAATTAAAAATTAATTTTATTCAATGATTATGTATTTGTAATATTAATAGCTTAGGTGTGATTTTAAAAAAATTGTCAAATCGACAATTTAATTATTTATAAACATTATTACAAACATTTGTTTACTCTGGATAGAATATTTAGGTTGATAGAATTTGCTAATTTATTGTATTGCCGAAAAGTCATATGCCAAACTAGAGGTCTGCACGGGCCGAAATTTCCAGGCCCGGGCCCGGCCCGAAAGTTAAAATTTCGGCCAGAGCCCGGCCCGGCCCGAACGAAAAAAATAATGGCCCGGCCCGGCCCGAAAGTTAAAATTTCGGCCCGAGCTCGGCCCGGTCCGGAAAAAAGTTTAAAATTCGGCTCGAACCCGGTCCGGCTCGAGTGAATTTCTACAGAACATTGATCTTTAATCTTATGGAAGAGTTCTGACCAAAAAAATTATATTAGTCTTTTTTTTTTTCCATGTTTATAATCTCCATTTATGCAGAAGAGCCGTAGGCTGCGATATTTATGCTTTTAAATGAATCTTTGTTTGTTGTATGTAAATGTTTCAGTTATCACTAGTATTATTAATCCATATTCCCTGTAATGGAGACAAAAATCGAAAAAGCGGTATAGGTAAAATTTCCAAAAACGAAATCGCTTTGCAACGAAAAAAAATGCATTCCCTTCTTAACAGATGTAAATGTTTAATATATTTTTTTCTCCTGTATTGTTGTATTCATTTTGCATGGATGAACATTTTAAAAGAAACTTTCAGTTTTCAGTTAAAAAAAAAAAAAATCCGTCATAATCATGTTTTTTTTTTTTTTTTTTTTTTTTTTTTTTTTTTGTGTGTGTGTGTGTGTGTGTTTAATTCTATTTTAAAACGCCTAGTAATCTACGATTCTTTAAAAGGAATAAATTCTAATGTTTAATTGTAGAATAATGACGGCTTAAAAGTATAGGCTTTTTTTGCAGAAATTTTTGGACAAAGCCAAATACAGTCGACTTTCGTTAATTCGAACTCGTCGGGACCGCATTAAATGTTCGAATTATCCGAAGTTCGAATTATGGAAAGTATGAAATGAAAACATTCTCAATATGCTACTACTACAAAGAAATTGATGTTATAGTGTTTCTTAAATTTATTTCGTTTGTTATCATTAGAATATGACTTAATATTAAATTAGAAAGTATAAATTCATAAACTAATTAAAATATTAGAAACAAGCACAATGGAAGAAAAATTTAAAGCGTCAATGATGGACAGACGGGGCACTAAGAAAGTGGATATCAAATGCATTGGATTATATGTATATTCATTCGGAACAATTTTCACAAAAATTAAAGTAAAAAAGTCATTCACATGGTCTGAAATCCGTACGAAAGAAAAGAAAAATTAAAAATCGGAATTCTCGTTAGTTCGAATTAAACGAAGTCAAGAGAAAAGGAGTTCGAATTAATGAAAATTTTTTAACGTTATTCTGCTATTGAAAGTTTTGGGACTTCATGGTTAGTTCGAATTAAGCGAAGATTCGAATTATCCGATTTCGAATTAACGAGAGTCGACTGTATTACTGATTTATAAAAAGTCGAGAAAAGGATTTTCATATAGGACGATTCAATAGGAACTGATTATTTTGGTCCATGAGAACTAGGAAGAATGGAATCAGTCTCGGCTTCGTACGGAAAAAAAAAAAAAGTTAGGCCAGGCCTGATACTCCAGCAAAAAAATTAAGGCCCGAGCCCAGCCCGGCCCGAAAAGATTAGTGACTAGGCCCGGCCCGAAAGGATTAGTGACTAGGCCCGGCCCGAGTCTTCAGAAGTAAGGCCCGAGCCCGGCCTGGCCCGAATGTCATTATTGGAAATCGGCCCGAGCCCGGCTCGCGGGCCGGGCCGGGCTCGGGCCGAGGCCCGTCCCGTGCTGACCTCTATGCCAAACAGTCATTAATTCTGAAAAAAAAAAAAAAAAAAAAAAAAGCCAAAACTAGATTTTGAGATCTTTGTTCTGTAGATTAATTATTTTCACTAGATGGCAAGGGTAAAAAACTATTATTTTTAAAAAGTTTTATTTGCCTTAATTTATTTTATTTTTATTTGAACATATAAGGCGAAAAAAAAAATGTGGCATAAAAAATACCAGCACAGCTATCATATGCACACCAGGTTGGCACATTTTTTTTCGGATACCAATGTGTCAGAAACCTCGTTTTCGATTACCAATTACATACATATATCATAGCAAACGCTGTAGCGTTCGGTATAATATGTTTAAGAAATGGAAAATGCAAATGTGTTTTTGAAATTTCTGGCGAACCAGTTGACGTACGACAGTGATTTTTTTTTCAAAAGATAGAACTCGACGAGACAAATAAAATGGTAGCGTTCAAAAAATTATCGTAGTTTACTCTACTTTTTTATTTAAATTTTAACGAAAAAATGAAGACTTAAAATTCAACAAAGTCTAGCTAACGATTCCGTGGATGGATTAACTTTATTTTTGGTTTATTTTATTCCTCTTGGTAAAAAACAGCTTTTATTTTTCATCTTTGTATGTTTGATGGTCACTGAGAAAATCGAATTTTTGTCTGAAATCTCCAGCTGTTTTTTTCTTATTGCTGTTTTTCCTTGTAATTGTTGCACGAAAGTTTAAATGAATATAAAAATTGTTACGTATGTAACTTAAATTAAAAATTATATAAATCATGTGAAAAACATACTTATTTGTTTTCCTTTTTCCCCCATACATCATATTCATTATCTATTTTGACGCGCGAAGTGAAATATTTTTTTCATTTATTAAATTTCTATTTATTTAAGTTACTAGCCGCCTCTGGCAACAAACTTGGTCTCTCTTAAATTTATGCTAAGCATTGTAATATGATACTTTTATTCATCATTTTATTTTCTTGCGCATCTTACTAAATCTAAAGGTTCATATAACGAAATGAGCAGAGGAGTTTCTAAGATCTTTTAAGGTTCTGTCTACGTGCTACGTGTATATGTGCTCTATGGCTCATGGTGCATTCATCCCACATAACTAATGAGGCTTCTTGTTATAGTTTACCAAGAGGCCCATTTTAGCTAATAAAACATATCGATTGTTGCTCAAGATTTACTCTCAATCCTTTACACTCAATCTTTCCTCTTTATAATATTGGTATAGATGTGACCTCATTATTTACCGATTTTTATTAGTTGCATATATCCATGCCTCTTGTTCTTTTAACAAATACTTCATAATTCCTATGTCATTTAAAGTATGTCGTCATGTTTTTCCAAATCAAATATTTTATTAATAATTTAATTCTTTCTCGTTCACTTTACTTCTAATTATGTCGCCATTTTTCGCAGAGAACATCTGATATTCGTGCGTCTTATATAATAAAATACTTTTTTCTCCCAAGTATGACGCCATATTTATTTTCCTTTGAATTCTTTTTATTTTAATTTTTCACGTGGATACTGTTCAACTGAAAATTAATTGCCGAGGAGAAATTATTATTAAAGCTTTTGATTTTATTGACAACGGGAAAGAAAAATGGTTATTTTTTATCGGAAAAATTTTAATTGATTATGTATGAAAAATAATGAAATTTTGAATTATTAAGGAAAATATTTGAATAAATCAATTAAAAATTAGCCTATGTTCATCGGATATAGTGTAGCTTTCCAACGGTGAAAGAATTTTTCAAATCCGTCAAGTAGTTTCTGAGCCTATTCAATTCAAACAAACAAACAATCAAATCTTTCCTCTTTATAATATTAGTATAGATGATCTCAGTCTTCTGTCTCTTTGTTTCTTATATTTCCCCAAGACGTTTCCAACCATGGGCTGCTATGCAAATCTATGAATTCTTGTGATGTCTCCGACCTCTTCTTAAAGTTTGTATTAATAATCCTGGGACATTCTGCATAATATATGATGCAGTCATAATTCATGAGTTTTATTTAATTTTCATAATTAAAAATCTGCTTTTGAATAAAATGTATAGATTGCGTTTGTGTGTTTTTAATTGTATCTCTTTAAAAAAAAGAACATTTCATTTGGATGATTTTTCCATAAGATAATAAATCAAGGTTTGTTACATCGGTTTCTCAGATTTAAAATTCTTTTAATTATATGAAGACTTAGAAAAAAAAAAAAAAAAAAAAAAAAGAAGTTGAATGTAGATTCTGCCATTGCAAAATTCAGTTTCGCCTCCGATTTAAAAAAAAAAAAAAAAAAAAAAAAAAAATCGATACAGGTTTTTTAGAAGGGCGACCCCGTTTAGAATGCAATGAACTAACTTCATTTTTCTTGTGTTTATCAATATAATAGCAAACATTAACGACGTGAAATACCCAATTGATTAGCAATTTCTCTCTGAGACATTGGAATTGCGGAATAATAAAGAGATACAATTTGACGAGCTACTTCTTCATTGACTAGATTCATCAAAAACGAATTTTTTCTTTAGTTTAAACGCTTTTTTGTAGACTCTGAAAAAAAGGAAAAGCATTTTAACAATAAAATTTTATGAATGTCTCGTTTTAACGGCCAGATTACGAAACTAGTCGTTGGGAGCCACCGTAATACTTACCCATCATGGATATACATTGTATAATATGTGAAAACTCTTTATAAAATGCATTGCAATTCCAAGACAAAATTTAAACGTATATTTAAATATTCTTAATATACATAGGAATGCTCCATTAATGAATTGCTGATGAAACCATTTCGACAAATTATGTAAAACTAGTCGTTGGGGGCCACCGTAATACTTACCCATCATATATAGGCATATATAATATATGAAAATAATACATTTGAAAACTATTTATAACATGGATCGCAATTCCAAAAGAAAATTTAAACGTGTATTTATATTTTTATTGTGCATAGTAATGCTGTATTAATGAGTTGCTGATGAATCTCTTTCGATAAATTATACAACACGCCTAACTACTCAAGTAGCACTGAATTGCGAAAAAGAAACATTCTTATAACTCCAAAAATAATAATCTTATTAACTAACAATTTATTGCGTTGCATTAAGCGTCTCATTTCCAATTAAAATATATCTTTGAATTAAAATTTGAATGAAATACAGGGTCATGAAAAATCGAAGAATGTGGAAAACAGGATTACAGATATCTAGGCAACTAATAATTCGATCAACTTCGTTTCTTATGCAAAATTTGTGTTTTTTTATTGCCTTTTACGATCACTCCTTAAAATAAAAAAATTCAAAAATTTTTATATACCTTTCATCAGAACGAATTTTTCGAGAGTCCGAAAAAAATAGTTCCGGATAATCGAGGTTACTGATATTAAATAGGCTTCGTCCTATTCTTACTTATTACAAAATTTTAAGTCTCTATCTCCATTTGTTCGTAAGATACAGCGTTTACAGACCGATAGACAGACAGACGGACGGTAGAGGTCTGCACGGGCCCGGGCCTGGCCCGTGGCCCGTACCCGACCGGGTCCGCGGGCCGGGCCGTCGGAATTGTTTCGAATTTTCTAACGGGCCGGGCCGGCAGATTTAGAATAGTTTTTTTAACGGGCCGGGCCGACAAACAACATAAACGGGCCGGGCCGCCAAAAAAATTGAACGGGCCAGACGGGCCGAGCCGGGTCGGGCCGATAAAAAAAATTTTCGGGCCTACCGGCCCGTTCTCAAGTTTTAAGCAGAAACGATAAAATATAAGCTATTTTCAACGAAAATGGTTTTAATGAGAATAAGTATAAATGTGGCCATACAAGTTTGATAGCGTCAATATAAAAATGCACAGTGTATCGGCATCGGAGAATTACATTATGTGTAACCCGTTTTAATATTTTTTAGTTGACTCATGCCGGTCCGAGATCACGCTTGCATTGTTTTTCTACATATAGACTGGCCGGACCGGTACTAGACTTAATTATTGGCAGAAAATTGATTTGTGAAAATGATTTGTAAAATTATTAACAGCGATAAAGAACTTATGTTAGCTTAGTCTTGGGATATATACTTCTTGATGATTTTTAAATTAATTTGTCAATAATGCGAAAGTTTGACACATTTTCTTATTAATTTTAAATTGTAAAAGTATAAAAGTGATAAGCCTAACTATTGAAGGGATTTGGAATCGAATAGCGTTTTTCATTTTTGGTAAATAAAATACTTGTATAACCTTGTTGAGATATAATAGTTTCTCAAATGATTGCAGGTTTTTCTCCCTTCCCTTGCTATTGCTTCCGGAAATTCTATTCAAAACGCTAATTATGACAGTATTTTATTTGTTTGCAGTATTCTTAAATTGCTTATATGAAAAAATTAATAACGCCATTCGATTATATAGTTTCTGAATAAAGATATCTGCTAATCTTATGCGTTTCTGAGGGAAAAAAATGAATTTAGAAATGTATCAGAAAGGAGTTTTTTGAATTTAAGAATGAATTTAGATTTGAAATCTATAATAAAATGACATAGAAATATATTTATAAATCTTCTTTTATTAATCAGCTTCAAAATTAACCATGTTTTTAGCTTTCTTTATATTTTCTTTTATTCTAAGCCATATTAATTTTTTAATGAATCTTTATTCGAATGTTAAAAGCCTAAGAATCTAAGTAATCATTAATGTTGTTAATGTGTATTTGCTGTAAAACATATTGTAAAATCATTCCATAGATATGTATGCAGTATTCTTTAAAGGAATCTTAGTTATATGATAAAAATCTGAATTTTTTAGAAATCGTAGAAATTGTAACGGGCCAAAACGGGCCGGGACTGTTTTCGCTGATTTTTGTACGGGCCGGGCCTAAAATATAAAAATTTAAACGGGCCGGGCCCGGGCCGTACTTTTGAGTTTTACAACGGGCCGGGCCGAAATAACTTTCCTACGGGCCGGGCCGGGCCGGGCCTGGAAATTCCGGCCCGTGCAAACCTCTAACGGACGACAATTTTTTTTTCTAAAAATATGTTTTTCGGAATTTTCAGTACCTGGAACGTGTAAATCCGTCAAAATTTTTTTTTCGATTTTCAAAACGATTGCAAGACTTACCCTATACTGCGTATGATACGTAAGTAAAAGTGGGCCACAATTTTTGACACATTTTTTAGCTTGTATGAAAGGAATAGCACCGGAGGCCAAAAAAAAAAAAAAAAAAAAAAAAAAAACTAATTTGATTTTTTCTATAACATTATTTTCACTAACTGAAGTCATCCGAAAGTAAAATCTCAATCTCAGTGTCCATAATGAAAAGAAATATTGAAATGTAATATCGTTATGAGTAAAAATGCGATGTTTTAAATAGTGACGTCATTTTCTCTTCAAATATTTTTTAAAAGTTACTGTTATTAGCAATATGAAAAGGCGTCCGTAATAATATTGCAAATCCCATTTATCTGCTTGCTGAATGACATCATTTTCCCCATTTGAAAATTTTCTTATTTTGCTTTAGTTATTAATTTTTATCATAAATTATTTTCTGTTATTTTATTTACATTATTAATATTATTTCTTAGTAAATATATTTTTTTTTTTTTACCTCAGTTAGTGCATAATTATACGCAATCCTTTTATTGTGGTTAAATTTTATGAAAACAATTAACTTTTTTCTTTTAAATTCGAGGACATGTTCACTGATGAGATCAAGCTTCTGATAATGGAAAATAAATTTTTATTATTGAGAGAAAAGCTAAACTGAGTTGCCACCATTTGAAGAAATATCGTAAAAAAGCATTTAAAATTAAAAATAAGATATAAAAATGGAAATAAATTAAAAAATAGTTAAAATGGGCACAACTACAAATAAATAGCTTTCATTTAAAAAAATAATTATCAAAATCGGTTGAGTAGAAAATTCAGGGATGATGACACGACATTTTTAGCTTGTCTGAAAGAAATAGCATCGGAGGCTAAAAAAACTAGTCGGATATGGTAATCCCTAAACTTTATTCTATCTCATCTATGTTAATATTTCAAAATTCGTTATTACAGTGCCAAAAGTAAATGGCAATCTATGCCCATCATTGGAATTTTAATGATATCAAATTCTATACATTAGTTCTTGAGATATGATTATCGCTAAATTAATGTAATCATTAAAAATCATGCAAATGCAGCATAACATCCCCATTTGTTGAGTGATTTACATGGAAAGCTGATTCGAAACAATTTATGTCAATATCTAAGAGAATCTGAAGTTTATTGAAAATCCGAGCATAATTTCTTGAAATAGGGCTATGGCGGAAATCATGAAAAATGGAGCACAGCACTGCGACCTGTTAGGTGATTTATACTAAAATATAAACAACACCAAGTCATATTAACCCCTTGGGGACGAGCGACACGTATACGTGCCGCAAAAAGGCTTAAGAATCCTTGTTTATTCTCACCGGTAAAATTATACTGTAAAATTTGTCTTATTCAATCGGAGCATTTTCTCGATTTAAGAAATAACAAATTTCTGTTTTTTAAAACCGGTGACAAAACATTAAAAATTTCGCAAAAGGCTCCCGTCGCGAAGGGGTTAAGGAATAACTGAATCTGACGTTTTGTGAAAATTCATTCATTGTTGTTGCAAAAATTGCAAAAGATGCAGCATAGCAGCGCCAACTGTTGACCTATTTACATCAAAAGGTAGAAAAGGTCAATTCATGTCAAAGGCTAACTGCATCTGAAGTTTGACAAAAATCTGTGCATTAGTTTTCGAGATGCAATTGCAGAAAACGTGATTAATGCTGCATAGCAGCACCTCCTGTTGCGTGATTTGCATCAAATGCAGAAAAATGTCAGTTTATATCATGGATTAACTGAATCGTGAAGTTTGATGAAAATCAGTACATTAGTTCTTAAGACAAAGCTACTGCGGAAATCGTAATAAATGTTGCATAGCAGCGGCTCCTGTTGAGCGATTTTCACAAAAAACTAATCAAAACCAATTTATATCAGGGGCTATCTGAATATAAACTTTTATTAAATTCCGTGCATTAATTCTTGAGATAGAGCGTCCAGAAAATTCATGTCACATACAGAGTAGGTTTAGCATTGTGTTTGTCCTACTAATAAAAATATGAAAACATAGAAAACTGGGTGCAGGAAAACACAATGCTAAGTCTACGAGTCAACCACTAGTGGTATTCATTTTTGGCTTATACACCACTTCGCTTCTGGCAGACATAGATGATTAGATTCCTCTATTACTACTATTCCATAAAATAAAAGATTTTTTCTTGTGCTCGATAGGGTTTTGTGCGGTCGGCTCTTGGACTATTAGGTACGTTTTGTGAAAATTAGATTCAAGTCATTAGATTAAAATTTTGTGGGATGTTAATGCTATAAACTATTAAACAGCACTCCAGTGAATTTAAAATTTTAGAATTTTATCATAAATGTTTTTATGAATACCTAAATATGTGGGATAAAAACTGCCATTTTCAAATAATTAGTATTGTTACAAATTTTAAAAATATATAATTAAAAAATAATAAAAATTCATTTACAATGACAAAAAGTGTGTTTTGGCTAATTCTTGGAAGATTTATTCTAGGATTTCCCTCAGAGGGATTAGTCTGAGCGATATTGCTGAGAACATATATTAATAATAATTTGCAAAAAGTATAAAAAACTAGTTGGATGTGCCAATCCCAAAACTTTCTTCTATCTCATACACACATTTTAATATTAAAAAAAATAGTTACTCATTTTAGTGCTTTAATAATTTTAATTCAATACCTTACCAACTTTGATTTTCATCTTAAATTTCTGCTTCAATCAATTAATCAGAGTAAAAACGAATTTCCGTCTCTGCACGAGCCGATGGACAGTAGAATGATAAACAGATTTTTTTTTTCAAATTCAGGGAGGACCTACTTGCCTTACCAAAAAATAATCATATACAAAATGTTTAGTTCAGTTCTAGAACTAAATTCATACATTTTTATGTAGTGCAATATTGAAAATGGCATAAAATTCGGTATTGCAACTCCCTCTTCCGGCGGATTTTTTTCAGATTCAGGGCGATCCAACTAGCCATAGCCATACACTTACACAAAAAATGTCGTTCAATTCGATGCATAACTTCATGTACTTTTGATCGGTACAATATTGAAAATGGCACAAAAATCGTGATTGCAGCGCCCCCTTCCGGCGGATTTTTTTCAAATTCACGGAGGACCAACTAGCCATAGACATACACATACACAAAAAATTTGGTTCAATTCGATGCATAAATTCATATACTTTTGGTCGGTACAATATTCAAAATGGCACAAAAATCGCGATTGCAGCGCCCCCTTCCGGCGGAATATTTCAAAACTGAAGGAGAACCTGCTTGCCACAGTCAAAAACATTCACAAAAAATTTGGTTCAATTCGATGTATAACTTCATATACTTTTAGTCGGTACAATATTGAAAATGGCACAAAAATGGCGATTGCAGCGCCCCCTTCCGGCGGATTTTTTTCAAATTCAGGGAGGACCAACTAGCCATAGTCATACACATACACAAAAAATTTGGTTCAATTCGATGCATAACTTCATATACTTTTGATCGGTACAATATTGAAAATGGCACAAAAATCGTGATTGCAGCGCCCCCTTCCGGCGGATTTTTTTCAAATTCACGGAGGACCAACTAGCCATAGACATACACATACACAAAAAATTTGGTTCAATTCGATGCATAACTTCATATACTTTTGGTCGGTACAATATTCAAAATGGTACAAAAATCGCGATTGCAGAGCCCCCTTCCGGCGGAATTTTTTCAAATTCAGGGAGGACCAACTAGTCATAGTCATACACTTACACAAAAAATTTGGTTCAATTCGATGTATAACTTCATATACTTTTGGTCGGTACAATATTGAAAATGGCACAAAAATCGCGATTGCAGCGCCCCCTTCCGGCGGAATATTTCAAAACTGAAGGAGAACCTGCTTGCCACAGTCAAAAACATTCACAAAAAATTTGATTCAATTCTATGCATAACTTCGTACACTTTTTGATGGTAGAATGGCGACATACAGACACACAGACACACACACACACAGACACACGGACAGACAGACATTTTGTAAAAACATGTTTTTTGGAATCTCTGACCCCTGAAACGTGTAAATCCGTCAAAAACCGGAAGTCGAAAAAAATTTCGATTACAATACTTTCTTCTATTGAAGATAGAAGAAAGTAAAAAAGAACGAAAAAATACCACATTTAAAAAAATGTAATTTTAGAAATTACAACGAGTATTTGGAAAATAATATTTTCAAAGGCTATAACTTTTGGCTTATAAATGATTTCTGTATTTAAAAAAACCAGTAATAACATTTTTAAAATTACACTGGTCAACAGCTGTTTTGGTGCCGGGGTATTTTTAGCTGATTTTATATGAATTTGATGTCCTGAATTCAAATATGGCATTAGTTTTTCTTTATCAGCTCAGTTTTTTAAGATAAACAACTTTTTGTGAAATATGTGTTTCATTATTTTAAGGTAAATCCATGTATTAAAAATGTATGTAAAAATAAAATAAGAACAGGATTTTTATTTTTTATAATACACAAATGTTAGTTTTTATTATTATGATGCACACATATTCAAATAATAATTTTTTAATTATATTATAAATTTTTTTTACTCACAAAAATAGAGAAAAACGTCACTGATGAAACTGATACTCATTGAATGCTTCGGAAGCTTCTTTTCCGTGACATTCTGGAATATATTTTAGAACAGTGTCTTTTTAAACTCAAACTGTAATCTGAAACCCTTTGCATATCTCATCTTTTTTGGTAGCGGTCCTCCATAGTCTTAATATTGTGGTGAAATCTTTCGGGATGTTTACCACTTGTGCCTTCTTTATTTTCAAGAAAATGCTCTAAGTGGCAATGTAAATAGTGCACTTTAATGCTTCTAGAACACCCAAGGGATTTAAAACTATTATGTTTTTCATTTACCAGTTCTGTGGTGACGAAAATAAACACCTCCTACTAGGTACGCAAACGTGACGTGGTTAGTACGAAGACAAATGAAAATAATATCCCTTCGGCGTTGTGAACGAAGATCGGATATTATTAATTACTGAAATTAATTCCTTAATATCATACATAAAATTACCATTTTGCAATAACATTAGGATCGCCTTATTTAACGTATGAATTTGTGAAAATTGGGATTGATGAGTCAATAAAATACTTGAGATATTAATCTACAAATTTAAAGGTTAACATTCCCTAATCTGCATCTAGAAATTACCTTAAAATACATAAAGGGAGAAAACTGGAATAAAGACAAGAATAGGTACATATATACAAAATTTTATTAAAACACATAAATTGGCATCATGCAAACACTATAAAAATATAATATGCAAGGCAATAACTACTGAAATATGGTTATAGTGAAATATACAAAATACTTTATATCATTTTTTTTTTCTTTGTTTGTTTATTTATTCATTTTTTTATTATTCTGCTATCCTCACAGCTCATAATGCTTAAATTCACGACACAACTTATAGGCAAAGCCCCAAAATTTCATATTTTATCAAATCGAGTCCTTCGTTCATATTATTAGTATTATTTTACTGGTATTATTAATTTACTTATTTATTCATTTTACTATTAATTAAGTTTGAGCATTAAATTCTGATAATTTTGAGCCCCAAAGATAATAATAATTTTAAAATTTTAAAATAATCGAATTTTAAATAATCAAATTTTAAAAACCAATATTTTAACACCACATTATCAATAAAATAAATTGGCCAGTCACATGAACAATGAAATTTTCTCACCTTACAAGTATGTTCCTTGTATTGGTCGTCGTTGGCTTATAGCTGTCCATACAGTTCATTAGTACACTGACACAATTAAATCCAGGTGTTGAGTTCCAAGGCATTTTGTTAGTTTTTTTTATTAACACAAATAGTCTGCAACTTTTCAGATTTTGAGCACTTTCCAATCATCAGTTAGACGTATGGTCCTTTTCACACTAATATGCACTTTCAAATTTCACTGGGAGTTTCAGGCAAAGTTTTTTTTTTGTTTTGCAGAAAAGAATTCCACTCAGCAATACTTAGAAATCATCCGATGAAAATTAGTCAGCTTTGCGCACTTTCCAATCATCAGTTAGGCGTATGGTCCTTTTCACACTAATATGCACTTTCAAATTTCACTGGGAGTTTCAGGCAAAGTTTTTTTTTTGTTTTGCAGAAATGAATTCCACTCAGCAAGGCGTATGGTCCTTTTCACACTAATATGCACTTTCAAATTTCACTGGGAGTTTCAGGCAAAGTTTTTTTTTTGTTTTGCAGAAATGAATTCCACTCAGCAATACTTAGAAATCTTCCGATGAAAATTAGTCAGCTTTGCAGTACTCAGGTGTTCCTGTTTGAATTGGAAATCAGTCGACGATTCACAGAGCATAGCGTCGCTTCTCATCACTTCGTTCGGGAGGCATAAGATCACATCTTCCGACGACACGGATTATTTCGATTTCCTCTTTTTCCTCTCATCTTAGCGGGAAACTCATAGTAGAGAGAAGAGAAAAAAATCTTTTTCTTACTTCACACTTTCCATTCTAAAACTGCACTGACTCATGTGGGGTTTTCTTTTCAGGTCCTGTACGCCCCCTTTGACCCCATTGGGTATTAAAATTCGGACTCCAATTGGCTTTGAATATATTTCACTGTCCATTGGTCAGGTAAAAGATGCGGGGTTGGATTTTCAGACATTGTTTCTCCATTATTTATTGCCGGAGCTCCGATTCCGAACCGGCGACCCCACGTAGACCACACACGAGAGTAATAAATTTGATTGTAAATCTCTTATTGTTGCTTGTGTACGTTAGTGTCACAAATGGCGACTCTAGGTTTTATTGCTTCTCGTAAACATTTGTTCCTTTTTAAACTAATGGTGAGAAAATCCCTTCGTTCATGTGATTTTGCTATACCCAGGCTTTGACTAAAGGAGAGCTTATAGTATAATAAAACTTCCGAACAAACAACACATATTATTGTTATCATTTCTTGTTTACGAAAGCTAAAATAAAAATTTATTTTAATACTTTTATATACATTAATATTATTTCATTTTCTATCTCTTTCTAGATTATTTATTTATTTATTTATTTATTATTATTCTTTCTCTCTCTTTGTTTTTTCTTTTCTTTTATTTTATTTTATTCTAAGCGATGTCGTGACATTTCTTTACGACAAGCTTATCCCCTCTTACTTTAAGAAAAAAAAATTATTCTATCCAAAAATAAGCTATAACATATATACAGATTTATAATATAATCACTTAAAATTAAAAGATGTGCAAGAATACCATACCATTATTATAAATATATACATGTAATGACAAATGGACATAGTAATACACAAATTGAAATAACATACACAAATACATTAAATGTGGGAAAATTCATTGCAATGTGTTGGCCTTTGAAAACTGCCAAATATAATATGTATATAAACATATTCACCTCCGCGATACCTATCTTATTCGCTCGAATTTCCTACTGAGACGCATTCTCACTAGAATTCACTACTGTTCATGCTACTGTTTATGACTTCATTTTCATTCCCGTTTTTATTTTTATCATACATTATTTCACGATCCTATTGTATTATTGTTCTGAAACCTTTTCTATCTTCATTTTCTTTTTTTGTATAACATACCGTGTTATGAAAAAATTCGTAAATATAATTTTTATATATATGTATATATATTTTGTTTGAATCTAGTTTATTTTTATATTAGGTAATATATTACGACTATTCATGTAATGCCTATTTTTAATATTTATTTGTCTCTGTTATATATATTTTGTCTATGTATAGTTTCCTAAAAAATATTTTCCATACCATGCAAGTTATCGACCAGCAATAAATACTCACATCCCGGGAAGTACGAAACATATTTCGTATGAGACCATAATATAGCTCCGTTTATTTTTTTATTTTTTTATTTTTTTATTTTTTTTTTTTATAACGTTAATTTTGTATGTAATTTGCAAGATTCGAACATTTTTTAGAATTTTCTGTGTTTAATTGTAAAAATTTTTTTTTAGTTTGGCTGATATGTTAAATACGGTATATTTAAAAAATTTTGACGGTTTCAGTAGACGCTTAAAACAATTTTAACAAATTCTTGAAGTCTAAAAAATTTTTTTTTTATTTCGGAATTTTATTTATTTATTTTTTTATTTTGTTTTATTATTATTATTATTATTATTATTTTTTTTTTTTTTTTTTTTTTTTTTTTACACTTATATTTTCTGAGGAATGATTATTTGTTTTCTGTTCTGTTTGCTATATTGGGCGCAAATAATTTAGAAATATGAATTCTAATAGGTCTCAGGTCTGGCCTATGTTTGTTCTTTATGAGGTAGTTATCATTTCTGAAAATTCTCTCAATATAATATGGGCCTGAAAATTTCTGATGTAATGCCTTAGGTTTTCTGAGCATTTTCATGTAGACCTCGTCACCCAATTTTAATTCTTTGTGTTTTAACTTCGAATTCTTATTCAGTTCCAAATCCGCCTTTTCTTGATTCTTC
Organism: Maratus speculifer; assembly: GCA_964019185.1. NCBI lineage: Eukaryota > Metazoa > Arthropoda > Arachnida > Araneae > Salticidae > Maratus > Maratus speculifer. The sequence continues at coordinate 45,466,157 of OZ025294.1, forward strand.
ATAACTTCATATCTTATATCGTGCATATGTTTGAGCTTATTCTGTACATATGTACTGTAAGAATCCATATTATGCGCTTCAAAATTCGTGAATGGCGTTTTTATCTCTCTACCGAAAAATAACATGCTTGGAGAAAATTTTGTTATTCTATGTACAGTTGAATTATGCATAAGTACGAAATATGGAAGTTTTATATCCCATTCGTAAGTTTTATTACACATAGAGGCTATGGAAGCTTTTAAATCCCGGTGTATTCGTTCAAGTACAGATTGCGATTCCGGGTGGTACACCGACGAAGGTATTAGTTCAATATTTAAATTTTTCATATAATCTTTGAAATCCTTCGATTTAAAATAAGCTCCGTTGTCTGTAGAGATATATTTCGCTAATCCAAAAGTACTGAAATAACCATTTAATGCGTTGATTATAACCTTAGTATCTGTCGATCTAAGTGGAAATGCTTGTAGGAAGCGAGATGCTGTATCGACAATAGTTAAAACAAATTTATTCCTATTTAGAGATGTAACCAAACTTCCTACTACGTCAATAGTTAATTTATGACCAGGTATGTAATTTTTATCCATCGTTTTCAGTGGAATTTTTATCGTTTTATGCTGTTTAAATGTATTGCATGTTATACATTTCGCACAGAATTGTTTTATCTCTTGATACATTCTATACCAAAAAAATCTTTCTTTTATTATGCCATAGGTTTTTAGAAAAGCGAAGTGTGGGACATGTGCGCTTTTTATAATATCTTCTTTTAAATTCTGTGGCGCAATATATAAATCATCATTATTTGAATTTCGTGATTTTCTTAGAATTAATATTCCTTCTTTATTTAAATTGTATTTTTCATATTTTTTTGCTTTTTTCTGTTGTTGTAAAGCTTGAATAATTTCGTTTAATTTAGGGTCTTTTAATTGTTCTTTTTTTATATTGTCTGCATTCAAATTTTTATTTACCGCAAAAAGATGTTTGTTTAAATCGTCCGCTATAGTTAAGGCATTTGTTTCTCTACTACAGAAATCTGCTGGGTTATGAATACCTTCAATGTGCGATACTTCAAAATCATAATCCTGCAGCTTAAGTAACCATCGTGCTACAATTTCCGGCTGTTTTTCCAAGTGTAAGTGGTATGTTAATGCTTTTGAATCTGTTAGGAGAAAAAATTTTCTTCCTAATAAAATGTTTCTAAAATAAGTTATAGTTTCGTATATTGCCAAAAGCTCTATCTGCATGCTTGGATATCTCTTTTCCGATTCTTTTAATTTTCTGCCCGTAAATTCAATTGGTATCATTTTATCTCCTTGTTTTTGCGCGAGTATACCTGATGTTGCAATTTTTGATCCGTCTGTAATTATATAGAAATCTTTATTAAAATCTGGGGGATGTATGGTAGGTTGTTCCATGATAATTTTTTGTATTTTTTCAAATGATTCCTGTGCTTTGTCATTCCATTTGAATTTTGTATTCGCTTTAGTGAGATCTGTCAGTGGCGCTATAATTTCTGCATAATTGTTTATAGTTGATTTAAAATACGTGCATAATCCAATGAATGCTCGCACTGTTTTCTGAGATGTAGGGACTGCAAAGCTTGTTATTTTTTTTATATTTTTTTCTGAGGGTGCATATCCTTTTTCACTAATTTTGTATCCCAGAAAGTCTATTTCTTGCATGTATAGTTTTATTTTAGCTGGTTCAATTGTGAGATTAAATTTTTCTAATTGTGTTAGTACTTCTTCTAGTAATGTGTGCATTTGTTGTATATTATCAGCGGCAAGTAAAATGTCATCGATAAAGTATTGAATGTTGTATTTCTTTTTTAAATCACCTAAAACTATATCGATTAGACGAGCAAATATATTTGTTGAGATTTTAGTTCCGAATGGCATTCGTGTTATTTGAAAATGGTTATCCTCCGTGATAAATGCTAGTTTATGCTTGTCCTGCTCTTGTAATTTGATTTGAAAAAAAGCAGAATGCAAATCTAGAACTGTAAATATTTTTTTTCCAGCGATGCTTTGTAAAATACTTTTTGTGTTAGGGACTGGATACGGATCGCTTTCTAATATATCGTTAAGAGCTCTAAAATCTATAGCCATTCTAAGTTTTATTAAGTTTTGATCATTGGTTTTTGACGTAGAATTTTTTTTTACGAAAATTACTGGGAAAGCATAACTTGAGTTCGTAGGCTCTATGATACCTGCATCCAATAAATCTTGAATTTCTTTCTCCGCGAATTTTTTTACATCATGCGCTAATTTGAATGGTTTCGTTTGTATAGGGAAGTCATGCATTAATTTAAAATTCGGTTTTATTACGTCCGTTTCTCCTAGAGTTTTGTATGATTTGCTGAAAGCAGTAGCATGTTTCATTAAAATTTTCAATACTTCTTTTTGTACCTTTGGTGTTAAGTGATCAACTTTAAAATCATTCTCTGAAAGTTCTTTTTTTCGTAATTCTCTAATTTGTGTGATATTTAAGTTATTTACTTCGTAAATATTATCAGTATTTGGTTTATTTTGTTTTTTTATAAAAAAATCAGTGGTAATTTTTCCCATTTCCTGATCCTTATGAAGTCTCAAATACGTTTTCGATTTATTTTGTACTAATATTGTGAATGAATTATTTTCTGTTTCCTTGTTTTCATGAACTGAATTTTGGATTACTAATTTCCTGTTGTTATATTTAGGTTGGAAAAAAAATTGTTGCTTGTTTCTTAATTTCCCATCAAAAATTAAATTTACTAATTTCGATTCTCTAGGTCTCAAAGTAATGGTTTTCTTTACAAATACTCGTGTATTAATTTTCGGAATGTTATTGTGTTGATAGGATTTGATTTGTTTTGGTATTGTTTGAAAGTCATCATTTTGTTGTACGGGCTTAATTTTATTCACCTCCGTAATTTGATTTTCATTGGGGTTTAATTGTATAATTGAATTATTGAGTTTAAAAGTATTATTTTCAAAATCCATGATTATTTTATTACTTTTTAAGAAATCATATCCTAAAATAATTTTGTAATTACGGTCAAATTCATCTTTAGTTACATAAAATGTGCCATTTAAGAAAGTGTTGTTAAATCTAAATTTAAATTTTACACAGTGTTTAAAAGGAATGGATTTGTTTGATAAAGTTGTAATTTTTATAGCGTTGGCTAAATATTTTATCTTTATATCCGTCTCTTTTATTTTTTTAAAGACCCCTGGAGATATTAAACTTATACTCGCCCCGCTGTCAATAAGGCTGGGTATAATTAAATCTTTCTTTATTTTTAAGTCCCATATTGGTAATTCATTGTTTTTTTCCGAGTTACAACTTGCGATCAATTTTTGTGTTATATCTTTTTTTTCTTCCTCATTTTTTTCTATCATTGTCTTTTTCGTTTGCTTTTGTTTCAATATTTTTAATTCCTTGTTTGATTTATTTTTTATATTATAACCCTTTTTTTTCTCAATGTTACGGGACCTACGGGCTTGTATTCCTCTCAATTTTGTAGGCCCGCTTACCGGTTTAAATGACTTTGCCCTCTGTTCCTATTATTATTATTGTGTCTGACTCGCCTGTCTCTGTTTTCGTTAGGAAAAGTAATTGTGGGCTGATGTTCCCTATTTCCCTCATTATTTTGCGGCAAAGAATTTTGGCTATTTTGTATGTTTGCGAAACCCTGATGCTGCCCTGTATATGCAATTTGTGTGTTGTTTCCTTGTGTTGGATCAAAGTTTTGCATTGGAATCATATTTTGCATATTGTAATTTCCAGGATACATTTGATTCTGTCCTATTTGTGATTGGGTCAAATTTTGCCAATTTGGCATTTGAATTTGCATATCATTAACTCTAGTTTGATTGTAATAAGGTCTTGTAAAATCCAATGTTTGTGGCGCTTGAAAATTTTGTGCATAATTTTGTGGAAATCTTTGAAAGCCTCTATAATTATTATTTTGATAATAATTTTTTTGAAATCGTGGTCGAACATTGTTTTGCGCTCCCCTTGGTTGAAAAAAATTCGCACTTTTTTGATTGAAATAACAATTTTGTGTCTGGTGGTTGGATTTATTACAGATATGACAAAATTTATGTGTTATCTGATTTACTTCGGCGTTGTTATGTTCGCTTTCATTTTTTTGAATTTTTAAATCTTTTATTTGTTCTTTTAATTGGTGTATTTCCGATTTTTGTTCTTGCGACATGCTAAGAAGTGCCTCGAATAATTTATTTTCGCTATTTTCAGTTAAATTGTTTACTTCTCCTGCACATTTACTGTTCAAAGCACTTTCGATATTTTTAGCTTTTTTTACTGCTTCATCAAACTTTGTGGGTGGGTATTTTTTTAATTCAAAGGAGATGTCCGGTCTTAGTGCTTCAAGGTATTTAGTTAATTTAATCGTTTCTAATAATTCTTTAGCTCCGTTCTTTTGTTCATGTCCTGACGAGACAAGGTATTTTTGTGCCTCAATGTTGAATTGTTTCGTAAATTCTTCAATAGTTTGGTTGGGTGTTTGTTTTGCGTTTATGAATTGCGCCTGAGCGTCAGCAAACGATCTTTCTTTTTTAAATTGTGTTATCGCATTTTCTTTGAATGTGTTATAGTTTTGTGCTTTATGCAATTCAGCTGTGTTTTTTAGAATCTCTCTCGCTTGACCTTTAAATTTTGACTTTGCCAACACCAATTTTAAATCATCAGGAAATTGTGCCGCTGCGGCTAATTCTTCGAACTCTTCGAAAAAATATGATATATTTTGGTCTGGTTTGTCCTCAAAATTTTGTAAAGAGTTCAATAGAGTGTCTATTCCAATTTTAAATGTGTCCCTTTCGGGAGAAGACTGCCTTGCCTTATTTCTACCTGTCATATTTATTTACTTATTTGGAAAATCTCACACAGACTGATGTTTAATACTTTTCCTTTATCTTTATTTTTTGAACTCTTTCACACCTCAATTTATGATATCGTATACTCTCAAGATATGAGTTTTGTAATGAATTATTATAGTTTATACTCATTCGAGAATAATATATAATAGAAATTATGAAATAGCCCTAAATATTTTTATAAATACACATAAATATAATGACAAAGTAAATTTTCCGAAATACGGATATATATAGTAACGAAATTCTTTACAATCTTACAAGCTAATGTGTCGTGAACTAAACCAACTCTTCTATATATTTTTGTTTCATCTTATCAACTATTATATTTCAATTTCGTAAATTTTTTAGATATACACACAATATTTATAAACACAATATGGATAAATAATGTTTGTTAGTAGAAGGAGAAAAAGCTAAGAGAAGATAGGTAATTAAGAATAAAATCATAATACTGGCTATCTTTATTTATCTTTAAATGCAGAAAATTTTTAATTTTGAATCCCAAATACAAATTCATACACCTGGTATGAGCACCATTAAACTTTTAGTAGTGTGGTGACGAAAATAAACACCTCCTACTAGGTACGCAAACGTGACGTGGTTAGTACGAAGACAAATGAAAATAATATCCCTTCGGCGTTGTGAACGAAGATCGGATATTATTAATTACTGAAATTAATTCCTTAATATCATACATAAAATTACCATTTTGCAATAACATTAGGATCGCCTTATTTAACGTATGAATTTGTGAAAATTGGGATTGATGAGTCAATAAAATACTTGAGATATTAATCTACAAATTTAAAGGTTAACATTCCCTAATCTGCATCTAGAAATTACCTTAAAATACATAAAGGGAGAAAACTGGAATAAAGACAAGAATAGGTACATATATACAAAATTTTATTAAAACACATAAATTGGCATCATGCAAACACTATAAAAATATAATACGCAAGGCAATAACTACTGAAATATGGTTATAGTGAAATATACAAAATACTTTATATCATTTTTTTTTTTCTTTGTTTGTTTATTTATTCATTTTTTTATTATTCTGCTATCCTCACAGCTCATAATGCTTAAATTCACGACACAACTTATAGGCAAAGCCCCAAAATTTCATATTTTATCAAATCGAGTCCTTCGTTCATATTATTAGTATTATTTTACTGGTATTATTAATTTACTTATTTATTCATTTTACTATTAATTAAGTTTGAGCATTAAATTCTGATAATTTTGAGCCCCAAAGATAATAATAATTTTAAAATTTTAAAATAATCGAATTTTAAATAATCAAATTTTAAAAACCAATATTTTAACACCACATTATCAGTAAAATAAATTGGCCAGTCACATGAACAATGAAATTTTCTCACCTTACAAGTATGTTCCTTGTATTGGTCGTCGTTGGCTTATAGCTGTCCATACAGTTCATTAGTACACTGACACAATTAAATCCAGGTGTTGAGTTCCAAGGCATTTTGTTAGTTTTTTTATTAACACAAATAGTCTGCAACTTTTCAGATTTTGAGCACTTTCCAATCATCAGTTAGACGTATGGTCCTTTTCACACTAATATGCACTTTCAAATTTCACTGGGAGTTTCAGGCAAAGTTTTTTTTTTGTTTTGCAGAAAAGAATTCCACTCAGCAATACTTAGAAATCATCCGATGAAAATTAGTCAGCTTTGCGCACTTTCCAATCATCAGTTAGGCGTATGGTCCTTTTCACACTAATATGCACTTTCAAATTTCACTGGGAGTTTCAGGCAAAGTTTTTTTTTTGTTTTGCAGAAATGAATTCCACTCAGCAAGGCGTATGGTCCTTTTCACACTAATATGCACTTTCAAATTTCACTGGGAGTTTCAGGCAAAGTTTTTTTTTTGTTTTGCAGAAATGAATTCCACTCAGCAATACTTAGAAATCTTCCGATGAAAATTAGTCAGCTTTGCAGTACTCAGGTGTTCCTGTTTGAATTGGAAATCAGTCGACGATTCACAGAGCATAGCGTCGCTTCTCATCACTTCGTTCGGGAGGCATAAGATCACATCTTCCGACGACACGGATTATTTCGATTTCCTCTTTTTCCTCTCATCTTAGCGGGAAACTCATAGTAGAGAGAAGAGAAAAAAATCTTTTTCTTACTTCACACTTTCCATTCTAAAACTGCACTGACTCATGTGGGGTTTTCTTTTCAGGTCCTGTACGCCCCCTTTGACCCCATTGGGTATTAAAATTCGGACTCCAATTGGCTTTGAATATATTTCACTGTCCATTGGTCAGGTAAAAGATGCGGGGTTGGATTTTCAGACATTGTTTCTCCATTATTTATTGCCGGAGCTCCGATTCCGAACCGGCGACCCCACGTAGACCACACACGAGAGTAATAAATTTGATTGTAAATCTCTTATTGTTGCTTGTGTACGTTAGTGTCACAAATGGCGACTCTAGGTTTTATTGCTTCTCGTAAACATTTGTTCCTTTTTAAACTAATGGTGAGAAAATCCCTTCGTTCATGTGATTTTGCTATACCCAGGCTTTGACTAAAGGAGAGCTTATAGTATAATAAAACTTCCGAACAAACAACACATATTATTGTTATCATTTCTTGTTTACGAAAGCTAAAATAAAAATTTATTTTAATACTTTTATATACATTAATATTATTTCATTTTCTATCTCTTTCTAGATTATTTATTTATTTATTTATTTATTATTATTCTTTCTCTCTCTTTGTTTTTTCTTTTCTTTTCTTTTATTTTATTCTAAGCGATGTCGTGACATTTCTTTACGACAAGTTCTACATAGATTTCTCCTTTGCATTTGCCCGGAATGTTTTTGTGAACTGCCACAAAAGAAGTCCAGGCTTTTTATTCAGCTTCATTCGTTGAATTTACGAAAGCAGGATCCTTAATCAGTTGTCTTATTTGTTGTCCGTTAAACATTCCTGCTTTAAAATTTTCATAATTCAATTCGGGTGTTTTTACCTTATATATGCAAATCATGACCCGTTTTTATGGAGAATTTACACAAACTGCTTCATAGGACAGAGTTTGATATGCAGTGCAGAAAGTGTGATTTTCTTTCGCCCAACTAAAGTGTTATTAACGACATTCCTTTCTCCAACATCCATGTTTCCTTTCTTAGGCCTCTCTTTTCTAATCTAGTGGTGTGTTTTATCCCTGCTATCCCAAAAATAGAAAAACAATAGTATTTTGTGTAACTTCTTTGCTGTCCAAGGACAATCATCTGGCGAATATTTAAGAAGAACCAATTTTTCTAACAGTCCTCTAAATTCAACACAAAATACAAGATTGTTTTTTAAGAGAAGTAGGGTAGTAGACAATTTTGTCTTGTGTGATAAAATGTAAGTTTGGCTCTTTGTTCTAATAAATTTTTTTCTTTTAATCTTGAAACGAACCAGTAATTCAGAAGCTTCTTTTAAAACACTGAGATCTCTTTTGAAATCATTTAAGTCAACCTGGTTGAAAAATTTAGGCATTGATGACGTCTCCTCATAATCACTGTTACCTTCACAGCTATCTAAAAGATGATCAGAAGGACAATATTGATCCTCACTAAGCTCTGGTAGCTGATGAAACGTTGGGATCGGTAGTTCCTCTGAGTGAGGAAGTGGGGGTCTTGAAGACAATAAATCAGGATAAGTTTTCTTATTACAATTGTTTCGATTAACTCAAATAGTATTCCAGTACTAGGTAGAAATAATAGTCATAGAAATGGTTTTGGAGTTCTCTCCAAACCATTGGTAAGCCGAATTTGAGACTTATTCTCTTCCGTCAGCTCACTGTCATAAATGCTCTGAACAAGTTTTACAAACCTGTTGCGGTGCGCAGATTTTATCCTGATCACCAAATCTAACTCCAAAGTATCCAAGATAAGCTCTCTTAAAAAGTCAGTAACATATTTTCTGTGTTATTTCAACTTTTATTCTCCGCATATGTAGCAAAACTTATCTGGATGATTTATACAACTTTTTCTACTTGAACTCATTTATTTTCCATTCTACAACGCAAACACAAGAATCTACAACACTACGAATTTTACGTTAAATTGATACGAATTCTACCTTAAACACAAATATCATGGAAGTTCAAAAACTTTAGAAAGTCAAAGAAAGCCAGATTTGTTTCCATGGAGCGAACTCTGAAACTAACCTTATATCTTGGAGGCTTTTACATTTGGCTTTATGGATGAGCGGCGCGAAATCATAAGCATGCGCAGATCCTTAGTTTTGCTTGCACATTTCTTTTTTTCAAAATCTTGTGGTATTTCAACGTCTTTCTAATCGCCTTGAGCGTCGTTACAGGGCTATGTATCTATCATAAGGTCAGTTTAAGTGATCAAGGTCACTTTAGTTCTAAAAAATCTTTAGTTCGCTTTGCATATCTAAAAAAGTAGAGCTGATTGAGAAAAACTGATTGCATATTTGGAATCAGCGTCCCAAAAATATCCAAAATCAGTTGTAAAATCTCAGGCACCAAAAACAAAAATTTTTTTTGTAGGCCTGTGTTATCAAAACATAGTTTACGTAATAACAGAGTTATATTAATATTCCGGGACATTTAGATATACGTTAATATTCCTGAGTCAATCATAAACAAATATTAAATGAAATTTCGGTTTAACAATTTTCGGTACTGTAAATTTTTAAATTTCTAAACATTGCACACCGTCGTATAAAGGAAAAAAATTACCTTTAAATGCAACTTGTTTGAAACCTGTACGACAATTTGTTATTGAGTTATTAATTTTTTGTTAGTTTTTAATATTTTTTTGGGTCATCGTAGCAAAAACATTCAGATATACTTGGGATTTCCCAATTCTCTACCAAATATTTTCCAAATAGAAAGTCTATATTCCAAAAAGTTAATAAAAAATGATTTATTTTGGTACTTCTAGGTTATCCTGTCGACCAAAAAAATTATCGCCAAACTATAAGATTAAATGCCAATAATGGATGATCGTGAATGTCACATTCAATGACATTAAATGTGATTCACGTGTTTAAAATGTCATTAAGTGATTTTTATTTCGACCTTCTATTAATATTAAAGCATAGCACGGCAGTGCTATGCTTTATTTATTTCCAGTGTGACTCCGTAATGTTATTTTAATACGGAATTTAACATTGAACGAGTTATTTACTAGACATTTTCCCACATTTTGTACGCGCTGCCACAAATTTTCTTCAAAGGATCTAATTATTTAAAAAATAATTTCCTCCAATCAAAAAAAAAAAAAAAAAAAAAAAAAAAAAAGAAAAAGAAAAAAAAGAAAAAAAACATAGACAGAGAGAGAGAGGTCAAAGGACATAGTTCCTGTAGCAATTAATCGTTTTTACGTGATAAGTAAAAAATATATTTTTTTAAGAATTAAAAAGGGTATATTTACGACGTCATATTAGAAATAAAACGTAGATTTGCAAACATTTGTTATAAAGACAAGAATCGTCAACAGAAAGCAATATAAAGCATGATTTTTATAATAAAAGGACATTTTCAAACATTGATCAAGAAGCTTCTAACTGAAAAAATTACAGAAAATAAGTAAATTAAACTTTTTTCTACTTATTGTCTCTACAAAATAGAAGAAAATAAATTAAATGCATATATATAACAGATATTTGAAAGCGAGTTTTTTGGCACATTGACATCAGAAAAAAATCGTACCAAACCCAGTGCGTATATGACATTTGCGCCGGGATTTCGTACTTATAGCACATTTTTAAAAATTTCTCCGCCTTATATGTTCGAAGAAAATCAAAATAAATTTAGGTGAATAAAAGTTTTCAAAAATAATAGTATTTCATCCTTGGTATGTAATGAAATTAGTAAATCTGCAGAACTAGGTCTTCAAACATAGCAATTTTTTAAGGCTAAACCGCAGAATTATCAACTACTTGATGTAAGAATTTTAGGCACTGCAATAAATTCGCCAATTCCATCAACCTAATTATTTAAATCGAATGTAAACAAACATGAACAATAATGTTTAGAAATATTTTTTTTAAATTCCCGATTTGGTGATTTTTTTAAATCGTGCCTAAATTTGTAATTTTACAAATAATTAATCATTAGATAAAATCAATTTTGAATCAACGGTACTACTTGGTTATCCCGTTGTCCAAAAAACTATCGCCAAACTATAAGATTACATGCCAATAATGGATGATCGTGAATGTCACATTCAATGACATCTATACCTATACGTATTTAGAGATGTCATCAAATGATTTTATTTCTTCTTTTTATTAGTATTTTTATTAATGTTTTACCCATTTATTTGTACTTTTCTTATTTAAAAAATGCCAAGATGTATAATTGGGCTATTAGTTTGGCGACTTATATAATTTGGCGAAATTTGTTGACGAGATAACCAAGTAGTACAGAATTAACTTGTATTAAATTCATTATTCCGATGATTTTAATATGATAAAACACTACACGATTTAATTTTTAAAATATCGCAAAGAGTTTCTGTTGAAAAATAGCTGTTTTTTTTATACTTTAAGTTAATATTTTTATAAAACTTGTTTGATTCACCATCTCTATGAATTAATAAAATTTAAGCACATTTGGAATATTCATAATGCGTCACCTTTATGCACAAATGTCTAATATTTACCATGTTGGCGCAATTTTTTTCAGACGCCAACTTGGCGAAAATTTCGCTTTAAAATACCAATCACATATATATTTTTTAATTATTTTCTAATATTTAAAAAAGGAAATAATGATAGATAAAAAAAGTTTATTAATAACTATAGAACAAAACGATCTACATAATTTTTTTAACAAAAAGTAATAGAAAATAAACAATTTATTAGTAAATAAACAACAATAGCCAGGTTAGCATGCTAGGCATATAATCTCCATTTTGTTCCAATCGCACCAAATGTTGCATATATGACACCTATCCCCAACTTTTCTGCGCTGAACCCTGCCCAGAGTTTCGATGGTGGTTTGAAGTTCTGTCGAAGTTAAATTTCAATTTTGGGCAGAATTTCAATTCAAAAATTGATTAATTTACCAAGAAGCTTCTAAGTGAAGAAATACAGAAAATAAATAAATATGACCTAATACACAAAATAAAAAAATAAATACATTTTATTGATACTATGTCTTGGGGTATTGTTGGAGGAATATTATATTGTCTAGAGGTGAATGTCTAGAACTACACTTCTACGCAATCTACACTATTAAAATCTGACCGTATATATGTATGTATGTATGTGACGCTATCTCCTCCGATTCCGGAAACGGAGAAACGTCACGTTTGTTTTGAACTGAAGGGAAAAAATCCCGGGATCCCGAGCTGCCGATTCTTCCGTCTGTCTATTCGTCCTTCCGTCCGTCTGTCCGCATCTAGCAATTCAAAAACCAACCAGCCGAATGGTTTGAAACTTAAAATATACAATTATTAGATAATTTTGTCATTTCAAATTTTATGAAAATCGGATGAATAGTTCAATTACAGGGACAATGAAAATGATTCTGATACATTTCGGTTAATGGGGAAAAAGTTACAAGTGCATTTTAAAGGTCTTACACTCTTCCGAACATAATAAAGTTGATATGCATCTATGAAGTATATACTATAATATACATTCTGTACAATCTGTGGTGCAAATAATATTTCTTATTGATTTACGGGGCCACACAAAAGTATTCCATTGCATAATTATATATTGAGACATTGTTTGGTACGCATTTTAATAGTATTAAACTATTTAATATTTTATGAAATTGATATACGTTGCACAGGATTATACCAAGTTATAGTCATCGTTCAGTCTGCCCGTCCGTCTGTCTATCCACATACAATAGAGAAAAAACTACCCAACCAAATGGTTTGAGATGTAAAATATATAATTGTTGCATAGTTTTGTCGAATCAATTAAAAATTTTGAAAATCGGATGTATAGTTTAATAACAGAGGCAATCAAAAGTATTCTATCACATTACGCTCAATAGGAAAACATAGTTTCAAATACATTTTAATGATGGTACACTCTTTCGAATATAATAGAATTGATATTACATGTTCTTCAAGTCTTCTTTAGATAAACCGACCAGCGTAGCGGGCGAAGGCCGCTAGTACACTATATTGCCATTGATTATGGGACACTTGCGATTTTAGACATTTTACTAAATATCTAGAAAAATACATGAGGAATCATCTCGAAACTCTTAGTGTATAAATATAATAGTATACGTCATACATCTCCGTGAAGATTTTTTACCGAAACTCCATAGGGGACCGTCAACAAATTAAAAAAGAATGAATATCTTTTGAATAACCCTGTCAAAACTAATGTAGCAAAAGCGCTCAAACTCTAGATTATGATTGAATGCCTTATTGTAATACACTCTGTTTATTTTTATGCAAATAGCATGCATACTCGCAGAGTAATTAAGATTTTTATAAAAATGGCCCCAAATTTTTCTAAGTTTTTCCCTTATAATTTTCAGAGTTCTTAATATAAAATAATATTTTTTTCAGAAAATATGACAAACAACATTGCACACAGTACCCTGTAATATTAAAAAATAACAAAAATTGTATGAAAAATAAGTAGGTTTACTAAATAATTTTTTGCGTCAAAGATATCAAAATTTCATTTGCATATTATGTTAGCTAAATGTATAGAGCAACTTTTGTAAAAGTCTCAAAATTATAGCTTGAAAATTCTGAAAGTTATCTTCTATAGAAAAAGGACAAAATCCGTTGTTTCCAAAATGAAGCAAAAAAATGAGGGATTTTATCCAAAAGTAGTCGTAACATCCCGTATTGTGTATTCTATATTGACACTAATCAATGAATATATGGATACAACCCCTCTTGTTTTTGCTTCATTTTGAAAATAACGGATTTTCAACTTATTCAATTGACGATTATTTTCAGAATTTTCAAGTTATGATTTTGTGACTTTCACAAAAGTTGCTCTATACATTTAGCTAACATAATAGGCAAATGAAATTTTGATATCGTTGACGCATGCGCAGTAAAAAATTATTTAGTAAACCAACTCATTTTGTATACAATTTTCATTATTTTTTAATTCTGATTACAGGGTACTGTGTGCAATGTTGTTTGTCATATTTTCTGAAAAAAATATTATTTTATATTAAGAACTCTGAAAATTATAAGGAAAAAACTTGGAAAAATTTGGGACCATTTTTATAAAAACCTCAATTACTCTGCGAATATGCATGCTATTTGCATAAAAATGAACACAGTGTATTATAATAAGGCATTCAATCATAATCTAGAGTTTGAGCGCTTTCGCTACATTTGTTTTGACAGGGTTATTCAAAAGATATTTATTTTTTTAATTTGTTGACGGTCCCCTATGGAAATTCGGTAAAAAATCTTCACGGAGATGTATGACGTATACTATTATATTTATACACTAAGAGTTTCGAGATGATTCCTCATGTATTTTTCTAGATATTTAGTAAAATGTCTAAAATCGCAAGTGTCCCATAATCAATGGCAATATAGTGTATATCAATACTGATTGTTAAGTATAAATATCAGTTACATGCAGAAGAGATTTTTCTGCAGAATATGACTTCATGATTTATAAGAAAAGAATTCGCTAAAGAAAAAAAAGTGACATCTGATTTTTGCGTGATTCCATCGTAAAAAGTGAAGTTGATTCTAAGAATTAAAAAGCGCACATTTATGACGTCATATTAGAAGTGAAACAGAAATTTTGAAATATTTGTATCAAGACAAATTAGAGGTCTCCACGGGCCGGAATTTCCAGGCCCGGCCCGGCCCGGCCCGTAGGAAAGTTATTTCGGCCCGGCCCGGCCCGTTGCAAAACTCAAAAGTTCGGCCCGGGCCCGGCCCGTTTAAATTTTTATATTTTAGGCCCGGCCCGTTTTGGCCCGTTACAATTTTTACGATTTCTAAAAAATTCATATTTTTATCATATAACTAAGATTCCTTTAAAGAATACTGCATACATATCTATGGAATGATTTTACAGTACATTTTACAGCAAATACACATTAACAACGTTAATGATTACTTAGATTCTTAGGCTTTCAACATTCGAATAAAGATTCATTAAAAAAATAATATGGCTTAGAATAAAAGAAAAGAGAAAGAAAGCTAAAAACATCGTTAATTTTGAAGCTGTTTAATAAAAGACGATTTATAAATATATTTCTATATCATTTTATTATAGATTTCAAATCCAAATTCATTCTTAAATTCAAAGAAGCTCCTTTCTGATACATTTCTGAATTCATTTTTTTTTCTCAAAAACGCATAAGATTAGCAGATGTCTTTGTTCAGAAACTATATAATCGAATGGCGTTATCCTTTTTTTATACAAGCAATTTAAGAATACTGCAAACAAATAAAATACTGTCATAATTAGCGTTTTATATAGAATTTTCGGAAGCAATAGCAAGGGAAGGGAGAAAAACCTGCAATCATTTTAGAAACTATTATATCTCAATAAGGTTATACAAGTATTTTATTTACCAAAAATGAAAAGCGCTATTCGATTCCAAATCCCTTCAATAGTTAGGCTTATCACTTTTATACTTTTACAATTTAAAATTAATCAGAAAATGTGTCAAACTTTCGTACTATTGAGAAATTAATTTAAAAGTCATCAAGAAGTATATATCCAAAGACTAAGCTAACATAAGTTCTTTTTCGCTGTTAATTTTACAAATCATGTTTTCTGCCAATAATTAAGTCTAGTCCCGGTCCGGCCAGCCTATATGTAAAAAAATAATGCAAGCGTGATCTCGGACCGGCATGAGTCAGCTAAAAAAATATTAAAACGTGTTACACATAATGTAATTCTCCGATGCCGATATACTATGCATTTTTATATTGATGCTTTCAAACTAGTATGGCCACATTTATACTTATTCTCGTTAAAACCATTTTCGTTGAAAATAGCTCATATTTTATCGTTTCTGCTGAAATCTTCAGAACGGGCCGGCAGGCCCGAAATTTTTTTTTTCGGCCCGGCCCGGCCCGTCTGGCCCGTTCAATTTTTTTGCCGGCCTGGCCTGGCCCGTTTATGTTGTTTGTCGGCCCGGCCCGGCCCGTTGAAAAAACTATTCTAAATCTGCCGGCCCGGCCCGGCCCGGGCCCGTGCAGACCTCTAAGACAAATCAGTTCTAGATGTTAAAAAAAAAAAAAAAAAAAAAAAAAAAGTTAACGATTTGGAAATGTGGCAAACGATTTGGAAATGGATCAATAAAAAACTGTGGAAAACCCAATGGAGAAATGAAAATCTTCGTAGATACCGCGGAGATAGATAAAGTTTTTAAATGGGGGTGGTTTTGGAGTCTAAATATCATGATCGATATAGATCTGGAAATATAAATCAGAAATTCCTACGTAGGGCAGAACGTAATAGCTAGCATTTCATCAAATAAAATTTTGTTCAAAAATCTAATTTAATTTTGAGTTTCTTTCACAGTTTTGCAGAATTGCTAAATTGTAACTAAAATAAGTGCTTCAACACTCGCTCATCCTAATTGCACATATGAAGCCAACATGATGTTTAATCTTGAACTAGTTATACACTCAAATTTTTCATCACCATATTCTTTTTTAGTATAAAATGGAGCTATTATAACAATTTAATAGGAAACATGGTACTTACAATGTGAATTTATTTTTCTGCGTTAGAGAAAGAAAGAGAAATATGAGCCCCTCAGACGTTCTCTTGAGCGCCCCCCCCCCCCACAAAGTTCACTTCTAGCTATGGCATTGGGTAAATTACACTAGTAATTGTGATACGATACCGCATAAAAGAAGTCCTGATGATCGTACCAGGGTTGGGTTTCTTCCGGAAGAAACCGGAAGAAACTGGAAGAAATGGAAAAAACTGGAAATAAATTATTTCCCTTACTTGCTCGAAATAGTGATTTATCAATTAAAAATAAACTGCTCCTTTACTCTTCCTTTCTACGTCCTATTTTAACCTATTGTTGTTGTGTATGGAGTTATGCGGCTAAATCCCACATCAAAATTTTACTTCAAGCCCAAAATTCTACTATTAGAATTATTTGTGACGCCCCGTACTACGTTAGAAATAGACATCTTTACAGAGAAATTAACTTTCCTAAACTCAATGACTTTATTCAGCATCTTAATATTAACTTTCACAATTCTATTATTGACACAGAAAATAGTGCTTTGAACACTCTGCCAACCTACGACATACACGACAACAACAATCGTAAAAGACCCAAATTGGGTATTATTTTAAATTCCCTTCTTTGATATTGTTATTTTCTCTTATGGTGTTTTATTTTTAAATGATATATTTATCTTCAAATTGTATTTTACTTAAAATTCTGTCCACAAACACACCTTTCTCTTAATTTTAACTTAATTTCTCCTCTCTTAAATTTCATTGGTCGCACTCCCTCTCCTGATGGACGAGGAAGTTGCTTGTAATATCCTCATTAGTTTTAGTTAAAATTTTTCTGAACTTAGAGTAAATTGCTACCTCGGTGAGTCACTTCTCTTGTTCCGCCTCTTGCTCCTCCCCTATTGGCCTTAGCCGATATAAGGAGGGATTTTTCCGGCGGTTGGGCTCATCAGAAAGGCTATTATTTTTTCTTTTTCTTTTTCTTTTTTTTATAATATATAGTAGACTTGATCTACGGTTAAACGTTTTTAAGGCATAACATCACGATGTGCTCTATGGTCACTTATAGACAGGGCGTGGAGTTGCTCCGCAACTGGGAAGCCCCTGCATTTGCCTCATCATGTTCATGTTCATGTTTGGTTGGGCTCATTTCTTCACCGAACGTCAGAGTAAGCACATCTCTCAGCGCCGTACTTGGTAGTGCCGAGGAGCCTTTGTCAGGGCTCCGGAGGACATATTCCAACAGGAGGCTGGGAGTGAGCAGAAAAGACGTTTGGAATTTTTAAAACATTTTCAAAATCAGAGCCACATTCACCATTAATTTTCTAACAAATTTTTAACTATTAAGTTATCCAATTAACTTTTAATCTAGCTATTTTTTAGTTTTTATTTATCTGGATAGGGTATCTATACAGTAGCTCATTAACCCTTTTTAAGCTTATATTTTTTATTATTCTTTTTAATTTTTAAATTCAGTAAATTGTTATCGGTACCTGCTATTGCTACCATTCAGGTCATTAGTTGCTCTCCTGTGCTCTACATCTGTTACTAACCGGGGATGTGTGCGGTTTATCCACAGGCGCCTCGGTAAACCAGCATTCGAAGTCGAAGTCAAAACTGGAAGAAATGGAAGAAACCACCAGAAACCAAAACAAATGCTCAAAGTTAAAGTATATTAACTATGTAAAAGAATTAAAGTATAATTACATGAAATCTAAATTGGAAAATTTAATTATTATTAAAAATGCTTTTGCAAAGATAAGTTATTTTTTAATAATAAACTTTAGGTTCAGCAGTCATTTTCAGGTGATGGATTTTTACTACTCTAGACGTAGAGGGATGGATTTTTTTTATTAATTGCTCCATTTATAAAAAAAGAAAAAGAAATAATCTACAAATTGTTTATTTTTCTTATAAAAATATATTATTTTCATATAAAAAATTTTGGATGAGTGAGTGTTTCGGTCTGGCCAATTTTCGCCCACATTTTTGGCAAAATTTGGATTTTGGGACGAATACGAAACCGTATTTTTGTTTGATTTCTATTTAATACAGTAATTATTATACAGGGTGAGCAAAAAGTCCGTAAAAACTTTAAAAATTCATAAAAACCGAAAAAATAACCGAAATGAAAAACGGTTTGCAGGGTTAGTATCTATAGGATTTTTTTAAGACGTGAAAAAAAATAATTCAAAAAACAGACAATAGGTGGCGCTGACGTACCCAAATCAAAGAAAAGATACCCAAATAAAGAACAGAATGTTTCCTCAAACCGCCGAACAAGCTTTATGAGGCCTGCCGCTGTTAAAGGCCCCTTTCCCGTCCTCAAATCCTTTTGAAATCGGAATTTACGCAAAGCAATAGTCGCTGATTCCTTGTTCATGTAAAATAACTTCACCAACAAAGCTTTGGCCTTCGCAGTGAGCATCCTTGATCAAGTTCACGGCTCACAACGGTGAACTAGTTGTGGATTAGGAGCGCAAGCTCTTATAACCGGTTCATTTGCATATTTCCGCGTAAATCGCAAGTACCAGCGCCATCTGTCGGCTGTTTTTTGAATTATTTTTATTTCTGTCTTAAAAAAATCCCCGTGACCTATGGATGCTAACCCTGCAAACCGTTTTTCATTTCGGTTATTTTTTCGGTTTTTATGAATTTTTAAAGTTTTTACGGACTTTTTGCTCTCCCTGTACATTAATTACATTAATAAAACTAATGTAAATTAAAATCCTTTATTTAAATGGGTTTCATTCTACCATTAGTAAAGAATCTGGTGTAGAGTGGTAAAAAATCTCTATTATTTACTACTAGTTTCAGAAATTTAAATAATAACTAGTTGGATGTGCCAGTCCCAAAACTTTCTTCTATCTCATACGTACATTTTAATATTTAAAAAAAAAAATAGTTACTCATTTTAATGCTTTAATGATTTTAATTCAATACCATACCAACTTTGATTTCCATCTTAAATTTCTGCTTCAGTCAATTAATCGGAGTAAAAACGAATTTCCGTCTCTGCACGAGCCGATGGCCAATAGAATGATAGGCAGATTTTTTTTCAAATTCAGGGAGGACCTACTTGCCATACCAAAAAATAATCATATACAAAAAACTTAGTTCAGTTCTAGAACTAACTTCATACACTTTTATGTTGTGCAATATTGAAAATGGCATAAAATTCGCTATTACAGCGCCCCCTTCCGGCGGATTTTTTTTCAGATTCAGGGCGATGCAACTAGCCATAGTGATACTCTTACACAAAAAATTTCGTTCAATTCGATGCATAACTTCATGTACTTTTGTTCAGTACAATATTAAAAATGGCACAAAAATTGCGATTGCAGCGCCCTCTTCCGACGGATTTTTTTCAAATTCAGGGAGGACCAACTAGCCATAGTCATACACATACACAAAACTTTTGGTTTAATTCGATGCATAACTTCATATACTTTTGGTCGGTACAATATTGAAAATGGCACAAAAATCGCGATTGCAGCGCCCCCTTCCGGCGGAATATTTCAAAACTGAAGGAGGACCTGCTTGCCACAGCCAAAAACATTCACAAAAAATTTGGTTCAATTCTATGCATAACTTCATACACTTTTTGAAGGTAGAATGGCGACATACACACAGACACACGGACAGACAGACATTTTGTAAAAACATGTTTTTTGGAATCTCTGACCCCTAAAACGTGTAAATCCGTCGAAAACCGGAAGTCGAAAAAAATTTCGATTACAATACTTTCTTCTATTGAAGATAGAAGAAAGTAAAAAAAGTGTTGGTTAAATTGAAATGGATAACATTTAATTGATTTTGTGTATTTTGGATAAAATGTCTTTTTATTTAGGCAGTGGTTGAAGATCTCTAGATAAGTTGTGTTTAATCTTGGCTAAAAAACTGATGCAATTATTAATTGTCTGAGCGTAGCGAAGTCTTATACTCAGAGTACGTAACGGTATTAAAAGTCAAAAAAATTCTTTCGTCAAGCAAATCTCCAAAAGTACTTTTTTTTTTAATTTTTTTTTTTTTTTTTTTTTTTTTTTTTTTTTTTTAATGTAATGCACATTTTGTAATCAGTAGGCTCGATAATCAGACCTTTTTTTTTTTTTTTTGGATTCGTCGTTTTTCCATATTTGATAGTATGCGTGTACTCGTTTTATAACTTTTTTTTTGTAACTTTCTTCTTTATTAACAGCGACATTTGGATTTCCTATTTAAATAAAAATTCTTCTAAATACGAAGAATTTTGTTAAAATAAATAAATAAATGAAATGCGGACATATATTGCTCAAAGCACAAAATTTTTCCTATTGAGTTAATAAAAATCAGTAAAAACATAATTTTTATGATAATAAAAATGTGACTTATGTAATAACAGAGTCATATATTATGTACGTTATAGATTAAGTATGAATATTTTTCCACCATTTATAAATAATAATAATAATAAAATAAAATGCGGACAGACCAAAGTCTATATTTGACTGAAAACGACAACCATTTTCTAAATGTTTTAAAAAATGGCCAATGAAAAGATTTATTTCAAAAGTATTATGAAATTAGTTAAAAACCATGGTTTGCTTTTCTTTTATAAAAATAGTATATGCAACTTTATATATAAGATTTTGTAATTCTATGATTCAATATGCTTATTTTCATCATATTTTATCACAATGAATGACCAATTAAAGGTAACATCTCATTTTCTTTACTTATCGCAAGTTATTAAATGTGTATTCTCAGCAATATCGCTCAGACTAATCCCTCTGAGGGAAGTCCTAGTTTAGCATATATACTTAATTGTCTGAGCGTAGCGAAGTCTTATACTCAGAGTACGTAACGATATTAAAAGTCAAAAAAATTCTTTCGTGAAGCAAATCTCAAAAAGTACTTGTCGGATTTCGATTCTGTTTGTACCAGAAGGTACCTATGAAGGTAATCTGGTGAATGCACTACCTACGAAAAATTAGTTCCAAATAGTTTGAAAGTTATTTTAAAAAAACTGATAAAAAAGCACAATTTATTTGCATGCGTTACAGAAACTTGGTGTGCCTGACTTTCACCGGCTGGATATTTTCGTAGATAACCGAATCAGTACATGGAGTAAATAGTAATCATTTACGCACTCAAAAATATTGAATGCAATAAAACATTTTAAAATTTAATCATGCAGGAAAATAAAACTGTTATTTTTTATATTAAAAAAATGCCATAGAAACTTTGATTTTGAAATTTTGTGATAATCTCTTAATAGCATTTTTTGATCGCTAAAAGAATGTTTTATACATTTCGCGTGTGAAAATTAGAAACAATTATGTTTTTAAATAAAAAGTTTCTTTTATGACATCATTTTCCCTTTATATTTATTTTTATTGTATGTTTTCTTTTAACTTATATTTTGTTTGTGTGTGGAAGTCAATTCTGGTCACTAATTTTTCGGCACAGATACCACAAGCGCATCAGATTTGGCGCAGTTTTTTTCAAAGCCCATTTGGCGAAAACTCCGTTTTCAAATAACGCTTACATACACATTTTTAAATTATTTTCTATTTTCAAAAAGAACTTACAGTAAATAAAATAATAATAATAATTAATAACCATGAAATTAATATTTTATATAATTAAAAAAGGGAAATGAAAATAAATAAACATTTTATCAGTAAATAAACAAATAATAAATAAATAAAGCCGGGTTACCATCTCAGGTAAAATAATGCCATTTTGACGCCAATTATGTACCCTGGTTCATATGTGACATCTTTTCCCATTTTTCATCCATTTCCTGTTGGCATACAATTTTGAAATTTGGAATATGTATGCATACCTGGGAGCAATACTGGAATTAGACATTGATTTTTTTTTTTTATTCGATCCAAAAAGGGGGTCAACGGGGGCTATTTTTTAAAGATTTATACAATTTATACTGCATAAAGGAGCCTCTTACCTATTTATTACCTATTAACAATTATAGTATACATAAAAAAAATACTTGAGATAATATACTAGAGGCACCGGGTTTGGCGAGATTTTTTATGCCAATTAGGCGAAAACATCGTTTTGATTACTAGATACATATCGCATGCTATAATAACACTTTATTTATTTATTTCAAAATGAAAAAAAAAGGAATAAACAAAACATTTTCTGTTATTAAAAAAAAGAATTAACAATCAATAAATAATAATATTTTTAGATCAAACAATTTATTATAACATTTATATGATAACCAGCATGTTAGACAACTGAACGCCATTTTGGCACCAATTAGGTACCTCAGTGTGTATAGGGCATATATGTGCCATATTTATTTGTAAAACTGAGCATGAACGTTTACCAAGTGTGTTTTCATGGTCGCTTATATCTTTTTGCAACATAGCGCACCTTTCGAAGCCAAAACTGCACAAAAGAAAAAAAAAATCAATATTTGCAGTATTTTTTTTTTTATTTTTATGTAATGCACATTTTGTAATCAGTAGGCTCTATAATCAGACCTCGTTTTTTTTTGCTTTAAAATATGATATTTCATACGACGTCTTTTTTGGATTCGTCGTTTTTCCATATTTGAGACTATGTGTCTACTCGTTTTGAAACTTTTTTTTGTAACTTTCTTCTTTATTAAGAGCGACATTTGGATTTCCTATTTAAATAAAAATTCTTCTAAATGCAAAGAATTTTGTTAAAATAAATAAATAAATGAAATGCGGACATCTATTGCTCAAAGCACAAAATTTTTCCTATTGAGTTAATAAAAATCAGTAAAAACATAATTTTTATGATAATAAAAAGGTGACTTAGGTAATAACAGAGTCATATATTATGTACGTTATGGATTAAGTATGAATATTTCTCCACCATTTATAAATAATAATAATAATAAAATAAAATGCGGACAGACCAAAGTCTATATTTGACTGAAAACAACAACCATTTTCTAAATGCTTTTAAAAAAATGGCCAATGAAAAGTGATATTTCAAAAGTATTATGAAATTAGTTAAAAACCATTTATTTTAAACTAAATGAATAAAATATTTATATTTTTAATGAAATAAATGGGATTTGAAAAATTATTGGAAATTTATCATCATAGATGCATCAACATTACAATCAGTACTTTGTATGCAAAATGGAACAATTAGCAATACTTTTTGTATCCGAAAAATGGTCGTTGCTTTTTTTAAGGTTAAAAAGTAGATTACGAAATATTCCTATACAGAGATGCCAAGCACCCGCTTATTGCATTCCAGAATTTTCTTATAGGAAAAGTTATTTTTTAAATCCGCAGAATGTTCCAATTTAATAAAACATTTTCTGTATTAGAATACCGGCATCCAAAATGCCAAAGACTTGGCAGCTCTGCCTATAACATTTTAATTAATCACGGTACTTTTTTTAATCGGATTCAAATTTAGTGAAGACAACGTTTTTTGGCCAAAAGCAGCTTTTTTCCACATGTGTAACTACGATACAATTCCTTGATGCTGAAATAAAATGTTTTGACTTATGCTATTATTGCTTCCTCTTATTATTATTATTATTAGCATCCGATGCTATTTCTTTCAGACAAGCTAAAAATGTCGTGTCATCAACCCTGAATTTTCTACTCAACCGATTTTGATAATTATTTTTTTAAATGAAAGCTATTTATTTGTAGTTGTTCCCATTTTAGCTATTTTTTAATTTATTTCCATTTTTATATTTTAGTTTTAGTTTTAAATGCTTTTTTACGATATTTCTTCAAAATGGTGGCAACACAGTTTAGCTTTTCTTTCGATAATAAAATTACAATATCAATCAAATATAATATTATTACGGACGCCTTTTTCATATTACTAATAACAGTAACTTTTAGAAAACATTTGAAGAGGAAATGACGTCACTATTTAAAACATCGCATTTTTACTCATAACGAAATTACATTTCAATATTTCTTTTCATTATGAACACTGAGATTGAGATTTTACTTTCAGATGACTTCAGTTAATGAAAATAATGTCATAGTAAAAATAAAATTAGTTTTTTTTTTTTTTTTTTTATAAAATTATTTTTCTGTGAGTGCATATAAAATAAAATTTCTGGATTTCACCGGCACTCAGATTACAATTTTAACTAAAGATGTGCGAATATTTGCATGCAAAATTATAACTGGCAAACTTGACATTAAGTTTGGAAATATATTTATTATATATTGATTCAATAATGTAAGTACTTTTGCTTTTTTTTAAACCAAATCGATCGGGTCTTTTAAACATTTCATTCGCCGAATTCGATGGGATTCCACTCGTTTTATTGTTAAAATGCATTTCCTTTTTCTCAGAGTCTATAAAAAGAGCGTTTAAACTAAAGAAAAAACCCGTTTTTGATGAATCTAGTCAATGAAGAAGTAGCACGTCAAATTGTATCTCTTTATTATTCCGCAATTCTAATGTCTCAGAGAGAAATTGCTAATCAATTGGGTATTTCACGCTGTTCTGTTTCTTATTATATTGATAAACACAAGAAAAATGAAGTTAGTACATTGCATTCTAAACGGGGTCGCCCTTCTAAAAAACCTCTATCGATTTTTTTTTCCTAATCGGAGGCGAAACTGAATTCTGCAATGGCAGAATCTACATTCAACTTATTTTCTTTTTTATGTAGTTTACAAGTTTTGTTTTCTTTTCGTATTCTTTCTATAGCGTAATTATACATTTTTATACTGTTAAAAGTAAAATATAATTGTCAAATAATTACGATTTGGTGATAAATTACTTGAGGTTTTAGCAGAAAAATTATTTTATCTTGTTTATTTATTTATTTGAATTTTAAATAAGATGACTCAAAATCGTGTATTTTAAATTTACGGAAAAAATGCATTTCGAGAGAGGGGCAAAAAGAACAATATTTGGCGATTTATTATCTGCGTTTAGCTAAGTGTCTTACTACATTGTATTTAATACTCTTCACAATACTTCGCTGTTATATGGACTTAGGCGCTTTTATAAAAAGTTTGACCTAATTCGGCCTTAAGAAAGTGAGTTTTTTACTGAATAATACAAATAAATGAAAAATGAATACTAACAAGGAAGGTCTCCATACGGGCATATCCCAAAAAATCTGAAAAAATTACAGAATGTTCTTCTCGTGTGGATATATACGTTTATAAATTTTTTTTTGGCGGAACCACCATTTAGTATCCGTAAAAAAATAATGAAAATTTCGTTATTTGGCGGTTTATCGCCGGTTGGCGAAATAATGTAATTTCAAAAAATACTTTGTCTATACTAATATTATAAAGAGGAAAGATTTGTTTGTTTGTTTGTTTGTTTGTTTGAATTGAATAGGCTCCGAAGGTACTTGACGGATTTGAAAAATTCTTTCACTGTTGGAAAGCTACACTATTTCCGATGAACATAGGCCAAATTTTAATTGATTTATTCAAATATTTTCCTTAATAATTAAAAATTTCATTATTTTTCATACAGAATCAATTAACATTTTTCCGATAGAAAATAACCATTTTTTTTTCACTGTTGCCAAGAAAATTAAAATCGGGAATAATAATTTCTCCTCGGCAATTAATTTTCAGTTGAACAGTATCCACGTGAAAAATTAAAATAGAAAGAATTGAAAGGAAAATAAATATGACGTCATACTTGGAAAAAAAATATTTTATTATATAAGACACACGAATATTGGTTATGTTAATAAGAGGTTCTCTGTGAAAAATGGCGACATAATTAGAAGTAAAGTGAACGAGGAAGAATTAAATTATTAATAAAATATTTGAATTGGAAAAATATGACTTTTGAAGTATACATAGGAATTTTGAAGTATTTGTTAAAAAAACAAGAGACATGGATATATGTAACTAATAAAAATCGGTAGATAATCACGTCACATCTATACCAATATTATAAAGAGGAAAGATTTGATTGTTTGTTTGTGTGAATTGAATAGGCTCGAAAATTACTTGACGGATTTGAAAGATTCTTTCACCGTTGGAAAGCTACACTATTTCTGATGAACATAAGCTATATTATACATTAAAAAAAAAAAAAAAAAACACCGGTAGCACTCCGGGAGTGCCGGCAGAAGTGAAAACTTCAATATTAACGTTGTGTTTAATTATAAGTACAAAAGTACTATCATTTATGAGGTAGAATACAATGTTTATTTATTGCGCTATCGTACACAAATATGACAATTTATATGTTATTATTTATAATATTATACCGTTATTTATATATTACATTAAATTTTATCTCTCAAAAAAATCAACTTCCATCCATAATTTCGACGACTTTTTCACCATCGTTATTACCAGAAACATCATCGCAAATTTCTAAAACTGATACAATCGGTTTATGATAGCTGAAGTAAGAAACAAACAGTTTTGATTCGAACCTATTTAAGTGTCTAATAAAGACCGCATCAATAGTAGTTTTGTATTTCGTTGTGCTAAAATTGCGATCATTTGACATAGTTAAACCAAATTCATTATTTAAAAATTCAATTAATGATTGATTTTTATCGTCTGCAAAGTTTATATTGAAATCTCCACTCAAAATCATTGGCAATTTATCAAAGCTTTTTCCAATTTTTTTTGAAGCAATGCAGATGCGTCATGAGAATAAATAAATAAATTTTCGTACAAGAAGTCTCATATAACACGCAAAGACTTATTTGGAGAGATGTAAACAGCAACCATAATAATGAACTGATTATCACCAGAGTGGCAACGACTTATACAAATATCACCAACATCAGAAACAGTAGCATTAAACATGCTATTGTATTTCACATGCACATCCATATAATTTGTGCAATAATGAATTGAGTTCTTATTTTGATATATAGCTACTCCTCCCGCTGGACGACAATTTCTTCTGAAACTCGCAACAAAGTTGAAATTCGGAATCTCAATTATTTCATCGTTACCCATATGAGTTTCTGATAAAATTAGCACATTCATTTTTTTAACAAGAGCGTCAATTGCTAGATCATCTACATGCGCACGTAAGCTTTGACAGTTGAATGAAAAAATAGACAATCTATTATTCTTAGAAATAAAATCTAGAAGTGCTTTGGTGATAGTTTGCAAAGGATTTTCACGTAATCGTTTTAATTCGATTGATAAATCTTGTCGATGAGTTGTTGACCTCTTTTGATTTTTTGTTGCGTCTGACTCTTCCACCTGTGCGTTTCCTACTCTGCCATGATGAAATTTCCAGCTCGTCCTTGCGTTTTCTTCAGTGACTAAAAACAAACCTTCTATACTAGTTACTCTTGATAACGCAACGTACACCAATTCCCTTGAATGAGAACGATTGTATTCATAAACAATAGCATCGAAAGTACCTCCTTGGGATTTGTGAATTGTCATTGCCAAAGCCGAAATCAGCGGAAAATGTTTTCTTTTTGCCACTATAGTTTTATTTTTGTTGAGTGGTATTGACGATGTTTGTAAAGAAATTGGAACAGCGTCTTTGTCGATTTCCAAGCGTGCAATGTCGCTTCTAAATTTTGCTACACGTTTTTGACCAACGGATTTTGAAAATTTGAACCAAAGTCTTGTGATTTCATCATATTTATCATATTCTATGAGTAGTAATTTCCCTACAGTGCCATGAGATAAACCATCAGCTACATCTATGTTTATATTTATCATATAGGGTCGGTTAGGAACTAGAACTAGTTCATAAGGTAATCCACCAGTCTCGTCCGGTTTCATCTTATGTAACTTCTGTCTTACAAAATTTTCTTGCTCTGCATTATGACAACCAATGAAAACATCCGATGCCAATGAAACAATTTTATTTTCAAAACTGTTCAAAACTGTACTGTTGTATTCGTTAACCTTATTATTTGTAAACATAAGTCTAGTTCCTTCCGGACATTCTGCTTGTGCGTGTTCTTTAGTTACAAATCTGGATTCTATCATATTTAATTCTTCTTCTGTTAGAATGGAACCATCACCGATTTTTGTCAAAATGGCAGAAAAGAGTCTATTTTCTTGGCGCATTACCTTCTTGAGTTCGAATTGATGAAATTTACGCCAAATTGATTCACCAGTAATTTTTTTTTTAATTTGCTTGAAGATCGGTGTGGCTTTTACAGGGGGTAATTGGCGCAAATCTCCGATAAGGATCACGTCCAATCCACCAAAAGCTTTTGTAAACAAGCCAGTGATTTGCTTCAAACGTTCATTAATTTGTTCTAATAATTCTGCTGAAACCATGCTTACTTCGTCAATGATAATAACCTTAATGAACTCAAATAGCGCTCTGTACTGATGAGCTTTTTCGATGTTGACTGGCAACAGCCTTGAGAGTGATATACTTAAAGCATTATGTACCGTTGTTACACCTATGGCTGTAGCAGCTTTTCCAGTTGAAGCACATGCAATGTATGCGTTGAAAATTCCATCCGTGTCGGAAAATCTATTATAAATCTCCATGAGTGCTTTTATTACAAACGTTTTACCACTACCAGCTGGCCCAGTCAAATATATCAACAACGGTTTTTGCATTGGCTCGTCGTTGGATATTAAATGATGCATAGTGTGAAACAAAATTTCTCACTGTTCCTCGTTTGCTTTGCGCATAAGCCCATAAAATTCTGGATAAGGTAAGGTATTATCTTTCTTTCTAGCAACTGATCCGAGCTTATCAAACAACGCAAGTCGTAAATCATCATTTAAATCTGCGTTTGGATTGTTATATAATTCAGCGAATGGGTTTTCATTAGGAATTCTACCAACGACGTCGTTTATCTCCTCTTCATCATCAGAAACAGATTCGCGACATAACTTCCTGCAGATTTGCAATGTTTTTTCAATATCAAGATTCGATTCGAACTCTTTTCTTCGATCTAGAATAAGTGCCTCATTTTCATCGTATAACTGAAGATATCGCGATTCTGCAAGAATTTCTGATTCTTCATGACGGAACGGAAGGTGCAAAGTAACCATTTCTCTCCGATACTCATTGTAGTCTGTACCCATATCATAATTGCGATATCGTATAACTTTTGGTTCTTCCCTGAGTACATAGTTACCCTCTTTATTTTTATAGTATTTCGCAACAAATTGAGCAAGAGAAATACCTGCTAAATCTTCAGGTCTCTTCTCATACTTGTCGAACCAATTTTCCTTCCATATGTCGATCGAATCATCTTCTAATTCACTTAATTCTTTCATTGTCTTCTTTATTCTATGCCTTTCGACTGGCCAAATGGTTGGTATATAAGTAATAACGGTTGAACTCTTTGACATTGGTTCTCTCAATAAATACCATGCAGCCTCTTGACTCGACATCTCAGTGTGGTTCAAAAGATTAATGCTAATATTTTTAGTCATGTCAAATAAATTAAACTCAGGATGTTCATCCATTATTGCAATTATTTGTCTTTGTAAATTGCTAACACCTCTATTAGTTTTGTTAACATATTCGACCACGTAAGCTGCACAAGAATATTCTTCAGTTATAAATTGGAAATCAGTGTTGGATCTGACGACGTTGAATATGAAGGGATTGAATGGATTATTCCACTTTTCACATGGTTCACGTTTAGAAAAAACTCGCGGTCTATTAATTCCTGCTCGAATAATGTTGACATATTCTTCACCTAATGCTCAGCTTATAGCTGGTTTTCTTGACGGCAGTTACGGGCTAAAGCCAAGTAAGAGTTTTTCATCTAGTATATTTATAAAGTACTCACTCATTTTCTTTCACTACTTCATCATCACTTTTTTCATTAATAGATGCACTTTGTTCAATTTCCATAATTTAAACAATTCACATATACGAATACACAACAGTCAAGCCATCAGCTGTCACCATCCTTGGATACGCGTGGCACGCTGTACATAAACACACACGGACATTCGCGCAAGCGCCCTGTGCCGCCTAAACGGAGCAGCACACTCAGGCACGGTAGAAAGAGTGGGAGACACTAGTTCCTCTCCCTTCCTCTCGATCTTACGCTTTTTCGATCAGCATCACGTGACCCTGACGCGAGTTTGGAAGTTTTTACCCATACAAAAAGTGTTCAGCGCCGCTAAAGAAGTTTTCACTTCAAAAAATAGGGATCTTTACTAAAATGCCAATAATAGTCTATACTTATATAAAATAGTTTGTTCTGACTGACTGATAATCAAGGCACAGTCCAAACTACTGAACCTAGATGCATGAAAATCGGGGAAAATATACTTACGATGCAAGCGTGCACTAAGACAAGATTTTTGAAAATACCCCCCCCCCCCTAAGGAGGTTAAATGGGGGGGGGGTCGAAAATTTTTGAAATCTTGCTACATCTCAGCAGTCGTTATAGGTACGAACGTGAAATGTACTAAAAAAAATAAATATATGTTTCAGAAATTTTAAAAATTACCTTCATAAGGGAGTTAAAAGGGGTTCGAAAAATTTAGAGCATTTGGCACATCTCAGTTACAGGCACATCTCAGATTTTAAAATTTCCAGCCCTGAGAGGTGTTGAATAGTAGGGGGGCTAAAGTGGGGGTCGAAAATTTTGAAACTTTTTTGGACCCGTCATGTCATATATCGTTTTAAAGCATTCGGAGAACTCTTTCAAATTATGTACCTTTCATTGCCCCTCCCCATATCGGACCCCCGGGCGGGGTCAATTTTCGAACTTTTTTGAATTTTGCATTGTTTTTATCATTTTAAATCTGTTTTTTTTTTTTTTTTTTTTTTTTTTTTTTTTTTTTTTTTTTTTGCAGCCTTCTGATAAATGGTATTTATAATACATGAAAATCTTAAAGAAAGAGAGGATGATGTTTTTCGCAGGGGGGAGGCACGATAGTTGGAACCCTGTTTTTTTTTACTTTTGTCGACACTAATCATGTGACATATCATTGTAAAGTTCTGTGACTAATATTTTATGTTATACGCCTCCAAAGTCCCTTCCCCGACTTTGCCCCCAGGGGGAGCATTTTTTAAAATTTAGCTGACACCCTTCATGTGATATATTGTTGTTTAGTCCTGTTACATTTATTCATATTATGCACTTCCCTTGCCCGTCCTGGGGGTACTTTAACGTATTTAAACAAAATGTCTTCTAATAATAGTTAACTATGGAACTGAACTTAAATAACAAAGGAAAAACTCAATAAAAAATATTGATCTCATTCATCATCCTTTTAAATCCTGTTTTTGCCACAAGGGCAGCTTTTAATTCTTATTTCTTTGGCTGTTTTGGTACTAATTGCTAAAAAATTCTAATTTTTGTTACTTAAACTCCTTTATCTTTTTACACTTACTTGCTCTTTTTCTACTTTCTACATCGAGGGAATACCGTTTCATGACTTTTTCACTAATAGACATTTCGATACATCTTTGCAGCGGTAATAGGTAGAAGCGCGAAATTCAAGATAGCAAATCTGCTAAAAAATAGTTAAACATTTGTGTATTATGTCGTCAATATATATCTTGAATCGGGTAATGTGAGATTATACGATTAAGACAACGATTTGGGCTATTTAATTAGGTATTAAGTTTTTAGCCGTTACTAGATGCATTTTGTTTGATACAAGGTTATTTTAAAGTATCCGACCAGCGTAGCGGGCGAAGGCTGCTAGTTTCAAATATACTTCAAGAAAAAAAAAAGTTTCATGTTGAACTTGTTTGATAAATTTAATTTAAATAACTTTAGTTTTATAAGTTTTAATTTGTTTTAAGTATAATTTTGTTATATCAATATTTATAGGTATTTATATTCAAATTTAATCATCAAAATTTGAGATTTAAAAAGAAATTCATAATTCAAATTAATTAAATTTGTTTCCTGCTCAAAGTCCATTTGAGAATTGTCGATT
This sequence comes from Maratus speculifer, assembly GCA_964019185.1. Lineage (NCBI taxonomy): Eukaryota > Metazoa > Arthropoda > Arachnida > Araneae > Salticidae > Maratus > Maratus speculifer. Next base: position 45,498,520 of record OZ025294.1, read on the forward strand.
AGATTTTGTTGCCATGGAAATATGTGGCTTTTATTTTTGAATACGCTTAAATTTATGAAGATGATTTTTCTCAATATGATTTTTTTTTAAATCTATGAAAACATTTTTCAAAGTGATTAATTAAATAGCTACTTCAACAAGTAATATATATATGCAATATAATGTGTATATATACGTATATAATATATTAAAGTCTCTCATTGTTTATGTTTAAATTCATTAAATACGATTTACACGCATTCTAAAATCTAGCAGTTTTGAGTTGAATAATAATCGTTTGCTTTTGGCGATGAAAAGAGCTGCCCGCTAAATCGAGTGACTTTTCGTCTTTTCACGCCAAATATTCGAAACTATTTTATTTTTTTACATAATTTCTAATGTGATTCCGCCGCTAATTTTGAATGATCCTCTATTACATACATAAGTACTTTAATTAGTATTTTTTTCATAAAATTCTGAGTATGCCCAGTATGGAGACCTTCCTTGTAAGAAATACTAATAAAAGAAAAATGAAGCATTATATTGATCTAAGTATATTTATAAATGCATCTGGTAGCACTAATTAGATAATTTATGTGTATATAATGGGGGATAAATAGCTTTTGATTCTGTATTTCTATGCTATAAAGCATTAACGTTGGTGTGTTTTTCGTTATCATTGGGAGTACCTAGCCAATTTAAAAAATAATGTGGGCAAAAAATGTTGGTAACCATCTTTTGCTGCAAAATATACTATATTTTGTGTAGGAACAATAATCACCATCAATGCACGAGCAAAAAAAGTTCTAAAACTGAGAATTCTTTGATGTTGATATGACTAAAAATTTAAAATCCTTTTTTTTTTTGGTGGCAACTTTTAAGATATAATATTCTCGTTATGAATGATTTCTAAATCATTCGACAATTTAATTTCACAAATTAAACATCTTTTTTTTCCAGAAAAAAGTTTTAAACCCAATTTATTGAGAATATTGCAATTTCTAGGATACTGTTGGGGTCAGAAACTATAACTTTGGCATCACAGTAACTTATAAGATGTAAGTGCTCATTTAGGACAAATTTTTAAAAAAAGGATTCCTTAACTCTTATCGACAACCTCATTGCATCCGTGGAAAACAGATATTCAACATTATAAACTATTCGGACGGATTTCACACCATATAAAACACACTCCATTCTCTTCAAACATAATAGTTTATGTTATTTATAGTTTCTCAAATCGGTGCGAAGCTTCTGTTTATGCTCATGACATCATTTCAAAGAGTTATATGTCCAATATTAGGAAAATTTGGTGTTTTATTTTCTGTATTACTTTTAACATTTCGCATATTTCCAATTTTATATCCATGCATGGTTTGCTTTTCTTTTATAAAAATAGTATATGCAACTTTATATATAAGATTTTTTGTAATTCTATGATTCAATATGCTTATTTTCATCATATTTTATCACAATGAATGACCAATTAAAGGTAACATCTCATTTTCTTTACTTATCGCAAGTTATTAAATGTGTATTCTCAGCAATAACGCTTAGACTAATCCCTCTGAGGGAAGTCCTAGTTAAATTTGTTTTGGTCCAGTGAAATTAATTTATATAAGACTAGCTTTCCGCCCGCGGCTTTGCCCGAGTGGAATTCGGTTATATTGCGGTATAAAGCACAACTATAAGAAAACTTCTCATTTCTACGGAAAAATGTAAGAAGCGCGATAGTAGTAGGAAAAGGACAGTTTAAGCTCATGCGGAGGGGCTGAGGGGCCGTCCCGCAGCAACCGCCCCTCCGCATCCCTCCGCGCCCCTCCGCATCCCTCCGCGTCCCGCCTGCGGTGCCGCCGCTCGAAATCATACTATAAGATGAAGATTAAATTTATATTTGAATTTTGAATAACCGTAATTTTAATGAGTATTATTAATTAAGCGAAACAATTAAAATCTCAGTTTTTAGCCATTTTATTTAGATTTCTTCAACTACAAGATGAGATTATCAATTTAACTCAAGAAAGTTAAACATATATTTGAATTTTGCTTCATAGACATCTTAATGAGTAGTATTAATTAAGTAAAAACAATAGAAAATATCCAGTTTTATAGAAAAAGACTGATTTCTTACGATTTTTATCAACTATATGATCAATGTAACGAAAAAAGTTAAACATGTATCCCAGTTTTTCAACAGCTATAGCCTTAATGAGTATCGTTAATTAAGTAAAAAAACAATGGAAAATATCAAGTTTTATGGAAAAAGACTGATCTCTTACGATTTTTATCAACTTAAGAGAGAAAACTTAAACATACATTTCAGTTTTTCAACAGCTATAACCTTAATGAGCATTCATAATTAAGTAAAAAACAATGGAAAATATCGATTTTTATGGAAAAAGACTGATTTCTTACGATTTTTATCAACTGCAACATCAGTGTATCGACTTACAAGTTGAAAGTTAAACGTGCATTCTAGTTTTTCAACTGCTATAATCTTAATGAGTTTCGTTAATTAAGTAAAAAACAATGGAAAATATCAAGTTTTATAGAAAAAGACTGATTTCTTACGATTTTTTCAACTCAAACTTCAGAATATCAATTTGATAGAAAGAAATTTAAGCATGCATTCCAGTTTTGGACAACCATTTCCTTCATGAACATTAATAATTAAGCAAAACAACGGAAAATATTAAATTTTTAACTGATTTCTTCATACTTTTTTATTTTATTTTTTTTTTATATATATAAAATCAGAATACACAACTTAAAATAGAAATTTAAACACATTTTTTAGTTTTTCAACAGTCGTTACCTCAAAGAATTTCAATAATTGAACAATTAACAAAGGAAACTGATGATTTTTTAACGAAAAAAGACGAATTAAACGAATTTGGTTAACTTTTACTCTAATTGGAAATTTCATCGTACTTTATATATACCAACTAAGTAGAATTTTAATGCATAAACGAATAATTTAAAGAAATCCCCAACACACAAATGTGAACCTGCAGAGCATTTCTTATTACGTCATATCTAAACTAAAACTTTTTTCTGCAACCCCTCCATGCATGCATTCCAGGTAGGGGAACATAACAAAGAATTTTGACGTCACAACTTACAAAGGCATACAACAAAATGTTTACGTTCAAGAAAAAGTATCACACACAGAAAAAAAAAGAAGAGATTTAAGTTATTTATCCATTCTAGTTTTATAACAGTTACTACAACATCTCCAAATTAAAATTTGGAAGTCATAATGAGTATAATTAATTAAGCAAAATAATAGAAATATTAGTTTTTCAGAGGGGAAAAGACGAATTTAAACAAATTTTATTAGTTTTACACTAGTTTAATAATAATTTCAAGGAGGAAAAAGACGAATTTAAACTTTTTTTTTTTTTTTTTTTTTTTTTTTTTTTTTTAGTTTTACACTATTTTTTCTCATCTCCAACATGGATATATCAATTTTAACAGAAGAATTAAACGTATATTATAGTTTTTAACAACAAAATCTTAACAAGTATCATTAATTAAACACAAATAAATATCAGTTTTAAAGAAAAGACGAATTTGAATCATTTTACACTAGTATTTTCAAAAGCAACATGGAAATATCAATACTTATTCACATATTTCACTTATTCACTGTATTCAATACTATATTTAATAAATTTGGATACACTTTAAGAATTTCCTAATCTATAATTAAATATTAGCTGTATATTTAATGTTACCCATGTTTTCAACATTAGTTCATAATCGTGAATTTTGTATTTTAAATACCATGTATTCAGGTTCAGATTATTTTCACTTGAAATCATACAGAATTTTTTAACAGAGTTTGTTTTTGAAATCATTGAAGCAACTGTATTTAATATTTTTAACACCAATTTTCTAAGATTTTCTAACATTTTCCGATTATACATTCTTCAGAAGTACATTTCTAAATGCCACAATCACTTTACATATCGAAAAGATATCATTGAAGCAACTGTATTTAATATTTTTAATACCAATTTTCTAAGATTTTTTAACATTTTCCGGTTATACATTCCTCAAAAGTTATTATTACGTATTCTAAACAATAGCAAATATTAATTTTAAAAATAAAAAGACGAATTTAAACAAATTTGATTAGTTTTACACTATTTTTTTCACCTCCAACACGGATATATCAATTTTAACAGAAGAATTAAACGTATATTTTAGTTTTTAACAACAAAAATGTAATAAGTATCATTAATTAAACAAAAATAAATATCAATTTTCAAGAAAAGACAATTTTTTACACAAATTTTCAACTTTGAAATACATTGCTTACATATATTGTTACAGTATATTACTAAACTTAAACTTTTTAAAAAGTTTGAATGTCTTTACAAAGGGTTCATACTTATATTTTTCACGTCTTGACTGCATTCGAAATCTTACAACAAAAGTATACTTTTATTATTATTATTATTATTCTAGAAAACCTAAAAAATCGTTTCTTGCTGCTTTAGACACTTGACATATTAAAACTACTCTACCCATATAATTAATCAAATTAGGACATGATTCATCTTACACTTCAAAATTTCTGAATTTTTACAATACTTATTTTCATCAAACTTTATTCTTGATCCTATATATTTTAATAGCACAGAATTTTCACATCTGTTTTTATCTACTTATCAGAAAATTATTAAAACACCCAACAACATTTTTCAAATATGAATATTATCTTTACAATTTAATGATGCAAAACATACACGAATACAAAGTTTAATTTTTACAAACATTTCATATTTCAAACCAAACTATTCGAAATTTTTACAACATAAGAGCAAACATAAGACAAACTTTTTAACATTAATATTGCTTAGATCTTTTCATCATAACTTTTAACTATGATAATTATCCATTTTTAGGTTGATTGTCGAAAAACTGTAACTGAAATTACATAAACTTAATGTAAAAAACATGTTCTCACACAATTTCTTGAAATTCAACAAAGAATTGACTATTACTCCAATACTTATCTACTTCAATCTCGACTCTCGATAGTATATAGATATTGCATCATTACATACTTACAACTCTTTTCAAGCGTTTATCAGAAAATCAAGTCAATCAAAGTCTAGTAGTTATCACACCTGTTCCTCAGAAATATTACTATCATATGAAACAGTAAAGAAAATTAATAGATATTTAATATTTAATAACTTCATACGTGAAATTACTGCCGAATGAGAATACTAATAATCAATAAAATCAACTGTTGGACAAAAAAATAGTACAGATTACCGAAAATTCAAATCATTTTTTCTACAAAAATTACAAAAATTAACAAATGAATGACCAGTTAGAGAAATAATAAAAAAAAAATAATGAACATATTTACAAATTTATTAAAATCACACCTTTTTCTGGATTACAAACCACAATTTCTTGAAAAATTTAACACCGAATTTGTAAGATTTTAATCCTAGTATTACATACACTCAATAAATATTCAAAATTAACAAAAAAAAAATAATTTTTTAGTCTCATCAATAAGCAGAAATTCTATATTAAAAGAATATTTTCATAGTAGTACTTATAAAAATGAGAGTTTACAAACTGATTTTCATAATTTTATCACATTTAAACTTAATTTTTATACATAAAACATTATTTAATCAAATTTTATATTTTCTAATTCAGTAAAATTCAATATTTTTTTGTTTTTAAACCAATACCACAATATTTATTTACATCAAACTTGATTCTTTACCTTTTATATTTCCACATTACACAAGTGAGTTAAATACTAACTTGGAACGGGAGTTGAAGTCAATTGATTCAATTCGATTTTCATCGTATACGCATTTCCCCTACACGAAATTTCTTACTTCTATAATCATCTAATGTATTAAAACTAATCTACTCATATTTTTAATCAATTCATCAGATGTTTCATCTCGCACTTCTGAATTATCATCCACCAAGTTGCTTAAAATATAAATACTATCTTTATAGTTTTAATGTAGTATACATGACTAATCTTGAGTTTCCATCTATACTATTAATCAAATTATCATATGTTTCATCTTACAGTTCAACGATTTCTGAATTATCGTCCATCTAGTTGTTTAAAATATTAATAAAATGTTTATAGTTTTTGATTATACATAGTGTGTATGAATACAATCTTTAATTTTTAACAGTTCATATTTCAAATAACCTATTTTCGAAACCAAACTATGTGAATTTTACCACAATACTTATCATCATACAGAGATTTGTGTTTCATACTTTTTCTATAAATTATCAGATATGTACTCCTCAGAGGAATTTCTATCATATGAATAAATGAAAAAAAAATTAATTTATATTAAACGTACAGCGAAATTTGATTGCAATATATATGTATTTAATAAAAATAAATAAATAAGCGATTATTTATACATTAAACCTTTACTAAATATATATTTCTTGCGTTATAAAGATGTTTCAACAAGATGAACCAAAACAGCAGCAAACTTCAGAAATTAATGATCTGAATGATTCATCCCTAGCACATGTAGCGTTAATGAATAATACATATGTAAGTACTTATATGAAAAATACTAGAATTCGTATATGAATCGTAATTAGAGTAAATATAAAATGATTTGTCTTACTACCTACACTTTAACAAATGCCTTTTTACCTATATTGTTGAAAAGAATCCTAATTGTTTGCATTTATTTCTATTACAGATGTGTTCTATTTGCTACAAACACTTCTTAAGTAAATGGAATTTAACAGAACATACAAAAATCCATACAGGTGAAAAACCTTACACTTGGGAAGATTACCAAATGCTGTTTTCAAGAAGGCTTGAATCAAAAGTGCACACATCATCATATAAAGCATCGTCAGTTATATGTAAACTTAGTGAGGATATTCAAAAATTATTCAGACGTTTGAAGAATTTAGACATAAAGGAAGATATTTAGACTATATATCCATCATATTTTCATAACACTTACCACAATATCTCAAACTTAAAATTTGGAAGACATACACACTGCTGAAAAGTAATTTTGTTACCCGTGATTCTTCTAACCAGCATGAATGTATAGATATTATTTTGCAATGTATTCTTTAAATGCCCACAATAAATATTCTTTTATATGCATATATCGTTGTGTTTATTTTTTTAAAACCTATTACATTAATAAAATAGGTTACACATACATACACATAACATTTTAAGTGAAACAACACTCTCACAACTTAAAAAATGCATAAGAACATACAAAAATAAGCAGATGTATGAAAAAATATACAAGTTTACAGAATAATTTCAAAGTTTTCTAGAAATACAAACAAAAAATATTTACAATATTAAAAAATTACAAAAGTGAAAAGAAAAAACACAAATGTAAAACAAAAACATCAAAAAGTGAAAAACTCAAAACAAAGTTTTTGAAAAAAAAAATTTACAACAAAAATTTTTTTACAAAAACCAAAACTTCAAAAAATATTTTTTCAAAAAAATTTTTTTTTCAAAAACATTTTTTACAAAAATTTTTTTTTTCAAAATAAGTTTTTACAAAAGTAAAAAAAAAGAAAATCACAACGTTAAAAAAATGAAATTTTTTTGTTAAAAAAAGTGTAAAAAAAATTGCAAAAAAAAGTTGCAAAAATTTCAAAAAAAGTTACGAAAAAAGTCTCAAAAATTTTGATGTTTTTAATAGCAAATGCAATGGCGAAACCATTGCATTTGCTATTAAAACCAACGAAATTTTTGAAGCTTTTTTCGTAACTTTTTTTGAAATTTTTGCAACTTTTTTTTGCAATTTTTTTTACACTTTTTTTAACAAAAAATTTTCATTTTTTTAACGTTGTGATTTTCTTTTTTTTACTTTTGTAAAAACTTATTTTGAAAAAAAAAATTTTTGTAAAAAATGTTTTTGAAAAAAAAATTTTTTTGAAAAAATATTTTTTGAAGTTTTGGTTTTTGTAAAAAAATTTTTGTTGTAAATTTTTTTTTTCAAAAACTTTGTTTTGAGTTTTTCACTTTTTGATGTTTTTGTTTTACATTTGTGTTTTTTCTTTTCACTTTTGTAATTTTTTAATATTGTAAATATTTTTTGTTTGTATTTCTAGAAAACTTTGAAATTATTCTGTAAACTTGTATATTTTTTCATACATCTGCTTATTTTTGTATGTTCTTATGCATTTTTTAAGTTGTGAGAGTGTTGTTTCACTTAAAATGTTATGTGTATGTATGTGTAACCTATTTTATTAATGTAATAGGTTTTAAAAAAATAAACACAACGATATATGCATATAAAAGAATATTTATTGTGGGCATTTAAAGAATACATTGCAAAATAATATCTATACATTCATGCTGGTTAGAAGAATCACGGGTAACAAAATTACTTTTCAGCAGTGTGTATGTCTTCCAAATTTTAAGTTTGAGATATTGTGGTAAGTGTTATGAAAATATGATGGATATATAGTCTAAATATCTTCCTTTATGTCTAAATTCTTCAAACGTCTGAATAATTTTTGAATATCCTCACTAAGTTTACATATAACTGACGATGCTTTATATGATGATGTGTGCACTTTTGATTCAAGCCTTCTTGAAAACAGCATTTGGTAATCTTCCCAAGTGTAAGGTTTTTCACCTGTATGGATTTTTGTATGTTCTGTTAAATTCCATTTACTTAAGAAGTGTTTGTAGCAAATAGAACACATCTGTAATAGAAATAAATGCAAACAATTAGGATTCTTTTCAACAATATAGGTAAAAAGGCATTTGTTAAAGTGTAGGTAGTAAGACAAATCATTTTATATTTACTCTAATTACGATTCATATACGAATTCTAGTATTTTTCATATAAGTACTTACATATGTATTATTCATTAACGCTACATGTGCTAGGGATGAATCATTCAGATCATTAATTTCTGAAGTTTGCTGCTGTTTTGGTTCATCTTGTTGAAACATCTTTATAACGCAAGAAATATATATTTAGTAAAGGTTTAATGTATAAATAATCGCTTATTTATTTATTTTTATTAAATACATATATATTGCAATCAAATTTCGCTGTACGTTTAATATAAATTAATTTTTTTTTCATTTATTCATATGATAGAAATTCCTCTGAGGAGTACATATCTGATAATTTATAGAAAAAGTATGAAACACAAATCTCTGTATGATGATAAGTATTGTGGTAAAATTCACATAGTTTGGTTTCGAAAATAGGTTATTTGAAATATGAACTGTTAAAAATTAAAGATTGTATTCATACACACTATGTATAATCAAAAACTATAAACATTTTATTAATATTTTAAACAACTAGATGGACGATAATTCAGAAATCGTTGAACTGTAAGATGAAACATATGATAATTTGATTAATAGTATAGATGGAAACTCAAGATTAGTCATGTATACTACATGAAATAAAGATACAAAAAAAATAAAGATACAAAAAAATAAAGATAGTATTTATATTTTAAGCAACTTGGTGGATGATAATTCAGAAGTGCGAGATGAAACATCTGATGAATTGATTAAAAATATGAGTAGATTAGTTTTAATACATTAGATGATTATAGAAGTAAGAAATTTCGTGTAGGGGAAATGCGTATACGATGAAAATCGAATTGAATCAATTGACTTCAACTCCCGTTCCAAGTTAGTATTTAACTCACTTGTGTAATGTGGAAATATAAAAGGTAAAGAATCAAGTTTGATGTAAATAAATATTGTGGTATTGGTTTAAAAACAAAAAAATATTGAATTTTACTGAATTAGAAAATATAAAATTTGATTAAATAATGTTTTATGTATAAAAATTAAGTTTAAATGTGATAAAATTATGAAAATCAGTTTGTAAACTCTCATTTTTATAAGTACTACTATGAAAATATTCTTTTAATATAGAATTTCTGCTTATTGATGAGACTAAAAAATTATTTTTTTTTTGTTAATTTTGAATATTTATTGAGTGTATGTAATACTAGGATTAAAATCTTACAAATTCGGTGTTAAATTTTTCAAGAAATTGTGGTTTGTAATCCAGAAAAAGGTGTGATTTTAATAAATTTGTAAATATGTTCATTATTTTTTTTTTATTATTTCTCTAACTGGTCATTCATTTGTTAATTTTTGTAATTTTTGTAGAAAAAATGATTTGAATTTTCGGTAATCTGTACTATTTTTTTGTCCAACAGTTGATTTTATTGATTATTAGTATTCTCATTCGGCAGTAATTTCACGTATGAAGTTATTAAATATTAAATATCTATTAATTTTCTTTACTGTTTCATATGATAGTAATATTTCTGAGGAACAGGTGTGATAACTACTAGACTTTGATTGACTTGATTTTCTGATAAACGCTTGAAAAGAGTTGTAAGTATGTAATGATGCAATATCTATATACTATCGAGAGTCGAGATTGAAGTAGATAAGTATTGGAGTAATAGTCAATTCTTTGTTGAATTTCAAGAAATTGTGTGAGAACATGTTTTTTACATTAAGTTTATGTAATTTCAGTTACAGTTTTTCGACAATCAACCTAAAAATGGATAATTATCATAGTTAAAAGTTATGATGAAAAGATCTAAGCAATATTAATGTTAAAAAGTTTGTCTTATGTTTGCTCTTATGTTGTAAAAATTTCGAATAGTTTGGTTTGAAATATGAAATGTTTGTAAAAATTAAACTTTGTATTCGTGTATGTTTTGCATCATTAAATTGTAAAGATAATATTCATATTTGAAAAATGTTGTTGGGTGTTTTAATAATTTTCTGATAAGTAGATAAAAACAGATGTGAAAATTCTGTGCTATTAAAATATATAGGATCAAGAATAAAGTTTGATGAAAATAAGTATTGTAAAAATTCAGAAATTTTGAAGTGTAAGATGAATCATGTCCTAATTTGATTAATTATATGGGTAGAGTAGTTTTAATATGTCAAGTGTCTAAAGCAGCAAGAAACGATTTTTTAGGTTTTCTAGAATAATAATAATAATAATAAAAGTATACTTTTGTTGTAAGATTTCGAATGCAGTCAAGACGTGAAAAATATAAGTATGAACCCTTTGTAAAGACATTCAAACTTTTTAAAAAGTTTAAGTTTAGTAATATACTGTAACAATATATGTAAGCAATGTATTTCAAAGTTGAAAATTTGTGTAAAAAATTGTCTTTTCTTGAAAATTGATATTTATTTTTGTTTAATTAATGATACTTATTACATTTTTGTTGTTAAAAACTAAAATATACGTTTAATTCTTCTGTTAAAATTGATATATCCGTGTTGGAGGTGAAAAAAATAGTGTAAAACTAATAAAATTTGTTTAAATTCGTCTTTTTATTTTTAAAATTAATATTTGCTATTGTTTAGAATACGTAATAATAACTTTTGAGGAATGTATAACCGGAAAATGTTAAAAAATCTTAGAAAATTGGTATTAAAAATATTAAATACAGTTGCTTCAATGATATCTTTTCGATATGTAAAGTGATTGTGGCATTTAGAAATGTACTTCTGAAGAATGTATAATCGGAAAATGTTAGAAAATCTTAGAAAATTGGTGTTAAAAATATTAAATACAGTTGCTTCAATGATTTCAAAAACAAACTCTGTTAAAAAATTCTGTATGATTTCAAGTGAAAATAATCTGAACCTGAATACATGGTATTTAAAATACAAAATTCACGATTATGAACTAATGTTGAAAACATGGGTAACATTAAATATACAGCTAATATTTAATTATAGATTAGGAAATTCTTAAAGTGTATCCAAATTTATTAAATATAGTATTGAATACAGTGAATAAGTGAAATATGTGAATAAGTATTGATATTTCCATGTTGCTTTTGAAAATACTAGTGTAAAATGATTCAAATTCGTCTTTTCTTTAAAACTGATATTTATTTGTGTTTAATTAATGATACTTGTTAAGATTTTGTTGTTAAAAACTATAATATACGTTTAATTCTTCTGTTAAAATTGATATATCTATGTTGGAGATGAGAAAAAATAGTGTAAAACTAAAAAAAAAAAAAAAAAAAAAAAAAAAAAGTTTAAATTCGTCTTTTTCCTCCTTGAAATTATTATTAAACTAGTGTAAAACTAATAAAATTTGTTTAAATTCGTCTTTTCCCCTCTGAAAAACTAATATTTCTATTATTTTGCTTAATTAATTATACTCATTATGACTTCCAAATTTTAATTTGGAGATGTTGTAGTAACTGTTATAAAACTAGAATGGATAAATAACTTAAATCTCTTCTTTTTTTTTCTGTGTGTGATACTTTTTCTTGAACGTAAACATTTTGTTGTATGCCTTTGTAAGTTGTGACGTCAAAATTCTTTGTTATGTTCCCCTACCTGGAATGCATGCATGGAGGGGTTGCAGAAAAAAGTTTTAGTTTAGATATGACGTAATAAGAAATGCTCTGCAGGTTCACATTTGTGTGTTGGGGATTTCTTTAAATTATTCGTTTATGCATTAAAATTCTACTTAGTTGGTATATATAAAGTACGATGAAATTTCCAATTAGAGTAAAAGTTAACCAAATTCGTTTAATTCGTCTTTTTTCGTTAAAAAATCATCAGTTTCCTTTGTTAATTGTTCAATTATTGAAATTCTTTGAGGTAACGACTGTTCAAAAACTAAAAAATGTGTTTAAATTTCTATTTTAAGTTGTGTATTCTGATTTTATATATATAAAAAAAAAAATAAAATAAAAAAGTATGAAGAAATCAGTTAAAAATTTAATATTTTCCGTTGTTTTGCTTAATTATTAATGTTCATGAAGGAAATGGTTGTCCAAAACTGGAATGCATGCTTAAATTTCTTTCTATCAAATTGATATTCTGAAGTTTGAGTTGAAAAAATCGTAAGAAATCAGTCTTTTTCTATAAAACTTGATATTTTCCATTGTTTTTTACTTAATTAACGAAACTCATTAAGATTATAGCAGTTGAAAAACTAGAATGCACGTTTAACTTTCAACTTGTAAGTCGATACACTGATGTTGCAGTTGATAAAAATCGTAAGAAATCAGTCTTTTTCCATAAAAATCGATATTTTCCATTGTTTTTTACTTAATTATGAATGCTCATTAAGGTTATAGCTGTTGAAAAACTGAAATGTATGTTTAAGTTTTCTCTCTTAAGTTGATAAAAATCGTAAGAGATCAGTCTTTTTCCATAAAACTTGATATTTTCCATTGTTTTTTTACTTAATTAACGATACTCATTAAGGCTATAGCTGTTGAAAAACTGGGATACATGTTTAACTTTTTTCGTTACATTGATCATATAGTTGATAAAAATCGTAAGAAATCAGTCTTTTTCTATAAAACTGGATATTTTCTATTGTTTTTACTTAATTAATACTACTCATTAAGATGTCTATGAAGCAAAATTCAAATATATGTTTAACTTTCTTGAGTTAAATTGATAATCTCATCTTGTAGTTGAAGAAATCTAAATAAAATGGCTAAAAACTGAGATTTTAATTGTTTCGCTTAATTAATAATACTCATTAAAATTACGGTTATTCAAAATTCAAATATAAATTTAATCTTCATCTTATAGTATGATTTCGAGCGGCGGCACCGCAGGCGGGACGCGGAGGGATGCGGAGGGGCGCGGAGGGATGCGGAGGGGCGGTTGCTGCGGGACGGCCCCTCAGCCCCTCCGCATGAGCTTAAACTGTCCTTTTCCTACTACTCGCGATGTAACGCTGGATACGATTAGTTGTTAAACCAAAACTGAATGGTACACTATATTATATGTTTTCCCTTGTGGAGCAAAAACATGCAGATTTTGGGCACTGGAAACCCGGGAACACGCTACATAGAGCTGACCATGCTGACGTTGAGCCTGTTGCGATAAACGGAACTTGAGTACGAATATCATTCTCAGAAGCCCTCAAAGAAGCTTGGCGAGCGGCTTGCTCCCCAAGTCTTTGCAGGCGCTGAGATGGTAGCTCAGCAGCTCTCGAAGCAGCCTCACGCTCTGCTTGTTCGCGCCTTCTTAATTCAGCATGGAGAGACGATTCTTGAGATCGGGCAATTTTCATTGCCCGAGCTTTAGATGAGGTGCTCGACAAATTAGATTTACGTTTGCGAGGCATTGTGAAAATATGAATAAACTATAAACCTAAACTAAACTAAAATCCCAAACTAAACTATAACAATCTAAACGACGAACAAAGCGACGTAATTACCTATCGAAAAAACAATAACTACTTTAGATATCTACCTAGAAAAAAAGCACTAACCTAACCTAACCTAACTATTATACAGCTACTGCACATCGTTACCACGTTTTAAAAACACCTCGCATACCTCAAGAACTAAATAACGTAACTAATACTTATACCAATTAGTAATTCGTTGACTTATAGTTATTTCAGGATAAGTAGATGTAAAAAAAAAATTTTAGACGATAAAACAAATAGTACGTCATCCCTCGGGAATTCCTCATTTTCGAGGATTCATTATCGTATCATTTAGCTTCTAAATTTACATGTTCATATTCGTTAGCAATATATAAGTAGATGTAAAAAAACAGTTTAGACGATAAAACAAATTGTACGTTATCCCTCGGGAATTCCTCATTTTCGGGGATTCATTATCGTATCATTTAGCTTCTAAATTTACATGTTTATATTCGTTTGCAATATTTTATCTGGTTTTAAACGACACACAGCGCCATGTCCAATCCATCCGTCAAGCAAACTATATTTTTGTTTTCCCTCGGGAATATAAATTTTTTCCGGGATAAAAAGTACCCTATTATTTAATCCGGACTTCTAACTTTACGTCTGCAAAATTTCAAAGCAATCGGTTCAGTAGTTACGGCGTGAAAGCGGAACAAACAAACAAACTCACTTTCCCATTTATAATATTAGTAAGGATTATAGGAAGAAGATATTTATCATATCTTACAAAATTGAAAATATTCTGTAAATTCTTAAAGAAAATCAGTTTCTTCCATTTGGAAGAAACCTATTTCTTCCGGTCGGTTTTTTCCATGGTTTTTTCCGCGGTTTTTTCCACTGTGGAAGAAACTTGCCAATCCTGGATCGTACCCTCAGTTAATTATGAAATGAGTTCATCTGAATGCAGTAGTTATTAAAAAAATTGAGTTATTAAACGAAAACATAATTTGCAGAACAAATTAAAAAAACAAAATTTATTTCCTGCACTATTTAAGCCCGAGAAGGGACAGATATTAAGATACTTTATTTATTTACTTCTACATTTACTATTAAATTCTTGTATCAAATAATTTAAATTATGTGAACATTTAAAAAAATAAAATGAAATTCAAACAATATGATACTTAAAAGCCCTAAATCTTAAATTCCGTTCAAACGAAATCGAAATAAATCTGAGACTTTTTTCCAAACTTAACTTGCAAATATTTGTTTTGCAGATTTTGTATAATGTTTACGGTAGGTATAAATAAAAAGAATAAATACATATAAAAAGCAAATGTTCAGAAAAAGTCTATGATTTATTTCGATTTCGTTTGAACGGATCTAAAATTTAGGGCTTTTAAGTATCACATTGTTTTAATTTAATTTTTATTTTTTTAATGTTCACATAATTTAAATTATTTGATACAAAAATTTAATACTAAATGTAGAACTAAATGAATCAAGTATCTTAATATCTGTCCCTTCTCGGGCTTAAATAGTGCAGGAAATAAATTTTGTTTTTTTAATTTGTTCTGCAAATTATGTTTTTGTTTAATTTTTATTAATATTCTTCTAATTATTTGTTTTTTCGTTATTTAAAATAAAAATTATGCCAACATGTATAATTTGGCTATTAGTTTGGTGATTTGTATAATTTGGCGAAATTGGTGGACGGGATAACCTAGAAGTACCGTTATTTTTAATTGATTATATAGTGCCACAAATTTAAATGTCAAAAATGAGAAAAGTAAATGGTAGAAATGCAAAATATTATGTGAAAATTCTTATACACGATTAAAAAATGGGAAAGCAAACTATGCAAATCAGCCATGCATGGGTATAAAATTGAAAGTAACTAATGCATTAAAAGCAATGCAAATGATAAAACACTAAAATATCTTGAATCGGAATTTGAACTCTTTGAAATGACCTAAAAAATATAAACGGCACAAAAAATTGCATAAATCATGATGGTTGAGTAGAATGAGAGAATTTGTTTACATGGTGTGTAGATAGTTAATACGGAATAGTTGATAATATAATATCTACATCTGTTTTCTAAGGATACGATGAAGTTCTTGATGGGAATTTAGGGAATTCTCTATTTAAAAAATGACATATAAAAATCCCGAAGACGCCAACAAAGAAATGCATTACGTCGTTCGAGTGTGTCCCAGATATGCTCAATCGGATTTAAATAGATTGTGCTGCTGGCCACTACATACACTGTTTTTCTTTCTTTTCAAACTTGTTCTCATGAATTTAAGCAGTATATCACTGTAGCATACATAAAATAAAAGGAATATGCAATGCCTATAGTATAAGGTACGAACGAGATCTGAATATCTCTTTTCCATAAGCTTTCAGCTGTAAAAATGTCACCACAAATGACTTATAAATCTGCGCATACTTTTACGCTAGACATGCTCGCTCAAATACGCCAACATGAACTCGAGTTTTACCCCCCCAAAAAATATATACCCTCTACAAAATATATATTCTAGTGCTCCTCATAAATGCATATCAATTTCATTAGGTTCCGATGGGCGCGTAACATCATTAAAATGTTCTTGGAATTATTTCATCCCATCGACCATAATGTAACAGAATATTTTTGACTGTCTCTGTATTCGAACTATTGATCCAATTTTACTACTCTCTTAAAACGAAAAAGCTGAAATAACTCAAGTTGAGCTGAAATCCACTCTTTTCCCATGTTGAAAGGAACCTTCTCAAGAAGAGCTGAAACAACTCAAGTGAATGAGTTGTTTTTAATCAACTCATGATTGAGTGATCTCTATTTTACTCATACTTGAGTGAAATCAAATCAATAAAAGTTAAATCCAGTAGTACTTGAGTGATTTGTAATCAAGTCATACTTGAGTGAAATGAAGTCTTTAGGATTAAATCGAGTAGCACTTGAGTTAGCTGCAGCCAACTCGTATTTGAGCAAAGTGAAATAATTTAAGGCAAATCCAGTAGCACTTGAGCGATTTGTTATCAAGTTGGAGTGAAATGTTGTCATTTTTGATTTAATCCAGTAGCACTTAGGCGATTTGTAACCAATTCATACATGAATGAAATCAACTCATTTAAGAGTTAATCCAAAACTCCTTGAATTTGTAGAATTAAATAAATTCACTCTTAAGAAAAGAAAAATTGCTTAAAATTACAAAAATCTTCAAGTGATTTCTAAATCGTCTAAATAAAATCACATCATTTAAAACTAAATTCAGTAATCCTCGATTAATTTTTATCAATGAAATTCAATATAACATGGAATTATTGCCACATTTTCAAGTGTTGCAATTAAATTCTCATTTCGGATTTAAATTTTTGTTTATTGACATTACAAGGGTGTATATATATATATATATATATATATATAGAGAGAGAGAGAGAGAGAGATTGGAAAACTGTAACATGAATTCTCCAATATTTCTTCCAAGTCTTTAATTAACAAGACTTAAAACATTCTAATTTACATGACTGAAAGTTCTCTAATGAATCATAAAAACATTTTTTTTTCTTTCTAATTCAATGAAACTGTTTCCTATGTCAATTTAGGGGAAAAGGCAATTGAATCGTTATACAAAATTAAATAGAGCTTACATGAATTTTTTATTATTCTGTCAAATCAGAAATTTTTAACATCAGTATTTTCTTTTGTTAAATTTAAAAGTACATATATTCATTAAATTAAAAATACTGGTGATCTCAAAATTGTAAATTTGAAAACACTTATTCATGCAAACTGCCTAAATTTGCATAACTGTACAACAGTACCCGAACAACATTAAACAGAATATCAGCTTCTGATGCTGTGGTGCTAATGGGATTTTTTTCTTTCTTTTCTTGGGCAATTTCAAGTTTACATATTTTCCAATGATACTTATAGCTTCAGATATGTTTATATACAATTTTTATTTTTTCATTAGCTTCTGATTTAATTGTAAATAACAATTATTTTTTTATTAAAAATTTATGATTTCAATCAAATAAACCAATCTTAGGCATCTTACTAAAAAAATATTGAAAAAATAAACTTGATATCAGCCCAACGACTCAACTTCAGCACCACAATGTCAGAAGCTGATTGTTCCCCTTAAGAGTTTAGATATCCTATGCAGAAGTTATTTTCAAATATCTTGTTTGGATTTTAAAATGTTTACCTTTTTTTTTGGGGGGGGGGCATAGAATATTTGAGGATGATCTGTAAGTGGGTTAGTTTTTACTTTTGCAATTTTGGTTAGTTTTTTTTTTAATATTAATACGAGTTTCAGAACCCGTTTTGAAAAAGAAAGTATTAAAAAACATAAAACCTAAATTTAAAAAAGTAACCCCCCCACACACACATGGCGAGCGCAGGGTTTAAATAAATGAAATTGAAAATATTTTAAATGGATAAACATCAACCCATGATACCTTGTTGTAATTATTCCTAGATTTAAATCTCAATCAAAATCTTATATTTCTTAAACTGACTAAGTTTAAAAAAAATATTTTAATTGTTTAGTTTGAAATCTTAGATAAAATAATTGTTACCCATAGCATTTATATAAACACATTGCAATTCGGTAATGTGGAGGAATGCCATTAAAAAACTTGTATAGCTAAAATTTTGATTATGGACAATTATTTTATTGTATGAAGAACTTTCCACTAAATATTGTAGTACAAAAGTTAAATGCAGAAATAACTGAGAAATGGATTTATTGACCATGTGCAATTATTCTTTATATCATTTAAAACATTTGTTAAAACTTGAATTTATATTCAAGAATAACTTATTTCTTCTTAAACTTTTAATTTTTGATTTTATTCAATGTTTCTTAAATCAACTAACTTTTAAATAAATATAAAAGCATAAGACTGCAGCATTTTATGTCAAAAGTTAGAGCCAAATGTGCAATTTAGAATGTTGCAAGAAAGAAAAAAAACTAATTTTATTTAACAACAAAAACATTTTATTTAGAAAGAACAAAATAAACCTAACATTAATTGATAACAATTCTTTCCAACATCAGATAAACAAGTTTCAATAACATCTTTAACAGGACCTTTATAAATATAACAGTCCATTTGCATTAAACATTAAATACATAAAGAGCATATTGTAATCTGTCCACTGGTTTGTCCAACTTTTAAAATCTTAGGCAAAATAGACACTTTGTTGAGGATCCTTGAGATTAAATAAGATTGTTGAATTTGACTCCTCACAGTAGAATTTTACTCCTCCATGAAATCACCATCTTCCTGTATTAAAAGAAAATATTGAAATTAAGTTAAATAGCAATAAATATAATGTTAAGGAATGTTTAAGAACATATTAAAATATTTTGCAGCTTTCAGATTAAATGTTTTATAAAATTTCCCATCCATAGTCTAACAAAAAAATGAACCATACACTAAAAATTTTAGCTTTATAAATATTACACTACTGAAAATTCAGCCAATCATGAATAAAATGGAAATAGAATAACTAAATACTGTGCGATTACACTTATCCGCTTGTTTAAATCATGGTGTTACTTCTGATACAATCTTAAAATAAATCACCATTTTAAAAACAAATTTAAAATGAAAGTTCTTAAAGCAACATTATAAAATATTGTTGAAAATTCACCTTTTTTGCTACTTTCAAAATGTATCAGCGCTGGCAAATATTCAACCAATACAGGTTTTTGTGGATAATTAGTTGTTTTTCTATATATTTGCATATTTATATAATACAAGATAGAACCTAACAACAATTAGACCAGGGTTGGCACGGTTTAAACCAATTGGTTTTTACTATGGTTTAAACAACTGTTTACTCCTTTTGGTTTAAACAACGGTTTAGTTTAAACCAACTGGTTCTTTTCTATTTTTTTTTTTTTCAGAAGAAATCTAATGACATTTTCTCTTTTTCTTAATAATTTATGTATGTCAGATTATTGAATATAAATAACTTCTATTTTTAACACTTTATATCAGCAATAAGCATTGGATGAAGCAGGTTTAGATCATTTTATAATAGGATTAAAAGGATTATAGGATTAAAATCAGTCTGCATTGGTGAATATATTTATTTCTCTTTAGAAAAAGCTTCGAACGTGTGAATTGATCTAATATAAAATAGATTAAAAATATTCAATATTTAATAGAAAATATCTTAATTTTTTGAAAACTGTAGATTATTTAACACAATAACATAATACAATCTATAAGATTTCAAGCTGTAAAAGAAATCCCCAATCTTAATTGGGGAGGTTATCTTAAGCATTAAAATCAAAATATGAAGTCGAATAAGACAGTTTTCAAAGATTGGATGCTATTTATAACATTTTAATAATAGTGATTCCCCACCCCCCCTGTTAGTTATCTGCTGAATCTATGACCAAAAATGTTGACTTAAAATTGTCATTCAAGAAACAAAATGTCAAGAAGTATTTGAAATTTATTATTTGGATAGCTATGGAGAAGAATATTTTATTTATCAGACTACTTTCAAATGTTTATTATTAGTAATTAAAAGATTAGTTATAAAGATTTTCAGAGTATCAATGCTTCACTGTATACAGCACTTTATTTTTAGAACATAAGACAGTTTGCTAATACTGTTTAAATTAAATTTTAATTTCTCTCTTTTTTTACATAAATTCATTGTAAATATTTAATTTAAATCATTTTAAAATGAAGTTACAGTTTATAATCCAATGTCTGTTTTTATCAATATATATGCATGTATATGTAATAAGAAAGGATGTTTAAAAAACCCGGTTTAAACCAAAAAAAAAACTTTTTTAGTTTTTTATGAAAAAAACAGTTTTTTTCTCCAACTCTGCAATTAGACTAAAAAAAGAAGTTTCAAAATGTCCTCATTAATATTCTTCTTTCAAATTCCTTTTTTCTGAAACACATCTATTGTTAAGCTAATTTTTATGTAAAATGGAGAAAATGTTTTTCAATATTATGGCAGTTTGCAGATGAAACCAGATTTTAATACTTTCAACTTAATTTATTTGCATGAGTTCCTCACTCCCTTTCTATAATTTGATAGCTACCCTATTTCCATAAAAGGGGATATTATTCTTGTTATAAAATACATACTACTCAATAGATTCATAATGCAATATTCCTATCATAATCTAAATCAAAATATATTTCAATCAATTTAATACGATATTAAATTAATGTTCTATAAATTGAATGTCACTAAATTGCAACTTTGTTTTTCGTGTTTATATAGGGTTTTCCATCCCTTAACAATACAGTGAAACCTCTGAATAAGGGACACCCATGAGACCGGAACTTTTGTCCCTTAAATAGAGGTGTCCCTTATTCGGAGTTTTTACATTTTTTTTTAATTAATCATTCATAAGGACATAAAAAATAACAAAATATTAGAATGAAGTTTAAACGTACCCAAAAGTTATAAATTGCATTAATTAGGAACAAAAGTAATAGATAATTAATTTTTTAATTCATTACTTAATTAGTAAATGATTTGTTGAGTTATTGATTTGTATTTTTTACGTAAATGTTTCTATGATGCAAAAAGTGCAATAATATTTTAAAAAATCTTCAGTGTTGAATTCAAGGGGATGACATCCCCCCGGAGCAATAAAATGTCCCCCCCGGAAAATTTGAAATTTTGCATTTTCAATAGTCAAAAAGTACAATTTCACCCCTTGAACTCTATAATGTCCCCTCCCTGAGCTACTAAAGTCCCTCCCGGAGAAAAGTGCCTGAATTCAACACTGGAAATCTTACTTGCGAAGTAATCCATAAAAAATGTGACTGTTTTGCAGATTTCAATTTTTCTACTACTAAACTTTTCAGATATTCACTTATCATACTTATAACTTTTAGTCATTCATTATGAGAAATATTTACGAAAAAGTATTCAACTGCTTTGCATATTTTAAAGCATCTGTGAAGTTCTTTATTTCAAAATTTTCCTTTCTCTTTCATTTTCAGAATCATCCCTCACAATTTTCAGCATTCTTTTCAATATAGACTGGAAGAATGGCAGCACAGACAATCACCTCATCGAGTTCAGGACAGAAATTCTAGAATTAGTTAAAACTCAATATGTATGTTAAAACGCAATCGGTTTACTAAAACGCCTAAAAATCTGAACTCTGAAAATTTTAAATTTGACTCGTAGATTTACCATTATATTTTCCTGCACTCAAATCTATGAAAATATGGAGGACTGGCTGCAGGATACCCCAATGAAAAACTTACCACTCAACGACTAATCACCAAATCAACCTCTAAAATCGGATTTATGTGTTTTTTCCGCCTAGATATGACTTGGCAGACCAACTGTATTTTAATATTTGAATTGAGTTTTAACCAATTCTGGAATTTCAGCTGTGAACTCGATGAAGTTATTGTCTGCACTGCCACCTCTGGCTCCAATAGGGATAAAAACACTTCGATATCTTCATCTGAATTGTGGATAAATAAATGCTCATCAGTTGAGTTGCATACCTCTGTACCAACATAACTGCCTATCTGATGAGTTCACAAAATTCTGTATTTTCATTTTCATCACAGATTGCTTCATTATCTCAAATGCAAAAATCAACCCCTTTAACATTTTGCACTCATATGACCAGTGTGAATGGGCAGCATTTTTCTTTGCAAAATTTGTTTTTGTCATACCAGTAACAAAAAAAATTAATTTTTTTTTTATTTAATTAAAGCTGTTTTCTTCTTCTTCTTCTTTTTGAAATAATGTATTTGAAGGAAACTTTTTTTTAAAAAGTTGTCTCAACTGAATAAAATTTGTGTAAGAAACGCCGTCGGAACGGTTGATCTCATTTTCAAGTGTTCCTTTAAATCGAGTGTCCCTTATTCAGAGGTAAATACATTACACTTCTTATACCAAGGGACTGGGACCGGAACTTTTGTCCCTTAAATAGAGGTGTCCCTTATTCGGAGTGTCCCTTATTTGGAGGTTTCACTGTATTAGCAAAATTGAGAAATAGGAATACACTAAAAAATAAGCATTTCTAACCAGCCTGAACATCTATAAACCTGTGTGTTTTCACTAAGACACTGAATAATGTAAATTCAGTATTTTGATAAATTTCTATAAATACAGATGTAATAATTGCATAACTTAATTCTTCAAAACTTTTATACTACAAGACTGTTAAATGAACTAAGTATTTACATTATAAGACAATTTTTACTTCGCTTGATACACCCAGGGGCTTCGCTAAGGGGGGCGGGACAGTTGGGGAGCCTCCCCCCCAAACATTCGCAAATGTTGTTACACTTGGCAAATTTATTTAAAATTTTAATAAAAACTGCAATATATTTCCTATTTTTGATAGAAATTGCAAAAGTTACAACTCTAATTGGGAATATTATTAAACTTTTTACAAATAAGAACTGTATTACATTTTCTAAGTGTGGTAACTTGGCAAAATTATGAAACGAGTTGGCAAATATGAAAATTTGACTTGGCAATTTAAGGTCTTCTCCCCCACCGATAAAAAGGTTTAGCGATGTCCCTGGATACACCATTTTATTTCAAGGTTGTTATGTAAGGAACGTATGAGTATTAACATTAATTGTTTATTAAAAAAAGAGAAGAGAAATCTATTAAAAGGATAGCATAATGTAAATAAAATACTTTCATAGTACTTACTTCGTAAAATATCGGCTTCTTTAGCAAATAATCTTGAGGAAACCACGAACTTTTAAGATGCATCGAAAATCAGCGTGCAGTGCATTCCGAAGTCCTCCATCTTGTATTTTGCAAGGTCAGGTCGACAGCAGCGCCAGCGGTGGATGAAAATAACGCGGGAATGATCTGTTTTCTTCTCGAGATGACTTGCTTAGTTTCCGATCTCAATGAGTGCATTAGAAATAGAAGAAAGCAAGTCAAGAAGAGTGGACCACTTAAAAATCAGCTCATTCACGATCCAGTAAATTAGCACTCTTTCTTGAGCAGCCAAATCCACTCTTTCGTTTTAAGAGAGTAAAATTTAAAATAACTCAACAAAATTCAGAAACAAATATATATTTAAAATTTAAAACGATTCGGTTCGATAGTTTTCGTGCTGTTCTATGCAGACAGAGATACGGACGGTTCAGACGACGACTATAGGTACTACGTATTTATTTAATTACGAATGCACCTAAAAACAAAAAGCACATGCCGAAATTGAAAACACATGATCAGCAATTATTGCTCAAAGACAGTATTGTAACCGATTTCTTTTGGGTGTCCCTGTAAACGGATTAAAAATTATATGAATGTCTTGTTCAAACGTAATCGTAATAAAATTCATCGATTTATATAAGTTTCAATACTTTGCAATAGTGTAGTTTCATAAAAATACTCTGTTATCGATTTTTCTTATAGACCATAATGTAATGGAAAACTTTTGGGTGTCCCTGTAAATAAACTATTAATCTCACATACTTCATATATAATACCAAACATGCCTAGGGGACCCTAAATAAGGTTTACCAATTGCATAAAAAATCCGAGTATATTTACGGATGTTAGAGTGTGGACAGACGGACAGACAAACCGAATGAATAACCATTTTTCAACTTTGTTGGAAAATAAAAAAAAGGAACCGATTCATTTAATGCAAAAAATAAAATAAAATAAATAATATAAAATAAAATAAAAAAATAAAAAATAAAATTTCACCAAAAATGCCAGAACAGGATTTGGAACTCTTCCACATAATTGACATCGATCGTTACATTGACTTATATCGTTATTTTGCATGACATGGTAACCCGGCAATTGTTTTTTTCCTATATTAAATTAATCTGTATTTAATCGTGTTTTTATTTATTGTTACTTCCTTTTTAATATAATAGAAAATAATTAAAAAATGATTTTCGCCAAATTTGCGCCAAACTAAGTACGGTACTACTTAGTTATCCCGTCGACCAATTTCGCCAAATGATACAAATCGCCAAACTAATAGCCAACTTATACATGTTGACTAAATTTTTAGTTTAAACAACAGAAAAACAATTAAATTAGTAAAACATTCAAAAAAGTTGAAATAAAAATCACTTTATGATGTTTTAAACACGTGTATCTTGTTTAATTTCATTGCATGGAACATTCAAGGTCATCTATTGTTGGAATTTAATCTTATAATTTGGCGATATTTTTTTTTTTTTTTTGGTCGACGGCATAACCAAGTAGTACCCCAAATACGTATATGATATTTCCGTCCCGTTTTCATGGTACTTTTCCTTTAATATCTTCACTTCGGCATTTTTATAAATCTTGGTCCAATTTGGGCTTCAGAAAGTCAGATTTCATATCGGATGAACGTTTATACTTATTTTTACACATAAATATGGCGTAGATGTCATATACGTACCGAGTTGGCGCGATTTTTTCTGTCACCAAATTGGTGAAAACTTTGATTTTGAATATTGCTGTAAGTGTTAATATTTTCGACTTATTGTTTTATGTATATCTAGACTAGACACACGGCAGTGTGTCAGCCAAGTTCATAAAGTAAAAGGCGACACACCGGCAGTGGGTTATATTACCCGAACCATTTCGGGCCACTTTTGACCCCTCAATAACTTAAATTATATTTGACCTACACAATTGCAATTTTTCGTGTCGTGTAAGACCATCTTCTAATTTCCGAATCCTATAAATTAAAAAAAAAAATCTTTTACCGTTCACGAGAAATTGACGTCTGAAAATCACTGTTTTTACCGCTGACTCACTGACTCACTGACTCACTCATCAAAATGTTTGACTACTTCCCTGGTGACTTAGGAAGTTGAAATTTGGTGTGGAGGTAGATTATTGGATCTATAAATAGGAAAAAATCAGAAATCACCATTAATTAAACATTAATGGTTGGTTAGAAGCAGGGCCCGACTTATACAGTGGGGGGCCCTGGGGCAAACATTATTAGGGGGCCCCCTTATATCTTAAAATTGTCAATTATACTCAAGTGACTAAAATTAAAATATAAACCTATTGTATGTATGCATAAATTTCGCACCAAGTACTGATTTCAGTATTCATATTTCACATCTTTATACATAATAACAGAAGATAGATAATTTTAACTATTAATTTTTTTATGATGTAACTATTACTTTAAGAGAACGTGGGGCTCGGAAACAAAGGGGGTAAGAGAAAAAAAAAAGACCATTTAAAATTGAAAAAAAAAGAATTTTGGTAATATTTTGTTATTTTATATCATTTGGCCTTCTTTTAACAAGAAACTTTTCTCTCCTTGGGGGGCCCCCTCAAGCCGGGGGGGCCCGGGGCAACTGCCCCGCATGCCCCTGCCTTAGTCAGGCCCTGGTTAGAAGATAAATATTGGATTACAATGGGAGTTTATGGGAATTTCACAAAATACCAGAAATAGTGCCAAGTTGGCGTCACTTTTGGCGAGTATCGGGGCTAATCTCTGAAACTACCAAACCGATTTCAAAAGTAATTTTACCAAAATGATGGTATTCGCCCCGGTTCAAACATAGACTATATCTTATGTCTGTGCCACTAACCAAAAGAGGGTTCAGAAGTAAAAAACATAATAAAAATGCGATTTTTGTTTTACTGAAGCACAAAATTTGGCATGTTAATTATTTATAAGATATAAATGTTCACTAATCACATTTGCTAAAAAATACCAAATTTAAAGGGGTGGGAATCCGCGAAGAGCATTCTGAAAACGTTCTAAATAGCGATTTTAAAACAATCTCAGCAAACAACAAACCGACCTTAAAAGTAATGATATCAAAATGATGATGACAATCCTTGCTCCAACATAGACTGTATCTTATGTCGATGCCACTAACCCAAAGGAGGTAAAATAGCAAAAATCGCTCTAAAAATGCGATGTCTGTATGTTAAGGGACTGGAATTATAAAGTTTGGCATTTTAGAGTGTATGGGAATTCTGCGAAATATCAGAAATAGTGCCAAGTTGGCGTCACCTTGGCGAGTATCGGGGCTAATCTCTAAAACTATGAACCCATTTCAAAATTAATGGTACCAAAATGATGGTATTTGCCCCGGTTCAAACATAGGCTATATTTTATGTGTATACCATTAACCATAAGAGGGTGAAGAAGAAAAACATCCTATAATGCAACTTTTGTATTTCTGAAGGACTTAGAAATATAAAATTTAGCATGTTAATTATTTATAAGATATAAATGATCTCTAAGAGCATTTTCTAAAAAATACGGAATTCAAAATGGGTGAAAATGCGCGAAAAGCGTTCTAAAAATGTTCTAAATTGGGATTTTTAAGCAATCTCAGCAAACAACAAACCGATCTTAAAAGTAATGATATCAAAATGATGGTGACAGTCCTTGCTCCAATATAGGCTATATCTTATGTCGATGCCACTAATCCAAAGGGGTTAAAAGAGTAAAAAAATTTCTAAAAATGCAATGTCTGTATGTTAAGGGCCTAGAAACATCATATTTGGCATGTTCATTACTTATAAGATATAAATGATCACTAAGAAAATTTTTTAACAAATACAAAATTAACTAGTCGTTGGGGGCCACCGTAATACTTACCCATCATGGATATGTATATGAAAATAAAATATGTGAAAACTATTTATACAATGCATTGCAATTCATAAATAAAATTTAAAAATTGTTAATATACATAGTAATGCTATATTAAAGAACAGCTGATGTACCAATTTCGAAAAAATTATATAAAACGCCAAACTACTCAAATAGTACCGAACTACGTAAAAGAAACATCCTTATAACTCCAAAAATAACAATTCTATTAACTAATAATTAACTGCGTCGGATTAAGCGTCTCATTTCCAATTAAAATATACCTCTGAATTGAAATTTGAATGAAATACAGGGTCATGAAAAATCGAAGAATGTGGAAAACAGGATTACAAATATCTCGGCAACTAATAATCCGATCGACTTCGTTGTGTGTGTTATTTTATTGCCTTTTACGTCCATTCCTTAGAACAAAAAAATTCGAAAATTTTTACATACCTTTCATCAGAACGAATTTTTCGAGAGTCCGAAAAAAATAGTTCCGGATAATAGAGGTTGCTGATATTAAATAGGCTTCGTCCCATTCTTACATACTAACTACATACAAAATTTCAAGTCTCTCTCTCAATTTGTTCGGTAGATAGAGCGTTTACAGGCAGACAGACTGACAGACAGACAGACAGACAGACAGACAGACGGACGGACGGCAAAAATTTTTTTTCTAAAAAAATGTTTTTCGGAATCTCCACTATCTAAAACGTGTAAATCCGTCAAAAAATTTTTTTCGATTTTCAAAACGATTGCAAGACTTACCCTATACTACGTATGATGGGTAAGTAAAAAGGTGTAAAAATGCGCGAAAAGCGTTCTAAAAACTTTCTAAAATAGCAATATTTAAGCAATAATGGGAAGTTAGCGAACCGATTTTAAAAAAAGATGTCAAAATGATGGCGACAGTCCTTGCTCTAACAAAAGTATTGGATAAATTGCCAGATTACAATGGGAGTCTATGGGAAATTGGCAAAATACCAGAAATAGCGTTAAGTTAGTATCACTTTTGGAGGGTAATTTTTGTCGTCAATTTGGCAATGTATCGCCAAGTTGGCAACAAACTTTTTTGGTCGACGAGATAATCAAGTAGTACCCAATCACATAAAAGAAACAACCTTATTAGTGATATTTAAAGGAACATAAGCAATCCTAATGTTAAAATTTTTAAATTTGACTGAAAAAAAAAACAGTGAATAAACGCAGGAAAAAGCTATAAGATTAATTAATATTAAATAAAACTAATTTAATATTAAGCCTATTTATTTAAAAAAAGAAACAAATACCTACTTATTTGACAAAAAATAATGATATCCTATCAAAAACATGAATGTGAAAAAATGCCAAGTTCATTAAAGGTTTCGCTAATAAAAGAAGTGATTTGACAAAAAATATCCTATCAAAAATATGAATGTGAAAGAATGCCAAGTTCGTTTAAGGTTTCGCTAATAAAACAAGTGAGATCTAACTGCAAACCAAGTTCTTTCGAAGCTCCTTAAATCATAGCTCATGTCATGCATAACATTCTTCAATTGCTTAAAATGAATTGGTATGTTACTTGTTATTCAACAGAGCGACTTGGCAAGTTTTCAGTCACCAACTTTAATGTTTGAGTCAGAGTATAATTTAATCTAGAATCTCATTGGCAAAGATCTAGTCAATCGAGTGTACGAATAAGTAGATTGAAGTTAAGGTATTGATAAATTAATTAAGTGATCAACTTTAAGTTCTGATTAATTAAATAGAGAAATTTGAATAAGAGAAAACTTGCCAAGTCGCTCTATTGAATAACAAGTAACATACAAAATCATTTTAAGCAATTGAAGAATATTATGCATGACATGAGCTATGATTTAAGGAACTTCGAAAGAACTTGGTTTGCAGTTAGATCTCACTTCTTTTATTAGCGAAACCTTTAACGAACTTGGCATTCTTTCACATTCATATTTTTGATAGGATATTTTTTGTCAAATCACTTCTTTTATTAGCGAAACCTTTAATAAACTTGGCATTTTTTCAAATTTATGTTTTTGATAGGATTTTTTATTATGTTTATTATTTATAACTTTTATTTATTGCTTCAACTATTGTTTCTTTTTTTTTGGTACTTACTTGATTATACTGACGACCAAAAAAGTATCGCCAAACTATAAGATTAAATGCCAGTAATGGATGATCGGGAATGTCTCATTCAATCGCATTAAACACGATACATTGCTTAAACCAGGGCGGTCCAACGCGGCGTTCGCGGGCGCCATGGCGCCCTTTGAGGTCTTTCTTGGCGCCCTTTTGAAGGTTTACAGTCACTTGCATTTTTTAAACATAAAATTCCATTTTAAAGGATGCTTTATTTTAAATCATTAATATTTCCTTGAACTATTTTTAAAACCCCTTAGGTGTATTTCACGCTTCAAAAAGGAAAACTCACTTTACAGTTAAACGTACTTTACAGAGTTATTGCGTTTCTTCTTTATTCTATAGTTATTCCTTATGAGACATTTTACGAAAATTATGACTATGAGAAATGATAAAAATTCGCAACAACTTTTTAAATATAAAGAAGTAAAAACGTAGAAAAATAAGTATACCACCATCATACATGAAAGTTTAACTATTTTATTATTGTTTTGATATTGTTTCAACGGCCCATTGTTTTATAAGACAGGAAAAATGGTGCCATTTTCCCCTCAGAACACTGAAATATTAGCCAATTTTACCCAATGTTTTTTTAAAAAATGATAAAATCGTTTGAAATGATTTCCGCCAATTAAAGTTCTTTCAAGTTATCTCTTTGGAACTATCTATGGATTGGTCACTATGTCATGCCTATCTTTGTTTCTGTATTTTTTATACTGACAAATTTGCACCCCCAAAATAAATCAAGGAATATTTTTGCATTTTAAAAGAAAATCCAACAATGTCTTTGATTATCATTTTATTTTAATTATAAGCTAAATTTAAGTTTCTAGATCCTTCCACTTCAGAAATTTTTGGAAACAGCCTCTGACAGAAAAATGTATATAATTCAAAATTTATTACAATTTAATAGTTTTTTTTCAATGGAGTTTTAAATTTATAGGATCCAAATATCTTCTACTGCTGCATGCATTTGCATGTTTGTTCGGTCTTAATATTGTGATTTAATTTTTTGCATGTTTTGAGTCATGGTCATAATGGCGCCCTCCGTTGTTCAGTAAGAGCTGAGATGCGCCCCTGCTTAGCAAAAAGGTTGGACAGGCCTGGCTTAAACCTTTCAGGGGCAAGGCATTTCTGCTTCAAAAATGATCAAATAATTAATTCCCACCGATATTTACGAACAAATTTAATTGAAAATAATCTAAACCGTTTCGTCACGAATATGAGATCAAAATTGTACTAAAAATTACTGCTACCAGTTGGCAATTTAAGTATTAAAATTAACCGTTTGTAGACTGCAAATGGCGCCCCTCAAGAGATTAAAACGCTTTTAATCCAACTTAAACTCGTATTTTATTTAAACACGAAAGAATTGTTTCCAATTTGCACGCGCGAAATATAAAAGATGCTAATGCCGATTATAAAACGCAATTATAAAAAGTATCGCATCTAAGAATTATGGCCTCTTTATTTTCAATTAACGGAAAAAAAAATTTCAGTTTGTTTTTTAAGTTTTAATATGTTTTGTTGCACTTAAATGAAAATGGTTTGCATATTTTCTTTGCTCCATGCACTTCAATTTGGAAATCTAATTAAAACATCCAGCTCGTGAAAATGACGCACATTAAATTTTCGTGACGTATGTAGCCAAATTGTGTGTTTTTATCAGTTTTTTAAATATAATTTTAAAACTATTTTGAACTTTTTTTTCGTAGTAAGTGCATTCAGTAGATTACCTTCATAGGTACCTTCTGCTACAACCAGAATCAAAATCCGTCAAGTATTTTTTGAGATTTCCTTGACGGAATAATATTTTTTACTTTTAATATCGTTACGTACTATGTGTATAAGACTTTGCTTTGCTCAGACAATTACTATTTACTCCGTGTGTTCTGGTTCGGCTGTCTATGAAAATATCCAGCCGATGAAAAATGACGCACACCAAGTTTCTGTGACGTATGCAAATAAATTGTGCTTCTTTTTATCAGTTTTTTAAATATAACTTTTAAACTATTTGGAACTAATTTTTTGTAGGTGGTGCATTCACCAGATTACCTTCATTGGTACCTACTGGTACAAACAGAATCAAAATCCGACAAGTACTTTTTGAGATTTGCTTGACGAAATAATTTTTTTGACTTTTAATATCGTTACGTACTCTGACAAGGGCACCACCAAACATGGTGCACACAGATTTTGATGATTTCTAAGTATGTTGTAGGGGTCATACCACTAATTATTCAGCTGAAAGGATTCTTTCAAATGGGCCTTAGTTTTTGAGAAATTGGGGGTCAAAGTTCAGCGTATATTTCAAATACTTATTAGTACAAGCGCTGCTTGTGAATCGGTGGCGTCGTGGTAACGAACGAGCCTGCAAGTCGAAAGGTTGCGGGTTCGAGTCAGTCATCGGCTTTTACTTATTTATTTTTGTATTTTTACACGTTACAAATTTTAAGTATTTTTATTACAAAATTGCTACAGCTTTTGATATTTTCTTAATAAATTACATTTACATTTTTAAATTTTTTCATGAAAATTTATTTTTTTTCTGCAATTTTTAAACGAATATTTCTATTGACAAAACTACAAAACTAGTTTACGCCTAGAACTTTTTTTTATTAATTATTATCCGCGTTTTTTATTTTAAGCACAATCCTGAAATAATGATTTTTTTTCCTATCGCTTTTTTATTTTATAGCATTCTAAATGAAAACTTGCCTTTTTTTGTATATGTATAAATAATACAAAATAATTTTCGGGTGCAATTTTTTAAATGTCTTTAGGATTAGATTATTCAAGTAATGCGTATCTTCGAAAAAATAATAAAATATTAATGCAGTAATGTTAAAATGCAAGTTGTTGCCAGTTATCCAAGTTTTCAATTTTCCAATTTTCTGTAAATACATTTATCTCCAAAGTTCAACATAAACATTAAGTTATTGTTTGCACAAATAAGAAATGGCAGATTACATCTATTTTTATAACAAATCAAAACACTCTTTCTGTATCGTCTGTTTAATGAGATAAAATTTATAATACATATAAAAATACTTTTTTTAATCGTCTGCTTTCTTCCGTAATTATCAGAATAAATGAAGATTTCTTGTTATTGGTCTTATTTTTGCACTTTTACAAATGATGATTAAACCTTTTTTTTTTTTTTTTACTTTTAATATATTTTTAAACATATTTATCACGAATTAAGTGTTTTAGTAATATAAATTACATTAAATGCAGTATTAAATTATCTAAAAATCCAAGCACAATATTGTGTAATACACATTTGAAAAGAAAAAAAAAAGTGACTGATTAATCTAAAAATATTAATATTTAAAGTAGTGGAGATTTTAAAATATTGAAATTTTCTTATACTTTTTCGAAATTTTAATTAAATACAAATTTTTATTTATTTATTTGTTGCAAAATGTACTTTTAATTGAACCCTGAAGTGCAGTCAGTTCACCATATTTTGAAAAAAAAAATAATAATAATAAAATGTTGACAATGTAAACTGTCCTCTTCAGAAAATATCAAAAGGTTTAAAGCTGTCGAATTTTCAATCTTTATATATAAAAATCTTCTGTGCGTGTGTATGTAATTGAACTCCTCCTAAACGACTGGACCGATTTTGATGAAATTTTGTGTGTGCGTTCCAGTAGATTCGAGAATGGTTTAGATTCACATTTCGTCGAAATTGATTCAGTACTTTTTTAGTAATTAGGCAAAAACTAATAATTAGTGATTTTTCGCTAATTAAAAGTGCTATATATATTAAAGTAAGTCAGGATTTCGTATTATTCATAGCACAAAAAAATCTACCGAACCAAAAATCTTGAAAATTGGGGAAAAATACTTTTTATAACATCGAGTGCCGCTAAAAAGGGATTTTCGAAAATTCCACCCCTAAGAGGAGTAGAAAAAAGAGCGAACTTTTAAAAAAATTCCTTAAAAATCGGCTTTTGTATTTATTTTTCAACTGATAAGATATTTTAGTGCATTTTTTCATTCTGAAACGAATGGTACTAAGCAAATTCGTTTAAATCCAGTAGTTCGTGAGATAATTCACATTTTTATAATTTGGCGATGTCTTCGGCGCAAAAACCTGAAATTTTCAATGCTCATCTTTATATATAAAAATCTTCTGTGCCTGTGTATGTAATTGAACTCCTCCTAAACGACTGGACCAATTTTAATGGAATTTTGCGTGTGTGTTCCAGTGGATTCGTGAATGGTTTAGATTCACATTTCATCGAAATTGATTCAGTGCTAGGCAAAAACTAATAGTTAGTGATTTTTCGCTAATTAAAAGTGTTGAATAAGTTCGATGAATAGAGTGCGGACGGAATGCCCGAGCGGTCTAAGGCGCCAGATATAAGCTCTGCTTCTCGAAGAAAGAGATCACGTGTTTGAACCCCGCTCCTGTCAAACGTGTATGCTTTACAGTAATATAGCCTGTATTATAATTTTGATTAACTGACTTCAGAAAATCGTGAACTTTTAACAAAAAGAGAAAAATAAACTTTTCTATCAAAAATTGAGCCGACTTCAAAAAATACTGAAGAGTGAAAAATAATTTCCTTAAATAATATTAAGAAATTAAATTAAGAGCGCAGTGTTTATCGTGCGTATTACTATATTTAAGTACATTTATTTGATTTTCTGGTGTCGGTGCCAGGAAGGACAACGTCTGTCGGTGACAGGACAACGTCTGTCGGGTCCGCTAGTTCTGCTTATAATTTGCGAAGTGTAAAAAACATAAAAATAAGTAAAAGGCCGAGGACTGATTCGAACCCGCAACTTTTCGACTTGCAGGTTCGTTCGTTACCACGACGCCACCGATTCACATGCGGCGCTCGTACTAATAAGTATTTGAAATTTACGCTGAACTTTGAACCCCAATTTCTCAAAAACTAAGGCCCATTTGAAAGAATCCTTTCAGCTGAATAATTAGTGGTATGACCCCTACAACATACTTTGAAATCATTAAAATCTGTGTGCACCATGTTTGGTGGTGCCCTTGTGAGTATAAGACTTCGCTTCGCTCAGACAATGAAAGATAATTTGATTTTCCGAAAAAGTGTACATTGAAGATTCGTTTTTCTTTCTTTCTTTTCCTTTGAGGAAATTAATTTGATGTGTGCCTAAGTAATTTTTATGATCTTTGCTACTCATAGTAAAATAATTAGAACGATATATTTATTAGAAGAACTGCAATATGATATGGGTATAAACAACAGCAACATTTTTATGTTTTTGAAACTGTCGAAAAGAAGAATTTCACCCAGTCAACACAACGAACTTTCATTTTCACTTTCAGTTATCATTTATCTCACTGACTGTGAAATAAAAGATTCGTCGTCCAAAGATTGCTTTACCGAGGTCATATTCATCTTTGATAGTCTGTCATTCCGTCATAAGTCAGTCACGTGTTAAAACGAAACTGAAGTTTATGGCTTTTTTGTTGAGATGCAGTTATGTACCGTTATTTTCTCAAGTTAATGTGATTTTCTGTGAAGTAAGTTTTATTTTAAATGTTGTTTATATTTGATTATGTAAATTATGAAGTGTTTATTAACACTAAATATGATTGGCTGATCTGTAAAAAGAGAATTAAATCCGATCAGTGTTGCACCCAGAATTATTATGCTTTGGTGGGAGCTAGTATATTTGAGAGGAATGCATATGCCCAGATCTGGCCCGGCGCGTGGTTAAGCTCGGTCCATTTTTTTTTCATTTGACTTGATGGGGCGGATTGGGTCGGATACTGAATTGCGTTTTTTTCTGCTGATTCGCAGAACCGTAACCAGCCGGATCTCTGAAAATTTTTTGGTGTGATTAACTCTGAATGCTCTTTCTTTAGCACTTTTGATAATACTGTACTTAAACTATCGATTAGTTTTTGCGGTTTTTGGCGTATTTCTGTATTTGTATTATTTTAAAGCAGGGAAGTCGCCATGGCGGGTTATGGAGAGGAAGGTTTCTGCCTTCAATATTTGCGAAGTTGGGAAATTTGGGCTTAAAGTTGGGAAATTGAAGATTTTTGAAAGACTTTTTCTTTAAAAAAATAATAATAAAACAAATATAAATTTATTTTATTCTTTACATGACTACATTTCTGTGTGTTGTAACTGTTAAATAATGAAAATAAATACAAAAAGAGATCAGCAAACCCAACGTATCATTTGTATTTCTCTGTTCTATGGAAATATCATTCATCTACCAGACTTTAATTTCTCTACTCCTGCCCATCAACAGCTGACTCTGATCTGTACTGCAGCATCATAATATGAATTTCAGGAGAGCCTTGTGAGCGAACACAACTTTGATTTACAGTAACAGATAAAACATTACGGTTGTAATTTTCGCAGGTTTTTGAAAAACTTATATCCACAAGTCTCCGTTCTAAGTGTAAGTTCCTAGTACAAACCATACTCTAACTTCATTATTTTAAAATAAGATGTTCCCCAGAGTTTTTTTTTTTTTTTCACAGTGCAACCTGCCCTGCAGATTGGACAGAACTTATGCTTCTGAAAAGGCACAGAAGCAGCGGTGTCATTTCAGAATTATCTTGTGTGTGTGTGTGAGGGGGGGGGGGGGGGTAGGGGCTAAAGTTTTCGCAATGGCATAGGCAATGTTGGGGTTCAGGAGAAATCCAGTGCTCTCTCCCATCAAAACGAGGACCGACGAAAATTGTCATTTTAAGCAGTTTTTTGTCTTAGCAGGTATAATTTTAAGATAGTGACTAACATATTTTTCCGTTGCAGACAGTTTCCGTTTTTACAACTATTCTCAAAGGCTGTTAAAACATCCTTTCTATAGTATATCTCTGAAGAATATAGGTATATTACATTTACTGTAAAACTTGTGGAAATGGAAATTGATATATGTAATTGATGTTCACAATAGAATGTTCCGTATTCTAAATGAAGTGTGTATCATTCATTGTTCATTTACAGGGACAGAAAAACATTCCTTTGCATTATGGTTTATATGGGAAAAAATCATTTGCGGTGTATTTTAATATTGCTACAGTATTTTAAACATAATGAAATTTATATAAATTATTGAAGTGTATTAAAAGATCACTGTATGTAATGTTATGTTTAGCACTTACATTTCGCGTCCAAATGAACTCAAATGCATTCGGTTATAGACTATATGGCCAAAGGTCATCGGCCACTTGCGATTTTAGACATTTTGTTAAATATCTAGAAAAACACACGAGGAATTATCCTCAAAATCTAAGTGTGTAAACATAATATAGTACAGGTAATACATTTCCGTGAAGATTTTTAACCGAAACTCCATAGGGTACCGCCAACAAATTGAAAAAGAGTGAATAGTTTTTGGATAACCCTATCAAAACTAAAGTAGCAAAAGCGTTTAAACTGTAGGTTATGATTAAGTGGCTTATTGTGTTCATTTTTATACAGCAGTGGCGTAGCAAGCGGGGGCGGGGGGAGCAGGGGTGACATCCAATCTTTATTTGTAAATAAAAAATGTAATCTTATAAAATTTTGGAAAGGAATTCTGAAATAAAATGAAATTTTTAGAGCACGATGCAATGGAGTTAGTTTTTTTTTCTTTGAGAATGTGAAATTTTACACAGAATGGTGTATCTAAATAAGACATGCACCAGGGAACAAAAACCTACGTATCCAAAGAGTGGGTAACAAAAGCAAATTTTAAAAGAAAGAATTTTCTTCTACATATAGACATCACATTTAACTTATGCGGACTATGGGTTGAGTGATAAGTCACTCCTGCGGTTCTTTTATGCAGGAGGACTAAAGGTAAATAAGGAATTGTATGGTAGAGGTCTGCACGGGCCGGAATTTCCAGGCCCGAACACGGCCCGAAAGTTAAAATTTTGGCCCGAGCCCGGCCCGGCCGAACGGAAAAAATATCGGCCCGGTCCGGTTGGCCCGAAAGTTAAAATTTCGGCCCGAGACCGGCCCGGCGCGAACGAAAAAAAAAATTGGCCCGACCCGGCCCGGCCTGAAAGTTAAAATTTCGGCCCGAGCTCGGCCCGGCCCGAAAAAAGTTAAAAATTTGTCCGAACCCGGCCCGGCACAAGTGAATTTCAATAGAACATGGATCTTTACTCTTACAGAAGAGTTTGACAAAATATATATATATATATATATATATATATATATATATATATATATATATCTTAGTCTTTTTTTTTTCTTTTTCATGTTTATAATTTCCATTTATGCAGAAGTGCCGTAAGCTGCGATATTTACGCTTGTAATGAACCTTTGTTTATTGTATGTAAATGTTTCAATTATCATTAGTATTATTAATCCATATTCCATGTAATGGAGACAAAAAAAAAAAAAAAAAAAAAAAATCTAAATAATAGTATATGGTAAAAGTAAAATCTTCTAAGATGGAATCGCATTGGAAAGAAAAAAAATACGTCCCTTCTTACCAGATGCAAATATTTAATATATTTTTTTTTTCTCGCGTATTGTTGTATTCATTTTGCATCGATGAACAGTTTAAAAGAAATTTGCAGTTTTCAGCTTAAAAGAAAATTCTGTCCTAATCATGTTTTTTTTAATGTGTTTAAGTCTATTTTAAAAGGCCTAAGCAATCTATGATTCTTTAAAAAGAATGAATTCTAATGTTTAATTGTTGAATATTGATGACTTAAAAGTGTATGCCTTTTTTGCAAAAATTTTTGGACCAAGCCAAATTTTATTTATTTATGAACAGACTTGGCCACGTCGAGAAAAGTTTTTCATACGGGATGATTCAACAGGAACTGATTATTTTGCTCCGTGAAGACTAGGAAGAATGAAATCAGTCTCGGCTTCGTACGAAAAAAATACATTAGGCCCGGCCCGAATGCCGTTATTGGAAATCAGCCCGTGCAGATCTCTATTGTATGGTCATTTGTTATAATAACGTAGAATTGTGATTGAAAAAATATGACGGATCGGAAGGGGGCGAGGTGACACGATAATGGCTGGGGGCGGCACATCCTAGCTACGTCATTGTTATACAGATAACATGTATACTAATACATAAATTTAAGGTTTTTATAAAATTTGTCCCAAATTTTTTCAAGTATTTTGCCAATAATTTGCAGAGTTCTTAACATAAGAATAAGTTCTTTTCCGAAAATATGGCAAACAACATTGGACACAATACACTCCAATCTGAATTAAAAAATAATAAAATTCGTATGGAAAATGAGCAGATTTACTAAACACTTTTTCATTGCGCATGCGTGAACGCTATCAAAATTTCATTTCCATATTGTGTTAGCTAAATGTGTAGAGCAACTTTTGTGAAAGTCTCAAAAACATAGCTTGAAAATTTTGAAAGTGATTGTCCATAAAATAAGCTCAAAATTAGTTATTCCCAAAATGGACCAAAAAGATGAGGGGCTGTATTCATTTATTCATTGATTAGTATCAATATAGAATACACAATATGGCACACACAACTATATTTGGATTTAACCCCTAATTTTTTTGCTTCATTTTGGGAACAACGGATTTTGAGCTCATTCTATCGACAATCACTTTCAGAATTTTCAAGCTATGTTTTTGAGACTTTTACAAAAATTGCTGTATACAATTAGCTAACACAATATGCAAATGAAATTTTGTTAGCGTTTACGCATGCGCAATGAAAAATTATTCTGTAAACCTGCTCATTTTTCATACAATTTTTATTATTTTTTAATTCTGATTACAGGGTATTGCGTACAATGTTTGTCATATTTTCTTAAAAGAACATTTTTTTATATTAAGAACTCTGCAAATTATAAGCAAAAACTTTAAAAAAAGTGGGACTGTATTTATGAAAACTTAATTTTTCTACGAGTATATACGCTATCCGCATAAAAATGAACAGTTTTTTACAATAAGCCACTTATTCTTAATCTTCAGTTTGAACTAGGGATGCACCGGATACTGATTTTGCCGGATATCGGATACCGGATATCCGGTGTCGATTTGACTGCCGGATTCGGATATCCGGTACTAAATATGTTTTTTGTTATGTTGAATGTTTGTTTATTTCTTTATACAATGCCATCTCATATAATAAATTTCAAACTTCTTTCATACACCATTATAACATTTTAAACATATTGCAATATATTTTACAGAAACTATATATATTCGACTATCAGCGCTTGAAATTCAGGTTTTCCCAGGAGGAGAGAGTTTCCTTCATAACATTTGTAAATGCAGGGGAGTTAAACTATATGAGAGGGGAAAAAATATTTTTTAAACCCTATTATTTTTTGCATGCCACTTAAATATTTACAATTTATAGCGACAGGACAAAATTCCACTGAAATAATTTAAATCAACAACTCAAGATAATTATCCAAAATGTTTATTTTAATTAAAACAAAGGAAACGAATCGAGCCTTGTATATATATCATATCCATTTTTCAATTTTCACTCAATGTTATGGGCAATTAATAACTGAAGTTGCTAAATGAATTTTTTAATTTAGATTTTATTCGATTTTGTGTGGTTTAGAATCTTTTATAGGTTTCACTTTGACAAACAAAACAGAGCAACTTTTCTAACACATTAAATTATTGAAATTAAATTATTGGTTATGCTTTTTTCATCTTATTTTTTTTCTTTTTGTAAAATCTGATGTGCATTCAATTTTAATTTACTTTCAAGAATAATGTATGTAGGTAATGTATTGTCAATATCCTTCGGTGATTATATCTCACTTAGTGGAATTATCGTCAATACTGTAATCCCTGTATTTTAGCTTATTAAATTATATTTTACTATGCATTGAAATTTTAAACCCATATGAAATTTTGAAAAGGGCATAGTCAG
Source organism: Maratus speculifer (assembly GCA_964019185.1). Lineage (NCBI taxonomy): Eukaryota > Metazoa > Arthropoda > Arachnida > Araneae > Salticidae > Maratus > Maratus speculifer. The sequence continues at coordinate 45,539,222 of OZ025294.1, forward strand.
TAGATTTCTTCTATTACATGAGAAATGGTTCATTTAAAAAAGTCATATCCTAATTTCTGTGAACTATGCACATAAAGTCGTAAGAGCAAACTGTGACGACTGAAGAACTGTGACGTGTGAAGAGGAAAATATCAAGAAAATAGTCAGTCGTTCCTGAGACTCAATCGTCACTTCACAAAGAAAAAAATTTCGAAAAGTGATTATTTTGGGAAACAAAAATGACATAAGATTCTTTAGTGCAGGAATCCTGCTATCCCGTCCCCAAATTGAAACCCTGTATGTGTATAATAATAATATTGAATAAAAAATGCAATTCTAACAATTAAATACTCTGCTTATTTGTCAATGAACCGCTGAAAATTGCTAATAATATGTATAATGAAATGCTGATAATTTTTAGAACAAATTTTACACCTTTATTAATATGTCTATAATTGTAAAGCATTTTCACAAAGAAATACATAGCAACCTTTTATAATGTAAACATAAAAGTCTTACGAATATATCAATGGTTGAAGAATTATCTCCAAACATAGGTTTAATTAATGATTTTTTTTTCATGTTTTAATTATTCAATACTGTTTTACCTTAAGCTACATTTAATTTTATTTTAAGTTTAATCACTCTGAAATTTATAAGAAAAAATTACTTTTATTTTTAAATATTTATGACGAAGTTACGAAAATAACTAGTTGGATGCACCAATCCCAAAACTCTCTTCTATTTCATAGATCTCAATGTTTCAAAAAATATTTACAAATATTAATACTACATCAATATTGTTAGTTCAATATCATACCAACTTTGATTTTATCTAGAATTTTTGCTGCAGTCCATTAATTAGAATAAGAATGAGTTAATTTCGATCATAATATTTATTAAAATTAATATTTTTTTGTTATCTAGACACACGGCAGTGTGTCAGCCAAGTTCACAAAGTAAAAGGCGACACACCGGCAGTGGGTTATATTACCCAAACCATTTCGGGACACTTTTGACCCCTCAACAACTTAAATTCTATTTGACCTACACAATTGCAATTTTTCGTGTCGTGTAAGACCATCTTCTAATTTCCGAATCCTATAAATTTTTTAAAAAATCTTTTACCGTTCACGAGAAATTGACGTCTGAAAATCACTGTTTTTACCACTGACTCACTGACTCACTCATAGCAATGTTTGACTACTTCCAGGTGACTTAGGAAGTTGAAATTTGGTGTGGAGGTAGGTTATTGGATCTATAAATAGGAAAAAATAAGAAATCACCATTAATTAAATATTAATGGTTGGTTAGGCGATAAATATTGGATTACAATGGGAGTTTATGAGAATTTCACTAGATACCAGAAATAGTGCCAAGTTGGCGTTACTTTTGGCGAGTATCGGGGCTAATCTCTGAAACTACCAAACCGATTTCAAAAGTAATGGTACCAAAATGGTGGTATTCGCCCCGGTTCAAACATAGACTATATTTTATGTCTGTTTCACTAACCAAAAGGGGCTTCAGAAGTAAAAAACATTATAAAAATGGGATTTTTGTTTTACTGAAGGGTCTAGAAGCACAAAATTTAGCATGCTAATTATTTATAAGATATAAATGTTCACTAATGACATTTGCTAAAAAATACCAAATTTAAAAGGGGTGGAAATCCACGAAGAGCATTCTGAAAACGTTCTAAATAGCGATTTTAAGCAATCTCAACAAACAACAAACCGATCTTAAAAGTAATGATATCAAAATGATGATGACAGTCTTTGCTCCAACATAGGCTATATCTTATGTCGGTGCCAGTAACCCAAAGTGGGTAAAAGAGCAAAAAACGTTCTAAAAATGCTTTATCTGTATGTTAAGGGACTGGAATTATAAAGTTTGGCATTTTAGAGTTTATGGGAATTTCGCGAAATATCAGAAATAGTGCCAAGTTGGCGTCACTTTTTGCGAGTATCAAAGCTAATTTGCGAAACTATGAACCGATTTCAAAATCAATGGTACCAAAATGATGATATTCATCCCGGTTCAAACATAGGCTATATTTTATGAAAATACCATTAACCATAAAAGGGTGAAGAAGCAAAAAACATTCTAAAAATACAACTTTTGTAATACTGAGGGACTTAGGAACATAAAGTTTGGCATGTTAATTATTTATAAAATATAAATGAACTCTAGGGCATTTGCTAAAAAATACGGTATTCAAAAAGGGTGAAAATGCGCGAAAAGCGTTCTAAAAATGTTTTAAATTGGGATTTTTAAGCAATCTCAGTAAACAACTAACCGATCTTAAAAGTAATCATATCAAAATGATGGTGACAGTCCTTGCTCCAATGTAGGCTATATCTTATGTCGATACCACTAATCCAAAAGAGTTAAAAGAGTAAAAAAAATTCTAAAAATGCGATGTCTGTATGTTAAGGGCCTAGAAACATCAAATTTGCCATGTTCATTACTTATAAGATATAAATGATCACTAAGAACATTTGTTAACAAATACAAAATTTAGAAGGTTAAAAATGCACGAAAAGCGTCCTAAAAACTTTCTAAATAGCAATATTTAAGCAATATTGGGAAGTTAGCGAACCAATTTTTAAAAAAAGATGTCAAAATGATGGCGACAGTAATGATAGCGCCAAATTAGCATCACTTTTGGCGTCAATTTCGCGATATATCGTTTAGTTGGCGACAATCTTTTTTGGTCGACGGGATAATCAAGTAGTACCCAATCACATAAAAGAATCATCCTTATTAATGGAATTTAAAGGAACATAAGCAGTCCTAATGTTAAAATTTTTAAATTTGATTGAAAAAAACAGTGAATAAACGCAAGAAAAAGCTGTAAGATTAATTAATATTAAATAAACCTAATTTATTATTCAGCCTATTTATTTCAAAAAAGAAACAAATACCTATTTATTTGACAAAAAAAGAAAAAATGATATCCTATCAAAAACATGAATGTGAAAAAATGCTAAGTTTGTTAAAGGTTTCGCTAATAAAATAAGTGATTTGACAAAAAATAATGATATCCTATCAAAAACATGAATGTGAAAAAATGCCAAGTTCGTTAAAGGTTTCGCTAATTAGGGATGCACCGGATATCCGGCTCCTGCCGGATATCCTGCTTATTCGGCACTCGAACCGGATATTCGTTCCGGCCGAATATTTTAATATCCGGTTGCCGGATAGTAAAACATTTTTTAAATTCTGTTTTTTATATTTAAAAAAAATGTAAAACTAATTTGCTCCTTGCCAACCTTATCTTATTAAAAAGCAATGTTAACAAAAATAAATACTTGTATATTTTCGCAATTATGAAATTATAATGTTTATATGTAAATGAAGATATATTTAAAGTATGACAATATTTTGTCATAACCTATAACAGCAATTGTAAAAACAAAACTAGAATATGTACTTCAACTTCACATTTTTTATTTCTCTTAAAAATTGTTCTTAAATTTCAGTAATGAAGTAATTTTACACCTCTCAAAAGTTTTATTGTAATTTTCACCTGTCAAAATTTAACTGCAGTGTTCAATAATTCTGTCATAACTGTAATTGTAAAACCAAAACTAGAATATCAACTACAATTTCAACTTTGTTTTGCTTTCTTTTTTTTTTTTTTTTTTTTTTTTTTTTTTTGTAATGAAGTAGTAGATTTTTATAGTTCTTCTCAAGTGTTTTGTTAATAACTTTATTATTAATCTGAATTATTAATATCAACAAAAGAGAAAGGTATAAATATCTAATCTAAAAGTTTTATGAAGTTGCTGTTAATACGTCAAAAATCCGAGTCTGAAATGTTTACAATGGGGCCATCTTATATGTGCTAAAGTATTGAGGATTAAAAACTATGTAGAAAAATAAAGTTTCCAACAAACTAAAGAGTTTATTTATGAATATTCATACTCCAGATTCAAAGTGTGTTTCTTTAGAAAATCAAGAACAAAATGGTGCTGATATTAAAGAAACCATTCAATTTTTGCTGGAACATCAATTGCACAAGTTAAGCAGTCAACAATAGAAAAAAATGTGGTAAAAACAAAAGAAAAAAATCATTAAATATACAAATTGCATTTTTAAATAAAACATATTTTAGTAAAAATTTCCAAAACAATTGAACTACGCCTTGTTATATATGGAACCCGCTCATATAGTCACCCGCTCATGTTAAAATTGCAAGTGATATTTTAAATAAAGTTCACTCTGAAACTTGCTCTACAATGCAAAAAGAGCTTAATAGGAAAACTGTAATGCTCACTCAGAGTCAAGAGGAGTAACATACATAACTATCCCATTTTTGTTAATTATGTGTCAACAGGGTAAAAATATTTTTTTCTGTTAGTTAATCGATACAATGCATCTATAAAAACATCAAGACACTACCTAAATCTGGTGATAGAGACTAAAGAAAGGGTAGAAAAAAATATGCATGTAAAGTTAGAAGTTTTATAAGTAATATTGAAAAGGCAAAATATTATTACATTTCAATATTTAATTATTACTATGTTTTTAAGTAACTTTGACTTAATAAGTGAATTGAAATCTATTAATACTTGCATAATATAAAATTACAATAATTTTTTTTTCTTTAAACAAGCTTAAAATTGAAATATTATTAAAATTAAAAATGAGAAATTATTCGGCCGGATACCGGATATTCGGTAAAATTTTGTGCCGGATATCCGTTATTCGGTATCCGGCAAAAATCCACATCCGGTGCATCTCTATCGCTAATAAAAGAAGTGATTTGACAAAAAAATAATGATATCCTATCAAAAACATGAATGTGAAAGAATGCCAAGTTCGTTAAAGGTTTTGCTAATAAAAGAAGTGAGATCTAACTGCAAACCAAGTTCTTTCGAAGGTTCTTAAATTTTTGTTCCTGTCATACATAATATTCTTCAATTGCTTAAAATGATTTGGTATGTTACTTGTTATTCAATAGAGCGACTTGGCAAGTTTTCAGCCACCAACTTTAATGTTTCAGTCAGAGTATAATTTAATCTAGAATCTGATTGGCAAAGATCTAGTCAATCGAGTGTTCGAATAAGTACATTGAAGTTAAGGTATTGATAAATTAATTAAGTGATCAACTTTAAGTTCTGATCAATTATATAGAGAAATTTGAATAAGAGAAAACTTGCCAAGTCGCTCTATTGAATAACAAGTAACATACCAAATCATTTTAAGCAATTGAAAAATATTATGCATTACAGGAGCAAAAATTTAAGAACCTTCGAAAGAACTTGGTTTGCAGTTAGATCTCACTTCTTTTATTAGCAAAACCTTTAACGAACTTGGCATTCTTTCACATTCATGTTTTTGATAGGATATCATTATTTTTTTGTCAAATCACTTCTTTTATTAGCGAAACCTTTAACGAACTTGGCATTTTTTCACATTCATGTTTTTGATAGGATTCTGCTATACATCAGCTGTTTGCGAATAGCCAGTTTTAGGAAGATATGAAATTTCCATTGCTGCATGAACTGCCAATTCAAAAACGTTCGAAAAACAAATTAAGAGGGGAAATAGCTCCCCCCCATTTCTCCTTTTTATGCTTAATCATTGAATCTTCCAAATTATTCAAGGATATGCTTTATCACATAAAAAAACCTATATCCAAAATTCATAGAAAATCGAATAATTCTTCGTAAAAAAACCATTTATTTAATTTAAGAGGAGTTATCCCCCCTTCTTTATACTTAACCATTAAACTTCCAAAACTATTCAGCGATTCGCCTTATCAAAAAGAATGTACATCCAAAATTTAAAGCATATGGGATAATTCTGCATAAAAACTCATTTATTAAATTTAAGGGGGGTTTGAGGTAATCGCCCGTATCCCTTTTATGCTTAATAAAAGAACCCCACAGCTAATTAGGGAAGCATCTTATCACGATGAACCTGTATCCAAATATTAAAGCAAATCGGTTAATTCTGCAAGAAAAATCATTTACCTAAATTAAGAGGGGTAGTCCGACCGATCCCCCATTTATACTTATCAAATGAACTCCCAAAACAAATCAGGGAAGTGCCTTATCAGAATGAACCTATATCCAAATTTTGAAGCAAATTGGTAAATTCTGTGTGAAAAACCCATTAAACTAAACTAAAAGGAGGGGAGAGTTAACTCCCATTTCCCCCCTCTTAGACTTATCCAATGAACTCGCGAAACTGATCATGGAGGTATCCTCATCAGAATGATCCTATGTCAAAAACTTGATTGAAATCTGATAATTTTGCATGAAAAATCCATTTATCTAAATCAGGGCGGTCCAACGCGGCGCCCGCGGGCGCCATAGCGCCCTTTGAGGTCTTTCTTGGCGCCCTTTTGAAGGTTTACTGTCACTTGCATTTTTTAAACATAAAATTCCATTTTAAAGGATGCTTTATTTTAAATCATTAATATTTCCTTGAACTATTTTTAAAACCCCTTAGGTGTATTTCACGCTTCAAAAAGGAAAACTCACTTTACAGTTAAACGTACTTTACAGAGTTATTGCGTTTCTTCTTTATTCTATAGTTATTCCTTATGAGACATTTTACGAAAATTATGACTATGAGAAATGATAAAAATTCGCAACAACTTTTTAAATATAAAGAAGTAAAAACGTAGAAAAATAAGTATACCACCATCATACATGAAAGTTTAACTATTTTATTATTGTTTTGATATTGTTTCAACGGCCAATTGTTTTATAAGACAGGAAAAATGGTGCCATTTTCCCCTCAGAACACTGAAATATTAGCCAATTTTACCCAATGTTTTTTTAAAAAATGATAAAATCGTTTGAAATGATTTCCGCCAATTAAAGTTCTTTCAAGTTATCTCTTTGGAACTATCTATGGATTGGTCACTATGTCATGCCTATCTTTGTTTCTGTATTTTTTATACTGACAAATTTGCACCCCCAAAATAAATCAAGGAATATTTTTGCATTTTAAAAGAAAATCCAACAATGTCTTTGATTATCATTTTATTTTAATTATAAGCTAAATTTAAGTTTCTAGATCCTTCCACTTCAGAAATTTTTGGAAACAGCCTCTGACAGAAAAATGTATATAATTCAAAATTTATTACAATTTAATAGTTTTTTTTTTCAATGGAGTTTTAAATTTGTAGGATCCAAATATCTTCTACTGCTGCATGCATTTGCATGTTTGTTCGGTCTTAATATTGTGATTTAATTTTTTGCATGTTTTGAGTCATGGTCATAATGGCGCCCTCCGTTGTTCAGTAAGAGCTGAGATGCGCCCCTGCTTAGCAAAAGGTTGGACAGGCCTTATCTAAATTAAAGGCGGGGGATTAGCCCCCCGTTCCCCCTCTTTATACATATCCAATGAACTCCCAAAACTAATCATGGCGATGCCCTCATCAGAATGATCTTATGTCTAAAATTTGAATGAAATCTGATAAATCTGCATGAAAAACCTGTTTATCGAAATAAAGGCTGGGGGATTAGCTCCCTTGCCCTTCTTTATACTTATCCAATGAACTCCCAAAACTAATTATGGCGGTTTGCTCATCAGAATGATCCTATATCTAAAATTTGAATGAAATCTGATAAATCTGCATGAAAAACCCTATTATCGAAGTTAAGGGTGGGGAATTAGCCCCCTGTTTCGCCTCTTTATACTTATCCAATGAGAACCTAATACTAATCACAGAGGCGCCTCATCAGAATGATCCTATGTCTAAATTTTGAGCGAGAACTGATAATTCTGGATGAAAAACCCATTGATATAAATTAAGGGGAGGAGTATTAGCCCGCATTTCCCTGCTTATACTAATCGATTGAATTTTCAAAACTAATCAGGGAAGTGCCTTATCAGAATATACCTATACCCATAATTTCAAGCGAATTGCATATTTTTATCAGGAGTTATGGCGTTACGCATATACATACATACATAATGGGCGGGTACATAAGCTCTCAGGCTTCGATAGCCTGTCAGTAAAAAATCATTATTACAGTACCATCTTGTGGCGAAATATTTTCAAATTGAAGGAAGACCAGGCAGCCATTCCCAGAAATGTATCTAAAGAAATTTGGTTCAATTCTATGCATAAGTTCATACAGTGTTTGATGTAGAATAATGTAAATGGTACAAAAATTGTGATTACAGCACTACGTTACAGCGAAATGATTCCATATTGAAGATGGACCTGCAGGCTACAGCCAAACACATGCATAAATATTTGGTTCATTCTATGTATAACTTTATACACTTTTTGATGATATGATGGCGACACTGGGACAGACAGGTTTTGAATAAACATGTTTTATGGGATATTGGATCCCTAAAATATACAAATTCGCCAAAAAAAAAAATTGATTACATTACTTTCTTTTCTCCTATCAAGGATAGAAGAAAGTAAAAATGTTTGTTTAGTTGTTTAATTTAAAAACCAATTAACCCCTTATTTAAATTAAGCGTAAGAAAGAAAATCAATAAAATCATAGTTTATTAAACAATTTTAAATTTTATAATGATTAAAGACAGAAAACGAATATTTAGAAATGCATAAATAATGCATGTAAAGGTAGAAAACAGCCGTTTCGAGTCAACTATCATTCGCTCCTGTAATAGGTATGTAAGTCTGCGCTTCTCTGTCACTTTGCTCAGCTTAGCTTTTTCTACATGCTGAATCTTGTACTGATGAAGAATCTCGATAATAGATTCGAAACGGCTGTTTGCTACCTTTTCATGCATTATTTGAGCATTTATAAATGTTGGTTTTCTATCTTCATACATTTTTACAAAAAGGCTTTATTTGCTATTTTGACTTCAAATTTTGTTTTACAATCTGAAAGTAAAGATACAATTTTCTAAAAGATATAAACGTAAAGTCTTGAATTTATTACAGAGTTTAAATATAAATAGTAAGGAAAGCTGGCAATTTCTTAAGTTTTTGAGAATTACCTTTTATTTATTGATAGGGAACTTATTATTTCATCTTTTGCATTATAAACAAAAGTTTTTCGGCATTGTTCGGGATCAAACAATTACTGCTATTCATCTATATTTGCTTTGCTGCATTCTGCCGGATATCCGATAGAGAAGTCGGATATCCAGTGATTGTGATCCGGATATCCGATGATATTTCGGATATTGAAAAATCAACCGGATATGCCGGATATCGGATATTGGCCAGATATCCGGTACATCCCTAGTTTGAACGCTTTTGCTCCATTAGTTTTGATAGAGTTATCCAAAAAATATCCATTCTTTTTCAATTTGTTGTGGGTCCCCTATAAAGTTTCGGGAAAAGATCTTCATGGAAATGGACCTATACTATCATGTGAGTTTCAGGATAATTCCTCGTGTATTTTTCTAGATATTTAACAAAATTTCTAAAATTGCAAGTGGCCTGTCACCTTAGGCCATATAGTGTATTATGATCTACCTACAAAGAATATTTGTGAATATTTAAAGAATATTTTAATAATGCTACTCTGTTAAAAATACAGTCGACTCTCGTTAATTCGAACTCGTCGGGACCACAAAAAATGTTCGAATTATCCGGAGTTCGAATTACGGAAAATATGAGAGGAAAACATGTTTAAAGGGGTACTATTATAAAAAAAATCAATGTTATAGTATTTTTGAAATGTATTTTGACTGTTATCATTAGAATATGACTTAAATTAAAAGATATAAATACATAAACTAATTAAGAAATTAGGAACAAATACAAACGAAAATGGGATGGGGGTGTCATTGAGGGACATAAAGGGTATTAAAAAAGTGGATATCAAATGCATGCGACTATATGTAAACGTGTTTAGAACAATTCTGACAAAAAAGAAAGAAAGTTACTTCAAGTATCAGATGTCCTGGAGAAAATAAGGAAAAAGTAAAAAACGAAATCTCGTTAGTTCGAATTAAACGATGTCAAGAGAAAATGAGTTCAAATAAATGAAAATTTTTAACGTTATTCTGCTATTGAAAATTTCGGGACTTCATATTTAGTTCGAATTAAGCTAAGATTCGATTTATCCGATTTCGAATTAACGAGAGCCGACTGTATACTGAAATTGATAAAAATTTCTGAGGTTTGCTAATTAGAAACAGTGATGAATTCAGACACTTTTCTCCGGAGGGGACTTCTAGCTCTAGGGAGGGGGGGGGGGGCATGATAGAGTTCCGGGGGGAAATTGCAATTTTTGACCAATGAAAACACAATCTCAAAATTTCCGAGGGGGATATCCCCCCTGGGCCAACTCCAGAATTCAACACCGAATAGAGATGAATTCGGGCTAATTTTTTAGAGCACGGGCCCACCTCAGTCCTACGATTTTAAATCCAAGCCCGAAAAAATTTGACCCATATGAACCCTAATCCAATACTGAAAGCATACACGGAAAAAAGATGCATATTATTAAAAAGTTGTTCTAAATGTAACAGATCTAATTTTTTAACAACTATTAATCTCTAGCACAGGACATAATTAATTTTATGAAATTTACATTCAATCTTATCGAAAGACGTTGCAAAGAAATTGCACGTTAAGTATCGCAAATGAGGTGCGTTCGTACTGTTTGAAAGTATTAAAAATATTCAAGAGAATGAAGAGTCCCCTTAAACGCAAAATATGTTGATTCAAAATGAATATAACACATTAACACCTGCTAAGAGGACAACTTGACTATAACACATTTTTTTTCCGTTCGTATGCGATTCCGTCTTAGAAAATTTTACTGAGTAGCATTTTTCTGATTTTTAAATCTTCAATTGTTGAAATAATGATTAACAATAACTGGATGATAACTGAAACATTTACATGTAAATAGATATTCATTAAAAATAATTGCAACCTAGAGCACTTCAAAAAAAAAAAAAAAAGTTAATTATTTTTGATCAGAGCTTTACGTGCAGAGCAAATTATAACCAAAATCATGTTTTGTAGAAATAGAGTAGGGTCTTCTCAAGATCAGGGTTGGGTTTCTGACGTCCGAAACCAGTTTTTGACATGACAAGCGTCAAAAACTGGTTTAAACCGTCAAAAATTCGTTTAAACTGTCAAAAACTGGCTTAAACCGTCAAAAACATGTAATGCACTTTAAAACATTTTAAGAACAAGAGGGAAACATTGAATAAGTCTTAATGATTTAAGTAATTTTTTGTTTAACATTAATTATTGTAATTTAATAATTACAAAAAAAATAAATTATTTTAATTGCAATAAAACATTTTTGTTTTTTAGAATGTTCAAACAGAAGAGAATGATTTTTTACAGTTAATAATCTGGATCAATTTTACCCAGCAGCATCCTATATCACAATTATTTACACTCAAACAATTTCTAGGTTCAGAGTGTATGAAACCAAAGTTAGAAAATACTCTCTCAATTGATGCTGAGCTAGCAAAGCTTGATAGTAGAAGCATTGCTAGTTGAGCAAGTTTGGAGGCAGCAATGTTGAGTTCAGACACTTTTCTCCGAGAGGGACTTTTGTAGCCCATGGGGGGGGGGGGGGGCATTATAGACTCTGGGGGGGGGGGTTGGAAATTGTCCTTTTTGATCATTGAAAACCCAAAATTTCAGATTTTCCAGGAAGGAAATTTCATTGCTCTGTAGGAGGGGGGCGGTCCCATTTTTCCTGGTCCACCCCCTGAACTCAACACTGGGAAGCAGGGCAAATTTTTGGATTTATGACAGTTTTTTTTTTTTTTAGAAATGATAATGTACAATACAGTAACAGGAGGGAGGCATGCCCACCCCCCCTGAATTCAACACTGGGAGGCAGGCCATATTTTTGGATTTATGACAGATTTTTTTTCCAGAAATGATAATATACAATACAGTAACAGTGAATTTTTAATGTTGCATCTAAATTTGTATATGTGTGACAGATGTTTAATGTGAAAATTTTACTGATCAGTGTAGTATTTGAGGTTTCTGACGAGGTTTTTGACACGACGGTTTAAACCATGGTTTAAACCGGATAAAACCGCACACTGTCAAAAACTTGCTTCAACCCTACTCAAGATTTTAACTTTTATAAAGCCGGCTTATTATTATTTATGCCGACCGGACCATTAATCTATTTTGTACGAACCGGGTCGGGTCCGGGACTGACATTATTGTCCTCGCAGTTTTTTAAGCCCTGATTCAGCACGCGGGGACGTGTAATATATTATGAACTTGCCCCCCCCCCCTGTCGGGGATTTTTAAAAGGAATACCGTATAACCTCTGTTTCTCTAGAAAGCTATAGTATAAACACTCTAGGGTCTAGGGTATACCCTCCGCCTTTAGCATATACCGTCTCTGCTTAGAGCGTATATCCTCTGTTGTTTTTACGACTACACCCCTGATTACTACTCGAAAATGGTGGTATTCCAAAAATAAGTAATCTTAGATGGCCTGTGTATCAATCGCTATTATGTTTATTTTTATAACAATCTCATTCAAAAAATATTTTTTTCAATATTTTTATCTCTCGCGTTCGATTAAGAAATATGTACCGTATATACTCGTGTATAAGTCGACCCCCCCACCCCTCCGCCCACATACCCACCCCAATTCTTTATCTGTTTATTTGTTTACGTTTCTTATCCGACTTTTTTTTTTCTTTCAACGTTTTAAGACTGTATCATTATGCAAAACCGAAAAGCTTAAACTGTTTTGAAACCTTTTCACTTCATTTCAACGATACTTGAAAGAAAAAATTTCTTTCAAAAATCTATTCAAGCGTTATTTACGAGGGTAAACAACTTCTTAGACTGCTAAAATATGGTACTTTTTTGTATTGTAAGACTTTCAGGAGAGATATGAAGAAACATTTTGAAGTTGATTTTTTTTTTCCAAAAGAGAATTGAGAAGTTGAAAGGAATTCTGTCACAAGAGAAAATTGAGTGCAGGGCAATTGCAGGGACAATATTGTTCAGCCTTTTTTTTTTTTTTTGTCAATCACAGGGAAATAACCGTTTTCCGCAGGGTTGGCTCGATTTAAATCAAATGATTTAAATCAAGATTTAAATCTAGATTTAAATCAGTTGATTTTTTTAAAAAAATCATTTGATTTAAATCATTTTTTTTTTATGTTGGATATTAGTTAACAGAGAAATAAGAAGTAGGTGTAAATAAGTAGCAGCAACTAAATCAAGCAACTACAAGATAACAGCTCTAACCATTGCTTGTGCCCTAGAGATAATCCAACAAGTAAGAAAAATCATGCGTCAAGCATAGATTATGAAGCACTTTCCATCACTTCTTGAAATCTTTAACAAAACTGCGGTTATTCAGGAAAATAACGTATTATTGTCCATATCCAAATATGTATTCCCATATTTTTGAAAAGCCCTGTATTTGATTTGTCGGTTAATATATAGGCTATATAATGGTAAAATTTAATTTAGCAAGAAAACGTCCAACTGGTTGAAATTTTCCTTTAAGCAATTTATACTAATAAATGGAAACATTCTTGAATACTTTTGTTTAGCTCTGTAAAATACATAATACCTTTAATACACGAAAGTATTTTGTTAAAGTTTAGTTTAAAAATAAATTCTTTTTTAACTATTTAAATCAAATTTCCAGAAATTATCATCCAAAAAGGCGATTGTGTATCCAGTTCTTTGCGTGACCCTGTATATCATTTTATCTATATTCTACAAACATTTCCTAGAAAACTAAATGTTGTTCATCGTAAAAAGGCATGACATATTTAAAAACCACCTTTAAGTAAATTTCACTTATATTCAGTAACCTTTCCTAGATCTTTTGTGTAACCCTATATATCTAAATTGTGTAACAATTAGCATTTATATAAACCATATAATCTGCATGCATCTAGTGAAACTTAAAAGCATATATCATAATTTAAAATGCATTTCATCCATCTAACAGCTATCTTCCATAATATACAGGACTTCAGATAGAATATACTATTTGAAATCTTTTGTGTGTTCCTGTAAATGCTATGCTCAACGTATTATACATGAAATAACTCATATTAATCCTCAGCAACACATACCAATTTGATTATATATGAAATCGTTTACCATGATTAAAATTTGTCGCAAACAATTCCCCCCCCCCCCCCCACACACACACATTCGCTTTATTATGTATTATAATTCTTTTGTGTGGTCCTGTAAATGAAAAATAACTCTTCTTTTCGCTGCATATTTTACAAAATGTATGTTTTAATGCACTTTTAGATGCATATAAATTAGAAGATGTTCGACAGGGTGTAACATCTTTAAAATTCATTTTAAACGATTTTTCCCTATAAGCTATAATGTAATGGAAAACTTTTGACTGTTCCCTTAAATAAATTAATCATGGCAGAAACTTCATTTTCAATAGGGTTCGTTCTCAGGTAAACGTCATTAACATCCAAAAATTTCATAACAATCAGAGTATATTTACAGGAGTTAGAACGCGAGCAGACGGCCAGACAAACCGAATGCATAAGCACTTTTCAACTTTGTTGGAAAGTCATAGCTGCCAACTTTTACGCATTTTTCCTACCACAAAAATTGTATAGTAAATATTGTCCTATTTAATCGTCGAAATCCTATGATTAAACAAATGGAAAATATCTGCACAATTTTAGAGGTAGCCAAAATGCGTAAAAGTTGGCAGCTATGGCAAGTGCTAAAAAAGGGATTGTTCCCTTGCCGAATGAATACACATATCAATGGAAAATTTTGGGTAAAAAGTTAGAAAATGTATTAGATAAAGATAGAATTACAAAATTTAAAGCAACATTTGAACAAGCTATTTGGTTGTCATTTTGCTGGAGTTTTATTTATTAAGTCCCTCTGTTTTAAATTAAAATGAAATTTCACTTAGTTTAAAGGAAAATAATGAAGATTTGGCATTCATTAAAAAAATTGCCCAGATCTTCTCACCACTGTAGCACGTTTTCAAGCAAAAAATGGCCCATTCAAAAATTACCATTGCATGAGAAAAAAGTTTCAGATATTATGACAGATTATGATTGGTGGAAGTTCTTTTATATAATGGGAGGTAAAGAGAGAATCAGCGAAATTGAATTTATTTCCCAAATAACAACAGCCGTGGCTTCATCTGCTGGAGTAGAAAGACAATTTTCTTCTTTTGGACTCGTTTATTCAAGCCTTCATAATAAGTTAGGAGAGGACAAAGCTTCTAAATTAGTGTTTTTATTCAAACAATTAAATCCCTGATTTATTTCTATTTGCTTTTAAAAAATTGAATTAATTATGATTTTTATCCCTTGATAAATAGCTTGCATTAAATGAATATTTAATTGTTTTTTTTTTTAATTTTATCATTTTCTATTCATTTATAACATATTTAGTTTATTTCTTATATAGTGTGCACAGAGATGGGCAGTATCGAAAATACATGTATTTGAAATACATTGTCAAAATACATTTGTATTTTGTATTTTGTATTTTATCCCAAAGAAACAAAAGTATTTTAGTAATGTATTTTGAAACACTTTTTCGAAGTATTTTGTATTTTGAAAATACATTTCATACTCAAAATACATTTCTGTAGATTTCAAGTTGCTTCATTTAAACCACCGCAGATGTAAGATTCACAAAAGCAAAACAGATGCCTCTCTCTTTTGTTTTGTCTGATAGGATTCGTTTCTAGAAGTTAATGTAAACATACTTTTTCAACTATTGCTATGATAAGGATTAGAATGAATGTTTCTGTTTTACTTAAGCATTTTTGCTGAACTGTACATTTACAATTCTAACGTTCTAGTTTTTATAATTACAACGTTGCTGTGGGAACGACAAAAACTATTGTATGATAAACAGGAAGAATCATTCAGAGTTTTGCTGTGTATAGTACTTTTTAAGAACCATAGAAAGAAAGCTAATGTGGTAGCAGAAAAAAATGTAATGCATGTTTAAATCTCGTGAAAGTATGGTTGATATTGCCCCAGCTCCGGATAACAATATATCAATGAATTGCAATAGTGCACGTTGCGCTATATTAGATGAGAAATTTTTAAAATAATTTCCGTTGATAGTAACGGAAAATTAAAGCAGCATGCCAAATGTGTACTACAAAGTCTACCGTTATAACTGGAACCTTCAACGCAACAACGCATTTTAAAACAAATTTAAAGGTAACATTTTTAGTTTTATACCGTTATATCTTGATTTCAATATTTTATCTAGTTTCTTTGTATCCTTTTTATGAAAGTTCGGGCATATTTTAACCCACCCCTGATATTCATTTAATTGGGAGATAATTTTATTATATAAATAGTTCTATTTATTGATATACAGATCCGATCTTTAATAATTGTATTTACAATTGAGTATGTCAAATACCGGAGTTTTGGCTATAGACCTGTCGTTAATGGAGATACATGTTTATATAACGTAATTTCACTTATTATTATTATTATTATTATTATTATTATTATTATTATTATTATTATTATTATTATTATTATTATTATTTTATGTTTTATTTTACAGTGCTTTTTTAGTAAAGATATAAAATGGTGTCCGACCGAAACGAAAGTTGCTGTCCGAAACCGAAGTTTTATTCCTTTTTTAATTTATAAGTAATAAAACTTCGAAACGAAATTTTCAAACGAAAATTTCTCAGATGAAAATTTTATTATTGATGAAAATATTAATCAATTTAATTACAAAATTATTCCCCTACAGCAGATTTATTATATATTTATGATTTTGATATTTATTTTGATATATATTTATGATTTGAAATGTGTGGATATGTGTAAGGGCATGTGAAGAGAAAACCGCGCCCGGGGCAAAGACCCAGTTTCGCACAAACTCGCGCCAATTTTTTCTTTTGACAAGCTAAAAATGACATTGGTAGTATAAATCTGACGCCCCCTAAATTTCCGCGCCCAGGGCGACCACCTCCTTCGCTACCCCCTTTCGCACGGCTCTGGGTATGTGCATTATTTTTTTAGAATAAAATTCGAAAAATAATAATAGTTAAACATTATTTTGTACCGATTTATAAGCACAGAAAAGTATATATTATTAATTGTGAAATTATTTATGTATCCCGTGTATTCTGAGATTATTTATGTGTCAAGCAATATTGATGTTCATTGTACAGAGTTCCAAAATTTTTAATATTTGGTTTGCAAATTAATCAAAAAGGATTATAAATAAGATTCTTTAAGAGAATAGTAGTGTATTCATGCCTAAAGAAAATAAATAGCAATTTTTAATTTGCAATCATTATAACAAATATAGTATGCATGAGTTTTAAATGCAGTTTTAGAATATGAATGATGGAAAAAACGTTATGAGTATTTAAAGTAATTTTAATGCTATGACCAGTTCAAGATTGTAGGGTCTTTAACTTCTTGAGGGGCAGTGAAATATTTTAATTGAGGGGGTGGCAAGGGGGGACATTCCCTCGGAGCAATAAAATGTCCCCCCCCCCCGTAAAAATTGAAATTTTGTTTTTTAAATAGTCAAAAAGTACAATCCCCCCCGGAACTTTATGTTGTCCTCCTCCGGAGCCATGGAATTCCTTTCCAGAGAAAAGTGTCTGAATTCAACACTGATTATATCCCACTTAATTTTAATCAAGATTCGCACTATAAACTTTTAACTAAATTTTATATACTTAACATTGATTCAAAAATGTTTCAAAATTGTTTTAATTTTTAGGCTAAAATTTTTCGATTATTCCGGCGTGAATTTAACATTACAGAGACACAATTACTTGTCCCTGAAATTGTTGAAACAAACCACGAAGAAGAGCGATGCACAAATGGAATACACTAATTATCTATTAAACACTAAACACCATCACTTAAAAAGCAACAAAAAATTATTTGGTGTCATGATATTCCGTCGTATTGTTATATGTTATGATATTTCCAGGATTTAAATGAAAATGTTTAACATGTTGTTTATTTAATATTTCTTATAAAATTTTATCGTATTTATTATTCATGGGAAATATATTTGCGTTGTAGTGATCAAAGCTCTATCGAATTATATATACTTTTTAAAAAACTTCCAACGAAAGAGATTATACAATTCTTTTATATATGTGTGTTTATGTATGCGTGTAAGAATAACTACAGAACTGACACTTTGATTTTCAATCTCTCGCTCCTTTTACTTTCCTCTATCTTTACAATAAGAAAGTATTGGATTCGCGAAAAAATCTACTTCAGGTTTTTCATGGATTTATATGTTTTAGAAGGTTCTGAATATCATTTGATTGATTTTAGAAAGTATCCATTTTGTGAGTTTGTTTGTAAGTGACAAAAATTTTGTGGGTGCTCTATCCAGCGCCGTGAAAAAAAAAAAAAAAAAAAAAGGGGGGGGGGGGTGAAGGAGGCGGTCGCCCCGGGAGCGGAAATTTAAGGGGCGCCAAATTTATATTACCAAAGTCATTTTTTAGCCTGTCACAAGTAAAAGTTGGGGGGGGGGGCGCCAAATTGAAACGTTGCCTCGGGCGCAGTTTTTTTCGCACGCCCCTGGCTCTAAAAATCTAAAAAGAAAAAAATTCTTTAACAGATTTCCTTTCAGCTGATACACAGTTTTCTCTAAAATTATTATATTCTTTTTGCTTGTTATTAAATCCATTTTGCATGAATTAACACATTTGCCATTTAAGGCTGTTCTCATCTACTCTGCTTAACAAGCGCAATACATTTTGACACATTTACAAACTCGTTTTTTAACGAAAAGCTATAAATTGAAAGACCCGACTATGGAAGCGATTGGGAATCGAACTGTGTTTTCAATTTTTTTTATCAATGAATTACTTATTGATACATAAGCGATTTTGTTCATGCGACAAACACGTTTCTTGTTTCTGTTTGAGTGGTTAATCTTCTTACGCGCACAAATGCAGTTCAAAACGCTCACTTTGACAATATTTTCTGAAACACTTATTGTGTTTGTAAAAATACGGGAAAATGAGTGCGATTCCATAACTTTTGACTAACAACACTTCCTACTTTCATCCATTTCGAACAAAAAGTAAATCAAAACTTATTTCATAAAGTTAACCATTTGGATTTAAGGACAACCTTAAGACAGGATTCCTGGACGGGATTCATTTTCAGAGTTCCTTTTATTGTGCTTTAATTTTATTGTCCAGAAATATATTTACCATTCTTTAAAAATGATAAAATTAAAACTTTTAACTGTAAAATTATAGCAATTTAAAAATACATACATTATTTGGAAAAAAAAAAAAAACTGTTGGGTCGGGCCAGATTGTACTGATTTTTGGATAGTTCAGACCAGGACGGGATACCCAACTTACGGGCTGGATTCGGAAAAATACCACACTTTTTGAATAATTCAGACATCTAGGAGGGATGAAGTCAAGTCCTGGTCCGGTCTGGACAGAATAAATCAGGCCCTGCCCGAATTTGCAGAGAAAAAAGTAAAGCCCGGGACCCGAAAGAGTAATGAACAGGTTTATTTGAGACTTATAAGCTTCAGGAAAATATAAACCGGATATCTGGCCCGGACCAGCCCGGAAAGCCTGAAGAGCAAGTCCGGCTTGGCCCGGCCAGCCAGAGTTTTGTGGATGAAAAAAATGTCCGAAACCGAACTGCTGACCATGCCGGACACGGTCTGTGAAAACCCCAAGTGTTATACACAAACTTTTAAAAATTTCAAATGTATTTTGTATTTTAAATGTATTTTCAAAATACATGTATTTTGTATTTTGAATTTTTTTGAATAGGAAAGTATTTTGTATTTTGTATTTTAGGTTCTAAAACTAATGTATTTTGTATTTTGTATCGAAAATGATTTTTTGATGTATTTTGCCCAACTCTGAGTGTGCACAATTTCAACTACAAAATAATAGAATGACTTCAGATTAAAGCCTAGATGTTTAATTTTTAGTATCAATCAGTAACTAGAATATAGTATTTTCTTAACTATATAATTATTTCTTATATTATTTTTATAAATTATAAATATTATTTATTCTTTTTTAGTTATTTATTATAAAAAACTGTTCCATGTATTGTAAAAACACAAAAAAAACAATAATTAAAAATAGAATTTAAAAAAAATCAAATAAATCTGATTTAAATAAAAAAAATCTGATTTTTTGATTAAAAAAAAAAATCATGATTTTTTTCCAACATTGGTTTTCCGCTTTTATATCTCTTCTAGATCCATATGTGATTACTTAAAAGACTTGCCCATTCGCCGGTTATCTGCATTTTTTTTAAGTACTTTGTGTATAAGCAGTGGCGTAGCTAGGATGGGTGACACCCGGGGCGGATGTAAAGAGTGTCACCCCCCCCCCCCCCCAATATGTTAAACTTTTTTTAGTCACAATTGTACGTTAATCTATTACAACAAATGACCATACCATTCCTTATTTACTTTATGTTCTCCTGCGTTAAAAAACCACAGGAGTGACTCCTCACTTAACCCATAGTCTGCATAAGTCAGTGTCGTGTCTATATGTAGAAGGAAATTCTTTCTTTTAACCCTTTACTTCCCATGCCAGAACACGTTCTAGAAATTATGTAGTTCATTTCACACCAGAAAAATTCAATGGCTAATTTCGTTTTATTTAAATATGGAATGTTCTGTTATTGATTAAAGCAAATATTGTTGTTTTAATTTTCTGGTGGGAACTGAAATATACGAATTAAAGATCGGTGGTTTAAGACCTAAACCACTGGGGAACAAAGGGTTAAAGTTTGCTTTTACTAACTACTCGTTGGGTAGGTTGGTTTTTGTTCCCTGATGCAAAAGTTATTTAGGCACACCATTCTCTAGAAAATTTCACATTCTCTAAGAAAATAAAATTAACTCTGTTGCGTCGTACTCTAGAAATTTCATTTTATACCAGACTTCTTTTCCAAAATCTTATAAGATTATGTATATTTATTTGCAAATAAAGATTGGGTGTCACTCCTTATAGGGTGACACTTGGGGAGGACCGCCCCCTCCGCAAGCTACGCCACTATGTATAAGTCGACTCCCTCCCCTTTTCAACTCCCAAATTTTGTCTAAAATTCCTCAACTTATACACGAGTATATACGGTACATACTATAAATATATGTATATGGATTGCGCCGATTTTTTACAAAACGCACTTACCACTTACAGTTTCTACTTTGGTTGCAAGAATTGGACTACCGAGAGTTCAAAATTTTTACATATGTGACTCATCACCTTTCTCTGAAATGGTTATTTATTTGGAATTTGTTATATTATAATGATAATTTATTACTTTAAGTTTCACGTAATTTTTTTTATCAGTTAAAATCTCCGAATTACATATAATGGCATTGTTGACAGATTCGTTGATGATGTTAAATTAATGTGATTGATGAGAATTTGAAGTAAATTTATTTAACTCCTTAAAAGTATATGTGTTAATCATATAAGAATGATAAATCAATTTTTTTTACATTTCTGTGGCACAGAAAAAAGTAAAAGATTTTATGCATTTGTAAATAAGATATGCATTTAATCTTTTCTGTTTTTTTTTTTTTTTTTTTTTTTTTTTTTTTTTTTAATTTTTTTGTTTGTTTATTTGTTTAAATCAGTTTCTGTGCTTGCGTTTGTTAGTTTTGCGCTTTCGTTTTATTCATCGTACCCATGATATTAAATATTAAAACATCCATAGCTTTTTATGATCGCATCTACAAGTTGAGAGAAGTTTAGTTGTGTTATTAGTGATACTTGAAATCGTACTACAATCAAACTAATGTACGAAAGAAGATTCTATTGTAGAGTTTTTAAGGTAAGTTTTATTTATTTATTTATTTATTTTTATGTACTGTATTTATTAGCTATCCATAAATAACGTTACACTTTTATTTAATATTTTTGACGTACTCTCCCCCTTTCCCACAAAGTGCCATGCTGCATCATAACCCTAACCTGCTCCACCAGTGGTCTAGAGGTTCTGACCTCTCAACTGGTAGACGGAAGATGCAGGGTTCGAACCTAATCGCGGCCGTCGACCTAACCGTTCGGAATTTTCGTGGTTTTCTTCGAACCTTGCGTAAATACGGGTTGGGTTCCTTTAGAAAGACCCCCACGAAGGGCATTCCCCCAGGACCTAAAGCCCTATAGTAGTATATAGGACCTAAAGATCTAGAGTAGATAACCAGCCGACACAAAATAAACCAAACCACCAATTGTCACATGTCAGGCTATTCTCTTTAATAAAAAGCTACATGTTGCTGACGACTGGCCAGTGTTGAATTCAGACACTTTACTCCGGGAGGGATTTCTGCGGTTCTGGAGGTAGAGTTTCGGGTGGGAAATCGCACTTTTTGACCATTGAAAATACGTAATCTCAAATTTTTCGGAGGGAAGGAGAAATTTCACCGCTTCGAGGGGGGGGGGGGGAAGGGGGCTATACCTCCTCTGGACCACTCTCTAAAATTAACATTGTCACTGGCTTTTTTGCTAATCGCTGCTACAGATTAATCTCAGGACGTTTGAAGTCCTTCTATAGAAAAAAAAAAAAAAAACTAGCCTTGAAAGGAATAACTAACTCCTGGAATGATGCTGATGTGTAAGATTTCCGGAAAAAACGTTTCCAGGTGGACCACTCCTTGGATTGCAAAGCATTACCGAACGGAATCGCGAAGCGATACCATGGGGTATTGGCGAGCGCAGCAAGCAGGAGTAGCCTATAACTTGGAATCGCGAAGCGATTACGCGGGGGGATGGCGAGCGTAGCGAGCAGGGAGGTTTAAAGAATATACCCCCCAATAGTTTAAAAGAACTATAACTGCTCATTCCAATTATGCATGTTTGGGGCGCCGCACCCCACTTTGCCCCCCCCCCCCCGCCTAAAGGGGAACTTTTAAATTTTTATCCACAGCACCCGTGTTGCATATCTTTAGAAAGGTCTGAAACTGCCTTTTCCTATTATGGATGTCTTGTGTGTCACCCCCCCACTCTGCCCCCCCCAGGGGGGACATTTTTAATTTCTTTACTACACCAGTCGTGTGACACATCATTTGAATGATCTGCAACTGCTTATTCATAGTATGGATGTCTTGTGTGTCCCCCCCACTCTGCCCCCCAGGGGGGGCACATTTTTAATTTCTCTACAACACCAGTCGTGTGACACATCATTTGAAAGGTCTGCAACTGCTTATTCATATTATGGATGTCTTGTGTGTCTACCCCCCCACTCTACCCCCAGGGGGCACATTTTTTATTTTTTTACAACACCAGTTGTGTGACACATCATTTGAAAAGTCTGCAACTGCTTATTCATATTATGGATGTCTTGTGTGTCACCCCCACTCTGCCCCCACAAGGGGGGGGCACATTTTTAATTTTTTTATAACACCAGTCGTGTGACACATCATTTGAAAGGTCTGCAACTGCTTATTCATATTATGGATGTCTTGTGTGTCACCCCCTACTCTCCCCCCAGGGGGGCACATTTTTAATTTTTTTACAACACCAGTCGTGTGACACATCATTTGAAAGGTCTGCAACTGCTTATTCATGTTATGGATGTCTTGTGTGTCACCCCCACTCTGCCACAACAGGGGGGGCACATTTTTAATTTTTTTATAACACCAGTCGTGTGACACATCATTTGAAATGTTTGCAACTGCTTATTCATATTATTTATGTCTTGTGTGTCACCCCCCCCACTCTGCCCCCTCAGAGGGACACATTTTTAATTTCTTTACAACACTTGTCGTGTGACACATCATTTGAAAGGTCTGCAACTGCTTATTCATATTATGGATGTCTTGTGTGTCACGCCCCACTCTGCCCCTCCCATGGGGGCACATTTTTAATTTCTTTACAACACCAGTTGTGTGACACATCATTTGAAAAGTCTGCAACTGCTTATTCATATTATGGATGTCTTGTGTGTCACCCCCCCCACTCTGGCTCCCAGGGGGGCACATTTTTAATTTCTTTACAACACCAGTCGTGTGACACATCATTTGAAAGGTCTGCAACTGCTTATTCATGTTATGGATATCTTGTGTGTCACCCCCCCCACTCTGCCCCCCCAGGGGAGGCGCATTTTTAATTTCTTTATAACACCAGTCGTGTGACACATCATTTGAAAGGTCTGCAACTGCTTATTCATATTATGGATATCTTGTGTGTCACCCCCACTCTGCCCCCCAGAGGGGCACTTTTTTAATTTCTTTATAACACCAGTCATGTGACACATCATTTGAAAGGTCTGCAACTGCTTATTCATACCATGGGGTATTGGCGAATGCAGCAAGCAGGGGTAGCCTACAAGTTGGAATCGTGAAGCGATAAAGTAACTTAAAAAATTAGTAGCTCGAAAACTATTTGGGTCATTCCACATCAAATCAGGCAGTAAAATATAAATAAGTAACCCACCATCAAAGATTTTAATGAAAATGTTGTTTTCGTTCTTACTAATAATATATGATCACCAGTAATTCCTTTTGCTCATTGGTGCAATAGCTTCCGTGAAAAAAATTATCAAAATTTTGAAAAAGTGCCATCAGTTGTCATTCTTGACTGCTTGGTTTTCAAAAATAACATCTCATAAATATAATTATATTTTAATATCTATTCCACAAATCATCTTCAAATAATTTATGCATAATATATAGGATATGCAGCTTATGAAAAAAATTCACTATTATGCTTATAATATTTTAAGTTTATTTAAGAATTTTTTGAAACTTTGAAACGTGAATTTTTTAAGAAAAATAATAAAATAACAAAAAAGAAAGCATTATCACAAAAGGTGCAATTTTAATTAAATTTATTTTTGCTGAAAATTGTACTTTAAAGTGTTCTTCACCTCATTATGAAATAAAATTAGTGGGATTTTGGGTGTTTTTGGTAGTATTTCTAATTTTTAAATATTTTCAGCGATATTCCAAATCAAATCAAGCAAGGTCATTGCATGCTATTTCCCAAGAGAAAACTGCGCCCGGTTCAAAATTTCAATTTGGCGCTTCCCTAGCCCCAGCTTTTTCTTGTGACAGGCCAAAAATGACATTGGTAGTATAAATTTGACGCCTCCTAAATTTCGGTTCCGGGGCGACTGCCCCCCTTCGCCCCATTCTTTCGCATGGCGCTGTTATTTCCCCTAAGATTTCACAGGTTTCAATGAAACTGAATAATTTTTAACTTTAAATTATACATGATGCTATATTATAACGGGATCTATATATTTAGTAGACCTGGCTGTTTTTTTAATCATCAGCCCTGAATTTTCTACTCAACCGATATTGATAATTATTTTTTTAAATGAAAGCTATTTATTTGTAGTTGTGCCCGTTTTAGCCATTTTTTAATTTATTTCCATTTTTATATTTTATTTTTAATTTTAAATGCTTTTTACGATATTTCTTCAAAATGGTGGCAACTCAGTTTAGCTTTTCTCTCGATAATAAAAATTTATTTTCCATTATCACTTTCCACCAGTCAGAAGCTTTATTTCATCAGTGAACATGTCCTCGCATTTAAAAGAAAAAAGTTAATTGTTTTCGTAAAATTTAACCACAATAAAATGATTGCGTATAATTATGCACTAATTGAGGTAAAAACAAATATATTTACTGAGAAATAATATTAATAATGTAAATAAAATAACAGAAAATAATTTATGATAAAAATTGATGTCTAAAGCAAAATAAGAAAAATTTCAAATGAGGAAAATGATGTCATTCAGCAACCAGATAAATGGGAATTACAATATTATTATACGGATGCCTTTTTCATATTACTAATAACAGTAACTTTTAAAAAACATTTGATGAGAAAATGACGTCACTATTTAAAACATCGCATTTTTACTCATAACGATATTACATTTCAATATTTCTTTTCATTATGTACACTGAGATTGAGATTTTACTTTCAGATGACATCAGTTAGTGAAAATAATGTCACAGTAAAAATGAAATTAGTTTTTTTTATTTATTTTATTTATTTATTTATTTATTTATTTTAATAAAACTATTTTTCTGTGAGTGCATATAAAATAAAATTTCTGGATTTCACCGGCACTCAGACTACAATTTTAACTGAAGTTGTGCGAATATTTGCATGCAAAATCGTAACTGGCAGACATTAAGTTTGGAAATATGTTTATTATATATTGATTCAATAATGTAATTACTTTTGCTTTTTTTTAAAACCAAATCGATCGTGTCTTTTAAACATTTCATTCGTCGAATTAGACGGGATTCCACTCGTTTGAAATTAAAATAACGGAATTTTGGTTGGTTTTAGTAATGTTTAATTATATTAAAAAACACTTTCCAAAAGTAAACAAGTATGAAAAATCATGCGTTAAGCATAGATTATGAAGCACTTTCCAACACTTAATGAAATCTTTAACAAAACTTTGTTATTTAGGGAAATAATAGTGTATAGCCAAATATACCCAAATATGTATTCCAGTACATTAGAACAGCCCTGTATTTCATATGTCAGTTCATATAATGGGAAAATTTAGCTTAGCAAGAAAATACCCAGTAGCTTGAAATTTCTTTTTCAGCAATTCATACTATTAGATGGAAACATACTTGAATACTTTTGTTCAGCCCTGTAGTTTACATTGTACCTTTATTACACGTCAGCATTAGGCTAAAATTTATTGTAAACTAAAACACTTTTAAAATCAATCACTTATGAAATCACATTCTCATAAATCATCATTCATACGCGTCCATGTACCGAATTCATTGCGTGGCCCTGTATATCCTTTTATCTATATTCTGCAAACATTTCTCAGTAAATTGAATGAAGCTCAGCGTAAAAATGCATAGCTTATTTAAGAACCACGTTTAAATAATTTACGCTCATATTCAGTAACGTTGGTGAGCTCTTTATGGGTAGCCCTGTATATCAACTATAACATTTATACACACCATATAATGTGCATATATTTAGCAAAATATAAACGCGCATATCATAATTAAAATGCATTTCATCCCTCCATCAGCCATCATCGGACACATATACGGTACTTCGGAAAAAATATACTATTTGAAATCTTTTGTGTGTCCCTGTAAATGCTATGTACTTCATATTATGCAAGACAGTAGCGTATAATTTATATTAAGCTTCAGAGACATATATCAATTTTATTATACATGAAAAAGCTTAATATATTTAAAATATGTAATGGGAAACTTTTGATTCGCCCTGTAGATAAACTAATCATGGTAGAAACTTCATTTTCGATAGGACTTGTGCTAGGGTAAACGTCAATAACGTCCTAAAATTTCATGGCAATCCGAGTATATTAACGATTTTTCCCCATAGGCCGTAATGTAATGGGAAACTTTTGTTTCGCCCTGTAGGTAAACTAATCATGGTAGAAACTTCATTTTCGATAGGACTTGTGCTATTGTAAACATCAATAACGTCCTAAAGTTTCATGGCAATCGGAGCATATTAACGATTTTTCCCCGTAGGCCGTAATGTAATGGGAAACTTTTGATTCTCTCTGTAGATAAACTAATCATGGTAGATACTTCATTTTCAATAGGGTTCGTGCTAGGGTAAACCTCAATAACGTCCTAAAGTTTCATGGCAATCCGAGTATATTAACGATTTTTCCCCATAGGCCGTAATGTAATGGGAAACTTTTGATTCGCCCTGTAGATAAACTAATCATGGTAGGTACTTCATTTTCAATAGGGTTCGTGCTAGGGTAAACATCAATAACGTATAAAAATTTCATAGCAATCCGAGTATATTTACGGGAGTTAGAGCGCGGACAGACGGACAGACGGCCATCCGGCCAGACGGCCAGACAAACCGAATGCATAAGCACTTTTCAACTTTGTTGGAAAGTGCTAAAAAAAGCCAAGTAAGAAAAAAAAAAAAAAAAAAAAAAAAGGATGAAAGTTGTGTTTAAAAAATGGTCTGGTCTGATATCAAATTTCCAAACTTATATTATGGTATTTATTTAATATTTTCCATAAAAAAATTACTATTTGTAAGTCAATGCCTTTGCATACAGTTGACAAAAAAAGTATTAGAACAATGTGAAAATTGTAGTTTTCTAGGTAATAAAATGAAATAAATGGTGAAATTAATTTATATAATATAATATTTTTTACACAGTATTCAATAAGCAATAAAAAATTATTTAAATAGAATATGTTATTTTTATAAATTAAAAAAACGAGATTCGCACCACAAAAAAAGTATTAAAACAAATTAAAAACCAACATGCAAATTGTAATTCAACCTTGTTAAATTTTCAATTTATTTTCAAGTGTCAAGGTCATGCAAAGGATACTTAGTTCATTTGTTGATAATCAATTCAAAATAATTTACGTGCAAGTTTTTCGTCGTGGCACCCAAAACAAAAGAGATTCCACTTGCAAAAAGAGAGCAAATTGTTTTTCTGCATCATAATGGAAAAACGTTGCGGGAAATTCCAAGTATGCTAAATGTGTCATCGTGTGCAATTCATAATATTCTTAAAAAGAAAAAAAAGAGACTGGTATTGTGGATAACAAAGAAAGATCAGAGGGACCAAGCAAGCTGACTGTGAGAGAAAGGCGACAAGTGATTAAAGATGCTAAAAAAAATCCAACTGGAAGTGCAAGGATGTTGGCCGCAAATATTGAATCAATATCAGGAAAGATAGTATCTTCACAGACTGTGAGAAATGTTTTGCATAGGGTTGGTATAAAAGGAAGAAGGCCAAGAAAGAAACCGTTTATTCCAGAAAACAACAGAAAAAAAAAAAATAATTGTAATTTAAGAAATTACCCCAACCATTTGAAAAATGTTTCACTCGATACATTCATCTATCATTTTAAGCTAAATACCAGTTGTTTTATTGTGTATTATCCGTGCCACTGCTATAAATGACTTTATACATGCTGCAATTTGAAGGTACGGTTCGTTTAAGTTATATCACTCTATTGTCGCCAAGCATAAAAGTTGGCGACGAAAGAAACATTTCAAACTATTTAACATTGTTGGTGCAAAAGTAATCATTATTAAAATACAGCTTTGGCATATACTGTTATACTTGTAAGACTTTGGCATATATTGTTTGATTTTACAGAGCAGAATTTTGGTGATGGAGGTTTTAAACCAAAATCGATCGCAGCACATGCATCTGTGAATGGGTCCATCAGACATCGAATCAAAAAAGTTTTTTCCCAGTTTTTCCCAAGCCGATTGCTTTTTAGTTTTCTTTTTAGGTGGTGGAAAATCAAGAGTAATAGCTATAACATTTTCCGGCTTGTTAGAATCACTATTGGCACTCAAATTTTCCTGGTTAGAACCGACCGATAGTAAAACGCCATGGCTAGTGGATTGGTCGCCCTGGCGACATGATGTTTTACAATTAATCGGTTCGGCATTAAATTGCTTCCTTTTTCGTGATCGCCTTTCAACACGTAATTGGTTTTCAGCGGCTCAATAATCTTTTGATTTTATCATTTTCTGCATTGAAAGACGTTTTTGCGCCAAACCAAATACAGTATTACTCAGTTATCCCGTCGACCAATTTCGCCAAATGATACGAATCGCCAAACTAATAAGCAACTTATACATGTTGACTGTGTTTAATATCATTGAATGCGATATTCACGTTCATTCATTTCTTTGGCTTCGGCTTTTTCCGTATCTGTTAATTTCCGTCTACCCATTTTTAAATTTGTTAGTTTTCTCCTTTATTACAATGATTTTAACCATTTTAATTTACTATTCAAATAAAAATTCTTCTAAAAGTAAAGAATTTAATTTAAATTCAAATAAAAACTCTTCTAAAAGTAAAGAAATTAATTTAAATTCAAAAGTGACCACATCATTCAAAAGTGGTAACATCATTCAAAAGTGGTAACATCATCGGGTCCATTCTCCCGAAAACAACAACCATTTTTCAAATGGTTAAAAAGTCTACAATTAGCCAAAAATATGTAAGCAAAACATTAGATTTCAGGAAAAGTGTAAATTTCTCTGACGAAAGCAAGTTCAAAATTTTCAAAACAAAACACGTACTCACTGTTTGGAGAAAAGAAGGTGCTGCTTTAGAATCTCAAAATTTACTGAAGATGGTAAAGCATGGAAGGGGGAATGTCATGATCTGGGGGTGCATGGCTTAAAATGGAGTTGGAAATATCCAGTTTATTAATGGGGAAATTATAGCTTTATCATACATTGATGTGTTACGACATGAATTGAAGGACAGTGCAATAAAATTAGGGTTGGAGAAGACATTTTTCTTTCAACAAGATCAAGATCCCAAACATACTGCCAATAAAACCAAAGAGTGGCTTTTATATAATGTTCCCCGAAGATTAGAAACTCCACCACAATCACCAGACTTGACTCCTATTGAGCATCTATGGCATCTACTTGATCAAAAAATAAAAAAAATCTCAATAACAAGCAAATCAAGCTTGAAACAAGCATTGCAAAACGCATGGAACACCATGTCCTCAAAAATCATTAATGATTTAGTAGAATCTATGCCGAGACAATTAGAAGCAATAATTGCTACAAAAGGACTGCATAACAAGTATTAACTTCATATTTCAGTCTTCAACTATCTTATTTTTTCTATGTTTCAACATTGCAATCTGATGTTCTAATACTTATTTTGCAATGAAAATTTTATTTTTTTACTTTTTTTTTTAAGTTTTGTTAGTTTTTAATCTCTGTTTGTTACAAAAATGGGATATTTTTGTAAAAACTTTGTTTAATATATATCTTTTATAACAATTAAATAGTTTTATTACTTTAAAATCTACAAAATTCAAACTGTTCTAATACTTTTTTTGTCTACTGTATGTTGATAGAAATCCTTTTCTCTTGTACTAAATACACCGTAACGTGTTTTGAAAATTCAAATGTTTTAAAATTATGCGTGGTGGGCTTGGCGGCCATCTTTCCATATTTTACACAAATTTCCAAGCACCAAGTTTATAAAGGAAAGCGTTGTAAGTTTACATTAAGTACAATTTAGAACTTCTGATTTTAACTATGGACAAATATATTAAAAAAATTACCAGCCAGCGATCTATTTATAGATTGTTTACAACTAAACAAAACTTTTAAATTTCAATACCAGAATTTTAGTACGGAAATGTCTGCTTAAGTAACAATTTTGAGTTTAATTTTAACTATGGATTTGGGTACATAGAAATTAGTATTAGTCCAGTCAAAATAGACAAAAAATAACGGAAACTTCGGAAAAATTAGCGAAGAGCTGGAAATTTGTGTAGACGTTTAGAACATCATTTTAAATGAAATGCCAAAAATCTTAGTCAATCTGACTGGAGCAAAAAATTTTATTCAAGGTCAAAGGTCAAAGATTAAATAATTAGCTTTTTTCAGTTAACTGGTAAACGGTGAGTTTTATCGTAAAAATAATTGTCATAAAAATTGAATATTTCAGGATTTTCTACAAAAATGGTCTTTACACACACCTTCGTCACCTCCTTCATAAGATATTGCAATTTCAAAAATTGTAAAAATTAAAAATTTCAAAAATTATCATATTTCGCATATCTACATTTTCTTGAAAGTAATTCATGTTGTTAACTGTTGAATGGGATTGATATAAGTAGATATACTAAAATTAAGTAGAATAATGTGAGGTACGGGCGTACTTTATCCAATACACTCAAGGTAAGCTGTGATCAATCCCCCCCCCTCTCCTCCCACTGAGCAACAGAAGCGCGCGCCGTCCCGCCGTCAAATGGTTCCTTTTTAAAAATGTAATTTTCTTTAGGGATTAATTTCATACTTTTACCTTCCAGTTCGTTTGTGCGAAGATTATTCTGTTTTGTTTGAATAAAAATATCGAAACATTAGTTTGTATAAGCTCATTAAAATGTCGGAAATTTGCTTCAGTTGTAATTAACTACTAGCATCCCACCAAGTGGCGCAGCCAGCATTCGGTTCTAGGGGGGGGGGGGTGAGTTTCTGATAAAGATGACTGCCAGTTACTAGAATCGCCGGTTAATGGAATCAGTACTAATAGGATATTCACTGCATAATGCTTAAATTCAAAGAGCATCTGTGTGGCAGGAAATCATTATCTTTTAGCATGATGAATCTCAGAACAATGATTTAGTTCAAATAACCAATTTTTACTTAACTAATCCATGTAATATGCACTTTCACAATTTTAAGTAGAATTTTCGCCATTTAATTGAATCACTTTATTAAATAAAATTAAAAAAAAATAATAAAATCTGATTCAATAACGCGGCGAATTCCTAAATGTGCCAAAGAAATGTGCAAAAGTTTGGCTTTGATTCATATAAGAGGCAATTATATCGATTTTTCTTAGCGCTGGGAGGGTTTTAACCCCAAAACCACCCCGTTAGCTGCGCCACTGATCCCACCTTGGACTAGGGCACGATTAGGTGAGCCAACTTTTTGCTTTAGGAAATTTTTGTTTATTTTGTGGAAATAAAGCGAATGAAGAAAATGAAAAGAAAAAAACGAAGGATCGTCGACGCGTAATATATCGAGTTGTAACAATTTCATTTAAAGATACTATCGTTGAGGTAGCAAAAAACATTCGAATAATTTTGAAAAGACTTTTCTTGTATATATAGGATGTTAATACGATTTGTTGCTGTTGAAGCTAAGTATAATCTTGATTGCTTTCGTTCTTTCTTGAAGCCTGCAACTGGAGATAAAAGTGGATGTCCGGTTTTCTTATATAATCCATCTCCCCAGCTTCAGAAAATATTGATTTGATATTATGTACATTTGATATGTACATAATCATTATGGTCACAACGTTATTATAGTATTTGCTGGTTAGGCTGATTATAAGAAAAATATAAAAGGCGGCAGAACAACATCGCTACTAAATATGTTCTGCTAATGTACTATTTGCTCGACTTATGGTTCTTCCTATACAAACCAAAAACAATTCCTTTCTAATACTCATAAAAAGATTCGGTTTATTTCAATTAGGGATGCAACGGATATTGATTTTGCCGGATATCGGATATCGGATATCCGATATCCGATTTGCCTGCCGGATTCGGATATCCGATCGGATATCCGGTACTAAATATGTTTTTAGTTATGGTGAATGTTTGTTTATTTCTTTATGCAATGCCATCTCAAATAATAAGTTGCAAACGTGTTTCACACACCATTACAACTTTTAAATGTATTGAAATATAATTTACAGAAACTATATATCTTTGACTATCAGAGCTTGAAATTCAGGTTTTCCCAGGCAGAGAAAATTTTTCTCATAACATTTGTAAATGCAGGGGAGTTAAACTACATGAGAAGGAAGAAATTTAAAAAAAAAAACTTATTTTTTACATGCCATTTAAATATTTAATTTATACCAGCATGACAAAATTCCATTGAAATAATTTAAATCAACAACTCAAGATAATTATCCAAAATGTCTATTTTAATTAAAACAAACAAAAAGAATCAAGCCTTATATATATCATATCTATTTTTCAATTTTCACTCAGTGTTATGGACAATTAATAATTGAGTTGCTAAATGAATATTTTAATTTAGATTTTATTCGATTTTGTGTGGTTTAGAACCTTTTGTAAGTTAGACTTTTTAATTTTTATTTATTTATTTTTTTTAATTTTGTAAAATCTGATGGGCATTCATTTTTAATTTACTTGCAAGAATAATGCATTTAGATAATTGTATTGTCAATATCCTGCGGTGATTGTATACCACTTAGTGAATTATCGTCAATACTGTAATTTCTGACATTTTAGCTAATTGAATTATGTTCTTCTATGCAATGGAATTTTAAACCCATATGAAATTCTGAAAAGGACATAATCAGTAGGTTTCCTCTATTCCATGAGAAATGATTTATTAAAAAAGGTCATGTCCTAATTTCTGTGAACTATGCACATAAACTATTTATTGTTTCTAAATGTGCTTCCTTAAAGTTTGCCATTTTTTTTTTCAATCATTTGGAAAGCAGTTGATGTTATCGGTTGAGAATGGAGCTTGTGGTGTCTGCATTTTATTTTGTTGATTATTGGTCCAGGAAATCGATGACATATGTAGTATGTGACTCTTATTACATGAGTCATGTTTTGATCATCATAAAAATATAATGTTTTTACTGATTTTCATTAACTCAATGGGAAACATTTAAACATCTTGCTTTGGACAATGGATGTCCTCATTTTATTCATTTTTTTTTTTTTTTTTTTTTTTTTTTTTTTACAAAATTCTTTAAATTTAGAAGAATTTTTATTTGAATAGGAAATCAAAATGTCATTTTTAATAAAGAAGAAAATAAAAAGTTACAAAATGGGCAGATGCAAATTATCAGGTATGGAAAAAAAAACAAATCCAAACAGAAACATCGTATGAAAGATCATCTTTTAAATAAAAAAAGAAGTATGATTATCAAGCCCATTGATTACAAAATGTGCGATGATTTCAAAAAATTAAAAAAATCTAATACTAAACCATTAATTGTAAAAAAAAAACTTTTTTTTTTTCCCAACGTGCAACACAAGATCTAATCTCATTTTGTTTAGTGCTGATTCCAGGCTAATTAGATAGAGCTCAGACTCTAGTGACCATTACTGCTCTTTTAGACATTTCTTGTTTCGGCAAAAGAGACAAAATAAATTAGAAAAAGAAATTCACAAAATACGGAAATCGGCCATAGAAAAAATATCGCTGATTTTGTCCACCATGGCAAAAATAAATTTTTAAAAATAGTCAAACGGTCTGAAAAAATTTGAAGTTTGAGGGAACTTGGACAGTGGGAAAATATAGCGAAATTCATCAGTCATTTACAGTAAAATATTCTGAAATTTGTTAGCCTGTCACAAGCAAATATCATGAAAATCATCAGCAGGTAACAGAGAAAAAACACAAATTTTTCAGCTGGACACAGGAAAATAACTAGTAAATCTGCAGATCAGGAGCCTCAACGTCAGCTTTGCACATATATATATTTTCAAACACACTTTGGGTAATATTCAACTTCTTGGAAACTTTAATTTAAAATTTTCATAGTACTTAATTATTTATAAGAATAAAATAAGAATTAGAAGTTTTCAGCCTTCAAAAGCGGTAAATTAAAAAATGAGTTATGTTAGGATATTCTGAAACTTTCATGATCTATTATTTTTGTTTTTTTATTATAACATAGTAGCCTCACTTAATTTAAATTTGCCACTTTCTAATAATTGTGCTAATGGTTATTGTATATCTTGCATTTCCTTATACATTTTGATTTATAAGGATAAGTAACAGTTTGGACAAATATTTTTCATTATCTTCATACTTCTACATACCTGCCAACCACAAACACCTAAATCTGATGTATCAGGAACTTTTGTAAGTGTAAACTCAGTAATCTAGAGTTTTACAATTTTGTTTGAAAAAAAAAATGTTTTGATTGCATTTTGTAGCAGTTATAGCGGGACAGACAAACATACAGAAGAACAGACTAACAGATGAAAAATAATAAATTTCGTGTCTTCAAAGTAAGCCTTCACTGAAGTTTCGGCAATGGGGTTATTTTTCATGAGTTATTGATATCCATGTTTCTTGTATTTTTAACGACTACTATAAAATACCTGTTTTTGTTCAATTATGACGTCAAATTTTGAGTCAAATTGACGTCAAATGACGTCAAATTGAAATATTTGTTAAAAATATAATTATTTTTTATTTCTTTTACTTCTAATTATGCCCCCATTTTTGTCAGAAAAATTCTTATTAACGAAACAAATTCCCGTGTTTAATATTTAGCAAAGTACTATTTTTATTTTTATTAACCATTGAAAAATGGTTGTTGTTTTCGGTGGAGGATTGACAAAATGATGTGGTCACTTTTGAATTTAAATTAATTTCTTTACTTTTAGAAGAGTTTTTATTTGAATTTAAATTAAATTCTTTACTTTTAGAAGAATTTTTATTTGAATAGTAAATTAAAATGGTTAAAATCATTGTAATAAAGGAGAAAACTAACAAATTTAAAAATGGGTAGACGGAAATTAACAGATACGGAAAAAGCCGAAGCCAAAGAAATGAATGAACGTGAATATCGCATTCAATGACATTAAACACAATACGCGTATTTAAACAATCATAAAGTGATTTTTATTTCGACTTTTTATTAATGTTTTACTAATTTATTTGTTCTTTTGTTATTTAAAATAAAAATTTAGTCAACATGTATAAGTTGCTTATTAGTTTGGCGAGTCGTATCATTTGGCGAAATTGGTCGACGGGATAACTAAGTAGTATTTGGTTTGGCGCAAAAACGTCTTTCAATGCAGAAAACGAGTAAATCAAAAGATTATCGAGCCGCTGAAAACCAATTACGTGTTGAAAGGCGATCACGAAAAAGAACGCAATTTAATGCCGAACCGATTAATTGTAAAACATCATGTCTCGAGGGCAACCAATCCACTAGCCATGGCGTTTTACAATCGGTCGGTTCTAACCAGGAAAATTTGAGTGCCAATAGTAATTCTAACAAGCCGGAAAATGTTATAGCTATTACTCTTGATTTTCCACCACCTAAAAAGAAAACTAAAAAGCAATCGGCTTGGGAAAAACTGGAAAAAAACTTTTTTGATTCAATGTCTGATGGACCCATTCACAGATGCATGTGCTGCGATCGACTTTGGTTTAAAACCTCCATCACCAAAATTCCGCTCTGTAAAATCAAACAGTATATGCCAAAGCTGTATTTTAATAATGATTACTTTCGCACCAACAATGTTACATAGTTTGAAATGTTTCTTTCGCCGCCAACTTTTATGCTTGGCGACAATGGAGTGATGTAACTTAAACGAACCGTACCTTCGAATTGCAGCATGTATTATAAAGTCATTTATAGCAGTGGCACGGATAATACACAATAAAACAACTGGTATTTAGCTTAAAATGATAGATGAATGTTTCGAGTGAAACATTTTTCAAATGGTTGGTGTAATTTCTTAAATTACAATTTTTTTTTTTTTTATAATAACTTTAAAAATCTCACAAATGCATACATAAAATTTCAAAATAATACGAATAATTTAACTGGTAAATTTCAGTATCCATTTATCATTGAATTCCATTAATGAAATGTGTCATTTTCTCTCAAGGAAAAAAAAATTGAAAATCATTGGATTTGCCGTAGAAAAGCGTTTTTGCGCAAAATAAAATATTCAATATTTTCTGAACGACTGAATCAAATCTAACAAAAACTATACAGCTTAATCTCAGTGCCTCACTAACATACCCACTTAATTTCAAGCCAATCGGATGTTTTTTGCGTTAGTTATCGCGGAACAGACAGACTGACAGACTGACTGACAGACAGACACCAAAAAAATTCTTGTCTCCCAAGTAAGCCTTCACTGACGTTTCGGCAATAACCGAAAACTTTTGTGTGTCCCTGTAAATACCAATTTCTACTAGTAAATCTGCAGATCAAGAGCCTCAACGTCAGCTTTTCACATATTTTTTTTAAAACACACTTAGCGTAATATTCAACTTCCTGGAAACTGTAATTTAAAATTTTCGAAGTACGTAATTATTTATAAGAATAAAATAAGAATAAGAAATTTGAAGCCATCAAAAGCCGTTAAATCAAAGATTTAGTTATGTTAGGATATTCTGAAAAATTCATGATCTATTATTTTTGTTTTTTTTTTATTATACCACAGTCGATTTCTTTAGGGGGGCTCCGCCCCTTGAACCCCCCGTAGTCTCATTAAATATAAATTTCTAACTTTCTATCAATCTGCTAATGGTTATCGTATATCTTGTATTTCTTTCTACATTTTGATTTATAAGGATAAGCGACAGTTTTAATAAGCATTTTTCATTATCCTCATACTTCAAGGTACCTGCCCACCAAAAACGCCTAAATCTGATGTATCAGAAACTTTTGAAAGTGTAAACTCAGTAATCTAGGGTTTTACAATTTTGTTTACAAAAAAAGAAGTTTTGATTGCATTTTGTGGCAGTTATCGGGGACGAACAGATAGAGAGAAGAACAGACTGAGAGATGGAAAACAATAAATTTTGCGTCGCTAAAATAAGCCTTATTAACTTTAAATTCTTATTAACGAAACCAATTTCCGTGTTTAATATTTAACAAAGTACTATTTTTATTTTTATTTTAATTCTGACGTCATATTTATTTTTTCTTAGTTTAACTTTTCGAATAGAAATTGCGCAATTGAAACTTATTGCCGTTGAAAAATTATTCCAGATTTTTTATTTATTATTTTTTTTTTGGCAACGATAAAGGAAATTGGTTGAATTTTATCTAAAAAATTGTTCTTGATTCTGTATGAAAAAGAAGGAAATTTTGAGTTATTAAGGAAAATATTTGAATAAAATTAATAAAACATAGCCTATATTTTTTTCTGGGCTATGTTATATTTATCAGCAAAGATACAAAGACATTAATTAATTCATCAGTTTTGACTTTGACTTCATTTAAATTTTCGTATACGCTTTCAAATTTATAGCATTAAAATATAATAAGGATTAGGATGAATTGTTGCTTAGCAACCATTAAGAGAGAATAAAGAAAATGAAATAAATACATTTTAAATAAGTAAATCTCTAAAACAAATTAGTTTATATTATTGGAACACATTTATAAAAAGTCTCCAAAATTTACAGTAATAACTTTAAAAATCTGACAAATGCATACACAAAATTTCAAAACAATACGAATAATTTAACTGGTAAA
Organism: Maratus speculifer; assembly: GCA_964019185.1. Classification (NCBI taxonomy): domain Eukaryota; kingdom Metazoa; phylum Arthropoda; class Arachnida; order Araneae; family Salticidae; genus Maratus; species Maratus speculifer. The sequence continues at coordinate 45,577,832 of OZ025294.1, forward strand.
TTTCAGTGTCCATTTATCATTGAATTCCATTAATGAAATGCGTCATTTTCTCTCAAAGAAAAAAAAATTGAAAATCATTGGATTTGCCATAGAAAAGCATTATTGCGCAAAATAAATATTTTATATTTTGCGAACGAATGAATCAAATCTATCAAAAAACTATACAGCTTAATCCCAGTGCCTCACTAACATACCCACTTAATTTCAAGCCAGTCGGATGTTTTTTGCGTTAGTTATCGCGGAACAGACAGACTGACAGACTGACTGACAGACAGACAGAAACCAAAAAATTTCGTGTCTCCAAAATAAGCCTTCACTGACGTTTCGGCAATTATTAATTTCAGCAGAATGTTACTAAAACAAAAAGGGAAATTTTCCAATCAGTCGCAGAATAAAATAGCTAAATTTGTCATTCAGTTGAGAGAAAAAAAATTGTGAAATTTGCCAATCGATCTCGAGAAAAAAGTTGCAAAAGTTTGAGGCGAGCAAGCGAGAAAACTGTGAGAAAAATTACAAAGTTTTTCAATCAAATGCAAAAAACCAATCATGAATTTTGTATAATTGCCGTAAGAGAAACTGTGAGATTTGCCAATTGATAGCGGAAAGTATCACAAAAATAGTCAGTCAGTCAGTCCTGAGATTTGATCGTCATTTAACAAAAGAAAAAAAAAAATTCAAAAAGGGATTTTTTTTTTGTTTTTTTTTGGAAACAGGAATGTCTTGGCCATAAGATATTTTAAGGCATGAATCCAGCCATCCCATACCAAAGTTCAAGCCCTGTATGTGTATATTAATAATATTGAATAAAAAATGTACTTCAAACATTTAAATATTCTGCTTATTTGTCAATGAAATGCTGATAATGGCTAATAATTACAATGAAATGCTGATAATTGCTAATAATTTGTACAATGAAATGCAGATAATTTATAGAACAAATTTTACACATTTATCAATATGTTTTTTTTATAATTGTAAAGTAATTTCACAAAGAAATACATAGCTTCCATTTATAATGTAAACATAAAAAAGCTTACGGATATACCAATGGTTGAAGAGTCATTTCCAAACATAGGTTTATTTAATGATTTTTTTCATGTTTTAATTGTTTAATACTGTTTTACCTTACGCTACATTTAATTTTACTTTAAGTTAAATCACTTTCAAATTTATAAGCACAAAAAAAAAAACTTTTAATTTTATATATTTATAATGAAATCATGAAAATAACTAGTTGGATGCACCAATCCCAAAACTCTTCTATTCCATATATCTGAATGTTTCAAAAAATATTTACAAATACAGTCGAGTCTCTATAAACGAAATTCATCGTTCAGTCAAAAAATTCGTTGAATAGAAAACGGCAAAAAATTTTGTACTTTATAAGAAAGCGTTATGCTTATCCCAAAGGAATTTTTATGCAGATGCAGTAGAAGATAACACCAGCATAGATGACGTTTAGTAACAATTCTTCATTCAAATGATCTCACACAACAAAAACTGTTCCAAGTCGCCACAAATAACAAACATAAACTCTAAACTCTAAAATTTATGAGAGTTAGTTTAGGTAGATGAAAACTTGCTGAAAAAAAAAACAACCTTTTCTGCAATTGCCCCCTCACCCCTTCCTTATTGCTGACTTACTATCCAAACCAAGAAATAAACACCCTTTTCAAGACGACAATGGAATAGTTCTATCTTTTAGGATGCTTTGTGATTATTGCAAATCGTTCCAATAGCAAGCAAATGTTTCACTCTTTTCCAAGAACGCAAGCTCACCTTGGCTAAAACAAAATCAAGTATAACCATGCAAAAATGTTTTTTTTTTGGGGGAGGGGGGGGGGGTTGAATGTCTTTTCTTTGGACATAAGGAATAAGGTAGAGCAGCGGTTCCCAAACTTTTGGGCTCGCGGAGCCCTTTTTGAGAAGAGTTTCTAAGGCGGAGCACCTGAACCCCACGATACTCTGTGGTTTACAAATTAACGTTTTTTATGCCTATTGAGCTAAGAAAAATCTGTTGGATAAAAATTCGAGCCAATTATTTCCAACATTGGACCAAGGTTCTCAGTTTGGTCCTGATACAAAAATTCTTAATTCATACTAGAAATTTTAAAAATAAAATTTTCTATTATATAACCCTTTAACAATTTTATATAATGTTACTGTTATCGGATAAAATAAAATAAAAATAAGTATTAAAACCCTCTTTTTTTCTATTAAAATACCTACCTTGTACAATCATGATATTTTCTTCAAATACAGCAAAAATTATAGTTAAAAATTTCTAATTTCTGAAAGCTTTTAGTAACGAGGAAAACAAACTCTTTTTTACCCGAGCGATGTTCAAGCAGTACTGTTAAGGGGACAAGGGACCTTTGAAAAAAAAAATTTTTTATTTTTAAATTTGCACTTTAAATATTATTCAAGGATACATTATATGCATTATAACATATATTTATCACAAAAAAATGTAAATTTTTTTTTTTTTTTTTTTGAAAAAAAATAGGAAATTTTTGTAATATTTTAGATTTAACGGGAATTTTTCAAAATGTCCCATGCGTATTCCAATCAATAAAAATCTCCAATATTATTTATACAAGTTTGATTTACATATATAAATAAAACTGTGCGCTGAATTTTATGTATCTGAATACAAAGTTAAAAAAATATTTTCTAAATTTTTCTGAAATTTTGAGCATTTTTGAACCTATTTTTACAATTAACTACCTATAACTTTTAGTTATTGTTATTTTCAAATACCCATGCACAGTTTTATGACATATATTATGATAAATAACTATAAAAAATTTAAAAGCATTCAGAGAAAAAATAATGCGCATGGAGCATTTTGAAATTTTCTCGTTAAATCTAAAATATCTCAAAAATTCCTTTTTTTTTTTAAACATTTTTGTGATAAATATAGGCTATAATACATATAATGTACCTTTTAATAATAGTTAGAGTGCAATTTTAAAAACATAAAAAAAAAAATGATTTTAAAGGTCCTTTGTCTCCTTAAGGGGTTAATGACATCAAGTTTTAATTTGTTTGGTAGGGAAGGGGAGGGGGAGATTTTTAATACGAACTTGGAATTAAAGATCGAAATGGAACCATGTTTGTATTATGCATGCGTAAAATTATTATTTATGGCGAAAACCACACATACACAAAAAAGGGTAAGTTGTACAGTTTTCATTTGCAGAGATATTCTTCTGTATTATTCCAATAGGCTGCTTGGGAGGGGAAAAAAAACGAAAATGCGTAGTTCCAATCACCCATGAGTAATTATGAAACACATTTTCGCCTGCCTACCCATAGTAAAATGATGCGATTATGGATAATTTTTTCGTTCTTCTTCAAGTTTCTAGTACTTCCAAATATGCAACGAAAATAAATCTTCTCTCAGCTTCTTTTTTTGAACCAATTTAAAAAATACATTTAGAAGCAGGTCATCGTTTTAGTGTTTAAGTGAGTGTGGCAAAATCTATAAGCTGTATTGTTAGGTGCAGCATTTTTCGCTTTTTTGAATATTTTATTTCAAGTATTTCGTTATTAATTGTAGTTTTGAAAGAAACTTTCTTTCGCCATTGTTTTTGCCTCAAAATAGATTAACAGTTAAAAACTACACATGTTAAACGAATTGTAACTAGTAGAAAAACTTTACTAACAAAATGGGATACATGGGTAGGAATAAATTTACATCAGGACTGATACTAATTGAAAAGCAATCTGGACAAGGGGTGGAATTGAGCAATTTTTTAAATTCTTAGTGTGATGACAAATGTAAAGAACCAATATGTATTTTTTAAATTGCTACAGACTTATTTCTGGTTGGAAAATGTGGCAGAGACTAATTAAAAAAATATTTTAACCCTTTAACGGACAAAGCATTTTCATTGCTAAGAGGTTGAAATAAATGGATGACACAGGTAAATTCCGAACAAATATATTTCTAAATAAGAAAAAGTGATTTTTCACATACATATTAAATTGATTTTTTAAAATTAAAATTCCGGTGTAGTTGTTGCATATCGGAATTAAAATTTTGTGGTTTCGTAGAGAAACCAATGAACGTATTTGGATGTTTGAACCTTGTTACTGAGCAAAAAATAATTAAGTATAAACCTATGACTAGGCGAAGCTCCAAAGAACAAAACTTTTCTCCCTTTTGTTTGGTAAGATCTTGCAGGCCTTTTCTGTTTCTATGTACTTTGTGCATTCGATTCAGAATATTATTTCTTGTAGCTTATTTTAAATCGAATTTTTAAAACACATTAAATGCAGAAACATAAAATAAAGCAATTCTAACCGAAATATTATACAGAAAATAAATAAATGTATAATGCAAATGTTTAAACGGGTTTGAAGTGTATTATTGAATTTTTTATAACCCAATTAGAGATATATTTATTTTTGACACACACACACACACACACAAAAATTTCCACATACATTTGAAAATCTTTCACTTGCAATCTGCTAATTTCTTTCATGTTTCGTTTATAGTCCTAGAACGGCGCGGAGCCCCTGGAAAGTTCAGGCGGAGCCCCAAGGGCTCCGCGGAGCACACTTTGGGAACCTCTGAGGTAGAGGATGCTATGTAGCTATGACTTATAAACGAGAAATGAATGAAAAAAATTTACTCTACAAATAATTTGAAGCGTTTTCAGAACATATAGAAGAACATTTTTGAAAAAATTCGTTAAATGGAGATATATATTTCCCTATATGTAGATTATTTTTAATGTAATCATGAAAAAAATTGACCGTTCCTACAAAAAATTCGTTAAATAGAGAAATTCGCTGGATAGAGTTTCGTTGTAGAGAGAGTCAACTGTATTAATACTACTTCAATATTGTTAGTTCAGTACTATACAGACTTTTATTTTCATCTAGAATTTTTGCTGCAGTCAGTTAATTAGATTAAGAATGAGTTAATCTCGATCATGATATTTATTAAAATCAATATTCTTTTCTGTTCTGCTATACATCAGTTGTTTGCGAATAGCTAGTTTTAGAAAGATACGAAGTTTGCATCGCTGCACGAACCACCAATTCTCTGTAAGGATTATGAAAAATCAAAATAATTTTACAAAAATCATTATTACAGTACCATCTTTAGGCAAACTATTTTCAAATTGAACGAAGACCAGACAGTCATTCCCAGATATGTATCCAAAGAAATTTGGTTCAATTCTATGCATAACTTCATACAGTATGTGATGGTAGAACAATGAAAATGGCACAAAAATTGCGATTACAGCACCGCCTTGCCGCGAAATGTTTCCATATTGAAGAAGAACCTGCTGGTTACAGTCAAAAATATGCACAAAATATTTGGATCATTCTATGCATAACTTCATACACTTTTTTTATAGTATGATGGCGACACTGGGACAGACAGATGTTTTGAATAAACATGTTTTTGGGGATATTTGATCCCTAAAACACGCAAATTCGTCAAAAAAAAAAAAAAAAAAAAAAAAAAAAAAAAAAAAATGATTACAATAATTTCTTCTTTGAAAGATAGACGAAATTAAAAATAGGTTTGTTTAGTTGTGTAACTTAAAAACCAATTAACCCATTGTTTAAATTAAAAGAAAGAAAGAAAATTAGTAAAATCACAGTTTAATAAACAACTTCAAATTTTATGAAGATAGAAAACCAACGTTTAGAAATGCATGTAAGGTAGCAAACAGCTGTTTTGAATCTATTACCATTCGCTCCCGTAATAGGTATGTAAGACTGTGCTTCCCTGTCACTTTGCTCAGCTTAGCTTTTTCTAGCACGCTGAGTCTTATACTGATGAAGAATCTCGATAGTAGATTCGAAACGGCTGTTTTCTATTCTTTTCATGCATTATTTGCGCATTTCTCAATGTTGGTTTTTTATCGATATACATTTTTTCGCAAAAGCTTTATTTGCTATTTTGACTTCAAATTTTGTTTTACAATCTGAAAGTAGATACAATTTTCTAAAAGATGTAAAGGTAAATTCTTAAGTTTGTTACAGAGTTTAAATATAAATAGTTTGAAAGCTGGCAATTCTTTAAACTTTTGAGAATTACCTTTTATTCATCGATAGGGAACTTATAATAATATGTCATCTTTTGCATTATAAACAAAAGTTTTTCCCATTGTTTGGGATTAAACGATTACTGTTATTAATATATATTTGGTTTGTTGCATTCTGCCGGATATCCGATAGAGAAGTCGGATATCCGGTGATTGTGATTCGGATTATCCGATGATATTTCGGATATTGAAAAATCAGCCGGATATGCCGGATATCGGATATTGGCCGGATATCCGTTGCATCCCTAATTTCAATATTATGCAAAAAATTAAATGCTGCTGGTATTTCTGTTAAACAGGCTGATAACGAGGGAAACTTCCTTATAGTTAAAACAACTATAGAACAGTCAAGTACAGGTACAACTATTATTGTTGTGGAAGATGTTATTTGTTAATCATATAAACTGTACAAACGCCTACTGATAAAATAGTTTATTTCGTGAAACCGGGAAAAGTACAGATGGAAAAGAAAATGTATTCATCGCAAAGTTTGGAATTATATCCAAAGTGTAGAGATAATAGATTATTTTTAGGTGCCATAACTGGCTGTGACACATCGTCAGCTCTCTTCAGAAAAGGTAAAATTCAAATATTTAAGTTATTTGAAAAAAGTAATGACTTAATTTGCTATGCTGAAATATTTAAGAAAATCGACTCTTCTCCGGATATCATTATTGCCAATGAAATTTGTTTACTTATTTGTACAGAGCTCTTAAAAACATCGATTCTAAAGATAGCTATAGATATCTAAGTTTTGCGGAGAGACTCCATAATAAAGTTTTTCAGGTATCATTTCTTCCACTAACATCTAGTGCTGCTTTCCAAAATTTATACCGAGTTTATTTTCAAGTCCAAATATGGTTAGGTAATAAACTTGACCCTGAAAATTGGGGATGGGTATTGAACAATAATGATTTGGAGCCAATTAAAACTCTACTCTCGCTTGCACCATAAATATCGTTCCTTACAATTTTTTGTAACTACACAAAGGGTTGAAATTTAAATTATGGGTGGAAAAAACTTGGTGGTTTGGTTTGTTCACCAATTTGTAACAATTGTCATGGCCAGTTTTCTTCAAATGTTGCCACAAATACAACAGATGATGATGCTTCTGACATCAGTGAAGAAATACCAGATCCATCGGATTTCTCAAAGAAATGGACAGGAACTTAGCAACCAGAGGAAGAAGAAGATGGAAATAAAACAAGAAAAATAATTCGCAGATGAATAATTAACAAGTAAGATAAATTTATTAAGAGGCTACTTCAGTCAAATTAAAAGATATGTTCGCCAATGCTAATCCTATGGAAGAAATTTATAAAGATATCTCGGTTGCATTTCAGTGTTTTTAAATGATTTTTTTTCATTGGATTCCTGAGATGGATCTGAATGCAGGCCATTTTTTACTTTTCCGATTTTGGTTGCAGATATTTTTAGGAGAGTGCTTTCGCTTTCCAAACCGGTTCCGAAAATGAAAGCGTATTCGTAAAAAATACCTGTAAACAAAATCAAAAAAAGTATAAAACGGCTTTCATACAAATCAATTTCAGCTACCCATTGCAAAAAAAAAAAAAAAAAAAAAAAATTAAAATACAACCGTGACATCTTTATACATTTTTCTTCATAGGATTAGTATTAATGAACGGATCTTTTCGTTTGAATGAAGTAGCCTCTTATAAGTGTAAAGACTGTTTTGTAGAAAATTTCATTTTTTATAATAACCTTAAATTTATGTAATAACTATGTTTACGATAAAACTTATTGTTTAACAGATATCTGAAAAAACGATTTTTTTGTATATTTGACCTTTGACCTTGAATAAAATTTTTTGCTCCAGCCAGATTGATTAAGATTTTTGGGATTTCATTTGTAATGATATTCTAAACGTTTTCGCAAATTTTCAGCTCTTCTCTAATTTTTCCTAGGTTAAATGTCTAAAATGGCCGCCAAGCCCATCACGTATAATTTTAAAACTTTTGAATTTTCAAAACACGTTACGGTGTATTAGTACAAGAGAAAAGGATTTCTATCAACATATGCAAAGGAATTGATTTCAAATAGTATTTTTTTAATGGAAAATATTAAATAAATATCATAATATAAGCTTGGAAATTTGATATCAGACCATTTTTTAAACACAACTTTCATCCTTATTTTTCTTGCTTGGCTTTTTTTTTACTTTTGAAAAGTGTTTTTTAGTAGATATCATTTCTTTTCTTTTCTTTCTTTCTTTTTTTTTTTTTTTTTTTTTTTTTTTTTTTAAGAGATTATATAAAATTTAAATAATCTGCTCACTCAAACTAAAATGAGTTCTCGTAAAACCTCTGTAAGTAGGAAGTAACATTTTTTCCAGTGATTATTTCAACAACTAACATATATATATATGTAATACAATATGTATATATATGTATATATATTAAAGTCTCTCATTGTTTATGTTTAAATTCATTCAATACCATTTACACGCATTCTAAATATTCAACAGTTTTAAAAGTTGCATTATAATCGTTTGCTCTTGGCGAGGAAAAGGGCTGCTCGCCAAATTGAGTGACACTTTCGTCTTTTCATGCCAAATATTCGAAAATATTTTATTTTTTTATATATTTTCTAATGTGATTCCGCCGCTAATTTTGACTGATCCTTTATTACCTACATGAGTACTTTAATTAGTATTTTTTTCATAAAATTCTGAGTACGCCCATTATGGAGACCTTCCTTGTCAGACTAAATTGCTCTTAAAACTAGTGAAATCTCACTTCCAGAAATTGTCATTCGTCGACGGCCATATATCTATTTTTTTGCGTGGTCCTGTAAATCGTTTTATCTGATTCAGTAACCATCTTTTAGCATGCTAAATATAATTCAGTATAAAAAATAGATAACTAATTTGAAAACACGAATTCATTTATTCCTAAGAAATTGTAGCCAAAGATGTTTTCTGATTTGTTTATCTTTCCGCGAACGAAATGCCTGACGTTTATTATTGATTAATATAATTGGTCTGGAGATAATCTTTTCATATTTGGCACTAATATCTATGTATCCAAATTCGTTGTTACTTATTCAGACATTTAGATAGAAGACAATTCCGTACTTAAATATTGGTGTTGAAATTTAAAAGTTTTGTCCAGTTGTAGGTAATCTATAAATAGATGGTTGGATGGTAACGGGTTAAATATTGCTTAGAAATTTGCGTAAAATATGGAAAGATGGCAAATTTCATCTGGATGATGGAAAATTTCATCAAAAGGTAGCAGAATGGACGCAAATTTCGTTGAAAGATCGCAAAAAACGGCAAATTTCTTTTAAAAAATTACGAAATAGCAAATTTCGTAAAAAAGATTGCGAAAAATCAGCGGATTTTGTCAAAAGATCCCAAAATAAACACATTTCGTCAAAATTTTCCAAAAAGGCGTAAATTTTGTCAAAAGATCGTCAAACAGCAAATTTTGGCAAAAGATCACGGAACAACCACGAATTTTGGCTAAATTGGTGAAAAAACCACTTTTCGCACAGTCACCACAAGATCGTCAAAAGAACACAGGAAAACCCCAATTTCTGTCAAACGATCTTGAAAGAACTGCGAATTTAGTCAAAAAGACGAAATAACCACAAAAATAGTGAAAATATCACGAAATAACCGCAAATTTCATCGGAAGATCGCGAAAAAATGTAATTTTTGTCAAAGAGCCGTGAAAAAACGCTAAGATTGCCTCCCCCCTCCCCAACCTCCTCTATATTGCTGTAAACTTTCAGGAGATTCGCTGAGAACTTCAGAAATATCTTTTGCACTTAGAATCACTTTGCTGTTATACTGGCGCATAAGTTCAGAAACATTGGGAAAAAAAAATTCTATACCTATGGTAATACACAGCATTTATTTATAATTTACGATAAAATTTTGGGGAATTTTTCATGTGGATTGGAAGCAGTGTTCTCGCTGACATTTGACCAACGTTAGTAATTTGGCTAATTAAAAATAAAAAACATTCGCCAAATGAAAAAAGTATTCGCCAAATATATTCGCCGTGTAGCACTAAAAAATATATCTTTAATTCTTTAATGTACCCCCTTTTTTTCAACATGTTCTAAAATAACCCAAGTTTTTATAACTGCTACAATGATTGTTATTAATCTAAATTCAACCATCCACTACAAATATATGAAAAACATATATTTCCTAAACATCTTATATAATCAAGGGGGTAAAATCTAAAACCAATTTAACTCATTAAAATGTTATGAAATAAAACTTCCTAAGTTAATTCAGTATTTAATGATATTAGACACAATGAATCTGAAAAATCAAAATGTGTCATATTCAAATAAATTTTTATTGTTCCAGAATTCTTCGGCTTTTCTTAGAAGCCCATACTTCAAATGCAGTTTCAAAATTATACTGGGGTCTATGGGGCCCGTTTACACATACTGAAATGACATTATTAACATTTCTTACAAACATTCGATTTCGTAATTTAGTTTTTGTTGCATACATCACACTGAAGCCTCTCTCGCAGTCCACTGAATGTAGTGGCAAAATTGCAGCAAAGTGCAGCATGCTACACGTTATTGGATAAAGTTGTTGCAGATCGTTTTTATAGATGAAGTCGATGGTATCTGCTAAAGTCATTGCTCTGCAACGAGAGCTTAAGAAAATTTTAAATAGTTTCCATTCTGAAAGTACTTTGGACAAAAAACTATCTGTATCATTCAAATGTATAAGATTAAATATTGATTCAATATCTTTTACACCATAGTTTTCAAAACTGTCCTTATCCGCTATTGGTGGGAGATTCTGTGGACATAATACACTAAACATCTCTACTTTATCAGAATCTACAAACCGTTCATCTAAATTTTGTAAGAGATGCTTTTGTAAGAGATGCTTTGTGTAAGAGATGCTTTGTAAGAGATGCTTCCTTTAAATTTTGTAATACATCACGTTCTTTTTTGCTATCATGAATTGTGTGGTTTTCATAAGCAAAATCCTGGATTTTTTCAGGCACATTCTCCATAAACTTTCTATAATTTTCCCCATAACCAGAAGAAAGATCTTCTAGGCATTTAATGGTAATATCGATTTGACATTTTGCGAAAGAAAAGTCAATGTTTTGCTTTTGAAAGCCAGACATAATTTGTTCAGAATAAGTAAAACGTAAGAAATATAAATATAAATATAGTTTAAAAAAAAACTAAAAACCACGCTTTTAAAGTAATCAAACTAAAAAGTGAAAAATAAATATAGTTTAAAAAACTAAAAAACATGTTTTTTAAGTATATCAAACTAAAAAGTGAAAAAAATAATTCGTACTATAAGCTGAAAACGAAAATAGATGAAAAATACTATATTACTATAAAATCATTGTTATTATAGAAATCAATTAATAAGCAATAAATAAAATTATCGTGGAAAAAAAGCGTGGGATGCTTCATCTACCATGCTCCATCTATCAGTTCTTAAGAAGCACCCCACGCTTTTTTTCCACGATAATTTTATTTATTGCTTATTAATTGATTTCTATAATAACAATGATTTTAAAGTAATATAGTATTTTTCATTTATTTTCGTTTTCAGCTTATAGTACGAATTATTTTTTTCACTTTTTAGTTTAATATACTTAAAAAGCGTGTTTTTTAGGTTTTTTTTAACTATATTTCTTTTTCACTTTTTAGTTTGATTACTTTAAAAGCGTGGTTTTTAGTTTTTGTAAACTATATTTATGTTTAATACAAAAACCAAATTAATCGGTTGGATAGTTTCAGAGTAATTGGTGAACATATATAGAAAAAAAAATACATACGCATCGAATTGATAACTTCCTCTTTCCTTTCTGAAGCCGGTTAAAAATAAAGATTGTAATACGGAATTTTTCTTTTAAATTTTACATAGATGTAAATAATGTCAGGAGTGGGGTTCGAACCCACAATCTCTTTCGAAAAACAGAGCTTTAATCCGGCGCCTTAGACAGCTTGGCCATGCTGTCTGCACTCCATTCAGTGAACGTATTCAACACTTTTAATTAGCGAAAAATCACTAATTTTATTAGTTTTTGCCTAATTACTAAAAAAGTACTGAACCAATTTCGATGAAACTGAAGTGGTACCAATTCGAGAGCATCGTCTTTCATTTAGCACCAAAACCAAGTTAATCGGTTGCATGGTTTCGGAGTAATCGGTGAACATACATAAAATAAGGAGAGTTACAAATTCACAAACATACAGGTGAAGCTAATAAAAGCGTGGTAAAAAGCAGTCACGGCAACAAATCGAAAACTTGTTACTGATTTCAACAGGCCCTGCCCGACTGGGCTACTATCTTCCATTAATGTTGAAACTAACACTGACCAGTTTTTTCTAATACATTCCACTGAACGACACAGTAAAACCATCTTGTTGGAGATACCTGCAGAATTTTTTTTTTCGGTATGTATTGTTTCATACATTTCTTTTAACTGTCGTGTGCGCTTAGGTGACTGGCTGAACTAGCTATAGATTCGATTTAAAATGTCCTGATATTTCACTAAATACGGTACTTTGTCAGCTGCCTGTGAGCTAACTAATGCTAGCCTGTGTGCAATGCAGTGAATTGCTATACACTGGAGCGCATCATTTTTTAAGTGGGTTGTAACTCCAGATCTGACACCTGTCATTATACTTGCTCCATCTGTAGCTACTCCACAGATTTTACTCTTCGGTAATTCATATTCTTTCAAAATATTACACAGCTCAGTGCACAGGTCCACAGCAGTACATCCAGGAAGCTCAATTAATTTTAAAAATGAAGTGGCTACACACTGTTTTCCATCTATTTCAGTTAAATACTTAGCATATACAATCATGCTTTGTATGGCAGATATATCTGTACTTTCATTTACCATAATGGAATACCAAGGACTTAGTTTAATTTTGGACACTATCTCATTTTGAATTACTTCTGAAATGGCACATTGCATCTCAATGATACTATCATGAGATTCATAATTGGTGTGTTCATCAACATTTAAATTTTTTAAATCCTGCACTCCTAAGTCAATACACAAATTTTTCAAAGAAGAACATTTTCGAGTCGGTAAATTTTCCTTCATTTGAAGATAAACAATATTCATTGCTGAAATTATGGATTTTTTCTCATTAGAGTAAACAGCAGTCATGGCTTTATTCCATTCCTGATTAGTACATGAATTTTGACAAGTAATGGCAAATTTATGATCTTTGGTTTTCTCATGTTTGGTCAATGAATCTACTTTAATATTTACATTTCCTAAAAAGAAATTTAATTTTACTTTGGTATTACAGATAAAGTCATTCAGTAAATTTTAAAAGATTATGACAATCATCATGATAAATTGAATCGAAAGAGTTCCTTCCCCTCCCCAGCAATAAAAATAAACAAGTAAGAAAAACCATGCGTTAAGCATAGATTATGAAGCACTTTCCAACACTTAATGAAATCTTTAACAAAACTTTGTTATTTAGGGAAATAATAGTGTATAGCCAAATATACCCAAATATGTATTCCAGTACATTAGAACAGCCCTGTATTTCATATGTCAGTTCATATAATGTGAAAATTTAGCTTAGCAAGAAAATACCCAGTAGCTTGAAATTTTTTTTCAGCAATTCATGCTATTAGATGGAAACATACTTGGATACTTTTGTTCAGCCCTGTAGATTACATTGTATCTCTATTACATGTCAGCATTAGGCTAAAATTTATTGTAAACTAAAACACTTTTAAAACAACTGAAATCACATTCTCATAAATGATCATTTATAGGCGTCCATGTACCGAATTCTTTGCGTGGCCCTGTATATCCCTTTATCCATATTCTGCAAACGTTTCTCCGTAAATTGAATGCAGCTCAGCGTAAAAATACATAGCTTATTTAAGAACCACGTTTAGATAATTTACGCTCATATTCAGTAACGTTGGTGAGCTCTTTTGGGTAGCCCTGTATATCAACTATAACATTTATACACACCATATAATGTGCATATATTTAGCGAAATATAAACGCGAGTATCATAATTAAAATGCATTTCATCCCTCCATCAGCCATCATCGGACACATATACGGTACTTCGGAAAGAATATACTATTTGAAATCTTTTGTATGGCCCTGTAAATGCTATGTACTTCATATTATGCAAGACAGTAGCGTATAATTTATATTAAGCTTCTGTGACATATATGAATTTTATTATACATGAAAAAGCTTAATATATTTAAAATATGTCACACACAATTCCTCCTTTTACCATTATCTAACGGAATTCTTTTGTGTGGCTCTGTAAATGAATAATAGCTACATTTTCACCTAATATTTTATATAATGCTTATTTTAATATGTTTGACAGGGTATAACATCTTTAAAATTCCTTTGAAACGATTTTTCCCCATAGGCCGTAATGTAATAGGAAACTTTTGATTCGCCCTGTAGATAAACTAATCATAATAGAAACTTCATTTTCAATAGGGTTCGTGCTAAGGTAAACGTCAATAACGTCCTAAAATTTCATGGCAATCCGAATATATTAACGATTTTTCCCCATGGGCCGTAATGTAATGGAAAACTTTTGATTCGCCCTGTAGATAAACTAATCATAATAGAAACTTCATTTTCAATAGGGTTCGTGCTAAGGTAAACGTCAATAACGTCCTAAAATTTCATGGCAATCCGAGTATATTAACGATTTTTCCCCATAGGCCGTAATGGAATGGGAAACTTTTGATTCTCTCTGTAGATAAACTAATCATGGTAGATACTTCATTTTTACTAGGGTTCGTGCTAGGGTAAACCTCAATAATGTCCTAAAATTCCATGGCAATCCGAGTATATTAACGATTTTTCCCCATAGGCCGTAATGTAATGGGAAAATTTTGATTCGCCCTGTAGATAAAATAATCATGGTAGAAACTTCATTTTCAATAGGACTTGTGCTAGGGTAAACGTCAATAACGTCCTAAAATTTCATGGCAATCCGAGTATATTAACGATTTTTCCCCATAGGCCGTAATGGAATGGGAAACTTTTGATTCGCCCTGTAGATAAACTAATCATGGTAGATATTTCATTTTCAATAGGGTTCGTGCTAGGGTAAACCTCAATAACGTATAAAAATTTCATAGCAATCCGAGTACATTTTCGGGAGTTAGAGCGCGGACAGACGGCCAGACGGACAGACGGCCAGACAAACCGAATGCATAAGCACTTTTCAACTTTGTTGGAAAGTGCTAAAAATAGATGTTATTTATTTTAAAAATTCCAGATAACATTTGAAAAAATAAAGAAATTTTTTTTCGTAAAAAAAAGTAAGTACAAAAATATTTTGGGAGAAAAGAAAAATATTACCGGGATATGTGTTCGAAAATCGTGCACCTCCACGGATTTTATCAAGTAGACGTCCATGATTATTTTACAGGATCGCACGAATTATTCGAATATATTCCTTTGTATGAAGTTTGTATTCCTTTGTACTGAGGTATTCCTTCTTTTAATGATGCCATATTTATAAACTAGCGGAGCTTCCCGTCTTTGCTGTTCGGTTTATCCGAAACGAACATCGAATGAGATTAAACTAAAGAAGGGGCAGGGGTAGCGTACATAGATGCGACATAGGCCTGTTTGAATCAGGTGCACATTAAATTACAATCATTTTATTTAGATACAGATTAAATTAATTTTTACGGCCGAGGCACATGCCGTTCCCCCCTCCCCCCCCGTAAATTCGGCACTGAGAACTAAATATAGAAACTTTTTTTTTCGGTATTCGATGCTCAGATACAATATTTATTATGAAACTGCAACATAATTTAAGCGCTCACACAAATTTACAATCGAATGAAATAGTTATTTTTTCAAAATCCTATTAACCGATTCTGTTTTAAAGATAACTTTTTCTGTAATATACACGCTAGTAATATATTACAGGCCATACGTTAGGTTTTTTAGTAGAAAGGAGTGCCTTGCTATTTGCATATTCAATATTAAGATTTTCTGTAGCGACATTCGGAAAGTTTCGTTTTTATGGAATTACTCGATTAACGATCGAAAACTGCATTCGAGAATAAATGCGAATTTTTAAAAGACAAGGTGCTCAAAGGCAAAATAATAATAATAATAATAATAACAATAATAATAATGACAATGGCATGGGTGAGGAACAGAAGAATCGCATATTAGAAAAAGAAAGCCATATTTAAAAAAATTTTTAATATTAAATATATATCTATATTAGGCCAAACGTATCTGTGCGTAACGCATACGTCATTTTACGAATGGCAACACTTTCTGATGAAATTTCACTTTTGCAATTTTCATTACTGCAAATTTTTTAATTCCTAGACATCGCACATTTTCAATCTTTACACCGTTGTGTAGGGAAAAATATGTGCTTTTAAATGCAATTTGTTTGAAATCCGTATCTTAATTTGTTTTTGAGACATTAATTTTTTTGTAGTTTTTAATTCAATTTTTCTGGAGGTGGCAACTTGAGTACTCCATTTCTGTGTAAATCATTACCAACTAGATATAACGGCCTGCGCATTTCGCTAAAAACCGCCGAAAAAGTGAAGCTGAATTTGCACGATTGGTCAGAGTAACTTGGGCAAAATATCAAGAGTCCTCTGGCGGGAGACTTCATACATTAATCTCACATAAATGTGCCTTATAGATATAGTTGGTCATGGTGCAAAGTAAAGTAAAAATAGACATAAAGTAAAAAGAAGAAGAGGACTTATGTGTGGTGACTGGGAGTGGTGCAAAAAATGTAACACCGAGAAATCTGCTCCGCGTGTTTTCGCAAAAAAGAAGAAAACCTTCAATGACAAGTCTGTGGAAACTTTTATTACTATGGTTTTTAGTTTATAATAAAATAAAATGCTACTTTATAATGCTTAAATTTAAGATCATTTTTATTTAGAGAAAAAACGCACGGCTGATGTCAAAGGATTTATAACATTTTAGTATGCGCGTAAGACTTTTCGGTACTGCTTGGTTATCCCGTCGACCAAAAAACTATCGCCAAACTATAAGATTAAATGCCAAAAATGGATGATTGTGAATGTCATATTCAATGATATTAAACACGATTCAAATGTTTAAAATGACATCAAGTGGTTTTTAATACCACTTTTTATTTGTATTTTTATTCATGTTTTACTAATTTATTTGTTTTTCCGTTATTTAAAATAAAAATTATGTCAACATATATAACTTGGCTATTAGTTTGGCAATTTTTTTATTTGGCGAAAATGGTCGACGGGATAATCAAGTAGTACCGATTTTTCATATGAGCAAAATCTATATTGTAACGAACAAATGTGTTCGTGTGTAGCACTGATGTTATTTTGCAAATGACAACATTTCAGGATAAAATGACTTTTTGCAATTTTTGTTACTGCAATTTTTTAATCTTCTAAACGTCGCAAATTTTTAATTTTTATTTCGTCATATAGGAAAAGAAATCTACTTTCAAATACAATTTGATTGAAGACTGTATCTCATTTGACTCATTTATTACAAGCTTATATTTTTCAAGCATTTTTTTTTAAATCTCTATTACATGTTTCCATTTACACAATTTACTCATAAATTTTTAAATATTGTTCCTGATAATTTCCCATTATAAAATTAAAATTGCATGAGTAATAAAATAAAAGAATCATTTAAAACGCAGATTAAATTACTAAAAATTACAAGTTCAACATGTAATCAAACAATTTAAAATTTTACACTGCCAAATAAGAAAAAAAAAGTACTTTGAAAGAGCTTTTTATTTGTTTGAAAACTTTATTTCAATTTATTGATTGGCTGTGGTTTAAAAAAAATCAGGGGCGAGTTATTTTTAAATATATCTCTACCGAGTGAAACTCAATTACGATAGATTGTCCTCAGAAAAATATAAAGAGTTCGGGATTTTTTTCCGGCTAAAATACTATAGCAAAATAAAAATTTCCTTTATAAATAATAAAATAAAATAAATAAATACAAATTTAATAGACATGTAATTAAATTACGTGCTCGAAGCACTGAAATGACCAGAAACAAAATTGCTGCCGTAACGAAATCTTTGGCTAATAACTTCTGGCATGCGTCTAATACGGAAATGTGACTTTTGATAAACTTCATAGCTTTATTTGATTCCATAATTAATATTTTTCATTTAACCCTTTAACCTAACCACTTTAGCCTAATCATGTTTTTCCGCTATGTAATATTTTAACTCAAAGATTGATTTAATATAGTATTGAGATTAATGTTATTTTTTTTAATTTTATACGATAAAAAAATATGTAAAGTACAATAGAATACAAAAATATGTAAAGTATCAAATACAAATCTTCATACCAATACTTTTCACAGTATTATTTTATGAACGAAACATGAATGAAAAAATCCGCAAGACACTTAACCCTTTGTGGGAAAAAGCACTTCAATTCTTAAAATGCTGAAATGATTGATTGACACCAGAATTTTAAAACAAATTTGTTTCAAAGTATTTAAAAGCGTTTCTTCACGTATTTGAGAAAAATAAAATTGTTATTTCAAATTAATGGCTTCAATATGGCGTTTTGAAATTAAAATTAAGTGGGATAAATTTTATCCTACCCCCTTCAACGGGTTTAAGGGTTAAAATGCTTTTTTGGTGTTAGTTAGCAATCCAAAACGCATATTACATGTAGAAAATTCATTAAAGTTTTCAATTTTAAAAAATGGTTTTTATCTTTGCTATGTAACCCGGGAAGCCCGGGTTCAATCTACTAGTATTTATAAAAGAAAAGTATCACTTACCTATAGTAAAGATATTATTTTTTCCAGCTTTGACACACCACTTGCATTTGAATGTGTACTCATTACCCCGTTTTTAGGTGCGTTCGTAATTTTGTAAATACGTAGCACCTATTGTTGTCGCTCAGTCCGTCCGTCTGTCTGTCTGTCCGTCTGTCTGTCTGTCTGTCTGTCTGTCCGTCCGCATATAACAACGCAAAAACTACCCAACCGAATCGTTTGAAATTTAAAATACATAATTATAACATAATTTTGTCGAGTCATTTCAAATTTTATGAAAATCGGATGGATAGATCAATTACAGGGACAATCAAAAGGATTCCGTTACATTACGGTCAATGGGGAAAAAAGTTTCAAATGCATTTTAATCGTTTGAAATTTAAAACATATAATTATTGCGTAATTTTGTCGAGTCATTTCAAATGTTATGAAAATCGGATGCATAGATCAATTACAGGGACAATCAAAAGAATTCCGTTACATTACGGTCAATGGGGAAAAAATTTCAAATGCATTTTAATCGTTTGAAATTTAAAACATATAATTATTACGTAATTTTATCGAGTCATTTCAAATGGTATGAAAGTCGGATGCATAGATCATTTACAGGGACAAACAAAGGTATTCCATTACATTATAGTCAATGGAGAAAAAGATTCAAGTGCATTTTTATGATGTTACACTCATTCGAACATAATAGAAATCGCATGAATCTATGAAATATATACTAAAATATGCATTCTGTGAAATCTGTGATGCAAAGAATTTTTATTATTAAATTACAGGGCCACACAAAAGTATTCCCCTACATAATGCTATACGGGGAAACATTGTTTGGGGCGTGTTTTAATTATATTCAACTATTTCACATTTTATGAATAAGATATATGTTTCTGAGGTGTAATAAAAATTACTTTCTGCATATTTACAGAAACACAAAGATTTCGGCTACTATACTGTATCCGAAGTACTCTCTACTATATCAGCAAGATCCGAATATTTTTAAAACTTCGTTATTGTACGAACACACCTCATTTGCTACGTTCACGTGCAATTTCCAACTTGTTCACTTTCAAGCCAGCGATAATTTACGCTGCCCAAAACAATTAAAGGATATTGCAGTTTTAGGTGGATTTTGTATCTGGGAAACTTTTTAGCTGATTGATACATGGTCGACAGACATAGTAAGTTATATGAGAATAAATTACACATGTTTGGCAGAAAAAAATGCATTTTATTGCGCATTTGTGTAGAAAAGAAAAAAAAACACAATTTGTGCATATGAGAAAAAAAGAATAAGAAAAGGTGTTTTCTTCAAAGAAAATCATTTTCAGTAGGGGGTATGGTTTCCAGGGACGGCCAGCAACGTTGAACACCTTTGAGGCATGGACTCAATGAGGCTATTAATGACGAGTTGGGGTATTCTGCCCCACTCTTCCAGAAGAGCTCTTTCCAGTTCTTGGAGAGTTTGTGGGGGTTGTAGGCGGCCAGAAACTCGTCTTCCTAGAGCGTCCCAAACGTGCTCGATTGGATTCATGTCTGGAGAACACGCTGGTCATTCCATTCGAACGATTCCTTCCTCGAAAAGGAAATCCTCCACGAGGTTTGCACGATGTGGCCTGCAGTTATCGTCCATTAAAATGAAGTTATCTCCGATTGCTGCAGCGTAAGGGACTACAATAGGTCTGAGGATCTCATCCCTATATCGGCGACCAGTCAGAGCTCCATCTCGAATGATGTAGAGGTCAGTGCGCCCGTCAATGGAGATGCCACCATACACCAACACTCCTCCACCGCCAAATCTGACACTTTCGTGAACGAACGCAGGATTATTCCTACTGCCACGGTCCCTCCGGATGAAAATACGCCTATTATCCGGATGCACAGAAAAACGGGACTCGTCAGAAAACAGAATATTGCTCCATTCATTTCTTCTCCAGTTGACATGCTCGGTTGCCCACTCCCTGCGGTCGCGACGATGCTTTGATGCTAATCTAACACATACCATCGGTCGGCAAGCACACAGACCTACAGCTTGGAGCCGGTTTCGGACAGTCTGAGCTGAAATCGTGGTGCCTGTAGCCGAGCGAAGGTGTTGTTGGAGAAGAGTAGCGTTCATGTTTCGGTGTCTCCGAGCTGTTAACTCTAAATACCGATCTTCATTGGGCGTTGTTGCCCGTCTACGACCTTGCCCTGGTCTTCTGCTTGCACATCCACTCTCCAAAAAACGGTTCCAGATCTTGGAAATGACACTTTGTGACACTCCAATGGCTTGCACTACTTCGGCTTGAGTTTGGCCCCTTTCTAACCTACCAACAACTATCCAAGCTTCTGAATCTGTCAAATGACTTCGCAGTGACATCGTACTCATCGAAACAAAGCAATCACTGAATGCCGATCATCCTTGTCTTCATTCTCTTTTATCCAGTTGAAAGTCAAATTTCATTCGCTGCCGCTGAAGCGACGTTTTTGACGTCAAACTCAAAATTTGCATACTCCACAGTTTGAAAACCAGAAAAATTTGCATTTGTGATTCTCTTCTTCTATTTTCGGCAAAAAAAATTTCTTTTTTATCTTTATTTTATATAAAACTTCAAATATCCTTTAATTGTTTTGAGCAGTGTATATGCCATTTATCAACTAGTGCTTTGGAAATGTTGAATTTTCTGTAGCTTTCATAATCTAGACGTTGTCGTTTTTGGTTGCGTGCATTTTCATGTTCAATTTGGCTTTTGGATATCGAAGGCAATCCTAGCCAACTATCCATAATTATGAAAGAAGACTCGTATCGAGCCGTCAGATTTTGATGCGAATTCTAATTAAAAAATCGCTATCTTTGATGTAAAGTTTTGAAAATATATACTATATGCTACTAATTTCTATGACATTTCGTAAACATGCAAATCGACAGAAATAAGCAATAACACTTTTTATTCTACTAATAAATATGAACGAACGGTAAATGGCTAATTACAGTAAACTTTTCCTATTTGGCGCTTGATGATAATAATTCTATTTGTTTTTATTTCTCTGTCTGGACGCCTTTGTAAGCTTGACGTCGACACCTGGTTTTTACATTCCGTCGGTCTCATAATCCTTACTGTCGCTTTGTCTAATATTAAATCGAATTGGTGTTGCATCAATATCTTTTAAAATAAAAGGTTAATTCATGTGGTACGGTGCAATTGAACAATGTAAGAAACACACACACACAAAAAAAGGGGGGGGGGAGGGGAAAAAAGCAAAATTCGAGCATTAGCAATTTGGCGAATCTAATCGCTGGTTTACTCGCCAAATGAAGAATTTAGTCGCAATTTGGCGAAAAGGTGAGCGACAGCGAGAACACTGATTGGGGGAAATGTAGGGAGTAAAAACATTTTCTGCACCTCTGCTATAGCAAAATTTGCAGCATCTCTAGTGTTAAACTAGGACTCTTGAGGTAAGGCATTTGGCTGTTCAGCAGTGCGTAGTGAGCTCGAATCCCGTTGGGTGTAAGTTGCTTAAATTCATCTTTGCTTAGAAATGCATTTGTGTTTAGTTCTTATTCTTTCGGGAATATTCTTATGTTAATTGTTATTCAATTTTGTAGAATTTGTCTAGTTTGGAATGTTCCATTCGAGAAAGTACCTTGAATGTATTTAATTGGTATGACTTTCAATTCTTTTAATAAAGTTGTAAACACGCTGTACTTTTTTCGTTCGAATCCACGGTTTATTTTTCATATATCATGCTTTTTATATGGCAATCAATGACTTTTTTAATTATTCTGATACATCAAAATTATATGCTTATGTTATCTTTTTATAAATTTTATAGGAGCAATTATTTTTCTTTTTAAGATATTTGAAAATCTTCAGTTTTTTTTCAAAAAAAAAAAAAAAAAAAAAAAATTAAATGACTAGTATTAAAAAAATGCTCTGACGAGCACAAAAAGGGTTAATATGTTTTTAAGCATGAAAAAGGGTTTGACAAGTGCTTCTGTTAATTATTGAGCATGAGGAAGGACAACTGATCCCTTCTTGGCTACAACTCACTTCAATGCCAACTTCGAAAAAATCATATTTGCGCTTTTCCCATGTTCAAGAAATTTGCGGTACTTTAGTAGAACTTTCCACCGTGCTTTAGATGTTAACCAGGGGTAGGAGTGTAGTTGTAAAAATAACAGAGGATATATGCTCTAAGCAGAGGGATACTCTAGAATGTGTATACCATAGCTTTCTTCAGAAACAGAGGGTATATGGTGTTCTATTAAAAAGTCCAGAATGTATACGGCGTATAGCCTCCACTACATCCCTGATGTTAACTGCACTGTTCACTCTGCACTATACTACAGATCAATTTTCTGTGCAATTATGCACTTTGGGCATGCTTGGTGGCAGTGCCATAGATATAGGAATAACTAGATTAAGCATTCAATGTTTTTCTCCCAACACCCTTTGATTCTGTTGCGGCTCGGTGGCAACATCCATTAGAGTGGCAAAAAGAAATGGAACTTGCGATTCTACCATAGTAATGCATAGCAGATATACGTAATTGTGATTTTGTTTGATGCGTTATTAATTCAAAGAATTGGATTTTGTTTATTGTTCTTGTTATATCTTAAAAATTGAAATGGACAAAAATTATAATATTTTTATCTAATTCACTCATTCACACTTATAAAATGTAAATGAACGGATTTATTTATCACTTCATTTTGTATTCTAAAAACACCAAAAACCAAACGAATATTGACCTTCGTAAAATATTTTATGCTTTGTCTATCTTTGTTGAGCAATGTTTGGCTAAAAAAATAATCTAAAAAATGTGCATTATTAATGCTTTATTTATTTATTTTGACATACAAACAAATAAAAAGACAACACAGGTAAAATAAGTATTTTTTTTGTATTTACCCTATTACACTATTTTTTGGGAAGGGGGGGGGGGGAGGGAGTAGAACGATTAACAACGAAAGAAATGTTTTAAGTTTAGTGGGTAAGGAAAATTTGACACAATAATTTATTATCATTGCAAGGAAACATGGGCAGAAAGGAAGGAGAAAAATATTTTAAACGTCTGGAAATTTTGTGTGAAGAACAAAGCAGAAGTCATTAAATGTAAAGGGGGAGGTTAAAGTTGCAAACTGAGGAAGAATGTTACTTTAACGTTATTATAAACTTTCTGGAAAAAGAAAAGAAAATCATTTAAAATTGTACATCCATTTGAAACAATTCTATTTTATTTAGCGAAATAAAATAAAACAAGTTGGAAATTGCATGTAAAGCATAACAAACGTGGTTCGTTTGTACAATAACAAAGTTTTAAAAATATTTAGACTTTGCTGTTATAGTAAACAGTACTTCGGAGATAGTATAGTGTTCGAAATCATTTTGTGTTCCTGTAATTACAGGAAGTTACTTTTATTACACTTCAGCAACGTATATCATATTCATAAAATGTGAAATAGTTTAATGTTATTAAAACACGCTCCAAACAATGTTTCCCCGTATAGCATTATGTGGTGGAATATTTTTGTGTCGCCCTGTAATTTAATAATAAATATTCTTTGCATCACAGATTGTACAGAATGTATATTTTAGTATATATATATACTTCATAGGTGTCATACACGCTATTGCTGTTTCTTCACAAGGCTTTGCGGAACACCGGTGTAAAGTGTATATCAAAAAAAAAAAAAAAAGAAAGAATCCAAGAGGCTTCGACGAAAACAAAAGTTTAATTAGAACATATAGCACACAAAGACGCCACAAACATAGATGAACACACAATTAAATATAGGTAACTATTGAACATCTCCTTCAAGTACTTCTACATAATCCTTCGAAAATATCTAAACATCGTGCCCGTAGCACACCCATATTCCAATGGGAGAATATTTAAATTCTTTTTACCTGCTCAAAACATTCGCAGGTCAACCTTTTACCTACGGCACACACACCTCTTATTTTCCGTACCCCTTCCTCTCCTCCGTCCGCTCGTCATGTGACGTAAAGAAGCGGCGCCGTTGAATTAAAAAAAAAAAAAAAAAAAAAAAAAAAAAAACCATCATTAGTCATCACACTCCCCACGCAAGATTGAAAATATGGTACATATTTATTTTTAATCTGAAATTCGACTGATGATGTTACACTATTTAACAATGGTTACCCAAATTATAATATCTTTATATATAAAAATCTTCTGTGCGTGTGTATGTAATTGAACTCCTCCTAAGCGACTGGACCGATTTTGATGAAATTTTGTGTGTGCGTTTGAGTAGATTCGAGAATGGTTTAGATTCACATTTCGTCGAAATTGATTCAGTACTTTTTTAGTAATTAGGCAAAAACTAATAGTTAGTGATTTTTTGCTAATTAAAAGTGCTATATATATTAAAGAAAGTCAGGATTTCGTATTAATCATAGCACAAAAAAATCTACCGATCCAAAAATCTTGAAAATTGGGGTAAAAATACTTCTTATAACATAGAGTGCCGCTAAAATGGATTTTCGAAAATTCCACTCCTACAATGAGTAGAAAAAAGAACGAACTTTAAAAAAATTCCTTAAAAATCAGCTTTTGTAGTTATTTTTCTTCTGATAACATATTTTAGTGTATTTTTTCATGCTGAATCGAACGGTACTAAGCAAATTTGTTTGAGCCCAGTAGTTCGTGAGATAATTCACATTTTCCTAATTTGGCGATGTTTTCGGCGCAAAAAATTGAAATTTTCAATGCTTATCTTTATATATAAAAATCTGTGCGTGTGTATGTAACTGAACTCCTCCTAAACGACTGGAACGATTTTAATGAAATTTTGTGTGTGTTCCAGTGGATTCGAGAATAGTTTAGATTCACATTTCATCAAAATTGGTTCAGTTTTTTTTTTTAGTAATTAGGCAAAAACTAATAAGTGATTTTTCGCTAATTAAAAGTGCCATATATATAAAAGAAAGTCATGATTTCGAATTAATCACAACACAAAAAAATCTACCGAACCAAAAATCTTGAAAATTTAGGTAAAAATACTTCTCATAACAACGAGTGCCGCTAAGAAATGATTTTCGAAAATTCCACCCCTAAAATGAGTAGAAAAAAGAACGAACTTTTAAAAAATTCCATAAAAGTCGGCTTTTGTAGTTATTTTTCAACTGATAACATATTTTAGTGCATTCTCTCATTCTGAATCGAATGGTACTAAGCAAATTCGTTTAAATCCAGTAGTTCCTGAGATAATTCACATTTTCCTAATTTGGCGATGTCTTTGGTGCAAAAACCTCAAATTTTCAATGCTTATCTTTATATATATAAATCTTCTGTGCGTATGTGTGTTCTGCGCACTGAACTCCTCCTAAACGACTGGACCGATTTTAATGAAATTTTGTGTGTGTGTTCCAGTGGATTTGAGAATGGTTTAGATTCACATTTCATCGAATTTGATTCAGTACTTTTTTTGTAATTAGGCAAAAACTAATAGTTAATGATTTTTAGCTAATTAAAAGTGTTGAATAAGTTCGACGAATGGAGTGCGGACGGAATGTCGGAGCGGTCTAAGGCGCCAGATTTAAGCTCAGCTTCTTGAAGAAAGAGATCGCGTGTTCGAACCCCACTGCTGACAAACGTGTATGCTTTACAATAATATTTCCTGTTTTATAATTTTGATTAACCGACTTCAGACAATCGTTAACTTTTAATTAAAAAAAGAAAAATAAACTTTTCTTTCAAAAATTGAACCGACTTCAAAAGCTAATGAAGAGTAAAAAATAATTTCCTTATATAATTGTAATAAGAAATTAAATTAAGAGCGTAGTGTTTATTCTGCGTATTACCATATTTAGGTATATTTATTTGATTTTCTGGAGTCGGTGCCAAGAAGGATGTCGTCTGTCGGTGACAGGACAACGTCTGTCGGGTGCGCTAGTATATATAAAAAAATAATACAACAGATACAACCGTATCCGGAGAAGACACATCTTCCGGGATTCTTCCTATCTGCTAATATAAAATAGAATTAAATTAATACTTCATATACACAATATAACATACAATTAACAAAAGGCAATACTAACAATGTTCAAGGAATGTTCAATCACTGGGTGCTTCAAAAGTTCTTGAATGTTCTATACAGCATTAATTAGTTTGAATGCATCAGCATTAATTAGTTTGGCACCCGGGCGATGCGAAATCGTAATGTCATACTTTTGCAACGCTAATGCCCATCGCTGCAGCTTTGAAGATTGAGGGGCATTTTTGGTGATAAAAATTAATGGATTATGGTCCGTAATAAGTTCCACAGGTGAACCGAAAATCCAAGTTTCAAATTTTTTCAAACTCCAGATCACTGCATAGGCCTCCCTTTCAATTGTTGGCCATGTCTGTTGAGTTTTGGTGAGTTTTTGACTGGCGTAACTTACCGGATACACGACTCCATCTCTTCTCTGCGATAAACAAGCTCCGATGCCGATTGCAGATGCATCACACTCTATGATGAAAGGTAACCCAATAACGGGAGTATGCAAACTGGGCGCTTCGATGAGACCTCTTTTTAACGTGTTGAACGCCTGGTCATGCTCTACTGACCAGCACAAATTCTCTGGGCTGTCCTTTTTTGTCAGTTCAGTGAGGGGATATGCTGTTTCAGCATATTTTGGTATGTAGTCTCTGTAGTAGTTGCACAATCCTAAGACACTTTTTAGTTGCTTCTTGGTTTGAGGCACAGCTAACTTACGAATGGCCTCCACTTTTTCCGGATCGGTCCGATGGCTGCCGGACCCAATGATATGCCCTAAATATTTTATTTGGAGTTTTGCAAATTCACATTTCTTCAAATTAACTGAAAATTGTAATTGTGATAGTATGGAAAATACCTTCTCTAAATGCACCAGGTGTTCCGCGAACGTTTCGGAAAACACTGCTATATCGTCAATGTAAGCTCTGGCAAAGTCCTGGTATTCGGAAAGCGCTCTGTTGATTTCTCGTTGAAACGTCGCAGCAGCATTCCTGAGCCCAAAAGTCATGACCTTGAAGCGATATTGAGCTCTGTGCGTCTTAAAACAAGCTAACTTTTGACTCTCTTCTTCTAATGGTATGGCCCAATAGCCTTTGAGTAAGTCCAAAGTGGAAATAACGTTGGCCTGCCAATATTAAATAATAGATCAGTAGAATTTTCCATAGGAAAATCATCGACCTTGGTGACTGCGTTCAATGCCCGAAAATCTACGCACAGCCGCAGAGTTCCATCTTTCTTCATCACGCACACTACCGGATGCGGTGCTTCTTCATCACTTTTCTCAATCAAACCTAATTCTAGCAATTCTTGAATTTGTTTGTCTACTTGAGGTTTTAGAGCCTCTGGAATTCGATAAACATAAGGTTTCTTCTTCTCATTATCATTTAACCTTATTTTGTGTTCACCGACTTTTGCTATTTGTATTTTCTTTGAAAATAATTCTTTATATCTAAACAATAAATCTAACATCTTTTCTCTTTCTACGTTTTCTAAATGATTTAAATTTACTTCTTCGATGTTGAAATAGTTCGAGTTATCCTTTGTACTAGGGGTGGGATGGACTTCCCCTAATTCTTCTTCATTCTCAAAAATTACCCCCACTGCTTGTACCCTAGGAGTAAATTTCCTGATCTTATTCACGTGAACATTTTTAATGTTTCCATTCGTTAACCTGACTTTGTAAGAATCAGGATTACACCTCGCCACTATTTCGGCTGGCCTTGTCCATCTAGCGTAAAGTTTATTACTAGAGTCTGGGATTAATAAATATACTTGCTCCCCCGGTCTAAATTCCTTATAAATTGCCCTTCGATTCGCATACTTCGCATACGCGCCCTGTTTGACCACCGCTACTAGTGAAGCTTGTTCCGCCACTTTTTCTAAGTTAATCTTTAAATCCTGCAGGTATTCGATGGCACTTTTTCCGAGATAGTGGAATCTCGCCTGACCATGTGGATTTTAATACCGCCAATGGCCCCCTGGCTAACTTAAATGGCGACACCCCCGTCGTACAATTAGGAATCTCTCTATACGCAAATAATAAATAAGGGATGTGTTTATCCCAATTTTTAGGATCGCTCCGAATGATATGGTGCAACATGCGTTTCAATACCTGATTATACCGTTCAACCAATTCCGAACTTTGTGGATGTCCCGGTGTTGCAAATCTAGGAGCCGCTCCTAGCCCAGCATGAAATTCCTGCATCAAACCTGAGACAAAATTTCCCCCTTGATCACTTGCTATTACGCGGGGTATCCCTCTCCGCATAAATATTTCTAACAGCGCATCACAAGTAGCTTTAACCGAAATTGTTCTTAACGGAACCGCTTCGGGCCACCTACTGTGTTGGTCAACCAAAGTAAGTACATATTGATGTCTACGCGCTGAAGGTGGTTCGATTTTTCCAATTATATCAATATTTACAACGTCAAATGGGAGCTCCGGTCTCTCAATCGGAAGAATCGGTATCTGATCACTGGCCCTCTCCCGGCTTCGCAATTGGCAGTCCTTGAACGATTTACAGTATTCCTCTACATCCCGCGACACGCCTAGCCAAAAAAATGAATACCGAATTCTTTCTTTCGTTTTCCTTATACCGAGATGGTTCGCAAAAATTGATTCATATGCAACCCTTAAAATTTCCTCTCTCCCAATTTTAGGCACTACTAATTGCATGACTTGATCTCCAGAAACCTTTTCCCTATGATAAAGTAAATTATCCACCATAACAAACCCATTTTTCCCTTGTTTAGCATCTTTAAATGCCCCCTGCAAAGATTCGCAATTCTTTTGTTGCTCCCTGTAAATGGTCGTCTCCGAATACTGATTCGAATTTAAATCCTCCCAATCATTTTTCGTTCCAATACTATTAATAATCAAATTCTCTCCAAAAGCTTCATTTTCAACCCGCAAACATAAATCTTTATCACTCGTATTTTGTTCTTTTTTCTTTTCCACCGATTTGTTTTCATCCCCCCTTTCCGATTTCATCCCGTTCGTTGGTGCCACACTGTCGGCTAATCTTTTCCCTTCTCCAATTTGCACCGATTGTAATAATTCATAAACCTTTGGAGTAATAATACATGACCCACATAATTTATCCGTCACTGCAAATAATACATCCACACTATTAAATAAACAATTTGATTCGCTTATGTTTAGAGATACCGGTAATGTTAAAAGATCAGCAGTAATTTGCTCACCAAAAGTTGAAATCAACTGAATTTTTGAATTTTCATTATTTTTAAATGATTCTGGTATTTCGTTCGAATTTATAATAGGAATCTCAGCGGCGGTGTCAATTAATGTTTTATTTTTTGTTTCCCCACCCAAATTTCATCGTATTGCAACGGTTGAGTTTTTATTGCGTCATTTTCAAAACATAAAGCTGTCACTTTCGCAATCAATCTTTCGTCTTTATTCTTTCCGGTAGAATCTTTTTTCATTTGATAATGAGAATTTCCCGATCTGTCTTTTTCTTTATTATTAGGACAAAAACGTAAATGAACGATTTGACGGCACAATTTACACACAGACTTTTTCCTATCATTAAGCAAATTAGAATTATTTCTTAGATGCGGTGGTATATATTTGCCAGATACAGAATCATCAGAACCGCGACAATTTGTCGATTTATCATATAACTCAGAAAATGTTCTACCTTTCGAACTAAACCAATTATCGCATAATTCCGCAATCTCCCGCGCTCTCAACCAATTATCTAATTGTTTTATTTTGACATAGCTTCGCGCTTCTGAGTCTAACGCGTCCATTAATCTATCACTAACTATTAATTCATTAAGTGCATCAAAATCATTTACCTTTCTAAGCTCGCAATAAAAATCCCAATTCGCCCTTAACCTAGATGCGAATTGCATATGATTTTCATTTTTCGCCCTCTTTGCCGAAAGAAAATTTTGAAGACAAGCTTCAGGAGTGGGTTGAAATTCTTTTAAAATTAAAGCTTTAACCTTTTGATAATCCTTCATTTCATCTGCATTTGCATATACCAATAAATGCGCAGCTTTTCCCCCTACTAAATTAAACAATATTTCGACTTTCAAATCTTCCGGAGACATTCTTTAATTCAAACGCCCTTTCGAGCGAAGAAAAAAAAAAATTCCACGATTCAGGTTTGGTACGAATCGCAATAGTTAAAGTTTTAACGCTTTTAATTAGAGCTAACGAATTAGTTTTGGGATTTTGTCCATCCCCCTCCACTATCAGAATGTTTGTTCTCCGCCTGCAGTTTAGCTATTTCTAATTGGTGTTTTATTATTTCTAGTTTCGTTTTTTCTAATTCTAAAGCTGTTTTCTGTTCCGAATTAATATGTTCTTTTTCATTTTTGAGGGCCTCTGCCTCTTGTTTCTCTTTTTGAATGCGGTCTGATACCGTTGTAAGGAGAAATTCTTTCACAAAGTCAAAGTCTTTGCCATATTGTTCACTCCCTTCGATTAATGTCTTTAAGTCGACAATTCTGTGATCTGGCTCTACTTTTAAGCCTAATTCTGTGGCCACAATGACCAGATCCTCTTTCTTTAACCCTTTAACAGTAAACATCTCGTTTTGCTCAAATGCTACTATTTTTATCAATAATTATAATCAATAAATACTATAATCACTATACTCATACACTATATATAGAACAATATTTTCTTTCAATTCTAATACGATTATCTCTTTAGAATCATTCTAACTTTACTAGTCACTAATCTAATATTCATGATTGTACACACAAAAGTTATATTTTTCAACTTTATTATCTTCTTTATTAAAATGTCCTAAATTATCTTTTCTTTTAAACAATTCCAGAACTATAAAAAAAAAAAAAAAAAATTCCACTTACTCGATCACGTCTCTTGTTCTCGTATGGGAGCGTGTCATACACGCTATTGCTGTTTCTTCACAAGGCTTTACGGAACACCGGTGTAAAGTGTACATCCAAAAAAAAAAAAAAAAAAAAGAAAGAATCCAAGAGGCTTCGACGAAAACAAAAGTTTAATTAGAACATATAGCACACAAAGACGCCACAAACACAGATGAACACACAATTAAATATAGGTAACTATTAAACATCTCATTCAAGTACTTCTACAAAATCCTTCGAAAACATCTAAACATCGTGCCCGTAGCACATCCATATTCCAATGGGAGAATATTTAAATTCTTTTTACCTGCTCAACCTTTTACCCACGGCACACACACCTCTCATTTTCCGTACCCCTTCCTCTCCTCCGTCCGCTCGTCACGTGACGTAAAGAAACGGCGCCGTTGAATTAAAAAAAAAAAAAAAAAACCCATTATCAGTCATCACACATAGGTTCATATCAATTCTATTATATTCGAAAGAGTTTAACATCATTAAAATGTACTTGAAACTATTTTTTTCCTGTTGATCGTAATGGAATCGTAATGGAATACTTTTGATTGTCCGTCTAATTAAACTATACATCCGATTTTCATAAAATTTGAAACGACTGGACTATAATTATGTAATAATTACATAACTTGTCCGTCTAATTAAACTATACATCCGATTTTCACAAAATTTGAAACGACTCGACTATAATTATGTAATAATTACATAACTTAAATTTCAAACTATTAAAATGCATTTGTAACTTTTTTCCCCATTGACCGTAATGTAACGGAATACTTTTGATTGTCCCTGTAATTGATCTATGCATCCGATTTTCATAAAATTTGAAATTACTCGACAAAATTAAGTAATAATTATATATTTTAAATTTTAAAGGATTCGGTTGGGTAGTTTTTGCGATGTTATATGCGGACGGACGGACAGACTGAACGGCAGGTGCTATAGGTGCTACGTATTTACATAATTACGAACGCACCTAAAAAAGATGCCAATTACTGATTTTGATGCGAATACTGTTTTGTTTAACTTCCAAGTTTAAAGGTATTTAAAGATAGTTGTTTAAAAAAAATCCATTATTCTTATTTATTTTATTCATAAAAATTAACTTCGCCATAAAAAATACTAATTGGTGTTTAAAAATCAGATATAAACTTTGAAATATTCACGAAGGCTTAAAATATGTATATGTATATAGACATAAATGCATTTAATAATTGCCGAAACGTCAGTGAAGGCTTACTTTGGAGACACGAAATTTTTTGGTTTCTGTCTGTCTGTCAGTCTGTCTGTTCCGCGATAACTAACGCAAAAAACATCCGATTGGCTTGAAATTAAGTGGGTATGTTAGTGAGGCACTGGGATTAAGCTGTATAGTTTTTTGTTAGATTTGATTCATTCGTTTGCAAAATATAGGATATTTTATTTTGCGCAATAATGCTTTTTTATGGCAAATCCAATGATTTTCAATTTTTTTTCCTTGAGAGAAAATGACGTATTTCATTAATGGAATTCAACGATAAGTGGATACTAAAATTTACCAGTTAAATTATTCGTATTGTTTTGAAATTTTGTCTACGCATTTGTCAGATTTTTAAAATTATTACTGTAAATTTTGGAGATTTTTTTTAAATGTGTTCCAATAATATAAACTAATTTGTTTTAGAGATTTACTTATTTCAAATGTATTTATTTCATTTCTTTATTCTCTCTTAATGGTTGCTAAGCAACCATTCATCCTAATCCTTATTATATTTTAATGCTATAAATTTGAAAGCGTATACGAAAATTTAAATGAAGTCAAAAATAATGAATTAATTAATGTCTTTGTATCTTTGCTGATAAATACAACATAGCCCAGAAAAGAATATAGGCTATGTTTTATTAATTTTATTCAAATATTCTCCTTAATAACTCAAAATTTCCTTCTTTTTCATAAAGAATCAAGAGCGATTTTTTAGATAAAATTTAAACAATTTACTTTATCGTTGCCAAAAAAAAAAAAAAAAAAAAAAAAAAAAACTGGAATAATTTTTCAACGGCAATAAGTTTCAATTGCGCAATTTCCATTCGAAAAATTAAGCTAAGAAAAAATAAATATGACGTCAGAATTAAAATAAAAATAAAAATCGTACTTTGTTAAATATTAAACACGGAAATTTGTTTCGTTAATAAGAATTTTTCTGACAAAAATGGGGGCATAATTAGAAGTAAAAGAAATAAAAAATAATTATATTTTTAACAAATATTTCATTTGGTAAAATTTGACGTCATAGTTGAAATAAGACAGGTATTTTATAGTTGTCGTTAAAAATACAAGAAACATGGACAGCAATAACTCATAAATAATGACATCATTGCCGAAACTTCAGTGAAGGCTTATTTTGGCGACGCAAAATTTATTGTTTTCCATCTCTCAGTCTGTTCTTCTGTCTATCTGTTCGTCCCCGATAACTGCCACAAAATGCAATCAAAACTTCTTTTTTTCGTAAACAAAATTGTAAAACCCTAGATTACTGAGTTTACACTTTCAAAAGTTCCTGATACATCAGATTTAGGTGTTTTTCGTGGGCAGGTATCTAGAAGTATGAGGATAATGAAAAATGCTTTTTAAAACTGCTGCTTATCCTTATAAATCAAAATGTAGAAAGAAATACAAGATATACGATAACCATGAGCAGATTGATAGAAAGTTAGAAATTTAAATTTAATGAGACTACGGGGGGTTCAGGGGGGCGGAGCCCCCCTGAAGAAATCCACTGTGGTATAATAAAAAAACAAAAATAATAGATCATGAATTTTTCAGAATATTCTAACATAACTAAATCTTTAATTTAAAGGCTTTTGATGGCTACAATTTTCTTATTCTTGTTTTATTCTTATAAATAATTACGTAATTCGAAAATTTTAAATTACAGTTTCCAGGAAGTTGAATATTACGCTAAGTGTGTTTTTCAAAAAAAAAGATGTGAAAAGCTGACGTTGAGGCTCTTGATCTGCAGATTTACTAGTGCACATTTTCATACATTGACCACTGGATCGCCGGCCATTTGCCACTCTAGTGGAGAAGAATCGTTCGCCCGCGGAGAATCAACTTTTCTCCCCGTGTGTGTAATCTAGTTTCCGAAACGTCAGTGAAGGCTTACTTTGGAGACACGAAAATTTTTTGTGTCAGTCTGTCTGTTCCGCGATAACTACCGCAAAAAACATCCGATTGGTTTGAAATTAAGTGGGTATGTTAGTGAGGCACTGGAATTAAGCTGTATAGTTTTTTGTAAGATTTGATTCATTCATTCGGAAAATATAGAATATTTTATTTTGCGCAATAATGCTTTTCTATGGCAAATCCAAAGATTTTTAATTTTTTTTTCTTGAGAGAAAATGTCACATTTCATTAATGGAATTCAATGATAAATGGATACTGAAAATTACCGGTTAATTTATTCGTATTGTTTTGAAATTTTGCCTACACATTTGTCAGATTTTTTAAACAAGTAAATCTGCAGATCAGGAGCCTCAACGTCAGCTTTGCACATCATTTTTTTTAAAACACTTTGGGTAATATTCAACTTCCTGGAAACTCTAATTTAAAATTTTCAAATTACGTAATTATTTATAAGAATAAAGTAAGAATAAGAAGTTTTCAGCCATCAAAAGCGTTAAATTATAGATTTAGTTATGTTAGGATATTCTGAAATTTTCATGATCTATTATTATTATTATTATTATTATTTTTTTTTTTTTATAACATAGTAGATTTCTTCAGGGGGGCTCCGTCCCCCTGAATCCCCCGTAATCTCATTAAACTTAAATTTGTAACTTTCTATCAATTTGCTAATGGTTATCGTATATCTTGTATTTCTTTATACATTTTGATTTATAAGGATAAGTAACAGTTTTAAAAAACAATTTTCATTATCCTCATACTTCTACATGCCTGCCAACCACAAACACCTGAACTTGATGTATCAGGAACTTTTGTATCTGTAAACTCAGTAATCTAGAGTTTTACAATTTTGTTTCCGAAAAAAAAAGTTTTGATTGCATTTTGCGGCAGTTATAGCGGGACAGACAGACATACAGAAGAACAGACTGACAGATGAAAAACAACAAATTTCGTGTGTCCAAAGTAAGCCTTCACTGAAGTTTCGGCAATGACGTCATTATTCATGAGTTATTGCTATCCATGTTTCTAATATTTTTTACGACTACTATAAAATACCTGTTTTATTTCAATTATGACGTCAAATTTTATCAGGTGAAATAATTGTCAAAAATATAATTATTTTTTATTTCTTTTACTTCTAATTATGCCCTCATTTTTGTCAGAAAAATTCTTATTAACGAAACAAATTTCCGTGTTTAATATTGTACTATTGTACTAATACTAATATTGTACTAACAAAGTATTATATTTTTATTTTTATTCTGACGTCATATTTATTTTTTCTTAGTTTAATTTTTTGAATGGAAATTGCTCAATTGACACTTATTGCCGTTGAAAAATTATTCCATATTTAGATTTTTTTTTTTTGGGCAACGATAAAGGAAATTGGTTAAATTTTATCTAAAAAATCGCTATTGATTCTGCATGAAAAAGAAGGAAATTTTGAATTATTAAGGAAAATATGTGAATAAAATTAATAAAACATAGCCTATGTTCTTTTCTGGTCTATGTTATAGCTATACACAAAGATACAAACACATTAATTCATCAGTTTTGACGTTGACTTCATTTAAATTTTCGTACACGCATTCAAATTTATAACATTATAAAAATAAGGATTATGATGAATGGTTGCTTAGCAACCATTAAGAGAAAATAAAGAAAATGAAATAAATACATTTTAAATAAGTAAATCTCTGAAACAAATTAGTTTATATTATTGGAACACATTTATAAAAAATTCCAAAATTTACAGTAATAATTTTAAAAATCTGACAAATGTGTAGACAAAATTTCAAAAAATACGAATAATTTAACTGGTAAATTTCAGTACCCATTTATCATTGAATTCCATTAATGAAATGTGACATTTTCTCTCAAGAAAAAAAAAAAAAAATTAAAAATCATTGGATTCGCCACAGAAAAGCATTATTGCGCAAAATAAAATATTCTATATTTTCCGAACGAATGAATCAAATCTTACAAAAAACTATACAGCTTAATCCCAGTGCCGCACTAACACACCCACTTAATTTCAAGCCAATCGGATGGTTTTTGCGTCAGTTATCGCGGAACAGACAGATAGGCAGACTGACTGACAGGCTGACTGACAGACAGACAGAAACCAAAAAATTTCTAGTCTCCAAAGTAAGCCTTCACTGACGTTTCGGCAATTATTACTGTAAATTTTGGAGATTTTTTATAAATGTGTTCCAATAATATAAACTAATTTGTTTTAGAGATTTATTTATTTCAAATGTATTTATTTCATTTTCTTTATTTTCTCTTAATGGTTGCTAAGCAACCATTCATCATAATCCTTATTTTTATAATGTTATAAATTTGAATGCGTGTACAAAAATTTAAATGAAGTCAACGTCAAAACTGATGAATTAATTAATGTCTTTGTATCTTTGCATATAAATATAACATAGCCCAGAAAAGAACATAGGGTATGTTTTATTAATTTTATTCAAATATTTTCCTTAATAATTCAAAATTTCCTTCTTTTTCATACAGAATCAATAGCGATTTTTTAGATAAAATTTAATCAATTTCCTTTATCGTTGCCAAAAAAAAAAAAAAAAAAAAAAAAATCAAAATATGGAATATTTTTTCAACGGCAATAAGTTTCAATTGAGCAATTTCCATTCGAAAAATTAAACTAAAAAAAATAAATATGACGTCAGAATTAAAATAAACTAAAAAAAATAAATATGACGTCAGAATTAAAATAAAAATAAATATAGTACTTTGTTAAATATTAAACACGGAAATTTGTTTCGTTAATAAGAATTTTTCTGACAAAAATGGGGACATACAGTCGAACCTCGTTAATACGCGAATCAGGGGTCCAACCAAAATTCGCGTATTAAACGGGTTCGCGTATTAAACAAAGGTCGCGAATTTTCGTCGAGTGATCTATCTAATAACAATGAATGCGGAAACAAAAACATTTTTTGTCAATTTTTAGGATTTTTTAGACATAAAATGTCATTTTATTTATTTTAATCATTCTGTGCCTATTAAAAAAGGACGTTTGAATGCTGAAAATTCAAAAAATCGTTTTTTTCTCAAGTAAAAATCCTATGTCTTTTCAAATTTAGATTTATTATGTATGTCACATAAAATTGAATAAGGTGAACACAAAAATTTCTGCGAACCATATTAATTAAAACTAATGTTAACAAAATTGAAATCTTTGTTAGCTATACAGAACAGATAGATGCGATAATAAATAGTATTCATAATAATAAAAGGTCAATGAAAAAAATTTTACTGAAGTCAATAATGTCATAAAAATTACTTTTTGGAAAAATAGCTGTCAATTTTGGCCTGTTCGAGATACGGTCGAGGCATCACCATGATGTTTTCCGCCTCATTTAGGTAGTGGTAAAATTCACTTGTTGGGGGTCCTTCGTTCGGTGACGACGCATATTATCGTAGGAAATTGTATGTGTAAGTTTGGTGAATGGAGATGGAGCCGGAAACGTAGATTCATCATCTTCTTTTTCCTCATTCAGTTTCTCAGTCGCAGTTACATCGGCGATGATATCGTCTAAACCTCTAAGTTCGGAGATAACTATATCTTTGTCGATATTAATGAACGCGTCTAAATCGAAAAAATTTTCCTCTACAGTTTCTTGTGCGGCCAGCCAATTTTCTTCAACATTAAGTTGCGAGGTTGCCACTGTGTAAATGATGTCATCGCTATTTCCGAAACCCACTTTGTGAATGCAATTTGTAATTGTTGTTGGTGTGACACTCGCCTATGCAGCGACGTGAATCTTGCAATTTACTTTGGCGCTGTTAATTATTCCTTGTTCCATTGGCTGGGTAAAACTAGTCGAATTTCGAGGTAGAAATTCTACTTCGACATTATTCAGGTCTTCGTTATATTTTGA
Organism: Maratus speculifer; assembly: GCA_964019185.1. Classification (NCBI taxonomy): domain Eukaryota; kingdom Metazoa; phylum Arthropoda; class Arachnida; order Araneae; family Salticidae; genus Maratus; species Maratus speculifer. Next base: position 45,616,636 of record OZ025294.1, read on the forward strand.
ATGCGCAGGGCAGTTGCCCACAAGCAATAATACATGGCGTGATTCTTTTCTCATACGCCGATCAAAATTACGAAGCCGTGATTTAAAAATGTGGCCCGTCATCCATGCTCTACGCTGGCTTTCGTACAGGCAGGGGAAATTCTTGACATTTTTAAAGCATCGCGGGTTGCGTGATTTCCCGATGACAAGCAGCTTTAATTTATCTGATCCATTAGAGTTGGCACCGAGAAGAATAATAAGACGTTTTTTGCTCAGTTTGCCTTCATGACATGTTCCTCCTTTCATGGCCATTGTTTTACAGGGTGTCAGCTTGTAAAAAAGCCCAAATTCGTCCACGTTGTAAATATCCCGACTTGAGTAGTTTTCTACAAGCTGCGGAAGCACATTAATTTTCCAACAGTGAATATCTTCAATGTTGACTGCAGCTGACTCACCGCACACTTGCTTGAATTTTATGCCGTACCGAGTTTTAAATCGATCCAGCCAAACACTTGAGGCATTAAAATCTAGCAATCTCATTTTAGCTGCGATTTCAGAAGCTTTTTCTTGTATTAACAAACCGCTTATTGGAATATTCGTATAGCGCGCTTGAACAAACCACTCGCGAAGGGCCTTTTCCATGTCCTCAAATTTGGCGATTTTTATTTTCTTGTTTCTTTGTTCCTCCATACACAGCATGGTTAACGATGGCATTCCTATTCTTTAACAAAGTCCTTAAAATTAACTCAAGTATGCCTTTTTTTTTTTTTTTTTTTTTTGCGAACGCAGATTTATTTGAGACAGCTTGGGCACCGTATTGATTTATAATTTGTAACTCAGTGATGGAGAGAGCCTTTCGTTTAATATATTTTGCTCATTCCGCGATAGTTTATTCTAGATTATAAAAGCATGGATATCTATTGTAAACTAGATAATACTGGGGGCGACAAGCGATTCACTTCTTTTAAAAATAACGTAGCACTGATGAAACAACGATTGGAAAGGATCACGTGATTAATGTGCAATTATAGCGCATGCTCCATCTATTGATTCTACCGCTTTAGTTTAGGGGAGAGGGGGGACGGTAACATAATTTCTTAATTATGGGGAAAAGTTCTTTTTATTTTTGCTTTTTATAAAAACTAGCTGACTCGCGCAGCGCGCGCCCGCAATGAATGAGCCTTATATGAATTTCAAATTTGTATGATTTTATAAATTTAATTCCTTTTTTGTCTACATTTGTATTTTTAAATGACAAAAAACGCAAGAAAGGTATTGAATTGAAGGTACATTCTTAGTTGAGTAATTTGATTTCTGAATCTATGCGTACAGAAAGCGAGTAAAATCACTACAAAATACTCAGGTTTTTCCTGATTTCAAAAAGTTTTGTATCAATTATTTTTTTAATTTACATATTCTTACGTAGCGTCTCATGATAGGCCGAAATTCATAAGTTAAAAATCTCTAATTGTTGTATTTTTTTTTATTTGAATTTCCATTAAAATTTTACACTGTGGTTTTATATATTCACCAAATGAAAACAGGTGTTTTTCAAAGCAGACATAATGTTTTTAACTTTTGCGCAACGCTAGCTTTATTTCGCTTATGAGATTTCATTGGGAGAGTTTTGATTGGGTGCTAGCCTCGGATCGGGGTCGAAATCTAGTCAGCCTGAGGTTTTGAGGGAAAAAAATGCTCAATTTAATTGGATTGAAATAATTGTTGTATAAAAAATAAGTTAAATAATTGTTGTATAAAATGCTTAGGAAAATACTTCATCTAAAAATTCGTATATTTAGAACTAAGCTCATTCGCGTATTAAACGTAGGTTTTTCTTTCTAGGGACTGATAAAATTTCGCGTATTAAACGGATTCGCGTATTAACCATTCGCGTATTAAAGGGGGTGTTTTTATATATGTAAGATAGGAGTATTTCAAGGGACCAAAGAAAATTCGCGTATTAAGCGGTTTCGCGTATTAAGCAGGGCGCGTATTAACGGGGTTTGACTGTAATTAGAAGTAAAAGAAATAAAATATATTATTAACAAATATTTCAGTTGGTAAAATTTGACGTCATAGTTGAAATAAAACAGGTATTTTATAGTAGTAAAAAATATTAGAAACATAGATAGCAATAACTCATGAATAATGACGTCATTGCCGAAATTTCAGTGAAGGTTTATTTTGGCGATACAAAATTTATTGTTTTCCGCCTGTCAGTCTGTTCTGTCTGTCTGTCCGCGATAACACAAAATGCAATCAAAACATCTTTTTTTCGGAAACAAAATTGTAAAACTCTAGATTACTGAGTTTACACTTTCAAAAGTTCCTGATACATCAGATTAAGTGTTTGTGGTGGGCAGGCATGTAGAAGTATGAGTATAATGAAAAATGCTTATTAAAACTGTTAATTATCCTTATAAATCAAAATGTATAAAGAAATACAAGATATACGATAACCATTAGCAAATTGATAGAAAGTTACAAATTTAAGTTTAATGAGAATACGGGGGGAAGAAATCTACTATGTTATAATAAAAAAACAAAAATAATAGATCATGAAAATTTTAGAATATCCTAACATAACTAAATCTTTAATTTAACGCTTTTGATGGCTGAAAACTCCTTATTCTTATTTTATTCTTATAAATAATTGCCGAAACGTCAGTGAAGACTTACTTTGGAGACAGGAAATTTTTTGGATTCTGTCTGTCTGTCTGTGAGTGTGTCAGTCTGTGAGTCTTTATCTGTTCCGCGATAACTGAGGTAAAAAGCATTCGATTGGTATGAAATTAAGTGGGTATGTTAGTGAGACACTGGGATTAAGCTGTATAGTTTTTTGTTGGATTTGATTCATTCGTTCGGAAAATATAGAATATTTTATTTCGCGCAATAATGCTTTTCTATGGCAAATCCAATGATTTTCAATTTTTTTCCCTGAGAGAAAATGACATATTTGATTAATGGAATTCAAAGATAAATGAATAGTAAAATTTACCAGTTAAATTATTCGTATTGTTTTAAAATTTTGTCAACGTATTTGTCAGTTTTTTAAAATTATTACTGTAAATTTTGGAAATTTTTATAAATGTGTTCCAATAATATAAACTAATTTGTTTTAGAGATTTACTTATATCAAATGTATTTATTTTATTTTCTTTATTTTCTCTTAATGGTTGCTAAGTAACCATTCATCTTAATCCTTATCCTTATAATGCTATAAATTTGAAAGCGTGTACGAAAATTTAAATGAAGTCAACATCAAAACTGATGAATTAATTTATAACTTTGTATCTTTGCGTATAAATATAACATGGCCCAGAAAAAAAACAAGTAAGAAAAATCATGCGTTAAGCATAGATTATGAAGCACTTTCCAACACTTAATGAAATCTTTAACAAAATTTTGTTATTTAGGTAAATAATAGTGTATAGCCAAATATACCCAAATATGTATTCCAGTACTTTTGAACAGCTCTGTATTTCATATGTCAGTTGATATAATGGGAAAATTTAGTTTAGCAAGAAAATACCCAGTAGCTTGAAATTTCTTTTTCAGCATTTCATACTATTAGATGGAAACATACTTGAATACTTTTGTTCAGCCCTGTAGTTTACATTGTACCTTTATTACACGTTAGCATTAGGCTAAAATTTTTTGTAAACTAAAACACTTTTAAAACAACTGAAATCACATTCTCATAAATTATCATTGATAGGCGTCTATGTACCGAATTCTTTGCGTGGCCCTGTATATCCTTTTATCTATATTCTGCAAACATTTCTCAGTAAATTGAATGAAGCTCAGCGTAAAAATGCATAACTTATTTAAGAACCACGTTTAAATATTTTACGCTCATATTCAGTAACGTTGGTGAGCTCTTCTGGGTAGCCCTGTATATAAACTATAACATTTATACACACCATATTATGTGCATATATTTAGCGAAATATAAACGCGCATATAATAATTAAAATGCATTTCATCCCTCCATCAGTCATCATCGGACACATATACGGTACTTCGGAAAGAATATACAATTTGAAATCTTTTGTATGGCCCTGTAAATGCTATGTACTTCATATTATGCAAGACAGTAGCGTATAATTTATATTAAGCTTCAGTGACATATATCAATTTTATTATACATGAAGCAGCTTAATATATTTAAAATATGTCACACACAATTCCCCCTTTTACCATTATCTAATGGAATTCTTTTGTGTGGCCATGTAAATTAATAATAGCTACATTTTCACCTTATATTTTATAGAATGCATATTTTAATATGTTTGACAGGGTATAACATCCTTAAAATTCCTTTGAAACGATTTTTCCATATAGGCCGTAATGTAATGGGAAACTTTTGATTCGCCCTGCAGAAAAACTAATCATGGTAGAAACTTCATTTTCGATAGGACTTGCGCTAGGGTAAACGTCAATAACGTCCTAAAATTTCATGGCAATCCGAGTATATAAACGATTTTTCCCCATGGCCCGTAATGTAATGGAAAACTTTTGATTCGCCCTGTAGATAAACTAATCATGATAGAAACTTCATTTTCAATAGCGTTTGTGCTAGGGTGAACGTCAATAACGTCCTAAAATTTCATGTCAATCCGAGTATATTAACGATTTTTCCCTATAGGCCGTGATGTGATGGAAAACTTTTGATTCGCCCTGTAGATAAACTAATCATGGTAGAAACTTCATTTTCAATAGCGTTCGTGCTAGGGTAAACGTTAATAACGTCCTAAAATTTCATGGCAATCCGAGTATATTAACGATTTTTCCCCATAGGCCGTAATGTAATGGGAAACTTTTGATTCGCCCTGTAGATAAACTAATCATGGTAGATACTTCATTTTCAATAGGGTTCGTGGTAGGGTAAACCTGAATTAAGTATAAAAATTTCATAGCAATCCGAGTATATTTACGGGAGTTAGAGCGCGGACAGACGGCCAGACGGACAGACGGACAGACGGCCAGACAAACCGAATGCATAAGCACTTTTCAACTTTGTTGGAAAGTGCTAAAAAAAAAACATAGGCTATGTTTTATTAATTTTATTCTAATATTTTCCTTAATAATTCAAAATTTCCTTCTTTTTCATACCGAATCAATAGGGATTTTTTAAATAAAATTTAACCAATTTCCTTTATCGTTGCCAAAAGAAAAATCAAAATTTGGAATAGCAATTTTTCAACAGAAATAAGTTTCAATTGAGCAATTTTCTTTATCGTTGCCAAAAGAAAAATCAAAATTTGGAATAGCAATTTTTCAATAGCAATAAGTTTCAATTGAGCAATTTCCATTCGAAAAATTAAACTAAGAAAAAGAATAAATATGACGTCAAAATTAAAATAACTATAGATATGGTACTTTTTATTAAATATTAAACACGGATATTTGTTTCGTTAATAAGAATTTTTCTGACAAAAGTGGGGGCATAATTAGAAGTAAAAGAATTATATTTTTAATAAATACTTCACTTAGTAAAATATGACGTCATAATTGAACAAAAACAGGTATTTTATAGTAGTCGTTAAAAATTCAAGAAACATGGATATTAATAACTCATTAATAATGACGTCATTGCCGAAACTTCAGTGAAGGCTTACTTTGGAGACACGAAATTTGTTGTTTTTCATCTGTCAGTCTGTTCTTCTGTATGTCTGTCTGTCCCGCTATAACTGCCGCAAAATGCAATCAAAACTTTTTTTTTCGGAAACAAAATTGTAAAACTCTAGATTACTGAGTTTACAGATACAAAAGTTCCTGATACATCAAGTTCAGGTGTTTGTGGTTGGCAGGCATGTAGAAGTATGAGGTTAATGAAAAATATTTGTCCAAAATGTTACTTATCCTGATAAATCAAAATGTATAAAGAAATGCAAGATATACAATAATCATTAGCACAATTATTATAAAGTGACAAATTTAAATTAAGTGAGGCTCGGGGGGTTCAAGGGGGCGGAGCCCCCCTGGAGAAATCTACTATGTTATAATAAAGAAAACAAAAATAATAGATCATGAAATTTCCAGAATATCCTAACATAACTAAATCTTTAATTTAACGCTTTTGATGGCTGAAAACTCCTTATTCTTATTTTATTCTTATAAATAATTACGTAATTTGAAAATTTTAAATTACAATTTCCAGGAAGTTGAATATTACCCAAAGTGTTGTTTTTTTTTTTTTTTAATGATGTGCAAAGCTGACGTTGAGGCTCCTGATCTCCAGATTTACTAGTTATAATTAGTTGTTTTTTGCCGAAACGTCAGTGAAGGCTTACTTTGGAGACTAGAAATTTTTTGGTTTCTGTCTGTCTGTCAGTCAGTCTGTCAGTCAGTCTGCCTATCTGTCTGTTCCGCGATAACTGACGCAAAAAGCATCCGATTGGCTTGAAATTAAGTGGGTATATTTGTGAGGCACTGGGATTAAGCTGTATAGTTTTTTGTAAGATTTGATTTATTCGTTCGGAAAATATCGAATATTTTATTTTGCGCAATAATGCTTTTCTATGGCAAATCGAATGATTTTCAAATTTTTTTTTCTTGAGAGATGACACATTTCATTAATGGAATTCAACGATAAATGGATACTAAAATTTACCAGTTAAATTATTCGTATTGTTTTGAAATTTTGTCTACGCATTTGTCAGATTTTTAAAATTATTACTGTAAATTTTGGAGATTTTTTTTAAATGTGTTCCAATAATATAAACTAATTTGTTTTAGAGATTTACTTATTTCAAATGTATTTATTTCACTTTCTTTATTTTCTCTTAATGGTTGCTAAGCAACCATTCATCCTAATCCCTATTTTTATAATGTTATAAATTTGAATGCGTGTACAAAAATTTAAATGAAGTCAACGTCAAAACTCATGAATTAATTAATGTCTTTGTATCTTTGCATATAAATATAACATAGCCCAGAAAAGAACATAGGGTATGTTTTATTAATTTTATTCAAATATTTTCCTTAATAATTCAAAATTTCCTTCTTTTTCATACAGAATCAATAGCGATTTTTTAGATAAAATTTAATCAATTTCCTTTATCGTTGCCAAAAAAAAAAATCAAAATATGGAATATTTTTTCAACGGCAATAAGTTTCAATTGAGCAATTTCCATTCGAAAAATTAAACTAAAAAAAATAAATATGACGTCAGAATTAAAATAAAAATAAATATAGTACTTTGTTAAATATTAAACACGGAAATTTGTTTCGTTAATAAGAATTTTTCTGACAAAAATGGGGACATAATTAGAAGTAAAAGAAATAAAATATATTATTAACAAATATTTCAGTTGGTAAAATTTGACGTCATAGTTGAAATAAAACAGGTATTTTATAGTAGTAAAAAATATTAGAAACATAGATAGCAATAACTCATGAATAATGACGTCATTGCCGAAATTTCAGTGAAGGTTTATTTTGGCGATACAAAATTTATTGTTTTCCGCCTGTCAGTCTGTTCTGTCTGTCTGTCCGCGATAACACAAAATGCAATCAAAACATCTTTTTTTCGGAAACAAAATTGTAAAACTCTAGATTACTGAGTTTACAATTTCAAAAGTTCCTGATACATCAGATTAAGTGTTTGTGGTGGGCAGGTATGTAGAAGTATGAGTATAATGAAAAATGCTTATTAAAACTGTTAATTATCCTTATAAATCAAAATGTATAAAGAAATACAAGATATACGATAACCATTAGCAAATTGATAGAAAGTTACAAATTTAAGTTTAATGAGAATACGGTGGGAAGAAATCTACTATGTTATAATAAAAAAACAAAAATAATAGATCATGAAAATTTTAGAATATCCTAACATAACTAAATCTTTAATTTAACGCTTTTGATGGCTGAAAACTCCTTATTCTTATTTTATTCTTATAAATAATTGCCGAAACGTCAGTGAAGACTTACTTTGGAGACAGGAAATTTTTTGGATTCTGTCTGTCTGTCTGTGAGTGTGTCAGTCTGTGAGTCTTTATCTGTTCCGCGATAACTGACGTAAAAAGCATTCGATTGGTATGAAATTAAGTGGGTATGTTAGTGAGACACTGGGATTAAGCTGTATAGTTTTTTGTTGGATTTGATTCATTCGTTCGGAAAATATAGAATATTTTATTTCGCGCAATAATGCTTTTCTATGGCAAATCCAATGATTTTCAATTTTTTTCCCTGAGAGAAAATGACATATTTGATTAATGGAATTCAAAGATAAATGAATAGTAAAATTTACCAGTTAAATTATTCGTATTGTTTTAAAATTTTGTCAACGTATTTGTCAGATTTTTAAAATTATTACTGTAAATTTTGGAAATTTTTATAAATGTGTTCCAATAATATAAACTAATTTGTTTTAGAGATTTACTTATATCAAATGTATTTATTTTATTTTCTTTATTTTCTCTTAATGGTTGCTAAGTAACCATTCATCTTAATCCTTATCCTTATAATGCTATAAATTTGAAAGCGTGTACGAAAATTTAAATGAAGTCAACATCAAAACTGATGAATTAATTTATAACTTTGTATCTTTGCGTATAAATATAACATGGCCCAGAAAAAAAAACAAGTAAGAAAAATCATGCGTTAAGCATAGATTATGAAGCACTTTCCAACACTTAATGAAATCTTTAACAAAACTTTGTTATTTAGGTAAATAATAGTGTAGAGCCAAATATACCCAAATATGTATTCCAGTACTTTTGAACAGCTCTGTATTTCATATGTCAGTTGATATAATGGGAAAATTTAGTTTAGCAAGAAAATACCCAGTAGCTTGAAATTTCTTTTTCAGCATTTCATACTATTAGATGGAAACATACTTGAATACTTTTGTTCAGCCCTGTAGTTTACATTGTACCTTTATTACACGTTAGCATTAGGCTAAAATTTATTGCAAACTAAAACACTTTTAAAACAACTGAAATCACATTCTCATAAATTATCATTGATAGGCGTCTATGTACCGAATTCTTTGCGTGGCCCTGTATATCCTTTTATCTATATTCTGAAAACATTTCTCAGTAAATTGAATGAAGCTCAGCGTAAAAATGCATAACTTATTTAAGAACCACGTTTAAATAATTTACGCTCATATTCAGTAACGTTGGTGAGCTCTTCTGGGTAGCCCTGTATATCAACTATAACATTTATACACACCATATTATGTGCATATATTTAGCGAAATATAAACGCGCATATAATAATTAAAATGCATTTCATCCCTCCATCAGTCATCATCGGACACATATACGGTACTTCGGAAAGAATATACTATTTGAAATCTTTTGTATGGCCCTATAAATGCTATGTACTTCATATTATGCAAGACAGTAGCGTATAATTTATATTAAGCTTCAGTGACATATATCAATTTTATTATACATGAAGCAGCTTAATATATTTAAAATATGTCACACACAATTCCCCCTTTTACCATTATCTAATGGAATTCTTTTGTGTGGCCATGTAAATTAATAATAGCTACATTTTCACCTTATATTTTATAGAATGCATATTTTAATATGTTTGACAGGGTATAACATCCTTAAAATTCCTTTGAAACGATTTTTCCATATAGGCCATAATGTAATGGGAAACTTTTGATTCGCCCTGCAGAAAAACTAATCATGGTAGAAACTTCATTTTCGATAGGACTTGCGCTAGGGTAAACGTCAATAACGTCCTAAAATTTCATGGCAATCCGAGTATATAAACGATTTTTCCCCATGGCCCGTAATGTAATGGAAAACTTTTGATTCGCCCTGTAGATAAACTAATCATGATAGAAACTTCATTGTCAATAGCGTTTGTGCTAGGGTGAACGTCAATAACGTCCTAAAATTTCATGTCAATCCGAGTATATTAACGATTTTTCCCTATAGGCCGTGATGTAATGGAAAACTTTTGATTCGCCCTGTAGATAAACTAATCATGGTAGAAACTTCATTTTCAATAGCGTTCGTGCTAGGGTAAACGTTAATAACGTCCTAAAATTTCATGGCAATCCGAGTATATTAACGATTTTTCCCCATAGGCCGTAATGTAATGGGAAACTTTTGATTCGCCCTGTAGATAAACTAATCATGGTAGATACTTCATTTTCAATAGGGTTCGTGGTAGGGTAAACCTCAATAAAGTATAAAAATTTCATAGCAATCCGAGTATATTTACGGGAGTTAGAGCGCGGACAGACGGCCAGACGGACAGACGGACAGACGGCCAGACAAACCGAATGCATAAGCACTTTTCAACTTTGTTGGAAAGTGTTAAAAAAAAACATAGGCTATGTTTTATTAATTTTATTCTAATATTTTCCTTAATAATTCAAAATTTCCTTCTTTTTCATACAGAATCAATAGGGATTTTTTAAATAAAATTTAACCAATTTCCTTTATCGTTGCCAAAAGAAAAATCAAAATTTGGAATAGCAATTTTTCAACAGAAATAAGTTTCAATTGAGCAATTTCCTGCCGCAAAATGCAATCAAAACTTTTTTTTTCGGAAACAAAATTGTAAAACTCTAGATTACTGAGTTTACAGATACAAAAGTTCCTGATACATCAAGTTCAGGTGTTTGTGGTTGGCAGGCATGTAGAAGTATGAGGATAATGAAAAATATTTGTCCAAAATGTTACTTATCCTGATAAATCAAAATGTATAAAGAAATGCAAGATATACAATAATCATTAGCACAATTATTATAAAGTGACAAATTTAAATTAAGTGAGGCTTGGGGGCTTCAAGGGGGCGGAGCCCCCCTGGAGAAATCTACTATGTTATAATAAAGAAAACAAAAATAATAGATCATGAAATTTCCAGAATATCCTAACATAACTAAATCTTTAATTTAATGCTTTTGATGGCTGAAAACTCCTTATTCTTATTTTATTCTTATAAATAATTACGTAATTTGAAAATTTTAAATTACAGTTTCCAGGAAGTTGAATATTACCCAAAGTGTTTTTTTTTTGTTTTTGTTTTTTTTAATGATGTGCAAAGCTGACGTTGAGGCTCCTGATCTCCAGATTTACTAGTTATAATTAGTTGTTTTTTGCCGAAACGTCAGTGAAGGCTTACTTTGGAGACTAGAAATTTTTTGGTTTCTGTCTGTCTGTCAGTCAGTCTGTCAGTCAGTCTGCCTATCTGTCTGTTCCGCGATAACTGACGCAAAAAGCATCCGATTGGCTTGAAATTAAGTGGGTATATTAGTGAGGCACTGGGATTAAGCTGTATAGTTTTTTGTTAGATTTGATTTATTCGTTCGGAAAATATCGAATATTTTATTTTGCGCAATAATGCTTTTCTATGGCAAATCGAATGATTTTCAAATTTTTTTTTCTTGAGAGATGACACATTTCATTAATGGAATTCAACGATAAATGGATACTAAAATTTACCAGTTAAATTATTCGTATTGTTTTGAAATTTTGTCTACGCATTTGTCAGATTTTTAAAATTATTACTGTAAATTTTGGAGATTTTTTTTAAATGTGTTCCAATAATATAAACTAATTTGTTTTAGAGATTTACTTATTTCAAATGTATTTATTTCACTTTCTTTATTTTCTCTTAATGGTTGCTAAGCAACCATTCATCCTAATCCTTATTTTTATAATGTTATAAATTTGAATGCGTATACAAAAATTTAAATGAAGTCAACGTCAAAACTCATGAATTAATTAATGTCTTTGTATCTTTGCATATAAATATAACATAGCCCAGAAAAGAACATAGGGTATGTTTTATTAATTTTATTCAAATATTTTCCTTAATAATTCAAAATTTCCTTCTTTTTCATACAGAATCAATAGCGATTTTTTAGATAAAATTTAATCAATTTCCTTTATCGTTGCCAAAAAAAAAATCAAAATATGGAATATTTTTTCAACGGCAATAAGTTTCAATTGAGCAATTTCCATTCGAAAAATTAAACTAAAAAAAATAAATATGACGTCAGAATTAAAATAAAAATAAATATAGTACTTTGTTAAATATTAAACACGGAAATTTGTTTCGTTAATAAGAATTTTTCTGACAAAAATGGGGACATAATTAGAAGTAAAAGAAATAAAATATATTATTAACAAATATTTCAGTTGGTAAAATTTGACGTCATAGTTGAAATAAAACAGGTATTTTATAGTAGTAAAAAATATTAGAAACATAGATAGCAATAACTCATGAATAATGACGTCATTGCCGAAATTTCAGTGAAGGTTTATTTTGGCGATACAAAATTTATTGTTTTCCGCCTGTCTGTCTGTCCGCGATAACACAAAATGCAATCAAAACATCTTTTTTTCGGAAACAAAATTGTAAAACTCTAGATTACTGAGTTTACACTTTCAAAAGTTCCTGATACATCAGATTAAGTGTTTGTGGTGGGCAGGTATGTAGAAGTATGAGTATAATGAAAAATGCTTATTAAAACTGTTACTTATCCTTATAAATCAAAATGTATAAAGAAATACAAGATATACGATAACCATTAGCAAATTGATAGAAAGTTACAAATTTAAGTTTAATGAGAATACGGGGGGAAGAAATCTACTATGTTATAATAAAAAAACAAAAATAATAGATCATGAAAATTTTAGAATATCCTAACATAACTAAATCTTTAATTTAACGCTTTTGATGGCTGAAAACTCCTTATTCTTATTTTATTCTTATAAATAATTGCCGAAACGTCAGTGAAGACTTACTTTGGAGACAGGAAATTTTTTGGATTCTGTCTGTCTGTCTGTGAGTGTGTCAGTCTGTGAGTCTTTATCTGTTCCGCGATAACTGAGGTAAAAAGCATTCGATTGGTATGAAATTAAGTGGGTATGTTAGTGAGACACTGGGATTAAGCTGTATAGTTTTTTGCTTGGATTTGATTCATTCGTTCGGAAAATATAGAATATTTTATTTCGCGCAATAATGCTTTTCTATGGCAAATCCAATGATTTTCAATTTTTTTCCCTGAGAGAAAATGACATATTTGATTAATGGAATTCAAAGATAAATGAATAGTAAAATTTACCAGTTAAATTATTCGTATTGTTTTAAAATTTTGTCAACGTATTTGTCAGATTTTTAAAATTATTACTGTAAATTTTGGAAATTTTTATAAATGTGTTCCAATAATATAAACTAATTTGTTTTAGAGATTTACTTATATCAAATGTATTTATTTTATTTTCTTTATTTTCTCTTAATGGTTGCTAAGTAACCATTCATCTTAATCCTTATCCTTATAATGCTATAAATTAGAAAGCGTGTACGAAAATTTAAATGAAGTCAACATCAAAACTGATGAATTAATTTATAACTTTGTATCTTTGCGTATAAATATAACATGGCCCAGAAAAAAAACAAGTAAGAAAAATCATGCGTTAAGCATAGATTATGAAGCACTTTCCAACACTTAATGAAATCTTTAACAAAACTTTGTTATTTAGGTAAATAATAGTGTATAGCCAAATATACCCAAATATGTATTCCAGTACTTTTGAACAGCTCTGTATTTCATATGTCAGTTGATATAATGGGAAAATTTAGTTTAGCAAGAAAATACCCAGTAGCTTGAAATTTCTTTTTCAGCATTTCATACTATTAGATGGAAACATACTTGAATACTTTTGTTCAGCCCTGTAGTTTACATTGTACCTTTATTACACGTTAGCATTAGGCTAAAATTTATTGCAAACTAAAACACTTTTAAAACATCTGAAATCACATTCTTATAAATTATCATTGATAGGCGTCTATGTACCGAATTCTTTGCGTGGCCCTGTATATCCTTTTATCTATATTCCGCAAACATTTCTCAGTAAATTGAATGAAGCTCAGCGTAAAAATGCATAACTTGTTTAAGAACCACGTTTAAATAATTTACGCTCATATTCAGTAACGTTGGTGAGCTCTTCTGGGTAGCCCTGTATATCAACTATAACATTTATACACACCATATTATGTGCATATATTTAGCGAAATATAAACGCGCATATAATAATTAAAATGCATTTCATCCCTCCATCAGTCATCATCGGACACATATACGGTACTTCGGAAAGAATATACTATTTGAAATCTTTTGTATGGCCCTGTAAATGCTATGTACTTCATATTATGCAAGACAGGAGCGTATAATTTATATTAAGCTTCAGTGACATATATCAATTTTATTATACATGAAGCAGCTTAATATATTTAAAATATGTCACACACAATTCCCCCTTTTACCATTATCTAATGGAATTCTTTTGTGTGGCCATGTAAATTAATAATAGCTACATTTTCACCTTATATTTTATAGAATGCATATTTTAATATGTTTGACAGGGTATAACATCCTTAAAATTCCTTTGAAACGATTTTTCCATATAGGCCGTAATGTAATGGGAAACTTTTGATTCGCCCTGCAGAAAAACTAATCATGGTAGAAACTTCATTTTCGATAGGACTTGCGCTAGGGTAAACGTCAATAACGTCCTAAAATTTCATGGCAATCCGAGTATATAAACGATTTTTCCCCATGGCCCGTAATGTAATGGAAAACTTTTGATTCGCCCTGTAGATAAACTAATCATGATAGAAACTTCATTGTCAATAGCGTTTGTGCTAGGGTGAACGTCAATAACGTCCTAAAATTTCATGTCAATCCGAGTATATTAACGATTTTTCCCTATAGGCCGTGATGTAATGGAAAACTTTTGATTCGCCCTGTAGATAAACTAATCATGGTAGAAACTTCATTTTCAATAGCGTTCGTGCTAGGGTAAACGTTAATAACGTCCTAAAATTTCATGGCAATCCGAGTATATTAACGATTTTTCCCCATAGGCCGTAATGTAATGTGAAACTTTTGATTCGCCCTGTAGATAAACTAATCATGGTAGATACTTCATTTTCAATAGGGTTCGTGGTAGGGTAAACCTCAATAAAGTATAAAAATTTCATAGCAATCCGAGTATATTTACGGGAGTTAGAGCGCGGACAGACGGCCAGACGGACAGACGGCCAGACAAACCGAATGCATAAGCACTTTTCAACTTTGTTGGAAAGTGCTAAAAAAAACATAGGCTATGTTTTATTAATTTTATTCTAATATTTTCCTTAATAATTCAAAATTTCCTTCTTTTTCATACAGAATCAATAGGGATTTTTTAAATAAAATTTAACCAATTTCCTTTATCGTTGCCAAAAGAAAAATCAAAATTTGGAATAGCAATTTTTCAACAGAAATAAGTTTCAATTGAGCAATTTCCTGTATCGTTGCCAAAAGAAAAATCAAAATTTGGAATAGCAATTTTTCAATAGCAATAAGTTTCAATTGAGCAATTTCCATTCGAAAAATTAAACTAAGAAAAAAAATAAATATGACGTCAAAATTAAAATAACTATAGATATAGTACTTTTTATTAAATATTAAACACGGATATTTGTTTCGTTAATAAGAATTTTTCTGACAAAAATGGGGGCATATTTGGAAGTAAAAGAATTATATTTTTAATAAATACTTCACTTAGTAAAATATGACGTCATAATTGAACAAAAACAGGTATTTTATAGTAGTCGTTAAAAATTCAAGAAACATGGATATTAATAACTCATTAATAATGACTTCATTGCCGAAACTTCAGTGAAGGCTTACTTTGGAGACACGAAATTTGTTGTTTTTCATCTGTCAGTCTGTTCTTCTGTATGTCTGTCTGTCCCGCTATAACTGCCGTAAAATGCAATCAAAACTTTTTTTTTCGGAAACAAAATTGTAAAACTCTAGATTACTGAGTTTACAGATACAAAAGTTCCTGATACATCAAGTTCAGGTGTTTGTGGTTGGCAGGCATGTAGAAGTATGAGGATAATGAAAAATATTTGTCCAAAATGTTACTTATCCTGATAAATCAAAATGTATAAAGAAATGCAAGGTATACAATAATCATTAGCACAATTATTATAAAGTGACAAATTTAAATTAAGTGAGGCTCGGGGGGTTCAAGGGGGCGGAGCCCCCCTGGAGAAATCTACTATGTTATAATAAAGAAAACAAAAATAATAGATCATGAAATTTCCAGAATATCCTAACATAACTAAATCTTTAATTTAACGCTTTTGATGGCTGAAAACTCCTTATTCTTATTTTATTCTTATAAATAATTACGTAATTTGAAAATTTTAAATTACAGTTTCCAGGAAGTTGAATATTACCCAAAGTGTTTTTTTTTTTGTTTTTTTTAATGATGTGCAAAGCTGACGTTGAGGCTCCTGATCTGCAGATTTACTAGTTATAATTAGTTGTTTTTTTCCGAAACGTCAGTGAAGGCTTACTTTGGAGACTAGAAATTTTTTGGTTTCTGTCTGTCTGTCACTCAGTCTGTCAGTCAGTCTGCCTATCTGTCTGTTCCGCGATAACTGACGCAAAAAGCATCCGATTGGCTTGAAATTAAGTGGGTATATTAGTGAGGCACTGGGATTAAGCTGTATAGTTTTTTGTTAGATTTGATTTATTCGTTCGGAAAATATCGAATATTTTATTTTGCGCAATAATGCTTTTCTATGGCAAATCGAATGATTTTCAAATTTTTTTTTCCTTGAGAGATGACACATTTCATTAATGGAATTCAACGATAAGTGGATACTAAAATTTACCAGTTAAATTATTCGTATTGTTTTGAAATTTTGTCTACGCATTTGTCAGATTTTTAAAATTATTACTGTAAATTTTGGAGATTTTTTTTAAATGTTTCCAATAATATAAACTAATTTGTTTTAGAGATTTACTTATTTCAAATGTATTTATTTCACTTTCTTTATTTTCTCTTAATGGTTGCTAAGCAACCATTCATCCTAATCCTTATTTTTATAATGTTATAAATTTGAATGCGTGTACAAAAATTTAAATGAAGTCAACGTCAAAACTGATGAATTAATTAATGTCTTTGTATCTTTGCATATAAATATAACATAGCCCAGAAAAGAACATAGGGTATGTTTTATTAATTTTATTCAAATATTTTCCTTAATAATTCAAAATTTCTTTCTTTTTCATACAGAATCAATAGCGATTTTTTAGATAAAATTTAATCAATTTCCTTTATCGTTGCCAAAAAAAAAAAAAAAAAAAAAAAAAAAAAAATCAAAATCTGGAAGAATTTTTCAAGGGCAATAAGTTTCAATTGAGCAAATTCTGTTCGAAAAATTAAACTAAGAAAAAATAAAAATGACGTCAGAATTAAAGTAAAAATAAATATAGTACTTTGTTAAATATTAAACACGGAAATTTCTTTCGTTAAAAAGAATTTTTCTGACAAAAATGGGGGCATAATCCTTCTATAGTAAAAAAAAAACTAGCCTTAAAAGGAATGACTCCTGGAATGATGCTGATGTGTAAGATTTCTGGAAATAACGGTTTCGGGTGGACCACTCCTTTTATGAGTCGAATAGAGCAATCAGGAAAGGGCTCCGTCAATGCATCGCGAAGCTTTTCCAAACGGGATTGCAAAGCAATACTGCAGCAGACTGTTACATGCTTGCCAGCTTAATCGAATATTACTGAAATACTACATGTATATGCTTGTCCGCTTAATCGAATATTATTAAAATACTACATTTATATGCGTGCCCGCTTAATCGAATATTACTGAAATACTACATTTATATGCTTGCCCGCTTAATCGAATATTACTGAAATACTACATTTATATGCCTGCCCGCTTATTTGAATACTACTGAAATAGTACATTTATATACTTGTCCGCTTAATCGAATACTACTGAAGTACTATATTTATATGCTTGCCGAATCGAATATTACTGAAATACTACATTTATATGCTTGCCCGCTTAATCGAATATTATTAAAATACTACATTTATATACTTGCCCGCTTAATCGAATATTACTGAAATACTACATTTATATGCCTGCCCACTTATTTGAATACTACTGAAATACTACATTTATGTACTTGCCCGCTTAATCGAATACTACTGAAATACTACATTTATATGCTTGCCTGCTTAATCGAATACTACTGAAATACTACATTTATATGCTTGCCTGCTTAATCGAATACTACTGAAATACTACATTTATATGCTTGTCCGCTTAATCGAATATTATTGAAATGCTACATTTACATGCTTGCCCGCTTAATCGAATATTACTGAAATACTACATTTATATGCTTGCCCGCTTAATCGAATATTATTGAAATACTACATTTATATGCTTGACCGCTTAATCGAATATTACAGAAATACTACATTTATATGCTTGCCCGTTTAATCGAATATTATTGGAATACTACATTTAAATGCTTTTCCATTTAATCGAACATTATTGAAATACTATTTTTATATGCTTCCCGCTTAATCGAATATTATTGAAATACCACATTTATATGTCCCGCTTAATCGAATATTATTGAAATACTATTTTTATATGCTTCCCGCTTAATCAAATATTATTGAAATACTACATTTATATGCTTGCCCGCTTAATCGAATATTATTGGAATACTACATTTAAATGCTTTTCCGTTTAATCGAATATTATTGAAATACTATTTTTATATGCTTCCCGCTAATCGAATATTACTGAAATACTACATTTATATGTTTGCCCGCTTAATCGAATATTACTGAAATACTACATTTATATGCTTGCCCGCTTAATCGAATATTACAGAAATACTACATTTATATGCTTGCCCGCTTAATCGAATGTCACTGAAATACTACATTTATATGCATGCCCGCTTAATCGAATATTATTGAAATACTACATTTATATGCTTGCCCGCATAATCGAATATTACTGAAATACTACATTTATACGCTTGCCCGCTTAATCGAATATTATTGGAATACTACATTTAAATGCTTTTCCGTTTAATCGAATATTATTGAAATACTATTTTTATATGCTTCCCGCTTAATCGAATATTATTGAAATACCACATTTATATGCTCCCGCTTAATCGAATATTATTGAAATACTATATTTATATGCACCCGTTTAATCAAATATTACTGAAACGTTACACTTATATGCTTACCCGTTTAATCGAATATTATTGAAATACTACACTGGTGTCCAAAATTTAAGCATAATTGGTAATTAAGTAATTATTTTTAAGTAATGAAAGAAATATGAATCGGAATGTGCTGAAACTCCAGGTGTGTAAACAAAATAGTACGCGTCACATATTTTCGCGAAGAGTTTTCCCCGAAATCGAACAGGGGACCGTCAACAAATTGAAAAAGAACGAAGATCTTTTGGATAACCCTGTCAAAACTAATGTAGCAAAAGCGTTCAAACTGCACATTATGATTAATTGGCTTATTGTAATGCACTGTGTTAATTTTTACAAGGATAGCATGTATACTCGTAGAGAAATTAAGGTTTTTATAAAAACAGTCCTAAATTTTTCCAAGTTTTTTGCTTATAATTTGGAGAGTTCTTATTATAAAATAATGTTCTTTTCTGGAAATATGACAAACATCATTGTACACAATACCCTGTCATCCGAATTTAAAAATAATAAAAATTGTATGAAAAATGAGTATGTTTAGTAAATAATTTTTCATTGCGCATGCGTCAACGATATTAAAATGTCATTTGCATATTGTGTTAGCTAAATGTATAGAGCAACTTCTGTAAAAGTTTCAAAAACATAGCTTGAAAATTCTGAAAATGGGAGCCTATAGAATCAACTCAAAATCCGTTATTCCTAAAGGAAGCAAAGAAATCAGGGGAGTTACCTAAATATAGTTGTACGTGCAATATTGTGTAGGCACTAAACAATGGAATATGGATACAACCCCTCATCTTTTTGCTTCATTTAGGGAATAAAGGCTTTTGATCTCATTCTATCAACGATAATTTTCAGAATTTTTAAGCTGTGTTTTTGAGACTTTCACAAAAGTTGCTCTATACATTTAACTAACATAATATGCAAATGAAATTTTAATAGCGTTCAGGCATGCGCAGTAAAAAATTATTTAGTAAACCTGCTCATTTGTCATACAATTTTTATTATTTTTTAATTCTGATGACAGGGTATTGTGTACAATGATGTTTGTCATTTTTTCAAAAAAGAACACTATTTTATATTAAGAACTCTGCAAATTATAAGCAAAAAAACTTAGGACTGTTTTTATAAAAACCTTAATTTCACTACGAGTATACATGCTATCCTTGTAAAAATTCACACAGTACATTACAATAAGCCAATTAATCATAATGTGCAGTTTGAACGCTTTTGCTACATTAGTTTTGACAGGGTTATCCAAAAGATCTTCGTTCTTTTTCAATTTGTTGACGGTCGCCTGTTCGATTTCGGGGAAAACTCTTCGCGAAAATATGTGACGCGTACTATTTTGTTTACACACCTGGAGTTTCAGCACATTCCGATTCATATTTCTTTCATTATTTAAAAATAATTACTTAATTACCAATTATGCTTAAATTTTGGACACCAGTGTATATTTATATGCACTTGTTTAATCTCCTTCTATAGTAAAAAAAAAAAAAAAAAAAAAAAAAAAAAAAAAACCCTTAAACAAATCTCAAGAAATGACTCCTGGAATGATGCTGAAGTGTAAGGTTTCCGGAAAAAACGCGTCCGGGTGAACACACCTTCTAAGAGTCGAATAGACCAATGAGAAAAGATTCCAGAATTGAGTGTACGGAAAATAAGGTATCGCGAAGCGATTCAAACCGGGATTGCAAAGCAATACCGAATGGTATCGCGAAGCGATTCCATGGGGTATTGGCGAGCGCTGGAAGTAGGGGTAGCCTACAACTTGGAATCGCGAAGCGATTACACGGGGGGGTTGGCGAGCGTAGCGAGCAGGGGGGCGGAGCCCCCCCCCTAGTTAGAAGTGAAAGAAATAAAAAAGAATTATATTTTTAACAAATTTTTCACTTGGTAAAATTTGACGTCATAATTGAAATAAAACAGGTATTTTTTAGTAGTCGTTAAAAATACAAGAAACGTGGACAGCAATAACTCATGAATAATGACGTCATTGCCGAAACTTCAGTGAAGGCTTATTTTGGCGACGCAAAATTTATTGTTTTCCATCTCTCAGTCTCTTCTTCTGTCTATCTGTCAGTCCTCGATAAGTGCCACAAAATGCAATCAAAACTTCTTTTTTTCGGAAACAAAATTGTAAAACTCTCGATTACTGAGTTTACACTTTCAAAAGTTTCTGATACATCAGATTTAGGTGTTTTTGGTGGGAAGGTATCTAGAAGTATGAGGACAATGAAAAATGCTTATTAAAACTGTCACGTATCCTTATAAATCAGAATGTATAAAGAAATACAAGATATACGATAACCATTAGCAGATTGATAGAAAGTTAGAAATTTAAATTTAATGAGACTACGGGGGATTCAGGGGGGCGGAGCCCCCCTGAAGAAATCTACTGTGGTATAATAAAAAAACAAAATAGATCATGAAAATTTCAGACTATCCTAACATAACTAAATCTTTAATTTAACGCTTTAGATGGCTGAAAATTTCTTATTCTTATTTTATTCTTATAAATAATTACGTAATTCGAAAATTTTAAATTACAATTTCCAGGAAGTAGAATATTACGCTAAGTGTGTTTAAAAAAAAAGATGTGAAAAGCTGACGTTGAGGCTCCTGATCTGCAGATTTACTAGTTATTCCTACATCTATGGGTACAGTGCATGAATGTGATACCTGCAGGAATAAGGTTTTTGGCACTATGTCGCCTTCCCTTACATTTATGTCTGATTAAGCTGCATCTTTACTGGTTACGTTTTTACACTACACATTTTTATAATAACAGCGACTGATTTGTTTTCACGGAAAAAGCGCAAATATGATTTTTTCAAAGTTGGCATTGAAGCAAATTGTAGCCAAGAAGGGATCCCTTGTCCTTCCTCATGCTCAATAATTAACAGAAGCACTTGTCAAACCCTTTTTCATACTTAAAAACATATTAACCTTTTTTGGTGCTCGTCAGAGCATTTTTTAATATTAGCTAATAAACACAAATGTATACACTTTTATTATTTAATTATTAAATAATGAAAAAGAATTATAAATGTGTGCTTTTCAAAATTTAAATAAATGTCTTATTATTAAAAAATAAATCGAAGGAACAGCATGTTTAGATAAAGTATGTTTAATTTCAATTACTTATGAACAAATCTCAGTTTAAACCCTTAAAATTTCACTCATTTCTACAGCTATGGAAATTAAATGATACAAGGAGGAACCCGTCGAAATTCGACGAAAGAAAATCTTTAAGAAAAATCTATTTTATTGATTTATAATAAAGCTACAAAATTAGTTACAGTAAAAAACACGTCTTATATTGGTCAATCTAACTCTCAAAGAAATATTATTTTCAGTTAAAATTAATAAAGTACTATAAAACTCAATTATACAAATTATTAAACGAAATAAAACCGAAATTTTTACCGTATTTTATGACAAACAATATTTTTGAAGTAGTATACGCATTTTAATGTCTTTTTTATTTTATTTTATTTTATTTTATTTTTATCAGTTTTAAGAGAAAATGGAGCGATTTTGTTGCCACAACTATTAAATTGATACTAAAAATTATATAAAAAAAAAATTAATACCTCAAAAATAAATTAAGATAAAGCTTTAAACAAATTGCTTTTGAAAGTACATTTTTTTTCTCTGTAAAAATTTTAAAGGTACGATGTTTAGAAATGTAAAATTTGGCAGTAACGAAAATTGAAAAATGGGAATTTCATGGGAAAGTGTTTTAGACTCATCCAATCGTTACAATCACTCCATTTTAAGAGAAAATGGAGTGATTTTGTTGCCACAGTTACAAAATTAGTATTAAAAATAATAAAAAAAAAATTAATATCTCAAAAATAAATTGAAATACAGCTTTTAAACAAATTGCATTCGAAAGTGCATTTTTTTCTTTATTTGACGGTTAAAAATTAAAAATGTTGCAAGGGATAAGTGTTGCCATTCGCAAAATGACGTACGCGTTACGCACAGATACGTTTGGCCTTTGTAATAAAAGATTTGTCAAAACAGACGAAATATATAACAACAAAAAATGTATGAAATGTTATCAAGATCGCAAAGAATTTTTGATTTTTCTATAAGAAACTTTGGATTTAGGGAAGGATTCACTAATTAAATAAATTTAATAATGAAAGTGACATGATACACTGCTTAGCATACATTTAAGGGAGACCAAATTGGTCTCCAGAGGCATCTAGTTTGAAATAGTTTGCGACATCTATTTATGCATAATAAAATTGATATACGCCGCTGAAGTTTAATCATTTAAAACGCGGTAGCGTTTGGTATAATATGTTTAAGAAATAGAAAATGCGAACG
The DNA here is from genome assembly GCA_964019185.1 of Maratus speculifer. Classification (NCBI taxonomy): domain Eukaryota; kingdom Metazoa; phylum Arthropoda; class Arachnida; order Araneae; family Salticidae; genus Maratus; species Maratus speculifer. Next base: position 45,640,006 of record OZ025294.1, read on the forward strand.
TCTTTTCGAAATTTCTAGCGAACCAGTTGACGTACGACAGTGATTTTAGTTTCAAAAGATAGAACTCGACGAGACGAATAAAATGATAGCATTCAAAAAATTATCGCAGTTTACTGTAGTTTTTTATTTAACTTTTAACAAGAAAAAAAAAGACGAAAAGTTCAACAAGCAATATCTAACGTTATTATGGATGGATTAACTTCGTTTTTGGTTTATTTTTATCGTCTTGATAAAACTTAGAACAGTTTTTTTTTTCATCTTTGTATGTTTGACGGTTTCTGAGAAAATCGAATTTATGTCTTAAACCTCCAGTTGAATATTGTCTTTTACTGTTGCGATTGTAGTTTTTTTTATTCATTGCCACCAAATTTAATATAAAAATTGTCATGTATGAAATTAAACAAATCACGTGAAAAACATAGTTATTTGTTTTTATTGCGAAGCTTTTAGTTTCAGTTGTTTAAATAATAAAGTTGTGAACGCAATGTTATTATTTTTTTGGTCGAATACATAATTATTTTTTCAAATAACATGCATTTATATGACCATGGGATGATTTTCTCGAGTGTCCTAACATTTTGAATTTTAGGGTACTTCTAGGTTATCCCGTCGACGAAAAAATTATCGCCAAATTTTAAGATTAAATGCCAATAATGGATGATCGTGAATGTCACATTCAATGACATTAAATACGATTCATGTGTTTAGAATGTCATTAAGCGATTTTTATTTCGGCTTTTTGTTTGTATTTTTATTAATATTTTACTAATTATTTCTTTTTCCGTTATTTAAAATAAAAAATTATGTCAATGTGTATAATTTGGCGAAATTGGTCGACGGGATAACAGAGAAGTAATATTTTACTAGTAGAAAAAAATGGGGAAAAAACAAGTACATCGGAAAAAAGTATCTGGAAAAGCCAAAATTTCTCCTCAGGAACTAAATGTAAGATTTTTTAATTATGATCATATAACGTCCTAATTTACACAAGGAAAAGATATAGAGGTAAACAAAAACTTCACATTCTGTCCATATCTTAAATAACATTCAATTGATTTTAAATAGGGATGTAATGTCAAATATGCATTATGGTACTTAGTTGGCACGAAAATTTTGTTATTTTGTCTGATAAGATAACCGGGCTAATGTTTATTTAAAAAATATATATATTTACCTTTATTTAATTTTGTTAAATTTTATAAATCGTTTCATTCTGTAGTTATTAATTAAACTTTTCAATACTACTTGATTATCCCGTCGACCAATTTCGCCAAATTTTACAAATCATCAATTTATTCACCATGTAATTCATATTGACATAATTTTAATTTTAAATAACGAAAGAAGAAATAAATTAGTAAAACATCAATAAAAGTACAAATAAAAAGTTGAATTCAAAATCATATTATGCCATAACAAACATGGGTAACTTATTTAATGTAAACTGAATGTAACCTTTATGATAATCCGTTATTGGCATTTAATTTTATAATTTGGCGATAATTTTTTGGTCGAAGGGATAATCAATTATCACCGGCTTTTATTCATTATTATTTTCTTTTGAAAATAATAGAAAATAGTTAATAGAAGTACTACTTATCCCGTTGACCAAAAAACCATCGCCAAACTATAATATTATATGCCAGTAATGGATGATCGTGAATGTCGAATCCAATGACAATAAATAGGATGCACGTGTTTAAAACGCCATTAAGGGATTTTTATTTGGACTTTTTAATTGTATTTTTTTATTAAAATTCTACAAATTATTTTTTTGTGTTATTTAAAATGAAAATTATGTCTATATGTATAATTTCGCTATGAGTTTGGCAATTTGTATAGTTTGGCAAAATTGATCGACGGGATAACTAAGTAGTACCTTAATATATATGTATGCAATTGAAATTTGAAAACTAAGCTTTTGCGAAATTGGAGTTAGAAGAATATCGCACAATGTCGTGTATATATGGCATCTGTGCCAGGAAAGCATCAAATGAAAAAAACACATGGTCATGTAAAAAACTTTTGTGATGGTGTGAAGTGAATGTAACATTTACGATCAGCAATTATTGGCATTTAAAAGTATTTTTGTTTGAGATATTGTCGAAAAAGCATTGCAAAGATATACTTTCCTCTCCCTTCCATTTCCAAATGTACTAAATTTCAAATTATGAAAAAAAATCAGAGTTTACTTAAAACCGTGCATAAAAATTATAGTAATTATCCTAATTTTTCTAATAGAAATTCTCAATTTTCCGTTATTAACAAGCGCTACTTTAAAATCGCAAATTTAATCGGCTAAATCGCCAAGTTGCATAATGATAATCGCCGCTGAATATATAAATAATGCCATATTTGCAAACTTATCGGTCAAAAAACAGTGGAACCTTGGTTTACGGCCCCCTCTGTTTTTGACAAGTTCGGTTTATGACCACTTCAGTGATCAAAATTTTACTCTTTCGGCTTAGGATAACTCGATTCGCGACCAAAGCTGTCGAATAGTTCAGTTGGCAACCCTCACATAACTCTTGTTATAGGTCAAGTTTGAAGTAAAGTGCGCGTATCAGAGTGCTTTGTGACCTTCAGTACAGTAAAAAATTTAACTTATTGTTTTAATTTTAATCAGTTTCGCGATAATTTTAGCTTTTATTATTACTTCTAAGAATGAAAAAGCGTTTAGTGATAGCAGTAGTAAGAAGCTTAATCGAATTACTGATCAATTATGAAAAGAAGTAGTGACAAAACTTAAGAACTATGATAGTGTAATCAAAATAGCTAAACAATACGGTGTAGATGAACCGTCGATTACTCTGATGATAAAGAACTAGTCGGATATGGTAACCCCAAAACTATTTTCTATCTCATGCATTTAATGCGTCAAAATTCATTATTATAGTGCCAAAATCAAATGACAGTCATATGCTCACCGTGAGGATTCTAAAGACGTGAAATTCCGAACATTAGTTTTTGAAATAAGACTGTTGCGGATCGGGAAAAATACAGCATATATGCAACACTTGTTGGGAGATTTACCCAAAACACGCAATGAGCAATAATATAAATCAAAGTGTGCCTAAATCTCAAGTTTGATGAAAATTTGTGCATTAATTCCTGCGATAGAGATATTGTGGTAATCGGAACAATTCAGCATAGCAGTGCCATGTATTTGGTTATTGAAACCAAAACGTAAACAAAGCCAATTCATATAAAGATTAACTGAATTTGATGTTTGATGAAAATCCGTACGTTAATTCTCGAGATAGAACTACTGCGAAAATAATGAAAAATGCAACAAGATTAAGCCATCTGTTGAACGATTTAAATCAAAATGTAAACAGCATCAATTTATATCAGGGATTACCTGAATCATGGCCCACTAGAACTAAAGGCCTGTCTATTTGAGATTAATGTAGGAAGTCTCCCGCCAGAGGACGCTGATACTTTGCCTAAGTTATTCAGACCAATCATGTAAACCCTTAACCAAAACAATGACACGTGTGCAAACATGTGCACAGAACAGAAAGCAGCTTATTCAATGCTAACTTGGGCAGAGTTTGCGTCACGTGGACTTACACGTGGTTCAATGAAATGGTTCAAGGTTTGAAGCTGAATCCAGCTTCACTTTTTCGGCGGATTTTCGCGAAATGGCTTGGCCGGTACTATATAGTCGGCGTTGCCTGAATATAATTTTTTTTTAATCCCATGCATTAGTTCTTGAGATAGAGCGCCCAAAAAATGTATATCACATACAGAAATTCAGATACAAGAATAGATCGTGAACTGAGGTTCCACTGTATATTATATAAAAATTTAATTACAGCTGGTGATTTCAATGTCAATTTTACAAATAATACAGTAGAACCCCGATCCATCGTTTTTCAAAGGGGTGCAAGAAAAAAACGATGAATGCGGATAACTTCAAAATACGAAAAAACACAATATTTATCCCTTACTAATGCTTGTTATGTATACAGTGTACTACTAAATACTAATTTGTTGCTTACTAAACTGTAAAAGAAATAAATCGAAGTTATAGAAAATTAATATTTATTTTTTTAAAAATCAATATTTTTTTTTGTTTATTTTTTCAAAATCAAAAAGTAAATTTTCAAGATATAAAACACTTTTCTGGCCATTTTCTGTAATTTCATATGTGTATATAAAAGTTCATACAGTTTCAAAAGCCGTAATTGCATCAGACAGAGTTAGAACTATGATGGTTCAGCTTCATCGGCATGAGCGTTATCCTCTGCTTCTTCGCAATTATTTTGATTTTTTGCATTATCACACATTTCTCTTATGTTTAGGACACCACATGTGATATAATCTTGATCAGTGAAAACATAATCGCATCCTCTGCTATATACAACCACTCTTCATTTGCATTATTGTCGCCATTATAGACACAAATAACTCATATGAATTATTTTAGAATAAAAAAAAAAAAAAAAAAAAAAAAAATCCAGTTTGTGTTTTATATGAATTCGCATGACTTTCCATTTCATTTCGGTGAGGAGAAAATTTTTACAACGATGAATGCGGGAAAACGACTTTTTGAAGAACGATGAATGCGGGTTTCGTTAACATTATTTCAGTATAATTTGTGCAGGGACCGTAGAAATAAAACGATCAATGCGGGAAAACGATGGATGCGGGAACGATAGATCGGGGTTTTACTGTACTAGAAATGAATTTTCAGTATATTTTCATCCTTGGTTTGACATAAATCTATTAAGGCTGTATTTCGAGCGACTTTCTCCAAGGAAGATAACTTAACCTATAATTTCCCTGAAAATGTCCTAGAATATTATTCAATAATTGGAATAAGCTATTCCAATAGATATCAGGAAGGAGAAATAAAAATATTTTACTTAATTTTTTTTAAAATTTAAATGGGAAAACTCGTTTTTATGTGCATTGACTATAAAGTTATGTTTAGCGACCTTTGGGTGTCATGATCACAAAAATCGCGCTAATGGCGGAAATATTTCATATTTATAACATCTGATTTTTAAAACAAGTAAATAAGAATGCCACAAATCCTATGCGAAAAGAATAAAAATTTCTATTCGCATTATTTTTCTATAAAATATGTATTATCTAAAATTAATTGAATCTGTCAATTTCTGTACGAATAAATTAAAATTAATTTCGTTTTTTCACGTTTTTTGCCCATTGATTAAAAGTTTAATATTGAGCGAAATAAGAAAAAGTACTGGGAATATTTAAAAGCAACTGAGGTTTTCTTATATTCAATATATAATTATCAAAAAATTTAAATGACTAGTATTAAAAAATGCTCTGACGAGCACCAAAAAAGGTTAATATGTTTTTAAAGTATGAAAAAGTATTTGACAAGAGCTTCTAATTGAAAAAGAGAAAGGACAAGGGGTCCCTTCTTGGCTGCAATTCACTGTCAATGCCAAATTTGAAAAAATCATATTTGCGCTTTTTCCATATAAAAGAAATCTGCGTAAAACTTTCAATCGTGCTTTACATGTTAACTGCATTGTTGACTCTGCATCAACTGCACCACAAATCAGTTTTCTGTGCTGTTTTACACTGCGACAGTTTATGGGGGACTATGTGAATGTGATACGCTGCAGGCAGTGTTGAATGCAGGAGGTGGGCCGGGGGGACATTCCCTCCCGAAGGTATCAAATGCCCCCCCCCCTCCCAATAAAATTTGAGATTTTGTGTTTTTATTGGTAAAAAAGTATGATCCCCTTAGAACTCTATTCTATTAAAGCCACAGAAGACCCTCCCGGAGAAAAGTGTCTGAATCCAACACTGGCTGCGGGAACTATGGTTTTTGGCCCTGTTTTGCTTTACATTCATGTTTAATCACCTTTCGTCGTTTCTAATTATGCCTTTACACTATGCAATTTTATCGTAACATTGACTGATTTCTTTTATATGGAAAAAGCGCAAATATGATTTTTTCAAATTTGGCATTGACAGTGAATTGCAGCCAAGAAGGGACCCCTTGTCCTTTCTCTTTTTCAATTAGAAGCTCTTGTCAAATACTTTTTCATACTTTAAAAACATATTAACCTTTTTTGGTGCTCGTCAGAGCATTTTTTAATACTAGTATTTCATGCATAATATCAAGTGCATAGGATTTATTGGGACACACAAAAGATTTCAATATTCTATCTGCAGTACTGCATATTATCGATGATTGCTGACGGATAAAGGAAATGCATTTTTAACTATGATATGCACTTTTAAGTTTCACTAAATGTATGCATTTAGTGAAATAGTATGATGTGTATTAATGCGCTTGTTGATATACAGGATTACATAAAAGAGCTCGTAAAGGTTACTGAATATGAGCGTAATTTATTATTTAAAGTTGGTTTTTAAATAAGTTAAGCATTTTTATGTTGAACTGTATTAAGTTTACTAAGAAATGTTTTTAGAATATAGGTAAAATGATATACAGGGTCACACAAAGAATTGGATACATAGTCACCTATGGATGGTAATTTCTGGAAATGTAATTTAAGTATTTATAAGAGTGTTTTTGTTTAAACTAAATTTTAGCAAAATGCTGTGATGTAATAAAGGTGCGAGATAAACTACAGGGCTAAACAAAAGTATTCAAGTATGTTTCAATCTATTAGTATAAATTGCGGAAAGAGAAATTTCAGCCAGTTAGACGTTTTCTTGCTAAACTACATTTCCCATAATATGTCAACCGACAGATCAAATACAAGGCAGTTCAAAAGTATTGGAATACATATTTCGCTTTGGACAGTAACACCTTATTTCCATAATTAACGAAGTTTTGTTAAAGATTTCAGGAAGTGTTGGAAAGTATTTCATAATCTATGCTTAACGCAAGATTTTTCTTGTTGGTTTTGTTAATAAGAAATCTTAAAAAAAAAAATAAAAAAAAAAAAAAAATACAAAAAATTTTTGATTGTAGAAATACTTTTCCTCTGAAATTGCTGTATAACTATAGCTTGAATATCCTTTTTAGGTTCTGTATTGGAATAATCATGAGTAAAGAAGATAAGGCCGTTGCTCCGAAAAAGGCAAATCCATTGCTGCCGCACGATGCGAAGGAATTGGAAAAAGTTTCAGATTATGCTGCTAAAAAGGAAGCTGAGGTTCAGGAACTGTCAGCTAAATTTTCCGATATGGGTTATATAAGGCTGTTATGGGACTCCAAAGTCCCAGATAAAGACTGTAAATTTTATCACTTTTTCAGCCTTACCGCTTCAAACCGCGACGATGTCCTGAACGAAATTGAAAAATACCAAAGTTTTTATAAAGAACTGGGTGATGCGATCGTTAAAGTAAGCAATCCTGAAGAACAGTCTGATAGTGAAAAGACAAATCCTTACGTCATAATCCTTGAATTGAATGAAAAATTGTCAGAAATGGCAGAGGCAGCCAAACTCGGAAAAAATACTACTGCGAGTTCAGCCGTATATGATTTACACAAGTCTTTCATTCAGAAACACGAAAAGTTAGAAAACATGATTAAGCGAGTAGAGTGTGTGGCCCTGAAAGAAGGCTTGAAGAAAGCAACAGATGGTTGGCAAGAATCTATTCAGTCTATTAATAATTTACAAAATGATTTGAAAACAACTGAAGAAAAATATGATCGAATGTGTGACAGGTTTGACAGACTTTTATTGCAAAATGAACTACTTTTGGATCAGCAAAAAACTTTACTGGATAATAATCAGAAAATGGAGCAACAACAAGAAGTTCTGCTACAAGAGAATGCCGCTATTAAAACCCTGTTGAGAAAAATGGCGAAACATGAGAATGATAAAAAATGAATACTAGATTTCATTCATCAAATGTGTTTTGTAGACCTTTATTCATATTACTTCCTGTGTTCTGATTGAATTTTACAACTTTTATTTACATTTATAATTTGGATTATTTTGTCTTATATTTTGAATTATTTCTCGGTCCTCAATTACTAAGATAGGAAGAATGATGAACCAAAATGCGGTGTAGTGATATAGTTACTTTTATTTATTTCAGTCTAAAATAAATCCTAGTGTATGCGCGTTTACAACAGGGGGTCCTATTTTTTCTACAATTATTTCAAAAAAAAAAAAAAATCTTCGCGATACATTTATTATGAAGATTATTGTTTGAAAAGGGTAATGCCGAAAAAATATTTATTTCCCGTACAGCTGAAACCTCTTATTTGCATTTTAGATTAAGTCATCAAAATTTTTCTAGGCTTGTTATATAAAATATAGTCGATTCTATCTTCTTATGCAAGCCACAATCAGGATTAATCGCATCCAACCGGTATAAAATAAAATATAATAGAAATATCTAAAAATATTTCTGCAAACTCACTGATAAAAAATAATACCCGGCATAATCATTAAATTAAGATTATAATGTAGTATAAAATTATTTTACGAATTTGGGAAATGAATTATAATAATAATAAAAAAACCTATCAACTTTGCATAGTTTAGTACGGATTCAAACAGCCATGTAGGTAAAAGATAATCTATATTTACCGATTTTTATGTTAACCAATTCTTAAAATTATGGCCTTTTCGTTTGTCACAAAATGTTAGTGAACATTTTTGTCTTGTTTAATAATGCATTTTGAATAGCTTCAAAAATTACATTGTTACCCTTGTTGTGATGATATTTATATTGTAAAAAGATTCACAAATTGATTCAATGGATAGAAGTATAATTAGGTTGTAGCGAAAGTTTTCCACCAAAAAACCATTACACAATAACTGAGGACGCCAGAAGCCAAGAATTATAACTGACAAAGTTGAAAAGTTGAGCTAGATACACAGACTACCTAGAAATAAGCTTCTTTCTTTTGAGTAATGAAATATAAGCGATTGTCTAGTCATGTGCTGTGTTCTAGAGATCAACCACTTTTGCCGAATAACTATCAATATTGATAAATTCAGAATTTTAAGAAAATTGTATTCTACTTTTTTTCACAATTATTGAAATAAGAGTGCCACAATAAAACAAGCGGAAATTTCCTATTTCTGTTCAGTCATTTATTATTGATGATCAAATTTAATTTCAATTATTTTTGAAGTCAATTTACACCAAATTGAATTATATATATGTATATATAGTGTGTAATTATACTATAATATTCTATAAAACCATTATTCAACCAAACCTTCCAGTGTCATATGAAACAACATTTGTACCTAAAGTTGTACACATGATTCGCTGACATTCTATTGCTAACTTTTTGTAACAGAACTAAAAGTAAATTATTAATAATGATAATGATATTTTTTTTACATGTTTCACAACACAGTGCTATTAAGTAAATTTTCTTCTTTTAAATTCTAAAAATCGTTTGACAAAATATGAGGAAAGAATTCAACGCGAATATTAATTGTGGCGGGAAACTTTCGTTACAATATGCAGCGTAAATTTTTTCGTTCAGTAATTTGATAAATGCTTCTTGCTGCTTATATATATTTTTTTCACCTCAAAACAAAAACTAACTAAATAAGTAAACAGAAATATATATGCATGAAGAAAAATACCTGCGCATAGCATACGTGTGTTTCTAGTTCACTGCATCCCATTTATCTGGGGGCGTTTTCACAAATTAGAAACAATTTTTATTTCTTTAGTTTCCAATAGGCATTGCTTTAATACCGTTTTTATCAACATAACTCTCTTCCTGTGGTACTTTAGATTAATTTTTATTGATGTCAATGAGTAGTATGCTTCTGACAGGGCTGTCCAACCTTTCATTACGCGCGGGCGCAATTCATCAATTAGCAAACACTGAAGGGCGCCATTATTATGTCTGAAAATATATTAATTCACTATAGGTTGCAGGTTGCAGGGTTGCCAGTTCCGATTCGCCTTTGTATACACAAAGTCCGAATTCACACAGAATTTTTCGAAAGAAAAATTTTTACTTTAGGAATTACAGTGGACTCTCTCTAATCCGAACACTCATGGGACCGACCAAAAATGTTCAGATTATGGGGGTGTTCAGAATAGAGGGAGAATCGGAAATGCATTACTACTACTATATTTTGAATTTACAGTCAGTATAAAATATTTAGCATGGTTAGTCATACCATTGTGCAATGCCAAACTATATTTAGTCAGTTTTGTACTGTACTATCTCACTTTTTTTATTAAAATTTTTTTACCAAAGATACATTTACATACAATACACCTCTTGAAAACACAACCAGTATATTACTTAAACGAATAATTTTAGTTTGTTTTTGCATTGTATGTGCTAACGCAATGTACATGTTATCTGGCGAAGTGGAAAAGCCTTTAGGTGATGTTCAGGTATATAGTTCAACAGGTCTTGAATGAGTCTCTTAGTCATATTGCTTGAATGTAATCATCGTTCATCTTATTTCATCAGTCTCTTCTGGTTCTGCTTCTCCTTCACTTTCTTCTTCAACAATGTCGTTCTTGCAAACCATGATGATTTCATCGTTTTCGAGATCAGCTCCAAGTTCTGTTTTAGTATGAAGCTTCTGAAGAATTGACCCAAGTCATTCACAGCTGTTGCTGTTTGGTCCTCTATTCTTGTTTGCCCATTCTTACATAGGAATCCAACTTTATAGAAGCATCTTTGAATGGTGTAGGAGGTTGTTTCATTTTATGCCGTTGATATCCCATAGACAGCATCCATGACGTTGACCTTCTGCCGATTTTGTTGCCTCCATCACCAAAGACGATTTCTTCAGAAAATGAATTTGGTAGTAAGTTTTAATGGTCTTGATTACTCTTTGATCCAGTGGTTAATTTATAGAATTACAGTTTGGTAAAAAGAACTTCAAGGCTTTGTTGCTCAGCTGCATGCTTGTAAGTGATCTGGTATTAACAACAACAATTTTTTTCTTCCTTTCTCTCTTCATTATCTCGTTAATTCTCTCGAACCACTATGAGAAAATTGTGATTATTATGTACACTTTCCAATTTGATTTATAGTGTGTAGGCAATGATGCGATCTTCACGTTTTTTAAACGTTTTCCGATCACAAGTGATTTGAGCTTCTCATCCATAAAACTGGTACAGAGCATAATGGAAAATTTTTCTTTTGACATTTTCCCAACTATGCAATTTTCGCTTCCTTTTGCTTGAGTTTTGTTTGGAAGAGCCGTGAAAAACAGGTCGGTTTTGTCAGCATTGAAAATGTGTGCTGTATCAAAATCCTTCGTTATATTCAGAAGGTTTATTTTCTATTCTTCCACAGTGTCGATATTTACATCTGCAGCTTCACCATTGATTATTTTGAATGCAAATTTTGAAATGAGTCAACAATCCTTCCGCTGCCTTTAATTCTGCAATTTTCTGCTTATCTGAAAAATCTGAAGTAGGAGTCCAGTGACAGGATGATTCTTTGTTCACATTTGATAAAAAATCTTCCAAACATTATGTTTCTGTTCTTGTTTCCCATTTTCAATTACAAAATTCTACACTTATTTGAGTTCGTTAACTCTTTTTATTCTTCTGCAAAAAGTTTCGCTACATTTTTATGATGCGGGAATTTACTGAATTCAAATTCCTAACTCATGTTCAGTTTACAGAGAGGTGAGGTAAAAATAGGGATCAAACGTAGCGTTCATAATAGCGGGGTGTTCAGATTAGAGGGTGTTCAGAATACAGAGAGTTTATCTTATGTTCAGTCTATGGAGTTTCGCCGGGACCATCGAAAAGCGATCATAATACCGGGGTGTTCAGATTAGAGAGTGTTCAGATAGAGAGAGTCCACTGTATTATTAAAGTAGAAATTATTTCTCGGAATTTCTGCTAAGAATCCGATTTTCTGAATTAAAAAGAAGACAAGACTGACAACTGTTGTAGATAGTAACGATATAAATGCATCTTATACGATGCATAAACACCTCAACACATAAGCCATAATACTTCCTAAAATATAAGCAGAGCTCGAGGTAAAAATAATTTCGGAAAAAAGGCTAAATTATAGTAAAATTAGAATTACATTTTACAAAAAGAGGGCCTATCAAAACATTTTGTGAAGTGACAAGGCTAAAATTTAACGCCTCTTATAATAGAAAAATCATGTGGGACACTAAGCATTTTAAAGAAACATATTTTAAAATGGATTTTTATTTAAATAACTTTTAAAAACATGAATCATTCGAAAGGGCGCCATGAGAACTGCCGAAGAGCGCCATGGCGCCCGCGGGCGCCGCGTTGGACAGCCCTGCTTCTGGTAATGTCTGTAGAAATCGTTCTTAGCTTTAAATCGCATCTTATTTGTATGTTTGCTGTAGTATGTAAAACTAGTTTTCTTAATAAAAACAATTTTTTTCAATCTGCTTTCTTTTATGATATCAATGGATATAGAGTTACAGACATAATTTTATTTGTATAAGTACGAAGCTGCTGCTATTTTGAAAGGATCATACAATAATCGAATCTTCAAAAATTCGTTTGAAAAATGTATGTATACACACATATCTTACACTCTAAAATATATTGATTTCATAATATGAATAACTTTCATCTTTAGAGATTTAATGGATATATTTTTTAGAAAGTATTTTGAATGAATTTAGCTTCACTGACATTACAAGGTGGCTAGTGGTCAGAGAAAAACACAATAATAAAAAAAAGAAATTACCATTTTTTGGCATTTCTAACCCCCCCCCCCTTGGTGATACATGGTGAGGTTCAAGACTACCCCCCCCCTGCCTACCCCATATCACGTGTATTTTTTAGTACCTACAAGAATCTTAATTTTTTTAGAATATTTATTATAAAATACAGGTTCGAGTATCATCAAATTTTATTATAGAAAAAAAAAACTACAATAATAACCTGAAGAGGTAAACAGAAAGGTTGCAAGTTGTTTTGGACTGACATAAAAATAATGAAAGAAATGCGAAAAACTTTTTTGTAGTAATACATAAACATAATTTAATTTACAATGTCCTCAGACCACGGATTATTAAAGACTTTCTTCAACACCAATAACTGGATAAGCATCTTGCAAGTTAGTTGTAGGCACAGTGCTTTGTTGAAGATTAACATCAGTTTCATTCAAGCTACTCGGCGTCATCATTTTCGCGCACTACGCAGAGAATCTCTCTCTATCTACCATTCGTTCGTCGCGTGATGATGCGAGAAGGACGAACATTGTGCATCTCTAGACTATTATTGCTCGGATTCAGTTGCTTGTGACAAGAATTCAGATGTGCTTTAACTTTTGTTTTTGTACAGAAGTACAATGCACACTGCTGGCATGTTCTTTCCAAAAGTATCCGATCCTTCTGCAGGCTAGGGCAATACAGGTCATAGATCAATTTGCCGAAGCCTTCATACGTTGGAGTAATTTCAATAGACCGACGCAGAAGAAATGGAGCAAACGTCTTGCCATCATGCTCTTGAGGCTTTGGAATATATAGGCCATAATAATAGGCTCATAACAGGAAAAAATAAATACTCGTGATATATTACTATACCCCCCCCCCCCTCCCTCCTTGTGATATTTCGTGATTTTTTTATAACCCCCCCCCCTCTCGAGCCTCGCATGATTAATGGACGGCCCCTTATATCGATATTTGATAAAATTAAATAATCTTACAAATGAAATTTATTTCAATGATTTATGGAACTTCATAAATTTGGTAAAAAATTGATGTACTTAAATTCTAATGACAACATTCTGAATTTTATTACAACGTATTAATTTTTATTGGACAGCTTCATGTAAAAAAGGCTTCAGTCAACTAAATCTAGTTTTGAGAAAACTGAAAAAAAAAACCACTGCTCTCATAAGCTCTTTCTGTATTGAATAGTGAAAATTGAGTTGTGTTTAGACAGTGCATGAGAGAGAACCGGGGCGTGCGAAGAGAAAACTGCGGCCGGGGCAAAGTTTCAATTTGGCGCCCCCCTCCCGAAACTTTTTCTCGTGTCTGGCCAAAAAATGACGTGGGTCGTTTAAAATTGGCGTCCCTTAAATTTCCGCGCTTGGGGCGACCGCCCCATTTTTTCGCACGGAGCTGACAGTAAAACCGAAGTTTTTTTCTTCTTTGCATAAAAGCATGGGTCTACCCTATAAGAATAAAAATCCGTAGCTAACTCAATTTTGCCAATTTGGTGACTTAAGCGCTTTTCGCATGATGCGATTTAATTATGCTAACCACCAGTGTTCTTCATAATCAGGACTTTTTAGAAATGCGACTAAGGGTGTATTAGATATCTGTAAATACTTATAATTATTTTACATTGTAGAACATCCCGTCTTTAAAGATTTGCTAATTACATTAATAGAAATCCCATGAGGAAAATTTTAATTAAATTTACACGAAGAAATGTGTAATTTTTCGGTGTTTTGATTTCAAAACTGTTTATCAAAAATTTTCTAATTAAAATACTAGGTAAGAATAGTTTATTTCAAATAAATACTAATATAAATTCTTCTTACTTTCTCCTTACCGGGTTCTATGGGATGCATGGCTGAGATCCAATGAAATTCTTTGCGTCTTCATTAAAACAATAAATCCAACATCAAAAGACTCAAAATTGTTTCACACACGAAAAATATTTGTTTTCTATTTACAATTTTTTACACGCGCGAAAATTACATGTTTTCTTTTAATATATTTCTACGTCAACTGCCGAAATCTTATAAAATTACAATATCTAGAGAAGAACATCGAGTTTCTAGTAAACAACATTCTTTCTTTTCCGTTACTAAAGTAACGAACATCTCACTAAAAATCGTTGCCATTTCAGACGTGAATACAATATTTTAAACACGAAGATCTGAAATTCTTAAAGCATAAATCGTCTGCCATACAAATAACAGTAAAAAAATGTCTGCAAAATACAAGGAAAAAAACCAGAAAGTCAAAATTAAATCATTTTTAATGATTAGCACTCAAGCAAATTCATCAGAAAGTCATAAAGTAATTAAGATGTTCTACGATATTCCGGGGGAGTTTTAATCACAATTGTTTTCACACTGTTACATTCTTGTAAAAATATTAACGCTTTAGCAAGGAATGATAAATAATACCGGGAATTAAAGTAATTGTATTTTTCCTCCATTTGAAATCCTCTTTTTATAAGATCAAAGAAACTCATCATTTTACAGCGTGACGTTTTTTTTTCTTTTTGTATGTTTTAGTTTTCATGCTCATTGACACTCTCACCATCATTGTTCATAATGCTGCTTAAAATATCACTATCAGTAAAATACTGTGCAATAGTAAAATTGTCATCCAATTAAACTAGTCGTTGGGGGCCACCGTAATACTTACCCATCATGGATATGTATATGAAAATAAAACATGTGAAAACTATTTATACAATGCATTGCAATTCATAGACAAAATTTAAATATTGTTAATATACATAGTAATGCTATATTAAAGAACTGCTGATGTACCAATTTCGACAAATTATATAAAACGCCAAACTACTCAAGTAGTACCGAACTGCGTAAAAGAAACATCCTTATAACTCCAAAAATAATCTATTAACTAACAATTAACTGCGTCGGATTAAGCGTCTCATGTCCAATTAAAATATACTTCTGAATTGAAATTTGAATGAAATACAGGGTCATGAAAAATCGAAGAATGTGGAAAACAAGATTACAAATATCTAGGCAACTAATAATCCGATCGACTTCGTTCTATATGCAAAATGTGTGTTATTTTATTGCCTTTTACGTCCATTTCTTAGAACAAAAAAATTCGAAAATTTTTATATACCTTTCATCAGAACGAATTTTTCGAGAGTCCGAAAAAAATAGTTCCGGATAATCGAGGTTGCTGATATATAATAGGGTTCGTCCCATTCTTACATACTAACTACATACAAAATTTCAAGTCTCTATCTCAATTTGTTCGGGAGATAGAGCGTTTATAGACAGACAGACTGACAGACAGACAGACGGACGGCAAATTTTTTTTCTAAAAATATGTTTTTCGGAATCTCCACTATCTAAAACGTGTAAATCCGTTAAAAAATTTTTTTCGATTTTCAAAACGATTGCAAGACTTACCCTATACTACGTATGATGGGTAAGTAAAAAAAAAAGGATAGAGAGAGAGAATATTTTCCTCGATATTTCCGCATTCTTTAATTAATTTCCATTTCTCTTTTAAGTTTGCTGACGTTACGTCTTCTTCGTCCTCAAATGCCACATTATTCTCCAGTTTAGAAAAGTCGGCCTTTTTGGAGCAAAAAGTTATTATTTCAGTCACACCTAATCTGCAAGTTTCATACAGTTCCTTAATACACTTTCTAAGGGTAATGATATCTTAGGTAATATCATTTTTTTTTTCAATAGCAATGATTAGCTCTTTAAGAATTCTTTTCTTGTAATACACTTTTAGATTTTATATTATCCCCAAGTCCATGGGTTGCATTTTGTACGTGCAATTGGGTCGTAAGAAAATAACTTTAGCATTTTGCAATTTTTCTTCACAATTTTGTGAGTGAGCTGGGAAATTATCAATAAGCAAATGAATTTTTCAGCGTTGTTTTCTCATTTGCTTGCCAAGTGCTTTCAAACATTTGTCCAAAATTTCAGTGGTCACCCAGGACTTTTTATTAAAATCATAGTCCACTTCTAAGCACGTCACGCCTTTAAAACACCGAGGAGATTTATTTTTCCCAATGACTAACATCTTTAATTCCTTGTCAGATTAGAACACAACAGAATAGTAAGCCTTTGTTTGCTATGTTTGCTGCCAAAACATTTATCTTTAAATGCCACAGTCTTGTTTGCAAGATGTTTGTAAAAGAGACCTGTTTTGTCAGCATTAAAAATGTTCTCGGGAGTAAATTCTTTTAGATTTTCTGCTACCTTAAGAATCCAATTATCACTAGCTTTCACAAGAGCATTCACACTTTCACGCAGATAATTTTCTGGAGTAAGTCATGTTTCTTCTTGAACTTTTCTAGCTAACCAATACTAGCTTGGAAGTCAAAGTGCCCAAGAGATTAAGCATATTCTAGAGCCTTTTTTAAAATCATTGTTTCCGAAAGTGGTTAATTCCGGTATCTCATCCCTTTAATATCCATTTAAGCATTGCTTTATCTGAGTCCTCATCCTCATATTGGTGTGGTTTTTCACGACGAACCAAAATTCAAATTCTGCTCGGTGACTGAGTCTATTTTTTAACCCGGGAGAACTCGCTATGAGAATTTCTCTCACGGTCCCCAGTTGTTTTCTTTTACTTTACAGTCACTTAATATCAAATTTTTTGTTTGGCTTAGTATTTTTATTCAAAAAAGAGGTAAAGTAATCGAAATCACATTTTGAAATTTTATTAAAATGAAAAATAGTCTTAAAAAAGCTAGGATGTAGAAAGAAAATCTCATGCGCGAGTTCTCGCGGGTTAAGATTGTTGAAAGAGTTCTTGCCGGAATCCGAAACTATTTGCCCTATATCATTTTTTAATCCCTTATCAAAATCCCTTATCCGATTTCATTAAAAATTTTCATTTTATCACAGAGCATTATAAAGTTCCCATGAGATATTTTGGCAAAAGCAGTAAAAAGACGCACTCAAACAGATGAAGTTTTGCGAATTTTTCACACTAACAAACATCAGAAAATACAAACATCTAGTCCAACTTTAAGGATTGCGGACAGATTAGTTTGGATAGAGAAAACTTGTTTCTAAATGGTGAGAGTGATCTACTTTCGTGGCTGAAGTTGTCGAGTGAGAATTTTTCATTCAACCAATAAAGTGCTGCGCTTTCTTTTCCTCCCACATTTTTGTTGAACGCATCGGTCACGTGATATGCCAGAGCATCCCGGAAACTTAAGATGTGTAGGAGCAGGGGGATGCCTTCGCTGGTCTTAAAGAACAAGGATATTCAAGGTAGAGGAATAAAAAACACAGCATTGAACGATAACTTAGTTATCAATGATGGAAAATTGATTCCATGTGATTTCGAAGCTTTTTTAAAACTAAATAAATAAAGAACATTTAAGGAAAATACGTTGTATGGAGATTGGCATTTCGCTATACGGAGACTGTTTTTAAAGTGATTGTGGAAAAAAAGGGATCTTTCCGACTAAAAATTCGTTATATAGAGAAATTCGATGTATGGAGTTTCGTTTTAGAGAGACTCGACTGTAATTGGGAGAGAGATTTATTTTTCTCACACGGTTTTGCGCAATCCTCAAAGTTCAATCCATGTATGCCATGTAAGCGTTATAAGCAATCAGGGCCGTAGCTAAGGGGGCGCTATGGGCGGCTCAGCCCCCCCTGGAAAAATTCGAAGGTCACTAAATGGATTTCTGTTTCGAAAATTCAAATGAAATTCTGTTCAACAATCTAATTTAGTGTTGAGACCCTTTCACAGTTTTGCTAAATTATTAAATTGTATACAAAATAAGTGTTTCAGCAGTCCCTCATCAATTTTTGTACATATGAAGCTAACATGATGTTTAACATTGCACCAGTTATACATTTAAAATTATCATTCTTCATATTCTTTTCTTAGTATAAAATGAAGTTATTACAACAGTTTAATTAGAAACATAGTACTTACAATATGAATATGCATTAATTTATCTTTCTGCGTCAGAGAGAGAGAAAAAAAATTATGAGCCCCCCCTACATTCTCTTGAGCCCCCCCCCCTGCTGTTTAGTTCCAGTTACGGCCCTGTAAGCAATCGATCGGGCGAGTATCTTTTTCTTTGACGATTTATATCAGTATTAGGTTGTAAATAGTATGTGACATAGAAAAGCTTCCCCCTTCTCCCCTAGAACTATGCATGAATAGAAAAAAACTTTATTTTTTTAATGTATTCATTAAATTAAATAAAATATAAAATAAAGTAAAACAGTATATATTGTACAAAATGAAAATGTTTGAAAACTGTTATATCTCACATTTCTTCGTCATCAAAATTTTAACAGGCGTTGCATAAGTCTCGTAAAAGTTATTTTTAGCTACTCTAAGTGTACGGGGACAGAGATAAACAAGTATGCAGTGTAGATAATAAAGAGTATAACGATACATCTCATACCGAAAAATTATACAGGGAAAGAAAAACAAAGTAAAACAGATATTTTTTGTCCGGTTACTTTGGCACCATACTGGAAGCTTGTATACTTGCAGCTGCAGCATGCAGCTAGAAAAATCTTGTCAGTTTTTAGGGTTCCGTACTCTAAAGGGAATACAGAACCATTGTAAGATCATTCCCGTGTCTGTCTGTCACAGCCATTTTACTCATAAACTTTAAAACATGGAAAGCTCAAAATGGGGGAGGGAATAAAGAATATTGATCCGCATATATACGTATTATTACACATTTACAAATATATATAAGAGAGGGGGTGTAGGGGGCTAATTAAGTTACTTGAAGAAAAAAAAATATTTTTTTGTATATCGCGCGGATATCTTTTGAAAGTTTTCGTTACTTCGTTACTCTGAATTAAAAAAAAATATTTATTTTAATTAAAAACTTTAAAAAATCCCCTCCTCCTACCGTCCAACTCCTAATCTACTGAAACTAAAATTATGAAAAAATTAGATGTTATAGATGTTATTTTAAATCTTGCAGGGAAACTAGCGATTACTCTGGATCGTATAGTTTTTGAAAAAAGCGCATTTTTCTGTTACACACATATTTCGATTTGTGGGCATTGATCAAAAGTGTTGAGGAGCGTTGGAGATACTATCGTTGCAGAAGCATAAAAACATTGTTGGTAATAATTTTTGAAAAAAATCGTCGTTAATTAGCTGAGATATTAACCCTTAAAGACGGGGAAGATTTTGAAATAAATAATGAGAGGGACGACGTACTCTGCATACCATTGGCTTTCAAAGCCTACTAAATAGCAACTTTTAATAATGTATTTGTGTAATGCACTAGAAGCAGCATAAAAGGAATAAACTTCATACTGTTGCAAACATACTAATTTAATTAGAGTTAATCACACAAATCAGGGTTCGTACGCATAAGAGATTTTTATAAAAGCTATCCATTTTAGTACCAGGAATTTTTAATAGTAATATTTGCCTTATTTAATGAAAACGTTTCTTACTTCAGATATAGTGAACACTACGTTACGAATTTTTAGCATTAAAATGTCTATTTTTTAAAAACTCTTTATGCATGCGAACTCTTCATAAATACTATGTGGTTCGCGACTAGTTTGCATTGAGTCTCTTATTCCGACTCTTGTGTATTTAAAAGTTAATTAAAAACCTATCTATAAAAACGTATCACGGACCAAGGCGGCTTTGCAAATTTGAAAGCTCCTTTCGACACAAGCTCCGTTTGCACAATGCCAAGTTTAAACATTAAATAAGAGTTTTCTGCTAAGCTACACTAGAAAAAAGAAAAGGTTATTAATACGCTGAATTTAGTTTTATGGAATGTCAAATAAAGTTTAAATATGCACTACCTTTTATTCTCAGTACCGAGTTACGTTCCTTATAAATAGTAAAGGATAAAATTAAGAAAAAGAGTTATACAGAGTAGCAATATTTGATATTATTTAAGCTTCATATTTCTTTGAACTTTTATGGTATACCTATTGATATTTTTCTAGTATGTACAGCTATAACCAACCAACTTCGTATAGTTTTTAAACAAGTCTTATTACTCTTTCAGCAACGATTTTCTTTTAATAATATAGTTAACGCCTTCACGATGAGATCACTTAATTTTTAATCTTAAACCACCGGTTTTCCAAAACAGAAAATTTTCTGTTCTTTGAATCGCGAAATTGTTCCAATTAAGTAAGGTAAACTTTATATAAAAAATAACTGATAGAAATAATGAAGGATTCTGAGAATTTTAAGTGGCGTGTATAAGAATCGCTCGTCTTCAAGGGGTTAAAAATATATGTATTGTTGTACGAAATCCTTTGAACGCGAGTAACACTCGCACTTGTTCGTTTATTTAAATATAATGTCGAATAGTTAAGTTTACCCAATCAGTTCTTTCCCAACTATATCTGATCGCTGATATATTAAAATATTTTTTTAGGGTTGACACAAATTTGAATTCGATTCCCCGAGTTATAAAATCGGTGAAATGTGTTAATTAAATACGGCAAAGTTTGCAATCGAAAATACATGCCGCTCGTCCCCAACAGGTTAAAGCGTTCTTTTTTTTTCTTTTTTCCTTTATTGATTATATTTACCATATTGTTGATAAAGACAAATCAGTTGCTTAGAGTTTTTGGTACTTAATAATCTGTTTGTTTCTTCGTTCAGTTATTATTTTAGTATTAGCCGCCCTGGCGACCAGTTTGGTCTCCAGGTATTATGATTTGGTAATTGACTTTTTCTGTAAAAAAAGCCTTTAATTGTCTGCACTTACATTAAACCAAAATATCGGTCATTTAATGCAAATCATTTAATTGTATATTAAATATTATGTGAGTTGGCTTATTTACATTTCACTTTGTCAAGAAAACGTTTTGAAAGTTGAGTTGTATTTCACCTAGCAGAATGAAACTGAAGTTGGATTAAATTACATGCTCGAATTATTTTTGCATGGCAAGATTGAAATTGGAGAGCTTGTTATATGAATTATTACCTCCATAAATTATTTTTTTTTAATCATTGGAGAACGAATCTTTTTTGTTTACTTTGGTGGAAACAGATTTTGGGAAGTTAATTTGAATTTCACTGAATTAATCTCAAAATATACATGTACTCCAATGTAATTCATCTCTCAAATATTTTTTTTTCAAGTGATTTCTAAAAAAATATAATTTTTATATAGCTTTATCCAGAAAAATAATTTTGATTAAAACTGACCGCTTGGCCTATGTAAGTCAAAATGGTCATCACGGCAAACTGTTGATGACAGCCAAATGCGCTCATAATAGCAATAATCTGTACAATAATAATTTGGCGACTTATCACCTGCGCTGGCTAACAATGAAATTGGCTGCATAGCATATAAAGAGTGAAGTGGGTAAGTCCGGAAGTGTTGATGACAGTCACATGACTTAGACTTTTATTATATAGATAATTTATAATTTATATTATTGCAGACTACTGCGCACTTGGCACTGAAATCTAAAGTTGTTTAGTCTTTTTTTTTACCAATGTCTGTGGTTAGTCTTTTTATTTTTATTAATGTCTTGTTGATCTGCACGATGCTCTGATTCAAACATAGGACATTCTCGATTTGCCCATTTGCTTTTTTTCAAAACAATAGTACACAGACTCTTTAATATTGTGATGCATTTTCATATAGTACGCTGAAACACATTGGAGACGCATTGTTATCATCGATCTGGATAGCTGCAGTCGTAATATAATGAACATTTTGCCTTTTAAATCGAGTTCTAATCATTAAACGCAAGCCATTGGAGATAAGGTGCAAACTCGCAAAAGACAAACTGTGAGACTCGGCAATTTAAATGCGCACATCTATTATTATCGGTAGTCTATGGGTTCATTCTATAAAGCAATTTTCTGAGTATTGGAGGCAAACTCAACATTGGCAAAACACACTAGTACCACAGTATTTAGTTCTACGTTATTTTTTTAAACAATAGACATTTATCGAATTCGCTCGTAATACTCGCAACTCCTCGCATATGCGTTCCGATTGCTCATTTTTAGTACACTGAAATTCTAACTTAATAATATCATGTTTTTGGATAATATCGTTTCCATGTTGTTGTGTTCCATGTTAGCTGTCATGTCCATGTTAGTCCATTGATATACAGGGTGATTCAGCTCGTCGGTGACAAACTTTAAGGATCGATAGAGCACACCTAGACGAACATTTTTGAATAGGGAATGTAGGGTCCCTGACGCGATGGTAAGGCGCTAGGCGCTTTCGAAAATTTGGGTGCCAAAATTCGAAACGTCATAAAAACTAGGGAAATGGTTAGATTTTCTTGCTTGTTGCGTCGAAATGATTCTGTTTGTTTAGACTTTCTTCAGTACCAATTTGATAAGCGTATCTCTTAAAACATGGATAGGGGGCGCTGCAGACTTTGGAGAGCTAGACAACAACTTTAAGCCCGTTATTTTGATAATTTAACACATGCTCGCCAAAGTTTATACTCTAACTTAAAGTTTGAACCCAAAAGTAGAGCCCTGCAAAAAGCGTAAGAGCCGGAATAAAATGTCAAAGTACAGGGTGGTCGAAACTCGAAGGCTCCTAAGAGATAAACAAACAGATTTCTTGACTTATGGCATGCATTTTCACGATTCTGTTTGCTGGGGCTCTCTGAAACTCAGTTGAACGGTACAAAAAAGAAACATCGATAGGGGGCGCTTTGGGCAAAAAACATAATTCGTTGACATTTCGGACGCTAACTGGAAACGGGGCGCTACGATCAGTTAAAAACAAAACAAGAGAGTAATTTACTTGTCATAAGAAGCTATTAAAACTGCAGTTTGTTTGTTTTTTTTAACAAACATAGCTGGTTTCAATCATGCACAATGCGCGCAATAAAATTTACATAAGGTGCTTTTTGCTGATTTATGCAAAAGATATCGTACCATATCGATATGCAAAAGATACGTAATGCGTAGACGACAACGCGAGATGACGTAGTTGTATGCGCAGACACGTCTTTTGAACGTGCGGTACCTACTTAAGCTTCGGGTTACTTGTCTGCAGATCGGTAGTAGGATGGAACGGTACACAAACTCTGAATTGGCTGACATGCATTTGGCGTATGGCGCTGCTGGTTGTAATGGACGAGCCGCTCAGCGGTTGTACGCCGAGCGTTACCCCAACAGGCAAATCCCCTACCATGCCTTCTTCGCTCGAGTACACCAGAGGTTGTCCACAACGGGATCTTTCGACGGAGGCAGGCCTGAACGGGAGCGATCAGTGAGCACCCCCGACAACGAAGAGGCTGTGCTTAACCTGGTTGAGGACAACCCAGGTCTTAGCACGAGAGATATCGCCAGACATGTTGGCATTTCGCAAGCAACTGCGTGGCGCATCTTACGTTCCCGGAATCTGCACCCCTACCACATCCAGCGGGTGCAGTTGCTCAGAGAGCAGGATTTTGGCCCTCGAGTGGAATTCTCAAGATGGTACTTGGCGATGAGATCCAGGGATCCCCGTTTTGTAAACAGCATTTTGTTTACGGACGAGTCCACCTTCAACCGGGAGGGAATGTGGAACGCCCACAACAGTCATGTGTGGTGTGATGAAAATCCACATGAAACCAGAAGCCGAGCAGCCCAGGAGCGTTTCTCAGTAAATGTGTGGGCCGGCATTCTGGGGGATTGCCTCATTGGCCCTTATTTGTTACCTGAACGGCTGACAGGTGGAAATTACCTGATTTTCCTGGATCAAGTGCTGCCGCAGCTTCTGGAGGAGGCGCACGTACCCGAAGGTTCGCGTCGCCAGATGTGGTTCCAGCACGATGGAGCTCCGGCCCATTACACGAACGACGTGCGTCTCCATCTAAACGCAAGGTATGGCCAGCGGTGGATCGGGCGTGGGGGTCCAGTTCACTGGCCTGCCCGATCACCAGACCTCACCTGCTTGGATTTCTTCCTTTGGGGTTACCTGAAGGCCGAGGTATACCATACAGCTGTCAGCAGTGCTGAAGAACTTGTGGCGCGCATTGTGGCAGCTGCAGGGCAGATCAGAGATACTCCTGGCATTGTTGGAAACACACACTCCTCAATGCGACGGAGGTGCGAAGCCTGCATCATGGCCCAAGGTCGAAATTTCGAGCATCTTCTGTAGTGTTATTTTTTGTAATTAAATTTCCAGTATCATTGATGTTTTTGGTCTAAATTTATTCAGAAGTGTTGAGCAGAGGTAGAAAATGTGTTTTCATTATTACTAACTGATCGTAGCGCCCCGTTTCCAGTTAGCGTCCGAAATGTCAACGAATTATGTTTTTTGCCCAAAGCGCCCCCTATCGATGTTTCTTTTTGTACCGTTCAACTGAGTTTCAGAGAGCCCCAGCAAACAGAATCGTGAAAATGCATGCCATAAGTCAAGAAATCTGTTTGTTTATCTCTTAGGAGCCTTCGAGTTTCGACCACCCTGTACTTTGACATTTTATTCCGGCTCTTACGCTTTTTGCAGGGCTCTACTTTTGGGTTCAAACTTTAAGTTAGAGTATAAACTTTGGCGAGCATGTGTTAAATTATCAAAATAACGGGCTTAAAGTTGTTGTCTAGCTCTCCAAAGTCTGCAGCGCCCCCTATCTATGTTTTAAGAGATACGCTTATCAAATTGGTACTGAAGAAAGTCTAAACAAAAAGAATCATTTCGACGCAACAAGCAAGAAAATCTAACCATTTCCCTAGTTTTTATGACGTTTCGAATTTCGGCACCCAAATTTTCGAAAGCGCCTAGCGCCTTACCATCGCGTCAGGGACCCTACATTCCCTATTCAAAAATGTTCGTCTAGGTGTGCTCTATCGATCCTTAAAGTTTGTCACCGACGAGCTGAATCACCCTGTATGCATACAAAATTATGTACCGACAGAGTTATTTTTTAGTAGATTTTTGCTTCTAAAAATTCTCTTAATATGGAATTAAATAAATTTTGAGCTGAATTTTTTATTGCTGTTTACATATATCATTGAGTGTTACCCTTTTACATTTTAGGTTAAACTGGAATTTTGAAATAACTACGTGGAACTACAAAGTTTTTATTAAGCTTATGAAGACCAGACAAATATACCTGATTACAAGTAAACCCTCACGACAATATGTTTGAAGATGATGTATATGAAGCATTTAAATTTTTAAATACGCAGGATGAACAAAATTATTTTGGAGTTCCAAAAATCTGTAATGAAACAAAAGGAGCAGAGGCTTCAAGCTCAATACATAGATTTGATGACAGATTGAGCGAAACCAGTCAAAAAAGTGGTTTAGTTCGTCAAATGGAAGAACTAAAATTATTCTCTACAGCCAATAAAAAGGAAAACCTTCTTGAAGATGGTATAATGAATCAAGAAATTTTCCAATATGAACATACAAGAACAACGAACTCTAAGAGATGGCACATGCGTGAAATTGGAGTTCATAAAGAGAATCATTACCCTAAAAATATTAATGAACCGCGAACAAGCACTGATGAAAACGTACAGTCTAATACAGTTCCAGTTACAAGAAAAGAACGATTAATTGATAGAGTTAAACACAGTATGAATCGTGCTAATATATCTTCCAGTGTATCAAGTGTTAAAATTACAAAACCATTTATAAAGGAATACGAAAAAAGAGGGCTTTTAAGAAACAGTACAGAAACAACTCTAGCTGAAAAAGAATGTGTTACAGAAAAAACACATGTTGATTATGACACAGCAAAAATCATGCTTTTGGATGATGCTATGCAAGATTTTAATGATAATAATTATCTGTTCTACGGTAGAAGTAATGCAAAAAGGGATGAAGATAAAACAAAGGTTAAAGGAAAATATATTTCGAAAAAAGAATTTGCGAAACGCTCTTCAAATTGTAATGAAATGTATAAAAATCCTGATATAAAAACTCTAGGAGACTCAATAGCATATTTTGATTTGTCTTATCATATCCAACAGCTTGAAACGAGTCTTGAAGATATAAGAAAAAACAAAAAGAAAAAAGAAGATCACGAAGAATGTTTTAAGCGAGTTGATAAAGAAATTCAGAAGTTATCATTTAAACATCACCCTGACAAAGTTAAAAATAGGGGAGGCACGGAAAAAGAAATAACAACAGCTCAAAAATTACAAACAGCACTTAATTCTACAAGAACGGCATTGAAGCTTTTGAATTCGGCATTCATGGAAGATATCGGGACTGACCATAAATATGGATTTTATACGACACTGAATATCGATTCATTGTGTAATGAAGATGAAATGAAATATCGCATCTATGAGGTAATATTTAAATTAGGCGTGATATCACGTATAAAGCAGCAAAATATAATATCAGAAATTCGCAAATTCCTAATTGAAGCTAAAACTTGTGTTAATAGTTATCTTGTGAAAGACATAGAGGCATTTGAAAAATATCGCGATTTAGCTTTATTTCATTTGAAATGCTGTATTAAAGGCTTCAAAAAACTCATTATAGAACTTGATGACGTAAGAGAGCAATGCAAATCAGACATAAATAGCGGAAATATGCATTTTATAATACTAAAGATGGCAAGAGAGAGCAGGAGAGACTTAATGTTACTAAAATCGCTAAAGAAAATGGCAAAAGCATCATTGAAAGGAAGGTACCAGTTTTTTAGTCCAGATGGGGGAGTTATGGATCCCTATTTTGTACTTCCACTTGTATCTTATGTCAATGTTATATTGATGTGTAATGTGATGGTGAGAGATTCTTCATTTTTTGATAGATTAAATAATATAAATCCTGAATTAGATCCAAAATTTAGAGATGATTTAGGCTACTTGATGCATTTATATTACTTAGCATCTTATTGCAGTGGTAACAAGTATCATGAAGCAACGGTATTGAGATTTTTGGATAAAATGAAATTAATTGAACAAGGTTGGAAAGTGGAAATAACTAAAGAAGAAATCGAAGAAGAATTTTATAAGGGTATGGAGCCAGTCAGTGACTTCATGGATTGCAAGTTTAATATTGAAGATTACAATGAAACTATGCCGACGAATCTTCTGATGTTAGATCTTAAGAAGTGCATGAAGATGATGACAGAATTCGAAGAGAAAGAACAAGAGTTAACAAAAGGTATAAAAGAGTTTCAGAAGAAAACTGAAAAAATGGATGAAAAATATGAGAAATTTGATAAGATGATGGAGGCAGCAGAAGAGCTGAATCAGAAAGTCAAGGAAAGATTAGAGCAAAACAAAAAATTCAGCGAAAAAGTTTCAAACTCCCTTTCAGATCAGTATACAAAGTGACTTTATTACTTGGTTCAACACAATATAGTTCCGTTACAATATAGTAATTATTTTAGTGAATAGTGTTTTTACAGCCTTCTTATTTAGATTCTTCAAATTTTTCAATTAATGAGAATTATTTCAGTAACTTGTGCTTCTTATTTTAATGAATATTTGGAACTATCGACAAATCTTGCATTTTCACTTTACATGCATTCATTCAGAAAAAATATTAATGGATAAAAGAATATGAAAAAATTTAACCTTTATAATTGTGATGGAGGCAATCAAAGAACTGAAGCAAAAAGTGAAGAAAGGATTACAAAACAGAAAAAAAAATGTTTAGCCAAAAAATTTCCAACGCTCTCCAACTATAGCAGGGTCATAACCAGTGAGAAAAATGAGAGGGTTCTAAAATTTTCTGGTAGGGCTAATTCGCAGTTTGTCTATTCCCCCTCTATTAAGTAGATTTAATAAGAAATGCTATTTATTACATTCTCCTGTAAGTTGGAATTTCTGAAAAAAAAATGCAGATATACACCGATTATTAACTCTAAAATTCAAAAGCACCCCAATTTAAAACTTTCTCTCTCTTTAAATCTATCTATCTATATATCATTTTTTTTTTTTTTTTTGAAAACGATAATTTTCGTAATTCTGCATAAATTTTTTCCAAACTTGAGGTGAAAAATCAAAGGATATAAAATCTCGGTCAAGTTCGTTAACCCTTTCCGGCACACTGTGCCCGGTCTGGGAACCTAATTTTAATTCCAAACTTGCAAACGGCACCAGTAATATTTTAGTAAAATTTTGCCTTTAGAATAAAAGCTTAAATTAAGGAATTCAAAATATTAAAAAAAATTCGTTTGTGGATTCCGGTATCAGTCGATAATTTCTCATTTTAGTACAGATTTTGCCCGTGCCGGAAAGGGTTAATGAGTAAAATCGGACAAAGTGGGTGGAAATAAAGAGGGTTTTTCTAAAAACAGAAGGAAATATTCGTAATTATAATGCATATTAAATCAGTTTAAAGTTATTACTATCTTTAGGTAAAAGGCCAAAAATTAATGTATGGCAGAATTTTGGCATCATTAAAAATGGGCTCAAGGGACGAAAAATTCGGGGATTTGAGAAGATAAAATTCACAACTTATTCACAACTATTCTAGTTCCTTGTAGACTTGCTAATCTTTTAAGGAGTCTAGAAGGGTAACAACTTTTTGGTAGGGAAAGTGGGGGCTCAGCCTATCTTTCTCCGTCTGGTTACCACCCTGATATAGTGAGAGTTTAGTTAGAATATTGTGAACTAGTCTAGTTGCATTTAAAGTCTTCTCACTTATACTCGTCATAATTTCCTATGAAGTTTTGGATATTTTTCTTATGAACATTAGGAAGTATTTACTGTTGTTGGCAATGCAGGAAAACATAAAAAAAATTAACTAATAAAATTAAAAGATTGAACACTTTGTTTGTGAACATTTTGAACTATGTTGTATGTAAAACGAATGATTCTTTAATTTTCACGTATTTATTTGAATAACTCTTGCTCCAATTGTAGATTTTTTTTTCAAATCCATGGTCTTTAATGAAAAGTTTCAAATATGTAATATTTGAAATATATATACATAAAACATTAAACGACTTTATGAAACGACTGATTGTGTGACTCATTGTGTTTTACAGTTACTCGACTTAAAATATTGAATGTTTGGCAATGAAATTAATATCAATTATTCGTATTAATTCGCGGATTAAAAAAATGGTCTTGTAATTTTAAAATTTTAATTAGTTTTCGAGATATTGATGTTTTTCTATTTTTATCTTAATGATATTTTCTAATGATGGCAACAAAATGGCTTCATTTTTGCAGGGAAAAAAGGTAAAACAGGGGGAAACTATAGGGTTTATTAGATTTCTTTTTTTTTGCTAACATTTTTAAATTTCAATCGATAATAATGAAGACAATATTGTGATTAAATTATTTTTTCCTAAAATATATGAACAAATTTAATCTTATTTTCATGTAATTGATCTTCAGGAATAAATTTATTTTAGAAAACCAAAAGTCGTCTGTTATTTTAATCGTAAACATAAATTACACTGACTTAAAAATAATAATTCCATCGTAGCTTTTTTTAGTTTTTCAAAAATTCGCATAAAGCCAAAATGATTTAGAGAGAAAAATGCAATTTTCAACGTATTTATTTTAATTCAATTATTAGAAATATTTTAAGTAAATTCTTCCAAATGACGTCTTTATGTAAACGCTAAAGAAAAGGGATAAAGAAATTAATAGGGATTATCATTTTGTCATTAAAAAAAAATCTTAACTAAACTAATTTACAAATGCACTAATTTCGATATGTTAAACGAATGTGCGAAATAATAATTGTTCAGTTGAATGCAAGGAGGATAAAATTTCCTGCTATGCCTTCTTTTCAATTTAAAAGAGAAAATGACATCAATAATACAAACATGACAATTGTCCAAGATCCAGATAGATTTTCCACCATTAGCGAGACGAAATACATCAATCGGATGTATAGTTTAATTACACAGATAATCAAAAATATTCCGTTACATTACGGCCAATGGGAAAAAATAGTTTCAAGTTCACTATGATGTTACATTCTTTCCAACATAATCAAATTGATATGTATATGTGAAGCATATACTATAATATACATTCTGGACAACCTGTGGTGCAAAGAATATTACTTATTGATTTACAGGGCCACACAAAATTATTCCATTACATAAGGGTACAGGGAGAACAATGTTTGGTTTGCGTTTTAATTATATTAAACTATTTAACATTTTTATGAAATTAATATACGTTGCTGAGGATTACTATAAGTTATTTCCTGTATAATAGGAAGCAGATAATATTTACAGGGACAAACAAAAGATTTCGGCTTCTATACTGTATCCGAAATTCTATATATTGTTACAACAAGGTCTGAATATTTTTAGGTGCGTTCGTAATTGTATAATCCGTAGCACCTATGGTCGTCGTTCAGTCTCTCCGCCGTCTGTTCATCTGTCTACAAATAAAACGAAAAAACTACGCAACCGAATTGTTTGAAATTTAAAATGTATAATTATTACATAATTTTGTTGAGTCATTTCAAATTTTATAAAAATTGGATGCATGGTTCAATTACAGGACAGATCAAAAGTATTCCAACACATTATGGTCAATGGGGATAAGAGTTTCAACTGCGTTTTAATGGCTTACATTCTTTCAAACATAATCAAATTGATATGTGTATCTGAAGCATATACTATAATATACATTCTGGACAGTCTGTGGTGCAAAGAATATTACTTATTGATTTACAGGGCCGTACAAGTTATTCCATTACATATAATGGTACAGGGAGAACATTGTTTGGTTTGCCATTTAATTGTATTAAACTATTTAACATTTTATGAAATTAATATACGTTGCTGAGGATTATTATAAATTATTTCCTGTATAATAGGAAGCAAATAATATTTACAGGGACACATAACAGATTTCGGCCATTATATTGTATCCGAAATACTGTATACTATTACACCAAGATCTGTATATTTTTAGGTGCGTTCTTAATTATATAAATACATAGTCATCATCCAGTCTGTCCGTCCACCTGTCTGTCCGCATGTAACAGAGCAAAAACTACCCAATCAAGTCGTTTGATATTTAAAATGTATAATTGTTGCATAATTTTGTCGAGTCATTTCAAATTTTATGAAAATCGGATGTATAGTTTAATTACAAGGACAATCAAAAGTATTCCATTATGTATATTATGCTCTATAGGAAAAAATAGCTTCAAGCTCATTTGAATGATGCTACATTCTTTCGAATGTAATAGAAGTGACAGGAATCTATGAAGTATATACTAAAATATACATTCTGTTGAATCTGTGATTCAAAAAATATTTATTATTAATTTACAGGGTTACACAAAAGTAAACCACAACATACTATATGGGGAAACATTGTTTGGAGAGTGTTTTAATCATATTAAACTGTTTCACATTTTATGAAATTAATATACGTTGCTGAGGTTAATACAGTTACTTCCAGTATAATTCAAAGTAGATAGTATTTACAGAAACACACAAAAAAGTTCGACCATTATACTGTATTCGATTTACTGTATACTATAACAGCAAGATCTGAATATTTTTAAAACTTCGATATAGTACGAAAATATATCAATTGCTATGCTGTACGTGCAATTCACAACTTGTTATTATTATACTGATTATGCTTTGAATAATACGTGTACTATTTCGTACTCTAAGAAAGCAGTCTATATGAGTAACGATAAAAAAAAGTAATGATTAAAAAACCCATTAATACCATAACCATAACTGTCAGTTACTCAGATCTTTCCAATTTTGGATTAAAGATAACGATTAGATGAAAAAGATATGCATTTAAGATGAAGTGTGACACGAAATAAATGTAAAATTTAACAATTTATGCCATTAATTTTCAGTTTTGCGCACTATTTTCGTTAATTTGTGATTTTAGAAAATAAATAAATAAATAAATATTTCTTTTTGTAAAAATTCTATTTAGAAAGCAAAATAATTAGCAGATATTTGTTTTTATCCTACAAAATTACAATAAACATACCACAAATGCAAACAAGGAGTAATCGAATTAATAGAAAACAAACTATTTTTAGCACTTTCCAACAAAGTTGAAAAGTGCTTATGCATTCGGTTTGTCTGGCCGTCTGTCCGTCTGTCCGTCTGTCCGCGCTCTAACTCCCGTAAATATACTCGGATTGCTATGAAATTTTTATACGTTATTGAGGTTTACCCTAGCACGAACCCTATTGAAAATGAAGTATCTACCACGATTAGTTTATCTACAGAGAGAATCAAAAGTTTCCCATTACATTACGGCCTATGGGGAAAAATCGTTAATATACTCAGATTGCCATGAAATTTTAGGACGTTATTGACGTTTACCCTAGCACAAGTCCTATTGAAAATGAAGTTTCTACCATGATTAGTTTATCTACAGGGCGAATCAAAAGTTTTCCATTACATTACGGCCTATGGGGAAAAATCGTTAATATACTCGGATTGCCATGAAATTTTAAGACGTTATTGACGTTTATCCTAGCACAAGTCCTATCGAAAATGAAGTTTCTACCATGATTAGTTTATCTACAGGGCGAATCAAAAGTTTTCCATTACATTACGGCCCATGGGGAAAAATCGTTAATATACTCGGATTGCCATGTAATCTTAGGACGTTATTGACGTTTACCCTAGCACAAGTCCTATCGAAAATGAAGTTTCTACCATGATTAGTTTATCTACAGGGCGAATCAAAAGTTTCCTATTACATTACGGCCTATGGGGAAAAATCGTTTCAAAGAAATTTTAAAGATGCTATACCCTGTCAAACATATTAAAATATGCATTCTATAAAATATAAGGTGAAAATGTAGCTATTATTCATTTACAGGACCACACAAAAGAATTCCATTAGATAATGGTAAAAGGGGGAATTGTGTGTGACATATTTTAAATATATTAAGCTTTTTCATGTATAATTAAATTGGTATATGTCACTGAAGTTTAATATAAATTATATGCTACTGTCTTGCATAATATAAAGTACATAGCATTTACAGGGCCATACAAAAGATTTCAAATAGTATATTCTTTCCGAAGTACCGTATATGTGTCCGATGATGGCTGATGGAGGGATGAAATGCATTTTAATTATGATATTCGCGTTTATATTTCGCTAAATATATGCACATTATATTGTGTGTATAAATGTTATAGTTGATATACAGGGCTATCCAAAAGAGCTCACCAACGTTACTGAATATCAGCGTAAATTATTTAAACGTGGTTCTTAAATAAGCTATGTATTTTTACGCTGAGCTTCATTCAATTTACTGAGAAATGTTTGCAGAATATAGATAAAGGGATATACAGGGCCACGCAAAGAATTCGGTACATGGACGCCTATGAATGATGATTTATGAGAATGTGATTTCAGTTGTTTTAAAAGTGTTTTAGTTTACAATAAATTTTAGCCTAATGCTGACGTGTAATAAAGGTACAATGTAAAGTACAGGGCTGAACAAAAGTATTCAAGTATGTTTCCATCTAATAGTATGATTTGCTGAAAAAGAAATTTCAAGCTACTGGGTATTTACTTGCTAAGCTAAATTTTCCCATTATATGAACTAACATATGAAATACAGGCCTGTTCTAATGTACTGGAATACATATTTGGGTATATTTGGCTATACACTATTATTTCCCTAAATAATAAAGTTTTGTTAAAGATTTCATTAAGTGTTGGAAAGTGCTTCATAATCTATGCTTAACGCATGATTTTTCTTACTTGTTTTATAGATATTATTTTTTAGCACTTTCCAACAAAGTTGAAAAGTGCTTATGCATTCGGTTTGTCTGGCCGTCTGTCCGTCTGTCCGCGCTCTAACTCCCGTAAATATACTCGGATTGCTATGAAATTTTTATACGTTATTGATGTTTACCTTAGCACGAACCCTATTGAAAATGAAGTATCTACCATGATAAGTTTATTTACAGGGCGAATCAAAAGTTTTCCAATACATTATGGCCTATGAGGAAAAATCGTTAATATACTCGGATTGCCATGAAATTTTAGGACGTTATTGAGGTTTACCCTAGCACGAACCCTATTGAAAATGAAGTATCTACCATGATTAGTTTATCTACAGAAAGAATCAAAAGTTTCCCATTACATTACGGCCTATGGGGAAAAATCATTAATATGCTCCGATTGCCATGAAATTTTAGGACGTTATTGACGTTTACCCTAGCACAAGTCCTATCGAAAATGAAGTTTCTACCATGATTAGTTTATCTACAGAAAGAATCAAAGTTTCCCATTATATTACGGCCTATGGGGAAAAATCGTTAATATACTCGGATTGCCATGAAATTTTAGGACGTTATTGACGTTTACCCTAGCACAAGTCCTATCGAAAATGAAGTTTCTACCATGATTAGTTTATCTACAGGGCGAATCAAAAGTTTCCCATTACATATTTTAAATATATTAAGCTTTTTCATGTATAATAAAATTGATATATGTCTCTGAAGCTTAATATAAATTATACGCTACTGTCTTGCATAATATGAAGTACATAGCATTTACAGGGCCACACAAAAGATTTCAAATAGTATATTTTTTCCGAAGTACCGTATATGTGTCCGATGATGGCTGATGGAGGGATGAAATGCATTTTAATTATGATATGCGCGTTTATATTTCGCTAAATATGTGCAAATTATATGGTGTGTATAAATGTTATAGTTGATATACAGGGCTACCCATAAAGAGCTCACCAACGTTACTGAATATGAGCGTAAATTATTTAAACGTGGTTCTTAAATAAGCTATGCATTTTTACGCTGAGCTTCATTCAATTTACTGAGAAATGTTTGCAGAATATAGATAAAAGAATATACAGGGCCACGCAAAGAATTCAGTACATAGACGCGTATGAATGATGATTTATGAGAATGTGATTTCAGTTGTTTTAAAAGTGTTTTAGTTTACAATAAATTTTAGCCTAATGCTGACGTGTAATAAAGGTACAATGTAAACTACAGGGCTGAACAAAAGTATTCAAGTATGTTTCCATCTAATAGTATGAACTGCTGAAAAAGAAATCTCAAGCTACTGGGTATTTTCTTGGCAAGCTAAATTTTCCCATTACATCAACTGACATATGAAATACAGGGCTGTTCTAATGTACTGGAATACATATTTGGGTATATTTGGCTATACACTATTATTTCCCTAAATAACAAAGTCTTGTTAAAGATTTCATTAAGTGTTGGAAAGTGCTTCATAATCTATGCTTAACGCATGATTTTTCATACTTGTTTTAAGATAGCTTGAATTTGTTATAGCCAATTAAACACAAATATTACCAATTCACACATAATTTCGTTTTCTATTTTGAATAGAGTTTTTATAATTATTTAAAATCGGTTATGTATATATTTTCAATAAAATTTTCGTTGTCTAGAACCAGCAATGATAATTTGATTATGTTTTGCATTGCAGGTGAGAGAAATCAGGATCTAGACACCGAAAATGCTGAGCACTTTCTGAAAAACTGACTTATTTATCCACAGAAAGACAATAGATTCTTCGTATGTTTGTAAATGCTTCTGAGAAATCAATTTTTATGGTGATTTAACACTGTTACATTCATAGGAAAATCTTGAGAGTTTTGACAATTGAAACCGGAAGTTTCTAAAAGCAATGTTCCCAGAATTGTAAGAAAAAAAGAAAATCCACAGAGATTGTGTGGTCTTGGAATTTTATCCTAAAAAATAAAAGATCATTAAAAAAAATCCATTGAAAATTCTTAGCCAAATATCGTGGAATATTTAGAACTTGCGTGAGCATCATTTTCTTCAAATTAAACAACATTCAGTGAAAACAGTCGAGTTATGACTGAAAGGGAATTCGAAAGGCCCGAACGAAAATCTCATGAATCCGTAATAAAATGGGATGGAAATCCAGTCTTTTCACATTTGCCAAGTCCATGTGCTGATAATAACGGAATAATTGAGCGAAAATGTTTCATCGAAAACTTAATGAAGGAAAAAAATGATATATTTTCTGATAATCTGTCTGCTAAAAAGGCTGTAACTGAAATAAAATCAGATGAAATAGATCCTGAATACATAAAAACTGAGGTTATGTCGATTTCGACAGAGAATTCCGATTGTTCAAATAAAGATTGCATTAAAATAACTA
The DNA here is from genome assembly GCA_964019185.1 of Maratus speculifer. NCBI lineage: Eukaryota > Metazoa > Arthropoda > Arachnida > Araneae > Salticidae > Maratus > Maratus speculifer. The sequence continues at coordinate 45,676,572 of OZ025294.1, forward strand.
ACCAAAATATTGAAGGAAAACAGCAAATAACTATGGACTACAAAAAAGGTACTGAATTCTCATTATCTTCAAAAGAGACTGATATTGCGGTTATAGATTTTAGCATATTACCTGAAAACAAAACCGAAAAAAGTGCTCTAAACATTGAATGTATAAATAGGAACATGCATCATACCAGAGTTCATGATAATACAGGTACTGGCAATTTACCTAAATCTAAAAATAATGCGTTAAAATTTATGCTACTGAGCGATGAAAATTATAAAGACATTTCTTCTGCGAATTTTTCTTGTTCTTCTGATGAAATTATCACCTTACCAAAGTTAGAAATTGAAGCTTCAAAAAATGCGATTCCACTTTTTAAAAATAACCCTGAAAGTACATCATCTGAAAGTGATAAAGACATTTTACCTATGAATTTGTCTTGTTCTGATGACACCATCAACTTACCAAACTCAGAAAGAGAAGTTACAAAAGATGCGATTCCAATTTATGAAAACACCCCTGAGAGCAGCACATTCTCTGAAAATGATAAAGACATTTTATCTGAGGAATTTTTTTATTCGTCTGATGACATCATCAACTTACCCAAACTAGAAAGTGAATTTGTACACGATGCGATTCCAGGTTACGAAAACATCTCTGAAAGTACATCATCAGAAATGGATAAAGACATTTTATCAGCGAAAGCTTCTTGTTCTTCTCATGGCATCATCAACTTACCAAAGTTAGAAAGTGAAACTGAACAAGATGCGATTTCAGTTTACGAAAATATCTCTGAAAGTACATCATCTAAAAGTGATAAGGACATTTTATCTGCGAAAGTTTCTAGTTCTTCTGATGATATTATCAACTTACCAAAATCAGAAAAAGAAGTTGTACAAGAAGCGATTCCAGTTTATGAAAATATTTCTGAAAATGCATCATCTAAAAGTGATAAAAATATTTTATCTGCGAAAGTATCTTGTTCTTCTGATGGTATTATCAACTTACCAAAGTTAGAAAGTGAAGTTATAAAAGATACGATTCCAGTTTATGAAAACACTCCTGAAAATACGCAATCAGAAAATGATAGAGACATTTTATCTGCGAAATTTTCTTGTATTTCAGATGACATCATCCATTTATCAAATTTAGAAAATGAAGCTGTACAAGAGGCAATTCCAGTTTATGAAAACATTCCTGAAACTTCATCATTTAAAAATGATAAAGCTGTTTTATCTTCGAATATTTCTTTTACGTCTAATGACATCTTTAACATACAACAGTCAGAAAACATCGCTAAACATACTTCACCTTTTGCTAATCAGTACCAATGCAGTTTAGATAAAAATACATTAAATATACTTGAAGAAGAATGTGATAAGTCATTTGACTCATATAATTACGGTTCAGATAAAATCTTGACAAATGAAAGCGAATTGAACACAACTGACAATGTAATTCAAACAGAACCAAAGTTTCATAACAGCAAATATTTTCATTCAAGTTATGACTGTCACGATAAATTTTATAAAGTGGAGATAGAAAAAGAATCGCATAAAATTGCTGATGTAAAAAATGAGAGGTTATATCATTATTCAGATTGCACTATGGCTCAAACCGAGAAAAAAGAATTAGCTATGGCGTCGAATAAAGAAACAGAAGCTGTTGTTCTATATGATGAAGATAGTTGGGAGGATTTGTCAGGTTATATCCACATATATAATAAAGAAGATCAAGACATGCAGCAGAACGTTAAAACAGGAGTTATTGATAAAGGTTATGAATGTGAAAAAAGCAAGGACGGATTATTTTATAATGAAGATTCAGAATATTGTGAAGCAGCTTGCTATTCAACTGACAAAAAGAAACTTTTTGAAAAAGAAGAAAATGCTTACACTTCTTGGCAGGATATTTTCAGTAAGAGTGTATCGTGTTTAATGAACATCAATCTAATTAGAAATTATACTAACTATATAAGCAGAATACCAAACCCAATGGCAACTGAAGAGACTGAAACAAGCAGAAAGGATGAAGACACGACTTTTACTGAGTTTAGTAATTCTTCAAAAAGGATAAAGGAAATATCAAATGATAAATGCAACACAGCAAAGCATGTTAATACAAGCGAAACATTAATTTCTCAGAGCTATCAAAGAAAAAGTCGGGATATAAAAACATTGGAGGATGCGTTGCATTATTTTGATCTATCCACTCTTATAGAAGAACTGGAAGTGAGTCTCGAGGAAGTAAGAAGACACAGAAAAACGAAAGAAGCACACGAATTGCTTTTCAAAGACGTTGATAAACAGATACAAAAACTGTCTTTTAAATTTCATCCTGATAAAGTTCGAAACAAAGGTGGTTCAGAAGAGGAAATAGAAAATGCTCAAAAATTACAGGCTGCTATAAATGCAATCCGCAGTGCATTAAATGTATTGAATGATGCATTTTTAGAAGATCTCGATACCGATCATAGGTATGGCTTTTACATGAAATTAGAGTTAAGTTCATTGGCAAACGAAAATGAAGTTAAAAGCCACATTTACGAAGTTATATTTCATATAGGTTTGTTATCAGAAATAAAGCAGCAGAAAGTTATTGTTGAAATTCAGAAGTTTTTATCGGAAAGTCAATGCTGTGTACAGAGTTATTTTGATCACAACACATGTGATTTTGAAAGACATCGTGACTTGGCTTTGCTTCATCTAAAGTCGTGTATACTTGGCTACAAAAAATTAAAAAGTGAGCTTGAGGCAATTGAAAAGGAATACAAAGCTGAAAAACTGGACAATATCGGTTGCAGCATAAGCAGAATGATTATTGAAAACGAAAACAGGCTAACAGTTTTAAGAGAATTAGAAACAGTAGCCGAAAAATCACTAGCTGGGTCATTTCAAATTTTTACCACTTCAGAGACTATAGATGAATATTTCATGCTGCCATTCGTATGTTACGTGAATGTAATATTGATGTGCAATGTAATGATTCAAAACGAAGCTGGTAGATTTAGAAATGATGTATTGAAGTCCTCCCACATGGATTCTCGAACATTTAGAATCAACGGTCATATTTCTTTTGTCCTTCTGTATTCATTAGTGTTATATTTTATTGACAATAGGCAATGTGAATGGCTTATTAAGGAAAACATGAGTAAGAAAGAATCCAAAGAAGACTTTGATAAACTGCTAGTGTGTTATACAAGTCATTTCAAAAATACTTTTAAGGTGTGTGATTATAAGTATGGTAGTATGAGGAGTTATATATCGGAAGAGTTGAAAAAATGCACAAAGATGATGTTTGACTTTAAAGCTAAAGAAAAAGAATTGTCGGAGAACCTTGAAAAGTTTAAGAAGAAAACAGAAGAAATTGATCAGAAATACGAAAGAATTATGAAAGAAAATGAAGAATTAAATAAGGTTACTCAACAACAGATAAAAAATAGTAAAAAGCTTTCGGAACTAACTTCTTTAGCAACTTCAGAAAAATTCTAAATGAAATTCAAACCTATATAATTTTACCAACATAATGGAAAATATCTTTACCAAGAATTGAATCACGGAATTGATTATATTCGCCAATACTCTTCAGCCATATGCTCCTATGCGCCACTGTTTCTAAATCTAATGTCCTAGATTCGAATACTGACCGAAACACATTTCACTCGGATGTGAAAATTTATTCAACTTTGACCCATATCTAATTAATTTCAATGATATAGACTGATTTGCTTATGTTTAATTATTATTTTGGTGTTTATTGGAAATAAACATATCTTTGATTATTTAATAGTTTTGATGATATTTTACTCTTTTCACCACACCCTGTTGGGACAAACCGAGTTATTTAACGCTTTCGGGACGAGCGACTTTTACGGCATTTTTAGTCTTTTATTACCGTTTTTTTTAAAGCAGAAATTTTTGCCTAACTGAATCGTGAAAATGCTTAAACTAAATAAGGCAAAATCTACAAAAAAAGTTTTCTGAATATAATCGAGGATGCTGAACATCTTAAGTGGCACATATACGGGTCGCTCCTCGCTAAAACAGTTAAGAAATTCTGAGCGAAAGTAAAACTCTACAAATGAAATATATATATATAGGTTGTATTGGTATTCACCGTGGTGTGTGTGAGGGGATTGTATAGTAAAAATAAAATCAAAATAATAGTTTAAAATCTCGACAATGTAGGGCACTTTTGAAGACACAGTTACGAATTGAGCCCACTGGATTCTTAATTGAAAACAATTCTGACTCACTGATCTGTCGAAACCACATCAACATTTTAGTGTGTTCAATTAATAAAGCCTACGTATTTAACATGAAAAACTACTCTTACGCACAATTTTAATCAATTTTGATTCTTTCTAAAGTTTTTAAATATCTTTTGAGCAATACTTATCAACATTTTCAATATTCTCGCTAAGCTCAAAACAAAGTTGAAAAATGTTTATGCATTCGGTATCTCTGTCCACGATCTAATTCCTGTAAATATAATCGGATATTTACGCAATTGATAAACTTTATTTAGGGTCACCAAAGCATGTTCGGTACAGCATATGAAGTATGTGGTATCAATAATTCATTTATAGGGATAGTAAAGGTATTCCATTACGTTATGGTCTAGGAGAAAAATTGTTTGCAGAATAATGAGATTACACTATTTCAACAGATATAAATCACTGAATTTCACTACAACATTTGATTATAACAGAATAGGATATTCATAGCATTAGCTGTTCATATACAGGGACACAAAAAAGAAATCGGTCACAGTACTGTTTTTGAGTAATAATTGATGGAAATGTGTTTTAAAACTCGGTATGCACTTTAAAATTTAAATAATTTTTGTATGGTACTAATTGTATATAAATTCTATGCTTCATATACAGAGCTACACAAAAGAATTCACATACCAATATCCTTATTAGCAGAAATTACTGAAAGGGTATTTTGAATAGAGGTGTATATATATTTCTTAACTGAACAAAATTTTGGCATGCATGTAGTTATAATAGGTACAAATCTATATATCCTATACAGGGCTGCTTGAAAATTTGGATAATGTTCTGATCGTAGATAGAGAAATCTCAAATTGGGTTTTCAAGTGTGTTATGCGTTTCCGTATTGTTGAGTTAGACATTATAGTTGTCTGAGCGAAGCGAAGTCTTATACTCAGAGTACGTAACGATATGAAAAGTCAAAAAAATTCTTTCGTCAAGCAAATCTCAAAAAGTACTTGTCGGATTTCGATTCTGTTTGTACCAGTAGGTACCTATGAAGGTAAACTGGTGAATGCACCATCTACGAAAAATTAGTTCCAAATAGTTTAAGTTATTAAACTGTGCAGTTTTGTTGCATTATTCTGAGCCTGTTAGGAAGTGTTTCATAATCTGTAATTGATGCATGGATTTCTTTCTTTCTTTTTATTAACATGTTTTGATTTTAGTATGATTTAAGATGCATATTTACTGTTTCTTTGACTTTTGTTAAAAAATTGTAGCATTATTTTGCACAAGATTTAGAAATATTGATTTATTTATCAGATTTTAATATATTTTAATTGTACCAATTACCAATTTCCGACGTGAAGCATTTGTAATAACCATTGTGATTTTTTAAAATCATTTTTTACTTTTTGATACGCGCATGAACATATGAAAAAAACTACGATGGTGTTATAAATGATTCATATAGAAAAAAATTCCAATTTATACAATTGAAATACATTACAACCTGCTAAAAATATCCCTATCCTCATGTTTCTTATCTGAGTATAATAGACATTTAAACAATCGTTAAACAAAACCAATCAGAGACCATAATACAAATAATATAATATATTTTATTAAAACAATGAAGATGTCAGTAAAAAGTCATCTCGTTCTTATCAGAGGGCAAAAATCGAGCCTTATCTACCCAATTCTTTTCTGCAATCCCTAATCTAATTTCTTCTGATGAAATCAGATAAAACATGTAGTTTTCTTAAATAAAACCTAATTCGGCGCATATAGCATTACTAGCTATCCGTAACGTCGTTACCGTGGAATTAAAAAAAGATAACGCATTAACTAAGCAAAATGTTAAATTAAAGATAATTTAAAACACATATAATTAACACACATTTTATCACATTTTATAGGAGGTAATATCGAAGTTCTTATTTGTAGGGGACTTGAAAAAACTCAGACAAATAAAAGGTAAATGTTGTGCCTGATAATATGAATAATCGCGGAAATGAAGCTGCAGTCACTTTTAGTCCAAGAGCCGACAGTACAAAAACCTATGTAATCGAGCACAAGAAAAAAACCTTTATTTTATGGAAGAGTAGAAATAGGGTAATCTAATGATCCATGTCTGGCGGAAGTGAAGTGGTACATAAGCCAAAAATTAATACCACTAGTGGTTCACTCGCACGTTTATCACTGTGATTGCCCTGGAGGTTTGCACGGGCCGGAATTTCCAGGCCCGGGCCCCGCCCGGCCCGTAGGAAAGTTATTTCGGCCCGGCCCGCCTGGCCTGCTCTAAAACTCAAAAGTTCGGCCTGGCCCGTACAGAAATCAGTGAAAACAGGCCCGGCCCGTTACAGTTTCTACGATTTCTGAAAAATTCAGATTTTTGTCATATAATTAAGATTCCGTTAAAGAATACTGCATACATAACTATGGAATGATTTTACAGTAAATTTTACAGGAAATACACATTAACAACATTAATGATTATTTAGATTCTTAGGCTTTCAACATTCGAATAAAGATTCATTAAAAAATTAATATGGCTTCGAATAAAAAAAAAAAGAAAGAAAGCTAAAAACATCGTTACTTTTGAAGCTGTTTATTAAAAGAAGATTTAAAAAATATTTCTATATCATTTTATTAAAGATTTTAAATCCAAATTCATTCTTAAATTTAAAAGAAGCTCCTTTCTGATACATTTCTAAATTCATTTTTTCTCTCAGAAACGCATAAGATTAGCAAGAATCTTTATTCAGAAACTATATAATCGAATGGCGTTATCAATTTTTTGATACAAACAATTTAAGAATACTGCAAGCAAATAAAATACTGTCATAATTAGCGTTTTGAATAGAATTTCCGGAAGTGATAGCATGGGAAGAGAGAAAAATGCAATCATTTGAGAAACTATTATATCTCAACAAGGTTATACAAGTATTTTATTTACCAAAAATGAAAAACGCTATTCGATTCTAAATCCCTTCAATAGTTAGGCTTATCACTTTTATGCCTTTACAATTTAAAATTAAACAGAAAATTGAGAAATTAATTTTAAAACCATCAAGAAGCATATATCCAAAGATTAAGCTAACATAAGTTCTTTATCGCTGTTAATAATTTTACAAATTATGTTTTCTGCTCTACTGATCTTGAAAACAATTAAGTCTAGTTCCGGTCCGGCCAGTCTATATGTAGAAAAATAATGCAAGCTTGATCTCGGCCTGGCATAAGCCAGCTAAAAAAATATTACAACGGGTTACACACAATGTAACTCTCCGATGCCGATCTATACACTGTACATTTTTATATTGATGTTGTCAAACTAGTATTGCTCGTGACGCACATTTATACTCATTCTCGTTAAAACCATTTTCGTTGAATATAGTTCATATTTTATCATTTGCGCTTAAATCTTTAGAAATTTTTTTTTATCGGCCCGGCCCGTCTGGCCCGTTCAATTTTTTTGCCGGCCCGGCTCGTTGAAAAAGCTATTCTAAATCTGCGGGCCCGTTAGAAAATTCGAAACGATTTCGCCGGCCCTCGGACCGGGCCCGTGCAGACCTCTAGATTGCCCTACAAACAAATGTATGAAAACTGTTAAAACTGGGAGCAGGAAAACAAAATGTTAAGCCTACGAGTGAACCACTAGTCGTATTAATTTTTAGCTTATGCACCACTTCACTTCCGGCAGACATGGATCATTAGATTCCCCTATTATTACTCTTCCAGAAAATAAAGATTGTTTTGTTGTTGTGTTCGATAACATAGGTTTTTGTGCTGTCGCTTATTTGACTGTTATACTGCACAACCACTGTAACTCACCCCATGTTCTACAGAAATCATCTTCTAATGCATTTCAGAGTATGATATCAAAGAAAGAAATATCGTGCGCTAAACCTAGATAATAAAAATAATATCCAACACTTTCAAAATACGTAACTTTGGCGGCTTATTCTTTTGTGCAGCTATGTAATATAATCTATAAGTTTGCAAACATTCTAAATACAATGTTAAAATATCGTTTAGTTAGAAAAAGCATAACGAAGATTAAAATTCACCTTTAGAAATTTATAATAATAGATAGAAACGTGCTTGAATTCTTTTGTACAGCCCTGCATATTACGTGCAGATTTTTATACGTGCCGCATATTTAGTTTAAATTATTCAAGCAAAAATCCGAATAAAATTATTGAATTCACATTTTCGGGAATTACTATAGCACAAGTGATAATGTATAAAGTTTTTTGAACAGTTCGGTATATGATTTTATTTATCTTTTATAAACATTTCTTATTTTAATAAATGCAGCTAAATATGAAAATGCATAACTCAAATTAAAACCATCTTAATCAATTTCCGCTCATTCTCAGTACTGTTTACGAATTCTTTTATGAAGTCCCGTATTTAGTCTACACAATTTAAGCATACAACATGTTATACAAAGAAATAGTTAACTTGAAAATGTATACCATACTTGAAAACGCTCTTCAGCAATTATTTCTAATAGACCATACTTCGGATACAGTATTGTACAGGCACGGACGCGCCTTCGACCGGGAAAAATTTGTGCCCATATATATGCCTCAATTTTTTTCACTCTTTGTGCAGTTACATTCTGGTTAGTGTACTAAATTCTAAGAATTCATTTACAATCAGTAAGTATTTCCTCAATCAATAAGCAGACAGCATAAAAGAGGCATCTTTTATTATCAGAATGGAATTACAATAGATTGTAACAATTTCAAGATCCGAAACCTAAAGGGACATGTTTACATGCAACCGCAAGGGAAAACATGCACCCAACGAGAACTCCAGAAGCCTTGACGCCCTGGAAGATTTTTTTCCATCGCTTCATTGACTGATGCCTTTTAGATTTTAACCAAATATTTTGCATACTAGTATTAAAAAATGCTCTGACGAGCACAAAAAAAGGTTAATATGTTTTTAAGTATGAAAAAGGGTTTGACAAGTGCTTCTGTTTATTACTGAGCATGAGGAAGGACAAGGGATTCCTTTTTGGCTACAATTCATTTCAATGCCAACTTTGAAAAAATCATATTTGCGCTTTTTCCGTGAAAACAAATCAGTTGCAGTTACTATAAAAATGTATAGTGTAAAGCCATAACCAGTAAAGATACAGCTTAATTAGACATAAATGTAAGGGAAGACGACATAGTGCCAAAAACCTAGTTCCTGCAGGTATCACATTCATGCACTGCACCAAGCATGCCCTAAGTGTATAATTGCACACAGGGGCGTCGCCATGGGGGGGGGTATGGGGGGGGGAGCCTCCCCCCCAATATATGTGAAGTTGGGAAATTTGAGCTTAGAGTTGGGAAAATTTAGATTTTTGAAAGACTTTCTTTTTTTTTTAATAATTACAAGAAATATATGAACTTTTTATTCTTTCGGTGACAATGGTTTAGCAAACAAGTTAAATTATCAAAAGAAATCAACCAGACTCAATTTGTCATTGTATTTCTCTGTTCTATGAAAACATCATACACTTATTAGACCTAAATGTCTCTGCTCCTGTGTATCAATATCTGACTCTAAACAGCTTTCTCCACTCCTTTGTTTCCTCCAAAACTTTCATTTCTGAAAAATTTCAAATTATAGTCCGTGACTTTTATGTTACTTTCGTATGAAAATCCATAATGGCTCATATACTAGAAGTCTGTCCGGGCCTGGGCTTGGTCCAAGGTACTGGCATGGCCCGTGGACCGAGCAGGCAAACTTTCAAACAGAGTGCTTCCACCATTCTGATATAAAAATTTAAAAGAAGCTCATAAAATTTGAATTATTTTCAATAAATATGAGTTTCACAAGAATGCGTATAAATGTGCTGCATGAGCCGATTTTATTTTAACAACACTAATGCAAAAATATATTTTGTCCAAAATGTAGAGAACGTCATCGGATAGTTAATCATGTTTGAGCCTGAGCTTAGCTTTTTTTGCAGACTCGGGCAGGAGCACCGTCAGTTTATTACCCCTCCCCCTTTTTAATCCTCAAACCAGAAAAATTATCAAATCATAGATGCAAAAAAGTAAAAATGTCGAATATGAAGTCGCAAAGGACTGATGAAAACTTTCACTTTAGACAGATTTTTATCTTTGGCGGGAAATTTTCAAGCAATTTTTACGTCAGGAGTATGAAAGGAGGACACTGTGCAACATCAAACACCCTACAGTTGGCGGGGGATTCCCCTCACATCGCCAGGTCCCCCAAAATGGCTTTCCAGATTGTTTATTACCTTGTTCATAGTCATATAATAACAAACATCTTCATTAATCTCTCACATTTTCTTCCGGAAGTTTTTTTTTTTTTGTAATAGAGGCTGCGATCAAAAATGTCTGTTTTCTTGTGGGGGGGGGATGTCTCCCCTGCCCTCCCCAAGTGGCTCTCCTGGACTCGGGTTAGGCCGAGGTAAGGATTATTTTTTTCTGCATAGTTGAGTCGGGACGGAACTGGACTTGGTTGCTCTTGGCATGTGTCGGGCGGACAGTTTTGCTTTGCAAAATAAGTAATAATGATAACGAACTTTTGGTAAGGGGAATCATCGGAAATGTATCTTGAGGTGGTTCTCAAATCCCTGTTGAATAACACAAAACTTTCTGAAACATTTTCTGACTCATTTTTAAAAGAAAATGCATAACATTGACAGGCCTGAAGTGATTGGATTGAAACGATTTCGAATTGAATAGCGTTTTCCATTTTTCGATAAATAAATTACTTATCCAATTACAGGCGATTATTGTCACACAACGACAGTTTTCTCTTCTTTACTTGCTATGACGTTTTGAAAATCGAATCAAAAACTAATATTTGACAGCCTTTTCTGAAATATATGTTGCTTTCATTCCAAGAAAAAAGAAAGCGCCATTCGATAACATTTTTTCTAAATAAGAACATCTGCCAATTTTATGCGTTTCCGAACAAAAGTGAATTGAGAAATGCGCAAGAAAATAATTATTTTAGATTCTTTTTATCAGCATTCTTTAGAACAGAGGTTCCCAAAGTGTGCTCCGCGGAGCCCTTGGGGCTCCGCCTGATTTTTCCAAGGGCTCCGCGGCGTTCCAGGAAAATAATCAAAACATGAAAAAAAAAAAAATAGCATATTGCAAGTGAAAGATTTTCAAAAGTATGAGGGATTTTTTGTCCGTGTGTGTAAAAAATAAATATATCTATAAATGGGTTGAAAAAAAAAATACAATAATACACTTTAAACTTCAAAGCTACTTAAATATTCGAATTATACATGGACCTATTTTCTGTATAATATTTTTGGTTTGAATTGTTTTATTTTATGTTTCTGCATTTAATTTGTTTTAAAGATTCGATTTAAACTAAGCTACAGGCAAAGGTGTAGTCGTAAAAAAAACAAAAACAAAAAAAAAAAAAAAACAAACAGAGGATATACGCTAAGCAGAGGGTATACGCTCAAGGCAAAGAGTATACTCTAGAATGTGTATATTATATGTTTTCTTGAAAAGCAGAGGGTATACGGTGCTCCTTAAAAAATACAGAAGATATACGACGTATACCCTCCACTACATCCCTGGCTACAGGAAATAGCATTCTGAATCGAATGCACAACGTGAATCGATACAGAAAAGACCCTCCAGTGCTGTTAACTTTGCTTTCCGAACAAAAGGGAGAATAGTTTTGTTATTTGGAGTTTCTCTTTTGAAATTTTTGAATAATTTTTTTTGTATTGGATAGCGACAGCGCACCTTTTTTACTTTTTCGCTTTTGGTTGCAGATATTTTTTTAAAGTACTTTCAGTTTCGAAACCGGTTTCGAGAGTGAAACTAACTTTGTAAAAAATATCTGCAACCAAAATCGAAAAAGTAAAAAAGGTGCGCTGTCGGCATGCACCTAAGCTATCCAATGCAAAAACAATTATTCAAAAATGTCAAAATGCGAAAGAGTTATTAGAAAAATGCTTCCCCATAGGAATAGCATTAGCTCGCGAGCGTTTCCTCGAGCGAGGACAGGGACCTTAAAGTAAGATGCTGGACGATTTTAAATGGGTACTAAATCCATTCAGTGTAAAAACAAAATCACACAGCTTAAGCTCTGGGGAAAATGAAGCTCTCACTGATTTAACATCTCAAAACCATCTAGTAATCGCTTTTCAAAGCAAGGTATCACTGAATTTTGGTGTCATTTGACAGATAAATACAAAATCTTGTTAGACGAAACAAAATTAATTTTAATCCCATATTTCAACGACATATCTGTGGGAAGCTGAATTCTCCACTTACAAAAGTATCAAAACACAGATCCAGACATTAGCTTACAGTTGTAGAAAATTGCACTTGATGTCAAAAAACTGTGCAGAACAATTCAAGCATACTTTTCACACTAAACTTTAATATTTTATTGCTCGTCACAAAAAAAGCGGCATTTAATATTTGTATATATTGCATATTGTATTGTTTTTAATTTCCTTAAACTGTTTATTTTATTTTTATTAAATTTTACTTATTTAAATCTTCTATCCTAATTTTAAAATTGTATTTAATTTTTAAAATAATGTCTGTCGCTTAAAACGTCTTTTCTTAAAAGATCTTGTGTCATTGAAAATACCTCACTAGATACACTTGTGTGTAATGTGTGTATATATAGATTTTTTATTTTTATATCTTTATTTTTTCAATCTGTTTATGTTTTTTGTATTAATTTTTAATTATTTAAAAATTTTTATACTGTTTTTCATAGTACAATAATATTTGTCTCTAAAAACATATTTTTATTGCATCTTCTATCATTTACAGCATCATAGATTCATATTACATTTGTCTACATTGTGTATAAATATTTCTTTTTTTATGTATAAATTTAAATTCTTTAATCAGTTTGTGTTATTTGTATATTTAAATTTTCTATACTGTTTTTCATTGTACAGCATCATTTGTCGAATAAAATGTCCCCTTTTTGTATCTTATGAATTCAGTGTTTCTGTATACGGAAAGGGCCAAACTGAGAACCTTAGTCCAATGTTGGAAATTACTGCCTTGGATTTTTATCCAGCAAATTTTTCTCTGTTCAAAAGGTATGAAAAACATTAATTTGTAAACCACAGAGTATCGTCGGGTTCAGGGGCTCCGCCTCAGAAAATCTCCCCAGATTGGGCTCCGCGGGTTCAAAAATTTGGGAACCGCTGCTTTAGAAGAATCTTAATTGTACGTTAAGAAAAATCCGAATTTTTTGTAGCTATCAAATTGGGCCGGATCGGGCCTGGTTTAATTGTTTTTTACGCAAGCTGTTCCTGTTTTCAAAGATTTTTGTTCAGGCCGGCCCCTGAACTGTGAAAATATAGATCCGGCTCGAGCCAAAGTTTTAATTTTCAAATCGGGCCGTGTTGGGCCAAAATAGCTTATATGTAGTCGGGACCGTGCTCTGATCTGGAAATTCCAGCCGGAAAAGACATGTATAGCAAAGACAGTAAACAAAAAAGGGAATTTTTAAACTAATGATGGTTGACGAAAGAAAAGAAATCGCAATAGATCTTTAAAAATAAAATTAATAATTCCAATTATAACATATTCTACTGTCAAAATGAAAATAAAACAAGAAAATATTCACATCTTTTCATATTTAACCCGTCGTCGTCGCGTCGCCGGAGAATTTATACAACGGCTTTAGTCGTCGAGTCAATCTAAGCTTAAAAATCTGTAAATTTTATTTCAAAATAGCAATCTATTCTAATATTGTAAAACAAAAATGCAATTTGTATTTCCGTTTTATGCTAATCTCAAATAGTATTAAAAGAACTTGGAATAAGTAACTTTGAAAAAAAAAAATATATTAAAAATATTTATTCAGGCGCCAAAAGAAAAAAAAAAAGAAAAGCTGGAGTCCTAATTTCTATAATAATAGCTACACCTGCTATATTACGTAACTGGGCAACAATATCCAATGAGTTTTCGCCAGAAAAAATACTGGTAATCCTTTGTCGTCAAGAAAAAATAATCATAAAAGCAAATGTGATTTCAAAAAATTATTGATTCTGATAAATGTGTTCCTTTTTACTTTGTTTGTGTGCGGATAAAAAAACTGCTATATTTTTACCGGTTTATAAAATATGAAACCAAAGCGATATAAAGTTCAATGTTGTAATTGTAAAGCAGTATTTAATAATGACTATAAATCTCAGCATGAAAAAAACAATCATAATGGGAATAGAGTTTCTGTGCAGGAAATTGGAGCCCCTAAAAATCCATTCGATGCTTCAGTACGTAAAAGGAAAAAAGTGGACGATGTGAAATCGGAACAAATATATGGATATGACAGCAGTCCGTCAAATGAAGAAATAATCAGCATAAGTTGTAATACTGATGTGTTGAACTTAAATAAAAAGTCTGAAGAAATAAAAGATTTTTCTTTTCCTATAAACAACACCGAGAGCGAAGATCAACTTCTTCAACAGTGTAATTTGGATTTTTCAAAAGAAAGTGAATTTCTACATGAGGCTACGAATTCCAAAACTCAAAACCAATCTGAAATGAATAATGAATTTCAAAACGAGACTGCAAGCTTCACAAATGAAAACCAAACTAAAGAAGAAAATGAAAATAAGTCGGACTGGGTGTCTTTTATGGGAAAATTTTCTTTTATTCTCGAAAAATTAACTGAGAGCAAAACTATTTTTTCTAAATATAATGAATCTGACATAGTTAACGAGAAATTGGCAATAACTGAGATTGTTAACTTTATCTCTTCAATTAAAGAAACCTGTGATATAGTTCTTGAAGAGGGGTGCAGAGTATTGAATAAACTGAATAATGAGTTAGAATTTTCAACTGAAGACAGTGGAAGTGCCTCTGAAATAGTAAATCATGATCCTGGTCTACGTCCAGATACTTTAAATGAAAATCAGAAAAATTATTTAATTCAGTTAGGTCCACATCAACCTAAATTAGCATGTTTTCCTTCTGATGGAAAAAACCGGTTTAATCCCCACTGGTATACAGAATTTGAATATTTAGAGTACAGTACAGCAAAGCATGCTGCTTTTTGCTTTGTATGTTGTCTTTTTCCTGTTGGTATAGGTCGTGAAAAAAGAGAAGATGCTTGGACTTCAACCGGAGTAAAAGTATGGGGTAAAATGAAAAGTTGCGGAAAAGATAAATTAGGGAAGCTCCAACAACATTTCTCATCTCAAGCTCATAAGTCTGCTCTATATGATTTTTGTAATTTTCTTGTAAAGAAAAAACATATTGATGTCTTAATTGACAAATCAAAAAGACAAGTTTTAATTCAGGAAGAAAAAGTTCGAATGCACAACAGAGAAGTTATCAAAATTTTAATGGATACTTGTAAAACATTCGGAAAGCAAGGATTAGCATTTCGAGAGTCAAACACCGATGATATTAATAAAGGAAATTTTTGCGAAGTGATACAGCTTATCTCAAGGCACAATACTACAATGAAATGTTGGTTTGAAGATAAAAAATTGAGACCATATCATGTTACATATATGAGTCCAGAATCTCAAAATGAAATGATAAATTTAATAGCATCTGAAATTCGTCAGGTAATCACTTCTGAAATAAAAAATAGTTTATGTTTTGCAGTTTTGGCCGACACAACTCCAGATCTGTCACACAAAGATATAATGTCTATTGTTATCCGAAGTGTAAGTAATGAAGGTGAAATTAGGGAAAGATTGGTCAAAACAATTGAATGTAGTGACAAAACTGGAAAGGGAATGGCAGATTTAATTTTACAGTGCTTAAATGAAATAGAAATTGATTATTCGAAGCTTGCATTCCAGTCTTATGATTTTGCTCAAAATATGTCCGGGAGGTTCAATGGTGTACAAAAACATATATCTGAGATTGTCGGTCACAGTGTTCCTTACATACCTTGTCAAGATCACCGCACTAATACTGCTCTAGAACATGCTTGCAACGTTAGCATATTAATTCAAGATTTGTTTAACATCCTTGAAGAGCTCTATGTCTTTTTCACATCAAGTACAAAAAGATTTAAGCATTATCAGTCAAGTGTAGAGAACATTGATAAAGTAATTCAACTTAAAAATCTATCAAAAACCAGATGGACCGCAAGAGCTGAATCGGTCAAAGCCTTAACTCAATCGTTTGAAATGGTAATAGAACTATTAGAAAATATTTTCAATGAAAAGACTTTTGATTCCTCTACTAGAACAAAAGCATTTGGAATTTATAAAAAAATGAAAACTTTTGATTTTATTGCATCATTTTTTTTCAGGAAAAACATCTTAAGCAAAATAAAAATTTTAACTGAAATTCTGGAGACACCTGATTTTAACGTCATTGACTGCATTGCGATAATAAAAAGTACTGTCCAAAGCTTACAAGCAATTAGTGATGATTCCACTGGAATGAATAATCTTATAAAAAGTTCAATTGTATTCGCTGAAAAAATGGGGATAGATGTTGAATCAGACTTCCGAAAACACCATAGAAAAAGGGTTCCACCTAAAAAAATTGATGAAAACAATAGAACAGCAATGGACATAGATTTAAATACTTTTTACAGGAAAGAATTCAAAGAAGTTTTGGACACATTAATAATGGGTTTCAATGACAATGTTTTATGTATCAAAGATACTATTGAACCGATACATTCGATTTTTAAGCTACCATTCACCAAAGCAAATTTGAGCATAAGTAATCTAGAAAAAGTTATTAACATGTTTCCTCCTGGATCTGATAAACCTGACATACACGACTTGCAGAGTCAAATGGAAATACTTTTTGACTTGTGTTCAAACAATAATGTTGACTCTCTTAACGGACTTTTCGTTCATGCCAAAAAATTCAAAAATTATTTAGGTCAAGCCTTCAAACTGTGCATTTTAACATTCACAGCAGCTTATGGTGTTGCGTCAAATGAAAGGACATTTAGTCAGCTAAAAATTATAAAAAATGAATTACGAACTACCATGAGCGATGACAGACTGGATAGCTTAATGCTTTTGAAATGTGAAAATAAAATAGCGGACTTACTTAAACTGGACGATGTGATCATTAGGTGGGCTTCTTTGAAGAACAGAAGGATCAGTGTTAAATGAAAAAAATTACAATGTAAGTGTTCATTAGCAATCGTTACAATTTTTCTTTATGTAACATTTTTTGTTTCATATTTCATATATTTATATAATTTTTTTTGAATGTATGCAATGTCTCTAACTTTGAATCTTACATTTATTGCATTATTTGAAATTGTTTCTTTAACCTTTGTGGTAAAAGTATAATCTTTATCTCTTTTTCTTCTGATCTTTATTTTCACGCTGAAAAAATAGCAATAAATCTAGTTTTTTTGTCTTTTTTTTTTTTTTTTTTTTGGAAAAAAAATTATTTTTAATGCATAAGTATTGTTATCATTATAAGCACATTGCATTGTATAATTTTAATTGGAAATTAGAACAATATTTTTCAAGTTGGGAAATTTTTAAATTCTCCCCCCCCCCCAAAAAAAAAAATATCTGTAGCTATGCCTCTGATTGCACAGAAAATTGATTTGTAGTATAGTGAAGAGTGAACTGTGCAGTTAACATCAGGGATGTAGTGCAGGTTATACGCCGTATACCTTCTGGACTTTTTAATAGAACACCATATACCCTCTGTTTCTCAAGAAAGCTTATAGTATACACATTCTAGGGTATCCCTCTGCTTAGAGCATATGTCCAATGTTATTTTTACGACTACACTCCTGGTTAACATCTAAAGCTCGGTGGGAAGTTCTACTAAAGAACCGCAAATTTCTTTTATATGGAAAATGCGCAAATATGATTTTTTCAAAGTTGGCATTGAAGTGAGTTGTAGCCAAGAAGGAATCCCTTGTCCTTCCTCATGCTCAGTAATTAACAGAAGCACTTGTCAAACCCTTTTTCATACTTAAAAACATATTAACCTTTTTTTGTGCTCGTCAGAGCATTTTTTAATACTATTCATTTAATTTTTTGATAAAAACTGAAGATTTTATAATATCTTAAAAAGAAAAATAATTGCTGCTGTCAAAATTTATAAAATGATAACAACAGCATAAAATTTTGATGTATCAGAATAATTATAAAAGTCATTGCATTGCTATATAAAATGCATGATAAGAAAAATAAACAATGGATTTGAACGAAAACAGTACAGAACTTTATTAAAAGAATTAAAAGCCATGCCAATTAAATACATTCAATGTAATTTCTCAAATAAAACATTCACAACTAAAAAAATTCTAGAAATTGAATAACAATTAACATAAGAATATTCCCGAAGGAATAATAATTTAACACGAAAGCATTTCTAAACAAAACAAACTTACATCAGACGGGATTTGAACTCTCTACCCGCTGCTGAGCAGCCAAATGCCTTACTTCGAGAGTCCTAGTTTAACACCAGAGATGTTGCAAATTTTGCTATAGTACCTATATAAATACCAGCATAAGTCTTGTGACTGTCATCAACAGCTCCGATCTGATTGTTTTATTTTTTATATGCCCGACGGCTATTTTCCTACTTTTATTTTAGCTACTCGAAACAATCGCCAAATAGGTTTCCTTCGCCATAATTTCATTTCAAATATAAAGCTGTCACTAGCTTTATTTAAAATACATGACTTTCATTAAAAAACACATAAATTAAAAATACATACATATCAGATACATTTAACTTGCACGTTTTTCTTTCATTTTATTAAAAATACTATAAGTAAATATATAACTACTTAATTTATCCCATCGACCAAAGAACAATAGACAAACTGTAAGATTATATGCCAATAATGGATGAACATAAATGTTACACTTCCTTGACATTAAACCCGCTACACTTGTTTGTTAAGTGATCAAATGATTTTAAATTCGATGATTTATTTATATTTTTATTAATGTTTGACTAATTTATTTGTTCTTTTGTTATTTAATATAAATTTTATACCAATAAGCGAATAGCTCTTGATATTGATTGAGAAAAATATAATATATAATTTATTAAAGTTACTTTATGGTTGTATCCGCCGACATTATTTGGTTAAAAAAAAAGCATTTAACTCCTTACAAATTTCCGCTAACATTGATTTTTTTTGTACCTTCGTATTAATGCCACCGAAGTAGAAGTTGTGCTAATGCGCCAATAAAGAGTGATCTTGTTGTTCGTGCCTTTTTTGTGGTTTTTTAGCCTCCGATGCTATTTCTTTCAGACAAGCTAAAAAATGTCGTGTCATCAGCCCTGAATTTTCTACTCAACCAATTTTGATAATTATTTTTTTAAATGAAAGCTATTTATTTGTAGTTGTGCCCATTTTAGTTATTTTTTAATTTATTTCCATTTTTATATTTTATGTTTAATTTTAAATGCTTTTTACGATATTTTTCAAAATGGTGGCAACTCAGTTTAGCTTTTCTCTCGATAATAAAAATTTATTTTCCAAAATGAAATGCGTATAATTATGCACTAATTGAGGTAAAAAGTATATTTACTGAGAAATAATATTAATAATGTAAATAAAATAACAGAAAATAATTTATGATAAAAATTAATGTCTAAAGCAAAATAAGAAAAATTTCAAATGAGGAAAATGATGCCATTCAGCAACCAGATAAATGGGAATTACAATATTATTACGGATGCCTTTTTCATATTACTAATAACAGTAACTTTTAAAAAATATTTGAAGAGAAAATGACGTCACTATTTAAAACATCGCATTTTTACTCATAACGATATTAGGTACTACTCTGTTATCCCGTCGACCAATTTCGCCAAATTATACAAATCGCCAAACTAATAGCCAAATTATACATTTTGACATAATTTTTATTTTAAATAGCGAAAAAACAAATAATTAGTAGAATATTAATAAGAATATTAATAAAAAGTCGAAATAAAAATCACTTAATGACATTTTAAACACATGAATCGTATTTAATGTCATTGAATGTGACATTCACGATCATCCATTATTGGCATTTAATCTTATAGTTTGGCGATAATTTTTTGGTTGACGGGATAACCTCTGGTAAACCCGATCCTATCAAAAACATGAATGTGAAAGAATGCCAAGTTCGTTAAAGGTTTCGCTAATAAAAGAAGTGAGATCTAACTGCAAACCAAGTTCTTTCGAATCTCCTTAAATCATAGCTCCTGTCATGCATAATATTCTTCAATTGCTTAAAATGATTTGGTATGTTATTTGTTATTCAATAGAGCGACTCAGCAAGTTTTCTCTTATTCAAATCTCTCTAATTGATCAGAACTTAAAGTTGATCACTTAATTTATCAATACCTTAACATCAATGTACTTATTCGAACACTCGATTGACAATCAGATTCTATATTAAATTGTACTCTGACTCAAACATTAAAGTTTGTGGCTGAAAACTTGCCAAATCGCTCTATTGAATAACAAGTAACATACCAAATCATTTTAAGCAATTGAAGAATATTATGCATGACAGGAGCTATGATTTAAGGAGATTCGAAAGAACTTGGTTTGCAGTTAGATCTCACTTCTTTTATTAGCGAAACCTTTAACGAACTTGGCATTCTTTCACATTCATGTTTTTGATAGGATATCATTATTTTTTGCCACATCACTTCTTTTATTAGCGAAACCTTTAACGAACTTGGCATTTTTTCACATTCATGTTTTTGATAGGATATCATTATTTTTTGTCAAATAAGTAGGTATTTGTTTCCTTTTTGAAATCGGCTTAGCATTAAATTAGTTTTATTTAATATTAAGTAATCTTAAGCTTTTTCCAGCGTTTATTCACTGTTTTTTTTAGTCAAATTAAAAAAATTTAACATTAGGACTTGTGTTCCTTTAAATTCCACTAATAAGGATGTTTCTTTTTCTGATTGGGTACTACTTGATTATGTCGTCGACCAAAAAAGTTTGTTCCCAACTTGATGATATATCGCCAAATTGACGACAAAAAATATCCGCCAAAAGTGATGCTAACTTGGCGCTATTTCTGGTATTTCGCCAAATTCCCATGGACTCCCATTGTAATCTGGTAATTTATCCAATAATTTTGTTAGAGCAAAGACTGTCGCCATCATTTTGGCATCTTTTTTTTTCTTTAAATCGGTTCGCTAACTATCGAAGATTGCTTAAATATTGCTATTTAGAAAGTTTTTAGAACGCTTTTCGCGCATTTTTACCCTTTTTAAATTTTGTATTTGTTAACAAATGTTCTTAGTGATCATTTATATCTTATAATTAATGAACATGCCAAATTTTATGTTTTTAGGCCCTTAACATACAGACATCGCATTTTTAGAGCGCTTTTTGCTCTTTTACTCCCTTTGGATTAGTGGAATCGACATAAGATATAGCCTATATTGGAGCAAGGACTATCACCATCATTTTGATATCATTACTTTTAAGATCGGTTTGTCGTTTGCTGAAATTGCTTAAAAATCCCAATTTAGAACATTTTTAGAACGCTTTTCGCACATTTTCACGCCTTTTGAATTCCATATTTTTTATCAAATGCCCTTAGAGATAATTTATATCTTATAAATAATTAACATGCCAAATCTTATTGTTCTAGGTCCTTCAGTGACACAAAAGTTGCATTTTTAGAATGTTTTTTGCTTCTTCACCCTCTTTTGGCTAATGTTATATGCATATAATATAGCCTATGTTTGAACCGGGGCGAATGCCGTCATTTTGGTACCATTAATTTTGAAATCGGTTCATAGTTTCAGAGATTAGCCCCGATACTCGCTAAAAGTGACGCCAACTTGGCACTATTTCTGATATTTTGCGAAATTCCCATAAACTCTAAAATGCCAAACTTTATAATTCCAGTCCCTTAACATACAGACATCGCATTTTTAGAACTTTTTTTCTCTTTTACCGCCTTTGGATTGGTGGCATCGACATAAGATATAGTCTATGTTGGAGCAAGGACTGTTATCATCATTTTGATATCGTTACTTTTAAGATCGGTTTGTTGTTTGCTGAGATTGTTTTAAAATCGCTATTTAGAACGTTTTCAGACAGCTCTTCGCGGATTTTCCCCCTTTTAAATTTGGTATTTTTAAAAAAAATGCCATTAGTGAACATTTATGTCTTATAAATAATTAACATGCCAAATTTTGTGCTTCTAGGCCCTTCAGTAAAACAAAAATCACATTTTATAATGTTTTTTACTTCTGAACTCTCTTTTGGTTAGTGGCACAGATATAAGATATAGTCTATGTTTGAGCCGGGGCGAATACCATCATTTTGGTACCATTACTTTTGAAATCGGTTTGGTAGTTTAAGAGATTAGCCCCGATACTCGCCAAAAGTGACGCCAACTTGGCACTTTTTATGGTATTTTGTGAAATTCTCATAAACTCCCATTATAACCCAATATTTATCTTCTAACCAACCATTAATGTTTAATTAATGGTGATTGCTGATTTTTTCCTATTTATAGATCCAATAACCTACCTCCACACCAAAATTCAACTTCCTAATTCACGTGGAAGTAGTCAAACATTTCTATGAGTGAGTCAGTGAGTCAGTGAGTCAGTGGTAAAAACAGTGATTTTCAGACGTCAATTTCTCGTGAACGGTAAAAGATTTTTTAAAAAAATTAAAGGATTCGGAAATTAGAAGATGGTCTTACACGACACGAAAAATTGCAAGTGTGTAGGTCAAACAGAATTTAAGTTATTGAGGGGTCAAAAGGGGCCCGAAATGGTTCGGGTAATATAACCCACGGCCGGTGTGTCGCCTTTACTTTGTGAACTTGGCTGACACACTGCCGTGTGTCTAGATATTACATTTCAATATTTTTTTTCATTATGGACACCGAGATTGAGATTTTACTTTCAGATGACTTCAGTTAGTGAAAATAATGTCACAGTAAAAATAAAATTAGTTTTTTTTTTTTTTTTTTTTTTTTTTTTTTAAATAAAACTATTTTTCTATGAGTGCATATAAAATAAAATTTCTGGATTTCACCGGCATTCAGATTACAATTTTAACTGAAGATGTGCGAATATTTGCATGCAAAATTGTAACTGGCAAACTTGACATTTAGTTTGTAAATATATTTATTATATATTGATTCAATAATGTAATTACTTTTGCTTTTTTTAAAACGAAATCGATCGGGTCTTTTAAACATTTCATTCGCCGAATTCCACTCGTTTTATTGTTAAATTGCATTTCTTTTTACTCAGAGTCTATGAAAAAGCGTTTAAACTAAAGAAAAAATCCGTTTTTCATGAATCGAGTCAATGAAGAAGTACGTCAAATTGTATCTCTTTATTATTCCGCAATTCCAATGTTTCAGGGAGAAATTGCTATTCAATTGGGTATTTCACGCCGTTCTGTTTGCTATTATATTGATAAACCCAAGAAAAATGAAGTTAGTTCATTGCAATCTAAACGGGGTCGCCCTTCTAAAAAACCTCTATCGATTTTTTTTTTTTTTTCTAATCGGAGGCGAAACTGAATTCTGCAATGTCAGAATCTACATTCAACTTTTCTTTTCTTTTTTTCTTTTTTTTTGGGGGGGGGGGGAGGGGAGGGAAGGAGTAGCAGTTTTTATTTTTCGTGTGTGATAATTAGAAACAATGCTTTAGTTTGTGGTAATATTTATTATCACTTGTTTTTTTTTTTGCTCATTTTGACGTCATTTTTAGTACTTTAGTACTTTTTTAGCCTATTTTTGATGCCATTTTTTTTGTGCGCGTGCGAACAAGATTGCTCTTTATTGGCACATTAGCGCAACTTCTGCTGCGGTGGCGTTAATACGTAAGTACCATATTTTTTATGCTCTTTAATAAATTCTAATATTATATTTAAAATACTTCAATGTTATTCACATATGCGATATCTTACAAATATCTCTTTATGGTTTGATTTGATAAATTCTGCATTAAAATATGAAAACTTTTATTAGTATTCTTTTGTTCGAAACCACCTGAATAAATCAAATTTTATATTTGGTACGTCTCGACGTCATAACTAAACGTCATCATTAAAGTAATCTTTTTCGTTAATGACTTTTATTTTTTTTAACCTAAATTCATTAATTTTCTAAACTTAAAATTTTTTAATGGCAACATTTTTTCTTTTGAGTAATTTGGCGAATAGTTTGGCGATTTCTATAAATGGGTGAAATTGGTCGACCCGATAATCAAGTAGCACCGTACGTAGTTTAAATAAAATAGGTGTGCCTTTTTGGCACAGATGTCATATGCGCACCATGTTGGCGAATTTTTTTTTTTTTTTTTCTGACGCCAATGTCATATGCGCATCGGAGTATTTAACTGAATCCAGAGTGTCGTTATTTTGCTTGATATGTCAACCCGGATGTTGTTCTTTACTTTTTAATAAATAATTTTTTCTTTTTTTTAAATATATAAATTGTTTTGTTCTATGAAACAAACCTTTTTTTATTTATTGTTATTACCTTTCAAAAAATATATACCGGGTGTCCCAAAAATGACTGATGGATTTTAAAATTCAATAACTTGCAAACGGTGACAGCTATTTAAAAAAAATTTTGCAGGAGGGTTATGTACAATGTCAGGAGTTTTTTTACCGTAACTTTTGATTTTAGTTCGAATTTCAACCAATAGATGGCGCTGACAGCAATCGAAGCCCAGGTCGACGCCGAAACTGACCTCACTCAACACTGATCACCTGGCCTTCAATCGCTATCAGCGCCATCTAGTGTTTGAGATTCGAACTAAAATAAAAAGTTACGGTAAAAAACTCCTGACATTATACATAACCCTCCTGCAAAATTTTTTTAAATAGCTGTCACCGTTTGCAAGTTATTGAATTTTAAAATCCATCAGTCATTTTTGGGACACCCGGTATGTAACTGGTATTCCAAAACGAGATTTTCGCCAAATTGGCTTTAGAAATAAATTAACGCCAATGTGATTCGTATATGACATTTGTGCCGCATTTTAATATAGAAACAGAAAAAATTCGTACGAAAACAAAAATTAAAGTTTATCAGGTTTGTTTTCAGAGATATTTATATATTTTGGCATCATACCCTCCCTTTTTGAAGCCAAAATAGCACCAAGTTTTGGCAAACAGATTTATATTAATCAGACATTCATAAAATAAGTAATAATTTAATTGACCTAGAATAATTTAACGTACCCTCAAAAAAAAAAAAAAAAAAAAAAAAAAAAAAAAAAAAAAAAAAAAAAAAAGCTGACACATTCTCACGTCCGAATCATCATGGAGCGCCCGACTCACCGCTCTTGTGGTGCGCCAAACCGGATTTCTTACCGGTACGCCCTTACCTTACATCTCAAAGGCTCAAATAAATGTAAAACCATATTTTACGCTTATCTTTTAACTGTCCTGTAGATTTTTCCATTCATGTCTAATTATTCATAAAATAATAACTGTGAAAAGTATTGGTATGAACGTTTGTACTTAATAATTTTACATATCTTTTTGTCTTGTACAATTAAAAAAAATAATATTAATGTCAATCTTGTGTTAAATCAGTCTTTGAAATAAAATATTACGTGATGAAAAAACACGGTTACGTCGCTTTAGCGGTTAAAAACATTTGCTATTCGGTCTTTCGGCGTCATTTTTGATTTATTCGCCAAACACACCAACCAGAACAGGATAATGAACTTTTCCGCAAAATCTTGCCCTGATCGCCTAAATTTGTTGATTTCATCTTATGGACCTTCAGATAAGCAAGTAAATAAAATTATGAATAAAAGTATCATATTACAGTGGCTAGCATAAATTTAAGAGAGACTAAACTTTTTGCCAGAGGCGGCTTTTAACTTAAATAAATGAGAAATTAATAAATAAAAAAAACTAGTCGTTGGGGGCCACCGTAATACTTACCCATCATGGATATGTATATGAAAATAAAACATGTGAAAACTATTTATACAATGCATTGCAATTCATAAACAAAATTTAAATATTGTTAATATACATAGTAATGCTATATTAAAGAACTGCTGATGTACCAATTTCGACAAATTATATAAAACGCCAAACTACTCAAGTAGTACCGAACTGCGTAAAAGAAACATCCTTATAACTCCAAAAATAATAACTCTACTAACTAACAATTAACTGCGTCAGATTAAGCGTCTCATTTCTAATTAAAATATACTTCTGAATTGAAATTTGAATGAAATACAGGGTCATGAAAAATCGAAGAATGTGCAAAACTGATTACAAATATCTCGGCAACTAATAATCCGATCGACTTAGTTCTATATGCAAAATGTGTGTTATTTTATTGCTTTTTACGTCCATTCCTTAGAACAAAAAAATTCGAAAATTTTTATATACCTTTCATCAGAACGAATTTTTCGAGAGTCCGAAAAAAATAGTTCCGGATAATCGAGGTTGCTCATATTAAATAGGGTTCGTCCCGTTCTTACATATTAACTACATACAAAATTTCAAGTCTCTATCTCAATTTGTTCGGGAGATAGAGCGTTTACAGACAGACAGACAGACAGACGGACGGCAAAATTTTTTTTCTAAAAATATGTTTTTCGAAATCTCCAGTGTCTTAAACGTGTAAATCCGTCAAAAAAAAATTTTCGATTTTCAAAACGATTGCAAGACTTACCTTATACTACGTATGATGGGTAAGTAATATTTCACTTCGCTCGTCAAAATAGATAGTGAATATGATACATAAAAATAACAACAAATAAGTATTTTTTCACGTGATTTATCTAATCTATTTATTTATTTTTATGTTCATTTAAACTTACGTGCAACAATTACAAGAAGAAACAAATATAAGAAAAAGACTATGTTCAGCTGGAAATTTCAGACAAAAATTCGATTTTCTCAGCGACCGACAAACATACAAAGATGAAAAAAAAAACTATTCTAAGTTTTACCATGAGGATTAAAATAAACCAAAAACGAAGTTAATCCATCCACGGAAACGTTAGCTAGACTTAGTTGAATTTTTTGCTTTCATTTTTTCATTAAAAATTAAATAAAAAACTATTCTAAGCTGCAGTAATTTTTTGAATGCTATCATTTTATTCGTCTCATCGAGTTCTATCGTTTAAAAAAAATTTCACTGCCGTATCTCAACTGGTTCGCCAGAAATTTTAGAAAGTTGTTTGCACTTTCTATTTCTTAAACATATTATACCAAACGCTACCGCGTTTGCTATGATTTTCACTTTTTTTTTACAAGCCCTTCCCTTTATAGCCGTTCCTGAATGCACCTATAATCGTGCATTTTTGAAAAGGAACTTGAGAAAAGTAACTAGTTGAATGTGACAATTTCAAAAAACTTTCTTCTATCTCATACATTTTAACAATTTCAAAAAGTAAGTTACACGTGTTAAAACTTCAATATTATTAATTCATCATCATACCTACTTTGATTTTCTTCTTAAATGTCTGCTTCAGTCAATTAATCGGAATAAAAGAGAAATAATCTAGATCATGATATTTATTAAAATCAATAGCTTTCTTTATTCAGTTGTAATCAGTTGTTTGCGAATAGCTCGCTTAGTAGGACACGAATTCTCGTCCTGCACAATATAGAACCACGCCAATATAGAATAAAACTAAAAAAAATCGAGAAAATTATACAAAAATGGCTATCTCAGTGTCTCTTTCCCGTGGAGTGATTTCCAGATTCAAGGAAGACCACCTGTCTATAGCCAAAAATATGAAAAAGAAAAAAAAAGTATCTACTCTATGCATAACTTTGTACAGTTTTCGGTGGTTAATAATGAACAACGGAAAACAAATTCGGAAAGGACCTGCTTTCACTAGTCAAACAGATACACGAAAAAAATTGTTCAATTCTATGTATAACTTCATAATGCACTTTTCGATAATTCAATAATTAAAGGGCACAGAGATAGATAACTGTTACACTGCTCCCTTCCGGGCGAATAATTCCTAATTGATCCAAAGACATACACAAAAAATAAAATTCAATTCTCTTTTTTTTTTTTTTTTTTTTTTTTTGCAATTTAGATGACACAATAATGAAAATATCAGAAATATCGTTGTTACAGCGCCCACTTCCGACATATATTTTTTTCCAAATTCAGGGATAACCTGTTGATTGTAGTCAAACGCATTCACAAAAATTTTCTTCAAACCCATATATAACTTCATGCAATCAATTTTCGATGCTATAATTGTTAGAGAATTGCTTCTTTTGTACCAAAATCTGCCGCCAGATGGCAGCACCAGACATTATTCTGTTTTCACTGGAAGAGAACTTTAGAACAGTTTAGTTTAAAATGTGACTCAAGTGGTAGTAGACAGCAAAATGTTGTTAAGGATTAAGAATCCATTATTATACATTATGATTTCAAAGGAATAATTACTATTTGTCAAGAACTGCTTCTAACTGAAGCTAATATATGTTTTCAAAGTTATTTTTCTTTATTTGTTGTGTTTCTGTAAATATTGTGAAGACTGTGCATCTGTTTTTTTGTTTTGTGAAATATTCCAAGTATTTGTTCATCATTATTCTACTTTATTTCTTCAAATAAATGTGTGTCAACTAAAAGGTAAAGCTTTTAACTCTTTTTTATTATTGAGGAACTCACTTATTCACGCCTTATGGAATAACATTCCAACAATAATAACGTAAACAGCTCAGAGGGGGACGTGCAAAGAGAAAACTGCACCCAGAGCAAAGTTTCAATTTGGCGGTCCCCTCCCAACTTTTTCTTGTGACAAGCGAAAAATGACGTTGATAGTATAAATTTGATACCCCCAAAATTTTCGCGCACTCAGCAAAGTTTCAATTTGGCGCCCCCCCTGTGAGGGAGATTGGCAGTTGAAGATATTTGTTAAGGCATTTAGAAGAACGAAGTGATCATGTATCCAGGTTCAGATGTACAAAAAAAACCCACGATGATTGTAAAGTTACACTTTATTTTAACATCTATTACGAAGGGGGGCACACTTACAGCTCTCGGAGAAAATCTCCGAACGAAGAATAGCAGGTTAACCAGACAAGCGCAGAGAGTCAAGTGCCCTCGTACATAGCAACAAATTGCCACTTTTGGCATGATAGAAAATCGCCAACATACAAAAGTTCGCCCATGCACAATGGATAGTATACGCCAAATACAGTTAAAATGCAGCCGGCAAGATAAGAATTCAATTTAGTTTCCCAGCTGGGATGGGAAAGGAAAAGGTTGCCAAACAATAAAATGTTACACGTGTTGTTTTGTCTAATAAAGAAGCACACCGAAGGGACATGAGATTTTACTGCGCAGATGTTAAATTCTTTTTAGGTTTTTGTCGAGAAAGGAAAAGAAGCGTAAGCATAAATTTTAACCGCGAAACAGAGATGATGTCCTTATAAGGTAATGCAGAATTGCTTCGATCGGAAATAGCAGACATCTGGAAATAGCTTTAAACGGTTGATTAATATGTAAGTGTATTTCTCACAGACAAAGTTACGCAGCTGCCGAATTTCGGTTAGAGCAAAAAACTAGGCGAGGAAAAAAAAATGGAAATAGAATGAAGGACAACTTGAAACTAATTTTGAATTGAAAAGAGGCGGGGGGAAGGAATAATTTAAGAAAATAACCAATATATAACGAAATAATCGTTATATATATCACCCGGTGCACCACAAAAAAACTTTTGCTGTCCAATGTGCATAGGCTAGCATAAAATATTATAACATAAAAACATACATAAATGCAAAAGTTTTTTTTTATATGTTTATGTAGAAATTTCAACGTCATGATAATGGAGACTTTTGTATTCAAAAACAGTCAGCAGTTCTAAAGTCTCTCTATCTTTTTTTTTACTATTTCTGTATATGGATCCAAGCTGGTACTGTATTTTATATATATACGTTGAGTCGACTCAGACAGTACAGAAATCTTACTGCAGCTTTGATTGTTATCATGACATAAGTAAAAATTTTGAATAATATACACAAAACATGAAACTGATACTAAATGAATGTAAAATGGCAATACACAAAAATAACATAATAGCACTATATTTTTCAAAAATTAAAAAAGAGTAAAATGATGTATATAAAAATAAAAATGTTTTTTGTAAAAAGTGTTTCATGCCGAAGCATAGGATGACAAAAAAAAGAGGTGCTCCAAGCACGCCCATAAAAATATGCGTCACCCTGAATCTTGTGTACAACACAAGTATTATGGCATCGGCTTAGGGCCTAGCCTTAGATAAGGAGGGAATTGTGACGCTCCCCCGAAGGCACTAGCGGTCTTCTGAAGGAGCCCACGTCGAATTACATGAAAAAATTTGAATTGTTGTGAATTGGAATCACAATTCAAAAATTTGAATCGAAACTCCAATTCCAAAATTTTGTCTGTCAACACAATGAAGCTTGAACCCTTAGGGCATTAATTTTGAACGGGAACAAGACTTCAAAGGGAAGAATTCAAAAAGAAAAAAACACAAAAATGTATATCATATAATAACTAATATGGGCAGACAATCCTAGAGTGAAGAGAGACGAAAAATGTGTCACAATCGAGTGGGGTGATGAACAAGTCATATATAAAAACTGTGTTTTATTTAATTACATGAATCTCTTGTTTACTTTTCTAAAGTACAGTACCTGTTTATCTAACTATAATATGTTTGACTTATAGTACAAGAAATGTTAAGTGGGAGGTTAGTTAGTGGAAAAATACTGAATTAATGAGTATTGTCAAAGAAATTTTAAGTGTACTGCAAAAAGAAAACAAAATAAAAGTAAATAAAATTTAAGTGAGTATGAAGGGCTATCTAAGTGTTAAAGGATAACAATGATACCTAATATTGTTTGTAAGAGATCTTCAGAGCAGTATTGATGGACCAGCCATGATATTGTTAAAGATCAGTCAAAAACAACATACACACAACCATGAGCTCTTTGGTTGGATATGTGGTATCATAAAATAAGACATAAAAATAATAAATAGTGATTTACATTAGCTTCTTTTTCTTAGATTGTATGTGTGAGGTTGATAAAACGTATTAAAGTTAGTGTTGTTTATATGACTTGATGCATCAAATAAATGTCCATAACGAGGAGGTGCAAGTAAAAGTCTATCAATATGTACTCGAAATGCTGTGTTATCAGGAGCATACAACCTTTTAATTGAGAATGACACAGGAGAATGTTTACAAGTGACAATATATGGACCAGTATACTTTGTTTTAAACTTGTCATTTGATTTTAGATATACAATATCTTTTAAGAAAATGGATCTCAATTTAGCTTTCTGACCGTAATATTTATATCTTTTATCTTGAGCAGATTTAATGTTGTTATAAGCTTTGTGATATATCTTACTCAAATCATCAAGCAATTTGTGTACTTCAATATGTTTATCAAGAAAGGGTTGGTTGCACGACTGATCAAAAGTGTCAAAAATTAGAGAAAGTTCACGTCCAAAGTGAAGAAAATTAGGAGAATATAATGTAGTTGCATGTTTCGAACCATTATAAAGTGATTTGTGTATAAATACTGCATTTTCGAAAGAATGACCTTCTTGTAAAAGAATATTAACTGAATATTTGATTGACTTATTGATTCGTTCTGCAATCGCATTTGATTGTGGTCTCGAGGCAGAACTATGTAATACCTTAATGCCCATCGTATCATTAAAAATGTTATATACCTGAGAAGTGTACTGGGGTCCTAAGTCTGATAAGACAACCGAAGGTCTTCCAAAGGTGGTTATGTAAGAGAATAAGCATTTAACAACCTTACTCGCAGATATGTCATTAAGTGGAAAGAGTTCAACATGTCTCGAAAAATGATCAGTGATAGTTAAAACATATTTTCCATTAACAAACGGTCCAAGGAGATCTGTACTGATAGTGTGACCAGGGTACCTGGGAGTGTATGTGGGCTGTAAGGGTGCAGGTGGAGTTTGATGATGTTTAGTTTGAAGACATTTGATACAGCATGCAACAAAGTTTAAAGTGTCTACATACATACCCTTCCAAAAATATCTACCTGACAAGAATTCATAAGTTTTATTAAAGCCAAAATGGGATAAATGTGAAATTGTTAAGACTTTGGTTTTAAGTGAATTTGGAACAATAATGTGATACGAAAAAGTGTTATTAAAAATATTTTCCTTCTTTAACATTAATACTTTCGAATCAGGATGAATGAAGTAGTTAGGAAATTTTTGAGAAGATCCTTTCTTTAAGATTTCTTTATAAACAACAGCCAAAGTAGGGTCATTTTGTTGTTCAGTAGCAAATGTTTCATTCGAAATTTCTAATAAAGGGTCAGGATTTGTTTGTGTACCAGAAATAAGGCAATTAACATGCATATTAGAATCACTCGAGCTGGAGTGTGGAGTATCACATTCTACAATAGGTAAGGGTTGAGTATCATGAATAAGTTCAGGGTTTGTAGCTAAAGTCTGTTGATTATTTTCAAAGTTACAGCGAGATAAATAGTCAGCGAGTACATTCTTTTTACCTGGAATATGTTGAAATTTGTATGTGTATTCTGAGAGATCCATGAGCCAGCGAGAGATAATATCAGCCGGATTTGTAGTTTTGTTGTACTTTTCTAATGGTTTACTATCTGAAAGGATTACAAATTCTCTGTTGTATAAATAATATTTGAAAGCAGTGACTGATTTATGAATTGCCATGAGTTCTAATTTAAGTGCAGGATATTTTTTTTCGGAAGCTTTTAAAGATTTTGAAAAGTATGCAACAGGTAATAGTTGTTTATCATGTTCTTGTAGTAAGACGCCAGAAATGGCAATATTTGACGCATCAGTATTTAAATAGAACTTTTTGTTCCAATCAGGTAATCTAACCATGGGTGGATTAAAGAATATCTTCTGTATGGTGTCCATAATTTTTTGATGTTTACTTGTCCACTTAAATTTAGCTTTTGGAGTAGTTAAGTTTATGAGAGGTTGCACAAGTTCAGAAAAGGATGGAACCAGAGATTTATAAAATGTAATGACGCCTATGAGTGCTTTTAATTGACGTTTTGTTGTAGGTGTTGGAAAAGATGTTATTTTTACAATGTTCGAGTGAACAGGAGAAATAGTTTGATTTTCTATGTGAAATCCAAGATAATCTAAACTGGTTTTGTGAAAAGTGCATTTGCTAGGGGACAGCGTTAAATTATATTTTACTAATATTGCAAGAATTTTATCCAACTTATCACACATTTCTTGATATGAATTGGTACCAACAATAAGATCATCTTGGTAGGTATAGACACCTTCTAACTGTAATTCATCAAGTAACGAGTCCATTAAAGCTTGATAAATTGAGGCGCTAGACTTTAATCCGAATACTAATCTCTTATACCGAAAAGAACCAAACATTGTAGTGAATGTGAGCTGATTTTGAAATTTTGCAGGCAAATCAATCTGATGATATGCCTGATGAAAGTCAAGGGAAGAGAAAAAAACGATATTGTGAAAGATTTGAAATAATAGTTTGAATTTTTGGAAGTGGATAGGACGAACCTTGAATTATAGTATTAACCATTCTGAGATCTAATGCGAGTCTATATTTCTGTATACCTGTACCGTCTGGTTTCTTTTTAACAAGAAGCATGGGGCAGGCCCATTCGGAACAATGACGTTCAATGATTTTGGCATCAAGTAACTGTTTGATTTGGTTTAAAACATCCTTCTGCACAGCTTGGGGAAGAGGGAAAGGGAGTGTCTTTATGGGGTAGTCATTAATGAATTTTAAATCAGGTACAATTTTATCAGTATGACCAAGTGTGTCTAATGATTTGGAAAAGGCAGGATAATAACTAAGTAGCAATTTAGTTAGGTTCTTTGCTTCGTCAGATTTTAAGTGAGAAAGTTTAAAATCATTAGCCGATAACTCCTGCTTTCTTTTTTGTAAGATTTCATTAGACGCCTGAATAAAATTTACAAAGTGCTGTTCTGAGTTATTTTGCTTGTCAGACATTTCAGAAGTATAGTCGCGAATTTCCTCAATCTCAGATAATTGACCTATTTTTGTGTGTTTAGGGAGATGAATGGTCTTTTCAGAAGAGTTTTTAAGTGTTATTGAGAAGAACTGATGTATTTGTGAAGTTTTCTTTCTTTTATTGGATAATTTGTTCATTTGAATAATGGCATCATTTCCTATTAATTCTTTTGTTTGTTCCAAATATTCAAATAGATAATTTCTGTCATTGTTGATGTTATTGGAGGTGTAAACAGAGCACCATATTTGTTGTTGAGGTTCTACTATAATTTTTCGAGTTAAGAACACAGCTTGATTCAATACAACATCACTCAAAGAATTGCATGATTTTGATTGTTTCACTCCAGAAGATTCTTTACTGGTTTTTAAAGGAACTGAGAAATTATTGTTGACATGGAGACACTTGTTAAAAGTATCGATGACCACATTGTATCTAGTTATGAAATCGAAACCTAAAATGCCTTCAAAACTGGAAGACTCGGGTATGTCAACAATATAAAAGTGATGTGAAAACGCTTTTTGTTTTAGCTTAATGGATGTTCTGATGCAGGCGGAAAATGAAACATCAGAATTGACAGTTTTAATATTGACGTCAGTGGACAGTCTTTTATATTTTAAGACAGGTTTAAGTTGGTTGAATAATTTTTGTGAAAGTAAAGATATACTACTACCAGAATCAGCCAATAAAGTAATATCATGGTTTGCTATAGTGGCTTTAACAAGAGGGAGGGATGGTGACATAATGTTTACACTACAAATTATCTGAACATTATCACTTTCTGTTTGTGTACTGATGTTATTTGCTATCTTAATGGAGTCAAAAGTTTGGGAAGCTACTGAATTAACTAGTCTCGAACTTGAAATTTTAGGTAATACAGGATCAAAAACAAAAGTTGCTGATGTAGAAGTATTAGATTGAGACACAACACCATCAGCATAAAAATTGTATCTCTGATTCAGTTTTCCTGGAATTGTGGAGTGGAATTCGTGTAATTATTTTTTCTTTGAGTGTTTGCTCTTTTCCATTTAAAACAAGAGAGAGCATCATGATTGTTTCGTCCACATAACTGACAAACAACTGGTTTTCTTTGTGAAAACTTGTGTGGGGAATAACACCTAGTGTAGTTTCGATTTTTGTAATTTTTTTTGAAGCGTGAAACACCTGCGAAATGTTTTGGTCTAGTCTGGAGATTTTTTTGCTCAGTTTCGGTTTTAGTATCAGGAGGGGCAAAAGATAGTGCATTTATTTTCTCAGAGATTTCTTTCAGTTGCGATTCGATGAGATTTTCTGGTCTGTGTACCGAAGGTAAGGAATGTAAGATTTTTTCATTCCTTAAAATTTCATGAAGGGTTTGTGCTCTTTCGACTGCTGTTTTATAATCATTAATGCCTTCTTCCTGTAATTTTATTCTAATATTTGAAGGAAGGGCTTCTAGAAATTTCATGAGTTTAATAGTGTTGCGTGCACTTTCGTCGTTGATATCAGCATAAACAGTCGCCGCAAGAACATTTAGTCTATGAGCTAAATTTTTTATCGTCTCAGAAGGCATAAGTGCTAAACTGGACAATTCAACAGAAGCAACACATTTACTAGGGGGGGCGAAAAATGACGCAAATTCCTTTTCCAACAAATCAAGGTCTGTTATCTTTTGCAGGTCGGGATTTTGGGCTAGAAATTTTTGTGCAGGCCCAACTAACTTTCCCTTTAAGATTGCAATTGTTGTTTGTGGGTTGTATTTATTAATTTCTGCACAGACGCGAATTTGATCAAAGAAAAATTTAAGTAAATCTGGATCGCCATCAAATTGAATGATATTTATCGGAATTTGTTTTGCAGCCATGATTAGTTTTTTTTGTTTTGTTTTAAGCTCACAAGTTTTAGAGAAATAGTTACACAGACCGAATTTATACCCTAAAGCACATTGAAAACAAGAAAATTTCCTAGCTATTAAAAATATGTAAACTAGCAAAATAAATAGACCTTAAAATATACCTCACTTTAAAGATATCTTATTTAAACCTTTTATAACAGTAAAGCAAAGGGAGACATACAAAAGTAGTTCATTTAGAAAATAAATTAAATAAAAGCAAAATAAATACACTTTGAAACATATATCTATATATTCCTTCACTTTAAAAAGTACTTACTTTATCTGTATATAATAAAGCAAAGCAAACTATCAAGAAAACACCAAAAAACTGTTAATAAGTAAGCAAAAATGAAATTAAATCTTCTCTGAACTTTTTTTTACACAAGGGAAAAGTTCCCTTTTTGTAACTTAAAATATTTTTTTTTTTTTAGATGAAAAGGAAAATCTTATTTTAACTTTTTAATTAAAAGTTCAAAACTGGTTAAAAACTCATTTAAGCATATTAGAGAATCCAAATACAAAATTAAAAAACGAAGGGGTGTTGGACGTAAAATATGAAACAATAGTGCATAAATGTAAATAACTGGTAAAAACTGCATAAAATGTCACAAAAATAATAACTAGAAATGACAACAGTTACCGTGCTTTCGCAATTTAAAAAAATCTTTGCAAAAACACAACAGAATTATATTGATGCTCTACACAGAACATAAATGTTGACCGTTGTGTCCTGAATGTGAAAGCAGAACATGAAATAAACAAAGTAGGTGGGTTGACTTACTGATTTAATTTTAAAAAAAATAACTAAATGATTACTAATTTAATAAGACAAAAACTTAGGGAAATGGGGCTCGATCTGCTCCCACATTCAAAATGTAGAATTTTTTAAGTTAATTTTTGTTGTAGTGCACTTTTTTTTCTTTTTTTATCACTGAAGGCTAGCAGAAATTTTATATTGTAAACAGGTACTTTAGTAATCACTTATCACAGGTGGTGACACATCTTTTTTTTTTTAGCTTTAGTTGGAATTCTGTTATTTATTTAATACTTTTTTTGTGCACTGTTAACTGATACCTACGATGAATTATTTCTGATGATTTTCTCAGAATTGAAGACTTATTTTGTATGTGCAAAAATTTTTTTTACTTCCCTTGCAGACACTGAATGAATCACTATTTTTTTGCACGATGAATCACTTTTGATGCATAACAACACAATGAACTTTCTGTAGATTACGTTCACTAAGGCACAAAACACGCACAAGTATAGAAGCACAAAATAAGCACATGCAGCGCTCGATGATATCTGGCGGCGATGAACACGTCAATCACACAGAGGATGCGAGATGAAAAAAAAGGGGGGCGCCCAGTACTCAGGTGACAATTGGCCGCAGCATATGGAATATCGAGGGGAGACCCTCCGAAGCACTTGAGATGGAGAGGTCAGGAGAGGAAAGGGGTGCGTCCAGCAAAGGAACCCCAGGACGGGACAGCGCTCCAACTTTCGACGTCGACCGCAGGTGAAGATGGGGAATTCCACCTCTGTTGAGACATACCAGTCAAGACTCCAAGCCGTTGCTTTTTTTTTTTTTTACCGGGGATGCAGAGAAGAAAGAAGAACCAAAATTATCACATTCGCCGTAAAGTCGCAGTTGATTGTGCCCCCCTCCATATTTTTTTTTTTATGTGGGGAAAAACGAAACTGTCAGGCACCAGAGGTTTTGTGAGGGAGATTGGCAGTTGAAGATATTTGTTAAGGCATTTAGAAGAACGAAGTGATCATGTATCCAGGTTCAGATGTACAAAAAAACCCCACGATGATTGTAAAGTTACACTTTATTTTAACATCTATTACGAAGGGGGGCACACTTACAGCTCTCGGAGAAAATCTCCGAACGAAGAATAGCAGGTTAACCAGACAAGCGCAGAGAGTCAAGTGCCCTCGTACATAGCAACAAATTGCCACTTTTGGCATGATAGAAAATCGCCAACATACAAAAGTTCGCCCATGCACAATGGATAGTATACGCCAAATACAGTTAAAATGCAGCCGGCAAGATAAGAATTCAATTTAGTTTCCCAGCTGGGATGGGAAAGGAAAAGGTTGCCAAACAATAAAATGTTACACGTGTTGTTTTGTCTAATAAAGAAGCACACCGAAGGGACATGAGATTTTACTGCGCAGATGTTAAATTCTTTTTAGGTTTTTGTCGAGAAAGGAAAAGAAGCGTAAGCATAAATTTTAACCGCGAAACAGAGATGATGTCCTTATAAGGTAATGCAGAATTGCTTCGATCGGAAATAGCAGACATCTGGAAATAGCTTTAAACGGTTGATTAATATGTAAGTGTATTTCTCACAGACAAAGTTACGCAGCTGCCGAATTTCGGTTAGAGCAAAAAAACTAGGCGAGGAAAAAAAAATGGAAATAGAATGAAGGACAACTTGAAACTAATTTTGAATTGAAAAGAGGCGGGGGGAAGGAATAATTTAAGAAAATAACCAATATATAACGAAATAATCGTTATACCCCCCCCCCCCAACTTTTTCTTGTGATAAGCCAAAAATGACATTGTAAGTATAAATTTGGCGCCCCCTAAATTTCCGCATCCGGGGTGACCGCCTCCTTCGACCCCCCTCCCTCTTCCTTCCGCATCGCGTTGAGTTCAAACATCGCGATTATAGCGCACCCTTTTTGAGATTTTTTTTTTCAAATTCACGGAGAACCTGCTGGTCTTAGCCAAAAATATGTACACAAAAAATTTGGTTCAGTTCTAAGCATAAGTTCATACATTTTTCGATGATACATTGTTGAAAATGGCACAAAAATATCTATTATAGCGCTCCCTTCAGGCGGAATATTTTTAAACTTAAAGAGGACCTGCTTGCCTTAACCAAAAACATACACAAAACATTTGGTTCTATTCTATGCATAACTTCATGAAGTTTTGGATGGCACAATGAGGAGACAGACAGATAGAGATTTTGTGTAAACATGTTTTTGGGGATCTCTGACTCCTAAAACGTGTTAATCCGTCGAAAACCGATAGTCGAAAGAAATTTCGATTACAATATAATTTCTTCTATTGAAGGTAGAAGAAAGTAACTAGTCGGATGCAGTAATCCTAATTTTTTTTTTTTAAATCTCATACATATTATACTTAAAAATTCGCTATTGCAAGGCTGCCACAGGCGATTATTTTTATATTCTGTTCGCACCAGTATTTTCTAAAAAAAATTGTGTGATTTTTTTAGAAAATGTCAAAGTGTATGTTAAGATTTTTTTTTTTTTTTTTTTGTTTTTTTGAGAGAGTGTTACCACTTAGAATTAATAAAATAGTCGGCTGCGTCAGCGCTGTTATTATAGTGCCAAAACTAAATGACAAATATGCTCATCAGCAACAAAATGATTCTAACGATAGGTTTATTGAATTGTGTTCATTTTAAAAGGAGATATAAGAATAGCAACGTTCAAAGCAAACAAATAATTGAACTTTGGCATCTTCTTCCTATATGTTTGCAGCCAAAATTCAAGCCCACAGAGAACAAAATTGACACTTGTCGGTATATGTGCATCCAAACCTAATACAGATCTATTTATATGAAAATGAAACAGAATATGAAGTTTTATTAAATTCGATGCATTTGTCTTCAAGATAAATTGTGAAAAATGCAGCATAGTAACCTGTTACATAATTTACACGAAAACTTTATCAGCACAAATTTACGTAAGGTCCAACACAATATGAAGTTTGATGAAATTAAGTGTGTGACGATCTTGTGTCACGAGACAACATGTTTTCTCTGCTCTTTGAGTAGTTTTTGCCCTTTCGACCAGAAATTCGGCTCAAAGCAGCAACTTCGACACTATTTTCTGAAAGATCTTTTAAGTTTACCAACAAATGGAAAACGTCTTTTGATCACATAATTTTTAATGACGATACCTGCCATTTTCAGAACATAAAAGAATAAAACTTCTGTCATAAAGCTGCACATTTGGATTTGAGGACAGCCTTAAAATCGTGTAAATCCAGAAAAATATAGTATAGCAGCTCCACTTGTTGGGAGATTCACACCAAAACCTAATCAGTATTATGACAAGAACTAATTGAATCTGGATTGAATTGGTTCTAGAAATAGAGCTATTCTGGAAATCGTAAAAAAATGTAGCATACCAGCGCCACATATTCTATGATTTACACTGAAAGCTAATCCGTACCTATTTATAACAGGGATCCGAAAGTATTCAAACTTATTCCAGACTTTTTTTTTATTAATTTTTTTTAATCATGAAAACTACTAATAAAGTCATACTAAGAAATATGCTATGAACAAACCATAATTGCTAAAAACATTGAGATCTACAGCTCAAATAAAAACTACTTTTCGTGATAAAGAAAATTTTTTCCATTCCATAACTCAGGCCTGCAAATTGAGAGTCATAATTTCCTCTCTAGAATTTGAGAGCTGATACTAGGGTATTTTGATGCGCTAATTACGAATATGTACTTAGTTTTTTTCCATCACCTTCAGATTTTTCAAAAAAGATACAGATAGAAAATAGAAAAAACACAAATTTTCACATAAAAAATATATATTTTAAAAAGTACATTACTTTTAACATAAAAAACAACTAAAATATAATAATAACTTATTACTGATCTAAATTACATGTAAATTTTATTTGTGGAACCTGATCCTTTTTTCCTGGATGCTTCGGTTGTACGATTTTCGCTTAAATTTCCGGTTTGGATAGTCGCGCTTCAACAACCAGCAGTTGTCCGCCTTCATGCTAGTATTCCATCTTCCTTGATACCGGACTTCTAGCTCTTTCAAATCTTGATGAAATCTTTCGCCTTGTTCTTCGCTAACGGCTCCTAGATTTTTGGGAAGTAATCTATGTGCGAATTTAAGAAATGAAGTTTAATGCTCATATTACAACCCATTATACCAAAATTTTTTACCATTTCGGCCACTATTTGTTTATAGTCTGAGCTTTTATTGTTCCCCAAAAGGTTTTTCACCACTTCCTTAAATGACTGCCATGCTTGCAACTCGATATCATTAAGTTTTTCATCGAACTTTTCGTCCGACATTAATTTTCTTAAATCAGGTTTAAAACGTATCCAAAATAACTTTTGTAAATATTTTTTACAAAGTCTGTAATGCTGTTTCGTTGTTTTTTCACCATAAATTTCCCGCAAATATAACAAAAACAATTCGGAGAATTTAAACACCTTCGCGATGACATTTTAAAGGTTATGTTGCAAGATGCGCACTTCAACTGTTAATTTTCTAAATCCGTGCGGGTACTTATACAAAAACCCTTTGGTTTATCTTTATTACACCCTTTTCGACTAATATTTACAACAATTAGGTTATGTTATCTAATCATTATGTATTAATGAGCTCATTACTAAATTAAGCCAAAATGACCCGTTTTCAACATGGTTAATGTGAATTACTTATACTTATTATGTAGTAATTAACAAATTATTGTTTTGAAGTAATTTCTATGTCACCTTACACTAATTAAATGCAATAAAAATTAAGCTGAAGTAATTTAATGACGTTTTGTAAATTTTAAAATGTAGACGCTCAGATATTTTTCAGCAAAATCTTAAATATTCAATATAAAAAAATCCTGACGTGATGGAATTTTTTTATTATTTTTCTCGTAATCAGCACATCAGAAACTATAGAAAAGGTTACTCAGATTTCAAAGAGGAAAACCATTGCAGACGTGTGTAATTTAAGGGCGAGGGGTATATTCTGTTATCAAAGAAGCAACAACAACAACAAAAAAAAGTAGAAACTTACACGAAATATTTTGTAAGATTATCATGCTAAGTAAGATTAAATAAATTTATAATTATTGTATAATTTTGCTGGTAACTAGTTGTAAGATTTTTAATTCATCTTCCGAAATTTAAGGATAAACTGTTAACGCATTTTATTTTTTGTTTAAAAACTCTGTTACGATTTAAGAAAAGCATATAAACTATATCTGTTTTCTGGCTAGAGAAGAACTAAATAGGATGGCAAAAGTGGATGTTACCATTTGAAAAATCAACTAGTTTGTTTTGCTTTAATATGTAGGCATCCTCTAAAGCAAAGTATTTAATAGCAAGTATTATTCCAAATCAACTTGTACCTACATATTTTAACACAGCCATTTTCAGGAAAATTGGTGGGAGGTGATATTTTTTTTTACAAAACACGACACAAAAAAATTGTTCCCCATTTCTGTAAATCTCATGAGCTAAGATCCCCCACAAGTTTTCGATGGGATTTAAATCTGGGGAGCGAGAAGGCCATTGAAAAATATTGATACTTTGCTGTGAAAACCAATTTTTTGTTATTGTGCGCTCCCGAAGTTTGATTAAGAGATCAGCGCCACCTAGCTGATAAATGATGTAACGTTCAGTTGAGCTTCGTTGTTCCTCGAACAACACGTCTGTATCGAGCGCCCTCGCTCTCAAATCAAAAGCTCATTTAAATGTTTGCCCCCTGGCAATATTCAATAAAAACCTATGGTGAAAGCAAAACAGTCCACTTTTCTCTAACGCCCCCGACAGTTATTGCGTGTGATACATGAAACGCCGTGTTATTGTGCTGGAAAATGTAGTTTTTCTAGAAGTTCACCGTATATGAGTAATTGACCTTTAAGAAGATTCTCATATATACTTTTCGAAATGCATTTTTAAATGCTCAAAAACGATATCAGTTTTCCCTTGAGTAGAAAAACCGGCCCAAACCATTCCTGAACCTCTACCCATTTGGCGGTTCATTTGTACATCAGACTTCCATAAATCATGCCAATAATAGTGAAACCCATCAGGATAATCCAGATTAAACTTTTTTTTTTCATCAGAAAATATCAGAGTACCATTTGGAGGTCCAGGCCATAGTTTGTTTAGCAGAATTTAAACGGTCGATTTTGCGCCGCCTTAAAAGCTACTTTCCTTCAAAATTTTTTTTTTAATTTTATTTTACATAGGAAGCATTATGCAATATCCTACGAA
The DNA here is from genome assembly GCA_964019185.1 of Maratus speculifer. NCBI lineage: Eukaryota > Metazoa > Arthropoda > Arachnida > Araneae > Salticidae > Maratus > Maratus speculifer. The sequence continues at coordinate 45,719,601 of OZ025294.1, forward strand.
TGGTTATTCTTGAAGAACTCATTTTCAAAACTTTTTTAATGCCTGTAGTGGTCATTTTATTCTTTGTAGGCAAATTCCACGAAAACTTGTCATGTCTGTCACATACAACAATTTTTACCTACCAGTATTTTAGAACGGAAAAATGTGACTTATTTTATCGGAGATATTTCATCAGTTAAATGGGTCGAAGGAAACTTTTCAAAAATAAAATATGCTTAAAAAAAAAAAAAAAATACTAACCGACTTCAAAAGAAGAATCAAGCTTGGCGACAACTTGGCGCTAACGCATATGAAAACATAGTTTTAATATTTTGAAAACGGTTGCAACATAGAAAGACGATTTGCGCCAAATTATTATTATTTATTTTTTTTTTTTTTATCAAATCCACATTTTTCTATTTAAAAAAAATTCTAGTCATCAGAATTTAATGAAATTAAAATGGGACTACATGGGACTACAATTGTACTTTCAAACAACAACAGCAACAAAAAAGGAATTATCAAAATCGATTCATATTTAGGCAAGTTAGGAGTGAACAAGAAATACATACAGGGCTGTAACTAGAAGTGGGGGGGGGGGGTCATTTTTTTTTCTCTCTCTCTCTGACGCAGAAAGATAAATGAGTGCATATTCACATTGAAAGTACTATGTTTCTTATTAAACTGTTGTAAAAACTTCATTTTATGCTAAGAAAAGTATAGGATGATGAAAATGTTGAGTGTATAACTGGTGCAAAATTAAATATCATGTTAGTTTCATACATAAAAATAGGATGAGGGAGTGTTGAAACACTTATTTTACATACAATTTAGTAACTCTGCAAAACTGTGAAAGGGTCTCAAAACTAAATTAGATTTTGGAACAGAGTTTCATTTGAATTTTCGGAACAGAAATTCATTGAGTGACCTTGGAATGTTTTCCAGGGGGGGGGGGGACTCAAAATATTTTAGGAGGGGCTGAGCCGCCCATAGCGCCCCCATAGCTACGACCTTGAACACATATAGGTCGAAATTATAACCTCCGACTTGAAGTCAGTTAAAAAATATTTCGTATCGGTGTAAGAGTGATAGCCTGAAATTTTATTTATTGTACACACACATCTGATTTGTCTGCTCGACATGAAAGCCTGCGATTACCTGAAAAATGAACGCCTCTAATTAGATGCCTGCTTCAAAAAGAATTGTTTTTATTTTTAAAAAGTTCTAATCGCAAGAATTTGATAAAATTGAAATGGGACCATGTGGGCATTTCAAACAAAAACAGAATTATCAAAATCGGTTCATATTTAGGGAAGTTATGAGTGAACAAGAATTACATACTGGTCGAAATCATAACCTACTCCTTGAAGTCGGTTAATAACGGTGGCGAACAAGCATAACGATTTTTAGCTGTGTGACAGACGTGAAAAATTTTCATGGCATTTACCTGTAGCGAGGAAAAGCACGTGGCATCAGTCTCTCGAGAAAAAGTAAGGAGTGCGGCCGGATCTTTTAATCATCGATCCATTAATTTCTTTTTTCGAAACATTTGTAATTGTACATCTAGAGTGTTTAACCGTCTGAGCGTCTTGCAGATGGGTAAAATTGTAATGTTGTTTTCTCTGCATTTTCTTTTAAATGCTCAGAAAATGTGATTCTTTCAATATTATATTAAAAAACTTAATAACAAATATTAATGTAATGCTCGAGAGTATTAATGAATTTTCAGTGCATTTTAGAATGATTAAGTCTATAGAATTATATTACTGAAGAGATAGGCGCCAGTTGGTTTTGATCTGGGGATCTCGTGATCAGGAAGCGAGGACGTTAGTGTCAAGCAAAAGGCCAAGCCAGTTACTTTCAGCTAGTAACTCGCTTTATACTGATCGAGATCGCTACAGGAGTATCCCCCCAGTGATAAAGACGTATTGCTGACATCTGACGAGCGATATGCACTCGTGAATGAATGTTGTCGTACGCATGGTGTGATGCGTGGACAGGCTTTGCGTTGAGAGAATTTGTTTGGTGCTGCCATCTGTTGATTATGAGGTGAGTTGATTGCTGTGCGTTGGTTGCTGTTGAATGTTGCGTGCTTGTCCGGAGTCACCAATGAGGAGATTGGCGCCGGTTGGTTTTGATCCGAGGATCTCGTGATCAGGAAGCGAGAACGTTAGCGTCAAGCAAAAATCCAAGCAGTTACTTTCAGCTAGCAACTCGCTTTATACTGATCGAAATAGCTACATTACCTTAAATACTGTTTATACTGCAGGTGAAACCTGGAGCTTAGTAAACGAAAAATTACGTTCCAATAACTTAGAGGATTTTTGAAATATTATTAACGGAAGCACCAGTTTCAATTAATCTCCAAATTTCGGGAATTTCACTTTTCCCCCCCTCATGCCATGTTTGTATATGCATGAAGTAGGTTATCGTCTGATTTATTTAACTGCTGACGTTGTAACAGCGTGCAGAAAATTTGCATATGGGACATTATTTTCGAAAAAGCAGGTGTTTTAACTAAAATGTTACGGTATCTTATAATTTTGTCCGTGATATTTTTAATTTTTTTTTAAATTAAACTCTACAAAAATATCATTTCTGTAAAACAATTATGTGTGATACCAGAATAAATTTGTGTTTTTGTCGTATTCAATAAAGGGTTTTAAGCTCTGAATCTTTTCTTTCGCTGTATGTCAACTTAGGTTGGTATCTTATAGTTAAAACCACCATTGTAATTCAGAAAAATATACATATTTTTCTGCATAACATTTATTGATGTTTATGTATGATTTTTCATTTGCTTAGTCTCATTTTGTTTACTTAAATTTGGGTATGCATGATATATAGTAGTATTTCACACCAAATACACGAACATTAAAAATTTGTTTTTCAGTCAATGTGTACTTGCACATGTACTATCTGTATTATCATTATATCAGGGGAATTTACTGTTTCTTTATTTGAAAATCTATCAAAGTGTAGAAATGTTTTCGGTATTTGTCAAAATACACTCACTTTTTCTCATTATACTCAATATTCCTCTTTTTATAATTTGTACAAGGTATTTCCACATTTTGTTTTTCTCAGTAAAATAAAAAATTATCCTTCAGTCGTTCAATGGATATGACGTGAAAGTATAATGTCAATTTTCATAAGAAAGACACTATTATCATATGAAAAACTGGTGAAACCAGAGAGAAAACTAGAGCTCGATCTAAAAAAATGTTACAGTAAAAATTGGGAAATATTTTCAATTTATAAATGTGCGACATTGCTTTCGATCAGTAAGAATAACTCTTCGTTCTGCTTAATTTTTGCGTTTAACTTCCCCTTTAAATCATAAACATTTCCAGTTCATGCGGTCTGTTTAGTCTTTCACACTATGTTTCCTAAATTTTGCTCCTAGCATACGAATTGGCATTCGAATTCTTTTTCGCTTATTTTTTAAGACTTCTTTTCTGGCTACGTTGCTACGAAATTCAAAATTTTTTTTAATTGTCCAAAGCGTAACGGATAATTTTTGCTCATATATCATACGTACACTTAATTTTCGCCAATGTGTGCATACATAATGATTATTTCAATTTGTTCGTCTTGGCTTCACGAAAACAGTCACGTAGAAGTTTACTTAGAAATGCTCTCAGGCACGATCCTTGTCCATTTTTGTATGAAATTTGTGCTTTAATTTAATTTTATTTCGACCCCAAATAAACAGACTTCTTTAAAATGATTTTTTTTTTATAATTGATCACAGCCTATAACTATTTATAAACTCAAGAGAATACATTAAAAAATATCTGATCATGAATATAGATCTACAAATAATTTATAATACCGAACTATATCATAGACTGCATATCTGAGGGCAGTGTAAAAATCTAGCATTTACTCATAATATTTGCAAAGGACTTGGATGTCAAAACTACTTGGCAATCAGCAACCATGTACAATGTTTGCAGTGTATCAATTTTGAAAATTTGTGAATGCCTACGAATTCTTTGACATGAAACCTGTATCTGATTTATAACTTTTATATGCACCACGTTGTATGCAAAAAATATTTAAACTTAAAAACGCATCCCACAAAGGATATTGAGTTCTCTGGAGTTATCGTTAATAGACAATATTTTATTAGATATTTTTTATGCGTCGTCCTGTAAATGAAATAGAAATGCTTTGTACATTATATTCTACAACAAGCATCTTATAGGAAATCTCAGTAATGTGTATCCGTTTCCTTATATATTTGAAATAGTGTAACATAAATAAAATATGTTGAAACCATAGTTTTTTTTCCTGATATCATTATGTAACCGAGTTCATTTGTGTGGCTCTGTAAATGAATGATTAAAGTTATGCAACTGTTTTACACCTCAATTTACTAAACCTTCTTAGTGTCGCCCACAGTAAATGCTTTTAGTGCATTAGTTTCATTCTGTTTGTAATGGCGTATATTCAATTTTGAATATCTTTTAGTGAGCATATCCCTTTCAATATATTTAATTTTATTTAGCATACTTAAAATAAAGTGCGAAGGATTTTTCTCCATAGAGCATAATGAAACAGCATATTTTTAGTATTCCTGTAAAGCAATTATTAATGCTATACACTTCATTTTCTGTACCAAGCACACCATAGTAAGCCTCAATAACGTTTATCAAGTACATGAAAATACAAGTACAGTCGGCTCTCGTTAATTCAAATTTATCCGGACCACAAGAAATGTTCGAACTGTCCAGAGTTCGAATTATGAAAAGTATGAGTGGAAAAATGTTTAAACGGGTACTATTACAGAGGAATTAATGTTACAGTATTTTTTGAAATTTACTTCAGTTGTTCTGATTAGAATATGACTAATATTAAATTAAAAGATATAAGTACATAAACTAATTAAGGTATTAGGAATAAGCACAGTGGAAGAAGGGTTGAAGATGGACAGACCAGGTGTTAAATCCATTGTCCATGTTTATTTATTCTTATTTTTTATCCTTTCACCTTTAATGCTCGTGACATTTTTGTATATGATGTAACGTGAAACGAAATTGTACTTTTTTAATGTTTTGAATATTCTTATGGAAAAAGGTAAAAACGTTTTTACCGATAAATAAATTATTGGTGCTAAAGAAATTAATTTACTTATCTTTTTTTTTTTTTACATTTTAAAGTAATAATAGGCGTGCGCATTATATTCCGAAAGCTGGGGTGTAAAAAAACATCCTTTTGAACGCTTTAGTTAACATCAGGCATTAGGAAAGCGGGTATCAAATGAATGTGATCATATGTATACTAGTTTCAGAACAATTCTGACAAAAATGAAAGAAAGAAAGTTATTTTAAGGATCTGATCTGTTCGTGTGAAAGTAAGGAAAAATGAAAAATCAGAATTCTCGTTGGTACGAATTAAACGAAATCAAGAGATTATGAGTTTGAATAAATGAAAAAATTTAACTTTATTCTACCCTTGAAAATTTAGGGCTTCATCTTTAGTTTGAATTAAACGAAGATTCGATTTATCCAATTTCGAAATAACGAGAGTCGACTGTATATTTACGCTAATTAGAGTGCAGATCGACGGATCGACAAACGGGATGCATAAACAAGTTTAAACTGCACTGTAAAAAAAAAGGGTCGATCTACTAAAAAAACTTTAGTGATCCTTGTAATTACTAAAAAATTTTTAGTAATCTTAATCGGTTACAAAAAAATCTGTAAGAAATACTAGAAAAAAGTTAGCAACGAATAGAGTTTTAATAGTTTTATATTTTTAATAGCTCTTACTAAAACTCAGTTGGTGTGGCCTTGATAGCATAGTGGTTATAGTAACGGACTCCAGGCTAAAAGGTCCCGGGTTCGAAACTTGCCACCGCCAAATACGCCCCGAATGTATGTAGTGTCTGGTTAATAAAGGGATTATGAAAATCCTGTCGGAGCCGGTACGAATGCTTGGTGCTGCCATCAATTGCGGTTTTGCCGAAAATCTTCCGCTTCAGAAGTCTGGATGCAGCTCGAAGGAAGCTCCTGCCCTTCGGGCGCACGTAATGGTTATTAAAAATACTTTTGGAGCTATTACTAAAATTTTCTTGGTGGCTCATACTAAAAATTTTTAAGTTAGTTATACAAAAAAATCTTTTGTTTTACAAAAGAAATGCTTGTTTCACTTGCAAAAAAAAGTTTGTAATGGTTACTAAAAAATTCTGTGGAATACAAATTTACTAAGAAATTTTTAGTAACCTCTTGATTTTTTTTTTACAGTGTGTGTTAGATAGGGTTAATAATGAGGGACCATTATTAATTCAATGGGCTTAGGTGAAAATGAAATGCACAGAATCAAAGAAGTGCAACGGTTATATATTAAAGAAATACATTGGGACTATGTTTGTAAATATATATTCCGTAAATGCATGATTGTACATCTAATAAGGATTTTTCACTGTCATAGATTAAAGATTTATGAATTTGAAAGTCATTATTATTTTAATTATAATCTTATCCTTAGTTAATTGCAAAAATATGGAATTAAATAAGGCGAAATTTACTATTCAAAAATGGTGGTTTACAATGTCCGTAAACGTTTAACTCTTGGGTGGTGGGATATATTATATTCCACGTAAATTAAATCAAGTTCTACACCAGAAAAAAAAAATATTAAGTTCTTCTTCTATAATTTGGGGGGGGGGGAAGAGTTAAAAAACTGTTTGTTCTTATTTAGAAATATATATATTTTTAATTTCCAGGAGGGGAACTCAACATTTTACAAACGCAACTGCTTGTTCCTCAAAGGGTTAAACCTATAATCGTGTATATGTAAACCGGGTGCATAAATATAAGTTGCTTTTTCAAGAAAAACTAACGTAACAGTAACTATCATATTTGAATGGAAACTTTTTCATAGTTAATAAAAAACAAGTAAGAAAAATCGTGCGTTAAGCATAGATTATGAAACACTTTTCAACACTTCCTGAAATCTTTAACAAAATTTTGTTATTTAGGGATGTATTAAAGACCTTGTATTTAATCTATAGATTGATATACATACCATACAAATGGAATATTTAATTTAGCCAGAAAGCGCGAAAAAAGTTGAGATTTTCTGCAATTTATACTAATAGATGTAAGCATACTTGAATACTTTTGATCAGCTCTGTATTTTACTTTGTAGCTTTCTTTCACGCCAATATTTAGCCAAAATATTATTCAAACTAAAATACTCTTAAAACTACTGAAATCACATTTCAGAAATTATCAGCCATAGACGACCATGTATCCAATTCTTTGCGCGACTTGTGCATCTATATTCTACAAACATTTCTTTCTAAACTGAATGCAGTTTAGAGTAAAAATACATAACTCATCTAAAAACCACTTTTACGCTCATATTCAGTAACCTTTACGAATATGTGCGGCCTACTTTTGTGTAGCCCTATATATCAATTATATACCATTTATACACACTATATAATATGCATAAATATAGTGAAACTTAAAAACGCATATCATATTTAAAAATACATTTCCTGCCATTATCGTTTACAAGGTAGAACCCGTCGAAATTTGACGAGGTCTCCATACGGGCATCCTCCAAAAAATCTGAAAAAATTACAGAATGTTCTTCTCATGAGAATATATGCGTTTATAAAAAAAAATTCGGCGGAACCTCCGTTCCCTGTCCGTAAAAAAATAATGAAAATTTCGTTATTTGGCGATTTATCTTCGGTTGGCGATGAAAAGCAATTTAATTTTTTTTTCAATGTCAAATGCATTTTAAAGGAAAAAAAAGTATCATGTTCAACGTGTTTAGATAAATTAAATATCTTTGTTTTTGACAGTTTAAGTTTGTTTTTAGTATAATTTCGTCATATTGATATTTATATGTATTTAATTCAAATTAAACCATCAAAATTTGAGATTTGAAACGAAATTCAAATTTAAATAAATTAAAATTCTTTCAAGTTCAAAGTCCAGTTGAGCATTGTCAATTGGATTCTGTTGCTATGGAAACATCTACATTTTATTTTTGAATACGCTTAAATGTATGAAAATAATTTTACTGATAAGAATTTTTTATATATGTAAATATTTTTTCCAGAGGTAATTTAAATAACTGCACCAACAAATAATATATACATATGCAATTTAATATATATATATATATGTATAAAATATATCAAACTCTCTCATTGTTTATGTTTAAATTCATCAAACACCATTTACGCGGATTTTAAAAATCCAAAAGTTTTCATTTCAATTGCATTAAAATCGTTTGCTTTTGGCGGGGAAATTTGCTGCTCGCCAAATCGTGTGACACTTTTGTCTTTTCACGCCAAATATTCGAAAGTATTTTATTTTTTTTTACATGTTTTCTTATGTAATTCCGCCGCTAATTTTCACTGATCCTTTATTACATACATGAGTAGCTTAATTACTATTTTTTTCAAAAAAATCTGAGTATGCCCAGTATGGAGACCTTCCTTGTAAGAAGGAATTGTTTCATTGATTTGTAATAAACCTGCAAAATTAGTTACAATAAAAAATGTCCCTTATATTGGTAAGTCTAACTCTTTAACAAATGGTATTTAACCTAAAGTTAACAAAATGCTGTTTCTATAAAACTCAGTTGTCAAAATTATTAAAATTAAACTTTAATCGTACATATAAAGAATAAAAAATAATAAAGATCTGTAATTATACTAAAGTTATCAATTAAGGCTCTTATTTTAGTATTCCAAAATGGGAAAAAGCAAAATTTATCCCACTTTGACTCAATCATAGAACCCCTTATCCCGCCCATGAAATCTAAACCTGACATCATTTTCATCATATCAAAATTTATATATGCATCTTTCATATCTCTATTCACCTTTTTAAACTAGTTGGATGTGTCAATCCCAAAACTTTCTTCTATCTCATAAGTACATTTTAATATTAAAAAAAAAAAAAAAAAACGTGGTGTCCCCAAAGTTACCCACTATCGAATTTCCTCGAACATTTGACCTAGCCTAATGAGATTCTGGTACCCGAAAAGCCTAAAACGCAAAACTTACTTAATATTCTGAGAAAATGAGCTTAGTAGTGCCTCATGTTGGGTAATCTATACTAATAAAAGAACAAAACGCTCTGTCTGTCTGTGTGTGTGTCTATGTGTGTGTGTGTCTGTGTGTCTGCGATGGCTAGCAAAATCTACAGCACGTACAAAGCTCAAAATTTTTTTGAGAGTAGCCCAATATCTCTCCTGATGCACCTGAGCTTCAGAATTTCAAAATTCCAATTATTAACTGAGTAATTAATTAAAATCAAGAGGTCACTCTCATAAAAAATCTTTTTTCCCAATTTTTTTCTCTTTCGTTTGTTTACGGTTGGTTGGTTGTGTAAAAATTTTCTCAGAAGTAATAAGAAAGCTGAGACAGAATTAAAGAAACCCATGGAGGAATCAGATAAGTGGAGGTGAAGTAAGCCTCAAAAAAGGTTTGCGATATGAAACCATTTATCGCTCAAATTTAATGTGGCAAACAAAAGGACGTGGAAGAGATTTTGTATTATAAGACGAATTGAAAGAAATGAATTACAGTTGAAGCATATTTCAAGAGGAAAAAGCAAATTTTTAAAATGGCCTTCGTTCTATTATTATTTATTAGAATAAATATTCGCTTTTAAAATGAAGGAAATTGGAAAATTAGCAATAATTAAATATCAAATTAAAATGAAATAAGATATTGAGAACATTTGATACGAATTAAAAATTGTATAACTAAAAGTTTCCTTCATTAATGTAATTTTCAATACTTTATAACGTAGATGAAAAATGTTTATGACTTAATAATTGCATGTAAATAAATATTTAAAACATAATGATGAAAACATTCTTTTAAAATCATGTATGAAAACTTAAGTAATAAATATTAATCTAAAATATAAATTTCTGACTGCAGACGATTTTTATGTATTAACAAAATAATGTTATATTTTCAAGCAAAACGTTAAAATAATTTTCTATATTGATATTTAAAACACATATGATAAAATAATTAATAAATTTTTACCGGTGAAGCGATAAATTAGTTCTTTTTTTAAAAACGAGAGAAAAAAAATACGGGTTTAAACCAGTTTCAATTGATAGCGAAATTTTAAAATGGAGGGCCAAAATCACAGTCCGGTGAAATCCAAACACCTCATTGGTCATTGAGCCGCGTCCTTTTCAGGGAACAATCTCTTAGCAGTTGGGTAAATGTTGTCATACTCCTTTTTCCGAGAAAAAATCGTAGCAGCAGTTTTGAAGTAAATCTTATCTCTTTTGATTTATAATCTAAATTTTTCACTCTCATTTTATAAAATGGCATCAAAATATCTTAATTGAGTTAATTTCGATGGTTTATCTTAAATAAGAACAGACGGTAACAATCGCTTAAAAATTACTTTCCCCCTCACCTTTTTCAAATGGAGAAACAAGTTCGTGATTTTCACCCTTACCACACGACCAATGGGGTGGCTGGATTTCACTTGACTGTGATTTTGGCCCTCCATTTTAAAATTTCGCCAATTGATAGGCGTGTCAAAGCACGTGCTTTTGTTGGTACTTAATTGGACTTAATGTAGGGTTACATCTTAAGCATCATCTCCAGAGATAATACCTCCAATCTATTAATTTCTTTTTACTCTATAAAAGAAACCAATTTGAGATTTTGACATTTCAAAAGTGACTGTTTTTTCCCAAAGACCTTTAAAATTCATAGACTGGCAAAATGTCAGTTTAACTTAGGATTTTTGAACACAGCTGTTAGGTCAGATCGTTGGTACTTCGTACATTAGAATGTATGTATGGTTAGCTATGTTGCAGTAAATATATGTATATGTATATATGAGGCTTTTTTAGCAGTTTTTTTAAATCATTGATTAAATTTGAATGCATTTATTTAAGTTAAAATTTTATTAAGACTTTAATTTGTTTTTAAAACAAAAATGAAATGGCTCTTTGACATACAATTGTTGGAATAGGCAGACGATTCATATAGTCACTAAAAGAATAGCAGCAAAACATAATGTTTAGGCGTATTAATACATAACCCGATCCCAACCAGAAAAAAACAGACTATACTCCGATCCAAGCAAGACAAAAATTTCATGAGCATAAACGCGACCCGAACCTAAAAATTTCATTAAAAAAAAACTATGGATTTGATATTTGACCCGAATCAAATCTGAATCCCACAAAAATATTCAAATGAAGCATACCCCAATCCGATCAAAGAAAAATAATGTTCGTGTATATGCAACCCGACCCGAACCTAAAATTTTTCTTTGAAAAAACCCAAAAAATGACCAGAACGAAACCTGAAATCGATAAAAATATACCAAAGAACTATAACCCGATAAGAGCAAGACAAAAAAACTTCCATGAACATAAACCTGACTCGAACCTAAAAAATTCCATTTGAAAAAAAGCCTGAAGTTTTATGCAAACTACATCTGAATCCGATCAAAATATTCGAAAGAACCATAACCGGATTCGAATAAGAGAAAATAATTTTCGTGGACATGAAACCGATCCGAACCTAAAATTCCATTTGAAAAAAATACCTGAAATTTGAATCGACAAAAATATTCCACAGAACCATACCCGGACCTGAACAAGACAAAAAAAATTTCCATGAACATGAACCCAATCCGAACCTAAAAAATGAACTAAATCTGAATCTGACAAAAATATTCCAGAGAAGCATATCCTTATTCGAACAATGCAGAATAATTTCCGTTGATGCGCAACCCAACCTGAACCTAAAAATTCCATTAAAAAGCCGAAATCTGAATTGAACGACATCTGAACCCGAAAAAAATATTCCAAAGACCCAAAACCGGATCCGAGCAAGACAAAATAATTTCCCTGGACATGAATCCAACCACAACCTTAAAAATCAATTTAAAAAAATACCTGAAATCTGAATCGAACCAAATCTGAATCCGACGAAAATAGTCCAAATAACTATAACCAGATACGAACAAGACAATATAATTTCCATGGACATAATCCCCATTCCAAACCAAAAAATTTGTAAAAAAAAAAAAAAAAAAAAAAAAAAAAAAAAAAAATCCCGAAATTTGAACCAAACTTAATCTGAACCTAACAAAAATATTTCAGTGAAGTATAACCTCACTGGAACTAGGTAAAATAATTTCCATATAAGTACAACCCGACCCGAACTTAAAAATCCCATTTGAAGGGAAAAAAAAACCTCACGAAATCTGAATTGAACCGAATCTAAACTGAACACAAATATTCCAAACAATCATAACCGTATCCGAAGAAGACAAAATAATTTCCATGACCATGAATCCAATTCGAACCTAAAATTCGGATGTTCTACAAAACATAATGCGCTCCGTAGCGATGGAAAGTGAAACTAAGTACTTAGCGCGAGATGGTTAAAATATTTCGTTTATAGTTAATGTTAAATTAGAACTTGGTTACGGTTAGATAACAATTAGGTTGCAATTACGTTCCGGTGACCCTTTTGTTAATTTTTTTTCCGGTTAGGTTACAGTTAGGTCATGGTTAAGTTACAGTTAGGTTAAGGTTAAGTTGCGGTTAGGTTGTGGTTAGATTATGGGTAGGTTATGATTAGGTGACGGCCAAGTTACATTTATGATATATTTAACTTGCAGTTAGGTTACTGTTAAGATACAGCTAGGTTACAGACAAGTTATGATTCCAATACAATTAGGTTACGGTTAGGATTTTGTTCATAGAATGAACATTACGCATGTTTGATAAAAAATATACACCTATTTTTGTAAAAAGGCTCTGAATTTATAATATTATATACTAACCTTTTAGCTAATCATTGAGAATCGATTTCATTCACGGTATAGTTGGATTTAAGAGTGATATATAATTAGTTACAAATTCAAAATATTTCACTTGGGATATCTATGTGAAAAAAGTATTTAGTTAAGTCACTTAACAGTAATTTTAAAGATAAATATCAACACGAAATCGTTGGACACATATTCCCTACTGCGTTTCCCATTGCAGTCATTTTGGGTATTTTTGCAGCTAAATATTAGTTTTTTTTTAAAACCAATTTTTGACACAGTCAGGGGGCACGTATTTAATATAAAAAATATATCTCTTTTGACCTATGACAATGCTCCAAAATAGGCTGAAGTAATCATTTTCCATAAAAGCGGTGGAGTGACGATGCAGCAAAAGGGTCAAATTTTTAACAGTGTATTAACACATATTTCGAGTTAAAGATAAAATCATAAAAATTTCAAGTTCGTTTAACATTATTATAACGGACCCGAGCAACGCCGGGCGGGTCAGCTAGTTTATACTAAAACCTAATAAGCATCTATTTATGTCAAGACCTAACAGAATCTGAAATTTGATGGAATTTCGTCCATTAGTTCTTGAGATATGGTTATAACAAAAAATTTGCAAAACACAGCACAGCAACACCATATCTTGGACAATTTATGCCAAAACGTAAAAAAGCGTCTAATTATGTTATGGTGTGAAAGAATCTGAAGTTTGATGAAATTCTGTGCATTAGTTCTTGAGATATAGCTAGTTAAAAAAAAAAAACAAAAAAAACATGGAAAATATAGCACAGCAGCACCATCAGTTGAAGGATTTATAGCAAAACGTAATCATCGTGTAATTATGTTATATGTCATTTTGTAACAAAATCTGAAGTTTGATGAAATTTTGTGCGTTGGTTGTTGAGATATAGCTATCGGAAAAATCGTGCAAAATTCAGCATAGCTACTCCACCTGTTGCAAGGTTAATACCAAAATGTAATAGCGTCTAATTATGTTATATATTCTAGTGTAACAGAATCTAAAATTTGATGAAGTTCTCTGCATTAGTTCTTGAGATATAGCTATCGCAAAAATCGTGCAAAATGTAGCATAGCAGCGCCACCTATAGGGCAGTTCACACCAAAACCTTATCAGCGGTTATGTATCTCAAGGTATCGTGGAATTTGAAGTTTGGTGAAATTCTGTGCATTAGTTCTTGAGATATAGCTATCATGAAAATCATGGAAAACGTGGCATAGCAGCGCCACCTGCTGGCCAATTTACGCCAAAACTTAATCAGCGTCTATGTATATTAAGGGGTCACAGAATCTAAAGTTTGGTGGAATTATGTGCATTAGTTCTTGAGATATAGCAATCTTGAAAATCATGAAAAACGTAGTATAGCAGCGCCACCTGCTGGCCAATTTTCAAAAAAAATCAATAGGCACTAATTCATATCAAGGTCTAACTGAATATAAAATTTTATTAAATTTTGAGCATTAGTTCTTGAGATAGAGTGCCTACAAATTTTTTGTCACATACAGACAGACTCACAGACAGACAGACTCACAGACAGACATTTTCTAAAAATAGTCAAAACGTGTTCAGGACCTTCTAAAACGTATAAATCCGTCGAAAACCGGAAGTCGAAAATTTTGATGAATCCAATACTTTCTTCTTGTAAAGATAGAAGAAAGTAAAAAACTGGAATTATAATTTGATCATTTTGATTCGTGCCTTAAAGTCTCGATGCTATTAGCTAAAACAGATGCTAAACCATTTATATTCTTTTAAGTTTAAATGAAATTTTGTAAATGAAACCAAAATTAACTGGGTTTTATAACAGACGATTTTCACGACACAACACGTATTTAAATTTCAATTTTTTTTCACTTTTAATGAGAAAATGGCAACATAAAAACACAGTAATCATTTTTCTTCCTTTTTACTCTCTTCTATCTTTACAAGAAGAAAGTATTGGATTCATGAAAATTTTCGACTTCCGATTTTCGACGGATTTATACGTTTTAGAAGGTCCTGAACACGTTATGACTATTTTTAGAAAATGTCTGTCTGTGAGTCTGTCCGTCTGTGAGTCTGCCTGTATGTGACAAAAAATTTGTGGGCACTCTATCTCAAGAACTAATACTCGAAATTTAATAAAAATTTATATTCAGTTAGACCTTGATATGAATTAGTGCCTATTGGTTTTTGGTGAAAATTGGCCTGCAGGTGGCGCTGCTATACTACGTTTTTCATGATTTTCAAGATTGCTATATCTCAAGAACTAATGCACAGAATTTCACCAAACTTCAGATTCTGTGACCCCTTGATATACATAGACGCTGATTAAGTTTTGGTGTGAATTGGCCAGCAGGTGGCGCTGCTATGCCACGTTTTTCATGATTCTCATGATAGCTATATCTCAAGAACTAATGCACAGAATTTCACCAAACTTCAGATTCCGCGATACCTTGAGATACATAGCCGCTCATAAGGTTTTGGTGTGAACTGCCCTATAGGTGGCGCTGCTATGCTACATTTTGCGATAGCTATATCTCTAGAACTAATGCAGAGAACTTCACCAAATTTTAGATTCTGTTACACTAGAATATATAACATAATTAGACGCTGATTACATTTTGGCATTAACCTTGCAACAGGTGGTGCAGCTATTTGCACGATTTTTACGATAGCTATATCTCAACAACCAACGCACAGAATTTCATCAAACTTCAGATTTTGTTACAAAATGGCATATAACATAATTACATGATGATTACGTTTTGTTATAAATCCTTCAACTGATGGTGCTGCTGTGCTATATTTTACACGGTTTTTTTTTAACTAGCTATATCTCAAGAACTAATGCACAGAATTTCATCAAACTTCAGATTCTTTTACACCATAACATAATTAGACGCTTTTTTACGTTTTTGCATAAACTGTCCAAGATATGGTGTTGCTGTGCTACGTTTTGCAAGTTGTTTGTTATAATTATATCTCAAGAACTAATGGACGAAATTCCATCAAATTTCAGATTCTGTTACGTCTTGACATAAATAGATGCTTATTAGGTTTTAGTATAAATTACCCAACATGAGGCACTACTAAGTTCATTTTCTCAGAATATTAATTAAATTTTGCGTTTTAGGCTTTTCGGATACCAGAATCTCATTAGGCTAGGTCAATGTTCGAGGAAATTCGATAGTGGGTAACTTTAGGGTCACTACTTTTTTTTTTTTTTTTTTTTTTTTTTTTTTTTTTTAAATATTAAAATGTACTTATGAGATAGAAGAAAGTTTTGGGATTGGCACATCCAACTAGTTTTCTTTGGCTTGTAATAGAAATGGAGTACTTCTGTTACCACTATTAAGAAAAAGGTATTAAAAACTACAAAAATTAAAAATTTGAAAAATACATTAAGATACAGTTTTCAAATAAAATGCATTTAAAAGTACATTTTCCCCCTATTCGACAGTGTAAAGTTGAAAATTTGCGATGTTTAGAAGTTTAAAAATTTGCAGTAGCAAAGATTCCAGAACTGAAATTGCATTTTAAATTTCAAAATGTTGCCATTCGCAAAATGACGAATGCGTTACGCACAGATACGTTTGGCCTTTATAATATAGATATAAGAATGCATTAGTTAATATAGGGATACATTTACAAATGTACAGTATTTCGAATAAAATATGTAATTTGAAATCTTTTGTGTGTCCCCGTTAATACTGTGCACTTCATATTTTACATGAGATAACTTACATTAAGCCTCAGTGACGTATATTAATTTCACTATGCTGGATATATTTTAATATAATTAAAATACGCTGCAAGCAATTCCCACCTATAACATTATGTAATAGTATTTTTTGTGTGGTCCTGTAAATGAATAATAACTATTCCTTGTACCACATATTCAACAGAATGCATATTTTAGTGTACTTCGTAAATGCATATCAATTTTTATTATGTATCAAAGGTTGTAACAACTTTAAAATTTATTTGAAATGATTTTTTCCCATTGGCCGTCATGTAGCGGATAACTTTTGATTGTCCCTGTAAATAAATAATAACTATTTTTTGCACTGAATATTTTATAAAATGCATATTTTAATGTCACTTCGTTAACGCATATCAATTTTTATAGTATATGAAAGGGTGTAATAACTTCAAGATTCATTTGAAACGATTTTTTCCCATTGGCCATAATGTAACGAAAAACATTTGACTATTCTTGTAAAAAAAACTAAACGTGCTAGAAACTTTAATTGAAATAGGGTTCGTGCTAGGATAAACGTCAATAATTCCCAAAAATTTCAAGGCGATTCGTGTATATTTACGAGAGTTAGAGTGCAGACAGACGGACAGATAAACGGAATTCCTAAACATTTTTCATCTTGGTTGGAAAGTTTTAAAAATAAAAATAAACTTTTTTTTTAATGTACGTTTATTTTTGCATACAGAATTGTTTTCAAATGTAAAACTGCTCTTCTAAGAAATGTCTTAATTTTGAAATTATATTTTCTTTGATGTTATTTGCATATCACTAAGAGTTATCTTTTTACATTTCAGGTTTAGCTGGAATTTCGAAATTAATACGAAGGATTTTATTTACTTGCTGAAAACTACTAAGCTCTTTACCTACAAAATGTTTAAAGGGGATTCCAGCACATGTTCCCAGCATGTGAAATTTTTAACTAGCTCCTATGCAGAAAATCTTTTTGATGTTGCGAAAATCGAGGAAACAGAAAAATCATGGGATTCAAAAACAATGGTCAAGAAACAGAAAAGTGCTTCATATTATAACATGCCTAAAAGTGATGCACACAAAGAGTTGTAATTATTAAATGGATGCCATTTTCATAAAGAAAGCGTTAGTGGAGCTACAAAAGTAAATTTCAAAACAAGGGAATCGAATTCTTCAGAATTCGCAATGTCAGAATCTAGCTACTCATTTCATGAAGTCAATCAAAAACGTTACCCAGGCGATCAAATGAATGGACTAAAACTGTTATTTGAGACTCATAAGCAGCAGACAATTGTGGAAGACAATATATTTAGTTTTCCCTATATATCAACCTTTGAGGAAAGCGCATGTTCTTATAACATGGCTGACCGCATGAAGCGTTTTGCGTGTACAATTTTTGAATTTTCAAATAACCGGAGTAAACAAAGTCTCCACGAAACTACAAAAATGAGCGTGGGAAAAAAGAAATCATGGAATACAGACGCTCTATCAGAATTTAGCAATACATTTAATGAAGACAATCAAAAGCGTGATTCTGATGGTCAAACGAACGATATAAGTTTTTCCTCTGAGGCCCATAAAAGAGAAAACTTTGTGCAAGATGATGGAACGAATTTTCATCCTGTACAAGGGTTGGAAAAAAGTACTTCATCATGCGATGCTGACGTAAGGGAAATGTTCCAATTTTTAAATAGTCAGGACATACAAAGTCTTTTCGGAGTTACGAAAATGCATGTTGAGACAAAGGAATCATGGGCTTCAAGTTTAATTCCCCGATTCAATCAAGTTAGTCAGAAATTCGAAATAGATGGTCAAATAAATGAACTAAAATCGGTATCTAACGCCCCTAAACAAGAACAGCTTTTGAAAGAAGACACAATGAATCCAATAATAAACGAATATCACCCCTCCAAAATTAGTACTAATTGTATTTGCGAAACTGAATATCAAAACGCTGAGAATTCTAAAAAAGGGCAAAGTTGTGAAATTGAAGTTCTTAAAAGGAACTGTATTGTTGAAACTACAGGTGGAAATAAGTCATACACTGGTGAAAATATTCTACTATCAAATTATCTTAATGTATCCATGCGTAGAAAAAGGCGATTATTTGATGGATTTACCATGCATCGTGGTAATGTATTTCCCCTTGTATCATGTGTTACGATTAATACTCCTCTCATACAAGAATGGGGGCGCAAGGGAACTTTAATAAGGAGTAGAGTAATTTCACATTCAACAACAGAATGTTGGATTAAAAACACGCATATTTATTGGGGCGTTAAATTAAAACATTTGGCTGATATGATGCAAGATTTTAAAGAGAGAAAAAGCATTCGATATTTATTCTGTGATAGAGATAATGCAAAAAGCGAAGCAGAAAAAGAAAAATTTCAAGAAAATCCTATTCCTGAAGCTACGCCGATGGATTTTCTTGTAGCAGATCTTAAGAATGGCATTAAGATTTCAGAATTTGTAGATAAAGAAGAACAATTATCAAAAGACATTAAAGAGTTTCAGGTGAAAACTGAAAAACTGAATGAAAAGTATGAGAAATATGATAAAATGATGGGAGATGCAGCAGAACTGAGCCAGAAATTTAAAGAGAGGTTAAACAAGAGCAAAAAATTGAGAGAAAAAGTTTCCAACGCACTTTCTGATCAACTATATTAACATTATATTCTGGCTGAAAATATTAAGATACGGCTTTTACGTTAAAATACTATAAATTTTGTAGTAAGAAAAATATTTTAAAAGAAATTCTTACTTTATTTTTTTTAAATGCATATCATTTATTCCCTTTTCTAAGAAATTCGCTCTTTTACATTCTCTCACCATCGTGTTGCTTAAACTTTGTTTAGACTTTTTTTTAATGATCATTTGAAAATTTTTACACATTTCACGTTTCAGGAATCAAACTAAAATAAAAACAAGTTGGAAATTGCACGTGAGCGTAGCAAATAAGGTGCGTTTGTACGATAACGAAGTTTTAAAAATATTCAAATCTTGCTGATATAGTAGAGCGTATACAGTATAATAGTCGAAATCTTTTTTGTGTTCCTGTAAATATACAGAAAATAATTTTTATTACACCTCAGAAACGTATATCTTATTCATAAAATGTGAAATAGTTGAATATAATTAAAACACACTCCAAACAATGTTTTCCCGTATAGCATTATGTAGTAGAATACTTTTGTGTGGCCCTGTAATTTAATAATGAAAATTCTTTGCATCACAGATTGTACAGAATGCATATTTTAGTATATACTTCATAGATTCATGCCAATTCTATTATGTTCGAATGTGTGTAACATCATAAAAATGCATTTGAAACTTTTTTCCCATTGACCGTAATGTAATGGAATACCTTTGATTGTTCCTGTAAATGATCTATGCATCCGACTTTCATAACGTTTGAAATGACTCGATAAAATTACGTAATAATTATGTTTTAAATTTCAAACGATTAAAATGCATTTGAAATTTTTTCCCCAATTGACCGCAATGTAACGGAATCCTTTTGATTGTCCCTGTAATTGATCTATGCATCCGATTTTCATAACATTTAAAATGACTCGACAAAATTATGTTATAATTATATATTTTAAATTTCAAACGATTCGGTTGGGTAGTTTTTGCGTTGTTATATGCGGACTGACAGACGGACAGACAGACAGACGGACAGACGGACGGACTGAGCGACAACAATAAGTGCTACGTATTTACATAATTACGAACGCACCTAATAATGAATAAAAAGAAATGAGAACAAATTATAAAACACTTACATCGTTGAAAACTATTACAAGCTCTCACTTATCAAATCCTCACTAGATCAGGTACATATCGAAAATAGTCTGACAATCGGGAGGAATAATATAATGTATTTTTTAGTTGTTAACATTAGTGTATAATTGTAATGTGGTATAATTGTATTTGTGTATAATTGTAATGTAGTTGTAACATTAGTGTATAATTAGATTTACTATAAAGGGCTATCCATAAATTATGCCACACTTTTTTTTCAATATTTTTGTCCCCCCCCCCCCTATCCCCCTTTTTTCACAAAGTGTTACATTTCAACGTACAACCCCTCCCTTCTCTTTGTCACATGTCACATTATATAACTTATACTATACATATTCTTGCAGTTAGGAAGGTGAACGTAATAAGCGTTAATATGGGAAACAAAATTACAAGTGGTAAAACGGGTTTAGAATATAAGATTTAAGGTTAGGAAAAAAAACGTAAGGATTTTGAAGAAAATAAGTCGAAACTGTGTGAAACAATAAGAACTAAAAGATCTGCTTAAAACACCTTTTAAATAAAATTAAATGATGTTGTTTTAAGAACATCTTTTAGATTTTAAGGATTTTAATTTAATTTTTTAATTTTTTAAATTTAAAATTTTTCAATTTTAAAAGGATTTTAATTTTTATCCTTTTATTCTAGATAGATATATAGTACGTATATATCTCTCTCTAGACATCTGATCATTTTCATTCGACTGTCCTCGTATTTATAAACAGATTTGGAAATGATCGAGCATATGTTAAGAGGACATATGAGTGGAATTTTTTGAAAAAATAAATTTTTATTTTATTTTCTTAAAAAGATTTTTGAACACAGTGGTATGCTTGTTTTTTCTTACCATTAGAGATTATTGTAAAAATTCAAGGGAAAACACCGACTTGGACGCCACGACAATTCACGTTAATTTTACGCTAACATTTTATACTTATTTACAGAGCCCGATTAAGGTTGTGCGGGGCCCAAGGCCTAGCACATTTTCGGGGCCTACCCCGGAAAAAAGTCAAAAAGTCCGGCTCGACTGAATTTCTGCAAAACATTGATTTTTACTCTTACTCAATAGTTCTGACCAAAAAAACTTATCTTAGTCCTTTTTTTTTTTTTTTTTTTTAAATGTTTATAATCTTCATTCATGCAGAAGTGCCGTATGCTGCAGTATTTATGTTTTTAATGAACCTCTGTTTGTTGCAAGTAAATTTTTTAGTTATCATTAATATTAAATCCATATTCCATGTAATGGAGACATAAAAATCTAAAAAATGGCATGTGGTAAAAGTAAAATATTCTAAGACGGGATCGCATTGGAAAGAGAAAAAAATACGTTATTGACAAGTTTCCTTCTTAGCAGGTGTAATTAGGATGAGCGAAGCGAATCCTCTACTAGTCCACTCAAATTACACTTTGTCGTACACTTTACAAAAAAACTATTCAATATTTTGACTTCAAATTAAACACAAAAATAAAATATGATCTGTAGATTTGCAGAATATAATTTTTTTTACAGTAAAACGTTAAAAAAATATTATTTTAATAAATTTATTTTACATGCATTTCCAATGCGGACGCATTTTAGCAAATAAATAAAAAATGAAACGCGTAAATTTTCAGAAAAAAAATATAAATCATGGAGTAAGTGATTATAGATAGAATCATGATTAATTTAATAAATAAAATATGTTTTCATTATTCAGCAAAATCGTTTGCACAGATGACACTTAAACCAACTTGATATTATGATAAGTTAGCCTTGACTTAAACATTTTAAAAGAATTGTATTATGGATTTTTTTTTTTTTTTTTTTTTTTTTTTTTTGTAAAGTGGCAACAAAAGAATTGTAAACAAATACAATTAATTGTTAAATTTGTTATATAAATGAAAAATTAAAAGAATTGCGGGAACTTCAAGCTCTTTATAAATGTACTACAGCAAAGTTGGCCGATTCAGAAATGACAAATGGACTTCAACCATTTCTTATTTTATCATTTGTATCTAAAGTAATGTTACGTTCTTATTTGTGTACCAAAAAATGTTTAGTGAACGGGACTTTAGCCTTTGTTGCACGTAATAAAGAAAATCACAAGCCACCAGACCAGATATCTCGAATAATCATGGATAAATTTGAATACTACAGTAATTTAATTTATAAGAATTGGTGCGTACCAATTCCCCCAATAACTGAATTCTGGAAAAAATGGAAGCATAAACTGCTCAAGGAAAGAATTTCTTCTGCAGTTAGCTTTTGCTGTTACAATTCATAAATCCCACGGTTTAACATTAGATGAAGCAGTTGTAGATACTGAGGCTATATAGGCACCCGTTGGTTTAAAAACGTACGTAACGTTGTCCAGAGTGAAAATCCTTCAAAATTAAGCATTCAATCGAAATTTTCCTTACGAAAAATTCTACAGTATCAAAAATTCTCATGCGTTAACATGCATAAAAACGAAGA
This sequence comes from Maratus speculifer, assembly GCA_964019185.1. NCBI lineage: Eukaryota > Metazoa > Arthropoda > Arachnida > Araneae > Salticidae > Maratus > Maratus speculifer. Next base: position 45,742,382 of record OZ025294.1, read on the forward strand.
AATTAGAATAAAAAGTTTTACAGTTAGAAATTCTTAGTATCGACAAGAGCAGATTTCAAATGCTTTTCCCGAAAATAGGATTTTGAAGAAGTAACTTTCTTCAAGCTCTCTTCAAATATATTATTCTAAAATAGCTATCAAAGATTATTTGATGTTAATTACAATGATTGGAAACATGCATATTTCAAACAACTTTAAAAAACACCAGTGGCTACTAGAAATTGTAAAAACATCTTTAAAAAGAATTTTTAGTTGAAAATTTAAAAATATTTTGTAAAAGTTTGCTTCAAAAATATTTTTTATACCAGTCTTACATCATAAATAAAAAATTCCTGGGAAATTGAAAGTTATTTGGCTGAACTTACGTTTGTAGAATTAAACTGCGCCAAAACATAAAATAACGTTTTTGTTTAATAAAGATGCAAAAATAATATTAAAAAATATTGTTACTTTCAAATATATGCTTTATAAAATAATGCTTCGCGAATCCAGAGAAAGCATGGCTTTTGCTAGTTGTATAATATATATATATCGAGCATTTTTGCATTCATTTTGCAAGGATAAACAGTTTGAAAGAAGTTTAAAAGAAATTTCCAGTTTTCAGTTTAAAAGAATATTCCGTCATACGCAGGTTTTTTTTTCACGCGTTTAAGTCTATTTTAACAAGCCCACAAATCTACTATTCTTTAAAAAGAATAAATTTTAATGTTTAACTGTGGAATAATGGCGATTTAAAAGTATATGCTTTATGTAGAAAATTTTAAACAAGTCAAATTTTACTGATTTTTGGAGTGACTTGGCCACGTATAGAAAATGATTTTCATACGGAAAAATTCAACCGAGATTGAATATTTTGGTCCATCAGACTAGACAGAATGAAAGATACTACTCTGTTACCCCGTCGACCAAAATACTATCGCCAAATTATAACATAAACTGCCAATAATGGATGATCATGAATGTCAATTCAATGACAGTAAATACAATACATGTGTTTAAAACGCCATTAAGTGCTTTTTATTAGGATGAGCGAAGCGAATCCTCTACTAGTCCACTCAAATTACACTTTGTCGTACACTTTACAAAAAAACTATACACTATTTTCACTTGAAATTAAACACAAATATAAATTATGATCTGTAGATTTGCAGAATATTATTTTTTTTACAGAAATACTTTTCAAAAAATTATTATTTTAATTAATTTATTTTACATGCATTTCCAATGCGGACGCATTTTAGCAAATAAATAAAAAATGAAACGCGTATATTTTCAGAAAAAAAAATATAAATCATGGAGTAAATAATTATAGATAGAATCATGATTAATTTAATAAATGAAATATGTTTTCATCACTCCGCAAAATCGTTTGCACAGATGACACTTAAACATTTTAAAAGAATTGTATTATGGATTTTTTTTTTTTTTTTTTTTTTTAGTAAAGTGGCAACAAAAGAATTGTAAGCAAATAAAATTAATTTTTAAATTTGCCATATAAATGAAAAATTAAAAGAACTGCTTAAAGTTGTTGCCTCGATTCAAGCTCTTTATAAATGTACTAAAGCAAAGTTGGCCGATTCAGAAACTATAAATGGACTTGAATCATTTCTTACTTTATCATTTGGATTTAAAGTAATGTTACGTTCTTATTTGTGGACCGAAAAAGGTTTAGTGAACGGTACTTTAGACTTTGTTGCGCGTATTAAAGAAAATCACAAGCCATCAGACCAGATACCGCGAATAATCATGGATAAATTTGAATACTGCAGTAATTTAACTTATAAGAATTGGTGCGTACCAATTCCCCCAATAATTAAATTCTGTAAAAATGGAGGCATAAATTGCTCAATAAAACAATTTCCTTTGCAATCAGTTTTTGCAGTTATAATTCATAAATCTCAAGGTTTGGCATCAAATAAAGCAGTAGTAGATATTGGGGATAAAGAGACACCAGTTTGCTTAATGCACGTAGCGTTGTCGAGAGTGAAATTCCTTCAAGGTTTATCATTTAATAGAAAATTTCCTTACGAGAGATTCTACAATATAAAAAATTTTCATATGCTGGTATGCAGAAAAAAAGAAGAAATTAGAATTAAAAAAAATTACATTTAATAGTTCTTAGTATCAACGAGAGTAGATTTTAATGTTTTTCCAAATATTTTGTTTGAATGTATTATTCTAAGATTGCTATCAAAGATTATTTGATGTGAATTACAAAGATTGAAAACATACCTATTTCAAATCATTTCAGATAACTCCAGAGGCTATTGGGAAATGTAAAAACATCTTTAAAACTTTTGATTAAAAATTAAAAAAATATTTTGTAAAATTTTGCTTCGAAAATATTTTTATTTATACCAATCTTATATCACAGATAAAAAATTCCGAGGAAATTCTTAATTATTTGGCTGAATTTACATTTCTAAAATTTAAATACGCCAAAACATAAGATAAAGTTTTTGCTTAATAAAGATGCAAAAATAATATAAAATAATAATGATATTTTCAAATATTTATCTTATGAAATAATGCTTCGCGAATCCAAACAAAGCACGGCTTTTGCTAGTTTCTATTTTTATTAATATTCTACTAATTAATTATTTTTTTGTTATTTAAAAAAAAAATACGTCAATATGTATAATCTGGCTATTAGTTTGGCGATTTCTATAATTTGGCGAAATCGGTCGACGGGATAACATAGTAGTACCGAATGAAATCTGTCCCAACTTCGTGCGGAAAAAATAAGATATTTCAGGAAAAAAGTAAGGCCCGAGCCTGACCCAGCCTGGAAAGATTAGTGACCGGACTCGGCCCGGCCCGAATGCCACTATTGAAAATCGGCCCGTTGGCTGAGGCCTGACCCGTGCAGATATCGAGTCTGGGACCTCTGGGCAGTCCCGATTTGTCCATGCGATAATAAAAGCCTAGGTCTCAGCAAAAGTTTCGAAAATTTTAAACGGGAGATCGGGAAAGCTAAACCCTCAGCAGGGGCTTACGAAGAGAAAACTGCGCCCGGGGCAGATCTTACATTTGGTGCCCCCCCCACCCCCCCTCACCCAACTTTATCTTGTGACAGGCCAAAAATGACGTTGGTAGTATAAATTCGGCACCCCTAAATTTCTGCGTCCGGGTCGGCCGCCCCCCCCCCCCCCCCCTCCTATCGCACGGCATTGACCTTACGACTACTCCTCTGGCTCTACTTCCGAAATAAAATTATGCGAAGCGGCATAATATTAATATTCAATATTCGAGTCAATATTGTAAAATTTTGTCTTTTTCAGAAAATTTGGTGCTGCCATCTATCAATGCTCACACAAAGCATTCGGTACCTGACTTCGTTTCTTTTTATAAACATCGTGTCTTTAACTTTTGAAATTAAAATAAAATGCAATATGTTTAAAATTTTACATGGTATAATTATTAAAATTTTTGAATTAGCTTATTTACAATGTTTTTACACCTGGTGCATAACATAATATTCCAAATATGCGAATTTTATTGAAAGTTGCTTTCATATGTTTGGTGCTGCCATCTGTTAATCTGTAAAGTCATTTTAAACAAAATATAATTTTTAATTGAAAATTTAATACGAATTATTCATATAGGAATTAATGAATTATAGATATATTTTATGTAGAATTTACAAAAGCTTCGTATAGTTCAAACTGATATTGCCATTCTTAAAATATAGCAGAGACTTTTTTGTGCCGGTACTGCGTGTGATCATTTAAACTTACTTTCGCGGGCGCATTCTGCATTATAGGATATATTTACAATTGCAATAAATAGTGAAGTTTGTTTTTGTAACAAAGAATATTTTAGTACGTAGGTGAATTCCTTTTAATCAGTATGCTTCACATCTCAGATTTAGTATTCTTTTCAACACTTTTGTTTATAAAAATAAAATATTGAGTAAATTTGTTGACATCTGGCCCCTCTTTTATTATTTGATTAAAAAATAAATAAAAATAAATAAATAATAATAATAAAAAAAAAAATAAATAAATAAAATAAAATGTACATATATTTTGCAAAAAATGTTTTTTTACGACTTATGTTTAGAGTTATTCCTATCTGAGGATGCGATGGGGCAAATGCTTAGCGCCGTCTCCGTTTATTTTTCGCTTTGTAAAGATTTTGCAAATATTACTTACCCATCATACGTAGTATAGGATAAGTCTTGCAATCGTTTTTAAAATCGAAAATTTTTTTGACGGATTTGCACGTTTTAGACACTGAAGATTTCGAAAAACACATTTTTAGGAAAAAAAAAAAAAAATTTGCCGCTTGTCTGTTTGTTTGTCTGTCTGTGTGTCTGTAAATGCTCTATCGCCCGAACAAATTAAGATAGAGACTTGAAATTTTGTATGTACTTAGTATGTAAGAATGGGACAAAGCCTATTTAATATTAGCAATCTCGATTATCCGGAACTATTTTTCGGACTCTCGAAAAATTCGTTCTGATGAAAGAGATATAAAAAATTTCGAAATTTTTTATTTTAAGGAGTGATCATAAAAGGCAATAAAATAACACAAATTTTGCATAAAGGACAAAGCCAATCGAATTGTTAGTTGCCGAGATATCTGTAATCCGGTTTTCCACATTCTTCGATTTTTCATGACCCTGTATTTCATTCAAATTTCAATTCAAAGATATATCTTAATTGAAAATGAGATGCTTAATCCGACGCAGTAAACTGTTAGTTAATATGATTATTATTTTTGGAGTTATAAGGATGTTTCTTTTTCGCAATTCAGTACTACTTGAGTATTTTGGCGTGTTGCATAATTTGTCGAAATAGATTCATCAGCATCTCATTAATAAAGTATTATTACTATGCATTAAAAATATTTAAATACACGTTTTGATTTTTTTTTTGGAATTGCAATGCATTTTATGAATAATTTACAAATGTTTTATTTTCTTATTTTATTTACGCATATATGTGATGGGTAAGTATATTACGGTGGCCTCCAGCGACTAGTTTTTCACAAACTTAGTGGATCCTTTTAAATATTTCGATGATGACAGCATATGAATTAATAAGACTGTATTAACCAATTATCGTTTGTCGTTTAACCAATTGTCGCGATTTCCCAAACACGTGTGACATCTCCTGATTTTTTTAAAAACATATTTTTTTAGAAGCTGATCCGCCGGCGTTGCACGGGTCCGTGATAAAAATGAAGCATAAAAAACCTATAATTTACAAAAATGAAAAATAATCGATTCTAAAAGCACAAAACTCGAAAAATCGTTAAAAGTAGCTTAGAAAATCGCATTAAAAATCAATGAAATTCAAGATCGTAGCAGACAAAATTTAGTAAAATAGGTTTAAAGTTTAAAACAATTCTCTTTTTATCAATGTCAAAAGTAGCCGCAAAATGCGAAAAAATACTAAAAATCTTTAAAAATTGAAAAATCGCTGCTTGAATTTTCAGTAAGCTTGACGGAAAAGCGAACTAACTTTACTATGTTGGGTTAAAATAATGAAACCGCATTCCATTCACTAATGTGAAAAAATCGAAACATAAAAATAACGTTAAAAATCGACTAAAAAATTAAATTTAAAAAATGCAATAAAAAAGTCGCAAATCGGCCTTTTAGGTGCAAAACTTCATATACAGAGGTACTTTCCTTCTGAATTTTGTACCTCTAAGTGCAGCGGTCTCTTCAGAAGAGCGCTGTCACACTCACAAACTTCTCTCTTTATCATTGTTGATTACTTTAATCCGATATTTCAATTATGTTAATGCACCTTCCCCAGCAGTAACTATTAAAATACAGTCGAGTCTATATAACGAAATCCATCGTTCAGAAAAAATATTCGCTATATAGAAAAATTCGTTGAATAGAGAACGGCAAAAAAATTTCATTTAATGTTTAAATTTTGAAACAGAATTTTTTTTAGGTGTTTAATTAAGTTTTTGAAATATTTAACGGAATTTTTGAATCTCAAACATCTTCGCCACTTTATTTTTTTCCCCAGTGTCTTATTGATTATTTTCATAATTATCACTTTATCAGAGAGAGTTGTATTTAAACTAGAAGCGATTTTATGCAAATGCAATAGAAGATAACACCAGCAAAGATGATATTTAGTAGCAATTCTTCGTTCAAATGACTCTCCCAATAAAAAATGTTCCGAGTCGCCACAAACAACAAACACCCTCTCTAAAATCTAAAAGTAATGAGAGTTAATTTAGGTAGATAAAAACCTGCTGAAAAACGACCTTTTCTGCAATTCCCCCTTATTCCTGCCTTGCTATCCAAATTAAGAAACAAACACCATTTTAAAGACAATAATGGAATAGTTTTATCTTTTAGGATGTTTTGTGATAGTTGCAAATCGCCCCACTAGCAAACAAATGTTTCAATCTTTTCCAAGAACGCATGTTCATCTTGGCTAAAACAAAGTCAAGTGTAACCATGCAAAAAGATGTTTTTCTTGAGGGGGGGGGGGGGAGTTGAATATCTTTTTTTGGACATGAGGAATAAGGTAGAGGAATGTAGCTATGAAACATAAACCAGAAATCAACGAAAAAAATGTTCTACAAATAATTTGAAGTGTTTGAACTTATGACAGAACATTTTCGAAAAAATTCGTTAAATGGAGATAGATATTTCGCTATATGGAGATTATTTTTAACGTTATCATGGAAAAAATTAACCGTTCCTATAAAAAATTCGTTAAATAGAGAAATTCGTTGGATGGAGTTTCGTTATAGAGAGACTCGACTGTATATCTCTAAATGCAAAAGGCACGAAATACGCCTACTAGCATCAGAATGCTCCCCTACCCTCAGAAAAAAAACAGCACTATTAAGTGCATAGAAAAATTACACCAATTTTTTTTAATAATATCCTTCAGAATTGCCACCACACTGTAACCCACAATTCTTTTTAATTTAGTGGCCCGACGTGTAACCGAGAGCTTCGGCCCTCAAAATTGGAAGACGGGAGGTGCTGTGTTCGAACCCAATTGCGCCCGTCAGCCTAATCGTTCGAGGTTTTCCGTGGTGTTCTTCGAATCTTGGATTTCCTTGCGTAAATACGAGTTAGGTTCCCTTAGAAAGAACCCCACGGAGGGCACTACCCCGAGGGCCTATATCCCTCTTTCTGATAATTGGTCGTCATAAACATAATAAATTTTCTAAATTTAGTACATAATATAAAAATAAAAGCATTACTCATTGGACTATTTCATGAGAAGAGTACAAAATGTCCCTGGGGCTAAACTTATAAGATGTTGAAACAAAATACACATTAAAAGTAGCAAAAAATTTTATATTTCCAAATTAGCACAGTTGTTTTAATAGGTTTAAAAATCTCTACATTTTAAATCCCATACCTTAGTAAGCTGCCCTTAAAAAAAATAATAAAATAAAATAAATAAATAAATAAATAATAAAAATAATTACCAGCCTCTACTATTATTAAAGCCTCTATTAGGCTACACAAATTACATTTTGTCGTACACTTTATTTTTGGCCGAAAAACCGACTGTTAAGATTACGAAAGCCAAAACATATATTTGGCACCAAATGAAAGAATGTCGTCAATTTTGGCTGTATATGGCAAAAAATATTGTCTTTCAGAATTTGAAGAAATTTTTTTTATGCATTCTTAATAGGATTCGAGATGCATGGTTAAATAAATCAGAGTCGAGCTAAAAAAATGATTTGGATCGATGTCCTTTCGTTGTAAATTTTAAAATAATGTAAAATTTATGAATACGTGCATACATACATAGTTATATTAATGATTATTTTTGTAAATAATACTATTATAAATAACATGTTTTATAGTAATAATATAGAGATAATGATACAGTGAAAATGCTATATAGAGTTGAACACAAAGTTAATTTTGACCCAGCTATGTTGAGCAGGAGTGACCGAGCTCGGTTACTCCTGCTAGTCTTATACTATAATACAAGCAAAAATTGTGTGTGGGTGTAAATTTTATTTTAAAAAGGGCTCTAACGATTTCGATTAAATTTTGTAATTTCCCATTTTTGGGAACGAGAAGACCATTGAGTTAAGTCACATTTTCAAGAAAATTCGATTAGTGGGTCATAATGGGTTAGGGTCAAACTATTTATTTCTAATGAACGACTGGATCAATTTCAACAAAAAATTGCATCCGAACGTTTTTTGTCACGAGAAAATACTGGGTTACGTCACATGTTCGAAAAGTTTCGATTAGTGGGTCATTTTTGGGTCATTATGAGTCAAAGCAATTTTATCTAAAAAACGACTCTAACTATTTTGACCAAATTCTGTATTTTACCGTTTTGAATTACGAGAAGACTATTGGATTAACTACCATGTTATAGAGAAATTTCGATTAGTGGGTCATTTTTGGGTCATTGTGTGTCAAGGGAATTTTATCTAGAAAATGGCTTTGAAATAAAATCATTTCTGAAACTGACTTTGTTGCATTCCATCATTTTCAGGCACGAGAAAATCAATGGTCTAGGACACTTGTTCGAGAAAATTCGATTAGTGGGTCATTGGGGTCATAATGTTTCATTGTCAAGCTAATTATATATAAAAACCGTATCAGTCCATTTTAAGTAAATTTTTTATTTAAACGTTTTTTAACATACAAAAATTATTGGTCTAGGTCACATATTTGAGAAATTTCAATTAGTGGATCATTTTTGGTCATGGCGAGTCAAACCAATTTTATCTAAAAAACAGCTTTAACGATTTTGATAAATTTTTTTATTCTACCGTTTTGAATTATAAGAAGACCATTGGCTTAAATCACATGCTAGAGAAAGTTCGATTAGGGGGTCATTTTTGGGTATTGCTGGTCGCGCTAATATTATCTAAAAAAGGGGTCGCACGATTTTGATTAAAGTTTGTATTCTAGCATTTTAGGGTACGAGAATATCATTGGGCTAGGTCACATGTTCGAAAAAATTCGATTAGTGAGTCATTTTGAGTCAGAATACAGCTAATTATAACTAATAAACGGCTCAATCGATTTTAAGTAAATTTTGTATCCAAACGTTGTTTGAAACACTAAAACTAGGGGTTAGGTCACATATTCTAGAGACTTCGATTAGTGGGTCATTTTTGGGTCATGGTGGGACAAACGAATTTTATTTAAAAAAATGGTTGTAACGATTTTGACTAAATTTTTTATTTCACCGTTTTGGATTACGAGAAGACCATTGGGCTGAGTTCTATTTTAAAGATCCGATTAGTGGGTAATTTTGAATTGACTGTGGGTCACGCTAATTTTATCTAGAATATGGCTGTTACGATTTTGAAAAAAAATTACATTTTATCATTTTCGGGCACGAGAAAATAATCGGGTTGAGTCACATGATCCAAAAAATTCGATTTTTGGGTAATTTTGAGTCATAATGGGTCAGAGTCAAGCTAGATCATATGTTTGAAAAATTTCGATTAATGGGTCATTTTGGAGTTAATGCTGATGAAACAAAATTTATCTAAAAAACGGTTGTAATGATTTTGACTAAATTTTGTATTTTTTCATTTTCGGGCTCAAGAGATCAACGGGCTAGATTACATGTTCTAGAATATTGAATTAGTGCGTCATTTTTGGTCACAATATGTCTGAATCAAGTTAAATGTTTTTGAAAAACTTCTGAAAATTTTTGTAATATAACCGTTACAGGGCACGAGAAGAACGTAGGCTAGATTACATGTTCGAGAAATTTCGATTGATGGGTAATTTTTAGTAAATTTATGAACATGTGCATGCATACATAGTTTTCTTATTGATTGTTTTAGTAAATAATATTATTATAAATAACATATCTATACTAATAAAATCCGTGCGCCTCTGTGTGTCTGTCTGTCTGCTTGAAGCCGATTACAGTTCGCAACGCGGGCGAGTTGGAAGTCGCGAGAGGTGTTTTTTGATTCTGAAAATTCCGGGAAAGTCATTTCGGGCATTTTCGAGACCGTGGGACCAAAATTAAAAAACATATGAATTAAAAACCGCTCGGGAAACGGAACGCAAAACGTCTCATTTCCCAAAAAGATCTCCCAAGCAGATACACTGCGCCAACTTGCGGTGAATGACTAGAACTTTTCCCCTTTGGCTAAGAGCGCAAAAAGAAGAACCAGCCGAAAACCTCTTTTTCTCCCCGCGCTAAGTGCGCTTTGTTCCGCCTCAATTTTTTTTGACTTATGACCGTCGATTATTTACCGTAGTTTTCGCTAAAATATTGAACTTAGAAATAAAACAGGCCGCCGCAAACTTTTTTTGCGCGTTTATTCTTAAACCATCATGCAGACAGTTTTTAAAGTAGGAAAAAAACTGATTACATATTCAGAATCTGTGTAAAGGTCTGCTTCTGATGAACCAAAAAATACGAAAAAATGTCTTATGGGCGCGTAGCGCCAACCGTGCAAAACCAAATATTTTTAACGGGACGATAGGCGCGAAGCGACCATGGCTCCGATCCACAATCTTTTTTTTCAAGTGCGCGTATCGCCCACCGTGCGAAATCACATATTTTTAACGGGATAATGGACGCATAACAACCATATCTCTTTAATTCCCTTTTTTTGTGCTTGAGGATTCGAACACCAAGACTTGCTTATTAAATGAATTTTTTTGCTTATTATATACTGCTTAATATCGAGGTTCGTTTGGAAAAAGTGGTCCAGCTAGCGGGCGTAGCTCGATAGTTTTATAGTAAATATAGAGAGAATGATACAATGAGAATATTATATCGAGTTGAACACAAAGTTAATTTTGACCAAGCATAGCTCGTCACCCCTACTAGTCCATGATGATTTGCAGATGACTTATGAAAGGTGGCTGAACGTAGGAGCACTTATACTGCATGTATATTTTAATATTTTAAAATTGATAAACTTTAAATTAATGACATTTCTGTTTAATACTTTCCTTACTAAGGAAAATTTAAGTTTTGTATTATTATCTCTAAAAATATTTTTTGGTTGTTTTCTGTTTGACAGATGTCATTTCGCGCCAAATGCAAATGAAAAGTTAACAAAGACGCGACGCGCAAATATTACGAAGAAAAAAATGCCCAGAGTTAACTTAGGTGGAAGATTAGAACGGAAATGTAATCTAATATAGAATAAATATAAGTTGTAACTGGTGTAAATCAATTGAAGTGAAAAAAAAACCAATTTGAGACACCATAAAATAAATTAATTGCGCAAGGCTTTCGAAAGAACTTAGACTTTCTTCGTCAGGCGCAAAAAGATGTGCGTCTACTATGAATGTAGGGGCACGACGTGTAGGGGCAATGGGACTAAAGAACATAAGCAATTTTTTTCCATACGTATTACAATCTACTTAATCTAAATATGCCATTAATCTATTTTTACATCAATAATAATTATAATTTGAATAATTAGAATTATTTTATTTTTTTGATAAATTTTTAGTTCTGAAACTGCACATATACAAAAGAATTTCAACAATGCCAAAAATCGCTATAGTATTCCTTATCGTAATTTCATACCTATATATTTTCTTTTCTAATAAATCACTCCACTAACTAAATAAATCTAGTATTATTTCGTAAATATTTCTTTCAAAGAAAATGTGTGGAATTTAATGAATGTACAAATTTGTATTATTTTAATTTTCTGGAAAATGAAGCGGGTATTAAGCAGAAAAGTAATTAGGTGTTTTATTTCCAATTTGATGCATTGGACATACCTTTATGGCGTGATTTATAAGTGAAAGCGTTTTGAAGGATTATGTGACATGAGAATAATTACGTGTGTCAGGAATTTTCACTTTTGGACTAAGAAATATGAATTATTTGTGGTTCACATTTTCTGTCATACAGTGAAACCTCCAAATAAGGGAAACTTTGGGACCGAAACTTTTGTTTTTTAAATAGAGGTGTCCCTTATTCAGAGTTTTTGTACTATTTTAAATTAATCGTTCTGAAGGATATAAAAATAGCAAAGCATTAAAAATGATGCCCCTTAAGTGACCCGAAGTGTATAAATTATGTTAATAAGACAAAAGGAAGAAAAGGGATTTAATTAATTAAAATTTTCAGTTAATTACTAAATCATTAAATGATTTATAGAATTATTGATTTCTATTTTTATGCAAACTCTGTACATGCAGCAAAAAGTATAAAAACATTTGAAAGAATCTCGTAATTTCATACCTATGTATTCTCTTTTCTAATAAATCACTCTTCTAACTAAATAAATCTAGTATTATTTTATATACATTTTATTAAAAGAAAATGTGTGGAATTTATTGAATATATAAATTTGTATTATTTTAGTTTTTGGAATAATAAAGCGGGCATTACGCAGAAAAGTAATTAGGTGTTTTATTTCCTATTCGATGCATGGGACATACCTTTATGACGTGATTTATGAGTGAAAGCGTTTTGAAGGTTAATATGACACGAGGATAATTACGTGTGTCAGGAATTTCCACATTTGGGCTAAGAAATATAAACTATTTGTGGTTTATTTTGTGGCCTATTTTGAGTAACACTAAAGTACGAAACAATGTTAACCATTCCTCATATATTATGTTCTAATACTATCTAGTTATATATACTATCTAATATTTTTAATTAAAAAACTTTCGAATGTACAGTTATTTGTTTTTCGTATTTGAACTATATTATAATCATCATCTATCTAATAAAAGCCTAAGTCATGTGACTGCCATCAACAGTTCCGGGCAGACCGCTTCACTTTTTTATGATCATGTCGGTACTTTTATATTGGTTGAGAGTAAGTAATAAATCACAAAATATTCTTCCATCGCTATTATTTCATTTAAAATGTAAACTTATCACTCATTTCATTTAAAATGCGTAGCTTTCATTTAAAACACATAAATTTAAAATACACATCTTTCATTCACCTCATTTAAAAGACATTAAATAAATATGGGTATTTTTCCAGTATAAGACCTTGGCGAAAAAAAAAATACCATCGTATTTTCTGGCAATTTATATCTTATTTCATATACATAAGCAATTTTTCCATACGTATATAATCTACTTAATCTAAAGAGGCCTTCAATCTATTTTTCATTAATACTAATTATTATTTGAATAATCAGAATTATTATTATTATTATTATTATTATTATTATTATTATTATTATTATTTGCTAAATTTTAGCGCTGAAAATGCACGTTTCTAAAAGAATAACACCCTTGCAGTTACAATGCCGAAAATTCCTGTAATATTCACTATCGTAATTTCATACCTATGCATTCCCTTTTCTAATAAATCATTGCTAAACTAAATAAATCTAGTATTATTTCATTTACATATTTAAAAAAAAATTGTAGACTTTATTGAATCTATAAATTTGTATTTTAATTTCTGGAAAATGAAGCGGGCATTACGCAGAAAAGTAATTAGGTGTTTTATTTCCAATTTGATGCATCAGACATATCTTTATGACGTGATTTATGAGTGAATGCGTTTTGAAGGATTATGTGATACGAGGATAATTACGTGTGTCAGGAATTTCCACTTTTGGGCTAAGAAATATGAACTATTTGTGGCTCACCTTTTGTGTAATATTAAAATACGGAACAATGTTAATCATTCCTCATATATTATGTTCTAATACTATCTAGTAATTTCGGAATATTTTTAATTAAGAGACTTTCAAATGTGTAGTTTTTATTTGTTTTTTCGTATTTGAACTATATTATTATCATCTATATATTAAAAGCCTAATTCATGTGACTTTCATTAACTGTTCCGAGCTGACCGTTTCACTTTTTATGTCTCAAACGATCATTTCGGTACTCTTATGTTAGTTGAGCGTAAATAATAAATCGCCAAGTAATCTTCCATCACCATCATTTCATTTAAAATATAAACCTATCACTCATTTAATTTAAAATACGTATTAACTTTTATTTAAAACACATAAATTTAAAATACATATCTTTCATTCACCTCATTTAAAACACAATAAATAAATGTATTTTTACAGTATAGGTCCTTGGCGAAAAAGAATTACCATCGTATTTTCTTATCTTATTCTTTCGTATATCTTATTACGATTATTGCTTATACATAAGCAATTTTTCCCATACATACATAATGTACTTAATTTAAAGGGACCATTAATCTATTTTTACATTAATAATAATTATAATTCGAATAATTCGAATTATTTTAATTTTTTTACAAATTTTTAGCGCTGAAAATGCACTTATGTAAAAGAATAGCAACAATGCCAAAAATCTCTATAGTATTCCTTATCGTAATTTCATACCTATGCATTCCCTTTGTTCCGTTTTGGAATATCGAACAGAAGTATTTAACTCAATGTTTGCGTAGTTATTATTTCAATGCAAAACCACCTCTCACATTTATACACTTTTGGTTTTTTATTCTCAAATAGCTCAGAAATATATATATGGCGTAATTATTAACATTTCAAAATACGCAACGCAACTCCAAAGCCATCATTTTTTTCCGAGACAAAGGCCGTGTTCAAAAGCCACTTTTTTAGTGCGCGCGCGCTCAGAAGATTCTGCTTGGAGTAGGTTCTATAGAAGAAGAGAATTTTAAAGTTATTCAATTATTGCATTATTTTTATAGTTCAGAATTGGTAAATACAAATACTATATCCCTTTATCCTTTCAAAACATGATTCTCGTAACGGAAATACATGCCTGTGACCTCTCAAATAAAATTTAAAATATTCCAGGAAGTATCACGTGACCTATTTCATGTAATTAAGCCCGATCAACATTTAAAATATGACAACCAACCCTGCTCAAAAGCTTACGCGCGCGACGCAAATAAAACTGATGAGCGATTTGATCACGTGATTGTGCGTTTTGTGCTTATCTGTTATTGGTTGCACGTTGTTTGTTGTCAAAGTTGGTAGGTTGACTGATACAATTTAACAATTGGTGATTTAAATTTTTTAATAATTTTATTTTTATTTATTTAAAAATCATTTATCAGTTGCTTTATACTTTTCATATTAAATAGAATGCTGTTGATAAACCAAGGTTGAGATATCCACACGGGGGACTAGCTAAGGGGGGGGGGGACAGACAGGGGGGAGCCTCCCCTCCCAAAACATTCACAAATGTTGTTACACTTTGCAAATTTAAAACTTTTATGTCAAATTTAATTAAAATTTTAATAAAAACTGCGATACATTTTCTAATTTTTATTAGAATTTGCAAAAGTTACAACTCTAATTGGGAATATTATTAATTTTTTTACAAATAAGAACTGTATTACATTTTCAAAGTGCGTTAACTTGGCAAAATTATAAAACGAGTTGGCGAATATAAAAATTTGACTTGACAATATTAAGGTTTTCTCCCCCACCAATAAAAAGTCTTAGCGATGGCCCTGTATCCACGTATTACAAGATTGATTTGTAATCTACAATACTGGATTGATTTCAATGGAATTTGCATTGTTAGTTAGATAATTTTTCAGAAAAAGTTTTAGTATGTGTATATTTCTTATTTAATGATTATATATTTTTATACCGTGTGGATAACAGGCCAAAATATGTCATAAAATATGAGAAACAAACGACATCCGAAATTATGTTAGTATAAGCAAAACACTTATTTATACTTTCAATAGAAAAATTATAAACATTCTAATCATACTTTATTCATTACAAAACTAGAAAGCAAACTCCAAATATTTCACCTCTTTAAAATATATGTATGCATATATTCTTAATTTAAAAAAATGTATATCTTTTACATTTTGCTTATATAATATTTTCCATTTTGATTTTAACACCGTAAAATATCCACGCATGCATTATATTTGCATCCTAATATCAATAAAAACTTACTTCTAAAATAAAAAAAAAAAAAAAAAAAAAAAAAAAAAAGAAGAAGAAGAACATTAATAATTATTTTATGCGTATACGAATATTTTCGCAGAAACTTTTTTTTTCATTTGCTTAATATATATATAAATCATTTTGGAACGATATTAATGTTGTTCTAATTATCCTTTTAATATTCTAAATTTAGAATATTAAAGCTTTCTCCGCAAAAATCTCATTTCTCGTATTTAAATAAGTCTTTTATTATTATAATAGAAATACATGTGCTTCTGTATTATTAATATAAAATTTACCTTTAATAAAAATGTCTTATTTATTAATAAAAAGCAACCAAAAATAAAAAGACAAAAATCAACTTTTGGCCCGCGCAGGTTTCGAACCCGTATCGTCTGGGTACAAGCCCAGCACTCTGACCATTTGACCAGCGAGCTCACATTCGTTTGTAACAGATTATCTTTATAATTGGCACCACAAGTAATTACATCCGTGACCTGTTCTCCATCTGTTATTGAGCGAACAGTTGCAGTAACCGGTGGCGCAGTAGCGAGTGCTGAACGCACATCCCGTCCACTATAGTTACCAACTCCATGTCCGTGGTCCTGAGCGCACGCGTGCAGCGCGCGTAATAGCTGAACACGGCCAGTATATAAAAAACATTAGAATAAGAAAAAACTGTTGCCATTAGGAACTAACAAATACATAAAAAACAGAGATAATAAGATAGGTAGAGAGTTAACTTGACATCCTCCCACCTAAGTTAACTTTTATCTTAAAATTTAACTTACTTATATAATAACTACTAGCAGCCTTCGCCCGCTACGCTGGTCAGTTTTTCTAAAAAAAAAATTGAATCAAACGAAATTTTTAAATCATATTAAGTTTCAGTTTTATGTCATATTTTAGACTGTCTATAATCGGTGAAGAATCAGTTATCTAAAGACATAGTCAATTTATAAAAATGTGAAGTATCTCACGAACTACTGCATTTAAAAGAAATTGCTTATTCAGAATGAAAAAATACACTTAAATATGTTATCTGTTGAAAAATAAGTATTAAAGCCGATTTTTAAGGAATTTTTAGCTCACAGGCTATCATAGCCTGAGAGCTTATGTGCCCGTCCGTTCTGTATGTATGTTCGTATGTACGTAACGCGATAACTCATGATAAAAATATCGGATCCACTTGAAATTTTGTATATAGGTATATCCTGATAAGGCGCTTCCCTGATTAGTTTTTGGAGTTCATTCGATATGTATAAGAGGGGGAACGGGGGGCTCATGCCCCTCCCCTTAATTGATTTAATGGGTTTTTCATGCAGAATTAACAGTTTTCGTTCAAAATTTAGATATAGGATCATTTTGATGAGGCAATTTCGTGACTTTTATTAGGTGTTCATTGAATAAGTATAAATAGGGGGAACAGGGGTTCTAATCCCCCCCCCCATTACTTGACATAAATGGGATTTTCATGCTCAATTAAGTTTTCGTTCAAAATTTAGATTAGGATCATTCTGATGAGGCGATTCCGTGACTGTTATTAGGTGTTCATTGAATAAGTATAAATAGGGGGAACAGGGGTTCTAATGCCCCCCCCCCCGTTAGTTGATATAAATGGGATTTTCATGCAGAATTAAGTTTTCGTTCAAAATTTAGATTAGGATCATTCTGATGAGGCGATTCCGTGACTGTTATTAGGTGTTCATTGAATAAGTATAAGTAGGGGGAACTGGGGTTCTAATGCCCCCCCCCCGTTAGTTGATATAAATGGGATTTTCATGCAGAATTAAGTTTTCGTTCAAAATTTAGATTAGGATCATTCTGATGAGGCGATTCCGTGACAGTTATTAGGTGTTCATTGAATAAGTATAAATAGGGGAAACAGGGGTCCTATCCCCCCCCCCCCCGTTAGTTGATATAAATGGGATTTTCATGCAGAATTAAGTTTTCGTTCAAAATTTAGATTAGGATCATTCTGATGAGGCGATTCCGTGACTGTTATTAGGTGTTCATTGAATAAGTATAAATAGGGGGAACAGGGGTTCTAATGCCCCCCCCCCCCCCGTTAGTTGATATAAATGGGATTTTCATGCAGAATTAAGTTTTCGTTCAAAATTTAGATTAGGATCATTCTGATGAGGCGATTTTGTGACTGTTATTAGGTGTTCATTGAATAAGTATAAATAGGGGGAACAGGGGTTCTAATGCCCCCCCCCCCGTTAGTTGATATAAATGGGATTTTCATGCAGAATTAAGTTTTCGTTCAAAATTTAGATTAGGATCATTCTGATGAGGCGATTCCGTGACTGTTATTAGGTGTTCATTGAATAAGTATAAATAGGGGGAACAGGGGTTCTAATGCCCCCCCCCCTTAATTTATATAAATGGGTTTTTCAAGCAGAATTTTCAGATTTCGTTCAAATCTCTGAATAGTTTTGGAAGTTTAATGGTTAAGTATAAAAGAGGGGGATAACTCTTTTTAAATTATATAAATGCTAAATGGGTTTTTATTAAGAATTATCTAATTTGCTCTGAATTTTGGATATAGATATTTTATATGATAAAGCATGTCTTTGATAGTATAGGAGGTTCAATGATTAAGTATAAAAAAAGAGGAAAGGGGAGAGCTGTTTCCCCTTCTTAATTTTTTTTTCGAACGGAATTAACCCTTGAAAATATAAGGCTTTAATGTGCAATTAGTATTTGTAGCCTGTGAGCTCAATGCCATCAGTTTAACTGGGCAGTATTCTTTATTTAAAAGTTCGTTCGCTTTTTTAACTCCCTTAGGGGTGGAATTTTCGAAAATCACTTCTTAGCGGCATTCGATGTTATCAGAAGTATTTTTACCCCAATTTTCAACATTTTAGGTTCGGCAGATTTTTTTGTGCTGTGATTAATACGAAATCCAGACTTTCTTTTATATATATAGATAAGGATTGAAAATTTCAGGTTTTTGCACCGAAGACACCGCCAAATCAGGAAAATGTGAAGTATCTCGCGAACTACTGAACTTAAAAGAATTTGCTTGGTACCATTCGATTCAGCATGAAAAAATACACTAAAATATATTATGAGTTGAAAAATTACTACAAAAGTCGATTTTTAAGGAATTTTTTTAAAGTTCGTCCCTTTTTTTACCCCCCTTAGAAGTGGAATTTTCTAAATTCCCTTCTTAGCGGCACTCGACGCTATTAGAAGTACTAGTACACCGAACCCAGGGTTCCCGGGTCACAAAGTAAAGGTGAAAAACTTTTTTAAAATTTAAAATTGGAAAGTCTAATAAATTTTTTCTGCGTAATAGGTTTTTTAAACTGCCAACTAATTCCAAATACCAATTTTATATGAAACATATTATTTATGTAATCATATACAGCTTTAAAAATTATCGGTACTTCCGTGTTAGCGGAGCCGTAGCTTAGGGGGCGCTATGGGCGGCTCAGCCCCCCCCCCTAAAATATTTTGAGCTCCACCCTGGAAAAGATTCCCAAGGTCACTCAATGAATTTCTGTTCCGAAAATTCAAATGAAATATTGTTTAAAAATCTAACTTAGTTTTGAAACCTTTTCACAGTTTTGCAGAGTTACTAAATTGTATCTAGTATTTGTAAGTAATTGTCTAGTAATTGTATCTAGTCTAAATTGTAATTGTAATTGGGAGTGTTTCAACACTCCCTCATCCTATATTTGTACATATGAAGCTAACATGATGGGCTATTTTGCACCAGTTATACACTCAAAACTTCATCATCACATACTTTTCTAAGAATAAAATGATGTTATTTTAACAGTTTAATAAGAAACAGAGTACTTACAATATGAATATGCACTAATTTATTTTTCTGCGTCAGAGAGAGAGAGAAAAAAAAAACTATGAGCCCCACTACATTCTCTTGAGCCCTCCCTATTGTTCACTACGGCCCTGCGTATTAGATGCAAGATAGCAATTATTAGCCAAAGATTTCGCCAAAGAATAAAATTGCATTCTCAGTTTTTTAAAAACAACTAAGAAAATATGACACCCAGATATTCTTTAAAATACATTTTTGTAAAGGTTAATTGATGTATCTTTTGTAAAGTAAGTTTACAACGAACTAAAAGTCACTAAATTCATAGATAAAAACGAAATAAAACCAACAACATTCACCGGGTTTTATAGCCAACGATTTATTGACATAACAGGTTTTTAATTACTATTTTTTTTTTTCAGTTGCTATGAAAAAATGACAACTAAAATATACAGTGATTTGTTATTTTCCATGGAGAAAAGAGATAGATTGAGGTGCAGTATGCGATTAAAACGGTTTGATGGGCGTTATTCTTCCAATATAAGTCTCTCATTCGACCCAAACAAAACAATCACATGGAACAGAGACCGAATTTTTTAACATCATTTTTTCTCTAAATGATAAAGATCTGAATATATTTTAGCATTATAAAATAGCATTTCATTGTACTATGAATTAAAATTGCATCGCTAAAAGTTTTTATTTTTTGTGAAAGCACATCGTTGTATTTGATGCAATGCAGCGAATTTTTAGAGTTACATTTTTGGCGTCACCTCCAGCCACTAAACTGCATCTCTATTTTTTTTCTTTTTTACTTTATGGCTATTTTTTCTCTTTTTCTCACATAAATGCGATACTCAAGTTGCCACCATTAGAGAAATTGAACCAAAAACTACAAAAAAATTAATATCTCAAAAACAAATTGAGATACAGTTTTCTAACAAACGGCATTTAAAAGTGCATTTTTTTCTCTAAACGATGGTATAAAGATTGAAAACGTGCAATGTCTAGAAGTTTAAAAATTTCCAATAGCGAAAATTGCAAAACCGAAATTTCATCGGAAAGTGTTGCCATTCAAAACATGACGTATGCGTTACGCACAGATACGTTTGGCCTTTATTATATAGATTTTTATCCCAATTTTCAAGACTTTTGGTTCGGTAGATTTTTTTGTGCTGTGATTAATACGAAATCTAGACTTTCTTTTATATATATAGATAAGGATTGAAAATTTTAGGTTTTTTCGCCGAAGACATCGCCAAATTAAGAAAGTCCGAAGTATCTCACGAACTACTGGATTTAAAAGAATTTGGTTTGTATCATCCGATTCAGCATGAAAAAATACACTTAAATATGTTATCAGTTGAAAAATAAGTATTAAAGCCGATTTTTAAGGAATTTTTTAAAAGTTCGTTCTCTTTTTTAACCCCCTTAGGGGTGGAATTTTCGAAAATCCCTTCTTAGCGGCACCCGATGTTATCAGAAGTATTTTTACCCCAATTTTCAACATTTTAGGTTCGGCAGATTTTTTTGTGCTGTGATTAATACGAAATCCAGACTTTCTTATATATATATAGATAAAGATTGAAAATTTCAGGTTTTTGCGCCGAAGACACCGCCAAATCAGGAAAATGTGAAGTATCTCGCGAACTACTGAACTTAAAAGAATTTGGTTTGTATCATTCGATTCAGCATGAAAAAATACACTAAAATATGTTATCAGTTGAAATATAAGTATTAAAGCCGATTTTTAAGGAAATTTTTAAAAGTTCGTTCCTTTTTTTACCCCCCTTAGAAGTGGAATTTTCTAAATTCCCTTCTTAGCGGCACTCGATGCTATTAGAAGTATTTTTATCCCAATTTTCAAGACTTTTGGTTCGGTAGATTTTTTTGTGCTGTGATTATTACGAAATCCAGACTTTCTTTTATATATATAGATAAGGATTGAAAATTTTAGGTTTTTTCGCCGAAGACATCGCCAAATTAAGAAAGTCCGAAGTATCTCACGAACTATTGGATTTAAAAGAAATTGCTTGGTAGCATCCGATTCAGCATGAAAAAATACACTTAAATATGTTATCAGTAGAAAAATAAGTATTAAAGCCGATTTTTAAGGAATTTTTTAAAAGTTCGTTCCCTTTTTTAACTCCCTTAGGGGTGGAATTTTCGAAAATCACTTCTTAGCGGCACTCGATGTTAAAAGAAGTATTTTTACCCCAATTTTCAACATTTTAGGTTCGGCAGATTTTTTTGTGCTGTGATTAATACGAAATCCAGACTTTCTTTTATATATATAGATAAGGGTTGCAAATTTCAGGTTTTTTCTCCGAAGACATCGCCAAATTAGGAAAGTGTGAAGTATCTCACGAACTACTGGATTTAAAAGAAATTGCTTAGTACCATTCGTTTCAGCATGAAAAAATACACTTAAATATGTTATCAGTTGAAAAATAAGTATTAAAGCCGATTTTAAAGGAATTTTTTAAAAGTTCGTTCTTTTTTTTACGCCCCTTAGAAGTGGAATTTTCTAAATTCCCTTCTTAGCGGCACTCGACGCTATTAGAAGTATTTTTATCCCAATTTTCAAGCGTTTTGGTTCGGTAGATTTTTTTGTGCTGTGATTAATACGAAATCCACACTTTCTTTTATGTATATAGATAAGGGTTGAAAATTTCAGGTTTTTTCTCCGAAGACATCGCCAAATTAGGAAAGTGTGAAGTATCTCACGAACTACTGGATTTAAAAGAAATTGCTTAGTACCATTCGTTTCAGCATGAAAAAATACACTTAAATATGTTATCAGTTGAAAAATAAGTATTAAAGCCGATTTTTAAGGAATTTTTTAAAAGTTCGTTCTCTTTTTTAACCCCCTTAGGTGTGGAATTTTCGAAAATCCCTTCTTAGCGGCACTCGATGTTATCAGAAGTATTTTTACCCCAATTTTCAACATTTTAGGTTCGGCAGATTTTTTTGTGCTGTGATTAATACGAAATCCAGACTTTCTTTTATATATATAGATAAGGATCGAAAATTTCAGGTTTTTGCGCCGAAGACACCGCCAAATCAGGAAAATGTGAAGTATCTCGCGAACTACTGAACTTAAAAGAATTTGCTTTGTACCATTCGATTCAGCATGAAAAAATACACTAAAATATGTTATCAGTTCAAATATAAGTATTAAAGCCGATTTTTAAGGAAAATTTTAAAAGTTCGTTCCTTTTTTTACCCCCCTTAGAAGTGGAATTTTCTAAATTCCCTTCTTAGCGGCATTCGACGCTATTAGAAGTATTTTTATCCCAATTTTCAAGACTTTTGGTTCGGTAGATTTTTTTGTGCTGTGATTAATACGAAATCCAGACTTTCGTTTATATATATAGATAACAATAATAAGATTATATAAAAAGTTCACAAGTCCAGTTTATGAGGCATTTTAATGATGCGACCACTTCTGGTTTTCGTCTCTTCCTCAGAAGGTTCACTATTGCAGTCAACTGATTGGCTGGTAGTTGGTTGCTTTTGTAGTTTTGCACTTGGTAACTTTTCTTTAATTAGAACTGACTCTGCTGCGGACACTTCTAAAGGATACAGGCGTTGTATCGGTCGAAGCAATTCACCTTTTGCAGTTTTCAGTCTTAAAAGCCTGGTAACACCATCTTTCCCTGGTATTAACTTCATTATTTTTACAAGTGGCCAATCGATACGCTTCATGTCGTCGCTTCCAATTAAGACAACATCACCAACTGATACTTCAGCTACTCTTTTACGTTCTGGTCTCTGAAGCAGAGCTCCCAAATATTCCGACCGAAATCTGTTTCTTAAGGCTTTTTGTAAATTTTGTCGATATTTGACACGCTGGTTAAGACTCTGATGATCAACTCTATCACAGTCAGGAACACCTCTCATTTTGATATCTTGCAGAAACATTGAGGGAGTCAATGGAACCAGCTCTGCATAATTATCGGCGACATACGTTATTGGTCGTGAGTTGATTATGGCTTCACAATCAGCTAGCATCGTCGTCATCTGTTCATATATTAATGAGGATCGGCCCAGTACTCTTCTTAATAACTTTTTTAAGAATACCAATTAACCGCTCCCACCATCCACCCCACCAAGAGGCAGTCGGTGGGTTAAACTTCCACCTAATGGGATGAAAAGTGGTATCACTTACAATAAGGTTCCAATCCAGTGTACTCAACAAGTTATGAGCACCGACAAAATTGGAGCCATTATCACAATAGATAATGCTGCATCGTCCTCTACGGGCTATGAGCTTGCGCAAAGCCAGCAAAAATGATTGCGTAGATAAAGGATCCACTAATTCAATGTGTACTGCTCTATAGACAGCACAAGTGAAGAGACATGCCCAATTTTTCTTATTATCTCTGAGAAACAGTGGTCCCGCCAAGTCAACACCACAGATCTCAAATACAGCAGCTTCTCGAATACGGTCTTCTGGAAGAGATGCAGTGATAGCCTGAAGCTTCTTTGCAGAATGTCTCTTACAGATAACACATTTGGATAAGATGGATCTCGCTGTTTTTCTACCATGTAGAATCCAGAATCTCTCTCTCAAAATGTTAAGCAACATTTGAGTGCCAGCATGAGCGTGTTTTGTGTGATAGTGTATCACTAAACGTTTTACAAGTTCATGTTCAGATGGTAAAATTGCAGGCATTTTAAAGTCCTCACTATCTGGTAGATATGAAAGCTTGGTTTTCAGGCGGATGATGTTTTTATCTTTGAATGCTCCCAGAGTTTTGAACTTTTCATCTCGTTCATTCACAAAGCTTTCCTTTTGTATTATTCTGATAACTGCATATTCAGCTACAGAAATTTTTTCAGAATCAAGGACACCATATTTTCTATCATTTCTTGAAATACGACCGTTATTGATAAATCTAAGTATCCAGGCGACGACTCTTACAATTTTGATATAATTAGAAAACTTGTAGAGGAAGGAATAGTCCACTTTTTCAAGATTAACCATTGACGATACTATTTCCTTTCGCTTTTCTTTCATTACTTCTTCTGAGTTTACAGAGAATTCAGATTTGGGCCATGTATTAGATGGATAATAGAGCCAAGGAGGACCATTGCACCACTCTGTCTTCATAAGTTGACGCACTGTACAACCTCTGGAGGGTAAATCTGCTGGATTAATCGATCCAGGTACATAGTTCCAATTTTCAGGCTTACTCAACGATCTGATTTCTCGTACCCTATTATATACAAAAGGTGTCCAGTTTTCATCACCTTTTATCCAACACAAGGCGGTACTGGAGTCAGTCCAAAAGAAGATTGGAACGTTTTCTAGTTTCAAATCTGCTACAATTCTTTGTGCCAATCTGGCACCAATAGAGCATGCTAGCAACTCTAGCCTAGGAATCGTGATGGACTTCAGCGGAGCTACCTTACTCCTTGCTTGAATCAATTGACATGATGTTAAGTTCTTATTTTCCTTTCTTAAATATGCACAGGTAGCGTAAGCCGTTTTGCTGGCATCACAAAAAACGTGTATACTTAAATCGCCGTTATTATCAGGATCTTGTAGTAAACACCTAGGGATGGTAATCTCTTTAAGTTGATTCAACTAATTTCTCCACTTTTTGAACTTTTTACAAATTGATGGTGGTAATTCCGAATCCCAAGTTGTCTTTATTTTCCACAGTTCTTGTAATATTAATTTCGGATATAAGGTCACTGCACAGGTATACCCAATAGGATCGAAAATTTTGTGAACTTCTGACAATATTTTTCTTTTAGTAACAGGTCCATGATCTTCACAAACTTCTTTTAAATTTAAAGAAAGTGTATCTGAGTTTAAATCCCACTGCAGGCCCAATACCGGCACAATTTTATTTGTTTCACAAGAAATACCCTCTGTTGAGGAGTTGGAATAATTGTGTTCCCACCCTCTTAGGTCAAACTTTCTTTCCTGCATAATATCTTTAGCTACTTGAATGAACTCATGTAACGCAGTCTCAGTTTTTACACTAGTTAGGCAACTGTCCACATAGAAACTGTTTTTAAGCTTCTGCACAACATCAACTGGATATTTTGATCTTCCCATCTGTGCTTCTTCCAAAATCGTTTCTGGATGATCCTGGATTACTGCATTAAGGAAGAAAAGACTACTGCAAATACCGAAAACGACACGACAATGTCTAAAGTATTTCAATTCATTGTTTTCATTGTACCAAAGAAATCTCAAAAAATCTTTGTCCTTTTCTTGTAGGCAAATTTGTAAAAATGCTTTCCGGATGTCTGCTGTGACGCCAAACTTGTTCATCCGAAACCGTGTTAATACAGTAGGAATTAATTCCACAAGGTTTATTCCTTTCTCCAGGCAATCATTCAAACTTGGGGAATTTTTTACTTTCGCTGAAGCATCGAACACAGGTCTGATTCTAGTCGTGCTATTTTCTTTTATGACATGCCTGTGAGGTAAATAATGAGCAGCTAATTGAATCTCATGTTTAGGAACTTCTTCAATTATTCCTTCTCTTATCCATTCTTCAAATACTTCATTATAATCTTCATACAATTTTTCTTCTTTCAATTTCCGTACCGTACTGTCCAGCCTCTTCAAAGCCAAGTTAAAATTGTCAGGCAGTGGAGGATGATCGATAAGCCAAGGTAAATGTACCACAAAACGATTGTCGTTGTCGACCTGAACTGTTTTAATAAAATGCTCTCTAGCTGATTCATGTAGGTCTTCTTTCGTTTTCTTCTCAGATGGATCAGTAATCCCTAAGGTGTCAAGAGTCCACAATTCTGAAATTGTTCTAGTCGTAGAAAGCATAGAATTAGCAACTGAGATTTCGTTTCCTTCATAAGAAATCTGTGATATTCGTCCCATAATGGTCCACCCTAAACGTGTTTCCATAGCTGTTAAACCACAAGGTAAAGATTTGCAGCCACCCATAATGAGTTTTCCAGCCACATCGGCTCCTATTAAAATTTCGATAGGACCATTATAATCATCATTCACATGAATACTATAGTCAGTAAGCTCCTTTAAATAAATTGCAGGTACTGTCGGTGGAACACTTTCACATATAACAGGCTGACTTAGTACTTTGAAATGACAGTTATAAGATCCATCACAACTTGTCAAATACAATGTAAACACATCGTGCTTGCATACTCCTGTATTTTCTCCACCAAATAGAGAATGTTGAAGATATTCCCAGCTTTCTCTTTTGTATTTCATCTCCTTAGCAGTATCTTTTAAAATGTAGGAGCGCTGTGAAGCAATGTCTATGAGTGCTCTTGCTTTCCTTTTTCTACCATTACCTCGTATTAAAACAGTTAATGTTAATAACATAACACTAGGACTTTTGGACACATTGGCAAGTGCTTGATCCCCATTCGAAGCATTCTCTATTTCTGCTGTTTCTTTTCCGGCAGATGAAATTCCTTGTTGTTTTATATCATGGCAAAGTAAAATATGATGTCTTTTTCCATAACTTAAACAAGATGCTTTTGAATAACATTTACGAACTTGATGGCCCGGTTTCAGGCACAGGAAACAGCACCCTGATTTCTCTATGAGATTCTGCCTATCTTTCATCGACATTTTCCGTACTTTCAAACAGTCAGTGGAACTATGTAAATTGTGGCAAAATATACATTGCCTCTGTTCCTTCGATGAAGTTAAAAGATCAGCTGCACTAGCTATTTGAAAAGTGTCCCCATATTTGTGTTTAATATTTCCAGGCTTCTTCTCCTTGAACAATTTATAATTAGGCTTGGTTTCAACTCCAAAGTTTTGTGAGGCCAAAAATATGCGTTCCTCTGCCTGTACTTCATCTTGAAGAAAATCAAGCATTGAATCGAGATCTGTTTTTATTTTACTATTTTGATTATCTTCATCATGTGATCTACGACTTGTGGATCTATACCGTTCCCACGCTAGAAGCGTTTCCGCAGGCAAAGCAGACTCAACAAGTGGAAAAAGCATCGCCGCATATTTATCCCTAGTTACTCCTAATATCTCAAGCGCACGGACTTTTGTTTCTAATAAATCATAAAGATTTCTCAAAGATTTTTTCGGCATGTTCTGCTTTTGCAGAACTAATGATAGAAGATCCCTAACATACACTTGTATAAGTAATTCATCTCGGCCAAAACGCAGTTTCAATTGTTCAATAGCTTTCTCATAGCTATTTCCTCCGGGTGGAAAACTTTTTATTAATTCCTCAGCAACACTGCCCTTTTCCATACATTGGGATAGGTATGTAAACTTATCATGTGTATCTAAATTATGATCTTTATCGATTTTCTCAAACTGACCCCAAAATCTAACCCAGTTTCTTAAATCTCCATTAAATGTAGGTAATTGTATTTTAGGATAACGTAATAAAGTATTCGGCTGAGAAACATCACAATTTGAAGAAACACCAACTCTTTCCGAAAGCGAAAGTTGTTGCAATTTAAGCTGTAAAAACCGCCAAAGGTCTATATAACTTTCAGATTCATCAATCTCTTTCTCCATTACAGCATCTGCAACATTTTCTGAAAAAAGAAACTGTTTAACATTTTCTTCAGAATTTATCATTAACGTAGCTTTTTCCTCAATAATTTTTAATTTAGTTATTTTATCAGACGTTTCTAAGCTTGCTTCTTCAGCATCGAATTCATTACATGCTTTCGAAAACAATCTCCTCTGCTGAGCTCTATTTTTCTTTGCTACTTCCATTTCAACTCAGAAAATAGGAATAATAAAATATAACTCACTCAAAGATCAGCAGCCGAATCCTGTATGCGGACGCCAGATGTTCCGTTTTGGAATATCGAATCAGAAGTATTTAACTCAATGTTTGCGTAGTTATTATTTCAATGCAAAACCACTTCTCACATTTACACTTTTGGTTTGTTATTTTCAAATAGCTCAGAAATACATATATGGCGTAATTATTAACATTTCAAAATACGCAACGCAACTCCAAAACCATCATTTTTTTTCGGAGACAAAATATAAAAAACATTAGAATAAGAAAAAACTGTTGCCATTAGGAACTAACAAATACATAAAAAACAGAGATAATAAGATAGGTAGAGAATTAACTTGACACCCTTTTCTAATAAATCACTCTTGTAACTAAATAAATCTAGTATAATTTTATATATTTTATTAAAAGAAAATGTGTGGAATTTATTCAATGTATAGATTTGTATTATTTTAATTTTTGAAATAATGAAGCGGGCATTACGTAGAAAAGTAATTAGGTGTTTTATTTCCAATTTGATGCATCGGACATACCTTTATGACGTGATTTATGAGTGAAAGCGTTTTGAAGTATGATATGGCACGAGGATGATTACGTATGTCGGGAATTTCCACTTTTGGACTGAGAAATATGAAACTATTTGTGGTTCACATTTTGTGTAATATTAAAATGCGAAACAATGTTAATCAATCCTCATATATTATGATCTAATATTTTCTAGTTATTACCAAACATCTATACATTTAAAAGGCCTTGGTTGTTTTTTTAGTCATCAGCCCTGAGCATTCTACTGCCCTGATTTTGATAATTATTTTTTAAATGAAAGCTTTTTATGTGTAGATGTGCCCATTCTGGCTAATTTTTAATTTATTTCCATTTTTATTTTTATTTTAAGAGCTTTTTTATGATATTTCTTCAAAGCAGTGGTAACAGGTTAAACTTTTCTCACTATAATAAAAATTTATTTTGCTCTATTACTTTCCACCAATAAGAAGCTTGATCTCATTGGTGAATATGTGTAATCGCATTTCAAAGAAAAAAAATAATGGTTTTCGTAAAAATTAAGCCTAATAAAATGATTGCACATAATTATTCAATAATCGCGGTTCAATACACAGATTATTTACTGAGTAATATTATTAAGTATTATGTAAATAAAATAACAGAAAATAAACTTTCATAAAATATAATATCTAAAGCGAAATTTTGTCGATAGAGAAAATGCCGTCATTCAGAAACCAGATAAATTTGTTCCATGAATATAATATACATTGTTGTAGTATAGCTGTGTCAGTGATGATGTCATATTCACTTACTTTTATTCCTGCATCTAAATAAACTGAACTTCTATTTATTTAAAGGTCCGTGGTGTGCACAAATGAAAATATTTCTATAAACTGCGCCATTTTTATTTAATTATAATAAATATTTTATCAATTTAAAGAATTTTTAAATAACTGCATAAATCACACTTTTATTTCGGAAAAGATGTGTGCTTCTGAAGATGTAAATGATGCCATATTAGAAAAAAACAAGTTGGAAATTGCACGTAATGCGTAGCAAATGAGGTGCGTTCGTACGATAACGAAGTTTTAAAAATATTACTTTCATGTATCAATCTCATAAAATTGTAAATAGTGAATTACAATTAAAACGCTCATCAAACAATGTTCTCCCTATACCATTATGTAATGGAATACTTTTGTGTGGCCTTGTAAATCAATAACAAATGTTCTTTGCACCACAAATTATGTAAGATGTATATTATAATATGTAATTTATAGTTGCATATAAATTTTATTAAGTTCGCATGAGTTTAACACCATTAAAATGCATTTGAAACATTTTTCCCCATTGACCGTAATGTAACGGAATACTTTTGATTGTCCCTGTAATTGATCTATGCATCCGGTTTTCATAAAATTTGAAATAACTCGACAAAATTATGTAATAATTATGTATTTTAAATTTCAAACGTATAGAATATATTTGAAACTTTTCCCCCATTGACCATAATGTAATTGAATACTTTTGATTGCCCCTGTAATTGGTCTATGTACCCCATTATCAAAAAATTTGAAATAACTCGACAGAATTATGTAATAATTACGTATTTTAAATTTCAAACGATTAAAATGCATTTGAAATTTTTTTCCCCATTGACCGTAATGTAATGGAATACTTTTGATTGCCCCTGTAATTGATCTATGCATCCGATTTTCATAAAATTTGAAATGACTCGACAAAATTATGTAATAATTATGTATTTTAAATTTCAAATGATTCGGTTGGGTAGTTTTTGTGTTGTTATATGCGGACAGACAGACGGACGGACTGAACGACCACTATAGGTGCTACGTATTTACATAGTTACGAACGCACCTAAAAAGAATAAAACCTGTGATATGCCGGTATTACGATATTTCTATTTTAAATAATATCAGAAATTAATTAAAATCATTTCGTTGTATTAAGTTATTATTTAAAATAAAAATAAATAAAATGTTTTCTGCATATCAGAAACTAACACAAAAATTTAATTCTTTTTAATAACAAAGATGTCGTTTTTCTTTTCGTTGCACGCTTTTATTTCGGAAAAGATGAGTGCTTCTGAAGATGTAAATGATGTCATATTAGAAAAAAAAAAGAATAAAGCCTTTGATATGCCGGTGTTACGATATTTCTATTTTACATAATATCAAAAATAATTAAATTACATAATTAAAATTAAAATAATTAATTTACATAATTCAAATTAAAATCATTTCGTTGTATAGGGCAGTTTTATATGACGTCACAAATCGACCATTGGAGGTTAAACAATCGTTGAACAGCAGCTGTATTTGGTAGCTGAGAGGATTATGGGTGCGGCTGTAGGTAAATCGCCAGTATTTGATTGGCGGATAAAAAGTAAATCAGCTGATTGCAACTGCCCTATTAAGTTATTATTTAAAATAAAAATTTAAAATAATAAATAAAATGCTTTCTGCATATCAGCAACAAACACAATTTTTTTTTCTTTTTAATAACATAGATATAGTTATTCTCTTCATTGCCGTAACAATAAAATTAATTTTGACAAGTTCAAGGAGGCTACAAACCAATAAATAAATAAAATTTATTGCAAGTGCTATGTAGTGGGTTGGTTATGGAGTTTAGTAACTCCCTGTTTCTATTATAATTAAAATGTTTTATTGATATTATAATTATTGTACAGTTACCAAGCGATATTTAAACAGAAAATAAACTATGCAGATATTTTTGAATTCGTCTTCTGAGGTATTATATTAACTTCCTAAATAATTTGGCATTTAAAAAAATGTTTAAGGTTTAGAAACCGCATTAAAAAACATTTGTGGCTGAAGTTAAGTCTAACATAATAATTTATGAGTTGTTTTCCTTAGTTTTTGTTATTTTCTGAGGTTTGTGTAACTTCATGATGAAAAGCTATGTTATCCCTATTTTAAGAGGTGGCAATTGTTTATTTTGCTCACAATCTTATTGTGCAATAAGGCTGATATATATCATATGTAATATATATTCTTTTTCGTCGAATTTCGACGGGTGCAGCTAGTTTTTTAACTAAAAGACTTTCAAATGTACAGTTTTTATTTGTTTTTTCGAATTTGAGCTATGAAGTTACGACAATAATTGTTTTGTCACTTAAAATAAATGTTTTTAAAATATGCCAATAATTAAAGACAGTAATAGGAAAAGGCAAAAAAAGCATTTTCTGATTTTAAAAAAATCGTAAAAATACACTGTTAAAAAAATCTGTGAATTCACGGTAAAACTTCTGCTAGCAAAGTTGCCAGTCATTTACCGTTCCATTACTAGATTTTCCGTTTTGGGAAATAAAAGAAAGGAAAACTCCGTTTGAAGAAGCGATAACTTTCCATTACAAGGTTTGATTTTTAATAATATTATTATTAATAATAATTTAATTTAACTTCTAAATTTAATGGATCGATCAGTCGTCAAAGAATTCGAATTTTCCGAGTGATTTTGACCTGCTATATTATTTAATTCAATTTATTTAAGTACTGTATAAGTATAGTTTACTTCATGCCGTTCCGAGGATCGAACTTGAGACCTCGCGAAATATGTCCTTTTTTGACCGCGCCAAAGCTGCTGATGCTATTTTGTACAAAGTTTGTACAAACTTTTACGAGTTTGTGGGAAAATCGGTTGTGCTTTTCAAAGATTCTCTTTCAAATATATTCGTCAGAATATTCGTAAACGGTTTATTTAATTTAATTTTAGATCGATGCATAGTACTTATTATTATTTTAAATCAATTTTAATTTTTTAATTAATTAAAAAAAGATTTTTTTAATGAATGAATGAGATTTTTTTAATTCATTTTTATTTTTTTAATTTTTTGTTTGTTTATTTTATTTTATTTTATTTTATTTTACTAGGGGGGCCCCGCCCCCCTGCTCGCTATGCTCGCCAACCCCCCGCGTAATCGCTTCGCGATTCCAAATTATTGTCTACCCCTGCTTGCTGCGCTCGCCAATAACCCATGGTATGAATAAGCAGTTGCAGACCTTTCAAATGATGTGTCACACGACTGGTGTTGTAAAGAAATAAAAAATGTGCCCCCTGTTTGATAAAATGCTATTTAATTTCTACTGGCTGTGTCACCTAGCAACCAAGATATATTTAATTATTTCAATATGTAAAAAGTTTTCTGTGCAAGCGATAATTTGTGATTATCTGTTTATTTCTTCAGTTTTTACCTAAGCTGTGTGAAACAATATTCTTTTTGTTTTTGAATTTGATTAGAATGTTTTTTATGAGAATATGTGTAAAAATGTTACGGTTTTTATTGGAGTTGTGTTTTGTTAAATTATTAATGTTCGAAAGAACCTGAGTTGAGTTTACTCATCAGAATAAACTGTTTAAAGTGAGAGATGCGTATTTAATTTTGAGTTTAGTAAGAAATTAATAAACTTTCGAACAAATTGAATTCTTCAAATGGTCCGTCTTATACGGAGAAAAATCAGCGAGTTGTTATTCTACGTCAATGACTGAAGGATAACTGGTGAATATTTTGTGCTGTTTTGCTATTTCTTCGATGTTAGAGATAATATTATAAAGAGTCAAGAGGGGTAAGTGCACCCATTTAATTTTTATTCGTTAAAAATGAGTATGAAAGAATTAAAAGCAAAAAAGAAAAATTTCAAAACAAACTTGACCAAATTAAAAGAAAAATTATCGAATTCTGAGCTAGAATTAAATGAATTAATTCTCATAAAGGAGAAACGGAATAAATTAGAGAAAAACTTTTCTGAGTTATTTGAGTCTATTTATAAGATAAGTAAAGAAGATGAAATTGAGGATTTTATTAAGGAAAACGAAGAAATTAATGAAATTTTAGAAATAATGGAATTTGAACTTACAAAAAAGTTATCAAAAATGAAAGTGCAAAATGTTAATTTAGAAAACGCCACAAAGGCTGATAATAACATTAAATTGCCAAAGTTAACTCTTCCTGTATTTACGGGTAATTTGCATGAGTGGCTTTCTTTCAAAGATATATTTAAGGCTACTGTACATGAAAATTCAAATTTGTCAGGGGCAATGAAATTACAATATTTGAAGTCTTCATTGAGAGGAGATGCCTTTCGTATAATTCAATCTATTTCAATCGTGGATTCTAATTATGAAGTTGCATGGTCGCTTTTGGAAGAACGGTTTTCAAATTCGAGAGAACAAGTTTACGCGCATTTAAAACGTTTTTTAAATATTCCTGTTATTCAGAATGAGTCCCCAGCAGCATTATTAAATCTAATAGATATAACAAATGAATGTATTAGGTCGCTAGAGATTTTAGAACAAAAAGTTGAGGGGTTTTCTACTACTATGTTTGCTTATATTTTGGCTCAAAAATTAGATGTAAATACAAAAATGTGGTGGGAAAGACATCTTAAGCGGGATAATTTACCGAGTTTAACAGAATTGCTAGAATTCTTGAGAGACCACGCGCGTACACTAAGTGCGTCCAAACAAGTAAATACAAAGCGAAATTTTCAAAACGAAAGCCAAACAAAGCATAGCTTTTCAAAGGTAACATCCATGGTTGCGAGTTTAAATGAGAAAAATATGCGCAAATGTGTTGTATGTAACCAGGAAAATCACAGTGTTTTTAAATGTCCCAAATTTCAAAAATTTAATATACAGGAAAGAGTAGATTTTGTGAAAAAAAACAATATGTGCTTTAACTGTCTTTCAGAATTCCACTGCGTCAAAAATTGTAACTCAACATTCTCGTGTTCAAAATGCCATAAACGCCACAATATACTTCTTTGTTTTGATAGGGGTGAGAGAATTTCCAATGCGGTGGGAAACACAAAAAATTATAGTGAAAAGGAAGTGCCAAATGCATTGTCAACAAATGAAAGTAAACCAACATTGAATGCTGACGCCATACCATTTGAGTTAAATAACCAAATTCAAAATTTCACTGGTACTTCAAATGTGAGATCGAATAATGTTAAAACAGTTCTTCTTTCCACTGCTATTGTTTATATGAGAGATAAATTCGGAAATAAAGTTCCGGTGCGTGCTTTATTGGACAATGGTTCAATGAGCAATTTTTTAACATTGCAGTTAGTTGAACGATTAGGAATTCGAAAAGAAAAAAGTAATATTTCGGTATCGTGTTTAAGTGGATCCTCTGTAGCGGTAAAAAATAAAACTACTGCCTTGATCAGTAATAATTCGGGAGATTATAGCCGAGAGTTAGATTTCCTTATCATACCAAGGATTTCGCAAATTATGCCCTCGAAATATATTAATATTTCAGAGCTAGGAATCTCAGAGTCTATTATTCTTGCTGATCCTGAATTTAATAGACCAGGGAAAATAGATCTTTTGCTAGGAGCTGAAGTATTTCTAGAATTGATAAAGGTGGGTCGTATGAAGCTACCAAATTCTAAATTAATACTGCAAAATACGGTGTTCGGTTGCATAGTAAGTGGGAGTGTTTACGATTGTAACGATCAGGAACAAATACATTGTGGGTTAATTACTGAAACAGATTTAAATTTCGAAATGAAAAAATTTTGGGAAATTGAAAGAGTAGAAGAAAGTACACCATTGAGAAATGCAGAAGAATTAGCATGCGACACCCACTTTATAAACACACATCAGAGAGATATAACGGGCAAATTCATAGTACAAATGCCGTTGAAAAAAGATCCTAGTTCTTTGGGAGAATCAAAGCAATTTGCGGAAAATAGATTAAATTCACTTTGGAATAGGCTAGTCAAAAATCCAAATCTTTTAGAGTTATATTGCGCATTTATGGCAGAGTATAGAGAGTTAGGCCATATGGAGGAAGTAGAGAAAACAGATGAGCCAATACATGCGAATTATCTACCTCATCATGCTGTTTATCGCCCAGATAAAAGTTCTACAAAATTGAGAGTTGTCTTTAATGGTTCACATGCAACTTCATCAGGGGAATCCCTAAATTCCATACAGCTGAATGGAGGTGTCATTCAAGATGATTTGTTTAGCATAATACTTAGATTTCGTACACACCACTATACATTTACAGCAGTTGTAAAAATGATGTATCGCATGATACTTATCGATAAAAGTCAACGTGATTTACAGCGCATAGTTTGGAAAGATTCTGTAAATGGTGAGATGAAATATTACAGACTATGTACAGTCACATATGGCACAACTAGTGCCCCTTATTTAGCCATGCGCTGCCTTAAACAGCTTGGTATAGATGGTGAATCTCAATTTCCGTATGCTTCTGGTGTGGTACAATCAGACTTTTATATGGATGATGTCCTGACTGGAGCAGCTGACCTAAAATCGGCTAAGAGATTGCAAATTGAGCTTATTCAACTATTAAATGCGTGCGGCATGAACTTACATAAATGGTTTAGTAACCATCCAGAATTAATGGAGCCAGCCTTTAAAAATGAGAATTACACTTTTGAAAATATGAGTGAAACTAAGGCACTAAGACTTTGCTGGAATGCCAATGATGATACTTTTACTTTTAGTGTATCATTCAGTGAGTAAACCAAGGTAACTAAAAGAAGTGTGCTGTCAAATATTGCTCGCATTTTCGACCCCTTGGGTCTACTTGGACCAGTTATGACGAAAGCAAAAATTTTCCTACAAAGACTGTGGAGACTGCAAATTGATTGGGATGAAAATCTC
Organism: Maratus speculifer; assembly: GCA_964019185.1. NCBI lineage: Eukaryota > Metazoa > Arthropoda > Arachnida > Araneae > Salticidae > Maratus > Maratus speculifer. The sequence continues at coordinate 45,778,899 of OZ025294.1, forward strand.
CCTACAGCTGAGCTTGATGATTGGTTGCAGTTTTTAGAATCATTAAGAGCCATCAATAATATAAGTGCTGTTAGATACATTTTTACAAATAATCCAGTGCAAATTAAAATTTGTGGCTTTTCAGATGCTTCGGAGAAAGCCTACGGTGTGGCATTGTATGCTGTGTCTTCAAATTCTTCAGGAAAGCAAATTTCTCAGTTGCTTTGCAGTAAAAGTCGAGTTGCACCAATCAAAACAATCACTATTCCTCGCTTGGAGCTCTGTGGTGCAGTTTTATTAGCCAAATTGATGAATAAGGTTGCCAAAACCTTAAAAGTTCCTAAAGAATCTGTTTACTATTATTCAGATAGTACTATTGTATTATGTTGGATTCGAAAACAGCCGTGTGACTTAAAAACCTTTGTGTCATCACGTGTGGCTACGATTCAGAATCTTTCTGATATCAGTCATTGGGGACATGTGGCTTCTTCTGATAATCCTGCTGATCTTGTGTCACGAGGTGTAGATCCAGACAAACTTCTCCAGAGTAACTTATGGTGGAAGGGTCCACTATTCCTAACACAACAAACTGAACCTTCTTTAAATACTGTCGAACTTGAGCAAAATGATAAGGATCTATACAGAAGTGAACTTAAAAAGACTTTTTCAGAGACTACACTTTTAATATCAGACATCTTTTATTGACTATTTTTTGCAATTGAGTAATAATTATGCTAAATTAATAAGAATTCTTAGCTATGTTTTCAGGTTCATTCAGAATGTCAAGAAGCCAAAAGAAAGGTATTCAGGTAAGTTAACATCTGCTGAATTGAAGAAGGCTGAGCAGTTTATCATAAAATCTGTTCAAGAAAAAGAGTTTAGTTCTGAATTCACATTGTTATCTAAGGGTAAGGAATTACCAAAAAATAGTAGATTACTTTCATTAAATCCTTTCTTGGATAAAAATAATTTAATCAGAGTTGGAGGTCGTCTCCAAAATAGCACGGTAAATTATGCCCCAAAACACCCAATTGTACTGCCCTCTAAACACAAATTAACAGAATTAATTATTGAGTTTTATCACAAAAAATATCTACATATAGGACCACAAAATTTACTTTATTGTGTTCGAAGAGAATTTTGGCCTTTAAACGGTAGGGCTATTTGCAGAAAAATTGTACATAAATGTATTACATGCTTTAGGGCCAAACCTAAATTGTTAGAGCAAATTATGGGCGAGCTCCCGAAAGAAAGAATAAATGTAGACTTTGTTTTTAATTGCACAGGAACTGATTTCTGTGGTCCATTTTTGATTAGATATAAAGGTCAACGTAAAGGTATTTTTCATAAAGTTTATGTTTGTATTTTTATTTGTATGGTAACAAAGGCAGTGCATTTGGAATTAGTCAATGATTTAACATCTGAGGCTTTTATTGCCACATTAAAGAGGTTTTTTGCCAGACGAGGCAAACCTCGAAAAATTTTCAGTGATAATGCAGGCAATTTTGTGAAGACTAATGTAGAGCTTAAAAGGTTGCATGAATTGGTAAACAATCCAGACCAGAACCTTACTAATTACTTGATATCTGAAGGTATTGCTTGGGAATTTATTCCCCCTAGACCTCCAAATTTTGGAGGTTTATGGGAATCGGGAGTCAAGTCCTTCAAGTATCACTTTAAACGTGTTGTGGGCAACTAACTCTAAATTAACTTATGAAGAAATGTTAACTATAATTGTCCAAATTGAAGGTATCTTAAATTCGCGCCCGCTTACTCCCTTGAGTACAGATATTGATGACTTGGAGGTCTTGACCCCGGGACATTTTCTTATTGGTCGCCCACTTAATGCCATTGCTGAATCTGACTTGAGTAATATTGAAGACAATAGACTTAACTTATGGCAAAAGACCACTAAAATGGTTCAGACCATCTGGAAAAAGTGGAAAAATAATTATTTAAGTACATTGCAGCAAAGACATAAGTGGATGATATCAAAAAACAACCTCAAAATAGGAGATATGGTTGTAATAAAGGAAGATGATCTTCCAGTGTCTAAATGGTTATTAGGGAGAATTGTAGAGGTATTTTTTGGTAATGATAATAGAGTAAGAGTTGTAAAAATAAAAACCCCAAATGGAATATATAAAAGAGCAGTATCCAAAATTGCTGTACTACCTCTTGAAAAGTAATCCAGTTTTTATAAGAAAGTGTACATTATTGTAAAATTGCTTTATTTATTATGATTGTTTAGATATTTGTTTAAATTTAACTTAACTGTGACTCATTTATATTGTATTTAATTGTATTGTTATTTATATTTTTTACAATGGTTGTAATTGCAGTGTTTTAGTTTGAAACCCCCCTCAGAGGTTTCAAGAGGGGCGGTATGTTTGATAAAATGCTATTTAATTTCTACTGGCTGTGTCACCTAGCAACCAAGATATATTTAATTATTTCAATATGTAAAAAGTTTTCTGTGCAAACGATAATTTGTGATTATCTGTTTATTTCTTCAGTTTTTACCTAAGCTGTGTGAAACAATATTCTTTTTGTTTTTGAGTTTGATTAGAATGTTTTTTATGAGAATATGTGTAAAAATGTTACGGTTTTTATTGGAGTTGTGTTTTGTTAAATTATTAATGTTCGAAAGAACCTGAGTTGAGTTTACTCATCAGAATAAACTGTTTAAAGTGAGAGATGCGTATTTAATTTTGAGTTTAGTAAGAAATTAATAAACTTTCGAACAATTGAATTATTCACCCCCCTGGGGGGCAGAGTGGGAGGCGACACAAAAGACATCCATAATATGAATAAGCAGCTGCAGACCTCTCAAATGATGTCACACGACTGGTGTTGTAAAGAAATTAAAAATGTGCCTCCCTGGGGGGCAGAGTGGGGGTGACACACAAGACATCCATAAAATGAATAAACAGTTGCAGACCTTTCAAATGATGTGTCACTCAACTGCTGTTGTAAAGAAATTAAAAATGTGACCGCCCCCCCGGGGGGGCGTTCTTTCGGTTTTTCTTTTCCTCGGACGGTTTTTCTTTTCCTCCTTCTCTCCCCCCCCCCGGGGAGAGCAGAGTGTGGGGGTGACACACAAGACATCCATAATTAGAATAAGCAGTTGCAGACCTTTCAAATCTTGTGTAACACGACTGGTGTTGTAAAGAAAATAAAAATGTGTCCCCCCCCTGGGGAGCAGAATGGGGGATAACACACAAGACATCTATTATATGAATAAGCAGTTGCAAACCTCTCAAATGATGTATCAAACGACTGGTGTTGTAAAGAAATAAAAAATTTGGCGAAATATTACAATTATCGCCAAGTTTGCGTCACTTTTGACAACTAATTTTGGTCGCCAAATTTGGCGATATATCGCCAAGTTGGCGAAAAACTTGGCGATTGTTGGCGATGGTAACTTTTCCTCTCTTTATGGTAACCCATATGGCGATGAATAGACGGAGCCCTTTCCTGATTGGTCTATTCGACTCATGGAAGGAGTGGACAAGCCGGATTCGTTAGTTCCGGAAATATTCCACATCAGCATCATTCCAGGAGTCATTCCTTTTAAGGCTTGTTTTTTTTTACTATAGAAGGATTTTATTTTTTTTTTACAAAAATAATGTCATAGAGAATTTTTTGAAATTGTCGCACACTATTTATTTATTTATAATCTTTTTTTGGGGGGAGGGGGACAATTAGTTACAAGATTTTTTAAATAAGAAATAAGAGAAAAATAAACAGAAAAAATGTAATTTAAAAGTGACTTTTTATATTTTCATTATTTTATTCATTTTCTTAATATGTTTTTATAAAACTAATATATTTTTATAACGCATTTACTAATGAAATAATAATAATGATAATAGCATTGTAATAATTATAACTCCTTTGAGGTAACACTGCACAATTTATAACATTACTAAGCTTCTGGCATCCGGTGAAGGAAACACTTGCAAAATGATTGTCGATAAAAATCTCGATCTGAGATGAGGATTTGTCCCTTTCTAAATTATTCTAAAATAAACAAGTAAGAAAAATCATGCGATAATCATAGATTATGAAGCACTTTCCAATACTTCTTGAAATCTTTAACAAAACTTCATTATCCAGGGAAATTACGTATTATTGTCCATATCCAAACATGTATTCCAATATTTTTGAAAAGCTCTGTATTTGATCTGTCGGTTATTATATAGACTATATAATGGTAAAATTTAGTTTAGCAAGAAAACGCCTAAATGTTTGAAATTTTTCATTCACCAATTTATACTAATAGATGGAAACATACTTGAGTACTACATACATAGTACCATTAATGCACGAAAGTATTTTGCTAAAGTTTAGTTTAAAAAAAAATCTCTTTAAAGAACTTAAAGCAAATTTCCAGAAATTATTATCCATAGGTGACCATTTATCTAGTTCTTTGTGTGACCCTGTATATCATTTCATCTATATTCAACAAACATTTCTTAGTAAACTAGATGCAGTTCAACGTAAAAAGACATGACATAGTTAAAAACCGCCTTTAAATAAATTACGCTCATATTCAGTGACCTTTCCGAGATCTTTTGTGTAACCCTGTATATTTAAATTGTGTAACAATTAGCATTTATATAATTTATACAATATGCATACATTTAATCAAACTTAAAAGCGTATATCATACTTAAAAAAGTGCATTTCATCCATCTAACAGCTTACATAATATTCAGGACTTCGCATAGATTATGCAGTTTGAAATCTTTTGTGTATCCCTGTAAATGCTATGCACTACGTATTATGCATGAAATAACTCATATTGTTCCTCAGCAACGTATATTAATTTGATTATATATGAAATCATTTACCACAGTTAAAATATGTCGCAAACAATTCCCCCTTTTATTATTATGTGTTGGAATTCTTTTGTGTGGCCCTGTAAATGAATAATAACTATTATTTTCGCTGCATACTTTAAAAAATACATATTTTAGTGCACTTCGGAGATGCATATAAATTTGTAGATGTTTGACGTGTTGTAGCACTTTAAAATTCATTTGAAACGATTTTTCCCCATAAGCTGTAATGTAATGGAAAACTTTTGACTGTCCCTGCAAAAAAAAACTAATCATGGCAGAAACTTAATTTTCAATAGGGTTCGTGCTCGGGTAAACGTTATTAAAGCTAACAGCTTACATAATACCATCTAACAGCTTACATAATATTCAGGACTTCGGATAGATTATGCAGTTTGAAATCTTTTGTGTATCCCTGTAAATGCTATGCACTACACTGTAAAAAATAAAGAGTTTTATCACATTCACTTCGGCTGTATGAGATGTGAAATAAGGTGTAAATATATTATTTTTGGGGTGCCAATACCAAAATAAATGTTACGTTACACTTCGAATGAGGTATCATACCTCTTTAAAAAAAAAAATAGGCGTTCTGAATCACTCCAAATCATCATAATTCGCACTTTGAAAGACTTTATTCTATTGATCAACACGACGGCAGGTGTTTTTTTAATCCAGCGAGAGCAAGTCGGTGCGATTACGCAACCAGCGCGGGGGATAAGATTATTATGCAAAATGGCGCTGTTGTTGAAACATTCTGTCGTTCTGAAAAATGTTCTTTGAATTTCGATTATATTTCGCGGTAATAATGAATGATTAAGAAATTTCTGACATAGTTCATATTAAGAACTTTTATCGACTTATTCAATTAGTTCGGACAATTTAAGAAATCAGAAATAGAGTCTATTGTATGATAGCAGTAAACATAAACAGTTTTGCAAAACAGTGTTGTTGTTTTGGTTTTCCTTTTGGATTTTTTTCGAATAAGTAAGTGGCGTTTATTTTCTTTCTGTTTTGTATACAATAACTCTTAATTCTCTGTAAAAAATTGTATTTGTGTTATATTTGTTGTACGTATATATATATATATATATAAATGCATGATACTTGCAATATGTGATTTTGCAGTCTAGCTATTTCGATATTTTAAAAATGAAAATTAATAATAAAAGAAGTCGTAAAAATGTCACTTCCGTACAAAGCTTTGAAATATTTAGTTTTGATTTTATAGTGTTTTACTGTAAGTGTACTATAAGTTTACTATAAGTTTTGATTTTATAGTGTTAAATTCCGCATAACTTGAACTAACACGAAATTAAATAAACATAGTGTTATATCTTGTTTTAAACATTCATTTTTTCAATATATATTTGTATTTTGATGTATTTTTAGATTATTAGAAACAAAAATTCCATTATTTTTATTTCGTTTTTTTTTCTTTTTTCATATATATATGTTGACACTGAAAGAGTTAAAGAGATTGTCATGGTTTTATTTTTCTATTTATTAAATTAGTAAAACATAATTAAAATCATCATTAATGCCTATTTGAATTTGAATACATTTAACGGAAAATCTTAGAACTTCAATGAAAGGGGGAGGGGGGCTGCCGGTATGTTCATTCAGAGCGGTGTGAAACGCGGGGGGGGGGGGGGCGAAGGGGGCGGTCGCCCCGGACGCGGAAACTGAGGGGGCGCCAAATTTATGTTATTATCGTCTTTTGTTTCTTCGCTTTTTTTGTAAAAAAAAAATTATATGTATAAACATATTGGGATTTTTTGTGTGAAAAGCACATACATTTTCAAAATAGCATGTTACTTCATTCTTGAAATCCAAAAGTGGTCATACAATACTGTTAGATACATTTTTTTCACACATGTTTTCCAGATCATCTTTGCCAATATATAAGCGCAATGTTCTTTTATAGTATTTAGTTGTAATATTAAATCTTTTAAAGTTTCAAAATAAACGAAAAACATGTATTTAATAGAATTTATTTGTGCTTTTACACTTTTCAATTTTGTGACACCTGTGACAAACAGTAATGAAACTACTGAAATTTAGAGGTGCTGCAGATACATTGTGCCCCCTCCCCCCACCAACCCCCAAACACACTATGTGACCCATATAACTATGTTTTTAAGCATGTAAATATACTAAATTACATTGTTTAATAACTGAGTATTATGTTTAAAATGCATGTTATAATAAATTACCTCAATTAAAAGGGAGTTTAGCAGCATTTTTGCATGAAACTAATTATTTTAATATATGGCTGTGTTAAATTTAAAATGTAATCTTTAAATTATTTTTTATTTTGCTGTTAAAATCATGTAAATATTAGAAAATTTCCTTTTTTACCATCTACTTATATAGTGTACTTTAATAAATGGTAGCAAAATAAAAAATAATTAAAAAATTACATTTCAAATTTAATACAGCCATAATTAAAAAAAAATAGCTTCACGCAAATAATGTGCTAAACTTCCCTTTAATTGAGACAATTTATTATAACGTGCATTTTAAACATATTACTTACTTTACACCCAAAAGGGTGGCAACTAAGTTGCCACTACAAATGGTGTTTATTTACCATTTGATAGTTGGTGGTTCATTACACCAATTTACAAGTGGAATTTTATTACACCACTTGGGGTGGCAACTTAGTTGCCACCCTTTTTGGTGTAAAGTAAGGCAGTTTTTTTTTACAGTGTACGTATTATGCATGAAATAACTCATATTGTTCCTCAGCAACGTATATTAATTTGATTATATATGAAATCATTTACCACAGTTAAAATATGTCGCAAACAATTCCCCCCTTTATTATTATGTGTTGGAATTCTTTTGTGTGGCCCTGTAAATGAATAATAACTATTATTTTCGCTGCATACTTTAAAAAATACATATTTTAGTGCACTTCGGAGATGCATATAAATTTGAAGATGTTTGACATGTTGTAGCACTTTAAAATTCATTTGAAACGATTTTTCCCCATAAGACGTAATGTAATGGAAAACTTTTGACTGTCCCTGCAAAAAAACTAATCATGGCAGAAACTTAATTTTCAATAGGGTTCGTGCTCGGGTAAACGTTATTAAAGTCCAAAAATTTCATGACAATCCGAGTATATTTACGAGAGTTAAAGCGCGGCCAGACGGACAGACGGCCAGACAAACCGAATGCATAAGCACTTTTCAACTTTGTTGGAAAGTGGTAATAATAAAAAAGGAAACAAAAAACAATTAAAAAGTTATTATTAATTTTAATAAAATTTAAAAAAAGCGTGTATTTTGAACTGAAGGTTTTAATATAGATAAAAATATCTTTAAATAAAGACATGGAAATAAATACGGGAAATTTGATATTAGATAAGAGAAATGCCCAGCATGATTCTGGGCTGGAAAAAAATCCAGGCGTATTGTAGTTAAATGGTTAATGGCTAATGGGTTAAATATGCAAACCGAAGCTGAAAGCCGACTATCTACAAAAATCGATGATAAATAGTACTGTAACAGATTTTTTTGCGAGTCCTTGTAAATAAATAATAAATAATAATAGACGACATAGCTTTTGTCTGGCAATTTATAGTGAACCTCAGTACTATAAAAAAAATCTCATTTTTTTTGAAGCAGTGTAATACCATTGAAATATACTGCAAACGATTTTTTTCTGTGTACCGTTATGTAACTGAATTCTTTTATGTAACCCTGTAAGTAAATAATAAATGCTTTGTCTATTGCATTCTACAAAAGCATGTTACTCCATAAATGCACTGTTAAAAATTTGCAATGAATTTACCAGTCTTTTGACCGTTTTTATGAAAAACGATTAGATAAATGAGGGATCTATCGACAAAGACACCTAGCAACAAGAATTGAACTCTGCACTGCAAAATAAGCACATTCTATAATGACGCTCCAGAATATCGGATTAGACCTGCGGACAACGGAAATTTTGATGAACTAATTGATTTTTTATGATAATTGAGGCAGATGCTAACGGGAGTCAGCTGAGGACAGCCGGTCTAAGAAAAGCTTCCCGAACATCTCGGAGTGAAAAACCAAGTCAGGCGGACCTGCGGTAATCGGAAAATGGCCGTCAAGCTACTTCTACAAACAATGACAGGCAGACGGCCTGTTTTGTTTTTTGTATGTTTCACATCAATCGAAAACGTAAATAATTGTGCTGCAGTTTATTTATGTATGTATATTTAGTCAACATTAAAATAGTCAAGGTTTTCATTAAAAAATCGCCTGGACTGTCTCTTTGTCCCCTAGACACCACTCCAAAGCAGTTCATACTCCATTCTACATAAATATAACTCTTTTTCTGACCATATTATTTCTCATTTTATGATAAGAATAGAATTAAATCACAACTACGTAACCTTTTTCTTTAAAAACGGTAGAATGACTTGGGCAATTTGGTGCAAATTTCTAACAGTGTGCATGTCAGTTTCACTGTGTTTGAAATGATGAAATCACCCAAAATATACTTGAAACGTACGATTTGATTTTGTACTATTGTCTGTAATGCGATGGGATACTTTTCATTGCGCATGTAAACGAACTATAAATGCCACACACTTCCTTTTCAATAGCGACCGAGTTTTTATCAACATCAATAATATGTACAATTCGTTTAGTCAATCCGATTATGTTTACTGGAGTTAGAAAACGGCCAGACGGAAAGTGATGTCATAAATACTTTTCCCCTGTTTTAGAAAGCACTAAAAAGGCTGTATCTATCCAACATATACACGGATAAACGCATTTATTTTTTTAATTAGATGCACAGTTAATTTGTAAAACATTTTAGTATCGACTTTCCGCGCTTTCCTCTTGATGCATGATAAAACACTTTAGATATTATTTTAATTTATTTTACATAATGTTTATATTTTTTCATTTATTTGTTTATTACTGATGATAGAGAAATATTGTAACCTTTTATGAGAATTTACTAAAGTAAAATTTATGTAAACCACAAAATATTGTCTCTCAAATATATTTATATACGAAAGGAATTCATTTTAAAAGTACATTTACAGCATTTTTATTTTTTTTTCGAAATGTATCTATCCAAACATATTCTTTCAGTACAAAGGCTTGGTAAATTACGTTAAACAGGCTCAAATATTGCATTAAAGTCTCATTTTTAGAGAATGGTTGTTTTACCCTTATTCCATTAACTGCGAAAAAAGCCATCAGTTAAACAACCCGAGCTTAATATATTTTCTTTCAGCAGATCCTCAATTCGAAATACAACATTGACAATGGAGGGATAAAGAATTTTTAGAGTTATTCAGAATCTGATGTTAAAGACAATGAGATGGAGAAGGATAAATAGGACATGTTCTAAAAGAAAATAAATGGAATAACATCAAACATATTTAAAAGAAAAGATCAATGTTTTCTCTGTTAATTTGATAAAAATGTCATTAAATCACAACCTCTATCATTTTTACTATTACTTCTAATATTTTATTGTTTCATTTAGAGCTGTTAAAAACATATTAGTACCCAGTTTCCATTTAAATGAAGATTATGAAATTTTATAGCATTGTTATGGTTCAATTATTTTCCAGCTTGCTGCATAGTATGGACTTTAATGTATGGCACAGACATAATCTTTAAATCTGTACAATATCGTTCCTTTATTAATTTTTTGTGCATACATAAGAAAAAAATTATCATTTTGTAATTTTTTTAAGTTTCTAAGTTTTATTGAAAATGAAAGAAATAAATGGTAACTTTCAAGTTTGGAAAAATCGATCAATACTACATATGGCATCAATTTCATGCAAGATTTTTAATTCCTTTAATTTTTATAACGTTTCTAATTTTCTCAAAATTTACAAATTTTAATTTTTTTAATTAATTTAAAATTAATTATGGTGTTTTCAGATTATTGTTATTAAATAAATAAGAAATAATTTTCCAGATGTTATTATAAGCAAAATTTATTTCGGTTAAATAATTTTCAAGTATTAAACTTCAAACTTGCAACTTTGGACGATTGTACATGTACATATGCCATTCTATATCTCACAAGCTTTTTAAATGTCCAAGACTGCTAAAATAATTTATTTTTTGTCAAGCTATTTTGCAGATCTCTATTTAAATATAAATTGAACCTGTGTATCAAATTTTATTAAAATCGATTACCATGTGGCGGCGACTTAAAAAAAATATTTTTTGAACATCTCACGTGGAATGACATAGACAACGCCTCTTAATTCGAAAAGTTACCGCTTCCATTCTCATCTCGATATCTACCGACATCGAAAGTGGGTGTCAAAAGCTGACAATCCATCAATAAAGTGCCCTTGCACATCATAGTGGGTAAAAGTGCTTCCATATGTCAGTGCACAGCAAAAAGGTTATATATATACATATATTAGTGCATACTAAAATACTTTTCTAGTGTCGTCAAAAGTAACCCTTCTCCTTTCAGTTCGAAAAAGTAAATAGAAAGATTTTAGCAAAAAACCGCTCCATGCTTCAATAAATGAAATGCAGCAATTTAATTCGCATACAAGTAGTAACTTCATCGGAAATGAGCAGTGATGATTGGATATTGAGTACGAATTTGAAAATTTATATCTGGTTGCCTCTAAATGAGAGTAAGAACGTTCGATTACACTGATAAACAAATTTTAACGAATTTTCTGTTTCTCTATATACATTGGCTGTTTCTTATAGATTTGAAGCTGTTAAAAAAGAATATGTTTGTAAAAATTTTCTATCACTCTCCAATTTTGAGAGATTTCATTTATACGTTTTGGAGTATGTAGGCATCGTATAGACATTATAATTATATTACATTATTCTCTTTCATGTATTTGAATCACACAAACATTCCTTTTTATTATTAAAACGATAGAAGATACAGTAAGCAGGGGTGCAAAAATCTAGGCGCCAGCAGGCAGTTTCTCACCACAAAATTTATTTCGTTTTTCTTCGTCTAATATTTCGTGTAAAATTCTTGCTAGAATGCTACTAAATTTTGAGCGAAAAAAACTCTAAAATTTTAGTGGTGAGAGACTACCCTCTGGCGCCTAGATTTTTGCATCCCTGACAGTAAGAGAGTAGAAACAGATGTCCCCCTAATAAATTTTATGTTAGCGACCTTGAACAGACAGCACTTAGCCGCCCCCACAGTATTCGGCTTTAATGCAAATCCGTGACAGTTGAAACTTATCTTTCGGGGCGAGTGTACTGCTATTTCTTTGTTCTGTAATATTGTTTACTTAAATTTTGATTATAATTATCCTATTTTCCTATAAATATGAGAAAAATGTCTAGAGGATGCGTTAATGAACCCGATTCTTTTTGCTATGCGTGCGGGGAGCTAACTTCGAAAAAGCACCAATGCGCTTTCATGCCACTAATAAAGACTGCCTATCACATGTACTTTGGATGTAAAGCAAGTGAACAAGATACAAAAATGGGCACCTCATTCTTTTTGCACACGATGTTCTATAAACCTCCGGGCGTGGATGAAAGGTACCCTTTGCTATACCCATGATATGGCGTGAGCCAAAGGATTATATAACTGACTGCTACTTTTGTATTACAAAAATTAAAGGATTCTCTGCAAGAAGTAAACATAAAATTAAGTAACCGAACTTAGATTCAGCAATGCGACCAGTATTACATAATGACGATTTACCAATACCGATACCTCCAAAGAATTTTATATATGACGATGCAGCAGTAGAAATGGAAAGTGATGAAACTGAAACTCCCTCTACATCTGATATAAACTATTCTCCTGGCATAAATGAAGAACCACACCTAATTACTCAAGAAGAATTAAATGATCTTATGAGAGACTTACATTTATCAAAGAAAAACTCAGAATTACTTGGATCAAGATTGCAAGGTTGGAATCTCCTGAAAAACAATACAAAGATAGCTATTTATCGAGATCGACATAAGAAATATTCTACATTTTTTCAAGAAAAGGTGATTTGTGCTATTGTAATGATTTAAGTGATTTAATGTCTGCTTTAAATTGTCAATATAACTCGGAACAATGGCCATTGTTCATCAATGGTTCAAAAACCAGCTTGAAGGCTGTCCTTCTAATAGAACTAACATAATAGAAATGTCCTACCGCATGTTCCAATAGCATATTCTTGAATAATGAAAGAGTCTTGTGAAAATATGAAGATACTGCTTCATGAAATTGATTACTCGCATCATGATTGGAATATATGTGCGGATTTTAAAGTAATTGCCATTCTTATTGGTATGTAACAAGGTTATACAAAATATTGCTGTTTCCTATGCGAGTGGGATAGTAGAGCAAAGCATGAGTATTATATCACAAAGAAGTGGCTGGAGCGCAAACAATATATTGCAGGTGAAAAAATATCCAAAATGTTCCTCTAATCGATAAAAAGAAAGATATTCTTCCACCTTTACACATACAGTTGGGATTGATGAAGAATTTCGTTAAAGCTATGAATAAAGAATGTCGTGGATTTCAATATCTGCAAGAACAATTTCCATCGCAAAAATTAAGGAAGGTATTTTTGTTGTCCCACAAATTAGACACTGTTATGAAGGGCAAAATTTTGATAATACATTAAGTGATTTAGAGAAAACAGCATGGATCCATTTTAAAAATGTTGTGACACATTTCTTAGGAAATTATCGAAGTCTTAACTATGAAACATTAATTAAAGACATGTTAAAAAGTTAAAAGATTTAGGATGTTCAATGACTTTAAAAATTCACTTTTTAGCATCTCATCTAAATTTCCCACCCAAAAATATGGGTGTTGTGAGCGACTAGCATGGCGAGCGCTTCCACGAGGATATTTTTGTAATGGAAGCCCGATATCAAGGCAGGTGGATCCCTAATATGCTCGGAGATTACTGCTGGAACCTTATTAGAGAAGCTAGTGATAGTGCCCATAAGAGAGCATCCACAGATAAGACATTTACCGGTACATAAAGTATGAAATTTTTTATTAATATAATTTCTTTTTACAAAAATTCTTTTGCATTTTTTGAAACTTTATAAACAATGCATATTTTCAGTATTTTAAATATTAATTTTAAGCTTTATAAGTGTTTATTTAAAAGTTTGTCATTATTAAAATAATAAATAATAAATTTCATAAGGTATATGTGTTGAATAAATACTACAAAATTCAAATTTTCAAGATTTTAAATTTTTTAAAAATCTGTGGTCGATGGAAACTTTTTAATGTCATATTCCTTCACAGCACCACCTAAAATATAAAAGTCACCCCATACTTACTTAGAAACAAAAACCTTGTTTATCAGTGTTATCAGATTGTCCTTTGACACATTCTTTTGTCCAAACTATTACTACAATTCTAGGCATTTTCTATTGCAATGCAATACAGTAGCATTGAACACGAACATGGAAAATTCACCGCATCTTTTTTACGATTGACACAAACCGTGAGTCAGAGAATTTATTAAAAAAAAATCTATAATATTTCTCTGTTTCTTTTTTTAAGATAAGGCAACAGGATAGAAAAGAAAACATTTTTAAACGAGGATATTCAGGATTTCTAAATTGTCTACACAACATATAATTATATAATCAATTACAACTATATATGGATAAAATTATGCAAAGTGAATTGATGAAATAATAATAATAATAATATATATATACATAATATGTACATTCTTTATTTATTATTTATATTTTACATGTTTTACTGGTTCATATATTTCATTGTTGCATATTTTAAAATCGAGGTCCTCGATTATTTCTATAATATTATTTATGTTTGCATTAAACTAGGTATTTTTTTAAAAATAGAAACAGGTAATACTAAATCTATGAATGGTTTCTATTTTAACATTTTCATTAATATTCTATTAGCATATTTACGAAATAGAACAACATACATGTTTATATAATTCGTGCTTACATCCATAGTAGAAGAATTCAATTTGAAAAAAAAATGAGATAAGTCTATTTAGAAAGTATATAAAACCTATTTTATCCAATCTCATATTAAATAAAGTTTGTAAACAGATGGCACATATGATAAAGTATGTGAAAACAGACCTGGTTCTTTCTGAGAATATATGAAAGAGTTTTGTTGCACATTCTAGAAGGACTATCTCATTTTTTTTTTCTTTCCAAAATGCACTTGATCTACTATATTGTGAATCCCTCATTTGTTCCTATCCTTCTCAACGCCGCGAACTGATACATACATTCATTAAATTGCAGGTTTCACTGCAATAGTAGCATTATTTAAATTGCAGTAGAACCCCGCTAATTCGGACGCTGTTAATCTGACTCTCCGTATAATCCGGATAATTTTGGTCATTTTTTTCAAGTTTGAGAAGCAATTGGCTAATTTCCATAACATTAAATTGTTTCATCGTCGTATTCTGAATAAAAAAAAATCTGAAATCTTTTTGGAAGAATCAAACAAAGTAAACATTTTTATTGTCTATAAATATCCAATGAGTTTAACATAAAGGTGATTTTCTGTAAGAATGTTTTATTTTATTTCATTTTTTCTAATTCTCCGAATAAACCGGATTTTCGATAATCCGGATAGGCTCTGGTCCCAATTAATCCGAGTTATCGTGTTTTTACTGTAACATTATTCCGCAGACATAATTCAGTTTTAAGAAATTAAGTTATGATTAATACTCTGGAGGTTTATATACATATTTGTAATAAAAAAAATATTATATCATGTTGAAAAAAAAAAAACATATTTTTTCAGCATTTTAAAAAAATTACCGACAAAACAACATTACAATTTTGCCCTTTTGCTCACTGGTCAGGGGGTTAATAATTCAAAATTTTATTATAAACCATTATAAATTTAATTTTTAATGATATACAATGCATAAAAATCCATTGTCATTTGTTTCAGATTTCAAACATATAAATATTTTAGAATATCGGAATTCTTTTCATTTATTATAAAAATGTAAACATTCTGCACTATTAGGTTTAATTTTTTTTATTTAAAGCTTTCCTAAACGATCCAAGAAACATTTCCCCCTATATCTAATATAAATGTTACTAAATTAAGCAAATTTCAAAATGTGAAACATTAACCTCGCTTCCAGTCCGAAATTCTGATTAATTTCTAAACTAAATATTTCCTTCCTAAACATGCACTGGAATATCATTTAGTGTTGCGTCGAGATAAACCGAATATAAAGTGCAGCGGATTATTTTAAATGGTTTCGCTAATACCGCTAATAGAGAGTTTAACAGGATCTTTTTTTCTAAAATGGTAGAGAATTCAAGAGATTACCTGTTAAACACAAATAATTATTTTAAACGAACGTTAAGCAAACACATAAAAAAGAAGTTTTCTTTAAACTACACCAGGTGGAAACCGTCGAAATTCGACGAAAGAAAATCTTTAAGAAAGAACTGTTTCATTGATTTATAATAAATCCACGAAATTAGTTACAGTAAAAAATGCATGTTTATTGGTCAGTATAACTCTCAAAGAAATATTATTTTAAACTAAAATTAACAAAATATTATAAAACTCAACTATCCAAAATATTAAACGAAATAAAACCGAATTTCACCGGATTTTATAATATACGATATTTTAAAGTAGTATACGCATTTTAATTTTTTTTTTCAATTTTAAGAGAAAATGGAGTGTTTCTGTTGTCACAAGTACAGAATTGGTACTAAAAATTATAAAAAAATAAATAATTATCTCAAAAATAAATTGCATGGAAAAATATTGCGCATTTTACTTTTTATATTTTTTTAATTTTAAGAGAAAATGGAGTGATTCTGTTGCCACAATTACAAAATTGGTACTAAACACTGTGAAAAAATTAATATCTCAAAAATAAAATAAAATATAGCTTTCAAACAAACTGCATTTAAAAGTGAATTTTTTCTCTATACGACGGTGTAAAAATTTAAAATATGCACTGTTTAGAAGTATAAAATTTGTAGTAGCAAAAATTGGAAAATCGAAATTACAGGGGAAAGTATTGGCATTCGAAAAATGACGTATGCGTTACGCACATACACGTTTGGATTTTATAATATAGACATTCGCCAATTTACCTAAAAGGTTATACTGAATTATACCTTATTGCTGTGAGGAAAATATGCTCTTTAAAGAATTACAATTTTATAAGCAAACAGCAGGATTTGAATAATATAATTTAATTACAGAATATAAAATAAATTCAGTTTCGAAAAGGTGTAAAAATTACTATAACTGGCGTCCCTTTTTGATTGGTCGGCATTAGAGTTTTTTTTAAAAACTTGTTTATATACAGGGTTATTACAAATGAATTATACGGGTTTTGATTCGTTACTACATGCGAACGAGGAATCGTATATATTTGTATGACAACTCAAACCAGAGGGCACTAACTATATTTTTTGCTGCTATGTGTTATGCGCATGAGGCTGCTATGATTGCTGCGTTCACGTCACATTAAAAATGACAACTGGACAGTAGAAAGCGTTTTGTGTACTAGAATTTTCAAAGTGTGAATCACTTATAACCGCTCAGAGAGCACTCTGGAAGGTATACAAATGCAAACCACCAACCCAACAAAGCATTCTGCGCTGGTATCGACAGTTCAAAGAAATCGACCGGAACTTGTGCCTTTACAAAACCAATTGGTTGAAAATTCTTGCACAGAAAACACTTGCTGCTGTCCAGTCTCCATTTTGAATATGACTCTCGCGCACTACCCATGGCAACCACAAGCGAATGACACATACGCAGCGCAAAACTGTAGTTGAAGACCTGTCGTTTGAATTGTCATGGTAACATATACTTTTCCTAGTTCGCACGTAGTAACGTATCAAAACCCGATGATTCTTTTGTAATAATCCTGTTTTTTAATTGTTCCTTTTAATAAATATGTAATTTTATTTAACTTTTCAATGTTATATAGTATGTAGTTTTGTTTAATGGTAAAAATACTTTTTTTCGGCAAATAGACTTGGATTTTTTGATTTTTTTTAATTATTTTTCATATTTTATCGATTATTTACGCACAAACCGAAGAAAAGACTCAATTTGATTTTGATACATATGTATGGTTGAGAGCATAAAGGTTTATAAAAAAACAGCATCCTATAACCGGCCAACAGAAAAATGCCTCAATCCCTTCGCGACGGGAGTCTTTGACGAAATTTTTAATGTTTTGCTACCGGTTTTTAAAAAGAGAAATGTGTGCGTTATTAAATCGAGAAAATGCTTTTATTAAATAAGGCAAATTTTACAGTATAATTTTACAGGTGGCTATAAACATGGATTCTTAAGCCTTTTTGCGGCATACATACGTGTCGCTCGTCCCCAAGGGGTTAAAATAAATTTAGCAATTAAGTTATAAAATTATTAAAATTTTGTATTG